>CM038793.1:315851221-318481221 GCA_021764765.1 Vicia sativa
AGACCATGTTCTAATTTATAAAATGGGCCTAATATTAAATTAAAAAAAGTCGTTCTATATTAACTTATCGATCGATTCGTATTTTTGCGCTTGCGGTGTTTCGTCGTAGTTTCTACCTCTAATAAAATTATATGCAATAACTAAAAAAAGTATATGCAATAGTAATTGTTATTTTATTTTGCGTCTTTTAGTTTTATATGCAATAATATACCACAATTTCGATTTTTAATAAGTAACTGAAAGAAAAATAAGGCCTTTAAAATATAACACTTTTCTCTTTGATACACTACTAGCACAGGATCGGAATTCTAAATATTTTTGTTGATGTATTTAAAGAGGGTTGAAAGAAGACAGAGTAAGAAGACAGAAGATAGTATTAAATTTTTGCGTACTTCTAAAAGAAAACAAAGTCCCTATATATAGGGATACAAGGGCTTACTGTTTAAGCCAGTACAAGCTATCTATGATAGTCGGTTATACAAACAAAATGAAGTATTATTATCGGATACACAATGGGCCCCATCGACACAATAACACATCACAAACTACAAAAGTTTTCTTATAAAAAATAGAGTCTATTGCTGTCTAAAAAGTAGAGTCTATTGTTGTCTACCCAGATAAGATTCTTATCTTCTCAGTCTTTAATTTTTGCTCTCTCCAAGATAAGATTCTTTCTTATCTTTGTATTATTCATTGTTGTTGCTCTTGTCTTGTCTTCAAGATAAGATTCTCGTCTATCTTTTGCAATGTTTTTACTGAAATTTAACTAATGTTTGATTATCAAATTTAAATCGACCATAGGAGAGACAGTAATCAGTGGCAGAACCAGGACCTTAGATTAGGGGGTGCAAAAATAATTAAATTTGGGACTAAGTAAATTAATGGTGCAAATAAAAAATTTTAGGAGTTCAAAGTGCAATTAATATAGACATAACTTAGATTTGTGGGTGCAAAAGTGAATAAATTCAAGACCAAATGAACAAGTGGTGCAAATAAAAAATTTCAGGGGATTCAAAATTCAATTTATATCAACATTTAGATGCAATATTTAATGTTCAAGGGGTTCAATTGAACCCCCACAAATGGGCTGCCTCCGCCACTGACAATATGGATGAGAAGAATTTGTTATAGTGAGTAAATACATGAGTGAATTAATGGTGTCACACATAAAAATTGTATGACGAATTTTGAGATAGTTAAAATGATCAATAAATTATATATTTTTTATTTTTTTATATTAAAGACTGGAGGTAGTATATTTGTAAAAACATACTCCCTCCATAATTATTTATAAATAAAATTGAATTTTTTGATATATTTATCAACTTATTTCAAGAGTAAGTTTTTTTTTTAACTTACTCCATAATCTTTAACTTTAAATTAGATTTATTTAAATTTAATCTATAACCATTAGATTAAATTTAAATAAATCTAAATTAAAAACAGATTGGATAAGTTAAAAACCTATGAATAAGTTGATCCCCATATATATATATATATATATATATATATATATATATATATATATATATATATATATATATATATATATATATATATATATATATATATATATATATATATATATATATATATATATATATTTTTTTTAACTTACTCCATAATCTTTACCTTTAAATTAGATTTATTTAAATTTAATCTAATGGTTAATGCTTATTGTAGTTTTTATTTACCTACTCATTTCATTTTAGTTAAAAATATGATTCATAGAGTTATTCTTGGAACTCCCTTTTTAAATAGCATTATGCCTTTAATTAATGTTGACACTAAAGGCATTACTACCATGATTAATGGTAAAACAATAACTTTTGAATTTATTACTGACCCTCATATTAAGATGCTTAATGAAGTTAAAAGTATTCTCTTGAATAAAGAAAAACAATTATGTTTTCTTAAAAAAGAAGTTAGTTTATTAAATATTAATGAACAACTTAATAGAGACGAAATAAAAAGACAAATCAAATTGATTGATCAACAGTTTCAAGATGAGGTATGCAATGATTTACCCAATACTTTTTGGGATAGAAAGAAACATGTTATTTCCTTAACTTATCTTGATGACTTTAATGAAAGTCAGATTCCCGCTAAGGCCAGACCAGCCCAAATGAATCATGAGTATTTAGAACTATGCAAAAAAGAGATAAATTCTCTTTTAGAGAAAGGTTTAATTAGAAAATCTAAATCTCCTTGGAGTTGCACTGCTTTTTATGTTAATAACACTGCTGAAAGAGAACGTGATGTCCCTAGACTTGTCATTAATTATAAATCCTATTCCTAATAAAAAGGATTTATTAGATAGATTAAATACTACTTTAATCTTTTCTAAATTCGATATGAAATCTGGATATTGGCAAATTCAGATTAATGAATCTGATAAATATAAAACAACCTTCACTGTACCTTTTGGATATTTCGAGTGGAATGTTCTCCCTTTTGGGCCAAAAAATGCTCATTCCGAATTTCTAAATATTATGAATGATATTTTTATTCCTTATACGGAATTTATAATTGTCTACATTGATGATGTTTTAGTTTTTTCCAAAACAATAGATCAACATATTAAACATTTAAAAATATTTAAGGGTTTAGTTAAGCATAATGGATTAGTTATATCTGCTTCTAAGATGAAAATATTTCAAACTAAAATTATATTTTTAGGACATGAAATTGATCAAGGAAAAATTATTCCTATTCAAAGAAGTATTGAATTTGCTTCTAAATTTCCTGATATAATTACCGATAAGAAACAATTACAAAGGTTTCTTGGTAGTCTTAATTATATTGCTGATTACTATGAGAATCTTGCCATGGATACTAGTATATTACATGATAGACTTAGAAAAAATCTCGGCCCTTGGACTGATAAACATTCTCAAGCAGTCCGAAGAATTAAAAATAAGGTTAAATGTTTGTCTTGCTTATCTCTAGCTAATCCCAAGTATTTTAAAATTGTTGAAACTTATGCTTCAGACTTAGGATATGGAGGAATTCTTAAACAGGTTATACCTGAAACATCTAAAGAAAGAAATGGTTTCTATTATAAAATGTGTTTCAAAATTTCAAGATGATTTACTTAATAAAAAGTTTTTATTACAAATTGATTGCAGCTCTGCTAAATCTATTATTGAAAAAGATGTCAAAAATCTTGTTGCAAAACAAATATTTGCTAGCTGGCAATCTCAATTGTCAATGTTTGAATTTGATATTAAACATATTAAAGGTGAAAATAATTCACTTGTTGATTACCTTACCCTTGAATTCTTGCAGGGAGAAAATGACACCTCCATCTAGGGGAGGAAGAGGCTGAGGCTATGGACGAGGCCTTGGAAGAGGGAGTAACAATATGTTACCCCAAAGTGAAGTAAATATTCCTCTAATAGGGGATTGGACTACAATCTATAAAGGTAGAAATGTGCAACAATTGCCTACCTCAAAAAAGGAAGATATACCTTCCTCTTCATCCTCTAAAAAGATTATATCTTACAAAGAAATTGCGGTCAATGACTCACCTCAAGAGCAAGTAACTGATTATTTTGAGAATCCAGTTATAGAAAAAATTATGTATATTGATGATAATGAAGATCTAAAAATAAATTCAAATGATGGATGGACTATTAAAATAAGATACCTCAAATCAAGAGGATATCCAAGCCTTCATAGTAAATCAAGACCACATCTAGAGATATTACTGGCACTTACCGAATTGGTAACTTTTACTCATCACTATCAAAACAACAATCCTGAGAGTTTTATAAACTTCAGCGAATGTCATATTAATAAGATATTATCACCAAGGGAATGAGGTTTTAACCCTAATGGTGAGAAGGCAATAAGAATTGTCGAAGGAAAATACATTTATTTCAATTATTGGGACTATGTCCAGGCTGTCACCCAAGCTTTTTATTACCAGAATCCCAAGAATAAACATTCTTGGTTTTTCTCAATTAATCCATAAGTGATTAACAGACCCATTCCAAATTGGTTTTATGCCTGGTGGATTTAATTTGGTCCTTCTTTGGAAATATTACCAAAAGAGTTAAATGATTTGTATACTCCATGGTGTGAAAATAGTCCACTGGTGTTAAACATTTCATGAAATCTGATAACTGGACAATGTCCATTTCTTTTCTTCACTAAATTTCAGATCCCTTGGATTTGGAGATGGACTATCACCATTTCGAATGACAAATTTAATATTCCCATTCTAGAAAGAAATTTTTTCTACAAATGGTGGAATAAGATAAGTTAAGAAGAACTTCGAGACAAAATTATTCAAATTAAGTCAGCAATGGCTGAGGATAAAAATAACAATGTTAAAGAAAAAAGTTCTCAACAATTGTCTATGGGAAATTTAAAGAATTTCTTCCAAAGAAAGTATCCCAATGAAACAGAAGAAGAAATTATGGTCAGAACTATAGATCATATGAAGACTCAATTCTTCAATAATTTTCAATCTCAAGCTTCAAGAGATGATATTCAATCTATGAAGACCAGCTCGTCCATGGGATCAATGGATTCCAACACCTTTGAAGGTTTAGCTGGTGAGGCTCAAAATGATGACCCTACAGCTGAAGATTTTTGGGATGCTATGATCCAAGCTATGACTCAAAAAGCTAAAGAGAAAGCCGAGCAAAGTAATTTCAGTAAAAACAATGCAAAAGATAGAAGGGAATCTTATCTTGAAGACAAGACAAGAGCAACAACAATGAATAATACAAAGATAAGAAAGAATCTTATCTTGGAGAGAGCAAAAGTTAAAGACTAAGAAGATAAGAATCTTATCTGGGTAGACAGCAATAGGCTCTACTTTTTAGACAACAATAAGCTCTACTTTTTATAAGAAAACTTTTGTAGTTTGTGATGTGTTATTGTGTCGATGGGGCCCACTGTGTACCCGATAATAATATTTCATTTTGTTTGTATAACCGACTATCATAGGTAGCTTATACCGGCTTAAACAGTAAGCCTTTGTATCCCTATATATAGGGACTTTTTTCTTTTAGAAGTACGCAAAAATTTAATAATATCTTCTGTCTTCTTTCAACCCTCTTTAAATATATCAACAAAAATTTCTAGAATTCTGATCCTACTCATTGTCAATTTTGTATCAATATATATATATATATATATATATATATATATATATATATATATATATATATATATATATATATATATATATATATATATATATTATAAAATGTACAAAAAAAATACTCAATTTTATTTATAAATCATTATGGAAGAAAGAAATGCTTTTAATTGATTATTTTAATCGACAAAAATCAACCATAAAAATGAAGGTCACATATACTTTTATGATTAAGTAAATCATAGTTTTAGAGAAAAGTTATTTGTAAACTTATTTGTGACATTTACACCGTAATTTATTATATAATCCAAATTATTTCATCCGTCTTATATTATTTATCGCAATTGAACATTTCACAGTGTTTAATAAATAATAATAAACGAAAAAGAGAGAATAATAATTTTACAAAATTATCTTGATTAATTATTGGTGTATTCAAATTAATATTAATGTTAAATGAAAAAATTAATAAATTAAGAGTATTTATTAGAGGGTATAATTGAAAGATTAAATATTAAAGTGCATTGATAATATAAAGTGATAAATATTTTGAAATAATTTTTTTTTAAATATGATATTTATTTTGTTAATTTCATTTTTTTAATAATTTACTTTGCATTGATTTGTGTGCAAATTTATTTTGCTTTGATAATTTATATTGTGTATATGTTACGGTGTAATAAATGATAGTGTCAAATTAGCAAAGCCTTTAAGATGGGCTCTAGAGATTTTCTATTAAAACTGTTGACTTTGTTGAGTTGTCCTAAACATAATCTCATAAATTTGTGTCTGATTCTCGCCAAATAACACATATGTGATCATTTAATTTAGGTGAATATGTCTCTAGATCATGTCAATAGTATATAGTGTGCAATATTATATTTAGTAGTGAGTTACTTGGTCCGAACTAGACCAGATCTAGTCCAAAACAATTGTTCCAACTAGCTTTTGAGATATTTCATCATTTAACTTATTCAAAAGAAATTGTCACTTCCTTAGGGAGCATCGAATTTTTTTGTGAAACTATTAATAAATAAATAAACTCATATAGGACCAACTTTTGTCATCTCCATAACTCTAATGGCCTCCTTAATCTTTTGATATAGTTCTTTTGCAGTATGAAAGTATTTTAATCATCCTGTCTATAAAGATTTGAGATAATTTAATTGTTTATCTATTTTCACTATTCTAATTTTAAATATTATGGTCAAGTGTTCAAAGAATATGGTCAAGGATTGTGATTGAATAAAGTCATAATTTGTTGATCAAAGAAATTATGTGATAAAGAAATCATGTAAGAAAGAAATTATGTGAGTCCAAGAAATCATATGGTCAAGAAAATCATATGATTAAAGAAATCATGTGGGTCAAAGTAATTATGTGATTCAAAGATATCATTGAGTCAAAGAAAGCATGTGAACACTCATGGTTTTGTGAATCTTCCATGGTTTTGTAAAGATAATCCCCTATAAATAGATGTGCATTTCTCATTTATTGTCCACAAAATAGCATTACAACATAATAACTAAGAAGAAAAATAAGAGAGAAAAGAAAATATTGTATTTTCTTGTAAGGTTCTTTTAGTGAGTGTTCTCCTATTACAAGAGAGAGTGTAATTTATTCTCTCCTTGTATTTAGAAAGAAGTGTTGTAATTTCTTCCACTTAGTAAAAATCTTTTCTACCGGTGTCTGTGGTTTTTCCCTTATTTGTTGAGGGTTTCCACGTAAATATTGTGTGTCAATTTCTACTTGTAAATATTGTGTGTCAATTTCTACTTAATCTTTTATTTTAAGTTGTGTGATATTTATCTTGATAATCTAGTATCCAACATCTAAGTTATGGTTTTGTAAATTGTTTGTAACATAAACAAATTATTAGGTAAATAAAATGAAACTTCACAAATTAAAAAGTTTGTAAAATGAAACTCCAATAATTTCTTCATGTGTAGTCTATCATACATTTATGTGTTTCAGAATCGATGAGAGTGGTAAGAAATTAAGATAAAATAACAGAATAATTGCAGCAGATATAAAAATTTCTTAAATTTGTAGGAATCTTGAGGATCATCAACAAATATAAGACGAAAATTAGACAATAAATGCACAAAAGAACACTGATATTTTTAACGTGAAAACCCCCTCAATATGAGAGTAAAAGCCATAAATTGTCAAGACCAAACAAAACAGCTCAACTATAATCAATTAAGGATACAAGAGAGTCTTAAAGTGATTCACAAAATAGTGATAACAACCGCAAATCACAAAACAAACTAACAAATAAGAATTAAAAACCTAAAATTTTTCTCAAATCTGCAGCTTCAAAGCAAAGCCAATATCGCTCAACTCATACCTTATTTTGAAAATTTCAACGGTCAAAAGTTAGATACATGTGTTGCAAACAAGCCCACCAAATTTCAGCTCGATCCGACGGTGAACGAATCGGGATCGGCATTTTAGTGAGACTAGTGCAGAAAAAATGGGAATGAGTTTCTCTAATCTTTTCTCTCCTTTTGAATCCTTATTTTCTCTCTATATCTCTTAATCCTAAATTGACATTCTCCACTTAAATAAGTGAGACAAATGAGCTATTCATATTTGGGTCTTTCTCCATATAAGAAGGGAGCCCAAGCCCAACAAATATCCCCCTCAAAACTATATGGAGGAAATCGTCAAACCGACTATATCACAACAAGCATCAGACTTCCCTCTTATTAATGCTTTAGTAATCATATCATAATCATAATCATTTGTATTAACCTTGTCTAACTCCAACAACTTAGCATCCAAAGCATCATGTATCCAATGATATCTCACATCAATGTGTTTGGACCTATAATAAAAAGTCGGATTCTTACCAAGATGAATAGCACTTTGACTATCCTCAAATAACACATATTTGTCTTAATCAAAACCAAGCTCCTGCAAAAAATTCTACAACCAAAGTAACTCTTTGCACGCTTCGGTAATGGCAATAAAATCAACCTCTGTAGTAGACAATGCTACACACTTTTGCAATCTAGACTGCCAAGTCACAGCCCCCCTACAAATTTAATCATGTAGCCAGAAGTGGACATTCTGGAATCAATGTCTTCAGCCATATCTGAGATAGCGTATTCTACTAGAGTATTCATATATCCTCTAAAGCAAATCCTCATAGTAGTACCACGAAGATATCTTAAAATCCATTTTACAGCATTTCAACGCTCTCTACCTGAATTTGACAAAAATCTACTGACTGTACCAACAACATGTGATGTATTTGGTCTTGTACATACCATTGCATACATCAAATTACCCATAGAAGAAGCATAAGTAACATGTTTCATATCAAATGCTTCATCTTCACTTGAAGGACTTTGATTAGAACTTAACTTGAAATAAGTAGCAAGAGGAGTGCTTAACACCTTAGAGTTTTTCATTTTGAATCTTTGCAATACTTTTTCGATATAATGTTCTTGTGACATCCAAAGTTTCTTCTCTTTTGTGTCACACGTGATTCTAATGCCAAAAATATATTTAGTTGCTCCCATCCATGTCTTTCATGGCAAATGAATATTCCAACTGCTTCTTTAACCTGTTAATGTTAGAAATATTTTTCCCTACAATCAACATATAATAATAAGATAATGAAGCCATCATTAGAAAATTTTCTAATAAAGATGCAATGATCTAAAGTAGTCTTCTGGTATCCTTGACCACACATAACAGACTCAAACTTCTTGTACCACTTCATTGGAGCTTACTTCAACCCATATAGACTCTTTCTCAATCTACAAACACGATCTTCTTTTCGTTTAACTTGAAAACAATTAGGTTGTTTCATGTAGATCCCTTCCTCCAAATCACCATGAAAGAAAGTTGTTTTCACATCCATTTTCTTAACATCTACATCAATAGTAGAAGCTAAACTCAACATGGTTCTGATTAATGACATCTTTACAACAAGTGAGAAAATCTCATTAAAATCAACACCCTTTCTTTGAATAAAACCTTACACCACCAAATCCTCTTTGAGTTATACGCGGTATCTGACACTGAATCCTTACAAAATCTTTACTCAAAATGGACTGAAGACTCCCAACTCCAATACAATGTAACAATTCTAGAATTGCAGTCTCGAGATTTAATCAATAACAAGAATAATTTGAAGTTCCAATCTAACAAAACATATGTTTATACATAAAATCGTTATCAAAGTAATAAACCCAACTTCATGTGATTCTAAGAAAACAATACAAACTTAATCATGAAATTCTAATCAATACCTAAATAGAGAGATAAAAATATAGTACGTTGGACGTATAGTGGTTTGACAATTGTGATCGTTATCCATACTTCAGTCTCCAATAGTTTCCCATTAAAATTTTGATGTTATTCTACTATAAGTTTGACAAATACTACAAGATGTTCAATACAATTATAATATGAATAAGGCCATAAATGTAAAATCTTTGATCTGATTCCTCGTAGACTAGTATACAATATCTGACATTGAATCCTTGGGAAATTTCTACTCTAATTCGACTTAAATTTTCCAGCTCTAAGGTCTTCAAATTGCAGCGATCCTTACTCGATCCTACCAATATTTTGAGTCTTGAACTATCTGAAGATTGAGAAGAAATTTCACTTTGTCTTTAGGTTTCCACATAGCTCTATCAAAGTAATTAAGGAGAGAATAACCTTCTTCTTTTCTATTGGACTTGTCAAACCAAGCCACAACCATACACACAATTTATAAACCCCTAAAATCTTAATAATGTTCACAGGAAATGTTAACAATAATAAAAATCCTCCTCTAATATATCACACCTTGAAGAAGGGGAAAATGGACAAAGAAAGGGGTAGATGGTGAAAATTTTCGTTTGCAAACACTTAAAACAAGATTCAAAACTTTTTTGAATGTTCAAAGAATAAGTGTATTATGAATTTTATATTAATAATAGATGTGTATGCCTTTCAACATTGTGAATGAGTTTTGAGAAAAATCATTTTATATGTGTTGAAGATCTAGCACAAAAATGAGAGAAAATAATGTTTAATTTAGGTTATAAGCATATAGTATGGGTCGATTCGTGAGATCAAGTGATTTAAATAAAAAACCGAAAACCATGAAAAATTAATTTCTATTCGAGACATGCTTGTTGTAATCACTTTTATAATGGATGTCCCTTAGATTTTACGCGAATCATTAATGACAGATTCTTGAGCTTTGATAATCATTAAATGAGCGGCAAAGATTTGTTAAGACTGGTGCATATAGAAAAAAAAATCTAAAATCGCACCACGGTCATAACCAAACACCAAGGTAATAAGATTTTTTTAAAATTATATTGTTTTCACGGAATATTAAAAAATAGATTTAGAGGTCTCATGGAAGATGCTAGAGCATTTTTACTTTCTGCACTTGTAATCCATCCAAGAGATATGAAATGGACGATGGTAAATATTTCCTCTCTTTGGGGGGCCTCCATAATATTAACGATTAGGGGAAAATCTATTTAACGAATATTTTTATATTAAAATGTGAATATTATACCCCCTCAATTTACTTATAAAACTGAGATATATTTTCATCTCCTTTTAACTATCACATCGGTTAAGGTTAAAAATCGGTGTGATAGTTAAAATTCAAATTTTTTGAATATTGCATTCATTGTCTACATATAATATTAAAATAATTTGTTTATAGCAAATCTCTTTAATGATTTTCTACACGTACAATACATCATAATGATGTTGATGCTTGAATGTCAGAATTTTGCATCCAAAATTGATTGTTAATGCTATCATTGTTATTGTGTATACAATGTGTATGCTTTGAGTGCATCCAACTTTTAATAAGGTGTTTGTTCAAAAAATTGGAAAATATTTTTTCTGCACTTGCAATCCCTCAGTAAGAACTTTTAGGAATAAATTTCTATTGTCAACCAAAAAAAATTATAGTTGCTTTCTTTGATTTGCAACATTGGAAGGTTGTTCAAAATCTTCAACAACAACAACAATATGAACACCATTGTTTGAGATGGAGCAAAAGTTGAAAAAAAATTGTTCAAGGTAGAAGAATATTTTTTTCAATTTTCAATACATCCAAAAAATGATGGGTGCAACGGTGGGGCGAATACAAATAAAATATCATTAGGGTAAAATCTATTTAACGAGTGTTTTCATAGTAAAATCTAATTACTTTATCTCGGTTATTACTAAAATTGAAGGGTTATATAATTTATTTTACACTTGTAAACAAATAAAAACATAAATTGTATTAGCAAGGATTCGAATCATGTCTAGAATGGTCTATCCCCTCGCTTTTTACATTAATCGATATAACAAGTTATTTTTATTTTTATAAAATAAAAACATGGCGTGCCTTGAAATAATACCTCGCTTTTTTGGTTGACGTGAAAGCTTCGTCATAAAAAACATTATTTGTTGTTGTGATCTCTCTCTCTCTCTCTCTCTATATATATATATCTCCGATCTCTCTTCTTCTTCATATACTAACTTGAACATTGTAGTGCTAACCTTACAGGCTCCCCTACTCCACTGCATCATAATCTATGATCCACCACAAACGCCCTTCCTACACTCATTTCTGATTTAAGAATGAAACAATGGTGTCGCCAGTGGGAATCGACTTCTGATTCTTGCATACATTATTTTAGAATTTTGAAATTACCGATAAACCTAAGCAATGTTTGCTCACTATCACTTTTTTTCCAAATCACTTGTATAATTGTATGCATTTTTTTACCAATTTTTTCAAAAATCATAGAAACCATGCATTTTTATTGTTATTTTCAAAAAAAAATCCAGAATAATGTATGCATTTTTATCGAATTTTTCAAAATATCTGATAGAAAGTATGCAATTTTATCGATTTTTCAAAAATATTTGGTGTAAATGCAAGAATACATGAGTTTTTACTGGACATTTGTAAAAATTTGATAAAAATGCATGTACTTTTACAAAAAAAAAAAATCAAACAAAAATATAAAATTGATGAAACTAGATACTTATTGTTTATAACTTCGGTAGTTTTAGCGTTGTACTTGGTAACCAATCCATTGAAACCAAACTATTTATTTGTTAAAGTTTAAGAACAAACCATTATTTCTAAAAACGGGTTCATGATTTTGAAATGGAGCGACACAAATTTGAATTCAATTTAAAATCGGTTTTAATTAAAACTCAATTTTCAGTCAATGACCTCATATAATGAACAACACCATTGTTTTTGTGAATATTGTGTGTAAGTCTTCACTTACGTTAACGCCTCTGTTGAATCTGGTTGTGTTTGTGAGCATTGTTGTTGCTGCTGGTTCACTAAATCACGCCGATGAACGATTCACCGAATCACGTCAGTGAACGCCGCTGATAGCCATTGTGTTTGTGAGCATCATCCATGAACACCAATGAATATCGTTGTGTTTGTGAGCATAGTCGATGGAAGCCACTAATTGTCTTTGTGTTTGTGAGTATCGTCAATTAGTGCCACTGATTTATGGATTTCTTAACCCACCTCATAAGGATGGGGCACACCTCATGAAAACCCCAAAATATCCTTCACAAAACTGGAAGTTTATTTCCGGTTTGCACCACTTACTGTAACTTCTGAGTGAAACTAGAAATGTATTTCCAGTTTCATATTAAATAATGTAATATTGAGAATTTATTTCAAATTTGGTCTCATACTAAATAAAGCGTGTATATGAGACTGAATTGGGAATAATTTCACAATATTTGATGAACAACTACAGTCTTAAAAATTGCACATAGGTTGAAACCAGAAATATACTTCCGGTTCACACCCAACCCTTTTCAACGTGATTTTTATGATATGGGATGCTAACCGAAAGTATAGTTCCGATTTTCAGGAGTAATTTAGAAATTTCGTCGGGGTGGGCAAGAAGGTCATGGGATAGGTTAATAAATTCATGCTAATTTTCACTGTGTGACCATCGTCGATTAAAGTTGTTGATTACGTTAACACAACCACAATGGTTTTTATGAGCGGCATCATTGAATTTTATCTACAAATAGTCATCTGATTCACACAAATAATTCAAACATAAAAAATTTCAAATGCCCAAAAGCAAGTGATTCACAATACACAAAAATCATTGACAAAGACAAAACCAATTATAAAGAGATTCAGAAAACTGATTCATTAAAAAAAGCCTTTGAAAAATGGATTATGATTGATTTATAGAGATTTATGTGTAATTTGAGTTGTTGCTTTATTGAAGGAGAATGGTAACCGGTTTGAAAACCACTTTATCAAAATCGTATCCAATTTATTGGTTTTAAGTTTATTTGGATTCAATCTGGTTTTTTTCACAAATGGATTGGACTTTTAAAAATGGTACAGCCTAGTGACGGGTCAAAGACATAAGTAGTTTGAATGAAAAACCTAATATTGACGAGAACTTTTAAAAATACTCGAAATGTTATCGTGAAATAGTGAAATGAATTTTTATATTTAATAAGATTAATATTATAATTGCATAATATCTGGGGATGCCAAGTTAAATTTGGAGGACGACAAGATAAATTCTTAATCACTCGGCATATCAGTTACCGACTACATTGTTATGTTAACGTTCCGATACACAACTGTTCCGATACACCAAAATAGTCTCGTGTAGTTTAGGAATTGAGACTAATGGTAATTTATATATAACATTCACGTTCTTTAATCCAACGAAATGTCTTTCCAAAAAAAGACAAAATTGTGATGGATTTACACCTCCAAAATAGACAATACTTCGTAATCACAATGATCAACATATTAGGTCGATTATTGTGAACCTGATCCTCCTTTTAGCACTAATATTCGAGCGATCTTAAGTTCATTAACCATTTCTATAAGCACGGACAACAAAGTCATTATAGAATAAACACATACATAAAACATGAAGAAAAAAAACAAAAAAAACATATGAAAAATTCAAACCAATATTCGGTCTTCACAATTTTAGACAAAACAGTAGCAAAGAACAAATTTGTAAGACTCAATTCCAATATTTATAGGCAGCAATTTGCAGAACACCGAGATAAGAAACTTGACCTCATAAAAAAACACAGTAACACAACAAGTACAATATCATAAGTGTGTAAGAAGCAAGAAATACCCAATAGGCTAAACATGGTCCATGATCAATAAAAGAAGTAAATTGTTTATCCCACCCTAAATGCTGGAAAAACTTCATAAAAATTTCGAGAATGTTTTTCAATATTTTGTATTTTCAGAGAAAAATATCATATAGAATTTCAAAAATATTTATTAGAATTCGAAATGCACTTTTCACACTTAAATATGTCCCAAATAAAAATCATCTCACTTTACTAAAATTTGTTTGTAGATAATTTTTAGACTCATCTTGTACACATTTACACTAAATTCTTACTTAAATAAATCACACTCTTATTTCGTTAAAAAAAATCCAAAAATCCAAAAATTTACTTTGGAAAATATTTAAAATTTCAAGAAGTTTTGCACCACGAGTTCTAGCATCATCAACACACTAGTAGCACATGACAATTTCCTAAGAGCAACTCCAACGGGAGTTTTTTAATCAATTGGTCAGCATGACAAACGTTATTGTCAATTTAAAAGTCATTGGAGTTGCCCAACTTAAAAATTCATAGAAGTGGTCCATATTATTTGTTACAATATGTCATTTTTCACAGATTAAGAAATAATAATAAATGAAAGAGAGAATGATAAATTTATTAAATTTTACTGTGTTATCATTGGTTATTCAAATTAGTATTAATATCAAGTAGAAAAACAATAAATTAAAGGTATTTATTAAAGGATACAATTTAAAAATTAAATATAAAATTGTCTTGATAATGTGACAATTAATTTGAGACAGAGGAAATAATATATAAGTAAAGTTGGGAGACTCAATATAGATTCTTTAAAATTGAATCAGTGAAAATTAAAAGAATTGTTTTAAGAATTAAGATAGATAATGTATCTTAATAAATCTAAAAACAATCAAAAATATATTGCACCATTAAGTCAATCCATTCAGGTACATAGCAGAAAGATTCTTTTCAGCTGGGTGATTCCCAGACGCATAAGCATCCCCATTATTTTCAAAAACACCTATAAGTTATTCCAAAAACCAATCCATCAAATATTTATTTTTCATCTTTATCAAGTCATAAAATACCCTTAGAAAAATTCCATTGTAATTGCATAACAAAACAGTACTATCACTATATGAACATCCAATTGAAATTTGAAATATTAAGTATTAGACATAAGACAAATAGAACATCCTATCCGACTAGAGAATATGGTAGATATTTTAAATGTTCCGAAAGCATGTTTTCATATTTATTCCATAAGTACATTTTCAAAATATTTCGAGCAAAAGATGATTCAAATATTTTTAGAACGCGTTCGAAAATATATTTCCAAAAATATATTTTTAGATTTCAGACGTAGTTTGATTTTTCATTGGGAATTAATGCACTTTAATATTACACCAACAGTTTGACAGCTGATTCATAAACACTAGAGGGAATTAATCAAAATGGTCAATTCAATTCCATAGATTGCTCCCAAATTAGTCAAATCACACGCCAAGCATACTCAATAAGGTACGTACTTATATGTGTGATATACAACTTTGCAATTTGCATATTCAATTCTAACAAGCAATCGTTTGAATCACAATCATTGAGTTCTTAATAAAAATTAAATATCAATCCAATTCCATTCATAAATATATTACATCCTAGTTACTTAAAATAAAAAATAAATGAATAAAGAATTTAATACCCCAAATCAATAATTGAGCTATTACTATTTAACTAATTTTGTAATAGCCTCTCTACACTCACACTAAGATAAATAATTTACAAATTTGTAATGATACAATACTGATTCTAACTTTGAGTGGCTTGTGATTGAGGACTCTTTGTAGAAGGAGAATTTGTAGAAGGAGAAGGTTCTCCTTCCGGTGGAAAATCAGAAACCAAAGCCAACATCCGGCGAATACTCAGGGAACGCGCCGGCCTGAAGCTGTTTGATCTCTTGATATCCTTGGAGAATATGTTTGATGAATTTGAAAGGATAAGATAAACCAAAGCTTGAACTAGGAAGAACACAACCACCTTAACCAACATGTCACCTAAGGTACTATCCATCTTTTGATAAAATTTTGTGTGAACACAAATTAATGTAAGAAAGTATACGCTTTAACGATTACTTGAAGAAATCTATGTATGAAAAGCAAGGTAGAGAACGAGAGGAATGTTTTGAAGATGAAATGAAATAATTTTGCATGGGGAGTCCTTTTTATAGATGATTATAGGTAGAAGGACGTGTTGGACCAAAGTTTGGAAGAGTAAGGAAATGATTAAATTATTATTGCATGAAGTTTTGACTTGTTAATTTTCACGTTGTGATTGAGGTGGAAGTTTCATTGTTATCCAGAAGGTGCTAAAAATGTGTACGTGTAAAGATTTTAGTGGCTATGATGAAATGCAAGTTTAACTTTACAAGGGAGAAATAATTGAACGAGTTGGATTGCTTGTTGACAAATTAGAGAGAAGTTAGAAGGAACTTTCCTAGGAGTATAATGTTGGTCAATTTGGCGTCACGGAATTAAAGGTGCTGACTAATTGTTTTAATCCACTTGGCCTCATATTGTACCTAAAGATTATTATTTTCTAATTGATTTTGTGTTATATGGAAATTAAGACATTTCTAATTTGCTTAGCCATCGGATGACAAAATAAAATTTGTTGTAATGTGTGATAGTGACCCCAATGGTAATTAAAGAACCTATTCACCTAGGGGGTCAATAGAATAAGCTGAAAATAAATAATTTATACTTGTGCTTTTTATTTTACTTATACTTTGTGAGACTTTATCAACTGCTTTATGTGAGTTGGTTAAATGAATTTTTTTAATAAGCAGTTGGTTAGAGGTTGTTAATTTAACTGTTTACAACTAATTACGGCTATAAAGTGGATGGTAGAAAATACTATATTTTAGCCATCACTGATCATTATACTTTTAATGTCGTATAATTAAAATTCTTTCCAAAAATCAAGTATGGATTTGCAATGAAGTTAATCATTCAAAATGCCTTATGGGGGACAGCATGACACAAAGTTAATTCAGGTAGAGCGATTCTTTAAAAGATCTAGCTAAAAATTCTGAAAATCCCACCAGACAAGTTAATTCAGACAGAACAATGTATTTTAAGGCTCTTTCATGATACACAACAACACTCAGATGTTACAATCTGTCAACAATCCCGTACACAAACATCAGCAATGTTGGCAGGAAGTAATACTATCATCTAAGATAAAGCAAAAAAAAAAGTTTCGGTGGAAAAAATCCACTTCAGCAATACAGACAGAACATAAATGGGAGCTGAATACTACAATGATTTTATTGACTAAGATGGATGAGAATTTGGTTTAAGAGAGTCCAGTTTCAACGACCAAATATAGAGTGTGGAGAAGGGGAATACAAATGCACAACACTTGTGCATTCCATCATTTTATTGTATTTCTAGCTATAACACTACAACTAGCTAGTTGGAGTTCCTAAAAAAGAAGGAAAACAGAAGCAGCATTATCGTCGGTGCAGATTTACACTTGATAAGACGATTTATGGTGATAAAACTTCAATATTCTTTTAGTACAATATATACCTGCAATTGAATATCAGAAATAGATAATATTAGTTCAGGAGTAAAAGAAGGGCCTTTTTAAAGAATAGAATATAGAAGATGACTAGTAAAAGTGACACTAGTGGAGAAGGCATATAAGACATTCGTATTAACTATTCTGCAGCAAATATTAAATAGCCATAATGGCCCAACCAAATATATAACTAGCTGGAGTATACAACATAACTAATGACACAGAACAGACTAATGCATATTTACATTCTATCATTATATCTTCTAAAATCGGTTGTGGTGTCCCTACCATTCTCCAACCCAAATTTTATTTCCAAAAAAATGAAAATAGGTTTAATGTTTCCACCAAACAACTGAACAGAAAATTTACAGTCATTTTTCAGGTAAAAATACAACATAACAAGAGTTCAGTTTTTATGATCTTGAATCATGCAATAATCACTGAACACTTTTATTGTTTCGGCTTGAATGAATGAAATACATATAATCCAATACAAAATGATGATAATAAGAAGTTTTGACATTTATACTGTGATAACACTACAAATATCTCTTTTAACCTAGAGATAAAGAGGTTTTACTGCTCAACACCAGAGAATGATAAAAGGCTAAGTAGGATGAAATCAAATCTTCTTGTTTCATTTGCAACTTATGATTTCAAAAGAAAACATTGCAACAATTTTTGTTTTACATATTTTTTAATTGCTCTTTGTTTTAAGTTTAATTTGTAATGACTCTCCCTCCCTTTCTCAACTTTCAACACAATAGATTTTTCTTGGACTATCAAAAGTTATTGGAATCCGAAATGGTGGCATGACATGCCATAGAGATAGAGCACAAAGGAGTAGCTGATTCTTTTTATTATAGGTAAAAATTGGGAATTTAGAATATATCATACGTTTTTAATGGAGAATAGATTCAATAATAAGTGAAAAGCTACACATAGTTGCTTATATCTGAATCAATTTAGGATGGAGAATCGATTTCAAAACCAAGAGTCGTACATTCTTCTAAATTTTGCAAACTGCCTTTGACCTCTCGGACATACGTTTTATTCTCACCAATGTGTTACCAAACATGTACTAAGTATATAAGCACGTATTCTCTCTTCATCAAAATAATGAACAAAACTAAACAGACCTTAACTTAAAGGAGTTGTCATATTCATGTACTCAAGTTTACAGAAAGTGGAAGCAAGAAACTCAAAAATTAAAGGCCGCTTCCATGAACAAGTTCAAACTAAAAGAGAAGCAAAGAATAACTCTGTTTAAAATTTCACCAGCCACTCATGAATCTAGCATGATGAAACATCAACTTACAAAAAGCATAAACAACATCAAAACCTACAATATAGTTACAAACTATCCACCGGATACTATTTTCTGTTTGAAAATCTACTGTCACACCAAATTTTCTTCGTACACAAGAAATTGTTCAGGGTACTCAAGCCTATTACCATTCAGATCAAGAATTTTAAGATCCATAGCACCGACACCTCTATAAAAAGTTGTATCCGTGTCTGAAACCGAAACTGACACTTGTGATTAGTTTAATTTATTCATCTTTTCAAATTAATATCGGTGTCGAGTTTGTGGTATGTATCCGTGCTTCATAGATTCTAAGCATAATATATAGAAATTGCATGGACAATGGAATCAACTTTCTTAAATCAATACTACTAAGAAAGATACCCCTAGTCCCTTGCAGACACATACATACACATGAACAGAGTTCAATATAAATTCAAACAATTGATGGCAAAATTACAAACATACCTCAAAGAATTCCAGCATCAAGATCCTTCCTCTACATCTCCACCAGCTTCACTACTAGCATCATGATTATCACCACCGCCGCCAGAAGCATTAGAATGAAGAAGCTCATGCCGTGAAGCAATGTAATTGAGAGTCATTCTCAGACCATAGAAATCATCCTCCGACAACTCCGACATGCGCGCCATCATCTCCCTCGTCACATCAGCACCATTCAAATCCTGTTGATCATCTTCCTCATTTTCATCTTCATTTTCATCCTCCGAGATTGCGAATCTACAGAGAGGACAAGAAGATCGAAGAAGAAGCCACGGAGTAATACAATCGGAGTGATAAAGATGATCACACGGAAGCTGCTTGGCTTGTTCGTCAACGGAAATAGCGTCCTTACAAACCGCGCATAAAACGACGCCGTTTGGATCGAGTAAGGAAAGAAGAGTTTGCGAAACGGTTATTACAGGAAGGGTGGTTTCGGTGGTGCGGGGTTTAGAGGGAGAGGGTGTGAGTAGTAAAAGCGCGTCTTGGAAAACGACGTCGAAGAGTGAGGAGGAAGAAGAATGGAGAAACGAATCGGCGTCGTTTTGGGAGAAAGGTGAGTCCATGAGTTCGAGGAAATGGGTGTGGCATTGAGGGCAGAGGAGAGGGGAGGGGGAGGGGGAGGAAGTGAGAGAGACGCTCATGTCGCATTCGTGGCACCAGTAGGTTTTTAGTTCGAGTGGCGGCGCCGTCGTCGTCATGGCGGTGGAGTAGGTAGGTTGGATTGAACTCAAATGATTTTCGATTCTGTTGTGCGTCGGTGTGGGAAGTGTGAGATTAAGAAATAGAGAGGGAGATAAAATGGGGCCCACATGCACCGAAGCTGTTGTTGGCATCAGTGGGTGGTTCGTTTATCGCTTTTTTTGTTTGCTTTCATTTGGTACCTTCTGTAACTGCAATCAGAAAGAGAGAGAGAGAGAAAGATTAACTTAACTTTTCTATTGTTTATTTTCATTTCAAATGGGAAATAGTTTCGGATAATCTTGATTTCAACAACGTCGCTTTGGCCGAGTGGTTAAGGCGTGTGCCTGCTAAGTACATGGGGTTTCCCCGCGAGAGTTCGAATCTCTCAGGCGACGATTCATTTTTTTTTACGTTATTTAATACAGTGTGGAAAAGTCAGGGATAATTAATTCATTGCATTGAATGAACGAAAAATAATAGAATAGGTTCAGTGCACGTATGACAGCATTTATTTTCGGTCTTGACAAAGTATTTATAATGTCAGATAGTATTTATAAATAATGTACTATATGAATTATTTTATTTTACTTCATTACTTACGTTAAACGATGTGTGGTACGGATTACGGATACTAGTACTACAATTTACTTCTACATTATTATAAGATAATTTTTTTATTAAATACAGATAATTTAGTTTTTTTTTTTAATTTAATTTGAGTTATTTTAACTTACTAATTACTTTTTTATCAGAAAAAAATATTCATAAGACTCATTATTCACTATATGTAAAATTTGTTTTTGATTTAGATAATTATATTTACGTTAACTCATTTTATATATATTGTTTTCTATTTAAATAATTATACTTATATCATTATATAATATTTAATATATTAGAATAAACTCTAAATCACATACTGATAATTCTAAAACAACAAATGAAAATCAATAACATTTATTATGTTGAATTTTTTTAAAATATTATTTTAATTTTATTATAGAATATTAGATTATAAATTATTTTAATTATTACTTTAGATTAATGTAACCGAATTTAAAATTACAATGTTATTATTGTATGTATCTCTTTAAATTTTGTTATAAATGTAAATATAAATTTAATGTATTTTGAAGTTATCTTTAATTTTTCATATGTTAAAATTGTTTTGAATGATTTTATCAATACATTTATTTCTATTAAATAAAAATTATTTTAATAATGTAATATAATAAGATAATAAAATCACAGATGTCTTAATTAAAAATATATTTTTATGTTATTTTGTATTTATAAGCTTAAGTAATAGTTAATTTATAAAATATTTAAATTAATTTATTAGATATCAGTCATCATCAATCAACTTTTAGTTATCAACTAGTTTTGCATAGTATAGCCTATGTTGAATTTTCAGATAAAAACTTTAGTTGTTGATATAATTGATATGTTAGTTTTAGAGGCATAATAGTATTTATAAACTCGATTTTGAATAATAAATAAATTATTTATTTCCTTGATTTAGTAGCAAATTTTTGTTTTCATCCAAAATGTTGCTCCAAACTTTTGAAAAAATATTGTTGAACTAACTTATCCTCATCCTATATCTTCTATTTTTCTTAATGGCTTATAATATCCGTCGTCTGATTTTTCCTAAAATGATAGACAACAACATATTCAATCAAAAGCAAAGCTACCAAAACACAAGTGGAAACTAAAACTTTTCAACACAAAAAACTTTCGCAAATGTAGTTGCAAACTTATGAGATATTCCGCAAAGTCAACTTCTAGTGTCTTGCTTGAAAGGTGATCGTCTCGCCATTATTATCTCAAAGAAATCGTATATGTTAGGCCTTGAGGCATGTAACCAGAACCTTCATGGTAGAATTATGTGGCTCAATGGTTCTTCTCCTTTAACAGTTGCAAGCATAAATGCAAAGTTGTCTACTCATTGGTCTTCCATCGCAAAATGCGGTATAACCTTACTTGGTAAAGGTTTTTATGAGTTCACCATTTCAACCCTTGAAGTTGTGCAACGAGAATTTTTATACTCATGGGGCTTAAACTCATGTAACCTTAAAACTTTTCCCTTGGTCTACAGATTTTGTTCCCTCAAATGTGAACCACACTTCAGTTCAAATTTGGGTCAAAAGACAAGGGATTTTCCAAGAGTATTGGTGACCTAAGATGATTCTTGTTCTTTCTAGCAACTTAGGCACATCAATATCTGGGACGGTCCTGATGTTTTAGAGGCCCAGGTCAAATAATAAAAAGGGACCCTAAAAAAAAAATATTGAACAATTAATTAAAAAATTTAGTTATAAATAATACTACTATTTTAAATTTTAATATATTATTATAAAAATACCAATAATAATTATATGATATTTCTTAGCTTAAGAATTTAAATGATTTAGTCATATAAATATTACAAAAACTAAAAATAATAAATCCAAAAAGATTAAGAAACAGTTATTATAAATATTAAAATGCATGAAATATGAAACTATCTATCTAGTTTGGTTGGTAATGCATTTGTTTTTTAAGGTAAGGGGCATAGGTTCGATTCTTCATATATGCTCTTTCGTCATTTTATTAAAATAACTAATTAAAGATTTTTCATATATGCTCTTTCATCATTTTATTAAAATAACTAATTAAAGGCATAAAAAACAAACTTCAAGGATCGAACTTGCGAAAATCGTCATATATGCTCTTTCGTCATTGTACATTATTGTGTAGATATTTCTACATAAAATATCTATAATTATTTTACAGTCAAGTTCATAAAGTCGTCACCTAAATCTTTGAGGCCCCTTTATTTTTTAGGCCCTGGGTTGTGGACCTGTTTGACCTGGCCCAGGGCCGGCCCTGACCAATATACATAGATTTCACTTCAAGCAAGCTTGATTTTTATAGGTCTTTTGGTCATCATGTGAGAGTATTGGTGGACGTTGACTTACATAAAAAAATTCCCTACAAAATTCTGGTGAAATAAATAGACTTTGTTTTCTTTATTGAAATATAGTATAAGAAATTACCTGAATTTTGTAACCTTTATAATGTCATTGGGCACTCAATATGGGTATGTAGGAAAATGAATGCCAATTTAGAGGAAATCAACAAACCTAAATTAAGGAGTGATACTTAGAAATTTATGTGTTTGTGGCTAGTGAATCCAAGGACCAATTTGTGGAAGAGGCAGCCACAATCAAAGTGAAGGTTGGAGAAACAAGTGGTGTGATAAAATTAACCCAATGAGTTAAACAAAAAAACTTAGCTCTTCCAACAATGAAAGTGTTGAGTAAACATTTTATTGGACTTGAACAAATTGCTCAAAACATTAATGGCATGGAAATTAACACAAGAAAATAAAACCAATTGGAGATTCTAGATACACGAGCTCTAATGACTCAAAATATATGGATACAACTCAAAAATAATCTTGATAATAGGTTAGCGTTAATACAAAAGAAAGATGAGAACTTTTGAATAAATCATGGGCCAATATGGTTGACTTGAAGGGTGATGAACTCACCTTTGAAACTAATGAGGAAGTTTTAGAGCGGAATATTTTCCAGCTTATAATCTCTAGATCATAAAATAAGAGATTAAGGCAAAGTTCCAAAGCTAAAGGAACATCTAAAACCAAGTCAAAGGTTGTTTCCTTCAAGACTTTACAATGAAATACACCTAATAGAATGTTAGGGATTAGTCAACTCCCCTACAGTATTGGCAATTAAGAAACATATAAAGACTCATAAACTAGACTTCTGCTTTATAGACTTCGAGACAGAGCCATTTTGGCATTTTATGACAACACCATATTGGATTTCATTTGTTAAATTTTATTATTTTGTCATAATTTTTAGCTCTTGAACGATGGGTTTATACTTTTTTAAGTATTTGCCATCCATCTTCAAGACCCTTCAATCTTCTGTCAATTCTTCTATTTCTTAGGCTTTATTTGTAAATACTTGAATGATTTAAAAAGATCTTTCCCAATATGGAGACCATTTTCCTAATAACTTATTATTTTAGTCCATTGGCAATATTACCTTCCAAACTAGATCATCAACTGAATAAACTTTACCTCTGACTCTTTTGTTATATGCTCTTGCTATTCTTTCTTCCTGCCTTCTTAGAAGTTTTAAAGAAAGCATCCTTTCTTCGTCCAATTCAACTAATTAATTCATCATTGTTTCCCAATAATAGTTAGAGGAAATTTCATTCTACCTCTGGATCCTTATTGATTGTAGATATGTTTCCATAGGCAAAACCACATCATGCCCAAAAGTTAAATGAAAATGAGTTGAATTTGTTTCTTCTTTGGGAGATGTTCGACAAGCCCACAGAGTTTGGTCTAAAGACTTGTGTCAATTATTTGGATTTTCTCTTACATGCCTCTTTATTAAGCCAATTATCACCTTGTTTGCAGCTTCTACTTGTTCATTTTCTTGGGCATAGTAAAGTGTAGACGTTAATAACTTGAATCCCATTTCTCTAGTGAATTCCTGCATCTTTTGACCAGGGAAGACTGATCTCTGATATGTTGTAATTGTTTTTGGGATTCCAAATTTGTAGATTATATGTTTTTGGATGAATTCAATAATGTTCTCATGGTCTACACTTACCAAAGGTATTGCTTTAATCCATTTTGTAAAATAGTCAACTCCCACCATGATGTATTTCTGGCCTTTGGATGAAGCTCTTCGAATTTCTCCAACAAATTCTAATGCCCAACCTATGAAGGGTCGTGGTTTAATAATCGAATGCAATCTACTTGGAGGTACATATTGAATGCCTGTTGTGATAACTGGTTTATTTCAAAATCGGTTATTTTAAATCAATGAAGTCACCACCTAATTTTATTTGTTCCAAAGAACGGGAAAATATAGATAAAACCCACGAAGAAGGATAAGACGGTCTACATGAACAAAAGATATTGATTCGGGAGTCAGTTATGCAAGGGAAAGGTATTAGCACCCCTCACATCCATCGTACTCGATGGAAACCATTTTGTTCGTGTGTGTTTAAGTGTGTTTATTGAATTTGCTTACTTCTAAATTAGGAAAGGAGGGGGTCTTTATTTATGGGTTTTTGAACTCGCCAAAGATATCGCATCTTGTGCCTACGTACTCCCTCGTGCAATGGGAAAGTCAGAGTTCCGTAGTTCTTCTTTAAAAATTTTAAGTTGGTTGTGTTGATTTTAGAAGAAAAGTTTTGGTGCGTTTCGACATTTCAAATGTTTGAACTTCGACTTGTTTAGTTTGTTTGAAAGCTAAGTCTCTGTTCATATTTGAAATGGCTATTGCACACTCTTTGTAAGAAAAGAGTTTGATGGTCGCATAAGAGCGAAAAAAGACTTGAGTGAGTTAAGTTGATTTTAAGTGGGTGAAAAGTACCGAATAATAGGACTAGCATCCTACGATTCAAATACTAGAAACCATAGGAGCACCGAAGCTCAACGAGTCGTCTATCATCCCAAAAAGTTTTCTTATGAAAAAGGTGAAGTGAAGCAGAGTTCACGCTTATTAAATTTGAGTCTTTAAACAATTGTCTAGCGACAACGATTTAAATACCCGGGTCCATTTTTTGCACAAGTATTTAAACAATTGGTCTAGCAACTAATGATTTAAATACTCGAAGTTTATTGTGAAAAAAGGTTTTTGAAAAGTCACACAATGTTGGGTCGAGGTTTGTAAATTTTGATTATGAAAGTGTTTTGATGTTTGGTATATGGACCAAGAGAAGTTGAATCGGGTTATGATTAATCAAGTATATGGACTTAATTAATCTCGTGAGGATAGGTGCTCCTACCCCCAACTATGAAACCCTTGTGTATATGGACCAATATTTATTCGGGTTATGGTTAATCAGTACAAACTAGGGTTCGATTAACCTTATGAGAATGGTCATGCCCATTCTCAACTATGAGACCCTTGAGGAATTTGGTATAAGAACCAAAAGAGATAATAGAATCAATTGCATCAAGTGTGTAGAGTGTACAATTGGTGAATAAATCATACAGACATACAAGATACAAGTAAGTATTAAGCACACAATGCACGTCCAAATCCTTTAAATAATTATCAAAATAACAATTTTATTTTGATAAAATTAATTAATAGTTTAATCAATAATATCAAATAAAATTATCTTAGACTAATAATTTTAATACAAAACAAAATTTATTTTGCGTATGTAAAAATAAAAAATAATTAAAAAAATAATTGAAAAGAGGTAAGGGTTTAGAGATGGCCTGTTTTGAAGTTGGATTTGAGGGTGTAGATAAGAAGTCCATTTGACCCAAATAAAGGGAAAGAAGATAAATAATCTACGAACGGAGAAATTGCATCATGTAGGCCCAAGATATCAGGTAGGAGCATAAAGAATCGGCTAAGCTCAACATATCGAATGAAAGTTGAATAGAAATCCCTACATCACATGAGATACAAACAAAACCAACAACGCGGAAAAGCTTACAAAGCTCAAGTATCGATTATTGACCATTGCACTTTATTAAACTAAATTTAGAATATATTCATGTAGGAATCAACTCTAAGAAGACAAACAACATATTTATGTTCATAAGAGTTCGAAATCGTAACACAATGAAGATCATTACAATATAGTTTGAATTTATTTACAAATGAATTGAATAAAGTATAAAAATTAAAAGTATTATGTAATTATACATTTACATTACTAAACATAAGAATAAAAATACTAAGTATCTGTATATTTATAAATACATTACTAAATATTAAATAGAAATAGTGATCCAATATTAAAATGCTAATGGTCAAGTGTAGATGTGCTAATTGAAAGGAATGCTTTGAACAATTCTTGGATGTCTTCACAAATAACAAACTTGTTAGCAGCATAAGTGTGGATAAAAATAAAATAAAATGAAATTGCAACAAATTAGAACATGGTTAGTAAGCAAAGGAATATAATCGAATGAAATTAGCATGAATGCAACATGAACAATTCAACAACCAAGTAAATGTTTAGTCAAATATTTCAATTCACTAATGAAAATAAAATACAAGGATTCATGTTATTACTCGATTCAAGTTTAAATCATGAAAAATAAAGTCCAACGCAAGCTTAAATCAACCAGAACAAATTTCGGGCAACAACTACACCAATCGAAATAACACTCAAAAACTCAACCGAGAAGTGCTCCAACGCAAACGGAAAACCAATGATATCATAAACAACTTCAACATTATTAGGATTCAAAACCAAATAGCTTCCTTTCTCAAATTCATGTGAAAGAAAACAACACCATATTGCCTCCATAGTTTCTCGGTTATATCTTGCGCAGATAAACACGACAATATCAAACCTTCATCGAAACTAACAAACCTTGACTATCACAACCAATAAACATCGACAAAAGTGGTGCCATTACAAATTAACCTTTGCATTCGAACTTGAAACTGTATCCAAATCTCTTTCGAACAAAAGGAACATTTGCAACTATAGAACACAAACGACTGCCCACACAATTTCTCGGTTAGTTTCTACACGGAAACAACAACAAACCTTCATCGAAACTAAACACGGATACGTCTTTATTCACAATCAAAATTGACAAAGTGATTCTATCGTCTGAGTTTCAAACAAAATTAAAACGGGATTTGAACTTTAATTGAGAATCGTTCAAATTCGCCTCAAAAGAAAATGACAATAAATTTGCCCCTATAGTTTCTCGGTCATATCCTACGCGAATAAACGCGACATCGACATTAGACCATCCTTGAAAGTAACAAAATACACTAACGCTATCATCCGATTCCGACATAATTATGCAAAATTTTAACACAACACCAATTCAAACCAATTCAATGAGATTTAAACACAGACAACAATATAACATAATGGTTGGAATATGAAACCAGTATTAACTCAATTTTTTCAGATATTTGCATCGGCTATCAACACAGTCATTCCAGAAATCACAAACCCAAATCCAAAATATGAGCAAAATAAGTGAGAAAGAGTGGCTTACACATGGAGAAGCTGGAAACGTTGTTGTCGTTGATGTTTGCTCGCAGAAAATAATGGTTGTCGCTGCGGTTGACCGTAATGGCGAGTGTACTCGCGAGCGAGATGCAGGTATGATTGTGGATAGTGTTGAAGAGTTGCTGAGTGGTGATGATGATGGAACGTGTGGTGATAAGCTCGCGGAAACCTAAAAATAGAAGGTGGGGAAAATTTTGGGTTGTGACAGCTGCCCCTATTTAAATATCTTTCACCGGACAATTTGAAGAGAAATCTTTGATTGTCGGAGTGAAAGATAATTTAAATACAACAGACCTAAATTTGCCCCGAAAACAAAATGGTATGATATGCATGTGAATGTCATGATATGAGAATGCTATGAACCAAGAAGAAATAGTGATCTCTTGGTTATGCAATATGAATGAGTGCGAGGGAGCAAGCTTATCAAGGGGGTAAGAAAACAATATTGATAATGGACTAAGTTTTCCAAAAATTCTGGCGTTCCAACAAGAACGGGTCTCAACTTATTCTTTAACCAAGGTATTTCATCTAGAAAGGGTGACAAAGCGATCTTTCGACAACGAGCTAAAATTTCACCCATTGGAGTATTCAGAAAATCAACGACGAACTATCTCCCATAATAAAGAGATTGCCAACCATCAGAAAAACAAATCAACGACGAACTATCTCCCACCATGAAGAGACTGCCCTCCATCGGAATAATAAATCAACGACGAACTGTCCCTTATTATAAAGAGACTGCCATCCATCGACATAATCCACAACAACCAATAATATTTATTGAATATTTTCAACACCAATTAATCCACCTCACTTTCAACACTCTATTCAACACCTCATTATAAACATTCAACTATTAAATTTTTTTTCCAACACCCTCATTCTACACCATCTAAACAAAATGTAATATAAAGGATCAATATTGAACAATAAAAACTTACAAATCAATCCGAATTAAAACTTTAACTTAAAGAACATAATTTTGTCTAAAAAATATGATTTATTTTTGAAGTTAAATGGAGTGTTATTTTAACAATTGTTGCTGATAGCATGGATGACATAGCAACATCTAACAAAAAGACATATAATCAGCCCAACTGCCCAACATTCCATTAGAAAACTAAACCAACCCAACTACTTTATTCTTATGCACACATCAAGATGTATGTTTCTTTCTTGTCACTACTACCGTCCAACCACTCACACTACAACCGGGCACCAATCATTTTAATATTGAACTCGGATGTTCATCGCAAGCAAAACCATTGCTTTCATGTCACTATTAAATTTTGTTACTTTATGTTGGGATAACATAACAGAAAACGTCCAAAATTAACTTAATGGTGGAGGCCTAGATGTTTGATGAAGAGACATGATTATTGTGAAGAAACGTGATGGTGAATGCTAGATGATGCTAGATATTTGTCGTTGATATGTTGCTCTTAAAGTTGAAGTGCATCCTCAAACATTTCCCTGATCAAAACCGTGAATGTAAAATTAGAGGCAGTGTTTTAAAAACCGGACCGGAGATCAAACCGGTGAAGGTACTGACTGGGTTACTGGTTTAGTGGTTGAACCACTGGGTCACTGGTCGAACCGCATCACTAAACCGGATTAAACCGGATGACTCAGTTGATTAAACCGGCCTTTATAACAAAACGATATATGTATAAAACTTGTCGAACCAGATGACTCAATCTCTACAAAATATAATTAGAACTAATTTTTTTTTTAAATATCATTTCATAAATAAATTCACAATTTGATAATTTAAATTTAAATTTTAAAAATTTTAAAAATTTTAAAAATATCATATCATAAATTTACAATTTAATAATTTAAATTTAAATTTTAAATATAAGTATCATATATAATAAAATAGTACAAAATTACAAAGTATAATTGTAACATAGTATAATTGAATAATTTATAACAAAATAATTTTATTATCTACTATTTAGTTTCAAGGAGTAAAGATTATTTTAATACTAAGATATCCTTTTTCAATATCAAAATTATCTACAAAATCAACCGCATCAACAACATTTTCTTTGTCAATAATATAATTAATTAATTTTATTTTTTATTTAAATATAATATTTTAATAAAATAATCCAAATAAATAAAAAATTTAAATTGCATATTTTTTAAAAAATTTAAAAATTTTGAATAAAAAAATTAAAAAATACAGTTGAACCACCGGTTTTAGAAAACCGCCGGTTTTTCCGGTTTTCATCGGTTCTTATCGGTTTAACGACATTCCCGATCTACTATTGAATCAGGCCGGTTATCTGACCGGTTTCTGGTTCGACCGGTCCGACCGGCCAGTCCGGTCCGATTTTTAAAACACTGATTAGAGGTTTTGGAGTCAAATTATTGGTTAGATTTTAGAGTATGATTTAGGATTTATAGGCCTTATAACCTTTTCTAGTACACTTGTTTCAAGTGACAGAGAATTTTATAAAATCTAAAACTAAATAAAATATTTTGGATCCCGATAAAATATAGTAGATTTCGTTTTTAGTCTATCTAAACATTTTCTTTAAAGAGTTGTACCTTCAAAAATTTCCATTCATATTTTGATCCTTCTACAAATATCTGTTAACAGATTTGACATGACACTAACACATAACAATGTTAACTGTCAAAGATGCAGACATGATATGATACATAATTAAGCTTAACATCATATTAGAAGCTATAAAATTTTATACTTAATCTGTAACAAAAGTCGGAACTAACCTCTAATAAATTCAAAAATTAGAAAATTAATTCAATTCAAGAACCAAAGAATTAATATTGTTTAGTCCAAACTATCAAAAATATCATCTCCACGACTGTGATCAAGATAAAATACATCGACCTATTTTTCAGTTCTATTATTATATGGTGCCCGACCAACACCCGTCGTAGGATTCACTCTCAAGAATACATGATCATCCTTCTTAAACTCAAGAGGTTTTCTCCTTTTGTCATGATAACTCTTTTGGCGACTTTGTGAAATTTTCATCTTTTCTCTAATCAATTTAATCTTATCTGTAGTTTGTTGAACAATCTCCGGTCCAACTACCGCACTTTCTCTCGATTCATACCAACATAATGGTGTCCTGCAACGTCTTCCATACAACGCCTGATCGCGACTTTATCGTCTATATTAATCGGGAGACTGCAAGTGCACAGTCCTATCGCGTAGCTTTAAAAAGATATTGAACCCACAGAGACTATAAATCGATCTATCGTTATCCTAAGTTACGGTATACAGCTAAGGCGAATAATTCTTTAAGATTTTTGGTTAAGGAAAATATAATAAATAAACAGATCGGTATGTAATTCGTCTAACCTAAGGGATCTGAATTTCCACTGACTTGTTACTCAAGTTGATAAAAATCCTATTTCAGCAAACAATATTCATCTAAAAATCCTATCTCAAACTGTCGCTCTGTTGAATCGGATCATGCAATTAAATCCTAACGTATGCTCTCGCTATCCCGCCGAATTTAAAAACACTTTTTGAAAATAAATAAAGTTTAATCTCTTTTAAAACGCTGTCGCAGTCTTTAAAATTAATACCTAGTATCCACTATCTGGTTCTAAACCTCAAACTCTCGCTCTGTTGGTTTCTAACCTTAGTCCAGTTTATTAACCTCAAACTTTCGCTCTGTTGGTTTCTAAACCTTTTAATAAATTAAATTAGATATCTAAGTCAGAAAGAATATTTTTAGCAACGTAACATTATGCCAGTTTATTTTAAATTCCTTTGGTTCAATTAATTTACATACCAATATCAGAACGATTTAGCCAAACATATTAATTAATTCAGACATGCATAAATAATATGGTTTAATATATTTAAACATTTCCGAAATCAAATAAATAATATCAGGCAACAATAAATTAAATAAAATAAAATAATTAAATTAAACCTGAAATTAAGAATACTGGAAACAATCTTGTTCTTCGAAATAAGCGAGCACTCCACCACAAGTCGGTTGGATCTGCTCGGAGACTTCTTGAATTCGAAAGAAGAAAATAAACAAGGAATAAAAAGCACTAGATCTAACATAAGGTTAGATCAGTGAAAACTGGAATAAAATCTAAACCAAGAAAACTGAAAAGGAAAATAAATTCAAAGTACAAACTGAAATAAAATTGCGAAATATGAAATAACAGTTGTTCGGTAAAAATGTCGACCCTCATTCTGAGACTTGAACTTGTATTTATAGATGATTTGGTAACTGCCCTTTTCCTCAACTTTGTACGCAAGCAAAACGTGGAGAAAAAATGGCCTTGAGAGTAGGAGGCGGACGCCTTCACGTGGAGAGAACTAAGTGAGACGTGCGTCTCAACTGCATGGGAAAATGGTGGGCCCCACTTTGCTAAGGAGGCGGGCGCCTCCAAGGGAAGTGAGAGGCTGAGACGGCTGCCTCAACCATGTGGCAGCTGGCTGGCGTGCTGGGCTTGGTTTGGGCCTGCTTGCTTTGGGCTTAGTCTTTGCTATGTGTAATTGTTTTCTTCTTCTTAACCCCTCATTTTTGGTATATCACCCCTTTGCTTCATTTCTTTTGCTTTTTAATCTGATTTTTCCTCGATTTTACTTCTTTGCTCGATTTATCTTTATTTAATACAAATACCTGAAACATAGAAAATACCAACGTAATACAGAAATAAAGTAATATAATTAAATAAAAATAGTAACATTGTCTATGAAAATTACATCAAATATGTTATATAAATTCGTGTTATCAACGCCTCAAAAGGAGCCCTACCTATACTGCAATGAAAACTGTTGTTATAGATAAACTCAATCAACGGTAAGTAACTCTCCCATGAACCTCCTTGTTCCAAAATACATGCTCGTAAAAGATCTTCAAGCGACTGAATCGTCCTCTCCGTCTGACCATCCGTTTGCGGATGATAAGCCGAACTCAACCGCAACTTAGTACCCAAAGCTCTTTGCAAACCTTCCCAAAATCTAGAAGTGAACCTCGGATCTCTATCCAAAACGATACACGTCGGAATACCATGCAAACTCACAATTCGTTCAATGTATAACTTTGCAAGTCTCTCCATCGGATAATCCATTCTAATTGGAATAAAGTGAGCAGATTTCGTCAATCTATCCACGATAACCCGAATAGCCTCATAGTTACTCGGAGTCCTCGGTAATCTCGAAACAAAGTCCATAGAAATACTATCCCACTTCCATTCTGGAATAGACAACGGTTGCAATAATCCAGATGGCTTCTGATACTCTATCTTGGACTTCTGACAAACCAAACATAAATACACAAATTCGACGATCTCCTTTTTCATACATGGCCACCAAAATAACTTTTTCAAATCTTGATACATCTTTGTGGCACCAGGATGAATACTCAATCCACTTCGGTGTCCTTCCTCAAGGATCCTTTTTTTCACATCTCCCACATCGGGAACACAAACTCGATTACGACACCTCAAAACGTCATTCTCATCAATTCTAAACTCTCCACCTTGACTTTGGTTAACTAAAGTCAACTTGTCAACTAAAACCAAGTCTGATTTCTGTCCATCTCTTATCTCATCCAAGATCCCACTAGTGAGCTTCAACATACCAAGTTTCATACCAAAGTAAGTTTCTTCACAAACCAAACTCAAGTATCGAAACTGTTCAAGCAACTCCCATTCTCACACCATTAACATAGACATATGCAATGATTTCCTACTCAACGCATCGACAACCACGTTTGCCTTTCCTGGATGATAATTCAAGCTAAAGTCATAATGTTTTAAGAACTCCAACCACCTTCTCTGCCTCATATTCAACTCTTTCTGACCAAACAAATATTTCAAACTCTTATGATCACTGAATACATCAAATCTCGATCCAAACAAGTAGTGTCTCCAAATCTTCAACACAAAACAACAGTTGCCAACTCTAAGTCATGAGTCGGATAATTCCTCTCATGCACTTTAAGTTGCCTTGAAGCATAAGCCACCACTTGCCCGTTTTGCATCAACACACCACCTAATCCCATCAATGAAGCATCACAATAAATCGTAAACGGCTCGGATGGATTAGGTAGAATCAAAATAGGAGCAGTAGTCAACCTCCTCTTAAGCTCTTGAAAGCTATCTTCACACTGAGTAGTCCACACAAACGCTTGCCCTTTTCTCATCAATTGTGTCAAAGGTAAAGCTAACTTGGAAAAACCTTCAATGAACTTACGGTAATAATCGGCCAAACCAAGAAAACTCCGAATCTCAAAAACAAACTTAGGAGATTCCCATTCAGACACAGCTTCAATCTTCCTTGGATCCACGAAAAAACCTCCACGCGATATCACATGACCAAGAAAACTCACTTGCTCCAACCAGAACTCACACTTAGAAAGTTTAGCAAACAACTGATTCTCTTTTAGAATCGACAACACAATTCCTAAGTGCTCGGCATGCTCCGCTTCACTCTTCGAATAGATAAGAATGTCATCAATAAAGACCACCACAAACTTATCAAGGAACTCATGAAAAATTCGATTCATATACTCCATGAACACACCGGGAGCATTTGTAACACCGAAAGGCATCACAAAATACTCGTAGTGCCCATATCTTGTTCTGAACGTCGTCTTTTGAATATCACTAGCCTTCACACGAATTTGGTGATAACCAGATCTCAAGTCAATCTTACTGAACACACAAGCTCCTATCAACTGGTCCATCAAATCGTCGATTCTAGGTAAAGGATACTTGTTCTTGATAGTAACTTTGTTCAATTGCCTATAGTCCATACAAAGCCTCATCGTACCTTCTTTCTTCTTTACTAACAACACCGGTGCACCCCACGGAGAAACACTCGGACGAATGAACTTCTTATCAAGTAACTCTTCAAGTTGGCTCTTTATTTCAACCAATTCCGATGGTGACATTCGATACGGAGCCATCGAAACAGGACTAGTACTAGGAACCAAATCAATAGAAAACTCCACTTCACGTTCTGGAGGTAAATCCGTAATCTCCTCCGGAAACACCTCTGGAAAATCACAAACAACAGGAACATCCTTTCTCACTCCACTCTCACCAGGATTCATGCTTGCCATCAACACAAACAATTCAGCTCCATCTCTGACACACCTCTTCACTTGCTGAGTAGACAAAAACGAAACACCTTCTTTCTCGGACTCGAGAAAAAGAACCGCTTTAGCAAAACAATTGATATAGACACGGTTGGATCTCAACCAGTCCATACCCAAAATGACATCGAGCTAACTCAATGGAATACATACTAGATCCACCTCAAAATCTCTACCACACATACGCAAAGGACACTTTAAGCAAACAACTGAAGTAGAAACCGAACCCATAGCAGGTGTATCTACCACCATACTCCTACTCATATTAGATAACACAAGACCCAATCTCGTAGCACATTCCAAGGAAATAAAAGAATGTGTAGCACCCGTATCAACAATAGAAATCAAAGGTACATTATGAATAAAGAAAGTACCTCTGATCAATCTCTCGTCTGCTGAAGTCTCAACACCTGACAAGGCAAACAATTTCCCAGTTTCTTTCTTTGGCTTCGTGCATTTGATACTAATATGACCTTGCTCACCACAGTTGTAGCAAGTCACAACAGAACCAACCCGACAATCCACAGCCTTGTGACCTACTTTGTCACACTTGAAACACTTCACAATCACATGGCGACATTCTAAAGCACGATGTCCCTCTTTACCACATTTGAAACATTTTATCAGAGTAGTCACCCCCCCACTCAGACTCTTTCCCCCAACCATTGATCGTTTACCCTTTCCTTCATAAGGCTTAGGACGCATTTGCCCTTTGCCTTTCTTATCATGCAAGTTCTTGTAGTAAGCAGTGTTATCACGAATATCTTCATCATAGATGCGACTCTTGTTCACCAACTCAAAAAAGCGGGTGATTTGTTGGCACCCGATAGCTTTCTTCACATCCGGCCTCAAGCCGCTCACAAACTTCAAACATTTGGATCTTTCGACATTCATAGTATTGTAGTGAGGACAATACTTTATCAACTCTTGGAACTTAGCGGCATATTCAGCAACAGTGCCACTTCCTTGTTTCAATTCAAGAAACTCCACTTCTTTCTTCCCGCGTACATCCTCAGGAAAATAGTTCTCCAATAATGCATCTCGGAAAATGGCCCAAGTCACCACAGTGTTATCCTCATCATACCTCTGACTAGCATTAATCCACCAGTCCTCAGCCTCCTTCACCAGCATGTGAGTTCCGAATTGCACCTTCTGAGCATCGGTACAATTCATCACTCGAAAAATCTTTTTTATCGCCTTCAACCATTCTTGAGCTTCCTCAGGTGCATGCTCTCCCTTGAAGGTAGGCGGATTGTTCTTTTGAAACTTTCCGAGAGCTCGGAATTCATTGTCACCCTTATCAGGATGTACAGGATTGGCTTGCGGCATCTAATTCAGAGATCCCACGAGCAATCTCAAAGCTTCTGCAATGGCATCATCGTTTGTTCCAGCAACCATCTTCTTCTAAACAACAACAAGGTATCGATCGCGTCAGATACACAATCAAATACAATGGGATTAACAAAGTTAAGACCTGACCAAACTGACCGACTATGCTCTGATACCACTATTGTAACACCCCTTCTAATAACCCCGAATAAATAGATATAATTTAAATCAGAGAAATAAAATTGCATGTAAGGAGTGTCACAAGTTACTTTCCATCTTCCATGAAAAGCCAAACAAAAGAAATCAATTACTTTCTTTCACATAATCATGTCATACAAACATAACACCTTCATTTTCTTCATGCAATACGCAACGGAACAACAACACAATCATATTCTCCAAAATACGTAACCAAAATATGATACATTTGGCAATTAGGTCATTCAGTTCATACATAATACATGTCATCTAAGTATCATGATATATATATACATCAAACATAATCAAAACATAAAGGATTTTATACATGAATAATCCATATCAAAACACGAGTTTGAATGCTACCAACTAAACCCCCATGTGTTACAAACGGAGTACAAGCCTAGGTTCATCCGCTAATCCTTGTGCCTCACACAAGCGTCTTCGGTACCTGAGCGATGCCAATATTAAGCATCATTTCAACAGAAGGGTGAGTATTCCAATAATCATAATAGTATGTAAAATAGGCAATGCATAAAATATAAATATTAGGAATACTTCACCTTACATAAACATATATGAATATCAGTAACATATTTATTTCACCTAATCACACACTTGGTAATTATTTAAGAATCAATTCGAAAACAATTCCGACACATAAACCACACGATTAATCCAATTCACATAAACTCATAATATAACAATTATGCATGTGACTCACGACACGACGCAACGAATGCGAATGCGGTACCGACTTGTGGACCCAAGGTTCCACCGCCTATATTTCCACATAGGATCAAGGCCTCTACGTCTATTTCCCATCTAGGATCAACGTCTATAATTGTGAACCCACCGTTTCACCGTCTATGTTTCAAGACCAACCATGTCATGCAATGTACAATTGACCACTTGTATGCAATTAAGACCACTCCCGACCTTAACATACACATACCACATATTCCAACACAATGAAATACCAACAATTGTACATGCATTGCAATTATAATTCACACATCAAGTAACATACAAGTTTAAACAAGTTACTTCATAAATATATTCAAAACAAACACAATTCCGACCGGTCTCTGAAAACGTCGCAATCTCGAAAAAATAACTCAACCATAATTACCTACGCGTTTAACTTAGTTACCCCGTCAAATTTCATTAATCTCCGGATAACTAATTTTACCGCCTAAACCAACTAATTCGACCGAACAGAGCTCTTTTCACTTAATTCCAACTTAAACAACTCCTTGCCGATTCATAGTAATCGGCTTAATCGTTAATTATTTATTAACCGATTAATACGACTCCGGTATTAATCCACTCCTATTTCTAATTAATATTAGTTATGTATATAGGTATTCATTATGTTTCTGATATGAATTCTACTGAATGAATTTTACTGATATACTGATATGAATTTTTACAGAAACTTTCTATTTTATTATTTTTTTGTTTCTTAACAATATAATTTTCACATAACATACTTATTTTATATTTCTTTTTTTTTCTTAACAGAGGTATATATATGTATATATTTCATATTAGGAAAATTAAACCTAACTTAATTCAATCCATAATTCCTAATAATACTCATAGATTTCAACCTATAAATATAAACCCATCTACTTTGGATTATCATCAATTCTTCCATCAACAAATTCACCCATCTCTTAATCTAGTTTCTCAAGAACCCAACCAAAATATATTCTACCCATAGCTCAAAATCACATACAAGCATGAGAAATGGAATAGACACCCTTACCTTGTGTTCTTGGAAGCAAGCTTTGAATTTGTTTTGAATCAACTTCTTCTTCTACTCCAAACCTAGCTTTTCTTCTTTCTTCTCTTCTTTCCTCTTCTCTATTCTTCTACTTCTCTATTTTTCTCTTATTACCAACTACTTCTTATTTCTCTTTTCTTTCTCTTATAACTTAAACTATTTATTTTATAAAACTAAAAATCCACTTTCTATTATATTCTATTCATACTACTAAAATAATTTAACACACTAATTAATAAATATTCACACCAGAAAAATATCATATTATCATAAAATAATTTATTTCCAAATAACCGAATAAATTCGATTAATCAATTATCGGACCGAATAATATTATACCGAATAAATAATCATAATTTATCAAAATAACTATTAACCGGTAATTTTTTTTTGGAAAATAATAATATAAATACTATTAATTAAATCGGGATGTTACAACGAATATTTTAGTTGATCTTAATCCTCCCATTTCGAGTCTGGTGCATATGGATAAAGGCATTACACTGATACAGACTCCTAAATCGCATAAAGCTTTGTCTATGACAAACTTTCCCATTATGTAGGCTATAAAGACACTACCGCGATCTTTGAGTTTAGGAGGCATTTTGTTTTGAATTATCGCGCTACACTCTGCAGTAAGTGTAACAGATTCTTTATCCTCTAGCCTTTTCTTTTTAGACAGAATTTCTGTAAGGAATTTGGCATAGGAGGGCATTTGTGTGAATGGGATTGTGACGTTTAACTGTTTCAGAAGATCTACAAATTTCTTGAATTGTCCTACATTTTTTGTTTTAGCTAGCCTTTAAGGATAAGGAACATATGGTTTGTAAGGTGGTGGAGGCACATAAGGTTCTTCTTTTTCTGCAGCCTCTTCACTGTTATCGTGGTTCTTCTTCTCCTCTGGTTTATCCTTCTTCACAGTCTTTGTACCAGAATTTTGTTTCATGGTTGGACTATTAGTTCTTGGATCGACAGGTCCATCTAATTCTGTTATGCTTCTTAGGATAATAACATTTGTGCGTCCCTTTGGATTGGGTTGAGGTTGTCCAGGAAATGAGCCAGCTGGGGAAACGGTAGTTGCCTACTGCTGAGCCACTTGAGAGATTTGTGTTTCTAAGTTATGAGTGGCTAAAGCACTGTATGGTTTATCCATCAGTGCGCCGCCTGCAACAACGTGTATTGTCAATCTTGTATTGTATAAGAGACCGTTGTAAAAGGTGTGAATGATCAGCCATTCTTCTAAATCGTGATGCGGACAAAGTCTCAGCATGTCTTTGTATCGTTCCCATGCCTCGAAAAGTGATTCACTTTCCTTCTGCTTGAATCCATTGATGTTGGCTCTCAGCATAGTGGTTTTGCTAGGTGGGAAGTATCTTGCTAAGAAGACTTTATTCAACTCATCCCATGTGGTGATTGAGTTAGAAGGTAAGGATTAGAGCCATGCTCTAGCTCTGTCTCTTAGAGAGAAAGTAAATAGGCGCAATCGTATTGCCTCAGGCTTAACACCATTTGCTTTCACAGTTTTGTGTATTGCATAAACCCTAACAAATGTAGGTTCAGGTCGTCAGTAGCGCATCCAGAAAACTGGTTCTATTGAACAACTGAAAGTAGCGAAGGTTTCAACTTAAAATCGTTTCTGTTGATAGCAGGGGAAGCAATGCTGTTGTAAGGTTCCACTTGAGATGGAACTGCGTAATCCTTGAGAGGACGGGGTGGTGTTGGTGTTTCTTCAACCATATTTGGTTCTTCAACCGGTTCAGAAATTGAAATGTCAGGAATATTGGTTGGAAGAAGATTGTTTAGAAGACAATATGATTGAATTTGGCGTCTTAATCTGAGATAACGCTCGATATCGTTGATTTGTAGCTTTAATGGCTCGCCTTGAGAGCGAGTATTTGGCATACAATAGGGAAAATGAGAATTTTGGAGCTTTAGTCTATACTTCGTAACAATAGAGTTACGATATTGACTTAAATAGTCCCCAGCAACGGCGCCAAAAACTTGATTGTGACTTTAAGAGTCTATAGATTACACAGACTGCAAGTGCACAGTCTTATCGCATAGTTTTAAAGATATGGAACCCATAAGGACTATAAATCGACCTATCGTTATCTAAACCTACAAGTGTGTTAAATAAGATTTCAATTCAAAAGGTGCATCAACTGCAGGATAGTCAATACATAAACCATTATAGTTCACATCAGGGGTAGCCAACTGCCTCAAAGTTCTTTGTTCAACCATGTTATCAACAAACACATAAATACCAACTATGTCCCAAACAGGAAGAAACAAATAGAAAGAAGGAAAACGATTAAAATAAATTCAGGAAAAATACAAAAATACCAAATTTAATCTAATTAACAGAAATGCGAATTTTGATATTTTTTTTTGGATTTTTTTGACACTATGAAAACAGTAAAAAATTAATTAAAAGTAGAAAAAAAGTTGAATTTGCGATTTTGAGGGTCAAAACTCTTAAGAATTCTATTCTAAAGGAGTATTGTTCGCCGATTTTTTTCACAACTTCTGGAAAAAATTCGGAGCAAATCAAAACAGTAGCTTCTAAACTTATCTGACAGGCTGGAATAGTTACCACTATACTGCAAACAGTATTGCAACACTGAAAATCACAAACACAACAAAAAATAAGGAAAAAAACTAGCAAGAACACTATACTTAAAACTAAACTATTGGCTAATTCGACAAGAATCCCCGGCAATGTCGCTAATTTGACTCGTTGTCGCGCAAGGATAAAAATGAGTGTTTTGTAAAATTATAGTTTAGCGACAGTGACTCGAATATCGTATCTCAAGGATTCTTGTATTATTATTAAGCAACTTAAATCAAATTGGGGGTTTGTGGTTTCAGGATCGATTTATAAAACTGAAAAAATAAGTGATTATAAAATAAGTGATTATAACAGGTTAATCTACCGGTTCTACTTCCAACTTATCATTGGTCAATACAATTCCAATTCCCTAAGCGGTTCTAATTCCTATTCGATTGCAATATTGAAGAAACAAGCGTCGACAATACTACACAAGTTATGTTCCTAATCACCGAATTAAGCAAACGGTTAAAGTTAGTGCGGATTAACAAAGAAGCTAAGTTAAATGCGATTAAAGTAAGGAACGTACATCAATCGAATTAAATCCAATCTATTCTATAAGAAACGAATTAAGCAAACGAATATTATATAACAAATTAGAAAGGAACTGAATTAAATTAAAATTGATAAAAACCTCAAAGTCTTGTGGAATTCGAATCCGGTAGATTGCCCTTAGGATTAGTTCTCCATGAGCGATTCGTCTAAAGTAAAATTTCTAGCGTGAAAAGAAAGTTATGAACAGTACCACGACTTCCTCTCTAATAGAAAATAAGGGTTTCAAATTATAACTCAACTGGGTCAAAAACAAGGAAAACCCGGTCCAAAACTAATGACTTGTTATGACTGAAACTTCAACGACTTTTCTGAGGCACCCGCAGTCTGATTCAGCTTCTGGCGTAAAAATGAAAGTTGTAGCTATGTCTCCTAGATTTCCATAAAGTATTAGAACGCCTCAATCCGAGTCTCGAAGCTCCAGATGCAAACTTTTCCATAAAAACTGCTAAATCTGAAAATTAAATACGAAACTCAAATTAAACTAAATTATAAAAACATTATAAAACATAAAAATGAACACAGCAAAATATAAAAATACTTAAGTACAAACATGAAAGAATGTACATTAAAATACATTGATCATCCACCTCTTCACTATCACGAGATGCAAAGTTGATTCACTATATTTAAATATTTTAAAATAAATCCTAAAATGAGAGAGAATAAAACAACATTATTCCGTACCTAAATCTTAGTATAAAACAAAACACTAACTTCAATTTATACTTTCATGTTTTAATATTTAATAAATTAAAAAGCAACACTAAAATTTAAGCCATCAATCCAAATATTTAAAATCAACTTAAATTTTGTTCAATCACCATTGAAGATTATAGATACCAAATGAATGCATGAATCAACACTTTAGTTTTTCGATATTATAAATAATCTAAAACAATGATCTATAGAATTGAAAATAATCCATCACAATAGTTTCTAAAACAATTTCAATACTAAATTTATAGAATCAAAAAATTAACATAGCAGATGCCAATTTAAACTCTATTTGAATAAACATATATTTTAATTAAGATAACATAATAACAAGTGATTATATATAAATTATTTACACAATAAAAATATAATATAACTTGATCTTATAAGCTATCATGTAAAGCTTATATAATATAACTAAATAAATTAAATAAGTAATTTGAGCATGAACAAATGCTCTCAAAATAATTGAAATTACCAATCACATTAATCTTCAAGAACAATTTCAAGATTAAATTGATTTATTAGAAAAGGAAAAAAAATATTAACATGTTTTTTTAAATCACACGTATCATTTCAAGTTTTTGCTCATTGTTAAAACTAAATTAATCAATTTCTACACAATTTCATAAATAAAACAATTCATACTAATTAGATTGCACTATTTATCTTGAATCTGGAGAGAAATCAACTTCTAAGTGTATCTCTCCATACGATAAACAAATTCCTTACTGGTAACATATAGCATTTCTTGTTATCAACTTTATCCAATTGAAAGTTCTATTTCCACATAACACAACAACAAAACAAAAATTAGTTAAAAAAATCAAATTAATATGTGCTCATGATTGAATAGAGAAAAATAATGACCTTCTTACTACAATTTATGAGTATTTTTTGAGTAAGATTAACATGAACATGCTTTTAGAAAGAACCGATAAAAAATTGTCAACATCAATTTCAGATTGAGATGAATATGAGACAGAGTGAAAAATACATTAATAGATCATTATAAATATTGGGAAAATCTCAATCTAACATAGTTTAGACCACCCACCATACATTAATATCCTTTACAACATAATGTAACACTAAACCCACATGTTTCATTAAAAAAATCACATGTCATAAGAAACTTTCATTTAATTTCCTTCTTAAAAAAACACACTATCTCCCAGAATCAGATTTTGTCAACGACCTCAACCTTACAAAAAACTTAACCTTCTTATCCAAATTACTCGACCCATGATTCTGCTCTTTCCTTTTCTTCCCACTCAAAGAGTCCCAATTCTCAGGCGACCCCATCATAAGCACACTCTCCGGCGATCTTGCTCCAACCACCCCCACCTCCTCATTATCCGTCTGATCACCACCACCAACGGCCGCAACAACCACCATCCTACCTTGCATCACAGACAAAACCTCCCTCATTGCCACATCAGCATCCTTCCTATTCCTCAACAAAATCTCCCCCACATGCGCCGGCGTAAGGGACCCACCTGAACGAATACACCCTTCCACCGCCTCAAACATCACGTGCGACTCCACTCCTAAATAGTTTCTCGCTAACTCCCTAAACGCATGCACCCCGCACGTGCTTAAACTCACGTGCACGTCCATGCGTCCACACCGAATGAGAGCAGGATCAACACTCTCTCTATGGTTAGTTGTAAAAACCACTAACCTCTCTTCTCCACAACAAGACCATAACCCGTCAGTAAAATTCAGGAGCCCCGAAAGCGTGACCCGACTACCATCGTCACAACCCGAACCCGAAGTCGTTTTGTGTTTCTTAGATTTTGCTGCATTTTTCTTTGCGGTTCTATCTGCGGTTAAATCCACAGAGCAATCAATGTCTTCAATCACGATAATAGAACGATTCGTCGTTTGGATCAGAAGCGAACGAAGCTCTGAGTTATCAGAAACTTTGGTGAGTTCCAAATCATACACATCGTAACATAGAAAATTCGCCATTGCTGCAATGAGGCTTGATTTACCCGACCCGGGTGGACCGTGGAGCAAGTACCCACGTTTCCAAGCTCGTCCGACCCGGTGGTAAAACTCTTTACCCGAAGCGAAAGCGGTTAAATCGTCTTTGATTTGTTTCTTCAGATCTGGCTCCAACGCGAGCGTTTCGAAGGTGGAAGGGTGCCGAAACGGAACGGAAACCCAACCGGGTTCAAACGAACCGGTTCCGTTGTTGTTAGTGAAGAGTCTCCGTTCGCGTGAGACGCGCTCGAACTCCTCGGCGCGTGAGGTGATGTGTTGGAGGTAGGATGAGAGGAGCGCGTGGCGGTGACGCTTCGGGAAACGGAGAGTGAAGCTGCGTTTTTCGTCTAGGGAGTCCTGCACGGCGTCGACGTGGTGTGTCCAGGAGAGACGGTGGTTGTTGAAGGTGTCGTGGACGGTGTGGTTTGGAGCAACGGCGAAGGAGATTCGGTTGGAGGAAGGGGAGCGGGAGAGCGTGAGACGGCTGCATGCGGAGGCTGTGGAGTGGTTGACGGCGTTGAGGTAGAGGTGGACGTGACGGTAGAGGTCGTTGAGTTCTACGCCGCAGTAGCCGTTGAATTCGGGGATTTCGAAATAGGAATATGGAGAAAGCAAATCTTGAAGAGATTCATACACTGAATGAAGCAATGAGAGAAGCTGTGATGGAAGCACGTTTTGGAGCACTGTAAGTAACCCTAACAATGACCACATTTGTGATAATATCTCCATTTTTTGTGTATAACAGAAATGATGAGAATTGTTTCTTTTTGGTATTGTTATTTATATATATGTTGCAGAAAAGAATGAACATGTTTTGGGTTGGGTTGTGGAAGAAAAAGAAGTGTTAAATAAACAACATATTGCAGAGAGGTTAAAGTTAAAGGTAAAGATGATTAAACCGACCACTTTGCCTTTTGCTTTTACTTTGTTCTTACTTTGTTGGTTTGTAGAAATGGTTGATTTTGTTTCTTCATGGACTTGGTAGAGAATTATTTGCATGCATTGTGCCTTAGTTCAGAATCGTGTGTTACACTTAAGTCATGTTTTGCTTTTGTATGGAATAGAATCTCTGAAAATGCAAATTTATGTTTGCAAAGGTTCTTTCTCCATTTTGTTGTTTATTTTTGTAAAATTTCTCCCAAATTGATTACATAAAGGATGCATTTATTTCTTTGTTGCTTTGCAACCAAGACCAAGAAAAATGCTAGTGTGTGCCAATGGTTCAGGCTCAACCTTCGTCATCAATTGTTGTTTTTGTTGTTGTGTAAACAACCATTTTTAGTTTCTAAATTTGTGAGAAACTTTATTGATACCATAGTCCTTGAACGTATTATTTGCAAATACATTGCCGAGTATCCCTTCCTTAGTATCTATGTTGTTACTTGTTAGAAACTAAGACACGTCCGAGTACTAAACTAACTAACAAAGACACGACCAGGGACAAAAATGACTAACTAAAGACACGTCCGAGTATAAAACTAACTAATTGAAGACACGATCAAGGATAAAAATGACACACAAAACACATTTATGTGTGCTTTTCAGTATTGTCGATGGCGGATGGTGGTCTTTAGCAGAGAGCCAAAAAGCCACCATACCGGCCTCTTAGCGGCGCCGTCATAGCGGACTATTGATAACACTGATGCTTTTTTAGTTGACTCATTCACGGACTATTGTGACATCAACTCACACACTTAACATCAAAAAGATTATTTAATGCATATTGTATGTTGTGTGGTGTGTTTTCTTGTTCTGGTATGCATTAAACATTAAATTGTAGGGATATTCAAAGAAAGTTAGCAACAAAGCCTTTCAATACACTCTTCCAAACACATTCATTCAAACCAGTCTTACTAAGTTGTGTATGTTCCACATAAATTTGATCCATATGAATTTAAACTAGTAGAAAAAATTATTTTAAGAAGAGTATGTAAAAGACTGTATTACTAACATTTCCCTTCCTCAAATTCAATCTAGTCTTACAAGCATCTTAGGCCATATAATTTCACAATGCACACGTGGTAATTAGCTTTAGTAAAAGGTCTTTAAGGGATAATAACAGCATCAATGCCAACACATGGTGCAAGGATATATATTATGGTGGGCATGCAGAGGATCTTGTGGAGTGGAAGCTGCTTTTGTACTTTCTTGACAAATCTTACTTTATTCTTTACCTTCTTTGTTCTTGTAATTTGCGCATTCAAGGTCAGAGAATGTTCTTTTGTATTATTATAACTCATCACTCACTCATCATGAGTACTCAGTGGGAAATGATAATGAGAGGATGATGATTATTTTCATGTTTTACTGCACCATGTTGGTTCCTATTGGTATGAAATTTGTAGTGAATAAATGTAATACATTTATTTTTTTATCTTCAACCTTAGGTGCTACTGCATCTGCAAATTATGAGATTAGATTTCAATGCACAAGCTTGTAATAATTGAATGTAATTTGTTAACTTTGTGCTGCTTTAGTTTGGCAATTTTACATATGCATTAAACCTTTTCAATTTATTATTGATATGCATAGTGGTGGGAGATGGCCTATGAGATTGTGATATATTTAGGTATTAAAGTTAAGCATATGCATGGTGGTATTCTTTCTTGTGCATTACATTTCTTTTATATCTTTACATGCTTGTGCTTTTGTAACAAAGTTTAATTTATGATTCTTTGCAAAAAATTGTCTAAATCTCCTTTTACTAAAGCAATGCAATTCACACCATCGGATTATAATCCTGTGGTGTTTGGATATCATTCTTATCTAATTTTTCCCACCCCTTCAATGGTTTTAGGTATCCACTCATAAAAATGGTTGATATTTTGAGAAAGGGAACATGTAAAGAGAAAATAAAAGGAGGGAAAAAAAGATAAAGAGGCATGTGAATGAAGCATTAAAAGCCACGAATATGTAGGATGGGCAAAAATTTCAGTGTAGGTCAGCCTTGAGAGAAAGCTAAGGTTAAATGAGGGTATCAATAATAAAGCCAAAAAAAGTGTTCTCATATGGAATGTCAATGATCAAAGGGATCATATTCCATCTATGCATTATGTTTCATTGCAAGATCTATTCATCAAGAGAAACGGGTTAGAGTGTTAAGCAGATGAATGTTATCTGTAGTAGAAGTTCTAAATCAAGGTGCAGTTAGTAGAATGAGAGATTGCACTTCACCTACCTTAGTTAACTATATAGCGACCAACTATAAAATTTGTAACGAAATGATGTAGGTATGAATGTGTTAAATGTTAATTAAAGTGTTTTGTTTTTGAAGTTAATATTAATTTAAGTGTTGGTCACCTTTGAGCGTATGCTATGCTTTAATTGGGGTATCAGAATAAAGACAAATGTTGGGTCTCCCTTATAATGTCATTAATCAAGTTGATCATATTCCATTTTGCATTTCCATAGTTTTTGAGTTTCTTTTTTCACCCCCATAACATGGATTTACCTTTTTAGATATGTAAAAACACAGTTTGGTCAATCTCTATTGTATAGCTGTGATTAAGGTAATCGACGTGAACAAGCAGACTAACCATCCTATAATTGCAAAAACTAAATCCCTTTAATAACGGAGAATGAATTAAACAAGAAATTAAATAGAGCTCTTCTAAAACTTATAAATAGTTAACAATAGGGAACGAAAAAGATATTTAATTAAAGGTTTAATTAATTGTCTTTTTTGGTTCCGTATGTTTACGACTATTTTAATTCCTCAACTTTACTATCTCTTTCAAGCTCTTGCAATCCCTTGACTAGTCATTTGTCTTAAATACTGTTAGTTTGATTGAAGAGTTATCATAGTCCGCATCACATATGATTAAACACTATAAACCAACATTCATATTGTTCTTCAACATTACTATTCCTCTTACTTCTTGTTCAACGTTCTACTTCTTTCCCAACTGTTGTTGGAATGCCATTCTAAGCTTTATCCATTGATGATGTGCAGAAGAATGTAGATTATATCTATTCGTTTAAAGATGTGCAATAAGTTGTCTAGAAAGGTCCTAGTAGTGTTTGGGGTCAGGTCATTGATCTACGAGAGAACAAGAACAGAAATGATTTAGGTTTCTCGCCTCTATAAGACAAGAACAAAGTTGTGATGCCGAAGTCTGCCTTCCGCCCTAACCAAGATATGTTCCATAATGGAGGTTTCATCCATTCGACTCCTCGAGAGGTCGATGCTATTCTTGATGTACCAGAGTTTCAAATGCCAAATTTCGTGACACATGGAAGAAGAGTTCATAATTGAATCTATGTTGATATTCCTAGCTGTGTTCACATCTCGAAGTAATTTGTTTTGCTTTATTTTAAGTCCTTTCACTCTATCCAAAGTGAAAGTTATGTTGTCCAAGCTTGTCTTTGTTTCAAATTTTAAAATCATTAATAAAAGTCATTTTTGTTATTCAATTGTGTTTTTATTTTTTATTTTTTCTTGAAAAATGGTTATCAGAAAAAATCTTTAAAAATAAAAATAACTATCAGTAAATATGCATACTCACTTGCTGCATTTATCTGTTTTTAAAATCAAGCATAATCATATGTGAAAATTAATTAATAAAGTCGTTGAAAATAATGACCTTATGTCCCCTCTCAACTTTTAATATCGTGTGTATGATGCTGAAGAACAAGAGTTGATTGAAATTTCAGAAGAGGTTTCTCGGTTGCTTGAGTACGAGGAGAAGACCATTCAGTCATACAAATAGCTGTCGGAGATAATTAATTTGGGTTCCGAAGAAGATTAGAAGGAAGTCAAGATTAGGCACTACTTCATCCAGACATGAAAAGTAGGTTGACTGATTTGTTGAAAGAATATGTTGATATCTTCGCTTGCTCCTGTCTTGACATGCTTGAGTTGGATACTGATATTGTGGAACATCGTTTGTTGTTAATGCCAGAATGTCCACCTATCAAGCAAAAGTTGAGGAGAACTCACCCTGATATAACAGTTAAATTCAAAGAAGTTTTGAAGCAGATTGATGTTGGTTTTATTGTGACATCACTTTATCCTCAATGGGTCGCCAATATTGTTTCTGTTCCAAAAAAAGACGAAAAATCGGTATGTGCGTTGATTATAGAGACTTAAACAAGGCTAGTCCAAAAGATGATTTCTCTCTACCACATATTGATATGTTGGTAAATAATACAACAAAATCCAATGTTTTCTTCTTCATGGACGAATTTTCTGGATATAATCAGATTAAGAGACTCCCGAGGACATGAAAAAACAAAGTTTATCACACCCCATGGAATATTTTGTTATAGAATGCTAGTGCAACGTACCAGAGGGCATGACAACCTTATTCCATGATCTGATGCACAACTAAATTAAGGTATATGTTGATGACATGATTTCCAAGTATCAGTTTGAAGAGGGTCATGTAGAAGACTTGTTGAAGTTATTTCAATGTTTGAGGAAGTATCGTCTCTGCTTGAATCCAAATAAATGTTCCTTTGGTGTCTGTTCTGGAAAATTATTGGGCTTCATTGTTAGTCAGAGAAGTATTGAAGTTAATCCTAATAAAGTTAGGGAAATTTAAGAGATGCCTACACCAAGAACTAAAAAATCAAGTCAGTGGTATCCTTGGACGTCTGAATTACATCTTCAGATTTATTTCTCACATGACTGCCACTTGTGAGCTGATCTCCAAGCTTCTGAAGAAAGATTAGGGTTGTGTATGGACGAATGATTGCTAGAAGGCTTTTGATAGTATTAAATAGTATCTTCTCGAGCCTCTTATCTTGCTCCCTCATGTTGAAGGAAGACTAGTGATTATGTATTTGAATGTGTTAGATAGTTTCATGGATTGTATCTTAGGTAAGCAAGATGAAACGGGTAGGAAGGAATATGCCCTCTATTACCTAAGCAAGAAGTTCACCGACTGTGAGTCGCGACATTCATTGCTTGAAAAGACATGTTGTGCTTTGGCATGGGCTGATAAGTGTTTATGACAATATATGTTGAATCACACTACTTGGTTGATATCCAAAATGGATCGAGTTAAATACATCTTTGAAAAACCTGCTCTTATCAAAAGAATTTCCCATTGGCAGATGTTATTGTCTGAATATGATATACTAAATATCGTACTCATAAGGCTATTAAAGGTAGTGTGTTGGCAAAATACCTTGCTCAACAACCAGATGATGATTATCAATCCATCAAGTTTGATTTTGTAACACCCTAAATTTCCTGGCGAATAATAACTCTAAAAATTAGAGTAATCTTTTTTTCAACGCATTTAGGATGCTACATCATTTCAATCACAACTTGCTCAATTAAATAGATACATAACACCTTATCGGAATAAACATAATTTTATAATCTTAAATAAGTTAACTTCATTAAAGCAGCAGAAAATAGTTTAATGTTCAACAAATCAACACCAAATATGAATCATAAAACAAATATGTCGGAGTTTAAAATACTCCACAAGTAATCATAAAAACAAAACAAATAATTCAAGTGTTACTTTATTCAACTATCGGTAATCGACACAAAGCCTCATACAACCATACTTCTTTTTCACCAATAACATTGGAGCTCCCTAAGGCGATACGCTTGCTTTTACAAATTTCTTTTCAAGTAAATCTTCCAACTGCTTTTTCAACTCTGCTAATTCAGATGTTGGCATCCTGTACGACACCATAGAAATAGGTCTTGTAAAAGGAACATGATCAATAGCTAATTCCACTTCTCTTTCTAATGGAACATCTGGAATATCATATGGAAAACTCCAGGAAAATCATATACCACTTGCAATTCATCAATCAGAGCTTGATTCTCAAAAGATAAAGATGCCAATAACGAAAATACCTGAGCTTCATCCTTCATCAACTTGTTCATCTATCTAACAGATAAAAATTCCAATTCCTCCTCATCATCAGAAGTAGAAAACCTCACAAATTTGTTGAAGTAGTTAATATGAACATTGTAACACCCCTTCTAATTACCCGCGTTTTTATAAATAATAATCAGAGTTTTTAATCACATAAATCAAGAGGCGTCACAATTTAATTACTTTGATCAATCAACACAGTTGTCATGTTGTCACTGAAGAAAAATCATTAAATAAAACAACTTAAAGTTATGTTTAACAGCGGAAATGAAACATAACAAAATCCCGAATACGTCATTCATAGTTATTCCAGGATAATAAACCAAAACATAATTCAAAATCATTAAGGATCCATCAAAGGACTTCAAACAAACGTTTCCCCAGTGTTACATCTACCAGAGCACGACACTGACACGCGGATTAACTAACTGACTCGATTCTAGAGCTATCCTCACCAATTCCAAGTAGCTAGTCACTTCGGATCTGAAACCGTTAAAGTAAGGGTGAGATTTCGATTCAATATAAAATGCATTATACGTTTTTAAATACAACAGAATAATCGAATACATTAATCCATTAACCAAACACATAATCATAGTCAATTCACAAGGCAGTTCACACAATGAACATGTATATAACAAACAATGGAAATTGCAACACTGGAAACCATCCTAGCATGTTACAATCCCATATGCAATGCAGACTCTATGCATGTGGTACCAAAACGTGAACCGAGTTCACCCACTGCTCCGTTTACATGTGGAAAGACAGCGTAAATCCATGATTCGCCCACAACCATTGGGTCAAGAATCTAGCCTCACTACCTCCAAATCCGGGTAAGTCTATTGACTCTGCCAGTTCACTTCCGCACAATGGGAATGAACCAATTTAACAAATGCTCATGCATGCATCACAAAAGCATGCAACTTGACTTCGTAGATCATAATATCGATATAATTCACATAATGTCAATTCACCAATGTATCACATTCAATCATAATGAATATCAAAATACAACATTGTACGCATTAGTTCTCATCCGGTAACTTAGACCATTTGTATTAATTCCCCATTATCCTTAATTATCCATACTTTTCAAAATCGGAAGCTCGACTCTTTTAAAAATAATTTTGGAGAAAATAATATTTTTCCTTTATGTAAGATAGTATTTTAAATTTAAGAAATAATGCCGAAAACGGCACTCGAATCAGAGTTACGGTTTGGAAAATATGAATTTTTTGAAGTTTTAGAAGTTTTGGAAAAATACACCGTGGTAACCGGTTCCTCACTGGGAGAACCCGGTTCCCACAATTTGAAAATAAGCTCCCCCTGGAATTTTGTATGGGGAACCCGGTTCCTCCCCACTGGGAACCGGTTCCCACGTACAAAAGTGCCAGATTTTGAAATTCTAACACTGGGAACCCGGTTCCTCCCACAGGAACCGGTTCCCAGACAAAATCGCTACTTTTGATAGCATTATGCATTCTCATTCACCTCCAAACATTCCAACACGAATTGTGACATTAGGAACACCAACTTGCAACCACTTTACACCATTATAACATCAAATAACATAGTTTCATCATTCCTATTATTTATTCGACACACTAATGATCCTAATTCCATACACCGACACAAAATAGGGTTTCATCCTACAAACCTATAATCAATTTCCTAACATACCCAATTACCCGGTTGATTCCCAAAACCCATAAGGCATTGAAACCGAATGAAATCACCCATACCTCGCGATGATCTTCGATTTCCTCGGCGTCGGCTTTTCCTCTCTTCTCTTCTCCAATTCTACGTGAAATAGTTTTTCTCCAAAAAGACTCCTTTTTCCTTCTTTTCCTTTTTATATTCCTTTTAATATTCCTTTATTATTTCAAATAAAATACATACTTAATAATTAATAAAAGTAGAGTGATTTACTCCTCACACCCACTATTTACTCTGCACACCTCCAACCTTTCTTTCTTCAATTAATCCAATTAAATCCAAAAATATAAATACTTAAGACTTTAATTAAATAAATAATTAAATTCCCATTTATTTAATATTCGAATTAAATCGGGGTGTCACAACTCTCCCCCACTAAAAGAGTTTTCGTCCTCGAAAATATACCTTAGACGAAAAGTTCAGGATACGAGTCCTTCATCTGACTCTCCAGTTCCCAAGTTACATTTCCTTCAGCTGGTCCTCCCCAAGCTACTCGTACCAGTGCTATCTCTTTACCCCGCAATTGCTTCACTTTCCGATCCTCAATCCTGCAGTCTGCTTATCAAATTATCCGTGCACGAACATCATCTACTTGAATCTCATGAGACGGATCCGCAATGTACCTCCTCAACTGAGATACATGGAAAACATCATGCAAATTCGCAAGTGACGGCGGTAAAGCAATCTGATAGGAAACCTTCCCAACTCTCTTGGTAATCTAAAACGGACCAATAAAGCGCGGAGTCAACTTCTTTGACTTCAAAGCTCGACCAATACCAGTCATCGGAGTAACTCGCATGAACACATGATCTCCTTCACTAAACTCAAGATCTTTCCTCCTCTTATCATGATAACTTTTCTGACGACTCTGAGAAGTTCTCATCTTCTCCTGAATCATCTTAATCTTTTCTGAAGTTTGTTGAACAATCTCTGGTCCAATCACAGCACTTTCTCCAGATTCGTACAAACACAACGGTGTCCGACATCTTCTACCATACAATGCCTCAAATGGAGCCATACCAATGCTCGAATGAAAACTATTGTTGTAGGTAAACTCTATCAACGGCAAGTAGCTATCCCAAGTTCCACCTTTCTCTAACACACAAGCCCTCAACAAATCTTCTAACGAGATCGTCCTCTCGTCGACCATGCATGCGCGGATGATATCGGAACTCAATCGTAACTTTCCCAACGCTTCGCAATCCTGTCCAAAACTTAGAAGTAAACCTCGGATCTCTATCCGACACAATGCTAGGCGGAATACCATGCAAACTTACAATCCTCAACATACATTACGCCAACCTCTCCATCGGATAATCCATTCTTATCGGAATAAAGTGAGCAGACTTTGTCAATCGGTCGACAATAACCCAAATAGAATCACAGTTCTTCGTTGTCCGTGGCAACCCAGACACAAAATCCATAGAAATGCCATCCCATTTCCATTCCGGAACGAACAACGGTTCCATCAGTCCTGACGGCTTCTGATGTTCAATCTTTGATTTCGACAAACCAAACACGCATACACAAACTCGACAATTTCCTTTTTCATTCCAGGCCACCAAAATAATTTCTTCAAATCATGGTACATCTTAGTAGCACCAGGATGAATACTCAATCCACTACGGTGTCCTTCCTCCAAAATACTCTTTCTAATCTCAGCAACATCCGGAACACACACTCTATCACCAAATCTCATAACGCCATTCTCATCAATTCGGAACTCACCTCCTTGACCTTGGTTAATCAATGTCAGCTTGTCTACCAAACCAACATCAGATTTCTGTCCATTTCGAATCTCTTCCAAAATACCACTAGTCAGCTTCAACATGCCCAATTTCACACTATTCGGAGTAGTTTCACATACCAAACTTAAGTCTCTGAATTGTTCCACTAAATCCAATTCACGAACCATTAACATCGACATATGCAAGGACTTCCTGCTCAACGCATCTGCCACAATGTTTGCCTTACCAGAATGGTAATTCAAACCGAAATCATAATCCTTGAGAAATTCTAACCATCTTCTCTGCCTCATATTCAACTCTGTCTGATCAAAGAGATACTTCAGGCTCTTGTGATCACTGAACACTTCAAACCGTGAACCATACAGATAATGCCTCCATAATTTCAAAACAAATACAACAGCTGCCAACTCTAAATCATGAGTCGGATAATTCCTTTCATGAATCTTCAACTGTCTTGAAGCATAAGCCACAACCTACCTATCTTGCATCAAAACACCTCCTAAACCCATCAAAGACCCATCACAATACACTACGAAAGATTCTTCCGGATTCGGCAAAATTAAAATCGAAGCACTAGTCAACCTCCTCTTCAATTCTTGGAATCCTTTCTCACAATCTGCATCCCAAACAAACGCTTGACCTTTTCTCGTCAACTTAGTCAACGGTAAAGCTAACTTCGAAAATCCCTCAATGAACTTCCGGTAGTAACCTGTAAGACCAAGAAAACTATGAATCTCTGAAGCATTCTTCGGCGCTTCCCACTGAGATACCGCTTCTACTTTTGTAGGATCAACAGCAATACCATTCTTGGAAATCACATGACCAAGGAAACTCACTTCGCTTAACCAAAACTCGCATTTTGACAACTTCGCATAAAGCTTCTTCTCCTTCAATAATTCCAATACAATCCTAAGATGCTTTGCATGCTCTTCATCATTCTTTGAGTAGATCAAAATATCGTCAATAAACACCACCACAAACTTGTCAAGATACGGATGGAATATCCTGTTCATATACTCCATAAAAACACCAGGTGCATTAGTAACTCCAAATGGCATAACAGAATATTCATAATGCCCATACCTCGTTCTAAATGCAGTCTTCTGAATATCTTCCGCCTTAACACGAATCTTGATGATATCCAGACCTCAGATCAATTTTACTGAATACATAAGCTCCGACCAACTGATCCATCAAATCATCAATCCTCAGCAATGGATACCGATTCTTGATTGTCACTTTATTCAATTGCCTATAGTCAACACATAGTCTCATAGTACCTTCCTTCTTCTTAACCAACAATACCGGCGAAACACTAGGCCGAATAAACTTCTTCTCCAATAACTCTTCCAACTGTTTCTTCAGCTCAGACAACTCAGATGCCGACATGCGATAAGGCGCCATCGACACCGGACTAGTTCCAAGAATTAAATCTATAGTAAACTTCACTTCTCTCTCAGGTGGTAGCTCACTAACATCCTCCGGAAACACTTCTGGAAATTCATTCACAACAGGTAATTCACCACTCTTAGCCTTCCCTTTCACGTCCGTCGAAGAATATAACATAAACACTACAGCACCCTCTCTAACGGCTAAATTCATACGCTTAGCGACATAGTCACATCTTGACTTTAGCTACCTCGGGAATATGACCGTCTTCTCAAAACAATTGATATTAACACGGTTGAAGACCAACCGGTTCATTCAAGGATAATATCAAGTTGTTCTAAAGGTAGGCACACTAAATCCATACGAAACCTCTATCTAAAATAACAATAGGACAATTCCTACAAACATACGAGTAGTCAGAACCCGGAGTGTCAATAACCATACTTCCATCCAAATTAGAAATTTCTAGATTCAATCTTTTAGCACAATCCAAAGAAATAAAAGAATGTGTCGCTCCAGTATCAATAATTGCAATTAAAGGTATGCCATTAATAAAACATGTACCTTTAATCAACCGATCATCTGGCTTAACATCTGATCCTGACAAAGCGAACACTTTCCCACTTGCTCTTTCTTTGGCTTAGTACCTCGACAGTGTGTCCTTCTTCGCCACAGTTGTAACAAGTTATCCTTCGGGATCTGCACTCAGCAGCTAAATGACCAAATCTTCCACAATTGTTGCACTTCCTCGCATCATTCTTGCATTCAGGAGCTCGGTGACCCAATTCACCACATCTGTAGCACCTTACGGAAGAACCAGAAGAACCAGAGTCTCCCCCACTAGGCTTCTTCCAACCTCCAGATTTCTGATTATTCCTATCATAAGGCTTACCACGATCCATCTGTCTCTTTCCCTTACGATCAGTATAACTCTGAGCATTCGACTTAGTACTAGCAAGATCTTCTTCCAGAATCCTACTATCCACCAAATCGAAACCTTCTAATACGATACGATACCTGCTGATCTCATCACGAGACCATTCTCAAACTTGATACATTTGGAAAATTCTCCATCGCATCGTTAGGGTAATTAGCATAATACTTTGCTAACGGTAAACTTCGTTGCATACTCACTCACAGTTGTTGCCTTGCTTGAGCTCCGAAACTCAATCTCTTTCTTACCCGAATGTCTTGAAAGTACCTTCTCGGAAAAGCTCTCGAACATAGCCCAAGTCAATGCAATTCCATCTTCTTCGATTCGGTCTGGTAGCAACCCACGGTCATCGGCTTCCTCTGCGGCATGTAGTACCATACCTCACCTTGACCCCTCGGCACAATCAATCACCACGAAGATCCTCTCGATCTCCTTCAACCACTTAGAGCACCCTCGGGATCATGTGCACCTTGAACAATGGAGGATTATTCCTCGAAAATTCCCCAATTGTCATCGGCACCAATCACGACTCCTGCTGATTCCCTCCGAGCACTCCACTAACATTCCCAAGCTTGACAATAGCATCATCATTCCTTCGTTACCTCTTCCATTGTTCGTAACATTACAAAACAATCTACATCAGCACACAAGTATCGACAGTGTTACTTACACTAGTCGCATACTAAAAGGGATAACGACACTAAGACAAGACCGACTATGCTCTGATACCACTATTGTAACACCCCTTCTAATTACCGGCGTTTTTATAAATAATAATCAGAGTTTTTAATCACATAAATCAAGAGGCGTCACAATTTAATTACTTCGATCAATCAACACAGTTGTCATGCTTTCACTGAAGAAAAATCATTAAATAAAACAACTTAAAGTTATGTTTAACAGCGGAAATGAAACATAACAAAATCCCGAATACGTCATTCATAGTTATTCCAGGATAATAAACCAAAACATAATTCAAAATCATTAAGGATCCATCAAAGGACTTCAAACAAACGTTTCCCCAGTGTTACATCTACCAGAGCACGACACTGACACGCGGATTAACTAACTGACTCGATTCTAGAGCTATCCTCACCAATTCCAAGTAGCTAGTCACTTCGGATCTGAAACTGTTAAAGTAAGGGTGAGATTTCGATTCAATATAAAATGCATTATACGTTTTTAAATACAACAGAATAATCGAATACATTAAACCATTAACCAAACACATAATCATAGTCAATTCACAAGGCAGTTCACACAATGAACATGTATATAACAAACAATGGAAATTGCAACACTGGAAACCATCCTAGCATGTTACAATCCCATATGCAATGCAGACTCTATGCATGTGGTACCAAAACGTGAACCGAGTTCACCCACTGCTCCGTTTACATGTGGAAAGACAGCGTAAATCCATGATTCGCCCACAACCATTGGGTCAAGAATCTAGCCTCACTACCTCCAAATCCGGGTAAGTCTATTGACTCTGCCAGTTCACTTCCGCACAATGGGAATGAACCAATTTAACAAATGCTCATGCATGCATCACAAAAGCATGCAACTTGACTTCGTAGATCATAATATCGATATAATTCACATAATGTCAATTCACCAATGTATCACATTCAATCATAATGAATATCAAAATACAATATTGTACGCATTAGTTCTCATCCGGTAACTTAGACCATTTGTATTAATTCCCCATTATCCTTAATTATCCATACTTTTCAAAATCGGAAGCTCGACTCTTTTAAAAATAATTTTGGAGAAAATAATATTTTTCCTTTCTGTAAGATAGTATTTTAAATTTAAGAAATAATGCCGAAAACGACACTCGAATCGGAGTTACGGTTTGGAAAATATGAATTTTTTGAAGTTTTAGAAGTTTTGGAAAAATACACAGTGGTAACCGGTTCCTCACTGGGAGAACCCGGTTCCCACAATTTGAAAATAAGCTCCCCCTGGAATTTTGTATGGGGAACCCGGTTCCTCCCCACTGGGAACCGGTTCCCACGTACAAAAGTGCCAGATTTTGAAATTCTAACACTGGGAACCCGGTTCCTCCCCACAGGGAACCAGTTCCCACGACCTGTAACAGCAAAATCTGCTACTTTTGACAGCATTATGCATTCTCATTCACCTCCAAACATTCCAACACGAATTGTGACATTAGGAACACCAACTTGCAACCACTTTACACCATTATAACATCAAATAACATAGTTTCATCATTCCTATTATTTATTCGACACACTAATGATCCTAATTCCATACACCGACACAAAATAGGGTTTCATCCTACAAACCTATAATCAATTTCCTAACATACCCAATTACCCGGTTGATTCCCAAAACCCATAAGGCATTGAAACCGAATGAAATCACCCCTTACCTCGCGATGATCTTCGATTTCCTCGGCGTCGGCTTTTCCTCTCTTCTCTTCTCTTCTCCAATTCTACGTGAAATAGTTTTTCTCCAAAAAGACTCCTTTTTCCTTCTTTTCCTTTTTATATTCCTTTTAACATTCCTTTATTATTCCAAATAAAATACATACTTAATAATTAATAAAAGTAGAGTGATTTACTCCTCACACCCACTATTTACTCTGCACACCTCCAACCTTTCTTTCTTCAATTAATCCAATTAAATCCAAAAATATAAATACTTAAGACTTTAATTAAATAAATAATTAAATTCCCATTTATTTAATATTCTAATTAAATCGGGGTGTCACAAACATAATTATATTCTAGCCAGTTCATACCTAGAATCACATGCTGACCTCTCAACGGCAAACAAACTAAATCCACAAGAAAGTCTCTGTCATAGATCGATAAAGGACACTTCAAACATGCTAGTGAAGTAGTTACCAATCCCTTAGTTGATGTTTTTACAATCATTTCTCCAAGCATAGATGATAACATCAGACCCAATTTTATAATGCAATCAGCAGAAATAAAACAATGTGTAGCACCACTATCAATAATAGTAATTAAAGGAGTACTATTAATGAAACATATACCTTTGATCGAACAATCTCCATTAGATGTCTGAGTCCCTGCCAAAACAAACACTTTTCCACCAGTCATAGCTTGCCTCGATTTCTAACACTGAGTGTTGATGTGTCCCTCTTCACCACAATTGAATCAAATTACTCCCTTGTGTTAGCAGTCATCTATTCCATGTCTAGTCTTTCCACAACGGTAACATTTCTTCACATCGGTATTACATTCACCGATCCGATTCCCTAGCTCGTCGCATTTAAAACACCTAACAGTAGTAGGATCACCTATTTCACTTGGTCTCTTACCATTAAGCCCTATACTTACCCTTATCAGTTGGAATATTGTAAGGCTTCCCACGGTTTTGCTGTTGATTTCCTCTCTTATCAGTCATAACCTTATAGTGAGCGTTACCGTCTTCTTCAAAAATTCTGCAGCTATTCACCAAGTCTAAAAACCTACAGATTCACTGATATCCAATGGCTTTCTTGATTTCAAAGTGCAGCCATTTTCAAACTTTATGCACTTAGAGAATTCAGCTGTTGCCTCATTTTAATAAGGGTAGAACTTCTCCAGTTCCACGAACTTAGCTACATACTCAGTAACCGATAAGTCTCACTGCTTCAATTCTAGGAACTTAATTTCTTTCTTCCCGTGAACATCTTCAGGATAATACTTGGTCAGAAATTCCCTGCGAAACACCTCCCAATTGTAGCCTCACCTGTACCTTCCAGTATCTAATGAGTGTCAACCCACCAGTCATCAACTTCTCTTGACAACAGATGCATACTGAAACACACCTTTTGCGCATCTGTATAATTTATGACCCTAAATATCCTCTTGATCACCTTGAGCCAACTCTACGCTTCATCCAAATCACGCTTACCTTTGAACACAGGCAGATGGTTCCTGTAAAAAGTTTCCAATATGCGAGTTCAATCATTGCCACCAACATTAGGCTGATGTTGCATCACCTGAGCCAACGCATGTAAGGAAGCAGCAATCGTAACATCATTTCTTCGAGCTACCATTGTTTTGTTCCACAACATAACATCAAATATTGGTTAGAAGATTTACACCAACAATATTCCACTATCACACTAATGACTCGACAACCTGGCCGTATAGATTGACCTACTCTGATACCAATTGTAACACCCTAAATTTCCCGACGAATAATAATAATAATAATAATAATAATAATAATAATAATAATAATAATAATAATAATAATCAGAGTAATCTGTTTTGCAAGGCATTTAGGATGCTACATCATTTCAATCTCAATTTTCTCAATTAAATGCATACATAACACCTTCTTGGAATAAACATAATTTCATAGTCTCAAATAAGCCAACATAAAGCAACGGAAAATAGTTTAATGTTCAACAAATCAACCTCGAACCAAATATGAATCATAAAACAAATATGTCGGAGTTTAAAATACTCCACCAGGAATCATCAAAATAAAACAAATAATTCAAGCATTTTATCCCCAACCCACTATTATGTATCAGAGCATAACACCGACTCTAAACAAGACTAAAGAGTAACCTCTTCGAACTCCGCAACTCAGACTACTCCTGATTATCTGCACGTTACCCATGTAGAGGTAACATTCAAACAGAAGGGTAGAGATATCACAATAATATAAAGAACAGTATAATTATAAATATATAGAAATAATCATGCACAATTATTGAATTTACTTATCACATCATCGCATCATAATTCGAATTAATAACCGTAAACAATCACACATTACTACATCATGCCAACAACAAAACATGCAATGAGACACAACATCGACTATATGCATGGTGTACCGAGATCACTGCCGAATATACTCCATTTAGGACCAGAGTCACTATTTTCTAGAACAAATAGGTTCATCCCGCTACTGATCCATTCCATCTAGGATCAGAGCCAACAACAAAGGGAATAAGTTGTATTCACCTTAATTTCATCCACTCCATCTAGGATTAGAGCCAACAAAAACTCGACATGAATGCATGAGACACAACTATGCAACCCAATTATCATAATGCATTGATGTCAACCATCATCAATACACTCACTTTTCCAGCCACATGTTGTAAATTATTTATAATATCACATTGCATCACAATCATCAAGTTCACACAATTATTTTACAACATGCAATTGAAAATTCACATAAAAGAGAATAATCTCATAAAACCAAGAGCTACTGTTTGGAAATTATTTTTACATAATAGAAAATGTTCCTAGCTTTACAATGATTTGAACGACGCGTCAAACAGACACCCGAGCACGAAGTTATGAATTTTCAAAGTTTGAAAAATATTTTTGACTCAGCACAGACAAGAAATCGGTTTTCGAGTTGAAACCAATTTACGTATTTTACAAAACACTCGAGCAAAAACACGAGAAATCGGTTTCTCAAAATTGGAAACCGTTACGCTCGACAAAAACCTTTTATTTTCAAAAATCTTAAGCGGAAACCAGTTTCTCCAAATCCTGTAACCGATTTCTGCCACAGAAAATAGAATTTTTTGTTGTTTTACAGAATGTGATTTCTATGTCATTCAATCCCAAAACCTCCTAATTCACATACACAACTTGTAATTTGGTTCCAGCAATTTGACACATCATTCATACATCAAACCTAAATAATTATAACACCAAATTGACTCATAAAAACAGCAATTACAACATGGTTTAATCATTATATTCCACAGACACGAAATCCAATTCGTGAACAAATACACACAACAACCATACAATTAAACCCCACTGTCATACTTTAAAATTTACCCTCTTGAGTTTTTAAGAACTTTATGTGGCTCATGTTTCACCATATACATTCATGCATATGACAAAATTAAGGGTTTCAGGATTTGGACATCTTCTCATATCATTTTCAGTCAAAGTTAGGGTTTGTGACCTATGGTTATGGAGGATTCTTTTTTCTATCAAGCTACGAAGTTATTTTTCTCCAAACTTCACCAATGTTTGGAATCAAAGTCCGCTTCACCATATTTCTCAGAAGATCAAGTTTTTCTCATTTGTGGTGAATGAGTTTGATGGTTCATAAATGGAAGATTGGATAGTGTTTCATGTCGAGATTTCTCTATCCTTCAAGTTTTATCCTTATTTTCCAGATTTCTTCTTGACATTCGTTATGGTGATAGTCATCAAGTCAGAATATCCTCATGGATTGAGTTATGAATTAAAGTCTCATTTAACTTTCATCTATTAAATGGGATCTTTGGTGCTTTGAATGTAAGAAGCTTAGATTTATGGATTCCATTGAGATTATGGTTTCAATTCTTTATGTTTAAGCAGGGACAAGAACTTGTGAGTTGGATTTTCTTATTGACCCAAATTTATACCAAGTCTTATGGATCATATATCTTATTTTTGTACCATGAGTGTAACATTGAATTTTTGGCAATTTACTTGGAGCTTTTGAGTGGTATACTTGAGAAGGAGAGAAGAAACATTTTCATATGGGTGATTTCTTTGGGTTTAATTGCTAAGTCTGCACAAAACAAAGTTCGTAAAGTTTGTGTGACATTTTCTAAACCATGCTCCTTTTATTCATTTATCATATCACCCTATTTTTTATGCCACGACCACTATCATTCATTTGAGTTCCAAGAAAAAGAAACACATTCATTAACTTGAAAAAAGTGTGGAAAATAACTTGTTGGAAATTCCGAATTGTACAAGACACTAAATTTTTTTACAAGTGTCCTATGGTCTAATTTACTACAACTAAACATGTTACAAATCCATGGCATTTCTTTTCAAGAGATAAACAACTAAGTTATATCCATGATTTTGTTTGAGTTCATGATTTCTTGAACCTTCCCACTTCATGGTTGCCACGGGTTCCTTGTCTTCTTACCTTGGCATTCTCCCAATTGTTGTCATCACATGAAACAAAGAAAAAAGTATGGTTAGAAATAAAAAACATGAACATAAGCATGAAGTTTCCAAGCAAGTTTCTTTTTCAAATTCATCACTAAGGACTATAGAAAGAATTAGAAATAAGGGGATATGAATCATATTCGCACTCAACATAAGGCCTCATACGATCCTATTCACAACAACAAAAATCACGAATACATTGTTTATCATTGGCCTAATAACTCTTATTACAACTCACATAACATAAAGTTTTGGTTTCCATGAGGAATCTGTAAAATAAAACAGTAGATTAGAAGAGAAAAGAGAAAGACGAGTCGGAGGGTGACTTCCGGCGTGGCCAAGTTGTCGTCTGCGGCGATGAAGTATTTTAGAGAGAAGCGAAAGCGTATAGGTGAAGAGATGGAAAGACAAACGAGTTATAATTTTGTGTTGGTAATTAATTCATTGTTTATTTTATTAATTAACTAATAACCTATGTCTAATCTGGTGGTGACAATTGTCACCACTTCCTACTTAATGTTTGCGTGATCTAGTATGTAAAAAATATCACTTTTAAAATAACTGATTTGTGACCTAACGTAGCTGAAAAATATGAATATTATGAAAAATACGTGGTGTGCTATCTATAAATTGAGGGTATCATCTCTATATGTTGGGAAAGATCTAACCCAATTGAAAAAAAAGGAATGGGTGACTTTAAACAGAGAATTTATCTTTCCACCCAAAAATTATATCTGTCACTCTTCAAAGGTACTTCTTCCGTCTCATAATAGGTGTTTTTTTTATTTAAATTTTTACATTTTTTAAGATAATGATTAATTATGTTAGTTTCGATGATAAAATCAGTCTTATTTACTAAAATCTTATTAATAATAGGTAGTGGAGTAGTTATATGAATTAAAATACATTAAATAAGAGTAAGTTAGTGGAAATAAATAATAAATCTAAAGGGACAAATAATTTGAGACAAATAAAAATAGGAAAGAGAACACCTATTGTGAGACGGAGGAAGTATTATTTTACCATTATATTTTTGTAAATAATCACTAAATTTTCAAAAAAAATTGAGTTTTACTGAAAATTTAGGAGATATACCGAAAATTTCATAAAATTTCAGATAAAAATTTTCCGTCAAATACCGAAAATTCGAATTCTATACTGAAAATTTCAATATAATTAAAAAAAGTATTTTTCTTTTACAAAAATATCAGAAATTTGGAGGTGGCATCTGAAATTTAAAAAAAAAAAAACCTGAAATTTATGAAATTTCTTGTAAAATATAATTTTTTTTTTAATTTTTTTCAATACCTGAAATATTCAGTATATTTGAAATTTTTAGTACATACCAAAAATTTTAAATTTTTGGTACATATTGAACATTTCAAATTTCTAATACATACAAAAAATTTTAAATATACTAAAATTTTCGATATTAAAAATAAAATTAAATCTATCAGAAATTTTGTAAGATACCAAAAGTTTACCGGAATTTTCGTTAGAAGTACCGAAAATTTCAGCAAAACAAATTTTGAAAATTCTCGTTTAAACACCATAGCTTCGGATAACTTTAAGATTAAGACTATTTTATGAAAAAGAAGAACATAACTTTAGATTAAGACTTTAAGACTATTTTATGAAAAAGAAAAACATAACGAGTAAAAAGTATAAGAGGAGGAAGAAAATATTTAAGAGAGATAGGAACAAAGTTATGGTGACAGTTATCCCTCATTTGAGGGAGTTAAATTAAACCAAGAGAACTTAAAAAATATATATTTATATACCTCACTATATTTTGCATTGTAGTAAACCTTTGACTTTCTTTTTACCACTAATCCTAGAGGCTTGAAATTGTTTTTTTTGTTAAATGTTGGGTAAATCTACCCACTTGATGTGTCTCAAAAATATTGGTTTAAAAATGTGAATTGGTCGTATCATTAAAAATATATTTCTTTTTCATTCGAACCATACTACTTTAAATAATTATAAAATTAACCCTAATCATTAAAAATGTGATAGTTCCTATGCAAGCATAATTAAACCTATAATTAAAGACACTGTAAAAAATTGACATTGGTTACATTTAAAAACAAAAGCAGTTCCACTGATGTATTCTCCGGCGAGTCCAGGGAAGAGCACGGCGGAAAGAGATTTGCAGGAGAGGAGTACAAGGAAAGTCAAAGATCCTGAGAAGGATGGAGAGGGGAGTGGGAAGCGTGAGGAGGAAGGCAGGAAACTGTCATTCAAAGATATTATGAAATCTTGAGTCATGGAAGAAGAAGTTCTGGAGAGGATCTTTGTGATGGAGTGTGGAGTGGGAGATATCCGGATAGATGAGAAGAGGATTGGAGGTTATGAGTGCCCAACTTTTGTTTTCTCTGTTGAAGAGGAACAGAGGATTCAGAGGCCTTGGAAACGAGGGGTGTGGCTGTAGGAAGCGAATTGGCTATAAAGCTTTGGAGAATAGATTGAATCAGATGTGGGTTAGGAAATGAGTTATAAGTATAATTGATCTGAGTAATGACTATTACTTGGTAGCATTCTCACATGAGGATGATAAAAAAACGGCACTTGCAAACGGACCCTGGTTTATCTATGATCACTACTTGACGGTTAAGGATTGGAAGCCAAACTTTCAACCCGACAGTGATACTATTGATGAAGTGGCGGTTTGGGTGAGAATTTCAGGACTCCCTATAGAATACTATGATACCAGGGCGCTTACAGTGTTTGGAAACCGTAATGGGCGTACTATCAAAGTGGATAAGACTACGATCAAACAAGAAAGAGGCAAATATGTGCGAATATGTGTGGCAGTTAATTTGACGAAGCCACTATTAGCAATGTTCAGTATACAGGACAGAAATTACAAGATTGAGTATGAAGGTCTACATTTGTTATGTCTTAGATGTGGGCGTTACGGACACTACAAAGAAGGTTGTGCGTATAAGGAGGAAGAGAGTACGAATTTGGACGAAAATGGCAGGAGTAGTGAAGGAAGGATCATAGATCTGAGCGAGGTGAACCATCTTTGAAGGAAATTCAGAGAGCCCGTGGAGAGTGGTGCAGAAACCCAAACGCACTAGGAAGGGCATTGACGGTCGAAAAAACATTACTCGGCCAAAATTAATGATAAAGCCCAATCTGGTGGATCTAGATTTCTGGCTTTGGAAGGAGAAGATGTGGAATTAAATGGTAATTATTCAAAAGTTAATGAGCAATTGATGAGTAATGAAGAGGAACAAAATAGAGTGAGAAATTTGATTCAGGAGAATGTGGAAGTCTTTAATGCCTTAAATGAGGAAAAAGATATGGCAGCTGGTAAACAGATAGTGGAGGAAATGAGGAGAAGTGAGGGAATAAATGGAACGCAGGTGATTAATAAAGGACTACTGGGACAATGGCAGGTGGAAAAAGATATAACAGTAGGGAAAACAGGGAGTGGCAGGAGGAGACGCAATCATGAGATAAAAAAGAACCATGTATCCTTGGCAACACGTGGAGGAATCGCTGTTAAAGAAAAAAACAATAGCTTAAGTAAAAAAGGTGTGGAGGACATGTTTAGTAAATTCAAAATCGGGGATACCAAAGGTATAGAAAACAAGGAGCTATTTACTTTTAAAAGAAGAGATAGAAATGATGGAATGGAGGAGAAATTAGGTGGGGGGCATGTAGAGATGGGAAGTAGAGCAGCAGAAGTTTTATTTCGTGATAAGCCACCTAATGATGGAAGCATGATTTTAGGGAATGCTTTTAAAGCTGCTAACAATAACTTGGGACTTCAAAATAGTTTGGATGCTGTTGACAAATGCGGTAATGAAGAGATAACTATGAATGAACCGATTGAGGTTGCTTGTGGTACAATGAAGATGAATTAAGTGTGTGGAGTTTTGGTAACTGTACCCTGTTTTTGTTTTTAATGATGTGTACAAATTATAAGCTTATGGTGTGGAACAGCAGAGGAGCTGCTAGCAACTCCTTCTACGAATATTATGAACATTTTGTGGACAATTACAAGCCTGATGTTTTAGTAATTGTTGAGACAAGATGTAATCCTGAGCGTCTTTCCAGAACCTTTAGACAACTGGGTTTTGATGTGATGGATTATGTTGAGAATATAGGTTAAGCTGGGGTATTGCTGTCGTCTGGAGGAAGGATGTTATTAGCCTGATAACAAGTCAGAAGCAGGATCAATTCATCCACTTTCAAGTGAGAGGAGGAAACAATAATGAGTGGTGGTTTACAGCAATCTACGCAAGTCCTCATGAGCACCTTAAACAGCTTCTATGGGAGGATCTTTACAAACTGGCTGAAGATATGAAGGAGCCGTGGTTGATAGCAGGGGATTTTAATGATATAGCTTTCTCAGATGAAAAGAAAGGGGGCAAGGCTGCCTCAGCAAGCAGATGTTTGAGATTCCGGAATCAGATGGAAGTGTGTAAAGTTAGTGATTTGGAAACAAGGGGTCCTAAGTTTACTTGGAGAGATCCAATTTTTCATGGTGGACAACATGTCTATGAGAAGCTGGACAGAGCCTTAATTAATGATGAGTGGAGATTGTGCTTTCCAGACTCGTATGCTAAGGTTTTAATGAGGGTGGATTTTTCCGATCATCACCCTGTTCTTATTAACCTTAAGGAGGAGAAGAGGTGGCAGCATCAGAAGGAGTTCCGTTTTGAGAATGCCTGGATTCTTAATGATTCTTATACAAGGATGCTTCAAGAGTCTTGGCTTGAAGATCAAACTTTCTCTACAAATCTCCAGAATGTTGTTACTGGGATTAAGAAGTGGAAGTTTGAATCTTTTGATCAGGTTAAGCGGTTGAAGAACAGTATTATGCAACGTTTGGAAGGTATACAAAGAAATCTTCAAAGAAACGATAATGTTGGAGGAATGCGAAGGCTGGAAGCTAAGCTGCAAGAAGATTTAAGCCGAATCTTAAATCAAGAAGAACTGATGTGGCATCAAAGATCTAGAACCATGTGGTTAGCAGATGGAGATCGGAATACGAAATACTATCATATGAAAACTGTTGCTAGGAGGAAAAGTAACAGAATTTTGATGTTGCAGGATGACAATGGAATGTGGATTGAGGATGAAGCTGCCTGCATAATCATGTCACCAGTTTTTATCAGAAGTTATTCAGTAACTCTATGCTTTCTTGCAACTGGGAGCCAACTTCTGTTACGTATCCGCAGTTAGGATCTAAAGACACTGCCAGATTAAATGATGATATAACGAGGTATGAGGTGAGGCAAGCGCTTTTCTCCATGAAGCCTTGGAAGGCCCCAGGCCCAGACGGCTTTCCGGCTGGTTTTTATCAGCAAGCTTGGAATGTTATTGCTGAATAGCTCATTGAGTTTGTGCAAAATGTTTGGAAATGCCCCAACAAAGTGTCTGAAATTAACAAAACAAACATCTGTTTGATTCCTAAGACTGACCACCCAAGATTGGTGTCCCAATTCCGTCCTATATCGCTGTGCAATACTATATATAAAATTATTACCAAGGTAATAGTGGGAAGACTAAAACCTCATATGAACAGGATGGTTTCTCCTAATCAGACGGGTTTTGTGCCAGGTCGCTCTATTCATGAGAATGTTATAGTTGCGAATGAAGTGGTCCACAGTATGCAAAAGAAGAAGGGAAAGAAGGGATTGTTTGCCATTAAAATTGATCTATCGAAGGCCTATGATAAGTTGAACTGGGAATTCATATGGAGAACGTTGGTGGAGATAGGACTTCCGGAGAACATGATTAATCTAATTATGCATGGAGTGTCAAGTGTGGAAACTAACATCAACTGGAATGGTAATAAGGGTGATTATTTCAAACCTCATCGTGGAATTCGGCAAAGAGATCCAATCTCGCCGTACCTTTTTGTTTTGTGTACAGATAAACTTTCTCATACGATTGAGCATGAGGTGATGAATAAGAAATGGAAGCCTTTTAAGGTGGGGAAAGAAGGGGTGGGTATTTCCCATCTTATGTTTGCTGATGATCTGCTTTTATTTGGTGAAGCTAATGAGGCTCAAATGCGCATTGTCAAAAAGACCTTGAGTGGTTTCTGCAATATGTTTGGGCAAGAAGTGAGCAGCGAGAAATCTAGCATTTTATTTTCTCCTAATGTCAGTAACAGTTTAAGGGTTAAACTAGTGCAGATCTCGGGATTTAGTGAAACCAAGAGCTTCGACAAATATTTGGGAGTTCCCTTGAAAGGGACTGCCTTAAAGATGCAAGACTTCGACTATGTCGTGAAACAGGTTTCCCAGAAGCTGAAAGGTTGGAAATCAAGGTATTTGTCGTTCGCGGGGAGAATCACCCTTGCTAAGAGTGTCATGGAGGCCATACCTATCTATCCAATGATGACGAACAAAATTCCGAAGGCTAGTGTTAGAGAGATCCAGAAAATGCAAAGAAACTTTATTTGGGGGGACACTGAGAACAAGAGAGCCTATCACGCGGTTAGGTGGGAGACGGTAACGAAACCTAAAGATTGTGGAGGTTTAGGCTTGCGAGACCTTAATGATATGAATGATGCCTGCATTATGAAATTATGCAGTACTGTTATGAATGGAGATAACTCCATGTGGTGCGATATCCTGAGACAAAAATACAAAGCAGATGGCATGGATGAGAGATTTAAGGCTAGGAGTTCAGATTCTAACCTGTGGAAAGCCGTTGTCAAGACTCAGACTAGCTTATTTGAATACGGCGTATGGAGGGTCGCAGATGGGAGATCAGTTCATGCTTGGAACGATTGCTGGGTTGGGAAAGGAATCCATATCACAGAGCTGCAGCTTAACATTCCTAATCACCTGCAGGATGTTAAGGTGAGTGATTTAACAGATGCAGATGGTAACTGGAATTGACAATTGTTAGAGTGGCTACCGGTTTATATTAAACAGAAAATAAAGAACTTACCTCCTCCTCACCCCAGTTCTGGGGAGAATAAATTTCTGATTGCTACGGATGAAAATGGCGAGTTCTCGATTGCAGGCATATACCGGCGGCTGGTGGAGGACGAGGGAGTGAATCAGAACACGATGTGGCAGCAGGTGTGGCATCTTCAGGTTCCGGAGCGGATTAAAACTTTCATTTGGATGCTAGGTCATGATAGAATCCTGACTAATTCTAGGAAAAGTATAAGTGGGATGGGAGATGCTTGTTGCAGCTTGTGTGGTAGTGTTTGGGAGAATACGATTCATGCCATGAGGGATTGTACAGTTTCCATACAAATATGGAACAATAGAGTTCCGGACAGACTCAGACATGTTTTTTTTATACGTTGGACTTGGAGGAATGGATTTTGAGGAATCTTAGTGAGAACTTGCAGGGAGATGGTTCTTGGTGTAATATCTGGGCCACTGGCTGCCACTTCCTGTGGACATGGAGGAACAAGGAGATTCACACTCCTGGTTATAGGAGACCTCAGGATGCTGGGCAGGTTATTCTAGAAAGGAACCGTGAGTATTAGAAGATTATGGCGACAAGGCAGCAAGCTCTGCTACTTAGACAAGGAGTAGTAACGACTACGTGACTGCTTCCTAAAACTGGTTTCATTAAACTTAATGTTGACGGAGCTCATGATACGAGTGGTATGTCAGGGTGCGGAGGAATTCTAAGAGTCGAAGGTACTAAAATTGCATTGCAGCTTGGTTATCAATATGTTGAAATCAATTCAGATTCGATACAGATGTGTGAATTGTTTGAGAAAAGTTCGTGCAAGAGGTGGGTGTTTTCGGCTTTGGCCATCAAGATTAGTGAATTATTAACGAATTTTTCAAAAGTGGAGGTTGTGTATGTTCCACGGGATAGTAATAAGTGTGCGGATGCTTTAGCAAAAGCTGGGAAAGGGCTGCTAGGAGGTTTGAAGATTTATGGAACTATACCTCCGTTTGTTGCACATGTGTTTGTGGAAGACTTGAGAGGGGTTGGTTCTTCTCAAGATGATGGTGGATAGTTATTTTTGTTTCTTTTGGGCTTAGGCCCTCCTTATTATAAAAAAAAAAACAAAAGCAGTTCCTACCAAATAAATAAAAACAAAGGCAGCGATTTATTCTTTTTTTTATTCTGTTTATTTTAATTTTTTTCAAAATACTAATTATCGTTTTTTTAAATAATTTAATATTATTCTAAAAATATTAAAAATTATTATTTTTATATTAAAAAATATTTTAAATAGAATTGGGGATGAAAACCTGCCCTAATTTAACATATTTTTTTAATATAAAAAAATAATTTTTAATGTTTTTAGAATAATATCAAATTATTTAATTTTAGAATGTATGACATGGTTAAAATCTCCTTGCCAAGTCATCAAACTCACAACTAGATGGAGAGAGACTGCAAAAATCCCAACTTTGATAAACTTGAGAGACCAAAAATCTGACTTTTAAACTAAGGGGCCTTAAACTTCATAATTTTAAAACTAAGGAGACCAAAAGTACATTCAAGCCAAAAAAAAAAATTTAAAATTTTTTATTTTACAAAATACACTAATAAGAAAAATGTACAAAAAAAAGATGGATGGTTTATTGATATGAAATAATTTATAGACTTATAAATGTAATCTAATATCTCTATTATGAATATTATTAATAATATTAATAATAATTTTTTATATTTGAATCTATTATATTAAGTATACTTTATATTTTTTATATTTTTAAAGATAATTTTGATTTTTTTCAATCTTTTTTTAAAATTATAATTATATTTTAAAAGATTATATTTTTTAATTATAATTCTAGTGAACAACCCAATCTTAATGTAGTTGGCAAAATTGGTCTCCAACTTGGTCAATTTTTTTTAAAGATCCGCAATCGTTGTTTGCCTCCTTTTAGTTCTTTGGCGGGACATAACACCTCTTCAACATAGATCAAAGCCATCTCTAAAATTCTCATAAGGGCGGCGACATCCTGGGCATAAGTTTCTTAAGTCATTGTGCTAAAAATCTATTTACATATTCAGCTTGTGTAGAGCGCAAGTACTGAAGTGAGTACTAGAATCAATATCCGACCCTCTCAAATAAGAGGGTATTTATAGTCCTCGGTGTTGGGCCAAGGTCCTCATATTGGGCTGGTGAAGCAGACTCAAAATGAGGACTATCAGGATTCACGAGTGTGTGGAGACCAACACGTGGTCCCGCTCCTGAATGAACTGCTTCGAAGTATCAGGGAGATATGGAGGCGGCGTTTTCGCATTCAAAGGGGATTTTGTGATATTCAGAGATATTTGATGTCTTCCCTCCGAGGTGACTTCCCTGTGTGGGGTTCCTCGACCAAGGAATGGGCAGGATCTCCCTGGGACATTTTCCTCTAATCTAAAGGGTGTGGGACACGTTTGGTCGCAGCGGCCCCCCTTTTCACTTGTTATGCGGTGGAAGGTTGATTTGATTTACCTGTTGAATTCACTGGTTTCCTCTACTTTACAAGTGAAATGGGTGAACAAATCGAAGTGGTCCACACAGACGAAGAAGTCGAAATCGAGGAGACAAGTGGAGTCGAGGTCGGCGCGTTCGAGCCTTCACCTGATCGACACTATAACCGCCAAATCATTGTGCTGGGTCAGGCCAGAACCTCGAGGGATAACTTCAGTTCTTACTCATCCTTGGCGAAAAAATTATATACTCTTTCCTGATCTACGTTCCCACCATTACGGGCAGGATATGCTCGATCTTCAAAGACGATCACCTTCCTATGTATGGGATTTATTTCAAGGATCTGGGGTTTTGCCTGCCCTTCAACGATTTTCAGATGGGCGTCTTCAACCACATGTCTCTGGCTCCCTCCCAATTGCACCCTAATGCGATTGCATTCATCTAGATGTTTGAGATCGTGTGTCGATTTCTTAAGATAGGAGCAACGATTCTCTATTTTTCATAAAATAAAATATCCTATGAACTCAATTTCATCTAGGTGTCTCAGATGAACTTAGATGTCATATCATATAACACGTATATTTAAAATATAGGTGCATGCGTCATCTCATCTGACATGTCTACTTAATTAATTTCTGAAAATTGTTTATTTGTATTTTTTTTAAATATAATAATTGATGTATTTTTATTTCAAAATATGGTTATTGCTAAAAACAATTCACAAAATTGAGTGTTTATTAAATATTATAATATTATAAAAAAATATTTAAAAATAATTTGTAATAGTAAGATCTACTTACAAAATTAAATAAAAAATTATTATTGTAATTATTTTAAAAGTAATCTGATAAAAAATTTCTAAAATTAATATATGAAAATAATTACAATAAACTGTACGTTAGTTTCAAATTATTTTCTCCCAAACATATTAAACCACCACTTGTTTTAATCATTGAAATTATTTGATGATAGCTTTGAGCACTTTAGTTCAATTCCATCCAATTTTCTTAATATCATTATAAAATCAATTATTTAAGTAAAATGAAATTGCATAGCAAATTTACTATTACTAGTGTTACGGGAATATCAATCTTTTTAATAAAAGTAACTAAAACTTGAATAACGTGTTAAATAGGAGTATCATTTAATGCAAAAGGATTGGATTGTAAATACATAAATTACATGGCCAATACTAAAAACAACAATTTTTAATGACATTAATAAATAGAATACACATGGACCACTCAATTTTTAACACTTCAGAAGGGTAATTTTACCCAATTTTTTATATTGGGTAAATAAGAATTCACTTTGTTGCATCCAATGTCTTGGTTCCATCACTTACTGTCTGAGCCAACTTAACAAAAAGTCATGCAGATCCAATATATTAACTAAAAACGATCTGGCTTCAAATACGTTAATTATTTGGTCATATTTGATCTTAAAGTCATGACAGCATAGATGAACAAGGAAAAAAAAACTTAGAGTCATGAAGCTTATAGGAAAAAAAATAATAATTAAGAAAGATGAAAACAAGTCAAATCTCACTTCACAAAAACAAGAGAACTCACTTGCTTAGCTTAATTACAGCAACTAATTACAAACAAACTTTCATAGTATATATATCACTCCTTATTCCTTAATCATTTCACCTACTGAGTAGAGGAAACCAACGTTCTTGAAATGAAGATTGATAAGAAATCATGAAAAGAAGAACAACAAGAAACAAACCAACACCCCAAGGAGTTCCACCTGCTCTATGAAGTGACTCTCTTTCAGGAAAAGGAATCAAAGAAGACAATACACCTCCATCGCCATAGTTGGAAAGAAAGTGAACAACAAGCAGAAGCAGAAGTGGTGAAATCATTAGAAACAACTTTACTTGATCCATTATGCTCTCTATTATTGGTTCATAGTTTGAGTACCATGAGAAACCAAGGAATATTAAGAGGGTGAGAAGGAAGAAACATAGGTGTAAAGGGAGAGCTGGTTGAGAGTTTTGATGAGTAGTAGCCATTTTTCTTTGAGTTAGATCCTCAAGACAATTATGGGGAAAAAGGTTTTGGTCTTGGGAAAATAATGCACAAGTGGTGGTTTTATAGTGGGAGATATTGTCGTGTAATGTGCTAACTTTTTTGTTTATTAAGTAACCATTCCTTATAGAATAAGTATTTAAAGAGTAGTTTTATAATTTAAATTTAATATTTATCTTATTTTATTTTATTATATATCAAATATAAAAAATAATAAAATAATAAAATAATAATCTTATATATCAAATATAAAAAATAATAAAATCATAATCTTGAATCTTATTTGATTTTAAATTCGACATAAAAATTCACAGTTGAAATGAAATTAATTTTACACGAAGAAACAATAAAAAACACAACATTTACAAATTGTTTTTGGGCCGCTAAAAGAAAATAACCACAAAGTCACTAGTAGGATAAAAGTATTATCCTGTGTTGGAACACAAGCGATCTAAATATAGAATCTATCTAACAGTTTCATGCATTCTGTACACGAGGATCAATAGGTTGTTATAACTGTTCTACTATATAAAGAGGAAGCACATCATTTTTCAAATACAATTCAAATTCAAACAACATTCACTAATCTTACTCACATAATAACTATGAGCGTTCAAGTGCTAAATCAACAACTTAATAACTCTATCAATGTATCAGAAGCTCAAGTCCATTGTTGCAATCTGAAATCTATGATCCCCAACCAATTATGGTTCCCTAATAGAACAGTGGCTCTATCGGTGGAAATTATCAACATTTAATTCTCATATTTTCCACGTTCAATTATCCATTACTTGATTCACCAAATCATAGCTTCTTCAACATAGCAATTCGTATTCCTTGAAATCGAGGGCTCATCTGGTCAACCCTTGAGAAATTCTTGAGTATGGAGATATGGATTGACTTGAGAAATAGGAGAGAAAATTTTGGGGTATAACACATGTGTACCCTTAACTCAAAGGTTACAAGAGCACTTCTAAGAGATGTCACCAATGTGGTAGATATAATCATGTAAGAACTTTTTCAATAGGCTGTATGGATATCTTCAGTCTTAAAGTCAACCAATTCTCAACAACAAGAAAGAGAATAAATCACAAGGAAATAAAGTGTGGAAACCCAAGGAAACTATCATATGCCTCATAGATCTTACCTCACTTAGATTTCCTTCAAGAAAATATTGGTATTTTGATTGTCGAAGTTCCAAGCACATGAATGGATAAAATATATATCTTGAAGAGTTAAAGCCTTACTCTAATATCTATGTTACTTTTGTTGATGGAATAAAATGTAGAATCAAAGGCATATGCAAATTGGTCAGTCCAAGCCTCCCTTGCCTTGGTGATGTGTTGCTGGTAGAAAGTATTTCTGCATATTTGATCAGCATAAGTCAACTATGTGATCAAGGTCTGAATGTGAAGTTCAACAAGTCTGAATGTTTTGTTACCAGCAAAGATCATGAAGTATTGATGAAGGATTCAATGTCCAAAGACTATTGTTATTCATGGATCAGAAGTCAACATTCAACATGTTTGACATCAATGTTTCATGTAACTGGGCTATTATAGTAAAATAATATATCTGAAGAAGCCATCGGGGGAGATTGCAAGATGTCGAACACGATGCTCCAACATCTTACCCCCTCTAAAAGACAGGAGTAAATGCAAAAGGAAATCATGTATGGAATTAACAAATCCTTTGTGTAAAGGATGATAAGTAAAATATCATGATGGACTTAATTTATAACGATTTTATGTGTAAACTGATAGACATAATTAAAAATGGATAAAAATTCACCTACCTTCTTCAGTGTCAAGTTAACATTGAAGATAATGTGTTTATTTTATAAGGAAAGCACAAGTCTGATAAGATAATGGACTTTTTTTTTTTCATTTGCATGTATTATATCTTATAATAATTAAAGAAAAAGAGGCATGCAAAAGGATACTTTATCGCTCTTGTGATGATTGTTTTAAGTAAGGTAAGGCACACAAGTTTTGGGAGTAAGAGGAACTTTGTTGATCTCAAAATTGAAGAAGAAAAAATTTAAGATGTATGTCAAGTTGGGAAGCACTTCAAGATGGCTATGCTTCAACATCTTACTTGTGTTTATGAATTACCTCCTATGGACTTTATGAGACTCTTGAAGGAAGTTGTCATTGAAGGGAAGGTTGATGGTCAGGTCGAAGGTCTTCTCAATATTGAATAACCAATAGTGGTTCATAATAAGAAGTCTCTAAAAATAAATTTTATGCAATCAGGTGACTCTGAGATAGATGTTGAAGATTATGTTTGGGATATTGTGTCCACCATAAGGAAAAAGGTTAGTGGAAAGAGAATTCTTGTGAATGTTTCTACTAGCTCCCATGGACAAAGTGTCATTACATTTTGAGACACATGTCTAGAAATATAAATAGGTTTTTCAAAGAAGGATTTCAATTGAGAGAGAGCTAGGTAAATAAACCCTTGATAGAAATCATGGAAGTTGTTGGAATAATGAAGAATGTTATTGATATTGTGAACATTGCTGTTAAGTTTAATGTTCAAGGCAACAAGGAGTATAAAATGGTGTTTGATATAGGAAAGAGTGTGAAGTTTTCACCTTCAATTATTAATTAATTGGACAGAAGCAAGGTTCCCTTTATTGGAAATATTATGACCAAACAAAAGGGAGATGGGAAAGAAGAAGAAATTGCAAATGAGGATGCAAAAGAACTTTTTGTTGAAAGAACTGAAGTATAATGAATCTATGGAGGTTTTTGGTTATCATAAGAAGTTGTGTGTCGTTGTTATCTGTAAGTGTTAATTGTCAAATTTTGGGTATTTTCCATATCATTTATTGACACATTTAATCCCTTTTATATGTTTTTAATTAGGATAATCACTTAGTTTAAATCATTTTGTTTAATTGTAAATAATCTTGGTAGATTTAATGTGTTTGTTAGTTTTTTTAAGTATTTTATGATCAGATGATACAGCTTAATGCAAGCTCAAAGTGAAGAAACAAAGAAAGTTAAGCTTTAGCATTTTTGGGAGTGTCGCCTAGCGAGGTTGATGGCTAGGAAGTGAAGTGTCGCCCGACGATGTAGGGGCGATGAGCCTTGGAGAGAATGCTGAAAATTGGGTTTGAGTCTGATGTGTCGCCCGACGATCCTTGATATTTTCTGATGGTTGCATGCACTGTTTGTCGTCAGATGACCATAATTTTGTGTGTCACCCGGATACACTTTATGAGCACCCGACAAAGGTAGGAGGACAAGCCATGCTTATATGCTACTTTTTAGATATTTTGAGACATCATCTTCATTCTTACACAATCTTGTAACCTAGAAACCTCATTTTGTGAGAGAAAACCCCATTTTTCTCATATCTACCAAAATTAAAGCTTTCCAACATCAATCTTTGAGACTTCAAGTTTGATGTTTTGCAAGCTTTGTTGTTTACTTATTCATCAAGCTACCATGAAAATGAGTAGCTAAATCTTTCTTTTGTGTTAAGATTAGAGGTAGATAATATCATTCTTATATGTATTTAGCATGATATTTTGTATATGAACAAATTGATGATAAATATATGGTGAAAACTCTTTTATTTATGATTTATCCTTGATTTTCTATTATTGAGAAATATGTTCAAGTCTTGACCTAGGTTTTTATCTTTCAACAAACAATTTCTAGACATAATTTTATGAGTTGATATTCACTTATATTGATCTTTTAAATTTATCAAATTAATAGTTAGGTAGAGAGGTCATCTAAGGATCAATTTGATAAAACTCACAATTTTTTATAGAAATGAAACTTATTGAGAGGATATGTGATTATATTTATGGTCAACAAGTTCACATGCTTTATTGAGATAATATATCCAAAATAGATTATCAAAGCCTAATCTTGCCACATTGTTACCAAACTTTTAAAAACCAAATCTCTCTTTTATCCAAAGAACAACATCTTTGCATGAAATCGAATCTTTTTTGTTACTAAAACGCAAAACCAAAACCCTTTTATGAATCTAACACTTATTCACTCTTACTAACGACGGTGATATCACACCAATCTCTGTGGAAAACGATAATATAAGTTCTTTGATAATTTTTTCTGATAATATTTGTCTCGTGTGCACTAGTTATGGTGAAATTTTGAAGAAGTGTTTAATTTGTGCTTTGCCTAAAAATAGCCAAAGGGGAATGTTATTTCTTTGATTGGCTTATGGGAAAAATGCAAATAAAGATGTCTATAACATGTTGTGTGACATCCTGGTGTATGTACTATGCTGGTTGAAGTATCATGCACTTTAGATTTGTTTCAAGTTTGTTCAAGTCCAAGTTTCTAGTGTAGTTTCTTTGAAAGTAAAAAGACCAGGAGGAAAGTGATTCAGAGGCCGATGAAGACTAGAAAACATACCTAACTTTAATCAAGAATGAATGCTAAAGACCTCTTTGTTAAATGGGACTTTTAATCCTAGTGGTTGAAGTTGTAATTTTATTTCGGTTATGTTTGTTGGCCCATGTATTTTGAACATTTATATCTAGATATGTAAAAGGCTCTTTAGCCTCTTAAAGACTGGTTTGTATATTAGAGATAATTTTTATTCATCTTTTGATGTTGATTTTAGATATTGTACTCATAATCTGGTTGTGTAACATACTAACATCTGTATGATTGACCTCTAGCTGCTAGTTTAAAGAACTGACCCTTTTCTAAATTATATAAAAAAAGGGTAGTAGAGGTGTGGTGTGATATCTGTTAGTGAGACTAACTAATAGGTAATAGGTATTTTTTTATTACTGATTTTGAAGTACTAATATTGTGATCACATGCTAGAGCATTGGGCAAGAAATAGGTAATAGGTATTTGTTTATGTACACCATTATGTTTTACTAACTTGGCATAGTAGGTTTGTCTAATTGAGTAGTAAGATTCAACATCTCTTATAGTTGTGATTGAGGTTGATCACTAGGGTTTATTGATTGAAAGTCCAAACACTTGGGTTAGTGTTTGAGAGAAAATGAGAGAGGTTATCATATTTAGGGGGAAACCTAAGTAGAAAGCCATTGGATGATATTAGGAAAAGACATAGGACAACATATGGTTTGTTTTTTTACTTGTAAGATTAAATGTACTAGGCTATTAATAATGGATTTATTTTCTTGAGTTGGAAGCACCCTCCAAACGTAGGTTCAGGTTGCATCAAACTGGGTTAATAATTGATAGTGTTATATATATTTTTTTTGCTCCATCATCTTGTACAAGTTAATTATGGGTGTTCTGGTTTAAATTGTCGAACTAGTTTCTAGGAAATGGCGTACAACATTTTTCCCTAAAGGAACATAATTTTGGTTCAATTGCAATGGGGAAATCATCAGATGATTAAAAAACTTGATGTCGAAACTGTTGAAAGGCATGCGAAAACCTTGGATTGAAAAAGTGCAATTAGAAAAAGGAATAGCGCACTCTTCGTACTCACTGCAAATCCTTTTATTTTCCTGGATCAATACACCCCAATTTGAAAAAGGACTCGCGTCAAGGAAATCCCTTTAGAGACTACCTTCACGAGAAAATGTAGAGACATTTGTTGAAATGGTAGGATCAACCCTAAAGACAGAAGTATCCTCTTTCGATTTTTAACTCATGGTAGGTATTACTTCTATCGATTGAAAAAATAATATGTTGTGGAGATATAGATGATGAAGGAACAAAAGTAATGCCTCAAGAAACTGTATAACTTACTCTCTGAAGATCACACAATGTCTTACCAAAGTAAAAATGATAGATATTATCAACATTCCAATTACCTTAGTAAAACACAAGTAATCTGGTTCCGAAAGTTCATTATGTTAGAGCCCATGAAAAGACATGTAAAGCATGTGTATAACAATTTCCAATGACATCGACGTCACTTCTTGGCTTTCCACTAAATCAGGGTCATGACTTAGGGAAAAAGACTAATGCAACAAAGCACTCATACTACCAAGTAAAGGCAATGGCTTTAGGGAGAACTACTCTAGATCAGTTAAAAATTCTAACAATCGCGACATAGAGAATGCAACAATCCACAAAGTCACTCACAAAGTATGAGTATTACCCTGGATTAGAGCGCATTCGATCTAAATCTAAGATCCATCCAGCAACTCCCTACATCCTATACTTGAAGAATAATAAATTATTATAACTACTCTACTATATAAAGAAATTCCAAGTACAATTAAAATTCAAACTTCACTCACTCGTTTTGCTCACATACTAACTCAAGCGTTGAAGTTCTAACCTTGCAGGTCATCCACCATCTCACTGTATTAGAATCTCAAGTCTACTGTTGCAACCCGCAGCCTCAGATCTTCGATCAATTCTAGTTCCCTAGAGAAACACAATTATTTTTTATGACTTGATTTAAAATACTAACATGGTTTTGTTATGAATATTTTATTTGATATATTTTGATGATCCGAATTATCTCTAAAAAAGACGTGTTTGTGAAATTTTATATTGACCTATATAAGGAGGGTTTGACATTTATCTAGCAGTTGTTCTGTTGTACGAGCGAATATGAGGGGTACATGTATATATGCACTGGATGTGAGTTTCTCCACTAGTAGAACTGAAAATTTATTATTTCACTGTGTGACATACATCCTTCAATGTTGTTTCAAATAAAACTGTCAAACATTAAAAAAAAAGTATTTTGAGAATCCACATAAATTTTCATTCAATTTGTCTTTGATATTTTTAGTTTCATAATCTCAGAGCTGGTGGATCGTTTCATAAAGTCTAAAAGCTAATGCATAACAATGTCATATAATCTATGTTAAAGAATGTAATTTTTAATAGAATTGATTTTGCCTTTCAAAAAGAATAGTGACACAAATATATATATATATATATATATATATATATATATATATATATATATATATATATATATATATATATATATATATATATAAAAGATTATTTTCTTTTTAAGAAAAAAATTTAAAACTTAAGCAAATTGTTTATATATTCTTGTGTAGGGTCATATGTAACAAAACAAATCGATATACATAGTAAATAGGGTTAAATAAGTTTTTGGTCCCTATAAATATTTTAAATTTCGTTTTTAGTCTCTCTAAAATTTTCTTTTAAAGAATGGTCCTCCTAAAAATTTAAATTTTAACTTTTGATCCCTCGTGGCAAAATCATAGCTAAATTGGTCTTTAATTTCGTCGCTAAATAAAAAACCGTCGCTAAATTGTAAAAATTGTCGCTAAATTGCAGGAGGGACTAAAAGTTAAAATTTAAAATTTTAGGAGGACCATTCTTTAAAAAAAAAATTTAAAGGGACTAAAAACGAAATTTGAGATATTTATATGGATCAAATACTTATTTAACCCTAATAATTATAAGTACTTCTTAAACTTACCAAAGGGAAGTATTGAGATTTGTTTTTGCAATTTTTTAAGGTTGTTTTATAGCCAAAGGTTTCTCTTAATATTTTAAGAATCGAATCAGAATAAAAATCATTAAAACATATGGGTTAAGGTTTAATCACCGGTTAAACTAGGGTAGAACCATATATTAAATTTAAATTAAAAATAAATAAATATATTATTAAACATCCTAAAAAAATTAATTTATATCAAAATTTGTAAAATAATTTTTTTTAATAAATACAATACTAATAAACAAATTTATAAAAGAAGAAGAATGTAATGTAAGACCTAATAACCGGTTCCACCTTTTTTAATTTTACGGTTATTTTGATTTTGGGTTAATACCTATTTTCACCCCTGACATATGGGGTGTATTTGAAAAATCCCCCTGCCAAAAAAAAAGTTCCAATAGTTACCTTGACAAATTTTAAAAGTTTCATTTTTTACCTTTAGGATGCCACATCACCTAAAAGGCTGATGTGGCTTATTTTTTTGTTAAATTTATATTTTTTGGTTATTCCACATCACATAATTCCCAAGCAAATGACCAGAATGCCCTTAACTCCATTTATCTTAAAATCCAAGATTATTTTGCATTCTCCATGTTTCAATTCAGACCCTACGACGACGTTAATGAACAGGATGGTGGCTCCGATGAACATCTGCGGCGGGAGGTGGTGACGCTGCTTTTTGCTCCGATCAACATTTTTTTTACATCGCTAGCTTCATCTCCTTCTCCCCTCTTCTAATATGTTCTGGTTTTCTGGATGATCCATGATTTATCCGAGATCTTGAAAGGGCTTTTCAAAACCCTAATGTTCCAACGCAATTTCCAGCGACGAATATGGAGGATCCGAACCTTTGAGATGCGAAATCGGTCTTTTGAAGCAAGGTTGAGGCTTGTGGCGACACTGGTCATAACTTCGATTTTGATAACTTTTCTCTTCTTTCTCGATTTACGAAGGGTTTGGTTTTAGGAAAGTGATGAGAAAAAAACTTTAGGGTTTTCGGTTGTTTGATGTGCTTTGGTTTTTTTCTAGTTTGTATGAACAATGATCTTATTGTGATTCAATTTTCATTTTTGTAACCACGAAAGTTTTTCTGCTAAAGGAAAATGATGAGCAATTTTTGGGTTTGATAACTTTCGAGTTTTGGTTTGAAAACTAAAGGGTGTGCTAAGGAAAATGATGAAGAAATTCGGGTTTCGATTCTTCTTTGTTTATTCTTCTTGAGTATGATATATCATGAACTGTTTTGGTTTTGTGCTTGTTGCGGTTGTGCTAGGGTTTGTGACCACTTTGCAAGGATGAAGATGAAGAAAGTAAATCCTAATCGTAGGGTCTGAATTGAAACATGAAGAATGCAAAATAATTTTGGATTTTAAGATAAATGGAGCTAAGGGCATTCTGGTCATTTGCTTGAGAATTATATGATGTGGAATAACCAAAAAATAAGCCACATCAGCCTTTTAGGTGATGTGGCATCCTAAAGGTAAAAAATGAAACTTTTAAAATTTGTCAAGGTAACTATTGGAACTTTTTTTTTGGCAGGGGAATTTTTCAAATACACCCCATTTTATATGTGTGAAAATATTGATTTTTTACGATTCAAACAATTTTATCCCAATTTTATAAACTTAACTGTTTAATGGTTCAAAATTTTACAGTTATTTTAATTTTTCGCGATTCAAACAATTTTGTCATAGATCTGACTGTTTAATAATTCAAACTAAACCGAATTAAATAACAGTTTAAAGTTGAACCAGTTCAACCGACCCGTTCAATCGGCTTTTAAAACGGACTTTCTCCTTTCTCAAAAGCCAACACATGATTTTGCATATAAATATTGTAAAAGTCGGTCAGGTTTTTTCGTGGCATAAGTTTATTGCAAAGTAGTCGTACCACCGACCAGAGTCTCGTAACATCTGATCTGAGTGGACTTTGGTATCTTTTTGTAAGAAAATTATTCGTTCTTCATATAATGAGAAAAAGAAAAAATAAAAAGCTGAGTCAGCCCAGATTTCACAGGATAAGCATGTCGTTTTTTATTTGCAAAATTAACCGATACCTGACATTTGCCAAATCAATATTACTCACACATATATATACAACTTTGTTCTTTCCACATCATGTTAGGAATAAAGTACGTCACACCAAATATTTTATCTACATCAATCACTAACTCTTTTTATTTTTATTTTAAATCCTCTTATATTCATATATAATTGATTTTTTTATCTACAAAACTACGAAATTTACCAACAGTATCTGGAATTTATACTCTTCATATTTACTAACCACGTGTCCTCAAACAAGCCAAGATCTACGGAGAAAGATATTTTTTTCTTACTAGTCGACTAACAAAACTTGGAATTGTGTTGTATGCCGGCATACAGACGTTACATGAAAACAAAACAAGTGAGTGCTTTTATCGAACTCAATATATATGACCTTTAGATCTTGCTCCGAATCAATCCTATGATAAAGATTTTTCCAATGCCACAATTTCAATGACCCTTTATCATCACATAGAAAGAGTGTATTGTTTTTAACTAACCACAAAGACCAAGCGACTATGAGCCAAAAGAGGAGACACAAGTTTTATGAAATCTTCCGTTTACAAGATTGCCAAATGTGCTACGATCCCATTACAAGAATTTATCTAGCACAAAAAATGGGAGTAAAATGTTATTTAATTCGAGTAATAATCAAATAGTACGAGACAAGTCAAGATATAAAATGACTTAAATCAAAATTTAAGAACTAAGAAAAACTGCTTTATGATTCAAATCAAACATGATTGTGCATAAAATCTACCGTCCGAACTAGGAGAGATAAAAGAGATACGATCCGTTGGACTGGTAAAGCAAGGGTGTTCCTACAAAGCATATAACCCAAATCACCAGGCCTAGGTGTGCCTGGCCTAGTTGTATAGGTCGGATTGTATTCAAGCCTAGGTGTGTCTGGCCAAACTGTATAGGTCGGGTTGTATCCAGGCCTAGCTGTGCTTGGCCGAGCTGCACCTACCGAGTTGAGTCAGGACTGGATGGTTACATAACTCAACATATGTTACAAACCATTATGAGCGGTTATGAACGTTACATCATTCATGAGGCAGTTACGAGTGTTACAAGTATTAATGGACGGTTACACCATCATGGTTATTAATCATGGTTACACTGTATATAAAGGCCTAATGGACAAGGAGAAGGGGATCTGAACCAAGAACTCACTCCCTTCCTCTCTCTAACTCTCTGCTACACGCATAAGAGAGACACCATACCTTTTATCTAAGGACTCCTGACTGAGGGGTAAGCTAGACCCATAGCTTGGAGGCCAAGTAATCTTACTCGAGCCTCTGAATCTCTTAGTATCCTAAATATAGTTTTTTTAGCAAGAACAAAACCTTATGTGATTCTAGTTAAGGAAATCTATGATTCGAATCAGATCCACAAAACCCTAAAACAAATATATGTGTTTGAATTGAGTCAAACACTCTATGATTCAAATTAAACTTCTCTCATTCAAATCATGGATTGTGTTGACAAGCAATTTTCGACAATGGTTATCCCTCAATGGAATGCATCAACCAAGTTGAATAAAGTATTAACCAACAAGGCTGGTCGGCGAACACACCCGTTTTGGAGGCAGACTCGACACATACAAATGTCAATAGGAAATGATAAGTGGCGGCAAGTGTAACACCCGGAAATTATTTAAATAAAATTATTCAGTATTTATTTATTGGAATTTAGTCGAAGTTGGATTTATCAGTAGAATTATAAGGAGTATTAATAGATTTATAAGTTGATTTAAGATGATTAAGTGAATTATCGGAAGTTGAGATTAATTAGTGATGAATTAATTTTGTTGTAGAATATTATTGGAAATAATATTAGAAATAAGTGTGGATTAATAGAGTTATTTATTTGGGGCCTATTTGGTGTTAGAAGCAGTAGAAAGGAGGTGTGAAAATTAAGCCCAAGTAGAAATAATAACAATATTATTATTATTATTATTATTATTATTATTATTATTATTATTGGTTAAGTTGGAATTAGATATAAAGAAAATAAGAAGGATTAGGGTTGGAATATAAGAAGGGAAAAGAAACAGTACGTGAGAGGAAGAATAGGTTTGGAGAATTAGCCGCCGGAAGAAAATTACAAACCGGAAAGCCAAATCGGAGCTCGACCAAAAATTAGGAGGCGAACGTTAGGAGTTGAAATACCATTGAAACCAGGTAAGGGGTGGGGTTCTAACTCTATAACTGGGTTTATGATGAATTGTATGTGGGGATTAGATTCGTAGGAAATTATCTTGGTTTAATTGTGTGTGAATTATGATGCGAGAATGATAAATTTGTATGTTATTATGGGAAGAATTTCTATTAAATTGGTATTGGAATTGTGTAATTACTGGAAACTGGAATTTGGATTTTTCAATGGCTGATCGATGAAGAAAGCGGACTGGAAAGTACACTATCGGAAAAATTGCCGGTACGCAGGGAGAAGGCCACACATGGTGGCCAAAGTTGGAATTCGTGGTGGGACCCACCTGGGCTAGGGGGAGGGCACCCTATGGTGGGGTAATTAGGGGGAGGACGCCCTTCATTCAAGAGGAATGGGACGAACGTCCCTTATACCAAGGCGGGGAGGCAACTATTTTTTTTAATGTAATATTCTTCTTTTAATTAGGTATGTGCATAGGTAATATTAGGTGATGCAATATACCAGTAGGTAGCTAATTGGAATTAAATAGTAGAAAAATTAGTGCCATATTTATTTTAGGAGCCATGCAATGTGTTATCAGTATAAGAAGCAGTGATATGCTAATCGATATATTTTATTTAGTAATAGAAAAATAAATGAGGGAACTAAGAATTAAGAATTCAATAGTTTACTTGGTAATAATTAGAGCCTATGTTGTTTTTTTGTGAGGTTCTTGCAGAACTTGTATTTTAGGTTGTTGTTGTATTCCGTGGTTCAGGGTTAACTAGCAGGTTTTTATCAAACAGTGATATGTCAATAGCATGGTTGGAAATTGATAACAGTGTAATTTAGGTACAGGAAAATAATTATATTAGCAGTATAATTGGACAGGGACACTAAAATAATTAATAGTAATAATAGTACTTAAAAACAGTACTGAATTGACCGAGTTAGTAAATTAAGCGATATAATTAATTGTCCGGAATTAATTGAAATTTGTCGGAATGGTTCGTATATTTTAGTAGGTGATTAAGATTATTGTATTTTATTGGAATTTGTTGAATGTATCGTGTTGATGAATTGTTTGTAATTTATTGGCAAGAAATATGTTGCTATGTATTGTTGCTATTTACGCGAAGTTGCAGGGTGTTTCTAGTGACTATAATTACCTCTAATTATTGGTAATAACAGTGAGATAGACATATGACTCGTGAAGTGAATTTATGTTGTTGTTGTGTGTCGTTAATGTTGCATTACATTTCCATACTCGTGAAGGTCTGTATTTATGGAATTGTGAAGAAGGCTTATGTCTTGTGCCCTTATTAATTGACAATTAGTGAAGTGGGTTGAAGCCCTGTTGGTATCACATGCATATGCATTGTTGCGTCTCATTTGAATTGGCATAAATGTGGATGTTGTGAAGTGAATTGATTGATGATGTTGTAATTGTGAAGTGATAATATGTATGATTTAATTCTAATATATTATTTATCATACACTTGTTTATATTGGTAGATATCTCATCCTTTTATTTGTTTCGTCGTTGCCTTTATATTGGTAGCTTTTGGCGTCGTCGCTCTGATACGTAGCATTGGGGGGGGGGGGAAATGAACGCTTATTTTGATTATTATGTTATTTTTCTTTAGTTGAACTAAAAGTTGTTACTTTGAGAAGTTGTTGGTGATTTTCAGTTGTTTTAAAAGATGCTATGTTTATTTTGCAAGTATTACCGTTGAGAATCCGTTGCAGTTATTTTATTAAAGTTGAATTATTGGAGACTAATGTGTTTTGAAGTCTTCCTACTTATTATGTGCTATGTATCTGTTACAATTAAGTTGTTTTACCGTTGTTTTTAAGTTGTCAAAATGTAATGCCTCAAGTTTTAAGTCAAAATTTTGGCACTCTGATTTATATACACGTTGGATAGATTTGGGGTGTTACAACAAGAGCAATTATCAAATCACAAGCTAGTAAGAATGTGGGGATGTTTCAAACCAGTTTATGGAAGTTCTCCATAAATCTCAACGTCGGACTAGTCACCTTCGACGGTTACACGCTTATAATTCTATCTAAACAAACATTTATATTTGTGTTCATTTCTTCACATTTAGAGCACTACACTCAAAGTACCCACATCTAATAGAGAAACGAGTTCAGGCTTAATAATGTATGAATGCTTTCACATTTCAATTCAAAATAATCTCCAGTTTTCACTTTAAATTACAAGTCTTGTCATTTATTTTTCTTTACTTTGCAATTGTCCTTTACTTTTGCCTTTTTATACCTATGAATCCTATATCAACCAGTCTCAAACCAAAACACTTAAAACACTATGTCTTGGATTATTGTAGCCGATCCTGGAAATAACCTTTAATAAGAGGCTAGAGATTGTTCGTGAGAAACAAATCGGTACACTCGGTGGGGTGCGTTGTGTTTGAGTCCATCCCGTTTTGTGTAAAAAATTGAGAAGTGGGAGAAAAATGGTTGATTCCAAAAATACGAATCCAAATGGGGAACCGCCCCCAAGAGGAAATACCAGTGTGGCGGAGAGTGTGGGTTCAAGTTCTGTGGTTGTGTTTTCGACTACCCCGAACATAATCACCATGACTCAACTAGTAAATACAAGGCCAACGATAGTCATAACTTGTGGGCAATATGTGCCTAGTTTTGCAAGAGATACACACAGTGTTGTGGTTCCAACTTCTGGGTAATATGTGCCTAGTTTTGCGAGGGATACACATAATGTTGAATAAGAATACAAATGCCAACGGTGATTTATAGCAGACCTTCATACTAGTAGTTCAATATTTGGTGAAAACTGGGCGCCAACGTTTTCCCCGTATCATACCTCAGGGCCGTTGGGAAGTCAATTTGGTCGTTAGACTGGATTGGAACTTTCTCACCAGATCATGCCTACTTTAACTCCAACTACCGTTGCAATCATGAGACAAGAAATGGATGAAAGTAATCATGAAATGAACAATATGCTCACTCAACAGATGATCATTATGATCTCTAACATAAGGCTATATCATATTTATTTTGTTTTTTGATTAAAAATTATTTGTATATAAAAACGGATGAAGAACCAACTGTGGTGATACAATCAAACTTTCATGGGTTCGAACCTCAGCGCCATAAAATATTTTATTCCTTTACGTTAAGGTGAACCTTTTTTATTTACTTATTTTAAAACTCAAAAATAAAATGGGTATCGCTACGGTGATTTTGATTAACTGTTGTGATATATTTATAATAAATAAATACCTATCAATACAGTTGGTAGTATTAACCGTTGTGAAATAGTTTACCCATATATAAGCAAATTAACTCTCACTTATTGACAGTAGCATTGTTTCCTTCACAATGAAACCCTAACACTCATTTTTTTCTCTTCTTCTTCGCCATTAGCCGTGAATCTTGTGCTTCATACGTTAAGATATTCTTCTTCTTCCAACTTCTTATTAGATAGTTCCTTATTATCTCGTTTGTTGCATGTTGTAAATTGTTGAGTGTTCTCATTTTTTTAGATTCGTCTTCACTACCTATGGACCATACTTTGTCTATGGTACATATTGTTTGTGTAGCTATAAAAAAAGGTACAAGAAGCATGAAGCTATAATGGAAACTTCATCCACATTGTACTTCTTCTTCATAGCTTCACAAACAATTTTTTTCATACTCCGTTGAAAAATAAGTTTGTGGTTTCACATGTTGATAACTTTCATGGTTATTGTGTAACTCAACAAGAAAAAAATATTTTAGTAAATGACGAAACAATAGTGGCAACAAATTTTATCTAGTTTGAGATACAATAAGAAAAAATATAAGAAGTATGAAGTTGTTGTGTAAGCTTATTCCTCCTTATATTTCTTTTTCATTGCTTCACAAACTATATGAACTTCATAATTGATTCCTGTTCCACGATTAGTTTCAATAAAAGGTGTATTCTGGAAATTTATAATATATCTTTTTCATTGCTCACAAATTTATAATATCTGGTTCTGTTGTATGATGTTGTTTGAGTTTGTTATATTCTATATAATTTTTTTGTTTCACTAACCATCACTTAAAATACATTCATTTAAATTGACATAGATACTTATAATCTGCAACTTAAGTTGTATTTCAAAAATAACTTATATCAATTACTGTTTCTGAATTGCATGTATCTCATCGTTCATTTCATGTTTCTTTACATATAGATTACGGTATAATGACCCGACTCCTTAGATGCATCGTTGTCTTCGATTTTAGTTAAATTTCTTTAACTACAATTTATTGGATAATCTGCATCTTCATCAATACTTATCATCGTAAAAATTACAATTATAAAAATTACGATGATAAATGATGATGATGAGGCAGATTATCCAATGCCTTGTTGTTATGGAAATTTAACTATAATAGAAGATAACGATGTATCGAAGGAGTTAGAGCAATAAACCACAATACATATGTAAAAGAGTATGAAATGAACGATGAGACGCAAGCAATCAGAAAAAACAATGGTTTGTTTAAGTTGGTTTTCAAGAATAGTTTAATTTTCAGATTATAGACTTCTTTATCAATTTGAAAGCTTGTATTTATTTAGTGAGGTGTATGGAAAACAAACAATCTACATATTATATAATAAACTCCGGGTACTTTCAACAATATGGTTATCTATTTTAACCATGATCAAAGGTCATTTATGTTTTGCATAATTTGCTGTTGATGGGTTTCAAACTCAGTACTTAAGTGTATATATCACAACGATTTAAAGTCTAACCGTTGTAAAATGAGGCGTACGTTCTGCCTTTCGATAACAATTTCTATACCGTGGTAGAAACATCGAACTTACAACCACATTCTACTTCACAACGGTATGACCAACATGATGATACCCCTTTTCCATCCGTTATGAAAGGAGTTTTCCGTAGCAATGTGGATGGATAATTAAAGTTTAATTGAGTCACAATGATGAACTTAACAAATTGATAGATTCAAAACGGTATTCCAAGTTATGTGAAGAAGATGACTACAAGCATTAGCGCTATTCCAAGTTCAAACTGATGGATTCTCTTTGTTTCTGGTAGAAAGGTTAATGTAAAGTGTGCATATAGTGGTGGTTACACTGAACTGTTTGAATTTATGTTTTGTATTTAATTGTTGAAGTCTGAATATGGAGAGTTCAATTTTAATCTAAAATTCGGTTGCTGCAATTTTACAAGTTGGGTTTTGAATTTGATTTTCTAATGTTAAGAATTTAAACAATTCAATCTTCTAACGAGCCATATTCTTGTAAATTCAAGAGTATTCATATTAAATTATTGCATTGGAAAATTTGTCTCAATTTATCAGTTAAATAAATTTAATCTTTTTAAAATTTTGAAACATATTACCTAGCGGATTTTGATTCTTGCAGATTTAATTCAAGCGAATTTACCTGTGAATTATTATTATCTACGAATGTTTTACTTGAGAATAAAAAACGGTAAAAAAAATCGCAGAAAATTTTTTTTATGTAAATTTTTAGTTCAATTCTGTAAATAAATCCGCACGAAAAGAGAGTATTTCTAATAATTAAATATATTTTTATTTTGATAATTTTTTATCTTAGACTTAAATAAACATTAAAACCTAAATATTTTCTATGAATTAAAATTAAATTTAACTCATGATTAACACTATTATTTATGAAAAGGTCTATGTATAACTTACCATGTCTCTTTGCTATGGGTTTTTAGACTCGCTATTATTAAAGGGTACCTTGCATGTGGCAATTATAGGGCTTCCTAGTTGGATTTATCTACTTTTCGCTATAGGAATCGTAGGACGATTGGTTCACTATCAATAATTCAACTATTAAAGCAATATGTATACAAACTCATTCATAGGCTTAAGGTTTAAGTAACTAATTATTGTCATGCAAACCAAATTATCCATTTCTCTTTCTATAACAAAATAAAGGGTATGTAATAAAAAATAAAGGGAATCTATCTATTATCTACGTATGATCCCACTTAAACCGAAAGTTCTTCACATACTAAGAAACAATGTCAACAATTTATATATTGGATCATTATATTAAAATTTAATCTAATTGTTATTTTTTAGTATTAATATATGAAGAAATATATTTATTTAATTATATTAGTTATTTAGTAATTAACTATTTAATTGATTAGTTATCAAATTAAATAATGATGTTAATGAAAATTTTAGTTAAATAATAAAATTTTGTTTATATTGAACTCGATGGAAACCCTACTAGCAACATTTTATGAACTAGAATTTGGGGCATGCAGTTATGGAGAAGGGGTGTGTGTTTTTAAAGGTGATGCGAGAGTTGTTTTTTGTCTTTATAGTGTAACTATAAATCTATAAATTTGAATGATAGAATAATAAGTTTGAAATGAAATTGTGTCCGTATTTTATTCTCTATATTTAGGTGTTGCGTTGTTCATCCTCTAGCATGTGGTTGGGGAATATGATTGATATTGTCTCTGTTATAATGAGCAAGGACGTGAAGTTGAGATGACATTGGTCGCGCCTTCTCCATAATGACTAAAGTCGTAGATGTGGTTATCTCCCGTTTTTAGCTAACGAAACCATCCTTAGGTATTAGTATTTGTCCGAGTTTTGATCAAGGGAGCTTAGGGTCAGGTTTATAGGTCTTGAAGGAATGGTGTGGTAATATTTTTGTATTGCATCAGGGCTAATGCACGTGAGGCCAAGTTCATGCTGTTCTATGTTTAAGAGCACAAATGTTTGGTTGGTTTTGTTGGATTTAATTAGGAAAAACTATAGTAGTTATGCTAACAATAATCACAAGGTAGTGAGCAAAATTTAATGTATTCACATAAATGAGCAATATAATGTATTCACAATGATTAATATTTCAAGCACAAAAAGGATTAAGTTTTGAAAATATTTTATGTTCATAAAAGAATAGAAAATAGAATAGTAGAAATATCAATGATCGATGAAAATTCATGGTTATGTATGAAAATTCTATGATTACTCACTCGTTGTTCAGTGATCGGTTACCATTCTCATCAGGTTTGTGTCACTTATCTGGTGATAATTCGGGTATTTTGCACTGTTCTGTGTCGTATTTTCATTCGGTTTAAGTTATTTCACGTTTTTACTAGTTTTTTTGCACTTTATTTATGAGTTGGTTATTCGCTAGTTATTTCCTACTTTATGCTTCGCTAGGGTGTTCTTATTGTTTCAGATTTAGGTGAAAGTTCCAAAGAACCCAGGACGAGAAAGTCAAGGAACAGGACATTTCGGCAAGACTTTCAGCGATCTACAGCATGTCTGGCACAGCCACGCGTGTCACCTGACATGGCCCGTTTCAGGAAGATGATGGATGATGAGAGGGAAAACCATAGTCTCAACATGGGCACCCGTGTCACTTTGCTTGAAGCATGTTATATTATGGAGAATTGAGGACGACCAACACGATCAGCTATGTCACCTGACACGGGCCGTGTTGGCTTGTGCGTTGCTGAAATTTAATTTTGTTCTTTTTATTATTTTGGGGTCCGGAAGGGGGTTTTGGACTTTTCTACAAGGGAAAACAGATGAATTTCAGTACTTGAGGGAATTTGGAAGACCTAGGAAGCAATTTTTGAACTATTGAAGATTTTCATGATAGAAGACAGAGAACTCTTCATGCGCGATAGCAATTGAAGATCGAAGATTCCAAATTTATCGTAATGTCTGCATCTAATACTTGTATTTTTTTTACTTTTGAATTCTATGAGAGGCTAACCCCCAATGCTAGTGGGTGTCCCTGATTTGCAATGTTAAGAATACATAACTCTTTGTTTTATTGAACATCATAGTTTTCATGCATTAATTTGATTGTTTAGAAGAATTGATAGTTTTACCTTATGGGACCATATGGTTTCACTGTTATCAACACAATAGAACCGAACGGTCGTGTTAAATTTTTTTAAATAATGATATTATAGATGATTTCTCCTAGGACTAGGGCAATCCTATAATAACTAAATTATTCTTGATAATTGAGTGCTTAACCTCAACACTAGTTTGAATGGACATTGAAATTAGGGTAGAAGGTTAAAGGTTTTTTCCTAAGGACTTAGGGAAAGATAATCTTACGAATTTGTAATTGATGTTAATGAACTTGTTGAAAAGATCAAAGAGTGAAGGTCATTTCATGCAAATCATACACTCACCCCTAACATCTTTTAAACAAAAAAGAAAAAGTCAATTTTACTTTCAGTCATTTAATATTTCGCAAGGATTTATCACAATCAAAACCAAAACTATTGTTTTTGTTCAATTGAATTAATAATAAAACTTGATATTTTCTACGTAATCCTTGAGATCGATACTTTGGGGGAAATCTCATTATTACTACATCGGTGAAAATAGTAAACGTGTTATTTTTCCGATCAAGTTTTTGGCGTTGTTGCCAGGGACTGCCAAAATATAGAGTTAATTATAGTTCAATTGAAATTTTATTGCTCTGCAATTAAAATTTTATCTTTTTGTCAATTTTATCGTTACTAATAAATTGTCTAATATTTTATGCAAGGTCAGGCCTCTGCGGAATTTCCTTTTGATGCAGAGTTAGAGAGAACCTTTCACGCCCGATGAAGAAAAGCAAAGCAAACAAGACTGGAATCAAAATAAGACAAAAACTCAACATATTCAGGCTTAGTATCAGATACTGAGACCAGGGATCCACCACAAGAGAGACTCCTTGGTGACTATGGTGGAACACATGCACCAGGTGGTAGATTAACAATTTTCAACCAACCGGTGAATGTGCCTAATTTTTCAGCTACATCCGAGCATAATTACTCAGCTTGAGAGGAAATCCTTTTCGGGAAGAGTTAATGAAGATGCCAACAAGAAATTGCAAAGATTTATGACAATGAGCACCACTTTGAAAATAGATGGGTATACTGAAGAATAGAAAATGTTGCGAATGTTTCCGTTTACTTTAGCCGGTAAAGTTGAAGAATGGTTTTATTCCCTTCCGACAAGCAGCATCACATCTTGGGAAGAGATGGAAAAAGCTTTCTTGAATGAGTATTTTCCTACATCTGTGTTTATGAGAAAAAAATTGAGATCCTTAATTTCAAGCAGAAAGAGAGTGAAGGGCTCGGGGAGTCCTTCAAAAGATTCAAAAGACTCCTGGTGGCCTGTCCTACTCACAACTTGGATCAAATAGAGCAGATGCAAACATTTGTGAATGGTCTAAGGATAAAAGCCAAGCAGCTAATCGACACAACAGCGGATGGCTCATCTAATTTCTCAACAGCCACTAGCATCAAAATGATAATCGAAGCAATAGCTGCAAATGAGTATCTAGAAGTTTATGACAGAGTTACAAGAAAACCTGAAGGTGTGATCAACTTGAAGTTAGATGCCAATAAGGAGCTTAAAATGGAAGAAATAATAGTTGTCGAGGTAGAAAAGAAGCAGAAAGGGATGAATATCAATACTGAGCAAGTGGCTCAAATTCAACAAGGTCAAAATATTGTTTGTGAGATTTGTAGCGGACCACATTTGACATTCCATTATCTTGCAACCGCTCAACAAATTGAAGACATAAAGTTTCTGAAGCAGAACAACCCTTATTCTAACACCTAAAATCTAGGGTGGAAGAATCATCCTAATTTTGCTTGGAGGGGTAAAAAAGGAAACACTCAACAGCATGGACAAAGTCAATATCAGAATCAGTATCAGCACCAGCATCAACAACCACCTCCGAAGAAAGTAGATTGGGAGTTAGCCATTAAAAAGATGACAACTCACAATATTCAATTTCAAGAGGAGACAAAAAAATCAGAATAACACTTCAGCCTCTATTAAACATCTTGAGGTTCAGTTGGGTCAGATAGCACAACAGTTGGCAAATACTTAAGCACCTGACACTCTGTCTGGTGCAACTGTTACTAATCCAAGAGAGAATCACATTGTGAATGATATTGTGACAAGGAGTGGTAAGTCAAGTGGTAAAGAAGTTGAGAAAGTCATTGAAGAGGAAAGTTTACTAGAGGTGGATTTGGAGATCAGAGAAGATCAAGAAAAAACTGAATAGGTTATAGCACCACAGGAGACTAAAAAGAATGGGAAGAAAGATCCAAAGCAAAAAATCATTATAACTTATCCTACCAAAGCAAGGAAGAAAGATCTTAATGAAGAATTTCGATAAATATCTAGAATTATTCAAGAAGCTTAAGATCAACATTCCTTTTGCTGAAGCTTTGGAACAAATTCCCATTAATGCCAAATTCATGAAGGACATTATTTCCAAGAAGAGATCCATTGACACTGAACTGGTAATGCTGACTGAAACATGTACTACTATTTTGCAAGGTATGATAATTCCAATGAAGAAAAAGATAGAGGTGCAATCACTATCCCATGCACCATTTGAGACAAGGCATTCGAAAAGGCACTTATTGATTTAGGAGCTGGTGTTAGCCTTATCCCGCTGTCTATTTTTAAGAAGTTAGAGCTTGGTGAAGTTCAGGATACTAGGTTGACACTTCAATTTGTAGACTATTCCATGAAAAGACCTTATGGTATTGCAACTGTTGTACTTTTTAAAATTGATAAGTTTGTGTTTCTTGTAGATTTTGTGGTTTTAGAGATGCTAGAAGATGAGGAAATCCCTTTAATTTTTGGAAGACCTTTTCTAGAGACAGTGAGATGCATGATAGACATTGAGGAAGGCACCATGTCCCTCAAAGTATATGATGAAAATTTGAATATTAATGTGAGAGAAGCTATGAAGTTCAAGGATGAGGAAGGTACGAGTAAAAATATTGAAGTGTTGGACACAGTTTTCATTCAGGCAATTCATAGCGACATTCCAGAGTTACCATTGGAAAGAATTATGAGTTTTATCTATTTTGAAATTTATGAGGTGATAAATGAAAGAGATTTAGAAGTGCTCACCATGTTTGAAGCACAACTTCAGTGGAAGAAAAATAAACCACATTAGTGCGAATATCTGAAACCAAAACAATCATCAGAAGGAAAGCAAGAAAGCAATAAAGGCATAGAGTTGAAGCAGCTTCCTGACAACCTCAATTACATTTTTCTTGATACTGAAGAGAAATTTCCAATCATTATCAATTCCAACCTCAAAGAAGTTCAAGAAGACCACCTCATCAAAGTACTCAAGAAATACAAGGGTGATATTGGATGGTCTATTGAGGATTTGAAAGGTATTATCCAGACAATGAGTATGCACAAGATATTGATGGAAGATGATTAGAAGCAGGTAGATCAATCGCAAAGAAGACTTAAACTGGAAATGAAGGAAGTTAGGCGTAAATAAGTGGTTAAGTTGTTGGATGCGGGTCTCATATACCCAATATCTGATAGCTCATGGGTGAGTCATGTACATGTGGTGCCAAAGAAGGGAGGGACAACTGTCATTATTAATGAAAAGAATGAGTTAATTCCTACCAGAACAGTCACAGGTTGGAGAGTTTGCATCGATTATAGGAGGTTGAACAGTGCTACAAGAAAATACCACTTTCCTTTGCCTTTCATTAACCAAATGCTGGAAAGGTTAGTGGGTAATGATTAGTATTCTTTCCTTGATGGGTACTCGGGATACAATAAAATTGCAGTCACTCCGGAGGATCAGGATAAGACTACATTTACATGACCTTATGGTATTTTCGCCTACAAGATAATTCTGTTTGGGTTGTGTAATGCACCAGCTAATTTTCAGAGGTGTATAACATCCATTTTCGCTGACATGCTTGAAAAGCACGTGGAAGTGTTTATGGACGACTTTTCGGTTTTCGGGTCTTCTTTTGATAATTGTTTGAATAACTTGGCGCTCGTGCTAGAAAGATGTCAGCAAACTAATTTGATTATCAGTTGGGAAAAGTGTCACTTCATGGTTCGTTAAGGTATAGTGTTGGGACACAAAATTTCTTAGAAGGGGATTGAAGTTGACAAAGCCAAAGTGGAGGTGATAGAGAATCTACCCCCACCAGTGAATGAGAAAGGTATAAGAAGTTTCTTAGGACATGTGGGACTCTACCGCAGGTTCATAAGAGATTTCTCCAAAATTGTGAAACCACTGACTAGTTTGCTTGTGAAGGACACACACTTTTTATTTGATAAAAAGTACGGTGAAGCCTTTGAAACTTTGAAGAATAAGCTTGCATCTACCGCTATAGTAATTTCTCCTGATTGGTCTCTACCCTTTGAGATCATGTGTGATGCAAGTGATATAGTAGTAGGGGCATTTCTCGGTCAGAGAAGAGATAAATTCTTGCATGTGATCTAATAGGCAAGCCATGTGTTGAATCCAACTCAGATGAACTATGAAACCACTAAAAAAAATTGTTAGCAGTGGTGTATTCCTTTGACAAATTTAGGTCATACCTGTTGGGTTCGAAGGTAATTGTTTATAGTGACCATGCTGCTTTAAAATATCTCTTTTCTAAATAGGAATCGAAGCCAACGCTGCTGAGGTAAATCTTATTGTTGCAAGAGTTTGATTGGAAATCCGGGACAAGAAGGGATGTGAAAATATGGTTGCAGATCACTTATCCCAGATGTCCTCGATAGAAGAAACTGAGGAGAAACACCCAATCAAGGATGAGTTTGTTGATGAATGAATCCTAGTTGTGATTGGTGTTCCGTGGTTTGTAGATTATGCAAATTACTTGGTAGGTGGTATTATACCTGATGATCTTGATTATAACAGGAAGAAAAAGTTTCTGCATGATTGTAGGTTTTATCTATGGGACGAACCATTCTTGTACACGGAAGGAATAAATGGGTTGGTTCGAAGATGTGTCCCATAGGAAGAACAGAGAGAGGTCCTCAAGGCTTGCCATAACTCAAAATATGGAGGACATTTTAGTGGAGATAGGATAGCTGCAAAAGTCCTCCAATCTAGGTTGTAATGGCCTACATTGTTGAAAGATGCTCAAGGCATAATGAATGAATGTGACAGATGTCAGAGGTCAAGTAACATCTCTAAGAGAAACCAGATGCCTCAAAAAGGTATGCTTGAAGTAGAGTTGTTTGATGTATGGGGGATTGCTTTCATGGGTCCATTTCCACCATCATTTGGAAAAAAAACTAAATATTGGTAGTTGTTGATTATGTCTCCAATTGGGTGGAGGAAGTGGCACTCCCGACAAATGATGCCAGGGTAGTAGTGAATTTACTCAAAAATAACATTTTCTCAAGGTTTGGGGTACCCAGAGGAAGAATAGAGAGAGGTCCTCAAGGCTTGCCATAACTCAGAATATGGAGGATATTTTAGTGGAGACAAGACAGCTGCAAAAGTCCTCCAATATGGGTTGTAGTGGCCTACTTTGTTCAAAGACGCTCAAGGAATATTGAAGGAATATGACAGATGTCAGAGGTCAGGTAACATCTCTAAGAGAAACCAAATGCCTCAAAAAGATATGCTTGAAGTAGAGTTGTTTGATGTGTGGGGGATTGATTTCATGGGTCCATTTCCACCATTATTCAGAAAAAAATAAATCTTGGTAGTTGTTGACTATGTCTCAAAGTGGGTGGAGGCAGTGGCACTCTCGACAAATGATGTCAGGGTAGTAGTGAATTTCCTCAAAAATAACATTTTCTCAAGGTTTGGGGTACCTATAGCACTTATTAATGATGAAGGGACACATTTATTGAGAAAATTATTGGAAAACTTGTTGAAGAAGTACAATGGGAAACACAAGATTGCCACGCCGTATCATCCTCAAATGAGTGGGCAAGTTGAAGTATCCAATAGGCAAATAAAGCAAATCTTGGAAAAGACAGTTAATGCGTTTAGGAAAGATTGGTCAGTAAAGTTGGATTATGCGTTGTGGGCATATAGAACGACATTTAAAACACCCATAGGTATGTCTCCATATCAATTGATTTATGGTAAGGCCTGTCACCTGCCGCTCGAACTTGAGCACAAGGCTTTTTGGGCTTCCAAATTCCTTAACTGTGATCTTGCAAAAGTCGGCGAATCCCAAATTCTTCAACTCCATGAACTAGAAGAATTTAGGAATCAGGATTATGAGAATGCCAATGTTTATAAGGAACAAACACAAAAATGGAATGATCAGAGGATACAGAAAAAGGAATTTTGGGAAGGCCAATTGGTTTTGCTATTTAACTCTAGTTTGAAGTTGTTCCCTAGAAATTTGAAGTCCAGATGGTCAGGACCATTTGTGGTGTATAAAGTATTTCCCCATGGAGAGATCGAAGTAAAAAATAAAACCAATGGGGATATATTCAAAGTAAATGGGAAAAGGTTGAAGCCCTACTACACCAGACAAGAATCATGAGTTATTGATCATGTTCGTCTTACTGGGTAACATGGACGACCGTCGAGCCATACAAAGTTAAATGAAGCGCTTCGTGGGAGACAACCCACGCGTTTTTATGCTAACGGTTTTCTTTGTTTGTTTCAGTAGTATTTTTTTCTTTTGTAGCTAGGCACAGAGTCACATAAAATTAACAAGAGCGCAAGGGGATGATGCTTAGAGCAAAGAGGAAGTTGAAACGAAAATATAAATAGCAGGATGCCTGACACGGGCAATCGATTCAGCTGACACGGGTCGTGTCAGGATAATTGAAAGAAGGCAAGTTAAATAAAAAATAGCAGATTTTTTGAATTGCAGATTTGTGACACAGGCGGCCGTATCAGGTAACACGGGCCATGTCACATGTCCTGAGTCGGATATGTTCATAAGGCAAGAAAAATGTTGGACCATGGACTCAACACGGGACCATGTCACTGGACACGGCCTATGTCAGGGTGACAGGGTAAATTTTTTGAATTTTTGTTTGTTTTTTAGTGGGACCCACACTCATTAGCCATACTTACACACCATAGCCCACAAAAATTACACATTCAATTCCTATTTTTCACTCTTCTCTTCATCCCTAACCTTTCTTTCTCTTAAAAAACCATATTCCTCCATTAACACTCAAACCCAAAGCTCTCATCTTTCCACTCAAAAGCTCACCATCTCCCAAACCACCTTCACAAAAACTTCATAGAAATTCATCCTCTACAAGGTGGAAGTCTTTGTTTTCACTAATTTCACACTTTAAAATTCTTGTGTTTCTTTTCTCTAAATTGTGAAGGTACAACAATGCCACCAAAAAGGATTGTTACAAAGGAAGAAAACAGTTTATGAGTCATCACATGCACAGAAAAGGCCCAGCCGGACTCTGAATGCTCATGATATCGTGTTTGACACTACGAATCACGAGCGAAGGTATGCAACCGTTTTGAGACGTAAGATATTGCCATGCAAGTATATTTGTGACACAACCCTAGAAGATTTAGGTTTAAAATAGGAAGTCGATAGAATGTTTCATACTTTAGGGAAGCTTGAATTCATGCAATTTGAAGCGCCAATGTTCGAGCGCATTACTCTTGAATTTTTAAGCACCATTGAATTTAAGCTGTTGAGAAAGTGGGTTGGTTACTCTTGAGAATTTTATGGCACTGTGACATTTCGGCTACACAATACTGATCATCAGCTGTTAGTGTCAAAGTTGGGGGGTATTCTTAAACTTCCCGCAGTTGGTCCTGGCGTTGTCCCAGAGACATTTGCCGCAACAAAATTTTGGACTGCAATTAAAAGCCATACTAGCTATATTGCAAATGGGGCAAAGGCATCGGGGATACAAAACTTCTGTGTTAGATATGTTCAAAATGGGATGGCTTACACTTTATTTTGTTGGGGTGACAGCAATAGTGTGGCGACTCAAAAGGAGTTGTTTATCTTGTCTTGCATGGCACATCAGCAACCTGTGAATTTGGCTGCCTTTGTGGCAGACTATTTGGGAAAGGTAGGTAGGGCTATTTTAGGCGGTATTTCGATAGGGGTATGATTACCCAAATTTATGACCACTTTGGTTATGGGAGGTTGTTGATGGAGGAAGCCCTAATAGAGGGTAGGAGGAAGATTGACATGGCTTCCCTGACGCAGTAAGGTATGATCATTGCATTTTGGGATTATTATGGGTTGATGATTCATAACAGATACATTACGACTTTAACTAATATTGATAAAATTTCTATTTCTAACCTTAATAATTGGTTGTATGAGGATGCCGACCTTGAACAAGAAGGCGGACAGTATGAGGAAAATGTTATTGCAGGGGATGATATGAACGAGGATGAGCCTGCTCAGGAGCAAGTTGTACCACCTCCTCCACCCCAGAGTGTCGGATCCTCTACTTTTACTCCGAACCAGTGGGCTTGGGTACAAATGGAGCTAGGAGACTTCCTTACAAAACAATCCAGACAAGGGGAAGAACAAACCCGACAAGGGAATGAACTAGCTCGACAAGGAGTTCTTGTGGATCAGGTTCACTATATGATGCGGCAATTGATGCTGCAATTTCCTAATCTTCCTCCTCCTCCACCTCTGCAATGAGCGGTGTAAGTTTCCCCTTCACTATTTTGTTCTTAAACATTGATGACAATGTTTGGTTCAAGTGTGTGTGTGTGGGGGTACTTTTTGTTTTGTGTTTTGTGTTTTGTTTCTAATATTTAATTTTGTGTTGAGTTTGATTTTATGGGTGTTGTTTCTTTATCTTTGAATTTTGTTGAGTCATATAGTGCATGATAACATTGTCAGTCAGATTTTTAGTGATGAAAACAGGTGTTAATGGATGAAAATAACTCCCTTTACCGTGGTCTTTGGATGTGGCCCCCGAAAGTGGAGCCACCAAATGAGTGATCGGACACAACCAATAAGAGCTAACCAACAGAGGAATCTAGCATACTCGGATCAAGTGTGTAGTTGCAGTAAATGGAGAGTGGCTATGGAATATGTCAATCTTATCCAACTGGGTGAGGAACTAAAAAGCCAAACACAAATCATCATTATGAGAATTCAGTCAAGTATGTCTTGATCATTTTGAGTTTGCATGCATTCTACTTGCATATCACTACATGATTACACACATCAGACGCACATTGTTTCATTTCCCCTGAGCCTTTCTATCCACCACAATGTAATTTTTATCCATACTTCACCCCTTTGAGCATGTATCCCTTTCTTTGTTATAACCACATCTGTAACCCATGGCCAAACACTTCATATCCCCCTCGGCTAAGTATTGTAGATCTTGAATTTGTGAAAATCTCTAAGTTTGGGGTACCACACCCAGTATGATACGGGTAAGTGAAAAAAAAGAGAAAAAAACAAATGAAAAGAAAATAAGAACAATGTCTTGAAAAAAAATGAAAGGTCATGAAAGGAACACTTGCCCAGAACCAAGAGACTCATCAAATGTTAAAACACTCGAAGCAACAATTGAGTAGAATGAGGAGTCAGAAAAGAAGGGATTACCTATAACCCTGCGGCAGAAATAGAAGAGAGGAGAACAAAGATAAGATAGACAACATGGATGCTGAGCCCACAATCCTTCGTATATCATTCTTGTTTGTTTATCCCACTGTACCTAAGCCCCAATACAACCAGAAGACCTCCAAAGTATGTGAAATCTGTTGTGTAATGTGTGTAGAATTTATTCAAACTTAAGGATTGATTTTGCATATGCTATTTTATGAGTGAAACACTTTAACTTAGAGATATTTGGTGAGAAAGTGCAAAAAGTTGACAGGTGAAGTAGTCTCTCAATGTGGAAGTGTGTTAGAACATATGATTTGGGGAAAGCAAACACTTCTGGAGGAAAAGTAATTGCAGGTTGTGAAAGATCTCGGTGGTATTATGTACGATTGAAGTTTAGGGTGTCCGATTCTAATTAATATTGACATTGTTTGAGGACAACCAACGAGCTAAGTTTGGAGTTGTGATCGGTCACCATTCTCATAAGGTTTGTTCTAGTTTTTTTAATCTTTCTTTATGAGTTGGTTATTGCTAGTTATTTCCTACTTTATGCTTTGTTGGGGTGTTCTTATTGTTTCAGGTTCAGGTGAAAGTTCTAAAGAACCTAGGATGTGAAAAGTCAAGAAACGGGACATTTCATCAAGACTTCCAGCGAGCTACAACATGTATGACACGACCACCGTGTCACCTGACACGAGTCATTTCAGGAAGTTGATGGATGATGAAAGGGAAATCCAGAGTCTCAACACGGGCACCCGTGTCAACTAACACGGGCACCCGTGTCATTTTTCCTGAAGCATGTTATTTTATGGAGAATTAAGGAAGGCCAACACAGTTGCCCGTGTCACCTGACATGGGCCGTGTTGGCTTGTGCACTGCTGAAGTTTAATTTTGTTCTTTTTGTTATTGTGGGGTCTGGAAGGGCCTTTTGGACTTTTATACAAGAGAAAACAGAGGAATTTCACTACTTGAGGGAATTTGGAAGACCTAGGAAGCACTTTTTGAACTATTGAAGATTTTCACGATAGAAGACCGAAGATTGGGAAGCTTTGGGAACAGAGAACTCTTCATGCGCGATAGCAATTTAAGATCCAAGATTTCAAATTTATCGTAATGTCTACATCTAATATCTGTATTTCTTTACTTTTGAATTCTATGAGAGGCTAAACCCCCCAATGCTGGCGGGTGTCCCTGATTTGCAATGTTAAGAATACTGAAATCTTTGTTTTATTCAACATCATAGTTTTCATGCATCAATTTGATTGTTTAGAAGAATTGATAGTTTTACCTTATGGGACCATAGGGTTTCACTGTTATCCATACATTAGAACCAAAAGATCGTGTTAAGGTTTTCTAAATAATGATATCATAGATTATTTCACCTAGGACTAGGGCAGTCCTATAATAACTAAATTTTTCTTGATAATTGAATGCTTAACCTCAACACTAGTTTGAATGGACATTGAAATTAGGGTAGAAGGTTAAAGATTTTTTCCTAAGGACTTAGGGAAAGATAATCTTAAGAATCTGTAATTGATGTTGATGAACTTGTTGAAAAGATCAAAGAGTGAAGGTTATTTCATGCAAATCATACACTCACCCCTAGCATCTTTTAATCAAAAAGAAAAAGTCAATTTTAGTTTCAATCATTTAATATTTCTTAAGGATTTATCACAATCAAAACCAAAACTATTGTTTTTGTTCAATTGAATTAATAATAACACTAGGTATTTTCTACGTAGTCCTCGAGATCGATACTTTGGGGAAAATCTCATTATTAATACATCGGTGAAAATAGTACACTTGCTATTTTTCCGATCATTCAGTAATGTATCCAAGTCCAATAACATGGCAATATCAATCGTATTGTATATTGAGAATTTGATAATCTTATAAACAATTTGAAAGCATTATGGTTCAAGAGTATATATGAATACCACATTGTTGTACCCCAAAATTTACCGTATTCATTTATTCATAAAACGTTATACATATTCATGCATCTAGGTGATGAGATTAGGGCGTCTGATGTGGGTATAAAGTATGTGGTTGGAATGGAAGTAGGTTGTGGTCGAATATTTGAGCCGGAAGCGATTCTACGACCTTGGGTGAGTTTCAAAGTATATGTATACGACTTATCGATCCATACGATTCATTAGAATATCGAGAACGGTTGGATAAAAAGATATTTGAGTATGCGTATTGAAAAAGTTAGCAGAAAGTCAAAGTTTGACCAGAAGGAATTTTGGTCAAAATTATTGTCGAAAGTCGAGATTCGAGAAAATGTGATAATTTGTTGAGAAAAGACGGAAGAATCGGACAAAAACAAGATTTCTTCCATTTTAAGTTATCTTAGATTTAAAAAAAAATTCTAAGTTTTAAGAACTTTGTGTTCACGGAGCCTTGTTGTCGATTCTCTATCTCCTTCGTTTGTGGTCGAAAGTTCGTGAATTTGGAATCGTTGGAAAGAGTTCATTTGATGCTTCAAATTTGTCGTTGTGGAGGTTTCTCCAAAAAACGCCCGGATTTCGAGTTATGAAGCCTCGAAGTTTGGTGTTCACATTTTGGTATAATTTACACTCAGTGAAATTTTGAATAAGTTCCAACATGGCCAAGTGCCCGACTTCGAAGGTATCTTACACGTGTTTCCAAGAGTCGTTCTGAGTCGAGATTAAATACAAAGTTGTTTATATCACAGTAATCTGCAGTTTTGCCGAAGGAATCAAATCCATTCGGGATTCGGATCGAAAGTTACAGAGCTCGAAAGTTATGAACTTATCATGCTTACAAGAGTTGACACTTAGTGAAAAATGCAGAATTTTCAACATGGTTAGGTGGTCGACTTCGGGTTCGATTTTCTCATGGTTCCCGACTCTGTATCAGAAAATATTTTAAAACAAATTTTTTCGTCTTGCAGCAGTCTATAACTTTGCAGAAGGAGTCAAATTCATTCGAGCTTCAGATCGAGAGTTATAACGCGGCAAAGTTAAGGAAATGTAATCGGTAAACTTTTGCCGACATTGCCGGTATTTTTCTAATTATATTCTCTTAACTTCGGGACGGATTTAAAGTGTGCTACAGACTTTGAATCAAAACAATTTCAACATGAAAGTCGTTCGTCTCCGTTCTATCTTCAACTTTGATGTTGTGAGTTTATCCGAAAGAGGCTTACTTTTCAAGTTATCGAATCGAGAAAGGCATTACATGGATATGCGTAGTGGTCCACTTAGGCCAAAGTTCTAGTGACCAATGGTGGCAAGCAGTGTAGCGCAAGTAAGTAGATTATTTGCTCAATTGACTAAACCATAGAAAGGATGCATGCATGAGGGAAAAAACGGACTCTCGATAGAATTCCGTGAGGGACGCACACCACCAGCCTCACTCTTTCTTCCTCTCACCATTCATCCACCTTCCTCTATATAACAAACTCTCCTTGTACTCCCTCTTCTTCACACCATTCTCATCCATCCTCCACTATAATTATCGTCACCTCACTCTCTCTAACCACCCATAACAACTTTCTAACATTCTTTTTTCTCTAACAACCATCATCTCTAACAACCTCCCTTCACTCTCATCTCTCATCACCACCCTCACCTTCTTCCTTCTCACTCTCTCTATTCCAAAGGAAAGAAAGAATGTTACAAAACCGTAACAACCAACACCATGCCTCTCATGCTTCTCTACCCTCTTCCTCATCTTTCTCCTCCATAACAAGAAATCTCCATGACCATCACTTCTCTTACACCGTTTATCTCTCTCTCTCTCACGCCATAACCTTTACTCTAATAACCATAACCAAAAAACCTCTAAAAGGTCACAAGGCCGTTACAAAGCTTCAAAAAAACCTTTCTCCCTAGATTGCGTCATCTTCACCAACCATACCCTCTCTCTTTCATATATATCATCTTCTTCCTCTCTGCATGAAATTGTTTCCATTTTCTGGATCTATCGCTTGAGCCATGAAAGCTTCATCCTCTTCTGGAAGACTACTTGAGGATCTTGACTGAATCTTTCTGCAAATTCGATCGATTTCATAGCATAAACGGTGCGTTTCTATTCGTGCCTCGTCTCTGAAGTATTCATCGAGAAGCAGTATGTTCTGGTGAGTGCAGAAGGATCACATCTGGAAATTTTGTTTTGACGAACTTCTGAAACCTATGTCGAGCTTGATGATAGAGCGATCGTAAGGTGATTCAGGCATCAGATTCATGATCCTCTCAAAATTTAGAGTCGAACAATGGTGGATTTGTTTTGTATCGGACCGGGGAAACCACCGTCGACGACGATGAAGCAGTGACGAAGATGATCGGAAAACGCCATTCTCCGGCGAGCTTTTATGTTATGTTCTAGTGAGCCCTATACGTGGCGAGTGGTAATTGGCTGTGATGTTATTTAATTTGTTTTTATTTTAGTTTTTACTTATTCATTAAATTATTCTAATAATAATTTAAATAAAGACCATGACCAATTGATAATAAATAATAGCACATAATAAAACGTGACATCTTAATTATAATATATATAAAATATGAAGCTTGTTTAGGTTGGACAAAAATGGACCTAATGCAGAATTTGGATACTGGGATTAACGAAATTTTGTTTGCACTCCCTGTGTTAGGCCCAATTTCCATATCACAAGAGATTCAGTTCAAATAGGAAAATCAGGAATACACCCCCCTTTGCTCATGCTGCATTATTTCTATACATAGTCAACTTTGTCTTTGTTTTCGATTCTATCGACTTGTAAAAAATACAAATAAATAGGTATCATACCCCAAAATTTGCTCTCCTAACTTTAAGTTTATCTGGCTTAGACTTCTCATTCATCTGCACGTGCTTCCATCAAGCCATTGACATTAAACAGTCATTCACTCATCGCATCTGTATCATTAGTCGTATTTAAGTTGACCAATAATCAATTTAAATCGACATTTGCATCGTTTTATAGTTGTAAAATAATTGATGTTTCACTTCATGCATTTTTATCTCCTTACCTGATTCTTGCATCGTGTTAAGTTGTTTATATGTCGATGATATTGATATTTCGATTTTATAGGCAGGCCGTTAAAAGCGATTCGACACTGCGCGGAAAATTAGCGGGAAAATATTTCAAGTTCTCGCCTTTAACTCACTATTTTATGAATCTACATGTCGCGTAGATCATGAAAATGTGCTCTCTCTAATTTTTCGATACATTTTCAAGTCTCGTTTTTAACAATGAGCGTTTTAAAGCCATGTATTCTTTATTTTCTTTATTTTTCAATTTTAACAATTTCGATAATTTTTCTTTAATCTGTGAGACCCGTAGTTTATTTTAATGTACTCATTTTATTTTTTCGGATAACTTAGTGTTCGAATTTATATCGTTTTTGATAATTTTAGGTGTCCAATATTTATTTCAGAAATTCAAACAAAAATACTTTTGGATTTGTCATTTTTTATCCGTTCCATTTTTGTGGCCCATTTAGTCATTAGGGACATTTTTGGCATTGGTAAAAAATGGTGAAAACCCTATTTCTTTTATATATATTGTTGTTACTTTTGCTGAGGAGGGAGGAAAAAAATGTGACCATAGGATAGAGACGGAGGCATATCAGATCTATAAGATATGAGAAAAAACTTTCCTCTTCATTTTTTTCATCCATCTCACAAACATCTCAAACCATCATCCTAAACCGTTACCCATCACCTATTCCTTCTTCAATCCCAGCCACCTTCCCTCATCTTTTCGACCACCCGCCGTGTCCTCCCTCTCAAACTGCCATTTGATCCAAACTTCAACACTACATTCAGATCTTCATTTCACACCGGAAACTCTCACTAACCCTTCTCCGCCTCACATCTCCACTGAAATACCCTCCACTCATACAGATATCCATCGTCGGCTGCTTCCTCGCCACTCCGCCTTGCATCCTTGCTTCCATCACCTTTCATCACCAAACAACCACCTCACCAATCGTAACACCCTCACATCATCTTCATCCTCCCTCCTATACAACCTCTTCAGCTTATCACTCCCTCCATCTGTCAACCTTCGCAACACATCCAAACATCCATCACTGTCTCTGTCACCATATTCTTTCCACAAAACAGCCGAAAACCATCTCATCATACTCTCATCACTGTCCCTGTTCCGAAGTCTCCGCTCTGACCTTCATCAGCAACGTTACTCCCTCGCCAACAACAATCAACTCGCCCGTATTTTCTCAACATAATCGAAGACTCCATCAAACACAATCTTATATCGGAGCTTGCTACCTCGTCAGGCTTCCAACCACACACACAACTTCCTCAACATCCTCATCGACTCGAAGAGAATCGACCTCATCATCGACGTTGTTAAGGAATTTTGTAACATCCCAAATTCTACTCGTAAAAATATAAGGAAAATCAGAGTATTTTTAATTTTTCATACGACACATGGGATGTCACATTTCAACTTTAACAACATAAACATATCAGATACATAACACTATTATTATCAGGGGGTAACATAACTCTTGCTTCAGCTTTTAAAACATAACAACATTTTATTTAATATGCAGCGAAAATTCATAAGTATTCATCTTTATTAAATTAAGACAACTTGAAAACATCATCGTACTCTTATTATTCACCGTTTCACATAATTCAAACAACATTTATATCGACGGTACCAAACACAATTACATCAACATATATACTAACAATTAGCAACGACAACAATTATAACATAACAACATTTCCAACACAACATAACAACTATTTCACAACAAAACAACAACAACCAACAACATAAGTCAACTGACACATCAACATATCAACTATAATTATGCGACTTCAAATGCGACTCAACTGTGCATATGCATGTGGTACCATTGGAGTAAAACTCCTAACTTATAATCTTTTCCAGTAATTCTGAGGCACAAGGCATAAGCCTTCAACATTTTGCAAATCCAGACCAACATTTTGAGCATTCGCTCCAACATAAAAATTGCCAATCCAGGCCAACTTAATAATGCAATGTATGCCATGTGACCTCAACCTCAATTGAAAAAATCACAGCAATGCAACAACAACAACAACACACGACAACGACAACATAACAACTAGTCAACTAAAATTCAACATTGGTCATAGGCCTACACCTCAGTGCAATTCAACATTGGCTAAAAGCCTACAACATAATCAACTCAACATTGTCTAAAATCCTACATCATAATCAACTCAACATTGGCTAAAAGCCTACAACATAATCGACTCAACCTTGGCCAGAGGCCTATGACGTAATCAACGTAATTAACCACAACTCATCACTAGATAAAAAGCCTACAACTTGATACCCACGTATATTATTTTCATCCACTCAATAACCCACTGTTAGCTACTACATTAATCTCTGGGTAACTTATTTCTATGATTCAACTTAAAATCATTCGGATTATTTCCATCTAATTCTAGTCAGCTGCTCATCGGTTTGGATTGCTAGTATTTTGATTATGCACTATTATCAACAACCATCACGCTACTATCCATTTACTATTGAATTAGTATATTGATTCTAGTCATTAAGTATACTATTAGTCCATAATACGACAACTAGCCAACTTCTACTATCTCAACGCTACAAACATACCTCGGCTAATCAAACCACCGTCCGTTATCTTCAACCATTTCACTCTCGTCGGTATTCATATAATCCACATATTCCAACTTAATTTAATAAAACCATACAACTGTCTTGTCACTTCATTAATAAACTTCCTACCAACCTTAATCACTTATCTTAATCAATTCCAATGACATACAATGACCACCTAAGCCAACCCATAGGACGAAAAATCAACCATCGACGTTGGCCTTCAAGCCTTTAATAACAACAACGTCCCACAACAACAACAACAACAACGAACAAGAACAACTTTCAACAACAACAATGTTCAACAACAACAATTTACCACAATAACGATTCCATATATTCAACATTTATCCAACAAAACATACATTCTACGGTAACTTACTTGCATATACGAGTCATTCTGATAATTCTTCCAATTCTGATTAATCGGCCAAACCGCTTACATTTATCGACATGTTAATCCGGAACTATATCCAATCGATTCCTATGTCATTCCTTACTAATTAGTAGTAATATTGTACCCTTAAAAGCCTACTTGAAGTTCCATAGCCAAAGTATTCCAAATTGGGCAGAACTCAAAATCAGAAAAATAAGACCAAAATGACTCAGTACGCGCCAGGAACTCCCTTGCGCGCGACCTAGCAACTACCATTCGCGCCATCAACCCGTCGCGAGACTAAACTAAAGAATGGGTTTTCAAAGATCGCCACATCTTCCTCATGCCATTTTCTCCAAAATTATGGTACTCAACACTCACACAATCCCGAACGAACCATCCTAAGGTACTAGCAACATATGTAATCGAACAAAAACAATATTTACCACAATATTCATCAAGTTCCATGGGTTTTCAAGTCCCAAATTGGAAAATCAACAACAACAACAAAATACCAAAGCAAAGCAAATCTATAACCCCATCCCACAAATCATTCATCATGCATCCCGTTATAGAGTTAAAACCTCACCCTTACCTCATTGATGGAAGCTCTAAGCTTGGCTCTAGCTCTTGGTTCTTCTCCAAATCCTACCCCTCTTTCTCTTCTTTTCCTTCTCATAAAACAACTCCTTTTCTTTCTTTCTCTATTAATAAACCCACTAGTAATAATAATAATAATAATAATAATAATAATAATAATAATAATAATAATAATAATAATAATAATAATAATAATAATAATAATAATAATAATATTATTATTATCTTACTACTTATCATAATGGGCCTAACAAATAACACCTCCTCATTACTTTACGATACCACAATTAAAGTCCAACTCGATTAATAAAATAGTCTATTATTAACAATAATATTATCTCTAATATTATTTCTTCAACGCAACAACTTAATTAATTATCCGACTAACCGAATAAAATCCGACTTCGACTTAATAATCCAAATACGTTTCCCAAAATAATACCGACAAATCCGATTGATTTCTTGAACTTCGAATAAATCCAATAATCAAGTCCTTAAATAATTCAGCTAACCAATTAATTAAATTCGGGCGTTACAAATTTGAATTTGTTTACAACACCATTGAAGGCTTGGAAAAACACTTAGAAGGGAGGGTTGAATAAGTTTTTCTTACTCTTTAGATCTTTTACCCAAACAACAAACTAAATACTCTAGTATTTTTATCCTGGTTCGTTTGAAACTCAAACTACTCCAGTCCACCCGTCAAGGTGATTTCACCTCTGTTAACGAGGACTTAATCCACTATAATCAACAATTACAAAGTGCACTATCCAACTTGTGTGACTAACTTCCTCTAAGACTCACTAGTCCTAGCCCTCTCAAGAACACTGACCCAACTGGTCATCTCAAGGAACAAACTGCACAACCAACCGTTGTGACTAACAGCTTTAAGACTCAACTAGTCCTAGCCCTCTCAATAATTCTGACCCAACTTGTCTTCTCAAGGAACGACTATCATAAAAATGAATTCTGACTGACTGTGTACAATATTGCTTCTAGAAAAGCTATTCTTCACAAAGTGAAGTTTACACAAAAATGAAGCTCAAATGAATAGTAAACTAATTTACAAAAATTGACTTTTTATTTGGCAGTGTGAGTTTACTTAGAATGACTTTCTGTAAGTTGCTAGAAGATGTTGTTGAAAGTTGTTGTTCTTCTATATTGTATAATTTCTTCTTTGAATTTGAATGCCTTAAATAGTGCTTCCAGAATTGTCCGTTGCTAGTAGCGTGTCTTGGATAATGGAAAAATGTAATTATGACTTTGCTTAGCTTCGCGTGATTTGCTTAGATTTACGTGATTTTCTTGCTAAATAATTCTTGGAAGTTAAACCACTCAAGTATGTCTTTTCTTCACTCAGTGGGTTTACGTTACTGTTGGCAGGTTTTGTCTTTTAGAACATAAGGTATATATTGATAATGATCTTCTGTAAGCCTTGTTAGAATATCTTCTCATCAGAACATTCTGTTGGTGCTTCTATCAGAAGTTTACTCTTGCCTGCTTCTATCAGAAGTTACGCTGTGCTTGCTTCCATTAGAATTTGCTTCCTAGCTTGCGTGACCAGAAGTTCTATCTTCGTTAGTACTTCATGATCTTCTGTAAGCCTTGTTAACATCTTTTTTTCAAAACATACTTTTGGTGCTTCTTATCAGAGGTTGCGCTTTACTTGCTTTTCTCAGAAGTTGAATTTCATTCTGTACTTTAGAAGCTTTATAGGTAGCGTGCGTGTACTAGAAGTTCTTCTCTCATTAGAACTTCTAAAGCTCATTTCTATCAGCAATTGCTTTGAGCGTGCTTTGTAACACCCCTTCTAAAATACCGCGCGAATTAATAATTAAATTAGAGTTAACATAAACGAAAGGGCATTTCAATTTGTTAAAAACAGAATATCTCATACAAAATGTCATGCTTCACTGAAGAACTTTATTAAAATAATTCAAAACCAATAATATGTTCTACACAGCGGAAAATAGCATCATAACCGGAATAAATTTAATTCATAATTATCCCAACATAAACCAAAAGGAAAAAGTTCAAAACTATAATTCCAAAACAATCGTTCCCCAGTGTTACAACTACCAGAGCATGACACCGACACGCGGACAACTAAATAACACAACTCAAGCTATTCTCACCAGCTCCTAAGCGGCTAACACTTCAATCTGAAATCATCAAAGTAAGGGTGAGATTTCATCAACAATTAAAATTCATTATACGTTTCTAAAAACAATAAAACAGTCAATACATTATTTCACCCTCATTAGCACAATCAGATTACAGTACACGGTTACAATTCACAAAGATCAGTATGCACAATAACAAAAACAATGAAATTATAACACTGGAAACCATCCTATTATATTATAACTCCATATGCAATGCAGACTCAATGCATGTGGTACCAAACGTGAACTAAATTCACACCCTGTTCCGTTTACACCCTGGAAACAGCTTAATCAACGATTCGCCCATACACCACTGGGACACGAATCTAGCCTTACCACCACTAAACCACTGGGTACGGGTATTGACTCTGCAGGTCCAATTCCACACAATGGGAATTAACCACCACCAGAATGCGTATGCATGCACAACATAAAGCATGAAACATTCAATAAGGACCATGATATCACAACATCATTCCATACATGGTTAAAAATATCAAACAGCACAGCATAATCATGCATATACAACGTCAATCACAACACATGATATAACATTTATCAAGTATTTACAACATTAACAACGAACAATCACTAATAACAACGAATTACTCATACAGAATGTCATATTAATCCAACAAGATTCAGTTACTAGGTTTTAAAAATGTTTTTATAGGATAGTACATACTTCCAGCTTTCCAACGGTTTCAACTACGACTAAATCGAAGTTACGGTCGCAAAGATATGGCCAAAACAGTTTTCAAAAGTATTTGTTCATTTCTTTCCAGCTTGGGTCGATACATAAGCCTAGAAATTGGGAGTCCACTTGCCCCTAGAATCAGAGCTTAAAGACATGATATTTCTGAGCACAAGGTTGCCTTCTTTGAATATACAAGGTTTGACCTTTTTATCAAAAGCTTTCTTCATTTTTTTCTGGTACAGCTGACCGTGACACAATGCGGTCATTCTCTTTTCCTCAATCAAATCCAACTCATCAAACCTGTAATATCCCAAATTTTAATAGTTATTTATTAATTATTTATTATTTATTCTTTATTATATTATATGATAATTAATGAAATAGTGTGAATTGGTGAATAATTGGATTATTTGAATATGTGTGTTATTTGAATAATTGGGTTTATGAGTAGAAATAAGATTTACTGGTGTTGGGCCTAATTATAATGAATAGAAGTAATAAGGAGGTGTTATTTCTAAGCCCAAAATAGAGTTTACTAGTTAGTAAGAGTTGAGAGTAAATAGAGATTAGAATTATCATTTGGAGGAAAGAAGAAAAGAGAAAAGGAGAAGAGAAGAGAAGAGAAGAGGAAAAGAGAAAAGAAGAGGAGAGACCCTAGAAGCTAAATATTCAAGAGGTAAGGGGGAGAATCTTCATTACTATTTTTTGTATCTTATTGGGTAGTGATTAGTAACATGCCATATGATTGGGTATATCAATTTCTAGGTTTTTGTTAACTCAAATTGAATTGGGAATTTGAGGTTTATGATGAGAAAAACTAGATTTGATGATATGAATAGGTTCCCTATGTTATATACATGTTAGATGATGTTTAAATAACGATAAATGAGCATTAGAACTGGTTTGGTGGGAGAAATTCGTGCTGGTACAGAGTTGTTCGTAGCAAAAAAAAATTTGCAAAAAAGTGAGGCCGCTCAGCGATCGGGCTTGCACTTAGCGTGGGTGCCTGTATGCAAAAAAAATGAAAATTGAGCTATTTGTAGGGACCAAAAACATATTTAACCCTACATAATATGAGGAGAAGAGGAAGATAGTGTCCTTTGATTGGGATACTATTTGATTGAGCAAGAAGAATGGTGAGTTAGGAGTGAGAAAACTAAGGGAATTTAATGGTCTTTATTATGGAAATGGTGTTGGAAGATGTTGATGGAGAGTGGAAGTTTGTGGTATAGGGTTCTAGTTTTCCAATATAGGGAGAATGGGGGCGGTTGAATACAGGGACAACAGGGGGTCTGTGTGGTGGCAGATTAAGAATAAGGTTCGTCAAAGGGTGGGATCGAGTGATAGTGGGTGGTTGATTAATAATATTGAGTGAGTAGTTGGTAATTGTGAGAACTCCTTGTTTTGGAGGGATACTTGGTTGGAATGAGGGTTGATGGATAGATTTCAGAGGTTTTTTTATTTGTCAGAGCATAAGGAAGCATCGGTAGTATAGATGTTTTCGTTAGGATTGAGAGTGGAAGGAGAGGCTTGGAATTGGCGTATGAGGTTTTTGCGTGGGAGAAAGAGTTGCTGGAGAAATGAATTCGGTTATTGGAGTCTGAGGTGTTGCAGGAGTCTGTGGGAGATTTTTGGGTTTGGCGTCTTCATTGTTCAAATTGTATAATGTTAGTAGTGCTTATCATTTGTTGACAGAGAAGAAGGAGACTCAAATGGTTGGTGGTTCTCAGGTATGGTGGTCTAAAGTGGTGTGCCTTAAGGTGAATCTTTTCCTTTGACGGTTGTTTCAGAATAGATTATCGACTAAGGACAATTTGGTGAGGCGTAATATTTTAGCAGTTGAGAATCAGACTTGTATTAATGACTGTCTTCAGATTGAGAATAGGGATCATATTTTTGTTCGATGTCATCATTTTGGTAAAGTTTGGCCCATTATTTCTGGATGTCTGGGTTTCATGTTAGTTTTCCAAGATAATTGCAGGGATCACCATGATTAATTTGTAGTTTTGAGAGGGGACTTAAGGATTAACGTATTGGTTTGCATGTCATTTAAAAAACTGTTGTGTGGGTTATTTGAAAAGTGCATAATTAGAAGATTTTTCAGAATATAAGTTTGACAGCTACTTCAATATGTGAGAAGGTAAAGCTTCAATTGTATTGGTGGTTGAAAGCTTATTTTATGGGATTCAGGGTTGATTAGCATATTTGGAGGAGTAATCATATGCAATATATTTTGAATAGTTTCGTTTAGTTTGTTGTGTTTGTGGTTTTTTTTTTGTGATCTTTGTGTGTTTCAAAATTGATTGACACTTAAAAAGGAATGGAGAGAGTAATTTTTGTAGTCTTTCAAATATACCTTTTATTTGAAGATTTTCTATTCGTAATATATCTTTTTAACTCCTTCAAAAATAATAATAATAATTAATATTTAGCATTAGACTTTTAAAATAGAAATAATGGAGTTAAAAAATGAGATAAATAAATGTATAAAATCAAATCAAATAAGTGATAAATAAATATATTAAACCAAATCAAATAAGAGATAAATAAATTATTTAATATCACGTCAACTTGCATATTTTTTTATTTGAAAACTTATATAGTTTTATAGTCATTAATTGAGAACTTTGATTTTAAAATATATTTTACTTTGAAAAATTATATAGTTTTATAGTAATTAATTCAGAAGTTTGATTTTAAAATATATACTTAATTTTACTTAAAAAGTCATATATCCATTTTTACTCAGTCGACTCGTTCATAATCATATCCACTAAATTACTAATAACTCTCTACTATTAATATGAGGACATCTATATTTTTAAATTAATTCAACTACTAGGTTGTAATTATTATTTTCTCATGTGGCTTAATTTTATTTATTTATGGTGATATTTGATAACTTTTAGTTATATTTCTTTTTAGATGTAAATTTTAAAGTAACAAAAGATAAAAATTTACATGTTATCATTTTTTTTTACTTTTAGTTATATCTCTTTAAAGTTCAATTTCTTCAAATAATGTTATCATTTTTTTTATTTACATTTTGCTAATTCTTAATCATGTTTCCGAAACCATATATTCATGATGCAACTACTATGTTGACTCATGTTTTTATTATTATTAATATTATTATAAAAGCTTCTTGCTTTATTTTTTTACAAAGATAAAAATTTATATGTCACAATAGATATTTCACTTCATCTTCTAATCTATTCTCTTGACAATTTAATTTTTCAACAATTTTGTTATCAATTTTTTGTTATAGATTACTAATTTTTAGTTATGTTTCTCAAATCATATATTCATCATGCAACTACTATTTTATGAATCATATTATTATTATTATTATTATTATTATTATTATTATTATTATTATTATTATTATTATTATTATTATTATATTATTATTATTACTATTATTATTATTATTAATGTGTATGTCTTGCTTTATTTATTTCTATTTTATTTTGTTCCTAATTTTGTTGTTTTGTTTATTATTATTGTTATTATTAATGTGTATGAGAATTTTTATTAAAGTTTTAAAAATCATTTATAATATGTTAATATGATTTTTTTATGTTGATTGCATTTATAAAAAGATTATCAATAATTTAATAAATTGTATTTCAATATAGCTTTAAAAATAGAGAGAAATATAAAGGTTTAAATGTAATAAAATTAAAAAAAAAAATTAAAGTAATGACAATTTTATTAGTGGTGTTTCCTCTTTTTTAAATAAAAATTTTGTTTTCTCTAATTTTATTAAAGTTTTTTTTATGGATATTGACTTTAAAGCATTTTTATACCTTAGGTTGTAAATTATCACATTGATTTCTGTAAATTTTATAGTTTATTTTAATTTCATATTTCTAACTCTCCTTCACTTGAATTATTTTTTAACTGGTAATGTAAAATATAATAAAATAATTGATCTATTTAACTTATTTATTAATTTTATGCTAATTTTATTTTAAATAATAAATAATGCTATTAAACACTAAAATAATTATCTTATATTTTAAGTTAGTAGACCACAAATTATTTATATTAATATACTCTATTTTTTTCTATTATAAATAATAATAATAAATAATAATAATAATAATAATAATAATAATAATAATAATATTTATGTTCCTCCACTAACTATATTAAATATTTAGAATTTGTTAATAATTATTATTATTAATGATAACAATAAATATAATTATATTTTTTATAAATATTTTTTTTTAGGTTTTTATAATATTGTTTTAATCATACTTATGTTTTTATAGACATTATAAAAATTTAAAATATTGATAATTAAAATGGTTGACAAACTATCATATTATTATAATATCATATTAATAATATTTATATTCAAGACATACCGATGCATTTAATATAGTAATAATTTTTAGCATTAATTTATTTATGGTACCTTAGATAAAGAAAGTAATAAATAAGTATGAATTTAAATTGTGTATAAAAGTTATCACAAGAGATGATTCATGTTCTTCCCCACGCTAAATGGCATCTTTTAAAACATGAATGAAGCAAAACAACTCTCTCATACAAACTCTCATGTTATTCCCCACGCTAAATGGCATCTTTTAAAACACGTCTGAAGTAAAACAACTGTCTCATACAAACTCACATGAGTCTTAGAAGAGAAATAAATTATAGCCTCTGAACAGTAAATATGTAAGCTCACATAAATAAGTGTTTATCTTCACATTCTATGATCATTTTTTAAATCTAAAAAATTGTAACAAATTAATTTCATTCTAATATTAATAAGCAAAACAACCTGGATTCAAATCAGTTCAACTATATTTTGTATTTGTTTTTCATTTTAAAAATAATTTCTTCCAAATACATAATGTTGCCAAATCAATCAAATTCTATAAAAAAAATTTAAAAAGAATATGATCAAAACAAATTCTAAATCTAAATTGTTAAATTTTAATTTAACTCTAAATCTTGTCTGTTAATAGAATTCATCAAACGGTTATATTAAATAAAATAAAATACTAAAAACTATATATACTCTATTTTTTTCTTCTAAAAAGTAGGTTATTTATATAATTGTTTGATGTAACGGTTGAGTTCTGATGTCAAATTAAACTTTGACATCTTGGTGTCATTTGATATCATATATATATATATATATATATATATATATATATATATATATATATATATATATATATATATATATATATATATATATATAATATAATATTTAAATATATTATTTTAACAACTTAATTAATATATTTAAAAAAACCAATAGAAACAAGGCGACCGCAAACGATCCAGCCAACAAAAAGACAAAAGGACAACAACCTATTACATCATAAACTCAACTACACGAGGTTTTAACCTCTTATAATTCCTAGCTCTAATAACGATGATATCCAAGATTTGATTCGCTATATTTTTCTTCATCCTCATCCTCTTGTTGCCAAAGCATCTATCATTTCTATAAGACCACAAGTCATATAAAGTTTCAGTAACAACAAGTTTCAAAAGAATAGATCTCCAACCCTTCTTTTTACATTGTTGCACAATCCACGGAAGCGCCAAATTCCAACCATTAGGAGTGTGATTCACATGAAGTAAATTCAGAATATTATGCTAAATTACCTGCATTTGAGGACATTTAAAAATATGTGGTTTAAGGATTTTGCTTGCTTACAGAAGCAACAAACAGTTTCATTAATCATGCCAAATTTATGGAGACGATCCTTCGTAGCCAACAAACAAGCCATAACGTAATCAGAGCCCTAGGCCTCGCAGGATTTTTCAGAAGAAGGTGATTCCAATGCGGTTCTTGAGATTTTGTTCGGATGCAGTTATAGCAGGCAAGCAAAAAGTAAAGTATGATTTTTACCGGGTGATATATACCGATTAGATTATATCGTATCGTGTCCACAAAGATTAGTTATTGATTCGTCGTTCGATTATTCTATCGTGAATGAGTTTGGGATTAAATGGTATCGTGAATGAGTTTGGGATTAAATGGTTGTAACGAAAAGACAAAAAGTAAATGAACAAAAACTATAAAGGATGGACAGCTTGTCCGGAACAAATGCACACTACCCGTCACAGACTTAAATCTACCGTCCAGTTATACTCAGCCTACGATACTCGTCCGTGTCATCACATACCTCTCACAACCCAAGCTATTTCTAACCCAAATTGAGAATTCAACCGCATCACCTCGATATCAATGTCTGGCCTACCTCAATAACACAGAAGTCAACCGCGTCACTCGTAACGACTATCTCTAACTCGAAACAACCAACACAGAGGCATTAAGATCAGATACTCTAAGTAAATGTCAGCTCTAAACCCATTTCTAGCATTCAGAAACTAACAGATAATCATCCTAAGTAAGAATCTAAGCAATATATGTCTACCAAAGCTCAAATCCCTAACACAAGGTAAAAATCTAAGACAAATCACCAACACAGATTCGTAAAGCACACTTTATACAACGCCAATGGCGAAAAATATACATGAGTTCAAGGTAAATATACAAACACAACCAATAAAAATAGCAATACATAGAGAGGAGAAGAGATAAACCACAAATTTACACTGGTTTGTCAGAGCCTATTGAAGAGCAATCCACCTTCAATCATCCATAAGCAAAGCCTAATGTTGTTTTCTAAGCTAAACTATCAAAAATAAAGGTTGATGGTAATGGGGATCAAAATCCACCCCAAAACCATAACCTAAAAATGAAGAAAAATGAAGTTATAGAACAAAACACAGATGAGCGGCCTCCACTAAATTAACACATAAACTGACTTAAACGCCGCTCAGCGGCCTCTAAAAACTCTCTCTGCCGCAACAGTGCCAAACGCAAACAGTGTGCTCCAAAACGCGCTCAACGGCCTCCACTAAACAAAATTTCCCAAAAATGGACTTTTATTGCAGAAAAGCGCATCCAAAGCGGTGTCTTCGACGCCTTATTCCTCGATGCTCCAAATTCATAAATACCTACAAAAATACATTAAAACTAATCAAACGGTATATTATGTACACAAAACACAATAAAACGTATCTACAACAAAAAATGGGGTTATTCAACAATTATTAACGAACAAGAACGGATAAGTGCCACAAAATATATATACAAAATAACTACATTTTGTCACTTATCAGGCTCCTTATACAAATCTCTATAGACAACCTTAATTGAAAATTTACCTTGAATGTTCATCTGGTTCCACGTATTTTGGATGTCCGGAATAAGCTCTCTTTTAAGCATAATTTGCTTCATAATCTAGGTACCATACGGATTAATATCAGCCTCCATGATGCTCTTCTTTTTCATATAGTACGAGTGAATCCATTTCACCCAAAGGTTGTCCTCTTTATTTCTCAGGTTCCACAACAACTTAAGCATAGTAGAATCGTTCCATTTGGACAAGTCGTTAATACCCAGACCACCATATTTTGTAGGTTTGCAAACTTGTCTCCAAGAAACTAGGCTCTTCCTACTAATAACAACTTTTCCATACCATAAGAAAGAGCGACAGATATCATCCACCCTTTTAATCACAAACTTAAGAAGAGGAACACACGCAACCTAGTAATTAACCATAGCAAAACTAATACTTTTTAATAAGCTGAAGCGTCCCAGCTTGGCTCAAAAGTCTAGACGTCCGGTGTTTGATCCTGCACGTAATCTTCTCAATAAGGCTAAGATAATGAATCAACGACAACTTTTTACGATTTAAGGGAGCATGAGATATCGAAAAGGGAAGGAGCCTTCCTTGAAAGAAGTAAGGGCAAGAACTATGCTTTTAGTCTGATTCTCAACAGCACCAAAGTAAATTCTACTTGTGTCCTTATTAATTTTCATACCTGTAGATGCAACAAAATTATTGAACGCTTTTATCAATAGGGAAATAGAGCCAACATCACCTTTGGAGAACAAGAGAATGTCATCAGCGAAGGCAAGGTTCGTTAACTGCAGGGGTTCACACTGGCATGGTGATTGAAATTGGGGTTTAATTGCATCCGTTGTAAGCATCTTTGCATATACTCCATGGTAATAGCAAAAACATAAGGGATATGGGATCCCCTTGTCTAATACCTATCCTGGCCTTGAGTAAATCAATAAGAGCTCCATTTGTATGAAATCTATAGGAGACAGAAGAAACAACAGTCATTATCCACTTAATGAATTTAGGAGGCAATCCAATTTTCTGTAGGATATTTTCAAGGGCCAACCAATCAATCATGCCGTATGCTTTCTTTATATCAATTTGCAGCATGGTTCTATGAGTTCTAGCCTTTCTCGAATAACCTTTAATTAATTCAAAAGCTAACAGAGTGTGATTATGGATTTGCTTCCCTGAAATGAAAGCAGCTTGGTTCTTGCTAACGATACAACCAATTACCGTGCTCAGTCTATTAGTCAATATTTTGGAGATGACTTTATAAACAGTTGTGTAGACTGAAATAGGCCTGTAATCCTTATATAATTTACAACTTCAAATTTGGGAGTAAGAGACACCACAGTACAGTTGAAAGGATTGTAAATACTATTTTTAGTGAAGAATTCCATGACAGCAGCTATCAGATTAAACTTAGAAATTTCCCAAGTACCTTTATAGAAACTAGAATTGTACCCATCAAGGCCAAGGGCAGAATGATCATTGATGTCATTGAGATCCATTTGAACTTCTTTTTCACTAATAGGATGAGTGATCTCTGCATTCTGAGCATTACTTATTTGAGTTCATTGCCTCATCGCCACCACATCAATTCTACATAACTTGTCCTCCCTTTTTCGCATCAAGTACCCATAAAAAGACAAAATATCACATTACCTGTTGGATAAGTTATGAGAACCCCGTCATCTCTATAAAGACTGTGCAACCCTCTATGGTTTTGGTTGGCATCACACTCCTTGAGCCATTTGACTTTAGATCTTTGCTTCAAAGTTGATTCCTCAAACTCAATCCAATAATTGAGGTCATCTGTAAGCTTCTCTATCTCCAAAAGTTTATCAACATTCATTATGTCCTGTTGGATATCCACTTGAGTTTTTTCCAGATCCCTCCTAGCTTTAGTGATGTTATCTTTCGCCTTAAAAATATGATGGTGGAACTTGTGGTTAACTGGATGCAATCTTCTCAACTTGTTACAAAGAACAAACATAGGTCAACCTTTTAAAGGCTTGGTCCAATTCTCTTTGATGGCATCTAAAAAACCCTCAATTTTGGAAGCGCAATTGATGAATTTAAATCTGTGGCAAGATTTGTTCATAGGTATCGAGTGAGAAATATGCAATATGGCATGATCAGATATCATAGAAGGCAAGGTTTTGAGAGAGCTATTGATTTGCGCCTAGAACCATTCTATATTACCCGGAACTCTGTCGATTATAGAGTAGATAACACCAATGGTGCGCTTGTTGGACCACGTGAAAAAATATCTCGTGCTATCCATTTCAAAAAGACCTTTAATCTTCATCATGCTCTACAAGTCAACATATTCCTTCTCATTCACCATGTTTCCTCAAAGCCTATCTTGAGCTTTCAAAACATTATTAAAGTCTCCTATGAGACACCAAGGTCCTTGAGTTAAAAGGTTCAGGATATCATGCCAGAGAGTTTTCCTTTTCTCTAATTTATTAAGGCCATATATGGCAGTTAACCAGAATTTAAAATCACCTTGAGTGGAATACACCCCACAATTAATCATCTTACTACTTCTACACATAACTCGAACATCTACATTATTGTTATTCTAGTTAACCCAAATTTTGCCATTCTCATGGCATTGGTAGTTATCAGCATACTCACCAACAAGGTTGAGCTTATTTCTATCAAAACTAGCTTTCACATTTTTCACTCTAGTTTCAATCAAGGCATTGATATCTGCACTGAGATTACGAAGACGGGAACTAACCTCCTTAATCTTAGCAAATTTATTAATACCCTTAACGTTCCAAGAAACAATCATTGACCACAATTTTGTAGCTCTAAGAGATCATCCAAAATCCCTAGAGCATCAAATTCATTATCACAAGAAATCATACCAGAGGAGGACTCATTCATTATAACTTTCCCATGATCTTTACCAGTAGACTAAATTGTGATTCATTGTTCATTAAACTTATTCTCTTGAGATGTGACCTTGGTTTTTGTCTTTTCTATTTCCACTTGTTTTTCTGGATGAGGCTTCTTTACTTCCTAGATTCTAGGCTGCTCTTTTAGTTGTTTCGGGATCCATTGTTTCTCCTTAGGCTTCATATTATCACAGTTATGGCCCACCTTTTGGCACTTGCTATAGAATAATGGCCTTCATTCATATCCAACTTCTTGTTGCATTTTTTCACCATAATTTTCACTTATAGTAATTTCATTGGGAAGTTCCTTAGTAACATCAATTTCCACGAGAATCATAGTATACGAGATTCGATGCTTATTCATTGTGCACTCGTCACTTACCATTGGGTTCCCCAACACGCTCCCAATTTTATTCAAGCTTGAAATCCCCCAAAGATATAATGGAAGTTGTGGAAATAAATTTCACCCATATGGGTAAGGTTCTTAGCAAATCATTCTTCAAATTGAAATTTGACTTCCATTTCTTGAACAGCATCGACATATTTCCTATTGTGTAAAGACCTTTCATCAATACATCATCTTTGTCTCTAATACATTTGAATTGCTTAACTGTATTCATGCTTAGATCTCCTCCCAACACATACATAATCAAAGATGGTTCCCAAAATAGTATCTCAGAAATAATGTCCTCTACGAATATTTCCACCTCCATAACACCATTCGCAATATGGTGCAATGAATTCCATAGCCAAGCCCTTCGCAGGATTCCTATTCTCGTTTAAAACATCCACCCAAAACTTCCTAGAACCAATTTCTTCTTCAGCAGCTTCTTACGTTTGGAGTTTCCTTTGAGGGAGAAACTTTCGGCGCTTCCACAAAGATACTCGCACTTGCTTGGTTAACCGGAGATTTCGTAATAGACAGTGCCTTCTTCTCAGGAATAGTTGTAACTTGGCTTGTCGGCGGCGGTGATACCGGTTTCTTCAGACGCCCCCGAGCCATTAAACCCCAATGTTATTAAATTTGATTTTTAATTATATATTATTTAAAAATATAGTAAAACAATTTTGCTTTAGACTTTAAAATGCATTATATAATTGAATATTATTTTTAAAATATAAGAAAATAACTTTGCTTTAAACCTCAAAATGTGTTAAGTCAGTCCTGCATTTTAAAGTATCTCTTTTTATATCAGCAATATACATTTAATACCTTTAAGAAACAATTCTTTTAAATGAACAATTTTAAAATTTATTTTCAAGTTTTGTTTTCTTATAGAGAATCTCATATATCAACTCTATCAATATTTGAGTAATACATATTATTTATATTAAGTAAAAAAATTATAATTTTTTTATTCACTTTTATTTAAATAATTTCTAAAAATAAAATAAAAGAAAGAGCTAATTTAATCTTTAAAAAATGATCTCTACAAAAGTTCTTCGTTTAATTTTTTTTAATTATAGATATGAATATTGTGTAATTGTAATGACATATAAATAATGACAATTTTCACTAAATGAGATTAAAAAGATGAACATCAATTTTATATGAGAAATAATTTTGGAAACTCTTTAAAATTTATATTAAAACTAAAATAAATACAATTTTTTTGAAGATAACATGGATAAGTTGCAGATGTACTACAACTTTGTCGGTGTTCGAGGTGTTAAGACTGGTCATACTGTCCAGGATGTGGTGCCCTCTTCTCAGACCATTGCTCATGTTCTAACCATTGCTCCCTTCTTAACCACCGAGGTTGCTACTGCTAAACATGAGGTCAAACAACTCGTTAATGTCATGATCATGTCAACTATAGGGGATACGCACCTATCCCCAATCTCAACAAAGAAGGGTTGGGATGTAGATCAACACCCTCCTAGAAAAGATCTCTCCAAAACAAATCTATATTTCTTGGAATAATCATACAAGGGAGATGACTCCCTTCTTGCGGATGTCTGACGTTTTTTCTTCTCGACTTACTCGAACTCCTGAGAATACTACTACTATTGTATCGACGGAGGACATATCCTTCGTTCAAAACCTCTCATAGGAGGAGAAGATAGAGCTTGTCTCTAAGATCACCCAAAACATGTGCCACACCTTTTCTATGTTCTCTTTAGTTGCTTCTGGTAGAAGACATGTCTCAGTTGTTGGAAATCCCTCTAAGGAAATTAATACTTGGAAGGTGAAGTGTGAAACTATGAAAGAGAGGTGATTTATTTTTCATATGGAGTGGGTTGAGCTATAGAAGAAGGTCAAGCTTGGTGACTCTTTACAAGAGGATGCGAAGACCCGAGATAAAGAAAACATCTCCTAGTGATTCAGAGTATGAGGAATATGTTTAACCAAATGTTCAAGACATCGTTCCATCTTCTAGAAAGATAATAGCAGGTAAAAGATTCATTTCAATATTCCTAACGTGATACCATAAAGTGTTAGTGGTTTTTCTTAGAAGTTTGTTTGTCCTGATGTTGATGTCATGTCAACTGTTTTGAAATTTTGATTAACATTGTTATAGGATTGTACTACTGCTTAGGGAGAGTAGTCTTTGTTATTGCTTTCTATGTATGCAACTGTTTAGTGGGGCATAATTGTCTGTCATGCTTGTTGTTGGTGCTTAAAAGAATTTTCTTATTAGGAGATCAGTTGTAAACTAAGTTTATTTATCTTTGAACTAATATTATCATAGTGAATTTCCTTCATGGATGCCCCTATAGTAGGTTAGTTGCATTGAACTGGGTTAATAATTGATTGTGTCTTTTACCTTCTGGAATTTACTTCTGCATAATTTATTATTTTGGTAAAAGTATTATGTCAGCATGTGATGTCTTAACATTTGTCTTGACATTATGTTTTGGTGTTGGGACATCAGTCTTGACATCTATATTGAGAGTGCCTGAATTTCAATTGGCATCAGAGCATGCACCTTGCTCTCTTTTTGGGTGAGCTTCAGGGAGAATATTTTCTGGTACTATGGATAAGGAAGGAGGATACAATAACATACCACATCTGTTAGATGGTGCAAACTATGAAAATTGGAAGGTTAGAATGGTAACCTTTCTGAAATTCATGGACAACAAATCTTGGAAGGCTATTTTGAAAGAATGAAATCATCTTATTGTGAACAATAAAGCGCGGCGACAACTTTCACTGATTACGATTTAATTGAATCAATGGCATAGTCTTTTACCGCTACACAATCCAAGGTAGAAAACCCAAAGCAGAGAAGAGAAGTGTCAGCAAGTTTGTCGGGCGAGACCAATTGTAGCATATTCAGGGTTTAACAGTAAACATACAATTTATCATAAACTTGTCACATATTTCAAATAGTTATAAAATCATGGTATTTAGTCATTGTAAGATATATAATTGGATAATATTTTCAACGCTTTTGACTGTGCGTAAATCAGAGTTGCGATTCTCGAGTTATGATGAAAACAATAACGTATTGTTCTCACTGCTGTCAATTTCTCCCCAAGCTCGTCAGGCGAGATATAGGAAAAAAATAAAAAAACCAGAACCTCTATAAATAGGAGCATAATCGATTTTCTAAGGTGTTGCCTTAGTTTTTCTGCCCTAGAAACCATTTTGGAGTGTGGAAACTCAAAAAACAATCAGAGAGGTTGCATCTTGAAGATCCGGAGCTGGGTTTGCATCAATCATTGTGAAATCATGCTTGATGTCTATTCATCTTCATTTTTATCTTTATATCTAGCTAGAATGAGTGGCTAAATCCCTTTCTTGTTGGGATTGGGTGTAGTTCACCGTAATCGTATGCATTTCTTTTGATCTTGGTTATATGAACAAGTTACAAATTTATATTGATGTGATCTTTGTTTTTAATGTTAATTTTATAATTCGAAATTTTTATCTAAGATCATAATCTATCAAAGACCAAACTCTATACACATATTTGAAATTTGATATTCACTTGTATCAAATCTTAATGATATTGTATTTCTTGATAGGTAGAGAGATCATAAATTAAGCAATATAATAAAACTCACGTACTGGATTAGACATAACCAGTGTCGAAGAGTGATACGTGATAATAAAGATTAATAACTTTATTTACTTTTGAAGATTAGTTTATTAATTATGGCGTTATGTGCAATATATTTACTAATTGATATCGATGTTATCTTTGATTTACTGTTTAACTTAAGATTTGAATTGATGTCGAGAAATAAGATTGAAATCTTGATCTAAGATGAACATCTGTTAAATTCTAAATTCTAGAGATAGATTAGGTTTAACATTCACCGTAAGTATCGACTCTTAATGATCCGTATTGTTTGATAGTCTGAGAGGTCGTCAATTAAACTATACGGTAGAACTCGCAATGTCGTTTAAACACAAGCAGTGTTGATGATTGATCTCATTATAAGTTTAGACATAAACTCTGAGTGATACGTGATGATATTGATGAATGTTTAGATTGTGTACAAGTGATGGGTAAATTTCATATTCTATCGGTAGATGAAATCCAATCCTGACAAGTTCTAATATCTCTGAAATTTTATTTATCTTTTGTCCGTTTTACATTTTGCAATTTTAAACTTTCAAACATCTTGCAAACTTAAGCTTAAAATCATAGTGACTATTGAACGATATTTACTAGCGCACTAACTCATGTGGATACGATAAAACAAAATATTTACTTTTGCTTGCTGCTTTACCGCAAGAACAATAGTCTCTTGCTTTCTCTAGCACATGTGTCACAAAATTTCTCCTTATGTGCATATAATGATTCATAATAACCTAGTGGTTCAGATGATCGTCGCTCTACCTCTGATATTGTTAGATCTTGTGTTTGGGGTCTACTGCAAAATATGAACAAGAAGAAGATGAAAACGGTACGATGGAAATTGCACAAAATAAATTTCAAAGCATGTGTTTACACTAAGCTTTAGGTTCGATTCGCCCCCACCAATTTAGATATTTATTCTCGTGCACTAGAAAAATAAAATAATTACTTAGATATAATTTTTGGCATATAAAACATGTTATTTTTGTGTCTCTTTAATGCTTAACAAATGTCTCTATTTATAGAGAAACTTATGTCCTTTGGTAAAGGGAAACAACTCTTTGAAAGATTTTGTTCATGAATGATTACATTGCTTCATTTGTAAAGCATTACACCTTTTCTCTAAAAGGTCTTTTTAAGCCATTGCAACTTTCAAAATATATTTTGGAAATTTCAACAACAATCCCCCACAATTTTCAAAATATATCTAAATCCATTATTCAGGAAATTCCATGGTTTCAGATAAAGGTATCTTACGATTTGAACCATTACTTAGTAAGTTAAGTTTGCACTCATCCCCGAATAGATTGGTAGACAAGCTTTGAACCAATTAAATATTAGAATAAGTGTGCATAACTCACACATGAAATCTCGGTATCATTGATCGAATTATCAATATGATACATTTAATAAGGCCTTGTGTCTCATATCCTTTTCATGAGAATTTAAGAGTCAAGCCCTTGAACTCTTTGACGCGGCACCACTTCATTCTCATATAGGTAGACTATATCAGAAATGCACCCATAATTATGCATTCTAGCAAACATATGCTATATGTCTATTAAGAGAAAAACCTTATCCTGCCACATTTATTCTTATGATCTAAGTACTTTTACCACTTGGGATGTATCTATTGTCAAGTACTTCAATCACTCTAATAATGTACTTTCATCATTGAACTCAAGACTTAATATTAATCAAGTGTGAGTTGAGTTTCCACTATTGGTGATTAATTAGATATCAGCTCGGTCCAGATCCCTAATGTGTCTTTATTTTCATCAACTATATCTAAAGACATCATATCTTTGTCAATCCTTTCGTCAAAGAATCACACTATTTTTCAAACTTTAATAAACCTCGAATATTCAATATTTCAAATAGTCATGTCTATGTTTACTTTATGTACTCTTGATAGAAGTATCCAACTATCATCAAACCATGACACCTTTGTCGTATTTGTACATTTATCATATGCAAAATATATTATATATTCTTGATAGTTTTGACGAACTATCACCATGACACTTTTGTCATTTATTTTGTCTTGGATAACTTCATCCTAAAAAGATGTTCTTTGAAGTTATTCCTTGTAAATCTTAGGATCATCTTCCACTTGAAGAATAATAGGTATCTTACGAACAAAACTCTCATTATTTCCTTCTATACAAGAGAAATAAGTCAAAAAGCAATTTTGTTCCATCCTAGATCCTTAGCATTTCAAACTCTCTAGCTTATCCTTAGTTCGAGATATGTTTCAACAATTCATAAAGAACTTTTGATTTTGTTTCAATAATTTGTGGAGAATTTTCCTCACGAAGTTCTTTATTTGTGTGAATCTCAAATTTCTTATCCTCCGCGATAAGGTTCTCAAAATTCCATATCTTGGAATTTAATAAGACTCCAAATTTAAAGAAGTCATGAATAATCTTTGAATGATCTTTATGTCTTATAATAAAAAGTCTCATTAAACATAAATATGTTAGCCACATAGAATACAAATCAAAACTCAATTTCATAATTTAAAATAATGAACCTTAATAAATTTGACAATTTTAATAATCAACCAATTCATTCTTCAAAATTTTAAATTTTAAATTTTAATTTATCTTTTATGCAAATTTATTTTAGAAAATAAACAAAATAACAAGACGTCAATCAAACTATCGATACTAATAAAACTTCAATTTTCTGTCAGTTTAATAATAGAAAACTTGTATTTAAGTTTAAAGTTATTTTCAAACAAGTTCAGTATCATAAAACATTTCGAATGATATCCTTGTTAAATTTTACGTCATTGTTAAACGACACAACGTAACATTATCATTTCAAAGGGTGCTTCTTTCATTGATAACATTTTACCATATATTGATACAATATATAAAATTTATTCCTACTTCAATTTCAATACTGACCAACAACCCTAACACATAAAGTTAACATTCATTTATTTATTTCATTTATTTATTTCATGTAACTAATAATTTAACTAAATACAAATCCAATACTTCATGAAAAACAATATTCATAAAATAAACATATTCATACTTATCAAAATTCACATATATAAATCATGTATATTTTAATCATATAATAAAATTATGTATATTTTAATCATATAATAAAATTATGTACCTTTCACCGTGATAAAAAATAATCAATCTTGCATTCGTTAATTAAATACAAATGAATCATAAATTGAACCTAAAGATTGATAGATCTTGTGTTGGGGTCTGCTGCAAAATATGAACAAGAAGATAAAAACGGTACAATGGAAATTGCACAATAAATTCTAAAGTGTGTATTTACAATACGTTTTAGGTTCGATTCGTCCTCACCAATTTAGATAAATTAGATGCAAATGCGTTAACCGGCGAATCCTCTTCAGGATACTTTGGAAAACTTAACATGAATCACACATTCACGTTAAGCATATCGATCAACGATATTTTACCGAATAAAATTCCTTCATTTATTCTCATGTACTAGAAAAATAAAAGAATGACTTAAATATAATTTTTGGCATATAAAACATGTTATTTTTGTGTCTCTTCAATGCCTAACAAATGTATCTATTTATAGAGAAATTTATGTCCTTTGATAAAGAGAAAGAACTCTTTGAAAGATTTTGTTTATGAATGGTTACATTGCTTCATTTATAAAGCATTACACATTTTCTCTAAAAAGTCTTTTTAAACCATTGTAACTTTCCAAATATATTTTAGAAATTTTCACCAACAAGTATCGCATATTCTTTAGTCTGAATCTTGTGTCTTAGAAACTCTTAAAAACAACCTCTTGTGACTAGATCAAGCACCGAAGTTAAATATTGTGCTATTGCTCGTACTGCCTCTAAATTTCTATGATTGAAGTCGTTTCCCAATGAACTTACAGTACCATTCTTACCGCTCACTCTTTTGTGTAATCTTATTGTCTCACAATCCATTTCTTCATACTCTGTAAAAAATATTAAACTTGATATCCACTTTGTTTGTGAGCATGTTATCGCTAAAAGAAAGAAGAAACTCCTTAAAACTTGCATACATTTCTTAGGAAATCCCTGACACAACTGGATTTCAAGATTATTAGAAATAGTAGTAGTTTGTGCACTAATGCACCTAGTATTACATGGTGTATGTTGTATAGAGATGATAGTAGTATCTAGTTAAAGCTAAAAAAAAATAGTATGGATATCTACTTTTATGATTCAGTGGCAGTTTCAAAATAATATGTGAAACCATTTTTAAAGACTTGGTCAATGAAAAATTATTAAGAAGCACGACTAAAACTAGACTTAAGTAATTGACATCTATCAAAATCCTAAAATACCTAAATCTAAATAAATGAAAAGTTAGATATATGTACACATTCACATAATCGAGTGTTGCTAGTCGTTTTAAGAGAGTTGAGATCATTAAAATTATTTTAAGAATGTGATTCTTTTATATTTATTAGAGGGAGAGCCACTAAACGCTAATAAGTGTGCACTTCTAATGTAACTATTTAGCATTTCATTCCAATAATTACAAATAACAAATTTGTTTTTATTAAATATAATCTTTTTAATGTCCGTCGATGATTTGTATTGTTGTGTGGGGAAGCTACGGAGCAGCAAATGTGTTGTGTGATGAGCATTCTTCGGACGTTTTGTGATATGTCAGGGCAAGAAGTTAGCACAGATAAAATTAGTATTCTTTTTTCGAATAATGTGGCTTGAAGTATGCGGACAAAACTTCTGCATATCTTGGGTTTTAAGGAAAAGACTATGTTGGGTCATTATTTGGGAGCCCCACTGCTTGGTCGCGCACCGAAACGAGCAGATTATCAATTTCTGGTTCAGTAGGTGAAGACCAAAATGGATATGTGGAAGGCCACTCATTTATTGCGGGGAGAGTTGTCTTAGCAATGACTGTGTTGGAAGCGGTCCCGATCTATAGTATGATGTTAGCAAAAATACCCCGGAAATGCTCGGAGAATATTTAGAAAATTTAGAGGAACTTTATTTGGGGTGATTCAGATGAGCAACACCGGTGGCATGCTGTGAGTTGAGATGTTATTATGCTTCCAAAACAAGTGGGTGGTTTGGGGCTGCGCCATTTGACTTCGATGAACAAGGCCTATTTATTAAAATTATATTGGAAGGTGGCGAATCAGAGTGAAGATTTTTGTAGTTGAGTCCTCTGGGAAAAGTATGGGCGTTGGAGGGACATGTAAGGCTTGATAAAGAAGATGACGGATTCGGCTCTGTGAAAGAATTTGCTCGAGGTGGAGCCGTTAATGGAACAGTTTAGTTATTGGAGAGTAGGTGATGGTAGTGCAATTGATGTTTGGCAGCATGCTTGGATTGCACGGGATTTGGTGGTGGAACAATTCGTTGATATTCCGACAGAGATGCGTGGTGGCATGATAGTAAGGGAGCTAGCTACACCGCAGGGAACATAGAACTGGAATTTGCTGGAGGGATTGTTACTAGCTATGATGATACATAAGATTGTTGTTAAGCTTCTGCCGCATAGTAGTAACGGAGCAGATGTCCGGGTGTATGTTGGAGATACGGCCATGGAATGCACTGTGGCATGTTCATATTCTTCCATTTATGGGTTGGGAACTGTAGGTAGGAATGGTCAATGGCGGATGGTCTGGAAGTTGAACGTCATGGAGCGAGTTCGCTTTTTCATTTGGTTGGTTATGCATGGAAGAATTTTAACAAATGTACAAAAAAAGAAGATGGGGTTGGGGCATGAATTGTGTAATTATTGTGGAGATGTCGAGGAAACGATTATTCATGTGTTGAGGGATTATACTCTAGCAAAAAAAATTGGCGCCAAGTGGTACCATCTAATATAAGCCATTGGTTCTTTCAGCTTGATGGGGGGCATGGTTGCAGTAGAATCTTTGTAGTAAGGTAAGATGGCATGGGGACATCTGTTGGAATGATATGTGGGTTATTATGTGTCGTTGTGTTTGGAATTGGAGTAACAAGGAGTTGTATTTGGAACACTTTGAGACCGCCAAATCCAGTGCGGTATACGTTGAATATTAAGGAAGATTATGATAGAGCGGTGTTAGCTAATCGAAGAGTTATGGTTCCCGATCGTGTGTGTCATATGATTAGGTGGATTCCTCCCATTGCAACCACGATAAAGATGAATATGGATGGTGCTTGTAAAGGGCATTTTCTCTCGGGGTGTAGAGGTGTTATCCGGGGGAGTCAAGGAGAGTGGCTTGGGCATTTTGCAAAATTCCTTGGGCAAGGTAGTGAGATTGAGGCATAATTGTGGGATGTGCTAGAAGGGGTCCGATTAGCTTGGCGGATGGGCTTTAAGGATGTGGAAATAAACTTTGATTCAACCATGGTGGTGAAGGTTATTAAAACTGGGAAAATTTCGTGGCCTGGTGGTGTTTCTTTAGTTAATCAGATTCGGCGCTTGATGGACCGTTCCTAGAAGATTGGTATTGGACATTGTTATCGTGAAGCTAACTGATGTGAAGATGCCCTCGCGCATGGGGATGTAGCCTAGATATGGAAATTTCCTTTTTTTACTGATTGTCCTAGTATGGTTAAGGAGATTTGTGATGGGGATGTCATGGGATTTGCTACTCCTAGACTTATAGTCGTGTAATTTTTTTTCTTTGGGCGTATATGCCTGTGTTATCCTATATATATGACAAAATTAAATTTAACGACTTTCATTAATTAAATAAAAGAAAATATAAAGAGAAATCTCGTCAAACAACATGCATCGAGTTTAAAAATTAGTCGCCTTAACTAAAGTATGAGTAATCAAATTCGCTTGACATTTTACAAATTTAATCTAGATTTTCATTTAGTTCAACCAAATTAGGATCTTTTTTGTTTTACTTAAAAAGCAATTTTTTTATATTTTAAAAATATTTTTATTAAAATACTTTTAAAATATTAGAAGTTTTCTTTTATTTTTTTTTATAAATTAAATTTAGTAACATTAATATACCTTATTAAAGATTAAAATATGATTAAAATTAAATATTTAAAAAAATCATCTCAAAAACCATTTTTATAAAAGTATGGAGAAAATGGATACTGCACTGATAGTGTAAATTTTGTTTACACTGTCAACTAATAACAGCCATAAATTAGGACTAATCATACTGTAATTTTAATAATATTTATATGACATGATAGAACATTATGTTTCTATTAGATGACAGTGTAAAATATTTTTACATTGACAGTGCATCTTCTTTAAACTCAAAAATCTATTTAAAATAATTTTACATTTAAATAATTTTTAAATTTTAAATATTAAAAAATATTTATAGTAAAGAGATAATATATCTAAAATAATATTCTTAAAGAAATATATTTAACACAATTTTATATTTAAAATATTTAAAAAAAAATTCTTTATAACTTTTTAAACAAAAATACGTAACACTATAAAAATTTATTTGAAAAAAACAAACAAACTTTATAATCATTTAAAAAAACAAACAAAATTTTAATATTTAATCTTGAAATAGTTGGAATACTTGTTTGTTTATCTCAAAGATAAGAAGATGTAATTCTTTTTTTTTGCAATACACAGCGTGATAGTATAATCTAACAAATGATTTAGTCATTAAACATAACACCTAAAAACTTGTTAGACTGTTAGTTGTTAGCATGATTAAAAAATTAAAATTGTTAGACTATTAGTTGTTTGCATGATTAAAATTAAAATTGACCAGTAGGTAGTTAGTTCAAAGAATGAAGGAGAACTTGTCAATGTGAAACATAACATGTCTATTAGATGGCGCATGAATGAAGCACAAAATCATAGGGATATTATTGTAATTATTCCAAAGCTATTTCATTTTCTTATTGAATAATGTGCCACTGATTTTTCAAAAATAATTCTTTATGTTCCTTTCTTTTTCTCTCCACATCTAGTATTTGTTTGGACCCTCTTTGATGCTTTCAAGTTTCAATTTCAACATGGAATGATGTCTTGATGGAATTCTTGCATTGCGTTGCTTTCAAGTTTCCCGTTTTTATAATGTACTGTATGTGATACAAAATTATCTTCTAACGAACTTGCCTATTTTGGATTTTTTGTTTTGTTTTCTTTCTTCTCTTTGCATGTGTTGAATTCTTTTTAGTGCTTAAAGATGTGTGATTCATGGTAATGAAAAATATTGGAGTTTAATGATTTTTTTTGGGTAAGATTAGTTACGTTTAAAGAAATTTAATAATTTATAATAAAAAATAGTTCACGCTAACACGTGTCCTGATGACATATGTTAAGAATATTATAAATAAAAAATTTTAAATGTAATGAATTCACATTTAAAATTTTAATGTATTAAATATACGTATTTCAATATAATATTTTTAAAATAATTCCTTAACATGTGTCATTGTCCTAAGGACACATGTTAGCTTTTCCTATAAAATATTAATGAACAATTATTTTCACGATAAAAATTTAATATCAAATCTCTTTGTTAGTATTGTAATTGAAGAAATAGTTTTTTAATTTTTAAATAAAATATAATTATAAAAAATATAAATTTTAGAGAAATAAAAACATAAATTATCATTATAGAGATTTGAAACATACCACTTGAATAAGTTTTTTTCTTAGTCATCTATTCTAATTAGGATTGAGAATAAATTTAGTCGAATTACTTTTTGTCAAACTTGAATATGCTCTTTTAAATATTTTTAAGCCTAAGTCTTACTTCTAGTTTACTAGACTTAATTTTAGGTTTGAGTTTGACCTTTTTGAATGTCTGATTGACTTAATAGTCTATTTAAAAATCTATTTTGTTTAGACATTTGTAAATATGCAATTCAACTAATGTTTAAAGGTTATTTACTATTGTATCCCTGTCATATAGATGATTTCTAATCTGTCCCATGTAAATTTTATTTCTGTAAAACTAACCTTGCCAGTTGAAGATTCTATTGTTTTAAACCTTGTAAATTTTTTGTTTTTAAATCATGTAAATTGTTTTTTTGTTAAAACCAACTTTTCCCAGTCATGTTCCAGACGATTTAAAATGATAAAATTTTCAAGTTTATAGGGTTTAAAACGACAGAATATTCAATGGGCAAGGTTGGTTTTAAAAAGAAATTTTTTACATGATTTAAAACGACAGAATCTTCAAATGGCAAGATTAGTTTTACAAAAAATAAATTATAAGGAGGTAAACCAAAAATCACCTATATGACACTGGGGTAAATGATATTGACCAAATATTTAAATGGACTAAAAAGCTAAAAGATCAATAAAACTAATTGTTTGTTTGCTTTAACTATTCAAGTTTACCAATTAATTTAAATTTTATGATACTATTTATTTGAGAGAAGTTATTTAAATATCTTAGGACATTGGTCATAAGGCTTTTTCTCAATGTTTTAAAAATCGGACCGGACCGATCGATTAGACCGGTTGAATTGGAAACCGACCAGATAACCGGTCTGGTTCAATTGTTGGATCGATTATGTTGTTGAACCGGCGCGAACTGGTAACAACCGGTGAAAACCAAAAAAATCGGTGGTTTAATTGTTTTTTTATTTTTTTATTTTTTGAACTCAATTTTTTTAAAAATCAAAATGATATCATTTTGATTATTTTATTAAAATATTTAAATAAAAAATAAAATAAATTAATGATATTATTAACAGAGAAGATGTTGCAGCTGCGGTTGATTTTGTTGCAAATCATTTTGAAATTGAAGAAGGACATATCAACATTGAAACAATATTTCCTCCTTGAAACTAAATTTAGTAGACACTGGAATTATTGTTATAAACTATTCAGTTGTATTATGTTGCAATTAGATTTTGTTTGCAATTAGACTTTGTAATTTTGTACTATTTTGTCATATATGATATTAAATTATCAAATTGTGAATTTATTTATGATATGATATTTTCAAAAAAAATTAAGTCCTAGTTATATTTTGTAGAGATTTAATCATCAGGTTCGACAAGTTTTATACCTATATAGTTTTGTTATAATGATCGGTCTATTCAACCGAGTTATATTTTTTCCACATCTTGCCATGCGCAGGATTCACAACCTAGGAGGAAGATTAGGACATGCCATAAACAGGGGGACTATATGTATTGGATGAGCTAAAAAATTTAGATATTGTAGCCTTAACTTCTATTGGTGATCTATCATCATTTCGTTTGAATTTGTCTTCCACTAATCTTAATATATGGCATTCTCGACTTGACATGTTTCTGCCTCTAGATTAAAATACTTGGCTTCTAGTGGAGCTATAGGAAAGTTCAAAGCTAGTGATATTTTTGAATTTTGGATATGTAAATATTTGGCTTCTACTAGTTTTTGTATATTTCTGCTTTACCATTTAATAAAAGTGTTTCTATTTCAAATGCACCTTTTGATCTAATTTATCCTGATGTGTGGGATCCATCATCGGTTCTTACCAAAGGTGGACCTAAATATTATGTCTCAGTTATTGATGATTATACTTGTTATTGTTTGGATTATCTTATGAAAAATCTTTATGATTTTTTTAAATATTTTTTTCGTATTTTTTGTGCTATGATTCAAACTCAACATAATATTGTTATAAAGTGTTTTTGTTGTGATTTAGGTGGTGAAAAAATCTCTAAACTATTCATCAGAGTTCTTGTATTGATACTCAACAAAATAGTGTTGTTGAAAGAAAGCATCGCCATGTTGTTGAAAGAAAGCACATTTCCAAGCATATTTAACATTAGTATAATAGGAATTATGCATTCATGAGATTCTTGATCCAATTTTTCGAATAATTAACTTGAATTTTTTTTCATAATGAGTTGATACACAAGGTTTTGACTAATGCATGCAAGATATGATGCAACGAAAATACTCAATTCTAAGAGATGTACAATGATATAACTAAGAGGAGACTTAATGAATAAAATGGTAAATTAAATGATAATAAACAAGACAAGAAGCAAAACCCTAAGCAACAAACTAAAGAGGAACAAAGAAACTTCCTTATACACTATCTAATTAATTAAGAGGTCTTTCTAAACGATTATAATCAATTAAAGATGTTGATAATAGACTAAGAGACGTAGAATTTTAAAATTTCCCATTTTAGATTAGTTAATTGATTAATACATGGATATAATTGTTTAGCTCATTAAAATAGCCCGTGGATTATTTATTTTTTAGACAAAAGTTTTCTTACATAAAAAAAACTTATCCTTGTTTCAAAATACACTAGTTTTGTGAATAAAAATATTTTAAATATCTTTTCTTCTCTCACTCTTTTATAAATTTGTTTTTTAATTAAAGTTACTAGAAAAATACTTTCTAAGAGTTTAATCTCTTGTAACTTCTTTGTAATAGTGATTGAAGGTTGTAAGTTTAACTTGTTAAAAGCTTAGATTTAGGTTTTGAGCTTAGCTTGTATAATTTTTTTGGGAATGTTATTAAGTTGAACATGTGAAAAATTCTAGTGTAATTTTGAGTTGAGCTTGTATAAAGATGTGTTTTCTTATGGAAATTTTTTGGGTGAATCATATGCAAAATATCAGCTTGAGTTTCTAGGTTCTTTGTATTAATCCTGTAAAAAGCTAAAGTTTGATGTTAGTGGAAATCTCTAGGAAGAAACTCTTGCAGACTGGAGTAGACTCTGTCATTTATGCTTAACTAGGATAATTATCTAGTATGATATTATCCATTTTCTCTTTATTTTGTGTTATTTAGATCTCCTGCTTCTTTTTATCTTCGTTATTTTGCTATTTGCCTATCTTTTTCTCCTTTCTATATACCTGCGGCTCTATCTTTGTTTTCTTAATTCTTTTTTAAAAAATATATATTTTTATAAATATGTATATTTTTTTGGAATTTTGAATATCACAATTCACCTCCTTTTGTGTTTGGAGTTTTTTAGTCGGCATGATTAAGTTTCATTTGATAAATTTGAAATTCATTGAGAAAATGTCATTGAAAAATCTATTGAATTTGAGATGAATTCAGTTAATATGGAGATGGAGTACCGTGCCACTGTGGTAGAAGAAAAAATGAAGGAAAAAATATTGATTTGCAAAAAGATTCAAGAGTGAAGAAGAAAAGTCTTTTTGAGGCATTTGAGTTTGTGAGATATTGGATCGAACTCTATTGGGTCGAAGGTAGTATCTTGGTTCGACAGTTCGACAAAGTTTAGCATGCAGTCGAAGGTTGCTCACATGCTGTTGTCGAAGTGTTACAAGTTGTATTCGAAGTGTGTTCTAGCTTTTAGCGTCGAAGGATGCTAGGATTGTTAGCATCGAATTGGGATTGTTTATTATGTCCAATTGGTCAAGTTAACTTGTACCCTAAGTTAACTTGTAATGGGTATTTGTGATAAAAGCCTATTAGGTTCTTTGATGTATGCTATGGTTTGTACTAGACCCGACATATCATATGCAGTAAGTCTTGTAAGCAGGTACATGGAGAATCCTGGAAAGGCTCACTGACAAGCATTGAAGTGGATTCTAAGGTACATAAATGGGCCTCTGAATAAAGTCTTAATTTATGGTGGAACCTTGGGTGAAGATAGTAAAACAGTAGTCGAAGGATATGTCAACTCTGATTATGCAGGTTGTATGGATTCCAGAAAATCTATTTCTGGATATGTTTTCACTTTGTTTGGTACAACAATTAGTTGGAAAGCAACACTTCAGAAGGTTGTTGCATTGTCAACCACTGAAGCAGAATATATTGCTTTAACTAAAGCTATGAAAGAAGCATTGTCGCTTGAAGGTTTTGCTAAGGAGATGAAAATTCAAGGTGAAGTTATCACTGTTAAATATGATAGTCAGAGTGCAATACACCTGTCGAAGAATTCAGCATATCATGAGCGAACCAAGCACATTGATGTGAGGCTGCATTTCATAAGAGCGGTAATTAAGCGTGGAGAAGTCCAAGTCCTGAAGGTTTCGACAGATCATAATGTTGTTGATATGATCATCAAGACATTGCCAAGTTGCAAATTTTTCCACTATATGCAGTTGATAAAGCTGCATGAACAAAACTAGTTCGTTCTTTAATAATAGAGTTTTTTCCAAGGTGGAGATTTGTGAGATATTGGATCGAACTCTATTGGGTCGAAGGTAGTATCTTGGTTCTACGGTTCAACAGAGTTTAGCATGCAGTCAAAGGTTGCTCACATGTTGATGTCGAAGTGTTACAAGCTGTATTCGAAGTGTGTTCTAGCTTGTAGTGTCGAAGGATGCTAGGATTGTTAGCATCAAATTGGGCTTATTTATTATGTCTAATTGGTTAAGTTAATTTGTATTTGTGATAGAAGCCCATTAGTTTAGTATGCTATGTTTATTATAAATAGCATACTAGTTTCTCATCATTGCACACTGCAAATTCTAATTTAGAGTGAGAGGGTTATTTTTTATTCTTGTATACTTGTAATCTTAATTTAAGAGTAAGAAAAGAATAGCAGTTAATAATCAATCCTTGTGTTCATCGTGTTCTTCATTCATTTTCCTACCCTAATTATTTCTTAATCATTAAGCAACAAGTTTATATTTTGTTCCAAAGCATCTGATTCACAACAGAGTCTCTACCAATAAATATTAAAAAAGAAAAACCATTTAAGACATTTGGCCCTAACATATTTCATGACCCATTTTTATATAGGCCCATTGTAAGGGGCCTTCAATATGCCATATTAATATGATTAAATTTGGGTTTCTTTGTCAACAAAGCACGCCAATGTATGGTTACTCCATATGAAATCGATTGGTTGGTTGTTAAGTTCATCTTGAGCTAGGTATTTAAGTAACATTGTTTCACATTGTCTTCCCTGCATATCCACTATTCTTGATCAGTGTTTTACGTTTTGTCCTTAAAGAGACTCTGATTGAACAAGTGGTCTGGATGATAGGTATTCCGATTCATACTCATGTGTCTTTTTTGGCACATATTTGATTGCTTTAAGTTCAAAGAAACAACCACTAGTGACTTAGGACTTTCAAATTCGGAAGTTAAATATTGTGGTGGAGCTCATACTATCTATGAACTACTTTCGATGGAGTCTCTACTCAATGAACTCCAATTCCTTTTCTTTATCTCGCAGTCCTCTATGTTAACTTAGGGTATTGTTCTAATGTCACATAATCAAATATTTCATGCTTGAACAATATATTTTGAGCTCAATATTCATTTTGACTGGGAACAAGTTGTTGTCAAGAAGATGCTTATCAAACATGAATATGCTTATGCATAAATTACATATACACTTATAAAGACACTTGACACAACTCCATTTTAGAATTTATGTGCTAAAACTTAAAACAATTTTCTTAAATCCATTTTAAATTTGTGGGAGAGTAATAGTTAATTAAGAATTGATTAGACATAGTTAGAAGTTAGTTACAGATAAGATATCTGACTCAACGATTATTTAGTCAATTATAATAAATGAGATGTCATTTGTATATGATATAGGTAAATGAAATAATATATATTTACTCAATTTCAATAAATAGTTAATCAAATTAAAGAAAAAATATGAATTTTTTTTATGCAATGGAAGTTTCTAATAAATGCGTGATGTCATTTTTAAAAATTAAAGATGATAAAAATAATGATTATTTGATAAGTTAGCTGATAATTTATAATTTATATTTGATGGTTGATTTCGATACTTTATAATTTATAACGGATGGTTGATGACTTGGAATTAATAATTTAGTTAAAGCGTTTGATAAAATTAGCTATTCAACTAAATAATAAATTAAAATAACTTAAAAGAAATTTAATATTTAATTATTTTATTTTCAATTAAATTATAAAAAATAAAATTATATTTTAATTAAAATAATAAAAATAATTAATTATATAAACTATAAACTAACACGCTATTTGAAATAAACGTTTAAAGAAAATTTGATGAAATCATAATGTTTTATTATTATATAAGTTTATAAACTATAACTTTAAAAATAAATCACCCCAAACAAAGCCAAATAATGTGTTTGAAAATTTGAAAATTTGAAAATAATGAAATAGAAATTACATATATCAAATTCTCAAAATTACAATGCAAAATATCTTATAAACTAGAGCAATGACCCACCATATTATTAAGAAAAATGCAATTCTTATCCAAAAAGTTATATTTATACTGTATTTTACTGTTCACTAATACCGTATTTTACTGTTCACTAATACAGTAAATAGTGACATATTAAAATGCAATTCTTGACCAATTTTATTATTTTATTAACCAATTTTATATATTTTATTAACCAACTTTATTTACTATTAAAAATTACTTTTAAAAATCTAAGTAGTCTATTAATCAGCTTTATAACTTAATTAACCAATTTTTTACATTTTATTAACCAATTTATTTTAGTACTATTATTTTTAAAATCTAAGTGTGTATTAACCAACTTCATAACTTAATTAACCAACTTTCTATACTTTATTAACCAACCTTATTTTACGATTAAAAATTATTGTTTATGAATTATTCATTTATATTGTACAAAATACTATTCACGTATTGTTTATATACTTTATTTACATCATTATAAATATATATATATATATATATATATATATATATATATATATATATATATATATATATATATATATATATTTTATTTTAAAATACTATTCACCATATAAATACGGTGAATAGTATTTTGATTTGGTGTAAGAATAACATTCCTATATTATCAAAGATAGACAAAGTTAATAAAAAAAGTCAAAATTTATTTACAATTCTTTAGGTATGTACTCAATTTATTTACAATTCTTTAGGTATGTATTCAATATTTTTTTAATGAAAATATGATAAATATATAATTTTCCCTTACATGTATATAAATTCCTCTTATTTCTACTCTTTAAATAATTTTTAAACATATTTATCATATTTTCATTAGAACATAATAAAAAGTAAAAACCACACATAAAAAATTGTATTTAAATTTTATCCTAAAAAAATACTAAAAACTCAAGAGAAGGTGCACTTTCATTCTACTTCCTCTGTCTTAAATTATAAAACATTTTAGCCGTATTACATAAATTAAGAAACTTAATTATTAATTTATGAGAAATACATATTATTTATGACTTTACAATAATGCTTTTCATAATTACACAAGAGAGAAAAATTAAAAGAGTTGAAAAATAAAATAATAATAAATATTTTACAATATATTAAAAAAATTATAAAAATTTTATTAGAATTATAAATTAATTTATAATTTGTGACAAATTAATTTTTAAAAAAAAAAGTCTTATAATTTACAACCTACTTGTCGTTAAAAAAGCACACATTTATTATGCATTCAGACTTGCTAGATCATTTCATCAAGATAGGACAACTCTAATTTGAAAATGTTAATTTTGAATAAACCAAATTTTGTATTGAATCATTTGATCAAGGTTAAACGTCTCTATTAATTAGCATTTCAGTTCATTACCAACCAAGAAATGGTAGGGGCATTATGGTCATTCGGGATAGTCCTACCAAACCAAAGTAGTCACGGTCAACAATAACATGCATCCTTCAACTGCACACAACCGCTTCCAATAGCCTATCAAAATTGTCATCACCATATGAACATGACAAACTCTTGAATCAATCTATCTATCTATAATATATTTTATATTTATTCCATATACGGTAAGGATATTTTATTTTATTTTGACTTCTTTTTGAATATTGTTTGCGTCCACTCATTTTTGTGTTCCTTTTCTGTACACATCTTTGGTTGGTCCCTCTTTGATGCTTTTTCAATTCCAACATGTAGTGATGTTTTGATGCAACTTTTGCTTTGCGTTGCTTTCAAGTTTTAAGCTTCTATTTTTGTACTGTATGTGATCAAAAAAACCCTACTCATGAACTTGCATATTCTGGATTATTTTTTCTTTGCATGTGTTGAATTTTAAGTGCTTAATGATGTTGTGACTCTTTGGTTGGAATTTAGTGGTTTTTTAGGTGATGTAACTGCTGTTTGTGAGGTTACATTTGAAGTTTTTCTGCTGGAATTATGGGATTGGATATTGTTAGTGTTTTTCATTGGTTATATATGCAATGTGTTTGGTTTTTTAATGTAAGATTCTAAAATTGTGTTTGTTGTTAATGTTATGCTGTGATCTTTTGTATTGCATGACCTCAATTGCAGTTGCTATGCCATTGCAGAGATCCATCACCTTAACCTAGCAATTGTAATTTGGGACTATTTGAGTGACGCGGATCGCTTTCTATTTTGAGTGATTTATGCTATAAATATGTGATATGATATGATTTTAGGTGACATTTTGAGTGTTTACGCGGTAAATATGGTATAAGTATGTGATTTCACTTCTTTTTTTCTAATTGATTGACCAATATGACATCGAGAATTTCAGTTTCATCTAGAGGGCGTTGATGGATACTGACGTTGAAGAAGTTGGATTCACCAAAGCCTTAGGAAGAGGGCCTATATTTTACTATGGCATGGGACACATGCTCAATGACATAACTGCTGCTTGTTGGTTCACCTATCTATTATTGTTCTTGACAGATATTGGATTTTCACCAAGGTGCGATTTTTGATCAACTTGTTTCTATTTAAGATTTTGCACTTGTTCTCGACTCGTGTAGTTAACTTTTGTGCAATTACTTGCTAATTGAGGTAATGGAAAGGATTCGAGAAATTTTTTACTGTTGTTTGTGGCTTCCGCGTAGAGTCATCTTCAGTTCTTTACATTTCTTTCTTCGATTTCCCCATTTCACAGGAGTGCAGCTATTGTGATGCTTTCAGGTCAAGTGGCTGATGCATTTGCCACTGTAGTTATCGGTGAACTGGTATTTAAACCGTTTTTTTTCTTTTCACGCTAGGGAAAGACTTATATGCTTCCATCACTAAGAACATTTGTGTGTTCCTCATATAATAATCTTTTATAACCTAGGTAACAGATATTTGTTGTGAGTTTCAACATTTAGTTTAGATGTTACACGTACTGAACATCATTTGATTGAACTAATGCTAATCTAGCTTTTACTTTCTTACGATTTTATTTTGTCACTCTGTCTAGTTTTGGTGCTTCTCTTTTTTTTCTTTCTTTCCTTATCTGATTTTTTTCGCTTTTTAGTTCTTATTTTTATTGAAATTGTTACTTCTGTTATCTTGCTTGGTAGATAGATAGATTTGGACGTTTCAAGATATGGCATGGTGCCGGATCTTTATTGGTGGCTATTTCATTTTCTTCTGTTTTTGGTGGTTGTCTACCATGCACAATTTTCACTTCTGATTCAACTGCTTTTGAAACCGTGAGTTACAGCGTGTTTGCAGCAATTTTCAACATGGGGTGGGCTGCTACTCAGGTCTCACACATGTAATATCTTTTTTCAAAATTTTCTTTTTCTTTTGTAAATGTTCAGAATTTCTAATTTGGAAAAGTTTTCTGTTCATTTTTCATTTCAAAATTGGAACCTTACTCTGCTTCCGGTTCTTAATAATTTGTACACATAACTAATAAGGGATCATTTTTCAATTTGAAGTCGTGTTCATTTGTGTTTTCTTTGAATTGTTTCATGAAGGTCCATGTTGAGTTGCATCACGCTGAACTCAACGAGCAGAGTTGCATTGGCTAGTTGTCGCAATGCTTTTACCATGGTAAGCTCTTAGATAAAGTTATTTATAGAAATAAATAAAATAGGTTGCATGTTCGTATTTATTACTAATACATATAGTTATATCTTTATAGGTTGCCAACCTGAGTTTATATGCAGTTGCTTTGGTAGTATTCACGGTCGTAAATGGAAAAACGTATGCTAATGTTGAGAATCAGGTATGTTTGCGATGATTTTTTTTTGTATCTATCAATCATTGAACGTTGTCGAGCATATACTTACATTTTTCTTCTTTCAAATGAGCAGTACCGTTGGATTGCATATGTCTCGATTTTTATAGGATGTTGCTTTGTGGGCATATTTCATCTTGCTACAAAAGAGCCCAGGTGTGTTTCGAGGCCTCCATTATATCCCTTTAAAAACTGTCATATAGAATAGGGTGCTTCAACCCTTTTCAGTTAATGTTGTGAGAAACTGAATTTTATGTTTTCTTCTTAGTTTGCAAATGGACATATACGGAAAGACTCGTGGGAGGATTTCATGGGCTTACTGGTTCAAGAGAGTTTTATATTACCAAGTTGCTATTACTTATGTCCTCACGAGATTAGTTCTCAACGTTTCTCAGGTTAGGATATTTTTCCTCTCTTTATTTCATGTGTTCATTATCTTGGAAGATGAGAGGCTAAATGGGTTATTTTTCAGGTCTACCTTGCTTTCTATGTGATCGATGACTTACAAATGGCTCAATCAGCGAAAGCTTTGGTACAAAACAAATTTTGTCCATTTTAAATTCATCTCATTTTGTTATATGATTATACAGTCTAAAGTTTGAACTACGACGACGCTGATAACACTATTTGATGATGATTGAATAGGTTCCTGCCATCATATACATCAGCAGTTTCGTTGTATCTATCACATTACAGGTTCACTTATTAAAAATATAACCTCAATAGATAGACATTTTTCTTCCATACATTTTTATTTTGTCAAACTCCGTTATAAAATTTGTTTACTCTCTGTAGGAGATTGCATGGACAGGCAAACTTCTCAAGGCTTACTTCTCGACTGGATGCATTCTTTGGATTTCGTGTGGAGCAGTAATCATGCTTTTAACTAAGCATATGAGTTATGCCATGTACATAATTTCGGTATTTATTGGCATAGCAAATGCCCTCATGATGGTATGATTCGATTTTTACTTGATTAGATAGATGTCTATAAAGAAAAAGAAACTTAAGACCATTTCTCTTGTCAATAATATAGGTAACTGGTGTAAGCATGCAAAATTTCCTAATTGGAGAGAATCTTAATGGCTGTGCTTTTGTTATCGGATCATTGGGCTTTCTGGACAAAATCTCGTGCGGGATTGCTTTATATATTCTTCAGTCTTATCAAAGTAAGTTTCTTAATACGTCTTAAATGCTCTGTCTATGTGTTAGAGGGTATCAGTCAAGAACAAGATATGTTGGTTTAGCCAAGCACTTGGGCTCGAGTGGTAAACAAGGTCCTGCTAGTGGGAACAATACTTGACCAGTGTCATGACCTCTGGGACCCATTTCCCCTGTAGAGTCTGGATTTAGGTCCGGCCAAACTTATCTGATATGTACACTTATAAAATTTCAAATTATGAATGCAGATGTCTCTCCTCAGCTCATGGCAATTAATCAGTTCCCACCTTCAATCACAAGGTTGGGTTTGGGTCTTGTTCCTGCAGTTTGTGCATTACTTGGTGTAATAGTAACTTGCACAATGGATTTCCACCATCCTTCCAACTCTTTGACAGCACCACTATTGACATAGTTATGTAGATAATTACTAGCACTTCTCCAACGTAAATGGTGTGGGTCACACATGGAATTTTTCATCTGTTTTGACTCATCCAAAGTTGTGTATATTTATTGAATTGTTGTTGATTATTTTACGAACATGTGTACTAAAATGTATATCATGTAACAGTATCTTTGATCGGAATGAAAGATATAGCATCACAAAAAAAATAAATAAGATACTATATTATGACATTCTTTGTTAGCTTTTATTTTAAAAAAAAAAATCGTTTTAATATTTTTTTTAAAGATAACTTATGAAAAGAATTATAATATGTTAATAAATGATTCAAAATTTTTTTATTTTTATTACAAATAGTTTATGCAAACTCATAGGTGTTTATATTGATTGTTGGTTATAGTTAGTTAGAAGTTTATTAAAATACGTTCATTTATGTAACAAACTCTAGGCAATGTATTAGTCACTATATGTAACTAATTCAATGTTAAGATGAAATTAATGAAACTCAATCCCATTATGGTATATCAATTGTCTAGATTAAGCACATTCCACATCTTCCTAAAGTTTCAAAGCTTCTGTAACAATGTTGTAATTTTTAATCGTAACGTGGAGAGTTACATTAGGAGCATTGATACATAGATATCATGGAGGTTATATTAGGAGCATTGATATATAGTGTAGCAATATGCACTTTTGTGAAAGACACACCATTTGTCCACTTAAAATCTTAAGATGATAAGTGAGTGGGTTCTCCATATATATATATATATATATATATATATATATATATATATATATATATATATATATATATATATATATATATATATAAGTCTCCACATTCATATCCAATGTGGAACTATTTCCGCACTTATACTTGCATTATTATTCTAACACATTGATGCATAAGAATTAAGAAGATGAAGATGGGAATGAATTGAAGAGGGAGAGAGAGAGAGAGAGAAACTGTAATAAACTTTCTCTCAAATAAAAAACGGTTACGGTTTACCAAATTGAATGTGATTCAGTTTATATTTCTCTCAAATGAAAAACGGTTCCAGTTTACCAAATTGAATGCGATTCAATTTATATACTACAACTCAAATTCAAATGCATCCCAAATTAAGACTAAATGCAAAACCAAATGAAATGTAAACTAATTGCAATGTTAAATATGCATTACAACTAACTGTTATCTTAAAAAATATTTAAGGTATATTTGTTTCCTATGAATAAAGGTAGTCCTTTAGAATAAGGATTGTAAGGAATTTAAAGTCAAGATGGTCGAAATTTGGTTTTATCAAACTAAAGAAATCAATGTTCAAATAGGAATTAAAGCTAAGGGTTAACAAAAGGGAGTTCGACGCAAGTAGCGAGCAAGACAGTCGAAATTGACTTCTGTCGACTAGAGGGAGTCAAAGAATTAGAAGAATTTGGGTTATTCAGTTATGCCAGTGAACAACGTCGAAGTAAGTCTAGAAGTGGGAGGATTTGAATTTTGAAGTTACCAGCAGTTGCGAGTAGTTCTATTCTGATCGAGCGCCAAATAGGTGGCGAAATCTGGAGGAGCAGTTGTCTTAGTGTAAGGAAGCGAAGAGTGCAAAGTGTTTGATGTACGTGAATCATCATATTTATTTCAATGCAAATCTTTAACTTTTCACTTGTTCCTTTTGAATTTTTTACTTGCTTTCTATTTACTTTCGAACAATCCCTTTACGTTATCATTTTCTTCGTTTAAAACGCCTTATGTCGGTCACGAGTTACCCCAGTTGGTTGAATCATATTGTGAATAAACAATTGTCATTTATTTCGGTTAAACGCCCTCTGTCGGTCACGAGTCACGAGTCAGTCGGTCGAACCATAGTGTGGAAACTTTACTTAGGCTTGTTCCCTTATTTATAGAAAATTGTTTCTCATAGTAAGGATTTCGACAGAACAAGTTGTTTTTTGGTCTCTTAGCACATGTCTTAAGATCAACTAGTCGATCTTGCAAGTAACCCTTATTTTTTAGGGCTTTGGGAAGACTAGCGGTTACCATTTTCCACAATAAATAAATTGGCACGCCCAGTGGGACCAATGCTAAGAACTTTTTCTCTTAAGTGTTTGCTAGTGTATGAAACTTAGAAGTGGAAAGTTAACCAAAGAGTATAATAAACCACCTATTAGTAGAAATGCACCAAGGATGACTATTCTTGTCACCGCAAATATAGACAAAGTACCACCACGAACATTAAGCACTACTGATCCAGTAATTTCTCAAGTTACACCTTTTCCCCCTTTGGCGACTCCAACTGCACCAGCGTCGACTGCAGTCTCAACGCCCATTCCCTAGGCTCCACCAGTGAGTCCAGGGCTTGTGATGGCTACGAACGTCATACCTAATGTACCTCGTTTTGGTACCGCTGGTCTTGTTTATGGAATGTTGTATTCTATGATGCCAGGATATCAGTCAACATCGAACGCAACAATGGTGTCAGATAAAGTTCAAAATATGACCTCTCCTTTACAAGGATCTACAACAGGAGGAAATAGAAATAACCAAAATAGAGGAATGCCTTCTCAGCCAGTAGTGTCGCCTCTTACCAATACATTTGTAGCGGTGTTAAGACAACAAATGGATGATAGTAACCATGAGTTAGTTAACATGTTGACTAATCAAATGGGTACTGTAACACCCCCTTCTATTTACCCGCGTTTTATACATAATAATCAGAGTATTATAATCACAACCAAGAAGGCGTCACAATTTAAATCATAAAATTTTAACCAAACAAATATGCTTCATCAAGAATACTCATCCATTAAATCATACTCAAAATTATGTTTAACAGCTGAAATGAAACATAATTAAATCCCGAATACTTTACTCAACAGTTATTACAGGATAATAAATCAACATAATTCCAAAATTATTAAAATATCCATTAAAGGATTCCAAACAATCGCTTTTCCCAGGTTACATCTACGAGCACGACACGACACGCGGACTAAATCAATCGACTCAATGCTAGAGCTATCCTCACCGACTCCAATGCGCCTAATCACTCAGATCCGAAATTGAGTAAGGGTGAGATTCCAATTCAATATAACATGCATTATACGCTTTTAGAATACAATGAATAAATGACACGTTAATTCATTAACTAAACACAAGTCATACTCAATGCACAAGGCGCTCACACAATGAACATGTATATAATTAAACAATGGGAATTGCAACACCGAAACCATCCTAGCATGTTACAATCCCATATGCAATGCACTCTATGCATGTGGTACCAAAACGTGAACCGCGTTCACCCACTGCTCCGTTTACTCGTGGAAAGACAGTGTAATCCATGATTCGCCCAGAACACTGAGTCAAGAATCCAATCTCTGATTCGCCCATAACCACCGGGTCAAGAATCTAGCCTCACTACCTCGCACTGTGTAAGTCTATTGGCTCGCCACCGCTCGCACAATGGGAATGAACCAATTTAACAAATGCTCATGCATGCATCATAAAAGCATGCACATCAATTCAACGGAATATGATAACAACATAATTCCACATAAATACCAATACCAATCTATCACATGATAACAACATAATCATAAATTAGATTATCACAAAGCATAAACATGCCAAACGCTTACTCTTCAATCAGTAAGACTATCACCAGTATATAATAACAATAACACATGATACCAATACAATCATGAATAACCACAAGGGAAAGAAACATCACATGAACGTCAATCTCCATTCAACTTGTCAAACAATCTAAACCAATTCATAGATTACGATCTCAACATAATTCACTTATTGCCAATCACCAATGTATCGCATTCAATCATAATGAATAATCAACACAACATTCTAAGCATTAGTCCTCATCCGATAACTCAGGCCATTCATATTAATTTCCCATTATCCTTAATTAATCACTTTTTCAAAAATTGAAAGCTCAACTATTTTTAAAATAATTTTAGCAAAATAATATTTTTCTCTTTTCAAAAGGTAGTATTTTAAATTTAAGAAATAACGCCGAAAACGGCACTCGAATCGGAGTTACGGTTTAGAAAATATGAATTTTTTGAAGTTTTAGAAGTTTTTGGAAAAATACACATGGAACCCGGTTCCTACCTATACAGGAACCGGTTCCTGTGAGTTAAAAGTACCTCGCCCCTGGTTTTTGAATGGGGAACCGGTTCCGACATATACAGGAACCGGTTCCTGAGTCTATTTTTCCCAGTTTTGACCAATTTAACACTGGGAACTCGGTTCCTCCCCACAGGGAACCGGTTCCCACGACCTGTGATAGCAATTTTGCTACTTTTTGACAGCATTTTCCGTTCTTACTCATTCCCAAACTTACTAATACGATTTGGTACATTAGGAACATCATTTCATCGTCATTTCACACTATTTTAACATCAATCAACATGGTTTATTCACTCTTATCAATTACCTGACATACTTATGATCCCTAATTCCAACACTGACACAAATAGGGTTTATTTCCTATAACTCATAATCATCATAATTCAAATTCTCTAACATACCCAATTATCCCTATGATTCCCAAAACCCATAAGGCATATCAACCGAACGAAATCATCCTTACCTCGATGATTCTTGATTCTCTTGGTGTCGGCTTTTCCTCTCTTTCCTCTGCTCTCCAATTCCACGTGAAAGCTTTCTCCAAAAACCTAGTTTTTCCTTTCTTTTCCTTTTATGTTCCTTTTAATTATTCCAATGAAATAAAATAATTAAAACTTAATAATTAGTAGAGTGATTTACTCTCTTACACCCACCGCTTACTCTGCACACCTCAACACACTTCCTCATTTAATGACCCAATTAATCCACTAAAATTAATACTCGAGACTTCATTTAATTAAATAATTAAATCCTCACTTAATTAATATTTAAATTAAATCGGGGTGTCACAACTCTCCCCACTAAAAGAGTTTTCGTCCTTGAAAACATACCTTAGATAAAATTTCGGATACGAGTCCTTCATCCGACTCTCCACTCCCAAGTTACATTTCCTTCATGGTCCTCCCAAGCTACTCTTACAGTGCTATCTCTTTACCTCGAATTGCTTCACTTTTCGATCCTCAATTCTCGCAGGCACTGCTTCAACAGTCAAGTTATCCCGCACCTGAACATCATCTATTTGAATCTCATGAGACGGATCCGCAATGTACCTCCTCAATCGAGATACATGGAAAACATCATGCAACTTAGCAAGTGACGGTAAAGCAATGATAAGCAACTTTCCCAACTCTTTGGTAATCAACGGACCAATAAAGCGGAGTCAACTTTTGACTTCAAGGCTCGACCAATACCCGCCATCGAGTAACTCTCATAAACACATGGTCTCCTTCATTAAACTCAAGATCTTTCCTCCTCTTATCATGATAACTTTTCGACGGCTCGAGAAGTTCTCATCTTCTCCTGAATCATCTTAATCCTTTAAGTTTGTTGAACAATCTCCGTCCAATCACAGACTTTCTCCGATTCATACCAACACAACGGTGTCCGACATCTCCTACCATACAATGCCTCAAACGGAGCCATACCGATGCTCGAATGAAAACTATTGTTGTAGGTAAACTCTATCAACGACAAATAGCTATCCCAAGCTCCACCTTTCTAACACACAAGCTCTCAACAAATCTTCTAACGATCAATCGCCCTCCATCGACCATCTTGCTGGATGATATGCGAACTCAATCGTAACTTAGTACCTAGAGCCTCCTGCAATCCTATCCAGAACTTAGAAGTAAACCTCGGATCTCTATCCGACACAATGCTAGACGGAATACCATGCAAACTTACAACCTTTTTGACATACAACTCTGCCAACCTCTCCATCGGATAATCCATTCTTATCGGAATGAAATGAGCAGACTTTGTCAATCGGTCGACAATAACCCAAATAGAATCACAGTTCTTCGTCGTTCTCGGCAAACCAGACACGAAATCCATTGAAATTCCATCCCATTTCCATTCCGGAACGAACAACGGTTCCATCAATCCCGACGGCTTCTGATGTTCAATCTTCGATTTCTGACACACCAAACATGCGTACACAAACTCGGCAATTTCCTTTTTCATTCCAGGCCACCAAAATAATTTCTTCAAATCATGATACATCTTAGTAGCACCAGGATGAATACTCAATCCACTACGGTGTCCTTCTTCTAAGATACTTTTTTCTAATCTCAGCAACATCCGGAACACACACTCTATCACCAAATCTCATAACGTCATTCTCACCAATTCGGAATTCACCTCCTTGACCTTGGTTAATCAATGTCAGCTTGTCCACTAAACCAACATCAGACTTCTGTCCATCTCGAATCTCTTCCAAAATACCACTAGTCAGCTTCAACATGCCCAACTTCACACTATTCTGAGTAGTTTCACATACCAAACTCAAGTCTCTGAATTGTTCCACTAAATCCAGTTCACGAATCATTAACATCGACATGTGCAAGGACTTCCTGCTCAATGCATCTGCCACCACGTTTGCCTTACCAGGATGGTAATTCCACCGAAATCATAATCCTTGAGAAATTCCAACCATCTCCTCTGCCTCATATTCAACTCCTTCTGATCAAAGAGATACTTCAGGCTCTTATGATCACTGAACACTTCAAACCGTGAGCCATACAGATAATGCCTTCAGAACTTCAAAACAAATACACCGGCTACTAAATTCAAATCATGGGTCGGATAATTCCTTTCATGCACTTTCAATTGTCTCGAAGCATAAGCCACCCTAACCCGTCAATGACGCATCATAATACATAACAAGGGACTCTTCCGGATTCGGCAAATATTAAAATCGGAGCACTAGTCAACCTCCTCTTCCACTCTTGGAATCCTTCCTCACACTCAGAATCCCAAAATAATATACACTTGGTTTTACAAATCTATTTCTCTGAGCACCTTCCAATAGCTTCTCCAATTTTCTATATCTAAAGGTGACATCTTGTAAGGTGTCATAGAAATAAGTTTTGTACCCAGAACGACATTAACAACGACTCCGACTCTCCTCAACCATCATTATATGATAAATAAATTACTTACAGGTGCTGGAACCATTTTTTTAAAACAAAGTTCATCACATTATCTTTCCAACACTTCAAACGAAACTCAAATCAGACATCCAACACTCAAATTATGGATTTTACAAGTTTTCAAAAAATAATGTTGTCGTGAAATCAATTCCCTATGATAGGTAATCGATCTCTCACCTTGTGAGAGTGAAAAATCCCAAAACCTCATAGAATGCAAAATTTGAGATTCTAACTTCAACATACCGCAACACACATCATTCACCATGATTAATTGCGTTAAGTTACGATTCCAATAACCAATTCACATCATTGCATACTTTATATCAACCATTGACACTGACACAATTAATCTTTTCAAGAACACAAAGAGGTCACTCACACTGACAACTTCACGATCAACCGGAAGCATTGCAACATTCCAATCACACCAGCTTCATCTCCTAAGAGTCATTCTTCTCAATCACCAAATATCTTCTAGGCCAAGAATATGCATCGACTCATCAAAACGATTCATAATCACTTGGTTTACTTCAAACATTCAACCCAAGGGTAGCCTCAAGCTAATTCAACATCTTGCTCAAACGATGAGTCGCTATTATTCTCAGGGAACATTAGAATTCACACCTAACTCTTCCAACCGCTTCTTCAACTCGATAACCGGATGCCGATTGCGATACGGCGCCATCGACACCGGACTAGTTCCGTGAATTAAATCTATAGTAATTCCTCCTCTCTCAGCGGCACCACCGACGCTTCTAGAAACACCTCAGAAATTCATCCACCATGGCAATCCAACTTACCGGAACAATCTCCGACAATTCTTCACTACTAATTCATCGCTCTTATATTTTCCTTTCACTTCCGTCAAGAGTACAACATAAATACCACAGCACCATCATTAATATCTACGCAACTCTAACCATCCATCTAAATTCATTATTCTTATTAGAGTCTTCGTCCACTCATATGGTTCACAAGCTTCTACCACACTTCATTCATATTCATCACTTTATGTCCCAATTAGATAGCAAGACAATTATATACCATCCAATACGATTTCGTCTACTATCAACAAGAGATTAAGGGTGATCAAGTCCTCAATTTGTCAATAGACATCGATAATCATCTTGAAGTATAAACCATCATTACCACACTTTCCGCTCTCGTAATCGTACTCACCTTTTTGCACTTCCAACTATGACTCATGGTCCAAACGATTCCAACAGCTCTAACCACACTTGCACTGTCTTTTCCAACAGTAACTCGTACCAAAGACTTACAATCGGAACATATCCGGGAAGCATCTCTTCTCCCCCACTTAGTTCCACACTACTCCTGCAATAATCGATCAGAAAGGCAACAAGTACCGGTTGTTGCACACTTGTCGCATAAAGGAATAATGACATTAAGACACTGGTCACAACGACCGACTATGCTCTGATACCACTATTGTAACACCCCCTTCTATTTACCCGCGTTTTATACATAATAATCAGAGTATTATAATCACAACCAAGAAGGCGTCACAATTTAAATCATAAAATTTTAACCAAACAGCGTCATGCTTCACTGAAGAATACTCATCCATTAAATCATACTCAAAATTATGTTTAACAGCGGAAATGAAACATAATTAAATCCCGAATACTTTACTCAACAGTTATTACAGGATAATAAATCAACATAATTCCAAAATTATTAAAATATCCATTAAAGGATTCCAAACAATCGTTTTCCCCAGTGTTACATCTACCAGAGCACGACACTGACACGCGGACTAAATCAACTGACTCAATGCTAGAGCTATCCTCACCGACTCCAATGCAGCTAATCACTTCGGATCTGAAATTGTTGAGTAAGGGTGAGATTCCAATTCAATATAACATGCATTATACGTTTTTAGAATACAACAGAATAAACAGATACGTTAATTCATTAATTAAACACAAGTCATACTCAATGCACAAGGCAGTTCACACAATGAACATGTATATAATCAAACAATGGGAATTGCAACACTGGAAACCATCCTAGCATGTTACAATCCCATATGCAATGCAGACTCTATGCATGTGGTACCAAAGCGTGAACCGCGTTCACCCACCGCTCCGCTTACTCGTGGAAAGGGTAATCCATGATTCGCCGAACACCGAGTCAAGAATCCAATCTCGATTCGCCCATAACCACCGTCAAGAATCTAGCCTCACTACCTCGCACTGTAAGTCTATTGGCTCGCCGGCTTCGCACAATGGGAATGAACCAATTTAACAAATGCTCATGCATGCATCATAAAAGCATGCACATCAATTCAACGGAATATGATAACAACATAATTCCACATAAATACCAATACCAATCTATCACATGATAACAACATAATCATAAATTAGATTATCACAAAGCATAAACATGCCAAACGCTTACTCTTCAATCAAGAAGACTATCACCGATATAATAACAATAACACATGATACCAATACAATCATGAATAACCACAAGGGAAAGAAACATCACATGAACGTCAATCTCCATTCAACTTGTCAAACAATCTAAACCAATTCATAGATTACGATCTCAACATAATTCACTTATTGCCAATCACCAATGTATCGCATTCAATCATAATGAATAATCAACACAACATTGTAAGCATTAGTCCTCATCCGATAACTCAGGCCATTCATATTAATTTCCCATTATCCTTAATTAATCACTTTTTCAAAAATTGAAAGCTCAACTATTTTTAAAATAATTTTAGCAAAATAATATTTTTCTCTTTTCAAAAGGTAGTATTTTAAATTTAAGAAATAACGCCGAAAACGGCACTCGAATCGGAGTTACGGTTTAGAAAATATGAATTTTTTGAAGTTTTAGAAGTTTTTGGAAAAATACACATGGAACCCGGTTCCTACCTATACAGAACCGTTCCGTGAGTTAAAAGTACCCTGGTTTTGAATGGGGAACCGGTTCCGACATATACAGAACCGGTTCCCGAGTCTATTTTTCCCGTTGACCATTTAACACGAACTCGTTCTCCCCACAGGAACCGGTTCCCACGACCTGTGATAGCAATTTTGCTACTTTTTGACAGCATTTTCCGTTCTTACTCATTCCCAAACTTACTAATACGATTTGGTACATTAGGAACATCATTTCATCGTCATTTCACACTATTTTAACATCAATCAACATGGTTTATTCACTCTTATCAATTACCTGACATACTTATGATCCCTAATTCCAACACTGACACAAATAGGGTTTATTTCCTATAACTCATAATCATCATAATTCAAATTCTCTAACATACCCAATTATCCCTATGATTCCCAAAACCCATAAGGCATATCAACCGAACGAAATCACCCCTTACCTCGCGATGATTCTTCGATTCTCTTGGTGTCGGCTTTTCCTCTCTTTTCCTCTGCTCTCCAATTCCACGTGAAAACAGTTTCTCCAAAAAACCTAGTTTTTCCTTTCTTTTTCCTTTTTATGTTCCTTTTAATTATTCCAATGAAATAAAATAATTAAAACTTAATAATTAGTAGAGTGATTTACTCTCTTACACCCACCGTTTACTCTGCACACCTCAACACACTTCCTCATTTAATGACCCAATTAATCCACTAAAATTAATACTCGAGACTTCATTTAATTAAATAATTAAATCCTCACTTAATTAATATTTAAATTAAATCGGGGTGTCACAACTCTCCCCCACTAAAAGAGTTTTCGTCCTCGAAAACATACCTTAGACGAAAAGTTCGGGATACGAGTCCTTCATCTGACTCTCCAGCTCCCAAGTTACATTTCCTTCAGCTGGTCCTCCCCAAGCTACTCTTACCAGTGCTATCTCTTTACCTCGCAATTGCTTCACTTTCCGATCCTCAATTCTCGCAGGCACTGCTTCAACAGTCAAGTTATCCCGCACCTGAACATCATCTATTTGAATCTCATGAGACGGATCCGAATACCTCCTCAACCGAGATACATGGAAAACATCATGCAACTTAGCAAGTGACGGTAAAGCAATGATAAGCAACTTTCCCAACTCTTTGGTAATCAAACGGACCAATAAAGCGAGTCAACTTTTTGACTTCAAGGCTCGACCAATACCCGTCATCGGAGTAACTCTCATAAACACATGGTCTCCTTCATTAAACTCAAGATCTTTCCTCCTCTTATCATGATAACTTTTCTGACGGCTCTGAGAAGTTCTCATCTTCTCCTAAATCATCTTAATCCTTTCTGAAGTTTGTTGAACAATCTCCGGTCCAATCACAGCACTTTCTCCAGATTCATACCAACACAACGGTGTCCGACATCTCCTACCATACAATGCCTCAAACGGAGCCATACCGATGCTCGAATGAAAACTATTGTTGTAGGTAAACTCTATCAACGGCAAATAGCTATCCCAAGCTCCACCTTTCTCTAACACACAAGCTCTCAACAAATCTTCTAACGACTGAATCGTCCTCTCCATCTGACCATCTGTCTGTGGATGATATGCAGAACTCAATCGTAACTTAGTACCTAAAGCCTCCTGCAATCCTATCCAGAACTTAGAAGTAAACCTCGGATCTCTATCCGACACAATGCTAGACGGAATACCATGCAAACTTACAACCTTTTTGACATACAACTCTGCCAACCTCTCCATCGGATAATCCATTCTTATCGGAATGAAGTGAGCAGACTTTGTCAATCGGTCGACAATAACCCAAATAGAATCACAGTTCTTCGTCGTTCTCGGCAAACCAGACACGAAATCCATTGAAATTCCATCCCATTTCCATTCCGGAACGAACAACGGTTCCATCAATCCCGACGGCTTCTGATGTTCAATCTTCGATTTCTGACACACCAAACATGCGTACACAAACTCGGCAATTTCCTTTTTCATTCCAGGCCACCAAAATAATTTCTTCAAATCATGATACATCTTAGTAGCACCAGGATGAATACTCAATCCACTACGGTGTCCTTCTTCTAAGATACTTTTTTCTAATCTCAGCAACATCCGGAACACACACTCTATCACCAAATCTCATAACGTCATTCTCACCAATTCGGAATTCACCTCCTTGACCTTGGTTAATCAATGTCAGCTTGTCCACTAAACCAACATCAGACTTCTGTCCATCTCGAATCTCTTCCAAAATACCACTAGTCAGCTTCAACATGCCCAACTTCACACTATTCTGAGTAGTTTCACATACCAAACTCAAGTCTCTGAATTGTTCCACTAAATCCAGTTCACGAATCATTAACATCGACATGTGCAAGGACTTCCTGCTCAATGCATCTGCCACCACGTTTGCCTTACCAGGATGGTAATTCCACCGAAATCATAATCCTTGAGAAATTCCAACCATCTCCTCTGCCTCATATTCAACTCCTTCTGATCAAAGAGATACTTCAGGCTCTTATGATCACTGAACACTTCAAACCGTGAGCCATACAGATAATGCCTTCAGAACTTCAAAACAAATACACCGGCTACCAAATTCAAATCATGGGTCGGATAATTCCTTTCATGCACTTTCAATTGTCTCGAAGCATAAGCCACCCTAACCCGTCAATGACGCATCATAATACATAACAAGGGACTCTTCCGGATTCGGCAAATATTAAAATCGGAGCACTAGTCAACCTCCTCTTCCACTCTTGGAATCCTTCCTCACACTCAGAATCCCAAAACAATATACACTTGGTTTTACAAATCTATTTCTCTGAGCACCTTCCAATAGCTTCTCCAATTTTCTATATCTAAAGGTGACATCTTGTACGGTGTCATAGAAATAAGTTTTGTACCCAGAACGACATTAACAACGACTCCAACTCTCCTCAACCATCATTATATGATAAATAAATTACTTACAGGTGCTGGAACCATTTTTTTAAAACAAATTTCATCACATTATCTTTCCAACACTTCAAACGAAACTCAAATCAGACATCCAACACTCAAATTATGGATTTTACAAGTTTTCAAAAAATAATGTTGTCAGCTTCAGGAAATCAATTCCCTATGATAGGTAATCGATCTCTCACCTTGTGAGAGTGAAAAATCCCAAAACCTCATAGAATGCAAAATTTGAGATTCTAACTTCAACATACCGCAACACACATCATTCACCATGATTAATTGCGTTAAGTTACGATTCCAATAACCAATTCACATCATTGCATACTTTATATCAACCATTGACACTGACACAATTAATCTTTTCAAGAACACAAAGAGGTCACTCACACTGACAACTTCACGATCAACCGGAAGCATTCCAACATTCCAATCACACCAACTTCATCTCCTAAGAGTCGACAGTAGAACATATTGCTAGATATTTAACTAATTCAGGGGATATGGAAAATAATGAAAAACTAAGAGTGAAAAATTTCCCTTCATCCCTTACTAAGGCAGCCTTCACATGGTTTACGACCTTACCCACAAATTCAATTGATTCATGAACCAAGTTGGAAATACTTTTTCAGGAATAGTTTTATGAGGGACATTCGAAAATTAGTTTTGTAGAATTGTCGAACATCAAAAGAAGGTTTGTTGAAAGTATCGACGATTACCTAAATAGGTTTCGGTCATTGAAAGCAAGATGCTTTACTCAGGTGCCTGAACATGAACTTGTTCAAATGGCTGTTGGAGGTTTAGATAATTTTATTAGGAAGAAAATAGATCTGAACTTTGTTAAGAGTATGTCACAACTAGCTGATAAAGTTCGACATCTTGAGCGTCTGAGATTAGAAAAGGTCAGACATACTAAGGCTAAAAAAGTGATTATGGGAGGTAGTTTGTCGAAGATTTTCTTTATCGATGAATGGTAGCCTCGTCATTATGGGAGGCGGTTTTTCGAAGATTTATTTGAATTCTATAATGGGCGAGATTTTAGCTCGTTGATTGAATAGTCAATTTGTTACTGTTTCCAGATGAAATATCTTGGTTAAAGAAGAAGTTGAATCTCGTTCTTGGTGAAACGCCACAACTCTTCGGAAACTTAGTCCATCATCGATGTTGTTTTCTCAACCACTGTTGGTCATAAGTTCTTCATTTGTTTGCACTGGAATTGATGGTCTATTATCTTTAGAAAGTCGACATGGCTCTCTTGTTTTTGCTAGCTCCTCTATTAGGGGATAATTTTCCGTCTATCTATGGATCGTTGCTATTATTTCCTCTTTTCCTACTCCTCATGTATTGAGTCGATGTTATTATATCACTTCTTTGGGATTTACCCCAGCAAAGTTGAGTTCCTATTCCCCAGTGGAGTTGTTGTCTTTTTTCTTCCATGGGATCGAGTTTCTTTCCCCAGTAGTTTTTTTTCTTGGATTTGTTGTCATTCTTAGCGTGACCTTGTTATTTTAGCTTCCCCAGCATTGTCCTGTTTCCCATGTGGAGTTCATTCTCTTGCATTTCATAACCATTGAATATTGCATGGCATCTTAGTGCCAAAAATAGGGCTTGTGTTATATTTAAGTATCTTTTATCCTGTCGAGGCGAAGTTTTCCTTCTTATCTCTGGATAGGAGAAAATTAAATAAGGGAAGCTATTGTATCCCAATTTCCCCCCTAAGATTCTCTAACATCTCATTCCATTGCATTTCACAAAGATCACAAATTGGGTCTCTCCCTCTCTCTCTCTCTCTCTCTCTCTTATCTTTGGATTTGCCCTTTGGAGATTACCAAGCACCTTTGAATGTGTTTATTTATTGTGTGTGATGATTGATGCTTGGATAATCATGATGTGTATATCATTTTTTTTCTAGATGTTTTGATGTAGGTGGATGATGCAAGGGTTTCTTATTCAAGAAGTCAATAGGTTCATGAGTTTATTTCCATGCCCTCTCTCCCCATTTCTCAATTATTGGAAATGTTGTTTCTCATTGAATACTTCTATTTCCATCTACTATGGTATCTCATCTTGAGTGTGTTCTACATATGTGAAGAAGATCATCAAAGTTGAAGAATTTCCCTCACCATGGCCATCTACTTTGAAATTAGGGTTATTGACTTCTGAAGACCATATATTGGTGATTATGTGAAGTTTGTAGATGATTCCAAATCCATTTGACTTTTAAAAATACTTATAACATGAATATTCTTTGATCCAAGGATTTTAATTGATTAGAAGATTGTTTTGAAGGTATATGATTGCAAACTCCCTAGATTGATACTTCATCTATCTTGTATGACTTCAAAGGATCATAACTTGGTCATTCCTTATCTACTTGAGCTCATTATTTTTTCACAATGAACCTAAGGATGTATAATACAACTTAGTTCAATTTTTAGGAAGAGAAAATGCTTGGAAATATTCCTCAGAAGTCAAAAGATTACAAGCCATTGATGGATTTCTCAATTCCTGATCAATCAACTTCAAGAGATCATCTCTTGATCTTCATTTATCACCTTGAGGTTATTATTTTTGCACAACAATCTTGAAGATGTAAATTTATCCCCATTTAAGTTTCAAAGATTGAAAGTGTTTGGAAGTTTCTTGAAGAAGTCAAAAGATTATATGTCATTTCATGATTTTTCATCAACTTCACAAGGCCATAACTCTCTCAATTTTTGGATTTTTTGGATGGTTCTTTTTGAAAAATTCTCTTTGAGAGGTCTACTTCATATCATCTTTGATGTCCAAGAGCAAATTTTGAATGTAAGGCCATGTTTGGATTGAAAAGATTATAAGTCATTTTTTGTGAAAGACTTGGAATTTTTTCTAAGTGTAGAAAATCAAACGATTTCTCACGATTTCAAGAGGGAACAACTTATAGCTCAAGATGCCATATGACACCTTTCCAAGAAAATTGTAAAGTATGCAACCTCAACTTTCCAAAGAGTCCAAGATGACATCATAAAGGTCCCTGAGTAATGAGAACCATGGCTGCAAAGAGGGCATCATGAAATTGGAGTTTTGCTCGAAGTTAGATTTTGTTTTTCATAATGTGGATTTTAATGACCAAATTGATGCATTTTTTTGACTTAAACATGATTAACAAAGTTGCAAAGCTTGATTAGAGGGCTGAAACACACGATTTGGATGAGTTTTGGTCATGTGCAAGTCACACATTTTACACTACACGGATTAGCTTGGTTTGCACGATTTGATCACAATTTCTCCTCACTTTAATCACCATTAACTTCCCTATAAACAGAGGACCATTCCTCAATTATTTTGTCAATATTTGAGATCCAGAAAATCGCTGCCAAACTGACTCCAAACCTCACATTTCTGCAAATTCGTTTTCACTCTTAAAGCCTTTCTAGTTTGAAATTAACCATTGATTCTTCTTCCTTGAACTTCACTGAAGCTAACAGAGCAAGAATCGTGCTTTGAGGTCCCCTGAATCATGCTATCCAAGTCAAATTTTAGAGCTCTAAAAGTGAACTTCGTTCAGGTAGGATTCGTGACCAAATTGTTTCAAATCAAGCACTAATTTGTTCTCCTCATGTCCCTAATCCTCGTAATCTTCACCATTTGCATTTTCATTGAGAATTGACTCTGAATTTCTGAAAAAAAGTGTTCGCTATATTTTTGATTTTCTTCAAATTGTCCTTTGTACAGGTGAAATAAATTTTTTGCGATGGTACCATTAGAATCGTATTGAAGAGACAAATCCAATGGTACCGGTCTGAGGAATTTATTTCACAGTTTTGGAAACACAAATTGGAGATGGCTGGAGGTTGAAGACGACCTATGTGTCCGTCTTCAACCAATGAAGTAATGCCATGTAATTTTTTCAAATCCGCTTCGGTGTGATTGCCTTACAATGCGCGTTTTATAAGAGCCCTTGGATCTTATTACTTTAGTGAGTCAGACTCGATCCAACGCGCCATACATTTTCGTTTTATTATAGTTTTAATTTCTAATCTGGTATAAAAACCAATGAGGTCCATATCAAGCACATCGCGTTTGATCCATTGGATTATCTTACTAACGTGTTTTGACTGTGATCCAATGACCTACATTTTTTTGACTTTTATTTTCTGATTTTATATTTTAAATGTTTTAAACTTCAAAAATCATAGAAAATCCATTTTGACTAAAAAATTATGAAAAAATTCACAAAAATATTTTGAAATATTCTCTCTCTGATTTTTATTTTTTTCATAATTTTATTTTCAGATTTGATATTTTTTTAATGATTTTTCTCTTTTATTTGATGTTTTAAAATGTTTTAAAATACTTTTTGACATTTAAAAATTCTAAAACAATTATGGAAGGATCCAATAGTCATTTGACAAATATTGGTGACCTCAGTTTATTTTATTCCTGATTTTGCTATTTTTGTCAATTTTTGGTTTGTTTTTATTAATTTCATTACTTTTAAAATATAAAAAATAAAGTTTCTGACTTTTAAAAAATTTTGAAACTTTTGTCCGCACTTGTTGACCTTTGTTTGACCTTGGATAATTCTCTTGGAATTTTATATTGGTGCATGGATACCATTATGTATTTCGTCAATTAAAATCCAATTAAATAATTCATTTTCAAACAATTTATATTTGTTTTATGATTAAAAACTCATTGTTGATTTTTGGATTTATTTTGAGTAATAAATTTCCTCAACATCAATGGAACTTGGGTGTTGATAGGTCTCATTGTTAGAACATAATTTGGTTCTACACCTACCTTAGAAGTTTTGATGATAACAAGTATTGTTGATGACAATTATGTTTTGACCCTGATAATTAAATATTTTGTATGAAACATTGTTGTCTTCTTATTTTTAAAGTATGCAGATGAAGTTTTGACCTTGAAAGGAAAAGAAGAACAATCTATAGTTCTGATAGTAGAAGAAAATTCTGATCTGAATATATACAGAAGTTCTGATACAAAGAAGTTTCTGATCTAAATATATACAAAAGTTCTGATACAATGGATATATGTCAGAAGATTCATCCATGATCTGAAGTTTAATTTCACGTTCTAAGAGAAGTTCTGATGAACTTCTAAAAGCACCAAAGGTTGCACCAAACTCTGATCAAAACCTTGTCCGCTGATCTAAAAACTTTAAAGCTCTGCTACATCATCTTCTGATCAAGACATAAAGGATTCAAGTCAAACTCCTGAAAGCACCATGCTCTACAAATTCTGATACCTATGTTTTGGTTGCTTTGTTCTGATGCATTACTATTTATTCCATAAAGATTTGAAGCAACGGCTGAATTCCAACATGATCTTGTTTTTATGGAATGAACAGTTAAGTCCAAATATCATCATTCCATATATAGATTATATGTCTCCAACGGATAAGTTTTCTTGACGAATATATAAAGATCCATCCATGAAGAGAATAAAAATAAGAACTCATGCGCGTACAACAAAAAGGGAAATCTTAAAGAAATCATTCATATTCTCTAGTTCCTGAGTGCTTGAAAAATATTGTAAGAAATCACAGTTGTGATATAGCTTTTTAGAAGAATTGTAAAACACACAACTTTGTAATCGATTGAAAAGTTGAAAATCCTTGAGAAACCGAGTTGTGGTTGATCTCGAGAAGACTAAGACAATTGTCTTAGTGAGTTGTAATCAGTGGCGGAGCCAAGACCCCAGGCCAGGGGGTGCAAGCTATTTTTAATTTTTTATTAACATTTTAATATATATATATATATATATATATATATATATATATATATATATATATATATATATATATAATGAAAAGAATTATATATTATAATATTTTTTATTAATTCTAATTTATAAAAATCATTAAATATTCTATATATTCAAATTTTTAAATATATATGACTTTGAGAAACAAAAATTAAGTTGATGAATTTTGTGGTTAATTTTGATGTTATATAATACAGTTTTAATTTTTTGATTTAAGATTTAGCACTTTTCAATGGGAAGATTTAGGACAGTGTTTAGTATGCACTAATTTATACAACAGTTTTAATTTTTAATAGTTTATTTTTAATAGTTTATACGATAGAGTTTATATAATAGGTACTACTTATATGTCAAATTATGTAGGGTCCGTATGCGCTTTAGTTTTTTGAGAGAATAATTAGGGCAGCTTTTACTAGTTTGTAAATTTTGGTATGGTTGAGATTTGAGAGTTGGTGGCCGGGTGCAGTGATTAAATTTGAGGGGGTGCAAGAAGCAAAACTATACTATTATTGATGTTAATTTAAGAATTTGAGGGGGTTCAGCTGCACCCCCTGGCTACTACCTGCGTCCGCCCCTGGTTGTAATCAAGTTCTGATTAGTGAATTAAGACCTCGTTGAGAGAGGCAAATCACCTTGATGAGTGGACTGGAGTAGTTTGAGTTCAAACGAACCAGGATAAAAATAACCTTGTCAAATTACTTTAATTTCAAAACCCTAATTCAAACCCCCTTTCTTGCGTTTTTCAAACTTCACTCATGACCAAATCCACCAAGATAGTTGGTTGCTTTTGACGAAGTTAGACCGATAAATTCATCTGATGCATTGTTAGACTTTGAGACTTGTTCCTCCTTCCCTATTCTTTTTCTTTTTTCTTTGAAGTATACCTCGGGGTCCATTCTGGTCCCTTATCTATAAAAAGTGTTAGTCCTTTCCGTCCATTTTTTCAAACGACGCCAATTTTTTGACTTGGTGGCAGATGACGTAGCACTTGGTCATCATACACGTGGCATAGTAAGCATAACTTTTAAAAACATTTCAAAATTTTGCACTAACCAAGATTTGAACCCAAGACAACTTGATTGCTACAAACTATACTTACCACCAAACCACTTTGCTACATGTGTATTATATTAACAAATGATATATATATATATATATATATATATATATATATATATATATATATATATATATATATATATATATATATATATATATATATATATATATATATATATATATATATATATATATATATATATATTATTATTATTATTATTATTATTATTATTATTACTACTTTGATTTAAAAAATAAAAACTGAATAATATTCTATTTTGCATATAAATAATATTTTTACCATTTTTTTGCATGAATAAATTATTAAAAAATAAATAAAGAAATATTATATGTTTTTTAAAACTGAATATTATATTTATAAAACCGAATATATGTTTAAAAATGGTATAATATATAAGGATATTATTATTATTTTTAAAAAACGAAATATTGTTAATATTATTTTTAAAAAAATCCAGAATATTAATAATATTATTAAATTTACTTATATTATTAAATTTATAAAAATAATATTATTAGTAATAATAATATTCAGGATTTAATAATATTATTAATATTATTTTTAAAACTCAGAATATTAATAATATTATTAAATTAACTTATATTATTAAATTTACAATAATTTCTGGATTTTCAATAAAATTAAATTTACAATAATTTCTCATAACTTGTTACTACCAATTTTCAATATTATAAATTTAATAATATAAGTAAATTTAATAATATTATTAATATTCTGGATTTTTAAATAATATTAATAATATTATTAAATCTAGAATATTATTATTATTAATAATATTATTTTTATAAATTTAATAATATATGTAAATTTAATAATATTATTAATATTCTAGATTTTAAAAAATAATATTAATAATATTATTAAATTCTGAATATTATTATTAATAATAATATGATTATTTTAAATTTAATAATATAAGTAAATTTAATAATATTATTAATATTCAGGATTTTTAAAAAATAATATTAATATTATTTCGTTTTTAAAAAATAATAATAATATCCTTATATATTATACCATTTTTAAACATATATTATTTGGTGTTATAAATATAATATTCAATTTTTTAAAACATATAATATTTATTTATTTATTTATTAATAATTTATTCATGCAAAAATATGGTAAAAATATTATTTATATGCAAAATAGAATATTATTCAGTGTTTATTTTTTTAAATCAAAGTAATAATAATAATAAAAAAAATAATAATAATAATAGTAATAACAATAATAATCATAATAATAATGTGAAATTGAATGAACAGAGCGAGATGCACAAAGCAAGAGCAAGATGGGAGTGCTTACTTTGGAATACCAGAAATAATAAACTTGGTAATAAAATTGAATGAAAAAATAAACATTAATTGTGAAATGGTGTAGTGGAAATTTGATATTGCTTGCAAGCAAGATGTCCTGGGTTTAAATTTGGTCTAAAACAAAAATTTTGGAATGTTTTTTCAAACTATTAATGACCTTAAAAATGAATGTTGCCAAGTCATGTGCCATGCGTACAAACATGAGCCATGTCAGATGCCACCAAGTCAAAAAATTGACGTCGTTTGAAAAAATGGACGGAAAGGACTAACGTGCCACGCGTACAAACATGAGCCATGTCAGATGTCACCAAGTCAAAAAATTGACGTCGTTTGAAAAAATGGACGGAAAGGACTAACGTGGAACTTTTTGTACAATTATAGGACCACTTTGACACTTTTTATAGATAAGGGACCAGAATGGACCCCGAGGTATACTTAAGGGACCAAAAAGGGTATTTTGCCTTTTTCTTTTGTCCCGAATCGGAAAATGATCAATTGGTGGCATGAACTTTAATGTTCAAAAAAAGCCCTAAAAGATTGTTTGAGTCTTGATTTTGTTTCAACACATGTGATACTTGTCGTGTGGTCGCTATGATTTTTTAATCAAGCTGATGGCAAGTTTTCACTAACCTTGTCCAATTGAAATTCTCAATCATCTTTGATCAAATGGTGATTGCTCCAAAATCGATGATATATTTGACAAGTTTCAAGATGGTCATCTTGCTAACCTTACTAACAATTGACTTTTCAGTGATATACTTGACAAAAATTAATTGAAACTTGTCGTGTGGTCCCTATGATTCTATCAAGCTTCTGGCAAGTCCTCATACGCAAGCTTCAAGATGGTCACCTTCCTAACAACTAATTACTAATCATTGACTTTACTTTATGCTTTTATCTTATGCCTTTATTTTTCGCCCTTTATTTTACGCTCTTTACTTTATGCATTTTACTTTTACCATTTACATTTCATGTCATTTTTCTTTGCTCACTTGAGCATTTTATTTTTTTGCCATTTTGAATTTTCTCACTTGAGCTTTATTTTTCTTTTTTTAAAACATCTAATAACCCAACTTAAACATAAAAAACTTTTGATTGAACTTGGTTACTATCCCTATTGTCGAAGTTTGACCTTTGGACTTAGGATTAGGGCCTCTACCTCAGCTCGGAGATTTCTGTGATCTTGACGTTATTCTGTCTCGCTTGGTTATTATCTTTGTATGCAGGTTATTCCATTTATACTCGATTAGGAGTGGATTTCCTCCAAGTACAGTCGTTACTCTGCCCGTTTTTCTTGAGACATGAATTCATATGAGGAATTGATTTATCTGAAGCTTGGTTTTTTTGTCTGGTTATTTGTTGCTTGTGTGGTAATCCAAAGGATGGGATATGGTATTGGCTTTTTGATGTCGTGTACTAGCTTTCTCACCCGGTTAGATCTTTCTTTACCCTTACCTTTTACTTTATGCACATAGGTTAGCTTCTTCATCTCCTCCCATATTCTTTAATTTTCAAAATCTTCTCCCTTTTTTTCAAAGGATTCTTGTTTTCAAAACTTGAACCGCTTTCATAAAAAACTTGGATTTAGGTCCATGCATTTTCAAACTTCTTTTCTTAATAAACTTTCGATTCATTTAATAATACTTTGACCATTTTTCACAAGACTAAAAAACAAATAACCTCATTCAAACTTTTTGAGCCCTTTGTGGTTTTTCTAAAAACCATTTTCTTAAAATCAACCAACACACAATTTAGTCTTTTTTACCCGAACTACATGAGTTTTGATTTCAACATTGCACATTGTTGGTATGTAGGCATGGAACTCATTAGAAGATCCATCAAATAAAAAATTATAAAAAATACTTCTTTTCTCACCTCCATCATCCATTTTGTACATACTCTTTTTTAGCACACACATACAAATTTTCAAAAAAGCTCCTACTGAGTACCGTAGATGTTTTAGGTGTCTAACACCTCTTATTTGCATAACTAACCCCCAGTCCCTGATCTCTGATTTTTTATAGGATTTTTATTTTCTCTTTTTCCTAGTCCTTTGGATAAAATAAAAGCGCGGTGGCGACTCTGTTATTATTTTTTGAGTTATGTCAATTCAATGGCTTACACTCGTAGTTTTTGCCGCTACACATTAGAGCGAAAAATCTGGATGATATTTTGACTTTATTTTATAGGTTGGTGATAGTCAACTATTTTTTTAGATTTAATCGATTAGAGTAGTTGAGAATTTAAGTCATGCTGGTTGATTGACGTGGGCACATACTGATCAAGGTCATAATCGATTATGCCTTAGAGTTAAACAATTATGAGGCGTAGACTTTAAATTTCAAAAAGCCTTTAACCAATTAGACCTATATGGTAATCAAATATGTAATCTAACTATATACTCCTTGCTCTTTTTGGCCTTAGAATACATTTGGCCTTTGTCTTTTTCTCTTGGCACCATTTTTTTCAACACAACACTTTTGGCAGAATATGTCACTTTAAGCATGGAAATATTTCAGGAAATAAATTTAACTCAAACAAAAAAATATGTTTGGTGATAAAATAATACCCACTAAGCATAATTAAGACGACATTCTAAAGATTTTCATAAGATTTTTCTGACTCAATTTTTACCAAGTGTACCTCTAAGAGTAACTTGATACACGAGTTGTCAAAAAATTCTTAGGAGTGACATGATCATTAAATATCCTTAAACTTCATAATCATCAGAGCCATCATGGCTATTAAACAAAACCATCAACGCTAACAAGAAACATCTATATCAATCATTATCAGATCCATCAAACGTCATCTTACACTTTGTATACTTAGAGTATACACATGCTTTGCAAAACTTAATCAAACTTTTACTAAGCTCGTTAAATCCTACGAAGCATTCTTGCAAAACAACTTAATTTTTCATCTTTGGTGTCCAAGTATTTTTGGGTCCTGTTGCATTAGTGGGTTTAAGAGGTCTAAAGTTATTTCTATTAGACCATCTTAAATCATTTAACTTATCATAAAATATGTCTTCAAATGGCCAAACTTATTATAAAAGTGTACTACACAATTGAATTTCTTTCCTAGCATGGCAAATATTTCTAAAAGACCTATTAGGTTTAAATCCTAATCCATTTTTTATTTTACGTAGATCTTTAATTTAAAAAAAATTAAATCAAGTTTAAATTTTCTCTCAATAATTTTTTTTAAGGTTTCATGTAAGTCGGTTAGTTCAATTTTGAGAGATTTGCATATTTCATGTTTTTTTATTTTATTTTAAGGATTCGTTTCTAATGCTAGAAATTTCTTCACCATGAATTTTATTGCTAGTTTCTATAATTCTTTAAAATTAACAATTCTCTTTCTAATTTATCATTATCTTTATTGAGCTTAACATTTAGCTTTAAATATTTGATCATATGTTGTAGATGTTACCTTAGTGTCATTGTCTTCTCTTGAAGCTTTGAAGCACACATGATCTTCTTCGTCATATTCCCTAGTTTCAAAAGATACTTCATAAGAGTCTTATGATGTATTGTCTGAGATATTATTGAAGACATCTTTGCAAGATTTTCTTGAGGTTGTATCATCTTTATGTGATGAATTTTCAACTTTTTTTTTTATATTTCCATGATTCCACTTGATGAAGCTTCTTTACCTCTTCTACTGGATAGAGCTTCTTGAACTCCTCTACTAGATGACAATTCTTAGTGATATTGTTCACTTACTGTCATTTTTATTTCAAAGGACATCTCTAGTGTTAGATCTATAATTTATTTCTTTTGATGATGAAGATGATGATTCTTCTAGTATTCTTGAATTCATCCATTCATCTTTCAACATCTAGATTATTTTGTTTAGTTTATCAATGGTTTCTTCCTTCCTAGATTTTTCCCTAAACTCAACAAGTACAATATCATCTTTTGAATTAAGGATTGGATATGATTTCTAGTTATGATACTTGAATCTATGATATACTCCCTTTGTCTTATATTATAAGAGAAATTCACTTTTTAGATTCAATGAATAATTATTGTATTTGATCTATATATGTATATCATATACATTAATTATTAAATGAATCTAAAAAGTGAATTCCTCTTATAATATGGGACGGATGGGATATGTTAAATATAAAACATTTAACATAACCTCCAAGGATTCCAATGTTTGAGCACCATCCACGTAGATGATCTTCATGTTAATTTGGTGTTTCATCTTCCTAGATTCGTATGTTGATTATATCTTGATCAATTTTAGGAAAATATTCATAGACCATTTCAAGAGTGTTACATACTTCATTGGCATAAATACAATTGAAAACATGTAAGTACTTACTGGTGCTTAGAATACTCATAATTAAGTACTTGACTTTAGAATCGATTTTAACTTTTATTATCTTCTTTGGTCCAACGAAAATTGCGTTTATTTACTAATTTATAATCAACATGGTAAGTAAGAATAAACAAATCATTGATGATTAAATCCCACATTTTAAAATCATATGTTTTAATAAAACTTTCTATTCTAGTTTTCCATAAGTTTAATCTTTCACCAGGTGTATTAATGAAAATACCTTTGTTTAAAACAAAAGGGTTTGTAGTCATCATTCTATCTTTTATCACAATTAGTATTATAATAATAGATAGATTTTTATGCTATTTGTTGAACAAGTGACTTCAAACACAGGGGGGGTGTTTTGAAAAAAATATCATATTCAAAAATCTTTGGTGAATAAAATTGCTTAAAGCAATCATGTAACTTAAACAAAGATAAAGTAGATGACTAAATAACAAGAAGGAAATTAAGGTAAATAAGAAAATAACAAAAATATAAAAGATATGGAATTAGAAGATTGCAACAGATATTTACAAAAGTTCGGCTTAACCATTTGGTCCATTTCTCTCTCTAAGAATTTCTTCTTGAGAGTTTCTATTATATGTATGAGCTTTTTAGAGTTTATTCCCTAGATCCTTTTTACAATCAAACTTGAAATTTTACACTGAATATCCTCCAAATAAAACACGAGATTTTTTTATACCAGACTAATCTCGAATCAAACAAGAGCATTTATACCACACGTACTTCAAGAAGCAAACATATATTTTCACGAACAATCTCACGAAGGTGAAACTCCCAAAGCAAACACATATTTTCATGGACAATCTCAAAATATTTCACTCCGATACCGCTAAGAAAATTTTAGTGAAATGAGAGAAATGATAAGAAAAATAGTAGAGAGTGAGAAAGAGTGTTAAAATACATTTTTTCTAGTATAGTTTAAAAGTGAGGAAAGCCCTCTATTTATAGGAGATAAATCTAGCTCAAAAATAAAAACTATCCATGCGCTTATTAATTCTCATAATCAATTATGCTTAATCATTATGTGCTTCATAAAAATAGAAACCCTTATTGAAAAAAGGAAACCCAATAAAAGCTAGTGTATTAATCAATTAGAATTTTTTCTTAATTGATTAGGAACCTTTAAACCTTTCTCTAACCGATTGTCTAAGGTCCTTAATCAATTACGAAGCGTATATAAGGCTTTTAAATGTTAAAGAGCATTTTTTATAAACCATACAAATATTTTGATGGTTTCTAGGAGTTTTATCAAATAAAAGAGGTTAGAAATATTTTTGGGTGAGTGTGTGGTTAGTCTTATTAATTTATGAGTTACTCTAATATATTTTACAAGACTTTGATAACTCAGACATGAACCAAACAAGCTTTCACACTCCCACTCTTTTATAGAGTCCAAAGCTTCAAATGTTTTTGCTAAATTCATCAATGGTTCATCACTTTATCTAAGACTTGACTTCACTTTTATCTAGTGAGGCTTGATAAAACTTCTTAATTGATAGAATAATTAGAATATTTTTTTTGACCGATGATCATCAAGGATTCTATCAAATACCACTTGACAAAAGGTGTTGTCTTTAAGAGATTGAATTTGACATTGTGATCTCTCATATTAAATATCTTTTAATGTGATAAGTATTATTTTAAAAATTATAAAATTAATAGTTTAAAAGTAGTGTGTGTAACTTAACTTAACTGATATCTGATAATTAAGAACAGAGTTGCAGATTGTTTGTTTAGAGTTGAATTCTTGACAACATCATTCTTTTATATACAATAAGTAGCTGATACTTATAAATAAATAAATTTTAAAAAATTAAAAGTAACTAGTATTTATAATAATGACTAAAAAACTAAAGCATTTTTTTAAATAATAACTAAAAGAAATGTAAAGACTCCTTTACTATTTTGCTCTTTATTATTTGTCTTTTTATCAAATCTATTTGTCCAATTGTATTAAGGACACATGTTAAAAAATTTAAATTATACTAAAATTATGATAAACTTTAACAATTAAATATATAGTTTAAATGATATTTTTAATATATGTTAGCATTTTCTATAAGTTAATATAATTTGTTTTTAAAAAGGCTTTCATAATCGTGATCTTTTCAAAGATGTGTGTGATTATTATTAAACAACCACCTACAGTAAACAATCCTTCAATGGCAAACTAACTTCACTTTCAGCATTTGCTGCATAATCACTTATTCATGCATTATTATTATTACCAAGCTTTCTCTAGACTATAAGTATATGGTAGCTCAAATGGCCATTTAACTCTTATTGGTAGTTGAAACTATTAATCAAAATTTCTTAGTTTTTAATACTTTCTATTTCTTGTAAATTTCTATTTTAACAAAAATGTCCACCTCTTAATATTTTTTGCCTCTGTATACTCTCTTCACCATATCTTCCAAATATTCATCAACCTTAAAAATCTCTAACTATACACACATGCAAAAAATTCAAACTAGTTATATATACAAAATTGAAAGCTAGCTCCACTAAAATTTCAAACTCATGAGCTTGTAATTTGAGTGATCTAAAAATTACAAACACATATCATAATGTCACATATGGATATATCATAATGCATGACTAAGTAGGATACACAATAATAAGAACATGGAACAAAGTTAAGACTTTTTTTTTTCTCAAAAAAAAATTAAGACATTTTTTGCTAACCAAAATATAAGATTAGCAAATACATATATAGAAAATAGATCAAACAAATAATCATAAGTAGATAAAACTCAAAATTAAAATTTTCTCTAATTAACCTGATAACTTGAAAACAGGTTTTTTTGCAGCATCACCTAAATGAGGATCACGTTTAGCCTTAATTAAATGCCCCAAAACCTTAGCATAACGACGAACCAATTTCTTAAACTTCAAACCTTGAATATTGTCTTTTTGTTGCATCCTAACAAGTTGAAGTTGTTTCTCTTCCTCCGAAAAATGTTCTCCAAGTGAGTTTCTTCCTTTGCTATTATCACCTTCTTCGCTACTACTACTACACTTCATTGTTCTCTCTTTCTCTTCTCCAACAATCAATTGCTTCAAGCTCGTGTGATCATTATTATTAATATTACCTTCTTTCGCCTCGCGAAGGGTGGTTTCGAGAGACACAACATCTTTTGTTGTTGAAACATCCTTTGATATTGGTTTCTCATTTTGCTTCCTTGTTCTTCTTGACATTGTTATGTCATAGTGGCGTTTCACCGCCGAGGATTGAACCTCCATTTGGTATGTTTGTGTGACTTTGATTTGTTTTTTGGTTGAAATCTCTCTCAAAGACAAGCCATGATTGTAAGTATTAGAGAGCAAGAAAATTTGTTCACTTTCTTAAAGAGCAAACTAAAGGAGGTAGTTTAGAGGGCTTTCAAAAAGGTGAAATGTCTGTTTTCTGACTGTCCGTTTGTGATAATTGAAAGTTGAACTCTCCAATGTTAATGAAGTTGAAGGAAATGAATTTGAGGGAAGTGTCACCAAACTTTAGACAATTTCTTAATAATGGGCTTGTGATAGACTCATGTAGGAATAGACTATGTTTGGTCCATTTTGGGCCCAAATTCAACCTCTATGTTTGATTAGTCTTCTTTACCTATAGTTGATTTATTTGCTTCTTTCTAGATTAGGATTCTTTTACTATAAGAATCATCTTTTGACAAATATGTTAGTCTATTTAATTTATTACTTTAAAATTTGGATTTGAGATTGAGGAAGTTGCAGATATAGATTATTTGGTTCAATCAAATTAAATTATGGAAGTTTAATCAGTTCGAGTTTAACCAGATGACAAATAAATAAAAAGATAAGATAGATCAAGTATAATTCAAATATTATAATTCTTGTTAACTTCGAATTTTTGATATAAAAGAGATTAAAATAACCAATAAATTTTTTGAATTAGTTGGTTGAACTAGCCGATTGCTTCGATTTTTAAAAATATTTAATTAAAGTAGAAATCAAATCATTCATATTATGAATTCTTCAAATTAGCAATTTTAAAATTTAGTCGTTCGAAGAGCCTAATTAAAAAATTCATTTTTAAATTATTTTTAATAGATAATAGTAGTCTAGTGGTCACAACACATCGGTTGAACTCGAGCAACTACATAAAAAAAAATTCATCACAATCAAACTACTATACTGAAATTTATTAAGAGAGATAAACATCTTTACATTTTTAACATATTGGGCAAATAAAAAAAGTTGTTTCTTGTCCAATGAATACAACTCGAAAAATTAGAGAGGAGTAAGATCTAAACCCATGCCGGGTAGTTGGTTGTATTGTTTTCAGATGCAGTGGGAGCTAAGGATCATTCAATCTGAAACTATTTATCATTTCTTCAACCAATGTTTTTCTATTGCCACAAGCATATGGTAAGTTAGATAATGTATGGTCTAATAATAATAATGTATAGTGTATTAAATGAAATGAACTTTTCTTAATATATGCCTATGGTTATTTTGGGGGTTATGCTTTCTGTGGTAGGTGAGTAAGAAGTCAATATTTTGCATGATTTTGGTAAGTTTGTTAACTTTTCGAAACATAGAAGACACGCCTATGTTTCTATATGAAGGAAAAGGTTCTTTCATTCCCAATGAGTACTTTTTTTTGGGTAAAAGAATTCATTGATAGAAAGGATACTAGAAGAAGGAATGGTAATGGCATGGTATGAATGTTATTCCCAATTTGAAATTCAAGATAATCTCCTCTCCCTCTCCCTAAAAATAGTTAAGTAATATCTTGTTGTCATGAGAAGAGAAAGAACTGAACTTTCATAAATGTTCACAAGTTTTGAATCAAAACCACTAGAATTTTGTAACTCAAAATAGCTATGACATCCTCTAAGGTTATGTCCAATGGTATCATTATTCAACATTCTCTTTTTTTATTTTTTATACTATACATCATCTTCTCTTTCTTTTACCTAATAATTCAACACATATTTAATTTTTACTCACTACAATGATTTTGTTTAATAAAATTTAACACTTTATCTCACCACCATTCACAACACACTAAAAATTTAAGCATTCAAAATAATCAATAAAATTTTACAAAGTATTTTGTGGGTCCCACTTTCTCCTCGTTCAACATGTTGAATGCTTTCAACATCAATTAATTCATCTCACTTTCAACACTATATTCAACACTCTCATTGCAAACATTCAACTATTGAATTTTTTTTCAACACCCTCATTGTACATAGCCTAAGAAATTCTTGCACATCATTTTTTAAAACTCATGGTTTGTACTCCCTTCTTATGTGAAAAAAGACTAAAATATAAATAGTCGATTTGTCTCACTTATTTAAATGAAGAATGTTAATTTAAAATTAAGAAATATAGAGAGAGAAAATAGGAGAGAAACTCATTCTCGTTTTTTATGCATCCGTCTCACCAAAATGACGATCACTGATTCTTTAACTGTCGAATTGAGCTGAAAATTGTTGAGCTTGTTCGAAACACATATATCTAATTTTTGACCGTTAGGATCTTAATAACAAGGTCTGAGTTGAGAGATATTGGCTTCGCACTAAAGCTGCAGATTTGGGAAATTTTTCATCTTTTTTATTCTTATTTGTAAGTTAGTTTGCTATGTGATGTGTGGTTGTTATCTTTGTGAATCACTTTAAAACTTTGTTGTATCCTCAATTGATTATAATAGAGCTTTTTCTTTGGTCTGGACGACTCGTGGTTTTTACTCTCATATTGAGAAGTTTTTCACGTTAAAAATATCAATGTTCTTTTGTGTCTTTATTGTTTGATTTCCGTATTATATTTGTTGTTGATCCTTAAGGTTCCTACAAGTTTGAGAAATGTTATATCTGTTGCGTATTAGTCTATTATTGTGTCTTAATTTTCTGTCAAAGTGGTATTAGAGCTATTGGTTAACGAATATTTTACTTGTTCGAATAAAGGAGTCAAATATAAAGATGAAGATGGTATTGTTGAATGGTTCTAATTACCAATTATGGAATGACAAGATAAAAGACTTACTATTTGTGAAGAAATTGCATTTACTGGTTTTTAGTTCCGCAAAAGAGGATTCTATATCTGATGAAGAATACAAATTTGAACATCAACATGTATGTGATTTTATTCGACATTATGTAGAAGATAATGTTTGTAATCATATTTCAAATGATACACATGAAAAAAAAACTTATGGGAGAAGATAGAGTCATTGTATGCCTCTAAATCCGAGAATAATAAATTGTTCTTGTTGAATAGCTTCATAAGTTTGAATTATAAGAAGGGGACTTCTATTTTAGATCACTTGAGTGAATTCTTCTTGATAATGATATTTTGGGACTATTTCTATTTCTATCTTTACTAGAGTCTTAGGAGACATTTTGGGTTTTTATTACAAGTTATGCTCCTAAAGGTGTTGTTTCTTTAGAAACGGCTAAGGGTGGTATTCTGAATGAGGAGGTGAAAAGGAAGGCGCAAGGTTCTTCATCTCAATCTGAGGTACTTGTCACTGAAAATGGGAGGGGGAAGAAGTCATAAAAAGGAACTGAATGGTGGTAGAGAGAATAGCAAAACCAAGTCCAAGCCACGATACAAGAATCTGGAGTGTAATTATTATCACAAAATAGGACACGTACAAAAGTATTGTTATTAGTGGAAAAGGGATAACAAATACAGGAAAGACAAGTCTAAACAAAGAGATCATGATGATGATCGTATTACTCTTGCTACTAGTAATGATCTTGTTATTCTATGTGATCACGAGTCCATTAATCTTGTATCAGACAAGAGCATGTGGATAGTTGACAGTGGTGTTACATTGCATGTTACACTAAGGAAGGATTTCTTCACATCTTATACTTCTAGTGTTTTTGGAGTGTTGAAGATGGGTAATGATGGTGTATCTAAGGTAATTGGTGTTGGTGATGTTTGCTTGTAAACCAACCTGGGAAAGCAATTATTGCTTAGATGTGTCAAACATGCTCCAGATGTCCGCTTTAATTTGATCTCTACGCATATGCTTGATGATTGTGGTTATGACAATCACTTTGATTTTGGAAAGTGGAAACTCAACAAAGGTAGCTTGGTTGTGCCTAGAGGGGAAAAGCTTTCTAAATTGTATTGGACAAAAGATTTGATTGTTAGGGACAGTGTGAATGTTATCGACATGGATGCATCTTTGTGACAAAATATTGATTCTCTATTTTATATTTTATGATGATTATTATTTCCTTGAATCTACTTCCAAACTTTATTGACTGAAGTCATTGTTCTTTGCAAGGTTGGTGAGGGGCTTTCAGTTGACGGTATATTGAAGAATTGGTCCCGATTGAATCAACATTTTTTATGGAAGAATAAAGTGAGAATAGGGAAGCTTTGATATCACTTTTTGAAAAGTTCGGAGAAGAATGGTTGGAGCGAGATTTTTCTACTTGGGTTGGTGTAAACATGTATTTCAATCATCTTCAATTTGTTTTATAATTGTTATATAAGAAAATTTTTTGTATTGTTGTAGTTTGTACAAACTATTGTTTTGCGGTTTGCTGCTTATGTGGATAATAATACATCACTCTATCTTATATGTGGGTTACTGTTTTCTCTTTTAATGATGTTTTTAGTGTAACTCAGTGCATTCTAGCTAACGATGGTGATGATCATCCATCAACACATATGAAAGTTGGATATTGTGTTGCCAAGGTATTGAATATAATGTTATAAGATTTCAATAATTAGGAAAATTTTGCATATAAGAGATTCTTTTGTTACCGACAATTTTAAATAAAAATTGTGATTATGTTTTATGATTGTGTTATATTCAGGGCAAGGTACCTCTGTTATCTGTGGAAGTACTGCATGACTTGCATATACTCATTTTTTCTAAATGTGGCGGAAACTAAGGTAGTAGAATTGTACTTTTGGAATTTGGTTTTTAACTTCTCTGTTGTCAAATAGTTGTTATAGTGATATTGTTTTGCAATAGGCCATGTTTACAATAGTGTTGTGAAATGGAAGCTATAGGCACACTTTAGCATTAATATTGTCGACACATTACTATATTTTTTCAGTTATCAGTAACCTTCATAAATTTGTTTAATCAAAGTTTGTTTTAAGAAGCTTGGTTGCATTATTTACACATAGTGTAGTTTCTATAACCCTTCCAATAGGGAAGTCCTACCTTCAACTATGGGGTTACAATTGCAATGATGGCAACATCTTTTGTCTCTCTTTTTAAGGTAAGCACTAGGTCTGTTGAAAGAATCTACGAAATATATTTCACTTTGAATTTTAAATAATTTTCATGTTTGTATGTAGTCTACTGGTACGTTTTATGTTATGGCTAGATATGGAGGTGCAATGCCCATGCCACCTTCTGTTATCAGCCGTGAATTTAGCTAGTTGGTAAGGTTCATAATATTTTGTAATTACTTCTGGAATTTTGAAAAAGAAATGTATGATGTATTTTCATGTGTCACTCTTATTGTTATTTCAGGGAGTAGTTTCTTTGTTCAATGGCATGTTTGGTTCTCACACCGACAGTGAAACACCAGTGTAGGTTTATTTATATTTCTTACATAAAAAAATTTCCAATTATATCATTATAAGTTCTCTCTAATTAATTGTTTGTGTAGTTAAGCTTTCCAATTATATCATTTTTTATGGGAACTTAAATTTCATTTAAGAAAAAGATGAAACTACAACAGCAGATGGATGGTGATCAAAACAATAATCCCCAGTCCAAGTTTGAGAACCACAAACTCTGGCCAAACAAACAAGATTATGGGCCTCAGTAGTGTTTGCTCGCGGAGTAAAAATAACTTTAACATAAATAAACAAAGACATAAGGCTTAAACAATCTAACACAATGGGATCAATTTCCGCAATTTTGAGATTCCCCTGGATACAATCCGCCACTGATAAACACTTTGTATATATGATCAAATTTCTCCATTATAGAGTGAAAGCTGTCTCCAAACACCAACGAACACACACATCTTCTTCCAGCACCAGGGACTGCATAACATGTTGTAACACCGTCGGGGAAGCATCCAGCATCCACCACTGCCCTGAGTACAACGGGGTCGCCTTCCTGAAGATTGTCATCTGGAGATGGAGCCACGGAAAATTGTGAGGCGCAGGTTACTTCGCTAAAATCATGGACAAGAGCGGTGGTAGCAGCAATTGCAGCCAAAGGGTCTGTTATACTATTCTTAAAAACCATGTTGTTCCTAAACTTCCAGATATGCCAGAGGCCAACACCAATCCATTGGGCCCCCAAACTGTCTTTTCCACCAAGCCAAAACAGCAACCAATCACGAATATTAGGATTTGGGGGAATATGGATTCCCATAGGGACTGCAAACCAAAAGGAACGGGAGAAATGGCATTCAAGAAACAAATGCTCTTCGGTTTCCTTGGCGCCCTGACACAGAGGGCAGCAAGTATTCAAAACCATACCTTTCTTTTGAAGATTAGAACGCAGCGGAAGAATGAATTTTGCCAGGCACCAGAGAAAAGACTTTGAAGCATTTGGGAGGTTTAGGCCCCAAATTTTCCTCCACGGAGTATTAGAACCAATCGAAGACGATTCGGCTGATAATCTTTCTTTTTCCACACCAATGAAATGATAGGTAGATTTCATAGAGAAGTCACCATCCTTACCAGGGAACCAAAGCAACTTTTCCTCAGGAAAACGACGAGAAATAGGAATACTTAAGATTTTCCGAGCTTCGAAAGCATTGAACGACGCTTCCACAAGCTCAACACGCCATTGTTTCAGGTCATCATCAATTAGGCAGTCAAACCTAGCATCGCTTCTTAACCTATTTGGATCACTCAAAACCAGAGAATTGGAATTTCCAGGTAGCCAATTATCGTTATATAACCGAACAGATTTTCCATTACAAATTTTCCATCTGTACCCGGAGGAGAGAAAATCTTTATCACTGAGAATACTCCTTCGGGCGTAACTCGGATTGTAACCCAAACCCGCCTCAAGGATGTTACACTTTGGATAGTAACGAGCTTTGAAAACTTTTCCCACCAGTGAATCCTCCCCATGAAGGAGCCTTCAGACTTGTTTCCCAAGAAGGGCTTTGTTGAAATCCTCCATTTCCCTAAACCCCGTGCCACCATTACACTTCACTTTTTCCAACATCTCCCAACGGATACAGTGGAGTTTTCTTTCCCCCTCCTTCGCACCCCACCAGAATTTTGCAACCATATTTTTAATTTGTTCACAAATGCCCACAGGAAGTTTATATCAAGACATAATATAATTGGGAATAGCTTAGACCACAAACTTGATCAGTGTTTCCCTGCCCGCCCCGATAAACATTTTTCCTTCCACCCTTTTAGTTTCTTCCAAACTCTCTCAACCACAAAGGAGAAAACTGCCTTCTTTGATCTACCAAAAACAATCGGAAGACCAAGATATTTTGCGTGACTATGAACTTTGTTGTAACCCAAAACATTGCAAATGGCAGACCCATTATCAATGGGGACATTCCTGCTAAAAGAGATCTCAGATTTATCCACATTCACAGTTTGTCCAGAATCCCTTTGGTATTTGGAAAGGATCTTCACAATGGCAGCAGCTTCTTGGGTGTTGGCCTTGGAAAAAATTCGGCTATCATCCGCAAAAAAGATGTATGAAATGCAAGGAGCACCCCTGGCCACATTAATACCATGCAACTTCTTCTTCCTCACTTCAGACGCAATAACACTCGTTAGGACATTAGAGCAGAGAATGAAAATATAGGGTGAAAGGGGGTCCCCTTGGCGAAAGCCTCACTCAGGATGGAAACATCTACTTGGTTGACCATTGATAAGAATTTGATACGAGACGGAGGTTATACATCACATGATGAATGACATGAAGTCACTAGCAAAACCCATTGATGACAGCATGAGTTCAATAAAGTCCCACTCCATTCTATCGTACGCCTTGGACATGTCTAGCTTCAAATCCATAGCCCCTTTCTTTCCCGTTGTTTTCTTTTTAAGCCAATGGAAACATTCCATGGCTATGATCCCATTATCAATTATTTTCCTTCAAGCCACAAAAGCGCTCTGTTCTTCATCGATTAACGACGGGAGCAGGGGTTTTAAACGGTTTGCAATGCATTTAGTAATAACTTTCATGCTAACATTATAGAGACTGATCGGCCTGAAATCATTCGGTGTTACAGGATTTTTCTTCTTGGGGATCAAGCAGATGTAGGTCTTGTTGGTCAAATCTGGAGCCTTTCTTTTATTTAAAATATCAAGAGCAAGATTCGTAACATCATGTCCTACAATATGCCAGTATTTCTGATAGAAAAGCACAGGGATACCGTCGGAGCCAGGGGATTTTGTTGGGTGCATTTGGGAGATTGCCTCTTTAACATCCTAAACATTAAACATTTGACTGCAAATAGTACCAGTCTCCAGATTCACTCTATTCCTCACACCTTCACACAGTTCAGCGCCATCCTCAGATCCAGCAGCACCAAAGATTTCAGTGAAATAAGTGACAAATATTCGTTCAATATCCTCTTCCTTCCTCCACCAAAACCCAGCTTCATCTTTCACCTTTCAAATTATGTTGTTCTTCTTCCGTTGGCTGGCTTTCCCATGGAAAAATTTGGAGTTTTTGTCCCCATCTTTAAGCTATAGGGCTTTGCTTCTTTGTCTCCAAATGGTCTCCTTCGAAGCTAGAAGTTCATCCAGTTTTTTTGTGAGAGTCGTTAATTCCTCCATCTTCGTTCTTGTGTTTGTCCACTGGTTTAGCTCCTTTAATATTTCTTTTACCTTCATAATCTCTTTTCTGATATTGTTGCTTCTATACTTCTCAAAAAGCATGCTGAGGGAGCTTAGATCCCTAAAATTTTCAACAGTAGGTCTATTAGATTTATTCCACACTCTTATCACCGCTTCCTCACACCTATTATCCTTCGTCCAAACCTCCTCAAACCGAAAAGTGAATTTTCGCCTTCTCTTCTTTTGGTTGGGGTCTGCTTCCAATTCAAAAGCTAATGCAGCATGATCAGAGTTACTCCTGTAGATGTGTTTAGTTTTAATTGGGCCAAATATGTTGATGAAAGAAAAATTTCCCCACATTGTATCCAATCTACATTGAACATTCTCCAAGCCTTCTCTGCCATTTGTCCATTAAACGGGTAGCCCTCAAAACCAACATCCAACAAATCACATCTTTGAATGGCATGTCTTCCCCATGATAGCTGAAAATTTGATCTAGCAATGCCTCCCAATTTATCATCAGCACTGATTGTGTCATTGAAGTCCCCAAAATAGCACCATTTTGCAGCATCCTATTTTAAGCTTCTCAACAACTACCAAGTGAAGTGTTTGTTTCCTTCCTCCGGGTAGCCGTAAATAGCGACAAAATGAACCAAATCTCCTTCCTCATCATTAGTAAACATACCAGCAATATGGTTAATTGAGAAAGATGAGATCGAGATCTCAATCCCATCCTTCCACATTAAGAAAAACCCTCATCCCTGACTTCTAACTTCCCCACTACAATCCACACCCACACTATGGTTAAAACCACACTTAATTCTAATATTCTGCATCTTAGTCTCCTTTAATCTCGTTTCCATTAAGGACACCGGCATGGGATTTTCATTTTTGGTGAGCCTTGACAAGGCTCGAACTGTACGAGGATTCCCCAACCCCCTACAGTTCCAACTCAAGAGGTTCATTGGGATAGGCGGTGTTGGTCTTCTAACACCACCTCTGGTATTCTTGATGTGTTCCTATTTCCATCTGTGTTCCCCTCGTCCCCTTGTCTCCTCTTCTTCTCCTCTCTCTCGATCTCCATTGGTGTGATGCTCTTAATAACAACCTCAACTAGTTGTCGCTTTTTGAGCTCCGCTTCTAGTTTCTTTGCTACATTGGTTGATTTGGGTTTTGCTCCTCATTGGCGCTTCCATTTTGAGGACTCCTTTGTTTTTTTTTATCTCGCTTGTTTTTCCCTCCTTTCCAGTTGAGATGGCAACCGCCCCCAGAGATTCTACAACACTCTCCACCTCCTTACTCCCTTTTCCGTTGTTAATTATCTCCTTCATTCCTTCAATTTGGTCACTGGGCGAAGTTGTTTGCCCCTTGTCTGTTGTACTTTCTTTGCTGTTACTTGGAGACTCAAGCAGGTTTCTACTCACACTTCCCGAACTTTGATCTTTCCTCCCCTCTTCCACAGCCCTTGGTAACGGTGAGGCTCGTAACTAGGGGCCAAAGAATAAATCTTGTTCTTCTATTTCCTCGTATCCTTCTGCTCCAGTCTCTCCCAGTTCCTCACAATCCTTGAGCTGGTGTCTGATCTTACCACACACAAAACAAAAGGTTGGTAAGCGTTCATACTTAAAGAAAACTTTCAGCCGTTTCTCTTGATATTTCAGGACCGTGCCTCATTTTAACGGTTTCCTCAGATCCACCTTCACTTTGATTCGAAGAAATCTACCCATTCTATTAACTTCCTTCTGGTCTATTTCAAGGAATTCCCCCACAATGTTTCCCAATTTCTTTGCCATCTTTTCAGATCGAAGCTTCAGAGGTAGGTCATAGACTCTGGTCCAGAAGATTCTGTAGTTCATCTCGAGCCCAGATGGTTGTTCTTCCCCAGAAACTCTTTCAAGAATCAGTAGGTTCCTGTCGAAGTTCCAAGGGCCCCCTCTTAGTACCGTATCTGCATCTTTCTTGTTAGTAAAACGGAACAAAAAGAGGTTTTTCTCCAGATCTTGAGCTTCAACATTGTTCTTAAGGCACCAAGCTTGAATCATTGTCGCTTTGAAAGCTCTAGCATTAAAAGGGCTATTAGTCCAGAGTTTCTCTACCAAAGTTCGGTGAAAAAGCTCTTCTCCAAGTGTCGTCTCTCTGTCCACCGTGATACCCTCCTCCTCTGATAATGGAACATTTTTCCACTTCTCCATAAGGAACAACACCAGAAAAGTTTTAAAAACCAACCTAATATGCAGGTTGCAAGAAAAATTAAGGGAAAGATCCCTAGAGAAGTTCAGATTCCCAAAGGAAAAAGAAAGAAAAAGAGGTTAAAGTGACCTAGAAAAGACACCGAACCTAGAGGGTAGGTGAGGAGACACGATAAGTTAGAGAGAGATGCTCTCGCTTCTCTCTAGAACACGTGGGTTGGGACTTAGTTTACTTTCCAATTATATCATTGTAAGCATATAAAACTTTACATTTCGGAAGATATGGTTCCTATAATTTAAAGTAAAACATGGACAGTACAACTTCTGAATCAAACGTTTAGGAAGATAAAAGATTAACCTATTGTGTCGTACATGTCGGAGACACTAATGGACAAGGGAGAAGTATTTGATTTGTTCTTTTTATTTAAGTAGGTCAAAACCATTGTAAAAAATGTCCTTACTTAATCTTTGTTAGTAACTATCTATTGTTTCTGTTGCTTAGCTCTGCTTTGTTTTTTGTGGAAAAAAAAAAAGGAAAGAAGTAGTCATATGAATACACATATATAAAGAAGCATTCTTTTGCTACCATGAAATAAACAAAGCAAATATTGAATGAATGTAACACCTACAGCAATGTAACTTTTGAATAGGAGTTTTTTTGGTGAAAATTAATGTTTAATATCAAAATTTTGGGATGGATTATGATGTACTTTGTTAAACTTGCAATGCAAAAATGACATCCTTATAATGTGAGGATAAATTAGAAAATATGGTCAAGAGGAGGTGTATGGGCCCTCTTACGGAATGCTGCAACTTTGTTTTTGTTTATTTCATAGTGAGAGTTATGTTATGAAGGATGAAAAACACAAGAAAGGGGGTTTGAATTAGGGTTTTGAAACTAAAAACAATTTAACACAATTATTTTTATCCTGGTTCGTTTGAATTCAAACTACTCTAGTCCATCCGTCAAAGTGATTTGTCTCTCTCAACGAGGTCTTAATCCATTAATCAAATCTTGATTACAAATCACAAAGACAACCGTCTTTGTCTTCTTGAGATTTAACCACAACTTGGTTCTCAAGGAAATTTACTCAAACAATCTATTATTGTGTAATTAAAATTGTTTCTACAAAGCTGTATCCCAACTGTGATGTTTTTACACAAAACTTAAGCTCCAATACTATTCAAGAGATAATTGAAAAGAATAAAAATAAAAGCTTTGATTTTCTCTTTGAGATCTGCCTGTGTAAGCAAGCGTTGTAACCTTGGTTGTTCTTTGATACTCCTTTAAAAAGCCAATTTGATTTGAACCGTTGGAGACATAAGAACTTGAATATGGAATGTTTTGATAAATGCTATGAATGATCTTTTCCATAAATATGGATCTTGTCTGAAGACAGCCGTTACTTCTTGATTTCCATATATGTAACAAGTAACGCATCAGAATTAGAGTTTGTGACCTGCAGTTTGGTGCTATCAGAAGTTTAAACAAGATAGAACTTATTTATAAGAGCGTGACAAGATTCATGCATTCAGAGTGTACCATTCTTTTTGTGAGACTAGAACTTCTTTCTTCTATTATCAGAACTTCTTCTATATATTTTATCAAAATTTTAGAGAGTAAAAATATTCTATGTAAAATCTTATTAATCAGAATCAAAACAAAATTATCATCAAATTTATTTGTTATCGTCAAAACTCTTAAAGTGACGTAGAACCACTAGTTAAGGGACAAAGCACCGAAGAATTTGCAACACATCTTCACCAATTTCATGTTTGCATGCGTTATTTTTTTCATGTGTACAATCTGTTTTATGGTTCACATATCTTAGATGGTGGTGGTATGACTACCCCATGAATAAATAGGATTATGTATGCACTTCCAACATCATAGGTTTACTGTATTTTAATTTATCTATGACTCATGTTTTAGTTTAATGAAGTTTGTTCTTAACAAGAACTTCATTTTTCAATAACCATTAAAATGTGTATTATTCCAAAAATCATGTTATAACTTGTATTATTACTTTTTTTCATATGATTAAAATAAATAAAAGTAAAAATAATATATTAATTTAAACATGATAAAAATGTTTGTTTTTTAATTAATTATATCTATAATATTTTTATTTTATATTTTTAATATAAGATAAATAATTGAGTTAAATATGTTTTTAGTTCCTATAAAATTATCAAAAATGAATTTTAGTTCATAGAAAAAAAAAATCGATTTTCAGTCCCTATATTATTATTTTAACACGCAGTTTTAGTCCCTCAACAAGGATTAAATCTGCGTGCAAATGTAATTATATAGGGACTAAAATTCGACATTTTTTTATAAGGACTAAAAACCAAAATTAAGATACTTATAAGGACCAAAAATATATTTAACCCAATATAATTTAAAAATAATATATGAAAATTGAAATATATATTATAATTGAAACAATTTTACTAAAAGAATTTTGTTTTAGTCAATATATATATATATATATATATATATATATATATATATATATATATATATATATATATATATATATATATATATATATATATATATATAAACAATTTTAGTAAATAAATTTTATTTTTAACATTTATAAATTTAATACATTTTGAAAAGAAAAATGTATGTATCACACTAGTACCCGTGCAAATGCAAGGGTAACACATTACTACCATGTGAGCGTATGGTAATCATATCAAAATCAGTATCCGTAAAAAATGTGCGAGTAAGTGTGAGTGCACCGGTAACCATACTAAAATTTGTCGAACGCACAGGTTTAATATAAAGGAAAATAAAAGAAAAACTTATGTGAGTTATACTACTATTTTCTAAATATTTTTAAGAGTGAATATTCATTTTAGCCCCCTCACAATAATTGGAGAGTCCATATTAATTCCTAAGAAAAAAATCTCTATTCAACCAAAGACCAATTTGTCAATGGTCAATTAGCTCTACCATTAGATCAATGTATTTTCCTTGCTTCAACTTACAAATAACAATTATATCAATATATTTCTTATTATTTTTTAATTATTAGAAAAAATGTATACCTTTTGATCTCAAACAAAAAAAAGACCATTTTTAATTTCTTACAAAATTTAATTGAATCATGTTAGTCACATATGTTCAATCATATATTATTGTAACATCACATTAGAATCAGACAACAAAATTTCTACTGTTTTATCACATACGTTATAGATGTATTATTAAATTCAAAATAGTATAGTGTTGTATTATTTGAAATATTAACTTAGTTTCTCAATTAATCACATAAATGAATCATTATTTGTGAAAATTAATTTTTACATATATTTGAATATTTTTGGATCTACACCCCTAGTCCACACTCTCTACTTGTCCCATTTCAATTTTCTTTATCACTTTTACTTTTTATTTTTAATTGTTTAACATTTTTATATTATATATCAAACTTCATAAAAAAATATGCTTAAATAATTAATTACTTTAAATATTTGAAATCAAAAAAATATTATATTGAAAATTTGGCTCAAAATTTAATCTTTATTATAATTAAATAATCTCCACTTCACTTTTGACGGTATTATTTAATTTTTTTATACTTTTTTTTTAATTTAACCTTTATCATAATTAAATAAATAAATAAAATTTATTTTATTAATATTAAGATTTAAATTAATAATTATTTTTTTTAATTTATCCTTTATCATAATTAAATAATCTCCATTTTCCACCATATTATTTAACTTTTTATACTTTTTAAATTTAGTTTTTACCATAATTAAATAAATATATCAAAATTTGCAAACCATTTATTTTATTAAAATTAGTGTTAAAAATTAATTAGAAAATATCATAAAAATAATTAATAAAATAAAAAAATAAGAATTAAAAATAAAATATTTAAAACTAAATAAAAAACACCATAAAAATAATTAATAAAGTAGAAAAATAAGGATTAATATTTTTTTGTAAGGATTAAAATAGAAAAATAATCATTAATAATTAAGGATTAATAATTAATAAAATAGAAAAATAAGGGTTAAACAAACATAATTATTATTTTTATAAATTATTCAAATCGATAACATATTTTTTGAGAAAAAAAATTTATTTTATGAAAAATAGAAATATTTTGAACAAATTACAAAATAAGCTGGAGTAAAATCCGCTGAAATATTTCCTGCTGAGTTACCTGGGGTATTTTATTAGTAAATGGTTTTTATTTAAAATTTGAAATCCGCAGGAAAATCCACAGGTATACCTTCAAAATTTGTTGCGGAATCGTGTTTCGCAGAAATATTTATTATATTTAATAAAGTCGCAGAAAAATCCGCAGATATTCCTGCAGATTTATTTTCGCAGAAAATTCTTGTACTTCGAGTAGTGATAATGATAATTTGATGTTATAGATGATACTCTAGCGTAATCCGATGTCGAGGATTCACAAATATGCAATTTGGTGTAAATTTAGACACTCAAGTTATTTAAATAAGAAACTTCAAAATTAAAATTGAATTATTTAAATAAGAAACTTCAAAATTTAACTATGATATTTTTGTCTTTAATTTAGAAAAGAAGATTAATTGAGATCTAGGAAATATGTATGGTTTAAATATGTATATATATTAATGTTAACAATGAACAAAGATGTATTTTTGGTTAAAAAAACACAAAGATGTATTTCAAACATGGTTACAGCCAAGACATATTATCTTTAAATTAACGAGTAATACAAGTTTCCACTTGAATGATTCCTTTTGAATCAAAACTAAAAAATTTGAAGCATTTCTCTTGGATAAAAATTTAAGCACCGTCTGTGCTCCCAGACATGAGACATGTCCGACACATAATGACATGAAGCACAATAAATATTCCTTTTGAAATTCAAGCACCGCCCACCAATACACACTCCACTAGATAATGGCATTGATAAAGAAATTGTATATGAATGAACTAAGAAAAGAATGTAAAGCATTATGGATTATATGTAACTAACTCTATTGATAGCAGAATCAGATGCGGATTTATATGGGAGCGGGAGGGAGCCAAGTTTCTCCTCAACTTCATGTGAATGATTGTTAAAGTTAATTTTATATTTGCATAATAAGATCATGAGTTCTTGCATAAGATCATGAGTTTCACACTTAATTCCACCAAATTTTATATTTATTTTTAAAAAAACATTGTTACTGACATCCACCTCATTTAATAATATATGTTAATTTTTAAAACAATTCTTTTAGTATATCATTTATTTTTTGACACCTTCAAAAAATTTCCTCAAAAACCGTCACTAAGTAAAATAACTAAGAAATCATTAGAGCCTCAAAATATGTGAATTATATTTTGGACATAAATTGATAGATCAAAACGATTGATTAATTATTAAAAAAATTCCTAAATTTTTTATAAAAAATTCGATTCAATTCATTTATAAGTTCCATCTATTAAAATATTTTTACTAGAAGAAATCCATTTATACATAAAATTAATTTAAATATTTTAAATAACTTGACAATAATTCATTTAATTTTAAACTCCAGTAAAATAACATTTTTTTAAACTTCCTTTTACTAGATTTATAAGCAAATTTTGTTTGAAAAATTACATAATTTTTTTAAAGAAATAATTAATTTAAATATTTTAAATAACTTGACAACAATTCATTTAATTTTTAAAATTCAGAAAAATAATATTTTTTAAATCTGTCTTTTAATAAATTTTAAGCAAAACTTTATTTGAAAAATTACACAAAAAATATTTTAAAAAAACCCCTCTCTCTCTCAACATTATCATGTTTGTCCTTACGATAATGGACGTTAGTCAAAGTCAAAAAATTGCTTCCATGTGGCATTTAAGGTGATGATATGGATAAGATTGACCATATCCCCCTTAATCGCCTTCCCTACGTGCTTCAACCTCAATCTCCTTTTTCCATTTCTCAAATTTATCAGCATAGTCAACATCTGCAGACACTACACAACAGGTCACATAGCCTCACATAGTCTCTAAGAACACAATTAACAATAATGAAATACAAAAAATCAAAACAATTAAGAAGAAAAAATAAGTTATACCCGCAATTGAAGAAGAATCAGGTCGATTAAATTAATCCCACAACTGCGAAATTGAAGACAAAGCTTGTTGTTGTACCCCAAAATTTACCCTCTTCATTTTAAACTTATTTGGCTTATAATTCCATTATCACGAGCGTACATGCATATCATTGATCTCATGGTTATGAGGTTCACATTATCTCAAGCTGCAGAAGAAACTAGGTGTTTTAACTAGTTTGGACTATTTTGAATCAAAAATCGATATTTCGCGGTTCGGGTGCATAATTTACAACTTTTGGTCAGAAGGTGATCTTGGGTTGTTTCTACAGGCGTCGAAACCATTTTAGTATTTTTCTTCATTTTATATGTTTGGACCAAAAGTCGATTCATAAAGAAAGAACTATGATAGTTCATTTTCTTTTGAAGCGGAATTCAATTTTCTATGCATTTCAGACGCTCAGAAATTCATAACTCTCAGCTTGTTTGGTATTTTTGGCTTATTTTAGATTGGCGAGTCCATATCGGTATTATCTCCAACTTTTATTCTCAGGTCAGGGGCTAATTTTGTGCAGAGAGTCTCCAGAAAATTGATATTTCAAGAGCATTAAGCTGTTTTTTTAGCTGAATCGTGTTCACAATGACGTTAAAAAATTCATAACTTTTGACTGGAATGTCAGAAATGAGTGGCTTTGGCGTACAAAATTTCGTCTAAACGTCCTCTCCTACTTTCGTTCTCGGGCCGAGAGCTAATTTCTTAAGGATAAGGACCAGAATTTTATTCTTTGAAGGTGTATTTGAGTTGAACTAGACATCAATTCATCTGACACGCAATATTCAAAAAATCATATATATCTCAATTTTTATCCGATTACGACTGGAATGGTACCAAAAGTTTACAAATTCAGTTGATTCAATTTTCGTTCATATCCCGAGTTAGGATTTTGATTAGAAGATCCTCGTTCGCGACATTTTCCCTAGGTTGCGCAATGAAAATTCTGCATGTGTCGAAGTTTCTCAACGTCAGCTAAAACTTCAAAAATTCATATCTCCTTAACCGTTTGTCCGATGGAGCATAAATTTTTTCAACGCGACATGAAATTTCGTTCCAGACATTTTACGTGTTGAACTCGATTTCAAATTCCGCACGGATCACGAGATCTGGGGATGTGGACGAAATTTACCCGAATAAAGCCAATTTGGGCCCAATTTTAAGTCCAATTCACCCAAGACCATTTTTCAAAGTATAAATCAATTTTTGCTCTCATAATTTGGGGGGATTCTTCATTTTGGCAAATTTTAGCTGTTACAACATTCTTCTATTCTCTCTCAATTCTCTAGAATCAAATCAAGTTTTTTCTCCAAGTTTTTCAAGAACATTCAACAACATCATCAAGAATTTGATCAAGAGTTGAAGTTTTCCCTCTCTTCTCCTTAATTTTTGCGCCCCTCTATCTCCTTATTATCTCCTCCGATCTTCAATTCGACATCGGCGATCTCTTCTTCTCAATCTCCTTTTCATTTTGACGGTAAGATTTCTTGATTTAAGCACTTTTGCATAATTGATTCTTGAATAAGCACTTTTATAGAATTGATAATTGAATCAAAACTTTTTGAGGAATTGAATTGTGATTATGGATTAGGTTGTGAAACTGTGGTTTGATGTAATCATAATGTCAAAATCTGGAATTGGATGATCAAAAAGCACTTATTGATTAATTGATTTTCTTAGGAAAATTGTTTATTCAATTGGTTAATTGTCGATGTTTATGTGTTTGATCATGTACAAAACCATGTTTGTTCATGTACAAAACCATGTATTGATAGGTGTAGTTTATGTGTTTGATCAAAGACTTAAACCATGTTGTCAAGCCTAAAAATGCAAAAATAAGCCTATGCTTCAGTGAAATAATCGGTTACCTCAGGATGGTAACCAATTACCTCACCATTTTCACGTTGAAAATTTTCAGATTTTTGCTGGTACCCAGTTACCTCAACTGGCAAAATTACTATTTTTTGCAATTTTGGTTGAAGTATTCGGTTACCACTCCCAAGTAACTGGTTACCTCACTGAGTCAATGACCAAATTTTGCGTTTTTTGGCTGAAGTAACCGGTTACCATTCTGAAGTAACTGGTTGCCTTATTGAAATACGAAAAAAAATGTGTTCCTTTGCTCAATTGCCATGCTTCCTCCAAGCTTTCTTCTACTTTTTCTTACCTATATTTTCCTTGTTATTTTTGACATGTTTGTTAATTATGCAAGGTACTTGGAGATAGTTTTCGATTGCATAATTATCACTTGATTATGTAATCGGAAAACTCATTCGGGTCATTATTTTGTGGTCCGATCTTGTGTTCAACACACAATCTTTCATTCTAGTGCCCCATATTTTTGCATAATAAATCTTGTGCAGGTACTCTTTGAAATGAATGTGTCGACACACATTTCGTTTGCCATTGCACATTGGTTAATGTATTTTGTGCAGATTTTTGTTGTACGGATGTGTCGACACACATTCTGTTAGCCGTTATACATTGGTTAATGTATTTGGTGCAGGATTTTGCTGTACGGGTGAGTCGACATATATTATGTTTGTCGTAGTACATTGATTAATGTACGTTATGTAGGTGTTTGATTGACTCAGATATGTATGCCACGTATCCCTTGACTTGTGTATACATTGTGTGCACATTATTTGTTTGCATTTCTTGGATGGTTAGGTTTTCTATTGATATTCGGATGTGTCCACCACACATTCCGACCTTGTTTATTGATGCTTCGACGCATTGCTTACCGAATTTTCTTTGTTGATGCCAGCTGTTTACAAGGTTTTCCGGTTTTCTTTGCTATTGCTATAGCTTATTACTCCTTGATATTCATTTTGTATTTTCTCATACCTTTTTATTGCATTCTATTACTGCTTTCTAGAGATCATAAGAATTAGGGGCTTTTATCGTTTTCCTTTCCATGAGAAGTAGGAATAGAGATGCATGACGAGGGTCTCTGTTGCTGATCATGTCAGGAACCCCTATGGTTTATTTAAAGACCCGTTTAGGGCGATTCCGCATTTGGTTTGCTACTTTTGTTTGGTGTGTTTAAAATCCTACCATGGTAGTATGTATTCCTGCAGGTGTGTTTACATTTTATGCGCAAAGTCCTCAGAGAAGGCACATCCCAACTCCCCTATTGAATTCCTCAAGAGAAGGCAAGCGGAAAGGGTTCGCAATCGATCCCCACACTTTCGTCTGTGTCATCCTTAGCTCGCACGCATCACGATGCTTCCTAATTATCTAGTTCGTTAGTGGATAAGGGTCCTCCTTTTTGTCCCTTTATATTTTATTTGGGGTTCGCACTGGCACGCGCTTATACTCGCATTATTCATATACTCTTCCCACTTGGTGACATGATACCAAGGCGCATACATTTTCTCCAACCACAAGGCTTGTTTGTTTCGAATAAAGCCCTCCCATGTTTTCCCTCTCCCTCCCCGCATTTGATTGTACATTGCATTATTTGTGTGCTTTTGCCAAATGACTTGTTTGCTTCCTCTTTTTGGATCACTTGGTTCTTCAACCAAGGTGGATATTAGGATAGTTTCCCCTAGGACCACTCGGTTAGGGTAGCTCTCGAGCTAAGACATTAGGATAGTCATCCATGTATGCTAACATAGGTAGATGTTCCATTTTCATCCTTGACTTAGGGCCACCTTTGTATGATAACATTAGAAATAGAGCTAGATGATCCCCCTTATATGATTTTCTCCCCCTTTTGCATATTAAGACTGAAACTCTTTCTTTATTAAAAATCTCAAAACATGTTAATAAACTTAAATCATTTAGCAAGGTAAAATCAATCCACCAACTTCAAACCATTTTGTCTTCGGACCTTTTTCTTTGAAAACCTTTTCGATAAGGGTCCTTCTTTTCAAATTCGAGCGAGTTGCTAAGTGTGCGAGCAGTCGAGCATGAGTCTTTCCATAAGCTGCAACTTCATGCACGAATTGCAATCCTAATCGCAAGGATGTGAAACAGTATTACTCATAAAAAACATTGCAACCCACCAAAATGTTTTAGGAAAACTATGTAGTGCTTTGATCCCTAATTGCACGAATGGGGTACGTAGGCACTAAAGGTTCACAACCACATCAAGCACGACTAAAAAAAACCTTTCTTTTTGTACATAATACTTTGTATTCATTAATTTTACCTTAGGAATAAGATGTACATAGATACCGACACCCTTTAGGATAGAAGATAGAAGTGGATACCGTAGAGTACTACGGGCGCGTGGGGTTCTAATACCTTCCCCTCTCGTAACTGACTCCTTTATCTGATCTCTTGGTCGAAAGACCATGATTTCTCCCTCTCAGGTTTACTCGACGTTTACTTTTCTCTCCATGAGATAAAAGGCGTTCGATGGTGACTTCATTGATATTCTATCTGATGATTTCACCAGTAGTTATAGTTGTCACTCAAATTTTCCTTCTGACCATTAAACAATAAAAAACTAGAAACTAGAAACCAGAAACCAGGATTAGTCTTCCCTAAGTACTAGAAACCCAAACGAAACACTCAAAGACCAAATTGGTCTCAAACACTGAATAACAGATTTAGGGTTTGCAGAATTTATGGAATATTGAAGAATTAGGCTTGAATTCGATGGAGTAAGTGACTGCAAGGGAGAGAGTAATGAGTTTAAAGAGAATGGAAGTTGGGGAAGATAGAAAAGGTGAGTTTATAAAGCGAAGAAGCACAGTGGGGATAAAGAAGATTTTGTACCATTGTTAGCTCAACTGCCATGTAGATTAAATAAGTTGATGTTTAAGGAAAACAAATAGAATAAACTCATATGCAACTATTAAAAAGTTAAAGGATCAAGATAACACGGAAAAAATAAGTACCAATCTGAACCCAAAGGTATAGATAAAGGACTAAAATGGGTATTTTCATATATATATATATATATATATATATATATATATATATATATATATATATATATATATATATATATATATATATATATATATATATATATATATATATATATATATATATATATATATATATATATATATATATATATATCCCATGGCACCCTCAAAGGGAAATCTAAATGTTGAGCTTCACGGGGAAGATCCTTGTCGCCCTCAAAAGGTGATCTAAATGTTGGACTTCTGCACGAAGATCATTTTCGTCCTCAGGGGCAATATAAATACTAAAATTTCATGGGAAGATCATAGCGAAGCTTAAATCAACAACTTAAGTCTCTCGTGAGGGACTCAACTTAAAGACTCACTTGAAAAAGATCCAAATAAAAAAATAAACTAAATCACTTTTCCCTTTATAAAGACCGCGTGCTTCAGGGACTAGGTACCAATGTAAATGCCTCCAAAAAAGGGGCGACGTAACTCTCTTAAGATAGCGATGTGGCACGCCGCCATTGCGAGAGACTCCTTAGACATCCATTTATCGATATGGGTATCTATTTTTTGATTATATTGCCTATTACTTGGATTAACCGCCTGATTCATGAGAATGTCGAAGTGATATGCCTCGATCCACAACGATACGAGAGAAGGAGTCAAACGAGGAATATCATGTTCTCATAAATAATATGGGAGTTTACTACCCACATCACACATTGTTCAGAGTATTTATTATTCTCGTGGAACCTAAGGTTCAAATTCAAGAATTTCTTATAAATATCTCAACTCTGAAGTTGAAAAGGAGATTCAATTAATTACGCAAAATACTACATATAAAACTTTTTTTCATGCTTATATGAGCTTGATCTATCACCACAACAATCCTAAAAATTTATTATAACTCAATATTATAAGAGATTGTTACATATTATACTTTTAAGAACTACATCATTATCGTTTGCATTGTTTTTGTTATTGTTTTTATATGATTATTATAACTCAATATTATAAGAGATTGTTACATATTATACTTTTAAGAACTACATCATTATCGTTTGCATTGTTTTTATTATTATTTTTATATGATTATTGATGATCTCAACGTCATCTTCATGGTTGTCATCTATTTTTACAAAAGTGTTTATTTATTTTGTTTTTCAAAGATTGCATTGAGTCGTCCTTTCATGTTCTAGATCAAAAGGCACTTGATTTTTATCTCATATACGAATATATTACAAAATAGCAAACAATTAATGGTAAATGAAAAAATCAAAATATATGTTCAATATAAATACAATTTATAAATTAATTTAAAATAATAAAGATTATGAGGAAGATTGTAATATCTAAATCAGTGTTTTAAAATCCAGTCCGATCCGGCCGGTCGGACCAGTCTGACTGAGAACCGGTGGTCCAGGCGGTCTGATTAAGGAATAAGACTGAAATTACATTTAGACCGGATGAAATCGGTGTGAACCGGCCGGTTCACCGGTTAAACCAGTGAATCGGCGGTTTTGACTGAACCGACGGATTTGACTTTTTTTTTGTTAATTATTTTTTAAAATATTGTTATAGATCAAATAGATTTAAATGAGGATGAAGATGAAGACATGGATAATGCACAAGATACTATTGTTGATATTGTGAATCAAGAAAAAAGCAACACCAGAGAAGATAAAGTTGGTGGAGAAGACAATGAAGCTGAAGATGAATATGAATATCAAGATTACGACAATTTGACTTCATGGACATAAAAAATTATGGATTGTTGAGTGTGGATTTCTGTGACTTATTACAATACTATAACTTATGAATTGTTAAGTTTCCATCACTTATTTGAATTTATAATTTGCTACATTAAGTTTCTATCACTTATTTTGATTGTTATTAATACTTTTGTTTATTCTAAATTATTTGAATTTATAATTTTCTATATTATTATAGTTACAAATTTCATATAATGAATATATTTTTTTATAGAAACCGGGTCAAAAGCCATGCGGTCTGACCAGTGACCTACTGGTCCGACCAGTAACCCAGTGACCCAATAACTTTACTGAGTCGATCATCGATCCGGATTTTAAAACATTGATCTAAATGTTAGTCTCCAACAATTATGTCATTTTGTTTTTATGAAAAAGAATAATATTATTAGTATTTGTGTCAACAAAAAGTACAATGAAGTAAATATATTGTTATTATCTACACATGGACTTGTGCGACAATACAACTTACATTTAACTAGAAAAGGTTTCAATGATTATTTTTTAGTTTCATAAAACAATTACAAAAACAAAATATCAAGATAATAGTGATAAAGAGATGTTGAGGGATGGATTGTAATTAATATAACGACATACATTTCAATGATAAGTTTATATATATATATATATATATATATATATATATATATATATATATATATATATATATATATATAAACAATATCATTCATGTATGAATAACATCTGCACAATCATATTGTTTATTTGACCATCTCTTAAACTAATAACCAATACAATAACATTAAATGCTTAGAAACATTTGAGAATATCAAATTAAAATTTATTTCTTTAACTCTAACTTTAGATGGATAATTAACGAAGTTTAAACCTAAAATAAAAGCTTTTTTAATATCATCCATAAACATAATGCATATATACCAAACATTTAAATATGATCAATGAGCAAATAAAAAAATTAACAACGGCTTAGTCATATTGGCATTTTTGTTGACATCGTGGAATCCCATTTCTAATGAGTCATTAATTTTTTTTTAAAATTAATAACAAGATCTTACTCATTTAAATAGTCCAAAAAATATCAAACATTCGTTACAACTTGGAATAATGGGAGCTCTTCAGAATTTAAAACTCAATAATCTCTTATATTATTCGTTACACACCAATAATCTCATGTTCCTTAATTCTTGTTCTGAACCTCTTACATTCTCTTATATTTTTTGTAACTAAATAAGTTAAAAACATATATTTCTTTTTATAGTTAACGTGCTACATTTTCATTTTCATTTCTTCTTGAAAGCAAAGGTTGCAACTCTCTCACTTAAAAGTGAATACCAAAACAAAAACTACAATTTCCTGTGATTCTTCCCATCACACAGTGGTTGAGTGAGTTACGCTATGTTGTGGGGACCCATAAAAAGCATCAAAAGAAAACAAAACTCTTGTGCACATTCAAGTCTCTTGTCACACGCAACAAATAACAAACATTAAATTTTTTTTTTCTTCTTATTCACTCGATATAACCTTCTTTTCTTTATGATATTTGTACACTTTTAGTTGCATGGGTAGATCTTGTCGTTATTAGCTTTGTGAGGATTAACCTAGGAACCTGAATCCTCAGCTGGTCCACACCATAGTATGTAGTCTACTCCTAACCTAACTAACCCTTTATATGTACTTTACCATTCTTTGAAAAATGAAAATGACATCTCTGTTTGCCAACTATATTCTTCCTACCATACCTACAGCTTCCCCATGTCACGTTGAGATTCAACAACACCTTCCTCCCACTTTCAAATTCCTAAAAACGGGATCCAACAAATAACGGTCGAATTGAGAATCGATAAAATAATTGTCTGATCTAATTGTTGAATCAGATATATCATGAAATCGATGTAAATCGGTATAACTAAAAAAATCTGACAGTTTTTTTAAATCAATGATTTAATTATATTTTTACTTTTTTTTTTAATTTAAAAAAATCAAAACCACATTGTTTTGATTATTTTATTAAAAAATTAAAATAAAAAATTAGAAATAAAAAGTAAAAATAAAATAAAATAATAATATCATTGACGTGGAAGAATATGTGCACCTTATTAGAAGTGAATGATTTATGTATCACTTTCATCTAAAATTTCAAGTTCTCTTCGGATTTTATAAAATGGTTCACAAGCAAGTGATTTTGTAAAAATATCTGCGAGTTGATTATGAGTATCCACAAAAGTGACTTTGACATCTCCTTGAAGTACATGATCACGAAGAAAATGATGTTGAATGTCGATGTGTTTGGTTCTTGAATGCATGACCGAATTTTTTGTTATATTGATTGCGCTTGTGTTGTCGCATCGAAGAGGAATGCATCTGAGATCGAGTTCGTAATCACGGAGTTGTTGCTTAAGCCAAAAAATTTGTGCACAACAACTACCTGCTGCTATGTACTCCGCTTTGGCCGTGCTAAGAGCAACACATGCTTGTTTTTTACAAGCCTATGATACTAATGCATTTCCAATAATGTGACAAGTACCACTTGTGCTTTTCTATCTGTTTTACAACTTGCATAATTCGCGTCAGAATAACCAATTAAATTGCACATAATACCTTTTGGATACCATAGACCGACATTGGTTGTCCCTTTGAGATACTTCATGATACTCTTGACCGCCACTAGATGAGATTCCTTTGGATTTGCTTGAAAGCGAGCACAAAGATAAACACTAAACATTATGTCAGGACGGCTTGCAGACAAATATAATAAGGAACCAATCATACCTCGATACTTCGTAATATCAATTGGAATATCATATTCATCTTGATCAACATAAGTATTGGAGCCCATTGAAGTATTCATCACTTTGCAACTATCCATATCAAACTTTTTCAATAATTCTTTGCAATACTTGGATTGATTGATGAAGATTTCATCTTTTAGTTGTTTAATTTGAAGTCCAAGAAAATAATTCATCTTACCCATCATGGACATCTCGAATTCTCCTTGCATCATCAATGAAAATTCTTCACATATTTCGTTGTTAGTTGAACCAAAAATGATATCATCAACATAGACTTGAACCAATAAAGTGTTACCTTTGATTTTTTTAATGAACAAATTTTTATCAACTTTACCCTTTTCAAAACTTTTTCACACAAAAAATTGCTGAGTTTATCATACCATACTCTTGGTGCTTGCTTAAAGCCATAAAGGGTCTTTCTCAACTTAAAAACATGTGAAGGATTTTTAAAGTCTTCAAATCCTGGGGGTTGTTTGACATAGACTTCTTCATTGATGTAGCCATTCAAGAATGCGCTTATGACATCCATTTGGAAAAGCTAAAAATTTAATGAACAAGCATAAGCAAGTAAAAGACGAATAGCTTCTAACCTTGCAACCGGAGCAAATGTTTCTTCAAAGTCGATTCCTTCTTCTTGATTATAAACTTGGACAACCAACCTTGCTTTGTTTCTAACAATTATACCATTCTCATCAAGTTTGTTTTTAAACACTCATCGTGTACCTATGATGTATTTACCACTTGGCTTAGGAACAAGTTCCCAAACTTGATTTCTCTCGAATTGATTTAATTCTTCTTGGATAGAAATTATCCATTGATCGTCTCCTAGGGCTTCATCAACTTTTGAGGGTTCAATTTGAGAAACAAACGCCATGTTTAAGCAAGCATCTTTGAGATTTGATCTTGTTGTAACTCCTTGACTAATATCACCAATGACTTTATCAATAGGATGGTCTATATGAGTTTTTCATTCTTTGGGTAATTCATTGATGTTTATATCTTGTTGTGAAACTTCTTGTTGATGTTCCGGTGGATTCACATTTTGATCATTTGAAATTTCTTCCAAGGGTAAATCTATACTATCATCATCATCACAAACAACTATGTCTAGAGGTGTTAGTTTCATCAAAGAAAACATCCATAGATTCTTCAATAGTTAAGGTTCTTTTATTATAAATTCTATAAGCTTTACTAGAAAGTGAATAACCAATAAATATACCTTCGTCAGATTTCTCGTCAAACTTACTGAGATTGTCTTTGTCATTGTTGAGAACAAAGCACTTGCATCCAAAAAATGTGAAAGTGAGAAATGTTTGGCTTTCTTCCTTTGAAGAGTTCATATGGAGTCTTTTTTAAGATAGGTCTAATGATAACTCAATTTTCAACATAACATGTCGTACTAACCGCATCCGCCCAAAAATATTTTGGTAGATTTGCATCACTAAGCATTGTTCTTGCAAGTTCCACTAGAAACCTATTTTTTCTTTCAACTACTCCATTTTTTTGTGGAGTCCTTGGGGATAAAAAAATATGAGAGATACCATGTTCTTCACAAAAATCTTCAAATAATGCATTTTGGAATTCTCCACCATGGTCACTTCTTATGGATACAATCTTTAGTGATTTTTCATTTTGGATTTGCTTTGCATACTTATTAAAGGCTTTGAAAGCATCACTTTTCTGCACAAGAAACAAAGTCCAAGAATATTTAAAAAAATCATCAACAATAACTAAAGTGTATACATTACCTCCGAAGCTTCTTGTTCTTGATGGACCAAATAAATCCATATGCAACAATTGTAATGGCCTTGTAATGGTGTCATACCCCAAAATTTTCCCTCCATCTACTCAAGAGATTTCATACATCCATACTCAAGGATTCCTCAAGAGTTGATCAGACAAACTCTCTCCTAGACAATCAACCCAAACTAGGGTTTGGTATCTCTCAAGTCAAGATGGATGTCCAACATCTCCAATGGCCTTCATGCCTCCTCATATGCTTCAAAGATTCTCCATGTCAAGTTTCAAGCTTCACAAGTCAAGTTTCCTCAGACAATTGCTCAAATGGTTGAAAATCGGTGTATTGGACAAAAGTCAATTGGTCAACATACATCAAAACTTCGATTTTGGTCAACATCCTCATTTTGAAGTCACATTCATCATTTGATCAAGGGTTGATCATGATTCATCAAGAAAACCCAAGATTTGCTCAAAAGTCAAAACTTACTAAATTAGGGTTTCTAGGTGAAAAGTCAACTGAACTTTGACTGGCCATAACTTTCTCATACTTTCTCGATTTTTCCACCACCTCTTGTTTTGAAGGAAATTCAATTCTCTACAACTTCATGTCTCACAAGAATGTCCAACAAATGCTTCATTTGAGAGGTATAGCTCAAAACATTACAGGTCATTTTCAAAGTCAACAAAAAGTCAACTTTTTGTTTTGAAGATATTTTGAGCATGGTAACTCAATTGAGATGAGACCAAAGACATTGGTTAGAGGACTCTTAGAGCTTTCCAAAAGTCCAAGAACACTCAAAATGTGGAAAATTGAGCAAGTTACACCATTCACAAGTTGAGGAATTTTGAAAGAATGCACAAAGAGATACTTCTAAAAATCAAAAACTTTGCAAATGGGCCTACTTTTCTTCATCCAAACTTGTTCCTCATACAATTTGGAACATCAAAGCCCAAAGCCACGAATTTTATTTTATTTTTCTATTTAATTTGGAATTTATTCATTTAAATACAAATTAAATTCAAAAATAAAGTATAAAATCAAAAATTAATTGCAAATTGATTTTTCTCTCTTCCTTGGCATCCAAGTAACTCAACAAAGCCAGCAAATTTCGAAAATTGGATTGATATGGCAAGATTGGATTGAAAATTAATCAAAATTTGAAAATTTGATTTTGTACAAAATCAAATTTGATTTGCATTGATTGATGATGATTTCTTCCTCAAATCAGCTCCAATTCCATCCAATATAAATACACAATGCATAGCACATGATTAAGGACGAAAGAATTGCTCCAGAACCCTAGTTTCAAACTCAAAAATTCCGTGTCCTTGAAGCAACTAGCATTCCTAGTTCCACCATCCACAGATTCGAGCATTCCATCTTGTTCCTTGAGGCCTTTAGAGTCGATCCGACTCTTATCATTCAAAACCATCCGAAACAAGAAATCCGAAATCGGTTTGTTCTTGAAATTTCAAAATTCGATTTCTCATATTCATGCATTATTAACTTGTTTTGATTGTTTGTCTGTGTTTAGAATCAAGCTTGCAAGCTTTCTGGGCAAACCAATTGGATTTTTATGACCGGAATCGTGTTTCACCATAACTAGGGTTTCGAACACGATTTGGGATTTCACGAAATAGGAAAATTGGACCATGAGACCTATGCCATTGAACTCATTGATGTCCCGAATCGAACCATGGCCTTGGATTTTATTTATATTGCGTGTGTTTTTTTATGTTTGCCAAGAACCTTGCGTCGAACAAAGACCGACGCTAAATTCAAATATTCAAATCGGAGAAGACGACTGGATGGCGCGAGCGGGAGGAGACAGATGAGCGACGCGTGTTATTTTCAAACTATCCCGTTTCCAAACAGTGCGCACGCTTGGCTCAGTTGGTCAGGATATCAGTTTTCAAGGTTGATCCGATTCAGACGTTTCTTCCGTTTTTATTTTACTTTTCAATAATGTAATTGCTCATGGGTTGTAATAGTTTAATTTAGGACTTTTACTTTCCGCACTCTAATTATGTATCGCCCCAAGCCATGTAATAGCGTAGGTTTATTTTCCGCACCTTTACATTCCGCATTTTACTTTCCGCACCCAATTGCTAGTAACTAGGCGTGTATGGCAAGATAATAATTGACTTAGCTCACACTAATCTTCAAGATAAAATATCCGAATTTGACACACTTCTTTCACACACGCACCCTTAGGTAATTCTCTCGATGCCTTTCGATTTCAAAATGGTCATGTCCCTCGAACGTAGAGGTATTCTAGCACCGTTGCCTTCAAACAACTCATCATAGTCCCTTCGATACAAAGATCATAAGACCCACGATGTCGCCTCCGAATACATGATCTTGACCTCGATTGTCGCCTCGAAAAATGATGATAGTCCTTCGATGTGCTAGGATACTTCCTACAAGTTGCTTTCAATGACCATCCGATGTCCCGAATGTCCCGCTTACATCCAACGAATGGAGCTACCTACTAACTAATGGTATGGCTAGCGCTATTCTAAAGGAATGTAAGTACAATAAAACGACCAATTCGAGTGGGTAAATAAGTCTTTAGTTGCTCGCTTATCGAATGCTTTTCACACCACACACTTTTTCAAAGTTCAAATTCTCTTTCAAAACAAACATTTCCGAACACTTTGTATACACTCCTACATGAGTCATTACAAAGTCAAAGCGAAATGCCTTTTCAAAAACATTTTGTCAAACACAGAAAGCAATTTTAAAAGTGATCTAGAGCAACTAAGAGCCCGTAGATAACTACGGATGGAAAGGGTGCTAATACCTTCCCTTTCATAACCATTCTCCGAACTCGTAATCTAACGAAGGTCTTTTTCTGTTACTTTTACCTTCCCTTAATTGGATAAAAATAAAAGTCGGTGGCGACTCTTGCTATCCGCACATTTGGATACAAAAATCCTACAAAGTCAGTTCACCGTATCACAAATGGACACCGCATTCTTAGATTTGAAAGTTGATTTGGTTTGTTTTCCCTTTTGACAAGCATCACATAATTTATCTTTGACAAACTTTATCTTTGGTAAGTCAATAACAAGATCATGTTTGGTTAATTTATTTAAGTGATCCATATGAATATGGGCTGCCCTTTTATGCCATAACCATGATTCATTATTGTTTACCAAGACATTTTACTTTAAATCATCTAAAGAAATCATAAAAATATTGTTAATTCTCTTACCTTTGAGTTTTACCTCATTGTTGACTTCATCAATAATCAAGCATTCATCTTTAGTAAACTTGATCTTGAAGCCTTTGTCACAAAGTTGGCTAATACTAAGAAGATTGTGCTTTAGTCCTTCAACATAAAGAACATCTTCAATGGATATGAAAGGTGGTGCACCAACTTTGCCTTTACCAAGAATTTTTCCCTTATTATTATCTCCATAAGTGACATTATCCTTGGCCTTTAAGACTAGATTTGAAAATTGGTTTATGTCTCCTGCCATATGCTTGGAACAACCACTATCAAGATACAATAGATTTGAAGTGGTTTTCAAGCAAACCTACAAAAAAATTAAGTTTTGTTAGGTACCCAGATTGCTCTGGATCCTTCATAATTAGTACATTTCTTTATCCACACATAATGCCCACTTGTCACACTAAAGTTTCTTACATATCAAGCATTAGGTGTATGGCCTTTAATACCACAATAAAAACAAGTAGGTTCAAAATTACTTCTATACCTAGGAGGATAAGATTTATTCTTAACAAATATTTTCTTTTTACGATAATGATGAACTACTTTCGGCTTGTTCACTTTCTCTTGGATTGTTTGGTTACTAGCCTTAAAAAAATATAGTTTTGTTTGGACTTGGTTGAGAAAATTTTGAAAAATCAAGTCCACTTTTATCTTTAGGATACCTTTGTTTGCTAAGAACATTTTTCAATCCAACTTGTCCTTTTTCATATCTTTCTAGGACTCTTTTTAATTGAACAATTTGAAAAGAAAGTGATTCACAATTATTGCATACAAAATTCTATTTTTGATCACTAATCATCTATTCTTTTTCATCTTTATACTCTTTTTCGATTGTTTCAACCTTTTCTTCTAAAGATGAAATTATTTTCTTTTGAGATGAAATAGTTATATATAGAATTTTGCATTCATTTAAGAGTTTATCTATTGCACCTTGTGCACCATTATCATAAAGATAATTATCATAACTAACCTCTTCATATTCATCATAGTAATGGTGTGAAGCCATCAATGCTAGATTTGTGCTTTCGTCACTATCTGAATCGGATGAACAACTTATCTCATTATCTTCCCATGCAACATAGGCCTTTTTATTTTTGAACTCCTTTTTGCCTTTGAATCCATTTTTCTTGGAGAGTTTTGGACAAACTGTATTTATATGACCTTGCTTACCACATTCATAACATGTGACATCTTGTGTTGATGTGGAGGCTTCTTTATCTTTATGCTTTGAGAATTTTTTTCCTTTTGACAAAGTTAGCATTACTAAGATTATTTTTGTGACCAAAATACTTTCCTAATCTTTTTACAAGAAGCAAGAAGTTTTCATCTTCCACCTATGCATCTTTATCTTGACTTTCTTTTGAATCTACTTTCAATGCGATGCCTTTGGATTTCTTCTCTAAGTTCTCATGCTTTTCTAATCTTCCAAGTTCTGTCACATATTCTTGAAATTTTCCAAATAATGTTGCGGAAGTCAAATTTGACAGATTTTTCTTTTCGGATATCGCCGTCACTTTTGGTTGTCATTCCATTGTTAAATATCTATGCACTTTAAGATTAAGTTCTTAGGTAGTAATAGTCTTACCAAGTTCCTTCAAATGATTTGTCAAGTGAACAATTTTTTTTGCAATTCAAGAATGGTTTCTCTGGGATTCATTCTAAATAATTCGTACTCTTGACTTAAGGTATTTAATCTTGATCTTTTAACTTCAGCGGTTCCTTCATGAGTTTCTACTAAAGCATCCCATATTCCTTTATCATTGTACATGCCGATACTCGAAACAATTCATCCATACTAAGAGCACCTTGGAGAAGATTGATTGCCTTTTTGTCATAGATAACTTTTTTCTTGTCATCTTCATTCCATGATGATTTAGGCTTTGATGATCTAAAAAAATTGACAACACATACCAAAGTAAATGGACCATTTTCAACAGAATCCCATATTTCTTCTCCATGCGTGTCTAGATGAGCCTTCATGCAAATTTTACAAAAGTCAAAGTATTCACCACAAAACAATGGAGGTTTGTTGTTACTACCACCATCTTTGAAAACTAGATTTTGATTTGCGGAATCCATTATGGATCTTTAGGAACAAGTTACCTATAACTTACTCTGATGCCAATTGTAAGTTCAGAGTACACCTAAGAGGGGGTGAATTAGGTAGACAAAATTTGTATCGGTTTTATAGTGGTGTTAGGATTATTTTTTTGGTTTAGAGTATGTAGAAAAATAAAGAGCACATGGATATATCCTAGTTCCCCTCACAGATCAAGAGTACTCCAATCCCCTTTCAACGCGAATGAGATTTCACTATAGTTAGAATTATTGTATAGCATATTCGCACTAATGGTGATGCTTGTTATCTAACCTATAGGGAGATCAAAGGCTCTTAAAACCTTTAAGATCTAAAACACTAAGTGCAAGAAGAACAATCCTCTTCAATGCACAATTTGCTTCCAACAATCTTGGGCAACAATAATATAAGGCCAATATTTCTTATCTTTAACAATTCTAAGAATAAGAAATAGATACAACAAGAGATTTTGAGTTTGTAAGATTATAGAACAATATCACTTTGAGTGATTTATAAATGTACTTGGTCTTCCCTTTCAATAACAATATTTCACAATGACTTAAAAAAATATAATGCTCAAGATTTTCTGGTTTATGTAATGTGAAAGTACGCAGAAAAATCTTGTATGAAAGATGAACACTTGAATGTGAATTTTGAAATTTGAATAATATTTGATTGGAAGAGGTGAAGAATGAATTTTGGAAATTTGAGTATTTATATGTTCATGACACCTTTTTGAATTATCATAAGTCTCTTCAAAATAATCATGAACAATTGCCAAGATAAGAGACAAAGTTTTAATGAAAGGGTGCATGAAATGGTGCACGCAAAGATTCTGATTTTTCAAATTCATGCAGTGTGCAATCGATTGCACCTTTGTGCAAATCAATTGCACGGCCTCTAACAAAAATATTTTTGAAAAACAATCAGTAAGCAATCGATTGCACCAATGTGCAATTCTATTGCACTTAGTTAAAAATTAAAAAACGAACAACATGCAATCGATTGCATCTTTGTGAAAATCGATTGTAACCACAAACATAACCTTTTCAAATGAACTTATTCAGTATGCAATCGATTGTACCTATGTGTAAATTGATTGCACAGTTAAAAAATTGTAATTTTTGCTTTGAAACTTAGTGCATTCAAATGTATATGATATGCAATCATGTTAGGAACTTTGAGCATCTATGACTTAAGTAATTGTAAGGCATTGTTATTATACCTTCTAAAAGTTTGTCAATTGTCATGAATCAAAGTCTTGAACATGATGCTTTAGCTTTAAAGTGCATTTTTCTTTGAGTAATATCTTTGCCTTCTTGTCATAAAGGTTTGTCTTCATCAAAACATAATATCTTTATTGAGATTGAGAAGCTTGATTCTACACATCACGCTTAATGATGTTGTCTGCTTGCTCCAACTACCTATCAGAGGTAGGTTACTGAACCATATAAAGATATACAGAGCAGAGGTCGTTGACTGTATGTGTGAGTATATCAGAGTTGATCCGGACAGGGTTGCATCGGACTGTGACTCCACAAACAGGGAGCACGTGAGGTTCTTCTACCTAAAAGAGCTATATAAGGAGAACCTCGGTGCAGCAGTAGCTGCAAGAAGAACAACACGTGCAGCTGGGGTGCCTGTGGACGAGGATGTTTTTGTTCAGTTTCATCATGGTTGTGTTGTCCGATGTTTTTTTATGTACCTTGTAGGCACCTCCATCTTTGTGGACATAAGTGGCCACTACACTGATGTGACCTACCTGAGATATTTTATGGACCTGACTATAGTTTATGGGTGGAACTGGGTGTCACTGTTCTGACCTACCTCTACCAGAAGCTGCTTGAAGCTTCCAGATGGAGGGCGAGGGCGCTCACTGGCTCGTGCACACTCCTCAAAGTAACTTTTTTATTGTAACGATAATTTGAATTAGTTTTAATATATTTGTACTTACACATTATGTTTTTTCTTATGCAGAGCTGGATAATATCATACTTTCACTGCATCTATGGTTACACAGAAGATCCCGACTACGAGGCCACCATTCCAAGGAATGTCAAGTTTATTCTCAACAGAGGCAACCAAAATATGCTTCCTTATCGGGTGTTCCTTGACCGTATTGCCCATGACGACATTATTTGGACTTTGTTTGCGGACTACAAGGAGGTTGTGGCATTCGATCCCATCTCATTATACTTTGGGTGGCTAGCTTATGGGTTGATTATGATGCTCAGGTATCTGCCCAAGCGGTGTATCCGCCAGTTTGGCTTTGTGCAAATCATACCTAGATATTCTTTTCAGGATGCTCCCAACACCATGACACTGCGGGGTCTCGATGATGTCTTCCACGATTGGGAGAATCATGTGGTTCTAGAGGAGTATCTGATGATGTGGGAATCCCATATGTGGCGCTGTGTAGAGGGTTACATGTCATAGTTCTTTAGAGTGTCACATCCTATCATGACACCAGATATTCCTGGACGTCTACCGAGGCCAACACATGAGGAGCTCCTGGAGAACAAGCAGGCCCAGGATGACCATGCGATTGATCTAGTGCCCATCTGTCATAGTATCCTCCAACTTGGACGGGAGGCGTTGGATGCAGGGATTATCGATGCGAGCGGTCCCCAGGCGGTTGCCGTGAATGAGAGGATCGTCACTAAGGCAGACCGTGCAGCAGAGTACTGCAGGCAGATGAGGGCATGGGGGATTAGGATTAGGCATACTCAGTAGTCTTATGTTTTGTTCTTTGATTTTGTAATAATTTGATATTTATGACAATTTTCTCCCATCAGATAGTAACATATCAGTTGGTTTGTGAAAATAGAATGAGACTTATTTGAATTTCTGAAAATGAAAATATAATGCGACTTATAGTGAAAAACATTGTAGTTTTAAACATCTCCTAACACATTCAGGGAAAGTTTCGTAAGTGCACTTACGAATTCACCTTTCAGGATGTTTCATAAGTGAACTTACGAAGTAACCTTATTTTTTTCAAATTCAATGTTTAAAAGAATAAAACGTACAAAATAAGGTGAATTCGTAAGTGCACTTACGAAACACCCTAAAAGGTGAACTCGTAAGTGCACTTACGAAGGGTATTTTTTGTTTTTCAAGGGTGTGGGAGAAAACCAATAGGTGGGTGAAGAAATTCCCAATTTCCAATACTTTTTTAATAGTGTTTTAAAAACTAGATCGGACCAACCGAACCAATAGTCAATCAAGTAATCGGCTTGGTTCAATTGTTAAATTGGATATGTCATTAAACTGATACAAATAGCTAAAAACTGAAATAAATTAGAAAATCTGATAGTTTTTTAAAACCCGATTTAATTACTTTTTTATTTTTTTATTTTAAAAAATCAAAACGATGTCGTTTTAATTATTTTATTAAAAACTTAAAATTAAAAATTAAAAATATAAAATAATTATATCATTGATGTGGAAGATTTCGTCGCATATGGAGAGTATTTTGTTGCAGATGATTTTGATATTTAAGAAAGAGATTTTAATATTAAAATCATTTTTCCTCCTTGAAACTAAAATAGTAGACAATGGATTATTTTGTTATAAACTATTCAATTATATTATGTTGCAATTAGACTTTGTAATTTTGTATTATTTTGTTATATGTGATACCTATATTTAAAATTTTAATTTAAATTATGAACTTGTGAATTTTTTTATGATATGAAATTTTTGAAAAATATAAGTGCTAGTTATATTTTGTGGAGATTGGATTATTCGGTTTGACATGTTTTATTTCTATATGATTTTGTTATAATGATTCATCTATTCAATCGAATTATCCGATTTAATGTAATTTAGTCATGCAATCTGACCAGTGCTCTAGTAATTCAATCAATAAATCAATGATTCGATATCCTCACCGGTTTGATGTTCGATCGATTTTTAAATTAGTTTTTTTAATTCGGGAAATACTTTTCGATAATAATAATTATTAAATGAAACATGATATATATATATATATATATATATATATATATATATATATATATATATATATATATATATATAACACTTCATCAATAATAAATGATTTTCAGTACATCTATAAATAAGAATAAAAATGAAAGCTAAATTTACATGTAAGTGGCCAATCTCTGATTTGTGTGCTTACTTAACACATCAGTGACTCAAATTAAATTGGATTAAACCTTAATCCAGTCTAGATCAATTTTCCCAACCATGTTGCCCCATCAATGAATGTTGGCAGGGCCGCCTTACATTATGAGTTGGTGAGAACATCAATTATCTTTCCGTATGATAGAAGATGATATGTAAGGTCTTTGTCATTATTTTTGATAGTTTGCACGTCTTGGAATTCTTCAGACACACTTTGAGGCACACACAATGGACGCCACACATTATTCGACATCCTTAAGAATTTTTGGGGTCTGATTATCATGTCAGGTTTTGTCATTATTGAAGCTCTTATTTATCATCATTAAATAATGTCTTGACTCGACCTAACCTTTACGCTTCCTCTTTTTGAAAGATAGATCCTAGCCATTGGGTCACGTTTGCGAGTGTATTTTCTTGTTAGTGATATTTTGTATGATGTCAAAACTAGGATCTTTTAAGTGTTTTGTGTATGTTGGACAATATGTTTTGTAGTCTTAATGTGCATCTGAGTATTAGGAAGTTTAAAAGTATCTTTGAAAAAGTTTCACACATTAGAAATCAGATTTCATGTGATAATCTAGTTCATGAGTCGACACATACGACCTATGAGTCGACGCATGTTGTATTTTAAAGCCTGTAGGCTCTATAATGCATGCGTCGGCACATGATAGCTTTAAAGTCGACACATAGAAGAACAATTACTTCTATGAGTCGATACATGTATATGACTTTAAAATCTTGTAGGCTCTATAATGCATGTATCAACTTATGACATATACAGGTCGACGCATGCATCAAATATGTTGATACATGACTTACATAGGTCAACACATACAATCAAAAAATTTAAATTTTGTGATTTTTTTTAAAACTTATTCTATTTTGCCTCCATATATATATATATATATATATATATATATATATATATATATATATATATATATATATATATATATATATATATATAGACACACACACACACCTTATACATGCATCATTTCAAGCTTTATGAAACAATAAACATTCAAAGAAAAATCTCTTCATCTTCAATCTATCATCTATGCATATTCACAATAGTTATACATAATCATTCTTGTTGGGTGTCATCTACATTCAGAGTTGATAATATCCAGTTTAGGTTATATAATTCCAAATTTGGTTGAGATTCTTTAGGGGTTTCATTCGGAAAAATCAGTTAGGGTTTGTTCTCCAAAATCAAGGATTAACTTGAGTGTTTTAGATATGATTTTCAAATTAAGTTCAACTGAGTGAAAGCTTCGAAGAACGGTGGGTTAGGTTGAATGAGTAATGGTAACTGTAGGATCGATTGAAAGTCTTGGGTGACAACAATTCACAATTTGGATTCAACCTCGTGAAAGCTTTGAAGAACGATGGTTTGGTCAAATGAGTAACCGTAACCGGAAGTTCAAATTGGTATTGTTGGGTGACATGATCGAGATCAATATCAAGGAAAGAGAAAGAGTTAGGATCAACATCAAACATTGCGAGAATAATTGGTGAGTTGCCTAAACAAATCCTTGAGACATTTCTCTCTCTCTCTCTCTCTCTCTCTCTCTCCCCATCCCTCTCTTTCTCTATCTAACTATCTATCTATCTATCTATCTATCTATCTATCTATCTATCTATCTATCACTTACTTTCAATTGCAAATTGTTAAATTCATTGATTGTGCAATCGATACGTATAGAAAAATCTTTTGCTTATCAAACTTGAAAGTGTTTTGTTGATTAGATTACAATAATAAAGATTATAATTGTTTTTCATATCAATAAAACCAAAAGGAAAATTTTAAAAATTGATTGCACACGAAGTGTTCAATAATTTGCTTAGCATTGTTTTTTGTTATAAATTTCATTGGAAATAAATTGCCTCTGTGTTCATATTTTTCATTACCATGATTTTGTGGATTGACAACATTTTTCTAAAAACATGGTTCTGAACAAATATCGAACAAGATGTCATAACATCCTATTCTATTATGCAGCAGGCTTGTGCTGCTGATTTTAAATCTTGACGACAAATTTGATTTGTTTATGTTTTATTTCCTTTGGATATATTTTAGGGATCTTCACAGGTCAAGAAGATTTATTTTGGAACATATCTCCGGTTGTACAAAATATACTAAATTGGGCCTTGAGAGAATTTAGGAAACTTTGTATCATTTGTTCCAAGATTGGGGCAGGTTGGTTGCACAATTAGTGCATCACTCAGCCTGTGGATCAAGAAACTTTTGGATTCAGAATATCGAAGCCATGGACTGCAAAAGAGTATTTAATGGAGAATCCAAACCTAATGTAATTCACGTTTTCAACAATTGTAAAATTAGGGGAAGCATAATTCTTAGGTTTTAAGAGTCTCTTGTGTAATTTATGTGTCACCCATGTATCTGTTGATACTATGTGGTCAACTGTTTGTTACTTGACTGTTAGTCAAGTTATTTTCCTCACTCAAAAACCTTTAGGTAATGATTTAAGTGTTGTTCTCACTCGAAGCTTCTAAGCAAGAGTTTGAGTTTTTGTAATAGACTTATGATCTCCTCTTTAAGTTGTATTTGTTGCAGTCACAGGGATTGGGACTATTAGATATCACTGAGGTGATTTAGAATGTGAGATGGAAATTTCTCAAATTTAGGGAGAACATAGGTAGAAGTTGCATTGGGTAGTGATTATACGAGAAGTTGTAAGCGGGGGAGTTTAGCTTTGAACTGATACTACCGAAAGTGGACTTCCTTCCTAGCTTAGCAGCCCCTGGAGTAGGTGATGTTGCACTGAACTGGGTTAACAACTCTATGTGTTATTTATCTTTCTGTAGTTTTAATTTATGTATCACGTATAGCTTTATTGATTTGGTTTGCTACAAGATGTTGTAACATATGTATCAATATTGTATGTTGTTAAGACAGTCGTGTTTATATATGTTTCCTATACCAAAATTTCAATTGGTATTAGAGTAGGAATCCTGGTCTATTGGGCGAGTTTTCAGGGAGATATAATTTTGGTACTATGTGTCTTTAGGTAAGCTATAGTGATATTATTTTGGTCATCAATAAACTATGGAACTATGAAATTTAACCGGTTGGAAAAATCCTAGAGTTTTAGTAGACTGAATAACAGAGCATGTGTTGAGTCTCTATGAATTTGAAGTTATCAATACCATAATATATGGAATTCTTAAGTTTTTCAAACTATACGTCACTTGTATTATGGCCAAAGATACTTGGAAAATTTCTCAAGTTGCATAGTGAAGTGTGTTTTGAAGGCAAATGCTCAAATGTGAGATTGATCAAGAAGAAGATTACCAGGTTCTTCTTTAGAGGTTAGTAATGAAAAGTAACAAGCCGTTGTAGAAAGACAAGAGAATTTTATTTTTGCTTTCAACTCTACAAGAGCTTGGTTTATGGTTTCTAATAAAGGTTTTCTTATTGTTGTTGTATCCCTTGAAAGTCATTCCAATTAGTTTATGAGAAGAATGGAAGAGATGTCTGGACCAAATGTTTAGAACATGTGTACTAAGATCAATAAGTCTGTGATGCTCATGAAATGTTGGAGATGGAATCAAATCCAATTAATGTTAAACATTCAATAATATGATTGTGAAGGCCTTGTATTTCATGTGGAACAATTTCCCTACCTATCTCAAGGAGAAACTGTGAGGTTCTTTCTATTTTTGGTTTGACTAGAAGATGGAGTTCTGATGAAGATTTCTATTTTGAAGAATTATCTCATGATGTACATGGTGTTTTATTCAAGATTTGTGTATCTAGAATAAAAATTCTTATCAACCATGAAGAAGTAGCAGGTGATTTATTTATGATCTTATATCTTAAGAGAATGAAGGATTGTCTACCATTTATGACTTGTAAAGTGAAATGACTCATTAATTCTAACAACTTGGTATCTTAGATCAAGTCTGTAAGGACTGTTTAGTTCTGTTAAAGAAGGATTCTTCTAGAGGAAATATTATTGGAATTTTTTGGGGGTTTTCTACCTAGGATCAGCCTAGAAAAACTCAAGAGACAATAGGATATTTTATCAAAAGGAAAGTTGATTCAAGGATGTCAATTGTAATGTCTTAACATTGTGTTGGATATCAATGTATTCATGCTATAGGTATATACTTGCATTGAAGATAACTCTTATGTGGAAAGTTAATTTTAATAGTTTTGGTTACTTTCGTAAAGGTCAAGTTCAGTTTATGTTAACCAAGTAGTGGTTAATACTCAGGAAAGGTGATCATACCTTTCTTAGATGTCCAACTAAGAGGATTGGTATTTTGACACTAACTGTTTCAGACACTTAAACAGTGTAACATATACAATATCTATATGAGACACATAAAAAAAGAGTCCAATAATGTAACAAACACGTATCTACGCAAGTCACAAGCCATTTTATTTTGTTTCTTTATACTCACCATTTATTTCGCAATTCACCGCAACATAAAACAATCTTCTAGCAGTACTAGCTCTAAACCTCTCAATAATTATTTAATAACCTACTTAACAACTCCTACACGAACCCATTTAAGCATATAATCAGGTAACTTAAATATTTGTTTAGAGATAAATATTTGCCAACGTCAACTTTAGAAACATTGAGTTTAAAAGCACATACTTCACCAAATTCTAGTACATTAGCATTTGGACCAACAACATCTAATTTGAGATATTGGGTTGACAACATCATGGTACACCATATTATTGCTTTAAAAAGAAACAAATCAAATAATATGACACAAGTCTGGAAAATTCTTTTCTGACAAGGTTTGGAAGAATATGAAAGCATCCTTTCGAACAATATCTACCAAATTAAGAAAATCATAGTATAAATTAGTGAAAAAAATAGGTATATGTAAATTAGAATTTTTCACAAAGTATTTTAAACTATATATGTTTGGATATTTCAAATTAAACGGAGCGGAGTGAAATATAGTGAAATAAACTGAAATAAAGTAGAGTGAATATCTCATTTCATTGTTTGAATATTTTATATTAATGAAATGTAACAAAAATGGTATTCCGCCCAAGTTAAAAAAGAACAAAAATAAAAGTAAGTAATAAAACTAGATGATATACATTCCATCATATTCAGCTCAATTACAACCTCATTTTGTCAATCCAAAATATGAAGTATAATCTTCTTATATTCCATTTAAATCTATTCTATTTCATTTAATAAATTCAAACATACTGTTAGAAATGTTGAAAATCCACCAAAATCTATGGAGAATTTCTATCAATCTTGAGGAACAAGATTATTATCAATACACAATAACAATGAAAATAGAGGTAGAAAGAAAATTAGGGTTTGACAATATTGGGAAGAAGATGGTGATTTCTGCATAGTAACTCTCTGTCCACAAACTGGAAAATCTTATTCACTTGCAACTGTAAATTATATGAATACAAGTTGTGTCAAATAATAGCGGTTTCTCCATCTATTTATAGTTTTAAGTTAGATTTTTCCCTAAGCCTAAGCCCAAAACAAAATGCCAAAATACTTATTTTAGACCTAAGTCGAAATTCTGTGTGAAGCTAATACAACTCGACACATATTAGACTAGTTTGACACACCCTTGTTTTATCGAGAAACACGTTGCTTCGACACAGGGAATTACAATTGTTAGAACATGATTTGGATTCTACAATTAATCTCTGGATTTTGATGATAACAATACATATATTTCATATGTAAGCAATTTTGTTTCTAATAGTTTCTTTAGTGTACTAGTTAGAAGTCTTATTGATTCAGGACTATTGTTTGAAGAATCAGAAATACGCTAAGCACATCAAAAATACTGTTTACATCCGCTTTTGAAGAAACATTAACAACTTTGAAGAATGTTGAATGTTTTCCATAAAGAGGATCTCGTGTGTACTTATCAACAAGCTTCTGCTTCAGAAGTCATAAGTATTCAAGAAGAAAGAGTTTCTGATAAGCTGTTGCTACAAGATCAGAAATCAAAATTACACAAGAAACAAGCTTTCAAGTCAAATGTCAGAAGTCAAGATTTGCTCATCAGAAAAGTTGTTGCTTCTAATTCTGAAGACAAAGTCAAGATTCTGAACACATCAAAATAAAGCTTCTACTTTTAAATCAGAACTCAATATTTGTTCATCAAAAAAGCTGCTGCTTATATTTTTGAAGACAAAGTCAAGATTCTGAAGACTCAAATAGTTCATAGAATACACACACATCTTCTCAACATCATAAGTATTCCATCATAAGAAATGACCAAGTAAATATATATCTTATGGACTCATTTCTAATCAACATATATAGTCCATCAAAAGACAATATCAAAAGATGATATCCTCTCAAGCCAAACTACTCCATCATAAGTAATATTCATCAGAAGACAAGTATCATCTGAAACATGCATTAGAAGAGTTAGTACAAAAGGACAATTACACATTCCACTCAAATGGATGTACTGTGTACAATTTTTCTCCCGCAATCATTTCTTACCGTTGGCAGCTGGCAAGATGAAAGTGATGTGTGTACTACTACAAAGTTCTACTTCCTCAACACCTATATAAAGCTTCAAGCACTTCATTTGCAAATTGACGAGCTCAAACAACAATAGAACAAGAACAATAATGCTGGCAAAATTGATCTAAAAAAAGATTAAAAAAACACAAAGAGTTGTTGCTCATTATTTGTGTTGGTATTAGTTCATCACTATTCATCTAAGAAAGAAGACATATACACAAGAGTTGTTTCTCATTAATTGTGTTATTACTTTTTTCACTTGTTAAAACACAAGAGTTGTTGCTCATTATTGTATTGGTATTATTTGATTAGAACACAAGAGTTGTTGCTCATTATTGTGTTATTATTGTAAATTGTTTGAATACAAGAGTTGTTGCTCATAATTGTGTTAAGCAATTTGTACTTAAACATATATGTAATCCTCTTATTAGAAGCAACTTTTTAAATACAACATTCAACTATGAGTTGATTAAGTACTTGTTTAAGGCAAAGATAAAACCCCCTTAAGGGACCGTGTAGGCCAGAAGCCATAGGGAGTCAATGATCGTTATATCTCTTAGGAGACCGGGTAGGTCAAAATTCTTAAGGGATCACTAATAGATTATCATTGTATTCCTGTTAGTCACCGGCGGGTAGCCCGTGCATTTGTAATCTTTCAGGATTAGTGGATTAAGTCATTTTCTAAGGTGAAATCACCTTGGCGGATGGACAACAATAGCCTTTTCTAAGGTGAACTTGTATAAATCGAACTTTTCATTATTTCTTTTCTAAAATATTGATTCCTAATTTGATTGTTTGTGGAAAGCACTTCTCAGGTTATGTTTAACACCAATATCTTCTTTGTCAGAAATATGTTCAAAGTGTATGTTGCAGTCGACACAACTTTACCCCAAAATTCCTTAGGTAAATGTTTGCCTTTCATCATACTTATCACCATATTCATGATGGTTTGATTCTTCCTTTATGCATTTCCATTTTGTTGTGGAGTGTAGGGTGACATCACCTCATGCACAATCTCTTATTTTTCACATAATATGTCGAAGTCTTTCTACACATATTCTCCACCACCACTAGTCCTCAAAATCTTGATCTTTCGACTAGTTTGTCTTTCGACCATTGATTGAAACTTGGCTAATACCTCGATCACTTCACTTTTCTTCTTGATCAGGTATGTCCATAGTCTTTGACTAAAATCATCTATGAATGTGATAAAGTACATGTTACCTCCAATCGAATCCACCTAGATTGGTCCACATACATCAGAGTATATAATAGCCTTCGACTTGCTTCCTACATACTTGCCGAAGCTATTCTTGTGCTACTTTGCATGCACACAATCCCCACACACCTTGCTTAGAATTTCGATTTCTGCAATCCTGAAATCGTATTTCTTATTTTCAAATCTCTGATGTCTTTGAAGTTGAGATGTCCTAGTCGTTAGTTTCATATCCATTCATCCTTGCCTGTTGCAGTTGCAAGAGACTTGTGCTCCATCATATTTAGTTCGATCTTGAAGGTTTTATTATAAGACATATGTGCCTTCAAGATTAAACTTCTTTTTGCGCAACGACTCTCATCATCTTGTCTTCGATTGACACCTTATAATTATTTTGGACCAACTTCTCTATGCTAAGCAAATTGCTCTTCATGCTTGGTATGTACAACACATTAGAAATTACTGACATTTTTCTGTCTTTCCTCATAATCAGAACATCACCAATACCTTCAAGTGCTAGAGTATTGCCATTTGCAAATGTCACCATGTTCTTCATCAAGGGTTTTATGTTGACAAACCAATCTTTCCTTCCAGAAATGTGTGATGAGCATCATGAGTCCAGGTACCATTGGTCCTTGAATCTCTCTTCATATATTGCTGTGACCATCAGCATCATCTATTCTTCTAAATGTTTTGCAAACTTTGCATCACTTTCTTGATTCCTTCATTTTTTGGACAATCACTAGAAATTATAATGACCATACTTCTGACAATTGAAACATTGAATGCGACTCTTGTCTGGTTTTCGACCACCACCTCTTCCTCTACCTCCAACACCACCTCTTTGGTTGCCTTGGTATGAGGGTCTTCTCTAATTCGACACAATTCCTTCCTGCCGGTTTGCTCAACCAATCAAATTGTTGTAACCTCTTTTACCTTTGTTGTCGAACAACTTTCCTTTGCCTTTATTTTCTCTTGATGACTGTACCTGCAAAGCCACGCCACTATTCGACTTGCCTGCAACTCTTTTAGCCACTATTTGTTCATGAGATTCAAACGTCTCTTGAAGCTCCTTTTTGTCAATTTCAAAAAATCATTTGAATCTTCTATGGATATCACCACATGGTCGAACTTCGGAGGCAAAGATCTCGAGATCTTTGCAACAACTGATTTTCATGTTAACGTTTCTCCACATAGTTTGATTTGATTCACTAGTTTCGTAACCCTAGTGAAGAAATCTATTATGCTTTCACTTTCTTCCATCTGAAGCAATTCATACGTTCTTTGTGATTCTACATCACTCACATTTTTTAAATTGTATGGACTCGAACATTGATGAATTATAAAGAGACTTTTATAATTCTTATTCTTCAATTCTTTGTGTGCAACCTCTTCTTCTTCTGTTGCATTTTCTTTAAGCGATTCTAACCCTTCTTTCACAGGATCTCAAAGATCTTGACAACAGAACTCAACCTTCATCTACTTGCACCAATTCTCATAGTTATCAACTTTTAGAATTGGAAGGCTTTTTTTGGAAGATACTGATTCAAAAAATTCATTGCCATCATGATTTTCTTGCCTTGAATCGCGCAATCGGAGCTCTAGATACTAGATGTTGGAAATCCACCAAAATCAATGGAGATTTTTTTATCAATCTTGATGAACAAGATTATTATCAATACACAATAACAATGAAAATTGAGAAAGAAAATTAGGGTTTTGATAATATTGAGAACAAAATGAGGATTTCTGCAGTGAAATCCTCTGCTCACAAACGGTGAAAAATCTTATTCACTTACAATTGTAAATTCTGTGAATACAAGTGGTGTCAAATAATAAAGATTATTCCATCTATTTATAATTTTAAATTAGCTTTCTTCTTAAGTCAAAATCCAAAACATAAAAATCCAAAATGACTGCTTTATACTTAATTCAACATATTCTTATTCTATCAAACAACATATTATTTCGACACAAAAAATTACAATCTTAACCAAAAACACACCAGACAACCTTAGAGTAAACTAATTCGAAGTTAAAGTAAGATTTTTTGTTTTTGTTACACTTGATGTGATACATGAACGAGAAAACAGAGGCATTGCACAACGGAAACAGAGCGTTGTTACCAAAGAAACTTATTCCTCACTTCTTCACTCCACACACCATTTCCATACTTCCATGGCGTCTCTAACCCCCGGCGTCCTCTCCATGCTTCTCCAAAACGCCGGCAACCGAGTAACCAGCGAGCACCGTCAACCACTCCTCCAAGTAACAGAAATCATCCCTCGTCTCTCGGAGGAATCGTGGCAACCCAACACCGGCTACTTCCTCAAACTCTCCGACTCTCTCCACTCCGCTTACGTCACCGTCTCCGACTCCGACGCCGAGTTAATCCGCTCCGACAAACTCCAACTCGGTCAGTTCGTTTACGTCACTCGCTTTGACTCGGGCGGTTCATCTTCTCCTGTTCCACTCGTTTGTGGCTTGAACCCTCTTCCTAAGAGAAGACCGTGTGTCGGAAACCCAACTGATTTGGTTTCTAGTGAGTTTTTGAACTTTCTTACAACTTCAAAACCAAACAACAACGTTAAAAAGAAGAAAGGGTCATTGTCAGGGTCAGTGTCAGTTCAAAGGTCACACTCTAATGGAAACAAGAAAAACAATGTTGTTGTTGAAATGAGAAGGTTGAGTTTAGATTCTACTAGTAGAAGAGTTTGGGATCATACTAAAACTAAACCATCTTCTCCAAGTTCAAGTTCAAGATTCAAAATCAACAAATCTACCTCAACTTCACCTAATGTATTTTTCTTACCCTTTTTTTCCATCTTTTTATGTTGAAGTTTTCATTGAGGGAAGAGGGTTTGGTTTGGTTTTCATTTGGGTTGTGTTTTTATAGTTTAAAAGTGAAATCTTTGTTTTGGATAATGGCATAATGCTAATGATGTTGAATGAGGGCCCTATTACTTTTTAATATGCTTTTATGTCTTTTGAATTGGACCCATCTACCAGTGAACTTTTTGAAATGGTAAATATTTTTGGTTAGTTTAGGCTTCTGGGTGATTTACTATCTGCACTGTATAGAAAAAAATTACAACTTGATGGTATTTTTCTACTAAAAATGTTGCTTTTTAAGTATTTCTTTAATAATTTAATGTGACTTGTTGGTGTAGGTGATAGATAAGAAGCTTTCTGTGAAAACTAATTCTCATTCTCCATTGAAGAAGTCTCTAACTTCAGTTGTTTCGCCATTGAAGAACAAAAATGAGAACTTGTGTCCTAAAACACCAGGCACACCTCCTAGGAAAAGTGCTGCTGCTGTTCCTAAGTTAGCATGTACTGGAAATTACATTGTTCCAAGGCAGCTTGTTAAGGTGCCATTGAATTTCAAAACATGGTATGATAAGTCTGGATCTTGGGATAATCTTCCACAACCCATTTCTAATCTTGGAAAGGTGTGTGTGTATGTTACTGACTACATATTTTTTATGTTAGCTTTGCGAATTTGATTCATTCATCTTATTCTAAACTTGTGTAACTTTTTTTTTACAGCAAGTTGTTACTCATAGGAATGTTGCTTTTTTGGCGGCTGTTAGATCTCTTGAAGAAGCATCTGCTGCAGATACTGTGCTTCAATGCATGCGGTACTTATTTATTTTGCTTCAAATTTTTTTCCTTTCCATTCTTACCTAGACCAATATTGTATTATAAGAGATCCTTGTTAGTGCTTCATATCCTTGGCTACAAATGTTTTTTGCTATTTTAACCTTCTCGTCTCTCGCTCATTAAGTATGACTTAGAAATTCTACAATAGATGAAAATGTTGATGTTGAGTTGCTTAAAATTGAGAAGACCTATATACTCAATGTCTTCGTTGTAATGTTGATATTCATGCTGCCGAAACAGCAAAATTTGAGCCAAATTCAGATTCTGCTGCGATACACAATAAAAATAATAGAATTGTTTGTAGCATATAGAATTTGAACAAACCATTATTTGAAGGAAAGTTTTCAGTTTTCTACTATTGTTACTTGTGCAATGTGAAATTGTTATGGTCATAACTGCATCGACTGAGATAACTAACAAATATCCTTATTACAGCTTGTTTTCTGAACTGTGCGAGTCTCGTCAGACACTTTCTGCTGGATTGCTTGTGAAGCAGTTTTTGGAACTTCATCTTAGTCTGCAAAGAGCAAAATTGGCATTTGATTCCTCACTTTCCATACCTCCTGAAACAAAACCAAGCAGCCAAGTTACCGTACAATCTCTAGTAGAAGATGCTTGTAAAGTTCCGACTCGCAAGAATGCTACATTTTGGATACAAGCTGCATTAGATACCAACTTTTCAAAATTCAATCTATACAAAACACAAGAAAAAAGCGAGGCTTTGAATGGTGATAGATGTCATTATGTTATCATCGAGAATGAGAATTCTCACGCAGAAATGAATACCGAGGAGTCCATTGTTCAAAACAAGAAAAACCGCATAACACAAGCAAATCCCTTACAAAATTCAACTGGAAAAAAACTTTCTTCTTCAAAGCAGAATCTCTTGGTAGACAAAAACAAGGATACAGAGAAACAAGAACAGTCAAAAGAATGTGAACTTAAAGTGGCTGCGAGTTTGGCAGAAAAACTGCTTGTGGCTTCTCGTGAATGGTTCCTGAAGTACTTGGAGGAATCAATTAGTAATGAATTCGGGTTGAAAAATGAAGGGGGCAGTGAAGTTGCATGTCTTCTTGGACAGCTAAGAAAGGTTAATGATTGGTTAGATAATTTGGATGGTAAAGATAAGGTCGATCATAGGGTAGAGAAGGTGAGGACAAGTTTGTACCGGTTTCTCCTCGAGCATGTTAACTCCGCCGTTGCTTCTAGTTAGTAAATATTTAGTACTACAAGAATTAACACTGACAAATGGAGCATACTATTCTGAATTGACTCTGCTTTGGATATCTAACAGTTGAATTACAAGCAATATTTGAGTAGCTAGTGTTGGATTATGTATAACCCTTTAGGAGTAAAGATCTCACCTTCTGTATACTCTTATCTAACTTTTTTAATGAATGAAGTTATGCCCGATATTATGCAACTTTAAGAGGTTTTATGTTATCTCGTGTATGTTGTTATTTACGGCTTAATGACTCTGTTAGTTGGTAATCTGCTAGAGGTATCTTAACACTCTTAGTTTTGAAACATTGGCGCAAAATTAGTTTCACGATACGAGAGGCAAACTTTCATCTCCTAATCTAAAGTAGAATTTTCCTAGTACCTATCTATGTGCTACAAATGTTCATGGCTTAACAACAAAGAATGAGGAATCATATCAAAAGCTGAGACAAAGTAGAGAAGACAAAAAACTGTGATAATTTGACTGTATTTATAAGGTCAAGAAACAAAGTGAGAAGTTACATCAAAACTTAAAAACCAAGTACTTCTTCTAGTTTGGAATCAAAACGAATCATCCATATTTAATTTTGCAAAAGGTAATCTTTACAGGATGAAAATGTTCTCTTATGTTGTACTTCCTCAGCAATGGTTGAAGTTCCCATTCCTTTCATTCCTTTACAAGACTTCATGTGTTTATGCATTTTCTCAGGCTTGAATGATTTCCCACATTGCCTGCATCATCAACTTCTAATTATGGCCTTATCTTTCATATTCACAATTAATAGCACAAAAATGAATCTGTTTAGAAATATGGGCTTATAAAGTATGTTGCTCATGCTATTCTAACTTTATCAGCTATTAAGCAAAATCACCACATGTAGCCAATAGTTGATAAACATCATAATCTAGTAATTAATGTCAACTTATAGTTAGTATTTTTATTTTTGATAAAAATTTAATTACCAAACATTGATTCAAAGTTTCATCTAGCTGTTTGATGACACCTTCATCCCGATTGATGGAGACAAGTGTTGCATTGCCCCATGAATGTTGCCATTTGACCTTAAATGCGATTGTGAGGCCGACCAAAGCATCGAGTTCTAACGGAAATTCCAGGGGGTTGGTGATTCCAGCCTATTGAAATTGAGATAACATAGGTATTAGTAAATGAATATATAACATAAATATAGTTAAAAACAAACACAGCTACCTGAAGCATATTTTTGCGCATCTGAGCAGATGTCATGTCCAATAGCTGCAAACATTCCCGGTCCCATAAAACAAATGTAGATTGACAACCATGTTGTACAACATCAATCAGAATTTTAAACCTATGGAACTCAAATGAAAAATAATTAGAATATGACACTTGTAGAAGTTAATTGAAAATTGAAATATATTCAGAGGAGTAATTTAAGTAAATTAAGAATCTATAATAGAATGAGTAGGAAAAGAAACCTAAATATTTCAGTCTCAGTGTTGTGACCAGAACCACAAACAAATGGTGGTTGATCTCCCTTAGCAACCATTGGACATGCATGGCATGCTCTGTAATGCCAACCACCCGGAGCCGCCTTTCGTTTGGTGGTGGTGGCAACAGTTACACAGTGAGTAGCCTGGAAGGGGTAAAAAACTTATTACAATTAAGGAAACATTGATAATCAAGTGTTGTAATAACAATCATTAGGAGTTAGTTTTGGGTAAGAGATATAGTCTTACAGTCTTTCGTTCTACGATATCACTGAGAGAGAGTATTATAGCCTTATACATAAATTTTTCGTATGGGCTAAGCTGAGTACTACCGGAAGTTTCAGACAACTGGGAGAGTGTGGTGACACTTTGAGATGAACCTTCGACGAATGCAAGTTTAGGGATGCTAGGAAAAAAGATAAACAGAGTAACATGAGATTCAAATGAAATTAGATGAATAGTGAACAATGAGGATGATGACAAACCTATTTAAAAATTGTTGAATCTCAGGAAGATCATCATTGATGTGCAATTTAGTAACATTGAAAGTGTTTGAAACACACAATGGATATTTTGCTACATAAATACAAATGAAGAATAGATTAGTATTGGTGTTTGGAAAAAAAGCAAGAGAAATGAAATAATCTTTTAATAATACAGACCATCTTCTTCTTTGACTTTAGCGAATTGCAAAACAATTACAGTAGGTATAGATAAATCTTTCCTTGACTGATTGTAATCATTAAATTGCACTGCATAACCCTCCCACAACGTACAATTGAGAGTGTTGTTACTACAACAAAGGCATCAATTAAATATAGAAAATAAATCATTTGTAGTTATGTATAGATGATCGCAATGCATACATACCCCAAATCCTTGAGCACAAAATTGATTTGTTGTTTTTTGTTCCCGTTGTGAATTTGGGTGTATCCAACTTTTGTAACCATCCCAATGACATCTGAAAAACATATTGCAGATTAAGTATAGGTATTTCATAGTAAATGATCTCAAAAGTGAGAAATTTTAAAAAATAGACATATATGTATACCTATTAAAACTCCCTCTTCCATTTCCATAATATCGAAAAGGTGTGAAAATGAGAGGTTTATGAGGTATTTCATGTTTGTTCTTGTCAGAGACAGACGTCCCACCAGTGAAAGTCAAGATAAATTTGTGGTCAGAAGGCTTGAACAACACATCATTCAACGAAACTTGAAAGTTTGTTATGGTATAAGTGTTGTTGATAACAACAGAATCATAAATTTGTTTAAAAGCAGTAGGAACTTTACAATGTATATCAGATCCCTGAAAGTAGAAAAGAAGTACATGAACGGACAGGTAACTAACAAAATAATATGAAACAAACATAAAGTATGATATATGAAACCAAAATAACACAGACCTATATGAAACGAAACACATAGTATATTTATACGAAACCAAACACAAAGTAACTACAAACGAACTATATAAAATGAAACGAAACGCACAGATTATTGTAACAAAGTAGAGCTTTATGCATGAAAATAATATTATTCAGAAAACCGTAAAACTATTAAACATTGTAAACAAAACCTAAAACTTTAAAACCGTAAAACCGATGAAGTAGAAAGTTATTCCAACCAAATATTATTCTGAAAAAGTATCAAACATTTGAAAGGCTGTTTATATGAAAAACCGTAAAACTGATGAAGTAGAATGTTATTCCAATGTCAACAACCCTATAACAATAAAATAATAAAACCAAAAAACAAGTAGTTTATATGCAACTAAAATCATATTCTGTAAAAAAACAATACTTGAACCACCTGTAAGAGAAATTGTAAACAAACCCTAAAATTACGTAACCGTAAACCGAGAAACTTACTTCTTTATCAACCAATGTCATTTCAAAGTGTTCTTTACTCTTGGAGATAACTGTCCATTTGTGATGGACTATGACCGCTATCTTCCAGAGCTCCTTTGAATCATTTATGTCCTTCACATTTTCAAAAGGTCTTGCCATACCAGTTTTGGATGTTGAAAGATTTTGTTGTTTTGGGTTGAAAAAGTCTAGCTAAAACTAAGTTAAAGAATCAGAAGAGTTTTATGTAGTGTTATAAGAAGAAAGAATGAGAAGAGAGAGAATGGAAATAGTGAATGAAAAGACAACACTCAGGAAGCGTGTTGGTATTGTATTTTTAGAAGAAGAAAAAGTAAAACTTTATCAATATTATATTTCCTTTTGTATATCAAACAGAATCATTCAAGTTTTCTTATATTATATTAATTAACTAGTCGATAACCCCGTGCTGTCGCACGGGGCCGGTCGAGAATTCATAAAACGTGGAACTAATATTGTCATGTATCGGAAAATTCGTCTTTATGTAATTCAATAAAATTTCAACTAATTTGGTCCAATTTAGTGTATCAAACATATTTGACAACATTAAAAAATGTAAACTGAAAACATGATTGTGTAACAAAATAAGAGACTGTCATGACTCTTCAAAATAAGAAACTATCACGAGTCTTCAGATACAACGCAACCAGGTTGGAAACGATGTTTTCAACTATTTTACCTGCACAATAAAGTATGCATAAATTAGACAAAGATTTACGGAAACAATTTATATTAAAGAAAATATTTGTTATTATGTACTTACCGATCAACAAAGAGATTGGAAAACTTCTTTGTATACAACATTTGTAGTGATAGATGTTGATACATTCATACTATCATGTATTAAGATCTTTAGACCACTTTTGCTTGTAACTCTTGAAATGGCTACATACAACCGGCCATGATCGAATACGTGAGTAGGCAAATACAATCCAACCGTATCAAGTGATTGACCTTGAGACTTATTAATTGTCATTTGATACAATAATTGGGAACCGCTCTAATCACCTTAAATGGCCACGGTGACTCGGAAGGTGACATAGACATTCGAGGGATGTAAAAGATGTTACCAACATTCTTACCGCATATGATCTTTGCCTCAATAACGTGATTTGCCAACCTTGTAACAATTAGTCTAGTTCCGTTACACAACCATCGCTTTGGTCCAAATTCCTCATAAGCATTATTGGTGTACCAACCTTTAATCCGAGTTTGTGATTTGGGACACCAAGTCCTAAGCCTACTAAGAAATTCAGAGTAAGACATTCGTAGGCTTTGTAACTTGTATCGATTCTATCGATCGAATCAAAACTCAAATACTCTTTGTCCTCGCCTAATAAATGGGAAACGCGAATCAATCCATAATGTTTATGAAGAATAATACAATAACGAAACATGTACACGGAAATAAACATCAAAAGAAAAAATCGCTTACGGTATCATGTCTAACACGTAATCATTAATTTTATCAACAACTTCAATGGTTGAAGCAAGTATTGCTCTTCCTTGTAGAAACTCTACATTTTGAAAGTCGGCAAGCAACTGGTATGTGCTTTCAACTATAGCTCTTATTGGATCCTCAAAATTGGAAATTAACAACCGAGGAATTTCTATATCGGCTAATCCATCGTTAGGTTCACATATTTTTCGTCGCCAACATCTAATATCCATTTAGAGAATTCGCAAGTTCATCGAGTTGTACCGCCCTCCCATTCTTTAGTCTCATGTTTTTGGTTAGTGTTAAGACTTGGCAATAGTCCCACACATAAGAAGAACAAATGGAAGCATGAACAATATCGAACGGCCTGCTCTTGGAACAACTGAAGTATCTCGAAAATCTCCTCCAAATATAACTACCTTACCACCAAAATTGTATTTGCAAAACCCTTATCGCTCATGACATCCTTAAGGGTCTTATCCAAGGCCTCAAAACAATTTTATGAGCCATGGGTGCTTCGTCCCATATTATGACATCAGAGCTTCAATAACCGTGAATGCTCGTAGTCTTTGTCAACATTGCAAGTAGAGTTGTCAAGCGTTGAATGGGAATTTTGAACTGAATGGGCTGTTCTACCACCGCAATAATAAGGAAGCTATGCCACTAAGCAACAGCCGTAACAATTTTTTATCTGAACGAAGTGCACTTGATAATGTCCTCCACATAAACGTTTTACCGGTTCCGCCGTATCCATTTAAAAAAAACACCCCTCCGTTTTGTTTCTTGACGGCGTCCATTATGGTATCAAAGATTGCACGTTGCTCATCTTGAATTTCAAATGAAAAGAATCAATACAACTGTAGTTTAATGAAAGCATCGATGATTTGAATAATGAGGAAATACCTGTTAGAGACGTAAATAGTAGTCGAAGTTTTGTCGCCTAAATCAAAGATCGTAATCACGCTCATCAAAAATCGCCTATCCGATATGTCGCATTGTATACAGACTCGAAACGGCATATCTTTGAATTCACGCAAGCTTCTTCTATTTGATTGCATCATATTCTCAATCTCAATTAATGTGAGGTTTGTCAGTTCTGCAGTTGACAATTGCATGTCTTCCAACACAAATACAAACCAAAATAAGATATAACTTTTATGTACAATAGAAATCACACTTGTGATGAAGATAGACATACAAAAGGATCGTTAACCTTAAAATGGCAGTATCATGGTAAAATTCAGTATAATACAACAACATCAGTCATTCGGGTACATGAAAAATGTTACCGTTTTTATCAGTAGGTATGAGAAAAGCTGGTTGAACGTAAAAGATAAATGACAGAACTATTCTGTTCTGTGTTGGCAGTGAATAATATCCGATTGCATGACATATTTGTATTACTGATCAAGTAGCAGCATTGAAATGACATGGTTACTAGAACTTATGATTATTTGAAAGGGCAGAATTGTAAGGACATGTTTACTGGGAATGATGTGAAGCATTATGGCATAAGATTAGGAATTTATCTATATGGGCAGAACTGTCTAAATATTTTATGGCAGAAGCAGTTTGAGAGCCATTGAAATTCTTAAGTTAAGGCTCTATCTATATCAGTTGAAATTACATTACGACAATGAGAACCTGTCACAAGACTTAAGTATGGTTTGAAATTGTATGACATGTAACGGCTATATGGAAGTATAAAAGGATTGTAATGATTGCATCCAAAGTAGTTTAAAAGGTATTATAAGAAGAAAAACTGATTATAATAGTTTCATATGGTTTGAAATTGTATGAAATTTAACAGAACTATATAAGTATTTATTAATTGTACCTCTTATTCCAGTGACAATTCTCTGTTGATGAAGAATACCGTCACATAGCAACTTCCAAGTCTGTTGCAAAACATGTCGCGATCGATTAAGACTTGACAACAAAGATCGTGACAAATAACTTCCTCAAAAATTACCGAACCCCAATCTTTGGCCTCATCTATGGTGCAACATATTCTTTGTCATCGTTAAGAAATCCCATCTCAAAACATGCATCTCTAAACTGTCGCGACTACTCCACCAACGCTTTTGATATCGCATAGCAAGTCGGTCCCTTGACAACCGTCAAGATCATTCTAAGGTAATAGAGCTCACCACCGCTTGGAACCCAAATTAAGCGGTTAATCGTCGACCTCCTTTTCGAGGTCTCCATAAACGGTACCTTTTATCATAAACGAACTTGGAAAGAAAGGCGTGTATGTCAAACTCTTCGCATCTTCGTATTTCTTGTTTGACTCCATCCAAGTCATAAACATTGATTCCTTTACGCTTGGTTTTTCAAGAACATTGTCTATGAAATCATAGTCGAGTAGTAAACGGATTTTCGCCTCCGATGAAAATACACCTTTCGACGTATGAGATCTACCATGGATAGGATATGAAAAATCCTCCAACACGCCTCACTGGGAAACGTGCAATCAAGGTATTTGATTTCATCAACATCTGTACTAAATGAACTTCGTCCGATTCGGTCCGAACAACCGCAGCTTATTCTATTGTAACCTTTGTTAATATACTTGAATAAGTACTTGATGAAGTACCTTGGTTACACCATTCCATATTAATGTGCTACCGATATTTCTTTAGAAGATATGCATTATAAGGAACTACATACCTATTATCAAGAACAATATTCTTTTCGTAACAAGAATGCCAAGATCCCTTCTCCTATAGACGGTACCCATCCCGATTGACAATGGTTCGAGGCTGCCAATTTTTGGGAAAGAATTTAGACCATTTACCATTTTTCATGCAAGGGAAGATCATTAGCCAACCCACATGGACCATGAATCATATGTGTCTTTACCAAATGATTTAATTGCTTATCATCGGTTTCACGTATTTACCGAAATAATGTTGTTGATGTCATCCGGAGGGAAACTTGTTCTGGCGATGCATGAAAAGTAAAATGTGCATGGGGCAAACCTCTCTTTGGAACTCAATGGTGTATATATCCGAAGAAATTAAAACAAGAAATATTAATTTAAAATCATTGGTATATAGTAAGGAACAATTGAGTATTAAATATTTAATTTCATGTGGCTCACATGCAACAACTCGCCCAAGACATGCTTCTTTGTTACATCACACAAGAATGTCAAACTTCATTTTAAAACCCTTGAGATTATATCAGACGATCTTGAGGTTGTAAATTCATGTTGTTAAGTAACCTTTGAATCTCGCCAACATGGATTGCGGTAAAGGTAATGAATAGATCGGAAATCCAATTTGACTACAAATTGCCATTCCATCAAAGTATAATTGTTCCATGTATCGCGACTTCCAACGATGTTGACGGCAACACCACTCTTTTGCCTTTGTGGGCTCCTTCATTTGAAGATTGTTGGTGTACTCGACAAATTAGAGTATTTGGACACTGTAATTTTTTTGATGCTTACGATATAATTGAGTCGTGACTCCATCATAGTGAATCCATCAACCAAAATTGCCGGAGCAGTCTCCTTGACCGAGGTGTGTGTGCTTCACGTTGTCCGGTTTGAATGCGAAAAGCAAGCCATTCTCTAATAGTAAGTTTGTTCATCTTTCCTTTTCTTTGGGTCCTGTTTCTCCGTAGAACACCAAGTCTAAATCCATCTTCCCGTAGGGAAATGTAAGTGGATATTGTAATGCAAGATAGCTCGGATGAAACTCACTTATTCGCTTTAGTCTCGCTTTTGTCTTTCAAGGATAATATCCCTTTGAGCCTCAGATCAACATCACCAACAATGAGGGCTGCAACCTCGCACACGATGGGTTGGTTGTAAATTCTTCCGTCCTTTAATCTATCTGATATTAACTTCAACTTGAGGTCAGTCATGTGACAATCCTTTAGTCTAGCTGCGCATTCTAAAAGATTTAGCATGTGTTGAATTCATCAAGCATGTCGTATTCGCTAATCTCTTTAATAATATTCGTTGTTGCATTAAAAAATTAGACATATGTCATGCGATTATAACAAAGGTAATATAAAGTACGATCTCATTTGGCTTAAAAACATTACCCTATTCCTTGCATCCTATGATGAATCTCATTGTCGATGTCGTATATATAAAGTCGAGCAAACTTCGGTTTTCGCCATGCAGTCATCATGCTACCAATTCTATGGCAAGTCCGCCTTGAATTCTCATGTTAGGTGGTCCATTCCAGATTGAATCTATTGTCAATTTTCATTCCGAGACGAATGCAAACATTATGTTGTACAATCTGCATTCACGATAATTTCTACATAGTACATCGCTTTCATTCGATGAAGATGTTCAAGAAACGGTGGTGGTGTTCTCAAAAGTGGCAACACAACTTTACCCTTTCCACAACATAATTGGAACTTAGGCATCGTGACTATGTTTTCTCTTATCGCTTTCTCCCGATACCACATTTGTGCTCCAATCGAGTGCATTCAATGCAAGGATCACCAATATCCGAATATCCCGATATATCGATAGAATGAAACGTCATATATGTTATACACATCAAGATATTGATAGACATCAAATTGGATGACGGTGAATTTAAGTGATGGTTTGCGATTAATAATAATTCCAAAGAATACATACCAAAGATACGTGCAATCAATTGTTTTGCGTAATGATCTTCGTCGTTTTCCAAAGTTGAACTTGTATCATAATCCGGATTTTCATTTATGAATTCACACGAACTATCAGTTAAAGATTCATCGGTTGAATACTCTGGAAGGGATTGTTGACCTGGGTTCAGTGATTCAGCACTTCTGCAGACGCACTTCTGCACTGATTGGTATTAAAGGAAGTTGACCTCGTATCTGTAACACTTGAAAAGGTTTTCAACAGATTCGCAGTTGTTGAACGAATTAGAGTTGGATCAAGATGTTTGTTGGATGAAGATGCGTACGAAGTCGGTAGTCCATATGAATTATTTTTGCATTTAATACTTGAGGAGGAGGTAACGCCACTCAGAGGTGTGTTAGCATCAAAAGGTAAAGGGGAACAAAAAGGCATACTATCAGAGGGGTTGATCCGTAGATGACCATGATGGTTGGTGTTTCGGGGACTCTTATGCTTCATTATTGACCTCCTTCTATGACGTGCTGAAGCAAAAATTTGCTTGGGAGAAGTTGTATCAGTTGAAATGCATGAGTAATTGGGGGAAGATGCAGGGTTTGGGGTTGTGAACAGGTTAAAACCAACACTGCCTTTCCTCTGTTGTGAATTAAGCATTACGCACTCTGTTCGTGCAGAGACATTTCCATGCCCATTGACAAAAACAGAACTGATATCAGAGAGTGGCTTTCTTGTATGATGTTTGCTTACATAACTTGAATTACTTACGTCATGGTTGTGCTCAGTTGTATTTCCATTGACTCTATTCTTCTTAAATCTTCTTTCATCAAGAACATGCTTCCTCTTTTGTCTTGCGAGTGATGCAGAGTATTTCCTATCTCCAAAATGGTTGTTCATAGTTGACAGATTATATGGTTGATAACATACAACTCTTCATAAGTATAACATTATGAATGTAAGAATAACAGACCTATATGAGATTGTTTGGTTTTGCAGTTCAGAAAATTTGTACAATAATTTTTTAGTATACTAAGATACTCTATTTGTACATTGGATATGGGATAGGGTACAGTGCATTGCATCAGTGAAGTTCCTATATAACATTAATTGTGTTTCATCATTACAGTATATGATACCAAAGCCTAACATTTATTGGTAGAGGTTAAAAAGGTTAATGTGACATCAATACCATATGTTGGCCAAACTTTAAACAATTATTAGAACACCAAATATTATAATATGACATTAAATACCGTTATGTTGGAAACTCAAAATTGGCATTGGAAACCAAAGGTTATTGTTATTGTATAATATACTATCATCATACCATTTTTAGATAATAGACATGCAACCATGGTTTGACAGTACAATGAAAAATTAAAAGTACTTCCAAAAATATACATTTTCTAAGGGATATTAAAATGGAATGATCAGAGTCTGTTTGTATTCTACATGTCATGTATAGTGATATATGAAACTAATGCTTACTTGTTGGGCCAACAATAGTTATTGTTTAACGTCAGTTTTACTCCATCTCCCTGTCTCTTCGGTTTTCCATTAGAAACAACACTCTAAGAAAACGGTTCACCTCAAACAGTTTTGCTCGCAGCGACGACACCTACGAAATAGCTTTTGTTCCATACATCGCCGGCCAACAAATACGATGAAGAGTGAGTACTTACGTTGGTGTTCCCGTGGGTAAGTTCTTCCGTTTTGACACACATGTTTCATCAGTTGGAATGAGAACATTTAGGGTTCATACAAACATGTCTGTGTGCATGATGGTCATGAATGAATTTATATGGGGATTCGCTGGTAGAAGTCACACAACCACAACCCTAATCCCAAATGGAAAAATCTGCTATCCAAAATGTTTGGAAGCAATCAAAGGATAAGCGGACAGCAGAATGGAGAAAGTTGCATGAAGAGGCTAAGAGGCGGAAAGAAGAAGCTGAAAGTTCTTCAAGGTAAAACAGACTAAAACGAATGAGTGTATTTTCATATTGATGGTGAAATAAAAAAAATTTTATTGCATGATGTTTGGTTGTTTTTTTGATTAAGTAGCAGGAGTTGCGTAAAACTGACACGTGCCCAACTTATCGACAAATACTATGAGTATGTCGAAAGAGAGGAATCATACGAACTGAGAACGGGAAAGGTGAGAAGCTGTCTATCTGTGGATAAGTACTTTGAAATAGCCAGAGAGGAGGGATGGCTTGTTGAGGGATCAGAAGAGCATGAACAGAATTCCACTGATGAAGCAATGGAAACAGTGGGCGATGTGTTGGACAGGCAAGGGGTTTTAGGTTATATACATACATTTGAATACTTAATTTTGCAAATTAGGCTATTAAATAATCGTGTCTGTTGATGCAGCGAGGAGAACAACACTCCTGATGGTGCTGATGTTGTACAACCTGCTGCCGTGCAAGAGAAACGTGTATGCAAATGGAATAAAGTTGTTAAGAGCAGCAGCAGCATAAAAACTCAAGTTCTTGTAAGCTCTTGCACTGCTTTCACCGCCATTTGATGTGTAACGAGAATGAATAGACATAGCTAATAAATTTATAATGTTGCAGCACTTTCCAGCAGTCATCAAGGAAATCTTCCAGGAACCAAGATCATGTATTGATCTTCACGACATAGAATCGGGTATTACATACCCATGTGTTTTTAAAAGCAGGGAGAAAGTGAATGAGAAGTTTCTGTCAAAAGGCTGGTTTACATTTGCAAAGGAGAAAGACCTGTCGGAAGGCGACGTTATCCTATTTAGTGTAGAGCATCCTCCTGTGGAACGTATATTGGTCCAAGTTGTGAGAGGGCAGCATTGAAAGGAGGTGCTGATATGATATGCGGGGAAGCATCATGGCACAAAGGAGGGATTATTTTTGTATGGGCGGAACTGCGTGCATATTTGATGGCAAATTCAGTTTGATGCCCATTTTTGTTTGTTATTTGTGAACTACTTTGATATTGTTAACCTACGGGTCAATGCACAATCTCTTTATAACTTTTTTAAATGGCATGTTACCAAGTTAGCTTCATATTTTGCGTTTATGATATGCAGATATATCCGTTTTGTAAATTCCGATAACAATTTTAATTAATCAAGTGTCATGGATTTATGCTATGTATAATCTGTTATGAATGTATCAGTTGTTAGCTTCCCTCTCAAAGAGACTAAGCTAACAACTCAACAGATTAGATGACAATGTAATTTACAGCGAACCTAAACACATGAATAAAGTTATATCAAAATTCAATTCATAAGAAATATACATCCGTCATTAAGAACAATTTTGAAATGGCAAATTGTGGGATTATATTTGGATGGTATTAGACTTACGGAGGAAAAATATGTAACAATTGTGTAAGGTAAAACAAATAATTAGCTGTGATAATGCTTTTCAAAGTTATCCAAACTTGTAAATGAAAAAAGAAAAGGCGGTGGTGATAAGGTAACCAAAAACAACGCCGTTATTCGGTGTGATAATGTTTTTCAAAGTTTTGCAAACATGTAAATGAAAAAAGAAAAAGGCTGTGGTCATAAGGAAATCAAAAACACTCCGTTGGATAATTAGCTGGCCACTCATTTTCCAAAAGAAAACGGAATAAATTCATTATATTAAATAAAATAAGGAATTACCAACACCATATCAGTTTTTGCAGCATAAATTATACATAGTAGGCCACTGATTTTCCAAAAGAAAAGACAATAAATTCATTATATTTAACGAAATAAGTTATCACCAACATCATGTCGTTTTTTGCAGCGTAAATTACTAACATCAGATAATTCAGTTTTTACAATGTCGAAAGGATCATACAAAAAGCAAGAATGACAAATCATATCATCCTAAACCACAATAAACATAAATAAAACAGAATTATTCAATTACATCAAACAAAATAAGGTGCGCAATGTTGTCCAAAACAGCTTAAAGTAAAAATAAATCATCGACGATAATTGACTGCATCATTTCTCCAGCTTGATGTCCCTTATTATTTTGGTGGATGATAGTTGGGCACTGTCGAGATCCTCAACCGTCTCTGGAATAGCTCTTTTTGAAGGAGTAAGTGATGAGTTGGCAACTGAAGGGTCATAATCTGCAGTGATTGATAACGGATCCTGCCATTAAAGAGTCATTACAAAATCAGTAGCATAAAAAAGGAAGTAAGTCATTGTTTAATAGGCTTATTTGTTAATGTTGAAAGCCAAAAACAAACGCACTGAAACTGTATGTGGATCATCATGAGACTGTTTTTCTGAGGTGGTCATGGTCGGAGTACACTGCAAGTTAAAAAACGCAAATCCTAAACATTACACAACTGTTCAAGACATGATGGCAAGAGTAATAGGTGGTTCAGATTCAAGCTTATACCGATGTTGTATGCATATCATCACGAGTGTCATCTGTTGAGACGACAATCTTTGAAGTGTGCTGCAATTTTAAAACATCTGTTAAAAAAATGCAATGCACATGATACTGATTTTAACAACAGTAAAACAGCAGTACAGCAGTACCTCTTCACACTTGAATCTCTCCTTTATTCTTGTACGTAGCACTTCATCTGCCTTAAATCCAATTACAGAAAGACTGGCCTTGTTTGGTTGAAACACCGCTCTTATAGCCAACTCTTCTTCAAAGATCACATCGAGTTCGTAAGGGAATTCAATGGGATCAAAATCTCCGGTCTAAAAGATCCACACAATATATGTTATTTACGTGGTAATAAACTAAATTTCATATTAGCCAAATGGAAAATACCTGTATCAAATACCTGTATCAAATCCAACTTCATCTGAAGGGCGGACTTCCCAATCAACTTTACACAATCTACATCCCAAAATACGAACTTGTACTTTAACTTTCCATCGGAGGCAAGAACTTCAAGCTTAAATCTGTACCATGTGTGATCAACATAACAAATTGTCAGTAATGAAGCGTTTGGTTATACGATGAAAATGACTGATATTCAATACTCAGAAGTTACCTTGGGACTGGCTCAGGGCTGATGTGTTTAGAATAACACATGAATTTTCCATCCTTCAAAGTCACACTTTTGGTACATTCACTACATCCATCATAATACCATCCGGACTGCCCACACTCAAACTTCTCCAGCGAACACACATGTAGTTTTCTGAAACAGAAAGATGGGATGATGTCTCAAAAAATGGATTAGAACACAGTCTGTGTAATTAAACAATCTCAGACAGTAACGTATTAAAGAGCAACTAACATTCTGCAGATACGCAATATCAGATAGACTCAACACTTCAGCCTTCCATAAAAATTTATCCAATTCAGAGAAAACAGAGCTATTTGTCGTTTCCATTTGCATGCTAGAGGATGAGAGCGTCGACAGATCATTGTTAAGTCTGATGTACACAGATCAAAAGGAAAATAGGCTGTTAGTAATGATAGGCTGCTAATTCATAACTTCATCATAAAATCACTTACTTCTCTTTAAGGTTTTTAACCTCCTGAATAGTGAAATCATTGATGAGCAGTTTTGTGCCGTTCCAAACATTTGATACATTTAAAGGATAATTTCCTGAAAATTGACATACTTATAAACGACAACACTTAAAATTGGATATAATAATAAATAGTCACATAGCATACCTTGAGGTTCCTTGATCCTTGCATTCATAAGTAGGAGAACAATACTACCATCAGCCTTATGAGTGGTATAATACTCATTCAGTTGCACAGCTAATTTACCCCAAAGAGTACATTGCACATGATGTTTGCTGGTTGACAGGAATTACAAAACAAACAACATGAACATGTTAAACTTTTATATTTATCACCATGAATGTTAATAAACAATATGAAACCACACCTACCTCAGATCAGTTAATGAAAACACAACCTTGCTTTTGTTGCTATCGAGAATTATCCGGCTTGGGATATTTCGGACCCCACCAATGACATCTGCACAAAAGTTCACCACATACCATGTTTAACGGACAGCCACAATGCAATGCGTTTTATTATAACGAGAAAATGTAACTCACCATACAATACATTCGTCTCAGATTTACCCTCAACAATAGCATCTATTCCGATTAAGTTGAGGTGGTTTACGGTATCGCAAGTGGACCTTCTTGACGGAAGTTGAACCACGAAAATCAATTTGAACTTATGATCGAGACTTGAAGGAGAAATCATTGGAAACTTTGAAATTCTGCATTACGTAGGAACATCCAAGTTCAAGATGTGACTTGAATTTTGATACCAAATAAGTTGGCACAATTGCTTGAATCATATCCAACTGTGAAAGTACAAACATATTGAAATAAGTATATATAGCAGTATTGTTACAACAAAACCATAATGGAAAAGCAGAGAAGTTTACATTGTATTATACCTTTGAATCAAATGAATAAGCTCCAGTGCTCTCTATTCGAGAACCGGTAATGACCACGATGCTTACACCTAACAGCAACCTTCCACAAATCCTTTGAGTCGTCGATGCTACTGATATTCTCGATTGGCCTTGCCATAGTCACGCAGCGATTTGTAACAGCAGAGAGAGCCTTGCGTGAACGAAAAATTAATGGACGTGTGTATCAATGGAACGCGTGAATGAAAAAGGTTGGAAGGTGTTAAACAGAGGAGGATATACATAAGTTCACAGATGGAACAGAAAAACCTTTGGGGTTCCATTAGAATTTGAATTCTGATGTAGAAAATAAATTGGCATGGGGAAGAGGAAGAGAGGCATAGCATGATGGCAAGGGATAATGAATTGGTATTCCCCATGCGTAGTAGATGATCACGCTTCTGTTTTCTATGTTAAAAAAGTATAATTTTAAAAAGAGTTAATTTAATATTAAGGGATGGGCTGGGATTAATTGAAAAAAAAAAAAATGAAAAATTGGTGAAAAATTGTGGGAGTGCCACATCAGACCCAAATCAATGTGGTGCCAGCAATTTTTGAGTTCACAATTATACCCTTAATGAACAGACCAAATAGGAATATTTTAAGCTGGGGTATAGTGGTATTTTCCAGGTACTTCTGTTTTTATAGATTTATAATAGATAATATATTTCCATTTGTAAAAAAGGGTAAAATAGTGAATCCCAGAACATAAAATATTTGGAATAAAAAGACATGTTTAACCCCATCTTAAAGATGAGATTTGTAAAAATAACAAAGGGTAACAAAGTGAATTCCAGAACATCAACTTATCTTATATTATAGATTTGTATAGACTCCAATTTATTTCAAGATCTATATCATGATCTATGATCAAAGATCTATGTTGTTGTTATGTTCTAAGGTTGTCTTTACCTGAATTTTGATCGAAGCCTTTGCTCTTCTTCTATACCTATATTCGTTTCGCGCTGCGAATGCTCTCAACCCTGACTGAATAACAATAGCGGATGCTTGTAATGATGTATAATACACTCTTGCTCTATGCGCTCGTGCATGCTTCTGTATCCGTATAGTAGCTGCTTCTCTCCTCATATCCTCATAGATCTCCCGCGCTAGTTTCGCTGATATAAGAAGTGTAAGAAAGTAACTTAAGTCAGTTAAGCAAAGGGAGAACGGTTACTACAAAACAAGTTAGCTTTTTGTGAAGAAAAGCGACCTCTCCAAATTTTCTGAACACGGATTGTGGCCTTCTTCATGGTGATGAACTCTTTTCGAGCTAAATGTGTTCGGATTTGTCTTTGTATGAGTCTAGCTGCTTTAGCTAAGACTTCGGCTCTTCGTGCATCTAGTTCAGCCATCTGACCAGCTCTGAGAAATACCTTTGTTTTTCCCATCTGATAGGAACAAACATCAGAAAGAATGCATTATAGCTTAAAACATAAATCTTGGTTTAAAAATAAATTATGCCTTTTACATCTACATAACATTTTTTTTTTGTCCATATATTGACTTACTTGATAGCCTTTTAAGCCCATCTTATCGCATATGGAAATAGACGCCTTTTTCTCGTCGGATCTGCACACAAGAAAACAATTATCATGTTTATACATATGGGAATTAATCATATTCATTTTCTCCAGATTCATGTACTTTTTTTGATAAGTGTAGAGAGATAATAGAATAATATATACCCGTCAAGGACATCAGGGACGAGCATTCCAAATCGATCGAGGAACTCTTCGAACGTTCTTTTTGTTGGATATCCAGCACAACTTATCCTTATTGCCTCAAGAACTCCCTGCACGAGTAATGATGTAAATGTCATTAGCAGAAATTTTCTCGAATTCACTAAACTTTCGTTCATTTTATAGGCAACAGGAAAAATGTAACTCACCCCGCATCTTAACTGGTTTAAGACATTGAAGTTCTCAAATTTTCCTGGCTGCAAAACTGTATTTGGTTTCACACATCTTATGTAATGTGGTTCTGTGGTGCTTAGTGTCTCCATGAGAGATTGAAGTTGTTGCTGTATATATTCAAATTAGATTCAGAAGTAGTTCATGGATTGAAAGTTTCACAAATCATTATTGTGAAATTTGATTACCTTAAACTGTGAGCCAATGGAAGAGAATTTTGATTGCTTTGATGATTCCTCAGGTAAGGGAGGGAAAAGATTAGCAACAAATGAACACTTTGAAGCACACAAAAGTGCCTGATGCTCGGCGACAACATAATCTTTGTTCTTATCAAGAAAATAATCAGCCTGGTATGTGACCTATACATCGAAAGGATTGGTGACATGAAATTATCATCTTTCTCTTTTGTCGATAGAGCTGAGAAAAATATTTATAATGTACTCAACTTACATCTCCGGCGTAGTGATTAACTATGAAGTCTGTTCGAGAAAGTTTTGGCTTTGCGAATCGCTTGTGTCCTTTGTAAGTCTGGTACATCTTTTGCGCAAAAGTCTCGTGAGTTGACTTTAGAAACATGCTGCAGAAATAATAAATATATTTTCACCAGTTTTTTCTTTTTGTGAAATTTTGATGTATTCAAAGATTTTTCTAGTGAGAAATGACGAACCACGCTTCATCCAGTAGAGCGATAATTCCACCAGGTTTCTGCATGCAGGATGAATAAACCGTTTCACAATTTTATTTGGTAAAGAAGGCCAATGTTGATATATAGATCTCTCAATTACCTTCTCAATAAGATCTAGAACGTCCTGATTATCGACAAATTCTACGTAGCTCCAATTAATTTCCTCTTTCGTGTACTCTTCTTGCTCCATCTTGAATACATGCTGTTGAAATTCAAACAGTTCAATTTCTATATTATTCTTCAATTGCAACAATAATGATATGAAATGAGTATTAAGAAGTTATAACCTTGCCTGATTAAAATGTTGTTGCAACTTCTCATTTGTTAAATTGATGCATAGTTGCTCAAAACTGTAAACGTAGAACAAATTCGATTATGATATAGATACGTATAAATTTCCGCTGCTGCGAAGAATATAACTATCATACTTACCTATTGATTTTGAAGCTTTCAAATCCATAAATGTCAAGGACTCCTATTAGGCTTACCGCATTAGAATCTTGACCGATTGAACTGTTAATCTTGTCCACAATCCTGCCATATTAGAAGAATGCAATCTGAATCTGTCATTCTTTATATAAAGTATTGTTAATGAATAATTATACATATATGTATCGGTGTCAATGTCTTATGTTTTTGACATTAGCAGTGTTATTGGTTGGTTTTTACCAATCAAACAATCTGGAGTACACTGTCTTTGCCAATGCATCTCGGCTCAGAGAAGCTGCATCCGGGTCTAGTAGTTTTGTAATGTTGCCATCAGGGGTAACAATGACACGCTGACAAAGCGAGTCTTCTAGTGATTTCTCATCGCACCTGAAGATAAACATGTTAAGAGACGATGCAGGCTTTTATAAGCATTGGAATTAAATGGATTTGACAGTTGGATCAAAGCTTGTACATGAATAACTCGGAAACTGTTCGAAGGTGGTTGAGGGATTTTTCGTCTTTTAATTTGGACGAATCAAACTCATTTCCTTTGACGAAATCAATGTTTCCAAGATGAAGGATTGCAGCTACGACACGGAAGATTGCGTCCTGTGGAGAAGATTTTCTTCGATCACGTCATGATAATCAGAAACCAATGCTTCATAAAAATGTGAATCACTATGGCTTAATACATACCTGCTCATCCTGGTTGATGCCGACAATATCCATTGCATTTCTCGTCTCCAAGTATTCTTTTGCATCATCTACATTCGACACTTCATAACAGCTCGATTGGTTAAGATAGCGAAATTTCCTTGGATCTCCTAGCTTGTACTTCTTGACATCCTATCAAGCAAATTTTAACAATTAGTATTTTTTTCATTCATCAGGGTTCTAAGTCTGGTTGTGTAACTCCTTCAACTCGTTTAACTCTTAGTCGTATATTACTAAACTTTTTCAGGATACTTATAAAGAAGCTACCTCTGGTGGAGCTGCACAAAGCATGTAAAAGCAATGATAGTTTCTCTCCGGGTCAGTAACTTGGCAAACGCGAGACCTTTCAAGGAGGTACGTACGAATAGCAGCACCCGAAATTTTCCCATTCTTATCAAATTGAATTTGAACAAATTTACCAAAACGACTGTCGAAAAAACCAATACATTTGTAAGACAACTCAATTGAAATTTTGACAGAAAAAATTACCTTAATAGAATTTACCTCGAGTTGTGGTTATTGACAGTTTTGGCATTTCCGAACGCTTCCAACACTGGATTGGACTGAAAATTTTACAATGTAATAAATTTGAGTTAACCAAGAAACAAATTTTGCAAGTTTTAAGTACTTCAAATCAAGCTCACCTCCAAAACCTGTTGTTCTACTGTCCTTCCTTCGGTATTCGATCTACCTCCCATGAAAGCTAGATACCTCATTAGCATTTTCGTCGTCTCAGTTTTACCGGCACCACTTTCTCCACTTACCAAAATGGATTGACTTCCATTTTCATTCATCATTGCCCTGATAAATTAAACCAGTTGAACTCTAATAATAACTTGATTCCTAAGTTACCTGCGTCAAACAACGAATCTATTTCTACATTGATCTATACCTGTAACATGTGTCTGCTACAGCAAAAAGATGAGGACTAAGCTCTCCAAATGCTGCTCCTTTGTACTGCTCCATCATATGGCTGTCGTACAAATGCGGTAGTCTCCGAAAAGGATTCACCGCAATTAAAATATTCCCTGTATATGTCTGATTGTTTCATTAATAATAGTCAGGTTGAAGTTTTCATATCTCTCTAAACTCACTTATTTAATATTTAATTCAGATTATACAGAAATAGAAGGCAAGCAAGCAACAAGCTGCAATGCTAAAGAAATATATAACTAGAAGTTGATTATAGGTTGTGACTTACATATATCTCATTGAGCGAAAAACGACACAAGAGGTTATGCAATACTCCGGGCTCGTGGAGGTATGCTAGCTTGGTCATGTCATCAACCCCTGCAGGTGGTGCCTCAGTATCATTAGGGTATATACTTGAAATTTCTGCCACAACCTGAAATCAAGAAAAATGTTAATGTTTAGTTTATATGCTTGTTTATTCTTGTTCTTCACCTATTTGTAACATCTAATCAATCGAGAGGACGTGAGTTCAATCTCTGCGAAAACAATCATTAATCAGACTTTACTTAACAAGTAAAAAATCTTACTGTTTTGCCTTCTGTAGTAATGACGGTAGCATTTTTGCCATTGATTTTTGTGACTTCGCCATCAATCCAGGCAACGACAGGATCCTCAACCCAAACCTGTGATCCAACAATGATGTTCACAGGTGTTCCCTGAACAATCAAAACAAAACAAAAAGTTACAATATGTAACGTAGGATCCAAAAATAGAAAGTAAAAGAAAACAATAACAGAAAGAATACTCAAACTCATAATCCATAAACTAACCATGATCTTATATTGCTCTGATCATGAAAAAGAGAACTGTGGCTTGAGGAACTAGACCAAGAATTTGATGGAAGGAAAAAGGTGGTGTATGAGTAATGCTGGTGGCGTGATTAGCAGAAACCCTAAAAGTTGAAATGAATATGCACAAGAAAAGGAGGAGAGAAAAGAATGACCAAGAATTTGAGAAGAATGGTATAATAATAACTCTTTAAAGCATCATGTTACCTTACCACCTTTCTTCATAAGTCTTATGTACCTTTTTCTTTTGCTCCTTCCACGACAGTTGATGACTTGGCAAAATTTTTTTCCAAAAATGAAATAAAAATTAATCCTCAAAAAAGTGAATAAATGAGTTGTCACGGGTTAGAATTCATATCTCTGCAATCTGATGTATCTGTACAACTATCATCTGATATAGTTTAACAGGACTAAAAAATCATAAATTTAATGTGATTAGAAATATTTTTAGAATATTAAATTGATGTTTGTGAAGCCTGCTACATGATCACACATAAGTAGGGTCATGGATGTTGCTTAGGATGTAAGAAGAATGAACCACCGTCCAGCTGATAATCTTGAATTATTTTGATATTAATTGATTTATTGTGATGTAATCAGGTGCATTGTTTGGTTCGGATTAGTTTGGGTCATTTTTTAACCAACCCAATAGAAAACCGCAAAACCAAATCAAACCGAAACCGCAAAAAACTGCATTTGATTCGGATTAGTTTGGGTCATTTTTTAACAAAACCGCATGGTTTGGTTCGGTTTGCGGTTTGTATTTTACAAACCGAACCAAACCGAACTAAACCGCATTATGTTACAACTTAAATTTTACTTAACTCGCATCTAACCCAACCTAAATCTATTATACATTAGTCAAGACTATGATTACAGACAATTTTCTCATCTTTACAGTTATGATTTAATTTTCAATCTTCTTAAATATCTCCTAACATTATCACTTCATCTTCACCACTTACATTTTGCCTCTTCTTATCTAATATCTACTCTCTTATATTGTTTCCTTTGCACGTTCTTATTTTTTATGCAACTTTTCTCTCTTTCAATTTCATTTTATCGCACATCTTTATCTCTAATCTCTCCTCTCTTATGTTCTTTCTTTTTCATCTTCACTAATTTCTCATCTCTTCTATTTTTTTTGTTTTATTATAATATTTTTTATATTGTTTTATGCTATTATTTTATGTTTATTATTTCATTTTTGTCTAATCTAACTTTTGCATATTAAATGAGAAGTTATTGTCCAAATATGATTAGTTTTTTGGTTATAATTTAGTAGTGTATCATGTATGAATGCCAAATACAAAGTTATGTTGTCATATATATATGTGAATGTATGACTCAACAAATTATTTGTAAAAAACCGAATCAACCGCACCGAACCAAACTACATTGGTTTGGTTTGGTTTGATTTTTTTTCTAAAAGTCAACCGAACCAAACCAAACCGCATGCCTTTTTCTCTCGCGGTTCGGATGATTTTTTGCGTCAAAACTGCCTAAACCGCACCGCGAATACCCCTACACCAAAAGATGAAAAAGAAACCTAAATTACATAAATTGGGGTCACAGAGTATTTTTTTTAGAACTATTAATTTTATTATATTTTAATTACAATAAAATAAAATTAATTGAATTTAAATTACATTTGTTAGGTCAGCGGCCATTAATCCAAAAAATTTAACCCAAAATTTAACTCAAAATTAAATAATCATATTTATTGAAATAACTTCAAAATTATATATATTTAAATATAATTAAATAATTAATTTTATAATAGATCTAAAGTCCGCTTGACTACAGCTAAGATATTATTTATTTTGAATTTGAAAACTCTAATGACTTTATTTATAAAAGAAAGTCTCATTAAATATCCTTAAAGTTAGTTAAAGAGTATTAGACCATTATAATATATATATTAATTATGGTTAAAAATTATTATGTTAATATTAAAAAAAATCAAAATTAAACATTCTATTTTTCATTAAGTCAAAATTATTATTTTAAATTACTATTATCTAAGAATTCTTTAACTTGTGCCTGTCACCCAATAAAAAAACATAATCCTATTTCTAAAGTCAAAAAGTGAGTGAGTTGAATTAAGACTATGAATACTGAGCCACACGAAGGGTTCCACCTGGAATGGCCAAACACTACTTGGGGTCCACAATTCTTAACTTTATGCAAATCTTCACCGACCATGTGACAAAAGTTTTATTTCGCCACATGAGAAATACTCCCTTAGATTTTTAATATAAGAAAAAACTTTCTTTCTAAAATATATTAAAAAATTAATATATTCTTTTAATAAAAAAATGGGTCTTAACCCCTGATATAAAAGAAAATTAGGTATAAAAATGAGGATCAAACCGAAACCACAAACCTAACAAATTCTAAAATTAGTCAATCCTAATTTGTTTCTATTGAAATCGAAAGTTACATTAGTATACCGTTCCACCAAGTAAAATTAGAGACAACTAAACTTAAGTTAGCCAACTTATGTGCATAGTGGTTTCCTTCTTTAAAAATGTGAGAAGCTAAAAAATTGATGTTCCTCATCCGAGCTAAACAATTATCCCAATGGTTTCTAATTTTTCAAGGCACCAAATTAAAATGGTTATAAGTTGAAACAACAAGTTTGGAATCTGACTCTAACCAAAATCTATTCCAGTTCTGAGAAATAGCAAACTCCATAGCTAAAATTGCTCCCATAAGCTCAAAAAAAACATTTTCCTCCCCGAGTTTGCAAGAGAAGCTACTGATGAGATCACTCTGGTGATTCCTGAAAATGCCACCACAAGCCGCTTGTAAAGGAGTGCCCATCGAAGTACCATCTGTATTAGCCTTGACCCACCCCAGAAGTGGGGGACACCAAATAACCTCCTTAACGACGAAAACCTTAGGAGGATGAACCTGAATAGAGAAAATTTTCATCACAATAAAGTCTTGAATAGAGGAATTAACACGACAGGTAGAGGTGCTTTCCAAAGAATATAGTGACTCTGAAATCTCGCATGATTGCGAGCCTTCCAAATGCAAAAACAGTGTTGATGAAAATTAATATATGTAAATTATATATAATCAAAATACATTAACTCTTTAATCAATTTAAAAAATATTTTTTTTTTATATTAAGAATCTCATGTAGTATTTTATAAGTTTTATTTAATCAAAATTTAATAATATTAAATTTTAATTATGTACGGTAGCTTCCTTTTAGAAATGGTAACGGGGTGGGTCAAAGGCGGGTTTAAGCACACTTAAACCCGCACCCACCATCAGACTCAGACTCGTCTCCGCCCCCAAACTCGTTCGAGATTAATATTTGTTCTCCCACATCTGTCCCAACAAAAAACGGATTTCCCCGCACTTGCCTGTATAAAATTTTATTTATTTTTAAATTTATATATTTTTTCAGTAAAGATAAAAATCAATTATTAAATTAAATAATTAATTATTTTAAAAGTATTTTTTATATTTGATATTTTTATTTAAATTTTATTTTAAAAAAATAAATAATAATTTTAATAAATATGATATTATAACATTAAAAAGTGTAAATGAGTAATAGAATTATTAAAAATTTAGTTGACGGGTGCGGGGCGGATGCGGACGGATACTAGCATCACCCGCTCTCACATCCGCACCCATAAATAAAAACTGGATTTTTCCTACACCCGCATCCGTCTCCGATTAAACCGAGACAAAATAGAGAAGACAAAAAACTGTGACAAAGTAGAGAAGACAAAAAACTGTGACAATTTGACTGTATTTATAAGGTCGAGAAACAAAGTGAGAAGTTACATCAAAACTTAAAAACCAAGTACTTCTTCTAGTTTGGAGTCAAAACGAATCATCCATATTTAATTTTGCAAAAGGTAAATCTTTACAGGATGAAAATGTTCTCTTATGTTGTACTTCCTCAGCAATGGTTGAAGTTCCCATTCCTTTCATTCCTTTACAAGACTTCATGTGTTTATGCATTTTCTCAGGCTTGAATGATTTCCCACATTGCCTGCATCATCAACTTCTAATTATGGCCTTATCTTTCATATTCACAATTAATAGCACAAAAATGAATCTGTTTAGAAATACGGGCTTATAAAGTATGTTGCTCATGCTATTCTAACTTTATCAGCTATTAAGCAAAATCACCACATGTAGCCAATAGTTGGTAAACATCATAATCTAGTAATTAATGTCAACTTATAGTTAGTATTTTTATTTTTGATAATAGAATTAATAATCACACCAGCAGAATCTTGACCCTGTTGGCCTTTTCTGTTGGAAACTTATGCTAGATGTAGTTTCAAGTACATGAGTCACATTGTTAATTCTGTTTTCTTCTTACCAAACTTTCAAACAAGTCAAAACTATTTTTTATAAATAAATGTCGGCAATCGGGCAAAAAAGAACGCTTACAAAGATATTTCATCAGCAACAAGATTCAAACCAAAATACTTCTAAGATCTGAGTTGAATCCTTGTCAATCGGACTATTGAAAATCTTGAACTTGTATGTTATAAAATATTTTCTACCAATAAGTCCATATAATTTTTCATGCAGAATTTGTCATTGTATTACATTGTTGAAATGCTAACAATTGAAATTATACTGACATGTTCAGTTACTTACGAGCAAACGGGTCCCCCAAATGGTTTATGAGAAGTTTGATTCATTAACTCCCTTAGCTTTTTCCTGCCCTTGCTTATTTCCCCTCCATCACAGCTTTTTCTGTAAAAAGAAACTGAAAATTAATAAAAAGTAACTTGAAAGCACCAACCAAACAATGTTTTACAGATGTCATATGGCTAATGTAACACAGATATTATGGCTACAACATCATAATTTTTTATATGCTAGCGTTTGATTCACAAAGACGTCAAAAACTATGATGTCGCGGACCATTTTCAAAAACCATGTTTAAAAGCGTTGTGGTTACGATTATTTTAATCGTGGTTATGAATTGCAATCCGCAATCACAATCGTGACCACAATACACAAATTTTTGAGGTCCCTGCAAAGGAATCATAATGCAATATCGATTGCGTCAACCATGATTCTTAGTTTAATTTATGATACAACTCCTCACCTGGCTTCACAGTGTCCATTTTGGTCATAACAATTCCAAGGAGTACTAAAACATCTAGCTGATCCTCCCAATTTGTCTCCTCTACAAATCTCACCCCTTTTTCCAATCCCATTGTTAGTTTCTTTAGGGAGAATTTTCAGAGCAGCGTTCATAGATACAAAAGCAGCATCATTTGTTGCCACAGTTCCACAACCAATCAAATTTCTGAACACACTAGAAACTCTAGTAGAATTACTTCTGATCTTATTAAAAGAGGATTGAGACGACGTTGACGAAGTTGGAGTAGACAAAGTTGAATCAGGAGGTGTAGTAGCAGTAGTATCAGTTTTGTTATTATGGCCATCTTTTTTACCCTTCTTACTCATCAAATTATGATACAAAGATGGAAATGTGAAACTCTCAAACTTGTCATGATTCTTTTCAATCAAACTACTTTCTTTACCATTCCCTAAAAGCTTCTCTTCTTCGACTTTAGAAGACGAATCGTCATCGGTCACCGATGATCTGTCCGAGCTGAAAACCAACGAGTCCTGACTTATTCCTGATGACACATGATTTAGATTATTCTTTCTTGTATCAGTTTCTTGCTGACTTTCTTCTTCTGATAAAGATGGTTTCTTTTGCTGCTTTTGTTGGTTGTCCTCTTCAACTTGTACAGCTATATCAGAACCATTCTTCTTTTCATTGATTGTATTTATTGAATGAGATTCTGCATTAGTCATAGAAAAAGTGTCACATTCTTAGAAAAATTACAAAATCAGGTAAAAAACTCTGTAGCACCGACATCTCTTAAATAATGTGTGTCCTACAACGACACTTGTGATAACGCTCAATTTTTTCAAGTTATTATCAGTGTCGAGGTGTAAGTGTCGTGTCCGACCGTAACCGTGCTTGATAGCTAGAAAATAGTATAGATGAATATAATCAAATAGTTAATGTGCATTAATAAAAATAGGATAGTAGTGATCATGTGAAAGTACATACCAAAAGGGGTAGTATGGATTTGTGATCCTTTGAGGACGTATTCATTATCAGAAATGGGGGTTATGAGGTCGTCATCCATTAAATCCTGCCACACATATCCACTCTTGTACCTCCTACACTTCAATAATTGTCAGTTACAAAAATTGATTAGGGTTATACATATATAGTTAAAGGTTAAAGAAAATGAGGTAGAGAAAAATGGACCAAAGTAAAGAAAAGTAAAGACTAATAAAGAGTATGTATGATTCAACAACCTTTTGTAGGACCATGCATATGATTCAGGTAAGTCCTTTCCTCTCAATTCACCTAGCCATCTCTTAATATCTTCTCAAAAAAAAATTATTGTCAGAACATAGTTTTAAATTGCAGTTGCAGTCAAATTTGCAGATACATTCTCAAATTTGACTTACAACAAAATATGATTCTAAATTGCGGTTTGATGTAGTTGCAGAGACATCTAATGACATATAAAATCTTTATACCATGATCATGACGAGTTTATCAATAACATTAACAAATTACAACATAGATGAGTTTTCACCTCGGAGAAAAACACCATTTCGAGCGAGATGAAGAACACGAATGAGGTGCGGATGTTCTGCATGACCACCCATATGACTAAGAAAATAGATTATGTGAAGCCTTCTAACTTCTCCACCACCTTTTGCTTCCATACTTGTTTTCTTCTTGTCTTTGCTGCAAAAAGACAACACAAACTCAACAAAAATACCAAAAACACCAAAACCAAACAATGACTCTTGTTTTGAAACACAACAAAACAATTACACTATGATTCATTCAAAATACAATATAATAATATTAAGACTAAGAGATCTTTGTCTTTCTGCCGGCATGCTACAAAAAGATTTTATCTATCTTATGATAAAATATAATATAAGGTAAATATAATGCAGGCCTAAAGTTGCATAAACTATAACAGTTAACAAGAACTTTATTGTAAAAAAACATAGAGACATAAAATTAAAGAATGGTATAATCATGTAAGAAAGTGATTGGTTTCTGTAGTAAGCAGTTACCTTTTTTCTAGCAAATAATGCAGAGAGAGAGAGAGAGAGAGAGAGAGAGAGAGAGAGAGAGAGAGAGAGAGAGAGAGAGAGAGAGAGAGAGAGAGAGAGAGAGAGAGAGAGAGAGAGAGAGAGAGAGAGAGAGAGAGAGAGAGAGAGAGAGAGAGAGAGAGAGAGAGAGAGAGAGAGAGAGAGAGAGAGAGAGAGAGAGAGAGAGAGAGATGTGATTGAAAATTGACCTGGTTTGTAGCTATATATATAAAGACTTGGTTAAGGGATTATCAGATTTCTAGCAATGAAATAATAAATATATTTATATTTATTTGTATGATAATATGATAATAAATGTGTAATAGTCAGCTTTTGACTCTACTTTATTATTCCTAAAAAGTTCATCTATGTTTTTTTCTTTTTGTGTTTTTTCTTTTATAAGATTCCTTTTCTGTTAATTTTTTAGCCATATATTATACTAATGCTTTTATTCAAGTTAAAAGAACCTTTATTATAATAATGTATTTAGTCACACATATTTTTTATACTTATCTTCTAATTATTTATGTTTTTTTATTGAATTACTATTCTTATAATAATTATGTAAGGAAAAAAAAATAATATGACACTTATGCAATTGTGCTATGTAATTATATCAATTCAATGTTTGATAAATTAATCTTTTGAAATTTATATTATTCTATCTTTTGATTTAAAGGAATTTATATTATTCTATCTTTTGAAATTTATATTATTCTTATAAATTCTATCTTTTGAAATTTATATTATTCTATTTTTCTAAATATATTCAAAATTAAAAAAATTAAAAATTAATATAATATAAATAAAAACAAAAAAGGAATTTAATATTAAATTAAAAGTTAAATAATTGAAATTAAAGTATTTAAAAAATAAAATTTTATATATTTTTTAAAATATAAATATTATTAACATTATAGTAAAAATTAAAAAAAATTTTGCAGTTATATTTTTATTATTTTTTTGGCAATAAAGCATTAAAAATATTATATCATATTATTATACTAAATATTATTATTTTTATTATTTACATGTATTATATTTATATATCATAGTATGAATTTTATCAAATAAATACTATAAAATGACCTATTTACTTATGGTATTTTTTTGAAAAATGAAATTAATTATTAGTATTGTCTATACTTTTTTGAAAAAGTTATCTACAATAATTATTAATCTTACTAACATCTTACAAAATAATTTTATAATTTATATGTAATATATATCTTATTTTATTTTTTTTAGCTTTCACACTTAGTTCTTAGAGGAATGGGGTTTTAATAATCTAGAATTCGTGCGGAGAGATCATAACACTAGTCAAGTATTATATTATGGTATTTCTGCTCATTTCTTTCAACAAAACGCGCATCAAGCAAACTCAATGTGTAGAACATAAAAATCATAAGTCACAAATATCTGTTTTCCACAAATTATTTTTGACTCATTGTCACTACTATTGCTCTTGTCAGCATCTTCTTAATATGTTATGATTATCTTTTCGTTGTTCTGATCATCTTTTTATGATAGGTTTCCTTTTTAATTTATTTTTCTTAGATTTTTTTCTTCTATAACGAAATTCCTTTTAGTCGTATTAAAAAGATATATATATATATATATATATATATATATATATATATATATATATATTGAGGTCCTTTTAATTGTGTTAAAAAATAATTTTAATGTATATTTGAGGCGTGAAACAAATTAGTTTATGCTTATTAAACATGTTATTATTTGTTAAATTTTCAAATTTCTTTCTAAATTTTCGATCAAATAATCAAATCAACTAATTTGTTCGTTTTATTTTTCAAAAATATTAAAAATTGAAGCTAACCAAATCGATAAAAAATTAGATCAGATTTTTTTTGGACCAAAAATCGGTATCCTATTATATCTCTATTTAACACTTAATCAAATGAAGATGAAAAAATTACATAAATAAAGTATTCTCACTTACATAAAAAAACATATCAACCTTTTGTTAATATTATCTTTAGAGATGAGAATTAATATCTATAAATATAGATATTTATTATCTATACCGTTAGACAAAATTAATATAAAAGAAATAGTTTAAGAATTAAATTGGATGTTCATTCAATATTATTTTTGCCTTTCTAGTTTTCAGATCCGTTATATCAATTTCAACATTTTCACTTAATGCCCTAATTAATTATGATTAATGAATAAAAATACTGAAATAATTGCCGGAGATTCTAGTAAACATACATTACCATTTTGACCCGATTATGATCTTACGTATATTTTTTCTCCACCCTTTTGATCATTAAGAAAACATAAAAAACATTAAAAAAAAATGTTGAAGGAAATTAATAACTTGTTTATAATTAATTAATATAACAAATATAACAATTTTTATTTGTACTTCCAAATAACTTGCTTGAGAATTCATTTAGATTTAAAAAAAATTCAACATACAAAATGAAAAGAAATGGATATAAAACACACATGTTGCAAGTATTCTGCTAACACAAAGATGCACCAAACATGCAAACCAAAGAAAAAGAAAACTATTGAACAAAAACAAATTTGACTTTTTATTTCTATTCATTTAAAATGATATGAAGTTGGTAGTAAACTTATTTAAAATTTCAAATAAACTCATCTTGGCCAGCAAGTACATTTTTAAGGATAATCATACAAAAGAATGGAAAAATAATTGATGAAAGAAAAATTGCAAACATAATGGTCCAAGAAAACAAAACATAATATTGTTGATAAATACCTTTTCATGATGTGGAGATCCTCATTTGTATGGAGTGGATGGCTTTGCATTAGTTCTATTGCAATTGGATCGATTCTTAGCAGACAAGTTTTGTTTGATCTCTTTTGTCTTTCTCACTCAACGTTATAGTGAAATTTTCATCACAAAAGAGGGACTTATAAATGATCAGTAGTTGAAGTACACACGTGGAAGTTAATATCCTAAATAAGACATAATTAATTTGAGTTTAATACCATTTAATAAAAATAAAGAATGATTTCTCTACATTAGCATATATATTATTCTGCTGTCTTATAATAAATTGATCTATTTATAAATATATTTTGTCACAAAGTATATAACCCTTTCAATGTTTTATTATATATTAAATTATTATCATGCGCACAAACATAAAGACTAATTATTCATCCGACTTTATAATAAATGATCTATTTATAAATATATTTTGCCACAAAGTATATATATTTAAATATTTTTTATGTACTAGATTTTATTGTATATGGATTGACCTGCAATTATAATGTGATGAAAGATGTTGGAGATATCTGCAAGACACTCTGATGTCAAAGTAGGTTCAGAGCAAATACAAGTAGAGAGAAAGTAGAATATAAATACCTAACTCTAGTGAAAGAGGGTATTTATAGCCCCAACGCTAGGCCAAGATCCCCATAATGGGCCGAATAGGCAGGCCCGAAATGGAGACTGCCAGGATCTACGTGTGTATTGGAGACCAGCAGGTGGTCTCCATCCTGGGTTAACGCCCCGAAATACATGGGAACCTGTAGACGTGGTCTTTTCGGGGTATGACTCCGTGATATTCGAAGAGACGTTGACTGCGTATACGAGGAGGAGACGTCTTGACGAGCATCTAGGGTAAGCATCCTCGATAGGTACGTTGAGGAGAAGTCCTCAACATGTGTGTGAAGGAGAGGTTTGTACAACGACCACGATAATATGGGCCAACGTAGTGGACCTTCCTAGCAGTCGAGCAGGGACATATCCTGTCCGATGGGGGGCCAATGGCAGTTCTAGTGTGCAGACGTTGTAACACCCGGAAGTTATTTAATTATTTAAATAAAATTATTAAGGATTTATTTACTGGGAATTAGTCGAAGTTGGATTTATTAGTAGATTTATAAGTTGATTTAAGACGATTAAGTGAATTATCAAAAGTTGAGATTAATTAATGATGAATTAATTTTATTATAGAATATTATTGAAAATAATATTAGAAATAAGTGTAGATTAATAGGTTATTTAATTGGTGTTAGAAGTGATAGAAATGAGGTGTGAAAATTAAGCCAACTAGAAATAATAGCAATATTATTATTATTATTATTATTATTATTATTATTATTATTATTATTATTATTATTATTATTATTATTATTATTATTATTATTAGTATTATCCTTATTAAGAGATATAAAAGGAGAATTATAAGGGACATTAACGGATTTATAAGTCGGTTTAAGAAGATTAAGTGAATAATCAATTTAGTCGGAGAATTATTATTATGAGTAGGAATTAATTAATTAAAGTATTTAGTGAGTTTTATTATAATGTGAGAAATAAAATGAGAAGTATTATTTAATTGGCCAATAAAATATATGATAGAATAATACTTGAATTATTAAAGGAGTAGAATAATTAATTTAATTAATAATAGAGTAGGATATAAAGGAGTATTTAAAGGAAGGAAATATTAGGAGAATAGAGTTTACGGGAGAAAAGGAAAATTCAAGGAGAAGGAGGAGGCACAAAGGCTAGGAGAGGATACCGGAAGTGCACAATTGGAACCGAAAATAGGAATTGATCGGAGTTATAACCACCGTCAAATTTAAGGTAAGGGGTGGGGTTCTAACTTTCTAAACGGGATTATGATAAATCATATGTGGGGATGAATTTATACGAAGTTATCTGTGTTTGTGTAGGCCGTATGTGAATTAAATGACTAAATTGTATATAGTAATATTGTTGGTGTTAATCGGAGGGTAAGGATGGTTGGAATTTAATGACACAGTGATCGATCGGAGGAGAAAAGACAAACGAATGGGGACGGGGTCTTGAAGCTTGGAGGCGAGGGCCTTGAAGGAGTGGAGGCGGGCGCCCTCCAGGGTGAGTAGAGGTGGAGGCAGACGCCTCCTTGGGGTAGATGGGAGGGACGGTCGTCCCAGTTGGGGGGGGGGGGCACCACTTGCCATTCTGTGTGTAAATCGTGTAGTTTATGTTATTTTATTTGGCACTTAATTGATAGGCAGTACCAGTTTGGTGAATCATAACATGTTCCTAAACCAATTAAATGTGTTAGTAATTAAATGATAGTTCTGCAAGAAGTAGCAGTTGGAATAATAAGAACATTGTCACTAGCAAAGGAAGTTGGTTCTAGTAACAATACTGATGAGGATTAATAGCAGCAAGAATAAAATATAGTAACAACAATAATGTTAGATAATGGCACAATCTTAATTAGTAGTAGAGAATGGAAATGTAATTCCGAGTATTAATAATAATGTGTTCAATTAAATTGGCAGCATGATAATTAATTAATATTGGAAGCATGGTTAATAGTAGGTTAGCAGATTCATAATAATTAATAGTAACAATAGAATTTAAGGTAGTACCGAATTAACCGGTTTAGTAAATTAAGCGATACAAATAGTTGTCCGGAATTAATTAAAAATGATCGGAATAAATTGTATATTTTAGTAGATGATTATGATTGTTTATTTTGTTGAATTTGTATGAAGGTATTGTGTTGTTGTTTGTGTTTGCGAATAATTAGCGATGAATATGTTGTTGTATGTTGTATTATCTGAAGTTGCAGGGTGTTTTCAGTGAGGATAATTACCTCTGATTATTGGTAAGGCCTGTATTGGCGGATTTGTGAAGAAGGCTTATGCCTTGTGCCTCTGATAATTGGCAATTTAGTGAAGGGAGTTTACTCCACCGGTACCACATGCATGTGCATTGTTGAGTCTCATTGGAAGTCTTGTCGTTGTTAATTGCGAAGTAATTTTATGTTGTTGCTAACGAATGAAGTGTGTTGTGTTGTTGTTGATTTGGGAATTATTTGCGACGTGTTAGTTGTGTTGTGATAAATTTTATATGAATTAATCCTAATATATTATTTATCATACACCTGTTTATATTGATAGATATCTCACCCTTTCTATTTTGTTGGCCGTTACCTTTATATTGGTAACGTGCAGGTAACGAGGAGTAAAGAATTTAGTAGCTTTTGGCGTTGTCGCTCTGATACGTAGCACTCGGGGGAAATAAACGCATTATTTGATTTTATATTAATTTCCGTTGCATTGTTCATGTTAACATTTTGAGAATTGATTTCCTTGAATTAAGTTGTTTTGAAAGATGCTATATTCCCTTTCTATTTTGTTGGCCGTTACCTTTATATTGGTAACGTGCAGGTAACGAGGAGTAAAGAATTTAGTAGCTTTTGGCGTCGTCGCTCTGATACGTAGCACTCGGGGAAAATAAACGCATTATTTGATTTTATATTAATTTCCGTTGCATTGTTGATGTTAACATTTTGAGAATTGATTTCCTTGAATTAAGTTGTTTTGAAAGATGCTATATTCCGTTTGAAGTTTTGAAAATATTTATGAATCCGCTGCGTAGTTTTGAATAAATATGAAGTAATTGTGAAGACTAATTAATTGTTATAACTTCTTTGGATTAAAACGTGCTATGTATCCATTATGACATGCTTTTATGATGACGGTTTTGAATGATGAATGTAATGCCTCATTTGTTGTAATTTTCCGCACTCTGATTTTCAATAATAAACGTCGGGTAGAATTGGGGTGTTACAGACGTCTTGTTGGACTTGCCATGTAGCACTATTGGTTTGGGTCTTGCATGATACTTGGGCCAAGTGCAGGCCCAGTCCAAAACAGGAGCCCCCTAAGTCGATGCACCTAAGTGGAGCAATTATGACTTTATGCCAGCTTGTGTGCTTGAAGAGGTGCGGTATGTCGGGCCATAAACACCGTAATGATGGGATCTTCATTAATAAGGACATTTGTCTCGAGTCCGACTAAAAGGACTTAGGCTTCAACTTTAGCCCTGCACATGTAAGGACAATGTGATCGTTCGAGTTCACGATTTTTCTTAATCAATTCTCTCATACATTCCTTTAGCAAGTAAGCTTTAGATATAACACACCCTTTGATTAGAATAATTAGAGTGGATTCCGTTGAGTACAACGAACGTGGAGGGTGGTAATACATTCCCCTTGTGTAATCGACTTATGTATCATTCTCTTGGTCGCAAGACCATGTTCTTTTTATTTCTTAGGTTTACTCGATGTTTTTAGTTCTCTTCTTTGGGATAAATAACATTCGATGGCGACTCTATTTGCGTCGGTATTTTTCACAGTAGCGACAAATCTCCAAAGTAGGTAGAAGGTGAATTCAGATATGCATCTCTGGACTCAACTTACACATTTTCATCTAAAAAAATAATGCAAGCCATGAGGGATGAAATGGGTGAACTTTACCTTAAAATGCAACTTCTTTTTCCCTCTTTGATGTGATAAAACACAAGAATGATGATTTGGAGTCGAAAAATTGATTGAGAATGAAAGTTCTTTAAAGGGGTTTGGGTTATGGAGGATGAATCAAGTATAGGAGAGATGATAATGCAAGGCGGTGATATATTCAATTTTCCTCTTGACATTTCTAGAGATGCATCTCTAAAAATTTCACTAAATGAATAAATGATAATTCTAATTAAAAAATGTTGGAAAAATGGGTTCACAGATGTTTTTGGAGATGCGCATCTCCAAATACACCCTAAAAATATTCGCAGATGCATCTCTGAATCAAATTGTGACAAAAATGAGCTAACATTACATTCAGAGACGTATCTCCAAAAATTAATGAGAGCATTTTTAGATTTTCATAGATGTAGTTCACACAACAAGGGTGGAAAAAGAAATTGCCTACAATTTTTTTTGCATAACTTTGATTACAACTATTTTTATTTGGATTAGTGTATCTTGATACAATATCACCAAATTTTAGAGAGAAAGAAAAAACATAATCAGAGTAATAAAAGAAGGATATCAAAGTCTGATTGATGTAATTTTACTCACTTTATAAAATTCTACTAGATCGTTTTAAACATTTACCGTGTATCATACTTGCCCCTTCATGTATCTTAGTTGGGTCTTAACTTGTTTGTAGACTTTTGACCTTAATTGGACTTTGGTGACTTTATATGGTAATTTGCAAATATGACCTCATCTTTAACTTGTTTCACTCTATTAGAAATACTTTGAGTTGAGTTAATTTGATTGGAGCATGGAAACGACCATTGGAAAGATAAGAGTAACATCCTCAATTTTGAAGAACTCAACTTTAAGATTTTTATCCGTAACAAATTATTATTATTATTATTATTATTATTATTATTATTATTATTATTATTATTATTATTATTATTATTAATTATTATTAATTTATTATTAATTAATAATAATAATAATAATAATAATAATAATAATAATTATTATTATTATTATTATTATTGTTACTTTTACTATTATATTATAAAAAACTATAAAAAAAATAGAAGTGTGATAACATGCGTATATGATATTATGCATACGTATCATATCATTAGACTCTTAAGTTTAAAGTAGTGATGAAAACAATTTGAAAGAAAAATCTAGAACATGGGTGGTTTTATGCATGAGCTCGTACTTTTCTTAATGAGCAAGAAAAAAAATAGGTTGTCCTAAAATTTTCTACAAAGTAGTTTTATATTATTTTTCTAGTAGTATAAATAGGGGAGTTACTATCCCTTATTTCTCACTTCATTCATCCATTAAAAAAAGCTAGTTCTATGTGGTTTAAACTTTCTTTGGTGAAATTATAAAGTTAGCGAGACTCTGATACAATTTTTCTTCCTTACCGATAAACCGTTTTTATTTATTTTAACTACTATTTTATTATCGTTGTAATATTTAAATATTTTTATTTATTCAAAAATATTACTTTTACTACTGTTATAATATTCAAATATAATTATTCATTCAAAATATTTTTTAAGGTCATGCTCTCGGTAAATTTTAAACCTATCAATTATAAATGAGAGTATAGTCTGATTAACATTTGAATTGAATAAATATTTAAGGTTTTAAAATGAGATTTATTAAGTTAGAATTAATTATACATTACTATTTCCTAACAACCCGACGATTGGTAAAAATTAGGCTCTTTTTCAAGATTTGAAAGCGACGTCTGAGAAAATTTTCACAACATCTTCAACAAAAGATGGGGGCAAAGATTCTCTACACGTTGGGACGATTTGCGTGAAATAACTATATATATATATATATATATATATATATATATATGAAAGTCCATTTTGACGTTAATTTTTGGATATCTTGATCGTATAGTAAATTTTTATAGATTAATCTCAAACTTTATAGGTATGATCTATATGATGATATGTTTCAATCCAACGGTTGATTTTAAAAAATATTAATCGTAGCGTTTTGGCGAGTGTAAGTCATGGTGTAACTCTTGGTGTAATTTGATCCTCCTCATATATATATATATATATATATATATATATATATATATATATATATATATATATATATATATATATATATATATATATATATATATATATATACACACACATGTGTGTGTGTAGTAGTGATGCCTTACTAGAGATAAATAAGTAGGGAGAGCCTATTCTCAGATAATGATTTTCACGAATCACTAAACGAGGTTACGTCGGCCTTAATTATTTATCTAAGGAATAACCTATGATAATTTGAGGTTATATTGTACTTGTATTATTTGATTAATTGTCTAAATGTTTATTTATTTATACTTGAATGATTGTGATTGTTAGACTAAGAAAATAATATATTACCTTTTGAGGTGAAAAACAACAATGTCATTAGATATTAAGTGTTAGATTCTTGTAACATAAGGTAATTTTGATATATTGAGTTGTTGTATTCAGCTGGGTTTTGGCTAAGGAAATACTTGATCGACTATTTTATTTACGGTCCGCCTCTCTTTTCTGGGAAGCTAACCATATACTATTCATTGTACGAACTGAACTAAATAGGTAAATGTAAGGATGCGAGATGAATTAATAACATTGCCATTTTGAGGTTTCTAATGGTAGTTGGCACATAACCTAGGTGATTAGTGTACATAAGAAATGAAATGATAGATTCTCAAAGATTAAATACTACTTGGGGTTAGAGTTTCCATAATCTGATTGAGAGTGCATCTACGTTGCATTGAGGAATGAGCAAGTCTATTGTTGTATGTATGAGCGCACGAGGTTGATCAACTGCCTGAATCCTGATGAGGATTACTAATGTGCATTTGGAAAGATGATGAGGTCTTGGCCGATCTTAGCGGCGACCGAGTTATAACACTTGTAATCCACGTGAAGTCAGGTGGCATAGCTCTTGGTAATTGGGAGTATGTTGGTGGCATGTGGTCTTGTGATATCTAATCTTTGTAAATGGGATAGATATCCTTGACATCGTTTAGTGGTTTGGGTCAACATATAGTTATGAGATGCATTGAATAAACAAACATTTATTGGAGATAGATTTGTGATAAGGATACGCTTGTTTGGACTAATTGTGTATGTCATATATATTATTACTTTACACCTAATCCCCATTTTTATACATGTACGCAAATTTTAGCCCTATATTATTTCTCTCTTGCATTTTTGGAATGGTCTATGATGATCAGACGACGATCTAGACTCCCTTACACACCCACTAGTTCAAGAGGGAAGGCCATGAAGTGACGTGGAGATGGATGACAACGATTTCAAGATTAAAGGTTGTTAACGTTTGGTCAAAAAAGGTCTCTAAAATGTCGAGGCCGATCCTGATTGAGTGTATATAACATCACATAATATTAATGATGTTTATGGATTACATATATAATTTTTTTTTTATTTATATTCATTAAAATTAAAAATATGAAATTGCAAAAAGAGAAAAACTAAAATGCAAGACATACCATTCATTACAATTGCACTAAAGAATATTTCTTTTAATTTTGATTTGAACTAAATAACATAAGCTTGCATATTTGTGAGAAGGCAAATAAATTGACTATGAGTCTATGACATTGCTTGTAAATTAACAAAAAATTGGAGTTGTAAAAACAAGCACAACAAGTATTAAGCCTGAGACCACGCGATTTCCACAGCTTATATTATCTAAAATTAAGAGTGTTTAAAATATGGTTAATTGAATTGTATTTTTGTATTGAATTAGATTGAATCATAAAACTGAACTATTTAATCAAAACAATTTTAATGCAGTTTTAAATTAGTTCAAATCAATTTTTATTATAAATTAGTTTTATTTTAAAAATTAGTATTTTATAAAATTAATTTTAAAAAAATTGATTTCGAAAAAAACTGAAAAAAATTGTTTTTTTAATAAAGAAGTCTGAAATTATTTTTCCGAAAAATATAAAAAATTGGACTTTTTTTTGAGAAAAAAAAAAAGAAATTTCAAAAAGAAATTGAAAACAAATTTTCACAAAAAAATGTGAAAAGTTTGTTTTTTTAAAAAGAAAAAACTGAAATTATTTTCTGAAAAATATAAAAAACTGAGCATTTTTTTTGAGAAATAAACAAAAACACAGGAAAAAAAATGAAAAAAATTGTTCTTTTGAAAAGTAAAAATAATTGAAATTACTATAACAAAAAATATAAAAGACTGGAATTTTAATTTTATAGAAATAAAAAAAGAAAATTTCAAAAAAGTAAAAAAATTTAAATTATTTTACTATAAAATATAAAAAAACTGAAACAATTTTGAAAATACTTTTTCTGAAAAATTTCAAAAAAAGCTGTTATAAATATTTTTGTTTTTGTTTTTTAAGGACCGCTGAGCTATTGGTACAAATTGTTGTAATTTTAGAAAATGTTTTATTTAATATTAATTATTAATTAATTTTTTATCGATTTTTTCAATTTAGAGGCCTGTTGCGGCGGTATAGCGACAAGCAAAAAGTTGATATTATTTTTACCGGGTGATATATACCGGTTAGGTTATATCGTATCGTGTCCACAGAGATTGGTTATTGATTCGTCGTTCGACAATTCTCATTAAATGAGTTTGAGATTAAAAGAAATGAAAATAAAAGACGAAAGTAAATGAACAAAAATATAAAGGATAGACATTATTACGAATGTAAACTACCCGTCAGACTTAAATCTACCACCCATGTCATACTCGACCTATACGTGTCATCACATACCTCTCACAACCTTGGTTATTTCTAACCCAAATTGAGAATCCTCCTAAATCATCTCAATATCCATTTTGACATACCTTGACAACATAGAAGTCAATGCGTCACCTCCATAACCATCTCTAGCATACTTCACCAACGAGACATTAAGTTTAGATACTCTATAGTGAATGTCACTAAACCCATTTCTAGTATTCGAAACTAAGATAATCATCCTAGGTAAGAATCTAAGCAATCTATCTCTAGTAAAGCTCAAATCCCAACATAGAGTAAAACCTAAGACAATCACCAACATAGATTCGTAAAATAAACTTTATACAACGCCAAGGCGATAAACATACATGAGTTATGGTAGAAATACATACAAACCCAACAAAAGAAATACACAAAGAAGAGAGAGATAAACCACAGATCTACACTAGTTGTCGAGCCAATCGAAGAATCCACCTCCATCATCCATGAGCAAGCCCCAATGTTGTTTTCTAAGCTAATCTACCAAAATGAAGGTTGATGGAAATGGGGATCAAAACCACCCCAAAACCATAACCTAGAAATCTGTTTTGAAAAGTATTTATAAAAGAAAATCCCGCAGATCGCGCTAAGCGCGCTAGCCGCGACATACTTTATTACTTTATTACTTAAACCGCCTTACGCGCTAAAGCCTCAAAACCGCTAAGCGCGAAGTTCTTTTTTCTTCTCAAAATGCGTCTTCGGAGCCGTGTCTTCGACACTTTATTCCTCCATGCTCCAAATATGCAACAAATACCTACAAAAATAGATACAAAACTATCAAACGGTACATTATGTACGCAAAACACAATAAAACGTATTTACAACAAAAATTGGGGTTATTCAACGATTATTAACAAACAAGAACAGATAAGTGCCACAAAACATATATGCAAAATAACTACATTTTGGCACTTATCAACTCTCCCCAACTTGACACATTGTTTGTCCTCAAATAAAGTCAAGTAAACCTAAAGAAACAAAAGATAATAATCAAAGAATCACGAATCAACAAGTTTTTAAAACGGAAAACAAATGTATGGTTCAAACAAAAACGTACACGACGAATACAAACTTACCACTATACTACAACAATAACATATAAACAAAACAAATCCTAAGTACAAAAATCATGCAAAACATTCTAAAACAAAACAAGCTCAGTCATGAATCACACCTAGCAAAAATTCATCGGTAGATGAAGAACACACAAAGGTGAGGGATAAAAAATACTCCTCCACAATCTTGCAAACAATAGACAAAATTATGCATTCATCCAAAAACGTATTGAAAATATAAATGCAAGAATCACAAAGGGCTTTTCAAGGTTGTAACGTGGCTTGGTTAACAAACAAGTGATAAGTCCTAAAGCTAATCGAAACAAAAACTTGCCTAAACCTAAGGGAGTGATCAACTCACAAAGTTCCAAACAATATAATTTCAATCAAACTTATTCTTCATCACAAATTTCACACCAAACACACCTCACTTATTAACATAACATTATTCCTACTCTTTTTGTTTTTCTTTTTCAAAACTTTTCTCTTTTCTCTTTCTTTTTCTAATCTTTTTTTTTTCCACACATTTTTTTTTCTTTTTCTTTTCTCTTAACCTCATACCAACCACAATTTAAGTACATAAACATTCCTCTACCCAACTTGAATTCAACCAACATTAATGTGTGAATACTCTCTACTTTCTAAGGCAAGATAAAAATCCATACAACAACATATAGTTGAGGGTTTAAGAAACAAAGAAATCAACATCCATACAAAAAAGTGAATTGACACTCATAGACAAGCATCAAGTTCAAATAAAAATGGATGTTGATAAAAGTTCAAAGGGGTTAACAAAGGTTCACACACTCACAAGGTGAATTGAATATTTGGCCAAAGTATTTATGCTCAAAATCAACAAAATGCCTTGATCATTTTCTTGCAATCATACAATCAACACAAAATAAAAGATTAAGCATAATAAAGTCTAGTTAAAACAAGAATGTGGAATCTCATATGTAAACAATGGAAAGCTTCCTCACATTTATGGTTAAAAATGGTATAAAGTGATTCAATTCATGAGCAAGTAATGCAAAAAGAATGAATAGCATGGTAATTATACAAATGATAAATTTCCTAAACATGTTATGCTATAGAAAGCGATAAACGAGTACCTGACATGTACCAACTTTGAAACTATCATTACCATACATCCGCGAGTTGAAACGATCAAACTCGGAAAATCACCTCAAAAGTCTTCAAGTTACCGGACCAAAATTTGAGTCCAAACAACAACAAAAGAATTAGAAAAATAAAATTTACAAAATTTACAACCAACAAAACTCCTCAAGCTAAACACGACAAGCTCGAGAAAAACACAATTTACGTACGAAACAAAAGCAAATTACGATACGAAAAACTTGGTGACAATGAATTAACAAGTTGCAAAGTGAAGATTTAAAATTAAGAACAAGTCCTATTTCAACTTGTTAAAACACAAGTCACCACACACATAAACAAACATAAACAAACATGCTTGTTTTACGTCATAAGCTCGACGCCATTATTGTGCGAGCACTAGTAATCTCCTCTCGTCATGCCATGGTATTGCCACACTGCGCAAACCTAAAGAAAGTGTCCTAACAACCACACAACAAACGTTATGAATACGAGACAACTTACAACAATACTTGAAAACAAGGAAAAACACACATATGTATAAGTATGGAAAGTAAACACACAACATGTACATGTAACAATATACAAGTTCATATACAAAGCCTATACAACATATACAATAATTACAAAACTCAAAAACAACTGAATTATCGCAATACAGAAACAATAAAACCAATCCCTAGCAACGACGCCATTTTGTTGCAGCGGTATAGCGGCAAACAAAGAGTTGATATTATTTTTACCGGGTGATATATACCGGTTAGGTTATATCGTATCGTGTCCACAGAGATTGGTTATTGATTCGTCGTTCGACAATTCTACCGTTAATGAGTTTGAGATTAAAAGAAATAAAAATAAAAGACAGAAAGTAAATGAACAAAAAGTATAAAGGATAGATAGCTTATCCGGAACGAATGTAACTACCAGTCATAGACTTAAATCTACCACCCATGTCATACTCGGCCTACGATATTCGTCCGTGTTATCACATACCTCTCACAACCTTGGTTATTTCTAACCCAAATTGAGAATCCTCCTAAATAATCTCAATATCCATTTTTGGCATACCTCGACAACATAGAAGTCAACTGCGTCACCTCCATAACCATCTATAGCATACTTCACCAACGCAGAGGCATTAAGTTCAGATACTCTATAGTGAATGTCAGCTCTAAACCCATTTCTAGTATTCAGAAACTAAGAGATAATCATCCTAGGTAAGAATCTAAGCAATCTATCTCTAGTAAAGCTCAAATCCCTAACATAGAGTAAAAATCTAAGACAATCACCAACATAGATTCGTAAAATAAACTTTATACAACGCCAAGGGAGATAAACATACATGAGTTATGAGTAGAAATACATACAAACCCAACAAAAGAGAAATACATAAAGAAGAGAAGAGATAAACCACAGATCTACACTGGTTGTCAGAGCCAATCGAAGAGCAATCCACCTCCAATCATCCATGAGCAACCCCCAATGTTGTTTTCTAAGCTAATCTACCAAAAATGAAGGTTGATGGAAATGGGGATCAAAAACCACCCCAAAACCATAACCTAGAAATCTGTTTTGAAAAGTATTTATAAAACAAAATCCCGCAGATCGCGCAAAGTGCGCTAGCTGCGCTAGCCACGCTAAGCACGACATACTTTATTACTTTATTACTTAAACTGCCTTACCGCGCTAAGCGCGCTCAAAACGCGCTAAAGTTCTTGTTTTCTTCCCAAAATGCGTCTTGAGCCGTGTCTTGACACTTTATTCCTCCATGCTCCAAATATGCAACAAATACCTACAAAAATAGATACAAAACTATCAAACGGTACGTTATGTACGCAAAACACAATAAGACGTATTTACAACAAAAATTGGGGTTATTCAACGATTATTAACAAACAAGAACAAATAAGTGTCACAAAACATATATGCAAAATAACTACATTTTGGCACTTATCAAGGCCCCCGATTGTTTTGAGACCGTGCGTCATAGGCCTGATTGCCCTACCCCAAGGCCGGTCCTGCACTCAATATAAGTGTCGGTCTTGTTAAACTTAGGAAGTCCTTATTGTTATGTTTTCTTTTGGTTTCTTTTATGTACTTTTGTTTTAAATTTAATCTACGTGGCAGTGCCACTAGTTGATAGTGCCACTAGTCTTAGCTATGTCAAATTCTGTGAAAACTTTAAAACGCGTGCACACACTTATATATATATATATATATATATATATATATATATATATATATATATATATATATATATATATATATATATATATAAATTAGTCTAATATCATTATTTAAATATTTTAAAATTTTCTGTATTTTTATAAAGATTTATACACTTTAATTAGAATTCCACTAATGAGACATATACTGTCTCATTTTATGGTATCAAAGCTGATCGATTCAGTTCAGACCGTAAGTGTCTAGAGTTATACTAATTGTGTTAAGTTGGATTCCAAATTGGATGATGTAACATCCTGTTTTTTTATTAATTATTTTATTATTTATTAGCTAGGTTAATTATTAGGCTAAATTACATTTTGGTCCCCTTATTTTATTGTTTTCACGATATTAGTCTATTTTTTTTTATTTTTAAACACTTTTAGTCCCCATCCTTACTTTAGTTTAAAAAAAACGTCGATATGTCATTTTTTAAATACGTGGCATATAGTAAATATCAGTTGCGTGTTATACAAAGAAGAAAAATATAATATTTTAAAAAGTAAAATATAGACGTTTTTTGAAGGCAAAGTGGGAACGGGGACAAAAAATGTTTAACAACAAAATAGGGGACTAAAATCGTGAAAGTAACAAAATAGGGAAACCAAAATTGTAATTTAGCCTAATTATTATTTGGTTTGATAATTATCTAATTATTTGATTTTGGTGAATATGTGATTGGTTGATTAAATTGTATGATTCCGTGAATAATGGATTTAATTGGAATATGTGAGTATTTGCATTAATTGAGTTATGAGTAATTGAGTGTGAGAATAATAAAATATTAATTGAGATTTGGTAGGATGAGTTAGTGTGAGAATGAAGTAAGTCCATTAAGAAATAAAACACTAGTTATTAAAAGTGTTGTAAAACAAAAGATAAAAATAGAACAGGAGAAGAAAAAGAAGAGAAAATAGCATAAAAGACATAGTCAAAAATCTATCTTTTTCTTTAAAAAATAATAGGGTTTGTTTGAAAGATTTTTTAAAAACTGTATTTTAGTTTTTGAAAATTTAAAAATTAAAAATTTATTGGAATACAATATTTTACAAATGTGTTTTTAAAAACTTTTTACTATTTTTCAGTTTTTAAAAGCAAAAAACTGAAATAGCTAAAGTGTATTTTGATTTTAATTTTTAATTTTTTAAAAGTTAAAAACAAAAACTATTTCAAACATGGTCTTGATTAAAAAATTGATTTTTTTCAATCTACAAAGCATACTCAAAGATCTACTTTTTATTTACAAAAAAAAATAGTAAAAAAATACTAGTCAATTAAAAATTTGATTTTTTTTCAATATAAAGCATATTCAAATATTTTTTTCAAAGTATGATAATAATATTAATTGATTAAAATTTTATCTATTAAAAATTGGACCATTATATATTTAAAATAAATATTTAATCAATTAATAAACATAATTGTTGATTTCATTTCAGAAAAAAATTTGATTATTTTCTATGCTTTATATATTAAAAAAATAAATTTTTATTCAATTATTATTGTTTATTGTTTTTAGAAAAAAAATCAAATAGTAATCCACTAATATTCTTGATTTATGATTCTATTTAAGAATAATCAGATTATTTCATATGCTTTATATATTAAATAGTAAAATTTTAAATCAATTTGTATTATGCTTAATATATTGAAAAAAATTAAATTTTATCAATTAGTATACTTAGTTGTTGATTGTATTTCAGAAGAAAAATATATATTTTTCATAGCTCTATATATTAAAAAAATTAAATTTTTAATCAATTAATACACTTACTTATTTATAGTGTTTTAAAAAATAGATCTTGTTATAAAAAAAAAGATCTTATAGGATTTATAATTAAATAATTTTTCAATTTTATTGTTAATTGTATGTGTTAAAATGTTTTTTCTTTTAAAAATATTTTGTTCTAAAATATTTTTCTTAATATATATTCTTTTATTATTTTATCATTTAATTAATTAAATTATGATAATTTAAGATTGAAGAAGATTGAGAGAATTGAATTTGAATTTCACAATATATATTTCTCTCAATCTTAAATCTTAATCATTTAATTAATCCAACGATAAAGTAACAAAATTGCACATGATAAAAAAAAACTAATTTTTCTTCTGCAATATATATTTCTCTCAATCTTAAATCTTAATTATTTAATTATTATAAATATATTATTTAAAATAACTAATGTTCCTTCCACAATATATTTTAATTTAGTAATTTATTATTTATTTATTATAATTATATTATTTAAAATAACTAATTTTTCTCCCATAATATATTTTAGTTTAATAATTTATCATTTATTTATTTAAATTTTATTATTTAAAATAATTAATTTTTCTCTTATAAAAACAACAACCACCTCATTTTTTCTATATATTATATTTTAATTTCACTTTAGATCATGAGCAACATTGAGATAAGGTGAGACAGGAACAAAAATTAAAAATTAAAAAAATATTTTTAAAATCTGTTATAAAAGATAAAATATTTTCTCTCAAAATGCAACAAAATAGAGATGTTTCATATTTGTGGCAACTGTGAAAAAGACATCAAATATGACTTATGTGCTTATGAATAATTTTTTATTATTATTATTATTATTATTATTTTATTATTATTATTATTATTATTATTATTATTATTATTATTAATGTTTTCTAACTAGTTATGAAAGTTTGAGAAATAAAAAATTATTATTTATGTTTCATAATTATGATTATATTATTTTTTTTTGGCATAAATTTTAATTTTTTTTATAACTGTAACAAAAAATTAAATTAAATGTGACATCAAAATATAAATATTTTAGTAATTTTCAATATTATTTTTCTTAGTTTTTTTAATTAACAAATTTAAATAAGTATATCACTAAATTTTTGTGTGTAATAACCACCACTTCTCCTACTAACTCCCACTACTAATTATTGTTATATTTTTTTTATGTATTTATTAATTTTTTTCTATTTTCTATTTAATTTTTAAAAATAAATTAATAATATTATTTTAATTATAATGTAAAAAAAATTTAAAAAATATTATCATAATTATTTTGATCGAATACGTATAGTATTAAAAAAATTGAATTTTTTTATGTATTTATTAAATTTTTTTCTATTTTCTATTTACTTTTTAAATATAAATTAATAATATTATTTTAATTATAATGTAATTTTTTTTTTAATAAATAGTCATAATTATTTTGATCGGATATATATAGTATTAAAAAAAATTAAAAATTAATTTTTTTAATTTTAAAATTCTCCTACTAACTCCCACTACTAATTCATTTTATATTAATTTTTATATATTTATTAATTTTTATCTATTTATTAATTTTTATCTATTTTATATTTACTTTTAAATATAAATTAATAATAGTATTTTAATTATTATATAATTGTTTTTAAAAAAACATTGTCATAATTGTTTTGATCGAATATGTATAGTATTAAAAAAATTAAAATTTAAAATAAATTTATTTATTTTTAAGTGATGAGCATATTATATTAAATTTATTTAGACATATTTTTTTTTAGTAATTAAGTTCAATTAATTTTTGTGCATCGCGTCAAAATACTAGTGTATATATATATATATATATATATATATATATATATATATATATATATATATATATATATATATATATATATATATATATATATATATATATATACCAATTGTAACTATACTAATTAATTAAAAAATATATTCTTTCCTTAAATAAAGCATGCCGGATAGTATATTTTTAAATTAACTTTAGACGAATGAATGCTTATCAAAACAAGTATCCCGATAAAAAATAGGGTTAACTTGAGGGAATTTTGAGTTTTTGTTTCATTAACAACAAACCCTTATAATTGTTGTATTCCATCTCAAACCTCAAGTGAGGTTTTGTTTTCATTAACAACAAATCGTTATATTCTATCTCAAATCTCACTGGTTGAGTGAAATTTCAGTATCAACACAACCAGGTTTTACATCTATTCACTTTCTTATGTATTATTTATTTTCCAACGTATGATCCTATGATAGATGTATGGATTTTTCAAAACATTTTTTTTACGTAAGGAAATATATATTATTATATATATATTTGCATGATACTATATTTAAAATTCTTAATTGGTAAATATCATCATTGTTACATGTACGAGTGTATGATTGGTATTCGATTTTTTCAAATTGACACGGTTTTTGGCATTTATTATAAATCAAAACTTGGATGATTTTCCGCAGGTATAATATTCTTACTTTGAAGTTGCAAGGAAAATATAATTCAGTTTTTAAATGGCATCTACACCTGAAAAAAAAAATGAAGGCACAATTGCATCTAGATTGAGATCAAGTTCTAAGAAGACACCGGAAACAAAAGAAGAAATCAAAGGTAATTTGATATATTTTGTTATTTTATTTATTTTACTAGTTTGTCGAATTCCGATTAATGAAATTTTAATTCTTTTACTACTATAGGTAAGCTAAGTCAGTCGAAAAAAGACATTAGTGAAATCAAAACCGGAAAGATTATAAAGAAGAGCAGTAATTCTGAGACTAAACATTTGACTTCAAAGATCTTGAATACTTGTTGCGAAGAAGAGAAGAAAGACAAAATACCTACATCAAGTAAACAACAAGCTAATGAAAAACCAATAAAACATCATCATCAACCCATACACCATATTCGATGGGAAGGTACGTCCCACTCACATTCATTGATCAAACATACATGTTTTTTGTTTTTAAGAATTGTGCAACATAAGTTATGTATGTTTACAGGTATTGAAGACACAAGTACTCAATGGAACTGTGACTTGTGCAGACTTGATTTATCTAATAACAAAGAGGAACAAGAACCTTCAAATCAATATGGAGATGAATTGCAATATTATCTATTATCCTCTCAAGCGAGAGAAGATGATTTGAGTGGTACCGTTTTACCAGAAGTGGCTGTTCTTCCATGCAGTCATGTCTTTCATGTCTCGTGTTTATCTGCTTTGCCCCTCATTCATGTCACTGATCCTTCGTGCCCTGTTTGTGATCCTGTTACCACACCACTCTCTTTTTATAAGCAATGATTGATTAATAAGAGTATTAACTTCAACCTTTGCTTATAATTTTATTTAGTTTTAACTTCTTTTTTTATATAATTTATTAGATTTAGACGATAAGAAATAAAATTTATTTTTTTGCCTATATACTTGATAGTTGAATATTTATTCATAAATATTATTTCTATTTCGCTATATATACTTGATAGTTGAATATTTTATTCATAAATGTTATTTTTATACATGTTTTTTCATTATTCTGATAGTAAAATTAGTCAAATCTATTATATTATTGATAGTTCTTCAAAGATCTCATTAATTTTTAACTCTTGACTATTAAATTTTTTAAAGAATATTGAAGATATTGAAAGTCTAAGGAATCTTAACTTGAATAACAAACAACCATTTTTTTAACAATATCTTTATCATTTTTTTCTCTATCCTTCCCCATCTTCATACACCCTCATCTAAAAATTTTGAAATTTTAAAATTTTAAAATTTTCAAAATCATTTACACTATATGATATCAAAGTGGAGAGTTGTGGATGCCTCTTGCAGCTAAGAGCATGGCAGTTGGCACTATACTGGTTCAGTGGGTCACCATACTCCCTGATCAGGAAAATGGATTACTAATCATATAGTGAAATTATTTAAGCAAATGTCCCAATGCTCATAAAGTAACTAATTGTTAAAGAAAAGAGGAAAGGGCATGTGGAATGTATACTGTGGTTTATGAACTCTATAAGATTAGTTCAAAATTTCACTATCCTGTTTCATTAGCAGCATCTAGTTATTGCTGCAATTAAATTGTGTCACTTTTATTATTTTATTATTTAGAGGCTCCTTTAGATAATAAATTAACTACATGATAATAACACTCATAGCAACTTCCTATATTGTACAGGAATATGTTTACTAATGATTCAATCATTTTTATAAATAATGTTTAAATAAAAATAATATTTATAAACAATTTTGTTTCTGATTTATATTTTTATTACATTTTAAAATAATTATATTATTGATTAAAATATTTTTAATATGAAAGCAAGTTTTGAAACCAATTTATTATATCTTTTATAAATAATAGATAGACAATTTTGTTTTTTTTCCATTTTATTTTTCTTATTTTTTTTTACATTTTAAAAACAAAAACGTGTGTATCATAACTGTGCGAACGTACGAGTAACACACTAGTACTTTGAGAACGTACATGTAATTATATCAAAATTTGTGCGGATGTACGGATAACGCACATGTTTTAACTTAAAAAATAAAAGTAAAACTTATATCAATTACACTACTGACTTTTCGTATTTTTAATATTTTAAACCAGTATACACCACTTGATAAACACATTTCAAACTCCGTTATTATTCTTTCATTTACTGGGACAACAAATGAGTTATCTACCTTGCACAAAATTTAACTTTTCATGAGAGGAGAAAACATATAGAAATTGATTGTCATGTCATTTGAGAGAAAATTTGAAACAAATTGGTTCACCTCCTTCCTATCAGGAGCTTTGATCAACTTGTTGATGCATTTACCAATCTTTTGCATCAACTTTATTTCTGTCAATTTGTCCAAATTAGATCTATGTAATCTTCATAGTCCAATCTGAGGTGAGATATTAAGTATATAAGCAGTTACTTGATATTATGAATATGAGTTTCTTAATCGTCAAGCTATCACTTTAACATAATGTTATAAGAGTAAGATAAGTTTCTACTCGGAAGCAATAAAGATGTACCAATACTTAATGAGTGTTTAATGAATTGGGATAAAGAAGGAAATTACTGAATATGTTAAGCCATATTGGTGTATTAGAAAGGGTATACAGAATAGGGTATAAATAAAAAGGGTAAACAGAATGGTGTATCACAAGATAGTAAGTATAAAGACTCCTGGAAAAAAAATACACAAGCAATTAAAACTTAAATATCAAATAGGAGTTAGATTTCATCCACACAAAAAAATGAAATAGAAGGGATCACCTCACCGTTCATCACCTTTCCAAAAGTCCTTCTGTTTTGGACCCTTAGGCCCTTCCTTTGGACCCCAATTCATCTCATAGTTCAACCAATGTGGCTCTCTAATCTCTGATCCCAAATATTCAGCAGCAACTATTTCAAACCCTTTAACCATATCCATCACCAAATCACTTTTACATGCATCATTCCTTATACCAAACCCTCTGATACCTTGCATAACACACCCTGGCCTAGGAAACAATGCATGGCCATGCAATGAAGAGTAAACCAAAGGCCTATTACCATTTTGGAACTCAAGCTCACATGAATCCACCCATTGACCTTTACTATGTTGTGATAAATAAACACTCCATAATTCTCCACTAAAATTGCTTACTCTTAATGTTACATGCTCCCAATCCCCAACATGTTCTCCTTTACTCCTCAATGGAATGTTTAAGAATGCAACTTTTGCTCTTGCACCCCCATTAAATGGGTAGAATGTCCACATCACTATATCAGTGAAAGTTCCTCCTAGCATTGGTTTTACATGAATATAAGCTTTGGAACTTTGTAAGTCTCCTTTTTTCACTCTTTCTCTCTCAGCTTCATCCATAGGCAAGTCCAGCCAATAAACATGGTTGAACCTGTCTATGGATGAGTATCCCTGAGGGAGGTTTGAACCGGTTGGTTCTATTGGACACTCATTAATAACACCTTTATTTTTCTTGCAGAGTAATGCTCCATTGATGAAAAACCATTCCACCGAAGAAGGAAGGTAATTTTCCTTAGGATGTAAGTACATATATGGAGAGTAAGTCTCGATCAATGTTTCAATTTGGTGTAAATTAGGCATGGAAGAAAATCTATTAGAATTGGTATTTTTCAAACAAACAATAGGCAAAGTTTTGGAATTTGTCTGTGTCCTTCCACTTTGAGCTAGGAAGGTTCCTACGCAAACACCTTTAGCTTCAATACCTCTTTTGATTGGTCTAACATCATAAACATTGAACCTCTTGTTTTCTGTTCCCCAAAGCTTCATTGACTTGTATTTGACACATTCATCAGTTAGGTCTGATCTAACACACATGATTCGGTCTAATGAAGGTTTGTCTTTTGAAGTTGTGACTACATGGCCAACAACTTTATAGCCATTAGGTGCTATTGGTAACCAAATATAGCCTTGTTCATTTTGTTTATTTTGCAAAGACTTTATGTTGCATACCAATTTGTAATCAAGTGGTTTTTTCAAAGCTTCGTTTGCTGTTGAAGAGCTATCTTTCCCTACAAAAACCCAACCATGAAGAGGCTTGTTGTTAGGTTGGCAGTAGTGTCCTAAAACAAAGAAGCCTTCAGATAGACCTGTTGGTTCGAAAAATGTAACTCCGAGATCATCTGGTCCACCTTCATAGGTTGTCCAAATTTTGTTGAATGTCGAAACTTGTGATACAAGTAACCCACCACCCAGGTCCATTATACCAGTGGCAAATCCATCACCTACAAATAACAAGACAAATCCAATAAAAACCATCAGAAATATAAAGGGTTTAGTGATCTTTGCAAACGCAATTCTGACCTTGTCAGTCCTACTTGCCCATATTTTGTTTTTCAATATTTAGGTTTGCACATAAACACAGAGGCACCAACCACAATTGTAGTCGCAGAACGCAATTTAAAACCAAACTTATCAGAGAGTACGTATATAGAAAAAATGGATTAGGTGTAAAAATCAAGGGAATCATGCATACCTGGTGGCCAAACTGGTATATCAGCAGGAAGCTTAAATGTGGTTTCTATGAGTGGACTTCTACTTTTCTTGGAGTTGCTCCGAGAACTCGCCATTCCTTAAGTGCTGTATAGGAAGGTTGAATGTTATCCAAATATATCTGACAATTGTTACCATAAATAAATTTAAATGAGGTGCACTTTGCAAGAAGCATATTCTTTTCTTGAAACTTTGCTGCAATAAAAGGACTATAGTTGTAACCTAACAGAAGAATAATCCTTGAAATGTGAAAAAGTGATGTGCTATAATTGTTCTCTACTTTATATGTTGACAATCAAGCACCTTTCTTGCTTGATCTTGAAGACATAGTTTCCTAGAAGAATCTTCTTTTCCTCAAGATAACAATATTTTAATTACTACCCTAGATGGCTTTAACAGAAATGTATGAAATTACCATAATGTTAATAGAATGAGGAAAGAAAATATATTTTTGAACCAAATCTAAGGATTACCTTGGTGAAAAGAAAATAAAGCTTGTAATCCTGTATGCACTGCATAACCATGCATATTTCATCTTTCTCTTTTGATTTAATAGTTTCAATCATAACCACTTTATAGCAAGTTAAAGTTTAAAGCATGTAAAAGACAATTGTTCAACACCAATATTATAAACAAATTTAACTCATGTTTTAGTGTATACACCAAAACTACTAACAAGTTTAACTCATGGACAGATTGACCATGTTTGTTGGTTGACTTTGTTATTATTGAACAAACAAATGTGATTATGAACTCATAATCACCAGTTCCCAACCCCAATTCAATCTCTACTCTTTCCTAGTTAACATGGCAGACTCATTTCTCTTTGATGTGCAAATTTACTCCTAGGAAAACTCGCTTCTTATGCTCATCATGAAGAAGCTTCAAAAGCCTGGGGTGTGTTTGGAGATCTACAATGGATCAAAGACAATTTGGCAATTGTCAAATATGTACTATTGGATGCTGAAGATAAGAAAGACCAACATCACGGGCTACAGGAATGGTTGAGGCAAACTCAAAACATATTCTGCGATGCTGAAGATGTATTGGATGAAGTTGAGTGTCAAGACTCGCGAAACCAACTTGTTCAAGCTTCTGGAAGCAAGAGGTTGAAGTTAGGACACTTCTTTTCTTCTCCTTTTTTTTCGTCTTAGAATTTCACATTGAAACAAAGATGTTAAGGATAGATTGAATAAGGTAGTTTCTGATGGGAATAAGTTTGATCTTGAGAGAATGGATGTTAGATTGGAAAGTAGAGAAATGAGTTATTCTCATGTTGATGCTTTAGATGTTATAGGAAGGGATAATGAAAAGGAAGAAGTTATCTAGGAAGCAAAATTTTAGCCACAATATGTAGTAAGCCAATTGCTTCAATGATCGGAACAGTTCCTGTGTATACTTTAGAAGGTCTTTCTTTGGTTAACTGTTTGTCTCACATTTGAGACATTGGTTTGCTTTTTTTTCCCTTCCAAAAGACTGTCTCTTTACCTGTGGTGAAATTTGTAATCTCTGCAATGCATTTGGATTAATTCAATCACCAAATGGAATTCAAAAACTAGAGAATATTTCAAGAGATTATTTGATGATTACATTCAAGATCATTTCTTTAGGATTTTGAAGACTTTGGCCAAACATGTGTTTTCAAAGTACATGATTGGGTGCAAGATCTTGCAGTTTATGATGCAAAAGAGGGGTTTGTAGTGTTAAACTCCTACACGAAGAATATATTGAGCATTCAAGACATTTATCAATTGTGTAAAATGAGTCACTTGGTCGCACTTTGTTCTCCAAGTCGAAAAGTATAAGAAGTATTTTGTTTCCCATCCAAGGAGTGGGACTTGACACTGAAACACTCTTAAATTCATGGATATCGAGATATAGATAATTGTGTGACTTAGATTTAAGTGATTCTTCATTTGAGGATCTTCTGAATTCAATATCTAAATTGGACCTTCTTCGAGTTTTCATTCTTTCCCGTCCCAGCAAAATCAAAAGACTTCCTGATTCTATATGTGAACTCCAAAATTTGCAAGTGTTGTTGGTCACAGGATGCAAAAATATTATGGAAGATACAATTAAGAGGTAGTATTATTCTGTGCATATGACATTCTGCAGTTGTGTTACAATACAGTGAATTTGACAGAGTTTAGTCAGAACAAAGAAAACATGATTTGATGTTGTTCTCTTGATCATACATGGTTTACCAGAGAAAATGCCAAAGACTTGCACTACAAGAATTTGGAGCTATGGCTAGTTTCACTAATAAATTAAATTCAATAATCCATTATACAATTGCACCAATAGCATTGTTTTCAATCAATTTTGAACTTTATAAAAATGAGGGTACCTAAAAGAAACTTAAACTTCATCACCATTCCAATTATTCTTTGCCTTTGGACCTGTTGGTCCTTCCTCTGCAAGAACTTCTTTAGGCAATCCCCTAATAATACTTTCAAAACCAGCTTTTAACTTCCCTGGCAATAACTTCTCCACATTCTTCAACTCATCATCTATACTATAGTCAACATGTGGACCCCACCCCCTAAAAAAATTCAACCATGCTGGCTCTTTAACAGATCCTAAATAATCTGCAGAAACCAACACATATTTTGCCATATCCATAACATTTCTACCTTTATTAGTATCATCTCTTGCCCCAACGCCATTTTTCCCTAGCAGAACGAGACCGGCATGTGGATATGTTGCATGTCCATGCAAAGACGCGTAAACAACAGGTCTTTTTGTTGTATCAAACTCAAGTTGAGATGAATCAATCCATGAACCACTACCATGTTGTGCGAAATACACATGATATAACTTGCCATCCAAGTTACTTACCCTTAATGTCACATGCTCCCAATCACCAACATGTTCGCCTATCTTCCCTAATTTAATATCTAGAAACTTTACTTTTGCTCTTCCAGGTCCGTTGAAAGGGTAAAATATCCACATTGCAATATCAGTGAATGTTCCTCCAGACATTGGTTTCACATGTACATAAGATTCCGCGCTTTGTAAATTTCCTCTTTTGACTCTTTCTTTGTTTGCATTATCAGCAGGTAGGTCTAGCCAATAGGCACCATCAATGTTAGGATCCTGAGGAAGGTTAGTGCCATTTTGTTGAATCGGGACGGGATGTGACTCATCACCTTTCTTGTATAGTAATGCTCCATTGGAGAAAAACCAATTGACTGAAGAAGGTAAGTATTCTTCATCAGAATGTAGGTATAGAAACGGAGAGTAAACTTGAAGTATTGCCTCGATTTGTTTCTCATTAGGCATGATATTTGAAATAGAATTGAGATTCTTCAAACATGAAACAGATGGAGGGTTAGTATTCCCACCATTCTGTGTAACGAAGGTGCCGACACGAACATCAGGAGCTTGAGTTCCTCTATTGATTGGCCTACCATCATATAAGTTGATGTCATTGGATCCCCAAATCCATGAAGAAGACTCGCATTGGTTTGTCAGGTCTGATCTAACACACACGATTTTGTCGAGGGAAGGTTTGTCTGGTGTTGTGGTGACAACATGGCCTAATGCTTTGTAGCCATCAGGTGGTATTGGTAGCCAAATATACAAAGTTGAATCTTGAGTAGCCTTGATGGATGCGGTGTTTGATACAATAGTGTAATCAACTGGTGGTTTTAAAGTGCTATTTGAGGTACTCGAAGAAACATCCTTTGCAACAAGAACATATCCAAAAAGAGGTTTGTTGTTAGGTTGGCTGTAACTACCTAACATAGAGAATCCTTCAGGTATTCCAATTGGTTCGTATACTGAGGTGCCTTGATCGTCAAGGCCGCCATCGTAGGCACCCCAAACTTTGCGAAATGTTGATGCTTGAGACACTTGTAGGCCACCTAGATCAAGAACTCCACCTGCAAAACCGTTACCTGCATTGTATGTAGCAATTCAACACTTGCTAAAGTTAGAGTCTTCATTCTGTAGAATATATGACAAGGTCAGAATGACATGTTGGATACCTTCTGGCCACGAGGTTGGTGCAGTTGGAAGCTTGAATGTGTAGTCGATGGCGCGAGAGCGGGATGGGGGCCGGGATCGCTTTCTCTTGAAGATATTCTTATTTTCTACAAACAAAAACATGTGGAAAGATAACTATATGATGGGCTAATGCAACATGTATTTTTCACAACAGTAACCATACCAGAGTTTTTACATGAACTACTGATTTAGCTTATTTTTGATTACCTTACAAGTTACAACCCTTTTAACATACGCTTATAAGTAAAATGCCTAGATAAGAAAAGTATGGTTAAAACTGTTTATAAGTAAAATGCTTATATTAATTTGTCCTTGTTTAGTGTTTGATGAATCAACAAAATATGATAAGTTATGTAATTTAACGTATCTTATCTCTTTAATTAAAATTTGTATACTACGGGTTGAAATAAATATTATCTCTTTAATTAAAATTTGTATACTGCGGGTTGAAATGAAATATAAATATAAAAAAAATGATTTATTGATTTTTCTTAAAAAAATATAATTTAAAATATATAAAAAATGTAATAAAATGTGATATTTAAATATTAATGGATTTTAAAAAAAATTATATAAGACAATTTTAATTTTATTTTTTAGAAAAATGTTACTTTATAAAATCTCCAGCTAAAAAAAATTTACTTATTAAAAATCTTCAGGACTCTTTTATTTCAGTTTTTTTAAAAGGATTTTTACAATGTTATATATTTTTATTAAAAAAATTTGTTTAAATAGTTTTTTTTTTTAAATATAATTTTAAAGCTAAAACAAAGTGCACTCAATATATTCTTTAGATTTGGTAGGTTGGAATAGAACCACAATTTCAAGGTACCCCAACAAACCGATGAAACCAGCTAGTATGAATGTGTATATAATAAAAAACAATACTCCTCCATCATAACACAGCAATTTAATTACTATACAACTTTTGGTTGGATTATTATCTAACAACTAGTAGTATTTAATAGTATAGCTTTTTCCATTTTCATTTTAATAGTTGTATCTAAATATGAATAGAACAAAACAAACATGGCAATCTCCAAGCAAGAATTAAGCAAACAAAAAAGTAACAAAATCAAAAAGAAAGATAAAGTAAGAATTACAGAGAAGAAAAGTACCTAAAATTGGATCCATTGGTGCAGCTTTAGGAACAACCTCTATGGCTTGAATTGCCATGAAAAGCACAAAACAAACCCAAAGAATCCCCACATTCATACCCATTTTTATAATCCTTTACTTCTTCTACACACTCACAAACACCTCAGATCTCTATTAATATTTTTTGTTGCACCCTTGAGAAAGTTGTAAGACTTTTGCTTATAATGAAGTTAGCATAAAAAGCACAAAGTTGTTAGTTGTGGTTGATATTGTTAAGTAATCACATCTGCACTATAATGGTTTGATCCACTCGTTGTGTTGTGTTTTGTTGTGTTGTCTTTCTTTTATTAAATTAGGTGTTTTCTTAAAAAGTCTCGTTTCCCACTTTTGGTTATGGTGGTTCTTTGTCTGTTTCTTTTTATTTTGTTAATGGAATTACTTTTTGGTTTTTTCTTGAGGGTCGTATTGTCACTTTCATTAAGGCTGAATCACGGGTAAAGGTAAAGAAGGGTATATCATGGGATGAATAGTATTAATAAATAGTGTAAAAATTTACAGATAAGTACAATTGAGTGGACGATTAAAAATGTTAAAAAGAGTAATGGAATAATGGATGATATTGCTACATGGTAGTACATAAGTTAAGTACAACGATGTGTTGATTATAAAAAAAGGAACATGAGTAGGAAAAAGAGTTCCTTAAGTGTTACTTAAATGCAATTATTATGTGCTAAATACGGAAATATTGAATGCGCTAAATATTGTTCAGGAAGGGTATTGGCAAGATGAATCAAGGAAGGCATATTATTTTAAAGAATCTGCATATTTTTGTGTTATGTTATGATTAAATATGTTCTAGAAATTTAGTTGAGGGAACCTCCTCTGCAGGTACAGACTATGACATTTATCATCTCAAAATTAGAATGAGAGTCTGAAGAAAATCTTATTAAGATATGAATCATATTTTTCCTTGATATGTAAATTGTTTGGATGTAAAGCTGACAGTTGCAATGCTTCTTGTGTCCCCCCAAGTGTTATGAATAAGGAATTATGGATGTTACCCCCAAAACCATAATGGATGATGTTGTATCAAATGTCAAAACATCATCTTAAAGTCTTCAGTTATTGAAAGTTGTATTGTTGCCAGGAAGTAAATATAAGTGTGAAGATGTAATCAGTCAGGATGGTCTAATGTGAGTAGTTAATTCTAACTGACTAACTGGTAGGTACTTTGATGGGAGACTAAATATTTATTAGATGTGCAACCTGAATGCAAAATTCATATACTCTGTCGGGAGCTGAGTATCTGTATGAAAAATTCATGACCTAATGTGGACTAAATATCAATTGGAAGAACTCGACTATCATAAATTTATGAGTAACCTCTTGACCAAAATAAAAAGTATGGGTAAAAGACAAGGATTAAAGGAAGTAAACATAAATGATGACTTTGCGTAAAAAATGCAGTTTTTAAAGAATACTTTGGATAAATTGTTCACTTTGTTCATGAACACTGTCAGCTAGCTTTGTTATTCCTACACCACTTTTCTACATCAATACTTACATTATATATATTATTCACCGTACTTATATAATAAACAATCTTTTTTTAATAAAGTATTGTTAAATAGTCAATAATATTTGTGAATAGTACGTGAACGGTATCTGTGAACAATGTTCGTGAACAGAAAATAAACAATGACTTTTAATAATAAAATAAAATTGATTAATGAAATATAAAATATTGGTTAATGAAGTGATGAAGTTGGTTAATAAACATCTAAATATTAAAGTTAGTTAATGAAATGTAAAAAGTTGGTTAATGGAGTTATGAAGTTGATTAATATATTGTCTAGATTTTTAGTAGTTATGGAGTTGGTTAATAAAATTGAATATATTGATTAATAAAATTATGAAATTGGTTAATCACATAATTTTGTTTTTCGTACTCCCTCAATCTAAATAAGTAAAAAATATTTTCAATTAAACGCATCTTGGAGCTCCGTTTGGTTCCTTTATTCGATCAAAAATGCATCTTGGAGCTCCGTTTGGACTTTATTCTCAATGCTCCAAAATGCAACAAATACCTACAAAATATATACAAACTAATCAAATGGTACAATACGTACACAAAACACAATAAAACGTATATACAATAAAAAGTCGGGATTATTCAACTAAATATCAACAAAAGAACGGATAAGTGCCACAAAATGTATATATAAAATAACTACATTTTGGCACTTATCACACGTCACCAACTGTGAAGACCACAAAAGACTGGTATTTTGATAGTGGATGCTCAAGGCACATGCCAGGAGACCAAAAATTACTGGTCAATATTCAAAATCATCCAACTGATTATGTCAACTTTGGAGATGGAATGAAGGGAGAAATCAAGGGAGCAGGGAAGATAAAGGGCACAAAATTTCCTAACATTGAAGGTGTATTACTTTTCAAAGGGTTAACTTCCAACCTAATTAGCATAAGTCAACTATGTGATCAAGGAGTTAATGTGAACTTCACAAAATATGAATGTATTATTACAAATAAGAAGGGTGAAACTGCTGTGAGAGGAATGAGAACCAAGGACAATTGTTATCTATGGGTTCCCCAAGATAAATGTTATCCCACTTATATTGAGGTCAAACAAGTTGAAGGCAATAGTTTCCAGAAGAAAAAGAAAAATTTGAGCATTTTCAAAAAATGTTATCCCAAGATAAATGTATCTATGTTATGTTTATTGTTGGTGGTTGTAGTTAATGTTTTGGTTTCTTCCCAATTCATTTGTTGATGTATCATTTTTGGTTTATGGATACATGTTTCTTCTTGAATTGACGTTGAACATTTTATGTTGTTCTAGGTATGTGAATGAGTTGACAAAAAGGGAAAAGGTGTCCCGATGAAAGACGATTGAAATCATATCAACTTAATCATTCCATTCTTGAAGTTGTTTTATGATGCTATTGTACATATATTAGGGTCTTCTTACTTGACAAGAAATATTTATATGTTTGAAGTCCTGAGTATTGGAAAGAGCATTGTGGATATGTGTGCGTCTGAAGATGCACATCTACGTTCAGCAGCTCAAAAGATGAAGAAGAAGTATGATAAGTATTAGGGATCTCACGAGAAGCTTAATATGATGTTGTTGATTGCTCTAGCTTTCAATGCTAGACACAAGGTTGAATTGGTTCATTAGATGGTGCGACGATATTATAATAAGGTTGATGCTGATGCCTTGAAAGAAACCTTAGAGTCTTGTTTGAAATCTATATATGAGGAATATTGTGTTGGCTTTATGCCTCCTCAAGGTAATTCAAATGAGTCACAAGTTTTTGGTAGTGTTAGCCATCCGTATGGAACTGTTGAGTTTTATCTTTCAGAAGGGTGTGACAATGCAGATAACAAATTAACTACATATCTTAGAGAGAGTTTAGAGCGTAACATGGAGATAAATGTCTTAGAGTGATGTAAATTAAATTATGGCCATTATCCCATCCCTGCAAACATTGCAAGAGATGTGCTTTCTATACCAATAAGCACAGTGGCGTCTGAATCTGCATTTAGTACAGGAGAAAGGGTGCTTAATCCATATCACAGCTCATTAACACCGATAACTGCCGAAGCATTGATATGCACTCAAGATTGGCTCAAAGGAACATCTTCTTCATTGATTACAAATGAAGATTTTGATATTCTTGAGAGCTTTGAGCAAGGTATGATAACTAAGTATATTCGCTAATGTATTATTATTTATTATACTTGAGGCATAATGAAATGTATTTATATATTTTGTAGAATTACTTTATACGGAAGATGATGCTAGTTGTTCAACCTCTTCAAATTCTATTGAATTCGAAGATGAATTAACGGTAAAGAATTATAAAGTTTATATATGAATTTTCCTTCCATTCTTGAGCTATAGTTTCCTACAGAACATACTGGATTATTTAGAAATAGATGATTAGTCTTTTGATCTAAGTGCTTGTTGACAATTCACGACTCATATTCGATTCTATTCGATTAAGAGAATGAACTGAGTTGTTATTGGTTTACTGGATTCTTTATAAATAGATGATTATTCTTTTGATGAATATTATAATGTGACCTAAAAAATCTATGAATGTCTTATGCAAACTCTAAGCATGAATTATGGTTATGTTGCAGACTTGATGACACCAAGAAGACACATGTAAGGTTGACTCCTGATTACGATGGATGCATTGGATGTAGCAGTTAATTTTATGTATTTATGACTATTTGGTTCCGCACAATATTGACAATGTATTGAATTGATTGTTAATCATTTAATTATAACATTATGAACAATTCAATGGTGTGGTGCGCAGAAGCTCAATTAAAATTGTCAATGACAATAAATTTTGAGAAATGATCAATTTTTTTTAAATTATTGTTTTTAACATAAAATAATTTTAGAATTTTTTAAATAAAAAAATATTTTTATATAAAACTTTATTTTTTAAATTGGTTTCAAAATTAGTTTGTTTTTATAAATCTGGTTTTAAAATTGATCTTTTTTATAAAACTGGTTTTGAATCTGGTTTTATTTATAACACTGGTTTTGAAATTGGTTTTATAAAGAAACCATATATATGGTTCAATTTGGTTTGGTTATTGATCCATGCACACCCCTACCACTTATATTTGAATTATGGAAATAACAAAATCTGGTCAGATGACATCTTCTCTCACCTCATCTATGAAGCCTTAAACTTCCGCTAGAATCAAACTCATATCTCAATGACCCCGAGGCGATTAATAGCTTTAATGTTTATTGAAGATGATGACAATCGTTAAGTATCTTTGAGATTTGATGATCATGTGATGCAATATGCCATAAATCGAAATGAAAATACTAAGTCCCAAGGATATCGGGTGTAAAGGACTTCTTAGGATCGTTATAAAGAGTACACTTGATAGAGTAATGTTGATGTTGAACACCAAATGAGAAGTTGATTGTAAACTTGTCAAATTTAGTTTCAAAGTCACGTCATCATAAGCTGGTTTGAACACTTGAAAATTTTCTAAGTCTTTAATTGGCACGCTTACTACATCACCAGTTTCAACCAATCATATCTCTTAATCCACGGCTCGAACAAATTCGACTTCTTCTACAATGATGTAGATTGCAACAAGGTGAGCAACTTTGTAGTTGAATACTTTTTGAAACGGAGTTGGGAACCATGTGAAAATCAGGCCCGAAGTCATTCACTTGGGCATATTAGAATCATTCAAAAATTCTGCTAAGTATGATACTTTTGAATTTAATGATCATTGATCTTTCAAGCTCCATAACTTTCAATCTAAAGCTCGAATAAAATCGATTCCTTCGTAATTTTATGATTATGCAAGAAATCTTGTTTTTGACCGATTCTTTCGAATTTTCTCAACAGATGATCATATTTTCTCATAGCTCGAATTTTGACCAAAAAACTCCTTTGGTCAACCTTTGACTTTTTGTTGACTTTTCAACATGCACGCACAAATCTCTTCTTATCCATTCGTTCTTGATTTTCTGATGAAACATGTGGATCAATATACCATATGCAGACACCTTGAGGCTTATAAGAGACCATATAATAACCTTAGGTTTTAAGAATCAACTATAACATGCTCTCACTCTAAAACCTTAATCGATATCCACAAGATAGAAGGTCAAAGCTTTAAAACCTAATCAGAAAATTATTGAACCCTCACATATTGTGCATTGAAAGGATGCTTGTGATGGTGAGACTTATATTCAACTCTTGTGAATCAAACTTCTTCTCTTGAGTTATATACACTCACACAATCAAAATCTCGATCTTATGGTTAATGCACAAATGATATGTATGTAATGCACCTATTGATTAAGTGTAAGCCAATTATTTATTGAAAATGAAGAGGGTGAATTTTGGGGTACACAAACTACTTTTTACCACAGTTATAACTTCCAACCATGATGAAAAGTGACTTAAATATGAAAGAAAACATATCTAATTGAATAGATTCTATCACAATGGAATGGATCCTTTAACATGGTGACTTGGATATTATTGTTTGCGCGTTTTGTAGTAGTAACTCTTTCATTTCCCAGTTATGTTTCTTCATATATAACTACATTTAATGTAAAATTAAGCCCAAATTTATGAGTCTAAGCCTATATAAGACCATTGTAATTTCTTAATCGCTACACCAGACTAATCATTGCTGAATGATTCATGCACAAGTTTACTTTTACTTTCTCATTGCTTTCAAAGTTTTGTAGATGTCTCTCTTGAGCAATTAGTCCTAGGAAAACACCCGATAATTCAATTCGGGTTTATTCATATGTTTGCCTTTATAATTGCTTTGCTATTATTTATAATTATAATCATGTTTATGTTTTATGTATAATGTATGCTTTTACTTTAATAATGTCCTAGATTTAGAAATACTAGGACCGTGTAAATGCCATGACTCAGTTATAAATTTTAAAAAAACAACTTCACTATCCATTATAAAAAAATTAGGTATTTTATCTTCAACCAATAACATAAAACCATCTAAATTTTAATATATTTATTTATTTATAAAATAGTACAATTAATTGATATTACTAAAATATTTTACATGGAAATTAACTCTACCAAATATTTTGAATTGGGTAGATAAAAATTCAACAAATTTTAAAAATCAATCTACCAATAAAATAACGAGTTTGATGCTGAATGAGTATAGAGACACTATCTAAAAACTCAATATCACAAAAAAGAAATAACCTCAATTCCAAATGCTAATGTCTTGGAGAGTAATTTAAATCTTTTGCTGCTCTCATTTATTTTATTTTCTTACAAAGTAAAATTCAACAACCCATTATTCAGTTGCACCAATAACATTATTATAAATTAATTTTGAACTTTATAATATTCAATATACACTTAGAAAAAACTACAACATTCAAATTTCATCACCATTCCAACTACTTTTTGCCTTTGGACCTGTTGGTCCTTCCTCACCAAGCATTTCATTTGGTAAACCCCTAACCATTTTTTCAAAAGCTTCCTTTAACTTTTTAATTAATAAAGCCTTCTTCAGATTTTTCAACTGATCATCTAGGTTATAGTCAACTTTTGGACCCCATTCTCTATAAAAATTCAACCATGATGGTTCTTTAATAGACCCCAAATAATCTGCAGAAACCAACACAAATTTTCCCATATCCATAACATTACTACCTTTATTAGTATCATCTCTTACACCTACTCCATTTTTCCCTAGTAGAACAAGACCTTCATGTGGATATGCTGCATGGCCATGCAATGAAGCATAAACAATAGGTCTTTTTGTTGTATCTTGGAACTCAATTTGAGATGAATCAGCCCATGAACCTTTACTATGTTGTGAGAAATACATTTGCCATAACTTGCCATCCAAGTTACTTACCCTTAATGTCACATGCTCCCAATCACCAACATGTTCACCTATTTTCCCTAGTTTGATATTTATAAACTTTACTTTTGCTCTTGCAGGTCCATTAAAAGGGTAAAAAATCCACATTGCAATATCAGTGAATGTTCCTCCAATCATTGGCTTCACATGTACATAAGATTCAGCACTCTCAAGATTTCCATGTTTGGCCTTTTCTTTGTTTGCATCATCAGCAGGTAGGTCTATCCAATAAGCATCATCAGTGTTAGGATCCTGAGGAAGGTTACTGCCATTTTGTTGTATTGGAACAGGATTCGATTCATTGCCTTTCTTATATAGTAATGCTCCATTGGAGAAGAACCAATTGACCGAAGATGGGAAGTAATCTTCGTCGGAATGTAGGTATAGAAACGGTGAGTAAACTTGAAGTATTGCATCGATTTGTTTCTCATTAGGCATGATTTTTGAAATGGAATTGAGATTCTTCAAACATGAAATAGATGGAGGGTTAGTATTTGAATTTCCACCGATTTGTGCAACGAAGGTCCCAACGCGAACTCCGGGAGATTGAGTTCCTCGATTGCTTAGTCTAACATCATAGAAATTGAAATCATTGGATCCCCAAATCCATGAAAAAGTCTCACATTGTTCTGTGAGATCTAATCTAACACACATGATTTTGTCGAAGGAAGGTTTGTTTGGTGTTGTGGTGACAACATGGCCTAAAGCTTTGTAGCCATCAGGTGCTACTGGTAGCCAAATATACAAAGTTGAATTTTGATTAGTTGAGAGGGATGAGGTGTTCCATAGAAGTGTGTAATCAATTGGTGGCTTTAAAGTGCCATTACTTGCGCTCGAAGAAACATCCTTTGCGACAAGGACATATCCGAAAAGAGGTTTGTTGTTGGGTTGGCTGTAGCTACCTAACATAGAGAATCCTTCTGGTATTGATGTTGGTTCGTACACTGAGGCCCCTTGTTTGTCAGGGCCGCCGTCGTAGGCACCCCAAACTTTGTTAAATGTTGATGCTTGAGACACTTGCAGCCCACCTAGATCAAGTGTTCCTCCCGCGAAACCATTACCTGTATGTTGCACCTCATTCACTAGCTATAATCAGAATCTGTATTCACTCTAATGTATATTACATAGAATGATAGTCAAATAATGCATACCTTCTGGCCAAGAAGTTGTTGTAATTGGAAGTTTGAATGCGTAGTCAATGGGACGAGATAGAGATTGGAATTGGGGTCTTGTTTTGTTTAAACCATTCTTATTCTCTGCAAACAGGAACATGTCGTAAGAAAATTACATGATTTGTTAATTCAGTCACTAAAGACGGTAAATAGAAAAGATCAATGTAATTTTTCCTAAATCTTAAGAACATTAACATGTTTAAGTTTTTTATTACATTGCATCCCTTTTCATAGAGGGAGGGGATATATGTTTAAGTTTTTTATTATCTAAATCTTTTAAGAATTAAGAACTCAAAGAATAAAACAAAATATTAAGTAACAATGTCAAAGAAGAAAAGTACCTGGAATTTGATCCATTGGTGCAACTCTAGTAACAATTCCCATAGCTTCAATTGCCATGAAAAGCACAACAAAAACACAAATAATCCCCATATTCACACTCATTTTTTATAATACCTTCTTTTCACACACACCTCTAATATTCAAGGTTTCTTATAAAATATTCTACTATCAAATCTCATTTTCCACTTCTTGCTATATATTTTTCTATTTTGAATAACTTTTTGGTTTTTTCTTCCCTTTCATTATGGTTGAATCAATGAGAAAGGTAAAGGGTAATCCATGAATTAATGAAAAGTTAAAAAAGATTAAAAAGAGTGATGTTATGGAAGATTAGTACTACATACGAGGATGTGTTGAGTCAAAACCCAAAAAAGATGTTACGAGGATGTCGGTTCTTATGACGTAAATTTGCTTAACAAAAAAGAAAAGAAAAAGGTTAACGTACTAAATAAAAGAAAAAGAAAAAGGTTAGTTACTTGAGTCAGACAAAAAAGAAAAGAAAAAGGTTAACGTACTAAATAAAAAATGGTGAATACTCCAAGTTACCATAAAAAATAACTTTCTTGAGTAAACACAATTGATCATATCAGAAATATGGAGGTTACAATTGGAAGAACTTGACTATGATAAATGTAAGAGTAACAAATGAGGATTATTAATACGATTAATCACAACAGCCACGAACACAAATTATGTTGCTAAGGTAAAAAATTATACGAACACAAATTATGTCTTGGACTATGTTCTTAAGGATTACTTTATTTAAAAAAACATGCTCATAAAGTTTATTAAAAGAGAGACTATGTTTATCATGAAAGGGCCAAGAGAAAAAAAGAAAAAATTATAGAGAAATGGAATGGAATAGCAAGTGTAATTTAGAAGAAATTTAAGTATAAAACATTTAACAAGGTTGAGTCAAAAAAATATTTTCACTTTTTTAAATACAAAATAAGAAAATATTCGGACCAATTTATATTTTTTAAAAATTGAGTTATGCCAAAAAAAAAAAACTTCTTATTAGAGAATTTCTAAACTCACCCCATACTCTTCTTACGCATCTCGTAAAATTTTACAAATGTCTCTCAAAGATGCGCACCATGTCATAAGTAAATTAAGTTAAAAGAGTTGGATGCAAACCGAAGGTATACTTTCGGTTCTAAATCGTAAGTATACTTCTAGTTCCTGGACGCACTTAAAGGCGTCATGCCTTTTCCCATCCCATTACAACATTTTTTAAAAACAAAACACAACTCTATCAAACTCTCTAAAATTCTTCTTACAAGGTTGAAAGATTTGACCCTCTATAGATACAACGCGGTCAACTGGGGGATGATCAACGCTATTTTTGAGAGGTGACACCATGAGACGTCGTTGTTTCATCTACCACATGGTGAGATGACGGTCACACTCGATGATGTTGCGTGTCTACTTCATTTTCCGATTAGAAGGGCTTTCCTAGATCATGAGAAGATCAACAAAGAGGAGGTCATAGATCTGTTGGTTGAGATGCTGGGAGTTACCCTTGATAGTGCCCTAGAAGAGGTTGATAAGATATGTGGTTGCCACGTAATGTATAGCTACTTGGCTATGGTGTTCGCTTATGAGATTATGCGTGCATAAGCAGCTGCTGGTGATGTTGAGCAGGTTACCATTTATAGGGGGTATGCCATGAGAGCATATCTCTTGTATCTTGTTGGCACACATATCTTTCTGGACACCAGTGCCACATACACCGCCATTATGTGTAACACCCCTTCTAAAATACCCCGAATAATATTAATTATATCAATTATTAAAGTCATAATTCATCAGAGTTAACACGGAACAAGGGATGCCACAATTATTAAATAAAATAAAACTTCCAATAAACAGTAGCCATGCTACACTGAGGATTATCATTCAAATAATTCAATCAATTTAAGACCATGTCTTACACAGCGGAAAATACCAAAACCAAAACTGAATAAACCATATTTATTCTCAATGAGATTCAAAGAAACAATTGAATGATAACTAATTCCTCAACTAAACGTTCCCCAGTGTTACAACCTAATCAGAGCATGACACTGACACGCGGACTTAAAAGACAAGCTCTAGAGCCATCCTCACCAACTCCTGAGCTGCTAACCTTAATCTGAAATTGTTAAAGTAAGGGTGAGACTTCTCATAATTAAAACATATTATAAGCTTCTAAATCAACAATATATCACAAGCATATTATTTCACCCATTTATCATAAATTCAGATTCAACACGCAATCACAATCATACAAGTCATTATGCATAATCAATAGACAACAAAAGAATTGCAACACTGGAAGACATCCTAACATGTTACAATCCCATGCAACACAAACACACAATGCATGTGGTACCAACACGTGACCAAGTCACCCAACACTGATCCATCATCAACCGGATACAGTAACCATCGATTCGTCCATAACCACCCGGACACGAATCCAGCCTAACCACCCATCCTCACCCGGGTATCGATTAACGGCAATCCAAGTCAAATCCACACAATGGGAATTAACTTCACCAAACAATGCATATGCACGCACATCACTAGCATGCAACATCAAATCAGTCTATGTAATACATCAATTTATCATAACTGAATCAAAACCAACAACATGATATTTCAACGATCATGCACACCATTATTAGCAACATAAACATGTTTTCATCCACACAATACGAATACATCCATTCATCACAGTTTCACTGTCACATACACACCCATGTGCGTCAACCCATAATCACTTACTTCGGAAATTCGACTCATTTTCAAAATAATTTCAAGTTTTATAAAATCTTTTCATTTTATAAAATAGAGCATTAAATTTAAGAAATAACGTCCAAAACGGCACTCAAAACGGACTTACGGTTTAAAAGTTATGAATTTTCAAAGTTTGACATTTTTCAAAAAAAAATACAGCAGAACCCGGTTAGGAACCGGTTCCTGAGAAGTTTCAAAATCTCGTTTCTGGAAAATTGTATGGGAACCCGGTTCCTACCCATACAGAAACCGGTTCCTGAGTGCATTTTTGCCTGTTTTTACAAATTTTCAATGTGGAACCCGGTTCCTCCCCATTGGGAACCGGTTCCCACGTATTGCAGAGCCATCTTCTGCACTTTTGACCGCATTCATCCACTCTAAACCAAACCCAAACATACCCATACGAATTGCTATATGGGAAACACCAAAACACATCCAATTTGCATCATTAAATCATCAAACAACATTATTTCATCATTCCTTTTTACTATCTGACACTCTAATTGTTTTCAACCTATAATCCGACACAATAGGGACAATTCTATGGAACCCTAACATTCTAAACCGGGATTCCTAACATACTACGATCCATACCATTGAATATCTAAACCGATAATATGAATTAAATAATCGAAATCACCCCTTACCTTGTGGGTTCTTCGAATTCTGACACCTTAGGTTTTCTTCCTTCCTTTTCCTCTTCTCAACTTCACGTATGTGTGTTTTCTCCAAAATAACTATTTTTCCTCTTTCCTTCTTTTATTCCTTTTATTCCTCTAACATAAATAAAATGAATTAAATAATGTGAGTAGAGTCTTTTACTCCTCACACCCTCACTTTACTCAACACACCTCTAATAATTCCATTCCTTTATTCCATAATTAATCCCAATAAATCCAATATATTAATAAATTATATTCTCAATTAACTTAATAATTAAAAATCGTAATTATTTAATTATCGAATTATTTGGGGTGTCACAACTCTCCCCAACTAAAAGAGTTTTCGTCCTCGAAAACATACCTTAGACGAACAGTTCGGGATACGAGTCCTTCATCTGACTCTCCAGCTCCCAAGTGACATTCCCATCTGCTGGTCCTCCCCAAGCCACTCTTACCAACGCGATCTCTTTGCCTCGCGCAACTGTTTCAACTTCCGATCCTCAATTCTTGCAGGTACCGCTTCCACAGTCAAATTCGCTCGTACCTGTATATCATCTACCCGAATCTCATGAGACGGATCAGCAATGTACTTCCTTAGCTGTGATACATGAAAAACGTCATGCAAATTTGCAAGTGATGGCGGCAAAGCAATCTGATACGCAACCTTCCCAATCCTCTTGGTAATCTGAAACGGACCAATAAAACGTGGATTCAACTTCTTTGACTTCAAAGCTCGACCAATACCAGTCATCAGAGTAACTCGCATAAAAACATGTTCTCCTTCACTAAACTCAAGATCTTTTCTCCTCTTATCGTGATAACTTTTCTGGCGACTCTGAGAAGTCCTCATTTTCTCCCCGAATCATCTTAATCTTTTCCGAAGTTTGTTGAACAATCTCTGGTCCAATCACCGCACTTTCTCCAGATTCATACCAACACAATGGTGTCCTACACCTCCTACCATACAATGCCTCGAACGGAGCCATCCCAATGCTCGAGTGAAAGCTATTGTTGTAGGTAAACTCAATCAATGGTAGATAACTATCCCAAGCTCCACCTTTCTCTAACACACAAGCTCTTAACAAATCCTCCAACGACTGAATCGTTCTCTCCGTCTGACCATCCGTCTGAGGATGATAAGCGGAACTCAAACGCAACTTGGTACCCAAAGCTTCTTGCAATCCCGTCCAGAACTTAGATGTAAACCTCGGATCTTGATCCGACACAATGCCAGAAGGAATACCATGTAGACTCACAATCTTTTCAACATACAATTCTGCCAACCTCTCCATCGGATAATCCATCCTTATCGGAATAAAGTGAGCAGATTTCGTCAACCTATCCACAATCACCCAGATAGAGTCACAATTCTTCGCTGTCCTTGGCAAACCAGACACAAAATCCATAAAGATTCCATCCCATTTCCATTCTGGAACAAACAACGGTTCCATCAATCCTGACGGTTTCTGATGTTCGATTTTCGACTTCTGACAAACCAAACACGCATACACAAACTCAGCAATTTCCTTTTTCATTCCTGGCCACCAAAACAACTTCAAATCATGGTACATTTTAGTAGCACCGGGATGAATACTTAACCCGCTACGATGTCCTTCTTCCAAAATACTCTTCCTAATCTCGGCAACATCCGGAACACACTGTCATACCCCAAAATTTGCCCTCCATCTTCTCAAGATATTTCATACATCCATACTCAAGGATTCCTCAAGAGTTGATCAGACAAACTCTCTCCTAGACAATCAACCCAAGCTAGGGTTTGGCAATTCTCAGATCAAGATGAGCTTCCAACATCTCCAATGGTCTTCAAGCCTTACAAGTCAAGTTTCCTCAGACAATTGCTCAGATGGTTGAAAATCAGTTGTATTGGACAAAAAGTCAACTGTGGTCAACATACAGTCAAACTTCATAATTTTTTTGTCAACATCCTCATTTTGAAGTTACATTCATCATTTGATCAAGGGTTGATCATGATTCATCAAGAAAACTCAAGATTTGCTCAAAAATCAAACTTTCTAAATTAGGGTTTCTAGGTGAAAAGTCAACTGAACTTTGACTGGTCATAACTTCTTCATACTTTCTCAGAAATTTTTCCACCACCTCTTGTTTTGAAGGAAATTCAATTCTCTACAACTTCATGTCTCACAAGAATGTCCAAAAAATGCTTCATTTGAGAGGTATAGCTCAAAACATTACAGGTCATTTTCAAAGTCAACAAAAAGTCAACTTTTTGTTTTGAAGATATATTGAGCATGGAAACTCCAATTGAGATGAGACCAAAAAGGTTGGTTAGAGGACTCTTAGAGATTTTCAAAAAGTCCAAGAATACTTAAAAATATGGAAAATTGAGCAAGATACACTATTCAGAAGTTGGGCAATTTTGGACAATTGCACAACAAAAGGACATTTTGGTCAAAATGCAAAATTTTCCAAATGGGCCTAAAATCTTTTGATCCAAACTTGTTCATGACATTATTCTTGACCCATAAATGCTTGGCCATGGCAATTTTCTATTTTATTGATTTAATTTTGGATTTTAAACCATTTAATTCCAAATTAGATTATATAAAATATGAAAATAAGATATTTTTTCAAATGGATTGGATTTATATCATGCTTGGAGTACAAGAAATCCCATAATCCATACCAAATTCGTGATAGCTTGCATATGGAAAGAAAAAATCAAATTTTTAAGGAAATTTGATTTTATTTAAAGAGAAAATATTGCACAATCAATAACCAATCTTTTTTCACTCTTTTTCCTCTCTCAAATGCCTCTATAAATACTCAGCAATATCACAAGCCAAAGGACGAAAACCCTAGTTCAAAGCCTAACCCTTATGTTGTCAAAATTTTTCATAAACTTTTGAAAATCGAATTCTAAGTTGCAGCCACTCTCAGCCAAAACCATCCATCCAAACGTGCTCTAGAGGTTCCCAGGAGTCAGAAACAACTCTTGCTCGAAGCCCAGACTGCCCAAATCGTGATATCCAGCTCTCACCGGTTTGGAATTTTCTTGTTTTCGATTTCTACGTTTCATGCATCATTAATGTTTTTCGTGTGTTTGTATGGGCTCAAGACGTTTATTAGGTCAGGAACAAACCATCTCATGCAAGCTTAAACGTGTGAAACTCGATTTGCCATGGCTAGGGCTTTTTGAGCTGTTTGAATCGAACAGCCTTATACAAGCGTTTTTAGGGCAAACGAATATCACCATTGGATTCAGGAGGTCCGATTTAGGGTGAATAGGTCCTTCTTTTGCATTGATTCTACGTGTTTTGCAGGTTTCGAATTTGGCATGGTCGGAGAAGACGACCAGAGCTAGGGCTCCGGCGTCGCTGACTGAATTTGACTCCGGCGATGCATGTGTGGCACGATCGTGCGTTCTGATTCGCTCTCCCTTTCCAACTGGACCCCACGCGAGCTGACTGTGTTTCAAACATAACCATGACGCGTCAACACTTATATTCAATTGATTTCGTTTTTTAAAACACCAGATGTCACTTGTCCCAGGTGGTTAAGGCTTGGCTTTTGGAAAGATGCTCTCCCATGACCTGAGTTCGATCCCCACTGGCACCGGTTTTGTTCTCTTTTTTCCAAACTCATGTTTTCTCATATTTTTCTATTTTCTAATTTATTTAATATTTTGCATATCATTTAATTTCTTTTCAATATTTTTATTCTGCATTAAAAAATCATCAAAAATTATTTTTCTTTTTACATTATTTCCAGAAAACCTTTATTTAATTTATAAAATTAAAAAATACAATTTTGCATGCATATTTATTTTTATTCATAATTTTGCATTTAAATCACTTTTAATTCATTTTTAATTATTAAATTGCATTCAAAAAATCCCAAAAATTTATTTTAGCATATTTATGTTATTTCCAGCATGTCATATTTTTCTCATTTTAAAACTTGCATTTTTCTAACATTTTTCTCTTATTCGATTCATCTCGTATTTTCCGAGTTCTCATTCTTTTACAGGTTGATCCGATTCAAGACGATTTCTTCTTTATCATTTTATTTTTTCCAATAATGTAACTGTTTATGGGATGTAATAGTTTAAATTAGGTTTTTATTTTCCGCAAGTTTAAATTATGTATTTGCCCCAAAGCCATGTAATAGCGTAGGACATTTACCTTTCCGCACTTTACATTCCGCATTTTAATTTCTGAACCCTATAAATTGCTAGTAACTAGGCGTGTATGGCAAGATAATAATGAACATAGCCCACTAATTTCCAAAGATAAAATATCCGAAATCGACACTCTTTTCACACGCACCTTAGGGTAATTCTCTCGTTGCCTTTAATTCAAATGGTCAAGTCCCTCGAGCGTAGGGTATTCTAGCACCGTTGCCTTCAAAACAAATCATCATAGTCTCTTGATACAAAGATCATAAGACCCACGATGTCGCCTCCGAATACATGATCTTGACCCTCGATTGTCGCCTCGAAAATGATGATAGTCCCGAATGTGCTAGGATACTTCCTATAAGTTGCCTTCTATGACCATCCGATGTCCCTTCGAATGTCCCGCTTACATCCAACGAATGGAGTTACCTACCAACTAATGGTATGGATAGCGCTATTCTAAAGGAACGTAAAATAACACGACGACCAATTAGAGTAATAAGACTTTTAGTTGCTTGCTCTATCAAAATACTTTTCACACCTCACGCTTTTGTCAAAATTCAAATTCTTTTCAAAACAAAACATTTCCGAACACTTTGTATACATTCCTACATGAATCATTACAAAGTCAAAGCAAAATGCCTTTTCAAAACATTTTTGTCAAACACACAGAAAGCACAATTTTTAAAGTGATCTAAGAGCAACTAAGAGCCCGTAGATAACTACGGATGGAAAGGGGTGCTAATACCTTCCCTTTTCATAACCTTCTCCTTACTCGGAATCTAACGAAGGTCTTTTTCTGTACTTTTACCTTCCCTTAATTGGATAAAAATAAAAGTCGGTGGCGACTCTTGCTATCCGCACATTTGCGATATAAAACACAAAAAAAGTCAGTTCACCGTATCACACACACACCCGATCACCAAATCTCATAACTCCATTCTCATCAATTCTGAACTCACCTCCTTGACCTTGGTTGATCAATGTCAACTTATCGACTAAACCAAAATCAGTTTTCTGTCCGTTTCTAATCTCTTCCAGAATACCACTAGTCAGTTTCAACATACCCAATTTCACGTTATTCTGAGTAATTTCACAAACCAAACTTAAATCTCTGAACTGCTCAACCAAATCTAACTCACGGACCATTAACATCGACATATGCAAGGACTTCCTACTCAAAGCATCTGCAACAACGTTCGCCTTACCAGGATGGTAATTCAAACCGAAATCATAATCCTTTAGGAATTCTAACCATCTTCTCTGCCTCATGTTCAACTCTTTCTGATCAAAGAGATACTTCAGACTCTTATGATCACTGAACACCTCAAATCGAGAACCGTATAAATAATGTCTCCACAACTTCAAAATAAATACGACAGCTGCCAACTCTAAATCATGAGTCGGATAACTCCTTTCATGCACTTTCAGTTGTCATGAAGCATAAGCCACCACCTGCTTATCTTGCATCAACACACCACCTAATCCCATTAATGATGTGTCACAATACACAACAAAAGACTTAGTCGGATTTGGCAAAATCAAGATCGGAGCACTTGTCAACCTCCTCTTCAGCTCTTGAAATCCTTTCTCACATTCCACATCCCAAACAAATATCTGACCCTTCCTGGTCAACTTAGTCAACGGCAACGCTAGTTTGGAAAATCCTTCTATAAACTTCCTGTAATAACCTGCAAGACCCAGAAAACTACGGATCTCAGAAGCATTCTTCGGCGCTTCCCACTGAGATACTGTTTCTACCTTCGTAGGATCCACAGCAATTCCATTCTTGGAAATTACATGGCCAAGAAAACTTACTTCATCTAACCAGAATTCACACTTGGACAACTTCGCATAAAGCTTCTTCTCTTTCAACAATTCCAACACAACTCTGAGATGTTTTGCATGCTCCTCATCGCTCTTCGAATAAATTAGAATATCATTAATGAACACCACTACGAACTTGTCAAGATACAGATGAAATATCCTGTTCATATACTCCATGAAAACACCAGGTGCATTACTAACTCCAAACGGCATAACAGAATATTCATAATGCCCATACCTCGTTCTAAATGCAGTCTTTTGAATATCCTCCAACTTCACACGAATCTGATGATATCCAGATCTCAGATCAATCTTACTAAAGACACAAGCTCCAACGAGTTGATCCATCAAATCATCAATCCTCGGTAAAGGATACCGATTCTTGATTGTAACTTTATTCAGCTGTCTGTAATCAACACATAATCTCATTGAACCTTCTTTCTTCTTAACCAACAACAGGAGCACCCGGCGAAACTTGGACGAATGAACTTTTCTCAAGTAACTCCTCCAATGCTTCTTCGATTCAACTAACTCAGATGCCGACATGCGATAAGGCGCCATCGACACCGGACTAGTTCCAGGAATCAAATCTATAGTAAATTCGACCTCTCTCTCAGGTGGCAATTCACTAACGTCTCCCGGAAACACCTTTGGAAATTCATTCACCACTGGCAATCCATCACTCTTTGCCTTTCCCTCCGCTTCTATCACAAAATACAACATAAACACCACAGCACCGTCTTTCACAGCTAGGTTCATCTGTTTAACCGACATAGTCACATCTTCGACACCAACCTCTTCAGGAAAAATAACGTTTTAAAAGCGGTTGATATGAACCTGGTTGAATTCCAACCAGTTCATTCCAAGGATGATATCAAGTTGTTCTAACGGTAGGCACACTAAATCCATACCGAAACCCCTACCAAAAATCACAATAGGACAATTCCTACAAATATATGAAGTAGTCACTGAACCCGACGCAGGAGTGTCAATAACCATACTTTCATCCATGTTAGAAATTTCCAAATTCAATCTTTTAGCACAATCTAACGCAATAAAAGAATGTGTAGCTCCAGTATCAATAATCGCAATCAAAGGTATGTCATTAATAAAACATGTACCTTTAATCGATCATCATCGGCTTATCGATCCGACAATGCAAACACTTTACCACCAGCTTGCTCTTTCTTGGGTTTTGTGCACTGAGGACGAGTATGACCCTCTTCACCACAGTTGTAACAAGTCACCACTCTCCCTCTGAAATCATTGGCCACATGGCCGAGTTTCCCACACTTGAAACACTTCTTATCATTACTCTTACGCCATACGATGTCCTATCTCACCACGTAGCACTTAATGGAAGAACTAGAATCTCCTCCACGGACTTCTTCCAACCACGGATCTCGATTACTCCTATCATAAGGCTTACCACGATCCATCTTGCTTACCTTTCCTATCAACATCCCTCGAGCATTCGACTTAGTGTTAGCAAGATCCTCCTCTAAAATCCTACTACAATCAACGGATCGGAAAATCTTCGGATCTGATACGATACCTTGATCTCATCACGAAGACCATTCTCAAACTTGATACATTTGGAAAATTCTCCATCTGCATCGTTAGTATAGTGAGCATAATACGCTCGGTAAACTTGAAGCATACTCAACGATCTTGTTACCTGCAGGTTCCTCAATCTCCTTTTGCCTCGATGTCCTCGGAAAGTACCTCTTGAAAAGCTCTTGAACCACCGTCAATGCAATACCATCTTCTTCCGATTCGATTCGGTAGCAACCACCATCATCATCTTCTGCTAACATGTGAGTTCCGTATCGCACCTTGACCCTTGATCCATTACTCGAAGATCCTCTCGATCTCCTTCAACCACCGAGCACCTTCGGGATCATGTGCCCCTTGAACAATGGAGGATTATTCCTCGAAAATTCCCCATTGTGCATCGGCACCAATCACGGCTCCTGCTGGTTCCTCAGAGCACTCCACCAACATTCGATGCTTGATAGCATCATCATTTCTTCCGTTACCTCTTCCAGCCATTGTTCTGTAACATTACAAAACAATCTACATCAGCACACAAGTATCGACAGTGTCATCTTACACTAGTCGCATACTAAAGGGATAACGACACAAGACAAGATCGACTATGCTCTGATACCATTATTGTAACACCCCTTCTAAAATACCCCGAATAATATTAATTATATCAATTATTAAAGATAATTCATCAGAGTTAACACGGAACAAGGGATGCCACAATTATTAAATAAAATAAAACTTCCAATAAACAGTAGCCATGCTACACTGAGGATTATTATTCAAATAATTCAATCAATTTAAGACCATGTCTTACACAGCGGAAAATACCAAAACCAAAACTGAATAAACCATATTTATTCTCAATGAGATTCAAAGAAATAATTGAATGATAACTAATTCCTCAACTAAACGTTCCCCAGTGTTACAACCTAATCAGAGCATGACACTGACACGCGGACTTAAAAGACAAGCTCTAGAGTCATCCTCACCAACTCCTGAGCTGCTAACCTTAATCTGAAATTGTTAAAGTAAGGGTGAGACTTCTCATAATTAAAACATATTATAAGCTTCTCAATCAACAATATATCACAAGCATATTATTTCACCCATTTATCATAAATTCAGATTCAACACGCAATCACAATCATACAAGTCATTATGCATAATCAATAGACAACAAAAGAATTGCAACCTTTGACATCTATGTTACCAACACATTCATTACGAATAACCAACAATATGGATAATTTCTCATGCATATATCAAGCAAATCAAATAAATATCCATCATATCATGCATATGTTTCATTATATACACGCATGTAATATATAATTTACTTGAAATTCAACTCATTTTCAAAATAATTTCAAGTTTTAGAAAATCTTTTCATTTTATAAAATAGAGCATTAAATTTAAGAAATAACGTCCAAAACGGCACTCAAAACGGACTTACGGTTTAAAAGTTATGAATTTTCAAAGTTTGACATTTTTCAAAATAGAATTAGGAACCGGTTCACGAAGTTTCAAAATCTCGTTTCGGAAAATTGTGGGAACCGGTTCCTACCCATAAAACGGTTCAGTGCATTTTTGTTTTATTTTCAATGTGGAACCGGTTCCTCCCATTGGGAACCGGTTCCACGTATTGCAGAGCCATCTTCGCACTTTTGATTCATCCACTCTAAACCAAACCCAAACATACCCATACGAATTGCTATATGGGAAACACCAAAACACATCCAATTTGCATCATTAAATCATCAAACAACATTATTTCATCATTCCTTTTACTATCGACACTCTAATTGTTTTCAACCTATAATCCGACAATAGGGACAATTCTATGGAACCCTAACATTCTAAACCGGATTCCTAACATACTACGATCCATACCATTGAATATCTAAACCGATAATATGAATTAAATAATCGAAATCACCCTTACCTTGTGGGTTCTTGATTCGACACCTTAGGTTTTCCTTCCTTTTCCTCTTCTCAACTTCACGTATGTGTGTTTTTCTCAAAATAACTCTTTTCCTCTTTCCTTCTTTTATTCCTTTTATTCCTCTAACATAAATAAAATGAATTAAATAATGTGAGTAGAGTCTTTTACTCCTCACACCCTCACTTTACTCAACACACCTCTAATAATTCCATTCCTTTATTCCATAATTAATCCCAATAAATCCAATATATTAATAAATTATATTCTCAATTAACTTAATAATTAAAAATCATAATTATTTAATTATCGAATTATTTGGGGTGTCACATTATGTACCTGAGGTACTTTGATGATTTTGAGATAATCAGCCATTGGAATTGCGAGACTGCCTACTTGGTTTACTTGTATACCAAGTTGGATGAGAGAACTAAGTGGAAGACGAGGCAGATGACCGGCAGTATATCACTCATTACGGTATAAATTCTTTGTATTTGTGGCCTTTGTTAATTATTCTGATTCTAAAACTAACTATTTAATTTTGTTATTTCAGGGATGAATCCTACAACACTTCTCCTGCATCTCAAGATGGTCACTTACTACGAGTTATACTGAAGATTAGTCGCACGTCTATGCATACGAGCCGCTCAGAGGAAACAAGACGATAGAGTCGTTTCGGGTTTACCTGGACCGGCTAGTGCATGAGGACATTCACTTGACCACCGTGAGACGATATTGTTTGATGAGGTTTCGTTGTTTACATGTTGGTTGGCATGTGGGACTTGAAAGACTACTCCTTATATGCCTGAGCAGGTGATGCATCAATTCGGGTTTACCCAGACCATTCCTGGGGATTCTGCTGTATTAAAAGAACCGGGAAAATCATCAAAAAAATATCAATAAAGTCGCCATCAAACATCTTTTATCCCACAGAGGGAAAGATAAACATCGATTAGACCTGAAAGAAAGTAATTGTCGTACCCCAATTTCCCTCCTAAGATTCTCTCATACTTTATACAATTGCATTGCACAAAGATCACAAGTTAGTTCTCTCTCTCTCTCTCTCTCTCTCTCTCTCTTATCTTTAGGGTTTGCCCCTTTGGAGATCACCAAGCACCTTGTGGAAGTGATTATTGTTTGTGTGTGGTGATTGATATTTGATTAACCATGATGTGTATACTTTGCTCTAAATGTTGTAGGTGAATGGTGCACAAGTTCCTCAAAGAGTTGATAGGTTCATGTGTTTATTTCCATGCCTTCTCTCATCAATTCTCAAGATTTTGAAAGTATTGTCTATCTTTGAAGACTTATTTTATCATCAAATATGCTATCTTATCTTGAATATGTGCTTCATGCTTGAAAGAGATCATCAAATTCGAAAATTCCTCCATCCCATGGCCATCTCTCTTGAAATTGGGGTTTTGGACTTCTGAGGACCATATCTTGATGTGTGTGTGAATTTTGTGGATGAATTCAAGATAATTTGATCCTTAAAGGATTTCTAACATATATATGCTTTGATTCAAGAAGTTTAAGTGATGAGAAGTTTGTTTTGAAGACCTATGATTGCCCACTCTCTAGATTGTTGCTTCATCCACCTTGTATGATTTCAAAGGATCATATCTTGGTCATCCCTTGCCTCCTTGAGCTCATTTTTCTTTCACAATGAACCTAAGGGTGTCTACAACAACTTAGTTCAATTGGTGAGAAAAGAAAATTCTTGGAAGTTTTCCTATGAGGTCAAAAGATTACAAGTCCTTGATGAATTCCTCAACTTTTGGACAATCAACTTCAAATGAACATATCTTGATCATCATTTATCATTTTGAGGTCATTCTTTTAGCACAAAAATCTTGAATATGTGAACTTTATCTCCATATAATATTTGAAGATTGAAAGTTTTTGGAAGTTACTTGAAAAGATCAAAAGATTATAGGTCATGTCATGATTTTTCCTCTACTTCACAAGGCCACAACTTGCTCAATTTTTGGATTTTTTGTTTGGTTGGTTCTTTTAGCATGTAGGCCTGGAACTCATTGGAAGTTCTATCGAACCAAAAATTAAAAAAAATACTTCTTTTCTCCCCCCACCATCCATTTTTGTACAAACCTTTTTTTAGCACATATATACAAATTTTCAAAAGGTTCTTGAGGAGTACTAGATGCTTTGGGTGCCTGACACCTTCCCTTTGCATAACCAACCCCCGGTCCCAGATCTCTGATCTTTTTTTTTTAGGATTTTATTCGCTCTTTTTTCTTGTCCTTTAGATAAAATAAAAGTGCGGTGACGACTCTTTTGTTAATTTTTGAGTTGAGTCAATCAATGGCTTATACTCGCAGTTTTTGCCGCTAAAGAAATCACGGTCTTACGACCAAGAAATTGAGTTAGGGAGTCGGTTACGCAAGGGGAAGGTATTAGCACCCCACAGGTCTGTAGTACACTATAAGATCCACTTCTATTTTCTATCTAATGGGTGTGTAAATCTATGTCTAAGGCTATCAAGCTAAAGAAGATGAATGTAAAAAGAAAACACGAGGAAAAGAAGGAAGTATTTACAAAGTTTTCTTGGTCGTGCCACGTGAATAGATGCCTATGAATTCCCTCGTGCAATGGAAAATTCAGAGCGTCGTAGTTCGGCTCACAAGTTTTTATGGATTGCAATCTTTTTTATGAACGATGCTTGGAGAAACATGTCCTTTCTGAAAAAAGTTTTAAACAGAAAAAAGAGTCCGGAGGTGAAAAAGGTTTGCATTGGTTGGTTGCTTTTACCTTGAAAAAGGGGTTTGAGTTATTATTAGGTGTCTTAATTTTCAAAAGTAAAAGAAAAGGTTTTAGTTTTACTAGAAGGATGCAAAAGAAAGAAGAATTTTTTTAAGGGAAACCATATAGTTCTACCCCTAATGTTATCGTACAATGATTGATTCTAAGGTTAAGGAAGAAAAGGGGATATCTACCTATGTTGACATGCATGGATAACTATCTTAATATCTAGATTGAAATCTACCCTAACCGAGCGGTCCTAAGGGAAACACAAACAAGTTCTTTCGCAGAAGCACACAAAAATGCAATGCGCAAACATATGTGAGGAGGCGAAAGGGGGAATATTGGAGGCTTTAGTCAAAACAAATAAGCCGTATGGTAGGAAAGTATGTCTACACAACGGTATCATATTACCACGTGAGAAGAGTAAATGAGTTTGATAAAAGTGTCAGTACGTGGCGACGCGAACTCCATACAAAGTGTGGGGGGTCAGAATGTGGACCCTTATCCACTTGACAACTCGATACATGAACAAGCACAACTCTGAAGCATCATGGTGCGTCACGAGCTAAGGATGACACAGATGAAAGTGAGGGGGTCAATTGCAGACCTTTTCCACTTGCCTTCTCATGAGGAGTTCAATGGGGTATAGGGAAAATTTCCTTCTTTGAGCACAAATATAAACACACTGTAGAATACCTACTACCAAAGTAGGATTTTAAACAAACCAAACACAATTACCACATAAGAATGCGGAATGCCTGCTACATGACTTTAAATAGCGATTTTCGAGCGCACGCTCTTTTCCTACTTCTTATGACCTCTAGAAATCAATAAATGCAGAAAGAAATCAAAAGAGAGGTATACCAAACATATAACAATTTGTAAATACTAGCAGCATCAAGAAACTCAAACACTTCGCGAGAAGCTAGTTTCAACAAATAAAGCTGGTCAGAAATGCATCGAAGCATCAATGAGCAAGATCAGAGCATTTATCATACATGTTAGAATATCAATAATACACTTGCACAAAATACAATTCGTACAAGAAGCAAACAAATGATGTGACATGGAATCTACATATCCGTACCACAAGTGGGGTACCTGCAAGAAATATAATCCAAACAGACTACTAGAAAAGGATGTAACACGGGATGCATAAATCCATATAACAAGCGGAGTACCAGCATGAAATACAATTCACACAGAATACCAGAGAATAATATAATACGAAATATACAAATCCACATCGCTAATAAAGCACCTACATGAAATACAATTCACACATAATACCAAAGAAGGTGATGTGGAATATACAAGTCCACATCACAATCTGAATCCCTGCAAGAAATACATTTCGAGTGGAGAACAACTAACAATGTAATATAGGATATACAAATTTGTATCACACACATAACACCTACATGAAATACAATTCACACAGATACACGACGAGGTGATGTGGAACATACAAGTCCACACCACAATCAGAAACACCTGCAAGAAATACAATTCAAGCAGAATATTAATTAGAAACAACACGGAATGCATCACGTATTTCCGTATCACAAATGGAACGCATGTAACACCCATTTTCTAACCCCAAATAAATATGGCACAAATCAGAGTAAAATAGGATGCATACATACAATGGGTGTCACATGTCATTTTTCACACAATAGAAAACCAACAAAAACAAATATTAACATGCACCTAGTCATAATCATAACACATATTTAAATCTTATGCTTCAACAATTATGTATATCACAACAGAATATTTCTTTTCTCATATACTATCAATGATTATATCTCATACTATAACCATTAAACTTCATAACAACGAATACATAATATAATCAAGTCACATGAATCCAAACATCAGCACCATAGCCACATCAACATAGTATCTCAACATATAGATCTAAAACAAATGAGAATATATAACAATATCTCATAATAAACATGAGTTCAAATAACCCTCGTATTACATGACCAGAGCAATGAATCACTACCTAGAGTAACAAATAAGCTGACTAATCTTCTTAACTGTCTTGTGTGAAGCACCATTATCTTAAGAACCTACACGATGTCACATAGAACATCACATACAATATAAGGGTGAGAATTCAAATCATTATCAAAATGTGTATAATTAGAAGCAATATAGAAACAAACATCTAATTAACAATTCTCTACGCCTCATATGATATTCTACATAACATAAACAAACCCATTGTAGCAATTCAAGTAAGCATATAATCAATTATTGCATTTTATGATTCATATACACATTCATCAACAATGTATAAGACTCCAATACGAAATGAATGTGACTCATTCATGTGGTACCAATCAATGAACACCAAGTTCATCTTGCTCCCAATTCAATTATCTTATAACTAGAGACACACTCTTGATTTGGACAAGACCAAAGCCACCATATTTGAACCCAAAGTTTCACTGCCTATGTTTCCACTTAAGGATCCAAGCCAACACCATTTATGAACCCATAGTTTCACCGCCTATGTTTCCACTTAAGGATCAAAGACACCATGAATGCATGTGCAATTTCACCAACAACATATACAATTCCACCAATCCTAATTATCAAGCATATCACAATAATTCAACACCTTGAATTATTCACCTTTGCATAACAAACAAACATCATTATCTCAATGCAAACCATTTAGCATTTATCATCACATATTCATAAACAACATCTAGCACACAAGCCAACAATTGTTATCCTTTACAATCATCCAAATAGAGTACACATAAGCCAAAATCAAATATTATGTGTTTACTAATTTTCATTCCAAAATCCATTCGAATCGGTTAATAACATACACGAAAATACTTCATAAAATATAAGCATATAATATTGCATGTTAAAGAATCAAAGGGATGTCATTTTATGTTCCAGACTGCGCTAAGCCATATCCATCATGCTAAGCCCGATATGCCTGCACTAAACCCCCAAATTACATAACATTCCGCGCTAATCAGGCTCCTGAGCGCGCTAAACGGGATCTGCGATTTGTAGAAAAATCTGCTACGAACAACATTCTTCTTTCCATGAAATTCTCATACAAAACTCATCTCAATCAGTCAAATAACATCATTAAAGGGTATCCTAACATGTTTCTAATCATGAGTCATCATTCCTAAGTAGAAAAACACGATTTCTTCTCAAACCCTAACATTTAAAGATTCTTAGAAATTAAAATCAAACAACGTAAGATGTTACTAATCACTACCTAATCACATACGAGATAATAATAATAATAAGGATTCTCCCTCTTACCTCTTGAAGAATCAACTCCTAGGGTTCTCTTTCCTCTTTTCCTCTTTCTCCTCTTCTCTTTTATTCTTCTCTTCTTCTGTGTTAAGACAACAATAACTAATTTCGCTTCTTTTTCTACTATATTCTCTTAATGGACTTAACTCACTTATCCACATCAATTCTAATAATTAGGCCCATTACTAAATATTTATTATTCTTACTCATAAAATCAAATATTCCAAATATTTTATGTATTCAAATAGTCCAAATATCCATCAAATCACCCAATTTAATTAATTACCATATAATATAATAATTAATGAATAACTATTAAAATTTTGATGCTACAACTCTCTCCCACTTAAAAGATTTTCGTCCTCGGAAATTACCTTAAACGAACAACTCAGGATACAAATCCTTCATCTGGCTCTCAAGTTCCCAAGTCACGTTACCATTAGCGAGACATCCCCAAACCACTTTCACCAAAGCGATTTCCTTACCTCAGAGTTTCTTTACTCTTGTATCCTCTATACGCATAGGTGATGTCTCAACCGTCAAATTTCCTCTTACTTGCACATCATCTAATGGAATAACATGAGAATTATCCACCATATATTTCTTCAACTTAGATACATGGAACACATCATGGCGATTAGCAAGTGCAGGTGGAAAATGTATCTGATAAGCCACTTCACCCACTTTCTCGATAATCTAATAAGGACCAATAAAACGGAGAATCAACTTACATGACTTCAAAGCTCTACCAACACCAATTACAGGAGTAACCCTCAAAAACACATGATCTTCTTTCTCAAAGCTAAGACCTTTCTTCCCTTATCATGGTAACTTTTCTAACGACTTTGGGCAATCTTCATATTTTCCCAAATCATCTTAATCTTATCCATAGTCTGTTGAATGACCTCAGGTCCAACCACAACACTCTCGCCAGATTTATACCGACACAAAGGCATCATACACCTCCGTCCATACAAAGCCTCAAATGGTGCCATTTCAATACTTGAATGAAAATTGTTGTTATAAGTAAACTCAATCAAAGGAAAATAGTCATCCCAAGCACCTCCTTACTCTAAAACACAAACTCTCAAAAGATCCTAAAGCGATTGAATCGTCCTTTCAGTTTGACCATCGGTTTGCGGATGATACACCAAACTCAAACGCAACTTCGTGCCTAAAGCATCTTGCAAACCTTCCCAAAAATGTGAAGTAAATCTTGGGTCTCTATCGCAAACAATACTCGAAGAAACATTGTGCAAACTCACAACTTTCTCGATATACAGCTTGGCAAACTTTTCCATAGGTTAATCCATCAAAATCAGAATAAAGTGAGCAGTTTTTGTCAATCTATCCACAATAACCCAAACAACATCATGACTACTCGGATTACTCGCGAAACTAGAAACAAAATCCATCGAAATGTTATCCCACTTCCACTCAGGAATGGAAAACGGTTGTAATAAACCAGACGGTTTTTGATGTTTGATCTTAGAGTTTTGGCAGATCAAACAAGAATAAACAAACTCTGCAATATCCTTCTTCATACCAGACCACCAAAATAATTTCCCCAAATATCGATACATCTTATTAGCGCTGTCATACCCCAAATTTTGACCTAAGATACCATCTCATATCATCTACATATGCAGCATTGCATCACTAACAAATTTCAACACAAGATAGCTTGTATGTGCTCCTTAAGCCAAATTAGGGTTTTGAATCAAAACTTTCATCAGTTCAAGATATGATAAATTAGGGTTTGAGTATCCACTCGCCTCTAATGATCTATATTCATCAATCATCAACATTTGATCTTCAAATTCTAATCATTTCCTCAAGATCTATCATGAGTCGACCAAATTAGGATTTTGATCGAGGATGGTGCATCATTGACTTTTTGTTCAATGAATGATCTAATTGCTTGGAGAATGATCTTAAAATCACCAATGCAATATCTTGACCTGATTTCTTGGTTCAAAACATCTCCAAAGCCATGGTTGATTAAATAGTGAAATTCTGAATCATCTGACAAAAAGTCAACTGTCCAGATCAATCAAAATTCGACTTTTTGGTCAACTTTTGAAATTCAATTTTTTAAATCATAAAAAAATTTCATATTATCCATCATGATCATCAAAAATAAAAAATGTGTGAAAAAGTCAACAAAAAGTCGAAACTTGATTTTTTAAACACTTGGAAAAAATTTCAAGTGTTTTTTATCACTTTTTTCACCATTTCATGGCTATTTTTCACCAAGATCCATTTTTATTCAAGAATAAATTTCAACATGAAAGTTTTAGATATTGTTCAAAGCTTTCCAAAATGTCTAAGAACATGGAAAAAATATTTTGTGGAGCTAGGGTTTTGAAATTTGCCATTATAGATCCAAATCTTGAATTATAGGTCATTTTTGTCAAACTTTTTCAAGCCATCTTGCCAAAATCCTATCTCATTCTCTTCTAGAAGTCTTGTCATCACCAACTGATAAGTTTCATCCCAAAAATATCTTGATCTAATGATTGAGAGAAAAACAGAAACACTTGAGTTTTTAACCATGGTTTTAGAAATTAACCATGTGCATTTATGGAAAAGATTCCATTCTTATCACTTAAGCCAAGTTGCAAAAGTATTCAATCCTATCTTGCCTTTCTTGCCAAACTTCTTGGAATATATATAGAGGCAATGTCTTCATTTAAAATAACACCAAAACAACTATAAACTTGTTTTCTCTTTCTTTTCTTAAGTTGTAAGTCTCAAAGTTCCAAAATGTGAGAATTTGCAAATCTCTAAAGCTTGTAAGTTCTAACCAATATATCCAAACACCTTTAGGAAGTTGTTAGAACCATCAATCCATCATAAAAGCAATCCAAAACCAGAATTATACTTCAAACTTCATAAGTGTGCAAAGTGAGCTTTAACTTGCAAACTTGAAGTCCACTCGTGTACTTTTCAAATTTCCACTTCAAACATCATCCATACACTCCATAGAAGTGATCCAAACCCTTGAATCACTTCTGAAACTTCAGAATCATCATCATCATCTTCAACTTGCTCCAACTGTAGTTGGACTTGGGCAGATCATTCCAGGTAGCTTCAATCCATTTTAATCATTCAAACACCTTCCATAAGGTTCAGTGAAGCTATACAAATCATCAAAACACTTCTGGAAGCACTCCTTAGAGGAATTCAATTTCTGCTTGAAGAGGTAAGTTGCTGAACTTCGAATTTTATGATTTATGCATTCCAGTTTAAAAATTGCGATGTCGTTGTGTTTATGTATGTGTGAGGATCATTAACCCTCAATCTATTACTTAATTTGATGCACATACACGATTGCACAATGAATTATCAAAATTAGGATTCATCTGTTTTCATGCAAATTCAGTCATCTTAAACTTAAAATAAATGAAATCAATGATCACCATCGCGTTCCTAGTAAAATTTAAAGCAAATTTGATGTTTACATCATTCAATTTCATTGAGAAATGAAGAAGATACAAATCAAAGGCATGAGGAAGAAGAAGATGTTCTTTGCACATTTTCAGATTTTTTATGAAAATTCAAATTTTTGTTTTATAATATATTTTTTCGTTGCTGTTTTATTAACGAATAAAACAACCACCTCAGTGGCAGAACGTGCGCTCTTAAGTCTCTTTCCATGCCTAAGGTCATGGGTTTGAATCCCCTGAGACCTTTTTTCCTTCTTTTCACTTATTTTCCAATTCTCAACTATTTTCAACCATTTTCCAAACTTATTTTTAAATATAACCAAATCAATGCCTTGTTTTAACAAGCCACACGTGTGGCCCAATGGTTAACCTTTTGAAAACTTCAAAGCAAAGGTCCTGAGTTAAACAGTCACCAAGGCCAAGCTTATTTTTTTAACAATTGTTTTTTTCACATTTTCAACAAACTTCAACATTATCAAAAACCAATCAAAACTTCTCATTTTGAAATGATTTTTTGGACACTTGTCATTTAATATATCTATTTTATGATTATATCAAAAAATTCTAAAAAATATTTTCTTTTGATATATTTTTATTAGGTTAAAAATAGACGTTTTTAAGTGTTTTTAAATGCTTTCAAAAAATGTTTTCTTCTTGATTTTTCAAACTAATCTTTTTCAAACTTTCTCGTGAATAACTATCACCCTTCAAATCTTTTCAAAATCTTTCAAAATATTTTAATTAAACATACACACCTCTTTCCCATGATTGATTCGATTAAATATTTGAAAATACAAACCGAACTAGGTTTTTTCCTCGAAAATCTTCCGAATTCAAAATCAAATTGATCATGGGCATCCCTTATGGTGTAAGTCCCAACCCTTTTAATTTACATATTTATTTCCTTATACATACCAACCCCCTATGTACATATGTAACACGGTGGGAGAACCGACTTGTTTGTTTTGTGTTTGATCGCAAATGTTGCGGATAAAAAGAGTCACCACCGACTTTTCTTTTATCCAATTAAGGGAAGGTGAAAAGAACAGGAAAATACCTTCGTTAGATTCTGAGTACGGGAGGCAGTTATGAAAAGGAAAGGTATTAGCACCCTTTCCATCTGTAGTTATTTACGTGCTCTTAATTGCTTGGCTCAATTTAAATTGCTTTTTGTGTGTGTGTGTGTTTGAAAAAATGTTTTTGAAAAGGCATTTCACTTTGACTTCGTAATGATTCTCGCTGGAATGTATACGAAGTGTTTGGATATGTGTTGTTTTGGAAAAGACTTTGCAATGATTCACGCTGGAATGTATACAAAGTGTTTTGAAAAGATTTTGAAAATAGTGTGAGGTGCATAAAGTATTTTGATAGATTTGAGCAAGCAAAAAAGTCTTATTACCTACTCAGAGTGGTTGTTTCCATACAACCATACTCTACACAATAATTCCTGGACCCGCGTGATTATATGTGTTTTCCAACCGTTATTAAATATGTTTTCCGTAGTAGTGTCACTATATGTACTTGCCTTCTTTTTGCTCTGATCCTTACTTAAGCCTCGAAGTAGCTTGTAGGTACACCCTCATTCCCTCCAACAACCGGGAAGTCCAAGTGTTGTTAGCCATTGAAGATCATTATGATCCAGGTATGATCAATGACGCCGTCAGTGGAAATTCTTTGCTTCCTCGTCTTTTCCTAATTCCGAAGACCAAAGCAAACTCATTCAAACCCTTCTGGTCATCATGGCATGCCAACACAATAATGGTAACGCCGACGAAACTATCGTCACCACATTTGCTGACGGTGGTAACCTCAACAACAATGGGAATGTTGGCCACAAACAAGGTGACCCCATGAATGGACTGACCGCCTCCTCCTCATCTCATAGAGTGGTTGACAACTCCATCCATCAGTTCGAGAATCCTAGATTGTTTTAGAAAATCCATGTGCCAACTAACGTTGATCCTACCATGGTGGCCTTGTTCGCATAAATCAACCAGATAAATATCATGATCTTCCAACAAAACGAGCACATTGAAATGTTGGAGAAGGGTCGCCGACCACGTTCCCTCTCGCGGATACGTTGATAATCTGAATCTCGTAGCCCGTCCCCGCGATGACATGACTCTCCTCTGCAGAGACATTAAAGGGACGAATCTTGGAGCGCCTCCCTACAACCAAGAGGGCATCGTCCTAACCTAGAAAGTCGCAACCCACAACCATCAAGAAGCGTGGTCGCACTTCACCGCTCAAGGAGCGGTGATCCCCCATTCCCAAAAGAAACAAAGTCGGTGAGAGGCCATACAAGCCGAAGAATCGGTCAAGATGCTCCCTGCGTCACCATAGGAGTTCTCGGCTCGATTCCTCTCCATCACGCTCACCAGTCCAAAGTAGACAAACTTGCAAAAGGATCATAACCTGAGCTATCATCATCATCTTCACTTTGGATATCCAAATTCATTGTGGGATTGAAAATAGGATGTGGAGTTGTATTGTTGGGGAAGAATGTTGTATGGTGGTAAGGTGTTTCAAAGGTATTGATGTTGTCATTGTATTTTGGTTGTCATTAAATTGTGTCTGATCATGTCGTGTTCCGGATGTAGCAGCTGTTTTTGGATTTTTGTTTGGCACGGACTGTTGTACACTGAAGTTGAAAGCAAATGTCATTATGATTATAAAAGTGAAAAAAATCAATGACATGAACAATGTTTTGTACCTAAGATTTACGTATACGCAACACACGAATTCAGGAACTTACTCATGTATGGTTGTAGTGCAAGAGATAACTTTGTCATTTATCTGGCTTGAACCAATGCCCTGAGTTTGATCTTCTGGTGTAAACTTCCTTGCAAAACTTGGGATGCCAAATAATTTTGGTGGACGTCAGCGTTTTTTTGGAGTACTATGTGACGTGTAACTCAACACGTAAGTCGTTACTAAATATGATGAGGTTGCTAACATTTAAAATTTATATAATCATATACAAACATTGATGCATGTGATAATACCTCTTCATATGTAAACTAAATTGTCTGTGTATTTTGAGAACAAGTTGACATGTGATCCTTTAAGTATTTTTTTTGTTTTTTGAATTAGATTCTAACTGTATATTTTTTAAATGCTATTTTATGTATTTATGTTATATATGTATTTTGTAGCAACTTTATCTATTTTGAATGATTAATTTAATTTAAGATTGAAAAAAGGTAAAAACATATCAACATTACACACATTAGTTAATTTTACACACGTTAGTTAATTTAAAGGACTTAATTATAAAAAAAAAATCATCATATTACAATAAAATAACTCACAAAATTCTAATATTTTTTTCCTAATTTTTAATATGGGCTACCTATTCTGCTCACACAAAAAAACCATTGACCTTTTGTATCAAGATAAAAATACAAGTTTTGCTAGTAGTAAAGAGCATGCGGTGCTTTAAGTTAATCTTTATTTTCTATTGGTCTTTTTTTTAATTGTTATTTTAAAATATATTTTGTTTACACCCTTAACCTTGTAGCCTAACTATCCTATGTTTAAAACATAGTATAACTTTTTGTTTAAAACATAGTATAACAAAAGACAAAAGCAAAACAACACTACATTCTCAAAACTATCTATATTAATTTTTTCTTAATAGTAACAAAAATGAAAACCGTAGCAGCTACTCTAATGCTTCTTCTTCAACTTGTTTCATCATCTGATTCTGAGGCCATGTTAGACTGTAAAGCTGTGACTGCATACCTTACACCATGTCTAACCTACCTCACAGGTATGGTTGAAACACCACGTGCTTTTTGTTGTAAAGGAGCTAAAAATATTGTGTTTGATGCATCAAAAAGCGTGGAGAATAAAAATATGGCTTGTAATTGTATTAAGACTTTAGCATATGTTGTAAAGCCAAGACCAGAGAACGCCATTGATCTCTCAAACAAATGTAGAATCTATTTTCCCTTTGAAATTTCTCCAAACATTGATTGCTCTAGGTAAAGTAGTTAAGATTCTAGTATTAGAAAACGGCAAGAATATGATGATTTTATCCATAATATATTATTTTTCCTTTGCTAGAATGATTTTCCTTTTGATTAGTTTGTTTGTAGTTTAGTCATAAAATAAATTAAAAAACAGTACCATCTTTTATTCTACCAAAAAACGTACATGTTATATGTTTAATATTGTTTTTTATAAAATTCCAATATGTTATTACGTATCTTCATGGATTTTATTATTTCTTTTGTATTGTCCTCAAATTCTTTGGCAAACTTCAAGTCTATATACTCCTTTTCACATTTTAAATTAGGAGAATTCTACGGTGAAGTCATCAAAATGACTATTTTGGTGAAGTTATTAGTCTGATCAATTACAATTATGCCTTAAGCCCTAAAATACTACATAGAATTGTATATCATATATGTCACTTATGTATTTATTGTGGTAATTTTTTCTTATGAATATTGCAGATAAGTTCCTAACATATAAATTGGGTTTTTAAATTTTAATATCTATAATGAAAATCAATTAAAATAAAATTAATTAAAACAACCTTAATTTCATCTTCCTCACTACCTAAACATCATAAACCCTAATTTTGTTTTTGTCCCCAATTAACGCATCACACGAAATTCTAAAAATATCTCGAAAAATCATAAAATGCATTTTCAGACGCACCCACACACACATACAATTCTTTTGTTTTTAAGATACACTCTATTTTACAACTTAGTTTATTTAGAAAATGCATTTCCGATAATTTCCAAAAATACATTTCTGATTCTGAATTTTATATAAAGATGAAAATCTCTATCAATTGGATTATCTTCACCAACATGCCCTTTTTTTTCTCACAGTGAATTCTTATCAGCACATCTTCATATGAAGAACTTGACTTTGTCTTCTCAACATAAACCATTGATTTAATGTTCTTCCTTTTATTCTTCTGTTCCAATATCTTCACTTGTTCTTGAAGTTGTTTCAAATAATTTATTGTATGTCTTAACAGAGAAGCCTTATCCATTTATTCACACCCAAATGATTCATTGATTAATTAGTAACTAACCCATATGAATCCACTTAATAAATCAACAATCAAATCAACTTGGCTATTATTATTAAGCATAAAAATTAAACCTTTTTTAAATCTAGAATCAGTGTTGAACAAAACATTTTCTGAATATATAAAATTAGAAATTGAAAGTGTATTTTTGAGATTTTTCGAAAATGTATATTCAGAATAAATTTTATCGTAAAATAGAACAAATTTTAAAAACAAATAAATTATGAGTGTGTGGGTGCGCATCATAAATATATTTCTGATTTTTGAAAGATATTTTAAAAAATGCATAGGGTATTTCGTTACACAATTTGGTGGAAAGAGAAATTTTATTTATTTTCAATTGAGATTTCTCTCTTTTAGGTCAAATATGACATTAAGCCAATATTTTAATTCTATTTGCTTTGTGTTATTTACTTTCTGCTATTTACTTTTTCAAAATATTTTAAAGTCTGATTTTAATTTGTCAAATGTTTTCACAACCAAAATTTTTCAAACCACACAAATTAATATGGTTAAATCACACATTCACTAAGACCTTTGATAAAACCTCTATTTCTCAAAAAAATAACCTAAATTTTTTTTGGGAGCCTAATAAGATGAATTGGAAACTCTCAAAATGATTAGAACATGTATTTTGAACTATACAAGTGTTTGGAGCATATTCCCAATCGATTTGATAAGAGAAAATTGAGTTCATATTCGATTGTGATAATGTCTTAATGAATGGTAATGATTCTCTATCAAATCTTTTCAAAATGGACAAAAATAATCGATTATTTAGATCACCCAATCGATTGGAAAAATGACCCAATCAATTGAACATTTAATTTTTTTCATGGATGATTTCCTTTTTTTAACCACCGTTTAGCCTATAAATAAAGGTCTCTCTCCCTTCACTTTTTCACATCCAAAAACGTGATTTATCTCACCTTCCTCGATATATCTATCTAAAATATTTTCTCTAGAAAATTCTTGCGTTTAAGTGAGGAAAGGTGTTTTGAAAAGGGGTAATATTGTAAAATCATCAAAGTTTTTTTTTTCTTTTGAGTTAATATCTCTTCTTTAGAAAGTGTTTGTCTGGGTTTCAAAACTAAACCTATAAAAAAATTTGGTTGGGAGATTTAGTATTAAGTCTCTGTTTGGTTCATGAGTTAAGTTGCTTTAGGAAAAACTTTCTTTTTGGATTCTTAAAAATAACCAGTTCAAAACTCTGTATTGATTCGAGATAATTCTATATAAAATCTCAATTTAACTTGGAGATTAACCGCTAGAAGCTTTGTCCGTGTATTGAAGGGATACTAACCACTTTAGTCCATTATTCGTTGTTTGGTTGGAAATTAACTTAAAATTTCATTTATCATTATAGAAATGGGATTCGTGAGCTTAATCATCTAACTCATAATCATTATTGGATACTCTCAAAATCAAATCTTAAATCTTAAAACAAAGAGTAGATAATTTCAATTAGATTGATCTGATCTCTTTTTCCTTATCTTTATCTTTTACTTTCTGTATTTTATTTACTAATAAAAAAAGAACTAGATTATCTAATTTAACTTGGTAATAACAATAATAAAAAATGTTCAAGCTCATGCACCAACTTTGGATGTACTTTAAATCATACTTCAAAAATAGGCAGCATTTGATGAACTTTTAACTCACACACCAACTTTGAACACCAATTCAACTCAAGAAATGTTCAAGCTTCATGAAAACAATCAAATATTCATTTGGTTTTTTTAACTTCAATATTCAAATACATGTAATACTGTTTGACAACTACAATCTCTACCAACGAGACAATAACACAACAGTTAAACACTATAGAACTAATCAAAAGAAGAATGCAACTTCCAGTTAAACTAACTACCACAAGTTTTCTGTATGTTTGGTAACATGGTGGACCACCGCTGCGGTGCGATTGAGGTCTTTTTCACTGTGATTTTGAGAAACTGGTGTGTGTAGCTTCAGTCCCACTGTGATTTTCCCAAACACGCCCTAAATTGGATGTACTGTGTTGCACATACCAGGATTCCTAATACACCAAAGTGGCTGAATAGGCTCGGCTCCTATACCTCTGCTAACCATTCTGCTACTCCATTCATTCAATCTATCTGTTGCCTCGGCGTATCTCTTCATACCCTTTTCATCCCTATTACCTGACCACAACGACTCGGCCATAGCAGAAGTTCTAGGCCAAATTCGTGAATCCAAAACAGTTCCATCGGCTTGCTCTGACCACAATGCTACCTCCCCGCCCAAAACTAATTTGGCTTCTTCTTCTGTCAGTCCATATGTTATATCATAATTGTATATAGTTTGCCATGTTTTAAAAGGTCCACACCAAGAACCACCATTGTTTGCGTCACTTCCTGTCTGGTTGTTGTAAGCACTGTTATTTCCAGAGAAGTCGCCGTGTCCACAGTCAAGATAATAGAAGTCGGACGACGACACAATGGCACGGTATCCAGAAGATACTATCCTTTTAGTATTGTCATGTCCCTTGTTCCAGGTCTGCAAGATGACATGTTCTTTAGGGAGAATCGTCGGTGAAACATGGACTGTATCATCTAGAAGAACATCTTCCCAATAGACAACGGTGCGGTTGAGGGATACAATATACGGGAGAGTGTTGTTGATAAACGTCTCGAGGATTTGGTTGAGAGTTCCACCATTTGATAGAAATTTCTGAATCGTTGGATCGGTTTTCCAGCAACCTGGTATAACTTCATCAGCACCAGAATGGTAAAATTGTTCCGGGAACATTGTGGTTACATCACGTATGACATTGTTTAGGACTTGGTAGGTTTTGGGATTTAAGGGATTCAAATGACCTGTTCCTGGTTCGGAAGCAAGACGATTCGGCCAATCACTTTCAGCCGGCCACCAGAACATGTTAGCACATGTTACAATGTCAGGATAGGCTAAGGCCCAAGATCCTGTATGCCCTGAAATATCAAGATCTTAACTGTCAATAATAATCATTGTAATTTTGAAAACCACAGTTTGGCAAAGCTAAATTAAGTAAAAGACAAAGAGATGTACATGTTTTGCAATCAGAATATGGCAACAGAAATTGCAAAAATAACATTATAAAGTTATACATCAGACAAATAACCTCATTTATTTGTTAATTTAATTGGTTTTATGATTACAATGTTTAGTATTATGTTTCTTAGTGCTGAAGCTCTTCTAACTTTATAGAATTTAAAATTCTCATGGCAAGTCAGTCCTTGTTACTTTATGCTTTGGCAATATATAATTATGTTTTAATAACCAAAACCATGACTCCTGTTACTATTAGTTTGTAGTAATATTTAATTATTAAAATATAAACCGAAACATGTTAGAAAAGAGAGAGACAAATCTCTCCCCGTTGACAGGCATTGTCAGCATTAACTGTCAGAAAATATATATAAACTACCTTTAAGCTTTTAACCTCGTAATCCGTATAGATATTTGTTAGGTGCAATTCCAAAAAAGGAGCATTTTATACTTGGAGACACATTTTTCGTATGAGAGATACCCTATATTAACACAAGTCTAATTCAATTCCGTAACCTGACAAACGAAACAGGCATAATAACAGTTATAGTAAAAAAAAAACGGCATGGATAGTTTATTTGTGCCGCAAAGCAGAAAACAAATAGAAACAACAAAATCCATAATAATAAAAAAAGATAAAAATATATTTTTAATGGCAAATGTTAAAAGTTAGAAAACCAAACTTTTAGCCTTTAACGGTTAAGTTAGTTCCATTTTATTAAGATTAAAATCAAACATTTTGAGGTTTCTTCTAATTTGACCGAATTTCTTAACCCACCCCATACTATTTTAGCGCACCACGTAATTTTTTTTAAAAATGTTCTTAAAAATCAAAAATATACTTCCGATCCGCACTCTATATCATGGAAATCACGTTGAATAGGGTTGGATGTAAACCAGAAGGATATTTCCAATTTTAAATAAAACATATCCTGAATTTAGAATAATCTCCCAATATTTTATTATTTAATTTAAAATCGAAAATATATTTCTGATTTTTAATCAAATAATTCAAAATATCTATAATTCCGGTTTTAGAGGGCATTTTCGAACCCATGCAGTCGATCAAGAAATCCACTAATTTAATTAGAGGACTTAGATTCAGCCATAGACATGCAGGAGTAAAGCAAAAACAGAACTAACCAGGCGAATCAATCTCTGGCAAAACACGAATACCGCGATGAAGACCAAACTCAACGACCCTCTTCACATCCTCCACCGTATAAACCATATTCACATCATAAGCCCCTTTCTCCGCCAACATCGGCTCCGACGGAACCACCAACGGAAACGATTGTGAATCCGTTATATGCCAATGGAACACATTCATCTTATTCATACTCATCGCCTCGATCGTCCTCAACAAATCCTTCACCGGATAGTAGTTTCTCGAAGTATCCAGCGTTAAACCTCGATGACCAAACAGCGGCGCGTCGGTGACACGCACTTCCACAGGCACGCGTGTTGGGTTTCCGTATGTGAGTTGTGAGAAGGTTTCCATCCCACGCATTGCTCCCCATGGTGTTGAGGCGGTGAGGGTGGCGTTGGGAGTGGAGATTGTTAGCGTGTAGGATTCGTCTGTGGCGTGGGTGAGTTCGGCGGTTGGGTTTGTTATGGTTAGTGTTAGGGATTGGAGAGGAGGGAGGTTGGAGTTGGAGAGGCTCGTTGTTGGGTGGGTTAAGGGACGGTGGTGTTCTGTTTTGATGAGGTTTGTGTAACGGATTATGGCGGCGGAGAGGTGGTTGTTTTGGTGTTGGGTGGTGGTGGTGATGACGGTGAATGTCGGAGAGAGGAGTGTGGATTGGTGTGGTGGGGTCCATGTGAGATTTGTTGGTTTGGGCCATACGTTGATTGGGGTTGATTCTGTCAAAAATGGACAAAGAAGCAGGAACAGTGATAAGAATAGTGGTTGTAACATGATGTTTGTTTTGTGTTGTTTTGGTGGCAATGTGTTTTGTTAGTGTTATTGTTAGGTGATTTTGATTGAGTTGTGTGAGGTATTTATGGATGATGAGGATGAGGATGGGGATGGGTGTAGGGACTTTTGGTTTAAGAGTCAACAAGAGTAGTTTTGTGTCTTGGAAGTGCAATGCTGCTTATTTGTTTTTGAGCACTTGTTCCTTTACTTGTTGGCACTTGGCACGACTTTGTGGTTTTGGCCTTTCTTTTAGTTTAGGTTGTGTACATTACAAGAAACTATAGATTAATCTGTGCCTGCTTTTTAGTTTTAAAAAGGACTACATTTATGAAAATGTATTTTTTTCCTTTTGAGAAAAAAAAACACATTCTCTCTCTTTATTATTATTGGGAGTGATGTTTAGCTTGATAAGATTTGGGGTCTATTAGAAGGTGTATGCAATTGGTCAAGAGGATGAAGGTTGCAAAGATTTGTAGTATATTAGGAGCTGGATTAGGAGGCGGAAATTATCATGTGTACAAGGAAGAGAATCAATTGGCGGACGTGATGGCTAGCTACAATTTCTCTTTGAAGGAAGAATTTCGTTTATTTAAGGATTGTATAAATAACTTTAAACATATTTTTAGAGATGATGAGTGCAATTATCATTCTTAGATTTGTTTGTGTAATTTGTTTGTCTCATACTTTTAGTTCTCTCTGTAATAAAAAGATAAAAAATATTTAAATTAATAGATTTAATGATAATAATAATTATTTATTTATTAAATTTAAGTTGAGATTAATTGTATGCATTGTCGCCGTCGTGTAAAACTATTATATTATTGATGCATCACAACTATTCATAAGTGATATTTTATATGTAATTAAATAAAAAGTGAAACACATATTAAAATTTAAAAGTTAAATTATTTTTGTCTTTATAAATATCTCAAATTTTATTTTTAGTCCATATTAAAAAAATGACATATTTTGATTCTTATACAAATTTTGTTCGTGCAGTTTTAATCTATATTGTTTTTTTAAATTAAAAAAAAATTACTCTTAAATTTTTGAATAATTTTTTTTATATATATTTAGAATACTATTTTTTTTAAGCAAGATATATTGAAAAGATCAATGGGGATACTCTCACTCGATTACAAAAGCGAAAAAAATTTCAAATGAAAGAAAAATTTATATCCAAATGTAACTTAAGCTAAATAAAGCAAATGGATTTTATAAATTCATAAAAATTACAATTGTAAAAAAAAAATTCTCCTAAACAAAACCATTTCCAAATCAAAACAATTACCTTCCTGAATTTGAAATAGATATTTCAATCTACAAAACTACCACAAACATCTTCAAATTTCAAAGTTGGTTTTTCCATCCAATCCACAATGATGGTCCGTGCAGATATAGAGACAACACAAGATAGCAGTAAGTAAACAAAATTCTCATTAACTTCTGAGGAAAGAACACAATTGAGATCGGATGGAGAAACTAGCATTCCCTGATCCATCGAAGCTAACCTATTCAATAAACTCCTCCAATCAAAAGTTTTGATTTGCAAAGGAACTTTAATATTTCACATGGAATTAAAAACTGACTCAGGAACAGAAACATACTGCACCGCGACTGAAAAACAGAACTGAAAATTATAACCATCGCTAGCCTCCCACCAGAGGATCTAGAAGCCACCCCACCTGATCAACAGAGTCAGCTTGTGGATCAGATAAAAATAAAACTTGCCGCAGGCCTCAGACTTCCTCGAACAAAGTCAAAAAATTGGATCATGTTATACTGATAAAATGTAATAAACCATAAAATGGTTATTTACTAAATTTTAAATTTTTTTAAATGAAATAAATTAAATATAAAATTTTAAAATTTTAAAAGATATTAAGGAACCTAATGAAGATCTCAACTTTGAAGTAAAATTTTGAATTTTTTTTCGAGAATTTTTTTATAACGTTCTAAACATGTCTGCAACATAATTATTCAAAAATACACATTATTTTAACACTAGAGACTAAAACTATGTGCATAATAATTTTTTAAGGACTAAAATATGTCATATTTTTTTACAAGGACCAAAAACAAAATTAGTAATTTATAGAAACTAAAAACATATTTAATCTAAAATTTAACGATTATGATTATTAACATTGTAAAAACTCTTTACACTATCGATGCATATTAATTAAATTCATTAATTTTATTAAAAATTGTGAAATATAAATAAATTTATTATTATTACTATTATTATTAATTTTATTATTATTATTATTATTATTACTATTATTATTAATTTTATTATTATTATTATTATTATTATTATTATTATTATTATTAAAGCTAAATATTTTAAGAGTTTAATAGTACTAGCAAAATCACCATATTAAAATAATTTACACTGTCATTTAGTGTAAATCAATTGGTTTAGTGTAAATATGCAATTTGAATTTTACAATGTCATTTAGTGCAAATCAATTGGTCTAGTGTAAATACGTATTTTTTTTGGCAAAGTATTAGGTGCAAAGCGATTTTCCTTGTGCAAATCGATTTACACCTGACTGATAGTGAAAAATCAGCAAGTTATTGCTTGTGATGACTTTATTATTTCAATTATACTTTGAGTTTCACAAACCAAATTCTTACGTGGTCGGAGGTATTAAAAAACCAAGTTAAGGGCTACGAGATGCTTAGGCTTCCATAACTTTATTACACATATAATAACATCAATATGTATGTTGATGTATTTTGTGACAAAAGATGCTAGTATTACCTGATGAGATGTGGACCTTAGGATAAATTCTAAGCAATTAAAAAATAAAAAATGTCATTTAAAAAATAATTTAAAATTTTCTATTTAATTTAACGGAATACATAGTCATTATTGATTGACAATCATCGTGAGACAAAAGAATATTATAAATAAAAAAATGTTTAATAGCACGACATTAAGGGTGTGTTTGTTTTAATTTTTTTTTAATATTTTTTTGTAAAAGAAATTACAATTTTTTTTATAAAAACTTCAAATAAAATTTTGGTTTGAATTATTATTTATAATATATTATTATAAATATTTTATTATTTTATCAAATTTTTGTGCATATTAAAATTTTCAAAATCAGTTTATTTTAAAATTACTTCAAATAATTTTTCATAAAAATCATTTTTAATTATACTTTTTAAAATAATTGTGATTTTCGACTATATTTAGATATTCAATAATATATATTTATATTATAGAATAGAAAAAATATATAAAAAATTTGTAATATTTTGAAAAAAAAACCTTTATAAAGCTTATTTTTTTAAAAATATAAAAACTAAATTATTCTTTTTAAAGTTAAAACAAACCTGCCTTAAGTTCTCATAATGGGACCCAGCATGTTTGTATTGATACCATCATTTCCAATTAGATTTTCTACAATTAGTCAAAAGAGTTGGAGAAAATCTAAGAGATGCAATGCAACCATGATTATACCATATCATACCACTTTTTATTTATCAAAAATAATTCTAAGCAGCATTGTCTCGAAGGCTGGCCAATGGCCAATTTCTAAAGTAAAGCCATGTACAAATATACAAAATAAATAGTGTTAATTTCAAATAAATGACCAAGTTTTAACTATAACAAAAGTTGATCTTTATCATTTTCCTCAACATCTACTATCAAACATTTATTAATAAATTCCACAAACTACCCGAATTGCCCTTTACCTCAAATTTATTTACACTGCACGCTGTTCAAAAACGTAATTAACAAATTCACCCTCACAAAATTCTTATTTTTCTCAATTCATCAACACCTGTCACTTTATCATTAAACACATTACTCATTTCAAAATCATCTATCTCTTTTCTTTCCTCTCATCTTCTCTTCTCTCTCTTTTAAGTGAAAACCTAAAATCACATTAATTGTGACTCTTCTCTCTTCTCTCTTCTCTCGCCGCCACCATCATATTTTTCTTTCATTCTCAATCCAATATACAAATCAAAACCCTAAACCATAACTTTTTCGATCAGTGTGCGAGGCCGATAATTATCGATCACATGTGAATATATTTTTTCTTGTCTCATGTTTCCACTGTTTCTTCCAAAACAAGATCTTTACCATAACACACAAATAGGACTCAAACCATGAGTTTATCTCAATCTTGTAATAGATCCGCAAGACAATTTCACAACCAGTGCAAATTCTTGTTTTGTCGGTTTCGCGAGGCTTTTCTGTTCAGTTTTAGGGTTGCCATGTTTTATTAATTTTTGTGCAGGTTATGAAGTCTATTTAAGTCTATTAAAGTGTTTTCTTTATTTCATTTTATTTCTCAACCATTTCTCTCTTGAATTTTCTGTATTTTAATTGTCTGGTTTAAGCGTCGCTACATCCATATGTGAGGTATTTCTAATTTGCAGGAATTGCCTGGGTTTTCCTATTTGATTCCTAATTTGTTGATGTTATTGTTTTTATTATTGAAATATTTCTGATTGGTGCAATGTAGATTGAACTCGCCAAAGAAAGAGATCACCGGGAGAAGGTGAAATCAATCATCAAGGATAAACATCGGGAGAAGATGATTACTTGACAAACTAGAAGGAATGCCGAGAGAAGGCAGACCTTCATAGAAAATGACCACCAGGAGAAGGTGAAACTTTACCCAAGAGAATGTCGGAGAAGACAAGACTCTAAAAGGGAGCACCAGGCGAAGGTGAACTAACTGGGGAAGAAATCACCGGGAGAAGGTGAAGTCAACACCGAAGAGATACGCCGGGAGAAAACGAGACTCTCCAAAGAGAACACTGGGAGAAGGTGAACTCAATAATAGGAAGAATGACGGGAGAAGGCAAACCCTAACAGCAAAGAGAACATAGGAAAAACGCTGGAGCATGCAAACACAAACAACAAAGAGAACATCAGGTGAAGATGAACTCAATCATAGGAAAAACGCCGGAGAAGGTGAACACAATCAACAAAGAGGACATCGGGTGAAGATGAACTCAATCATAGGAAAAACGCTGAAGAAGGTGAACCCAACAACAAAGAGGACATCAGGTGAAGATGATCTCAATCATAGGAAAAACGCCGGAGAAGACGAACACAAACAACAAATAAAACATCCAGCGAAGATGAACTCAATCATAGGAAGAACGCCGGAGAAGGCAAACCCTGGAGAAATTTAGAGAGGACACTCGAGTTAGAGTGACTCGTCGGGGAAAAGAACATATGTGTGGCGATGAACTTATAGGGGAGAGAGACCGATCAGAGGGACTCTAATAAAGATTGCCAAAACGTTGGACTTTAAGAAGGTGCTTGCAAAAGCACAAGAACTATGGTATCCCTCAGGCCAAAGACGGGGTATAATTCTTCAAGAGTGGTACCACGCACCAAGTATGGATACTCAAATACTTGAAAAGCAAGAAAGGTTATACACCGACTCTTACTCACACTCTAACGACGAGACAAACACGGGTAACATAACCGAAGAATTATATAAGCAAGGGAAGCCTACGACTTACTGGAGCAAAGGCGACATGACCTGACCCGACTGAGGGTCAGGTCACTATAGCCTCCTCTTGAAGCCAATCATACATACCCTATAGCCTCCTCTTAGGCTCCCAATACAAGGACCCTCTATGTCCCTCGAAAAGCCTCCTCTTAGGCTCACAATACAAGGACCCTCGATGTCCTTTGGGTAGCCTCCTCTTGGGCTTACAATACAAGGACCCACGGGTTTCTTAAAAGCACCCCATAATCAATAACAAAACAATTCTCCTTAGAGATATGACATGAATCATCTCTATAGAAGAAGTATCTCATCTATAGCATCACACACAACTCAAACATTTTTCAAAACAAACACTTTTTCAAACAAAACATCTTTCTTAACTATAAGTGGCAACGCTTGTATACTCAAGCAAAACGCCCAGTGGTTACAATTAAAGATTCAATGTTTTTCAAACATCTTTCTTAACTTGTAAATGGTAACGCTTGTACATGCAAGTAAAACACCCAATGCTTACAATGAAATATTTAAACAATCAAATTTTCAAAAATGTAGGTGATGAAATAGATTAGATACATTTTTCATTAAGATGACACTTGTCGTTGTCTCTTAAATTTTTTGCTTCCACTAGCACATAAGTGGGAACTATGATTGGTTTGACTTTCTCAACCTCCTTTTGAGAATACGTAGGCACAAGGTATCACCCTTGGCGAGCATACTTCTTTATCCCTCAAATCAAATAAACCTTAGTTTCCTTAGATCCGAGATATAGATGCTCTGATTCCCTCTAGGGGATATGTATGCAGAGGATCCAAATGATCTTTGCGATCATAATAAAAATAAATAAACTTAGGTTCCTGCCTAATCCACCCTTCTTAAATCCCAAAGGATAAACATTCCCAAAATAGCATAGCAAATAAAAAACAAACGGACAAAAAGTTCCTATAGAATACTATAAATATATAGGGTGCTAATACCTTCCTTTTATATAACAAACCCTCTTACCCAGGTCACCCCCCATGCGTTGCGTTTAGCTCACACTAATCGCATTGCATAACCTTTTAGGGTATTTCAGCTTTCCCCTTTTCCTATCCTTTCTTGTTTGGAAATAATAAAGTTTGGTGCTCGCGACATCTTTTAAACAAAAAATCAAAGAGTAAATCGTTTTGAGTCGGAGATTCGAATTTCGATTCGATTCCCTCGTTCTTCACTTCTTACCGTGAACAGACTGCTCGGTTAGGATAGCTCTCGAGCCTAGACTTTAAGATTTTCATCCTTTGCATGTCAACATAGATAGAGATTTCCTTTATCCTTAACCATAGGGTCATCTTTGTATGATAACATTAGGGTAGAACTAGTTACTTTCCCTTATGTGTTTTCTTCTTCTTTTGCATCCTTTCATATAATAAAACTAAAACTTGTTTTCTTTTCTTTTGAAAATCAAAATACTTAATAATGGTTCAAACTCCATTTCTTCTCTAGTGCCTCAATCATGTTGTTTTGATGAAGGATTAGGGTGTTGGTCTAATTCAAGGTAGAGAGCAGAGCTACCATGGCCGGATCAACGTTGGTCAAAATGAGATCCAATTGGACAATTGTTAGTGCTTCTTTTTAGATGTTGTTATTTTATTAATCAACTTTAATTACCACTAAAATTTATTATATATGTACTATACACGAACATTGTTCACGATATTATTTATGATTTTATATATGGTACTTTTCATAAATATATATTTTTATTAAAAAAATATTATTAATTATATAAATACAATGAATAATAGTAGTTGGTGTCAAGATAGCATAACTAATTTAATGTCTAATTATAAAACAAAAACAATGTAAAAAAGTAATTTTAAACATTAAACGTTATGATTGCATCCGAGTGAGTGATATGACACAAAGTTAAATCCAAATAAGCTAAATGCTACTTATTTTTTTTATAAAAAAACTCATTAACTTCTTATATGTTATACATGTTCTATAAATATAACTTATATTATAATTAAAATCAACATTGATAAGATTAGACAATTTTCTCTAGTTCATTTTTACTCTTTTGTTATATTATTTCTCATTAATTTCATAAGATTATACAATTATTCTCAATAAATTAAAACGTTATAAGAATAAACATAACTAAATAATCTACCAAACTCAAACTTCTTCACCATTCCAAGCAATCTTTACCTTTGGACCTGTTGGTCCTTCCTCTCCAAGCACTTCTTTGGGTAAACCCTTAATAATATTTCCAAAAAGATCTTTTAGCTTCCCAGGCAAAAACTTCTCCAAATTTTTCAACTGATCATCTAGGTTATAGTCAATTTTTGGACCCCATTCCCTATAAAAATTCAACCATGCTGGCTCTTTAACAGACCCTAAGTAATCTGCAGAAACCAACACATATTTTCCCATATCCATAACATTACCTTTATCAGTATCATCTCTTACACCTACTCCATTTTTCCCTAGTAGAACAAGACCTTCATGTGGATATGTTGCATGTCCATGCAATGAAGCATAAACAACAGGTCTTTTTGTGGGAAAATCAAAATTCCCATTATCAGGTTGGAACTCAAGTAGAGATGAATCAACCCATTGACCTTTGCTATGTTGTGAGAAATACATTTTCCATAGTTGGCCATCCAAATTACTTACCCTTAATGTTACATGCTCCCAATCACCAATATGTTGACCTATTTTCCCTAGTTTAATATTTATAATCTCTACTTTTGCTCTTGCAGGTCCATTAAAAGGGTAATAAATCCACATTGCAAAATCAGTGAATAATCCTCCAAACACTGGTTTCACATGTACATAAGATTCAGCACTCTCAAGATTACCTTGTTTGACCCTATCTTTGTTGTCATCATCAGCTGGTAAGTCTATCCAGTAAGCATCATCAGTGTTAGCATCCTGAGGAAGGTTAATGCCATTTTGTTGTATTGGAACAGGATTCGATTCATCACCTTTCTTGTATAGTAATGCTCCATTGGAGAATAACCAATTGACCGAAGAAGGAAAGTATTCTTCATCAGAATGTAGGTATAGAAATGGAGAGTAAACTTGAAGTATGGCCTCAATTTGTTTCTCATTAGGCATGACTTTTGAAATGTCGAGGTTCTTCAAACATGAGACAGATGGAGTTTTATTATCACCTAGCCCAAAATGGCCAACGAAGGTTCCGGAACGAATGCCGTGACCTTGAGTTCCTCTAATGCTTGGTGTAACATCATAAAAATTGTTATCATTGACTCCCCAAATCCATTCAGAAAAATCACATTGTTCAGTTAGGTCGGATCTAACACACATGATTTTGTTGAGGGGAGGTTTTTCTGGTGTTGTGGTGACAACATGGCCTAATGCTTGATATCCATTAGGTGGTGATGGTAGCCAAATATACAAAGTAGAATCTTGGTTAGAGGAGAGGGATGAGGTGTCAAATAGAAGTATATAATCATCTGGTTGCTTCAAAGTGCCATTAGAAACATCCTTAGCGACAAGAACATATCCAAAGAGAGGTCTGTTGTTAGGTTGACTGTAGCTACCTAACATGGAGAACCCTGCAGGTATATCTTTCGGTTCGTACACCGATGCTCCTTGACCGTCCTGGCCACCGTCGTAGACGCCCCAAACTTTGCTGAATGTTGATACTTGAGAGACTTGTAGCCCGCCGACGTCGACGACTCCACCGGCGAAACCGTTACCTGCATGCATGTTGCATTTCATGAAAAAACATCAGAAAGAGGATAGAGAATGATGATGAGATAATGTATACCTTCTGGCCAAGCAGTTGTTGTAATTGGAAGCTTGAATGTGACGTCAATGGGACGAGAGCGGGATTGTAGCTCGGGTTGAGTTTTATTCAAGACTTTCTTAATATCTGCATACAGTAACACGTTGAGACAATTTGAATGTAATTTTAAAATATAAATATAATTTTATAATTCTATAATCTAGAAAAATTACATGAAAAATATGTTATAATTATTTTGTATTAAAACTATGATAATATGAAGGACACAAATAAATATAAATATCTACCACAATATTACTTTTAGAAATAATATTCATTTTATATCTTTTTAACTTATCTTTTGAAAAAATGATGATGTATTGTTAGTAAATTACACTAATCAACAACAATCATATATATCCTTAAATTATACTGTAAATCTTAAATTATTTAGATGATTTAACATTTTAAAATATTTTAATTAGAACAATGTGTAATTTGTATTTACTTTGACTGTGGATTAACATTAAACTTCTTTTATATATAATAAAATTATTCATTAAGAAAATTGAAAATTTGTAAGTATTAATGAATTTTATAAAATTACTTTATTATTTATTTACAAAAAATTTTAATCAAAAAAAGTTTGACTTATTATTTTATAAAGTTATTAATTAATTTTAAAAAATATATAATTGTTTGGGCTTGAGAAATTTTGTCTATTAAGTCAAACAAATATTCTATCATGAGACTGACTTATTCATATAAAATTTTATATAAAACAATATGATCAATCATTTTGTTTTAATAACAAAAATATCTTGAGAGTAATATACGTTTGGAATACAACAGAATTGCTATCGATCCTTATTTAAAAATTAAAAATATTGAATAAAACTCATATAAAAAATAGTCGTGTTACAATGATGAATGGGTTCAGAAATCATTTATGTAAGTGAAAAATAAGTAACAAAGACCTAGAAGAAAAGTACCTGAAATTTGATCCATTGGTGCAGTTCTAGGAACAACCCTCGTTGCTTCAATTGCCATGAAAAACACAACACAAACAATCCCCACATAATTCACACTCATTTTATAATCCCTTAATCTCACACACAAACACACCTAAGAGCTCTAAGGTTCAACACAACCTTATAAAATATTTAGCTCTCTTTTGTTCTGACCTTTTTTTAGAGCTCTAACACTTTTGATTATTGAAGTTTGCACCACCATAAGTGGTTTGATATTGTTTGATAATCACCACTTCCCTATAAATATAAGTGGACTGTTGGATTTGTGGGTAGATAGTAGATACCCTCACTCTGTCCCTCATTATTAAATTTAGATTTTTTTAAAAGGTATTTTTTTATATTTTGGTAAAATATTTTTTTTCCACTTTTGGTTATGATGATATCTCATAGGAGTATTTCTTTTCCTAATAAAGGGTATGAAGATAAAGACGAACGAATGCACAAAAGAGTAATGTAAAAAGATATGTAGAAGGATCTGTTGAGTCAAAGTGAGACAAAAAATGTTGCGAGAATATTCGTTTTTATGACGTAGCTATGATTAATACAAGATGTGGTAAGATGTTTGAGTCAGCTAAAATAAGTTATAACTGTATTAAATTAAAGAAAAACAATTACTGAATTACTCAACACAATTTTCACGTGCTAAATATGGAGGCACAAATAAAAAGGAAAAAAAAAGATTTTTTTTTTTAAAAAAATAAGTGAAAAGTAGATACACATTTGAATCGGATCTTGGGTGGAAATAATCTAAACCGAAATAGATTTTGTCAAGTCTGAATCTGACATGTAAAAAAATTTAAAATTTAAGTCTGACATGTAGCCTATCATAGGCTTATTTTTTCGGTTTAAACCCCGTCTTTTCGAATGTCTGGTTAGCATATTAACCTACTTAAAAAACCTGTATCATTTGAACATATGTAAATAAGAAATTCAATTAATTTTTAAATATATTAAAGAATCAAAACTACAATGAAACTGAATATTTGTTTACCTTAACTTATTTAAGCTTAGATAGTAGTATAATCTAGTGGAAAAGTGTTTGCTTTGGCTGGTGATCCGTCAGGCAATGAGGACAGGCTTATTTGAGGTACATGTTTCCTAAATAGTACTCCTTTAATTACTATTATTGATACCGGTGCTACTCATTATTTTATTGTTGTTGATTGCATTGAGAGATTGGGTCTTGTGTTGTCTTGTTTGAATGATAGAATGGTAGTTGACGTTCCAGCTAAGGGATCAGTGACTACTTCTCTAGTATGTTTGAAGTTTCCTTTGTCAATCTTCAATAGGGACTTTGCTGTTGATTTAGTTTTTTTGCCATTAAGTGGGTTAGATGTAATTTTGGGTATGAACTGGTTAGAGTATAACTATTGTAAGTGTTTCTGTGTTGGCTGTAATTTTTGGTAAAATCAGATTGGTGTGGCAATGTCTCGGCTGATGTCATGACATTCTGGTATGGAGACAAATTCTACAGAAGGAGTGTATTTACAGGTGCAACTCAGAATCTTTGCATAACAGATGATTATGCTATAATCAGAAGTACAAGTTCTACAAGAACAATATGCAGGATGTGTGATGTCACATCCAATGTTAAGACATTCTGTATTGTATAAGTGGATTATGCAATTTTATATTTCCTGAGAGTTTTCAGGATTCTGTTGGTTTATTCTGGGCTGGATTGTTCTTCTTAAGCTCCTATGCTCACGTGGAAATTAGGTTAACTATGATTAACCCTAATTAGTGTTTTGCAAGCCCAAGACCAAGTCCACAGGTTAACTTTGGTTAACCCTAATTATTGTTGTGCAAGCTTTGACACCCCAAAAATAATTCAATTATTAAATAATTAGAATTTTAATTATTAATTTAATTAGAGTTTAATTATTGATATTTTGAATTATTAGATTTAATTAATTAATTAAATGAATGGAAGAGTTGGTGGTGTGAGGAGTAATTAAAGGGTGTGGGGAGTAAAGTGCTCTACTTATTCTAATTATTATTTATTATTATTATTGGAAATAATAAAAGGAACAAAATAAAAGGAAAAAGAAGGAAAAAGAGAAATAGAATAAGTTTTCATCATACGTGACATTGGAGAAGAGAAGAGAAAGAGGAAAAGAGTAAAGTTGTCGGAATTCGAAGAACCCACAAGGTAAGGGGTGATTTCGATTGATTAACATGCCTTATCGGTTTTGATTGTGATATAATTGATCATAGCATGTTAAGAATCTCAATTTAGTAATTCTAGGTTTTGTAGGAATTATCCCAATTGGTATCGGATTGTGTAGAATTGAGTAATTCGTATGTTATAGGATCGTTAGGAATTATCAAAGTATGTTATATTGCATGTTACTGCTGTTGGTTGTGTGATTATATTGCATTTGGATGTTTGGATTCGTGTGGAATTGATAGGATTTGAATTGGTATGCATACTGCTGTCAAAACTGCATATTTTTGGTTCTGCAGGTCGCAGAAACCGGTTCTCATGTGGGAGAAATCGGGTTTCTGGTATAAAAACCAGAGGAGGAGTATTCTGGGTTATTGGGAACCGGTTAGTCCTGGGGAGGAACCGGGTTCCCAGTTCATTGATGGGTTTGGAGCTAAGTTCTTCAAAAAGTCTTGGGGGTGGTGAAAACTGATGTGTTAACTGTTGTGCATGATTACTTCAGGGATGTCAAGTTTGATGTGAGATTCAACTGGACCTTGGTGTCTTTGATTCCGAAGCATAATAATGCCAATACTATCAAAGATATAGGCTCATATCTTGCTGCACAACAGTGTATAAGATTATTTCAAAGGTTATAGCAAAGAGACTTGGGAAAGTGTTGAATTGCATTGTGAGTATGAATTAAGTTGCGTTTGTTCTGGGCCAGAAAATTCATGACCACATCCTCTTATATTATGAATTAGTTTGTGGTTATAATAGGAAGGGGTGTTCCAAAATGTCTCATTCAAATGGACATTCAAAAAGCATATGACTCTATGGAGTGGTCAACCTTAAAAACTATAATGGAGGAGATGGGCTTCCCGAGAAAGTTTGTAGGTTGGGTTATGCTTGTTGTTCAAACAGTTAGATATCAATTCAGAATTAATAGGGAGAAATATATTGTGTCGAGTTCAAAGAGAGGCTTGCACCACAGGGATCTTATATCCCTAATGTTGTTTGTTCTGGTTATGGAGTATTTGCATAGGAAGTTTGATGGCTTGAGCAAGGTGCCGGATTTCAACTACCACAACAAATGTGAAAAGATTGGTATTATTGACATCAATTTTACAGATGATCTCCTATTGTTCATGAGAGGAGATAAAGGCTCGATGGAGAAGTTCAATGAGTTCTCTAGCGAAACAGGTTTGGTTGTAAATCCTACAAAGTGTAAGGTTTACTGGGGAGGTGTGGATGTTGATATCTGTGATATGATTGTGAAGCTAACATGCTTTAATAAGGGATCCCTCCCTTTCCGGTACTTGGGGTACAGATGTCGAGCAAGAGTCTGACAGATACAAATTGTCTTTGCCTTGTAGACAAGATTATGCAGCGAATTAATCACTAGAGCTCTCACCTGTTGAGTTATACGAGAAGAATTTAGATGATTAACAGTGTGCTATTTAGCACTATAAATTTCTGGATGTAGAGTTTGTCGTTACCTAAAGGAACCCTGAGGAGAATTATTGCGATTTGTCGATCTTTCCTTTGGACTAGAAATGGGATAATGTTCAGGAAAACTCCTATAGCTTAGGAGTAGGTGTGCCAGCCAAAGAACAAGGGGGGTCCGAACATTATCAACATTATTGTGTGGAACCAAGCTTGTCTTATTAAGCTTCTCTAGAATCTGAGCAAGAAGGAAGATAATATGTGGGTCAGATGGGTTAATGCATATTATGTTAAAAAAGATGATATTATATGTATGCCTCTTCGGGCAACATGCTCATGGATCCTTAAAGGTGTGTTGCAAACTAGAGACATTGTGACAAGCTTGCATAGCTGACAGAAGTGGAAGACAACCGATAAAATTAAAGTGAAACATGTTTATGTGGAGCTTCTGAAGCCGAGATTGCAGGTTCCATAGAGGAAACTTTTGTTTGATAATGAAGTTTCACCGAGGGCAGTGTTCATTATGTGGTTAGCTTGCCAATAGAGGTTAGCTACAAAAGATATGATGGTCAGGTTTGGGTTGATAAAAATAGAGAATTGTGATTTCTGTAACGAAAAGGAAAGCCTTCGACATCTCTTTTTTGAGTGTACCACTATGAAGGAAATCTGGGAAAAAGATGCTGGCTTGGATCTAGATCACGCATCAGGTTCATGGATGGGATAAAGAGATTGATTGGATGATTGGCATCGGGAGTAAGTGCAATAAGCAGGCCAGGATTGTTAAAACTGCTTTTGCTGAAATAATTTATACGTGTTGGTTATATAGGAATACGATTGTGTATAGAGATGTGAATGGAGATAGACAAGATTATAATGGTATAGATAGGAAAATTATAGAAAAAGTTGTTCATAGGTGCTGGAGGAAGAAGAAGTTGTAGGAATATATAGCACAATTGAGTTTAGCTCAATGATTTAGGTTTTTTTTTTTGTTTTGGGCTTGAGCTGGACCCTATAGATTGCTTTGTATAAACTGATTTTGAATGTAATAATATATCTTATTTTACAAAAAAAAATTGCAACTTTTCAACAATGGTTTGCTTGAGAGATGGTAAAATTTTTGCGAGTAGTAGCCTCCAGCAAAATTTTGCATTTATAATTCATATTTTTCTTCCTTCCTCATTTCCAACTCAAATATTAGTTGTAAAAGAATATGTTTGTGAATATGCTATTACTTAATTATTTTCTTTAAATATATTAATATATTATAATTAATATTTTAATTTATATATTAAAATTTTGAAAAAACAATATATATATTCAGATTATATAATATTTTTCTTTTAAATCTCTTTCTCTCTTTCTCTCTCTCAATATATATATATATATATATATATATATATATATATATATATATATATATATATATATATATATATATATATATATATATATATATATATATTTAATATCATTTTATCTCTTGTCATATAAATGATTTTTGGTTTATCCCCTAATATTTTTTTGTAAAACTAAATTTGTCACTTGAAGATTCTGTCATATTAAATTTTATAAAATTTTTGTTTTTAAAACCAACATTGCTATGTAAAGATTCTATCCTTTTAAACTCTATAAACTTAAAGATTATATACTCCATCTTGAAACTAATTTAGCATAGAGTTATGTTATGATATATCATAGCTTAAAACTCCTTTTATATTAACATATACTCCTTAACAAATTGTACGCTGAAAATTAAGGACCTAATCATGTATGCTCTTCCATTTCTTAAGGTATTTTGAATGTCATGTCTTGTTTTTTTCGTTCTATTCTTTACATTTTATTTTCTACTACTATATTATGTATGATGCATAAAGTTTTAAGACTTGATTGAAAATTATGTGTAGCCAGCCTCCTTTAGAAGCTTTTGAAAGTGTATTTGTCAAACAAAAATCTAGGAGATTGTGTTACCACAGAAAAATTACAACACCCCGGAGTTGGATATAAAGACTCTAGAAGAAATAGAAAGAAAAAGTTAGCTTCTTCTTAAGATTGTTTTGAATCAAAACATTTTAGAGTTGGATATAGAGACTCTAGAAGTTTTGATACCAGCTCAGTATCTTACATTCTTCTACATTAAGAGATGCTCCAACTAATGATGAAGAAAGGTTGAATTGTTTTATGCTTCATAGTATAATTTTTGAATCTTTGGATAATAATCGTACTTTATATATATTACTTTTATTTTCTAGATCATGATTGATGATCTCAATAATGATTCTCAGTCACTTGAAAATGAAGAGACGTAGTTGTGGAGATGTAGACTTAGTTGTTTAAGCTTATTTTCATATATTCAATATGTTATTTTGATTTGGGTAAAAAAATATTATTTTGATTATAAATGATGATTGACATTAGATATGTAAATTAAAAATGTTTGTTAATTGTGAATCATGATTGAAATTATGGTATTATATATAATGAATTATGTTATTTTGTTACGTAATTTTTTAAAATGAAAACTCATTTTAAAATTTGTATATGAATATTATTATATAAAAAAATACGAATGATAATTGACATTTATTATCAGGTTTATAAAATAAAATGATTTTGCATTTTATAATAAAAAATCATTTGTTGAAAGGGATATAAAATGTTGCTGTAATATATAAAGTTGATGTGCATTTGTAAAAGAAATTAAGATATGGATATACTAGAAAAATTTTCAAATAAACTACAAACCATTGTTATATCATGTTAAACAATGTTTCGTAAAAAAAAACTAAAAAATCTGAAATTTAAATAAAAAACAGAAAAAATATTTATTTTTCCGAAAAAAGATTAGGAATTTTTATTTGAAAAAAAATTATTAAAAATTTCAGAAAAAAACTGATTTTTTTTTTTAAAAATAGGAAAAATAACTTTTTTTCTCAAATAAACAAAAAAAGTAATTTTTTTTGGAGGAAATCTTTTTTTCCCGAATAAATAAAATAAAAAACTAAAAAATATATTATTTTCTAGAAAAAAAGTAAAAGTTTTTTTTATCAATAACAAAAAATACAAATTTTTTTACCGAAAAATAATTTTTATCGTGAAAAAAAACTGGAAATTTTAAATAAATTAAATTAAAAATTTTGAAAAAAAATCAATGGCAATTTTTTTTTGAAAAAAAGATTTGAAATTTTTATTTTTTGAAAAAAAATTCAAAAAATAAAAAAAAACTGAAAAAAAAATTTCAAGAAAAAAGTTATTCTCTTTCAAAAATACTGAAATTACATTTTATTTATAAAACCAAAAATAAATTATTATTTTTAAAAATAAAAAAATAAATAATTTTTTTTGGACGGATGAATATTCACCCATTAAAATATTGTTAATGGATAGATTAGATAAATTTTATTTTTAAGATATATAGATTGGATCAGATATATTTAAGAAATTTTTAGTGGATTATAATGGATTAATGTATTGTTTTTATTTATCCACTAACCATTCAATCTATATCCATACAATCCATCCATTTTACCACCGCTAAATAATTTATAACAATTAAAAATATTTTTAACAAAATTGAAAAATGACTCGATTAATATATATATATATATATATATATATATATATATATATATATATATATATATATATATATATATATATATATATATATATATATATATATATATATATATATATATATGAGGAGGATCAAATTACACCCGAAGAGTTACATCATGAGTTACACTCGCTTAAAAATGTTTTCTTCAGATTAATATTTTTTAAAATCGACTGTTGGATTGAAACATACTATCATATAGATTATTCCTATAAAATTTGAGACTAATCTATAATGATTTACTATGTCAAAAAACTACATTAAAATTAACGTTATATGAAAGTTCATTTTGACGTTAATTTTTGGATATCTTGATTGTATACTAAATCATTATAGATTAATCTGAAACTTTATAGGAGTGATCTATATGATAATATGTTTCAATCCAACGGTTGATTTTAAAAAATATTAATCCGAAGTAATGTTTTTAAGCGAGTGTAACTCATGGTGTAACTATTCAGATTTAATTTGATCCCTCATATATATATATATATATATATATATATATATATATATATATAATACAATTATTTCTATACATTCTATTCAAATTTTATTTATAATTAAAAAACAAAGTAAACAAATATTTTAGGTAATTTTCAAATCAAGTCAAATTTGATTAGAATACCCAAATGAGCTCTTTGAATACGCCACCCCATTTTTCTAATAAATAACCTAATACTTTCATACATGTATACTCCCCCAACAACAAATTTCTCTCCGTTAAAAATGACCAAAGCCTTACCACTAATCCTAATCTTGGTGAGCTCCTTAATGATATTTGCCCAAGATAAGGAGTTTTACTTATTAGATTATAAGCCTCTTACTCCATCTCCTTCCCCAAGCATCGTCAGCCCGGCACCAGTACCTCACCGTATTCCCCGCCGCTCAAGGAGGCTTATTACACCGCACCCGCCACTACGACCTCCATTATTTCCAGGCTTTAGCAAGCACTCTTAAATCTAGGTTTAACTTTCAACTCATGCATATTTCAACCTTCCAGGTTCATCTTCAGCATCACTATTCCAGGACCAACATGACTCTGTTGAATTCATTATTCATGTTTTATTTAAGTTATATGAAATTTTGTTATTTTTTTCCAGTGACATTGTTGATTGTTTTGAAGAGGATGTTGTAAGAGTGATTTCAATAAAATTCAGTTTCAATAAAAATTTATTTATATTAAATGTTGTTAAGGAATTTCAAGCGCAGTGTGGATCTACTTGCAAGAACATGGGCTGCGACAAAATAGACAGAACAATTTATCCAAACATACACAATAGTGTATCTTGTAAAACTTACGTTTTCTCTTCAATAAAAGTTGTTAAGACCGTATATAGAAAATTGACTCTAGACTAGACATATGTGTCCAAATAATTTATTCAATTGATATTTGTACGTAAATAATTTGTATTTAAAAACACATATGCATCAAACGTTTTCTTTAATCAGAAGTCTTGGATTCGATTTCCAACTATTATAGTTCTGCATAGAGGGTATTCAAATTATAAAAAAAAATAAAGGATATTATAGCCTAAAAAAATATCACAATATTTTTTTTAGTAACTGACGTTTTAATCTTAAAGATTTGATTTAAACTTTTTGTTTTAAAAATATTAACAAGGTCACCAAAATTGTTTTAGGACACTAGGAATGTACCCAAGGAATGATCCAATAAACTCAAATTGTTTTCTCACTAATTTATGGATTTGGACATTTAAGTGCTAACTTTGTAGATCTACCTCTCAAAGCCTCACTCAACTGTATTGGAATTCAACGACATTCGATCTTCTCATATCTCCAGTTCCTAAATAGAACAATGACATTGTTTGTAGGAATCAATTTTTGATTCTCTCTTTTAAAGCATTGATGCGTTTCTCCCGATGGTCATTGATCTAGTCTCTACCATCATGGTAGAAGCCAAAACATCTCGTTCGATCATCGCATGCAACACCAACGACGCCGAAATTGTCATAACCAATGCTTAAAATCTAGTAAGGGAGGCTCCACTTTTCCGACCGACTAAAGAGGCTCTGGACATAATTACTTCTCATACAGTTCCAACGCCACAAAAATTAGCACCTCTAATAGTTCGAAAGGGAACGTTCTGAGTTCTTCCAACCTTTCAACCTCTCATACAGTTTGTCCAAGGTTAAGCTTCAAATCAACATTGGTCGCGACCTATTATTCTTGTACACACTACGCCAAAAATAAGTTTTGGCAGCACCTCTACGAAATCGCTTTTAAGAGAAAGCGTTTTCATAGGTTTAAAAAAGCGCTGCTAAAGGCCTTAGAAAGATCTCATCTTAGAAAGCGCTTTTGAAAAGCGCTGCTAAAGGTTAACCTTAGAAAGCGCTTTTCGAAAGCGTTCTTATAGCTGGCCTTAAGAAAGCACTTTTAAAAGCGCTGCTATAGGCCTATGATACGAAAGTGCTTTTAAAGGAAAAAGCGCTCTTATATATGGGCTTTAGAAAGCGCTTTTAAAAGCGCTTTCGTAGATAATTTTATAATTAAAATTAATAAACCCTATACTCACTCATTCTTTCATTCTCAGAAATCGTTCGACCGTCCCTGTTCATTTTCATCGTTCTCACCTGTAATTAGAAACCTCTATCTCTCACCGTCTCCGTCTCTCGCTGTCTCCGTCTCTGTCACCGCCTTCACCGGAAACCTCCGTCTCCGTCTCTATCGCTGCCTCACCGGAAACCTCCGTCTCCGTCTCTGTCACTATCTTGGGTCCGCCACTGCCTCACCATTTGCAGCTTCTTCAAGTGGTAAACATATTCACTTTCATCCTTTTTGTTGGTTTAGTTCCCAGTTTTGTTTGATTATTTTTGGTTTGATTGTGGTATTTTGATAATGGAACTCTGTTTGGATTTGTTAGGTTTTTTGTGCTGGTAGTGTCTTTTTTATAGATAATGGAAAATGTTTTGTGTTTTAGTGATTTGTGTTGTAATTGTTAGTTCGGGAATTTCGATTGTTCATTACAAATAATCACTGATATACTCTTGGAAGAATATTAGCTTGGTTTTGTTTGATTGTTGAAACTTTATAATTTATTAGTGCCTAAATTGAGTTGAGATTGTGATGATTTAGTTGAAATCTGTGAACTGATTTTGGATACTTAGTTTATTTGTCAACTTGTTAAAAGGAATTGGGTCGTTACACTCTCTAATTTGTCAATACTCTCCAAACTTTATATTTAGAGGTATTTCACGGATAAGAAATTGCCAATACTTAATTTGTTTGGTCAAATTATTATACATTCTGTTTTAGGGATTATTATTTCAGTTGATAAATTTTTAGATGAATATCTCCTGCTATATAACTATTTTTATGCACGAGTTTATGGACTGTGTTGGTTTGTTCTATACTCTACTATGTTTTAAACTATTTTTTAATGTTGAATGAACCTTACAAAATCTACATAGACATGAAATGAAATTTATATAAGTGTGACTACTAGTGTAACTATACATCAATGGTTGAATTTTCGTGACGTCTTGGCTGAATTTTTAATTTGAACTTGGAACGGTGACTTCGGTTATGGTGACGTTGTGAATTCAGTTTGCGTTGATATAAGTTTCTTGAATTTTTTTTATATGTTATGACTTATCCTTGAATTGTTCATATATAAGTTTATTCAATTATTTTATATGTTATGACTTATCCTTGATTTTGTTTTATATGTACAACGCTCGTTCCCTGTGTCTCCGTGAGTCTGACTTCTCGACGTTGCTGTTTGATAAATACGAGGTAAATTTCTTCCTCAAATTACTGGTATTGTGATGAATTTGTCTTAAATTGCGTGAATATGTTGCGTTTTCTTGACACATATCCATTATGTGTATACTTTGCGTTTTGACAGAAACACAGTATACTATTTTGTGCCCTAATTAGTTATTTTTGTTTAGCTTAATTAGTAAAACCATGGATAAGACATGGATATATTCCAATCGATTATCGAAAGAGTACGATAATGGGGTATCGTTAAATGAGTGTCCTAAATGTGGTGCCCCTCAATATAAGAAAAAGTTGTCTCCAGCAAAAGTCTTATGGTATTTTCCTATAATTTCGAGATTTAGACGGATGTATCATACTGAAATCGATTCAAGACAATTGACTTGGCATGCAGATGAAAGAATTATTGATGGAACATTTCGACATCCGACAGATTCACCATAATGGGTGAAAATTGATAATGATTATCCTGAATTTGGAAAAGAAGCAAGACACCTTCGCTTGGCATTGTCTACTGATGGAATGAACTCACACGGTATTCAAAGTATCTCGCATAGCACATGGCCTGTGATTCTTATGATTTATAACCTTCCTCCGTTGCTATATATGAAGCGTAAGTACATGATGTTATCTATGTTAATTTTTGGGCCTAAACAACCCGGAAATGACATAGACGTATACTTGGAACCTTTAATTGAAGATTTGAAGATTTTATGGGAGAACGGTGTGGAGGGTTATGATGGGTATAGGAAAAAAAATTCAATTTGAGGGCGATGTTGTTTGGAACAATTAACAATTTTCCAGCATACAGAAATTTATCCGAGTATAGCATTAAAGGTGAAAAAGTGTGTCCTGTATGTGAAGATGGAATCGATACGACGCGATTGAAACTTTGTCAGAAGAATGTCTTTCTCGGTCATCGTAGATTCTTAACTTCTAAACATCAATATCGTGGATGGAGAAAAGCGTTCAATGGAGATACCGAACAACGTAAAGCTCCGCTTGGATTGATAGGTGATCAAATTTTTGAAAAGGTGAAAGATGTGAGTATTCAGTTTGGTAAGCCTTTTGCACATAAAGTTGTCACAGGTGGGTGGAAGAAGAGGTCGATTTTTTTTGAATTGCCATATTGGAAATCTTTGTAAGTAAGACATTTTCTTGATGTGATGCATATTGAAAAAATGTATTTGACAGTGTTATTGGTATGTTACTCAATATAAAAGGGAAGTCTAAGGATGACCTTAACGCAAGGGAGAACATGGTATAGATGGGAATAAGAACTGAATTGGGATCCGTGAAGAAAGGAAGACAGACATATCTACCATCAGATATTAGAAGACTTGTGTCTATGAAAGACCTCAAGTTAAAGAGTTTAAAGACGCATGATTGCCATGTTATAATGGAACATTTTCTACCGATAGGTATACGTTCTATTCTGTCAGAAAAAGTAAGAAGCGCATTAACTAAATTGTGTTTTTTCTTCAAGTCAATTTTCAGTAAGGTGATCGATCCTGAGATCTTACCAACATTGCAAAAAGAAATATTTGTTACTTTGTGTGAGCTTGAAATGTATTTTCCTCCCTCGTTTTTTTGACATAATGGTTCATCTTATCGTTCATCTTGTGAAAGAGACACAATTGTGTGGACCAACTTATATGAGATGGATGTACCCTGTTGAACATTATATGAAAATATTAAAAGGGTATATGAAAAACCGAAGTCGACCAGAGGGTTGTATTGCCGAACGATACATTGTTGAAGAAGCGGTTGAGTTTTGTACTGAATATTTGTCAAATGTTCAATCAATTGGACTCCCCAAATCTCATATTGTTGAAAAAAAAAGGTAAGAAGCTAATTGGAAATAAAGTTGTGACAGTATCAAGGGTCGAACGGGATCAAGTGCATTTGTATGTTCTGTACAATCGGATTGAGGTTGAGCCGTATGTTGAAATGCACAAGGGTGTTCTTCGAGGTTTAAATCTGAATAGAAATGAGAATTGGATTGTACGAGACCACAATCGAAGTTTTATACCATGGTTTAAGGAACACATTTATTCAAAGTATCGTTCAGATCCCGCTTCAGTAATAGAAAGGTTGAGATGTTTAGCATATGGTCTAAGTTTGGTTGTGTTTTCTTATAGCGCATACGCAATTAATGGATACACATTTTATACAAAAGAACAGGATGATAAAAGTACTATACAAAATAGTGGTGTCACCTTGGTAGCTGAAGCAATGCACATATCAAGTGTGAAGGACTTAAACCCGAAATTTGCAAATCTGTCATATTTTGGGGTTATCGATCGCATTTGGGTGTTTGATTACGAGAAATTTCATATTCCTATATTTGGTTGCAAGTGGGTTGAAAATAATAATGGCATACGAATGGATAAGTCAGGATTTTTGCAAGTGGATCTTAACAGGGTGGGGTACAAAGATGAGCCTTTCATTCTAGCCTCTCAAGCTAAACAAGTGTTCTATGTCACTGATCCGACAAGTACAAAATGGTCTATAGTGCTTTTATCGAACAAAGTAATTGATGAAAACATTGGAGATCAAGGCGATATTGGTGTTAACATTGAATCTTTTACCATAAATGATCAAAACGAGAATGAATCATGTATTAGAAATGATCATAATTAGAGTATTTGGATCAATCCAACCGTCTGCATTGTTAAGAGACGAGTAGAACATATTCCTACCAAGAAAAGAAAGAGATGTTAGTGAAAAAGGTAATAGTATATATAATTATAGCTTATATCATTCGATAAAATTTAAATATATGTCATTTAATTTTTTTCTTTATAGTATATATGATTATGGATTTTTATATTTGTCATTTGATTTGATTTGATTTTTCTTTATTACAGGTCAAATGGCTAGTAATCAAGAAAATTCACAAGATGCAAATGTTCCAGAAGATACTTCAGAAAAAGATATTACACGAGGCATAACTATTATGAGGGGAATCATCCGTGATAGATATAAAGGAGTTACATATAATGTAGATTGGAATAATGAGGACCAACTAATTGGGTCTAATGCTGCAAAGTTGACAAGCTACATCGGTACACTTGTTCGTGTGCACATTCCAATCACCACTCCTAGATGGAAAAGAGGAGAGTTGGATGAGGCTAAAGAAAAAATTTGGACTGAGATAAAGGTACCATGTATGGTTGTTGTTATTTGCTTTATCTTGACGATAATGTGTTTAAATTACTTATACTAACACGCTCTATGCGTATGTTTTTATGTAGAGGTCTTTTAACATTGAAGATACCCGCAAAAGTATATAATGAGTTTGGCCGGAAAAACACACAGAGGGTGGAGAACTTTTTTAACAAAAAAGTATCTTAAATATGAGGAAGGAAATTTTCTTGAAGAGGATCCAGAAAGTCCAAAGAAATATGAGAGTTTCATTACACCTGAAGAATGGGTTGCTTTTGTAGGCTAAAGAAGATACCAGAATTTCAAGAAAGTGAGTGTCGTAAATCGCGAGATAGCGTCAAAATCCACATATCCATATAAAAAAAGTGTTTGAGATATGCACGCTTACAGGAAAAAATTGTAAGTAAATATAAATTCTACGATCTTATTAATTTTCTCAATGTGTTATAATTGATGATCTTATTATTTGTGTCAATGCGTAGTTAGAAGAGACGAAAAGTGAGGAAACATCACTACCCACACATGTGTTGTGGAAGGAAGCTCGTGTTGGCAAAGATCGAGTTGTTAATCCCGATCTTCAACATGTTTGTGATGAATGTGTAAGTATAACAATGTGTCTTTAATTAAATTATATTAAATGTTTATTAATATAATTAATTTTTTATCTCCACTAATAATTTTCGATATGTAAATGAATTACAGGAGACCCTATCGCAATCGGTATCCACAGGTGAGGACCAGGATACCAGGAGCGTACTTAGTCAAGCACTAAATGTTGCTGAGTATCCGGGTCAGGTGAGGGGTAAAGGTCATGGTGTGACTCCAACCTCTTTGTATAAGAATCCAAGAGAAAAAATCCTAACAATGTAGAAGTGATGCAAACATTGCAGGAATTACAAGCGCAAGTCCGTGAATTGCAGAAGGATAAAGAGAGATATATGGCAGAAAAGAGCAGTTCACAGTTGAAAGAAACTAGTGACAAAGCTAGTATCAACTGTCAACATAAATTTCTCGAGGTAATTAAGATGATAATCCATTGGAGAAAGTTTAATTGTAATTTATAAAGGAAGTGAACTGAACAATATAGATCTGTTTATTATTACATAATTTTTTTAGTCACTTCTAACGGTTATTATTGGTTTAGGGCATTTCATCTTGTCAGCTATACCTATCGTCACCGACTTATCGGCTAGTTGGCAAGGGAAAAGTGCACAACACTTTGGGAGATTAACTTCACCATAGACCTCTCCCGGATGGACACATGAAAGTATCGGTTGATGTTTCTTTAGATCTTGATGCGTTGCTACCGATACCTGACATTGTTGTTGAGACCACATTGCTGCGAGATACAGTAGGATCTTTTGTTGCATGGCCATCAGACCTTATTTTCATAGATGATGTATGTTGAAAACCATTATGAATCTTTAAGTATTCAACTGACAGTTCTGACCTCATTTTTTTACATGGTAATTTTAGACTCCTACAAAACCCGCATCTAAGGATAAAGGGATTTTGCAGCACGGTGAGTCTGTTGCATCACAAAAAGAGGTACGTTTAAAGTGTTAATTATATGATCCAAATAAAAAACTGCATAACTTTATAGTTTACCTAAGTCTATATGATTTTTAGGCACCTTTTCAAGGGTCACAACAAGTGAGCCAGAAAGTTAGTAGGGTACCACCCAAGAAAAGGGTTCCGGTCAGAAAATTTGTGCCTAGATTCCGGCAGTGTCTTGAAACACTAGTGGGAACATCAGATTTGATGAATGGTGGTATTCGTCAAATGGATATGGATGCAGGTATCTTTGGTTTTCCTTGCACCAAAACAATTGGACAAGAGGACATGGAAATATTTTTTCTTCATAGAGAATTAGGCGTCAGTGTTATGCACTCATACATCCGGTAACCCGATCAATATATTATTTAATTGGTTGAACATTTTTCTTAAACATTTCAATGAAAATAGTCCAATAATAATTATGTTTTTATTTAAGGTCGTTATATGACAAATTGATGCGCGTGAATCAATTGTCAAATAGATTCCATTTCGTGTCTTCCTCCCGTGTTAGCGGAGAGACAATTGCTAGGGAATCGGCGTCAGTAAGAGAGCACTTAGTCGAGAGATTCATGACAACTGGCAGTACAGAAAGCTTGTATCTTTTGGCGTATAATACTATTCCTACAGGGTTATATTTTCATTCTAAGTTCATTTTAATATTTATATTTTTTGCATGAAAATTTTCATCTAGATTGTTGTTTTAATTTATAGATCTCACTGGTTGTTGGTTGCTATCGATCCTATAAAAGAAATGGTCTATTATCTGAATTCGATTGACGGTGATTGGACAAATTATCCAGATATGAAGTTAATATTGATACATAAGTGAGATTATTCTAAATATTCGTGTGTATTTATATATTTAATTACTTCTGTGACATTGTTCTAAACATATATTTTTATTTTGTTAGAGCAATATAAGTATTTCGATGTCAAAGAGAAGTTCGGGTACCACGGTCTAAATCAAACAACATTAACTGGATCAAAGTGCAGGTATATTAACTTCCACAATTTTGCTTATACTATTTATGCTACTTGATAAAACAAGACAACTATATATACTAATTTGTTTTTCTATGTAGTGTCCTCAACAACAAAACGACATAGATTGCGGATACTTCGCTTTGAAGTTTATCAAAGAAATCCTTCAAATGAATCAAATAGAGATTTCAGTCACGGTATGGATTTATAACTTAGGATTTGTTTTATTATTTATCAGATATTTCATATAATTTATTATTTTTAACTAAATCATGCATATTATTTGTTTTTTTATGTAGTACTTCGATGAACACAAGTGTGCATATTACACGAAACTTCAGTTGGAAGAACTTAAAGAGGAATTGTGTCAATATTTTATTGAGCAAAAAATCCTATAAGGTATGAATACATTATTGTGTGAAAATGGTTACGAATACATTGTTGTGTGAATATAATACTTACCGTGTTATTATGTTCATATCTTGCAGGACCAGGACCTTGAATATATAATCGATCGTGTTTTATTCATACATTCGGACTGATTTAGTTATTGTTATAGTTGTTTTGTTAGGGTTGATTTTGGTAATGTTAAAAGTATGTGAATTGAATTACAATGGTGTATATATATTTTGGATAACAATGGTATATAATGGTATTTGTATATAATCTCTTTGTTGAAATAACGGGATTAGAATTGTAAATTACCGGTTTATGAATTACAGGTATATGAATTACAGATTTATGAATTACAGGTTTATGAAATAATGCTGCAAACAAATGCAGGTTTAAAAATTATATAAATTTTTGGTTTTTCAGTAAAAACCCTAAGAAAGTGCTTTTTCAGTAAAAACGCTGCCTTAGGCCATCTATGAAAGCACTTTTTGAGTAAAAACGCTACCTAAGGTATACATAAGAAAGCGCTTTTAAAAGCGTTTTCATAGGTAGGCCTAAGGCAACGCTTTTTATCAAAAAAACGCTTTCATAAGTGGCCTAAGGTAGCGCTTTTACTGAAAAAGCGCTTTCTTAGGGTGCCTACAGAAAGCATAAAAGGCATTCTAAAGTAGGCCTAAGAAAGAGCTTTTCCAGAAGAAAAAAACGCTGCTAAAAGTCTACTTAAGAAAGCACTTTTTAGGAAAAAACGCTGCCTTAGGTAGACCTACGAAAGCGCTTTTGTCTAAACAAAAAGTGCTGCTAAAACCTATAGCAACGCCACCTAAGCGCTTTCAAAGCCCAAAAAAGCGCTTTCGTAGGTCTTTTATGGCGTAGTGACATTAAATGTTCTATAATCGCCAACACATAAAAGCTAATTTAGATATGCAATGGGAAAACAATTTGGTTAACAACTTCTATAACCTAGTACAGTAGCCAAATTCACAATTCCTCCCAAAAGGATACTTCGATTAAAGAAAACTTGCAGTTCACTTCCCTTAAGGATAATGTTTTTTCCAAGAACAGATTCATGAGATGAGCATAAAGGCAAGTCAAAGCCTAACCTCATCGACATTGTTATAGCACTCAAGTTCGCTCATAGATTTCCATATTACATCATTATCAAGGACACTAAAATCTTCCTCATGGATTAGGAGAGAGAGGAGAGAGTTGCACGCCACCATATGACTTTCATCAACAGTGGTCACCATTGAAACCACCCGGCTGAACTTCCAACTGATAGAGGTGTATCAATGGAGTCACCATCGAACGTCTTTTATCTCGCGAAGGAGAAAGGAAAACATCGAGTAAACCTGAAGGCGAGAAATCGCGTTCCTACGACCGAGAGATCGAGAGAATCTAGGTAAGGGAGTTAGTTACGCGAGGGGAAGGGATTAGCACCCCACGCGCCCTTAGTACTCTACGGTATCCACTTCTATTTCTAGCTAAAGGGTGTGTTACATCTATCTATGCTTAATCGTTACAATGCATGCAAAAGTAAAGGAAAAAAAATAAAGAAACCACGGGGAAAAGAAAGAATTATTTACAAGTTGTGCTCGATCGAGCCCCGCGACAAGATGCCTATGTATTCCCTCGTACAATGGGAAAGTCATAGAGTCGTAGTTTGGCTCACTTGTTTTGGTGAGTTTTGTGTTTTTTACTTATCAAAAGGTTTTAAAAACAAAAGAAAATACGCCCGAAGGCGAAAAAAGTTTATCTTGGTTGGTTGCTTTTATCTTGAAAAAAGAGTTTAAACTATTATTAAGTGTTTTTGTTTTCAAAAAGAAAAAGAAGCAAGTTTTAGTTTTAATTACATGCAAGGATGCAAAAGAAACTAGCAAAACAAAAGGGAGACTAGCTAGTACTAACCCTAATGTTGTCATGCAAAGATTGGACCTATGGTTGAGGATGTAAGGGAATATCTACCTATGTCAACATGCAAAGGATGCAAATCCTAATGTCTAGGCTCGAGAGCTATCCTAACCGAGCGGTTCTAAGGAAAAGTTATCCTATATCCGTCTTGGTTGAGGAACCAAGGGATGCAAGGGGATGAAGCAATCAAGTGTTTTGGCAGAAGCACATAAGCAATGCAATACGCAAACAAATGTCAAACAATTGCAGGCATAGCCTACGGAGCAAATGATGCGAGTTCTGTAGTAAATGCGAACTCCAGGAATGAGCGGAGAGTTAGAATAGGGAACTATGGCCATTTTTGTAATCGACTCGATAGGAATAGTAACACGATTCACGTGCACCATACAAGACATGGACTAGAACTGCAGGGGACGACTGCCGACCCTTTCCACTTGCCCCATATATCATGACTTGATAGCATGAAAAATAAAAATGCAGGTCTTTGCGTAGTGGTGTCATGTTGGGTGTCCTAACCATTTGACATATGCAAGCACAATTGTAAACACTTACTTAAAATCGCCTCCCTATGCATGGATGAGGACTTTAAACAACCCAATCACAATTAGCACACAGAAGCGCCCTAAACGGGTCTTTAAATAAACTAGAGGGGTTCCTGAACATGCTCCAACTACGGAAGCCCCATCATGCATCTCTATTCCTACTTCTCATGGAAAAAGAAAGCTGTAAATCCCTACTTCTCATGATATCTAGGAAAGTTGTAAGAGAATACGGTAAATGGTGTAGAAACTACCAAACAGATATATATTCCAAAGTGCATTGTGAGCTAAAGAAATACTCCGGAAAACTTCAAGTACTTTAGCCATGTAATAAGAGTAAATCGGTGAGAAGCACTCAAGGTATCGAAAACAAGCGGAATACGCGTTCATACGTATCCGAAGTAATAGCACCTGCAAGAGAAAAGAGATCCCAACAAACAGCCAATAGAATGTACGTGTATGCACAAGCCAAGGAACGTGTGTATACACATTCTAATCAAGGTATACCTGCAAGAACGGAGTTAGACCGAAGAAACAGATAATAGGATGTATATGTGGGTATACAAGCACAAAACACTTGTAAGAAAGGAGTTAAACCCAAAAAGCGGACAATAAAATGTATACGTGGGTATACAAGCGTAAAACACCTGCAAAAAGGGAGTTAGACCCAAAAAGTAAGCAAAAGGAATGTATACGTGGATATACAAGCGTAAAATATCGAAATATTATGTCATATGTATTTACAACACAAGCTCCTGCATCAAATACATCTCAGACAATATTCAAGAGTGTTAGAACATATGATGTTTGTATTTGAAATTGAGAAAGAAAAGAATTTTCATTTCCAAGTCGCGCTAAGCCTGGTATTTGGCGCTAAGTGTGACACCCCAAGTAAATCGATTATTAAATAATTACGATTTTTAATTATTAATTTAATTAGGAATGTAATATTTAATATTTTGGATTATTGGAAGTCAATTGAATTAAATGGAAGTGGGTTTATTGGTGGTATGACGAATAAAGTGAGGGTGTGAGGAGTAAAAGACTCTACTCACATTAATTATGTTATTTTTATTATGTTAGAATAATAAAAGAAATAAAAGAAGGAAAAGAGGAAAAAAGATCTTTTGGAGAAAACTCACCGACGTGGAATTGAGAAGAGGAGAAAAGGAGGAAGACCTAAGGTGTCGGAATTCAAGAACCCACAAGGTAAGGGTGATTTCGATTGATTATGGTTTATTATCGGTTTTGATTTTAATATTATAGATCATAGCATGTTAGGAAATCTATGTTTAGGGATTTCTAAGTTTCCATGGGTGTATACCTAATGGTGTCGATGATGTCGTGGTCGAATGTATAGATTAATGGATCCGTATGATATAGGATCATTCTTGACGGATAAAACATGTTATATTGTATGTTATTGATGATGAATGAGTGAATTTATGGTGTCGGAATGTGTGCAACGTTTTGGAATAAAGAGGAAATGGTTTTGGGAAAATAATGTGTCAAAACTAAATTTTTGGGTCGATGGTCGTGGAACCGGTTCCCGGAGAACCCGGTTCCAGCTTTTAAAATGGTGAAAATGGTATTTTTGAACTCGTGAACCCTCGTGTGGAGGAACCGGTTCCACGTTAATTTTCCGAAAATGAAATTTTACTGGAACCGGTTCCCTACGGAGGAACCGGTTCCCCATACATTTTCCAGGGGGGTATTTTGAGTTGTGGGAACCGGTTACTCGGGAGGAACCGGTTCCATCGAAACTTTGAAAATTTTCCAAACTTTAAAATTCATAACTTTCAAACCGTAAGTCCGTTTTGAGCGCCGTTTTGGAAGTTGTTTCTTAAATTTAATGCTCTATCTTATAAAATGGAAAGATTTTCTAAAAGTTGAAATTATTTTGAAAAAGAGGCAAATTTCGAAACAAACAATTATTGACTGATGCACTTTGAGGTACATGTAGTGAAACTGTGGTGATGAGTATATTGATCTTGAGTGAATGTAAAGCGTGTTATCTGTGGTTATTTGTATGCATGATGGTTGGAATATCATGTTTTGAGTTTGATTCGGTTTATGATGATTGGTGTATTCATGAATTGTATTGATATCATGTGTTTGTTGGTGTTGTATATGCCTGATGGTTGTTGACCTTAGTTGTCATTGTTGTGATATATACTGGTGATAGTCTTACCAATTGAAGGGTAAGTGTTTGGCATATTTATGCTCGGTGATGAATTATTTCATGATAGGTGATTATATCATGTTGATTGGTTTGCATGTTTATGCTGATGTTAGATGTATGCATGATTGGTTGATATATCATGTTGATTGTTGTGATTCAGTTATGTTAAATGAATGTATACATAGACTGATTAATGTTGCATGCTGGTGATGTGCGTGTGAAGCAACTCGTTTTTTTTAAAAAAAAATCATCTAATGAATTTTCAAAAACAAACAGTGAAATCGCCACCTAATTTTATTTGTTCTAAAAGAAGAACGGGAAAATATAGATAAAACCCACGAATAAAGGATAAGACGGTTTACGAAATTAAGAGATATAGGTTCGGGAGTTGGTTATGTAAGGGGAAGGTATTAGCACCCCTTACATCCATCGTACTCGATGGTACCCATTTAGTTCAAAGTGTGTTTGTGTGTTTTTGTGAAATTTTACAATCTTCTAAGTTTAAAAATGAGAACGAAAGGTAGAAGAAATGTTTTTATTATTTTGAGTTTGACACGGTTTTGAAACCGCGTGCCTACGTACTCCCTCGTGCAATGGGAAAGTCAAAACTCCGTAGTTCTTCTAAAAAATGATTGTTTGTTGATTGATTTTAAATGAAAAGACAAGTCGTCATTTTTAAAGGAGAAGACTCGTCTAACGTCCACAAGGTGTGATAAAGAATAAAGGACTACGCACCAACATGAGGGAGGGTTTGAGAACACCTCTAGTACTCAAGTGGAGAAGTCGAAAACCTTGGGAATAGAGGAAGAAGCATCTCAATTATAAATGAGTCATGTCTAATCTTGAAAAGGTTTAACGGTAAAGGGTGCTTGGAGCGCACGAAAGAAGTTTGAATGGGTTGGAATTAATTTTAAATTGTGGATGACAAGTACCAAAACGTTGGGATATCCTCTAACGATTCAATACTCGAGATCGGTGATTGAGGTCAACCGATCATCTCTCATCCAAAATCTTTATTATGAAAAGAGTGAGGTGAAACAAAATTCACTTTTATTAAGTGTATGGAATAAAGTATTTAAGTCATTGGGTTACCCTCTAATGGCCCAAATACTTTACATTTTAATTAAATCGTCGGGCTATCCTCTAACGATTTACTTAAATACCATAGCACCATGTTTTTTATTTCAGAACATGGATTTGAAGTTTCTCAATTTATTGGGTTACCCTCTAATCAATTAGAAACTTCGATTTGTTTTAATCGTTGGGCTAACCTCTAACCATTAAAACAAATCTTATCCAAGTGTTCTTTTTTTGTAGAAATTCATTTTTGAAAATAACTCGACGTTGGATCGAGGTTTGAGAAGAAGACTCGACATTGGATCGAGTTTTTATTGAAAAGTGTTTTAAGTACTTGGTGAATGGAGAAAGAATCAGGGACCAAGATAATTGTAAATAACAAATAAAATCGACAAAGCCCATACAAGGTGGCCAACACAAACGATAAAGCGATTTACATTGTGTAAGTGCATGCACGAAATAAATTTAATCAACTAATTAAACAAAATTTAATCAAGTAATTAGTTAAATAAAATTAATTAGATTGACTAATTAATTTTAAATAACCTAATTAGATAATTAAATAATGTTTAACTAATCAATTAAAGTCTCATTGTAAGCCCAAGAGTAAGCGTGGTGTGTGCACAAATGTGTGGCCGTTGTGACGCTTCAAAGCTTTGTCAACTCAAGGTATGAAAATGGCTCGCAATCGAGTATTAGTTTGAAATGTTTTGGTTTGTGCACATGTGAATGAATAATTAAATGATAAAGCGATAAAATATTTACTAATTATTACATCATGTGGGGATGGGGATACAAATTTACAAATGGGGATTGAATCGAAGAATTACAAGTCCTTATAAAATGTACAAATGAGAATAGAAACAATTCAATACTTAACAAAAATAAATATAAGAGATGAATAGCTAAAAGAAAATATTTTTGAGAATTTTAAAATATTGAAATAAAAATTAAAATAAAAATAAAAAAATGAATTTTTTATAAGAAAATAAATTTAATAGGATAAATTCTAAATCTAAGATCTTATGTTCTTTTTTTTATTTTAAGACAAAGTTTTGAGTAAATAAAATAAAACTAAATCTATATATTTTTTGTGTCTTTGAAAATTATTTTGGAGATCTAAAATATATCATTTCTAGTATCAATCAATAAAAGCAATACTATTTCTAAAAAAAACCTAACAACTAAAATAAAATCTTTTTGTTCTTTTAAAATAATTTTGAGTAAATAAAACTAAATCTATATATCTTTTTTTTTTTATCTTTTGAAAATTATTCTGAAGATCTAAAATATATTATTTCTAGTATCAATAAAAGCAATATTATTTCTTAAAAAAAACTTAACAACTAAAATAAAAAATAAAATCTTTTTGTTCTTTTAAAATAATTTTTTGAGTAGATAAAATAAAATCTATATATCTTTTTTGTATCTTTGAAAATTATTTTGAAGATCTAAAATATATTACTTCTATTTTATTTACAAAGAGAAAGCAATACATTTAATCATAGTTAACTAAAAATATACATAAAAAAAGGTAGGTGGGTGTGAAATTCATATGGGGTGTATTAAGTACTTGGGCCAGATTGACTCATGGCAGAAGGTCCAAATCTGAACAGAACAAACCCTAAAATCCTATGTTAGCCGCCACATGTCCTTATCATATGCCAACATAATTACTACTTATTATTTATTTAAAACAAAACAATAAACAGAGTAAAAGAAAAGAAGAAGAAAAATGTCAAACTCTCTCTCTCTCGCTTATCACTAGTTTCACACGCTTCAGTCATCTATTCGCTACTTCCTCTGTTCTTCTTCTATCTCTCTCGCTATTTCTCCATGTTTCATTGACAATCAACAACAATCAAGATATCTATAACCCTAAGCCCCAATTTCGAAATTATGTTCAGAATTTACAAATTACGGCAGAAAGTCAAAGAATCGCAAAAACACAACAACAGATAAACAAGAAAGCAAAGAAAAACCAGGTAATATTAAAACTCAATTTCGGATCCTGTTTCCGTTCACCTTAGTCTCTTCTTCTTCTTCTGATTTCTTTCTGAAATTCTGCGATCTGTGTGATTCTGGTTTTGTTGTTACTGTTGAACGTTGCTTTTGCTTCGATTTCTGGAAGTACTCTGTTTGAGTTTATTGTGATTTTTTCGGTCTTATGTTTTTGAGTTTATTTTTGTCGTGGTATGAAGGTTTGGAGTTGAATGGTGAGTTGTTGTTTGGAGTGTGGAAGTGTTCGATGGCAGTAAGGGATGGAGGGTGACTGGAAGTAGGGGGTTATGGAGGATATGGTTTATGAGATTTGTAAGGGTGTGATTTTGGTTCAGAACGAGGAATTTAGGAAGCTTTTCATTTTTTATTTTTATGGTGAATGTTGTTGACTGCAACAAGACCTCAGGAAATGCAAATGAGGATAAAACACTCTTGCTATGCATGATTTTGTGATGCATGATGTATGAATGATCTATGCATGTAGTATGTAATGCAAAACATTTATGACAACGGAGATTGACTCTTTTGTGGAGGTAAAATGGGAACTCTGATTCCTCAACACGGAGAACACTGCCAACTCTGCTTGGAGACAAAATGTCTTGAGAAACACTTCTAACACACTTGTGAATTGCATTGAAATGATGATCCTTGAAGGGAGGACTGCAACGCTGCTTAAGGATTGCCCCAGATTAGCTGATTGTTGAGGATAAACCGATCATGGCTTCAACTCTTGAAATGACTGAGGGGAAAGGAGTGCCCCGGTATAAGTCTTGAAAAAGATCTTCTGATTAAAACAATTCTGATAATGACTTGCACTGAGCAACAAATCTTGAACTGATTCACAACAGGATCCGAAAAATACTTGCCCCTGATTAGGACCGCTGACCAAGTTTCATAATAGTTTGGACTTCCTTGATGAGGAAAGCTTGTTTGCAAGCAAAAATTGTTTATTCAAACATGGTAAATTTAATGCAAAGTTCATGCAAAAGTTTTGAAATAAAAATCATTTTCGAATGATGTAATTGTTGTATAAGAAAATGGATCACCGTTAAAACACACGGTTTAAAAATTTAAAAGTAAAAGAGAAAACAACGGTGTAAATATACCAAGGCAATTGTTTTGCAAAAGACCTTAGGAGTCATATTACGCAACCTTGTTGTAGTATGCTTTCAAAAGAGACCGCTTCAATTAGGTCTTTTGAGGGTCAGAGCGTGGTCCACGGTTTAAGAAACAAAGGATAAAGGCTCAAAATTTATTTGTACCCGACCCAATCTTCGTGATGTTCTTCACCCCACGCTCAATTAAATCGATTGTGCACTCGGCCAATAGATTTTGGATTGTACACGATAGTGATGATGGCTCGTGTCGATATATTCTTGGGATAATAACTTTTTTTTTTTTTTTTTTGTGCAACATTTTGCTGTTTGAGGACTTTGGTCAACTCCTGCTTGAATTTGTCATTCCCGACTTTTGCCCGAACTGTTCTTTAGATTACGGTCATGGGATGCCCTAAATTTTTATCTACATTTTTGAAAGACAGGATCGCTTGACTTTTCTCGATTCGGAGAACCATCATCATCACTTTTTGACTTGGATGACATCTTCGACACTTCTTTGATGTGTGTGAAGGAAACTTGTAGGTGCAACCTTTATTGAAAGGTGTCTTGAATAAATGCACAACTGAATTAAACTGAGAATTACCACCCTGGTTAAAATTGTGGGTTTTTTTTTTTTGTATAGAAAGAGACTCCAACTTCTAGGCTCAAGGGTTGACAAGGGACTAACTTCCTTATTTCTCCAGTGTTTGGGAATTGAAACAATGCTCAGATATCATCAGAAAGTTTTATTCGAAAGCATACCAACATCAATTATGGGTATTTTGTTTTATCATCCTCCTCCAATCTTTGCAAAACAAAAGTTCGGTAAAGAAATTAAACAGGAAACTATATATTCGAAAAGAAAGAAAACAAAATTATTTGAATCAAAAGAGTGCAATGCTCATTTCATTAAAATTAACTTGAAATTACAAACAAGATCCGAAAGCAATAATTTAACATAAACTAGGAAAATGCAAGAAAGAAACATGGCCTAGTGACTAATCGCCATAAGGATGAGTCATCTGTCGAAACACGGCTTTAGGAGGTGACATGGGATACTTTGGCCCATTCTTCACCACTTTTTCCGGCAACGGATTATTGATAACATTTGGTGGAGGATCTCCAAAACTTATCTCCTTGCTTCGATTAGCTCTTGAACTCTAGCCTTCAAGCAGCTGCCCAAATCGTGACCAGCAGCTCCCTGATGGAACTCACAATGAAGATCAGTCCTGAATCCGACTGGGAGAGGATCTCGAGGAGTCAGAGGCCTAGTTGTGATTAGACCTAGTTCAACCAACCGAGGATACAATTCAGTTGTGTTATTGGGATATGGTCAAATTGACCCCTACTTCTTGCATTACGGTTCTGATTTTGTCCAACAGCTTGGCGTTGAGGAATCTGGATTGGTTGAACCTTGACTGCAGGAGTGACAACATCTACTTGTGGTTGGTCATAATATTGAGGCCTACGGCGAGGTCCTCCTCTTTCAATTCTGACAGCATTAGTTTCACCATCTTTCTTCTTATGGAAGTTTCCAAAGGATTTCTTGGCACCACCGAGGGTTCACCATGACACTTTTCCTCTCTTAATTCCTCTTCTAGCCTTTGGCCAATAGTTACTAAATCTGTGAAGCGGGATGACACACTACCAATCATTTTCTCCCAATAGAAAGGAGACAAGGTATCCATAAATAAACCAGTGAGCTCTTTCTCAGATAAAGGTGGTTCAACTTGTGAGGCCAACTCTCTCCACCGTTGAGCGTATTCCTTAAAAGATTCCTTATCATTCTGAGACATGTTTTGCAATTGACGGCGATCAGGAGCCATGTCAAGATTGTAGTGGTATTGTTTCATGAAAGCATTAATCAGATCTTGGAAGCATTGAATATGGTCTTTCTCAAGTCCCATATACCATTTCAATGAAGCTCCACTCAGGCTATCTTGGAAACAGTGGATAAGAAGCTTGTCATTCCTCGTATAAGCGACATTTTCCAAGTACATCAAGAATGACTTTTGGACAAGTGTGCCTTTGTATTTCTCGAAATCGGAGTTTTGAACTTATGAGGCATAACCAGATCAGAAACCAGGCACATGTTTTCTGCAGCAATACCAAAGACATCGTTGCCTTCCATAGCTCTCATCCTTCTTTCTAGAGTCTGATATTGCTCGCGGACTTCTTCAAGTTCATTAAAATCTTCTCGGCTCACACTTCGTGGAGTGTCGACGGTAATCAAAGAGAGGATTCATAAGCAACTTGTGCGTGAGTTGATGCACAAAAGGTCGAAGAGGAGCAAGATGCATGATCGGTTGAGGCTCGAAAACGAGCTCGGAAACCGGTCGGGAAGACTCGCCAACCATTGGAGTAGTTGAGGTGGAACGTAATTTCGGTAACCCAAAGTAAGTAATCGCATCCGAGAAGACCGAGGATCAACAATTTGAGACTTGAAATTACAGTCCTTTGAGGTTGTTCACCTCTGGTGATTAGAACTTGCATCATTTCGGTAAGTCTAGTCATGCCTGACTTCAACTCATCGATTTCCATTTGGACTTCTGCATTGTGTTGTTCTTGGTATTCCATTCTTCTCTTGACGTTGGCTCTAGTTCCGTGCTCGTGCAGAGGAATCAACTTGACAGTAAATCAACAACTGAAGATGGAGACAGACGAAATGAGTCTTTTGACAACTTGGATGTATGCATGAAATATACAGATGGATGCAAAGAAATGTAATGTCATCAATGAAAAAGACGTGATGAAATGCAATGTTACATATATAAAATGGAATGCAACATAATAACAGTAACAGGTTCACAGGGATGTGAAACAGGGATGGTACAGGTAATCAAACAACTTAACTAGGTGGGCTCCTACGATAGGATGGCTCTAAGTTTTCTACCCAATACTTCCCCATGGGATGGTTTTAAAGTTTTCTGCTAAGTGTTTCTCGGAGTCTCAGATCCCCTTTTAACAAACACTATCATCACGCGAGAGGCCTACGTGGTAACAGTATTTGGAAAAGTATACCCCAAGAAACGGCTCTTAACAGGATGCTCAAAATCTTGAGTGTTTGGTCTCGGTTAGGACAACATGAACAAACTTAGAGTTATAGGTCATTTGTCCAAAGATTGATGTCCTGCGCTATCGCGGGCCAACAACCTCCTTAAAACAACCAACTCTAAGCCGGAGTCTTCGCTTCGGGCCAACAAGACAATGGAGTCAGGTGGACCTAGGCTACGCAACCCCTCTATTCCTAAAAAAGGTGACCTAGAAGCCTGGGTAGTGGGCTTATCTATGCATCAATAATCCCATCAAGAATTCCCACACAATGGATATATAAACAAGATAATAAATAAAGCATAGAAAAATAAATAACTGAAACATAAACATAAGATAAAGTACAAAGAAGAAAGTAAAATAAAACGATAAACACACAACCACACAAAGAACTAAACTAGGGTTAACTCGCTTGAGAAATTTTCCCCAGTGAAGTCGCCAACTGAAGCAACTCGTTTTTTTTAAAAAAAAATCATCTAATGAATTTTCAAAAACAAACAGTGAAATCGCCACCTAATTTTATTTGTTCTAAAAGAAGAACGGGAAAATATAGATAAAACCCACGAATAAAGGATAAGACGGTTTACGAAATTAAGAGATATAGGTTCGGGAGTTGGTTATGTAAGGGGAAGGTATTAGCACCCCTTACATCCATCGTACTCGATGGTACCCATTTAGTTCAAAGTGTGTTTGTGTGTTTTTGTGAAATTTTACAATCTTCTAAGTTTAAAAATGAGAACGAAAGGTAGAAGAAATGTTTTTATTATTTTGAGTTTGACACGGTTTTGAAACCGCGTGCCTACGTACTCCCTCGTGCAATGGGAAAGTCAAAACTCCGTAGTTCTTCTAAAAAATGATTGTTTGTTGATTGATTTTAAATGAAAAGACAAGTCGTCATTTTTAAAGGAGAAGACTCGTCTAACGTCCACAAGGTGTGATAAAGAATAAAGGACTACGCACCAACATGAGGGAGGGTTTGAGAACACCTCTAGTACTCAAGTGGAGAAGTCGAAAACCTTGGGAATAGAGGAAGAAGCATCTCAATTATAAATGAGTCATGTCTAATCTTGAAAAGGTTTAACGGTAAAGGGTGCTTGGAGCGCACGAAAGAAGTTTGAATGGGTTGGAATTAATTTTAAATTGTGGATGACAAGTACCAAAACGTTGGGATATCCTCTAACGATTCAATACTCGAGATCGGTGATTGAGGTCAACCGATCATCTCTCATCCAAAATCTTTATTATGAAAAGAGTGAGGTGAAACAAAATTCACTTTTATTAAGTGTATGGAATAAAGTATTTAAGTCATTGGGTTACCCTCTAATGGCCCAAATACTTTACATTTTAATTAAATCGTCGGGCTATCCTCTAACGATTTACTTAAATACCATAGCACCATGTTTTTTATTTCAGAACATGGATTTGAAGTTTCTCAATTTATTGGGTTACCCTCTAATCAATTAGAAACTTCGATTTGTTTTAATCGTTGGGCTAACCTCTAACCATTAAAACAAATCTTATCCAAGTGTTCTTTTTTTGTAGAAATTCATTTTTGAAAATAACTCGACGTTGGATCGAGGTTTGAGAAGAAGACTCGACATTGGATCGAGTTTTTATTGAAAAGTGTTTTAAGTACTTGGTGAATGGAGAAAGAATCAGGACCAAGATAATTGTAAATAACAAATAAAATCGACAAAGCCCATACAAGGTGGCCAACACAAACGATAAAGCGATTTACATTGTGTAAGTGCATGCACGAAATAAATTTAATCAACTAATTAAACAAAATTTAATCAAGTAATTAGTTAAATAAAATTAATTAGATTGACTAATTAATTTTAAATAACCTAATTAGATAATTAAATAATGTTTAACTAATCAATTAAAGTCTCATTGTAAGCCCAAGAGTAAGCGTGGTGTGTGCACAAATGTGTGGCCGTTGTGACGCTTCAAAGCTTTGTCAACTCAAGGTATGAAAATGGCTCGCAATCGAGTATTAGTTTGAAATGTTTTGGTTTGTGCACATGTGAATGAATAATTAAATGATAAAGCGATAAAATATTTACTAATTATTACATCATGTGGGGATGGGGATACAAATTTACAAATGGGGATTGAATCGAAGAATTACAAGTCCTTATAAAATGTACAAATGAGAATAGAAACAATTCAATACTTAACAAAAATAAATATAAGAGATGAATAGCTAAAAGAAAATATTTTTGAGAATTTTAAAATATTGAAATAAAAATAAAAATAAAAATAAAAAAATGAATTTTTTATAAGAAAATAAATTTAATAGGATAAATTCTAAATCTAAGATCTTATGTTCTTTTTTTTATTTTAAGACAAAGTTTTGAGTAAATAAAATAAAACTAAATCTATATATTTTTTGTGTCTTTGAAAATTATTTTGGAGATCTAAAATATATCATTTCTAGTATCAATCAATAAAAGCAATACTATTTCTAAAAAAAACCTAACAACTAAAATAAAATCTTTTTGTTCTTTTAAAATAATTTTGAGTAAATAAAACTAAATCTATATATCTTTTTTTTTTTATCTTTTGAAAATTATTCTGAAGATCTAAAATATATTATTTCTAGTATCAATAAAAGCAATATTATTTCTTAAAAAAAACTTAACAACTAAAATAAAAAATAAAATCTTTTTGTTCTTTTAAAATAATTTTTTGAGTAGATAAAATAAAATCTATATATCTTTTTTGTATCTTTGAAAATTATTTTGAAGATCTAAAATATATTACTTCTATTTTATTTACAAAGAGAAAGCAATACATTTAATCATAGTTAACTAAAAATATACATAAAAAAAGGTAGGTGGGTGTGAAATTCATATGGGGTGTATTAAGTACTTGGGCCAGATTGACTCATGGCAGAAGGTCCAAATCTGAACAGAACAAACCCTAAAATCCTATGTTAGCCGCCACATGTCCTTATCATATGCCAACATAATTACTACTTATTATTTATTTAAAACAAAACAATAAACAGAGTAAAAGAAAAGAAGAAGAAAAATGTCAAACTCTCTCTCTCTCGCTTATCACTAGTTTCACACGCTTCAGTCATCTATTCGCTACTTCCTCTGTTCTTCTTCTATCTCTCTCGCTATTTCTCCATGTTTCATTGACAATCAACAACAATCAAGATATCTATAACCCTAAGCCCCAATTTCGAAATTATGTTCAGAATTTACAAATTACGGCAGAAAGTCAAAGAATCGCAAAAACACAACAACAGATAAACAAGAAAGCAAAGAAAAACCAGGTAATATTAAAACTCAATTTCGGATCCTGTTTCCGTTCACCTTAGTCTCTTCTTCTTCTTCTGATTTCTTTCTGAAATTCTGCGATCTGTGTGATTCTGGTTTTGTTGTTACTGTTGAACGTTGCTTTTGCTTCGGATTTCTGGAAGTACTCTGTTTGAGTTTATTGTGATTTCTGTTTTCGGGTCTTATGTTTTTGAGTTTATTTTTGTCGTGGTATGAAGGTTTGGAGTTGAATGGTGAGTTGTTGTTTGGAGTGTGGAAGTGTTCGATGGCAGTAAGGGATGGAGGGTGACTGGAAGTAGGGGGTTATGGAGGATATGGTTTATGAGATTTGTAAGGGTGTGATTTTGGTTCAGAACGAGGAATTTAGGAAGCTTTTCATTTTTTATTTTTATGGTGAATGTTGTTTTCGCAGAGGGAGTATATGTTGTTTCTGTGAATAAAAGAAGGATGATTTGGTTATGTTCATTGTTCGTTCCCCTTGATGAAGGGTAAAGGTGTTGTTTTATAGATGAAAACTTGGATGAAAACTTAGGCACAAAGCTTTGAGGTACAAACTGTACAAGAATTAGCTGGAATATTGTTGGTGGAATGGTAGTGGTATAAGAGTGATTTTGTACAATCTGCAGGTAGTGGAGAGGAGTGAACTTGAGGAGTGGAATTGCTGTTGTGAAAATTGTACAATTTGTTATGGTTTTGTTGTTTTGTGACTGATTTTATGTTTTGGTTTGAATTCTACAGGTTGGACAATAGAACGTACAGAAGCAATGGAGACTCAAAACAATTTATTTTTTTATTATTGCAAAGAAAATGTTTTAATAGCCTTTTTTAATGATATGAGTTATTATAAAATAAAAAAAAAAAAGTACATGGTGATGCTTGTAAAAAGAAAAGAAAATTCTAAGATATGTCAATATACAATAGATAAAAAATGCTATAATTAAATTAAATGCATCTAAAATAATAACCAAATTATTTATTAACAGAATATGAATTTAATTAAAATAGAAATAAAAATAATTATTTAAAAAATGCAATTTCATTCGTTGTCTAAATACAACTAAAAAAATGCAATAATAATAATAATAATAAAAAGAAAAAGATACTATTTTAACAAAAATTGATTTTAATTTAGATCTTATTTTATTATTCTATTTAATAGAAATCATTTAATAACTTCTAATCATAAAATGATTGAAATTAAATATCATAATAAAAGTAGAATGAAAAGATACAAACATAAAAATTAATTAATCTAATAAAATAATGTAAATATGATAAAACAGATTTTGATACTAAATTATGATTTACCTAAAAAAGGAAATTAATGCTAATGTGAAAGAAAATACTTTAATTGTCTTAAATGAAAGATTAAAAATAAAATAAAATAAAATTTTAAAATAAAATCAATTTCAAAATAAAAACTAAACTAATTGTTAATAAAATAGAAAATATTTTCAATGAAAAAAGATTTTATTTAAACCAAAGCTCTAATAAAAAAAAAAACAAAAATCAAGCATGAAATAATCTATAAATACAAACATAATTACTATTAAAAACAAAACATTGTTATTTTGAAAATAAAACAAAAATTTCTTTTAATTATTATTTCATTATTTAACTAATAGAAATTATTTAGTAAAACCTCACCAAATAATTAGAATTAATCAAATATTAAAAATAAAAATTAAAGTGAGAAAGGATGCAAACGCAATGAGTGAATGACTGTTTTTTTTTAATATAAATACAATGCAAGTAGAAAATGGCGGGTAAAATTTGGGTGCAATTATTTAAATATCTTCAACCGATGATATGAAGATGATCAAGCTTCATATTATCGCAGGGAGATAATTAAATATCAAAACCCAAAATTTTGCCTTGTGAATAAAATATAACGTGAAAGCGCTGAATGCAATGCTTTTTTTTTTTTTTTTTACATATATTTTTTTTAATGATGCATGATATGAGACAGACTCTACGGTAATTTGTTGGAAAAAACTTGAAATTAGAAATTTGTGGTAAATTGAGTGATACAACGCGGAAGACAAAATATCCAATAATGGCTTTGGATGAAAAAAGACTCGACATCTAAGAATGGCTTTAGATGGAGGGATTCGACATCTAATAATGGCTTTAGATGAAGAAAGATCACAATATCCAATAATGGCTTTGAATAAAGTGAGAAAGGCATAACACCCAATAATGGCTTGGATGAAAAAGCTCGACATCTAATAATGGCTTTAGATGAAGAAAGATCACAATATCCAATAATGGATTTGAATAAAGTGAGAAAGGCTTAACACCCAATAATGGCTTCGGATGAAAAAGACTCGGCATCTAATAATGGCTTTAGATGGAGAAAGATCACCATATCCAATAATGGCTTTGAATAAAGTGAGAAAGGCATAACACCCAATAATGGCTTTGGATGAAAAATGACTCGACATCTAATAATGGCTTTAGATGAAGGGTGAAACAAGGCATCCAGGAATGGCACTGGAGTAAAAATAGACAGACATCCAGGAATGGCACTGGAGTGAAGATAAACAGACATCCAGGAATGGCACTGGAGTGAAAATAGACAAACATCCAGGAATGGCACTGGGGTGGTAGGTACCAAGTAAGTTGGATTTTGACTGAAAGGTAAGATATTGACTGCAACAAGACCTCAGGAAATGCAAATGAGGATAAAACACTCTTGCTATGCATGATTTTGTGATGCATGATGTATGAATGATCTATGCATGTAGTATGTAATGCAAAACATTTATGACAACGGAGATTGACTCTTTTGTGGAGGTAAAATGGGAACTCTGATTCCTCAACACGGAGAACACTGCCAACTCTGCTTGGAGACAAAATGTCTTGAGAAACACTTCTAACACACTTGTGAATTGCATTGAAATGATGATCCTTGAAGGGAGGACTGCAACGCTGCTTAAGGATTGCCCCAGATTAGCTGATTGTTGAGGATAAACCGATCATGGCTTCAACTCTTGAAATGACTGAGGGGAAAGGAGTGCCCCGGTATAAGTCTTGAAAAAGATCTTCTGATTAAAACAATTCTGATAATGACTTGCACTGAGCAACAAATCTTGAACTGATTCACAACAGGATCCGAAAAATACTTGCCCCTGATTAGGACCGCTGACCAAGTTTCATAATAGTTTGGACTTCCTTGATGAGGAAAGCTTGTTTGCAAGCAAAAATTGTTTATTCAAACATGGTAAATTTAATGCAAAGTTCATGCAAAAGTTTTGAAATAAAAATCATTTTCAGAATGATGTAATTGTTGTATAAGAAAATGGATCACTGGTTAAAACACACCGGTTTAAAAATTTAAAAGTAAAAGAGAAAACAACGGTGTAAATATACCAAGGCAATTGTTTTGCAAAAGACCTTAGGAGTCATATTACGCAACCTTGTTGTAGTATGCTTTCAAAAGAGACCTGGCTTCAATTAGGTCTTTTGAGGGTTGTAGCGTGGTCTGGTTCACGGTTTAAGAAACAAAGGATAAAGGCTCAAAATTTATTTGTACCCGACCCAATCTTCGTGATGTTCTTCAGCCCTACGCTCAATTAAATCGATTGTGCACTCGGCCAATAGATTTTGGATTGTACACTGATAGTGATGATGGCTCAGAAGCTGATATATTCTTGGGATAACAGTCACTTTTTTTTTTTTTTTTTTTTGTGCAACATTTTGCTGTTTGAGGACTTTGGTCAACTCCTGTTTGAATTTGTCATTCCTGACTTTTGCCTGAACCGTTCCGTTTTAGATTACGGTCAGCGGGATGCCCTAAATTTTTATCTACATTTTGGAAAGACAAGGATCGCTGACTTTTCCGATTACGGAGAACCATCATCATCACTTTTTGACTTGATGACATCTTCGACACTTCTTTGATGTGTGAAGGAAACTTGTAGGTGCAACCTTTATTGAAAGGTGTCTTGAATAAATGCACAACTGAATTAAACTGAGAATTACCCTGCCCCTGGTTAAAATTGTGGGTTTTTTTTTTTTTTGTATAGAAAGAGACTCCAACTTCTAGGCTCGAAGGGGTTGACAAGGGACTAACTTCCTTATTTCTCCAGTGTTTGGGAATTGAAACAATGCCTGTATATCATCAGCAAAGTTTTATTCGAAAGCATACCAACATCAATTATGGGTATTTTGTTTTTATCATCCTCCCTCCAATCTTTGCAAAAACAAAAGTTCGGTAAAGAAATTAAACAGGGAAACTATATATTCGAAAAGAAAGCAGCAAACAAAAATTATTTGAATCAAAAGAGTGCAATGCTCATTTCATTAAAATTAACTTGAAATTACAAACAAGATCTGAAAGCAATAATTTAACATAAACTAGGGAAAATGCAAACAGAAAGAAACATGGCCTAGTGACTAATCAGTTACAAGGATGAGCTGTCCTGTCTGGAAACACTGGCTTTAGGAGGTGACATGGGATACTTTGGCCCATTCTTCAGCCACTTTTTCCTGGCAACGGATTATTGATAACATTTGGTGGAGGATCTCCAAAATTTATCTCCTTGCTTCTGATTAGCTCTTGAACTCTAGCCTTCAGCGCAAAGCAGCGTTCCAAATCGTGACCAGCAGCTCCCTGATGGAACTCACAATGAAGATCAGTCCTGAATCCGACTGGGAGAGGATCTGGAGGAGTCAGAGGCCTAGTTGTGATTAGACCTAGTTCAACCAACTGAGGATACAATTCAGTGTAAGTTATTGGGATATGGTCAAATTGACCCCTACTTCTTGCATTACGGTTCTGATTTTGTCCAACAGCTTGGCGTTGAGGAATCTGGATTGGTTGAACCTTGACTGCAGGAGTGACAACATCTACTTGTGGTTGGTCATAATATTGAGGCCTACGGCGAGGTCCTCCTCTTTCAATTCTGACAGCATTAGTTTCACCATCTTTCTTCTTATGGAAGTTTCCAAAGGATTTCTTGGCACCACCAGAGGGTTCACCAGCAACAGACACTTTTCCTCTCTTAATTCCCTCTTCTAGCCTTTGGCCAATAGTTACTAAATGAAGCGGATGACACACTACCAATCATTTTCTCCCAATAGAAAGGAGACAAGGTATCCATAAATAAACCAGTGAGCTCTTTCTCGGATAAAGGTGGTTCAACTTGTGAGGCCAACTCTCCACCGCTGAGCGTATTCCTTAAAAGATTCCTTATCATTCGAGACATGTTTTGCAATTGACGCGATCGGAGCCATGTCAAGATTGTAGTGGTATTGTTTCATGAAAGCATTAATCGATCTTGGAAGCATTGAATATGGTCTTTCTCAAGTCCCATATACCATTTCAATGAAGCTCCACTCGGCTATCTTGGAAACAAGTGGATAAGAAGCTTGTCATTCCTCGATAAGCGACATTTTCCAAGTACATCAAGAATGACTTTTGGACAAGTGTGCCCTTGTATTTCTAAATCGAGTTTTGAACTTATGAGGCATAACCGGATCGAAACCGTGCACATGTTTTCTGCAGAATACCAAAGACATCGTTGCCTTCCATAGCTCTCATCCTTCTTTCTAGAGTCCGATATTGCTCGCGGACTTCTTCAAGTTCATTAAAATCTTCTCGGCTCACACTGGAGTGTCAAGACGGTAATCAAAGAGAGGATTCTCATAAGCAACTTGCGAGGGTTGATGCACAAAAGGTCAAGAGGAGCAGATGCATGATCGGTTGAGGCTCTGAAAACGGAGCTGGAAAACTGGTCGGGAAGACTCGCCAACCATTGGAGTAGTTGCGAGGTGGAACGTAATTTCGGGTAACCCAAATTCGCCAAGTAGTAATCGCATCCGAGAAGACCGAGGATCAACAACAAATGAGACTTGAAATTACATCCTTTGAGGTTGTTCACCTCGGTGATTAGAACTCATCATTTCGTAAGTCTAGTCATGCCTGACTTCAACTCATCGATTTCCATTTGGACTTCTGCATTGTGTTGTTCTTGGTATTCCATTCTTCTCTTGACGTTGGCTCTAGTTCCGTGCTCGTGCAGAGGAATCAACTTGACAAGAATCAACAATCAAGATGGAGATGATTTAAATGAGTCTTTTGACAACTTGGATGTATGCATGAAATATACAGATGGATGCAAAGAAATGTAATGTCATCAATGAAAAAGACGTGATGAAATGCAATGTTACATATATAAAATGGAATGCAACATAATAATAAGAATGTTCAGTGGATGTGAAACAGGATGGTACAGGTAATCAAACAACTTAACTAGGTGGGCTCCTACGATAGGATGGCTCTAAGTTTTCTACCCAATACTTCCCATGGGATGGTTTTAAAGTTTTCGCTAAGTGTTTCTGAGTCTCGATCCCTTTAACAAACACTATCATCACGAGAGGCCCACGTGGTAAAGATTTGGAAAAGTATACCCCAAGAAACGGCTCTTAACAGATGCTCAAAATCTTGAGTGTTTGGTCTCGGTTAGGACAACATGAACAAACTTAGAGTTATAGGTCATTTGTCCAAAGATTGATGTCCTGCGCTATCGCGGGCCAACAACCTCCTTAAAACAACCAACTCTAAGCCGGAGTCTTCGCTTGGCCAACAAGACAATGGAGTCGTGGACCTAGGCTACGCAACCCTCTATTCCTAAAAGGTGACCTAGAAGCTGGTAGTGGGCTTATCTATGCATCAATAATCCCATCAAGAATTCCCACACAATGGATATATAAACAAGATAATAAATAAAGCATAGAAAAATAAATAATCAAACATAAACATAAGATAAAGTACAAAGAAGAAAGTAAAATAAAACGATAAACACACAACCACACAAAGAACTAAACTAGGGTTAACTCGCTGAGAAATTTTCCCTGAAGTCGCCAATCAAGCAACTCGCTTTTTTAAAAAAATCATCTAATGAATTTTCAAAACAAACAAGAAATCGCCACCTAATTTTATTTGTTCTAAAAGAAGAACGGAAAATATAGATAAAACCCACGAATAAAGGATAAGACGGTTTAAATTAAGAGATATAGGTTCGGAGTTGGTTATGTAAGGGAAGGTATTAGCACTTACATCCATCGTACTCGATGGTACCCATTTAGTTCAAAGTGTGTTTGTGTGTTTTTGTGAAATTTTACAATCTTCTAAGTTTAAAAATGAGAAAGAAAGGTAGAAGAAATGTTTTTATTATTTTGAGTTTGACACGGTTTTGAAACCGCGTGCCTACGTACTCCCTCGTGCAATGGGAAAGTCAAAACTCCGTAGTTCTTCTAAAAAATGATTGTTTGTTGATTGATTTTAAATGAAAAGACAAGTCGTCATTTTTAAAGGAGAAGACTCGTCTAACGTCCACAAGGTGTGATAAAGAATAAAGGACTACGCACCAACATGAGGGAGGGTTTGAGAACACCTCTAGTACTCAAGTGGAGAAGTCGAAAACCTTGGGAATAGAGGAAGAAGCATCTCAATTATAAATGAGTCATGTCTAATCTTGAAAAGGTTTAACGGTAAAGGGTGCTTGGAGCGCACGAAAGAAGTTTGAATGGGTTGGAATTAATTTTAAATTGTGGATGACAAGTACCAAAACGTTGGGATATCCTCTAACGATTCAATACTCGAGATCGGTGATTGAGGTCAACCGATCATCTCTCATCCAAAATCTTTATTATGAAAAGAGTGAGGTGAAACAAAATTCACTTTTATTAAGTGTATGGAATAAAGTATTTAAGTCATTGGGTTACCCTCTAATGGCCCAAATACTTTACATTTTAATTAAATCGTCGGGCTATCCTCTAACGATTTACTTAAATACCATAGCACCATGTTTTTTATTTCAGAACATGGATTTGAAGTTTCTCAATTTATTGGGTTACCCTCTAATCAATTAGAAACTTCGATTTGTTTTAATCGTTGGGCTAACCTCTAACCATTAAAACAAATCTTATCCAAGTGTTCTTTTTTTGTAGAAATTCATTTTGAAAATAACTCGACGTTGGATCGAGGTTTGAGAAGAAGACTCGACATTGGATCGAGTTTTTATTGAAAAGTGTTTTAAGTACTTGGTGAATGGAGAAAGAATCAGGACCAAGATAATTGTAAATAACAAATAAAATCGACAAAGCCCATACAAGGTGGCCAACACAAACGATAAAGCGATTTACATTGTGTAAGTGCATGCACGAAATAAATTTAATCAACTAATTAAACAAAATTTAATCAAGTAATTAGTTAAATAAAATTAATTAGATTGACTAATTAATTTTAAATAACCTAATTAGATAATTAAATAATGTTTAACTAATCAATTAAAGTCTCATTGTAAGCCCAAGAGTAAGCGTGGTGTGTGCACAAATGTGTGGCCGTTGTGACGCTTCAAAGCTTTGTCAACTCAAGGTATGAAAATGGCTCGCAATCGAGTATTAGTTTGAAATGTTTTGGTTTGTGCACATGTGAATGAATAATTAAATGATAAAGCGATAAAATATTTACTAATTATTACATCATGTGGGGATGGGGATACAAATTTACAAATGGGGATTGAATCGAAGAATTACAAGTCCTTATAAAATGTACAAATGAGAATAGAAACAATTCAATACTTAACAAAAATAAATATAAGAGATGAATAGCTAAAAGAAAATATTTTTGAGAATTTTAAAATATTGAAATAAAAATAAAAATAAAAATAAAAAAATGAATTTTTTATAAGAAAATAAATTTAATAGGATAAATTCTAAATCTAAGATCTTATGTTCTTTTTTTTATTTTAAGACAAAGTTTTGAGTAAATAAAATAAAACTAAATCTATATATTTTTTGTGTCTTTGAAAATTATTTTGGAGATCTAAAATATATCATTTCTAGTATCAATCAATAAAAGCAATACTATTTCTAAAAAAAACCTAACAACTAAAATAAAATCTTTTTGTTCTTTTAAAATAATTTTGAGTAAATAAAACTAAATCTATATATCTTTTTTTTTTTATCTTTTGAAAATTATTCTGAAGATCTAAAATATATTATTTCTAGTATCAATAAAAGCAATATTATTTCTTAAAAAAAACTTAACAACTAAAATAAAAAATAAAATCTTTTTGTTCTTTTAAAATAATTTTTTGAGTAGATAAAATAAAATCTATATATCTTTTTTGTATCTTTGAAAATTATTTTGAAGATCTAAAATATATTACTTCTATTTTATTTACAAAGAGAAAGCAATACATTTAATCATAGTTAACTAAAAATATACATAAAAAAAGGTAGGTGGGTGTGAAATTCATATGGGGTGTATTAAGTACTTGGGCCAGATTGACTCATGGCAGAAGGTCCAAATCAATGTAACAAACCCTAAAATCCTATGTTAGCCGCCACATGTCCTTATCATATGCCAACATAATTACTACTTATTATTTATTTAAAACAAAACAATAAACAGAGTAAAAGAAAAGAAGAAGAAAAATGTCAAACTCTCTCTCTCTCGCTTATCACTAGTTTCACACGCTTCAGTCATCTATTCGCTACTTCCTCTGTTCTTCTTCTATCTCTCTCGCTATTTCTCCATGTTTCATTGACAATCAACAACAATCAAGATATCTATAACCCTAAGCCCCAATTTCGAAATTATGTTCAGAATTTACAAATTACGGCAGAAAGTCAAAGAATCGCAAAAACACAACAACAGATAAACAAGAAAGCAAAGAAAAACCAGGTAATATTAAAACTCAATTTCGGATCCTGTTTCCGTTCACCTTAGTCTCTTCTTCTTCTTCTGATTTCTTTCTGAAATTCTGCGATCTGTGTGATTCTGGTTTTGTTGTTACTGTTGAACGTTGCTTTTGCTTCGGATTTCTGGAAGTACTCTGTTTGAGTTTATTGTGATTTCCGGTCTTATGTTTTGAGTTTATTTTGTCGTGGTATGAAGGTTTGGAGTTGAATGGTGAGTTGTTGTTTGGAGTGTGAAGTGTTCGATGGCGTAAGGGATGGAGGGTGACCGAAGTAGGGGTTATGGAGGATATGGTTTATGAGATTTGTAAGGGTGTGATTTTGGTTCGAACGAGGAATTTAGGAAGCTTTTCATTTTTTATTTTTATGGTGAATGTTGTTTTCGCAGAGGGAGTATATGTTGTTTCGTGAATAAAAGAAGGATGATTTGGTTATGTTCATTGTTCGCCCCTTGATGAAGGGTAAAGGTGTTGTTTTATAGATGAAAACTTGATGAAAACTTAGGCACAAAGCTTTGAGGTACAAACCGTACAAGAATTAGTGGAATATTGTTGGTGGAATGGTAGTGGTATAAGAGTGATTTTGTACAACTGCAGTAGTGGAGAGGAGAACTTGAGGAGTGGAATTCATTGTGAAAATTGTACAATTTGTTATGGTGTTGTTGTTTTGTGACCGATTTTATGTTTTGGTTTGAATTCTACAGTTGGACAATAGAACGATGTACAATGGAGACTCAAAACAATTTATTTTTTATTATTGCAAAGAAAATGTTTTAATAGCCTTTTTAATGATATGAGTTATTATAAAATAAAAAATAAAAAAAGTACATGGTGATGCTTGTAAAAAGAAAAGAAAATTCTAAGATATGTCAATATACAATAGATAAAAAATGCTATAATTAAATTAAATGCATCTAAAATAATAACCAAATTATTTATTAACAGAATATGAATTTAATTAAAATAGAAATAAAAATAATTATTTAAAAAAAAATGCAATTTCATTCGGTTGTCTAAATACAACTAAAAAAATGCAATAATAATAATAATAAAAAAGAAAAAAAAAGATACTATTTTAACAAAAATTGATTTTAATTTAGATCTTATTTTATTATTCTATTTAATAGAAATCATTTAATAACTTCTAATCATAAAATGATTGAAATTAAATATCATAATAAAAGTAGAATGAAAAGATACAAACATAAAAATTAATTAATCTAATAAAATAATGTAAATATGATAAAACAGATTTTGATACTAAATTATGATTTACCTAAAAAAGGAAATTAATGCTAATGTGAAAGAAAATACTTTAATTGTCTTAAATGAAAGATTAAAAATAAAATAAAATAAAATTTTAAAATAAAATCAATTTCAAATAAAAAACTAAACTAATTGTTAATAAAAATAGAAAATATTTTCAATGAAAAAAGATTTTATTTAAACCAAAGCTCTAATAAAAAAAACAAAAATCAAGCATGAAATAATCTATAAATACAAACATAATTACTATTAAAAACAAAACATTGTTATTTTGAAAATAAAACAAAAATTTCTTTTAATTATTATTTCATTATTTAACTAATAGAAATTATTTAGTAAAACCTCACCAAATAATTAGAATTAATCAAATATTAAAAATAAAAATTAAAGTGAGAAAGGATGCAAACGCAATGAGTGAATGACTGTTCTTTTTTAATATAAATACAATGCAAGTAGAAAAATGGCAGGGTAAAATTTGGGGTGCAACAGTTGCCCCTATTTAAATATCTTCAACCAGATGATATGAAGATGATCAAGCTTCATATTATCGCAGTGGGAGATAATTAAATATCAAAAACCCAAAATTTTGCCCTGTTGTGAATAAAATATAACGTGAAAGCGCTGAATGCAATGCTTTTTTTTTTTTTTTTTACATATATTTTTTTTAATGATGCATGATATGAGACAGACTCTACGGTAATTTGTTGGAAAAAACTTGAAATTAGAAATTTGTGGTAAATTGAGTGATACAACGCGGAAGACAAAATATCCAATAATGGCTTTGGATGAAAAAAGACTCGACATCTAAGAATGGCTTTAGATGGAGGGATTCGACATCTAATAATGGCTTTAGATGAAGAAAGATCACAATATCCAATAATGGCTTTGAATAAAGTGAGAAAGGCATAACACCCAATAATGGCTTCGGATGAAAAAAAGCTCGACATCTAATAATGGCTTTAGATGAAGAAAGATCACAATATCCAATAATGGATTTGAATAAAGTGAGAAAGGCTTAACACCCAATAATGGCTTCGGATGAAAAAGACTCGGCATCTAATAATGGCTTTAGATGGAGAAAGATCACCATATCCAATAATGGCTTTGAATAAAGTGAGAAAGGCATAACACCCAATAATGGCTTTGGATGAAAAATGACTCGACATCTAATAATGGCTTTAGATGAAGGGTGAAACAAGGCATCCAGGAATGGCACTGGAGTAAAAATAGACAGACATCCAGGAATGGCACTGGAGTGAAGATAAATGACATCCGTGAATGGCATCGAGTGAAAATAGACAAACATCCGTGAATGGCATCGGGTGGTAGTACCAAGTAAGTTGGATTTTGACCGAAGGTAAGATATTGACTGCAACAAGACCTCAGGAAATGCAAATGAGGATAAAACACTCTTGCTATGCATGATTTTGTGATGCATGATGTATGAATGATCTATGCATGTAGTATGTAATGCAAAACATTTATGACAACGGAGATTGACTCTTTTGGAGGTAAATGGGAACTCGATTCCTCAACACGGAGAACACTGCCAACTCTGCTTGGAGACAAAATGTCTTGAGAAACACTTCTAACACACTTGTGAATTGCATTGAAATGATGATCCTTGAAGGGAGGACTGCAACGCTGCTTAAGGATTGCCCCAGATTAGCTGATTGTTGAGGATAAACCGATCATGGCTTCAACTCTTGAAATGACTGAGGGGAAAGGAGTGCCCCGGTATAAGTCTTGAAAAAGATCTTCTGATTAAAACAATTCTGATAATGACTTGCACTGAGCAACAAATCTTGAACTGATTCACAACAGGATCCAAAAATACTTGCCCTCGATTAGGACCGACCAAGTTTCATAATAGTTTGGACTTCCTTGATGAGGAAAGCTTGTTTGCAAGCAAAAATTGTTTATTCAAACATGGTAAATTTAATGCAAAGTTCATGCAAAAGTTTTGAAATAAAAATCATTTTCAGAATGATGTAATTGTTGTATAAGAAAATGGATCACTCGTTAAAACACACCGGTTTAAAAATTTAAAAGTAAAAGAGAAAACAACGTGTAAATATACCAAGGCAATTGTTTTGCAAAAGACCTTAGGAGTCATATTACGCAACCTTGTTGTAGTATGCTTTCAAAAGAGACCTGGCTTCAATTAGGTCTTTTGAGGGTTGTAGCGTGGTCTCGTTCACGGTTTAAGAAACAAAGGATAAAGGCTCAAAATTTATTTGTACCCGACCCAATCTTCGTGATGTTCTTCACCCCACGCAATTAAATCGATTGTGCACTCGCCCAATAGATTTTGGATTGTACATCGATAGTGATGATGGCTCGTGATATATTCTTGGGATAATAATTTTTTTTTTTTTTTTTTTGTGCAACATTTTGTGTTTGAGGACTTTGGTCAACTCGCTTGAATTTGTCATTCCCGACTTTTGCCCGAACTGCTCCGTTTTAGATTACGGTGGATGCCCTAAATTTTTATCTATATTTTTGGAAAGATGATCGCTGACTTTTCGATTACGGAGAACCATCATCATCACTTTTGACTTGATGACATCTTCGACACTTCTTTGATGTGTGAAGGAAACTTGTAGGTGCAACCTTTATTGAAAGGTGTCTTGAATAAATGCACAACTCAATTAAACTGAGAATTACCCTGCCCCTGGTTAAAATTGTGGGTTTTTTTTTTTTTGTATAGAAAGAGACTCCAACTTCTAGGCTCGAAGGGGTTGACAAGGGACTAACTTCCTTATTTCTCCAAGTTTGGGAATTGAAACAATGCTCAGATATCATCAAGAAAGTTTTATTCGAAAGCATACCAACATCAATTATGGGTATTTTGTTTTATCATCCTCCCTCCAATCTTTGCAAAACAAAAGTTCGGTAAAGAAATTAAACAGGAAACTATATATTCGAAAAGAAAGCAAAGAAACAAAATTATTTGAATCAAAAGAGTGCAATGCTCATTTCATTAAAATTAACTTGAAATTACAAACAAGATCTGAAAGCAATAATTTAACATAAACTAGGGAAAATGCAAACAGAAAGAAACATGGCCTAGTGACTAATCGCCATAAGGATGAGTCATCTGTCAAACACTGGCTTTAGGAGGTGACATGGGATACTTTGGCCCATTCTTCAGCCACTTTTTCCTGGCAACGGATTATTGATAACATTTGGTGGAGGATCTCCAAAATTTATCTCCTTGCTTCTGATTAGCTCTTGAACTCTAGCCTTCAACAAGCAGCGCTGCTCCAAATCGTGACCAGCAGCCCCGATGGAACTCACAATGAAGATCACCCGAATCCGACCGAGAGGATCCGAGGAGTCGAGGCCTAGTTGTGATTAGACCTAGTTCAACCAACTGAGGATACAATTCAGTGTAAGTTATTGGGATATGGTCAAATTGACCCCTACTTCTTGCATTACGGTTCTGATTTTGTCCAACAGCTTGGCGTTGAGGAATCTGGATTGGTTGAACCTTGACTGCAGGAGTGACAACATCTACTTGTGGTTGGTCATAATATTGAGGCCTACGGCGAGGTCCTCCTCTTTCAATTCTGACAGCATTAGTTTCACCATCTTTCTTCTTATGGAAGTTTCCAAAGGATTTCTTGGCACCACCGTAGGGTTCACCAAAGAACACTTTTCCTCTCTTAATTCTCTTCTAGCCTTTGGCCAATAGTTACTAAATGTGAAGCGGATGACACACTACCAATCATTTTCTCCCAATAGAAAGGAGACAAGGTATCCATAAATAAACCAAGAGCTCTTTCTCGATAAAGGTGGTTCAACTTGTGAGGCCAACTCTCCACCGAGCGTATTCCTTAAAAGATTCCTTATCATTCGAGACATGTTTTGCAATTGACGCGATCGGAGCCATGTCAAGATTGTAGTGGTATTGTTTCATGAAAGCATTAATCGATCTTGAAGCATTGAATATGGTCTTTCTCAAGTCCCATATACCATTTCAATGAAGCTCCACTCGTGCTATCTTGGAAACAAAGGATAAGAAGCTTGTCATTCCTCGATAAGGTACATTTTCCAAGTACATCAAGAATGACTTTTGGACAAGTGTGCCCCTTGTATTTCTCGAAATCAGGAGTTTTGAACTTATGAGGCATAACCAGATCGAAACCAGCACATGTTTTCTGAAGAATACCAAAGACATCGTTGCCTTCCATAGCTCTCATCCTTCTTTCTAGAGTCCGATATTGCTCATGACTTCTTCAAGTTCATTAAAATCTTCTCGGCTCACACTTCGTGGAGTGTCAAGACGGTAATCAAAGAGAGGATTCTCATAAGCAACTTGTGCAGAGGGTTGATGCACAAAAGGTCAAGAGGAGCAGTATGCATGATCGGTTGAGGCTCAGTGAAAACTGGAGCCTGGAAAACTGGTCGGGAAGACTCGCCAACCATTGGAGTAGTTGCAGTAGGTGGAACGTAATTTCGGGGTAACCCAAATTCTGGCCAAGTAGTAATCGCATCCGAGAAGACCGAGGATCAACAATGAGACTTTAAATTACTTTTGAGGTTGTTCACCGTGATTAGAACTTGCATCATTTCGGTAAGTCTAGTCATGCCTGACTTCAACTCATCGATTTCCATTTGGACTTCTGCATTGTGTTGTTCTTGGTATTCCATTCTTCTCTTGACGTTGGCTCTAGTTCCGTGCTCGTGCAGAGGAATCAACTTGACAAGAATCAACAATCAAGATGGAGATGCATTTAAATGAGTCTTTTGACAACTTGGATGTATGCATGAAATATACAGATGGATGCAAAGAAATGTAATGTCATCAATGAAAAAGACGTGATGAAATGCAATGTTACATATATAAAATGGAATGCAACATAATAACAGTAACAGGTTCACAGGGATGTGAAACAGGGATGGTACAGGTAATCAAACAACTTAACTAGGTGGGCTCCTACGATAGGATGGCTCTAAGTTTTCTACCCAATACTTCCCCATGGGATGGTTTTAAAGTTTTCTGCTAAGTGTTTCTCGGAGTCTCAGATCCCCTTTTAACAAACACTATCATCACGCGAGAGGCCTACGTGGTAACAGTATTTGGAAAAGTATACCCCAAGAAACGGCTCTTAACAGGATGCTCAAAATCTTGAGTGTTTGGTCTCGGTTAGGACAACATGAACAAACTTAGAGTTATAGGTCATTTGTCCAAAGATTGATGTCCTGCGCTATCGCGGGCCAACAACCTCCTTAAAACAACCAACTCTAAGCCGGAGTCTTCGCCGGCCAACAAGACAATGGAGTCGTGGACCTAGGCTACGCAACCCTCTATTCCTAAAAAGGTGACCTAGAAGCTCGGTGGGCTTATCTATGCATCAATAATCCCATCAAGAATTCCCACACAATGGATATATAAACAAGATAATAAATAAAGCATAGAAAAATAAATAACTGAAACATAAACATAAGATAAAGTACAAAGAAGAAAGTAAAATAAAACGATAAACACACAACCACACAAAGAACTAAACTAGGGTTAACTCGCTTGAGAAATTTTCCCTGAAGTCGCTAACCAAGCAACTCGCTTTTTTTAAAAAAATCATCTAATGAATTTTCAAAACAAACAAAGGAAATCGCCACCTAATTTTATTTGTTCTAAAAGAAGAACGGGAAAATATAGATAAAACCCACGAATAAAGGATAAGACGGTTTACGAAATTAAGAGATATAGGTTCGGGAGTTGGTTATGTAAGGGGAAGGTATTAGCACCCCTTACATCCATCGTACTCGATGGTACCCATTTAGTTCAAAGTGTGTTTGTGTGTTTTTGTGAAATTTTACAATCTTCTAAGTTTAAAAATGAGAAAGAAAGGTAGAAGAAATGTTTTTATTATTTTGAGTTTGACACGGTTTTGAAACCGCGTGCCTACGTACTCCTCGCAATGGGAAAGTCAAACTCCGTAGTTCTTCTAAAAAATGATTGTTTGTTGATTGATTTTAAATGAAAAGACAAGTCGTCATTTTTAAAGGAGAAGACTCGTCTAACGTCCACAAGGTGTGATAAAGAATAAAGGACTACGCACCAACATGAGGGAGGGTTTGAGAACACCTCTAGTACTCAAGTGGAGAAGTCGAAAACCTTGGGAATAGAGGAAGAAGCATCTCAATTATAAATGAGTCATGTCTAATCTTGAAAAGGTTTAACGGTAAAGGGTGCTTGGAGCGCACGAAAGAAGTTTGAATGGGTTGGAATTAATTTTAAATTGTGGATGACAAGTACCAAAACGTTGGGATATCCTCTAACGATTCAATACTCGAGATCGGTGATTGAGGTCAACCGATCATCTCTCATCCAAAATCTTTATTATGAAAAGAGTGAGGTGAAACAAAATTCACTTTTATTAAGTGTATGGAATAAAGTATTTAAGTCATTGGGTTACCCTCTAATGGCCCAAATACTTTACATTTTAATTAAATCGTCGGGCTATCCTCTAACGATTTACTTAAATACCATAGCACCATGTTTTTTATTTCAGAACATGGATTTGAAGTTTCTCAATTTATTGGGTTACCCTCTAATCAATTAGAAACTTCGATTTGTTTTAATCGTTGGGCTAACCTCTAACCATTAAAACAAATCTTATCCAAGTGTTCTTTTTTTGTAGAAATTCATTTTTGAAAATAACTCGACGTTGGATCGAGGTTTGAGAAGAAGACTCGACATTGGATCGAGTTTTTATTGAAAAGTGTTTTAAGTACTTGGTGAATGGAGAAAGAATCAGGACCAAGATAATTGTAAATAACAAATAAAATCGACAAAGCCCATACAAGGTGGCCAACACAAACGATAAAGCGATTTACATTGTGTAAGTGCATGCACGAAATAAATTTAATCAACTAATTAAACAAAATTTAATCAAGTAATTAGTTAAATAAAATTAATTAGATTGACTAATTAATTTTAAATAACCTAATTAGATAATTAAATAATGTTTAACTAATCAATTAAAGTCTCATTGTAAGCCCAAGAGTAAGCGTGGTGTGTGCACAAATGTGTGGCCGTTGTGACGCTTCAAAGCTTTGTCAACTCAAGGTATGAAAATGGCTCGCAATCGAGTATTAGTTTGAAATGTTTTGGTTTGTGCACATGTGAATGAATAATTAAATGATAAAGCGATAAAATATTTACTAATTATTACATCATGTGGGGATGGGGATACAAATTTACAAATGGGGATTGAATCGAAGAATTACAAGTCCTTATAAAATGTACAAATGAGAATAGAAACAATTCAATACTTAACAAAAATAAATATAAGAGATGAATAGCTAAAAGAAAATATTTTTGAGAATTTTAAAATATTGAAATAAAAATAAAAATAAAAATAAAAAAATGAATTTTTTATAAGAAAATAAATTTAATAGGATAAATTCTAAATCTAAGATCTTATGTTCTTTTTTTTATTTTAAGACAAAGTTTTGAGTAAATAAAATAAAACTAAATCTATATATTTTTTGTGTCTTTGAAAATTATTTTGGAGATCTAAAATATATCATTTCTAGTATCAATCAATAAAAGCAATACTATTTCTAAAAAAAACCTAACAACTAAAATAAAATCTTTTTGTTCTTTTAAAATAATTTTGAGTAAATAAAACTAAATCTATATATCTTTTTTTTTTTATCTTTTGAAAATTATTCTGAAGATCTAAAATATATTATTTCTAGTATCAATAAAAGCAATATTATTTCTTAAAAAAAACTTAACAACTAAAATAAAAAATAAAATCTTTTTGTTCTTTTAAAATAATTTTTTGAGTAGATAAAATAAAATCTATATATCTTTTTTGTATCTTTGAAAATTATTTTGAAGATCTAAAATATATTACTTCTATTTTATTTACAAAGAGAAAGCAATACATTTAATCATAGTTAACTAAAAATATACATAAAAAAAGGTAGGTGGGTGTGAAATTCATATGGGGTGTATTAAGTACTTGGGCCAGATTGACTCATGGCAGAAGGTCCAAATCTGAACAGAACAAACCCTAAAATCCTATGTTAGCCGCCACATGTCCTTATCATATGCCAACATAATTACTACTTATTATTTATTTAAAACAAAACAATAAACAGAGTAAAAGAAAAGAAGAAGAAAAATGTCAAACTCTCTCTCTCTCGCTTATCACTAGTTTCACACGCTTCAGTCATCTATTCGCTACTTCCTCTGTTCTTCTTCTATCTCTCTCGCTATTTCTCCATGTTTCATTGACAATCAACAACAATCAAGATATCTATAACCCTAAGCCCCAATTTCGAAATTATGTTCAGAATTTACAAATTACGGCAGAAAGTCAAAGAATCGCAAAAACACAACAACAGATAAACAAGAAAGCAAAGAAAAACCAGGTAATATTAAAACTCAATTTCGGATCCTGTTTCCGTTCACCTTAGTCTCTTCTTCTTCTTCTGATTTCTTTCTGAAATTCTGCGATCTGTGTGATTCTGGTTTTGTTGTTACTGTTGAACGTTGCTTTTGCTTCGGATTTCTGGAAGTACTCTGTTTGAGTTTATTGTGATTTCTGTTTTCGGGTCTTATGTTTTTGAGTTTATTTTTGTCGTGGTATGAAGGTTTGGAGTTGAATGGTGAGTTGTTGTTTGGAGTGTGGAAGTGTTCGATGGCAGTAAGGGATGGAGGGTGACTGGAAGTAGGGGGTTATGGAGGATATGGTTTATGAGATTTGTAAGGGTGTGATTTTGGTTCAGAACGAGGAATTTAGGAAGCTTTTCATTTTTTATTTTTATGGTGAATGTTGTTTTCGCAGAGGGAGTATATGTTGTTTCTGTGAATAAAAGAAGGATGATTTGGTTATGTTCATTGTTCGTTCCCCTTGATGAAGGGTAAAGGTGTTGTTTTATAGATGAAAACTTGGATGAAAACTTAGGCACAAAGCTTTGAGGTACAAACTGTACAAGAATTAGCTGGAATATTGTTGGTGGAATGGTAGTGGTATAAGAGTGATTTTGTACAATCTGCAGGTAGTGGAGAGGAGTGAACTTGAGGAGTGGAATTGCTGTTGTGAAAATTGTACAATTTGTTATGGTGTTGTTGTTTTGTGACTGATTTTATGTTTTGGTTTGAATTCTACAGGTTGGACAATAGAACGTACAGAAGCAATGGAGACTCAAAACAATTTATTTTTTTATTATTGCAAAGAAAATGTTTTAATAGCCTTTTTTAATGATATGAGTTATTATAAAATAAAAAAATAAAAAAAAGTACATGGTGATGCTTGTAAAAAAAGAAAAGAAAATTCTAAGATATGTCAATATACAATAGATAAAAAAAATGCTATAATTAAATTAAATGCATCTAAAATAATAACCAAATTATTTATTAACAGAATATGAATTTAATTAAAAATAGAAATAAAAATAATTATTTAAAAAAAATGCAATTTCATTCGGTTGTCTAAATACAACTAAAAAAAATGCAATAATAATAATAATAATAAAAAAGAAAAAAAAGATACTATTTTAACAAAAATTGATTTTAATTTAGATCTTATTTTATTATTCTATTTAATAGAAATCATTTAATAACTTCTAATCATAAAAATGATTGAAATTAAATATCATAATAAAAGTAGAATGAAAAGATACAAACATAAAAATTAATTAATCTAATAAAATAATGTAAATATGATAAAACAGATTTTGATACTAAATTATGATTTACCTAAAAAAGGAAATTAATGCTAATGTGAAAGAAAATACTTTAATTGTCTTAAATGAAAGATTAAAAATAAAATAAAATAAAATTTTAAAATAAAATCAATTTCAAATAAAAAACTAAACTAATTGTTAATAAAAATAGAAAATATTTTCAATGAAAAAAGATTTTATTTAAACCAAAGCTCTAATAAAAAAAACAAAAATCAAGCATGAAATAATCTATAAATACAAACATAATTACTATTAAAAACAAAACATTGTTATTTTGAAAATAAAACAAAAATTTCTTTTAATTATTATTTCATTATTTAACTAATAGAAATTATTTAGTAAAACCTCACCAAATAATTAGAATTAATCAAATATTAAAAATAAAAATTAAAGTGAGAAAGGATGCAAACGCAATGAGTGAATGACTGTTTTTTTTTAATATAAATACAATGCAAGTAGAAAAATGGCAGGGTAAAATTTGGGGTGCAACAGCGTGCATATGCATTGTTTTGGTGAAGTTAATTCCCATTGTGCGGAATTTGACTTGGATTGTCGATAACCGATACCCGAGTGAGGATGGGTGGTTAGGCTGGATTCGTGTCCGGGTGTTTATGGACGAATCGATGGTACTGTATCCGGTTGGTGATGGATCAGTGTTGGGTGACTTTGAGTCACGAGTCGGTACCGCATGCATTGAGTCTGCATTTTGATTGTGTGGGATAGTAACATGTTAGGATGTCTTCCAGTGTTACTATTTTCTGATTGATGATGGTTATGCATGATGATTATATGGTTGTGATTGTATATGGAATATGAAGTCATGTTGAAATGGGTGGGTTAATATGCTTGAAATATATTGTTAATTGAGAAGCTTATAATATGCTTTAATTATGAGAAGTCTCACCCTTACTTACCATTTCAGATTAAAGATTAGCAGCTGAGGAGTCGGTGAGGATGGCTCTAGAGCTTATCGTTTAGTACGCGAGTCAGTGTCATGCTCTGATTAGATTGTAACACTGGGGAATGTTAGATGAGGAATTAGATATTGGTTTATTAATTATTTAAAACTTTGTTGGGAATAATAATGATGGAATTATTCCGTGTTTGGTTATGATGTTTTCCGCTGTGTAAGACATGGTCTTATCTATATTGAATTATTTTGAAGGTGTTGATCCTCAGTGTAGCATGGCTACTGTTTGAATGAATTTTTATTTTTACCTATTAGTTGTGACATCCCGTGATTACCGTGTTAAACTCTGATTAAAGATGATTTAAATGTTAATTTAATTAATATATTTCGGGGTATTTAGATGGGGTGTTACACTAAGCGCGACCCAAACAGAACATTTGGCGCTAAGCCTGCTCCTGATGGCGCTAAGCGCGACCTGCAACACAAAAAGTCAGTGAATTTGGTGCTTAACGCGCTTCTGGTGGAACTAAGTGCGGTCTGTAACCTGCAGAATTTCCTGTTTTGAGCTAAATCTCCTTTCCATGATGTTCTTATCCCAAAATTTGATCCATAAAATCAAGTAATCACAGAAAAATACTCGTTGGAAGCTCTTACACTCAAAACTTGTTTGAAAGCGAGAATGCAAAGAGAGAGTGAAAACATGGCAAAACAACCAAACCATCTCCAAGCATGCAAAGGCAAGTATGTCAAAGTGACGCGCAAGCAATGTGAAGAATGTATGTCAAGGCAAAACATGAATTATCCACACAAGAATAAGTTATATATGACGTATGAATAATGCAAGTTGAAGTAATAGTTCCAATGCTCATAGATGAAAATCAATGCATGAACGTGAGGAATGCAAGTTAGGTAACAATTCCGATGATCATTGATGACAATCAAATGCATGAACATGTGAGGAATGCAAGTTAAAGTAACAATTCCAATGTTCATAGATGACAATATGCATGAACATGTGAGGAGTGCAAGTTAAAGCAACAATTCCAATGTTCATTGATGACAATCAAATGCATGAACATGTGAGGAATGCAAGTTGAGATAACAATTGTAATGTTCATATGTGCAAAGTTGATGCATGAACATGTTAGGAATGCAAGTTGAAGCAACAGTTCTAATGCTCACATGTGCAAAGTTATGCATAAACATGTTAAGAATGCAAGTTGAATCAACAATTCTAATGCTCACATGTGCAAACTTATGCATGAACATGTTAAGAATGCAAGTTGAATCAACCATTCTAATGCTCATATGTCAAGGATCAATACATGAACATGTTAAGAATGCAAGTTATATCAACAATTCTAATGCTCATATGTCAAGAATCAATACATGAACATGTTAAGAATGCAAGTTGTATCAACAATTCTAATGCTCATATATGCAAAACTATGCATGAAGGCAAGTGTAATCCATCATTATCTAACATTAAGGATCAATCCACAAATTACTTGAGATCGATGCAAACAAGCCATACCACAAAGAAGTAGTGCAAGATGAAACAACCGGCTGAACATCATCCGATAACTGTATCAATGAAGTCGCCATCGAACGTTTTTTATCTCGCAAAAGGAGAAAGGCAAACGCATCGCGAAAACCTAAAAGGGATAAGGCACGGTCTTGCGACCGAGAGATAGGGTAAGGGAATCTATTACGCGAAGGGAAGGTATTAGCACCCTACACGCCCGTAGTACTCTACGGTATCCACTTCTACTTTCAATCTAATGGGTGTGTTTATATCTATGCTTAATCGCTACATCTGAACGGTAAAAGAAAATGCATGTGAAAGAAAAGAAAATAAAAGAAAACACGGGGAAAAGAAGGAAATATTTACAAAGTTTGCTCGGTCGAGCCCCGTGACAAGATGCCTACGTATTCCCGCGTGCAATGGGAAAGTCAGAGCGCCGTAGTTCGGCTCACATGTTTTGGTGTGTTTTTGTGTTTTTTACTTGTGAAAAGGTTTTAAACACAAAAGAAAGAAAACGCGCAAAGGCGAAAAGAGTTAGTGTTGGTTGGTTGTTTTTACCTTGAGAAAGGAGTTTAAACCATTATTAAGTGTTTTGTTTTTGAAAAGAAAAGAAAAGCAAGTTTTAGTTTTAATTACATGCAAGGATGCAAATGAAACTAGCAAAGCAAAAGGTTAGACCTATGGTTTAGGATACAAGGGAATCTCTACCTATGTTAACATGCAAAGGATGTGAATCCTAAAGTCTAGGCTAAAGAACCAAACCTAACCAAGGGAACCTGCAAGAAACAAACAAGCAAATATGCACAAATCACAAGTAGAACTGCCCTAAACGGGTCTTTAAATAAACCAGAGGGGTTCCTGAACATGCTCCAACTACGGAAGCCCCTTCATGCATCTCTATTCCTACTTCTCATGGCAAAAGAAAGCTGTAAAGCCCTACTTCTCATGATATCTAGGAAAGCTGTAAGAGAATGCAGTAAATGGTGTAGAAATAAATACCCGACGGATATTAAATCCGAAGAGCAACGCAAGCTATAGAAATACTCCGGAAAACTTCAAGTACTGCAGCCATGCAATGAGAGTAAACCGGTGAGAATAGCTCGAGGCATCAAAGCAAAGAGGATGCGCGCTTGTGCGCATGTGAAGCAACAACGTCTGCAAGAAGGGAGTTAGACCCAAAAAGCAAACAAAAGGATGTACACGTGGGTGTACAAACACAAAACACCTGCAAGAAGGGCGTTAGACCCAAAAAAACAAGTATAGAAATGCACACGTGGGTGTACAAATGCAAAATACCTGTTAGAATTTGGACACGGTGAGGGTTGGCATGGGTCACGACGGAGCTGCCTTCTTCTCCGATCATCTTCGCCGGCGACGACGGCCACGGTCAACCGGAATCAAAACACCAACACCACCTTACTGATCGTTTTTCCGCGTGCAATCTGGATCCGGCCTTGAAACCCATTGAAGCTGGACGTAATTTCGTGAGAACTCGACGTATAAATTGACAAGCAAATCGCCGGAAAATCGTACAAGAACCAGATCTTGCAGGTGACGATGATGATGGAGTGAAGAACCGTGGTCTGTGAGAAGTTCTGTCACGTTGAGGGTTTGTGGAAAACCATGCTCACTGTCTCGTTTCATCTCCGGCGAAACTCCACCGTTGACAGTGGCCAAGATCCATGGAACAGAAAACCGTGATCACTATCCCACTCGTATTTTCATGCAGATCATGAATCCACGCTTAGCTTTCGCAAATATGCACTCCAACACGATTATAGAAGTATATGAACACGAGGTATCATACGGAACCGGATAGAATTCGCATATCACATCTTCAGAAAACTTGCCTAAGCATTCAGATAACTCTACACAGTCCTCGGAGAGAGCTTGACGATGACGAATGAACGGAAAACCACCTCAAATCTTGATAGAATTATGAAATATACTTCAGTTTCTTGCAAGATTTTTGTGATCTGCAGAGCACTATTGTAGACGCTCCAACGCCGCCGCACTCTTCACACTTGAGTTTTTCCGGTTATGGAGTTTTTGTTTGAGTTTGAGAACAGATCAATGCAAATGGAGATTCTGTTAGAGAATGGTTAGAGAGTGAGGAAGAATGTTGCCGTGATAAAAAGAAAAGAAGATGAAACAGAAATCGGTGGAGAGTTTTTTTTTGGTTACGGCGACGAAGTTGTTACGGTGAGATGTAGAAAAAGTGAGAGTGTTGTTACAGCGACAGAAAGAAAGAATGAGGATCCAGTGAAGAAGAAGATTCTGTTACTGTTATTTTTTTTGCAGTTTGTTAGGATGGATCCTCTGGTTATGGTGATTGGAGGTTAGTTATGATAGATGAAAGTGGTGAAAAGAAAAAAAAGAAGATTGGTGGAGAAATGGTGTTGAAAAATTGAGAAAGAAAATGGTGGTGAATGGTTGTTATAACTACAGTGCAGAAGTAAGAATGGATGGTTTTTGTTGTTATTGTTTTTTGGGTGAGGAAGAAAAAAAAGATGAGTGGGTGGCGTGAGAAAGAGATGGATGGAGTGTTGTGAGAAGAAAAAAAGAATTGTTACAGTGAGTTTGTTGTTATTATGGTGGAGAGAAAAAAAGAAAATGATGGTTTTAGTGAGTGAAAGTAAAAGAAAAAGGATCGTTACAGTGAAAAAATGGTGTTCCTGTTGTGAATATCTCCACTGCTAGCATTTTTCTAAACAAAAAACAAACATGCCAGCTACTTTGGACGCCCCTATCTCGGTGTGTAGTAGCCCGATCGGTACAAAGAGAGCGTCGACTCGAAGAGCATACTTGGTAGAACAATATTGATGTTGAATGTCCGATGACAAAGTGATCATAAGCTCGCCGTATTTGGCTTCGAAGTCACACCGACACAAACTGTTTTGAACGTTTTTGAAAATTTTCTAAGTATTAAATTTAATACACCAATTCATGTACCTCACTTTAAGATTCCACAACTTTTCCGATACTCGACCAAATGACGTGAATTAGGTACCGTTGGAAAGATGACATGTGGTGGTACAACTTTGATGTTCGACGAAAATTCGAACGAAGCCTAATTCACGGAGAAAAAAGTGTTTGAAAATTGCTACGTGAGTGTTCGACGAAATGCCTGACTGGCTGGGCATGTCTTGTGCATGACATGTAGCAATTTACCAACTTCAAGCCACTACTTACGGCGTTCCGTATCTCCCAGCTCCGACGTCCGAAACGAAAAAGTTTCTAAACGGAACTTGTAGAGGACACGGCAAACTTCGTCTTTCGTGTTCGGAATTTTTCCGTGCGGCGATCGGATCAACGAGGAAACAGCTCTGAACATGCGTACGCCAACTGTTCGATGAAATGCGTCTTGACCATGGCAAAAAATTGCATGTGCTGTCTTGCATTTTAACAACTTCATGCTGCAAACTACGGCGTTCCGTATCTCCCAGCTCCGACGTCCGAAACAAAAAAGTTTCTAAACGGAACTTGTACACGGAATTACGAACTCAAACTTTCGTGTTCGGAATTTCTTCATGCGGCAACCGAATCATTGACGAAAACAGCCCTGAACATGTGCACAAAAATACTCGAATTTAACAAACATAATGAGTTCTTATTTTCCGAGCTTTATAACTTCCGATTCGAGTCCCAAATGAATTCGACTTCTTCAGCAAAGTTTCAGATTGCCGTGAAATGAACAATTTTTCAGTTGAGCATTTTTCGATTCGGAGCCACGAACTATGACATAATCGACCCTGAAGCTGTCAGCAAAAGCATAGAAACAAACACTTCAAAATTTTTCTAAGTGTTGAATTTTGAGAAATGATAAAGCGTAACTTCCGAGCTCTGTAATTTCTGATACGTTTCCCGAATGGATTCGATTTCTTCAGCAAAGTTGTAGATTGCCATTAAATGAACAACTTTGATGTTGAACTTGATTCAAATCGACGCCTCGAAACACGTGTAAATTGCCTCCGAAGTCAAGCGCTTGAACATGTTAAAAACACTCAAAATTTTACTAAGTGTAAAACTTCAAAAGTTATGAACTTTAAATTTCAAGATAACTCGAACCGAGCATTTCGAAAATCTTCACCAGACAAAGTCGGAGTATGAAATGCGCTCTTTCCAACGACTATCAATTCACAAACTTCTGACCACAGGAGGGCAACATACGGATGCGACAACATGGCTCCATGAACACAAAGTACTTTAAACTTAGAAAAAATTTCTAAGTCCAAAATTACTTAAAATGCAAGAAACCTCATTTTCACCCGATTCTTCCGATTTTCTCAAGAATGATCGATTTTCTCAAATGTCGACTTTTTGACCGTAATTTTGATCAAAACTCCACTACCAAGCTTTGACTTTTGTTGACTTTCGATATACGCTCAAATATCATTTTATCTGCTCGCTTGATTTTCCGATAAATCGCGTAGATCGATAAGCCAAATACCAATGCTTCACAACTCACTAAGGCCATAGAATCCGCTCGGGTTCAAATATCCGACCACAACACACGTAGCTTGAAATTGTAATCAAGATCCACCGATGAGCGATCGTAATACCAAAACTTGCGAGATAATAATCAGAAGCTTCTGGACAGGCTTGCGTATTGAAATGACGCCCGAATTGACAGAACCTCAAATATTCAACTTTTGAGAAACAAACCTCTTCTTGAGAATTATGCATTACGATTGGAAAATCTCGAACCCATGATCAATGCATGAATGATATGTATGCGATGCACCTATTAATTAAGTGTTAGCCAATTATTTATTAAAAAAAAAATGAAGAGGGTAAATTTTGGGGTACAACACAAGATCATATCAATTCTAATTTGTACATTAACACAAACACTTGAGATGCATATGCATGAACTATGTACAATTAAGTGCTTGTGTTGTTCGCATCACTGGGAGTGGAGGACGATGTTATGGACAATGATGTTCCATTTGAGGTGTGAGTTCCGACGTTTCCATGGGAATAATAGCGACTCACCGTCTGAGCAAGATGTTAGATTAACTGGAGGTCATCCTTGGGTTGGATGTTTGTTAAACCAAGCGATTATGAATCGCTATGATGAGTCGATGCATATTCTTGGCCTAGAAGATATTTGGTAATTAAGAAGGATGACTTTGAGAAGATGAAGTGGTGTGGTGGGAAGGTTGTAACACTTCCAGCTGATTGTGGAGTCGCTGTGAGTTACTTCTTTGTGTTCTTGAAAAGAATGATTGTGTCAATGGTTGATATAAAGTATGTAGTGGTGTGAATTGGTTATTGGAATTGTAACCGACGCAAGTGATCATGGAGAACGATGTGTGCGGTATGTTGAAGTTAGGATCCCAAATTTTGTATTCGAGGATGTTTTGGGATTTCTCACTCCCACAAGGTGGAAATCGACTACCTATTGGAATTGATTTCCAACATTTCTTCCGAAAACTTGTAAGATTCATAACTTGAGTTTTGGATGTCCGATTTGAGTTCTTTGAAGCATTGGAAAGATAATGTGATGAACTTTCTTTTAAAAAATGGTCCTAGCACCGAAAGTAATTTATTTATCATGTAATGATGTTTGAGGAGAATCGAGTTGTTGTTGATGTCGCTCTTGGTACAAAACTTATTTCTATGACACCGCAAGATGTCAACTTTTGAGTTAAGGGAATTGAAGAAGCTATTGGAAGATGCACAGTGAAATGGATTTGTAAAACCAAGTGTATTGTTTGGGGAGCTCTAATTTCCTTAGTCAAGGAGGAAGGAAGTAGCGCGAATTGCGTGTGGATTTTTGATAACTGATTTAAGTGGTGATTGAGACTAAATATCTATTTCAAATTGTTGGTGATTTGATGGATCAATTAGTTGGAAAGTATGCCTTCGGTAAAGTTGAGTTTAGATTAAACTTACCTTCGTGGTCAGGTTAAGGATGAAGATAGTTAGAGATAAGCTTCTAAAACTCGGTATAGGTATGTTGAATGTTGTGAGGTGAATTCCAACTCGAGAGATAGTAGAATTTTGTTAAGTTTTCATGGTGTAGATTACGGTATGAGGATGTGAGCTTTATCATGTTATCTCAAGTGACGTAATGCGGTAGACCCATCCGAGACCGACGAGTGTTGTAGTGGGAAGGTCCAAAATTTGTCATGTATTGAAGATTTCATGGACATAACCAAGATGCAGCTTATTTGAGACGAGGTCAAGAATGATATATTTTAATGAATGAGATGTTGGTATTAATAAGAGTGCGACAAGTATTAGAGATGCAAATATGTCGATTAAGGATGGATAAGTGACGTTGGCTTCGAGGAAAAGATAAGTGATAATTAGAGGAAAAATAAATTGATAGGAAATGCAATTATGTTTAAGATGTCAAAATATTGACATGTGTTAAGAAAATGTTGGAAGTTTCTTTTACCGATCATATGATGAGGTGTATTACCGAGATTTCATTTGAAATAAGATTCGATTGAGCATATATGGATCCTAGATGTTTTGAGATTTAAAGGAGACTAAGAGTTGTGAATGTCGTTAAAGTTCTCCGCATGTATAAGGACTTCAAATGGAAACAAAATGAGTTATGGTGTATTTGGTGTGTTAGCATCTCATGAAGGGAAAATACTTAACAATCGTGTGATGCTAAGTGAGTGTGAAGAAGTTGTAAACCCTAAAGGAAGATTATGGAACCATGGTGCTTGGGTGACTTGAGCACAAGTTCTAAAGGAACGCTATTATAGTTTGGTACGGTGGTTTATACTCCATTGTGATTGCCCATCTATTGACAAATTGAGGAACCGATCACCCTTAATCTCTTGTTGATAATAGACGGATCGTGTTGGATTTAATAGACTCATCTTGCAAGCTTGATAGTGTGTGAAGTGGTTGACGCTCTAATGAGAAGATAGTAGTTCATCATTCATGAAACTAAGAGGAAAAGGACTATGAAAAGACTTGGAAATTATCTAGCGGGTGGAGACTCGAGTGTGTATGCAAGTTGAAGCCATGGAGTGGAAAGTTTAGAATGTAAGAAGTTGAACGGTGATTTTGATAGATATTAAGGAGAAAGTCTAAAGATAAAATGTGAAACTTGTAGAGCTGGTAGTTGATGAAAATCAAATGAAGATAATGACTTAAGGTAATTAATCAGAGTCGCGTAGCGAAAGCATAACGTGATGCACTTTGTTATGCGAGTATGATTTTATTTTATTTTTTGGAAGTCACAAATTAAACGTTAGAAGGTGTGGAGTTTATGAAACTATTAGGAATTTCAGAATAGAATTCTTAGGTGAAGGGTTCTCTGTCTTATTGATGTTACATCCATTATAATAGATGTATTAATTTGCAAGCTCTATCGTTGGAACGTAGCCTAGTGGTACTAGCATTGTGTATAAATGTTGTGGACATTGCGGTTATGTAGAGGTTCTTATAATTGTGTTGCAGTGTGGTGAAGTGATAAATCATGTACCCTAGAGTGAAGGGGGTAAGAAGTGAGCTGAGCTGATGTATTCTTAACCCGATAGCAATGGATCGTGTGGGATTCTAGTGGTTGAATAAGAAGGATATTTGTTAGTGATATTGGAAATGATGTCAAACATGACGTGATAGTTGGAAGGGAGGATTTCAAGAGCTGAAGAGGAGGTGGACTAGTGCTCGATCTTCATTTTGTCGAATCCGACTAAGTCCGTTGTGTCGTGACGCACCATTAATGGGATTAGGTGGTGTGTTGATGCAAGATAAGCAGGTTGTGGCTTATGCTTCACGACAATTGAAAGTGCATGAAAGGAGTTGTCCGACTCATGATTTAGAGTTGGCAGCTGTTGTATTTGTTTTGATGTTGGGGAGGCATTATTTATATGGTTCTCGGTTTGAGGTATTAGTGATCATAAGAGCCCAAGTATCTCTTTGATCGTGAAGAGTTGAAACGATTGCAGTCAAAGAGATCGCATTGGTAAGAGTAGCTGGAGAGGACCAGCAGATGGAAATGTTACATGGGAACTGGAGAGTCAGATGAAGGACTCATATCCCGAACTGTTCGTCTAGGTTATGTTTTCGAGGACGAAAACTCTTTTAGTGGGGGAGAGTTGTGACACCCCAAGTAAATCGATTATTAAATAATTACGATTTTTAATTTAATTAGGAATGTAATATTTAATATTTTGGATTATTGGAAGTCAATTGAATTAAATGGAAGTGGGTTTATTGGTGGTATGATGAATAAAGTGAGGGTGTGAGGAGTAAAAGACTCTACTCACATTAATTATGTTATTTTTATTATGTTAGAATAATAAAAGAAATAAAAGAAGGAAAAGAGGAAAAAAGATCTTTTTGGAGAAAACTCACTGTACGTGGAATTGAGAAGAGGAGAAAAGGAGGAAGAAGACCTAAGGTGTCGGAATTCGAAGAACCCACAAGGTAAGGGGTGATTTCGATTGATTATGGTTTATTATCGATTTTGATTTTAATATTATAGATCATAGCATGTTAGGAAATATATGTTTAGGGATTTCTAGGTTTCCATGGGTGTATACCTAATGGTGTCAGATGATGTCAGATTGTGTCAGAATGTATAGATTAATGGATCTGTATGATATAGGATCATTACTGACGGATAAAACATGTTATATTGTATGTTATTGATGATGAATGAGTGAATTTATGGTGTCGGAATGTGGCACGCTTTGGAATAAAGAGGAAATGGTTTTGGGAAAATAATGTCACAAAACTAAATTTTTGGTCGATGGTCGTGGGAACCGGTTCCCTGGGAGAACCCGGTTCCACTTTTAAAATGAAAATGGTATTTTGAACTCGTGAACCGTTCTGTGTGGGAGGAACCGGTTCCACGTTAATTTTCCGTAAAATGAAATTTTACTGGGAACCGGTTCCCTACCGAGGAACCGGTTCCCCATACATTTTCCGGGCGGTATTTTTGAGTTGTGGGAACCGTTACTCCTGTGGAGGAACCGGTTCCACCGAAAACTTTGAAAATTTTCCAAACTTTAAAATTCATAACTTTCAAACCGTAAGTCCGTTTGAGCGCCATTTTGGAAGTTGTTTCTTAAATTTAATGCTCTATCTTATAAAATGGAAAGATTTTCTAAAAGTTGAAATTATTTTGAAAAAGAGGCAAATTTCAAACAAACAATTATTGACCGATGCACTTTGAGGTGCATGTAGGAAACCGTGGTGATGAGTATATTGATCCGAGTGAATGTAAAGCGTGTTATGTGGTTATTTGTATGCATGATGGTTGGAATATCATGTTTTGAGTTTGATTCGGTTTATGATGATTGGTGTATTCATGAATTGTATTGATATCATGTGTTTGTTGGTGTTGTATATGCCCGATGGTTGTTGACCTTAGTTGTCATTGTTGTGATATATACCGTGATAGTCTTACCAATTGAAGGGTAAGTGTTTGGCATATTTATGCTCGGTGATGAATTATTTCATGATAGGTGATTATATCATGTTGATTGGTTTGCATGTTTATGCTGATGTTAGATGTATGCATGATTGGTTGATATATCATGTTGATTGTTGTGATTCAGTTATGTTAAATGAATGTATACATAGACTGATTAATGTTGCATGCTGGTGATGTGTGTGCATATGCATTGTTTTGGTGAAGTTAATTCCCATTGTGCGGAATTTGACTTGGATTGTCGATAACCGATACCCGAGTGAGGATGGGTGGTTAGGCTGGATTCGTGTCCGGGTGTTTATGGACGAATCGATGGTACTGTATCCGGTTGGTGATGGATCAGTGTTGGGTGACTTTGAGTCACGAGTCGGTACCGCATGCATTGAGTCTGCATTTTGATTGTGTGGGATAGTAACATGTTAGGATGTCTTCCAGTGTTACTATTTTCTGATTGATGATGGTTATGCATGATGATTATATGGTTGTGATTGTATATGGAATATGAAGTCATGTTGAAATGGGTGGGTTAATATGCTTGAAATATATTGTTAATTGAGAAGCTTATAATATGCTTTAATTATGAGAAGTCTCACCCTTACTTACCATTTCAGATTAAAGATTAGCAGCTGAGGAGTCGGTGAGGATGGCTCTAGAGCTTATCGTTTAGTACGCGAGTCAGTGTCATGCTCTGATTAGATTGTAACACTGGGGAATGTTAGATGAGGAATTAGATATTGGTTTATTAATTATTTAAAACTTTGTTGGGAATAATAATGATGGAATTATTCCGTGTTTGGTTATGATGTTTTCCGCTGTGTAAGACATGGTCTTATCTATATTGAATTATTTTGAAGGTGTTGATCCTCAGTGTAGCATGGCTACTGTTTGAATGAATTTTTATTTTTACCTATTAGTTGTGACATCCCGTGATTACCGTGTTAAACTCTGATTAAAGATGATTTAAATGTTAATTTAATTAATATATTTCGGGGTATTTAGATGGGGTGTTACACTAAGCGCGACCCAAACAGAACATTTGGCGCTAAGCCTGCTCCTGATGGCGCTAAGCGCGACCTGCAACACAAAAAGTCAGTGAATTTGGTGCTTAACGCGCTTCTGGTGGAACTAAGTGCGGTCTGTAACCTGCAGAATTTCCTGTTTTGAGCTAAATCTCCTTTCCATGATGTTCTTATCCCAAAATTTGATCCATAAAATCAAGTAATCACAGAAAAATACTCGTTGGAAGCTCTTACACTCAAAACTTGTTTGAAAGCGAGAATGCAAAGAGAGAGTGAAAACATGGCAAAACAACCAAACCATCTCCAAGCATGCAAAGGCAAGTATGTCAAAGTGACGCGCAAGCAATGTGAAGAATGTATGTCAAGGCAAAACATGAATTATCCACACAAGAATAAGTTATATATGACGTATGAATAATGCAAGTTGAAGTAATAGTTCCAATGCTCATAGATGAAAATCAATGCATGAACGTGAGGAATGCAAGTTAGGTAACAATTCCCGATGATCATTGATGACAATCAAATGCATGAACATGTGAGGAATGCAAGTTAAAGTAACAATTCCAATGTTCATAGATGACAATATGCATGAACATGTGAGGAGTGCAAGTTAAAGCAACAATTCCAATGTTCATTGATGACAATCAAATGCATGAACATGTGAGGAATGCAAGTTGAGATAACAATTGTAATGTTCATATGTGCAAAGTTGATGCATGAACATGTTAGGAATGCAAGTTGAAGCAACAGTTCTAATGCTCACATGTGCAAAGTTATGCATAAACATGTTAAGAATGCAAGTTGAATCAACAATTCTAATGCTCACATGTGCAAACTTATGCATGAACATGTTAAGAATGCAAGTTGAATCAACCATTCTAATGCTCATATGTCAAGGATCAATACATGAACATGTTAAGAATGCAAGTTATATCAACAATTCTAATGCTCATATGTCAAGAATCAATACATGAACATGTTAAGAATGCAAGTTGTATCAACAATTCTAATGCTCATATATGCAAAACTATGCATGAAGGCAAGTGTAATCCATCATTATCTAACATTAAGGATCAATCCACAAATTACTTGAGATCGATGCAAACAAGCCATACCACAAAGAAGTAGTGCAAGATCATATCAATTCTAATTTGTACATTAACACAAACACTTGAGATGCATATGCATGAACTATGTACAATGAGCAATGTACCTAATGATCAAAATGCTTTTGAATCTACATGTCGACACACTTTCAGATGCAAATTATACCTCAAATCATCATGAATCAATGCAATTCAAACAATCTAAATGCTCTCTAATGCATGAGAACGTAATAGATGATACAAGACGCACAAATTTCTGGCCTAGATGCAAGGAAAATACACATGCACAAGTGTGTGTGTGTGTGTGTGTGTGTGTGTATGCTATGTACACAAGATTCTCACACCGACACAATAACGTTGCAAAAATTCAATTCAATTCAATTCAACGATTTCAAAGATGAAGATTCAAGAATCAAAATCCACACGGAATTTGAAAGCAATAACAATATTCAATTTCAAGAAAAGCTAAAAGTCAATAATAGCTTAAAATAAGTGCTTAATTGAACTAAACACTTACTTGAACTTGAAGTTTGAATCAAATTGAAGAGGAATTCCTTGTGCTCTTCAAAGAAAATACCAAATCAACGTCGAATTGATGATAATTCTCGAAATCGCAGCTTGAATTCTTGAAGAACTTGGAAGCTTCAATGGAGAATTGAAGAGAAATTGCTAAATTCTTGAAATTGAAGAGAAATCAAGAGGAAATGGCTCCTTGTAGGTTGAATTCGAGGAGAGGAGGAGCAAGATCCTATAGAGAGAGAAAGCTTTGATGAGAAGAAGAGAAATCGCAGGGCGCGCTTAGCATGATGAGGCGCACTTAGCGCGGTCTGCGGTGGTGTCAGGTGTCAAAAAGAGGTCCGGTGGCGGCCTGTGATGGTGGTGGTTGCTTGGAGAGAAAGTTGAAATTTGATTTTTTGTTCTTGAGTTTTGCTTTGGTTTTGAGAAAATTAGAGTGTGACTTGTGGTAAAAATTAAGAAAATGAATATATTGTTCTAATTTTTTATGGAAAAAATGCATTTATAGCTTTGGGAATTGGGCCTAAGAGTGCCGTAGATCCATAATCAAGCCCAAATCATGATTATCCAAATAATTTTCGTAATTAATTCAAAAAAGTCAAATCCATGCGGAATTTGAAGTCGGAATGTAAACGAAAAATGTCCGGAATGCGGTTTTGCTTGTGCGAATCAAAATTTTGACTTGATCGGATGAACGGTCAAGGAAATATGAGTTTTTGAAGTTTCAACACAGTTTTCAGGCAATTGACAAATGCAGAATTTTCAATGCGCTCTCCGGAGAAAATGCCTCGAACGAGGACCTTCTGATCAAAATTTGCAAATGAGTATTTCTGAGCCAATCGAAGCTAATGAAACTTTTGAACTTTTGGCACTGGTCCCATCTTGTTTCGATAAAAATCGAGCAAGATATGATTTTTCGAACTTCGCGTATTCAATGAAAATTGCTCGGTTCAGCTCAAAATCAACTCCAAAGAATAAAATTCTGGTCTTGATTGGTGAAGAATCAAGTCCCGAGTTGTAAAAGAAAGTTGTAGAGGGCTTCAATACGAAATTTTAGAAATCATCCCCGCTCAGTTTCGAGTTTCCAGCTAGGAGATATGAACTTTTTAGTGCGCAGAACACACGGTTCAGCACTAAAATTCAGTTTAATCCACTGGAGAAATCCATTTCTCTGGGGACCTTCCTCACATGATTTGCTTCCAGCTTTCACACGAAAGTTGTAGATAATAAAGAGGGGGACTTGCCGGTTAAAAATCATCAGAAAGTACCTGAAGAGCTGGGAGATACGCCTTATAGAGTGTCCAAAACGCATTGAAAATCTAAAATTCACTTTATTGAGAAATAAGCAAATAAATTCTTTTCTTTGACGAAACGGCCTCCGATCTGAATAGATGGACTGGAGAATAAATTTAAATAATTCCAGAGCTTATGGAATCACATCAAAATAGCTTCCTAACCAGAATACGTTGTATTGAGCGGGAAAATCGAAGAATATCGATACCGAACTCCAAGCGATATGAGATCACCGAAACGTGTCATTTCTTTCACCACTTGGGATACCTTGCACCTGGTAACCCCATGATCAATTCTATGTGTGCAACTACATGTATGTTTATGCAATCGAATTATAAGCCAGAAATACGGGAAAGAAGAGGGTAAATTTTGGGTACAACAACTGCCCCTATTCAATCATCCTCAAGCTTGGGAGCAAGGTTGGCGTATGCCTTCCGAGCGACAAGGTGCGAGGTGATTGAGTACAAAATGGACTCGAAAATTTACGCTCTAAATCCCAAAAGCTGTATCGAGAAATAAGTGCGGACTTTTAAAATTCCAATGAGCCTCACAGGAGAAAAGGATATGTTGCGCCAGGAAGGAATGTGTCACAACAAGAGAGAGCACAAAATAAATGTTGAATTCTACGAGGACAGGTACAGGTGTAATCCTGACCTAAAAAGAATTGGCCTCTACCCAATTCGATCCACAATGCCAGGGGAGAGCTGACACGCAAGCGGAAGCAAAGACTAGATACGTTAACAAGACTAATCACATTTCGCCAGACAATAACTAGACGATCGTGATGCACAGACCATGTTAAACATGTTTATACCATGTTCATTAGCACCTTGCATACCGAGGTTCGCTTGTAGAGTGTGGAAGCCAGGAAAGGATTCGGCGTAACCAAAGGTGAAATAGCAATTTGTATCGCAATAACTTATATCTAGCCAGCTACAAAGTTTGAACCATATCTGGATGCAGTGGAACAAGTGTTTCAGGATCTATAATGTTTTAAAGCGGAGGAAGAGGTGGAGGATTACTTGCAGCTAAAGTAGCGACATCAACGTTGCGCACAATAGTGGATCTGGTATCCTTAAATCAAACCATCACCGAAAATTGTAAGGACTGGAAATATGAAAATTGAGGAAACAAAATTGAAATTATGCTTGGATGAATCAAGACGCGAGGATCCTCGTGTTTGATCGCGAACCCTTTTTCTATGGTGATCGAAGGAGGTTGCAAACTAAGAAGTTCGAGTGAGAATGTGAATTTTGGGAAATCATAGGAATCATAAATTCACACGTACGGTGTCACTGTTCCATTTTAGAAGCAAAAGTGAGAAGAGGAATGACAATGATGATTGATTATAGCTTCTGATATGGTGGAGTGGGACACCTGCAAGGTTAACACTCCAATGCTCAAGTCAGTATATGAGGAAGAAGAGTATAGTGAAATTGAATTTGAAACTTGTTATCTAAATTTGATGTTAACACTCGAACTAGTTTTTTGTTAGTCGTATTTCACAAAGAATCTATTGAATGTATTTACGGTAGAGATCGTTAAGATAATTTTGGTATATTAGGAAGATTTTAGTAGAAATGAAACTCATTTTTAATAGATGGTCGAAGTTGATCTTAGCCCTGAACACAACCCATAATTTTCTTTTTTTTTTTGAAAACTAAAATTGGCAATACTTTTATGCGAGTGTCATTTATTTAGTAACGGTCAACATAAATAACAAAAAAACATTATCAATCATACTAACACATTACTCTATTTCGCACAAGTTCTTCCCCTTATTTTAAAAAGAGTAAATTAACAAAATCACAACATTCCACATAAGGCAATATAATGTTGATTCGATGGTTTGTGGTAGAAGAATTAAATAGTGACTAACAACAATTTTGGGCAAAAACATACTTAAAGGTGTTTTGTTTTCTATATAAATGTGAAGTGCATACAATCACAAACACACTTGTGTATACTTGTTAACCAACGTCATTAGAAGCAAGAGAGATGTGTAAGATAAACAAGACAAGCAAGTCCTTTAACAACAACAACTTAGTGTGTAAGCGAAGTCGAACAATGTTTATAAGCTTTATCAATGTATCCAAACTTGTTACCTTGTACGACACGCCATTAGCGTATCCATTGTGTTTTCTTTTAACATATAAAAAATGAATTTTCTATCTTCACGCTTTTGTCCTCAAAGGAATACATTTCTTTCAAAAATCCCTTATTTCATACATAAATGCTTCATTCTTCTATGTACATTTACACATTATTGTCTTGAAAACTCAGATAATGGATAGTTGTTTTTCCACATGTTTTGTAGTGAATCTCTTCAAGAGAAAACAATCCCGATCACGCGCCATCGACAACATATTCAAGCTTCCAGTTGTTTCAACTAATTGGCCACCAGGTATTCATCATTTTAACTCCTCTTGTTACATCATGTTAGAAAATGGACATATAATTATAGTTAGTGTTGGATTTCCATATAAACAGGTAGTGGTTTTGCAAGTGGAATCATTGATCTTGGTGGGATACAAGTATCTCAAGTATCAACATTTAACAAAATTTGGGCAACCTATGATGGTGGAGAAGATAATCAAGGAGCTACTGTGTTTGAACCAACAGGGATACCACAAGGATTCTCTATGTTAGGTAGCTACTCCCAACCTAACAACAAACCTCTTTTTGGATATGTTCTTGTTGCAAAGGATGTTTCTTCAAGCACAAGCAATAGTACTTTAAAGAAACCAATTGATTATACACTTGTATTCAACACTTCATCTCTTAAGGTTAATCAAGATAGCACATGCTATATTTGGCTACCAGTAGCACCTGATGGATACAAAGCTTTAGGCCATGTTGTCACCACAACACAAGATAAACCTCCTCTTGACAAAATCAAGTGTGTTAGATCGGATTTAACTGATCAATGCGAGACTTCTTCGTGGATTTGGGGATCGAACGATGTCAATTTCTACGATGTTAGACCAATCAATAGAGGAACTCAGGCGCCCGGTGTTAGCGTTGGCACTTTCGTTGCACAGAATGGTGGCGAAACTAGCCCTCCATCAATTTCATGTTTGAAGAATCTCAATTCTATTTCGAAAATCATGCCAAATTTACTTCAAATTAATTCAATTCTCCAAGTTTACTCTCCATTGATGTACATGCATCCGGACGAAGAATACTTACCTTCTTCGGTCAATTGGTTTTTCTCCAACGGAGCATTACTATACAAGAAAGGCGATGAATCGAATCCCGTTCCAATAGTGCAAAACGGAATTAACCTTCCTCAGGATCCTAACAATGATGGTACCTATTGGCTTGACCTACCTGCTGATGATGCAAATAAAGATAAAGTCAAAAAAGGAAATTTACAAAGTGCAGAATCTTATGTACATGTGAAACCAATGCTTGGAGGAACCTTCACTGATATTGCCATGTGGATTTTTTACCCTTTCAATGGACCTGGAAGAGCAAAAGTAAAGTTTCTAGATATTAAATTAGGGAAAATAGGTGAACATGTTGGTGATTGGGAGCATGTGACATTAAGGGTAAGTAACTTGGATGGTAAGTTATGGAAAATTTATTTTTCACAACATAGTAAAGGTGAATGGATTGATTCTTCTCAGCTTGAGTTTCAAACTGATAACAATAAGAGACCAGTTTTTTATTCTTCGTTGCATGGTCATGCTTCATATCCCCATGAAGGACTAGTTCTACAAGGGAAAAATGGGATAGGGATTAGAAATGACAGTGCTAAGAGTAGCATGATTATGGATTTGGGAAAATCTGTATTTGTTTCTGCTGAGTATTTGGAGCCTTTTGTTGTAGAGCCATCATGGTTGAACTATTTTAGGGAATGGGGTCCAAAAATTGATTATGACTTAGACGAGGAGTTGAGGAAGGTGGAGAAGATATTGCCATGGAAGCTTAAAGATGTTTTTGAAAATATTATTAGGAGCTTACCAAAAGAAGTGTTGGGAGAAGAAGGACCAACAGGTCCAAAGGTGAAGTATAATTGGACTGGTGATGAAGTTTGAATATACTATACTCTTAGTTATATATAATGCTTCTTATAAATAATGCTTCTTATATATTTCAAAATTGATTTAGATTAATGTTATTATTGAAATAACATGATAACTTGTAAATATCTCCAATGTCATCTTAATATTATGTTAGTTTTTCTATTCCATCGCTATATTGTTGACTTTATGCATCCCCCATTTATGTTTTTGAAGAGTCTCGATTTGTTTTATGCAAACATCATTTCATTAAAGAACCACAAACGGGCAAAGAAACGCAGGAAAAGTTATGTTCTTGCATAAAATTTACCGTCTGGGCTAGGAGAGATAAAAGGGATGTGAGTAGTCGGACCAGTAAAACAAGGGTATTCACGTAGGACATATACCCCGGATCATCAGGCTGAGCTGTACAGGCCGGCCACGACAGTCGGGTTGTGCCAGGGTGGTTACTTAACTTAATAGGTGGCGGTTATAAAATGTTACATTATTTATGAGGACGTTACAGGCGTTACCATATTAATTGACGGTTACAACTATTATGATCATAAATCATGGCTGTACTATATATACGTCCTAGGTCTATGGAATTAGGGACCTCATTGTCTTTAACTATCTCATGACCGCTCTCTCTCTCCAAATCTCTTATCTAAGGGCTGCCATCTGCACGGTAAGCTATACCCATAGCTTGGAGGTCATGCATCCCTTGCGTGAGCCTCTGAATCCCTTAATATCCTAAATATAGTTTTTTAGCAAGAACAAGTTCAATTTGGGATAGAATTTAGTCAAGATCTACAACCAATATGCTTATCTATGCCAACCATATGGTGGACATCTACATTACCAGTCCTTCTAATAAATAAAATAAAAGCAATAGGAAAAGATTTAAGAATCTCAATAAAACCATGGCAATAGGTTCAAGAGCCGTAGAAAAGCGATACGGTTGACACGGTCCACCACACCCTACGCATCCAACTGAACAATGACATATTAAAGCTTCATATTTTGAGCAAGTTGGAGGCCCCACCTAATAGCTAGACCTTCAGCAACACTTGGGTCAACGTTATTGTGCATCCCCTGGCACACAGACATAACCACCTTATTGGATTGATTCTTAGCAACACACCCCAACACGACAATGTCATCACTTAAAAACCAACATCCACTTGAATTAGACACGAATTTAAGGGCTAGTCATCTCCATGATCAACACTCTTCTTAAGTTTATTTTGAGGATTCACTCTATTGAACTCCTCAACATGACTCAGAGCTCCATTAATTGCATCTCCAGGAACAACTTATTTCTTGTTTAACACGTATCTGTTTCAGCATTTCTAGATATTCCACAGCAGGGTACAGATCAACTAAACACCAAAGGTGTCTTTTCAACCCAGACAATTTTCTAGTCAAACCAACAGATCAAACAATGTCAAACCACATCGTCTTAGAGAAAAAACATTGAAAGAAAACATGTTCAAGTGTCTCAGAATTCTCTAAACAAAACGGGCAAGAATGATCAAGTTGAATAGCTTTCTTCATTAGGTTTGCTCAAAGAGGGAGAATGTTCTGACTACATCTCCAAAGGAATTTTCTAATATGCACATGAACCAGATTCTTCCAAAGAACCTTCTAGAGAGAAACAAGGCTAGGAGTATAGGGGCTTTTAGTAACAGAATCCTTTGACGCCAACAAACGATGATCTTCTGACCTCACTGAAAACTCTCCACCTCTCTCCCAATTCTAGATGAATTTATCCTCAAGGTTTCTCCTAGATAAAGGAATGTTGTTAATACGCAACACATCAGCAAGATCAAACCATGTTTCAAGAAGAGGCATGCTCCAGCAATGTGGATCCTGATCAATCAACTCATTCATCTTTGCCTCCGGATCCAAACCTCAAGCCGCACTAGCCATTTTAAAACAATAATTTCAAAGAATCCATCCATCTTTCTAAATACTCACTTTTCCTCTTGGATAGAAGTTTTAGGAAAATATTCGCACTTTAGAACATCAATGAGAAGGGAGATTTTTCCTTGAAGAATACTCCAGAAATTTTTTCCCAACAGGCACATATTGAACTCTGAAATACCTCTGAACCTCATACCTCCATTGCCTTTTTCGATAGCCAATTTCTCCCACCTCATCCAATGAATTTTATGATCTCTATCCCTATTTCCCAACTCGAATTTTGTGATAATTGATTCAATTTCCTCACACACACCTTTAGGAAGTTTAAAGAAACTCATCACATAAGTAGGGATTTCTTGGACTGTATCTTTGATGAGAGTCTCTTTACCCGCTCTAGACAAAAAACCCTTCATCCATCCTTTTAATTTCTTTCTAACACGATCAACCATGAGCAAAAACACCTTTTTTCAATCTCCCAAAAAGTACTGGAAACCCCTAGTACCTTGAGTGAGATTAAACTGTCATGATGCTCATCCTGTTACAGATAGCATCTTTGACATAATCATTAACATTTTGACAAAAATAGGCTTTAGACCTCTCTAAGTTGACTACTTGCCCCGAGGATTCTTGGTACCTGATTCGGATCTCCAAGATTTTATTCGCATCTCCACAATTAGCCCTAGAAAAGAGCGGGTTATCATCAACAAACAACTAGTGCAAAATTTCTGGTTCCTTACAAGACACTTGAATATCGTGAAAGGTATTAGCCTTAAATTCCTCCCTAAGCAATCTAGATAGCACATCTGCACAAATAACAAACAAGTAAGATGGAAGAGGGTCTCCTTGGGGAATCCCCCTCTCTGGGATAAACTTTCTGGGGGGGTTTCTATTGAGAAGAATCTAGTAAGATACATAAGAGATGCATGTAGAAATCAACTTCACTAGTGGATCATAAAAGCCCATAGAAGTCAAAATCCCCTCAACAGAGCTTCATTATAATATGTCATAGGACATTGACATGTCGAGCTTCAAGGCCATTGATGAGTGCTAATTTGTTGATATTTTGAGTGTGAAATAATTAGAACCCATCGGCTTAATTCATTTGTTTTTCATTAATAATCTCGAATTTTGTGTACAGTATGTATAATTTACATATTATTGTAAATATTGTGTTATTATGTAAGTATCATTGAGTTTAATTGGTTTATCTCATTTTTGTGGGTATTCAAGCAATGAAATTTAGTCATTGTAATATAGAGAATTGGATAAGCTTTATAATGCTTATGATCGTGCGTAAATTGGAGTGCGGTTCTTAAGTTATGTCGAAAACAATATTTGAAATTTTTTGCATTACAGCTGAGTGCGCTTAGCAGGCTCCGCTACTGCTAAGTGCAAATTCACTTTCAGCACACCATATTTTCACATTTTTTTTCATTTCTAGGGTTATGTGATTATTTTAGGTCCCAACTCCATCAACTTCACTCTTTTAATCTTAGAGCTTACAAAACAACATTTGGAGATTTTAATCAGATGATCTGGGGTCGAAGCTTCTTTGATCGTGATTTACACTGCGAGAGATTTTTTCTTCTCCATTCTTACCTTTGTAAACTTCATTTGTTGGGGTTTGTTTGTATGTCTACTTATTTTGTATGTATACTTGTTTCTCATGGCATTGCATAAATATATTTTACAAATAAATTTTGATGTATATCCTTGTAAGTTCCTTAGTTTTGAGGATTTGCTTAATTTTTGTAAAACAAATAATAGCAACAATAATGTAAGAAGAACAGGTACAATAAGAAGTCCTATTGAAATGACAGAACATGTTGTGTTGAACTTGCTCAACAACTGGAACAACATGTCGAAGAAGATGTCCTAACACGAAACATTTGATATCACGCTTATGAAACTGATAAATGAGGTTCGGTTCTGTTGTGAGGAATGTAGAATATTCAGGGAATATTATGCAACCTATATGGAACATATCTAAAGGTCCAGAAGATTCAATCAGAAATCAAGGAGACAGATTAGAAAGCTGAAGATTGAAGTCCTTACTTGTAGTAGAAGTTTTATGCAGTTTGTTACAACTGATCTGCTGTTGTTTGAAGGCCCAAATCCAGTTGGGTATAAGTTATAAAATAAGGATTTTTAACCTAGTTGATTAGCTAGATGAAATTAGTAAGGACGTAATCATTAGGGCAAGATATAGTGAACTACCCAGATTGTGGGATGGTCACCATGCTCCTTGAAACATGTAGGTAAGAGGCAGTATGTATTGTTCTTCGAGGAAGCTGTGAAGCAACTCCAACGTGTGTCCTAAGTTAGAAGCAAATTGCTTTAAGACTTAGTTAGGTTGTATTAGAAGTGTATCTTCAGTATATGTTATTGTTTTATCATTGTGAGTGATTGAGGGGAGTAAGGGGTTTCTCATATCTAAGAAGTTCTTAGGTATAAATTGCATTGGATAGTAATTGAGTGAGGAGTTGTAAACGGGGGAGTTTAGCTCTGAATTGATATTACTAATAGTGGATTTCATCCTTGGTTTGGTAGCCTCCAGAGGTAGGTGTAATGCAACGAACTAGGTAAACAATTTGCTGGTGTTATTTATGTTTTTTACACGACTATACCTTACCTGCGTATTTATGTCAGATTGGATGTCTCAACATCCTTATGAGACATCGAAGTCTGCTATACCAGAATTCCAATCCTTGTTTTTTCTTTGTGCTTGAATTTGAGTTGCATGATGACCTATATGTTATCCAACAGGCGCATAAATTCTTCATTTTTTTTGTGGAGACGCTCTTCATGTTTCCACGTCATAGCGGGTGTCATGTTGGCAGCGGACCTGTCACGATAGTACATAATACTTATTTTGCTTCTATTTATGTTGTTTTGCACCATTTTCTCGCACATAGACCCTACATGTAAAATACCTGAAATAGACACAAAGTACCGACATAAAACCATAAAAAGAACATGAAAATGAAAAATCATGCAAAACAACATGGATAATGTTTAAGTTGTTTCTAGTGCAAAGGGGACACATATGGAACACGACTTTCCAATATTTGTGTTGCAACATCTGCTCTCTTACAACAGACAAATGGTAATACAATATTGGTTCTGATTTATTATATCCAATATTCACTCTACAAGAATATCTACAATTCATGGAGAATGGTTAATTTGGATGTACTAGTGCAACATGTTGAAGATAATGCTTCAACATGTGGGTAGTGCAACATCTGACCCTGGACAACAACCCATGATGGATGTTGCTTGGTGCAAATTTTTTAATTAGGATTTAATCAAGTTCTTTATAGATTGTTTAGCGATGTTTATGAGATTTGTTTGACAAATGTTAAAGATCAAATAAGATTTAAATAGATATTTAAATTTTAATTTGAAATTGAAATTATGGTGTTATCAGACTCAGGATTTCGTAACATCTAATCCAACATTTTAAAACAGACAAGGTAGCATATACAATTAACAATGCAGAAAACAAAAGAACACAAGAAATTGTTCACCCAGTTCAGTTCTAACCAGCCTACATCTAGGGGCATACCAAGCCAGGAATAAAGTCCATTATAAGTAGTATTAATTCGGAGGGAAACCTACCCTGTTTATACTCCTTATTTAATCAGATTACCCAATTTTCCTTCTACCTAAGATGCCACACTTAAATATGAGAACCTTTGCTCACATCCAATCACCTCAGTGATGTCTAGAAGTTACATCCTAACAATTGTATCAACGGAATGGCTCCTAACACAATCAACTTGGAGATACCTCACTCCAAACACAATTCAAAATAGTTTGAAGATACCTCACTTCAAACATAAAATAAAATCATTCACACTTGTGGCACAAACAAACTTGGAATTGCTTCACAGCTTCTTTCAATGACACAACTGCACTCATTGCTTCACAACTTCTGAGTGGGTAAAATAAACCTCTTGCCTATAAGCTCCGAGGCACAAATCAGTGACCATCCCACAATTCGGGTGGTTCACCTACATGGCTAACCCTAAAGACTACATCTTCCTAAAATCGTCTAGGTTACTAAAACTAGGTTACAAGTGCTTATTTATAACCTATTACCCAACTGGATTTGGGCCTTCAAAATAATAGCTTGAAGTTATAACAAACTTCTGCATAAACAAATTTTGCAGAAACAAATACGCAGATAACTTCTGCTACAATCAAGGCCCTTGATGATATTTCTCATAAGCTATTGGACCTCCACATTTGCCTTCAATATCACGCCACATATGATGCATAATATTCCTAGAATATTCTACACAATTGAAACAGAACTGTAAAAAATTTATCAATTTTTGTTACGTGATGTCCTGATGTTTGATATCTCCATATCTCATTTGACATGTTGTTCCAGATGTTGAAAAGCTTCAACACATCATATTTAGGCATTCCAATAGGAATTTTTCTGCATATATTCTATTGTATAATATATTATTGCTGCTTATTATTTGTTTTTTTTTAAATGAAGCCAATCCTTAAGCTCACGGAACTTACTATCTCCCCCTTTGGCAAACTTTAGCTAAAACAAATAAATACAATTACAAGAAGATACATTAAATAGTAGCAACAGTTACAATTAAAATATGGTCTTCTGATCACAACTTCAAATCTTGAGTTGTATGGGATGTATGAACATCCATCTTGACATCTTCTTTTTCTCCATTGAATCAACACCGGACGTGCAGGGTACAAGAAGGAAGAGACTCGATGTTAGATTTGGAGTTGAAATACCTCTTGAGTGAGTTGAAATAACTCTCGAGTAGAATAAGGATACATCCTCATGTAACTCAGAGCACAAGTCACAAATGTGTTCACTCAATCTCCATGTAGGAACAAAACTCAAAATACAAGTCACAAAGGATTTTCAACCAAGGAATTGATATTTGGTTTGGGATCTTCTGTCGATATTCTCCTTTGTTCGTAGCAACAGTAGAAAGACCAACAGTAACAGCAACAACATACAATTTCCCCCCCCCCCCTTTTTATCAAAAATTTGACAATGGGTGCCTTCACAATACCATATCCAGGCACAACAAGCCCGAATTCGAACAACTTTCATGATGTTGAAGATAGAATTATTTACTTGAAAATAGAGTTAAAGGGGTCCTCTATGAATAATTATAGTTGAAGCATAGGGATTTTCAGTCTTTAGTCTGTGGTCAAGATTTGGTTGAAGGATTTCACTAGAGACAAACGTGTACTGTCCAAACTAACTCTGACTGTCTTTAATGGCTTCTCCCATATTCCTTTGAATGAGTTAGTTCCAATAAGTTGTGTACCATGGATGAGCATGTGATTGACACCTCTTCTTTCACCAATATGGATTTCTTCTTTTTGAGATATTATTCTTTGATACTTTGACCATAATTATATTTAACCTTCAACAACTAGCAAGGAGATTGTTTGCTCGAGTTTCTAGGTATCCCCACATTTTCCATGAGTTCTAAACAGGTCATGCTCCCATAATCTGAATTAGCTTAATTAATATTTATTTGTCTTCAGACTATGTTAACAGAAGAGTTTTCTATACTTGGCAAATAATCATTTCTTCTATTTATATACTTCACTTAAGGTTGATGATACTTAGTGAAGTTTAAAGATGCCAATTATGATGTTTCAGCATCTTCTAGGACATTCACACAGAGTCCATCTGTCTTGGCTCTGAGATAACAATAATACTTCTTCTTTAAGATGTTATGTCACTTCAGCATATAACAGTATATACTCCCCTTTCACATCAGCTAATGAGCAATCTCCTCCTCAATAGCAGCTTGGAATACATATTAGCTTTAGGAAAAGTGGATGTCTAAACAACAGATAGAACATTCACTGATGTACACATAATAAACAGATGCCCCCCTTGATAAGTTGTTACTTCCTCTGAGCAGTTATGTTGATCAATTCCTCCTTCTGGACATTACATTTACTAGTAGTGTCTGATACTAGTAAAGTCTTCAAACTAGAGTAGTAGTTATGCATTTCCAGAGCATACTACTCTAAACAACTTAGAATCTTCTTATTCTAAACCAAAGATAGAACTGCCACTTCTGAATGAGGTGATAGAATATCAAAATTCATAGTCCCAAGTTTCTTTCATAGACTGTCATCAGTAATGATGTTATGACATCATTTGGTACACCATCAACTTTACAACAAAACCTATCAGCTTTGGTTATAAGTTTATACTAAAGCTATATCTTCAGACAATTGCTCTCGCCCTTATTATCAACACTTCTTATTTTTAGCTTCCACATTGAAGCTTATCATATACTGTTACTCCCCTGAGTTATACAAAACAAGGACTTCTTTGATGTTGATCCTTATATTACTTTAAGTATTCTTTATTTGGATTTTGCCACAGTTTCCAAATTAGGAATCCTTAGTTAGCTTGCTACACAAGATTCAGATTTCCACACTCTATAACTTGTAATAGAAGAAACCTTATTGTTTACCATGCATATGTCTTCAAAAGATAAATATGAACCTTATCTGCCTTCTTCAATCTCTGGTGTCTTCAACAGTTGTGATGTTACATCTTCATGTAGAACATTTTTCTTTTATACATCACATACTTCATCTCTTCTTGATTCATATTTTTACACAATTTTCACACAAATGTCCAGCTCCCATCAAGATATTTGATAGCATATGTATGCATTTCCTTAGTTGAATCAGCTCTTCAAATAATCACCAAACAATGTTGTCATACATCCCAAACTTGTGAAGATCACAGTGAACTTTAATGTTGATATTCAGTTCACAATATACCTTGAATCCGTCAGACAAATACTCAGCTCCCGGCAGATTATAAGTGGTTTGGTATTCAGGTTTAAATACTAATAAGTATTGAGTCTTTCATCAATGTACCTACCAGCTTAGTCAGTTAGAATTGTCTACTCACACTAGATCATCATGACTGATTACATCTTCACACTGACATACTTCTTGGAAATAATTAACACTTTCTTGACTGAAGACATTTAGATGATGTTTTGACATCTAATATGACATCATTCATTATAGTTCTAAGGGTAACATCCATAATATCTCATCTATAACACTTGGGGGGAACAAAGGAAGCACTGCCATCTTTACAACTTTACAACCAAGCAATTAACATAACCAAGGAATAATATAATCCATGTCTCAATAAGCTTTCAGACTTTCATTCTAATTTTGATATGATGGATGCCATAGTCTGTAACTATAGAGGAGATTCCCTCAACTAGGTTTCTGGAACAAACTCCCAGAAATAATCAGATTCTCCATAGCAATTTGACTTCCTTGATTCTTATTAACAATACCCTTCCGAGACAATATTTAGGGAAGTCAACATTCATGACCATGATTCACTGTGGTTGAGACATAGTATTCAGCTCCAAACATGATTTGTTCTATGGTCATTAATAAACTTCCACATATATGGTTCCTTTGATCAGAAGAATGTGCCAGATATAAGATCTTTTTTATTTCACATAAAGGGACTAAAGGAAATACCTTTATGAGTCTTCTTACTTGCATTGAGCTTTACTTCTATACTCCCATAAGCTTAGGTCATAAATAAACTGACATCTGGAGTAGAAGAACTTTGTTGATCGTGTCCTATTCAAATGATATAAAGTAGATGTCTCCTCTTCTAGATCAGGAGCAGGCTCTAAACAAATGTACTCACACTACATTTGTTTAGCACCCAGAACATCTATTATTCAACTGGTAGTTGCACACCAGTAATAATGTTCTGACATCCTGTAGAACATCAATTCCATCTCCTTGGAACTTAATATCCTTGATAATCTTCAAGGTCTTCAAACAACTTGCAGATACATATGAGAATCATTGATCAATTGATACTCATCAACTCTATTGATAAATGCCTTTATGAGTGGACTTGAGGAAAATCTCAAGTGTCTTTGACACTTTTAATAAAGTTGTGAAAATATGCCAAATATTTTGTTGAAAATAAATAACCCTAGAATCTTTCTTTCACTTTGAGGGTTGCATCAGAAGCTATGCAACGGAATATAGCCATACTTCAATAGAATTTAAACAATACTTACTCCATAATTCAAATGTAAGCATGGCATTTAAGGATTGAAAATAAATCAACCCTACAATAAGCTTGCTTCTTCACCAAGCAAAAGACTAGACCCAACCAATATCCTAACCAATATGGAATCACATAAGCACAAGGGTTACATTATCAATATCTTCACTCCCGCATAAAGGTTTAGATAATTCTCATCTTTGTGTTGAATATAGGATGAACAATTCAATCCAAAATCTTCACTCCCGCATGAAGTCTTTGAATTTAACTTTCTTGTTCCATCATCTTTATCTTCTCTCTTCAAGAAGGTACAATAGTTCTGGTTAGGTTGGTCTAGTTCTCCACAAATAGTTCAATCCTCCACTTCAAGGGACCATACAATATGAACACACCTTGTTCAAACAATCTTTTACCTTGTATACAACCAGAAAGTATCCCCTATGGACCTCATCCAGAACAAACAGGATGCTTGCTTTGATACCAATTGAAATTTTGGTGTTATCAGATTAGGATGTCATGACATCTGATCCGACATTTTAAAATAGACAAGGTAGTATATACAATTAACAATGCCGGAAACAAAAGAACACAAGAAATTTTTCACCCAGTTTGGTTCTAACCAACCTACATTCGGGGGCATACCAAGCCAGGAATGAAGTCCATTATCAGTAGTATTAATTTGGAGGGAAACCTACCCTGTTTACACTTCTCACTTAATCAGACTACCCAATTTCCCTTCTACCTAAGATACCACACTTAGATATGAGAACCTCTACTCACTTCCAATCACCTCAATGATGTCTAGAAGTTACATCCTAGAAACTGTATCAACGGCTTATCTCCTAACATAATAAGCTTGGAAATACCTCACTCCAAACACAATTCAAAAAAGTTTGAAGATACCTCACTTCAAACATAAAACAAAACTTGGAATTGCTTCACAGCTTCTTCCAATGACACAATTGCACTCATTGCTTCACAGCTTATGAGTGAGTAAAATAAACCTCTTTCCTACAGGCTTCGAGGCACAAATCAATGACCATCCCACAATCTGTGTGGTTCGCCTACATGGCTAACCCTAAAGACTACATCTTCCTATAATCGGCTAGCTTACTAAAACTAGGTTACAACTGCTTATTTATAACCTATTACCCAACTGAATTTGGGCCTTCAAAATAACAACTTGAAGTTGTAACAAACTTTTGCATAAACAAATTTTTGTAGAAATAAATACGCAGATAACTTCTGCTACAATCAAGGTCCTTGCCGATCTTTCTCCTAAGCTCTTGGACCTCCACATATGCCTTCAATATCACAGAACATATGATGCATAATATTCCCGGAATATTCTGTACAATTCAAATAGAATTGTAACAAACTTATCAGTTTCTGTTGTGTGATGTCCTGATGTCTGATGTCTCGACATCTCATTTGACATGTTATTCCAGATGTTGAAAAGCTTCAACACAGCATGTTTAGGCATTCCAATAGGACTTTTGCTGCACATATCATATTGTACAATATATTGTTGCTGCTTATTATTTGTTTTGTTAAAATGAAGCTAATCCTTAAGCTCAAGGAACTTACAAAAATATAACTAATCATATATTTTGTTGGAGAATTTTATAGAGAAAATCAAACCCATCAATATATGCTATTATTCTAGGGGAATATCCAAGGAGAAAAGGTACATAAGACATTGCTATATAAGGAGACTCAATTCTCATGATTGAGCATGCGTTTTGTGTGCAAGATTAAGATCTTAGTGCCTAGGGTCTGTGAGTCTTTTGTTTCTTGTATTCCATGTTAATATCATCATAAGAATTAGTGTTGAGTCTAATTATTGTACATCACTCTATGTTTTAGTAACTTGGCATAATTGCTGGTTTCTTCTTATTGGATTGTAAATTTAATAATTATTAGAGTTGTTATTGAAGTTGATCCCTAGGGAATAATGATTGAGAGAAAGTGAGAGAGATTCTGATATTTAAGGGGAGTCCTAAATATAAAGTCACTAGGATTAAGAAGTGACATTGAATACCATGGGGTTGGTGTTCATAGAAGACTAACGGTACTAATTCAAAGTAATGAATTTCTCTTCTTGAATAGAGTTCCCTCCAGACATAGGTGTGGTTTCACCAAACTATGTTATCAATCTCCTATGTTACCTTATTTCTTTCTACATTGTGTAATTGTTGTTGTTATTTTATTGTCTTACTTGTTTAATAAGTTGGACCAATTGTTCTAATATCATGTCCAATATTTATACCCTCATAAATAAATTTTCACAATTAACTCATAACTAATTGTGTTTGCACTTACGAGACTTTACTTTTGTACGAGGGCCATCAATTATCCCTTAATCCTCGATTTGCTGATATCTATTTATTTTAAAGTTTAATTAATTACTATCATTAATAAAGTACATTCACACCACTAAATAAACAATTTATGTAAAGGTCTCAAACATTACATTGTACTCACTTCAAATAATTATTTGAGTATATACGAGCTCTGCTAGGGTTTCCAAATGGCAATGTCAGGATTTTTACCTTCGGTGGCGCCACCTGATCCAAACTAGTTTCCGATACTGGAAAGAATTATTCCAAATAATGTGGAGAATGATAATCAACGTACTCCTTTGAGTATGCTATCCATGCATGTGTTGAATAAAGGAATAACCCATGGAGAGACGTCCAATGGGATGATGATTGATAATCAAAAGAATGGGATGGGAAGCAAAATCTCTTACAAAAATATTGTTACAGGTAAGAGTAACAATATTAATATGTGTGGTAGTGATGAAGAAAATGAGGAGGAGCTGGAAGAAAACACTTTCTCTGATCTTGAAGGGATGAAGGTGGAAGAATGTAATGTTGGGGGATATAAGCGTCCGCAGTTTGTTTTGTCCAAATATGATGAAAAGCGGATACACATACCTTGGAGAATTGGGTTATTGTGAAGTTATTAAGGAGGAAGATTGGATACAAAAGATCTTGCAACACGTTTGAAACAAATGTGGGTGAGAAGAGAGATCATCAACATTATTGATATGGGGAATAATTACTATCTGGTAGCATTTACACATGAGGAGGATAAAAATGTTGCACTTGTTGATGGCCTCTCGTTTATCTATGACCATTAATTGACGGTCAAGGAGTGGTCTCTAGATTTCCAACCAGAAAGTGATGAAATTGTCAATGTAGCTGTTTGGATCAGAATTTCTTGGTTACCAATAGAATATTATGATCCAAAATTCTTACAATTCATTAGAGACAGTGTAAGGAGGATAGTCAAGGTAGATAAGAATACTTTAAAGCAGGAGCGGGGAAAATACGCCAGAATTTGTGTTGAGGTGAATATAACCAAAATATTATTGGCTATGTTCATGATTAAAGGCAGGAAATATAATATTAAATGTAAGGGGTTACATATCTTATGTCTCAAGTGTGGGAATTTGGGCATTACAAGGAGGGATGCAATGTTAATCTAAAGGGAAATGAGGTGATAAATGATGGGGAGTAAGGTTCATGCTTTGGTGGGAAGCAATGAGAGCAGTAGGAAGGATACTGGAAAAGGAAAAGTGAATGAAGGAGTTAGCCCTTGGCAAGTTATGCAGAAGTAACACGGGGGAATGAAAGTGCTGGAAAATCGAGAAAACATCATTCCAGTTGGTTTTAATGAAAGGAGCAACAAATCAGAAACGGGGTCAAGATTTGCCTCTTTGGGGTACGACGAAAATGGTAATAGAGGAGAGAAGAATCTAGAGATTTATGACAATGTTTTATTTGGGGAAACATATCATAATTAGAGTGAGAAAAATCTGGAGGAATATGATGGGGGATTAAATGTATCATTAAATTAGTTAGAAATAAATAAGAATGATGATAATAGGGTGAGGCCCAACAAAAGTAAGAGTGGGGTGGATAGTACGAAAGTTATGGGAAGAGGAATAAAGGCGCGTGGTAATAAACCAAGAAAACTAAAAACAAAAGGCATAGTGTTGGTAGCATGTGGAACAAGTGTTCTTAAAGAAAAATTAGAGGAACCAATGTGGAAGAGGATGAAGGGAATTTATGAAAGAGAAAAAAATCTAGAATTTTTGGAGAATGGTAACGTGTGTTGCACCCCCATCATTTACCCTCTTGTTTTAGAATTATGTTTCATCATATTTGTCATATTACATTGCATTCATACATTGTGATAGGATTAAAGTTCCTTGGGTCTCAAGTATTCCACGATATTTGGAGGTTGATTGTATTGATAGTTTGTGCTAGGAGAGTCTCATTCTCTCAATCTGTGGATCTTTCAAGTCACAAGGGTTTATTACATCCCAAGACATCTCATTTGTCTTATCGATTCATAAAAAAATCAAGAGCGGTCGGATAAAAAGAGACTTGAGTGTGTCTGATGAAAAAGTCAACAAAAAGTCAAAGTTTGACCAGATGGAATTTCATTCAAAATCATCGTCAAAAGTCGAGATATGAGAAAATAAGGTCATTTGTTGAGAAAAGTCGGAATAATCGGTCAAAATTGAGATTTTTTGCATTTTAAGTAATCTTGGACTTAGAATTTTTTTTCTGTTTTTAGACCTTTGCGTTCACGGAGCCATGTTGTCGACTCTCTATCTCATACGTTTATGGTCGAGACTTCGCAAAGTGGTAATCATTGGAAAGAGCACATTTCGTACTTCAAAATTATACTTGTGGAGATTTCTCTGAAAAATGCTCTGATATCGAGTTATGAGGCTCCGAAGTTTGATGTTCACAATTGTTGAAACTTATACTCAGTAAAATTTTGAAGACTTTTAACATGGCCAAGTGTCCGACTTCGGGAGTGTTTTACACGTGTTTCCAAGCGTCGTTTCGAGTTGCGTTCAAATACGAAGTTGTTCCTTTTGCCACAATGTACAACTTTAATGAAGGATTTACATGTAATAGAAGGATTTACATTTTTAACCAGACGTATGACAAGAGATATTTCTTCATTAGATAGGATTGATCCTTATCTGTATTTTCTCAACATTTATCAATCTTCAACATTTACATCCATACTGATACATAGCATTCTTCTTGTAGATTTGTACATACCAGTCAACTAAATATCCAGTTTCCATCAAGATATATGTTGTTATTTGTATACATGTATTCATTATACGCCCATCTTTCCATGCACTTATGATGACTAATATACTCCCAAACAGATTCAGCTTTTAAATTTGCATGAACACATCAGACAATTACTCAGCTCCCGACAGAGTATTTGTAATTTGTACTCAAGCAATACCTATTGAAGCGGTAAAGTGAGCAAGCAAAAAGTAAAGTATTATTTTTATCGGGTGATATATACTAGTTAGGTTATATCATATCGTGTCCACAGAGATTTGATATTGATTCGTCATTCAACAATTCTATCGTTAATGAGTCTGGGATTAAATTGGTTGTAAAGAAAAGACAAAAAGTAAATGAACAAAAACTATAAAGGATAGACAGATTGTCCGGAACGAATGCACACTACCCGTCACAGGCTTAAATCTACCGTCCAATTATACTCAGCCTACGAAACTCGTCTGTGTCATCACATACCTCTCACAACCTAAGCTATTTCTAACCCAAATTGAGAATCCTCCTGAATCACCTCGATATCCATTTCTAGCATACCTCGACAACCAGAAGTCAACTGCGTCACCTCCATACCCATCTCTGACATACTTCACCAACGCAGAGGCATTAAGATCAAATACTCTAAGTGAATGTCAGCTCTAAATTCATTTCTAGCATTCAGAAACTAACAGATAATCATCATAGGTAAGAATCTAAGCGATCTATCTCTAGCAAAGCTTCAATCCCTAACATAGAGTAAAAACCTAAGACAATCACCAACACAAATTTGTAAAGCAACTTTATACAACGCCAAAGGCGACAAATATACATGAGCAAGAGTAGATATACATACAAAATACAACAAAAGAGATTACAAAGAGAAGAGAAGAAGAGGATCCAAACATTTCTTGGTTTGTCAACACCAATCGATGAGGGATTCGACTTCAGATCATCCAAATGCAAGCTCCAATGTTGTTTTCTAAGCTAATCTATCAAAAAATGATGTTGATGGTGTTGGAACTCAAAAATACTCAACCCATAACCTAAAAATGTGTTTTTAGCCCCTTTTAAAGAGTTCTGAAATCGCAGGGCGCGCTTAGCCCGGTCTGTGGCGCTCAGCGCGGTCTGTGCTATTTCGAAAAAAATCAGCACTTGTTTTCGTCATAACTTGAGAACCATAACTCGGAATTGTGTCCAGTTTGAAGCGTTGGAAAGCTTATTCAATGACAAGTTTTTATCTTTATTTTTGTTAATCAATGACAAATATTTATAACTTTATAATTAACAGTGACAAATATTTATCACATATTATTTAATAAATATTTATACACTGGAGATATTAAATATTATTACACATTAACCAATCAAATCATGATAATATATATATTTATTGAAATATTTTTAAAATTAATCCAAAAAATGGTGTTACTGAATAATTTGATTGGGTGTTTGTGTAAATATAAATAACCTAAAAATAGTTATAATTATTCTATTTTGTATATAGAATATATTAAAATTATTAATTTTTAAATAATTCTTAAATATTATACGTTAGTGTAATATATGATATTTTTATATAAATTTTTACTATTATACATATATATATATATATATATATATATATATATATATATATATATATATATATATATATATATATATATATATATATATATATATATTATGAAAATTAAAATAATCTATTAACCACAAACAATTATGTTATATATAAATATAAATACTACTTCTCTTCAATGAATCATTTGCAATGTAGAAAATAGTGTAATGTAAGAAAAACAAATTAAAAACTAATAATATATATAATAATATTTGCTTACACAATCAATAAAGTGGCAGAATTGAAAAAGACAATGGTAGGTATAAAATGAAATTTATGTAATTTTGGTGGTAGTGTAGTTTCTCAAGTTTTATAGGAGATTTATTATTTTATTATTTAAAATGAATATTTTAATAATTATTTAGTAATTATTATACTATTTGCAAAATAAAGATAAAACCAAAAAAATAAAATTGTGCAAGGCTGCCATCTGATTGGGATTGCAGACTTTTTTTTAATGGTATTGGGATTGCAGACTTGTACCGTAGTGTACTCCACAATCAATGGGCGGACGACACCTTAGATTTAGAAAGAATGGTGGAAAATCTTGACATCATATTTTTTTTTGGAGAAAAAAGGGGTTCTAAGGAAAATTTTCAAAAAAGTAACACTGCAGACATTGTATTTCTCGAATAATTAATTTAAATTTAAAAAATTGTTTAACATATATAATTTTTGTTCTTTTTATAAAAAAAAGTCACATATTTTAAAAAATATTAAGAATATCTCTAATAGTGTAATCTATTTTTGAGTTTTTTGAGACCTATTAATCCACATTATCTTGAAGCAACTCCCTCTATTTTTACTTTATTTTTACTCTAATGATACAATTTTAAAAAACTTATATTAGATTCTACAATTTTACTTTATATATTAATATTTTATTCATATTAAAAAAATTTAATGTTAAAAGTTGAATATATTGAGTATTAAACAGTAATAATTTTAAATTTTATTAATTTTTTTTTATTACATAGCAACGTTGCAGTTTGATGCTATGGTTGACCAGCTGACAGTTGAAATGCAATTTATTTTTCGATAAAATACATTCAGTTGGCGAACTTCAGTGTCCATCCTTCCGTTGGAGATGGTCTTATTATTTAAAGAGTGCTACATTTCACCAAGCTAAGTTTCGAAATTGGCCATTGGCAAGCCTTCGAGACAATGCTGCTTAGAATTATTTTCAATAAATAAAAAGTGATATGATGTGGTATGGTACAATCATGGTTGCATTGCATATCTTAGATTTTCTTCAACTCTTTTGACTAATTGTAGAAAATCTAATTGGAAATGAGGGTATCAATACAAACATGCTGGGTCATATTGGGAGAATTTTAGGCAGGTTTGTTTTAACTTTACAAAAATAAATTTATTTTTTATATTTTAAAAAATAAGTTTTATAATTTTTAAAATATTACAAAAAATTTATATTTGTTTTTTCTAATTTATAACATAAATATATGTTATTTAATATTAAAATATAGTCGACAACCACAATTATTTTTAAAAGTGTATTCAAAAATAATTTTTATGAAAAATTATTTGAAATAGTTTTAAATTTAAATGATTTTTAAAAAATTTAACATTAAAGTTTTATTTAAAGTTTTTATAAGAAAATTATTATTTCCTTTACAAAAATTTATATAATATAATTAAAATCAATTTTAAAAAAATTAAAACAAGCGATTCCTTAATGTCGTGCTATTAAATATTTTTCTATTTATAAATATTTTTTTATCACACGATCATTGTCAATCAATAACGACTATATATTCTATTAAATTAAATTGAAAATTTTAAATTATTTAAATAAATAATTTTTAAATGAAAATTTTATTTTTTTAACTACTTAGAATTTATCCTAAGGACCACATCTCACCAAATAATACTTTTTGTCACAAAATACATGGACAATTAATTAAGAGTGTAGTAAAGTTATGGAAGCATAGACATCTCGTAGCCCTTAACTTAGCTTTTCAATATCTCTGACTGAGTCACCATTCAATTTGTGAAACTCAAATTATAGTCGAAACAATAAAGTCATCACAAACTATAACTTGTTGATTTTTCACTACCAGTTAAGTGTAAATCGATTTGTACACAAGACAAATCGATTTGTACACAGTACTTTGCCAAAAATTACATATTTACACTAAGGGCTTTGTGGTTTACACTAAGGGCTTTGTGGTTTGACGGTTATTTGATCTTTGTGGAGAGCTAGGAACAACGTTGTTTTCAACAATGTCAAGTGTAGTTTGTCAAGATATTGTTTGGAGGTTTTGGTTTGGAAGTGATCTTGTTTGGAAGAAATTTCTTTTGACAATTGTAAGTTTTTATGAATTTAGCAAAATCCTTTTGCTTTATTTAATTTAAGTTACATTTGGATATAAACTTTTCTTTCCTTGGAGAATTTTCTCGCTTTTGTAATCAGGTTAGTGTACCTCCAATACTATTTTTCAATATATCTTGCTTACAAAAAATAGTATTTTAAACACGCATGAAAAAAATTATTCAAAAATTTAAAAATTTAAGGATAATTAAATAATTTTAAAAAATAACATGGACTAAAAACTGCACGAATAATTTTTTTTTTGTAGGAATCAAAATATATCATTTTTTAATATGGACTAAAAATAAAATTTGAAATATTTATAAAAACCAAAAACATATTTAACTCTTAAATTTTAATACGTATTTAACTTTTTACTTAATTACACATAAAATATCACTTATGAAATAGTTGTGATGCATCAACGGTATAAAATTTTTTACACTCACGATGGATATCAATTAATCTCAAATTAAACTTAATAAAAAAATAATTATTATTATCATTAAATTTATTAATTTTAATATTTTTTATCTTATTTTTTTATAGAGAAAACTAAAAATCTGAAAAGAACAACACGCCAACAAATTAGAATGATAATTGCACTCTCATCATCTCTAAAAATATATATAAAGTTATCTATACAATCCTCAAATAAATGATATCATTCCTTCGAAGAGAAATTGTACTACCTTCCTCCTAAAATATAATAAGATTCCATTGAAAAAATTGCGGGAATTAAAAAAGTTGATTAAAGTATTAAATTTATTTACTATTTTGTATACTTTTAAATTTATTCTTAAAAAAGAGAAATAATTAATATGTATGTAAATATTTATTATACATTATAGAAAAAGATATAACATAATTAAGAGTAAGTTTGAAAAAAAAATCATTAATGCACTTTTAAAGTTAAAGAAAATCTTATAAAATGGATAAGAAAATTTTTTTAAAAAATCTTATAATTAAGGACAAAGGTAATATTAATTAACCATCAAATCCGTCTATTTATTCTCTTCCTTATACACATGAATAATTTCCAAATCCTATTCCAGCTCGAAAATATTACAAATCTTAGTAACCAAGTTCCTCCCATGCTGAATATTATTCTTCATCCTCTTGACCAATTGCACACCTTCCTATAGACCCCAAATCTTAGCAGGCTAAACATCTCCTCTCCCAATATTAATAGAGAGAGAGAATGTGTTTTTTTTCTCTCAAAGAACAAATACATTTTCACATTTTCATAAATGTACTCCTTTTTAAAACTAAAAAGCAGGCACAAATTAACAAATAGTTTCTTGAAATGTACACAACCTAAACTAAAAGATAGGCCAAAACCACAAAGTCGTGCCAAGTGCCAACAAGTAAAGGAACAAGTGCTCAAAAACAAATAAGCAGCATTGCACTACCACTCTTGTTGACTCTTAAACCAAAAGTCCCTACACCCATCCTCATCCTCATCCTCATCCTCATCATCCATAAATTCCTCACACAACTCGATCAAAATCACCAAACAATAACACTAACAAAACACATTGCCACCAAAACAACACAACACAAACATCATGTTACAACCACTATTCTTATCACTGTTCCTGCTTCTTTGTCCATTTTCAACAGAATCAACCCCAATCAACGTATGGCCCAAACCAACAAATCTCACCTGGACCCCACCACACCAATCCACACTCCTCTCTCCGACATTCACCATCATCACCACCACCACCCAACACCTAAACAACCACCTCTCCGCCGCCATAATCCGTTACACAAACCTCATCAAAACAGAACACCACCGTCCCTTAACCCACCCAACAACGAGCCTCTCCAACTCCAACCTCCCTCCTCTCCAATCCCTAACACTAACCATAACAAACCCAACCGCCGAACTCACCCACGCCACAGACGAATCCTACACGCTAACAATCTCCACTCCCAACGCCACCCTCACCGCCTCAACACCATGGGGAGCAATGCGTGGGATGGAAACCTTCTCACAACTCACATACGGAAACCCAACACGCGTGCCTGTGGAAGTGCGTGTCACCGACGCGCCGCTGTTTGGTCATCGAGGTTTAACGCTGGATACTTCGAGAAACTTCTATCCGGTGAAGGATTTGTTGAGGACGATCGAGGCGATGAGTATGAATAAGATGAATGTGTTTCATTGGCATATAACGGATTCACATTCGTTTCCGTTGGTGGTTCCGTCGGAGCCGGCGTTGGCGGAGAAAGGGGCTTATGATGTGAATATGGTTTATACGGTGGAGGATGTGAAGAGGGTCGTTGAGTTTGGTCTTGATCGCGGTGTTCGTGTTTTGCCAGAGATTGATTCGCCTGGTTAGTTCTCTTTTTGCTTTACTTGTGTTAATATTGTTGAGAATGCGACTACGAAATCTCACTTTGATTATAAAAGGGAGGATTGAAAATTATACAAATGATCACCTCTCATATAAAAAAAAAGTGTGTCTCATGTGTAAAATAATCCTTCAGAATTGCCCTAACAAATATAAAGGTAGTTTATATATATTTTCTGACAGTTAAACCGGACAAAACCTGTCGACTGGGAGAGATTTGCCCCTCTCTTTTCTAACATGTTTTGGTTAATATTTTACTCCCTCCATTTTAAAATGAGTGTTGTTTAAGGTTTTTACACACGAATTAAAAAATGCAATAATGTTATCACAAGATATTGTATTTTACTAAATTAGCCCTATAATATATTGGAAGTAGTGCCCAGATTAATAATTGAAGGACATAATTGGAAAAATAGTAATCATTGCTACATTGAAAAGTGAGAATGTCATTCATTTTGAAACAAATCTTTTTCTCTTAAACGACACTCATTTTAAAATGGTGGGAGTGAATTTTAATAATTAAACATTACTACAAACTAATAGTAACTGGAGTCATGGTTTTGGTTATTAAAACATAATTATATATTGCCAAAGCATAAAGTATCAAGGACTGACTTGCCATGAGAATTTTAAATTCTATGAAGTTAGAAGAACTTCAGCACTAAGAAACATAAAACTAAACATTGTAATCATAAAACCAATTAAATTAACAAATAAATGAGGTTATTTGTCTGATGTGTAACTTTATAATGTTGTTTTTGCACTTTCTGTTGCCATATTCTGATTGAAAAACATGTACTTCTGTGCCTTTTACTTAATTTAGCTTTGTCAAACTGTGGTTTTCAAAATTACAATGATTATTATTGACAATTAAGATCTTGATATTTCAGGGCATACAGGATCTTGGGCCTTAGCCTACCCTGACATTGTAACATGTGCTAACATGTTCTGGTGGCCGGCTGAAAGTGATTGGCCGAATCGTCTTGCTTCCGAACCTGGAACAGGCCATTTGAATCCCTTAAATCCCAAGACCTACCAAGTCCTAAACAATGTCATACGCGATGTAACCACAATGTTCCCGGAACAATTTTACCATTCTGGTGCTGATGAAGTTATACCAGGTTGCTGGAAAACCGATCCAACGATTCAGAAGTTTCTATCAAACGGTGGAACTCTCAACCAAGTACTCGAGACGTTTATCAACAACACGCTCCCGTACATTGTATCCCTCAACCGCACCGTTGTCTATTGGGAAGATGTTCTTCTAGACGATACAGTCCATGTTTCACCAACGATGCTCCCTAAAGAACATGTCATTTTGCAGACATGGAACAAGGGACATGACAATACTAAAAGGATAGTATCTTCTGGATACCGTGCCATCGTGTCGTCGTCCGACTTCTATTATCTTGACTGTGGACATGGCGACTTCACTGGAAATAACAGTGCTTACAACAACCAGACAGGAAGTGACGCAAACAACGGTGGTTCTTGGTGTGGACCTTTTAAAACATGGCAAACTATATACAATTATGATATAACATATGGACTGACAGAAGAAGAAGCCAAATTAGTTTTGGGCGGGGAGGTAGCATTGTGGTCAGAGCAAGCCGATGGAACTGTTTTGGATTCACGAATTTGGCCTAGAACTTCTGCTATGGCCGAGTCGTTGTGGTCAGGTAATAGGGATGAAAAGGGTATGAAGAGATACGCCGAGGCAACAGATAGATTGAATGAATGGAGGAGCAGAATGGTTAGCAGAGGTATAGGAGCTGAGCCTATTCAGCCTCTTTGGTGTATTAGGAACCCTGGTATGTGCAACACAATACATCCAATTTAGGGTGTGTTTGGAAAACTTTAAAATCATGGTGGAAAATCACGGTGGGACTGAAGGCTGAAGCTACACATACCAGCTTTTCAAAATTACAGTGAAAAAGACCTCAAATGGGACAGAAGCTACACATACCAGTTTCTCAAAATCACAGTGAAAAAGACCTCAATCGTACCGCAGCGGCGGTCCACCATGTTACCAAACATACAGAAAACTTGTGGTAGTTAGTTTAATTGGAAGTTGCATTCTTCTTTTGATTAGTTCTATATTGTTTAACTGTTGTGTGATCCTACTGAAAACTTATTGTTTCGTTGGGAGAGATTGTAGTTGTCAAACAGTATTACATGTATTTGAATATTGAAGTTAAAAAAACCAAATGAATATTTGATTAGTTTCACGAGCTTGAACATTTCTTGAGTTGAATTGGTGTTCAAAGATGGTGTATGATTTAAAGTTCATCAAATGCTGCCTATTTTTGGGATCATGATTCACTGCAGTCGGGAAAGCCCACAATCACGCAGTCACGCAATGGTAGCCGTCTGATTAACATCAAACGGTCTTGGTTTAAACTGGTAATTTTAGTAGTTATAAGATACTATTGTTTCTGATCATTTTATCAAAATCTAAGGGCTAATAAACTGCTGGCAGTGTGATTGTGTGAAAAAATGACAGCAAGGGATTCAAATTCCTAACTTTGAAGTATGATTTAAAGTAGATCCAAAGTTGGTGTATGATTTAACGTTGGTGTATGCTTTAAAGTGTCCGAACAAATTCTGATTTGATGTTTCTTTTATTATCTATTCCTCTATTTAAATAGTACACTTCAATAATTACATAATTATCACTACTAATTACAAATATTCTGATTTGAATTCTAATTATATATAATTAATAATTTCCTAAGTTATAACAGGAAACTAATATTATCAGATTTCCTTATTGACATCCCCACTCAAATTGATGCGGCTGGTTAAGCAGCATCAATTTGCTAATGAGAAATTGATGTCGAGGACGAGGAAATGCCTTGGTGAATATATCAACAAGCTGAAGTTGTGAGGTGACATGCGGAAGAGATATAGTGTGATTCTCAAAAGCTTCTCGGATAGAATGACAATCCATCTTGATATGCTTAGTTCGTTCGTGAAAAACCGAATTGGCAGCAATTTGAATAGCACTAGTATTGTCAACAAAGAGAGGTGTTGTTGTTTGTTGAGGGAACCCAAGCTCAGCTAGAAGACCACGAAGCCATATAATTTCCAAACAGGCTGTTGACATAGCTCGATATTCAGATTCAGTGGAGGACTTGGAGACATGTGCTTGTTTTTTACTTTTCCCAAGAAATTAATGAAGAACCGAGAAACATGCACCAGCCGGTGACAGATCGTCGAGTATCAGGACAACCTGCCCAATCAGCATCACTATAGCCGAACAAATTAAGGGATGATCCAATAGGAAAGAAGAGACCACGGTGAGAGCTACCTTTCAAGTAACGAATGACGCGACGAACCGCAGCCAAATGAAGGTGTCGAGGAGTGTGCATAAATTGACTGACTTGTTGGACCTGCAAATGAGATGTCAGGGCGAGTAATTGTTAGATAATTAAGACTCCCCACTAATTGACGATATAAAAGTGGATCGGGCAAAAGATCACCCTCATCACGGTGATATTTGACGTTAACCTCAAGAGGAGTGTCCACCGGAGCAGCAGATTGGAGCCCCGCCAAGGAAATTAGATCTGTAGTATACTTGTGTTGATGGAGAAAAATACCATTGGAATCAGAATGAACCTCAAGACCCAAGAAATAATGCAAGCAACCAAGATCTTTCATCTAAAATGAGGCTTGAAGTTGTTGTTTAAGTTATTGTATGGCCACTTGATCAGAACCAGTAATGACCATGTCATCAACATAAATAAGAAGAAGCACAATTCCAGTAGTCGTGCGATGGATGAATAATGAGGAGTCATATTGACTTTGAGTAAAAGAAAATCCAAAAAGAGTAGATCGGAATTTTTCATACCATGCCCGAGGAGCTTGTCGTAGACCATATAAAGAGCACTTGAGCTTACAAACCCTGGAGAGGATGAAAATAGACCCTGAGGAAAAGTCATGTAAATATTTTCTTCAAGGTCCCCATGAAGAAAAGCATTCTTCACATCCATTTGATGAAGGGACCAACCTGCAGAAACAGCAATAGAAAGCATTGTTCTAATGGTAGTCATCTTTGCTACAGGAGCAAATGTGTCATCATAGTTTATCCCATATTCTTGTTTGTTGCCCAAAGCGACCAAGCGAGCCTTGTAACGATTGAGAGAACCATCAGAATTCAACTTCACAGAATACACCCATTTGCAACCTATGGGCTTCACACCAGGTGGACAAGAGACAACGTCCCAAGTAAAATTATCCTGAAGTGCCTGTAGTTCATCTTGCATTGCTTTCACCCAACATGGATCTTTAACTGCCTGCGAATAACATGTAGGAACAACTATACTCGATAAAGTGGTAGTCAAAGAAGTATGCCAAGAACCATACCTATCTGGGGGGTGAGACTCTCTTGTGGATTTCCGCAATGCTAGCACAAGTTCAGGTGGCAGATCAGTGTCGGGAAGTGGATGGGAGCGCCTAACATATACATGTCCAGGTTTAAAATGCTCTATAGACCGAGAAACCTCTTGGAAGTTCGAAAGAATAGAAACATCATAAGAATCAAGGGAAAGATACGGGGAAAAAAATTGATGATCAAAGAAAATCACATTGCAGGAAATACGAATGCGATGTGCAGAGGCATCATAACACAAAAATCCTTTTTGATTAAGATTGTATCCCATAAATGCACATTGGACAGATTGTGCGCCAAGTTTATGACGTTCATGAGGCGGTAAGTGAACAAAACATACACAACCAAAAGTGTGGAGATCATGATAATTGGGATGAGTGTTAAAAAGACGAAAGAAAGGTATATCAAAATATAGAACCTGAGATGGAAGACGGTTGATCAAGAAAACAACAGTGGACAAAGCTTCAACCCAAAATTTTGATGGAACAGAGGCCTGAAGCAGTAATGTTCTCGTGATATCAAGCAAGTGTTGATTTTTCGTTCATCAATGCCATTTTGTTGAGGTGTATAAGGACAAGAGCGTTGAGAAATAATTCCTTTTTGCTGCAAGTATTTTTGAAACTCGTGAGAGGTATACTCACCGCCCGAGTCAGTGCGCAAAATCTTAATGCTGGTTTGAAATTGGTTCTCAAGATATGCCACAAAATTCTTAAACATAGTGAAGACCTCAGCTTTAGAGCGCAAAAAATATAACCAAGTAAATCGACTATAGTCATCAATAAACGTCACAAAATATTTATATTTAGCATGAAATAAAATAGGAGACATGCCCCAAACATCACTATGAATAACATCAAAACATTTGGTAGCACGTTGAGCAGGAGAGGAAAAAGGAAGAGTTTTACTTTTACCAAGTTTTCAAACAGCACAAGGAACGGAAGAATTAGACATAATCGTTTTGTTTCCAATCAATCCATTTTTTATTAAATGAGAGAAAATTACAGAATTTGGGTGACCCAGTTTTATATTCCAATTCTCATATAGATGAGGGACATTATTACAAGCAAAAGAGACATTACTAGAATTAAACTAGAGAGGAAACAATCGACCCACTTTAGGCCCCCTCGCGATCACTTTCCCCGACACGTGATCCTGCACAAAACAACCAGCACGAGAGAAATTAACATCACAATTATTATCCACCAATTGTCCAACTGAAATTAAATTTGAAACAAGACCAGGGGATACAAACACATCCTGAAAAGAGGAATTAATGTCACCAACAGCACTTATAGAAAGAGTATTACCATCTGCAATCTGAATTTTTTGGTGTCGTTGTATGTGTGAACATTATGCAAATTTTCAAGGGATCCAGTCATGTGATTGGAGGCTCCAGAATCAATAAACCCAGGTGGAGAGGCAGTATTAGAATTACCTTGGATGCCTAAGGCAGAAAGGGCAGAGAGTACCATTTGTTGCACACTTTCTGGAGTCAAGGTATTAGCAGCAACATTGTTGGAGGCAGCATCACTGTTAGAGGCAGAATGGGCATAGGTCTGGCCAAAGGAAGTAGTAGTGGCATGAAAGGCCTGCACTGGTCTCTTTGTTGGCCGGATTGGGCATTCTGCGATGATGTGACCATGTTGCTTACAGTAGTTACAAATTTTCTTGTTACAATTGCAAGCAATGTGGCCAAACTGTTTGCATGAAAAACATTGAACTTGCTTCATATCACGTGATTTCCCTTTACTTTGGGCAGAATAGGCCACAGAAACGACATTCGTAGTAGTGTTGTCGTTTGACATATCCCCTTGAGTTAACAAACGTTGCTCCTCCCGCAATAGTTCTCCAAGACACACATCTAAAGAAGGAGGCGGAGATCGATTCAGCAGTCAAGCACATACAACTTCAAATTCCGATCGAAGTTTCATTAAAAATTGATCTTGCTTGCTGACTTCGTAAACAGCTTGAACGGCAGTAAGCGAATCCCCAGAAAGATCAGCATGTAAAATGACTGAATGTTCAGCCCACAAATTCAGGAACCCGAAATAATAGTCTTGAATCGAAAGATTGCTTTGACGATAATTAGCTATGTCAAGCTCCAATTGAAATATTTTAGCAGCGTTGTTTTGGTTGTAAATGCGCTTCAGGTAATCTCACATGTCTTTAGCAGTAGAGTGGGAACGCAGATTGTTAACCATGTGGGGTTCGTTGGACGCGAGAATCCAAGATATAATTTGAGCATCCTTTGTTTGCCATGCCTCCAATGCAGTTTTCTCAGTTGGGAGGTGTTGAAGTACCATCAACATGGCCCCACACACCTTTTCCTTTCACATACATCTTAAATTGAAACTCCCAAGCGGCATAACTTTTGCTGGTAAAACGAACACAGAAAAGTTCTCTTTTTCCATGAGATAACGACGAATAGCAAGACAAGATTTGATCGAAACAAGATCGCACAATACTCGTGCGCAAGAAACGAAAGAGTTGATCAACTACTGTTGCAGTAGTTGGTACTGCTCTGTGTGTTTTTTTATTTTGTCAAATGCTAACAAGACCAGAAAACTAAAAGAAAAAAAATTCAGGTTCAAGATTCAAGAGCTTTGATACCATGTCAAAATAAATTCTGGCTTGATGTTTCTTTCATTATCTATTCCTCTATAAATAGTACAACATCAATAATTACATAATTATCACTACTAATTACAAATATTCTGATTTAAATTCTAATTATATACAATTAATAATTTCCTAAGTTATAATAGGAAACTAATAATATCATATTTCCTTATTGACATAAAGTAGATCCAAAGTTGATGTATGAGCTTGAACATATTTTTATGATTTTGTTATTACCAAGTTAAATTAGATAATTTAGTTTTTTTTATTGGCAAATAAAATATACATAAAGAAAAAGCAAAAATAAGTGAAATTACCTATTCCTCTCTTTAAAAATTGATCTTGAGTGTATTCAATAATGCTCGTAAGTTTTTATAGGGTTAAGTTCACGAACCCCTCTTATACAAGGATACATGAATTTTCAAGTTAACTTCCAACCAAACAACGAACAATAGACTAAAGCGGTTAGTCTCCCTTCTAAACACAAACAAAGCTTTTAACGGTTATTTCCCAAGACAAATTGCAATTTTATATGGAATCATCTAAAATCAATGTAGAATTTTGAACTGGCTATTCTTCAAACCAAACCAGGATTTTACACTAACTGACCACGAAAGAGAGATTTTTATAAAGTGGCTAAACTCATAAACCAAACAAAGACTTAATACTAAATCTCCCAAACAAATTTTTTGACATGTTTAAATTTGAACCCATACAAACACTTTCTAAACTTCACTTTATTTCAATTTATTTTCTCAATATTTTAAATAGTTTTACCAATAAAAAATTACAAAATAATTATATAATATATTTTAATGAGTCTATTTTATCACCATATTTTTTTATTTTAATTTTAGAAATTTTGTGATGCCTTAATTAAATTAATTGATTAAAGGTATCATTTCTTTAAAGATTTTTGTTCATAATATGTTGTGATTTTGTTTTAATCCTTCCCTTAATTCTAAAAATCATCAAAAATATTTTTGGGGTTCCTTATTGCTTTAATTAATTTTAGGTAATTTTAAACAAAATTTTTAAATATTTTTGCCTTGATTATTTAACTATAGCATTTTTGGTAATTTTGCTTCCTTTAGTTAAAAGTTTGATTTAATTCTCCAAATAGAATTCCCGCACTTATAAAAATCAGAATAAATTGTTTTAGGGTTCTGGGAGTCTTAGGATCTTAAAAGTTATTTTTAATAATTTTATCCCCTGAGTTTCTATTTTTTATCAAATATTTTTCTTAATGTTCTAGTTTGGTGATTTCATTAACTAGTCTTAAGAATTGAGGATTATTTACATACTTTCTTAGCTCTCCAAGAACCCTAAGCATTCTTTCTGACTTTTAGAGGTCTTAAGGATTATAGAATTAATTTGGTTTAAATAATTTTCTTTCTATTTTTTATCAATTTTTAAAGTGAATGTGTCCACTTGATCTTGAGAAATTGTGTTGATGTCTTTTTGTTGACTTATAAACATATTTAGGATCTTATTTTTGGACACATAATGATCATAAGGATACTTTAGGATAAAATAAATTTGGATTTATTTTATTAGTCTTAGAAATTGTTGTTGATGATGCTTTGTTGGTGCCTTGTATGGCATGGTTTTGAAAACCCTAATTTGGGGATGCTTTAATATTTGAATCACGTTCTTGTATAATTTTTAAATTTTAATTAATGCTTAGAGGTATGATAAGATCAAGGATAGTCTTTCAAAGATTTGAGAGTCATTTGACCTCAATTGACTACTTTGAGCTTTCTCTTTGTATGTGATATTTCCTATGCTCTTTTTTGCTTGCATGATGAGATACATGGAATGCATTTATGCATTCCTTTGGAAATTTAATTCTCATTTATTCATTTCATTCTCATGACATGTTTAGGGTCTTAAGATCAATTTGATTGATCCATTTCATCACCTTGTGATCATGATTTAGGTATTTGCCTTATGCATGTCATTTCAATATCTTTGGTCCAATTTTAATTGAACCCTTGATGTTACTTCTGACTTTGTTTTTCATATAGCCTTTAGTACCATGCTCTTTAATTCATTGACTTACATTTGATTGTAAGATCATCATGATGACCTAAAAGAGCTAAATCTTCTTTCTTCTCCAACTATAGCTTGGTGATTGTGGTGAGCTTCTAAGGCATATGATCCATCTCTTTTATTATTATTTTAGTTCTGACTTGTAATGGTATGAGGCCTTTAGTGTCATGCTTCTTGATTCTTTGATGAAAGTGATGGTATATGAAAGAGATGAATCAAAGGTAAAATGAGAAAAGTTCTCTAATTCTATCTTTCTTCGCATTTGTGAGGAGAAACAAAAAGTAAGTGGGTCCCACATAATTTACTCTCTCTTCTCCATTTCTCTATTGCAACAATCAAGAGAATTATGTTATTGCTCTGCTTTCTCTCTCTCTCTTCTCTCCTATCTTGTTTGAAGTTCATGCTTACCAAACAAACCATTAGAGATTGAATTTATCCATCTCTAATTTATTAAATTTCAAATAAAAAACATTATAATATGCATAGGGGCTTGAACTCTATCTAGGAGTGGCAAGTGAGCATGTTCGCTCTGCAAAAACCCAAAAAAATGAAGCAGGACGGTACGAAATAGTTGATAGTGTAAGTCTAAACTTTGATTCGACCCATAAAAATGAAGGTGAAACGAGGGGGATTTAACTTACCACCTCCAATGAAAGTGCTATTACTCTTATGCCCCTAAATTTTATACTACCAGAAAATTTCAAGAAAATATTGGATTTCCAAAATTTCGAAAAAAAACATGTTTTCTTTTTGAAAAATCCGGTAGTTTATTTTCAAAATTTTTTTTATACACTGTTGGAAATTAAATATATTTTAAAAGTTTTAGTAGTATAAAAAAACTATTATTATTATTTTCGAAAAATTATACTAGAATTTTAAAAATGAAGTACGGGAAATTTGATATGTTATCGGAAATTTCATATTTTCTTACCTCAAAATTTATTTATGGATAATTTAAAAATTAAGAAAAATGTACGGTGCCATATTTATTTGAAGGATGACAAAACGAGACAGACAAATAAACATGGCCCATTTAAGTCGTAAAATACAAAATATTATATTAATACTCATACCTGCAAAAATGCAACAAAAAAAAATCATGACATCCAGAGAAGTAGGACCCTAGTAATCTAGAGTTCGTGCAGGGAGGTAGAGATACTAATCCCAAATTACGTCTTTAACATGAACTCCTTTTCTACTAGTCTTCAAATATTTAATTGGATGAATCCCATTTTACCACTCCTATTTCTTATCTATCTAAAGACTTAAAAAAATTATTTAATACTAGTATGCTTCAAACAAATAAAATAAAAACTTAAAGTACATATCCGAATAATTGAACCCGAGCCCTGAGATTTTAGAGAATTTTACCCAATATTTTAAAAACCGAACCAGAGATCAAACCGGTGAATGTACTAGGTCATTGATTTATAGGTCGAACCATTGAGTCACTGGCCGAACTGCATGACTAAACCGGATAATTCGGTTGAATAGATCGGTCTTTGTAACAAAACTATATATAGGTATAAAACTTGTCGAACCAGATGACTCGATCTTTACAAAATATAACTAGAATTTAAATTTTTTAAAAATATTATATCATAAATAAATTCACAATTTAATAATTTAAATTTAAATTTTAAACATTTTGAAAATATCATATCATAAATAAATTTACAATTTTGATAATTTAAATTTAAATTTTAAATATAGACATCTTATATATAATAAAATAGTACAAAAATAAATTACAAAGTATAATTGCAACATAGTATAATTGAATAATTTATAATAAAACAATTTCGTTCTCTATTATTTAATTTTAAATAGTAAAAATTATTTTAATATTGAGATATTCTTTTTCGTTATCAAAACTATTTGTAACAAAATCAATTGGATCTACAATATTTTTTCTATCAATAATATAATTAACTAATTTAATTTTTTATTTAAAATAATATTTTATTAAAATAAAATAAAAAAATTAAACTGCAAATTTTTGAGTAAGAAACATAAAAAATAAAATAAAAATTAAAAAATGCACTTGAGCCATCGATTTTAAAAAACCGTCGATTTTTTTGATTTTCACTGATTCTTACCAGTTCAACGACATCTTCGATTCAACAATTGAATCAGATCAATTATCTAGTCGATTTCCAATTCGATCGGTCTGACCGGCCGGTCCGGTTTTTAAAGCACTGGTTTTACCAAATAATGGGTTTAGCTATGCAATGAAATATATTTTGTTTTACTTGAATCATTTTAAATTTGTATGAAACTAAAAAACCCCAAATTTAGATCAACGTTACAAAAACCCTAAACCCTCTTTGCATCACCGTGTCTACCATCACTCGTTGCTGATTTTCGGCTTCAACAATGGATTCCGACTTATCTTCCACTCATTCTGCACCTCCTCCTTGCATTGATAATCTTAGGGATGACTTTATTTGCACATTAAGTCTTGTCAATTGTGATTAATTAATCTTTCATAAGTTTTAATTACTCGTGTTGTGAATGTGAATGTGAATGTGATTTGTTTTTCTTTCACTTTAACAGATTTGTTTGAATATATTCTTTGAGCCAGTCACCATATCTTGCGGTCACACCTTTTGTAGAAATTGTTTGTTACTTGCCTTGGAAAAGTATAAGAAAAATGCCCGGTTTGCAGACACTGGATTAAAATAAGGTTTATGTTTATAAACTGTTTTAATTTATAGAATCACTTTTTTGCTATGAAGCACAGACATCCTAGATACGACTCTGACACTGACACACCTTTTCAGAGGTGTCATGCTACATAGCTTTTTTTTGTAACAAGTATTGTGTTGATATTTTGCAGTAAAGAAAATTTTCCCAATGTGAGCATAGTTATGTGGAACACAATACAAGCATTGTTTCTTCAAGAAGTGGAAGCAAGGAAAGAAACAAGTACCTCAATTGCTTCACAAGAAGCTCCTAATACGGTCGATGAAAGAGATGAACCAATTGCACAGCCGAATGGTTATATGGAAAGTATAATTTGTCCTATGGTTGACAACGCGGAGCACTTTCTCAGGCCCAAATCCGTCCTATCATTGAAAGCGAGATTAGACTTGCTCTCGGGGAACTACTTGGACCAACTTCTCAGCTCCGTGTCGGGTCATCTCCTCCTCCTCCACCCTCCTCATCTTAAATTTTGTTTATGCAAATTTCTCTTTGACAATGATGTTACTTACTCTTATGATATTTAGGGCATTGGTTGTCTGAATGAAGTTTACTTTTTAACAATTATAAACAAGTTATGATGTTGTTAGGATTAGATGTTAACAGTATGAAAAGTTTTCTATGTAACATCTGTTTGGTCATTTCATTTATATATCAAATATTTGATCACAAGTTTGCTAATTAAACTAAACCCAAACATTCCTTCATTCCACATTTCTTTTTGAAGTATTATACAACAATGTCAAAATTAATTGAGGCCTTCTTTGACAAGAAGCCTTACAAGAATACAAAACAAAAATTGAAACTTCACAAAAAACAAATGAAAAAAAATAAGAAAAATGATATAAGATAATTACAAATTCTTCATCTCACCGCAAAATCACTCTCACCACACCAGAACCAATTAAATCAATAAAAAATCATAAACTAAAACTATTTATCACAAGCACAAAACTTTCACTACCTCACTGAGAATCACTATCAATATGCTGCAACAAGAATTGGAAATCAGATCTTTGTCTAAGGATTGTTGGTGGATCCACATCCATATCTGATATTCTGATGTCGCTCATCGACCGAAACAACTCCTCCATTAAGAATGGAATGCTGAATTTGATGCAAGGAACAAGGGAAATAGCTTGTTAGGAAAGTTTTGTTTCTTTGGATGGAAATAGAATTTTGAACTTGAATGTAAAGTAAGAGTTAGGAAAAGAATGTTAATAAAATATTAATCACCTGGATTCCACTTCTAGAAGGAATGAGTTATTGAGTATGTTTGTTGAGTCTTCTGTCATAAGAACTCTCATTCTGCTAATGACCTGTAAAAACAACAGTCATAGGAAGTTATGGTCAGTTGCATGGATATCACTATCTTACAATATATGAGTTGTATCTTGATTCAATACAAAACTAAGCACAATCGATACGAATATCTACTGTGTATCTATTTTGTACACGAATCTCATGTTGAAAGTGTGTTCAAAATTTATGCTGCATAGTAAACATGATTGACAAGATAAGGACTTACATCCGGAGATAACCCTTGTGTTCCATACTTGTCGTCCCAGAACATGGTTCCAATGCGATATATTTGTGGAATACTCAACACCTAATTTAGTCGACAATCAAACAAAAGAATATTATAGGTTACATTGATTAGAATCATTCCCCCTTTCTAGAACAAGTTGAAGCGTGCACGGTGTCTGATAACCACATATGCAGTTACATTCAATTGCTTCAATTTTCTCAAATTATTAATGTTGTATGTGTCAGTGTCGTGTATGAGTCTGTGTCAATACTTCATAGCTAATATTCAATGTTAAGTTTATTCTCAATAGAAAACCATAAGATTTTTGAGTTAGTTACATTACCGGGCATAGTTCATTTGTGATCTCCTCCAAAGATTTTTGAGTCTTTTGATGCAAAACCTGCATTGGCAAAGTAATTTAAAAGTTGAGTAGTGAGGAAAAGGGAAAGAAAAAGTGCATCATTATCTTCAATCATTATAAAAGAAAGTATACCAGAAATCCAACACTTTGGCGTATGTGTTTGAGTTCATCCCAGGACGACCCAGCAAACTGCAAAGTAAACAAAAGTACAAAAGAAAATACGTAGAAAGTGAGCCTTGAACTTCTGCATTGTTTGGCTTAGTCATAAAGTATGAAAATGATTTAACGTTACCTGATCGGTTACTTTGATACACCATAGTTCCAACTCATGCAAACCTGCTTTCAGATATTCTCCATTGCTAAAGGAACAACACTCGCGACGAAGCAACAAACTGCGAGACCATAGTTATCATGAATTTGTAAAAACATGATTCGATATTTACTAGTCCAAGATGTTAAATACTATTGAGTGGAAATTCAGCTCACCTATTAAAGAGTTGAACATTCATGTACGAGAAAACCTGACTAAATATCTTCCTTGTTATCATGGGAGGGACCTGAAGTCGAAGAATGTATAGAATCTTAAAAAATCTCTTTTCTGTTTAGCATAATCGAAACAAAGAAAATAGGAGAATGATTCATGCTTACATAGTTGTCAGACAATATACCAAAGGCATGATCTAACTTGCTCACAATTCCTTTCCAGTGCATATGCAATGCTTGTTGTTTGGCAACTATATTTGAATGGATGTTTCTGGACGATCCTCTTATTGATCTCGATCTTATGGATCTTGGTGCCTGTCAATGATGTTTAGAGATTTATAGGAGCTTAAGTGCTTAGTTAAGCTGTTATTTTTCAATGAATTTCTTAAGCTATTTTTCGTAAGTTCTCCAAATCACTTTCGTCAATGCTTATTATTTAAGTACTTCAAACGCTTCTCCAATAAACTAGTTCCAGTTACTTGTTGCACAAGTTTTTCATAGATATGTTTACCTGAATACAAAGATTTAAGAATGGACTAATCTCTTTCTTTAAACTGTCACGGATCATTCCGTATATTTTCTCCACGTATGCAGTTAAGTGTTGCTTAAATAGAATAGCAGGGTACTTGGCTTCCACTTTCGATTGTTCATTCGGCTTTTCCACCATGCCACTGTAACCACTTGATATCCCTATGCCCATCGAAGACGAACGTAAACCCTGGTTTGGCATATCACAAGCACCGTTATGGTTTTAACATCGATTTAATGCAAAAGTTTTCCAGTTTGTCAAAGCTTACCTGTGCCATTTTGCCAAAAAGTGTGGCAGGCGAGTTACGATTACGATTACGCGACAGTGTATTAGTTGTATTGCTGACTTTTAGTGTGCAATGTAGATAAAACAATAGTGTTGATGTTGTTGAAAGCCAATATGCCAGATCATTAATTCCTTCTTGATTCTGCCAAAAACATAAAATGGTAATCTAATTTCACAAAACAACATGAATTGATGAGTTTTTCAATCATTTTATTTTGGTATATCGTGATAAGGCCTAAATTGAGCTTATAAAACATGAAATCATCAATTTCCAGAACAATTTTGTAGGGTTGAGCTGGACTAAAAAATCGAAAGTTTATTAAAGTTCTTGGAAGATTATACCTCGATAGATGTTCGGATAGTGTGAGTAATTTTATCAAATATCTGTGTTTTCTCGGCTTCAAAGGACCTCCAATGAAGAAGTGCTTTATAAACAATACAAGAAACTGCTGGTCTGTTCTTCTCGAAACGCTTATCTTCCGTAAGACACTTGAGCAATGCATCATGACTTTCCTGTTAACGACACATACGAAAACTATAAGGTACCATTTATATCGGCTAGCTTATCTGATATATGCTATGTTTTACGAAAAGAGAGCCTTTATCTCTAAAATTTACCTGCTGTCTTTCTGTCAGTGATCTTTGTTTTGTAAGAACGGAAACCGGTACTCTTGCTTCCTGTAAATATATTAAATTATTATTTCAAATCCACGCACTTTTATGAATCACTTACACAAATTTTTAAGAAAATAGATGTAGTAAGTTTGAAATACTTTTCTTGCATGAAGTTCTTCTTCTATTTGATTTCTATTGTCCAAGTCCTGCAGGATAATAAAATATAAAATTGCCGCATAATGAAATAATTCTAAGGAAAAGGTCAATTTTAATGTACCTTTATTTGCGCTGTCGTGTTATCTGCAATAGCTCTTGGTTGAATCTGAGGTTCAACAACAACTTCCTGATCAGTTTCTATTTTTTCTGGATGAACTTTTTGCTCTACAGCAGCAATCGCTGCCTGGCTCCGAAGAACTTCATTCTCTGATTCTAGATTTGCTATTTGATCCTTGAGGCTGGAACAACAAGGAAATATCACTCTATCCGGAAAAAATAGTAATAATAAATGAAGAAAATATATTATTGGATCTTACATTTTAATATCTTCAGAGAGATCTTCGTTTTTCGATTCTACCAAAGCCTGCTGGCAAAGAACCTGGTTCTCTGACTCAAGGTTTGACAAACTCAACTCTAATCTGTAGTAATAAAGAATCGATAATCAATGCATGCTAGTTTATGATAGTTTATGGTTGAAGCTAACTATTTTCTTAACAACCTTTCGATGGTTTCTTGAAGTTGTGTTGCTTTAAGCTGTGCTTCTTCGGCCTCTTTCAGCCTTTCTTGATTTTCCTTTTCAATTTCCTTATACCTTTCTTCGAAATCTTTGATCCTGTTTTTAAGCTCTTCTACTTCACTCTGCATTTTAAGAATTTCAATGTAATTTCTCGGCATCATAGTTTTTAATTAGTGGTAGATTTATTTCCTAAACTAGGCTAATCGAATGAGACAACATGATATTAGTACTTACCTCTAGATTCTCATTTTTATTTGTGAGTAACTCCAACTTCGTATTATCCACAACAGGTACTTCTTTTATTACGGGCGGCGCTTGTTCAATTGCTATTTTTGCGGCTTCTTTTTCATGTATAATTGCAGTATGAGCTTCATCTAGCTTACCTTGCATTTCTTGTAACGCGTTTTGCAGTTTCAAAATCTCTTGCCCCTTAGCTTCTTCAAGGTCAACCTGCATGTCATTTTTTCTAGGTTAGACGTGGTCGGAGAAAATTGTGCAAGAATTGTCAAGGTTTCTCTTCTCATTACTATCTTGTGAGACCATACATACCCTCATGTGCTTCTCAACATCTAGTCTCCATGTAAGCTCCTCGACACGTTTCTCTAATTTGTCTTTTGCTTCTTTAAGTGCTCCGGTTTCCCTTGCGGCCTGCACAACAACTTCAAACTCTTACTATAGATATTCTACATGAATTGGAATAGACTTATAGAAAATGATACAGAGAAGACTCGCCATTCGAAGCTTTTTGAGCTCTTTGCGTGCGACTTTAGCTCTCCATAGACATTGAAGTGTAATAGTTGATCTCTTCTGCTGCTTGTAAGTACAAAGAGCTTGAACTTTCCTCCATTGTGTCTGCAAGAAGTCAATTTGAATAATAAGAATCATCAATGTAAAATAGAACTAGATAATATTCAGTATTTTGCTTGCTTGTATCTCAAGCTTCTTCAAATTTATTGATGATAATATAGATGAACCTTTTATCAATATTATTACAAATTTATATAGACTCCAATTTATTTCAAAATCTATATCATGATCTATGATCAAAGATCTATGTTGTTGTTAGGTTCTAAGGTTGTCTTTACCTGAATTTTGATCGAAGCCTTTGTTCTTCTTCTATACCTATATTCGTTTCGCGCTGCGAATGCTCTCAACCCTGACTGAATAACAATAGCGGATGCTTGTAATGATGTATAATACACTCTTGCTCTATGCGCTCGTGCATGCTTCTGTATCCGTATAGTAGCTGCTTCTCTCCTCATATCCTCATAGATCTCCCGCGCTAGTTTCGCTGATATAAGAAGCGTAAGAAAGTAACTTAAGTCAGTTAAGCAAAGGGAGAACGGTTACTACAAAACAAGTTAGCTTTTTGTGAAGAAAAGTGACCTCTCCAAATTTTTTGAACACGGATTGTGGCCTTCTTCATGGTGATGAACTCTTTTCGAGCTAAATGTGTTCGGATTTGTCTCTGTATGAGTCTAGCTGCTTTAGCTAAGACTTCGGCTCTTCGTGCATCTAGTTCAGCCATCTGACCAGCTCTGAGAAATACCTTTGTTTTTCCCATCTGATAGGAACAAACATCAGAAAGAATGCATTATAGCTTAAAACATAAATCTTGGTTTAAAAATAAATTATGCCTTTTACATCTACATAACATTTTTTGTCCATATATTGACTTACTTGATAGCCTTTTAAGCCCATCTTATCGCATATAGAAATAGACGCCTTTTTCTCGTCGGATCTGCACACAAGAAAACAATGATCATGTTCATACATATGGGAATTAATCATATTCATTTTCTCCAGATTCAAGTACTTTTTTTGATAAGTCTAGAGAGATACTAGAATAATATATACCCGTCAAGGACATCAGGGACGAGCATTCCAAATCGATCGAGGAACTCTTCGAACGTTCTTTTTGTTGGATATCCAGCACAACTTATCCTTATTGCCTCAAGAACTCCCTGCACGAGTAATGATGTAAATGTCATTAGCAGAAATTTTCTCGAATTCACTAAACTTTCGTTCATTTTATAGGCAACAGGAAAAATGTAACTCACCCCGCATCTTAACTGGTTTAAGACATTGAAGTTCTCAAATATTCCTGGCTGCAAAACTGTATTTGGTTTCACACATCTTATGTAATGTGGTTCTGTGGTGCTTAGTGTCTCCATGAGAGATTGAAGTTGTTGCTGTATATATTCAAATTAGATTCAGAAGTAGTTCATGGATTGAAAGTTTCACAAATCATTATTGTGAAATTTGATTACCTTAAACTGTGAGCCAATGGAAGAGAATTTTGATTGCTTTGATGATTCCTCAGGTAAGGGAGGGAAAAGATTAGCAACAAATGGACACTTTGAAGCACACAAAAGTGCCTGATGCTCGGCGACAACATAATCTTTGTTCTTATCAAGAAAATAATCAGCCTGGTATGTGACCTATACATCGAAAGGATTGGTGACATGAAATTATCATCTTTCTCTTTTGTCGATAGAGCTGAGAAAAATATTTATAATGTACTCAACTTACATCTCCGGCGTAGTGATTAACTATGAAGTCTGTTCGAGAAAGTTTTGGCTTTGCGAATCGCTTGTGTCCTTTGTAAGTCTGGTACATCTTTTGCGCAAAAGTCTCGTGAGTTGACTTTGGAAACATGCTGCAGAAATAATAAATATATTTTCACCAGTTTTTTCTTTTTGTGAAATTTTGATGTATTCAAAGATTTTTCTAGTGAGAAATGACGAACCACGCTTCATCCAGTAGAGCGATAATTCCACCAGGTTTCTGCATGCAGGATGAATAAACCGTTTCACAATTTTATTTGGTAAAGAAGGTCAATGTTGATATATAGATCTCTTAATTACCTTCTCAATAAGATCTAGAACGTCCTGATTATCAACAAATTCTACGTAGCTCCAATTAATTTCCTCTTTCGTGTACTCTTCTTGCTCCATCTTGAATACATGCTGTTGAAATTCAAACAGTTCAATTTCTATATTATTCTTCAATTGCAACAATAATGATATGAAATGAGTATTAAGAAGTTATAACCTTGCCTGATTAAAATGTTGTTGCAACTTCTCATTTGTTAAATTGATGCATAGTTGCTCAAAACTGTAAACGTAGAACAAATTCGATTATGATATAGATACGTATAAATTTCCGCTGCTTCGAAGAATATAACTATCATACTTACCTATTGATTTTGAAGCTTTCAAATCCATAAATGTCAAGGACTCCTATTAGGCTTACCGCATTAGAATCTTGACCGATCGAACTGTTAATCTTGTCCACGATCCTGCCATATTAGAAGAATGCAATCTAAATCTGTCAATCTTTATATAAAATATTTTTAATAAGTAAATTATACATATTTATCAGTGTCTTATGTTTTTGACATTAGCAGTGTTATTGGTTGGTTTTTACCAATCAAACAATCTGGAGTAGACTGTCTTTGCCAATGCATCGCGGCTCAAAGAAGCTGCATCTGGGTCTAGTGGTTTTGTAATGTTGCCATCAGGGGTAACAATGACACGCTGACAAAGCGAGTCTTCTAATGATTTCTCGTCGCACCTGAAGATAAACATGTTAAGAGGCGATGCAGGCTATTATAAGCATTGTAATTAAATGGATTCGACAGTTGGATCAAAGCTTGTACATGAATAACTCGGCAACTGTTCGAAGGTGGTTGAGGGATTTTTCGTCTTTTAATTTGGACGAATCAAACTCATTCCCTTTGACGAAGTCGATGTTTCCAAGATGAAGGATTGCAGCTACGACACGGAAGATAGCGTCCTGTGGAGAAGATTTTCTTTGATCACGTCATAATAATCAGAATACAATGCTTCATAAAAATGTGAATCACTATGGCTTAATACATACCTGCTCATCCTGGTTGATGCCGACAATATCCATTGCATTTCTTGTCTCCAAGTATTCTTTTGCATCATCTACATTCGACACTTCATAACAGCTTGATTGGTTAAGATAGCGAAATTTCCTTGGATCTCCTAGTTTGTACTTCTTGACATCCTATCAAGCAAATTTAAACAATTAGCATTTTTTTTCCTTCATCAGGGTTCTAAATCTGGTCGTTTAACTCCTTCAACTCGTTTAACCCTTAGTCGTATATTACTAAACTTTTTCAGGATACTTATAAAGAAGCTACCTCTGGTGGAGCTGCACAAAGCATGTAAAAGCAATGATAGTTTCTCTCCGGGTCAGAAACTTGGCAAACGCGAGACCTTTCAAGGAGGTACGTACGAATAGCAGCACCCGAAATCTTCCCATTCTTATCAAATTGAATTTCAACAAATTTACCAAAACGACTGTCGAAAAAACCAATACATTTGTAAGACAACTCAATTGAAATTTTGACAGAAAAAATTACCTTAGAGAATATCAATAGAATTTACCTCGAGTTGTTGTTTTTGACAGTTTTGGCATTTCCGAACGCTTCCAACACTGGATTGGACTGAAAATTTTACAATGTAATAAATTTGAGTTAACCAAGAAACAAATTTTGCAAGTTTTAAATACTTCAAATCAAGCTCACCTCCAAAACCTGTTGTTCTACTGTCCTTCCTTCGGTATTCGATCTACCTCCCATGAAAGCTAGATATCTCATTAGCATTTTCGTCGTCTCAGTTTTACCGGCTCCACTTTCTCCGCTTACCAAAATGGATTGACTTCCATTTTCATTCATCATTGCCCTGATAAATTAAACCAGTTGAACTCTAATAATAACTTGATTCCTAAGTTACCCGCATCAAACAACGAATCTATCTCTACATTGATCTATACCTGTAACATGTGTCTGCTACAGCAAAAAGATGAGGACTAAGCTCTCCAAATGCTGCTCCTTTGTACTGCTCCATCATATGGCTGTCGTACAAATGCGGTAGTCTCCGAAAAGGATTCACCGCAATTAAAATATTCCCTGTATATGTCTGATTGTTTCATTAATAATAGTCAGGTTGAAGTTTTCATATCTCTCTAAACTCACTTATTTAATATTTAATTCAGATTATACAGAAATAGAAGGCAAACAAGCAACAAGCTGCACTGCTAAAGAAATATATAACTAGAAGTTGATTATAGGTTGTGACTTACATATATCTCATTGAGCGAAAAACGACACAAGAGGTTATGCAATACTCCGGGCTCGTGGAGGTATGCTAGCTTGGTCATGTCATCAACCCCTGCAGGTGGTGCCTCGGTATCTTTAGGGTATATACTTGAAATTTCTGCCACAACCTGAAATCAAGAATAATGCTAATGTTTAGTTTATATGCTTGTTTATTCTTGTTCTTCACCTATTTGTAACATCTAATCAATCGAGAGGACGTGAGTTCAATCTCTGCGAAAACAATCATTAATCAGACTTTACTTAACAAGTAAAAAATCTTACTGTTTTGCCTTCTGTAGTAATGATGGTAGCATTTTTGCCATTGATTTTTGTGACTTCGCCATCAATCCAGGCAACGACAGGATCCTCAACCCAAACCTGTGATCCAACAATGATGTTCACAGGTGTTCCCTGAACAATCAAAACAAAACAAAAAGTTACAATATGTAACATAGGATCCAAAAATAGAAAGTAAAAGAAAACAATAACAGAAAGAATACTCAAACTCATAATCCATAAACTAACCATGATCTTATATTGCTCTGATCATGAAAAAGAGAACTGTGGCTTGAGGAACTAGACCAAGAATTTGATGGAAGGAAAAAGGTGGTGTATGAGTAATGCTGGTGGCGTGATTAGCAGAAACTCAAAAAGTTGAAATGAATGTCCAAAAGAAAAGGAGGAGAGAAAATGAATGACCAAGAATTTGAGAAGAATGGTATAATAATAACTCTTTAAAGCAACATGTTACCTTACCACCTTTCTTCATCAGTCTTATGTACCTTTTTCTTTTGCTCCTTCCACGGCAGTTGATGACTTGGCAAAAAATTTTTCCAAAAATGAAATAAAAATTAATCCTCAAAAAAGTGAATAAATGGGTTGTCACTGGTTAGAATTCATATCTCTGCAATTTGATGTATCTGTATAACTATCGTAAATTTAATGTGATTAGAAATATTTTTAGAATATTAAATTGATGTGTGTGAAGCCTGCTACATGATCACACATAAGTAGGGTCATGGATGTTGCTTAGGATGTAAGAAGAATGAACCACCGTCCAGCTGATAATCTTGAATTATTTTGATATTAATTGATTTATTGTGATGTAATCAGGTGCATTGTTTGGTATGGTAGGGTGGCACAGCCTGTGTTACTTTCTTTTGTTAGATTTCATTATGATTTTTGTTAAAATCTCAAAGGTACCTTTCAGTGTCATGGTAAAAATCCTTACATTATTGTCTTCGGTTACTAAACTCCAGAGTCAACTGATCTATGAAATATTTAGGTGTGTTTATTTGACGGAGTAATTTTACAATTTCCGGAATGTTATTATTAGGAATGTTATTGTTGAGAAAATAGTTCTCATTAATTTGTTTGATAAGCTATTAAAATTTCTAAGAATTTTTTAATATTTTAATTATAGTTTTAAAATTTTAAAAATAAATACAAAGATGTTAAAAATAATATATGAATGGGTAGTTATAGATAGTTAATTTTTATTTTTATGAAAATATAAGATTTTCACCCATTAATATGAGAATAAATCTTTGAAATTCCAAAAGTAAATTTTATTTTCAAGAACATAAAATATTTAAAAATAATTTCTTAAAACTTCAAACAAACAAAATATGAGATTCACACCAAAAGATGAAAAAAAAAAACCTAAGTTACATAAATTGGAGTCACAGAATATTTTTTAGAACTATATAACACGTAATAAAAATTTTATTATATTTTAATTACAATAAAATAAAATTAATTGAATTTAAATTACATATATGTTGTTACGTCAGCGGCCATTAATCCAAGTTAATATTTAACCCAAAATAAAATAATCATATTTATTGAAATAACTTCAAAATTATATATATTTAAATATAATTAAATAATTAATTTTATAATAAATTTAAAGTCCGCTTGACTACAACTAAGATATTATCTATTTTGAATTTGAAATCTCTGATGACTTTATTTATAGAAAAAAGTCTCATTAAATATCCTTAAAATTAAAGAGCATTAGACCATTGTAACATATATATATATATATATATATATATATATATATATATATATATATATATATATATATATATATATATATATATATATATATATATATATATATATATATATATATATATATATATATATATATATATATATATATTTATTAATCATGGTTAAAAATTATTTTAGTAAATTATATTTTGTGAATGGCTAATAAATTACTATTATTTATTATTTTCATTAAATAATTTTTGAATATGGTTAACCCCATATTTAAATTGTGTTATTTAAAATTTTAATTTGTAATCTTCATTCTATAATTTACAAAATGTGTTAATTAATCTAATTTGTTGTAGAAGTTAAATGTAAAATATATATATATATATATATATATATATATATATATATATATATATATATATATATATATATATATATATATATATATATATATATATATATATATATATATATATATATATATATATATATATATATATATATATATATATATATATATATATATATATATATATATGAAAAACGATAGCACGTGTTCTTAAACGCTTGTTAAACTGTTAGTATAATATATTAATATTAAAAAAAATCAAAATTAAATATTCTATTTTTCATTAAGTCAAAATTATTATTTTAAATTACTATTATCTAAGAATTCTTTAACTTGTGCCTGTCACCCAATAAAAAAACATAATCCTATTTCTAAAGTCAAAAAGTGAGTGAGTTGAATTAAGACTATGAATATTGAGCCACACGAAGGGTTCCACCTGGAATGGCCAAACACTACTTGGGGTCCACAATTCTTAACTTTATGCAAATCTTCACCGACCATGTGACAAAAGTTTTATTTTGCCACATGAGAAATACTCCCTTAGATTTTTAATATAAGAAAAAACTTTCTTTTTAAAATATATTAAAAATTAATATATTTTTTTAATCATAAAAATGCATTTTAACTTCTGACATAAAAGAAAAGCTTAGATGCACTTTTTTAACATTTTAGTCTTTTTATAAAAAAATTAACTATTAGGTCTCCAATATTTCATATTTTTTTTAATGATCTCCATAATAAAATAGTCTAATTTACAATATTAAAATTATGAAGTGACATTTTTTAATTAATGTCACGTTATTATAAATATTTAAAAATTTATTATTATTTTCTTTTTAGTTTTCTTTATAATAATTAAACGCTTTTAATTATTTTAGTTATTTTTGTTTATAAATATTTATTTAGAAATTATATATTATAAATTTTAATTCTAAAATATATATTTTTGGGTCTATTTTTAATAACGTGACAACAATTATAAAATGTCACCTCATAATTTCAATGTCACATATGCAAATTAGACTATTTTGTGATGGGGACCTAAAAAAAACATAAAATACGATATTGGGGGACCTAATAGTTGGTTTTTTTACGGGGACTAAAATGTTTAGAAAATTAATATAGGGTGACCAAAAGTGCATTTAAGCCTAAAAGAAAATTAGGTATAAAAATGAGGGGATCAAATTGAAACCACAAACCTAGCAAATCCTAAAATTAGTCAATCCTAATTTGTTTCTATTGAAATCGAAAGCTACATTAGTATATATACCGTTCCACCAAGTAAAATTAGAGACAACTAAACCTAAGTTAGCCAACTTATGTGCACAGTGGTTTCCTTCTTTAAAAATATGAGAAGCTAAAAAAATGAGGTTCCTCATCCGAGCTAAACAAATGTCCCAACGATTTCTAATTTTCCAAGGCACCAAATTAGAATAGTTATAAGCTGAAACAACAAGTTTGGAATCTGACTCTAACCAAAAGTTATTTCAATTCTGAGAAATAGAAAACTCCATAGCTAAAATTGCTCCCATGAGCTCAGCAAAAAAACATTTTCCTCCCCGAGTTTGCAAGAGAAGCTACCGATGAGATCACTCTGGTGATTCCTGAAAATGCCACCACAAACCACTTGTAAAGGAGTGCCCATCGAAGTACCATCCGTATTAGCCTTGACCCACCCCAGAAGCGGGGATACTAAATAACCTCCTTAACAACGAGAACCTTAGGAGGATGAACCTGAACAAAGAAATTTTTCATCACAATAAAGTCTTGAATAAAGGAATTAGTACGACAGGTAGAAGTTCTGTAAGCTAAAGAAGTGTGAGAGATAATTTCAAAACAAGAAGATTTTCAAGAAATATAGTGACCCTGAAATCTTGCATGATTGCGAGCCTTCCAAATGCAACAACAGTGTTGATGAAATTAATATATGTGAATTATATATAGTCAAAATACATTAACTCTTTAATTAATTTAAAAAATAATTTTTTTATATTAAGAATCCCATGTAGTATTTTATAAGTTTTATTTAATCAAAATTTAATAATATTAAATTTAATTATGTACGGTAACTTCCTTTTAGAAATGACAACGAGGTGGGTCAAAGGCGGATTTAAGCACACCTAGATCCGCATCCACCATTCAGACCCAGACTCGTCTCCGCCTCCAAACTCGTTCGGGATTAATATTTGTTCTTCCGCATCCGCCCCAACAAAAAAGGATTTCCCCGCACTTGTCCGAATAAAATTTTATTTATTTTTAAATTTATATATTTTTTCAGTAAAGATAATCAATTATTAAACTAAATAATTAATTATTTTAAAAGTATTTTTGTATGTTTGATATTTTTATTTAAATTTTTATTTTTTAAAAATAAATAATAATTTTAATAAATATGATATTATAACATTAAAAAGTATAAATGAGTAATAAACCTATTAAAAATAAATAAAATGAAATAAATTCAATTGGCGGATGCGGAGCGGATGCGGACGAATACTAGCATCACCCATTCCCACATCCGCACCCGTAAATAAAGATTGGGTTTTTCCTGCACCCGCATCTGTCTCCGATTAAATCGAATATTTCCCGCTAATTTCGAAATAAAGCGGATTTATTTGTCATGCCTACTTCCTTCGCATAATCAATATTCTAAATAACTTTTTTACTTTTATATTCAAAAAAATATTTTTAATTTTTAAATATATTTAATTATCAATATATTTAATTGAGAGAATTTGAGAATATGCAAACAGAAGAGAATACAAATTTCTGTTGAAAACTGCAGGAAGTGTAGGGATACAAGTTTTTCCAGTTGTAATGGGACGGTCGAGTGAGAGGTGTGACATTTTTTAGGCTATGGACCATTCATTCACATGAGAAAAAGGAGCTATGAGGTATGATGGTGGGACCTTAAAGCATAGAAAGAAAGCCTAACATAGCGTGGTTTTCCAACCAAGCTTTGCTAAAATTCTTTTTCTTTTGTCATTTGTTTAAATAAATTTGATGATGTGGGTATCATTAATCATCATTACTAAGTTCTTTGATTTTGTAATAGTAATAGGATGGTCCTCTTGAAAATTCAGATCTTAGATCTATTGAATTACTGAAAAAAAATTTAGTATCTCTAAAATTTGACTTCTATCTCTGCGATTTTAAAAAATTGTTAATTTTACTCTTTAAAAAATATTAATTGTGTCCTTATAATTTTAAAAATGTTAATTTTGCACCCCTATTCATGCTTTCCAAAACACTTAAAGAAAATATTTCGGTATGATAATTTTTTTAAAAGAAACTATTTCGCTACTTTTAGCCACAGTTTAAACCCGTTGACAAAACTCCTTTAACAATTTTTAAACTGGAACACTTTCAAAAACTATTCTGGTATGATATTTGATTTTAAAGAATCAGTTTTGACTACGGTTTTGAACCGTTGCTAAAACTCTTTAAATAATTTCTTTAAATCGGAACACTTTTAAAAAGTATTTCGGTATCCTGCTTAATAATACACTCAACCGGAACACTTTCAAAAAGTGTTATGATATCCTATCTAATAGTACACTTTATCGGAACACTTTCAAAAAGTGTTCCGGTATCCTACCTAACAATACACTTAACTGGAACACTTTCAAAAAGTGTTCCGATTGATAGTTTTTTTTATAAAACACTTTTGACTACGCTTTTAAACCGTTGCTAAAACTCCTTTAGATTATTAAAACCATAACACTTTTAAAATAGTGTTTTCGTATGATAATGTTTTTTCAAAAACAGTTTTAGCTACGGTTTTAAACTGTTGCTAAAGCCCTTTTAGTAATATTTTACCCATAAATCTTTCAATTTTTTTTGATTTATTACAATACATACCGGAACACTTTCTTTAAGTGTTCCGAAATGCATGTGTAAGGGTGCAAAGTTTAAATTTTTAGTGAATAATAAAAAGTGAAATAATAAATTGGTTAAAAACTTTACGGGTAAAACAAATTTTTTTTTAAAATTATAGGAGTGCAAGTCTAATTGTAGGGGTGCGGAGTAAACTTTTTTGAATTATTATAGTTAGGGGTGGACATGAAAACATCAACCGACGAATCCGGTCCGGTCCGAATGATTTTTAAGGTATTGGATAGGGTCGGTTCGGTTCGTCGAGTCGTCGGGTTGCTTAAAAGGGTTGGGACGGTTTAGTGTGTCGGAATCAGTTGGCATTCTTGGGCCCATCGGTATCCGAGTCCCCATCTTTCACTGTCTCTTCATGCTTCATCTTCACCTCCTCTGTATCTTCATCTCACTTGCGGTTTCTCTGATATTTCACCTCATCGTGTTAGTGGTTTTTCTTTATGATTTTTACTCTTTTGTCATCTGGGATTGGTTGTTTGAGGTTAAAATTTGTATGTGTTTTGCTAGTGGTTCGATTTCATTTTTATGATGGAAAAGCGTGTTGTTTTTATAAATTTAGTTAGTTTATTGTTATGTTTGTAAATCTTATATATATATTTCCGGTAAGCTACTAACTTTAATGAATGTTGTTTCACTAACCAGTACTTGTTACTTGTATGAAGGTAAATTATGTCTCTTTTTTGTTTTGAGTTTTTCACTAATTTTGGCTTATTTATTTCTACATGGAAGTGCAAGGGCATTATATATATGTTGCTTCAACTAAAACATTTCTATAAGTTTTCGTATTTTTTTTCAAGCAACACATTTGTTTTTACTATTTTTTTTTTTGAAAAACAACTCTTAATATTGATTGGGAATACTAGGGGTATTCCAACCCTTACAAGAGAGAAGCAGAAAAATTATTGCTACCTAAACACAAAGAGCTGGATTTTTAAACCACTCATAGAAAGTAAACTTTAATCTATCTTTGTTTTCTATATTCAACCACCACCAAGAAAACCACAAAATGTTAAAGAACAGCTCTTCCAAATCACCTTCGACACTGTTAAATATAATGTTGTTTCTTAGTTTCCAAAGGTTCCAAAGAATTGACAGCCATAGGCTTCCCACCGTCGAACTGCCCAGCTTTCCGGACAGCACTTCCATACACATCAATAGATGGCTACTGCAGTCATCTGCTTCTTCAAAATCCACTTCCAACCATCTTTGCACCCGACACCAGACCTGCTGCAGCACCGGACAATCAAGCATTAGGTGGTTCAGAGTTTCTGGCTGCTGTTTGCAAAAAACGCACTCAATCTCGTCGTCTCAAATTATTATACCACGCTTCACTAGCTGATTCCTAGTTGGTAATCTATCTTGGATTACCCTCCAACCAAAAATCTTCAGTTTAGACGGTTATTTCGAGGACCAAATGAACTTTAATGCTGTCAGTTGTGATTCATCCAGCAGGCTTGAGTCATAGTTTTCCATCAGCAATTTATAACACGATCTGGTTGTAAACCCCTTCGAGCCATCATATGGCCATATTACCTTATCATTGTCAGTATCAATTGGTTTAAACCCTTTGAGTACTTCATTCAGTTCTTCAAGTTCAGACAGCACCTCCATTTGTTTTTACTATTATTTCAGATGTTTTGGAATTCAGTTGGAACTCTATTTTAGTTTATATTTTAGTTTATGGTTATGGTTATGCATGAATAAATATTTGTTGGATAGTATATTGCATGATTTAATTGTGAAATAGTTTATGGTTTTGTAGAGTTTTGCAAGATATATGATATTCTTTGGGAGTTTTAGGAGAGGTATTATACTCTATTTAATTAAGTAGATTTAAATTGCTAAAGAAATTTGTTTCATCAAACTGTTTTTGATTATCTGAAAATTTCTAATATCAGTGTTTTTGTAGGATCTTGATGTGTATGGATTATTAGACTAAAGGAAATTGCTTTGAAGTTGTTTTGTCTCCTTCAAGTCCATTAAATATAACATAGAAATTGCAGGAAAAAAAATAAAATGGAATTGAAGATAAGTTGCCCAGTTGGAGCAAGCATCAACATAACACAAATATGGACATTTGGACAAATAAATAGATAAATTTGACATGAGAGGATTTTTTTTTTTTTTTTGTAATTGTTCAATTTAATTAACAGAAAGAACAAGATAAATTTGTTTTTAATTAAATACTGACTAAAATTAATTCAATTTCAAAATTTTAGAATGTATATTAAAGAATCATGATATAAGTTGGGTGATAACTTACATTTACCCAGTAATTCTAACTCTGAAAAGAAAAAGAAAAAAAAAATTAGTTAGATTTTAAATTTGGATTTAAAATATAAAATGGCCAAATATTATTCATAACCGAATTAAATCGGGATAGCTAACTGAACCGAAATAAACCGGACCTAAAAAAATCGAGATGTCCTACAGTCAGAAATTAGGCCTTGACCACTCACCCGAAGGTTGGTTCGGTTATGGATTTTGTGCCCGAATCCGAACCTAACCGAACCGGTACCCACCCCTAACTATAGTTTAAGAATATGCTAATGCTGTCGGTCATTGCTCCAAAGTAGTTTTGTTGAAACACTACTTTTAGAAGTGCTTTTGGGGTGACAGTGTGATTGTTGAAATTCTTAACGTGCACTTACTTCAAATGGATGGTTCGAAATTTTCGAATTTTTGTTTTTACAAGTTTTTCTATACAATTTTGAACATTTTTGCATAGAGTGAAAAAAAAAGCAAATTTAACTTTTTTTATAAATATTTTAAAGGTATAATCATGTAGAGTATGACTTAGACTAATGTTGTGAATCAGATGCCTTAGAAATAAAATATAAATTTGTTGTTTAATGACCAAGAAACAATGAGAGTAGGAAAAGGAATGAAGAACACGATGAACACAAGGATTAGTTATTAACTGATATTCTTTTCTTCCTCTTAAAACAAGATTACAAATATACAAGAATAACAAATAACCCTCTTACCCTAAATTAAGATTTGCAGTATGCAATGATGAGAGACTAGTATGCTATTTATAACAAACCTAACATACTAACTAATGGGCTTTTATCACAAATACCTATTGCAAGCTAACTTAGGGTGCAAGCTAACTTAATCAATTGAACATAACAAACATGCCAAATTTGATGCTAACAACCCTAGCATCCTTCAACACTACAAACTAGAACACACTTCGACTACAACTTGTAACACTTCGACAACAGCCAAGCTAGAACACACTTCGACTACAGTTTGTTACACTTCGACAACAACATGTAAGCAACCTTTGACTGCATGCTAAAATTTGTCGAACAGTTGAACCAAGATACTACCTTCGACCCAATAGAGTTCGATCCAACATCTCAAAAATCTCCACCTTGGAAAAAAACTCTATTATCAAAGAACAAACTATCTTTCTTCATGCATCTTTATCAACTACATACACTTGAAAAACTTGTAACTGAGCAATGTCTTGGTGATCATATCGGCAACATTATGATTTATCGAAACCTTCATCACTTGGACTTCTCCACGCTTGATTACCCCTCTAACGAAATGCAGTCTCACATCAATGTGCTTGGTTCACTCATGATAGGCTGAAGTCATTGATAGGTGTATTGCACTTTGACTATCACATTTAATAGTGATAACTTCACCTTAAATTTTCAGCTCCTTAGCAAAACCTTCAAGCCACAATTCTTCTTTCACAACTTGAGTTAAAGCAATATATTCTGCTTCAATGGTTGATGATGCAACAACCTTCTGAAGTGTTTCTTTCCAATTAACTATTGTACCAAACATAGTGAAAACATATCCAGAAGTAGATTGTCTAAAATCCATACAACCTGCATAATCAGAGTTGTAATACGGTGGGAGAACTGACTTGTTTGTTTTGCGTTTTATCGCAAATGTTGCGGATAGCAAGAGTCGCCACCGACTTTTATTTTATCCAATTAAGGGAAGGCGAAAAGAACAGGAAAAGACCTTCGTTAGATTCTGAGTATGGGAGGCAGTTATGAAAAGGGAATGTGTTAGCACCCTTTCCATCCGTAGTTATCTACGGGCTCTTAATTGCTTGCTTAGCTCACTTTACAAATTGCTTTTTGTGTGTGTGTTTGAAAAGATTTTTGAAAAGGCATTTCACTTTGACTTCGTAATGATTCACGTTGGAATGTATACGAAGTGTTTGGAAATGTTTTGTTTTGGAAAAAAGACTTTGTAATAATTCACGCTGGAATATATACAAAGTGTTTTGAAAAGATTTTTGAAAAAGTGTGACGTGTAAAGAGTATTTTGATTGAGCAAGCAAAAAAGACTTATTTACCTACTCAGAACGGTCGTTTCTGTGTTATTTTGCTTTCCTTTAGAAATAAGGCTATCTGTACCTTTAGTTGACAGATAACCTTATTCGTTGGATGTGAAGGGACATTCGAAGGGACATCGGATGGTCATAGAAGGCAACATGTAGGGATACCTTAGCGTATTCGTAGGGACGATCATCACTTTTCGTAGGCAATAATCGAGGGACGATATCATGTATTCATAGGGACTATGATCTTTGTATCGAAGGGACTATGATGATATGTTTGTAAGCGTCTTAGCTAAGATATCCCCACGTTCAAGGGACATGACCATGCATTCGAAAGGCAACGAGAGAGGATACCCTAAGGTGGGTGCATGTGTGAAAAGTGGGTTATGTTCAGATATTTTATCTTGATTATTAGTGATCTAGATTGATTGAGTTAATCTTGCCATACACGCCTAGTTACTAGCAGTTGATATGTGCAGAAAGTAAATTGCGGAAATGTAAAAGTCCTACGCTATTACATGGCTTTGGGGCAGATACATAATATGAGGTGCGGAAAGTAAAGGCAAAAAATAAAATCCTACGCTATTACAAAAATATCCTTGCGACCTATACATCGATTTCTAGAATTTAAATGCGAAATAGAAGTAAATAAATGAAAGAAAATGTATAAGGATAAGAGAGACTGCCTCAACTCTAATTATGAAAGAAAAAATATTTTTGATATTTTCTGAAATCGATTTAGTTAAGAAAACCTAATTTCTAAGTTAATTGTTTAATTAAATATGAAAAATAATTTAAACTGTGAGAAAAATAAATTATTTTTATATCAAAAATTAATTAAATGTTTAATTAACCTAAATCTGAAATTATTTTATTTTTGTGATTTTTGAAAATGGTTAAATTAATTTGAAAAGAAAAATTAAATAAAATAGAAAAATAAGAAATAAAGGAAAAGGTTAGAAAAACAGGTGATAAAAATTAGTTTGGCCTTGCTGAGGTTTGAACCCGTGACCTGGAGGTCATTGGTTCAAAACTTTACCACCCATCCATGTTGCATGTGGTGTTAAAAGCATGTCTCCATTTGTTTTTATGTGTATCCCGCATGAAAATAAAAAATTATGGAAAAAATTGCCAAAAGACAGGTTCAAACCAGTGACCTGATAGAGGGAGGGACCAAACGTGTGCATGTGTTACCACTGGGGTGGTGATACATCCGTGTATCAAAGGGAAATAATAAATATATGTGTGAAACTAATTTCAGAAAATCAGATTTAAAATAAAAACGCGCACGGTGGGACCCCTGGATTCAAATCAACCAATCGTGTGTAGCCACGCCTAGGTCGTCGGAGTCAGCGAAGGTCAAAGACGTCGGGGTGTTTTTCGGTCGTCTTCTCCGGTCAATCAAAATTTAAACCTACAAAATAATGAAATTCAGAGCAAGATATCATGTCTACCCCCCGTAAATCGACCCTTGCGAACCTAGTGGTGGTGTCAGTTTGGTCTAAAAGTGTCTGCAAACCGAGATAAGAAGCAACAACAAGGTTATGCCCTAACAATGGTGTAACGCGATTTAGACGTCAAACCTTGTAAACGATGGACCAGATCTGCTCTATGACATCTCATGAACATGTTAGAACGATTAGTTTCAATTAAAACACAATAATATTTGAAATTCGAAAACAAGAAAAAATGCAAATCGGAGCTTCATGGTATGCACGATTCATGCATGTTTGGCCATGGTTCTTGGCATATACTTACTCAAACTTACCCCAGGAGCACAGTGCAGTGCTTGGATTTGATTGAAAACGGATGAGAGACATAATTCGAATTTTGCAAGTTTGTATGAATTTTGTGAACTTTAGGGTTGCTGTTTGAGGCTAGGGTTTCGTCCTTGAGGCTTGTGAATCTGTTATGTATATATAGAGGAAGAAATTAGGTCAGGAGTTATGTCAAAATATCTTGCTTTGATTGGAAAATATTTGATTGAAAAATCAAATACAATATTTCCAAAAATGTGTCAATCTTCATGCCAATCATGTTTTCCACAAAATTTCCAGCTATTTGGGCTTGCTTGGACCTCAAGAATGAGAGAAAATCAACCTTGCACTTAATATTTTGATTTTATATCTTTTATTTTAATTAAATTGGTTTTAAATGAATAAAAATTCAAAATAAATAAAAATAAAAGATAAAAAACATGGCCTTGGGCTTGGAGGTTCTAATTCAGATAAGAAACAAGTTTGAACCAAGAAAAGTTAGGCCCATTTAGAAAAAAATTGATTTTTTCAAGTATTTCTCTTCATGCACCTCCTCAAAAATGCTCAACTTGTACAATTTGTATCTTGCTCAATTTCAACATTTTTGGGTTTTCTTTGACTTTTTAGAAAGCTCAAGGTGTCCTCTAAACACTCCTTTTGTTTTCATCTTCATTGAAGTTTCCATGCTCATGAACATTTTTTTACAAAAAGATGACTTTTTGTTGACTTTTAAAAGGCCCTGTAATATTTTGATCCATAACTTCCAAATGAAGCATTTCTAGCCAGAGCTTGTGAGACATGAAGTTGTAGAAAATTGAATTCCCTTCAAAATGAGCTTTGGTGGAAAAATTTCTGATGAAGTATGTGAAAGTTATGCTTGGTTAAAGTTCTGTTGACTTTTGTCTAAAAAACTCTAATTTAGTAACTTTGACTTTTGATCAGATCTTGACTTTTCTTGAGGAATCATGATCAACCCTTGATCAAATGATGAATATTACTTCAAAATATTGATGTTGACCAAAAGTTATGAAGTTTGACTGTATGTTGACCACAATTGACTTTTTGTCCAATACAATTGATTTCCAATCATCTAAGCAATTGGATGAGCAATTTTGACTTGTAAGGCTTGAAACTTGACATGGTGATCCCTTGAAGCATATGATGAGGTATGATGACCACTTAGAGCACTGGAAATCCATCTTGACTTGAAAGGAGCAAAACCATAGTTTGGATTGATTGCTTAGGAGAGGGTTTGTCTGGTCAACCCTTGTGAAATCCTTAAGTATGGAGTTGTGAATTATCTTGAGAAGTGAGAGGGAAAATTTTGGGGTATGACAATTGCCCCTGTCCAATCTTCTTGTATCGGAAGGGTTAGATTGGTTTGCTTGCCTTTCATGACCTGAAGGTAGAAGATGATTGAACACTTGAGTACACTTGAAAATTTGCACTCGCTGTTGCATGGAATGGGATCGTCAGTTGACAATGCGCTGGAATGGGCTTAGGATAACTATCCTATAAGGAACATACACTGAGAGTGAAGTCGTGATCTGAATTCTAATTGAGCGACTCATCGATCGACAATAAATAAAGGAAAGAAATAAAGTCCTATAGGGGGCATGCACTGAGAGCAAAGTTGTTATCTCAATTCTAATTGAGTGACTCATCGATTGACAATAAATAAAAGAAAGCTCTAAAGTCATATATGGAGCATGCACTAAGAGCGAAGTCGTGATCTCAATTATAATTGAGTGACTCATTGATCCACAATAAATAAAGGAAAGAAATATAGTTGTGGCAACCAAAAAAAAAAAAGAGTCGCCACCATTAATTTTTTACCTAAAGACGGGAATATAACAGATAACCCTCCACAATAAATAAAGGAAAGCAATACAATTTTAGCAACCAGATAAAAATAAGAGTCACCACCATTAATTTTTTACCTAAAGACGGGAATATAATAGATAACCCTAATGTAGAGATTCTAAGTTCGCGAGTTCGTTAGACGAAGGGAAGGTGTTAGGCACCATTCATCTCCTCTGTACTCAAGGGGCTCCATTTTTAGGTCTAAGGGGTAAATCGGGAATTTCTATTTAAAAGTTAATGTTTCCATATGTTTAAGAAAAATGATTTAATTTTTTAATAGTTGGACTCGCCTCGGTATTTAATCGAGTGCCTACGTATCTCCTTGCGAAGAATTAGAGTCTAATTTCGTAGTTTGTAGTGTTTGGTTGGTGTTTTTTTTATAGGATTGCGTAGAATTTCTTTCAAATTTATCATTGAGCCTTGTCCGAGTTTTGTAAAAGAGTGGTCGTAGATGCAGTTCGTAGTTAATTTTGAAAGTAACGTTATTTAATCCTTTTTCGAAAATATCTTGGGTTTTATGATGTTAGTAAAAAATGGTTTAATCGTTAGCCAGCTGTTTTAATATTTGATTGATAAAGAATATGGTAGGACACAGAGCGGGGGGAATCTGATAAAGTCTCCTCATCACGTGGCTAAATATTGACCATGTGTTGCTCGTCATGAAGGATGCGAAGGGAGTCTATCAAAGTCTTCTTCATCGCGTTGTCAGATATTGGCTACAATGTAAAATTAAAGGGCTTTTATAAAAGAGAATTATAGGTTAAGAATTGAATGAGATTGACCTAATTATGACATGATCTAGAATATTAGAAATTGAATGAAATTTGAACAAGATTATGAATGTGACCTTGTTTATTACTATACCAAATATTAAAATTGATTTGAAAAGTTTTTACTTATTTTTTTCAAATTTAACTATTAAATGCATAGAAATTAAATATTTGGAAGAAAAAAAATTTAAAAATAGCCTTAAAATAGAAAACAAAAATAATAATAAAATAATTTAAAAATGACATTTTTATCCTTTTTAAGTGAAAAAACACGAAACAGAATAAAATATGAAAAGTAGTGTAAATGAGAACCAAACCTACAACCTTATGCTCAATGTTCTTCTTACATGTACTCCCTTACCAATTGTGATAACGTAATTCGAAATAGTAGCATTTAAAATTTAAAAGCATGGTATAATATTTGTTATTTAAATGAAATATATAAATAGTTCAAAACAAACTATTTTATACTTTTTTTAAATAAGCAAAACTAAATAAATCAACATTTAGAAAAATACTAAGCATAGATATAAAGTGAACAAAGATGATAAATAAATTTATTATTTTTAACTAATAATTTTATTTATTATATCAAAAGGTACTTTAACTTCCAAAACTTAAAGACTTTTAAATGATTAGCTATTTGACTATAGATAACGAGAAAAATAGGCGGGCAAATTTGAGGTATGACAACAACATCAAAAGAAGTGCATTCAAAGCCAACCAATACTTACATTGTAGGATTTCATATGCAACTACGCTATATGCTTCTAGCAATCAATAATAACCTAACATGACGCGTGCTAGAGAGATAAAAAAGATTTAGTGGTACCTAACGGAGAAAGTTTAATGCCTTTTTAAAATAACGCAAGTGATAAGAAAACTCTACAAAACTGTTTTGTACAAGTGATCAAATGAATTAATCTCCTCACATTTCACATCTCAAAAATTGCATCAATACCATCACAAACTCTTTAAAAATTGGCAACAAAATGATTACTAATTATGAAAATGATAATAGAAAACTCTAATTAAATATAAAAAGAAATCCTAAAGAATTCTAACATATTCCACTATTTTGTTCATGCATTTTTTACATCAATTTCATTTGCAGGTAACAATTGACAAAAAGAATCATGTAAAATACAACAACAAAAAAGCTAAAACACTAGGGGGTGTATAGTTCAGGAATGATAGACCAGGTCCATTAGAAATGAGTCCATGAGAGTTTTTTGTTTGCCACCATGGCTTCAGCTTCCAAAATAAACAATGGTATGGGCTTTATGGTTATAATCCGGTCCACTAAGCTTCTATATTACCAATCCATCAACTTTCAAAAAGGAGTGTTCGTGGTTTATGAACTAAATTGAATTGAACCACATTAATAATTCAATGCAGTCTATAAAAACTAATATGATAAAAAGTGGTTAATCTGTTAAATCAGTTACGATTCAATTTATAACTACTTCATTTTAGTTTCAAACTAGTTTTATTGAAAAAATTGAATTTTTGAACTGGATTTTAAATTAGTTTCGAGAGATTTATTTATTTATTTTCAGTTTTTTTAAAAATATTTTTACTTTTAGAAAACATATATATTTTTTGGAAAATAAATTTTTCAGTTTTTTTAGGGAAATTTTTTTATCATTTTTCTTTTAAAATTTTTTTATTGTCCGAAAAAAAATCCAATATTTTATTTTTGCAGAAAAAAAATCAGTTTTTTTTTCATTTTTTTAAAAGTTAAAATTTTAATTTCTTTTAATTATTTTTGCTTTTTTCTAAATTATTTTTTTTTGTTTTTGAAATTTTTTTTCACTTTTTTTAATATAATTTTTTTTATTTTTTGAAAAAAAAATTTATTTGATCTTTTTTTTGTGATTTTTTTTTAATATTTATTAAATACTAATTTATATGATGAAACTAATTTATAAAAAAAACTGGTTTTGAACAAATTTAAATTGTTTTAATTAAATGGTTCAATTTATTAGTCATTTAAGTGGTTCAGTTTTTTAATGGTTCAATGCAATTTAGTTCAAACATACAATCCACCTTTAATTAATATTTATCATATTATTATTTCAGTTTACAAGAAAGATAATAATAAAAAGAAGAAAAAATTGAAAGAGAAAGGATATACAATGCTGGTTTGAAGCAATTAGGGTTCAACTACTTGTGACGATCCCAATCCCACGAACGAAATCCTCCCCTCCTCTGTCAAGCAAGACGACGTGCACAACCTTTCTGATTCCAACTCCATCCGCAGAGATTTCTCACTTCCTCTTCTCAATACGCAACGAAATCAAACACGAAGATCACTTCGACAAATAAACACATTTTAATCCTCATTTCCAATCCAAAACAACTTGCAAGCCAACACAGTTTGCTCCCTAAGAAATCATAGACACGACTTTTGTGCCAAGTTGGGCCAATAAACCTCATCCTCAGATAAATCTCAAATTCAAGAAGAAAACAAATCCTATTTGAAAGGTTGATGAGATTCTAATTTATAGCTTATCAGCAATAAACATCTTGATTTGATGAGATCTTCAAACAATCTTTAACCATGTGACAAGTTATGTCACAAGAAAGAAATCATTGATTCGATCCTCTAAACTTCTTGAAAGGAACGTCTTGCAGAGAAAGCAATTAGGAGGAAACCTAAATGATGCTTTGGATGCACATTGATGAAGAGACGACTTGAGATGTTGAGAGGAATCAAAACCCTAGCTCATAACATGCTCAATTGCAAAACATGATGAAACTTACGCACAAAAAGTTAAAGCCCTAATACACTTGTTCTTGAGGAATATTGATGAATACGACATTGTAGCTTGAAGAACATTGTCAAAGGAGAAATTCATGATACTTGTGATAAAAAACCCTAACTTCATGCCAAGAGCGATGCGAGTACCAGTTGAACCAGCTTAAGAATGATAGCAACCTTAACCCATAGGGAAAAACCTAATGCCAAGAGCCCTTTGAACCCATGCCTTAGGAGCTTCACATGAATGAATGACTTATGGTCTAAATGCATATGATGTTATGATTAAACATATTAGGGGTAAAAAATGAGGTATGACAGATGAATTTGAAAAGGAATGGGTAGAGATAATTATGGTGATGAACAATGAGCTGAAATGAACTTTGATGTGAGACGAGATTCGAAAATGGAATGATAGGTATGCGATAATTTGTTTTAATGTAAAAAAGAAATGGTTTTGAAGAAATAAATGGAATGAGGATAAAAATACCAACAGTCACGTGTTTGAAAAAAAATGAGTTTTAATGTGTGATTTGAATCATGTACAAAGTATGTGTCGATTCAAGATCAAAAGTTTTGAGAAAATTTGGCCTTGATTCAAATCAAAGAAGGGATCCAAGTCAAATTAAATTAGACATACATGTTATCCTCTTTGGCTTTTCATGTGTGATTAGAATCATGTATTAAACAAACATCAACACTTGATTCAAATCATTAACACTACATTTGTTAAAAAAAACATTAAATGAATGGATGCAACTTAGATGATTTTTAATGAGATTTAATTTTAATTTGATGATAATAATGAAATTCATTTTAATGATATGAGAATTAATGAAATTTAATTTACTAAACTCAATTTAATAATATGAAAATAATGAAATGCACAAAATATAGGTGATGCATGAATGCATGATAAATGCTCAGATCAAACAATAAACTTACAATGTTCTCAAATGAATGAAACATACATTTCACAAATAGAAAGTACAGATAAATTTCACACTGATATCACATTTAACACGAAAGGACAATAATAAATAAGCGTACTACAAGAAGAATAAAGGACATTAGAACGGTCACACCAATTTTGATGATCTGTTGCTTAGCTTATTACACACGTAAATGATTAGTGAACAAAAACTAATATATCATAAGTGAAATGAGATCAATGATATACAAATGGATATGAGTACTTAGCACGTCTGAGATACAGTATCCGGAACTCCTTCATAAGATATTAAATAAACTCATACAATATATGTTATGATCATCTTTGATTTACATTTTAAGAATAAACATATGATTATCTACTTCATTGTTGGATAAATGTTTGACAATCTTAGATAATTGTTTCAACACTTTAACAATGATATGGCTCTTTCAAAACTTTATTCTTTGAACCCATGATAGTTGGTTGACAAAATAGTGAACATTTCCAATATTAATAAATCATATTCATATTCTTTCGTAATGACCTTAAATGAGTACGTCAATAGAGATGATTATTCTTCATTTACCCATAACTCATTTTTCAAAAAAATGAAGAATCATCATCACAAAACGAGAAACATAATGCTAGATTTCCGACCAATCTTATACACATCTCAACAAATTGGTTAGTTAAATTCTATATGAATCAAACTTGGAGAATATTTTAACTTAATTAGTGATTAGAGTAGAGAATTACTTGACATTATTCCATATTGACCAGTCAATGATGAAACAATCAATAAGATATTAATTAAATATGTTTAGTTTCCACTTAGATTAGAAAACTTAAAAAATATAAAGTTTAAGGATAAAAAGACTTTATATTCCTGACTTTTGAAGTTTTTTATACTTTATCAAAAGACTAGCTCCGAGGCAACTTTTTAGTTGGGAATATAAGTGAAAATATTCTAGAAGAGGGGATTTAATAGACCGGTCCCCTTTAAAAACAATTTCAAAACTCTAAATACAAAAATAAGAGTTTAATGCGTGGAAGCTAAAACAAAATAGAATGGAAGCATAAAATCTCATCAATATAAGTTCTAACCAATGTATTTCAATGTTATCACTAAGATTGTGATCAAACAAGGACTTAAGTCAACTAGAATAATTCAAGATTCTTAATCCAAGAAATATAATATCTCTATATAGACATGTCTTTTTATCACAATCGACTTAAGCATGATTCTATATGTTTGATGCAACTCAAACCTATGCAACTCAAACCTATGCTTATATAATAAATCACTTCAAGCATGATTTACCTAGATGACACACAAATTATGCTATGATTTAACTTTTACATGATGAATGAAGAAAATTAAAGATATATAGCAAAGAAATAAAGTACACAAAGACATATAGTGGTACGAAAACCATCACCCCTATGCCTAGTCCACTCTTAAAAGTTTGAAACCATTGGGAAAATAATAATTGTTAGAACAAGATTTGGTTCTGCAATTATGTCTTCGAGTTTTGATGATAACAAAAACTATTTTTGAGTGAATAATTTTTGTTACTCTAATATTTGTTGTATTTTTAAGATAAACAAACAGGATTTTCTTCTGATGAATGGCGTGACCAAGACATTAAAAGAGAAGATGTTATGCTTTTAAGCTACAAAGGTTATGTTGAATAAGTAGCGAGTAAAGCTTCAGAAGGCTCTGAAGTTTAGTTACTCTGATACATTCTTCTAAAGAAACCAGTCAGAAGATCTAAAGATAGAAGTGTGACCAATGTCAAGATGCTGAAGACTCGAGTTTTAGAAGACAAGGGGTTCTGAAGATCAAGTGCTTGAAGACTCTGAAGACGTGGCTCTGAAGATTCGAAAAGCTCGACGTTCTTCTGAACTTAGGTTACGACACAAAGGGTTTTGAAGACCAAGTGCTGAAGACTCTGAAGAATGTGATTCTGAAGATTCCAAGACTTGAATTTTTTCTGAACTTAGGTTACAATATAAGGTTACAAGACCAAGTGCTGAAGACTCTAAAGAATATGATTCTGAAGATTACAAGACTTGAAGTTATTTCAAACTTTGGTTACAATGCAAGGTCCTTCAAAGCCAAGTGCTGAATCTTATGAAGAGGAAGATCTGAAGACTCCGAAGACTTGAAGTTTTGATTAACCAGAAGTTAGATTCTCCACTTCTAAACTCATGCTCGAAGAAGCCTCTGAAGTGCAGAAGGAAAGAAGATAACATTAAAGTGGTACAAATAGTACAAAGTATGAAAAAGTTTTATTCCACTATCTATTTACCAGCATAAAGTGTGGAATACAAGAGGATATGAAAGTACTATTTTGTAATGGCTCTCTTTTTCAAATGGCCAACGGATATATTTTAAATGGCTATAAAAAGGGAAACATCACTAGTTTTGAGTAGTAGTCGTTGCATGCCAAAATGTAACAATAATGAAAGAAGCGAGGCAACAAAGAGAATCATGAAAAGCCGTCACTTTACCCTTTGGTTAATAAAAAACTGCGGGGTTAAGTTATCTGCACAATAGTTTTGAACACTAACATTTGCATTTTTTATTTTCAAATATAGATCATCATACCTCTTGGTTTATAAATAAAACCGAGGGGTAATATAGATTATTTTAAAAAATGTGTTATATTGTTTACACAGAATATTGATAAATTAATTTGTTTAGAAACTACATTGTTTACCCAAAATATTACATTGTTTACATAAAATTTTAAAGTAAAAATTAATTTCCCTGAAGATTTGATTTTAGATCTTTGAATAATTGAATTTTAGGGAAGAAAAAATGTTGGGTGGATGTTATTTTCTATTGCTTTTTGTTTGTATTTGTTTCTGAAATAAAACAAAAAAAAGGGTTAGATAAATAAACGATTTTCTGCTCAACTAAATAACTAAAAACACAAACCTTAAACCAAAATAATTTTCTACTATTGCAATCCATCATAGAGATCTTTTCATAGAAAATGATCTAGTAAACCTTAAAGTAGTGGAGGTAGATAGTTTCAAGCACTTCATGATGATTCATTTTCAATTTTATACATTCAGAATGCTTTTATAATATAAGATTTTTTATGTTTTACGTGGATCACTAATGGTAGTGTCGTGAGTGTTTATACTCATGAAATGGGCGACAAAGATTTGTGTAAGGATGTTGATAAATATCATCAATAATCACGCTAATTTATCCCCTCAGTTTAGTTTTCATGGGTTTCCACTCCTTTGCTTGATTTTTATTCCCTTTCTTTCCTTTGGATCTTGGTTGACTATAAGACTTAGGATATTCATACAATATATAGCAAAAGGGTCTTATATTTTCATAGTGGTGACACCTCCAAGATGATTTCTTGGTGCCTATGTTGAGATGGTACACATGTTGAACAGGATGTTGAGACATGCAGTCTTTTATCATAAACTTTCTTTTATTTTCAAGACCAACAACATTATTAGTGGGAAGTTTGGCCTTCTTGTTCATGGAACTGTAGTCAGGCCCTATAACCTTGTTCTATCCAATATCCAATATCTTATCTAACATATCATAATCACTATTAGATATATGCACATATTTTGTCATACGTTCAAGCTTGGATTTTAACAAAGTAACTTCTTCTTCCAGGCCTGAGATGGTTGAGATAAGATTCTCCTTTTCCTTATGAATTACCCCTAGGTTTATCTTATGTTTATCTATATTCATTTGAGATTCTCCCTATTTGGAGTATAAAAGCTTATGTGCAACAGGTAATTCTTATTCAGTCATGTCTTCATCACTAGATCCTCCTCCAGGGTCATACTTTCTAGTGAAACCCATCACTTTGTTATTTGTTTCTCCTTCACTTTCATCAGCAGAATCAGACCAAGAGACTTAAAATCCCTTTTTTGTTTTCTTAGAAAGTAGTGCATTCAGTTTTGATGTGACCAAACCATTCACATTCATAATATTCAACTCATTTACATTGGTTGGGATTTTCCTCATTTTTGCTCTTGCTCTAAGGACTGATGTCAGACATCTTATCTGGCACATTTGTCCTCTATATTTTATCCGGTCTTCTCAAATCTTTGTTGAACTTTCTTCCAACAAATTTATAGCATCAGAAAAACTTTCTTCAACATCCTCATCACTTTGATCTTCATTCTCTTGAGTGTCTGATACAAAAACAACATTTTTTCTCTTCTTTTCAAATCTTTCATTTATAACCACTTTAAAGGTTTAAAGAGAGCCAATTAGTTCATCAACCTTAAAGATACTTAAATCTTGAGCCTCTTCAATAGTTTTTAACTTCATGTTAAACTTATTTTGCAAAGATCTGAGGATTTTTCTGACCAACTTCTCTTATGACATCTTTTCTCTCATTGCAAATGAATTTTAAGCAATGTCATGAAGTCTGAAATTAAAATTAGACATGGATTCATTTTCCATCATTCTCAGGTTCTCAAACTTATTTGTGAGAAGCTGCAGCCTAGACATACACACTTTGGATATGCATTCATGAGCAGTCTTAAGAATCTCCCAAGCCTCTTTAGCTTTAGTACATATATTTAATAGTTTGAACGTATTTCTGTCAACACCATTGAATATAAAATTCAAGGTTTTGTCATTTCCAAGAGCTTCATCATCTATATCTTTGGACCAATCATTTTTAGGTTTTAAATTTGTTAAACCATCTTGAGAAGTAACCACGGGATGTTTCCAACCTTTAATCACATCCTTCTAAGTTTTTATGTCCATAGATTTGAGAAAGACAACCATCTTAGCTTTCCAATAATCATAATTGGTGTCATCTAAAATAGGAGGTCTATTGGCAGACCTTTCATCCTTAGTGTTGTCCATTTGAACATAAAATATCTTCCCTAGATTTCACTTAAATAGAAGAGGGTTCATGCTCTGATGCCAATTGAAATTTTGTTTTTCAAGGGACAAATGTTAGACCAAATGTATGGTATAACTTGTCCAACTTGTTAAACCAGATTTCACACAATATGGCAACAACATTTAGTTAAAGACAAGGTAATAAAGAACAGAAGAGAATCGATAACTCAATTCAGTTGAATCCACACCTACATATGGGGAGCTTTCAACCCACAAAAGGAAATCCACTCTTGTATAGAATTAGTACAAAGTTTATTAAATGAACAAACCCCTTGTTCAATTCCCTTCTTCTTAGTTTTACCCTAGTGTCTTTTTATTTAGGACTCCTCCTGAATATGAAAATTTCATCTCACTTTCTCTCAATCACTAATTCCAAGTGATCAACATCAATAAACACAATGATGAATGTTGAATTACAAATCAACTATTATGCTTTATGATATGAATAAAGCGATAGTTTGGTGTACAAATAATAACAAACAAAAGATTCAACAAAAAAAAATCGTATCACAAAGATTCAATCCTAGGGCAGACACCTAAACATGAGTTGAAAGTCTCCTTAAATAGCAATGTCATTCTAGGCTTTTTCTCCTAGGATAATATATCTGATCTCGTCCATAATAATAGTTGATATGGTTGCATTTGATTTGTTCCACAATAATATCCAACAAAAGAAATGATTTGTTTTAAACTCAAATTCAAATTTAAATCTTCATTTAAATTGATTTGATCTTCAAATAGTTGTCAAACAAATCAAATAAACATTTATAAACTATCTGCAACATATCTGACTGAAACAATCAAAAAATAATGTGTAAAACATCTTCCACATTGATTCGCTGACATGGGTTAGATGTGGCATACATGGTGGGACATCTGCTCCCACACGTGTTCTTCTTCACATAAAAAACCTGAGCAAACCATGTTGTTTCGCATAAATATAGAAAATCCAAAAGGATAAAAAAAATTGATATAAAGGACCATGTTTCTTTCTTCTTATCTCCTCATTAAGAGTACTCCCTTGTTCATTTCTAAAGAAACAACACCTTTAAGAGTTAAACTCATTATAGTAAAGATAACAATATAAATATTTTCAATAACTCATCATCAAAATTAATATTGACATATGATCAAAGAGCGTTTAAAAATATGATCAAAGAGCGTTTAAAAATCACTCAGTAGTATGAATCAACACTCTAATAGTTATACTTTACACTTATGAATGAATTTAGTAAGAACAATCTATTACTAGGCAATCAAGGATTTTATCTTATTCCACAAAGTTTTTGCATTTGTCTTATTTAAAATATAATTATAAGAATTATCTTTGCATATTATCGAATGAAACCACACACTTGTTGGTGTCCAAATTCACATTCTTTGTAAGACTTAGAATCGGGCGTTTTCACAAAAAACACACTAACAAACAACACATATTAAATATAAATTTTTTAAATTTCAAGAATCTTTTTGAAGAAACAATAAATATATAACAAATATAACAATTGAAAGAAAATAAATAATTCAATTCCATAATGTGGAAAACCCCTTCAAGCAAGGGTAAAAATCAGAGATTGCCCAAAACAAAGAAATAGCTTCACTCTGATCAAATAAGTTTACAAAAGAGTCTTAAAACAGTTCCAACAATGCAAAACTACAAACTGCAAAAGTTTTAAAATTGAGAATGAGAAAACAATAATCTCTAAAACAATTTGCAACATGATAGCTCCATGTTTGTGAAGAAATTGTTTCATCATTCCGGACTATAAAAGAATAGCACTATATCTCACAAACCTTCTGTCAAAAAGAATTAGTTTGATATCAAATGATTAATGAATCTTAAATTAATTTTTTTTTATTTTTAAAGTTGGTTTAAGAAAAACGAGAATGAATTTTCTCATCACTTATTTTCTCACTATTGCCTAATTTTCTCCTTTCTTTCCCTCTATCACGCCCTAAAATGACTGACTATCTTCACTTAAGATAAGTGAAATATAAATAAACTAAATATTTGACATTTTCTTCACATAGAAATGGGAAGATAGCCTAATACCTAATAACATCTTTAAATATAGGACTAATACTGTATTCAATAAACTACGACATATAAAAAAATTAGTTGTAATATTAAATTTACTTACAATAAGTATTTTCGAATAATTTTATCTTTTGAAAAATAATTACTTAATATTTTCATAAAAATATTTATTATAGATGGTAGAAAAAAGTATATCTTAAAGTATTTAAATAAAAACTAAATATTTAAAAGATATAAAATATATTTTATTTTATTTTATAAAATATGTCCTATATTTAGAATGTAGTAGCCTATTATTACTTTCTTTAGTTGATTATAAGTTTATTTCATTCCAGCTGTGAAGTTTATTTTTTGGATAAATTCCAGCTGTGAAGTTTAAACACAAGTAGGTGTGGAAGTTAATTAATGGCATAGACTAAAAAATTGGTTAATAGAAAGTCAATGAAAATAAATTTGAACAAGAAAGTCAATGAAATTAAACACCGAAATCATTGATGACTCTATTTCTTCACACTTTACTAATCATGTGATCAAACAAAAAAAAATGATATCCATTTAGTTACCGAAAAGAAGAATAAGTCTTATACAAAAAGAATAAGTCAATATTTTTTAATGAGCAAAATAGGGTTTCTGTATTTTATATAAAAATAATTTAAATACTCATTAATTTGTACCACAAGTGACCATTGTCGTACATAAAGTGTTCAAATTTAAAACCAATTCAAATAAAAATTATAAATTAATTAAAGTAAAAAGCTACAAAAAATGTAATAATTTTAAATATATTTGAATTTTATTTTATAAAAAAATACCTAGATTGGGTCAAATTTATAATCGATTTCTTATTCTATTATATATTTGTTAATTAATAGATAAACTACTTTTTTTTGTCCCTTCAGTATACCTCGAGGTACATTCTGGTCTCTTATCTTTAAAAAGTGTCAAAATGGTCCTTTAATTATGTAAAAAGGTCCACGTTAGTCATTTCCGTCCATTTTTCTCAAACGGCGTCAAATTTTGCTTGAACCAAAATTCGAAGCACTCACATGGTTTCCAGGAGAAATACTTAGCCACTACACTACTTCACTTTTTTAATTCAATTTACAAAAACAAATATATTCAATCCAAGTTGCTTTTAGCTTATTTATCATCTTCCCATAAACATTGTAAACTGTACATTATTTATTTTCAGAATAGTTCTTTTTCCATTGTGTACAATTCCAGATTAACAAAGCATAATACATCTAAACAAATGCAAATTCATGAAAAACTTATAATGATGATGATTCCCATCCAGATTAATCCGCTTAAGATTGTGAGAAAGCCCAATAGACAGGTCAAGTGTTTGAATCCCTGTACTGCTTAAATCCAAGTTTTCAATTAAATTCGAGGAAACGAAAAATTCCTCATGACTTGTGCAGCCATTGATACTGATCTTTTCCAAAATATTTAAATATTTCCGACCTTTAACACTCCTAAGCTTTGTACACCCATCAAGTATCAGAGTGGTAATTGTTTCAGCCAAAAAAACAGATGGATGAAGATCCACCAGACTCACATAATCGGAGAGATTAACCAATTTAAGTATCGATGCCTTAGACAAATCCGGAGCTGATGCGTTGAAGGTTGAAATTGAGTGAAGAAATTGAAGACAAACCTTAAGTTATAGAAAGCTAACTAAAGAGAGTAATAAGAAAAAAGCTTCAAGAGATGGGAAAAAGTTAACTTACATGGAGATAACAGTTGAAAGAATGGAAGAGACAAAGAATTAAAGAAAAAGATAAAATATAGTTATATATTTTATTTTGTAAGTTAAAACAACATCGAGCAAGGTGGTGTCTCAGTGGTAAACATGAAGTGCTACATCCATGGTGTACATGGTTCAAATCCAGGATCAAAGAAATTTTTTAGAGAATTTTGGTTACCTTTGATTATGAATAGATGTCACGCGTACAAACAGTTGCCGCGTCAGATGTCACCCAAACAAAATCTGACGCCGTTTAAGAAAAATGAACGGAAAGGACTAACGTGGACCTTTTTACATAATTAAAGGACCACTTTGGCATTTTTTAAAGATAATGGACCAGAATGTACCCCGAGGTATACTTAAGGGACCAAAAAAGATATTTTGCCTTATTAGCTGATATTAAATTTGATTTTATATTATTTAGTAATTTAGTTTATCAATTTATTTCTAAAATTTTATTTGTTTTTGACATAATCAATTTTTCTCTTTTGTAATTTTATTTTTCGATAAATTCTACTATCTTATATATTATCTTAAATTTATTATTGTATAATATTTTTAATTATATTAATTTTAATATAAAAATTGAAATTTATATAAATATTTAAAATTTATTTAAATTAAATCACATCGGACTAAAATAAATTTATAATTAATCATTTAAAATTGAACTAAGATATAAATAAACTTATCAATAAATCAGATAAATTTTATATCAAAACTGACTCAAACTGCATGCAAAAACAAACTCTAGAATTTCCTTCATCCTACTAAAATCACGTCAGAATTTCCTTCATCCTACTACTCGAGAATTTTCAACTTTCAATTAAACAAGCAAAAAATTTCTTTAGCATTCAATTAGCTAGCTCACTATCCATCATATCTTATCCCACTTTTGCATCCAATCCATGTATAATCATAATCCTTTTTTGTTGTTTTTTTGGCACCTTTTATAATTTAAATTATAATATGAAATTAAAGTGATTGGGCCAATTATTAAAGAACCACCAATTATTTCAAAAGGAATCTTTTTCAATTATTGTTTTTCCATACTAATCGTTCAATTATTAAAAGGTTAACGGTAGGCAATTTGTCTAATTATAATCATGAGGCCAGCTTAATTAGATGTTTATTCTTAACCAGAAGAAGCTTTTATAGTTATTCATGCATAGTGTCATTGTCACTATGTTATTTCACTAATTACACAAAATAAGCACCAATTGTAAATTATGATTTGTTTTGATCTATGAAATTATGAAATGTGTTGTGTTGTGAGACACTGAGACAAAGAAAGGAACTAGAGGAATCAAACACGGAAAAACTAAAATGGCCTGTCTGTTCCTAAAAGGTTGATGACAACTAACACTAAATGCTTTTGTCCTTCATGTGCACAATTTAAACCTAGTGATGAAGTACACCACATTATTGCAATCACTCAAATTGACATTACACCACTCTTCGTTCAATAATGTTTTTGTACATATTCTTCGTCCAACACTACAACAATGATAAGGATTTTCAGATGCATAAACTACTCAAAAATGTAAATGTAAATGTAACACAATTATTGGAATTATTGTTAGCAGTATTTTTAGTCAGAAGGTGAAGCTTTCGAGGATGTTGTTCTAAAAATTGTGTTTAGTTTCTGAGGTTTTGTTACCTTGTTTTAGCAGTGCATACGTGATAGTGATATAGTTTGCTTATGTGACATTTGATATTTTTGTGTACTTAAACAAATTTATTATATTGAAATCATAACTAAATTTTCACCATTTGAGAGTTTGTTACGCTTTTATCTCTTCTCTCTCTTCTTCCAACTTCATCTTCATCTTTAATCTTGTGCTCTAATAATTGGTACTTAGATCTCTGGTTAGATTAATGGGGAGATTCACAGGAAAACACGAGTGTACGTGAGACATGTATGATTGATTTAGTTTCTTGAATTCGAGTCGAACTCACGATCGAAATTATAACATAATTGTGTTTCTTGATTTTGCGGGATCGAAAAAGTGATCTCGGATTCTAGGGCTTTTTTCAAGCCCAAGTTGAGGCAGGAGAATAAATCTTCCACTATTATAATTTGGAGAGGCTGTCTCCTATGAGTATATCTAGTTTCTCCACCCTCCAGATAACATTCTTGTTACAGTGGCAAGGGTATGGTATTTTGGTGTGTGTTTGTATCCTCTATCTGGTTCCTTGCCCTTATTGGACCTAGAGCTTCTAGTATGTGTCCCACCCTTGAGATCTGGACTCGCACTGGTTAGAAATGATTCAAACTTACTTATTTATGTGACCTTCTTGAATGAGCCGCTTGTGTTATACCCTAATTTTTACTCCTAAGATCCCTCATCATTTTCTACATCATGCATCACATCAAGGATCATAAATCAATCAATTTTCATCATTTAAAGCTAGAGGGTATAGGTCATTTTTTAGACCTCGTGAACTGAAATTTTTCTAAGTACAAATGCAGATTATTTTTTCCATTTTCAAAGTTGCATAACTTTTGACTCAATTTTCCAAATGGAAACTTTCTTTGCACATTGTAAATCTTGAGGGAAGGTCTTTAAATCACAAAAGGAACCAAATCATAAAGCCTCCTGAGTTGGATGCTCCATTGAGTTAAACATGGCTACTTGAAACTGAGTTTTGAACCATGATCAGAATTTCAAACTTTGATAATTAACATTACAAGCCAATTTAAGGTTCAATTTCGCGCCTAATCATGTTTAGCAACCTTCCAGAGGTTGTTTAACACTCAAAACACAACAAAGGAGTGAGTTTTGATTGTTTGAAACTCACACATTCCATACTTCCGTCCTTCACACGATTTCGCTCATTTTTAATCCAATTCACACGCTTGAGCATTGTATCATCTTCAGCTATAAATAGAGACTTCATTCACATCATTTTGCAAGCTTTTTATAGCCAAAATAATCCTTCTAAGTTCCCATTTGAACTCTTAATCTTGTAATTTGTTATCTTATTTCCACCCTTCAAACACCCAAATTCTCCATTCAGTTAGCTTCACCAACATTCAGTGAAGCTAACCAGCTCAATGGAAGAAGAATCGTGCCATATTTGAAGCTAGCTAAGTCAATTTTCAGATCTTCTCAGTTGAACTTTGACAGGTAGATATACTTAACTATTCACTTCAAACTCTTCATTATTATGTAGTCCTTTCATCTCTGAAGCTCATGCTTCTTTTGGTTTTGATTTTCATTGAGAACTGAGCATTTCATCTTGATTTTAAGTTTGGTGATCTTCTGGTTTTTTTCAAATTACACATCACACACTTTGAATAAATTCTAATGGATTATATGGTTGAATTGACAATGAGAAGATGAGTGGAATGATACTACTCAGAGCCTCTAACATTACCATTGAGATTCCATGATTTTCTACAATTTTTGGTGTCTTAAGGTTGAAGATGATGCGTTGACAGATTCAACCAATGACAGTGCACCTTGTGTTTTGTTTTGATTGGATCATTTGAAATTGATGTAGTGCATCATTTGCACTAATTTCCTTGGTGCGCATCCATTGTTGACCTTTAGATCTGATTACTTTTCTAAGTCAAATTCATCCAACGCAACTCGTATTTTACAACTTGTTTAATTTTTCATTATTATATTTTAAAATTGCTTTAACATTAGAAATTCATTTTTTATTTCAAAAAATACCAAAATTATTTCTAAAATTTCCTCCACTTTTTATTTTTCTTTTTCTAATTCATATTTTTGTTTATTTTTATTTTTGATTTTACTAATTTTCATGAATTTTGATTGTTTGGATAGTTTTAGTTGGTTTAAAAATTATTTTGTTTATTTTTAAATTCTAGAAAAAAAATATTATATGATCCTAGGATGGTTTCTTATCTAAGATGATTTTATTGGATTTTAAGTTTTAGTTTTTCTATTTTTCATCCCTTTTTTATCTTTTTGTTTGATTTTAAATGATTTTAAAAATAGTTTATGATTTCCAAAATTGATGAAACTATTTTATAAAAATATTATAGGTTATTATTGTTTTTTCTATGGCCTCACTTCATTTTTATTTGATGTTTTGATTATACTTTGATATTGTTCCTTTTATTTCCCATTTAAAACCAATTTTAAAACTCATGTATTATTTGTTTAATTGTATTTTAATATAGTTTGACTTTGTTGACTGGCTGGCCTTGGTTCATGATCTCTTTGATCACAAATTTCCTTAACCCCTTTAAATTTTGGGTGTTGATGGGGTCAGAACTCTAATCCACCAAAGTGGATGAATGATGTTGATGATAACCTAATCAATATCTTGATCCAACTGGATTTCCATTTTTGTCCATTTCATTTTATCTCTAATCCATCTCTTTTTCTTTTCATTTTCTTTTTGGATCAATTGGATGATGATCGATTCATCCTTGTTCAGTTGAAATTGGATTGTTACTTGATGAACTTTCATCATTTCAAATATATCTCTAAGTGATTAATTGATCACTCAAGGTACTTTGTATTAGTTAAAGTTTGTCCTAAGGTATCATGAAGGATTTGGTTGATGTAAAAATCCCATTGAAGGTGTGAAAAACACAAGAAAGGGAGTTTGAATTGGGTTTTAAAAAAATTCTTAAGAATAACCCCCTTGAACTAAAAATAGTTTTTCTTCATTCTTGATAATAATGCTAAAGATGCAAGAAGGAAAGAACAAGTTATGTTTATACTAGTTCACTTGAAAATTATCAAGCTAATCTAGTCCACCCGCCAAAGTGATTTTTCCTTATCAAACAAGGACTCAATCCAATAATCTTACAAATTATTACAATGCACAAACTGATGGTAAGTTTGGAACAAGATTTGGTTTTGCAATTATGTCTATGAGTTTTGATAATAAAAAAGAGTATGTTTGTGTAAACAATTTTGACACTCTAATGTTTGTTGTATTTTAAGAATTGACAAAGAGGTTTTACTTCTGATGAATGGCGTGGCCAAGACATTAGAAGAGAAAATGATCCGCTTTTAAGCTACAGAGGTTCTGATGAACACGTAGCGAGGAAAACTTCAGAAGGATATGAAGCTAAGTTACTCTAATACGTAAGTCTGAAGAAATCAGTCTGAAGATCTCAAGACAAAAGTTCTGAGTGAACGTAGTCCAAGATGCTGAAGACTTAAGTTTCAGAAGACAAAATGTTCTGAAGACCAAGTGTTGAAGACTCTGAAGACGTGGCTCTGAAGAGTTGAAGTTCTTCTGAACTTGGTTATGATACAAGGTTCTAAGACCAAGTGTTGAAGACTATGAAGACGTGGTTCTGAAGACTTGAAGCTCATTTAACCTTAGATACGATACAAGGTTTTTCAAGACCAAATGCTAAGGACTCTGAAAATGAAGATCTGAAGACTCTAAAGACTTGAAGTTTTGACTAACCATAAGTTATGTTCTCTCCTCTTACTCATGCTCGCAGAAGCCCCTGAAGTACAAAAGGTTAGAAGATAACGTTAACATGGTATAATAGTACATGGTAGAAACAAATATTTCCTTCCACTACCATGAAAGGACAGACACTGTGTACGATCTTGTCCCCCAAGTTCTCTCAAGCCGCCAAAAATTTAATATTTCTAGATGTACCCCTCAACGATTACATCACATTCATGGCTCTATATAAAGGTTTTAAGACTTGAAGAAACAACTGCTAATTCACGGAAAATACTCTATGCTTAAACGCTATTATTTCTTTATACAAAGATGTAAATTCTGTCAAGTCATTGTGCTAAAATTTTATTTACATATTAGCTTGTGTAGAAGCATATTTACTTGTAAACAAACTTGTATTTAAACGGTTGTTTGATTGTTCCTCAAGAGACCAGTTCGGTCAAATTCTTGAGAAGTCTAGGACTAGTGTGTCCTAGAGGTTGATAGTTAGTCACATACAATTGTGTGTGCAAGTGTTAGTTGTAATGCCTGATTATTTAATTAATTATTTAGTTAAATTATTTCTGAATTGATTATTTATAAGTTGTGATGTGTTGCTTTGTGTTGATTAATTAATTAGTTTTGTTGATGTTTGGTTGATTGATTTAAATTAGTAAATAACACACTAAGACAAAAATTGTTGGGCCTAGTTAGTTGGTGGTAGTTAGTAGAAAGGGAAGTGTGAGAAACAAGCCCAATAAGGTAAATAATGAGAATAGTAGTATATTAGTTATTTTAGAAAAATAAGGAAAATAGAAGAATCAGTACGTGAGAAAGAAAGAAGAGGAACAAGGGTTTAGAGAGCTAGCCGTCGTGAGAGAATTGCAAACCGAAAGCCAAAGCGAAAATTCAATCAGAACTCCGTAGAGCGACCTTCAATCCAAGGTAAGGGTGGAGTTCTGACTTTCTAATGGGTTGTATGATGAGTAGTATGTGGAATTAGGATAGTGGGAAAAATTCACTATGCGTTGCAATTATTCTATCATTCAGAATTGTTGATTTTTGTTGTGTTGAATTGATCCTGAATTGGTTGTATCATTGATATTGGCATTGAAAAATTATGATTTGTAATGACCGATGCAAAATTATGTGTGGGAGAAATTCTGTTTGTTAATTGGTCAGAGAAAGTATGGAATTATAGCAGAGAAATTGCAGAGGGAAAACAAAAATTGTATGCAGGAAGAAGACGGTTATTGAACGACACACCTTGGGTAAGGGAAGTGTATGTAACACCCCATCTAAATACCCCGAATATATTAATTAAATTAACATTTAAATCATCTTTAATCAGAGTTTAACACGGTAATCACGGGATGTCACAATTAATAAATAGAATAAACCTTCATTCAAACAGTAGCCATGCTACACTGAGGATCATCATTCAACAATTTAATCATTATAAGACCATGTCTTACACAGCGGAAATACCAAAACCAAAATTTAATAAAACATCATAGTTCTCAAGGAATTCAAATCCAAAACTATTAAACAATAATGATTCTCTTAACTAAGCGTTCCCCGTTACAACCTAATCGAGCATGACAACGACACACGGACTAAAAGATAAGCTCTAGAGCCATCCTCACCGACTCCTCATTGCTAATTTAATCGAAATGGTAAAGTAAGGGTGAGACTTCTCATAATTAAAGCATATTATAAGTCTTTCAATCAATAATATCACAAGCATATTATTTCACCCACTTAATCATAAATTGATTCACACGCGACCATATTCATCATGCATAATCATAACAATCCAAGAAGAGTAACACGGAAGACATCCTAACATGTTACTACTTCATACAAATACAATGCGACTCAATGCATGCGGTGCGACACGTGACCAAGTCACCCAACACCGATCCATCATCAACCGGATACGGTACCATCAATTCGTCCATAACCACCGGACACGAATCCTAACCACCCATCCTCACTCGGGTATCGGTTATCGGCAATCCAAGTCAAATTCCGCACAATGGGAATTAACTTCACCAAACAATGCATATGCACGCACATCACTAGCATGCAACATCAATCAGTCTATGTATACATTCATTGAACATAACTGAATCTCAACAATCAACATGATATATCAACTAATCATGCATACATCTAACATCAGCATAAACATGCAAACCAATCAACATGCTATATCAACCAATCATGCATACATCAACACAGGTTATGACCACCTCAGACATCATAAACCCTCATCAACCACAACATGATATAATCACCTATCATGAAACAATTCATCACAAAGCATAAATATTCCAGACACTTACCCTTCAATTGGTAAGACTATCACCAGTATATATCACAACAACGACAACTAAGATCAATGACCATCGGCATATAACACCAACAAACACATGATATCAATACAATCATGACTACACCAATTATCATAAACCGAATCAAAACCCAAAACATGATATTCCAACCATCATGCATACAAATAACAACAGCATAACACGCTTTGCATTCACTCAGTATCAATATATCCATCACCACGGATCTCTGCATACACATCAATATCGTCGGTCAAGAGTCACCTATTTGAATTTGGCCCATTTTCAAAATAATTTCAAGTTTTGGAAAATATTTTCATTTCATAAAATAGAGCATTAAATTTAGAAAATAACGTCCAAAGCGGCGCTCAAAACGGACTTACGGTTTGAAAGTTATGAATTTTCAAAGTTTGACATTTTCAAAAATTAAGCGTGGAACCCTTCCTACATATGGAACGGTTCTGAAAAGTTCAAAACCTCGTTTACGGAAAATGTAGGAACCGGTTCCTACCCATATAGGAACCGGTTCCTCGTGTATTTTTCGATTTTGCCAATTTTCAAAGGGAACCGGTTCCTACATATCGAGAACCGGTTCCCACGTTAAAATGTCATTTTCTGCACTTTTGACAGCATTCTTTCATTTTCAATCAAACTCATTCTTACCCATACGAACTCCAACATGGGAAACACTAAAACACATCATTTTGCATCATCTATCACATCAAACAACATATTTCCATCATCTATTTTCATCTCGACACTCTAATCATATTCCATACATTTCGACTCGATCGGACTCAATCGACACCATCTGACACTATTAGGTACACATCCATGGGAACCTAGAAATTCCTAAACATAGATTTCCTAACATGCTATGGTCTACAATATTAACATCAAAACCTATAATAAGCAATAACCAATCGAAATCACCCCTTACCTTGTGGGTTCTTCGATTTCTGACGCTCCTAGGTCTTTTTCCTTCTTTCCTTCTCTTCTCACTTCACGTATCTTGTTTTCTCCAAAAATGATTCCTTTTTCCTCTTTTCCTTCTTTTATTTCTTTTATTATTTTAACATAATAAAAATAACATAATTAATGTGAGTAGAGCCTTTTACTCCTCACACCCTCACTTTATTCATCATACCACCAATAAACCCACTTCCATTTAATTCAATTGACTTCCAATAATCCAAAATATTAAATATTACATTCCTAATTAAATTAATAATTAAAAATCGCAATTATTTAATAATCGATTTATTTGGGGTGTCACAACTCTCCCCCACTAAAAGAGTTTTCGTCCTCGAAAACATGACCTAGACGAATTCGAATATGAGTCCTTCATCGACTCTCCTTCCATGTAACATTTCCATCCGTGGTCCTCCCAAGCTACTCTTACCAATGCGATCTCTTTGCCTCGCAACCGTTTCAACTCTTTCTGATCAAAGAGATATTTCAGGCTCTTATGATCACTAATACCTCAAATCGAGAACCATATAAATAATGCCTCCCCAACTTCAAAACAAATCGTGCAACTCTAAATCATGAGTCGGATAACTCCTTTCATGCACTTTCAATTGTCGTGAAAGATAAGCCACAACCTGCTTATCTTGCATCAACACACCACCTAATCCCATTAATGATGCGTCACGACACAACAACGACTTAGTCGGATTCGACAAAATGAAGATCGAGCACTAGTCAACCTCCTCTTGACTCTTGAAATCCTTCCTTCCAACTATCACGTCATGTTTGACATCATTTCCAATATCACTAACAAATATCCTTCTTATTCAACCACTAGAATCCCACACGATCCATTGCTATCGGGTTAAGAATACATCAGCTCAGCTCACTCCCTACCCCCTTCACTCTAGGGTACATGATTTATCACTTCACCACATTGCAACACAATTATAAGAACCTTTACATAACCGCAATGTCCACAGCATTTATACACAATGCTAGTACCACGAGGCTACGTTCCAACGGTAGAGCTTGCAAATCAATACATCTATTATAATGGATGTAACATCAATAAGACATAGAACCCTTCACCTAAGAATTCTATTCTGAAATTTCTAATAGTTTCATAAACTCCACACCTTCTAACGTTTAATTTGTGACTTCCAAAAAAAAAATCATACTCGCATAACAAAGTGCATCACGTTACGCTTTCGCTACGCGACTCTGATTAATTACCTTAAGTCATTATCTTCATTTGATTTTCATCAACTACCAGCTCTACAAGTTTCACATTTTATCTTTAGACTTTCTCCTTAATATCTATCAAAAATCATTGTTCAACTTCTTACATTCTAAACCTTCCACTCCACGGCTTCAACTTGCATACCCACTCAAGTCTTCGACCTACTAGATAATTTCCAAGTCTTTTTCATAGTCCTTTTCCTCTTAGTTTCATGCGAACTGATGAACTACTATCCTCTCAATAGAACGTCAACCACTTCACACTATCAAGCTTGCAAGATGAGTCTATTAAATCCAACACGATCTCGTCTATTATCAACAAGAGATTAAGGGTGATCAGTTCCTCAATTTGTCAATAGATAGTCGGCAATCACAATGGAGTATAAACCACCATACCAAACTATAATAGCGTTCCTTTAGAACTCGTGCTCGAAGTCATCCAAGCACCATGGTTCAATAATCTTCCTTTAAGGTTTACGACTTCTTCCACACTTATTCCTCATCTGATATCGACGATGAGATACCATCGATCAAACAATTTACATAATCTCCTTCACCCTCACTTGGCATCACACAAATGTTAAGTATTTTCCCCCTCATGAGATGCTAACATACCAACTACACCATAACTCATTTTGTCCCCACTTGAAGTCCTTATCCATGCGGAGAACTTTAACGACATTCACAACTCTTAGTCCCCCTTTAAATCTCATAACATCTAGGATCCATATATGTTCAGTCTGAATCTTATTTCAAATGCAATCTCAGTAATACATCTCATCATATGATTCGGTAAAAGAAACTTCCAACATTTTCTTAACACGTGTCAACATTTTGACATCTTAAACATGATTGCATCTCCTATCGAATCTATTTTTCCTCTAATTATCACTTATCTTTTCCTCAGAAGCTAACGTCACTTATTCATCCTCAATCGACATAAGTTGCATCTCTAATACTTTCGCATTCTCACTAATACCAACATCTCATTCATTAAGAATATCTCATTCTTGATCTCGTCTCAAATAATCTGATCACATGGTTATGTCCATAAAATCTTCCAATACCCGCAACAAATTTTGGACTTTCCCACTACAACACTACATCAGCCTCAGATCGGTCTACCGCATTACCGTCACTTGAGATAACATGATAAAGAAAACTCACATCCTCATACCGTAATCTACACCATGAAAACTTAACAAAATTCTACTCCCTTTCGAAGTTGGAATTCACCTCACAACATTCAACATACCTATACCGAGTTTTAGAAGCTTCTTTCTAACTATCTTCATCCTTAACCTGACCACAAAGGTAAGTTAATCTAAACTCAACTTTACTGAAGGCATACTTCCCAACCAATTGATCCATCAAATCACCAACAATTTCAAATAGATATTTAGTCTTAATCACCACTTAAATCAGTTATCAAAAATCCACACGCAATTCGCGCTACTTTCTTCCTCCTTGACTAAGGAAATTAGAGCTCCCCCAAACAATACACTTGGTTTTACAAATCCATTCCACTGCGCATCTTCCAATAGCTTCTTCAATTCCCTTAACTCAAAAGTTGACATCTTGCACGGTGTCATAGAAATAAGTTTTGTACCAAGAACGACATCAACAACGACTCTGATTCTCCTCAAACATCATTACATGATAAATAAATTACTTTCGGTGTTGGGACCATTTTTAAAACAAAGTTCATCACATTATCCTTCCAATGCTTCAAACGGAACTCAAATCAGACATCCAAAACTCAAGTTATGAATTTTACAAGTTTTCGGAAGGGATGTTGTCAGGAAATCAATTCTCTGCAATAGGTGGTCGATTTCCACCTTGTGGGAGTGAGAAATCCCAAAACATCCTAGAGGATAAAATTTGAGATCCTAACTTCAACATACCGCAACACACATCATTCCCCATGATCACTTGCGTCAAGTTACAATTCCAATAACCAATTCACACAACTGCATACTTTTTATCAACCATTGACATCCAATCTTTTCAAGAACACAAAGTAACTCACACGCTCCACAATCAACTGGAAGGGTCACAACATTCCCACCACACCAGCTTCATCTTTTCAAAGTCATCCTTCTTAATTACCAAATATCTTCTAGGCCAAGAATATGCATCGACTCATCATAACGATTCATAATCACTTGGTTTAACTTCAAACATTCAACCCAAGGATGACCTCAAGCTAATCCAACATCTTGCTCAGACGATGAGTCGCTATTATTCCCAGGGAAACGTCATAACTCACACCCCAAATGGAACATCGTTATCCATAACATCGTCCTCCACTCCCAGTGATGCGAACAACACAAGTACTTAATTGTTACCACTTAAGAGAACCTTATCGACCATCATCTGAATTCTCGACCGTAATCCCTCGAGTTCGGGAAACTATGCGCCTAACCAACATACGCACTCATGTAACCAATAGCACATCGATCCAACTCTTCACACGAACATCTCGAGAAGCAAAGTTTCACCCCACTTCTAAACCACTCCGCAACTAGGTCACCAGAAAAACAAGCGTGTTTTCACACACATGTCGTATATGTAGGATTAATGACATTAAGACCTTTGGTCACAACGACCGACTATGCTCGATACCACTATTGTAACACCCATCTAAATACCCGAATATATTAATTAAATTAACATTTAAATCATCTTTAATCGAGTTTAACACGGTAATCACGGGATGTCACAATTAATAAATAGAATAAACCTTCATTCAAACAAGAGCCATGCTACCGAGGATCATCATTCAACAATTTAATCATTATAAGACCATGTCTTACAGTGAAATACCAAAACCAAAATTTAATAAAACATCATAGTTCTCAAGGAATTCAAATCCAAAACTATTAAACAATAATGATTCTCTTAACTAAGCGTTCCCAGTTACAACCTAATCGAGCATGACACCGACACACGGACTAAAAGATAAGCTCTAGAGCCATCCTCACCGACTCACCGCTAATTTAATCGAAATGGTAAATTAAGGGTGAGACTTCTCATAATTAAAGCATATTATAAGTCTTTCAATCAATAATATATCACAAGCATATTATTTCACCCACTTAATCATAAATTGATTCACACGCACGACCATATTCATCATGCATAATCATAACAATCCAAGAAGAGTAACACCGGAAGACATCCTAACATGTTACTACTTCATACAAATACAATGCGACTCGATGCATGCGGTGCGACACGTGACCAAGTCACCCAACACCGATCCATCATCAACCGGATACGGTACCATCGATTCGTCCATAACCACCGGACACGAATCCACTAACCACCCATCCTCACTCGGGTATCGGTTATCGGCAATCCAAGTCAAATTCGCACAATGGGAATTAACTTCACCAAATAATGCATATGCACGCACATCACTAGCATGCAACATCAATCGGTCTATGTATACATTCATTGAACATAATCGAATCTCAACAATCAACATGATATATCAACTAATCATGCATACATCTAACATCGGCATAAACATGCAAACCAATCAACATGCTATATCAACCAATCATGCATACATCAACACGGTTATGACCACCTCGGACATCATAAACCCTCATCAACCACAACATGATATAATCACCTATCATGAAACAATTCATCACAAGCATAAATATGCGGACACTTACCCTTCAATTGGTAAGACTATCACCGATATATCACAACAACGACAACTAAGATCAAACCATCGTGCATATACAACACCAACAAACACATGATATCAATACAATCATGACTACACCAATTATCATAAACCGAATCAAAACCCAAAACATGATATTCCAACCATCATGCATACAAATAACAACAGATAACACGCTTTGCATTCACTCGGTATCAATATATCCATTACCACGGGATCTACGCATACACATCAATATCGTCGGTCAAGAGTCACCTATTTGAATTTGGCCCATTTTCAAAATAATTTCAAGTTTTGGAAAATATTTTCATTTCATAAAATAGAGCATTAAATTTAGAAAATAACGTCCAAAGCGGCGCAAAACGGACTTACGGTTTGAAAGTTATGAATTTTCAAAGTTTGACATTTTCAAAATTAAGCGTGGAACCCGGTTCCTACATATCAGAACCGGTTCTGAAAAGTTCAAAACCTCGTTTCTGGGAAAATGTATGGGAACCCGGTTCCTACCCATACAGGAACCGGTTCCTACGTGTATTTTTCCAGTTTTTGCCAATTTTTCAAAGGGAACCCGGTTCCTACATATACAGGAACCGGTTCCCACGTGTTAAAATGTCATTTTCTGCACTTTTGACAGCATTCTTTCATTTTCAATCAAACCCATTCTTACCCATACGAACTCCAACATGGGAAACACTAAAACACATCATTTTGCATCATCTATCACATCAAACAACATATTTCCATCATCTATTTTCATCTCGACACTCTAATCATATTCCATACACATTCTGACTCAATCAGACTCAATCTGACACCATCTGACACTATTAGGTACACATCCATGGGAACCTAGAAATTCCTAAACATAGATTTCCTAACATGCTATGGTCTACAATATTAACATCAAAACCTATAATAAGCAATAACCAATCGAAATCACCCCTTACCTTGTGGGTTCTTCGATTTCTGACGCTCCTAGGTCTTTTTCCTTCTTTCCTTCTCTTCTCACTTCACGTATCTTGTTTTCTCCAAAATGATTCCTTTTTCCTCTTTTCCTTCTTTTATTTCTTTTATTATTTTAACATAATAAAATAACATAATTAATGTGAGTAGAGCCTTTACTCCTCACACCTCACTTTATTCATCATACCACCAATAAACCCACTTCCATTTAATTCAATTGACTTCCAATAATCCAAAATATTAAATATTACATTCCTAATTAAATTAATAATTAAAAATCGTAATTATTTAATAATCGATTTATTTGGGGTGTCACAACTCTCCCCCACTAAAAGAGTTTTCGTCCTCGAAAACATGACCTAGACGAACAGTTCGGAATATGAGTCCTTCATCTGACTCTCCAGTTCCCATGTAACATTTCCATCCGCTGGTCCTCCCAAGCTACTCTTACCAATGCGATCTCTTTGCCTCGCAACCGTTTCAACTCTTTCTGATCAAAGAGATATTTCAGGCTCTTATGATCACTAATACCTCAAATCGAGAACCATATAAATAATGCCTCCCCAACTTCAAAACAAATACGACGGCTGCCAACTCTAAATCATGAGTCGGATAACTCCTTTCATGCACTTTCAATTGTCATGAAACATAAGCCACAACCTGCTTATCTTGCATCAACACACCACCTAATCCCATTAATGATGCGTCACAGTACACAACAACAGACTTAGTCGGATTCGACAAAATGAAGATCGGAGCACTAGTCAACCTCCTCTTCAGCTCTTGAAATCCTTCCTTCCAACTATCACGTCATGTTTGACATCATTTCCAATATCACTAACAAATATCCTTCTTATCTTCTTTCTAATTCTTTATGTCTTTATCAAAAGCTAAGCAAACTTAAAAGGGGGTTGTTCTAAAGGAAAAGTTTTCAAAGGATAAAATCCAATTCAAATCCCCCTTTCTTGTATTTTTCGTACCTTCATTAAGTGACTCAAGTACAACCTTTAAGACATACTAATCTTATACTTCTCAAGGATACTGACCAACTGGTCCCTTAAGGTACAATCAGTTAACAATTTAAAAAATATTTGTGTATAATAGGTTTGCTTCTACAAAAGCTGATAGTAAACAATATTTCAAGAACAACGGACTTAAGAAATAAAGGAATGCTTATGAACAGTCTTGTGAGAGAACATGTGAAAATTAGCAAAATTTTCCTTTATAGTTAGCTTCCTTGATTGTCGTAAGCTTAGGTTGCCATTCTCTATTAAGACATCTTAACATTTTGTTAGTAGTAACAATATTGGAAGTAATATGACCAAGAGTGTGTAGGCGATTGATTGTATGAGAAAATCTCTTTTTGCATTTCTGCAATGGTTTCACCATGCTTTATGTGAAAGAGATCGAACTCTTTTGTTAAAGTAGTGATTCTAGCTAGTTTAACATCATTTGTCCCCCCGTGGGAAACTTGTTACCTTAGTAGTAGTACAATGAGAGACTCTAAAATACTCATCAACACCTAAAGATGCTATGAGCATATTTTTACCTTTCCAATCATAGCTATAGTTTTTCTCATCTTCCTCATCCCATTGTGCTTTCGGTTTAGGTATGATGCCACCAGCCTTATCGGTCATGGTTATTTGCGATAATCATGGAGATCGTTGTCATAGTCAAATACAATGTCTTGGAGAAGCATATCATGAGAACCATCTTTTTTAGCGTAACCAAACTGTCGTAACACTAGAAAAGGGTTGTAGGTGATACCTCCCCTTATGCCAAGGAGTGGCACATTAGGGAATTCTCCGCATCGCTCAATGAAAGTGAAGTCCTTTTGAGAGTAGAGACACCAACGGGTATCTGAATGAGAGAGTGACATCAACCTTTGAGACCACTTCAACCATTGTTCGTTCTTCATTACTGACTGAGGAAGGTGCGAAATAAACCACCTGGATAATAACGGTATGCAACACATGAGAGTTCCTTGTCTTTTTGAAGTACGAGTGTGGAGAGAATGCAGAATATCTCCAAGCAAGGTAGGCACAAGATTATGAGTGAGGAAAATCTTAATGGCGTTACTGTCTATGAATTGATTCGGATTAGGAAGTATCACCAAACCATAGATTAGTAAGGCCAAAACATCTTTGAAAGCATGAAAACTCATTGCCTTTATGAATCCTCGAGCTTTCCTTATCAAAAATTTGGCAAGCAAGCCCTTAACTCCGCTTCTTGTTTCCCAATTGTCTTTAATGTCTGGTTTCTTTAGATGTAACACTGATGCGATGTCTTCAAACCTCAGAACTTTTTCTAAACCAGTGAATGGTATTTGACCAATAATGGGTATCCCTAGTAGCTTAGAGAATTCATCCATTGTAGGCACCAACTGATAGTCTGGGAAAGTAAAATAGTGATGCTTCGGATCAAAGAATTGGAATACGACGCTCTCCATATCTTCTTCAAAACTGAAGGTAACCAAGTCAAGTAGATAACCATGTCTTTTGATGAACTGAGAGTGATCGGGAATTTTTGAGACTAACTCTTTGATCTGAGAAGGTATACCCACAAAGTTGATTCAGATAGTCTTCCTGGAAGCCATAACCCTATAACAAAGAGCAAAGATAAATCCCTAGGTCCTTGAAATGGCTAGAAATGATATGATGTTATGATGTCATGTTTAAATAGCAAGCACAAGCAATTCACACAATAGCCCTAGGTTTAAGGCTTGCATGAGGTATAGGTGTCTACCCTACCAGAGTTTGAGTGGGTTCAACCTGTCCTATAATAGTAACCGTGTTCTATGAATCTCATATCATCGATCTTTATCGTACGCTTTATTTCAATACGACTACCAAGTGGTCGACCGAAACATCCCGAAAGTCAAATCTTAATGAGCGTAGCATCGAGTATCAACCAACCTTAGTCTGCACCGAAGCCGGCCATCTCACTAACTTCTAATGGCCAAGATGGGTCAATTAGGGTTCTACAGTTGAGTTAGTGCTAGATGACACAACGCAGATGCCAAATATATCCTCAACTGAACACGTCGGGACATCCAAAGTGTCACACTAACCGTAGCCATCATTTTGACCGTTTCGGTATACGCCTAACAGTCGCGATAATTTATTGCTACTTACCTAAGGAAACCTGGATCCGGGTGTAGGATCCCTCACAAATATAATACCCAAGCAACCCTTAAAAATAAAGCAGACAAAGCAAACAGAAAGCAATAAGTGATCTTAAACCCTAAGGTAACCCCTCTTTAGGTTGTGTCCCCGGCAGAGTCGCCAATTCTGTAACACGGTGAGAGAACTGACTTGTTTGTTTTGCTTTTTATCGCAAATGTTGCGGATCGCAAGAGTCGCCACCGACTTTTCTTTTATCCAATAAAGGGAAGGTGAAAAGAACAGGAAAAGACCTTCGTTAGATTTTGAGTACGGGAGGCAGTTATGAAAAGGGAAGGTGTTAGCACCCTTTCCATCCGTAGTTATCTACGGGCTCTTAGTTGCTTGGCTCACTTTTGAAAAATTGCTTTTTCTGTGTTTGTGTAGTTTGAAAATGTATTTGAAAAGGCATTTTGCTTTGACTTCGTAATGATTCTCATTGGAATGTATACGAAGTGTTTGAAAATGTAAATATGTTTAACTTTGTAATGATTCACGCTGGAATGTATACAAAGTGATTTTTGAAAGTATTTGAAAAGTGTGAGGTGTGAAAAAGTATTTTGATTGGAGCAAGAAACAGAGTCTTATTACCTACTAAGAATGGTCGTTTCCATGTTATTTTTCCTTCTCCTTTAGAATAAGGCTATCCATACCATTAGTTGATATGTAACTTTATTCGTTTGGATGTGAAGGGACAATCGAAGGGTCATCGTATGGTCATAGAAGGCAACATGTAAGGATACCTTTAGCAATTCGTAGGGACGATCATCACTTTTCGTAGGCAACAATCGAGGGACGAGATCATGTATTCGTAGGCAACATCGAGGGACTATGATCTTTGTATCGAAAGGACTACGATGATATTAATCGTAGGCGTCTTTGCTAATGGTATCCCTACGTTTGAGGGACATGACCATTGAATTTGTAAAGGAAACAAGAGAGGATACCCTAAGGGGTGTGCAAGTGTGAAGAGTATGTTGTATTTAGATATTTATCTTGAAATTAGAAGTGATCTAGGGTTGATTTTAGTCTTTAGCATGAAAACCCTAATTAACTAGCAATTAAACATGTACAGGAAGTAAAGTGAGGAAATGTAAATCCTATGCTATTACATGGCTTTGGGGCTGTCATACCCCAATTGTTGACCTAAGATACCACCTTACATGTGCATCACTGCATCACTAACAGTTCAGAATAAAATAGATCGTGCGTGGCTTCTAGAAGTCAAAGTCAGGGTTTCTTCAAAATTTCATCTGTTCAAGATGTGATCAATTAGGGTTTGAGTTTACACTCACCTCAAATGATCTATCTTAACCAATCATCAACATTTGATCTTCAGATTCCCAACTTTTTCTCATGATCTATCATGAATCGACCAATTAGGGTTTTGATCGAAGATAGTGAATCATTGACTTTCTGCTCAATGAATGACCTATTCGCTTGGAGATTGATCTTAACATCTTCAATACAACATCTTGACCTAATTTCTTGATTCAAAACATTTCAAAAGTCCATGTTTCTTCATCAAATAAATTCTAAAACATCTGATGAAAATTCATCTGCTCAGAAAAGTCAAACTTTGACTTTTGGTCAATTTTTTCAAGACCAAATCTTTTCAATCATAAAAACATTTCAAACGATCCATCATGATCATAAAAAAATCAAGAAATGTGAAAAAGTCAACAAAAAGTCAAGATTTGAAAAATTTCTAACACTTAGAAAAATTTTCAAGTGTTAAGAAACATGATTTTTCTTCACTTTCATGGCCATTTTTCACCTAGATCCATTTGGATTCAGGAAAAATTCAAAACATGAAAGTTGTAGCCCTTGTTACAAGCTTTCCAAAATTTCCAATAACTTGCAAAAAAAATTTGTCTAGCTATACTTTTGATTTTGAAACATAGAGCTCCAAAACCATGGAATTTCAAGTACATGCTTCAAAATTACAAGTCATTTTTCTCAAATCTCCCTTCTAGAAGCCTTGTCACAAGCTAGAGGTAGATTATAACTAATAAATATCAATTTTGAATGATTGAGGAAAGGATTGAATCAAAGAGAAAAACTTAACCATGGTTAATAAAGTTACTTTTGCATTAAATGCAAAAGATTCTTTCTTACCTCTTAAGCAAGTTGCAAGTTTCCCTCAATGATAGCCATGCCATATCATTCAGATTTCTTGGCCTATAAATAGAGTTCATTTATTCAAATTAAAATCACACCAAATCTATCATAATCAAGCTTTCACTCTTTCTTTCTTGAATTCTAAGTTTCAAAAGTTCAAAGAGGGGAAATTTTGCAATCTTCAAACCTTGCAAAATCTGAGTAAGTTTAGGTTTCTAACATGTTTTAAACATCAATTAGAACTTGTCTAAATCTTAAAATCATCACAAGAACTGCCTAAACTCAGAATCATTTTCAAAAATCCAAAAGCTTGCAAATGATGCCTTAACTTGCCATCTCTTAATTTGCTCGAGCTAGCTGTGATTTAACACTTCAAAAACCTTCCATATACTTCATAGAAGTGATCCAAATCATCATCACTGATCTGTAACAACTCAAATTCCAAAATCAAAAATCACTTTAAGTGGCTGCAACTTGACTTGGTCAGAGAGTTCTAGCCATCCTCAGGACAAACTAAGAGTAGGAACACACTCAGGGAGGTTCAAGGAAGCTAAAGCAATCCTTACTTTGCACCTGGAAGTAGCCTAGCTCGAACTGGTATTTCATACCAAGAGGTGAGTTTTTCAAACTTTGATTCTTCCATTCATGCACTTTTAGCTTTAAAATTGAAAAGGAAAATGTAGACATTCAATCACTAAAGCTATCTGGGTCTTTAATTTGAACTAAAATCAACTGAGTTTAGAGAATTAATCATTTTTTCAGTTAGGGTTCAAATTGGGATTATTCAAATTCACGTTGATCTTTGATTAATAATGTTAATAAAATACATGGTCAGAATTGTGATGAAAATCTAGACATAAATGTATTTTGAACTTTTAAAATTGGTCAAGAAACAAAGAATATCAAATCCCAGCCATGGACATGGAGTTCGCGCTTCAGCAAAGAAGATGAAGTGGTTTCAGAATTTTAAAAGTTGAACTTATAATATATATTTCTAGTTTAAGTTAAATAAACGGATGTATAGCCACCCCAGTGGTAGTCAACGCACTTTTCAAATCACTTGCCATGCCAAAGGTCCAGGGTTCAAATCCCCCTGGAACCTTTTTTTTAATAAAAGGCTCAACAAGCTTCTGAAGCTTGCTTCTCCGGAAGCACTTTTGAGGTTCAACCCTCCAGAAGTACTTTTGAAGCTTCTACTTCTAGAAGCTTCCCATTTCAACACTCTTTAGAAGCACTTCTAGTGTTTCTACCTCCAGAGGCATCAAAGCTTCTCAAGCATTCCTAGAAGCATTAAGCTTCTAAGCATCCAGAAGTAGCATGTTTCTACATGCTCCAGAAGCTGCAAGCTTCTACATGCTCCTTCTCATGCCCAGAAGCGTCCCAGAAGTCAGCTTTTCAAACAGCCAGAAGCTACATGCTAGCCCAAAGCGCCCTAGAAACTGCTAGCAAGAGCCCTTTCTCACGCTCCAGAAGTCAGCTAAGCTTCTGATCCTCCAGAAGCAAGCAGCTTCTGAACCCCTTCTGAAGTCCAACTTCTGGACTTTTTTTTTCCAAACTTCCATTTCTCAAAACAACTTTTAAAACATTTTTCAAAACTTTTTCAAAACAACTTCTGAACCCTTCAGAAGTCCAACTTCTGGACTTTTTCAAAACTTTCTTATTTTCAAAATTCCTTCTAAACAAGGTGATTAAATGACAAGTTTAACAAATGGCTCAATGGAAAATCTTCATTTCTAAGCCAAATGTCCAAGGTTCAAACCTCCTTAGGACCTAAAAAAACTCTTTTTTTTCTCAAGTTTCTAGCAAACTTCAACATTTTCAAAAACCCATTCAAAACTTCTCATTTTGAGATAATTTTTTGCACACTTGTCATTTAATATACCTATTTTATGATTATGTCAAAAAAATCCAAAAATATTTTCTTTTGATTATATTTTTATTAAGTAAAAAATGAGTCATTTTAAGTATTTCTTAATACTTTTCAAACATGTTTTCTTTCAAACTTTCAAACTCAAATCTTTTCAAAATTTCTTGTGAATATACTTCACTTTTCAAAATCATTTTCAAAACCTTTTCAAAACATTTCAACAAACTTACACACCTTTTTCCATGATCGACTCGATTTGAAGATAAAACCGAACCAGTTTTTTCCTCGAATTTCTTAATCGATCATGGGCCTCCCTCACGGTGTAAGTCCCAATCCTTTTATGTACATATTAAATTTCCTTGTACATATTCAATCATCTTCGTAAATATTCAAGCATAAACAAATTTCGTTCGTTTGTTTTCATCCGCTTGTTTATACACCAAATCCATTGGTATTAAGAGAAGAATTATTCCCGGTGAAACTGGTTTTAAACCAATGGGCCTCCCTTACGGTGTAAGTCCCAACCCTCCTATGTACATATTCATTTCCTTGTACATAAACACCCCTTCGTGTACATATTCATTCCCTTGTACACATTCAAACTTGTAAATAATCAAGTTACACTTGTTTTAAACGCTTTTTTTAACACTTATTTATATTTCCTTCATAAAATCCTGTGAATACACATCACACATTTGTTTATATAACTGCTCAGTTATAACATAACAATTAGCCTAACAACTAGGTTCCCCTTTAGCCTCCTCTTGGGCTTTGTACAAGATAACTCATTTACTGAGTTAGCCTCCTCTTAGACTTCATATAAGAAAACTCATTCACTGAGTTTAGCCTCCGCTTAGGCTTCATATAAGACAACACTGCCCTGCTGAGTCAGCCTCCTCTCGGGCTTCGTTCAAAAGAACTCCTCGTTGAGTTTAGCCTTCTCTTGGGCATCAAACAAGAAAGAGACCAGGAAATCTCTTAACAGCCTCCTATTGAGCTTCCAATACAAAGAATCACCCCCGCTAGGATAGAACCCTAAGAGGATGATTTCCCGGTGAAATCACTCTTGAAATCCTAAGAGGATGGTTTCCCGGTGAAACCACTCTTAAAGCCAAAGCCAACCATACCCTATAGCTTCTTCTTGGGCTTTATACAAGGACCCTCGATGACCCTCGAAATGCCTTCTCTTGGGCTAACAATACAAGGACCCTCGATGACCCTCAGAATGCCTCCTATTGGGCTTACAATACAAAGACCCATGGGCTTCTTAAAAGCATCCCCCTAATCCAATTAATTTCTCCTCAAGATTTATACATTTAACATCTCTATGGAAGAAGTATCTCATCTATCACATCATATACAATCAAAAAAATTTCAAACACTTTTCAAACAAAAACATCTCTTAATCGTAAGTGGTAACGCTTGTACACTCAAGCAAAACACTCAATGCTTACAATTAAAAGATTCAATCATTTTTCAAACATCTTTCTTAACTCGTAAGTGGTAACGCTTGTATACTCAAGCAAAACACCTATAACTTACGATGAAAGATTTAATCAATAAACCTTTCAAAATGTATGTGATGAAATAGATTAGATACATTTTTCATTAAGATGACATTTGTCTTTGTCTCTTAATAACACCTGTTGCTTCCACTAGCATAAGTGGAAACTACGATTGCTCTGACTTTCTCAACATCCCTTTGAGAATACGTAGGCACAAGGTCTTATCCTTGCCGAGCAAATTTATTTCTCCCTTAAACCAAACAAACCATAGCTCCCTTTAGATCTGAGCTACAAATGCTCTGATTCCCATTAAGGGATATGTATGCAGAAGATCCCAATGATCTTTGCGAGCACAATAATAACAAAACCTAGGATCCCACATAATCTACCTTTCTTAATCCAAAGGAGAAACTTTCCCAACAATAGAAATAGCAATTTAAAACACACAAACATATCAAACATATTCATATATAAAGCTATAGATAACTATATATATTTAGGATGCCACATCTATTCCCTTTATATCACAAACCCCCTTGCCCGGAATCTCCCAAATGCATTGCGTCTAGTTCGCGCTAGTCGTAATGCATATCATATCAATTGAGGGTATTGCAGCTTTCCCCTTTTTCATAATCATTTTTCTTGTGTTGGAAGTAATAAATCTTGATGCTCGCGACATCTTTATAAAAAATCAAAAGAGTAAATCGTTTCGAGCTTGAGAATCCGAATTCCGATTCGACTCCCTCGCGCGTCACTTTTTAACGCGAACAGGGACAAATACATAATAGGAGTGCGGAAAGTAAAGGTAGAAATGTAAATCTACGCTATTGCAGAATAAAAACTGTGCGACCTATACATCCTTTCTAGAATTGTAAATGAAGAATATCTAATAAATAATCAGGATAATAAGAAATATGTTAGTGAAAATGTTTTAGAAATTAGTAAAAAAAGGTTTTAGGTTAATAACCCTAATTACTAGAAAAGAAATTATCTTTTTATGATTTTTGAAAAGGTTTTAATTAATTTTGAAAATATAATTAAATTAAATTAAGAAAAAATAGAAACAAATATAAGGAAATAAGAAAATAAGAAAACAAGAAAAGTTATAAAAATGAGAAAAGGGGTCAGCAGGGATTGAGCCCCAGAAGTTGCGCTTGCATGCTTCTATCAGAAGTTGCGCTTGCATGCTTCTATCATAAGTTACATCCATCAGAAGTTACTTCTATCAGAATTTTGCACTTGTATGCTTCTATCAGAAGTTGTGTTCTAGAAATTATTTCTCAGAACTTCTAAGTTCATCTTCTGCTCAACACGGTGTAGTGTTTCATTCTAACACCTGAGTCAGAACATCTGTTGAAAAAAATAAACAGGTCAGAGTATCAAATTCATCAGAGGATCATAACTTTAATAGATTATCAGAGTATCTATTTCGAACTTTCAAACAAAACATGCGTGGGCCCCAGAGGAGTTTGAATGGACCCATCAGAAGGCGCTACGCCTAGGTCACCGGGGTCAAACGTTCAAACCACCGTCTAGGGTGATCAACTTCGTCTTCTCCGGAGAGGTCAGATTCCAAACCTGCAAAATAAAGAGAATCGATGCAAGAGATTAAGCCTACCCCCCCTAAATCGACCTCTGCGAGTTCAATGGTGGTGTCGATTTGGTCTGAAAGTGCCTGCAAATAGAAATACAAAGCTTAGCAGTTATATGCCCTAACTATGGCAAACCACGATTTGGCCATGAAAAGCTTGTAACGATGACCCAGACCTGCTCTAATAAACCTCAGGAAACTATTAGCATGGTTAGTTTAGATTAAAACATCATAAAAACATAAATACGAATTTAAGAAAATATGTAATCAGAGCTTCATGATGCATGCAATTCAGGATATTTTGGTCATGGATTTTGACCCATACTTACCCTATGTTACCTTAGGAGCACGATGGAGTGCTTGGATTTGCTTGAGAACGACTGGAACTAGGGTTTCAATGGTGCAACTTTCTCTTGAAAATTTTGAACAAGAACCCTTGTTTTCTGGCTGCCAAACTCGTCCTCTTTGATGTCTGAATGTGCTATGTATATATAGGGCCAGAGATTAGGTCAAGCATTTATGGAAAATATATCATCTTGAATGAAAAATATATGATTGACATATTTTATCAAATTCTTCCATATTTGGCTCAATCTTGGATTAATGCATGGATCACGAAATTTCCAGCTAGCATGGGCTATCTTGGACCTCGAGATAAGTAGAAAGCAAGCCCAATTCATCTTAACTCTTACCTTTGTATTTTATTTAATTAAAATTGAATTTAAATCATTAAATTTAAAAATAAATCAAATAAATACAAGATGGGCGTGCACTTGAGTTTTCAGGCCATAGATAATGTCAAGATTAAGTTTGGATCATGAAAACTTAGGCCCATTTGGAAATATCTCCATTTGCTAAGTATTTCTCTTCATGCACCTCCTTAAAAATGTCAAACTTGCACAACTTGTATCTTGCTCAATTTTCAACATTTTTAAGTGTTCTTGAACTTTTTAGAAAGCTAAAGATGTCCTATAAACACTCATTTTGGTTTCATCTTCATTGAAGTTTTCATGTTCATGTACACTTCTTTGCAAAAAGATGAATTTTTGTTGACTTTTAGAAGGACCTATAATGTCTTGATCCATAACTCTCAAATGAAGCATTTTTGGCCAAAGCATGTGAGACATGAAGTTGTATAGAATTGAATTCCATCCAAATGAGCATTGAAGGAATTTTTTTTGATAAAGTATGTGAAAGTTATGCCTTGTCAAAGTTCTGTTGACTTTTGGTTCAAAAACCCTAACTTGGAAACTTTGACTTTTGATCAAATCTTGAGTTTTCTTGATGATTCATGATCAACCCTTGATCATATAATTTATGTGACTTCAAAATATTGATTTTGACCAAAAATTATGAAGTTTGACTGTATGTTGACCACAGTTGACTTTTTGTCCAATACAACTGATTTTCAACCATTTGAGCAATTGACTGAGCAAACTTGAGCTATGAGGCTTGAAACTTGACCTGGTGATACCTTGAGACATGTGAGGAGGTATTATGACCATTTGAGGTATTATAACATAATTTTATCTTGAGAGAAACAAAACCTTAGTTGTGGGTTGATTGCTTAAGAGAGGGTTCATCTGGTCAACCCTTGAAAAATTCTTGAGTATGGAGATGTGGATTGTCTTGAGAAATAAGAGGGAAAATTTTGGGGTATAACAGGTTTCTTGTCTTTTCTGAGCTTTGTACATTTATTCTTGTAGTGTCCATCTCTTTGCACTCATAACACGTAACTTCTTTTCCAAAAGATTTCTTCTGACCAGATGTAGATCCAGATCTACCTTTTGTTCTTCTTGGTCCTCTGAACTTGCTATGTCTATGTTTCCATAAATGGTCTATCTTTCTGGGTATTAGAGAAAGTTCATCTTCATCTTCATCTTCTTCATATTCTTCTTCATCTTGAAAAGCCTTTGCCTTTTCAGACTTAGACTTTAGAGCCACAGATTTACCTCTTCTTAGAGGTTCATATTCTTGAAGTTTATTCTCATGACTTCTTAAAGAACTAATTAACTCAACAAGACTAGTATTGTTCATATCCTTGGACTCCTTCGAGGCAGTTACCATCTGTCTCCATTTCTTAGGCAGACTTTTGATAATTTTCTTGACATGATCTACAATAAAATATCCTATTTTTAGAACCTTGAGTCCTAACACAAGTATTTGGAATCTTGAAAACATAATTTCCATAGGTTCATCGTCTTCCATTCAGAAGGATTCATATTTCTGAATTAGGGTCAAAGTCTTTGTCTCCTTAACTTGAGTGTTGCCTTCATGAGTCATCTAAAGAGAATCGAAAATAGACTTTGCAGTCTCTCTATTTGTGATCTTCCCATACTTAGTGAAAGAAATAGCATTCAGTGACATTGTTGCTAGCCATTGTTTTTCACACAGCCTGGATCGGTACTGAACACTGTTAAGTGCTTGATAGAAATTCAAACTTTTTATCACTCAGAACTGGATCTATGGTACCAACTGAAGGTATGAAAAATACAAGAAATGGGGGTTTTAATTGAGTTTTAAAATAAAAAACTTTTCTTAAAAATAACCAACCCCTTTGAACTAAAAACAATTTTTCTTCATTCTTGAGAATAATGCTAAAGATGCAAGAAGGAAATAACAAGTTATGTTTATTCTAGTTCACTTGAAAATTATCAAGCTAATCTAGTTCGTCCGCTAAAGTGATTTCTCCTTATCAAACAAGGACTTAATCGAATAATCTCACAGATTATTACAATGCACAAACTAATTGTAAAGGACTCACGTATAACCTCTAAGACACACTAATCTTAGGCTTATCAAGGATACTGACAACTGGTTCCTTAAGGTAAAATCAAACAACAATTTGAAAAAGATTTGTTTACAATAGATTTGCTTCGACAAAAGTTGATAGTAAACAACATTTCAAGAACAATAGACTTAATAAATAAAGGAATTCTTATGAACAGTCTTGTGAGAGAATGTGTGAATTAACAGCATTTTCCATTAGTCTTCAAGCGTATATATAGCCAATAAAATAATATATCCGTTGGAGGGCATTTCTTGAAATTCCAGAAAGCTGGCAGCATTTTTCATGGTAAGGGAACAAAACGTTTGTTTGTACCATGTACTATTTGTACCACGTAATTTTATCTTCTTTTCTTCTGGAATTCAGAGGCTTCTGACTGAGCATGAGTTAGGAGAAAGAAAATAAAACTTGGGTCATCAGAACTTCGTCTTTAGAGTCTTTATCACTTGGTCTTCAGAACCCTTTGTCTTCATAAAAAAAAGTCTTAAGCCTTTGGATTGTTCATCAGAACTTCTGTCTTTAGATCTTCAAAACTTGGTTTCTTTGACCGCGTATTAGAGTCTAAACTTTAGAGCCTTATGAAGTGGTTTGCTACCATTCATCGGAACTTGTGTAGCGCAGAAGCGGAACTTGGTCTCTTATAATAACTTGGCAACACCTTTCATGAGAATCAGAACCTGTTTGTTAAATACAAAAAATAACAAACGTTGGAGTACAAAAATTGTTCATACAAACATATTCATCGTTATCATCAAAACTCAGAGGTATAATTGCAGAACCAAATCTTGTTCTAAAACTCATCTCCTTGACTTAGGTCTTGATCCACCTTTGTTTTACTTGTGCTACATTTCGAGGAGTATGGTTTCTATCATATCTATAACATGTATGGTACATACATTGTTACTTACCAGTCTCAGACAGGTGTAACTTTTATGTAAGTTCGCTTACGATAGTTTAACAGCATTAAATTTGCCCCAAATTAGAAAATTAACATACTAACTCTAACATTTATTGTGCTAATTTTACTTTAATGCAATTTAAATTTTATCATTTACTTTATTCATTTACTTTCCTTCCCTTTATTTTAGAATCTTTATCATTCATGTCATTTATCTTCTCGTTCTTTACTTTATGCTATTTTCCCTTTGCTCACTTGAGCATTTTATCTTTATGTCATTTTCCTTTTGCTCACTTGAGTATTTTATCTTTGTGATACTCTTCTTTTGCTCACTTGAGCTTTCCTTTTCTTTTAAAAGATATTAATAGTCAACTTGAACATTAAAATACTTAAGGCTCTCTTTGGACTATAATTGTTATCCCTTTACATATTGGAGTATTTAGACCCTTGGACTTAGGATATGACTTTGAGACCTTTAGATCTTGTTGTTATTTTATCTGTGTATTGAGAAATTTTATGTGTGCATGTGTTACTTTAAAATTTCATCTGATACAAGAATAATTCATCTGATACATCAAGTTCTCTGGTACATGCCAAGTCATATGTACCTTTTTGGATTCATCTAATGCAAGCTTGCACTTAAGACATTTTTATTTCAACTGATGCTTATTAATTGTATCTGTATTTCAAATCCAAATGAATGTGATGCATTGTTTGACTTGTGTCAAGGTGATTGCTCTTGTTTGGTTATACCTTTCCTACCTTATCTTTTACTTTGTGCTTTAGGGTAGTCCCTTCATCTCTTGCCCATCTTCTTTAATTTTCAAATCTTCTCTCTCCCTTTCAAAAGCTTTTTTGTTTTCAAACTCAAATCAGTTTCATTAAAAATGTTGACTTTGTCAAGTGCATTTTCAAAATCTTTTCTTTAGTCAAACTTTAATCCATGTAATAAAAGTCAAACTTTTTCCTAAGACTAAAAAACACAAAACCCTACTTCAAACTTTTGCCACTTTTGGCCTTTTATTTTAAAACTTTTTTCTTAAAGACTATATATGAGTCATCTCTATGGTTGAGATTAAGGGTGTTCAAAACCAAGCTAACTCATTCAAAAACCGCAAAACTGAACCAAACCAAACTAAATTGAAACCGCAAAAAACCGCATTTGGTTCGGATATGTTTGTGTCATTTTTATAAGAACAACATGGTTCGGTTCGGTTTGCAATTTGTATTTTGCAAACCCAACCAAATCAAACCAAACCGCATTATGTTATAAGATTTTACTAACCAATATGTATTTCTTTAGTTCTTTAGAGAAATTAACATGTATTATGTGTATATTTTATCATATTCTTTGTATGATATTTATTTTAATTTACAAATCATGAAAAATAAAATATTATTCATTAAATACTATTTTCACAAAATTGTATCGTATTATTTGTATAATATTTATTTAAGAATGCAGTCTTGTGTATATAACTCTTTAGATTTAGATAAAATTATAATACACAATTTTAGGTATTAAATTATAAATTTATTTTGACAATCATAATTTTTTTATGGTAATATATGGACGATTAAACACAAAATTATATTTTCCTCTATATGTGCATGTATGATTTAATATTTTTTTTTGTAAAAAACCGAACCAATTCAAACTGCGTTAATTTGGTTCAGTTTTATTTTTAAAAGCCAATTGAACTACACATTTTTTCTTTTGCGGTTTAGGTAATTTTTTGCTTCAAAACTGCCCAAACCGCACCGCGAACACCCCTAGTTGAGATATAATTCTCCCATGTCCATAACCTTGATTGATATGATGTTGAATCTTTTCCACTTGAATGGGTAGTGACATACTTGTTGAGTTATCTAAGTTGGAGTCTTCCTTTCACTTGTGATGCAAGGGTCTGTCATTCACATGTTTATGGATATTTGATAGAATATTCTCCCTAAGATGAAAAAATGTATCTTCTCTTAAAATCAACCAACAAACAACTTTTTTTAGAAGAACTACGTGATTCTGATTTTATCATTGCACATTGGTGATACGTAGGCATGAAGCTCTCGAAGTCTTGCCAAATCCAAAATCTTAAAAAAAAATTTCTTTTCTCATCTCCAGAAACTTTTTGCAAACAACTCTTTTTAGCCAAATACTCAGATTTTCAAAGAGGTTCCCGCGAAGTACTGTAGATGTTTAGGATGCTAATACCTCCCCTTTTCATAGCCAACCCCTTACCTAGATCTCAGTTTTATTATTTTTTTTCTTTAAAAACTTTTGTGGATTTATTCGCTCTTTTCCCATTCTGTTGGAAACAATAAAGTGCGGTGGAGAATTTCACTTTGTGAGTTAATTTAATCAATAACTTAATCTCAACTTTTCACCACTATAGAAATCTAGCGACTTCACTGGGGATAAATCTCTAAGTGGGTTAAGCCTATCTTTGCTTATATGTGTATGTGTTATTATTTATTGTATGTTTGCTTGCTTGGTGATCTCTCAGAAGTTCTATACTCGAACTTGAGCAAACTTAAGATATGATGGTGGTATAGCCATGTTAACATTTTTGTAGTAGTCCTAAACATGTTGACTTGAGAACCTCACTCAGTGGAGGCCTAATTGAGGGTGATAATGTTAAACAAACCATTTGTTCGACATTATCACTTTTCATCATGGGAGCATGCGAAGTTGAGGACCTTAGAACCCTTAACCTGTCTTGGCGTTTTAGGATATAGTGTGATGACTACAAGGAGTGGTAATTAAGTAGTTGATACATGATGCTACACTCAGACGAGTTTCTCTTAAATATATTATTGGTTCCCGAGTAGTCGTTAGTCCGATAATATCTGAAAGAGGATCGACGAATTTGGGAAAGTTTTAGAACCTTGTTCTACAAATGGTTGGAGACCCTTAGTACACACCTTGTGGATAGTACCTTTGACTTTGTGCTCGTGACGTCGAACATATGAACCCTCATTTGTTTGTGATCTTGTTTGTGATTGCTGCATAAGCATGCACTGATGCATTCATGAAACATTATTTTCACCTGGTTTTTCAAGGCACTTAGACCTTTCTTTGAAAACATCATAGGTACCGTTATTATGCATCTTGAAAACAAGTACTTCAAGTTTTTGTGATCACTAAACATTTCAAAATTAGAGCCATAAAGATAATACCTTCAAATCTTCCATTCTCCTTGCTTTACTACTATAACCCTTGGGGCCCTAATATCTTATTCCACTAATGTCATTCCACATAGTAATTACTAAAATAATTATTTAATTATTATTATCACCATATTATCCTAATATTCCACTTTAATTAATAATAGTAGTAATAGTCTCCTTCCACCCCTAAATATCTATACAATTAGTAATACACCCCTAATACCTTAACATCAATAATTTCTAAGGTAATTATCAAACAAGAAGGCATCACATCATAACAACATGCTCATCAATGCATATAAATACACAACATCAAATAATTAATTTAATTAAAAATAATTAAATAAATAACTGGGGTGTTACATAGGCCAATGTTCCGTTGAATTTGGATAAATCTTTGGTGTCATCTCTCTAACAATTATGTTTATTTTCTATCATTTATCTTATTGCATTCACTCTTCGCTACTTTTCATTCTGATCTTAATACTAACACAATTTACCTTTTAAGTAAGCCAAAATTAAATTTAATCACTAATTTTGAATACCACAATTCACACTCCTCTTGTACTTGAAGTCAATTGTCCAAAAGTATATATAGAAGACTTCTTTGGCCCGGATCAAAGACCAATATGAGTATGTTATCCATCTTTCAATTAAAGATGTAGGAGTAGAAAACTAATTTCTTCCTTCAATCTTGGAGGAGATGACTATTCCCCTCGCTTGACCGATTTTATGTACGCCACACACTCTATCAGTTGATTAAGGAAGAAATGTAGTTTAGTTAGGGCGGTAGGCCCATGCCCAATAACATAACTTGTTAGACATTTTAGCCTACTCTGACTTGAGACTGAACGTTCGTTCAATATTGATGTAAGATACTCGACTTATGTTCTTTTGGGCTATTCCTTCAAAGGAATAGTAAAATCACCTAAGTCCTGAAATAAATACATTTATTGAAATTAAATTTTAAATTTTGTAAATAAACAAAATACAAAAAAATTAAATAAGTGATTGAAATTTTTTATATTTTTTTGAAAAAAATCCGTTCAATATAGAATTTAAAATTTTAGTAATCCAAGTAAATAAATAGGTATATTTAATATGTTACAAAATTTAAATTCATATAATTATTTTATTATAAATACAAATTATTTTTTAAATTTATTATATATATATATATATATATATATATATATATATATATATATATATATATATATATATATTTTTGATCATATCATGATTTCTAATCTAACTTATATTTAATTTTAAATTTTATCTAAAATAATATAATATAATAAATTTATATTTAATTAATCAATTTTATTTTACTATTCTATCAAAAGTTAAATTGAAATATCATATAATAAAATTAATATATTCCACCTTTTATTTTGGCAACAAATAAACTCTAAAAGCGAAATGATTTTATATAAACAAGAAATCATATTTTAATATCACACTGTTACCTCTCGGCAGCACCAGGTGGCTATGATTGCATAAAGTTATTTAATTCAATTTCTCTTCTTTTTTTTTCATAAAAAAAATAAGATTAGAACTTAAAACTTAAAGCAATAATTTAAAAATCAAACCAAATCGGTTGATAAAATCGGGAATCGAAAGAATCATCAATTTAATTGATTGTCTGATCGGATAAATTATTAAATTAAATAAAAATCAGTCATAACTGATTAAATTCAGTGAACTAATGAAAACTAATAAACCGATAGTTTTGTAAAACAAAAGATTATATATCTGTTTTTTTTTCTCATACAACACGACGTCGTTTTGATAAATTCATTTAGAATAATTATTTTTCTTAAAATTAAATTTATTAAAGATCAAAATTGTTAATTTTATTCAATTTATATTTCAATTAAACTTTGTTTAAAAATTATTTGAATTTATATTTTATACTATTTTATTTTATTGTGCATGGTGATTATGTTTATAATTTAAATTTAAAGAAATTTTTTGTAAAATTATTATATTTTAAAATTTGTAGGTGATGTAATATTTTTTAGAGACAAAATCATCCAGGTTGGCCTATTTTATAACTATATAATTTAATTGCAAAAATTTATTTATTTAACCAAATTATCTGATTTAATTTGATATAGTTATGCAGTTCGACCAATTACTATTGATCCGGCCAACAAATTAATAATTCAATAACTTCAATAGTTTAATGACTTGTCTAATTTTTAAAACATTAACTTAAAATGCTTCGGTCTCAAAGTAGTATATCAAATTTAAAAAACATATATAATATTTAGGATGAGTAAGATGGATTATTGAATAAGAGTCATAATTTAATAAATTTGAACTACATATAAGATATTAGATATCATAGATTTGAACTAGTACTTTCACTCGTACGATGCACATATTTAGGCGAGATTTTATATTTTGCATAAGCACACTGCATAAACCCAATTAGATGCATCATAATACACCATAAAATATTCTTCAGGATTATGCAATATCAAAATCGGAGCCATCGTCAATTTCTTCATCAGCTCAATAAAACTTTCTTCACACTGAACATCCCAAACAAACGCTTTGCCTTTACGAGTCAGCTAAGTCAACATAAGTGCTAACTTAGAAAAGCCTTCAATAAATATTATGTAATAGCCAACCAAGCCCAAAAAGCTTCTAATCTTTGTAACTGATTTTGGAGCTTCTCATCGCAGCATTGTGTTTACTTTGGATGGATCTACATAAATATCATCATCACCTTAAATAATGTGGCCAAGAAAACTAGCCTTCTTTAAACAGAATTACCACTTCGACAACTTTGCATACAATATCCTCTCTTTCAAAACTTGTAATACAATTCGCAAATGCTCAACATGCTCTTCTTCGGATTTAGAATAAATCAAAATATCATCAATAAAGACTTCCACAAACTTGTCCAAACACTGATAAAAGATTTGGGTTCATATAGTCCATGAATACACCTTGTGCATTAGAAACGCCTAATGACACACAAAATACTCATAGTGTCCATACCGAGTCCTGAAAATCATTTTCTAAATGTCATTCTTCTTTACTTAAACTTGGTGTTAACCCGACCTCAAGTCAATTTTGCTAAACACGCATGCACCCACATACTGATCCACCAAGTCGTCTAATATCGGGAGTGGATACTTGTTCTTAATCGTCACTTTATTCAATTGTCAGTAATCCACACACAATCTCATACTACCGTCTTTATTTTTCACCAATAACACCAGAGCTTCATCAACCCTGCTAAATCAGATGCCTACATCTTGTATGGTGCCAAAGAGACAGTTCTGGTACCAGGGACAAGATCAATAGAAAACTCCACTTCTCTCTCTAGTGGCACATTTGAAATATCATCTGGAAACACTTCAGGAAATTCATGCATCACCTGTAACTCATCAATTGCAGCTTGGTTTTCAATACACAAAGATGTAATCAACGAAAACACCTGAGCTTTATCCTGCATCAACTTATTCAACTTCCTAGAAGACAAGAAGCCAACTTCCTCCTCCTCGTTAGGAGCAAGAAACTGCACAGATTTATTGTGACAATTAATATGAATATAATTGGACTCCAAAAAGTTCATACCTAAGATCACATCCAGACCACTCAATGATAAAAAACCTAGATGCACATAAAAATCCATGTCAAATATTGACAAAGGACATTTCAATCATACTAGAGAAGTAGTCATTGATCCCTTAGTTGGAGTCTTGATGACCATTTCTCCGATCATTGAAGACAACACAAGACCCAACCATTTCACATAATCAACAAAAATAAAAGAATGTGTATCACTGGTATTAATAATATCAATTAGAGGAGTACTACTAATGAATCATATACCTCTTACCAGCCTGTCTTCATTGGTGTCTAATTTCCTACTAAAGCAAACACTTTCCCACTAGCTTGAGCTTGCTTAGGCTTCTGAAACTGGATACTGATTTGTCCCTCCTCACCACAGTTGAAACATATCAGTTCCTTGTGTTTGCAATCAGCTACCCCATGCCTAGTCTTACCACAACAAAAACACTTATTTATGTCAGTCAAACACTCACTGATTCGATGACCTAGCTCAACGCATTTGCAACACCTAAGGTTAGTAGGAGAACTTCCCTCACTTGGCCTCTTACCATCAAAAAATTTCTATTTGCCTTTATCATTTGGAGCATTGTAGGGCTTTCCGCGCTTCTCACTCATGATCTTATAGTGAGCCTTATTGTCCTCTTCATAAATTATGCAGTTATTCACCAACTCTAGAAATCTGTGAATCTGTTGGTATCCAATCTCCCTCTTGATTTCTGGACGCAACCCATACTCAAACTTGATACACTTTGAGAATTCGGCAGTAGACTCACTATAATGAGGATACAACTTTGCCAGTTCCATGAAGCTAGCAGCATACTCAGTCACAGAAAAATTCCCTTGTCTCAACTCTAAGAAATCAATATCTTTCTTCTCGCACACATCTTCAGGAAAAAACATCCTCAAAAACTCCCTGCTAAACATAACCCAAGGAATAAACCCATCCACTGCTAATAGCCTTTTACAATTGTCAACCCACTAGTCATCAGCCTCCTCTTCCAGCATATGCGTACCAAATCACACCTTTTGTGCCTCTAAGCAGTCCATGACCAAAAAGATCCTTTCAATCTCCTTGAGCCAATCATGCGCCCCATTAGGATCATACCTACCCTTGAATACAGTCGGATGATTCCTCTACAACGTTTCTAAGGCACGGGACCCATTATTCCCACAAGCATTAGGTAGATGTTGCACAACATGAGCAACAACCTGCAAAGCCGCAACAATCGCAACATCGTTTATTCCATCCATTTATTTGTTTCAAACCATCACAACAAATAATGGTTAAAAGAAACACATCGGCAATATTCAAGTGTCATCCACACCACAAACTCAACAACCTGGTCGGACAGGTCGACCTTCCCTGATACCACTAATGTAACACCCTAATTTCTATTGAAGAATTATAATTAAAACCATTGTAATTTTTTTTAACACTCACACACGATTAGGATGCTACATTTCAAAAATATACAAAACCGGCTCATAACATATATAAGATACATAACATAATTATGGATGAACCAAAACACCATATCACAGTCTTCAACTTTGATTTTCATTAAGCAGCGGAAAAAGAATCACGTTTAATATCAAATTATTCTCATCTAATGTAAACCAACATCTATTAAAAAACTAAGGAGTTCAAAAGACTCCAAACAAATCATTATAATCAAGAAAACAAATAAACATTCATCCCACCAGTGTTACGTATCAGAGCAACGACGCCAACTCTAAAATGAAACGAAGAGCAACCTCTATCGATCCTTGCAGCCTCAAACTACTCCTGACTATCTGCACGATGTTGTATAAGGCATCATTCCAACAAAAGGGTGAGATATCACAACAATATAAATTAATGTATAAATAATAAGTAGACAACATATATATTTATGCATAATCAAACATTCCACATCTCACACTTTATTACAATCAACGACAATCGTATTTCATGTTAATTATGAAATCACGCCATCATTAGCACACATCAACGAATTATTTCATAACACACACCAACCATACATACACCATCATGCTAATGACAATATAATGCAATGGGACCGACCCACATACTCAATGCATGTGGTACAATTTCCAAACAATTAAGTTCATTTGCCCCTGATCCACGCCATCTAGGACTAGAGCCACCAATATCATGAACAATTTGGTTCACATCGATACTGATCCACGTCATCTAGGATCAGAGCCAACAATATCGTGAACAACTTGGTTCACCTCGCTCCTGATCCCTGCCATATAGGATCAGAGCCAATAAATAGGACTAAAGTCCTCACCATGAAATACATGCGACACGACATGCAACAAAATAACATACACTAACATCCACATCTATCAATGTAACACACCATTATTGGTCACCACCTGCCAACACATGCGACAAATAATTCACAATGTTCATACAAATTCATACATCATCACCACGCATAATTCCATACAGACAACTCAACGTAATATACAAATTTCATATAGAAAAGGCCTAAACCCCCAACAAATAATCACTCACTGTATTTGAAAACATTTTTGTATGATAGAGAATATTTTTAGCTTCCCGTAGATTTAAGCGGGACGTCAAACAGACACCCGAGTCAAAAGATAAAAAATTTTAAAGTTAGAAATAAATATGTCACAGTTCACTCGGCTGAGGCTCGTCTAGCGACGCTGGGGCGACAAACCTTCCGCCTTTCATTTTCCAGGAGCACATATTTTCCACCCTTTCCACCTTTTAAACTACATATAAGATATTAGATATCATAGATTTGAACTAGTATTTTCACCCGTGCGATGCACGTATTTAGACGGGATTTTATATTAAATTTAACGTCTAAACGTGTATTCTATTTTAATATATTAAAAATATGTGTCATACTTTAATATTATTGCACAATTATCAACTAAACTATCTTAACCGACTATTAAACTATACTTCCTCCATAATGATTTATAAGAAGAAAAAAAACAGATTTTTTTCGTTACAATTTATAAGAAAAAAAATTCATTTAATCTCATTTAAGCACTTTTCTCAAAGTTTATTTTTTCTAATATAAAATTAAATGCAAATTGTATTAAATAAACTTTTCCACTCGTTTTTTATATAAAAAATCAATTAAATTGTTTTTACACCTTCCAAAAAATATATTTAAAAAAAATAAACAATTAAGTCTTTTTAATAAATGTAAAAATTTGACTTTAACTTAAACTTATAAATGGTTAGGGAGTAACAATCTGATTTTCACGTTTAAACCTTAAACCATAAATCTTAAAGCATAGTTAACCATGCTTATATTTTTGTAACAATTACAAAATAAAATAAAATAAAATATGAATCTACCTATTTCCATTTCCAACCATTTTCTTCATCCATAGCTATCTAGTACACACAACTACAAATATATAAAACAACAAACAAGGAATCATAAGATTGTAATCTCGTGACTCCAAAGGACAACAAAGTAATCACACATCATTTCCATATAGTTGTAGCGGGAAGAAACTAACATGTTTTCTCTCTCTACAACACTCTTTCTCTCTCTTCCCACTATGCATAGTGGAACCTCAACTAAACTCGTAGAAATATTGGATAACATAACACCACCATGCATTTTCATAAACTTTTCACTCATTCTCTCTCTCCGCGTATTTACCATTCCAATAATACCCTTTTTTCCATTAGTCGGCAGTTCCTTTTGTTGTCTTCCTAGGAACAAAACTACAAATAAACAACACCATTGAAAAAAAAAATAAACATCTATTTTTTCAACCTTTGCAAAGTGTCAAGCCACACTTGTTTTGTTTGTATTTTATGTGAAAACAACAATAACAAAAGGAGGTGCTTGTTGTTGTTGTTTGTTGTTGGTGGGTGCGTAGGATAAGCTTCAAAATTGGGTTAACGTTAAGGGAGAATAGAATAGAAACAAAGAAATGACAAGGTTTTTAAGATTATTGTGCTTTTATTAACCAACCCATTTAGTTGTATATGTTACATATTAAAATATAAATGCTTTTTTTTGTGACCCTTTAGCTTCATTAGTCTTTGTATTAATTTGTGTTGAATACCCACTTGAGAATTCTCATAAAGTTGCATGCTTTTTGCAATTGGGTGAGCTTTCATGGAGGCCAATTTTGGATTTTGCTTCTTCTTGTTGCTTTTGTTGCTTCCTTTCACTTGTGCTGGCAGAGCCGCCATCAGCACCACCACCGGCAGCGGTGGTGCCACCGCTGCTGATGGGGATGATGGTTCAATTCAGAAGCTTAATGTTCAGAAGCACTTGAAGAATTTGAACAGGCCACCGGTTAAGTCCATCAAGGTAGAGTTTTTTTTTCATAGCTTTTTGTTTGCTTTTTACTTTTTCATTGATTGCATAACGTTTTTTTTTTAATCTTTCTAATTGGGATTTGTAAAAAATTAAACTTTTTGGGTTTTAAAGAAACTTTAATCCTTGGGAGTTGGGAGGTTTGTTTAGTCTTTTTCACTAGAATAATGAACAATCAACTATTGTTCTTTGTTCTTACAATTTGGAACAGAATCTTAGTATGTTTTTTTTAGTAGTGTCACTCTCTTGTGGATTTTGCAATGAATTGTAATTGATTTAGAATTTCGATTTCGGAGTGTAGTTTTGACTTTTGCTTTCTTACATTTTGAATTTGTGAAAGCAGAGTCCTGATGGAGATATTATTGATTGCGTTCATGTTTCACATCAACCAGCTTTTGATCATCCTGACCTTAAAAATCACAAGATTCAGGTGAATTCAGAATTCTCAACTTTGTAAGCTTAGCTTAGCGTAGCTTTCATTTGTTGTATCTTGTTAATTTGAATTTCAAGCAATTGTGGTTTGTGATGTAGATGAGGCCGAATTTCCATCCGGAAGGGAACACTTTTGGAGAAAGCAAAGTTTCTTCGAATTCAAAGCCTATAACTCAGCTTTGGCACAAAAGCGGGAGGTGTTCTGAAGGTACAATTCCTATAAGAAGGACTAAAAAGGATGACATATTAAGGGCTAGCTCTGTACAAAGTTTCGGAAAGAAGAAGCAAAAAAGTGCCCCTCAGCCGAAACCAGCAAAACCGCTACCCGACCTCTTCACTCAGAGTGGTCATCAGGTACTTCCACTTCCATGGTTACTTATAATGCACCTACAGGCTGCAACAAGTTCATGTCATAGGGTTAGAGCCGTCTTAAGTTTTTTGAGGCGCAGTATAGGTTAATCATGGTTCAACTTTGTAAAAACAATAATGGATCCTATTTTGCCATGGTTATGCCTAAATTAGTCATGGTTTAATCCTGACAAATAGTGGATCCTGAACGGTAGTTTGTCTTCCACGCCCTTAAACATGACCCTGCATACGGTCTATGTAACAAACCTCATATACATGTAGCATGGAAATTCTTTTATTGTTATTTTTCTCCTAATTTATCATATTTGTTTTATTCCTTTTGATTTTTTATTTTCTTGGAGCAATTAGCATGCCATAGCATATGTGGAGGGAGGTAATTTCTATGGAGCAAAGGCAACCATAAACGTTTGGGACCCGAAAATTCAACAACCTAATGAATTCAGCCTGTCTCAAATATGGATTTTGGCCGGTTCTTTCAATCAAGATCTCAACAGCATCGAAGCAGGCTGGCAGGTACATTATTATTTAAATTTTGTATCTTTTATCATCTTCTGTGGAATCGAACTTCAGTTGAATCCATCGGAAGTATCCAAATTTCAACTCAGGCAGAAACGATCATTGACCAGACTTTACTTACTTCCTAGTTAAGACAAAACCGGAAAAATAATTTTCAAATTGATTATCTTTTGAAATATATGATCTACCACTTATGTTCTAATTTCAAATTTCTGTCTTTTCTGTTCTGACAACTATTAGGTCAGCCCTGATTTGTATGGTGACAATAACACTAGACTCTTCACTTATTGGACAGTGAGTTCCCAATTCAATCATCTCATTTGTACTTTCTTATTATTAATACTCACTCTGGTCACTATTACAAGTAAATATTCTCTTTTTAAATTCATTGAATAATCAATGTATCTGGCTTATAACAATGACCAGAGGAAGTATAGTGTATAGTAGTTTCTCATTCATTTCATGAAGTTGTTTCATTAATGTAACAGAGTGATGCATATCAAGCAACTGGTTGTTACAATCTTCTTTGCTCCGGATTTATTCAAATTAACAATGATATAGCCCTTGGTGCAAGTATATCCCCACTTTCTAACTATGGTTCTTCTCAATATGATATAAGTCTCCTTGTGTGGAAGGTACATCTCTTTTATCTTTTTATAATCTTATCTTTTGTTATTGGACATGATTGAAAGAAAATATGCCCCACACTTGACAAACAATTCAATTATTTTAGAGTATTATTGTTTTGTACAGGCACACCATTTAGTTTTAAATTTAGAGAATCTCTGACACATCACACATGAGTGTGTACCTTTGTGCTTGTGTGCACCAATTCACTGCAATCAAAGTTCAACGAAATGATAGTAACTACTAGAAACTCGCACACAAACCGTGAGGTTCAGGTCAAATTCAAATCAAACCCTGGTGTAGGCGTCCAACTTAGTAATATCAACTTTTTGCCAGTTGAGTTAGGATTTGCTAAAGACCGTGTTTGTACCTAGTTTCTTAGAAGTCACATGATATCATGTTTTTCATGAATTTAATATATATCATTGTCATCTAATGTTGTCAATTTGGAAAAAAAAAATGATGTGTAGGACCCAAAAGAGGGAAACTGGTGGATGCAATTTGGGAATAACCATGTTCTTGGATACTGGCCAGCTCCTTTATTCTCTTACTTAACAGAGAGTGCTTCTATGATTGAATGGGGAGGAGAAGTAGTGAACTCTGAGTCTGATGGACAACACACCTCAACTCAAATGGGAAGCGGACATTTCCCCGACGAAGGTTTCGGCAAAGCTAGTTATTTTAAAAACATTCAAGTTGTTGATGGTGACAACAAGTTAAGAGCTCCAAAAGATCTTGGTACTTACACTGAAAAAGATAACTGCTATAATGTCAAAACCGGTAGTGCCGGGGATTGGGGTACCTACTTCTATTATGGTGGTCCAGGTCGAAACCCTAATTGTCAGTGATCATTTATATTAAAATCAAGGTTTTAAATTGCGGTCAGGTTTCGGTTTCAATACAAATTTCTATATTCAACAAAAGATGCATCAAAATCGTGGTTGCAATGTTGTTGCGGAAACCTCATAATTTTTTATATTACCGTTTTTATATTGCGACCGCAATTTAAAACCATGATTAACCAGAGTATTGTTTTGAATTGGTCTAGTGTAGCTAGTAACCTGTGGTATCCTTATATAATATTGGTGTATAAGGTCAAAATTCTCATTTGAGGTCTCCAAAAATTGTTGGAGAAAAGGGGTGGTGGGGTTTGTTAGATTGACAAGAAAAATGTTTGTTCATTGTTTTCCATGTTTATATAAATATGTATATTGTCTGCTCCTTTCTCTGGAGCTGTGAATGTGAAAAGAATATTCTCTAATAAGAGCATTAATTTATGATTTTGGTCTTGTGAGTTTTGACACTTTTTAATTAGTTGAAGAAACTAAAGGTGGAAAATAAAATGAAGTTCATGCACATGGGAAGAAAAACAGGATTGGACCTAGGCCTAATTGAGTCACATCAAAACTTATGGTATTAATTAAAGTATGGTGATTGGTGGAGGGTAATGTGGTTCACGAGCAAACCACTTATTGGGTGGACGTAGGGATCAGAAAATAGCACTTGCACATATGGATAATTTTTAATGAATAAAGTTGAAACAAAGAGCCAAGAGATTAATGAAAGCTCTTTGCTTCCAAAAATATATATATGAACACAATATTTTGATAGATATGATTTCCATTCTCACGTAAGTAAGGGAGAGAATAACCATTAAGTTTAAGGATTTAGGTTAAGAGGTTTTTATAAATATTTCAGATATAGAGTTGAGAAAGAGAGACCATTATTCATATAAAACTCGTATATATAAAGTCTTTCATTATTATTTCACATAACAATTGGAAAATTATATTTCATACCCCAACAATCATTCATCTATCTCTACAATTAATTTAATTAGACTAAAATATCCATGTGTTATGTTTTAAAAATAATGAAGTATACAAAAATTAAAAAATTTACATTCCGGAATACTTATACTTAAGTTATGTCTATTGAAAAAAAGTGTTTCGAATAATGAAAAAATAAGTTATCCGGTAATATAAAAGAAATTTGGTTTAGGCTACAGGTTAAAATCGTAGACTAAAGTCAAGAAAACTGCTTTCAAAAGTAAAGAAAAGCGTTGCCTATTCTAATTGACACGAATTTTAGTTAAGGCTACGGTTTTCTTTACTTTTGCCCAGAATTGAAATGTGTTTTGACAACGGTTTTTAACTGTTGCCAATTTAAATTTTAGTTTTTCACTGGATAACTTATCTATAAGTATTCCGGAATGTGATTTTTTTTTATTTTGCTTTATTATTTTTAAAACATAACACATGGATATTTTGGTCTAATTAAATTAGTTGTAGGGGTAGAGGGATGATTGTTGGGGTATGAAGTATAACTTTCTAACAATTGACGTTCACTGTACGGCCTGATAAAATTGAACTGAACCATCTATGCATCAGACGATCAAGTTGTTATCCACCACACCAATCCTCTTCAAATATGGTGAACAAGTGAGTAACAATTTTGGCTAACAACAATTTCGTTGGCAAACAAGATACTATAACGGAGATGTGCGATGCTATGTACGATTTGTGTCGTCATAATCAGATATTGGAGAACAATGTCCTTCACCTCCAACACCGACAACAAGAGGCTGACCCCTATTGAGGAGACATAAGTTCTGGACCCTAATCTCTTTCAGACGAAATTTGGGGAGCCCCCTTACAAGAAAGTTTCAGGCCACTGTCGCTTGCAAAGATCGATGGAAGAAGTGACCCCCATGAACATGACACCTTCATTAATATGTAGATGATGATCATTAGAGCCTCAGATTCTCTAAAATGCAAACTTCTTTCCATCACCTTTAGGGATGCAACGTTAAGGTGGTACAATAGCCTGCCACATGTCTCAGTCACTAATTACCAATACCTAGTAAAGAAATCGGTCCACCAAATTTTAGCAAGCATACACAAGAGGATGTTGACTACTAACTTGTTCAACATTCACTAATACCTTTCGAAATTATTTAAAGAGTATTTATCCTGATTTAGTGAAGTGACCACCAAGGTCGTCCACCCTATTATACCCCAAAATTTTCCCTCATATTTTTCAAGACAATACCCATCTCCATACTCAAGAACTACTCAAGGGTTGACCAGACAAACCTCCTCCTAAGCAATCAACTCACAACTAGGGTTTTGCTTCTCTCAAGTCAAGGATGAGTTCTAATGGCTCAAGTGATCATCATGCCTCCTCATATGTCTCAAAGTATCACCATGTCAAGTTTCAAGCCTCATAGCCTAAGTTTGCTCAATCAATTTCTCAGATGATTGAAAACCAGTTATATTGGACAAAACGTCAACTTTGGTCAACATACAGTCAAACCTCGTCATTTTTTGTCAATGTTAAGATTTTGAAGTCACATTCATCATTTGATCAAGGGTTGATCATGATTCATCAAGAAAATTCAAGGAATGGTCAAAAGTCAAAAGTTTCTAAATTAGGGTTTCACATACCTCATCAGAAATTTTTCTACAAAAGTTGATTTTAAAGGGAATTCAATTCTCTACAATTTTGTGCCTCACAAGCTTTGCCCAAAAATGCTTCATTTGAAAGTTATGGGTCAAGACATTATAGGTCTTTCTAAAAGTCAACAAAAAGTCATTTTTCCAAAGAGGTGTACATGAGCATGGAAGCTTCAATGAAGATGAAACCAAAAGGATCTCTTAGACGACATCTTAAGCTTTCTAAAAAGTCCAAGAACACTCTCAAATTCCAAAAATTGGGCAAGTTATGGCTTGGGCAAAATTGGAAATTTGGAAGAAGTGCATGAAGAAAATATTGATCAATTTTGAATTTCTTCTAAATAGACTTAAGTTTTTATGATTTAAACTTGTTTGTAACATGGTCCATGACCTCTAAGTCCAATTACATGCCCTCCTACCATTTATTTCATTTATTTTTGAATTATTTCATTTAAATTCAGTTTTAAATAAAATAAAATGCAAAAAGGTTGGATAGACGTGTGGGCTTGATATTTGAATGTCTTGAGGTCCAAGAAACACATTGCAAGCTTGAGAAAAACGCACAAAGACTGATTGCATGAATATTGGCCAATTTTGGAAACATTACATTTGATTTTCAATCAAATATTTTCTCATCAAAAGAAATATATTTTCTCACAAGTCTTGACCTAATTTTGTTCCTCTATATATACACAACAAGACCAGATGCAAAGAACGCGGTTTACTGCACTCAAAACGCTACACGAAAATTCTAAAAATTCAAACCTAGGGCAAGTTCGTATCACAAATTCTAGCCATTCTCAATTGATTTCAACCATTGATTTATCCTCCTGAAGTTGCCAGCAATGGATCCAAGCCCTTACACAAGCCTGAAGCATCCTGGAACGTGCCAACCAAGTTGCACCGGTTTGGTAAAACTCATGAAACTCAAACTCTTAATTAGTGCCATTTAAACTGTTTCGATTCATATATGCATGATTATGTTGATGTTTGTGATTGTTTAGAACCATCGTGCATGAGTTTTGGTACAGGAACCAGGTTCCACCATTGTTAGGGCACGAAGCTTTTGCTTCATCGTATCCATGGCTACATGCCGATTCAGACAAAACTGACACCACCATTGAATTCTTGAGGGTCGATAGAGTCCCCCTCTTATTTTTATTTACGTTATTTCGCATGTTCCGATCCACCCTTGCCGGAGAAGACGATCGAAAACGCCACCCAGGGTGATTAACCAGTGAAGACTAAGGTAAGACATGTGTGGCGTGTCTCGATTGGCTGATTTTGAACCCCCGGATCCCACGTGCGCACGTTTTTGATAAAAACTGATTTCTGGAAGTTATTATTACATATATATTCATGAAGTTGGTAATATGAATGGATGTATAGCCACCCCAGTGGCAAGACATGCGTGCGTAGTCCTTTACCCTCTATCAGGTCGCTGGTTCGAATCTGCCTTTCGGCAAAAAAATTCATAACTTTTGATTTTTACAGGTTTTCACACATATACTCACGGAGGCGTGATTATAACATCACATGTAGATGGAGTGGTGGTCATGTTTTGGCTCAATAACCACAAGGTCCTGGGTTCAAGCCTTGGCAGGACCATCCCTAATTTTTTAGCACTTGTTTCCTTAATATTTTTCTTATTTCTCTTATTTTCTAACCAATTTGATTTCTTTTCACAAATTAATTTTTCATAATTAAAAAATCATAAAAAATGTTTTAATTTTAGATTTAGGTTTTAAAAACCCTTATTTAATTTTTGACACAAAAACATTTTAATTTTATTTTCATTTAAAATATTTTTCTTAATCAAATACTAATTAACATAGAATTAGGGTTTTCTTCACTAAAATCGGTTTCTAAAAACCTCAAAAAAATATTTTCTCAAAGTAGCTAAGTTTCTAACATTTTTCTAACACTTAGAATATTTTTTCTCCTATCTATTTACTTATTTCGCATTTTAAATCTAGTAATCGATGTATAGGTCGCAAGGATATTTTTGTAATAGCGTATATTTACTTTTCTCGCACATTTACTTTTCCGCACCTCTTATTATGTAACTGCCCCAAAGCCATGTAATAGCGTAGGACTTTACTTTTCGATTTTACTTTTTGCACCCTCTATAACTGTATATAACTGCTTAGATGTATGGCTAATAGGATTGCATGACAAGACATAAAATCAAACTTAGATAACCTAATCTCAAAGATAAAATATCTGCATTCAACACACTTTTCACACTTGCACCCTCTAGGGTAATCTCTCTTGTTGCCTTCGGAAAAATGGTCATGTCCCTCGAACGTAGGGGTACCATTAGCAAAAGTCCCTCAATTCAAAATCATCACAAATATCATAGTCCCCGATGACCCTCGATGTTGCCTACGAATATATGATCTTGTCCCTCGGTTGTTGGCTACGAATAAGTGATGATCGTCCCTACGAATTTGCTAAGGTATCCTTACATGTTGCCTTCAACGACCATACGATGACCCTACGCCCGTCCCTTCACATCCAACGAATAAAGTTACCTACCAACTAATGGTATGGATAACGGTGTCCTAAAAGAGAAGGAAAATAATAAGAGCGACCTTTCTAAGTAGGTAATAAGACTCAAAATTGCTTGCTACAATCAAAACAAATACTTTTCACACCTCGCACTCTTTTCAAAATTACTTTCAAAAACACTTTGTATACATTCATACGAGAATCATTACAAATCTAAAGACTTTCAAAATATTTTCAAACAATTTGTATACATTCTTGAGGACTGATACAAGAATCATTATGAAGTCATAGCAAAATACTTTTCAAACACACACACACACAAAATGAGTTTTCAAAAAGTGAGCTAAAGCAATTAAGAGCCCGTAGATAACTACGGATGAAAAGGATGCTAATACCTTCCCTTTTCATAATTACCTCCCGTACTCAAAATCTATCAAAGGTGTTTCCTGTTCTTTTCACCTTTCCTTTATTGGATAAAAGAAAAGTCGATGGCGACTCTTGCTATCCGCATATTTGCGATAAAACACAAAACAAACAAGTCAATTCTCCCACCGTGTTATACACCCCAACCAAGATGTTCGCAAGATCCTTTTAGAATGGACTTAGATCAAACATTTTAATAAATCTCCCGCCTAAAGATTTGTTGTTTCCATGGAGGAAGTAATGATGCACGCAAAATGCTACATAAAGAGCGATGGGATTAACATAGAGAAAAAGGCTTGAGATAGTAAGGAGTGAACATCTGGAAATATCGATGCCTCATATTCGTCGCGCATGAGCTACTATACCTCACCTATTAAGGATAGATTCAGACATCATGAAGCCTAAACCCAAGAGGTGGTGTAAGTTTCATATGGTCAAGGGTCAATAGAGAGTGAGACGCTTCTAGAAGCCCTAAATCCAAGAAATACAAAGAATCAAGTAGAGGAGGTGAAGATAGGCATGTGCATCACACACTCAATACCATAGTATAAGAGGGTTCACAAGGGGCAAGAACACCAGCTCTACCTGTAGAAGGTATGCATGTCAAATTTTGATCATAGAAGGCCCACCTGCTAACCTTGATTTAGGTGAGAAAGAAGCTCCGGAGTCTGAGATCAACTTATTTAAGAAGAATGCCTATAGTATCTATCCCCATAATAACGACCATATGATCATAACTATGAGGTGTGATGACTAAAAGATTAAAAAAATGTTGATTTATTAGGTAAGCTCAATAGAAGTTCTTTACTACGATTCTTTCTAAAAACTTTGCATGGACTTGGATGACCTCAAAGCTTTTCGAGGCTCGTTAGGGGGACTCTTAGGCGAACAAGTGCAGGTAAAGGGTTACATCACCCTAAAGACTGTGTTCAGGACAGAGGAACCACGAGAACGATTAAGGTAAAATATATCGTCGTAGATTCTCCTTCTACATATATCACAATTATAAGGAGACATGCTTTCAACCTTTTAGGAGTCGCCAGGTCCACACTATATATATGCAAGAATTACATGTTGCCCAATGGACTTGTGGGGGTTATCCAAGGTGATCAAAAGAGTGCAATAGATGTTATCATGAAAACTTGAAACTGAAGAGGAAGAATATATTTGTGGACCTTGCTCAGCAACCAGACACGTAATAATTGAATGTTAGGGACCTGAAGCAAGAAGCATATCCTCAAGAGGAGAAGAGGATTTCTCTAGAAGATGAAGAGTTGGTCCCACTGTTCAAGAGGAACATGAAGGTGTCAGATGAAGAGGTCATGGGGAGATCATTAATGTTGTTCGGCATAACACCTTGTTTTGTTTAGTTAGTGGATGATATTCCTCAAGTGAAGGTTAAACCCTGTGTATCAGGTGACATGAAAAATCAGGAGAATTACTAAGTGAATGCGGAAAAATAATTTCAAAGATTTTGCATTTGGATTACATGACATGCATGATGAATATGAGCTTAAATCGAGTAGTAATGAATATTGTAACTTAGTCAACTTAGTTGTTGTAATTAAATCCACATTTAAAGTATTTCAAACAACTAGAAGTGATCGTATGGATTATGGAATTTCACAAAGATTCAGGAGGCACTGTATTATCCAAGGATTATAATGTTAACCGCAGGCTACTAGGAGGTTATGCCACATATTCATGAAGGATCTTTGACTCGAGGAAAACTTCAATCTAGAACAACTCTCAAAAGGAATTAATGGTAATGCAACACTCATTCTCAAAGTGTTAAACTTATCAGAAGTTGAGACCATGGATCCACCAGAAGAAAGATTGCTAGGAGATTACGGAGGCACAAATACACCGGGGGGAAGACTGACCATTGTCAACCAACCGGTGAATGTTCCTAACTTTCAGCTCCATCCGAGCACCATCACTCAGTTGGAGAAGAGATCCTTTTCTGGGAGGGTTAATGAAGATGCTAGCAAGCATTTGCAACGATTTCTGACTATGAGCACCACTCTAAAAATAGATGGGCATACTGAAGAACAAAAAAAGTTACGCATGTTTCCATTCACCTTGGCAGACGAAGCAGAAGAGTGGTTCTATTCTTTTCCCATGGGCAGCATCACATCTTGGGAAGAGGTGGAAACAGCGTTCAATGAGTATTTTCCAGCATCGGTGTTCATGAGAAAAAGATATGAGATCTTGAATTTCAAGCAGAAGGAGGGTGAATCATTAGGAGACTCGTTCAAGAGATTTAAGAGACTCTTGGTGGCATGCCCTACTCATAACCTGGATCAGACTGAGCAGATGCAGATGTTTGTGAATGGTATGAGAATCAAAACGAAGCAACTCATTGACACAACAGCTATGGCTCATCCAACTTTACAACAACCACTGGTATTAAGAAGATCATTGAAGCCATTGCTACGAAAGCATTTGGAAATGTATGACAGGGTTACAAGGAAACCAGAGGGAGTTGTTGATTTGAAGTTGGAAGTGAACAAGCAACTCAAGATTGAAGAGGCAATTGCTGCAGAAGTGGAGAAAAAGCTCAAAGCTATGAACATGGGTACTCAACAGGTAGCTCAGGTTAAAAATGTTGTGTGTGAAATTTGTAGTAGACCACACATTACTGTACAATGTATGGCAACTCCAAAACAAATTGAGGAGATAAAATTCTTGAAGTAGAATAATCCTTATTCCAACACCTATAACCCTGGGTGGAAGAATCATCTGAATTTTTCCTAGAAAGATCAGCAGCAACAAACTCCTCAAAAGGCAGAATGAGAGGTAGCTATTGAAAAGATGGCTGCCCACACTTCCCAATTTCAAGAAGAAACAAGAAGCAATCACCGGAACACCACAACTGCAATTAAAAATTTGGAGGTTCAAATGGGGCAGATTGCACAACAAGTAGCTCTATAAGTTCAAGGCAATCAGAAGAATCATGAGAATGTGAATGTTGTCACAACAAGGCGTGAAAAGGTTGCCAAAGAAAGAGAAGAAGGGGTGAAATTAGATGATAATCTTATAGAATTGGATTTAGAAGTGAGAGAGAATAAGAAAAAGCAGGAAGAAGTGGCGCTACCTGTGAAGCCATCTGAAGAAAAGATGAAACCTGAGATTAAGCTGCCATATCCCTCACGAGTGGCAAAGAAGGACACAAAAGAGAAAGAGTTTGATAAATTTTTCAAATTGTTCAAGAAGCTAGAGATCAACGTACCTTTCTTTGAAGCACTCGAGAAAATGCCTTTGTACCAAAAATTCGTGAAGGAGATTCTATCAAAAAAGAGGCCGACAGATGATGAACAGGTACCCATTGATGAGAAGTTGTGTGCAATCGCGCCCGTGAGAAAAATACCTTTCAAGCAGAAGGACCCTAGATCAGTGGCGATGCCATGCACCATAAAAGATAGAACTTTCAAAAGGGTTCTAATTGGTTCTAGCTCTAGTGTGAGTTTAATGCCATTATCAATCTTCAAGAGGCTTGGTATTGAAAAGATAAGCGGGAGTGGAACAAAATTAAAATTTGTTGATCACACCATCAAGAAGTCATATGGGATAGCTGAAGATGTGTTGGTCCAGTGGATTTCCAGGTCATGGACATACCTGAAGATGAAGAGACCCCGATCATTCTTGGTCGACCTTTTCTATTGACTAGCAGGTGCAAATTTGATATTGAGACAGGTCATCTAACTTTAAAATATTTTGATGAGGAGATAACTATGAAGGTGTTTGAAGTCAAGAAACAAGGTGTAGTTGAAAAGAAAAAAATTTCAGTTGGTATGGTCAAAGTAGAGGGAGAGAGAAAAATTTCAAAATCAATCCCTGAAGAAGTCTCAGGCAGAATCTCTCAGGTGGCATCAATTAAAATTCCAAAGTTCAGTCAAAAAAGCCAAGCATGGAAAGAAGAAGGTAGACAAAGGTGAGAAGATGAAAGTTGGAAGTAACGTGAATCACACAGTGGCTAGTGCTTTTGATGGGGTTGAATTTTGGGTTGCGGAAAGTACAAGCAACAAGGTGTGGAAGAGAAAGTACCCCCCGTAAGGGGATGAGCCGTCGAGCCATGCAACATTAAATGAAGCACTGCGTGGGAGGCAACCCACGTTTTTCATAACTTAGCTTTTCTTTTTGTTTTGTTTGCAAGTAATAAAAATGGATCCTATCTTGCGAAATCTAGGAGGCAGCAGTTGGTGTTGCATTACCCTCTGTGAGTCACTTCTCTCGAGTTTGGTATGAAACATTGAGGTCAATGTTTAGTTCAAGTTTGGGGGAGTTTTTATTGCTTTGTTTGATTATTTTTACTTGTTAAGTTGATGTTAAGTGCTGTGTAATAACACTAGTAGAAATTCTCCCGAATTTTTTGATAATTTTGACCGAAAATTTTGTTTTGTTTTACACAAGAGCTTGTATTTCGATAAGATCGGGAATAATATTGTGTGAGATATAGGGATGATTGTTTGAAGGTAGGAAATTCGGAATAATGTAACATTGATACGAGTCCAACGTGTAGATTCGTACTATATTACTTAAAGTCTGCGAAGTACTCCTTGAGTAGTTTATCTATACAGTCTGTCATTATTCAGATTCACATGCAAGTATGATTGGTTGAGAATAAATAAAAATGACATTAAATGATGAAAAGGAGGTAAAAGGCAACCGGCCCGCTAAGTTGGGTAGCCCTCACCAGGTTATTCAGCCCAAAGGGGATTGATCCTCAAACGTCGTCCGGATAAAGGACAATAAATAACCAAAAGGTTTGAAACTTTCATCAGTATTAAAAAGTGGAAAATATTGCTCGTTTGGTGCCCGAATAAGTGAAGTTCTTGGCTAGTCGTGTGCATGTGATGATTATCATAATTCTCAGTGCCTTAATCTGATTGTGCGAATGAAAGAGGAGGAAAAGCGGAAAGAGAAAACTTAAGTGCGAAGCATAGTTAGAGAGATATTTTCTTATCATGTGAATGTCGGGCGCACTACTTTCTGAGCAATGAGAACTAGACTCTTGCATATGAGTACCGATCTGTTTTGATTTTCATGAGTTCTTGTAATCGTCGCTTGAGGTCAATCAACAGTTTAAGTTTGGGGAAGTTTGTTAGGTGGTTTTTACACAGATATTTAACATTGAATTTCGTTATCGTTTCTTTTATTTTTCTAGTGTTATATGTCATTTTACCGCATTTTACGCTTTGGTTATGTGTTTTAGTGTTTTCAGGGTCAGAAGAATAAAATAGGACAAATCGGGGCAAAAGAAGTGCAAAAATCAGAATATTAGAGGCTATAGAGGAATCAACCCGGCCCCCGTGTGAATCAACACGACCCGTGTCGAAAAGCCACTGGAAAGCGCAGAACAACCAAAGTCAGTGGATCAACACGGGCGGCCGTGTTCATCAACATGGCCCGTGTTGATTGACCTGGAGCGAACCTTTGATTTGAAAGACCAACACGGGCACTCGTGTTGATGGACGCGTGTGGAAACTTCACTTTTTGATTTTTGGACCTTTTCTTTGTCATTAAGGGTACTTTGGACTTTTGCTAAGACTTGGATGAAGCTGAGACTATTAGAAGGAATTTTGGGAAAAAGAGAAGGGACTTTTGAAAGCACGAGAGAAATATTACAGAGAAGAGAGGATAGTTACGAAGAGGGATTCGGAGATGGCGAGATTCAAGGGCATCCACCATTGAAGATCAACGTCATCATTATTCTTTGTAATGTTTAACTTTTATCTAATGTTTTCTTCGAATACTATGAGAGGCTAAACCCCCCAATGCTAGGGGGTGGTTCTTATTTGATGATTATTATGAATTTGGATTATTGATTTCCTTAATGCATTGTCTATCTATTTCAATTTAATTGTGTGGTGTTCTTATGCTTCTATATCGGAACAATACATGTATATCTATGACTAACAATTGGCAGGACTGTGATTGTTAGGGTTTCTACATAATTAGGTTATTAGGAGTCTCACCTAGGACTAGGAACTCTTTTAACCACCTGAATTTCTTGATATTTTTATGGTTAAAACCAAGAGTTATTCGAATGGACATTTGAATAAGGATTGAGATTTTAATAATTTTCTTCATTAAGGACTTAAGGAAGAACATTCTAGAGATAGGTAATTGAAAGTTTTCATATGTAATGAGGAAATCTGGATTCGGATCATAACTTGTTAAATCCACCACTCACCCTAGCATCATTCTCCATATATATCATCAGTCACTATTTTGTTACGATCATCATTTAAAGTTTTAAACTCAAACCAACCATTGTTTTTGTTTAGTTGAATTAAGAGCACAAATAGATATTCACTACGCAGTCCTCGAGATCGATACTTGGGGAAACTCATTATAACTACATCGGTGAAATAGTACACTTGCTATTTTTCCGATCAAGTATGAACTTGAACTTCTAAAGAGATTTAAGCTGCAGAACTGTTAGGTCGTTGTCACACCATCAAAAACCAATCATAAATTGGATTCTAGTTCTGAGGGTGCAGATGTGAATGCTACAACCTTCAAAGAGTTGGTTGAATCTCTAAGGTATTTGTGTAATATCATACCTGATATTTGTTATGCAATTGGAATGCTTAGTAGGTTAATGAGTAAACCTAAGTGGTCCCATTACCAAACTACTGTCCGGATTCTGAAGTATATTAAGGGAACTCTAGAATATGAAATATTATTTCTTTTTGAAAGCAAGACAAATTCAAAGTTGGTGAGTTACTCTAATTCTGATTGGTGTGGAGATACAGTTGATAGAAGAAGTACTCCTGGATACTTGTTTAAGTTTCTGGGAGGTTCTATTTCATGGTGTTCCAAGTAGCAATCCGTTGTTGCTTTATTAATGTGTGAAGTTGAGTATGTTGCAGCTGCATGTCAAACTGTTTGGCTTTTGAATTTATTGCAGGATCTGAAGATCAAATTAGATAAGCCTCTGAAGTTGATGATTGATAACAAGTGTGCAATCAAACTCTCTAAGAACCCGATATTACATGGGGAAAGCAAACATATTGAGACAAAATATCATTTTCTGAGAAGTCAAGTCTAGAACAGAGTACTAGAAGATGCGCACTGGCTAACCCAGAAGTAGCTGACAAATATTTTGACTAAGGCAATCAAGATGAATCAATTTTTTCGTTTAAGGATGAAATTGGTTTGTTAGTTTTTATTAGGAAATTCTAAATTAAAGGATGATATTGAAAGGTAATTTAGTGTTTCTAATTGTATTTTATATTATAGCTATTAAGAAAATTTTCCAACGTGAACATATTATGTGGAACACAATACAAATATTGTTTTCTCAAGAAATGGAAACAAGAAAAGAAACAAGTACCTCAATTGATTCACAAGAAGCTCCTAATAAGATCGCTGAAAGAGATAACCCAATTGCACAACAAAATGATAATATGGATAGGCTGCACGGTGACTGGGTGAGGTTGTCGAGAATAGACTTCCTCTTAGCAACATTTTGAGTGAAATTAGACTTCGTTGTGTAGACTTCCTCTTAACTATGGGCTACACTATGTTAATAGAAGTGTAACAAAGGATTTCAATGTGGAGAGAGGGCTTCGACAAAGAGATCCGTTATCTTCGTTCTTGTTCTCCATTGCAATGGAAGGCTTAACGAGGATGGTGGATAAAGCAGTGAGTCTTGGAGATTATAGGGGCTTCCAAATTAATGACGAGGAGTCCATTGATGTCCTTCAATTCGCGGACGACACGATATTGTTTGGAGATGGCAGCCTAAAAGTTAACTTATGCAAAAGCAATGTTTACGGGATCAATTTGGGAGAGTGGAATTTGGAAGCTGCATCTTCTTTCCTTAAATTTTTAGGGATTATGGTGGGAGATAGCCCTAGAAAAGTCGGCATGTGGAAGGAGGTGATTAGTAATTTCATAAAGAAGCTATCTACCTGGAAAGGGAGATATCTATCATTGGGAGGAAGGGTGATCTTGATTAATGTGGTGTTAAATGCTTTACCGGTGTATGTGTCATCTTTTTATAAAATGCTGGCGAAAGTGCTTAAAGAAATCCGTAGCATTTTCAGGAGCAGCTTTCAGAAATCACTCCGTCTCACCTTGATCAAGATGAATTCGCTTGGAACAAAGAGGAAACCGAGGAATTCACGGTCAGCTCGTGCTACAAGGTTTTTGCAGCTAAGGAGGCAGAATCTTGGGTTAAGGCGGATATGAAAATTGCTCTTGGTTTCCTTTGGAAAGTAACAGTTCCATCAAATATTCATATGTTTGGGTGGCGTCTTATTTTGAACAGGCTCCCTACGAGAGACCTTCTGATCGAGAGAGGCATTGTGGCTGAAACTGACAGCGGCTGCGTTTTTTGTAATGAACCTGATGAATTAATCAAGGAATCACTTATTTGAAAACTGTCCTTTTAGTTTACATTGTTTGGCAGGAAATTTCCAATTGGTTGGGCAGGAATATGAAGTTATCTGTTCAGGATTTGGCGGGTCTCTACGGAAGTTTTCACAAGATCAAGGATACAGCAGCGCAAAGATTTGTCTATGTTGTTTAGATTGCCACATCTTGGACTATTTGGTTACATAGAAATGCTATCATTTTCAACAATAAACTTGCAGCTTTTGAAGAGTGTATTAATGTAGCCAAATTTTCTTCCTGGAAGTGGCTTAGCTTAAGTTTCAAAAATTAGTCTGTCTGTAACAGTTTTCTGCTAGTTTCCTTTCTCAAACTGATTTAGCTTTGATTGTATATGGTTGAGTACCCCTTGTACTCATTGAATGAACTTTGCTTATTAAAAAAAAATGTTGGTTGATCTTTGATGTCATTTGTTAGATTGGTTAAATATATCATGGAATTGTTGATTTCTCTATGACAGAGACATTCTCAAAATCAAAATAGGAAAGTACAAATGGCATAAACTGTTATTTATATTACAAAATTCTGAACTAAAATTATGTTTTAATGTAAAAATAAAACCAAATTTTATTGTGTCACGTTGTGATTAATTCATACTGCGACGATTGCAATCTATGTACTCAACACATGTACCAGTCCAAATTACGAAAGTCTTTACACGACTGAAACATGATCACGACTGTTGTTTAAAATCTTGATAGCAAGTGATATTGGCATTGTGATAGCCAGTGCAAGACCTTCCTAGACCAATTAATATAATATGAAATATTTTATAATGTATGGTTGAGATATCCAATCCAGGGGCCTAATAAAACCTGATTTAAAGATATATCATCCAGTGTTAAAATGTACATTATTTTGTTCCTAAGGTAGAACAAACTATCAAAGAAATAGAAGAAAAGTTGTAATTAAGAATCATAAAAGAGTTGAAGAAATGCATAAACCCTTCTTCACTACTTCCACCTAACCTTGAATTTTTACAAAATCCAAGAAAAATATCAAAATATTAGTATACTTCTTCTTTCTTGCAATACAAACATTCACCAAATTTATTATTAAAAAAACTATTTTACTTGCAAGTTTTAGCTTCCTTTCAAACTCCAAGTCCTATAAATTATGAATAACAATTAACAACCAATGCAAAATTCAAACACTTCATATTTTCTTCCAAAAACCATGAAATCTCTTTCAATTGCATTTTCTGTTCTCGTGCTTCTCGTCCTTGTTACCTCAAACTCTGAGGCTGCAATCTCATGCAGTGATGTGATTAAGGACTTGAAACCTTGTGTGAGCTACTTGGTTAGTGGAAGTGGACAACCTCCAAGCACTTGTTGCACTGGAGCTAAGTCTCTTGCCTCTTCTGTGTCAACATCAGAGGATAAAACAGCTGCTTGCAATTGCATCAAATCTACTGCCAAGAGTTTCAAAATCAACTCACAGTTGGCTCAGTCTCTTCCAGGAAACTGTGGAATAAACCTTCCAATCAATATCTCCCCAGATGCAGATTGTTCCAAGTAAAAATACATAAACTAAATGCTTCACAAATATATTATTTTTCGTTATGTTAATCCATCCAAATAAATATGACCGTGAAAAGTCCGTAGATCCTAGCTCAACTGACAAAAGACCAATATTATTAGATTAGAAGTTAACACCAGGGTTTCTAGCCCACCTCTCACAAATTGTCTGTGTGAGTTTGTAGTGATTATTAAAATGATTTTACATCGAACTCTAAACCCTAACCCTACTTAATGATTTTACTCTCTTTTATTAATGTTTTGTCGCTGATTTTTTGTAGGATTGGTTAACTTGGAAGCGAGAATTGGAGGGTCATGCTGACAATTTTCTCCTACTAAATATATTTATAATGTTACATGTTTTGCTGTAATAAATAGGAATCTACCTATGTGGATTTCTGTGTTATGTTCATCTATGTTTTTCAATTTAGTTGTTTGAATGTTGTTTTTCGTAAATGTTTGTTATTTTTATATAATATAGCTATATATCTATATGAAGAAACATTTAGCATATATTGAGATCTAAGCATTGAAATTCAAACAACTAAAAGAATATTGGCATGTACTAGCATATCAAAAGTAATCATTGAATAATAATCAGAGATATAAAGTAACATTTTAAGAACTACCGCATTAACATTAAATATGTAACATACTACGATCATTTATTAATATTTAAATATTTAAACATTTAGAGCATATTAAATGACAAATAAAGAAATGTACAGATAATCATCATACTAAGAGTTATTTCATACGATCATTTAGAGGCATATTCATAATATTATAAATCACGTAAGTAATTCTTCTTAATTATTTAATTAAAATATTTAGACTTTTTTTAATGATAAAATAATGTATTAAACGTTAAAATATAATATAAAAAATGGTACTACACTTATTAGCACAACAATTCGTAAGAGACCACCTCAAGAAAAAATATAACAAAACAAAATATACGACAAGAAAAACCAAAAAATAAAGAAGCATTAAAACATCTAAAACCCTTAAGGATCTCACAGAAAGAAAAAGAAGAAAAAAAACATCCGAGCAGTTACTAGATCTAAGACAGTCAGAAGTACCATCAACATATCAGAAGAAACTTGTAAAACCTACAAATTATACGTTAAGGATAATAACTAGTGATATTAATATTAGCAATTTTTTTTCTCATTCTTACGGTGTGAATCACATATCTAAAAATCAAAAACTATCTTTAGAAATTTTTAGAGATGTACTTTTAAACGTATCAAAAATTATTTTTGTCAAAATTTGGTTCGAATGCTTCTGAAATATTTGTGAAGTGTATTCGAAGTTGCCTTGTATAATTAGGATGTCTTGCATCGGGATGTTACATCGGAAATTTAAGTATTTGACTAACTTAGATTCTATCAAATCTAGTAAAGTGACGACATCTATATAACTCCTATATAACTCAGATGGTCTTGAAAACTAAGAGCCCTCGTATAAACATAACATTTGGATTCAATTTATCCTACCTCCACTCATAGGAGCTAAGTCATGCATGGTCCCTGTAACACGGTGGGAGAACTGACTTGTTTGTTTTGCGTTTTATCGCAAATGTTGCGGATAGCAAGAGCCGCCGCCGACTTTTCTTTTATCCAGTTAAGGGAAGGCGAAAAGAACAGAAAAAGACCTTCGTTAGATTACGAGTACGGGAGACAGTTATGAAAAGGGAAGGTGTTGGCACCCTTTCCATCCGTAGTTATCTACGGGCTCTTAATTGCTTAACTCACTTTATAAATTGCTTTTTTTGTGTGTTTGAAAAATGTTTTTTGAAAAGGCATTTCGCTTTGACTTCGTAATGATTCACGCTAGAATGTATAGGAAGTGTTTGGAAATATTTTGTTTTTGGCAAAGGACTTTGTAATGATTCACGCTGGAATGTATACAAAGTGTTTTAAAAAATATTTTGAAAAGTGCGAGGTGTAGAAAATATTTTGATTGAGCAAGCAAAAGAGACTTATTTACCTACTCAGAACGGTCGTTTCCGTGTTATTTTGCTTTCTTTTAGAACAAGGCTATCCATACCATTAGTTGGTAGGTAATCTTATTCGTTGGATGTAAAGGGACATTCGAAGGGACATTGGATGGTCATAGAAGGCAACTTGTAGGGATACCTTAGCATATTCATAGGGACGATCATCACTTTTCGTAGGCAACAATCGAGGGACGAGATCATATATTCGTAGGCGACAATTGAGGGTCATCGAGGGACTATGATCTTTGTATCAAAGGGACTATGATGATATGTTTGTAGGCAACTGTGCTAAGATATCCCCACGTTCGAGGGACATGACCATTGTCCGTAAAGCAACAAGAGAGGATACCCTAAGGTGGGTGCATGTGTGAAAAGTGAGTTATGTTCAGATATTTTATCTTGATTATTAGTGATCTAGATTGATTGAATTAATCTTGCCATACACACCTAATTACTAGCAGTTAATACGTGCAGAAAGTAAATTGTGGAAATGTAAAGTGCGAAAAGTAAAGGTCCTACGCTATTACATGGCTTTGAAACAGATACATAATAGGGGTGCGGAAAGTAAAGACAGAAAACAAAATCCTACGCTATTACAAAAATATCATTGCGACCTATACATCGATTTCTAGAATTTAAACACAAAATAAAATAAATAAATTGCAGAAAAATGTCTAATGATAAAAAAAAATATCTAAGCCCTAATTGCAAAGGAAAAATATTTCTTGATATTTTTTAATGCATAAAAACCTAGTTCTAAGTTAATTATTAATTAATTATGAAAAATAATTTAATTCATGAAGAAAAAAAAAACTAAATTATTTTTGTGTCAAAAATTAATTAAATGCTTAATTAACCTAATTCTGAAATTAAAATGTCCTTTTTTGTGATTTTTGAAAATAGTTAAGTTAATTTTGCAAGGAAAACTAATTAAAAGAAAATTAAAAGAAATAATAAAAAAATGATTTTTGGTCAGAACTTCTGATGGAAGTCCCTTTCAGAACGTTTGGAAACCTGTTTTCCAGAAGTTCTGAAGGCAACACGGAAGTTCCTTCCAGAACTTTTGAAAACCTGTTTTCCAGAACTTCTAGGGGCTGGCACGGAAGTTCTTTCCTTCCGAAACTTGTACGGAAGTTCCCTCCAGAGCTTCTGGAAACCTATTTCCCAGAACTTCTAGAGGTTGTGTATGTTACCTGCATAGATCAGAAGTATGTTAGAAAAAACAAAGGGGCAGAAAGGGTAGGCGCTGAGGATTGAACCCCAGAACTCTGGCTATCTATGTGCGCACTGCCAACTGAGCTAGAAGGCTTAGTTGTTCTGGAAACACAAGCATCAGAACAGAAGCGTTGACACATTTTTACTTCTTTTGAATTTTTTAAACAACACACACATGGGACCCAGATGCTGGAACGAGCGAATGAGAGCATGCCACGCCTAGGGTCAGAAGTTCTTGTCTGAGTCAAGAGAACTCAGAGACGCTAGAGCAGAGCTCCTGTTGTCTTCTCCGGCTGTCTCCAAACCTGGAACCTGCAAAATAGTCAAATTCAAAGCAAGATATCATGGCTACCCCCCCTAAATCGACCCTTGCGAACCCAGTGGTGGTGTCGGTTTGGTCTGAAAGTGCCTGAAAACAGAGATGCGAAGCAACAACAAGGTTATGCCCTAACAATGGTGTAACGCGATTTGGACATCAAACCTTGTAAACGATGGCCCAAATCTGCTCTATGACATCTCATAAGCATTTTAGAACGATTAGTTTCAATTAAAACACAACAAAATGCAAAATACGAAAATAAAAAACATGATGCAATCGGAGTTCATGCATGGTACGATTCAGGGACATTTGGCCATGGATAATGATCCATTCTTACCGTTGACGCTAATCGAAAAATATTCGATTACGAACAAAACAATGAAGTCGCCACCTAATTTTATTTATTCCTAATGAGGAAAGGGAAAATATAGATAAAACCCGAGGAATAAAAATGAAAAATGAAATGAAATGGTCTTCGAGACCAAGATGCGGGTTCAGGAGTCGGTTATGCAAGGGGAAGGTATTAGCACCCCTCACATCCATCGTACTCGATGGGACCCATTTAGTTCTAAGCATGTTTGTGTGTTTAAAAAGTAAATTTGCAATCTTTCTTATTATTATGCGCGAAAAGAGAAAAGAAAGGAAACATGTTTTAATTTTTTTGAAAGTGTGTTCGCCAAGATGTTAGAATCTCATGCCTACGTATTCCCCAAGTGCGATGGGAAAGTCAGATCTTACGTAGTTCTCGGTTTGGAGAACATGTGTTGGTTGGTTGATTTTATTTATGAAAATAGAAGCTTAATCGTACGTGGACGATAAGACATCACTAGTGCAATTCGCGTGTGAGCGAAAAAGATCGCGTGTGAGCGATGTGAGTTTGAAAAAGGGACTTGCACGTGGGCAAGGTTTGATGAGTTTGAATTGATTTTATTGTGGGTGAAAAGTACCGAACAATAGGACTAACGTCTTACGATTCAAATACTAAAAACCAGAGGAGCTAATGCTCAAACGAGTCGTCTATCACCCAAAAGGTTTTCTCATGAAAAAGTGAAGTGAAACAAAATTCACGTTTGTTAGGAGTCTTTAAACAATTAGTCTAGCGTCCAACGATTTAAAGACTTAGAGTTCATTTGGCATAGGTTTTCAAACAATTGGCCTAACGTCCAACGATTTAAAAACTTGGAATTTATTGTGAAAAGGTTTTTTTTTGAAAAGTCACTCGACGTTGGATCGAGGTTTGGAACTTTATTATGAAAGGTCTTAAAGATGAGAAGAAAATTGATTTGGGCTATGATTAACCAAGAAATCTTGATTAATCTCGAGAGAATAGACAAGTGTCTACTCCCTACCATGAGGCCCTTATTGAATGAAAACTTGGTATGTGGACCAAGGCACGAGAATGGAAGTGAACGATTGCGAATAATTATATACAAGCATGAAATAAAGAAAGTAAATGAATTAAAATCTCATACAAGGTGGCTCACATAAATGATAAAGCAACTAACAATTGTGTAAGTGCATGCGCAAAATAAATTTAATCGACTAATTAAACGAAATTAATCAAGTAATTAGTTTAATAAAATTAATTAGATGGATTGATCAACTTTGAATAACCTAATTAGATAATTAAATAATGTTTAACTAATCAATTAAGATCTCATTGTAAGCCCAAGAGTAAGCGTGGTGTGTGCACAAATGTGTGGCCGTTGCGACGCTTCTAAGCTTTGTCGACTCAAGGTAGTGAAAATGGCTCGCAATCGAGTATTAGTTTGAAAATGTTTGGTTTGTGCACATGTGAGTGAATAATTAAATAAAGTAAAGCAATAAAATATTTACTAACTATTACAACTCATGGGGAGTGGGGATACAAATTTACAAATGGGGATGACGAAATTACAAGTCTAATATAAATATACAAGTGAGATAATCGATAATCTAACAATTAAATAATGTAAAATTAAATCTAAAGAAACTACTAAAAAGAAATTAACATCTAAATTATATATTCTATCTTTTTGTACTATTCTTTAGTAAAAGATATTTTAGTAAAAATTCATGGAAGTATTTATAGCAAATAAATAAAAAATAAATAAATAAATATTAAATCTAAAGAAACTACTAAAAAGAAATTAATATTTAAACTATATATTCTATTTTTTGTACTATTCTTTAGTAAAACTAGGCATGGCAACGGGGCGGAGCGGAGACGATTTTTATATTCTCCAACCCCAAATCCGAATCCCAGATAAATCCCCATTCTCCGCACCGATCCCCGTCGGGGATGAATAATTGAACCCCAAACCCGTCACAAATGGGTTCGGGGATCCCCGACCCAAACCCAAACCCAAAACTTGCCTTAACCCAAATCTTTCCCCGAACCCAAAAATCGCCTCGAACCCAAAACCCACCCCAATTCTAACAAATATGAATTTATATTATAAAAGTAAAATACAATCTTAAATAATTTCAAACATATATTTCAAATAATAAAAAATACAAACGAAAGTATTAGTTCAGTAACCATACAATTAATATTTCAAATTAACAAAACCAAATAATCCAAAATATAAAAACTAAATAAAAAAAATACAAATTCATATTCCAAACTACCATCCAAACAAACACATAGTAAAAAGTATTCTACATTCCAAAATAATAATAATAATAATAATAATAATAATAATAATAATAATAATAATAAACGGGGCGGGTTCGGGGTGGATACTGCATTCTCCATTATCTGCCCCATCCTCATATTTTAAAATCGGGGAAAACCCGAACTCAAACTCAGTCAAAACAGGTTTTTCCCGTCAAATTCGAGGTGGGTTCGGGCGGGTACCCGCGGATATGGATTATATTGCCATGTCTAAGTAAAACGTATTTTAGTAAAATCATGGAAGTATTTATAACAAATAAATAATATAAATAAATGAATATTAAATCTAAAGAAACTACTAAAAAGAAAATAACATCTAAAATGAATAAATAAAGGGATAGGTGAAAACAAAACTGATTAAGAGGGTGAATAAAATAAATAAATAAATAATAATAAAAATGAATAAATAAATAAAATAAATAAATAAAATGAATGAATAAATAAATAATAATAATAAAAACTAGAGGGTGAAAACAAAAGCGGAAAGGGTCAATGGGTTTTTAGCGGCAAGCTAGCAGATAGGTGAGAGAATAATAAAGGTTATGTGGTGATTGATGGGTGAGACTTGTTTGACTGTGTATAAAGGGAGGGAGTTGGGTATGATGAAAGAGTATTATTTTAGTGAGACTTTTTGAATGTTAAATAATGAACATGGTCTTGAAGAAGAAGAAAAGGGAGTGAGGCTCTGATTTGGTGTTGAAGCAACCAGGGACACGTACTAGAGAAAAGAGGGAAAAAAACTAAAAATGGCATGTGGATTTTTTGGTTGAGTGGAGGGACTATGATTGAAGACAAGTATGACCGTAAGAGGAAGATGAAGAAAAATTCTACGTTTTGCGCAGCTTTATGTTGTTTCCATTTACTGCCTCCGTGAATAGTTATCAAACATATATATATATATATATATATATATATATATATATAATAATGTCGAAACTACCCTTAATGACTAAATGGACCACAAAAATGAAAAGTATAAAAAATGAAAAGCCCAAAAATATTTTTATTTGATTTTTTAGAGATAAAAAATTAACACTTAAAGTTGTCAAAAATGATAAAAATTCAGACAATAAATTATCCGAAAAAATAAAATGAGCACATTAAAATAAACTACGGGTATCAAAGATTAAAGAAAAATTACCAAAATGTTTAAAATCGAAATAAAATGATAACCAAGAATACCCGGTTTTAAAACACTTACGGTTAAAAACGAGACTAAAAAATGTATCGAAAAATTAGAGAGGACACATTTTTATGATCTATGTGACACGTAGATTCATAAAGCAGTGAGTAAAAATGAAAACTTGAAATATTTTCCCCGCTAATTTTTGCACAGTATCGAATTGCTTTTAACAGTCTATTTATAAAACTGAAATATCTATATCATTGACATATAAATAATTTAAAACGATGCAATAAACAGCTAGAGAGGTAAAAATTAATAAAGTAAAATAACTGGTATTTTACAATTACAAAACGATGCAAATGTCAATTTAAATTGACTTTTGATCAACTTAAATACGACTAACCGATGCAGATACGATGAACGAATAATTGTTTAATGACAATGGACTAATGGAATCGTATGTAGATGAAAAAGTATGATGTGCTAATGCAACTAAAAGTTCAGGGTGAAATTTAGGGTGTGACAGCTGCCCCTATTTAATTATCTTTTAGCTTGATAACGTGGATCAATGACTAAAAGTAATTAAATACAAACAAAACCTGAATTTCGTCCTTGATGCAATGCGATGAAATGATGTGCCATGAATGTATGGATTCTACTGCTGGGGAAATGAAAACTGAAAATAAACTCTGCGAGGGCTAAAATAAGATAAATTGCTAAAGAACTATCATCAACACGTGGGTTAATGAAAAAACAATATGACATCCTTGATCTATCGATCGAATCGAATAGAACATGAAAAAAAACTAACATTAACATGTGGATCAATGAAGGTAAACAACAGAGAACTAACATCAACGCGTGGGTTAATGAAATTCGACACAAAAACTTTCAATCAATGGATTGATAAAAATAAAGACTGACACCAATGCGTGGATCAATGAAAGTCAACCAACAAGTACTAACATTAACACGTGGGTTAATGAAAGCAAAACAACAAGAACTAACATCAACACGTGGGTCAATGAAAGTCGACACAACAAACTTTCAATCAGTGGATTGACAAAAATAAAGACTGACATCAATGCGTGGATTAATGAAAGTCAACCGGTAAGAATGTTGTAGGTTTTTTCCGTGAACAAAGTATTTTGATTATCGATTCCACAGGGATTGGTGCATGTTATAGTCTTTCAATAGAAAAGTATGTTTTAAGATGATGTAACCAAAGGGTTTGTTATCTACTCTACTAGAACCATGAGTTTCCAAACAACAACTAAATTAATTCTTTCAAAAGAGTTATGATTTGGATTAGAGAGTTTGAGATTGTTTTCAAGTAAGAAGGCATGTCAAGATTAGTTTCATTGATCTAGTTTCATACATATTCATTTTAATCAAGTGATGAACATAATAGATGATTTCTACAAATACATATCCTCTCAATCTTGTAGATTTCCACCAAGATTGTGAATGTATCATGTTAATCCTTGCATGATTCCTCACTACAACTATTAGCATGATAATCATTAAGTTCAATATTTTGTAAACTCAAACACACAAATCTATTCCTAGCATTTGTTTGTGAGAGGATGAATATCCTAGGTCACTTTGAAATATTCTTTTCAAGCAAAACTCAAAGCATAAAGATGAAGAACAAAGATATTCAACTATATTAATCATCAACCATGTTCATACACAAATGGATCAAAATAAATACATATTATATAGATCAACTACCTCTAATCTTGACACAAAAGGAGCTTAGCTACTCATTTCCATGGTTGCCTTGCTCTCAAGATTGTTGGTGGAGATGATGAACATGAGAAAATCAATAGAAAAGCTATGGTTTTTGTTCCTAAACTTGCCCTAGATTTACAAAGATGAAAGATAATGATGGTCTATGTTTTCTTGCTTCCTTTACAAGCCAAAAGGTCTGGTGAAGTGATGGGTTGGTGGCTCCAAAGGTGAAAGCATGGGCTGTCCTTTTTGAATTTCGCATGCTACCGAGCGGGTTAAGTCAGTGAGCCTCATGCGGCATCAACCAGCGACAGCATGCTTCCTCTTCCAAAATTATCTTCAAAAGAATCATCCCTAAAGCTCTTCAAGTACCCTTGAATCCAAGCTTGGGAGAATTAGTTAATAAATTCCTACAATTAAGAGTAACTAAAATCAAATAATACATATATTAAACAAAACTAGATAAAACCTAATTAAAGCAAAATACTAGAATAAATATACAAATTAAATACAAAGACATTGTTAAGGACCACAAAATAATGTACAAAATAACTACAAATTGGTCCTTAACAACTCTCCCCAACTTACTTCTTTGTTTGTCCTCAAACAAAAGTCAATAATCTTACAAAGCTAGAAGGAACAAAATGCAAGCATGCAAACTCACACAAGAGTAATGGTTCAAACTTGACATACCAGGCAAAAGCACACATCAATCGCTTCTTCTAAACACAACATGGCCATGAATTAAGTTCTAAACACAAGATATCAAAACATTTAACAAAATAAAAGATATGTTCACACTTGAATCACCTAATCATTTCTTCAAAGTTCATGAAGAACAAAATGCATATTCACAAAGGACTAAACACTCTCACTAATAATTATGCACATCCAGAATAATTTATGTGTTCATCGAAACAAGTTAAATGATAAAATGGAAACAAAGATCACTAAGGACTTTCAAGGTTGTAACTTGGCTTAGGTTAGAAACAAGGGATATTTAAGTACAAAGCCATTGAAACGAATCGGGTAAAAGGATATGAAGAGCATTTCACAACTAATTCCCATCTTATTATTCGCAACCTCTTTTCTTTTCTACACAATGATCCTCTCTTTCTTTTCTTTTCTTTTGTATCTTTTCATAAACACATTTCTTTCTTCTTTTGTATTTTTCTTTTCTATTCTTTTTCTTTCTTAGGATCATTGTGCCATCAATTCTAGGTTCTTTTTGATCCACCTCCCAACTTCATTTATATCAATCCTTTTTATTCAAGAACATGCTCTTGGGTTAATTAACAAAAGGGTTGGTATTCACAAACAAGAAAATTTATAGAATGAATTATCATTGAATTTTTCAAAGATTATCAACAACTATTAAGTGGCCTACTTAACAATTAGTTGATTTGATACATTCATCCTACAAATACTACTTAAGCTCAAAAGGGTTCACAAGGATTCGCTCTCTCACGGGTAATTGAAGCCCTTTTTAGAATTGGTGGTTTTTCTCATAATGCACAAAAATTGCCTTGATCATTTCTTAGCTTCCAAGTTATCACAAACAAGTAAAGATTAAGCATGAATCACACGAGTTAACACAACTATTAGACACTCAATATTTGGTAAAAAGTGGAAGCTTCTCACATATATGGTTTATGTCCTAATGATTCGAATGTGAACACAAAATTTTTGTACATGCCGAAATATCTTGCATAAAGAACAAATTTCATAGACATATTATGTTTCTATAAAACAATAAAATGTGTACCTTCTTTGTGGAATGAATCAAGAATTTTATCATCACCATCACTTTGGTGAAACACGCTTACTAGCTTTGAAGAACCATTTGAACAATCCGGACAAACCACAAGAAGTAAATTCAAACTAGATACTATAATCTAAAAATAAAATAAAATAGAACAAAATAAAAGAAACTAAACTTAAAATAAAAAGACACCCCAAAATGGTGTTTAAAACTTAAAAGAAGTATTTAGGCTTCATGCCTACAAAAATTAATTGGAATTACAAGCCAATCCCCAAAATTGGATGGCAACCAACAAAATCCAAAGTTTAAAACTAAAATGCAAAAGTAAAATCTAGACTAGAATCTGAAAGTAAAATAAAAGCGGAAATAGGAGAAAATCAATCGAGGTCTCGAGAATCGAATCTCCAATCGACCAGTCGAACCGAACCGAACCAACTCTTCACCATCATCCTCATCTCCCACCTCCTCCTCGATTTGGCCCGACCCCGCCAACCAAAGATATGCTCGAGTGCTCACCCGCTGAGTGAAATGGTTCACCCGGGCTCTAATCTGTAGAGCAAGGTGCTCCATGCTCTCATGCATAAACATAAATGCTCTCGATGAGCGAGATGCATCTGTCTGCTCCATTCTTCCGATGGACTAGCTTGAGGAAGTCTTCGTACAGGGCAGCAGATTATCAAGGACCCTACAAAAGCGATCACGGTGATCATCAACAACTCCATCAATGGTGAGGTGTCCTAAGAAAAACCACCTTCGCTCTCTTCAGAAACCCATAATCAAGCCGGATAAGTGAGAGCACACTTTATCGCCCCCGGAGGTATAGCTAAGTGTAATCCGCTTCAACTCATTCGCAATCAGACGGCCGAAATCAATTTGCTCCTCATCGAGCATGTAAGCAATCAAACCCGCCGTGTCAATGGTTATCGAAGATGTGTGGCTCCTAGGTTTCAGATTGTACAGAGCCACACACATCATAACTCTGGCACTAGTTCTCAGACTGGCCCTGTTGAATTTTAAAGGTTGACCAGCCCGATTCGTTTCATAAGAATGCCCAGACAAACAGAGCTTATTCTTCAGCATGTTGTAATCCCAATTACCACGAGCCAGGTGCTCATGGTAGACATCCAATTGGTCCTCTGGGGCTGTCCAGGTGAGGCCCAGAAAACTGTTGATAGCTGTGCGAGAAAAAGAAACAGATTTGCCTCGAACAACGGAAGCAAATCGAAACTCACATCCCTCGGCCGGGATAGCATTAGCATAGAACTCGCGAACAAGCTCCACGTTCACCTTTGTCTGAGGGTTGCAAAGAACTTCCAACCCGTAATTATCGAGGATGACATGAGGCGTGTGGTAGTGCCCTTGCTCACGGAGGCTGATGGTGCGCTCAGTCCATATGTTTCGCTCCTCGAGCTCTTTGTAGCGAGCCTCCTGAGCAGGCCCCAAGAATCGCACAGGATCGAACGCAGCAGGCCGAGAGGGCCCAGCTCCAGCAGAGGAAACACGTTGACGCTTAGGTGCCATCTGAAATTTTCAACACAAAATCAACGGAAAAGTGACACCGAGGTGTCCATTAGCAAAGAATCATGCAAACAGCAAAGCAAAGCAACCAACCAAGGCATTACAACTAATTGAAAACACTAAATACAGAAGAATTTTTCAAAATCACAGAGGGCCGACTGGAGGCTCTGATTTTCGAAAATTCTTCGCAAAGTAATTTTTCTCCACACAACTACTTCCTAGGGCAGCGAAAATAACATCCTAGTATGTCTCTAACACAAAAACATCCTAATCTTAAGAGAAAATTCGAAAATTCCTAACCCTAGGTTTTCAAAATCTAACCTAAACATGCAATGTACACAAAATTGAGAAAGGAAAGACATAGAATACTTACTAGGATGCCTTGAATGATTGTTTTGACAAAGAAATTCGCAAAAATTCGGAGTTTTTTGGTTGGGGATTTTTGAGATTTTGAGAGGAGGAGGAATGGTGAAGAAAATAGTGAAAAGGGGTTTAAAAGACCCCTAACCTTGTTTTAAACACTCAGGCCACGAATGGGCCTCCAAAAATGTAATTTTTCAAATTATTTTTTAAAATCCCAGACTGATGGTCCCTATCAGCGAAAGTTCGCCATTGGGTCAAAGTTCGTTGGCTCGGCCGAGCGGCTCGCAGAATTTTGAATTTTTGAAAACAAAATTGCGGGCAAGTGTAAATGAGTTCAAGGAAGAATACTTACAATGTTGGGTGCCTCCCAACAAGCGCTTTGTTTAACGTCGGTAGAGCTCGACGGTTCATGATGATCATTGATCATCAAAGAAGGATTCGCTATGTTGCGGCTCACCTCTCCGCCAACGCACTGCTTCAACCGCCCATTCACCGTCCATTCTTTTGTTCGTGCAAGATCTTGCAAGACAATTGCACCATATTCCTTGACTTCTTTGATTAAAAACGGACCGGACCACTTTGTTTTGAGTTTTCCCGGAAAAAGCCTCATCCGGGAGTTGAACAAGAGAACCTTTTGTCCCGGCCTAAATTCCTTGATCTTTATCTTCTTATCATGAGAAACCTTAACCTTTGCTTTATACCTCCGGTTTGAATGATAAGCCTCGTCACGCATTTCGTCCAAATGAACAAGTTGTATTTTTCGTTTTTCTCCCGCCAAGGATGGATCGAAATTCAAGAATCGGAGGGCCCACAATGCTTTGTGCTCCATCTCTACCGGAAGGTGACAAGTTTTGCCATACACAACCTGAAACGGGGTTAGTCCAATAGGAGCTTTATAGGCGGTTCGATACGCCCACAAAGCTTCATCTAATTTTTGCGACCAATCTTTTCTAGAACATGAAACAGTTTTTTCTAGAATCTTTTTGATTTCTCTATTAGACACCTCGGCTTGGCCATTTGCTTGAGGGTGATAGGGGGTCGTCACTTTATGCTTGACACCAAATTGTTTCAAAAGTTTTTGTAACAATGCGTTGCAAAAGTGCGACCCACCATCACTAATGAGCACCCTAGGCACACCAAAACGAGAAAAAATGTTTCTTTTCAAAAATTTGATAACAGTTTTGGCGTCGGCCTTAGGCGAAGCAATGGCCTCTACCCACTTTGACACGTAATCCACAGCGACAAGGATATATTCATTTGAAAACGAAGATGGAAAAGGACCGACAAAATCAATCCCCCAACAATCAAATACCTCCACTTCCAACATATTTGTCAATGGCATTTCATCTCTTTTTCCTATCCCACCACTTCTTTGACATTTGTCACATGATTTAGCGTGAGCACACGCATCTTTGAATAGCGAAGGCCAATAAAACCCGATTGTAGGACTTTGGTGGCGTCCGCATTCCATTATAGTGTCCCCACAGGGAGTTGTGACAATGCCAAAGAATGTTTTGGCCTCTTCATCACTCACACACCTTCTTAGCAATCCATCACTACTCAACCTAAAATGTAAGGTTCATCCCACATAATACGATCGGCTAAAATTTTCTCTTCTCATTCCAAGTCAAATCTTCCGGCATTAATCCATGCCTTGTAATTTGCCATGTCGGCAAACCACGGTCGCTCTTGGATTGCAAATAACTTCTCATCCGGAATTCCTCACCTCTTTTTCCTTGTCCGTAATTTTCGTTCACTAAGCGAGACAAATGATCCGCCACCAAATTTTCCGACCCTTTTTATCACGGACCTCTAAATCGAATTCTTGCAAAGAAGAATCCATCGGATTAGCCTTTGTTTAGAGTCCGGTTTGGTAAGCGATATTTTATCGCGAATGATCCGTGAAAACTACAACCTTGGAACCAATTAGGTAAGGCGAAACTTTTCCAATGCATATACAATTGCGAGTAACTCTTTTCGGTTGTTGCATAGTTTATTTGAGCATCATTCAAAACTTTGCTCGCATAATGTATAGCATGGAAGATTTTGTTCTTCCTTTGGCCTATCTGCCCCACCGCATAATCACTAGCATCACACATTAGTTCAAAATCAAGTTTCCAATTAGGTGCGGTGATTATGGGTGCATTTATCAAATTCTCCTTTAATTTTTCAAAAGCTAACAAACAATCATTATCAAACAAGAAAGACTTATCTTTGTTGAGCAAGTTGCTCAAAGGTTTGGCTATTTTGGAGAAGTCCTTGATGAATCTTGATAGAATCCCGCATGACCCAAAAGCTCAATGCCTTTGACATTGGTAGGCGGGGAAGCGTCTTGATAACATCAATTTTGCTTTGTCAACCTCGATTCCTCTTGAAGATATCTTGTGGCCAAGGACAATCCCTCGGTCACCATAAAGTTGCATTTCTCCCAATTCAAAACCAAGTTGGTGCACACACCTCTTCAAGCGGTGTCCAAATTTTCAAACATAAATCAAATGAAGCTCCAAAACGGAAAAGTCATCCATAAAACTTCAATTGTCTTTTCAATCAAATCGGCGAATATAGCTTGCATGCACCGTTGGAATGTTGCCGGCGCATTGCACAAGCCGAAAGGCATACGCCTATACGCGAAAATTCCAAATGGACATGTGAACGCCGTTTTCTCATGATCTTTCGGATTCACCGATATTTGATTATATCGAATAACCATCCAAGAAACAATAGTATTGTTGTCCCGAAGCCTTTCTAACATTTGGTCCATGAGCGGAAGAGGAAAATGATCTTTTCTCGTTGCTTTGTTAAGCCTACGATAATCAATACACATTCTCCACCCCGTCACTTTTCTTGTTTGCACTAGCTCATCCTTATCATTAGATACAACCGTCAATCCTCCTTTCTTAGGAACCACATGAACCGGACTCACCCACGTACTATCCGAAATTGGGTAAATCATCCCCGCTTCAAGCATCTTCACTACTTCTTTTCGAACTACCTCCTTCATCACCGGATTCAATCGCCGTTGAGGTTGGGCTACCGGTTTGTACTCATCCTCCATCATAATGTTGTGCATACAATAGGCCGGGCTTATGCCTTTCAAATCGGCTAAGACCCAACCAATCGCATTTTTGTTCGATTTCAAAACTTCAATTAAGCTCTCTTCCTCGTTCTCCGACAATGTATTGCTAATGATTACGGGCTTTTTACTTCCCTCCTCAAGAAACACATACTTTAAATGAGACGGTAGCTCTTTCAACTCAAGTTTTTGGTCGTCATCTTTTAGATCTTTCTTCAAACTTTCTTCTTTTTCCTCCCAAGGGTGCATTTCCTTTGAAATCTCCACTCCTTCCAAACACTCCTCAATATCTCGACTATCATCATCATCATTAACTTCTTGAGTTGCTTCCTCAATAACGTCAATCTTAAAACAATCTTTCTTATCCATGGGATGCTTCATTGCTTCAAAAAGATTAAAGCAAATCTCTTCATCTTGTACTCTCACCTTCATTAGTTCGTCATCTATATCAATCATCATCCTTGCCGTCTTCATGAATGGTCTTCCAAGAATTAAAGGTGCATCCACATCTTCCTCCATGTCTATGACAACAAAATCAACCGGAAAAAAGAATTTGTCCACTTTTACCAACAAATCTAATGCTACGCCGTGTGGTAGTAATAGATTTGTCCGCTAATGCAATGTCATTTTGTGGACTTTAATTCAATCTCCCCAACCTCTTCACAATGGATAATGGAATCAAGTTGATGCTTGACCCCAAATCAATTAATCCTTTCCGACGTACACATCTCCAATGGTCACGGGCAAAGTTACGACCGGATCACTTTCTTTCTTGAATAGTCGTTGAATTATTGCACTACAACTAGCATCCACCATTATGGTTTCTTGATCCGTGTACCTCTTCTTTTTCGTCAAGATATCCTTCATGAATTTTGCATATTTGGGCATTTGCTCTAATGCTTCGGTAAATGGAATATTTATTTGCAATTGCTTGAAAATATCCATAAACCTTGCATAGTGCTTTGCATCATCCTTTTTAGAAGGAAGGTGAGGATATGGCAAACTTCTCAACGGATAAGTTACTTCCTTCTCTTTTCCCATCTTCATTCTTTTCTTTTTCTCCTCTACTTTCTCCTTTTCAACCACACCATTTTCCTTTTCATTTTCAACTAACACCTCATTTTCAACTAAATCATCCTCCACATCAACATTATAATGTTTTTCAACTCCATCCTCTTCATCTTTTTCAACTACCTCTTCCTCCACTATTTCTTGTTCATCCTTCTCCACTACTCTTTTTTTTCTTTCAACTACCTTCCTTTTCTCATCACAAACTCTACCACTTCTTGTTGTTATGGCTTTGCAATGCTCCTTAGGATTTGTTTGCGTAGTTGGGGAAAATGATGTCGAAGCACTTTGTTCGGAAAGTTGCTTAGCTAGTTGTCCAACTTGAGTTTCCAAGTTCTTGATAGATGCCTCCTCTTTTGATTAGCCATTGAGGCTTGCATAAATTGAGCTAGAGTGTCTTGAATGTTGGAAGATCTCACTTGACTTTGAGGTTGGTTTTGTTGTTGACTTTGATTTTGTGGTTGACTTTGATTTTGTTGTTGTGTTTGATAAGGATTTTGCCTTCCTTGGTTATTGTTATCTTGCCTCCACCCTCCTTGATAACCTTGATTACCCCTTGTTGGTAACCTTGGTTTTGATTTTGATAAGGGTAAGGAGCTCGTTGTTGGTACCCTTGGCCTTGGTTGGTCACATAGTTAGCTTCCTCATTCTCCGGAGGACAAAAGCGGTTTATGATCTCCTTTGCACAATTCACAACAAGCTATTTGGTGAGCTTGCTTATGTGATGCTCCTTGTAACTCCATGATTTGTTGAGGGAGTTTAGCCATTTGTTTTGTCAATTCTTCAACTTGTTTAAACAATTTATTTTGCGCCACAAGTGCTTCATGACTCGAACCAATTTCTAAAACTCCGTTTCACTTGTACACCTCCTTGATCATGTTGAGTTTGATGATCATTCCTACCCATCTTCTCAATTATTTGGATTGCTTCATACGGTGTTTTGCCATCAAAGAACCTCCGCGTGGCATCCAACAACAATTTGTGTTGAGGTTGGAGACCATTTCGGAAAATATGAATTTGTGTAAGCTCGTCAAAACCATGGCTCGGACACTTCCTTAGCATAGACTTATATCTTTCCATGCCCGATTCAAAGGTTCGTTTACTCCTTGCGAAAATACCGAGATAGCCGTCTTAGCCTCCATGAAGCGTGATTGAGGGAAAAGCGTTCAAGAAACTTTTCCTCCAAAATGTTCCAATTAGTCATTGTCTCTTGCAATTGATCAAGATACCAATCTTTTGCCTTCCCCACTAGAGAATGAGGGAAAAGCCTTTGGAAATATTGTTCTTCTTGGTCTTCCGGAGCACCCGCCGCTCCCGCGATCTCATAAAACTTGGTAAGGTGAGTGTAAGGGTCTTCATGATCGTGGCCATGAAATGGACTTGCATAGAGAAGCAAGCCCGTTTTCATTTCCGCAACCCTTGCATTTGCTTGTCGGGCAAATTGAGCATTATGGCGAGGGCTATTGACACACGGCCCCCGCGGTGGTGGTGGTGGTGGTGGTGGTTGATTCTCCTCCATAGTGGTGACTTCTCCAAACACGGGTGGTGTTGAAGAAGTAGATGCTTCTCCTCTTTCTTGCCTTTGCCTAGCTTGTCTTTTTCTTCTTTTAGCACTGCTATTAAGTCTCCTAGCCGTCCTTTCAATTTCGGGATCGAAAAGGAGTTGGTCGACCGGAATACTTCCCCGCATAAACTAATTCCTGAAAAAGTCTAGCCACACAAAAGAAACAAAGAGAGATTAGTGGAAAAAGTCTTAAAACACACAACTATTGCTATACTAACAACATCAACGCCAATCCCGCGCCATTTTGTTGTAGGTTTTTCCGTGAACAAAGTATTTTGATTATCGATTCCACGAGATTGGTGCATGTTATAGTCTTTCAATAGAAAAGTATGTTTTAAGATGATGTAACCAAAGGGTTTGTTATCTACTCTACTAGAACCATGAGTTTCAAACAACAACTAAATTAATTCTTTCAAAAGAGTTATGATTTGGATTAGAGAGAGTTTGAGATTGTTTTCAAGTAAGAAGGCATGTCAAGATTAGTTTCATTGATCTAGTTTCATACATATTCATTTTAATCAAGTGATGAACATAATAGATGATTTCTACAAATACATATCCTCTCAATCTTGTAGATTTCCACCAAGATTGTGAATGTTATCATGTTAATCCTTGCATGATTCCTCACTACAACTATTAGCATGATAATCATTAAGTTCAATATTTTGTAAACTCAAACACACAAATCTATTCCTAGCATTTGTTTGTGAGAGGATGAATATCCTAGGTCACTTTGAAATATTCTTTTCCAAGCAAAACTCAAAGCATAAAGATGAAGAACAAAGATATTCAACTATATTAATCATCAACCATGTTCATACACAAATGGATCAAAATAAATACATATTATATAGATCAACTACCTCTAATCTTGACACAAAAGGAGCTTAGCTACTCATTTCCATGGTTGCCTTGCTCTCAAGATTGTTGGTGGAGATGATGAACATGAGAAAATCAATAGAAAAGCTATGGTTTTGTTCCTAAACTTGCCCTAGATTTACAAAGATGAAAGATAATGATGGTCTATGTTTTCTTGCTTCCTTTACAAGCCAAAAAGGTCTGGTGAAGTGATGGGTTGGTGGCTCCAAAGGTGAAAGCATGGGCTGTCCTTTTTCGAATTTCAGAGTGGGTTAAGTCGTGAGCGGTCATGGCTGAGCGACTGTAGCATGCTTCCTCTTCCAAAATTATCTTCAAAAGAATCATCCCTAAAGCTCTTCAAGTACCCTTGAATCCAAGCTTGGGAGAATTAGTTAATAAATTCCTACAATTAAGAGTAACTAAAATCAAATAATACATATATTAAACAAAACTAGATAAAAACCTAATTAAAGCAAAATACTAGAATAAATATACAAATTAAATACAAAGACATTGTTAAGGACCACAAAATAATGTACAAAATAACTACAAATTGGTCCTTAACAAAGAACTAACACCAACGCGTGGGTTAATGAAATTAAAACAACAATTACTTAACATCAACACATGGGTTAATGAAAGTAAACACAAAGACTTTTCAATTAATGGATTGACAAAAATAAAGACTGACACCAATGCGTGGATTGACGAAAGTCGAAACAAAACTTTCAATTAATGGATTGACAAAAATAAATACTGACACTAATGCGTGGATTAATGAAAGTAAACACAGAGAACTTAACATCAACATGTGGGTTAATGAAAGTAAACACACCGTTCTCAATCAGTGGATCGAGTTCGAAAAAACAAGAAATAAAGCTAAAATTAACCAATTGATTAATGAAGGTCGGCAATCAAAAACTATCATCAATACGTGGATTAATGAAAGTAAACAACAAAGGCTTTCAATCAGTGGATTGAAACACAAAAAAAAAAGATTAACACCAATGCGTGGATTAGTGAAAGTTAACACGAGAACGAACATCAACGCGTGGGTTAATGAAAGCAGACAACAAGAACTTAACATCAACATGTGGGTTAATGAAAGTCGACACGGCATATCAATCAGTGGATTGAGTTCGAAAACTAAGAAAGGAAGTCAACATCAATCAGTGGATTGATGAAGGTGAATTGAAAAACTATTCTCAACCAGTGGGTTGCTCTGAATTAACTGGATAGTAAATGATTAAATTCAACCCGTGGGTTGACAAGAAGTGAAAGATTATCCTCAACCAGTGGGTTGATTCAAATTGATAAAATCCAACCAGTGGGTTGACAAAGGGGTGACATGATGACGAATTCAATCAGTGGCTTGACGCACATTAAATGATGCATATGATGAGTGATCAATGCAGAAAATGGTTTTTTGGACGTGGCCAAAGGGAATTGGATTTTTGTATGGTAGAGCTTGGTTTTCGATGGAAAATGCTGAGCAAAGTTTTGAGCTTTTCGATGCAATGGGTGGGTACCCCATGAATGATATGTGCGGTTTAATGCATGATTAATGAATGCATGCATGTATGATTGAGGAAACTTATTTGAATGTTTGGACAAGTGCTCCGGTTGAGAGTGACAGGCAAGACGAAATGAGAAAGAATTCTGAAGATGGTCATTTGGCAGGATACTGCAAGCATGACTTCCCGACACTTCTTGTGAGATCAGAAATTGCTGATGATTTGTAAATTGATATACTTGTGAGCATCTTTGAAGACGGATAGGTCTCGGCCTTGAGTGCCCCAGAATGCTGAGTTCTCGAAGAGCTTGGATCAATAGGGATTGTTGATCTTTGAAGATGACATGCCCCAATGTTTGGAACTCTGAAAAATGGAAAACCCCTGATGGTGATCAGCTCTTGAAGAGATGGCTTGTCACTGGTGGGATAACTTCGCAGATGATGAAGAAATTCTTCAACTGCTGAAATTCTCTTGATGTGAAGTGCTAAACTTGTAGATGAAATTGTCTTCTTACAATGGTAATTTTAATGCGATGATTATGCAAAACTTTTGAAAGTAAATCATTTATTGAAATGAAATTGCTATAAACAAAAGGTAAATCCTGATGAGGATGCAATGATAATTTGAAATTCAAGATGTGAAAAGAATGATGTGATAACGTGGTATCAACACCAATGAATTTAGCAAACATTGAGGAGTCAGGTTAACGCAACCTTGCTTTAGTATGCTTTCAAAAGAAACCTTGATTCAATTAGGTCTTTTGAATGTTGTATCGTGGTCTGGTTTAAGAAACAAAAGATATAAGGCCCAAATTTTGATTTGTACCCAACCCATTCTTTGTGATATTCTCCAATTCCTATGTTTAGTTATTTGATTGATTCAACTTCCAAGAGGAATTGCAAATGACGACGTGGTGTCTTGAGAACCAATTCCATTTGAGGTGGCAGTCACCTATTCTTCTTTGGAAGTCACACAAGCTTATTCTTGATTTGCATTTGTTGAGATCTTTGGGGATCTTTTCTTTTTTATTATTCTTTTTTCTTCTTTTTTTTTGGTTCGTCACTTTTGTATTTGAACAACTTGGGAGACAATTATTTGATTGATGTGAGAATTTGATGGTTGTGACTGCCATATTGATGGTTCTTTGAGGAACAACCATTGTAAGCTTTGAATTCTGCACTTCTTCGACATTGTGTATGGAAGAGAATACGGTTGAACCTTTATGAAGGTAATCTGGAATGATCCATGATAACATGATTCTCTTGGAAATCGAATGTATCAAATGCTTTAACTGAACTTCTACCCTGCCCCAGGTTAAGATTGAGGGTTTTAACTGTATGCAGAAAGAAACTCCTACTTCTAAGCTCGAAGGGGTTAATGAGGGATTATCTTCCTTATATCCACTGTTTGGGAATTTGAAGCAATGCATGTATATCATCAGCAAAGTCTTATTTGAAAGCATACTGTTGAAAATTGGGTATTCGTTCATCATCATCCTCCCTCCAATGTTTGCTTAAACAAAAAGAAAGTGAGGTGGAAATAAAAGCAATATTGTTTTTTGTGATTTTGAGTGATAGCAAAGAAATAAAATCGAGAGAACATGACATGATTAATTCAAAAGATGCAATGCTCATTTCATTAAAATTACGATTAAAGATAACAAAGTTCAAATGCAAACTAAAATATTACAAACAAGAAAATTGCAACCTGAAATAATAAAAGGCCTAATGACTATCAGTAGCAAGGATGAGCTTTCCCGTCTGATAACTGGATTTAGGAGAGTCGCTTGTGTCTTGGCGCTGCTCATGGAAAGGGATTGGCGATCACTTGAGGGACGTCCGCAAAAATGAGTACTTTCTTATCAATCAGATCTTGAACTTTTTCCTTTAAAACCTTGCAGTCTTCAATTGAATGACCTGCCACGCCACTGTGAAAATCACACTTGACATTAGGGTTGTACCCTGCAGGAAAATTTGATGTCTTAGGCTGAGTAGGTCTGGGTTCTATTGCCTTTGAACTGACCAAGTATGGCCACAATTGAGAGTAGGTCATTGGAAGTGGATCAATACGGCGAGCCTCATTCTGCTGGTAGCGGGGGCTCTATTCTGCTGTTGGTTATGATTCTGAGGAGCGTTTTGCTGAGCATTCTGCTGAGTAACCCGAGGAGCATTCGGGAGTGTAACCATCCTGTTATAAATTTTCCCACTTATTTCTCAAGACACTCCACATCTCCATACTCAAGAATTTCTCAAGGGTTGACCAGATGAACCTTCTCCTAAGCAGTCAACCCACAACTAGGGTTTTGATTCCCTCAAGTCAAAGATGATTTCTAATGCTCCAAGTGGTCATCATACCTCCTCATATGCCTCAAGGTATCACCATGTCAAGTTTCAAGCCTCAGAACTCAGTTTTGCTCAGTCAATTGCTTAGATGATTGAAAATTAGTTGTATTGGATAAAAAAGTCAACTATGGTCAACATACAGTCAAACTTCATCATTTTTGGTCAACATCAAGAATTTGAAGTCACATTCATCATTTGATCAAGGGTTGATCATGATTCATCAAGAAAACTCAAGATTTGATCAAAAGTCAAAGTTTCCAAATTAGGGTTTCTTGACAAAAAGTCAACAGAACTTTCACCAGACATAACTTTCACATACTTTATCAGAAATTTTTCCACCAAAGCAACTTACAGCCAGATTTTTGCTTCAATTCAAGCCAAACAAAGCATTTCATCACGTTCCTTGGTGTTCTTTGAAGCATTCCAGCTATCTACAATCGATCCATACATCCAAAATTGCAAAAACGCGATCACGATTTACCTCTTGTTTTTCAATTTCAATTTCACATATTCATGCATTGTTAATTGAATTTGATCATATATTTGTGTTTGTATTTATGTTTTGATGCTTTCTGGGTCGTTTAATTAAATCTAAGATGCAAGAGTCATGAGTTGGCATGGTTAGGGTTCCAAGCTTCTAATCAGGGTTTTTCGATTTAGGGAAAATTGGACCAAACCAAGGACATATTCATGATCAGGAGCTTGATTGCAATCGAACCATGGTCTCATAATGGATTTATATTGCATATCCTTGATTTTTGAAAATTGCAGGTACTATAGTGACAGATGGAGCCATGGGTATAGGTTTTAGCAACGAAACCTGTCTGTAGGTAAAAGTCTGAAAATTCAAACGGGGACGACGGCCCCCAGCGCACGTTTTTTTAAATATATTTTAAATTTTTGTTTTAATATATATTTATTCCATGACAACTAATGCACTCAGTTCAGATGACAAGGGAAGTGCGCGTATGACCTTAGGGGCCAGGGTTTGATCCCTGGCTACCCCATATATTTTATCACTTTGCAAAACTAACATATTTTCTATTTTCTTATTTATTTTCAATTTTAATTCTTTTAAACTATTTTCTAAAATACTCAAAAAATCACAAAAATATTTTTTATTTTTAGAATTAGGTTTTCAAAATACTTATTTTATTTTTGACATGAAAAAAATATTTTTTTCCCTTTTATTTTAATTAATTGTTTAACTAACCATAAAATTAGACTTTAATTATTTTTCTCAAATAAAATTGATCTAAAAAATTCACAAAAAATATTTTCTTTCTTTCAAATAGATTTACTAACCCTGAAATATTTTTCTAACATAAAAAAAAAATTTTTTTTACTAACATTATTTTCTTTTATTTCAATTTAATCCTTTCCGCAATATGTTTCTGATTATTATAACTGCTCACAAGTTGTAATAGCATAGATTTACAATTCCTCGCACATTTTTCACTATTATGTAACTGCTCATGGGATGTAATAGTTTAACTAGGGCTTTACTTTCCGCATTTTATTTTCTGCACCTCCTATTTTGTAACTGCCCCAAAGCCATGTAATAGCGTAGGACATTTACTTTCCGCACTTTACTTTTTGTGCCCTATAACGGTATATATTTAATTGCTAGTAACTAGGGTTTGTATGGCAAGACTAAAAGCAAACTTAGACAACCCTAATTTCCAAGATTAAATATCTAAACTTAACCAAATCATACAATTCAACTAAGATAATACCAATAATAGTCCAGTTCACACATTCAACATTGTTGACATTTAACTTTAAAGTTAATTATTTATAAATTGCCTAAAAAGGATTTAAATTTATAAACAAGGCTCACAATAATTTTGAGAAACAACATATTTTTTTGAGAGAGAAATCTCTCACAAATTACTTTTCTTATAGTAAATGTTTGGGTTAAATATATAAACCTCCTGTAATGTTAGCAAATTCTCATTTTAGACCCTGGTAATGTTTTTTTTTTTTTGAATCGCCCCCTTGAAATGTTAAAATTCTAAGTCTTTTGCCCCTAGGCGAAAATTTTACCCCCTCGTAAAATATATTTTTTGCTTTACCCTCCTCGGTTCGCTCCATTTTTACACGCTTAGGAGGGTACCCAAAAATCATAGGGGGGTAATTGGAAAAAATAATTTTACAGGGGTCTAATGCGAATCTCGCTAACATTAGAGGGGATTTATATATTTAACCCTAAATGTTTTAAGAGTTTAAGAGTATAAAATAGTTTTATATTGTTGTCTAATAAAAATTTATCACTAAACTACATTATTATTACTAACTTAAAAATTACAATTTAATTTAACAAAATACATAACAATGATGATTAATTAAAGAGTTAAATATGTTTTTGATCCTTATATAATTACTAAAGTTTCTTTTTGATCCTTATAAAAAATTAAATGTTTTAGTTTTTAAAAAATTATTATGCATGTAGTTTTAGTCATTCCTGTTAAACTAATGTGTATTTTGTGTACATGTTTATAACGTTATAAAAAGTTACTGGAATAAAAAGAAATCAAAAATTGATTTCTAAATTTCCTAAAAAGGATTTAAATCTTTAAACAAGACTCACAATAATTTCAAAAAACAAAATATAGTTTCAATTTTTTTCTCATAAATTATTTTTTATAGTAAATGTTTTAAAAGTGAGAATTTCTTACCCCACACCATGTGGGAAAATTAAACCATATCGCCTAGTTCCTTTGGAGTGGGTCGTATGTGTAGGCATACATCTTATCTTCAGTATAACTCATAACATATGATCAATCCGAGATGTGGGAGAAGTGATGTAGGATCCATCCCTGAAATAACAAAATTAAATAGTTAGTTCCAATATCAAAATAATTAATAAAGGCCACAAAGATAAAGGATTTATACCGTCATGAGTGACATGCTGTCGGTCATCTGCTTCGAATTCTACTTAATTGCTTCATCCAACTTGGTACACAAGTAAAATAAGCAAGCATCCCCTCAATTCCACTGGCTGATCGTCTCACAATCATCAAAGTACCGCAGGTACATGATATCGGTGTAAGTGGCACCGGTGTCTACAAAAATATGTGTGCCAACAAGGTACAAAAGGTATGCTCTCATGGAAAACCCCCTGTGAATGGTAACCTTCTCGGGATCACCATCATCTTGTCGTGCATGCCTAATCTCATCCGCGGACACCGCAGCCAAATAAATATACCAGACGTGGAAACCACGGGTCTTATCAATCTCTCAGACCACTCTCATAGGTAACTCCCAGCTTTTGAACCAACAAACCCAACGCCTCCTCTTTGCCGATCATATCATGATCCAATAAAGTCCCTCTAATAAGCAGATGAAGCAGACACGCGACATTGTCGAGTGTGATCGTCATGTCACCATGTGATAGATGAAACGAAGGTGTCTCATGGTTCCACCTCCCAATAAAAGTGTTGATCATACCTCAGTTGACCATGCTGTATCGACATAGAGCCAAATCTTTCAAGATTATAAGTCGTAAAAGCTCATCAAACCATGGATCAGCAGACGACACAAGTTTAATGATCTTATGCTCATGGCTAATGACCTTGAGCGCAACACGTTCATGCATAATAAAATTCAAGTCAAAATTCATAATATAATTCACAATGAATTTCATAATAGAAATAAAAGTTCAAAATTTACACCTGTCTGTCGCAGATATATCTAGCAACATGGTTGGGATAAAGAAGCATAAGTGATAAATTAGACGCTCCTCCTCCAAAATCCCGAGGGGCCGCAGGTGCGGCCTCGGGTCTCGCCTCAGGTTCCTGGGATAACCGAGGAACCACCTCAGGTGGCGTCTAGGACTGAGGATGTGATGATTCCTAGGCCTCAAGTGTCGATTGGGTACTGGATGTGGATCTCGCCTCAAATACACTAGATGAGGAAGTGCATCTGCGGGAGGACGGGGGTGGCAAAGGATGAACAGGAGAGTCCTTCCTATTGCAGGAGATCGACATTGAAGGAGTAGAAGCAGGCACACCAGAGGGTGAAGTTTTAGGTGGTGCATCCGTTACTGGTGGTGTAGAGGCAGGAGGAGTCTGGGTAGCCTGACTTCTTTCTCTCTACACAGAAGCATGTTGTGCAACCTTACCGTGCCTCAATCGTGACGATTTCTCATCCATATTTCCTATAGAGGCACAAAAAAATGTTAACATCAGGTCCAATGTACAAAACAAGTCCTAAAACAGACACAGACATAAACCGGAAGTACACTTCCGGTTTTGTTCTTGACAAAACTAGAAATTTCATTTTGGTTCCTGCTGCGATAATAGAAACAGCAAAAATGGCATCTCATTCCCCTCAATGAGCTCATAAAAAGGGCATTGGTCACGAAATTAACTTTAGAAACACATTTCTAATGACTCCTAATGTTGATAACAAGCTACAATATCACAATTTAAACCATAATTCACTAATTTTAGTAGAAATTACATAAACTCTAAAAATTTGAAAAAAAAACTTACTTGATTGATTGGTGTTGATTTTTCTTGATTGATTGCATTAGAATGCTATATTTAACCACTACTTGATGATTTTTGATGATTTTTTTTAATCAAATATGTAATAAGGGTTTGAAAGAGTTTGAGAGAGTTTTATGTGTTATTTTGAAAATGGTTACTGTAATGAGACATGACGCCATTTAGTGCGTCCAGGAACTAGAAGTATACTTACAATTTGCACCAACATAATTCATGTATAGTATAGTGCGAACCAGAAACATACTTCTGATTTTGAGGGGCACTTATGGAATTTCACATGGTGCGTAAGAAGATCATGCGGTGGATTAAGAAATTCACTTAAAAGTTTAATGGTTATTTAGTTTTACAGTGTGGTCTAATAAATACATAGTGGTGATTAATTATCAGCATAAAATTATTTTACTATAAAATATAATTGAAATACACAAACGGTGTAAAAACGTTTTACACTATTAATAAATCATAATCGTTGATTCATTTGAAAAATTTGACTTTAATTTTAATTTATTTTAAAATATTACATTTTAATGGTTTTGATGCATGATTGATGTAAAAAAATGGGTTAATAGCTATTTCCCCCTGTCATATTAGCGAATTTTGGAAAACACCCCGTAAAAATATTTAGATTCAATCCCTAACATATTTGGATGCAGTTGTTTTGGCCCTTATACCCATCCAGTCAACAGAATCTTTAATATTTTAATGTTTTTTTAAAAAATAATAATGCCTTAATTTAGGCATACGTGGCAGGGTAAGAAAAGTAAACATGTAGTAAAAACCCAAATTTGTGATTAGTGAAAACTTAATCCCTAAATCAAAAATAGGTTAAATAACCCTAATTCTATTATATTCTTCCCCTTTCCACAAAGACAATCATCTTCTTCTTGCTACAAACATCACCGTCGGCCACTGAAGGTCTATTATACATTATCTCTCTTATTTTTACTTCTACCTCTGTATATCGTGTTCATTCTTTCTTCTTCATCCTCATGGATGAAAGCTCAAACACAAATATTCTCTCAAATGGAAGAAAAAGTCTGAAATGCGGTCACGATCTCCCAATGAAAATGTTTGTTTCTAAATCAAGAGCAAACTCAGGGAGAAAATACTAGAAGTGCAAGCACTGGGGGGTTAGATTTCATGTTTTTTATTTATATTTCATTTGAGTTACTGGAAGTTACATTGAGTTCACGTTTATAATGTTATTTTGTATTTGCAGAAAGAAGAGGATTGTGAGTTGTTTCTATGGGACGATGAGTATTATGGAGCTGAAGAAATAAAGGAAACCCTTAAAGTTAAAGATGGATCCTGTAAGCATGACATGATGTTAGAGAATGTCAAGCATATCATGAAGGATATAGAAGCCTTGAAGAAAACCATTCACAACACTAGGAGGGAAATTAAAGTTGTGATAATTGTTGTTGTTTTTTTACTAGTTGTTTCATGTTATAGGTTTAGGAAGAATGTAAATTGTTTAATGATGTATTTGGTTTGTTGGATTTGTTTAATGTTGTTCAAGGTTCAAAGAAATTGGATGTAGTAAAATGATGTACCTTCTTCAAAGTTTTCACTGCTACAAAATGTTGTTTTGTAATGTTTATTACATATTCCATAACAGTTTGACATAACAGTCCAATATTTTTAAGGCATAACAGTCCAATGTGATATTCCATAACAGTTTGACATAAGAAGTATAATAAGACATAGTTACTCAATTTGGACATAGTATATCAAGTATAACATGCAACAATATGATATTCCATAACAGGTCATTCTCAAATAAAATTCCATAACAGTTTGCACATTCAAATTATGCACTAACAAGTGCTTACAAAATAACCTAAATAGCATCCAAAATATGCAATATCGTGTGCTTACAACATAACCTAAACAACGTCCATAATATGCACTAAAAAGTGCTTACAAAATAACCTAAATAGTATCCAAAATATGCACTATCATGTGATTACAAAATAACCTATACAACATCCATAATATGCACTAAAAATGCTTACAATTCCTACATCACTGGGACATTTTACGTTCTATTTCTGCCCATGATCTCAATTTCCCTTTCTTTCCCTTTTTTTGGTTTGTTTAGTGATGGCACAAAATCTGGGGTGGGATTGCATACTTGGGACATTACCTCTTGGTTCAACATAGCTTCAATGGCAACATCAATTTCTAGATCATCAAAGTTGTCAGCAGGTGCATTCCCATCACGTGTAGCAAGTTCATTTGCAGCAGGTGCACTTGCAGCAGGTGCATTTATAGCAGGTGCACTTCCATCATGTGCAGTTGCATCATTTGCATTTTCATCATGTGTATCAGGTGCTTTTTCATCATGGGCATTTTCCTTGGTTCTAGGGGTCTTTCTCTGGAAAAAATAAACATATTAGACATAAAATGCAGTAAAAAAAAAGGATTAAATTATACAAAGTTATACCTTTCTTTTGAGTGCATTATGGTTTTGTTCCTTGCTTTTGCATTTCCTCGAGTTATGACCAGACTGGTCATACTTGGTGCATATGTATGATATACCAGGACTCCTCATTCTTGTACCTGACTCATCTTGCTCCCTAAACCTCAACTTCTTTGGCCTGCCTAGTCCTTTCTTGTACATGGGTGGAAGCATGTCCTCTACATCAACTGATGACCACATGTCCATACCATTTATGGGGCTAACATTATGCTCATAGCATCTTTGATATGCTTCTCTAGTGTAACAATTATCCACTTATAACTCTAGAGTTAGGCTTTGATAACTCATAGCAGCCACAACATGCCTACATGGTATACCAACTAGTTCCCAAAATCCACATGCACATGTTTTTTTTTCCAATGTCAACTATGAACTGTTGGTCATTGAATTGGTGGTTAACCTGCCAGATATTACCCATACTCCAAGTAGGGAGCCAATTACCACCCAAAGAGACTTCCTTGTCAAGTCTCTTCCTAGGCATAGGCATGATATTGTGTTTCCACTTGCTTAGTTTTTCTAAATTAATAACAACCCTATTCATCAAATAGTTTATAATCCACTCACACATTGTGAGGATAGGTTTGTCCCTAACTTGTAATATTTTACTATTAAATGATTCACTCAACTTGTTCATCAATACATCACATTTTGGATATAAGGAAAAAGACTGCTTACACCACAACTTTGTTGGAACTCCCATTAGCCATTCCCATGCCTTTTTGTCAAGGACCCTCAAGGCATTCATCTTTTTCTCCCATCCTTGTAGATAAGTTGATTTTGCAGCTCTCATTAGCAGATCCTTATAGCTTCACCTCCACGAAACTTCTTAAAATTTGCATAAAGATATCTGAGGTATATTCGATGCTCAATATGCTCAAACATTTCCTCTAACACAGCTACTAATCCCTGCATTTACAGAAAGATAACACACAAAATATTAGATGAGAAAAATACAGATGTTTATTTTAAATGAGAAAATAAAGACCAAACCTTTTGTTGGTCTGATATAAACACATATTTCCTCTCGACACCAACATCTTCCATAAGTAACTCCAAAAATCATCTCCAGTTTTCTTTTGTTTTAGTTTCTACAACTCCGAAAGCCAAGGGAAAATACTGATCGTTAGGGTCCCTAGCAACAACCACTAAGAGTTGACCTCCATAATTTGACTTAAGATGACAGCCATCTACACCAATGAAAGGCCTACAACCATTAACAAATCCTTTCTTGCATCCATCAAAACAGAAGTAAAACTTAGAAATCTTGGTTGAATAGTAGGCAATGGTCTCTCAACATCAATTTTGATTGTATTCCCAGGACAATGTTTTTTAAGCTCAGCTGCATACCTCCACAACATAGTGTATTGTCTTGTTGCATCTCCTTCAACTATTTTTTCAGCCAAGCATTGTGCTCTCCACGCTTTTCCTTTGGTGATACCCACAATATATTTCATCCTCACCTCAGACATTATTTTAGACACCTTAACCTTACCCATAAACTTCCTTTTTTCCACCACTAGTTTGGATACCCATTTTGAATTGGCTGATTTGTTATTTAAAACCCTAGCACAACTATGTGACCCCACCAATGTCTTTATTTGGTATGTGTGCCTGTCACCAACTTTACTACACAAAACCAAAAAACCACACTTGGCCTTACACTTTACCCTAACCCTATAACATTCATTTTTAACAAAGTTTATCTCTCTCCCATTGAGAACAGACCATTCCCTAATAGCATATTTGAACTTAACCAACGAACAAAATTCCATGCCTAACTTGTATTTAAAGTCTTTGTTCATCAACTCAGCTCTAAACTTCTCATACCTTGGATTCTTTTCATCACCACCCTCTTCAAGATCAGAGCTATCCAATTCCTCACTGCAATACTCAACATCATCTTTCTCTGGTTCATAATTGGGATTACTTCTCGAGCTTGAACCAAACAGCTTAGCAGGTACCTTTACTTTGCCTTTGGGTGAGTGTAAGGGCACCTTTTTTTTTTCTTGCTAACACATTTCTTGTATGCAAAGGACTTGTCATTCAAAAGAACCCTTCTACTATCTTCAGGTAAGTCTACTTCCACTTGACTTTCATCACCATAACCTTCATTGTCTGTTGTTGTTCTTTCCTCTTCACTATCCTCAAATCCGATGCCTTCAACATCACTACCATCACTGCTGTCATCAGTTTCTTGCATAAGATTTGAAACATTTGGTTTGGAAACCTTGCTTACAATATCCTTAACATCGTGTTCAACCCATATATGGCCATTGACGTTTTTATCAAGGCAATGTGTGGCAATCTCCAACGCTTCTTTGTCATCACTCACATGGAAGTAACTTTCATCAACACCATGGATCTTCCTCCACAATCTGAACCCTTCAAAACCTCAATCCTTAACTAAACTGATGGCATCAAAGTAGCTCCATCTATTATGATCTTGCCCTTGAACAGTGGTTTCGTCCCCACACCTATAGAACACGAAACTGTCGTGCACAAATTGCCCACCATGATGAAAAATAACATTCATGACAACAACTTTGAAATTTAACAAAAAAAATTCAGCTTTAGGAACTACATCATTCATTTGGGACCACAACATTAAACATTATTTTAAAAAACGCACAAGACAAGGGGACATGTTTCGACAACAACATTAAAAAATTATTAAATAACATACTAAGATAAAGACTGGATTACTTCTTCAAGAATATTGTAGGGGTCCAGAATTCGCTAATATGACAGTGAGGAAATAACTATTAGAGTGCATTGCAATTAAACACTTTACTATGTACATTATATATTCTATTTTCTCTATTTAATGTGTGACAAATATTTTTGACTAAGAGCCTTAATTCTTGTAATGTTTCATTTATCCAATTACTATCCCTCTGTTTATTTTTCAACACTCAACAATGAGAGGCTGCGCACTATCGTTAACCACCAACACCATCATCAATCCCATTCCTTTTCTTCACATTGATGCTTCTCAACCTTCATTTCCATTCCCATCTCAATCTCTCACCATTCACAACCCAACACCCTCAACTTCACTCTCTATCCATCATCATCATCACCATCCATTCTCTCCAACTTTGCTCCATGCCCAACAACACCAGAACCAGCTACATGATGATAATGTTGAAGAAGAAGAAAGCTTTCAGATTCTAACATCTGTGAAAACTGATTACAATGATATCATGATTGTGGATACCCCTAATTCTAGAATGCTTCTCCTTGATTCATCTCGTACGTATACACTCTCTCCATCTCTTTCTGTTTTATTGCTTAATAAAGTTTCAAACTTTATGTCATAGTTGAACTTGAAGTGAAAATTATTCATTTTTATGTTGTTGTTGTAGATAATGTTCATAGCATTCTTTACAAGGACAGGAAATGGACTAATTCATACTGGGTATGTTACTGTTAACAGTTTTGTTTTGATTTTATCTGTGTTAATTGGTTTGCTTGAGTTTACAGGAGTTTATGGTTTGTGAAAATTTGTTGGCGTAACTGAATAAGCCTATTAACAATAATGCTGATAATGGCCTTACTGGTTAAGTTGTCAAATTGCCTTAGATTTTGGATTGAGTTTAATTCAACCTTATAAAACCGGCTTGCAATGTTAGGACTGCTTAAATTTTTATAAGCACTATTTAGAATTCATAGATGAGAAAATGCGAGCAGAGGAAGTGAAAATGAGAGAATCCGAGTCATATTGTACTTGTTATTGTTAAATACAATGAGGGTGATGCCGAGCTCGTGTGTGTCGCAAGAGGATGCATATGCTCTGATTATGTGAAATTAGTGAATGATCTCTCCAACTTTAGAGGTTGGGATATTTATAGATGGCCTTCTGGTCCAGGTAAGCGGGAGGAAGTGGTTCTCCCCTAATCTTTTCAACATGTACGTGGAAGTAGGGGGAGGACCGGGTCCTCCTTCAAAATTGGAGGGACAATTTCCTTCTTTACCGGAAGGACCAAAACCAAAACCAACTTTCTCCTTTTCTCCAGGCCCAATGAAGTTATCCCAATCCACATTGTTAAGAAATGTTGTTGGGCATAACTCAACCCTACAAAACCGGCTCATAGGGGAGGATTACCCCAATTATAAAGACATGTTCAGACCATATATTGTCCAATGTGAGACTCTTAACACATATTAATTTGAATGAATTGATAAAGAGAGAGTTATTCCAGAACAGGTATTTATAACTATTACCTAGTGTCAAGACAGTTTGAACTTTCGGGAGCTGTTACAGCTGCCTCAACAGAATCTGTTACTGACGAAGTAGCTAGACAAAGACACTTTGATAGGCTTAGAATGATGGCCTAAGGCCCAATCACAGAGTGAATACAATTGTACTAGTACAGCAGCTAGTATATTTCTAATAATAATATATAAGTTATAACTGATATATTTAGTAAAATTAAGGTATAGATGCAGTAATCATATATAAAGCTAATAAGGAACTTTTGTCTAGGGTTTGTGCCATTATGCCTAAAGTATCCTCACATTGTATAATGATTTTCATTATTATTCAAATTGGTTTTGTCTTGGTTATCATATTCCTTTGAGAATGAAGATACTCAAATTCAACTCCAGAAGTTTTTGCATTGATACTTACATGATAGATCTATTATTCATCTCAAGGTTTTTTGAACTTTTTGCATTAAACAGGACGAATTTGCGAGCTTGCCAGCCATTGTTCCAGAAGGCCCTATTGCTATCTTAGGTTTGGTAATTTCTTAATCTTAAGATAATGTTTATTGTCTTGGCGAGTTTATAAGGAATGGTATCCTTACATATCAATGATATTGTAACTTGTAAGTAAAAATATCATATACCGCTTTTTAAAACTTCAGGGTGGCGGAACTGCTGCTCATTTGATGCTTGAACTGTGGCCTTCGCTGCAACTTGAAGGATGGGAGATTGATGACATTGTAACATATTTCTGAGATAAACGTTTTGTTATCTTACTATGACATTTACACTTTGATTAGATCCATGACGCCGATGTTCTCACCCATTTTTTCTTTTCTTGGATAACCAAATATCTAGTTGATCGATAAAGCTAGAGATTACTTTGGTTTATCTGATCTGGAGAAGACAACAAAAGATGGTGGCATTCTAAACGTTCATATCGGCGATGTCTTCGTTCCCTCAGAGGATTTGCACAGAAGATATGCGGGTACGTTATTCTCATCGTATATTGTCTAGTTTTCCCCTGTAGACCTGTTTGGATTGACTTATTCGAGCTTATGATTTATGACATATGTTCAAAAACTGTTTTCACCTTATTTTCATAAATTCTCCAAGATAGTTTATGAAAACAGCTTATATATGTGAACGTTTTTCAGGAATTGTAGTTGACTTGTTCTCTGATGGAAAAGTTTTGCCTCAACTGCAAGAGGTATGTAGTAGTTTTCAACCTTAGAAATGATAACTCACTCTTTTTCTTGAGATCTAAGGAATGAAAGTGATAAAAACAAACTACTACTATCTCAAAGCATGGTTGCATTATCTTTCTTAGTTGTTTGTTTGTCTGGTAGGTTAGTACATGGTTGGAATTACGGGATAGATTGATGGTCAATGGCCGGTTTATGGTGAACTGTGGCGGCTTTGATGTGGATTCGAGTGCTGCATTTGGAAGTAGTAATCCAGAAAATTTATCAAATGATGAAGCATGGTTATTAAATGCAGCAATAAAAGCATTATCCAAAGCATTTCCGGGACAAGTAAGTTTCTATTGCTGTTTCTTCATCATTTCTTGCATTGCATTGTTATATTTGAGGAAGAACAATCTGTGTTTGCATTTCTCAGGTAAGTTGGAAGAGAATGCCGAAGAAAACCGGTGAGAATTTTATGGCACTTACAGGAGCTTTGCCTGATTTGAAATCTTGGTCTGCTGATGTTCCATCTCCTTTGAGCACAGGGGTGATGGACTGGAGACCATGTGGAATTGTGAAATCTTTACCACTTGATAGTTAAAGTGAAAATATGTTTTGTAGGGAAATATTGTTATTTCAACTTAGGGTATGAATGGACTTCAATAAGCAACTATAGTAACAATTTAGCCTTTAAAATTATAAGTCTGTGAAAATTTCATTTGTGAAATTAAGAAAAATTGCAAATGATATCTTAAATTCAAAATCATCAATCATATTAATCCTTTAGATCGGTCAGTTTAGCTTTTGAATTATAAGCTTGATTGTTTAACTTAGGATTCTCATTTTAATCTCCAATGCCCTCTGTGGAGTTTGACTTTAAAACATGTAGGGAAAGTTTTTCGAGAGCACTGTGTTAGGCAGGAAGGCAACCTCTGAAGTGTGGTGCGTTTCCAGAAAACACAGTGTGTTTGTCTTGACACCTATAAAACAGGTTTTCATCTCATTAATTTTGGATATGAAATTGCAAAGAAATTTTAGTGAGAGAAATTTAGAGATAGAGACATATTTCCATGACACATTGTAATAAGAATAGGAACATCTTTGAGGATATCTAAGGGGATTGAGAAATACTTATAAACACTTTTAGTTTCTATGATTAATATATTGAGTGTATAAGAGATTGAGAAATATTGAAGTAGAAATAGAATATGTTCTTATAATTTTGAAAGATTTGAAAGACTATTTTCTTGTAATCTATCGTGTAATATCTTGCAATAACTCTTGAGTTATAGTGGATTAGTGAGCCGTTCTTTTCTTAAGAGTGTGTCGTTTTGATCGAATTGGATAAACAAATTATATGTTTACTTGTCTTTATTTCTGCTTCTTCTTGTGATTTGCTTACACTATTTGAAAAATTTAACTTTTGCTTGAAGTCATTTATTTTCATTAATTTTCATTAATGTTTTTCTTTGTCTCACACACCAAAGGTCAAAGGTCTTGGTGTGTTTGATACATTAATCTATTTCACAGTAAGTAGTGTTCACCGGGGGCAAAGGAGTTAATTTTACAAGTGAGCATCATAAATTTTAAATGGGATATCGAGAATTTATCAAAAGAAAATGATTTTGAATTGCGGAAAATGAAGATGAAAACTAATTCAACAAAAATGTGTAGAAGCATTGAAAGTTGACACAATGATACCTACATGTCTATCATAACCAGAGAAGATGAGATGACGAGTAAGGTTAGACGTTCCACTATCTTCTACCTCAAAGATAGATCCCTAAGAGAAGTCACTAGGGAGAAGAATGTGGTTAAGATATGTGGTTCAAACTTGTAGCGTTACATATGACCAAGTCATTGGCTTATAAAATATGCATGAAACAATAATTATACTCATTTTGAATAGTGACGAACAAATCCATTGTGAAACAATTGACACAATTTTACATTATCATTGATGTTTTACAAAATATTGAGTTGAAGATTGATGATGATGACAAGGATATACTCTTTATTTAGCTCATAACTCATATCCTTTAAGCATTTCAAGAATGTCATTTTTTTTCTATAAGCTTGAATGAAGTCCATTCCAACTATAAGGACCAAGTAGCTATCAAAGATGAAATATTTGATGGTTGGTGATGTTGGTGAATACTTGAGAATCTTAATAGAAATATGAGTGAGAATAAAGGAAACCAAAAGAGAAAGGAATTCATGTTAAAGTCCATGTCCAAGATTTTTTATAAGTCGAAGTTAAATGCTCCACTTGTATTAAAATCGGCCAGTTTAAGAAGGATTGTCTAGAAAGAGGGATCAATATTGTGTTTTGATTGTGCTTTCGTTAGATGTGAATAGTTATGAGTGTTGGTACACTAGTAGTGAAGACTTTGGAGAAACATATATTTGAGTTATGGATTCAAGATGATCTTATCATATGTGCTTAAGAAAACAATACTTTGATACTTTAAACATGAAAGAAGGTAGATTTGTCCGATTCGATAACAATAACACTTGCAAAGTTCATGTATTGATACAATTAGGCTTATATTCTGTGATGATCGTTGACTATGAGTTCCTTCTAAACAATGTGGAGTGTGACCCCAAACTTAAGCAAAATTTACTGTCTAAAAGCATGTTCAATATTTAGGATATTTCACTAAAATTAAAAGCAGAGTGTTGAAAATTTTGTAGGGTGCATTGATTATAGTTAAAGGGTTTAAAATGCGTGATTTGTATATTTTAAATAGTTTCATTGTTATTTTTCATGCATCATTAGCTAATTAAGATTTTCATGAAAAAAAAACATGTTATGACATTTGAGATTATGACATGTTAATGAAAAAGATTTGGTTGAGCTAGAAAAACAAAGTCTTCTAGAAGGTGAGAAACTAAAGAAACTAGAATATAAGTTATGAAGGGATACCCATTATATAAGATGAATCATGAAAGATAAAAATTTATCATAAGAAAGGATATTACTTTTGATGAGAGTGATGTGAGAATGAAATGCAAATACCTAGAAGTGAAAGAATAAAAAACTATGGTGGTGAAAACTCAATTTGAGATGTAGGTTCCTACTAGTAATACCATATATAAGGAGAAAACTATGACTTCAACTTTTCGCTATAATGGGGGACCTACAATGAATCAAAATTATCATTTGACACATGATAAAGTAATAAATGAGATTGTACCGTCTTATAGGTATGATTATTTTGATCCTATTTATTATGCTTTGAATGTGGATGAAAGTTTACAAGGCTCGGAATCAAAGTCCCTCAAGGAAGCATTTAAAGACAAAGATAATCATAAATAGTTGAAGGCATTTAATGCATTCACTAATGAAGAATTGTATTTAGGAGCTTGTGAAACAATATAAGAAATAAAGGGTGGTTAGTTGAAAATGGATCTTCAAGAAGAAAGAATATATGTTAGCGATTGAATGATCAATGTTTAAGACAAGCATTATAGTAAAAAGGCTTACTTAGGTGAAAAAGACTTATTATAGTTAAATATTTTTACGTGAGATGAATTTTTTTTCTATAAGGGCACTTATGGAAATTGGGAATCAATATAATTTTGAGTTTAAATAGATGGACATCAAAACAATGTTCTTACATGTAGATCTTGAAGAGACAATCTACACATAAAAACTTGAAAGTTTTTTTTAAGATAGGTCTAAGGTATGTTTGTTGAAAAATATTTGTTTGAGTTGAAAAAAAGTTCAAGGCAATGATATCGTTGATTTGATCAATTTCTTCTTAAAAATGGTTTTGTGAAAAGTAGTTATGAAAATTGTGTATACATATTGGTAAAGAATGAGCACTGATTATATACCTTCTTCTATATATTGATGATACCTTGAGGGAAAGATCTAGAGGAGTAGAAATTAGTGAGCCTATGAAGAATTTGAATGGTGAATTTGAGATGAAAGATCTTGGTGAAGTTAATAGTGTCATAGGGATGGATACTTGTAGGAAATAGTGGAGAAGTTTAGAATGGAAGATGTAAAATCGTAAACAATCCTTTGGTTCATCCCACAAAGTTTTATTCATGCAATATCCTCAAACTAAAGAAGAAAAAAGAATGATGGAGAGTACTTTCTAAGTAAGTGGGGTTGAAAGCAACATGGATGGTGCATTTTGTAGTAGATTGGACTCAACATATGAATTTAGCATAGTAAATCATTTAATGGCCAATCATTGTGAAGTTTATTGGGGAGTTTTAAAATGGACACTGGAATATTGGAATGGTTCGTTAAATGGTGATTTAAAAAAATCAGCTCCAAAAGAAGACATTTTTGAGGGGTTTTTGAATTCAAAATGCATTAAATGTGGACACTAGAAAATCTACTTTATATGTTTTGTTTACATTGTTTGGAACGACTATAAGTTGAAATGTAAATCAATAACCAATAGCCACATTATCTACTACTCAAGTGAAATAGATTTTCCTTGTTGAAATGGTTAAGAAATCTATATGATTGAGAGGCGTGATTTAGGGAATAACTCATGAATGTGTGAAGATACATTATGATAGCCAAAGTGGGCTTCACTTGGTGAATTATAAAGTGTATCATGGGGGAATAAAATACATTAACATTCATTTTATTTCATGAGAAACACGATTGAGTCGAAATAAATTATGGTTTAATTTGTAAATATTTTTATAAATATTCTGTGAGCTTTAAAGTATCTCTTGATTCTCCGTTAAAACCTATTCCTGAAAGATACATACCGTCGACAAGTGTGGCTAAGAGTATGGTGGAGATTGACCTCTAGGAGAAAAGTACAAGAAAGTTTAAGGAAGGGATGAAGAGTACATCGGGGAAGGGTATTTCGTTCAGTGATATCATGGCTGGGAAGATTGGGCATAACATGGAAGAGGATAACGATGGTGGGATGGGAGAGAATGAAAGGTATGAAGAGGAGTATGGTGAAATTCAGGTGGAGGAAGAATTCATAGGAGGGTATGAATGTCCAAATTTTATCTTCTCGAAGAAGGAGGAGGAGAGAATCCAAAATCCTTGGAGAAGAGGTGTAATAGTGAAGTTGTTGGGGAGAAGAATCAGGTACAAAGCTCTTGAGAATAGGCTGAATCAAATCTAGATGCATAAAGGAGTCATTACTATCATTGATCTTAGTAATGACTAATATCTTGTGGCCTTTTCTCATGAAGATGATAAGAAGGCGGTGATGGTGAATGGCCCGTGGTTTATCTATGATCACTACCTGACGGCTAAGGATTGGAGACCTAATTTGAAATCTGAAACGGACACAATAGATGAAGTTGCAGTTTGGGTCAGAATATCGATCTTCCGATAGAATACTATGATGCTAGGGATCTCTCAGTCTTTGGCGATCGAATAGGGCGTACTATAAAAGTGGAAAACACTACCTTTAAACAGTAAAGGGGAAAATACGTTCGAATCTGTGTAACTATGAACTTGTCTAAACCCTTGCTTGCACAACTAAAGGTACATGGAAACATATATTGGATAGAGTATAAAGGTCTTCATCTACTATGTCTGTTATGTGGGCGGTATGGTCACTATAAAGAAAATTTCCAGTTAGTGATCAAAGGGAAAAACAAGGTGGGGGAAAGTAGTATCTATGGTGGAAAAATGATAACTGATGGAGACACTAGGAGAAGGAACAATCATACAGAGTTTGGTATGGAGGATGGGCCATGGAAAATAGTTCAGAAGCAAAACAGAGGGAGGAAGACGATGGAGGGGCGGAGGAACAATGAGGCTATCGAAACTGACAAAATAGTTAGAAGTGGAGGGATTTTATTTTTGAAAAATAAAAGGAATATTAGTAATGAGGATATCATTAAGTCTGTGACGGTAATAGGAATTGATGGTGGGTTAATCAAAGGGAATACTGAGAGTAAAAAATTAGGGCATGGAAATATGAGATAAAATCTTAACAGTAATAATAAAAATAAGAATTCCAATTTATCAACACGTGGGGGTATACAATTAAAAGACAAAAAAAGTGGCATTAATAGATCATGAGTGGAGAGTATATTTGGGAAATTCCAACCTGGGGACACAAAGGAGGCTGAAACATATGGCACTTTTAACTTAACAAGGAGAGATAAGAGTGAGAAAGCAGGAGACAAAGTGGATAAGCCTAGAACTGTGGATGAAACTAATGGAGAGATGTTATTAGCTAGTAACCATGCAAAAAAGAAAGAGACAATTAATATAGATAAACCACCTGACTCAAACATGCAAACTAGAAAGGACATGGTTTTTTTTTCATTTGGGAGCTCTCAAACCTGTATCTTAACAAATGAGACCTAAGGGGTTATGAGTGTAGCTAATTTAGACGCTTTGGAGGGAAGCGTTAATATGGTCAATGAAACCTTGAATGAGTCAAAAGAGTGAGACCTGTTTCTACTATGTGCATGTGCTTTCTCTCAACAGAGCCATTATGATGAGATGTGTGAGCACAAGTCAGTCTATGACTAATTCCAAGTTCTTCCAGATGATTAGTAAATGGTCTGAAGTCTCCCCCAAAGTCTGACTGAAAAGATTTGATAGTGCCAAATTGAGTCAAAACAAACTGATGAAAGAGTTTGAAAGCATGTAAGGCTTAAAACTTTTGTTTCAAAAAGTAAAGCAAAGTGTATCTTGTATGACCATCCACAAAGGCAATATAGTACCTAAATCCAAAAACAAAAGGATTTGGGGAGGGTCCCCATAGGTCTGTATATATCATGTCAAAGGCCTTATTATATACAGTTTTAGTAAGAGGAACATGTAACCTATGTGATTTACCAATATGACTAGAGGAACAAAATTCAGCATTGTGTTTATTAGAAATAGAAATATTACAGGACTTAATAGCTGAAGTAATAGAATTGTAATTAGCATAAACAAATCGATGATGCCAAAGTACATTGTCATTACATTTATTAGGAATTTGCAGAACTGAATTAGAAACTACAAAAGTTTGTATAGCAGTATTAATCCTAGGAGATCTATTAGGACTTTGACACATAGCAGGCGCGAACTGTAGTTGAGGAAAGCAATATAGACCACTAGCATCTAGCACTCCTTCAACAAGAACTTGTTTAGAAGCTTGGAATTTAATATATCACTTGTCAGATAGAAATTCAAAGCAAACTTTGTTATCAGTTGAGAACTTTGAGACTGAAAGCAAATTTCTGGTAATGGATGACACATGTAACACATTAGACAAGTTCAGTGTATGTTTAGAATTACGAGGTGAGTAGAATTTTATAGAAACTAAAAAATTGATGGTCAAGGTTTGACCATTACCAACAAAAGTACAATTAGAACTAGTATAAGTCTTTTTGAACTTTAACCAACAATCATAGGGAGTAAGATGATGCGAAGCACCTAAATCTGCAAACCAAGCTTGAGACTCCATTTTAGACGGAAGAGAATATTCTTGTGTGTAGGGACTTGGCATGCCTATGGTTGCCATCATAGCTACAACTTTGGAGCTTCGAGCAGTGTCTTGAACTGATTCTTGGTTTTGAGCAAAGCTTGACTGTTGAGCATCAGAATTCGAGGGCATGAAGTTCTCATCAAACCTGTGCCAGCAGGAAGAGACAACATGTCCATACTTGCCACAGAGCTGACAAGTTGGACGATTTCCAGTGGTACCTGCAATTGTTCTTCCTCTGCCACGACTGCGACCACGGTTGAATTTCTGATTTCTGCCACAATTTGTTGTGTAAGAGCCTCTGAAGCCTTTTCCCCTCTGATTAGAGTGAGCAATGTTGGCAGACACAGTGGTAGCAGCTAGCTCCTGACGAAACTTGTCGAGCTGAGCTTCTTGCACATACAACAGTGCCTCAACATCACACAGTGAGGGTGGAACAGGGCAGCCATACATCTGCATTACAAATGGACTGTACTCCTTAGGGAGTCCATTCAAGATCGAATCAATTTGATCTTGTTCAGTAATGAAATCATCAACAGCAAGAAGAGAATTAGCAATGGCTTTTATACGAAGCACAAACTCTACCACAATCTTGTTACCTTTCTTGGTGGACTTCAATTCAACACGCAATTGACAGACGCGTGCCTTCATCTGTGCATTGAAATACTGATGAATCTTATCCCACGCCTCATAGGCATGCTTACAAGCAAGAACCCTAGGTATAACAGACTCAGAGATGGTGGAAAGCAACCAGATGAAAACTGCTTGATCTTGAACGATCCAAGCATCATATTCTTCAAAGAATGTACCAGTGACACGGTCTTGATCAGTTTTGAATTTCTGCGAAATCTGTGGATTCACAACCAGTTTGTGCATCTTCTCTGTGAGAATTACTCCTTTCACTTGCTGGTTCCATATCAGATAGTTGTTTTCTTGAAGTTTGATGGAGATTTTTGGACCGAACGTGTTATTGGACTTTTGTGAAGCAAACACTGTGGAAACTTCTTGATCTTTGATCACGGATTCGTTGTTGTTTTTAGACGACGCCATGGATGAGTCTTGCAGAGAAGGAACCTTTGGATGCTTAGCTCAGCTAGAGGCGAGAATCATAGGTGACGTTGGTTTGCGGAAGCGTAGAAGATTGGAACGCGATTGATACCATGTTAAAACACAACATTCTCCATGAATCTTTGATGCAAGTGGAGAAGATGATAACTTTCTTTACTGTGTAAGAAGTTTCTATTAACCAACATACCAACCAATGTAACAGTAGGCAGCATATATACGGGGGGTCCATAACAGAAATAGTTATGGATCAAACAGAAAATAAGAGAGTGAGCCTAGCACTTCTATCAAACTAAGCCCAATGAACTAAACACACATAAAGTCCATATATTTATTTCTAACATTGTACTAAAAACGTAAAAAAAAATCTTTAAATATTATAGAATAGTGAAACATACGTTGGCCATTGTCATGATATGTAAAATCTACAACTTCGAGTTTAAAGTACATAAACTTCTTTGAAACTATATTTTTTATAAACAAAATGGAATTAATGACGAGTATAGGGATAGTTCAACCCATTACGAAAGAGAGAAAAGAAAATACAAATTACAACTTATGTAAACACAATAAAGATCTTGTTCACCCAACTTAACTTTAGTTTTAAAGCAAAAAATTAAAAAAAGATAAATCTTTATTTGAAAAATACAAAAGTTTCTCAAAACTAGTAAAAACTTCAAATTCAATATGCATGTTATCAATTTTGAATTTGATAAAATGTAATTCGAATTTTAAATTAAAATTTTAAATGCACTTGTTAGAAGTGGAAATTTTCACAATTAACCATATTAGCACATATATAATTCAATTATGTTCATTCCAAATAGCATGAACTAGCAAGAGCATGCACCCTATCCTTAATGAAGTAGTGCATTTAGATCTTACGCTAAACCAAGCATATGTGAGATTCCCATATATATCCTAATGTTTATGCAGGGTTCGTAAAGGTAACGGCACCAACACTAGGAAGCAAGATGCATGTGTATAATATTACTACTATATATAGTATAATATGTACGTGTATATCAAATAGGTACGTAGTTATTGATTTAAAGATGAAGTCGCAATTATAATGATTTTAAGTCATTCATTACATTCATCTACGTGATTGACCAGCCAAGTAGCTAGGTAGCACAAATAATGTGAATCATTAACATTTCTCATGTGAAATATTACGAGGTTGCGTGGGAATCCATTTGGTGTGTATTGAACTGAAACATTGAAATTTAGATCTGGTTTTGCATCCTTTTTGTTAGGACCATTTATATAACCAAGACGTTGAATTGTGTATTTTTTTTGTAGGATTGGCACGTGTATTTAGCCACGGACTAGAAGGAATTTTGCTTTCCCTTTATATCCTTATTCGTATACAAGTCTTATGATTTTGTGCTATTCTGTAGAAAAATCAAGTATTACTATTTTGTGTTATTTTGTTGAATATATATGGTGTCATATTATTATAGTCGTTGGATATATACAAGCTTGTCTCTTTTTCATATGATTTAACGGGTTTTCTTTTTTAAGGCTAATTGTCTCTTTTTCATATGATTTAATGGGTTAATTGTCTCTTTTTCATATGATTTAATGGGTTAATTGTCTCTTAAGGCTAATTGTCTCTTTTTCATATGATTTAATGGGTTTTCTTTTTTAAAAATATCCAAAATAATATATATTAAAGAAAAAGAGAATCTTTAAAATATACTAACACTACTATACAAAATACATTTCACCTTGGTTTAGATAGAAATTTTACCTCAACTTGAAAAGGCTAGTTGGTTTAGATAGAAATTTTACCTCAACTTGAAAAGGCTAGTAACATATGGGTCATGAATGTTAGAATAATAATATAAATGTGAATAAGATGGTAAATAGTTTCACATTGAATATGAATGTGGTGACTTGAATATTTATAAGTGGGAGAATCCAATCATCTATCACCTTAAGGTTTTACGTGGATATGTGATGTGTCTCTCACAAAAGGTGTGTTCCAAGTGTAAAATACTCCCTCCTCAAGTGGATATTCTTTTATCCATATATACTTGTACCGCCGTTGACACTTTGCAACAAGACACCACTTCATGATACCATTTGTTGAGGAGAGTTACTAGGGAGCATTGATATGTGTAGGAATAGGCACCTTTGTGATAGACACACCATGAGCTTCCTATGTATTTCGATACAAGTAAGTCGTTTCTTTTCACGAAACCAACGGCTCGTGATACCATTTGTTAAGGAGAGTTACTAGGGAGCACTGATATGTGTAGGAATAGGCACCTTTGTGATTGACACACCATGAGCATTTGGTTCAAGAAAAAAGACCGACTGATTTGTATAAAAATGCCCAAGAAGAGGTGTCGTTGCCCAAGAAGAGGTAATGGCAGATAAATGCTCAAGAAGAGGTGTTTTGTTGCCCAAGAAGGTAACGGAGGATACAAGTTTTAGAATAATAATACAAGTGTGAGTAAGTGGACAAATAATCACTCATTTCAAAGGAATGTGGTGACTTGAACATTTATAAGTGGAAGAACTCACTCACTTATCAACTTAAGGTTTTAGGTGGATATGTGGTGTGTCTCTCACAAAAAGGTGTGTCCCAAGTGTAAAATACTCCCTCATTAGAATTCCCCTAACACTAAAAAGTATGTCATTCTCCTTGGAAGGACTTCCAACGAAGAAAAAAGTGGCACTAGTCCATCTTTTAGATTTTAAAAACTGAAAGAAAGAAAATGCGCCAAATTTCATGTCGGTTTTTAATAATACCTGAGGGATAATATATTGTTTTTATTTTAAATTTTAACCTATTTTTTTTCTTTTCAATATGCAAAACATCAAATTTGTTAATAAATTCTAAATCTTCTTTGCCTTCATCAACGACGACAACAACAACAAAATCAATAGAATCTTTAAACATTAAATCTCAAGAGCAAAATACAAATCAATAGAATCATTTAACATTAACTCTCAACAATAACAACAACACCAACAAAATCAATATAATCTTTAAGCATTAAATCTCAAGAACAACAACAACATTAAACATTTTACTTGACACAACAATAAAAACTAATATTGCTAAGTTACATATATTTTTTCCTAACTAACATTAAATATTTTTAACAAGCAATTACAAGAGATGATATTACATTAAAGAACCAACCTTTAGATATTTTCCTTCTCTTGAAGTTCATTCTAAAGAATAATGTTGTACTTCATACAACTACTTTCATAATTATTGTTTTTATTACGTTAAATTTACATATTATGACTTTGCATTCAAGATGGATCGTTGTGATATTCACGTTCTTATTGGCTAGTGAAGATTTCACAAGGATCACTTAATTTTCATGTGAATTGATGAGTTAGAAATATCTTGACCATTATTACTATATAAAAGGACGACAACGATTAGTTACTTAATTAAAAGGCCGTAAAACATTAAAAGACGCTACTTTTCCCGTAGGTTTCCAAAATAATCAAGGTAATAAGTCTTAAAAAATAAAATTAAAAAAAATTAAAATTTGCTAAAATAAAATTGTTGAGATTCGAGGAGGAGGTTTATCAAAACCTATTTTTTCTTTCAGTTATCAAAACCTACATTTTTCCTCAGATGACAGAATAACTGAGGTAATAAGTCATAACAAATTAAAGTGTGCCAAAATAGAGTTTTGGGATTTGAAGAGGGGGGTTGATCAAAACATTTTACCTCGGTTTTCATCTTGATCGAGAGAATAGGTAGTATTTTTAAATAAAAAATTAAAACGTGGCGCGCCTATGGTTTACACCTCGATTATTTATTGTGAAGTGAAAGCTTTGTCATAAAAAGTATTATGTGTATTAATGCTAAAACATATTAGAACATTGGTTCCAAAAAATAAAAGGAAAATAACAAAAACAATCATCGTTACATGACAAAATAACCAATGTTAGACACATGGCTAGTCTACCAAGTTCTTATATCAAGAAATACCTCTGATCTCTTAGCCTTCAGTCACCACCAAGAAAATAATATTAACATTGTCCATCAATTAAAGGATACTTAGTTCTTTGTTATTGAGTGTTCGCAAATTTTCTTCTTGTAAAATAGTTCAAATACTCTAAATCCAAATTATATGAAAACACTTTCAGACCTTTTTGTTGAAGGAATGGTGTCCATAAAATTGAAGTACATGCTCTCCAATATTAACGGGAAGAACACATGAGATCTTCAACTATTGTTGAACACAACCCCAATAATTTTCGGGTTGATTAATATGTGTACTATATCCAAGGATGCTTGGGAGATTCTCAAGACAACTTATGAAGGTACCTCTAAAGTAAATATTTCAAGACTTCGGCTTCTCACTTCAAAATTTTAGAACTTGAAGATGAATAATGATGAGATAATTCAGGAATATCATATGAAGATTCTTGAAATTACTAGTGCGTCAAGTGCCTTGGGAGAGAAAATGTCAGAAGCAAATATGGTCATAAATGTTCTTAGGTCCTTATATAGGAGATTTGACATGAAGGTTAGGGATATTGAAGAACCTTGGGACATCAACATCTTGAGAGTTGATGAAATTATTGGTTTACTTCAGATATTTAAATTGGCTATTGGTGATAGAACTGAGAAAAAGAAGAACGACATAGCTTTTGAATCTAGTGATGAAGATTAGAAAGGTCAAGCTGAGATGGATAATGATGAGGATCTATATAATCCTATTGTACTACTTGGGAATAAATTCAATAGAGTATTGAAAATATTGGATAGAAGAGGGAGACTAGGTGTCAAGAACTTCTCATATGACATCATACAATATTGTTTCTCAAAAGAAACAAGAATAGAAGAGAAGTCCTTCAAAACAAAGACATTCAATGTTTTGAATATGAGGGATATAATTATATCAGACCTGAGTGTCCCAATTTCCTCAAGAAACAACAAAAAGGTTTCACTGCATCTTGGTTTGATAATGATAAGTCTGAAGATGAAGATAATTCTGAGACTGTTAAAATTGTGTTGGCCTTATTTGGAAGATGGACAGTTGAAGTTTATAAGAACAAGAAGTGTTTCTACATCTAGCCTTGTGATTTTGATGATACCTTCACATGGTATCTTAGCGAATAAATGTATACACCAATAGTTTCATTCTAGTGTGTAGTTATTGCTAGAATGTTCTGACTCTGATAGTAAGGCATGAGACGTCATCAGGTTCTAAACATACACTCTAGATGAGGACATGTAGTTACGTGTCTCAGTAAAGTCAAGCTTCTGAATCTATATTCTGCAATGTGTCTAAGGAGCGTTAGTAGAAGAGCTTCTGATCATGACTTTGTGGTTTAGCTTTGGAGGCCTTTTAAAACTCTACTTCTGGTGTTACAAGTTCTGAAGATTATGAAGATAAGGTTCTGTTGAACAAGTTCTAATGATCTGAAGAAAAGCAAGTTCTTACAACCAAGTGGTGAATACTTTGAAGACAAGTTCTATGTGACAAGTTCTGAAGACTCCGAGACTTAGGTTCTAAGGCTTAAGAAAGATTTTTCTACAACAAGCTTCAACGTTCAACATTCAAATGTCTGAAGCCTTTGATGCCGAGAAGAAAGTTCAACTGTTTAACATATGATGTTGTACAAAAGGTACATAAAGTGTCTCTGAACTCTACCCTATAGGATGGCGTAAGGACATTCCTTTATACTATATTGTCAACCACTCTCATTGTGACCGTTGGGAAAAATGGATGTATTAAAAACTATCTTTCTTTACTTAACGAACCTCAACTTACAAGATTAATAGAAAAATATTATTCAGAGAAAAGGTGGAATGATATAATTGAATAGTGACAAGATACAAAATATTATTTTATACTGTCTAAACTATTACACCTTATTCTATCCGTTTAGATCTAACTCTTGGTGCGGTCCTTTCTATCCTTACAACCTCTCTCTCTCTCTCTCTCTCTCTCTCTCTCTCTATATATATATATATATATATATATATATATATATATATATATATATATATATATATATATATATATATATATATATATATAAATGAAGATTAAAGATGCAAAAGAAATATGTTGCAAATCCATATCCAACAAGCTTTATTCTATGGAATGAGAGTGGTGGATGCCGAAGATGTTAAAGCTGCGATGCCACACATTTTGAAGACCACTAAAGAAGAGAGAAAAGAAATAAGATTTCGTCAAGATGTGATTCAACTATCATCGTATACATCCGATCAAAATATCAAAAATATTTGCTTTTGTTTTGTATATTTTGTATTATGTAAATATCAAGTCAAAACATCTGACAAGCGGAGGTTTCCGGTTTTTTTCCTTGAACTCTTTTTGCACTCATTTTTCAAAAAATTTGCAGTGCAAATCGATTTGCACCAGAGTGCAATCGATTGTGTAACATGGTAGGAGAACTGACTTGTTTGTTTTTCATTTTATCACAAATATTGCGGATAGCAAGAGTCGCCACCAACTTTTCTTTTATCAAATAAAGGGAAGGTGAAAAAAATAGGAAAAGACCTTCGCAAGACTTATCAAAATGTTTGTTTCTTCATGATCAATTCTAACTTTGACAAAATTGAGACTTATCTCAATTTGCACTTGATTCCAGAAGGTGGTGAAAATAGAATGTGACTCATCCTCGTGTCACAGAAACTTCGCCCAAGATCATCTTTCTCACATGCATCATAGAGAGCTTTTGAAGGGAACTTCAGATTAGGTAGACTTATAACAATTTAAGCTAGTTTAGTTGAGATACTCTTTCTATACTAACATATCTCAAAAATCAAAGCCAAGACTAATACTGTTTAATAGCGAAAACAAGAGTTTTTAAGATTTGAACGTCAAATCACAGAGATGCTATTTTTTCATTTATACCATTGAATGGAATGTTCACATTCTTCCAACTGATTCCTCGGGTGACTAAGTTGTAGTCGATATACTTGAGAGGGATAATGTGTCTTTTTAGACTTTTTAGAACTTCCAGTTTTTCAAATAAGGTTTAAAATCTTGAGAACATCATCTCAATGGTTTCATCATCCTCCATCTTTAAGGCTTCATACTTTTGAATCAAGGCTAGAGCCTTAGTTTCCTTGACTTGATCATTCCCTTCACGATTCATTCTTAGAGAGTCAAATATAGAATTAACTGAGTCTCTATTTGTGATCTTCTCATACTAAGTATAAGAAATAGCAACCAATAAGAAAGTTCTTACTTTATAATGATTCTTATAATTCTTCTTTTGTTGATCAGTCATAGTTTTCCTTTCAAGATGCTTTCTATTTGCATCTGTAGGATGTTCGTAGCCATCTGCTACCATATCCCAAATATAAATATCATTAACTAGAAAGAAACTTTCTAGTCTATCTTTCCAGTACTCAAATTTTTCACCATAAAAAGTGAGACGTTTAACATTGTAGTTATATTTATCAGAAACTAAAGTTGGTGGTGGTGGAGCAGGATCAACCATAGTGTTTCTAGAAACTTGTTTGGATCTTATCATACATGGTTAAGCGTTTGATATAAATAAATACTAGAACCGGAGCTCTGATGCCAATTTAAGGTGCGAAAAACATAAGAAGGGGTTGATAGAAAGATACAAACAAAATCTCCTTGCTTATTTACAAAACTATACAAAGAATTACTCTATAGAGTTTATGCAACAATTTGGATTAGTTTTGTAGAGCTGTTTTTTTAATTTCAAATTCTTCAAAGGACTTCTTTTATAGGTGAAAAAAAGAGATTCGTTGGAGGGTAGAATAGGAAATACAAAAATAACTGTTTTGTTCCCAACGGTCATGGTGAGACTGGTAGACAATAGTACAAAAAGGTATGACCTTGTGCCACTATAGAGAGTAGAGGTCATAGTGTACTTTTGTACTGTTTTACTTACCATGACACACAATCCCGTAGTCTTGATCTTCATCTTCTATATCTTTAGAGGCTTCTAATATTTTGTTAATGAAGCATGTTGTAGAAGGACCAGAACCATGTACACTCAGAACCTAAATCATTATAACCTTATAGGGCTTGTTCAAAGAACTCTTGCCTTCTCAGGCTTCAACATTTGGTCTTCACATCTTTAGAAATTGTTCAACCGAACCTTATCTCCACCATCTTCAGAACTTGGAACAATATAAGTAAAGCTTTAGAAGGTCTCAAAAGCTTCCTTGAATAAGTCACGATCAAAAGCTTATTTACTAACGTTCCTTAGAACCGTTGCATAAGTAACATTCTTTAATATTTACTTAACTTGTAACACACCAAAGGTATATTTCCAGAGTGTTGGGTTTAAAACCTGATAACGTCACATGACTTCTTACCAGAGTCAGAACCTTGTTTAGAAAAATCTATACATTAGACAGAAACCGTTAGTTGTACACAATTGTTCTTAAATATAACATGTAATGTTATCATCAAAACAAAAGGACAAATGTAGAATCAATCTTGTTTTCACAAATTTACACTGTGAGAACCACCAAATGCATTTAGGGTTCCAATGGTTTGGTTAAGGCTTGTAGAATCTTTATTTATGGCTTTAGTAGTCTAAACATTAGGGTTCATAGCTTTTTCAAGAAGAATGTTTTTAGGAACAATGGTTTTGGGAGGTTTACCTTGATCCTTTCTAGGATGAACAACTATGAGAGGAGCAAATTTGAGGGGAACATCAGTTTGGTGGCTCTTGGTGTTGGATTTTGCTTGAGAACAGTTAAACTCTCCAGTTTATTTCACATTGGTTGTTTCAACAGTTGTAATCCCCTCACCAGTTAGGTCTAACATCGTGAGAGGAGCACGATCACCAACATTTCTTTTATACTTTTCCTCTTAAAGTATTTAGGATTTTCAAGAGGACAATAACCTTTGTCTTGCCCATCAACCTTTTCTCTTATCACAACGCTTTTCATGTGCACCTTATGAACATTTATGACGACATCATCTCCATTGAAGATATTTTTGATATTCTTTATCACCTTTTTATCCTTTCTATATGTATTAGTTACTTGCCCAGTTCCTTCCATGATTGCAAGAGTAAACATGACAAGAAAGGTAGACATAGACTCGAGGGTGGAGAAATAGGTTAGGAGTGGTGTGAAGTGCGAAAGAGAAATGTCCAGATGAGTATTAAATTTTTGAATATTAATTTAGTATGTACTAGGTTGAATAAAACATACAGTAATTGTCTTGGAATGTGTTGGCTAGTTAGAAATAAATTCAACCTAATAACATTCCAGCCACCAAATATTAATTACTATAATTCCATTATACACAACCCTAAGGCTACTCTAATATTTTAAAAATGAATGACATCTTTGACTTTTGTAAATATCTCTGATAATTATTTGTCATTCATAACTTGATCAAGAGAAATTATTTTTATTCTACAAGTTCCCTAATGAAATGATGTTGAAAGTCACTATGCTTGATTTAACTATGTTGTACATGATTTTTGAAAATGTTGATAGAATTCATATTGTCATAGTATAATATCATGATATCTTGTGTCGCATTGAACTCTTTCAACATTTTCTTCATCCATATAAGTTAAGTGCAACTGCATCCCACAACAATGTACTTTATCTTTGTAGTGGATAGAGATAAATCATTATTCTATTTTGCTAAACTAGAATATGATGTTGTTTCATTGGAAGAAAAATCCACCATAAGTGTTTTTTCTATCCTCGACATTACCTGTCCAGTCAACATCATAATAACCAACTAGAAAGGAGTGTGTACCAAAAGATTATAGAAGGTCATATTTAGATGTTCCTCTTGTGTACTTAATGATTCTCTTGTCTTGTGGAAGATGTATCATTTAGGATTAGCTTGATAACATGCACACAAACTAATAGAAAACATGATATCAGGAAGAATGATAGTGAGATACATGATATTACCAATTATACTCATGTAGAGGCTTTGGTCAGCAGCTATTCCTGAATAATCTTTAGTGGACTTTCCATGAATGGCAACATGAGTACATTTATGTCTTGCATTCTCTGGCCCAAACTTCATCACTATATTTCTAAAATACTTTCTATATGATTTAAATATAGAATATTTCATTTGCATAACTTGAAAGCCAAGAAAGTATGTAAGTTCACCGATCAAGCTCATTTCGAATTCATATTGCATTTTTTGGACACAATGTTTCAACATCTTACATTGCATTCCACCTCACACAATGTCATCAATATATATCTGAGCAATCATGAGTTTCTCTTCATATTTCTTCACAAATATAGTTTTCTCAATTCCCCCATAAACATATCCATGCTAAGTGAGAAATTTAATGTGTCTCTCATACCAAGCTCATGGAGCTTGTTTCAACCCACAAAGAGCCTTCTTTACTTTGTAAACATGATTTGGAAGACATGGATAAATGAAGCGATTTGATTGTTCAACAAAAAATTCATCATCCGCGTATCCATTTAAAAAAAAAGAAATTGTATCATCCATTTCGTAAAGTTTGAACTTCAGTAGACAAGACACTTCTAATAACAATCTGATAGTTTCTAGACATGCAACTAGAGTGAATGTTTCATCAAAGTCAACTCTTTCAATTTGTGTACATTCTTGAGCCGTATGATTTTTGACATAAAACAAATGGTTCCAAAAAGTTCAAGATGCATCTTTCTTCATTAAAACCAATTCTGAATCTTGAAGAAATCAAATCTAATGAAATCTTTATTTAACATAAATAAGAATTCCAATACATTTAAAAAATGGATTCACAATAAAATATATTCTAAATTAAAATGCGATATAAATCAAATTCATGATTATGAGTCAAGAAAAAGGATGGAAATGATGAGATAGATGTTTATGATATGTGTCCTCGAGTGTCAACATAACTGGCGGATTTAATTAAGAAAAGTTATAATAGGATAGTTAAGGAGCATATTTGCTTTTCTTTTGAGTCTTGGGCCCTCATGTATCGCACAAACAAGTTCATAATTGAATTGAAAAAGAAATAAATCTGTTTTTAAGCGATATTCAATCACATAAGATACGCCCGTCAGAAATAAATCAAGAAATAGACCGAGACAAAATGTCTCATGCTAAGTGAAATCATATTGCCTACAAAAATTTTACAATAACAAATTTTATTTAGTATTCAACCTTACTAATAAACACAGTGATGAGCTGTCAAATTATGTTACAAAGTAGTTATGTGAGTTAGTTACCTATATAATAGTTTTGCTATTGTGTAGTGCAGCATAGCAAGCTTATAGTGCAAGGCACCTTACTTATATAAATATATCCATGTAACCCTTTGATAATCAACGAGAATTACTTTCTTTATCATGTTCATTGGAATTCATAATACTTGTTAATTTTTGATATCCATATGGTTAAAAATATATGTAGTCATTGGATACTTTCAACAAGTATGACAAAAGTTAATCTACATGTTTGAATCAAACGAATTACAAGACAATGTGGTCAAGGACAAGTTTATTTTATCCTTACATCTTGTACACCACAAGTTTATTTTATCCTTGTATCATGTACTAACAAACAAATGTGGTCTCAATTCATCTCCATTCACCAAAGGTTGTGCCATCTCTTTCCATGGAACATAGGAAAAATACAAGAAAAGTACAAATACAAAGGAGCCAGAAAACAAGCAAAATGACAACTAGAGATTAAAAGAGCAATAATAATGACAAAATCGCACAAACTTAAAATGAATAAAACCCGTAAAACTTGTGGGGGGTTAAATTGTAATTTGATATAGCTTGATCTTGATTAATTAATTTATTAATTCACCTAGGATCCGGAATCATGGTGAAGCATCCATAGTTAGCCTTTATAGAAACCCAAAAGATTGAAATTGATTTAAAATTGAGTAATCAATGAACTAATATGGCGTACGTTCTTTGGTGTATAGTGAATGAATATGATTATAGTAATAATATTCATAGGATCATAGAATTAGAACCCCTAGGTTTGACGCTTACACTGATTTTCATGCAAATTCTTCACTTTTATGAGCATGATTTAAGGCTAGCCGTAGGATTTTTCATGTTCTGATTAGTGGATTTTATCTTTACTACGTTTAATATGCTCTTAATTCCATCTTTCTTTTAATTGTTGAATTTACAATTTTTTAAATTTGTCTTAAAAATTCAATGTAATATTAGTTTGTAAATAATACTCCTAATTATTCATTAGAGTAGATAGAATGCAATAAAAATTAATTGATATTTTCGAAAATTAGAGAATTTTCTTGTACACTGTATCTTATACATGTCCCCTTTATATTTTATTATTCCTAAAATATTCTTTCATTATTTATTTAAATTTGTTTTCTTTGTGAAACAAATTTACTGTTGTCAAAATTATCAGAAAAAAAAGACGAAATTTTCGGTACTAAGAGTAAATTTTTGGTACATGTTTTTGGCGCATATTAGAAGTTCAGTTGATTTTACAAATTTTCGATATTTATTTACCAGAATTTTTAAAATTTTCGGTTACGATTTATCAAAAATTTAAAAAATTTCGATATATTTTACAAAATTCATTACACGTACCGGAAATTTCACAAATATTTGGTAGAAAACTTATACCGGAAATTTCGGTTATACATGAAATTTTCGATATGGCTGTAGATGAAGTTTTATATCTTTGCGGTCTTGAATCGACAATTTCAACTTCTTCTACGTATTCATGTACTGATCTTACGCAGTACTTCATCACATATACAATATGTTTATTTGACTTCATACACAATTTTTATTTTTTGTTTATACATTGATGAAGTTTTATAATTATCGGTTATTGTAATTCTCATATTTTTGAATCATAAGATAAGGTTCTAGAATGGAAATTGTCAACTGGAAAAGTCATGGTATTGTTGTTGTTACAATCCAGTTTGATTTTGTTAATGGATTGCGAAGGAGGAAGGATAAATTGATTATGGGTTGTGACAGAGGAGGAAATTATAAAAAGAAAAATGAATATGCGGCCCCTTCTAATGGAAATTATACTATAAAGCTTAGATGCCCATATAGGTTGCGATATGTTCCAAGTGGTATCAGTTGGAAGGTGATAGTTAGATGCAGGATGCACAATTATAGACTAGATAAGAATTTGGTAGGTCTGGACATATTGGGCCGTCTAAAAGAAGATGAAAGAAAGTTTGTGAATGACATGACGAAGTACAATATGGTACCAAGGTACATCGTGTCTGCTTTGAAAGATAAAGACCTAAAAAATCTCACGATTATTATCGAGGTATACCAAGCTAGAGCAACATACAGAATAGGCAAAAGAAAAATGTTATTGAGCCTTATTCACCAAGAAAAATACATGTGTTGGACTAGAAATAGAAAGAATTCGAATATTGTGGCTGATATCTTCTAGACACACCCTAACTCTGAAGTTGTTGAATATGTTTCCTCTTGTGTTAATTTTTGATTGCACGTACAAGACAAATAGGTAAGAATTTTAATTTTACTTCTCCCATCTTAAAAATATGTTGAGTGAGCTGGTTGTTGAATGTGTATTTTAATCGAGCAGGTATAGGATACAACTGTTTGAGATTGTTGGTGTTACATCAACAAAATTGATGTTTTCATTTGCTTTTGCCTATTTGGAATATGAAAGGGAAGAGAACTTCATATGGGTACTACAGGAGCTCAAAGAGTTGTTTTATTTTGAGAAATTGCTACCAAATGTCATGATGGCGGACCGGGAACTTGCATTAATGAATGTCATTGATTTTGTGTATCCAAATGCGTCGCATTTGTTATGTACGTTCCATATTTCAAAAAACATGAAATTAGAAAGACAGGAATATGTCATGGATCAATGGAACAACATGATGTATTCAAATACAGAAGACGAGTTTGATATACATCTCAACCACTTCGAGAGTGTAACTGGTGATATTCAATTATTTGTCAAGTATGTGAAAGAAACATGGTTAACACAATATAAAGAAATATTTGTTGTTGCATGAACTAATAGAGTTACTCATTTAGGGAACACAACAACAAACATGTACATTGATCTAACATAAAATATGTTTATGTTTAGAAATTAGTTTGTGAGTTATTTAGATAATGTGTTCTTGATTTCTAGGGTGGAGTCTACACATTGACGACTAAAGAACATGTTGACTACAAGTCGTGGTGATTTATGTCGAAGTTGGGATGTTGTGAACACAATATTAAAGTTGCAGCTAGATTCCATAAGAGTGTTGTTTCAAAAAAATATCATCAACATTGGGCATCAGTATTCATTCTATTCTAAATTGCACAGTTTTGTCTCAAGACAATGAATACAACTCATTGGAAAAGAACTAGAAAGAGTAAAATTTGTTGGTGCAAGCAAGGAGAGGTGTGGTTGTTACATTAGAACAACATATGGATTACCGTATGGATGTCAACTTGTCGGTTTCCAGGTTCTAGGCACACATATACCTTTGAAAATAATTCATGTATTTTGGATGAAATTGCATATTTTAGAACATGATGTGAGTCCTGATGAGAGCAAGTGGGATTTAGAACAGGAGTGTGAAGAGTTGAAGAAGAGTAAAACTACAAAGGGATGAGTTAAGAAGAGTAAAAATGGTGAGGAGAGTGATGTGCATTGTGATCCAAGTTAGTTAGAATATGGTGATGCTTCTCAGGGGAGTCAAACTACAAAGGGATCATGCACACAACCAAGTGGGAGTCAATCGTCAACCATGTCGATTGGTAAGAAACCTTTTACCAAATTTGTAAAAGATGAGTACTTGTCACAATTTCCTACTTTCTTTCATCCATACATCAATGTCATTATTGATGTTGAGGATGACATAAACTGTGGTTTTCGTTGTATTTCATCTGCATTAGGATAGGGGCAATATGCATGATATTCTATTTGGAAGCAGTTGAATACTCAAATTCATCAACACGAAGACTTGTTTTCCAAGTTTTTCTATGACACTGTCTCTTATGTTAGGAATTCGTTACAAGTAAAACACTTGGGTGTTTAGGGTAAGGAGAAATGAATGTCGATTTCAGATATGGGTGACCCTATTTCTTTTAGATATAATGTTGTATTTACTTCCCTTTCCATGAAACTTATCATAAAATTTTCCCCACTTCTCATAGTTTCACCCGTACACGAATCGTCATACAATCATTGATGGTTTTGTGGACGATAATTGTAACACCCCCCTTCTACCCCATAATAAATAACATATAAATCAGAGTAAAATAAAATGCACACATACAAGGGATTTCATATTTAGAATATACACATATATGAATACAAATTATATATATGTATACACTATATGGTTTCCAAAATTGCAACCTGGTCATAATCATAACACATTTGAATCTCATGCTTTAAAACAAAATTATGCATTTCACAGTGGAGTATCACACATTTCAGATACTATCAATGATTACATCTCATACTATAACCATTGGATAAAATAAAGATGATTCTATAACATAAATCATGTCATAAGAAGTCATACATCAGCACCAAGGTCACATCAACATAGTATCTCAACATACAAATCCAGAATACATGAGAATACATAACAAATATCTCATAGAAGCATTAATCCAAATAATCCCCGTGTTACATGACCAGAGCAATGACTCACTATCTAGTATAAGGAATAACTAGATAAAATCCTCAACTAGTCTCGTGTGAAGCACCGCTATCCTCGGAACCTGCACATTACCCACATAGAGGCAACATCACAACAGAAGAGTGAGAATTCACATCATTATACAAATGTATGAAAGATGGAAGCAATATAAAAACAACATATATTCAAGAATTCTACACACTTCATGTGATATTCCAAATAATAAGGATATAAAAATATTCTAAGTATAACATACTCACATTTATCACAAGTAGCAAGAATATCAGAAATACAAGCAATTTAATGGCCAATGTAGTAAATTACCACAAATTCCAACATACACACACATTCTTTAATGACTCATGAGACAACAATGCAATGTGACTCATGCATGTGGTACCATCATGAACATTCCGCTCACCTTGCTTTCGATTCAATAACTTAGAATCTAAGCCACGCTTCCGATCCGGACAAGACCAAAGCCACCATATGAACATAATATTCCACCGTTTCTATTTTCATATAGGATCAAGCACATTGTGAACTCAAAATTTCACTGCTACTATTTCCATTCAAGGATCAAGCCAAGATCCAGAGTTCCAATTTCCCATGAATGCATGTACAAGTTACTCAACACATATGCAATTAAGATTACTCATAAACCTTAATTATAAAGTATACCACAATAATCCAACACATTTGAACTATCCATCATCTTGCACAAACATCATGTTCCAACATCAACAAGCATTACACAAGCATTTCTAATTATCATGGATCACCAATATCATATAACATACAAGCAATCACATGTTATTCTTAATAATCCATCCAAAACATAACATACATACACTAATTCAAGTAGCATGTAATCAACGAAATCGCATCCGAAAACAATCCAATACTCCTCAATACAATTATTAGATATCATGTAAATTATTGATAAATCATAAGCAAGCAAATCTCTAAGCCAGCTATGCAAAAATCAACAATCTTACTTTTCTGCATACAGCAAGGCGCGCTCAGCCGTCCCCCGCACGCTTAACGGTCTTTGCGTTATGCAGAAAAATTTGCTGCAAACAACACTGCACCAGTCACGAAACTACCATCCCAAAACAGTTTTAATGCTTATTGATCATCATTTAAACATCATCTAACATGTATACACTATAGGGAACCTATCCATATCATCAAATCTAGTTTCTATCATCAAAAGCCCCAAATTACAACTTCAATTTGAGAATCAAAAACCTAGAAATAGAGATACTCAATCCTATAACATGTAACTAATCACCACCCAACAAAATAAAAATGCATAATAATGAAGATTCTCCCTCCTACCTCTTGAAGATTCTTCCTTAGGGTTTCACCTCTCTTCTCTTCTTCTCCTCTTCTTTTCTCTTCTTTCTTTCTCCAAAATGACAATTCTAATTACGTTTTCCTCTAACCCTTTACTAACTAGTAAACTACAATTTGGGTTTAACACTTAACACCTCCTTATTACTTCGATTCTTATAATTAGGCTCAATACTAAATAATCACATTTCTTCTCATAAAACTCAATTATCCAAATAACACACATGTTCAAATAATTCAAATATTCATTTAAATCACCTAATTAAGTTAATTATCACACATTATAATAAATAATAAAAATAATAATTAATAATTAACTATAAAAAATTGGGATGTTACAACTCTCCCTTACTTAAAAGATTTTCCCCCTCGAAAATTATCTCAAGCAAACAACTTAGGATACGAATCATTCTTCTGGCTCTCAAGCTCCCAAGTCACATTACCATCAGTGGGACCTCCCTAAACCACCTTCACCAAAACGATTTCCTTACCCCGGAGTTGCTTAACTCTTCGATCCTCAATATGCATCGGGGATGTTTCAATCGTCAAATTATCTCTGACATACACATCATCTAGCGGCACAACATGAGCATATCCGCCATATATTTCCTCAATTGAGATATATGGAATAATTCATGAAGATTAGAAAGTGACGGCGGCAAATGAATTTGATAAGCCACTTCACCTACCTTCTCAGTAATCTGATAGGTACCAATAAAACGCGGAGTCAACTTCCGTGACTTCAAAGCTCTTCCAACACCAGTCACAAGAGTAACTCTCAAAAACACATGATCCCTTTTATCAAAGCTAAGATCCTTTCTCCTCTTATCATGATAACTCTTCTGACGACTCTAGGTAATCTTCATCTTTTCCCGAATCATCTTAATCTTATTCGTAGTCTGTTGAACTATCTCAGGTCCAACCACAACACTCTCACCAGATTTATACCAACACAAAGGCATCATACACCTTCCTCCATATAAAGCTTCAAACAGAGTCATTCCAATACTCAAATGAAAACTATTGTTATTGGTAAACTCAATAAAAGGAAATAACTATCCCAAGCACCTCCTTGCTCTAAAACATAAGCTCTAAAAAGATCCTCCAATGATTGAATTGTCCTTTCAGTCTGACCATCAGTATGCGGATGATACGCTGAACTAAAATGCAACTTAGTACCCAAAGCACTTTGAAAACCTTCCCAAAAATGAGAAGTAAACCTCATGTATCTATCCGAAACAATACTCGACTGAACACCATGCAAACTCACAACTTTCTTAATATACAACTTAGAAAACTTCTCCATAGGATAATCCATCAAAATTGGAATAAAGTGAGCATATTTTTTCAATCTACCCACAATAACCCAAACATCATCATAACTACTCGGAGTCCTCGGAAATCCAGAAATAAAATCCATAGAAATGATATCCCACTTCCACTCAGGAATGGATAACGACTGCAACAACCCAGACGGTTTTTGATGTTCAATCTTAGACTTCTGACAGATTAAACAAGAATACACAAACTCAACAATATCCTTTTTCATACCAGACCACCAAAATAACTTCCTCAAATCTTGATACATCTTAGTAGCACCAGGATGAATACTCATACCACTACGATGTCCTTCATCAAGAATTCTTTTCCTTAAATCACTAACATCAGGAATGCAAACTCTATCACGACACTTCATGATACCATTCTTATCAATCTGGAAATCACCATCTCGACCTTGATTAATCAATACCAACTTATCCACCAAAAATAAATCAGATTTCTGACCTTCCCGAATCTCATCCAAAATACCACTAGTAAGCTTCAACATATCAAGCTTAACACTAGAAGAATTCACTTCACAAATCAAACTCAAATCTCAATATTGCTCAATCAAATCCAACTCTCGCACCATCAACATCGACATATGCAAAGATTTCTTACTCAAAGCATCAGCTACAACATTCGCTTTACCCGAATGATAATTCAAACCAAAATCATAATCCTTCAAGAATTTTAACCATCTTCTTTGCCTCATATTCAACTATTTCTGATCAAACAGGTACTTCAAACTCTTATGGTCACTGAACACTTCAAATCTCGAACCAAATAAATAATGCCTCCAAATCATCAAAACAAACACAACTGCGGCCAATTCTAAATCATGCGCTGGATAATTCCTCTCATGAAATTTAAGTTGCCACGAAGCATAAGCTACCACTTGACTATTCTGCATCAATACACCACCTAAACCCATCAATGAAGCATCATAATACACCACAAATGGTTCTGCCGGATTAGACAAAATCAAAATAGGAGCGGTTGTTAATATTCTCTTAAGCTCTTAAAAATTAGCTTCACACTATAACGTCCAAACAAAAGCTTGACCTTTCCTCGTCAATTGCGTCAAAGGTAACGCCAACTTAGAAAAACCTTCAATGAAATTGCGGTAATAACCAGCCAAACCGAGAAAACTTCTAATCTCAGAAATAGATTTTAGAGCTTCCTATTGAAATACAACCTCAACCTTAGAAGGACCCACAAAAATACCACCACTCGAAATCACATGCCCAAGGAAACTTACTTCCTTCAACCGAAATTCACACTTAGAAAGCTTAACATACAACTTATTCTCTTTCAGCACAAATAACACAATCCTCAAATGCTCAGCATGATCTTCTTCACTCTTGGAGTAAATCAAGATATCATCAATGAACACAACAATAAATTGATCCAGATACGCATGAAAAATCTGATTCATATATTCCATAAACATACCAGGAGAATTAGTCACACCAAATGAAATTACAGAATACTCATAGTGACCATACCTTGTCCTAAAAGCAGTCTTCTAAATATCTTCAGCCTTCACACGAATCTGATGATAACCAAACCTCAAATCAATCTTACTGAAAACAAAAGCACCAACCAACTGATCCATCAAATCATCAATCCTCGGAAGTGGATACTTATTCTTAATCGTCACCTTATTCAGTTGTCTATAATCAACACACAACCTCATATAACCTTCCTTTTTCTTAACCAACAAAACAGGTGCATCCCACAGAGACACTCAGACGAATAAACCCTTTATCAAGCAAATCCCCAAGCTGACTCTTCAACTCTTTCAACTCAAAAGCAGACATTCGTTACGGAGCCATCGAAACAGGACTAGTTCCAGGAACTAAATCAATCCAAAACTCAACTTCACGCTCTGGCGGCAAATCACTTACATCTTCAGGAAATACCTCAGGAAAATCATAAACAACAGGAAATTCACCCATAGCTTGTTTCTCACCGAGATCCAACGATGCCAACAAAGCAAACAACACAACACCATCTTTCACAAATTCATCCACTTGCTTAGAAATAAATCATTCTCGACACCAGAATCAAGAAAGATAACCGACTTGTCAAAAAATTTGATAAAAACATGGTTGTATTCCAACCAGTTCATACCAAGAATCACATCCAATTGATCTAACGGAAGACAAACTAAATCCATCCGAAAATCTCTACATAAAATACTCAACGGACAATTCAGACATGCACAAGAAGTACAAATAGAACCCATAGCAATAGTATCAATAATCATATTTCTATGCATATCAGACAATTCAAGATTCAACCTCTTAACACAATCCAAAGAAATAAAAGAATATGTTGCACCAGTATCAATGATAGCAATCAAAGGTGTACCATTAATAAAGCACGTACCTCGGATAAGTCTATCCTTAACCGGAGTCTCAGCACCAGACAATGCAAACACTTTCCCTCTAGCTCGCTCCTTCTCCGGCTTCTCACACTTAGTACTAATATGTCATTGTTCACCATAGTTGAAACAAGTCACATCCGCATTAAACTTGCAATAAACAACTTTGTAACTCGCCTTGCCACACCTAAAATACTTTCCAACATCCTTTCCACAATCAAAAACACGTTGCCCTTATGCACCACACTTGAAACACTTAATCAGAGTAGAAGATCCTCCCCCACTTGGCTTCTTGCCACCACTAGCTTGATGTTTCCTCTTGTCATCATACGGCTTCCCACGAAATTGACCTTTTTCCTTTCCTACCATTCACATTCTTGTAGTAAGAAGCACTCTCCCTACTATCTTCATCATAAATCCTACGCTGGTAAGACAAGCATATCTCACCTAATACGATCTCATCTACTATCAACAAGGGATTAAGGGTGATCAGTTCTTCAATTTGTCAATAGGTAGCCGAAACCGTAATGGAGCATACGCTATCATTACCCAACTACAATAGAGTCCTTTATCTGTACTCAAATCCACGCTCTTGCAATCAACAAAACACCAAACCAATGCTCCACCACTAAACAACTCAGAGAAGCGAAAGCTTCTCTCACACTTGTTTCAAACCCACTCCTGCAAACAAGCAGTAACACACAAGTATCGATATTGTTTCACACACATATCAAATACAACAGGAATTAAATTAATTAATAACTTGGCCAAATTTGACCGACCATTGCTCTGATACCACTAATGTAACATCCCTCTTCTACCCCATAATAAATAACATATAAAACAGAGTAAAATAAAATGCACACACACAAGGGATGTCACATTTAGAATATACACATATATAAATACAAATTATATACATGTATGCATTATATGTTTTCCAAAATTGCAACCTGGTCATAATCATAACACATATTTGAATCTCATGCTTTAAAATAAAACTATGTATTTCACAGCGGAGTATTAAACCTTTCAGATAATATCAATGATTACATCTCATACTATAACCATTGGATGAAATAAAGATGATTCTATAACATAAATCAAGTCATAAGAATTCATACATCGGCACCAAGGCCACATCAACATAGTATCTCAACATACAAATCTATAATATATGAGAATACATAACAAATATCTCATAGAAGCATAAATCTAAATAATCCCCGTGTTACATGACCAGATAAATGACTCACTACCTAGTATAAGGTATAACTATATAAACTCCTCAACTAGTCTCGTGCGAAGCACCGCTATCATAGGAACCTGCACATTACCCACATAGAGACAACATCACAACAGAAGATTGAGAATTCACATCATTATACAGATGTATGAAAGATGGAAGCAATATAGAAACAACATATATTCAAGAATTCTACACACTTCATGTGATAATCCAAATAATAAGGATATACAAATATTGTAAGTATAACATACTCACATTTATCACAAGTAGCAAGAATATCATCAATACAAGTAATTTAATGGTCAATGTAGTCAATTATCACAAATTCCAACATACACACACATTCTTTAATGACTCATGAGACAACAATGCAATGTGACTCATGCATGTGGTACCATCGTGAACATTCCGCTCACCTCGCTTTCGATTCAATAACTTACAATCTAAGCCACGCTTCCAATTCAAACAATACCAAAGCCACCATATGAACATAATAGTCCACCGCTTCTATTTTCATATAGGATCAAGCACATTATGAATCCGAAGTTTCACCGCTACTATTTCCATTCAAGGATCAAGCCAACATCCGGAGTTCCAACTCCCCATGAATGCATATACAAGTTACTCAACACATGTGCAATTAAGATTACTCATAAACCTTAATTATCAAGCATACCACAATAATCCAACACATTTGAATTATCAATCATCTTGTCCAAATATCATGTTCTAACATCAACAAACATTACTAGAAATTTGAAATTTCCGATTATTTTCATATACCAAAAATTTCAAATTTCCGATATTTTTTTTGAATTGATGAAACACACCAGAAATTTGAAATTTTCGATATTTTTCATACACCTGATATTTCAAATTTCTGGTGTTTATTTTAACTGATGCAACACACCGGATATTTGAAATATCTAGTACCGAAATTAAATTTCCGATTTGTTGCACTAGACACTGTAAAAACTTGGAAATTTAACAAAATTTCCGATATTTATATAAAATTTTCAATACGGATTCGAAAATTTCAAAAAATTCGATATATTGAAGAGATAATTTGATAAAAGAACCATACATAAAAGTGATATATATAAAATAGGGATGACAAGATAGTTTCTCGATTTTACGATTGACTTTAATGAGATCAATCCAACTATACCAACGTATCAATTCTCGGAATTGAAAATCTGATTAATTTATTAATTTTTAAGTTGCTTATTTAAAAATGATTAAAATTACTTATTTAACAACATTAATATGCACTACTAATAATTCATTTTTAGGTGAAAAGTATGTGTTACTGAAACTCTTTTCACTAAAAACTAGAGTATTAAACTCTTAATTATTGATAGCTGCTACAAAGTCAAAAAAATAGGACAATCCCTCTTCAACAGATTTTAAACCCATATAATTTTAGAATTAAGAATCATGATTTACTTGAAATAATATAATACTACATTTTATAATAAATAACACCCTACCAGTTTTTTTTCTAGTAATAGATCTATATATTTATTTTTGACAAAGGGGAACTATATATAATGTAGTATGTATCTATAGTCGTAATAATAATTATACTATATCTATCAGCATGTATTGAGAATATTGGAATGAACAGAAAAATGCCTCCATAATTCTTTTTTTGACTTTGACCAGTCCACAAGGGATTTGATTGAAGACAGATACATTTTCATCTTATTATTAAATAGAAAATAAATAAACTAAAACAATAAAACAAAATCCACTCTTTGTTCTATTACATGTAAAGCGAGAAAAAAAACAAAACAAGTTACTGTATTTATAGTTTAGTAATTGACAGTTAAGCAGATTTTCTTCATTGTAATGAGGCGAAAATTTGGAGTAAGGTTTCCCATTCAACGGACATTTACTAATTGCTCTTTATTAAAATATTGTTCCAAAACATTTGATAAATGTGTACTTACTATATAAAAAACATCATTATCAAATTGATATTATTAGATGTCAAATTTATTATATTTATATTTATATTAATATTTATGTTTTATTTTTATTTTTATTTATTTTTATTATTGTTAAGCCATTTCAGTAATAGGATCATGATTCTAGGGTATGAATCGAAATTCACAATATTTTATTTATTAATATTTTAAATGTGATATTTCAAAGTCACAGATGACTTGACAAAATAATTATAATAATTTCGAGTTGATAGTCACTCATTTACATTACGCGGGTGACACTTTGGTGGCAGATCCATCATTAGATAAATTGAGATCTTAGACGGAGGAGATTTCTTTTCCTTCGAGAGTTACATGTCCTTGCAAAGTTTCATGAGTTGTTTTGAGATGTAGTTCTTATCCATGATAGAGATAAGTGGATTTGGAAGCATTCTAATGGTGGTTTCATCTCGGTGGTCTTCTCCTAGCAACTTTCACAGGATCAATTCCTATCTTGTAGCAACATGTTTAAAAGATGAGTGTTCTCATATTCTAGTAGGATTTTTTGTCCCTTCTATGGATTTTTAGTTGAGTTAGGCTCTCATTTTTTTGACTTGTCAGATTTCTTCTTTTGTGTGGTCCGAGATGTTTAGGTTGTTTGGTTGGCATGTAGTTATTCGCCAGGATCTGTAGAGTTTTTTCAGTTTTTTTATTCTTTCGGAGCTAGGGGCAAGTTTAGGGGTGATTTTATTATGGTTTGACACATTGTTATCTGGTCTATTTGGCATGCTCGAAATGATGTTATCTTTAAATGAGTTACAAAAATAGCAAAAGTAGTGGATGATAAGACTATTTTTTTGATTTGGTATTAGTTTTTTGGAAGGGCGAGGAGAAACTCTTGTAGTGATTTCAGAATCCTATCTTATACTTGCACATATAGGAGATCAATTGTTTATTTTAGTGTAGGATATGGTAGTGGATCGTTTGTAAACCTATCCTTAAGATTTGATATGTTGATTGTCGATTTGGTTGGTTCGAGATCTAGCATGTAAGTGGCTTGGAAATTTTGGAATAGATTGATGTTGTTTCGGAAGTAGTTTCTTTTAGCGGACTTATGTTTATTTCTTTTGTTTGATTATCTTTTACCATCTATGAGGCACTTCTTGTGCTATGCAACTAATTCTTGTATTATTTAGCGCTCCCACGTTTTATATATTATATTTGTCGTTAAAAAAAGTAGATTTTCTCTGTTCTTTTTTAAGTATCATTTTAGAAGAAAAAATTTTATTTTTATTTAAATGTCATTTTATAGTTTAATGTTATAATTTATGAATTATACCCTTATTTTCTCAATAAATGAGAAAAAGTATATGAATAAATTTATTTAAAAAGAGAAAATAAATAAGAGTATAATAGAAAAAATAACTCTAACAATCCACTATCTTAGTTGACCAATTTTATTCTAAAACGACATTTAAAAATGAATGGAAGGAGTAATAGTTATAAAATTGATAATTGAATAATATTCAAATTTAATTAATTATATTCAAATAAATATTCTTAAAAAATAAAGTAATTTGAATTTAAATCGAGAACATTAATATTTTTAAAGTTTAATTTATAAAGATGAATAAGAGAGATGATACATATTCAATTGTATCTATTATATGTATATAACTATCAATTAAATAAATTTAACGGAATTGCTAATATGTCACTTTATTTAATTGAAGAATGATATCCACACACTACATCTAAATCAACTTTTTATTACACCGAAAAAATCAATCAATTAAAATATTATAGCATAAAAAGGTGAAGAGCAAGCTCTACTAACTCCTCATTTTTCAACCTTTCTGTGATATCACCATCATGTATCATGGCCATAACACAGCTAATTAGCAACTAATAATATACTCAATATTTTATTCTTGAATTCATCTTCTTCCTATTGTGTTACAAAAATATATACATACATAAAATATAGTTTTCATATATTTCTGTGCCCATTCCTGGTTGTCAGCCCTTGTATCAGAAGTTAGCTACCATTTGCACTGATCCACACACCTCTCTCTTTCTTAAAACCCACGTCCGTGCCTTTCAAGCTATCCAACAGTGTAACCTAAGCTTCTTTTCTTCTTCCTCTTTTCTTTGTTTTTCAAGAATCCATTTTCCTTATCACACAAGGTTTGTTTTCTTCCTCCACTTTCTCATCAAACCTTCAAGATCCTTTCATATTTACTTTCTTTTATCTGTTCCATGCATTTTTTTGACATAGTTGCATATAGAACCATATCAAGACAAGAAGAGTGATTACTTTTCTTCTTCTTTTTTTATTGAACCCTTCCATGCAAGTAACAAATCCATGGATTTCAGGCATACATGTTCCTGTTTTTCTGCTGTTTATAAGGGTTTGTGTTCTAAATATGTACATAGTAGTGATGATAGTATGCAGAAGAAAGCATGAATAAAAGTACTTGTTCTTGTAACTTGTAATTTTTGTTGATAGAAAGTCAAAGTTCAAAATATCATGCATGGAATAAAAGGTCTATACTTTTTATAAGATCTTCCTAGGGTTAGCTCGAGATTATCAATCTTAAGCCACAATTTTTGAATTTCTACATCATGAAATAACGGTAGTTTCACACCTGCTATAGTACCTTACAATAAAACTATTTCATCTACATTTAATTATACATGAAATCATGGTAAAACTATACAGATATCTAAAAACTTAAGACGACTCTGAATCTATCATTTTAATAGAATCCGACACTTCTTCGTTATTCTCTGATTAAATTTTTTCAGGTGATAATAGAGTTAAGAAGCTACGGAATAGTAGTACATGATGATGCAAGGAAGTGGAGAATTAACAGTTCCTCCAGGGTTCAGGTTCCACCCTACTGATGAAGAGCTTCTTTACTATTACCTGAGGAAGAAAGTTTCTTATGAAGCCATTGATCTTGATGTTATAAGAGAAGTTGATCTAAACAGACTTGAGCCTTGGGACCTCAAAGGTACAAATTCATAATCTCTATATCATCTACTCTTGTATGTAACATGTATATGCATGTCTCTGACACCAGACATACCTTTAATCTGAAGTGTCGGTGCTGCTATATATATGAACTTGTTAAACACTATTTTAAAATTCTTTTGTGTGTTTGAATGTTGCAGATAAGTGTAGGATTGGATCAGGGCCACAGAATGAGTGGTATTTCTTCAGCCACAAGGACAAGAAATACCCAACAGGAACAAGAACAAATAGAGCAACTACAGCCGGGTTTTGGAAAGCAACCGGAAGAGACAAAGCCATATATCACACAAATTCCAAGAGGATTGGTATGAGGAAAACCCTAGTCTTCTACACTGGACGTGCTCCTCATGGCCACAAAACTGACTGGATCATGCATGAGTACCGTCTTGACGACGACGATAATGCAGAAGTTCAGGTCACAAAACTACCACCATCATCATCATCATCATCATCATCATCATCATCATCATCATCTATATTCATCTATATTTCCTTTAGCTCATTGTTATTTTATTTTTCAGGAAGATGGATGGGTTGTGTGTAGGGTTTTCAAAAAGAAAAACACAAGCAGAGGTTACCAACAAGAAATTGAAGAAGAAGATCACATGATTAACCACATGAGATCAACAAATGGAGGTCCATGCCACCAGATGCTAGAGCAAAAACATCATCATCATCACATGCAACAATTAGGACTATATGATTACAACAACAATAACACCTTTGATGGTACAATTCATCTGCCACAGTTATTTAGTCCAGAAACATCAGCTCTAGCACCACCACTGCCACCAACTTCCTTTCACAATTCATCCATGGACATCCTTGAATGTTCTCAAAATTTGTTGAGGCTCACAACAACAAATACTAGCTCTGGACTTAATCTCATACAGCCACAACCACATCAACAAGGAGAGAGGTTGATCAATGGCGGTGATTGGTCATTCTTGGATAAACTACTTGCATCTCATCACCACGGCAACATGGATCAGAATTTCAGAAACAAGTTATGTAACCCTCTTCATAATCAACAAGCTGCACCTGCTGATGTTGGATCAACTTCAGCTCAGAAATTTCCATTTCATTACCTTGGTTGTGAGCCTCATCCTCATGATATTATGAAATTTTCAAAGTAATTGATTAAGGTTATGATAATGAGAACTTTGGTTTTCTAGTATAAGTTTTTTTATTTTTTAAATTCCTGCTAGATACTATTTGTAATTGCATGCATTAATTTAGATAATTATTTCTTTTGAGTATGAATTGTATATATATTTGCATCTATTATTCAATATGTTTATTAATTCAAATTCTGACACCGTAATAATAGAAGTCAAGACTGATGTCAGACTTGTTAAAAATAGAAAGATTGTACACAAAAGTAAATTGCAAAGTAAATTCTAGAAATTTAAAGAACACAATTAATTGTTAATTCAGTTCGGTGAAACTCACATACTTTGGGGGCTATTAAGCCAGGTAGGAAATCTATTATTAGTAGTATCAATTCAAAGCTAAACAATCTCAGTTTAAAACTCCTCACTTAATCCCTATTCAGTGCAACTTCTACCTAAAAATGTCTTAGATATGAGAACCTCTCTCACTCCAAATCAATGTAGTGATATCAAAGAATCCAATCTCAGAGAATGTTTCAAGAAACCAAAAAAAGGAAGATCAATCTTCCAATACCAAAATATGTAGTCTTACTTAAAAGCTTCAACTAAGAACAATACTCAACTCTTACTTAAAAGCTTCGAGGAGAAAAATAACTTGATAAACAAGTAACAATCAATCAACTCAAATGCATCAAAGATACATGAAGACGTACAAATAAACACACGGAGAAACTAAAGAACTCTCAAACCCTAAACCCTTTTTTGCACACGACTTTACAAATAAAATAATGCTTAAAAAAATAGGTATTGGACGTCTCCTTAAATAGACTCTTGCAATGGATTTGAACTGACTTAGACTCTTCAATCAAATTCAATCTTCAGCTATAAATCCTTGCAGAATCTTTTCCTCAAAAATAGAATCAAAATACAAATCTTTCAAATATTTCCTAAAAAGTCTCAAAGATCCTTTTTATCAAACAAATGAAATTTGTAATTGTTCCTAAAAATCATTAATTGTCTGCGCCTGTTATGAGTACTAGAAGCCTCTAGAAACTCATATTTTTCAATCAAATCTTCAAGAATATCATCCAGATGTACTGTGCATAATGTTCTGTCGTAACATGTTACAACATTTGATAGAACATATGTCAAATAAAGTCCAGCAGACTCTGTTGTACCAACTAGTCAAGATGGTACGACAAGTTGCTTAACGTTAGTATGCAATACATGTTTTCCACAAGAAACATATTTTGATCAAATTAATGCCAACTAGTTATTTTAACAAAGATGTAGCCAACCATAAAATCATGGACCTAACATTAATGTATAACTGTCACGCCCTAAATTTCGCCTTAGTTTTTTCCATCAGTTAAAGTTAAATAGTTCGTCTGCATCTTTTAGCTTATCATTTTTTGCAATTTTTTTAATAAATGAATCGATTTTGGCATATTCACATTTTTTTCATTAAAATTTGCATTTGACATGTACATTTTTTATTATTTATAAGTGACCAATTGAAATTTATTTATTTATTTTTATTTCTTATTATCAATTGAATTTATTTTCTTTTAATAATTAAGTTATTTATTAGTTAAATTTTATAATTTTTTGTCATTTGGTTGCATTTTTTTAAAATATATGTTATAGTAGTAATTAATCCAAAAATTTACCAATATTTGTATTACTACATATCTTACATTTGTATAAAGGTTTTTTTTTTAAGTTTTTTTTATATTAATACCAACAATTACAATTTAGAAATATTATAACAAAAAAAGAAAAATACAAAAATTTTATAGTTACATTCAACTCATGTTATTGCTTTGGTCTTTGTTTCTGCTTCACATTACCACCCCACCAACTTGTACAATTTCACAACAGAGCAAAATCACAACACAACCAATACAACTCCATCAGATCCCTCTCAATTCCTCTACCCTGCTCCACTACCAATTCTACTCATTCTTTCTTCAGACATCACCGACAATCTTACCTTAAACTTCCTTACTCAACTCATAATCATCTCCTCGCATCACGGTTCAAAACTCCCTCACTATCATCTTCATTAACCTCCACACAAAACCAAACCACACTCAACCTTTTCATACTCCATCAACCAAGACACCAAACTTCACTAAAAAACACAACCGTACTCACTCTCATAACCTCCCCACATCACCATACTCTTCACCTCCTTCACAAAACTTGCAGAAGAGTTCAAGTTCTTACCAGAAAAGGGTTCGACCGATTTATCTTGGTAGTTTTCGTTTTCTGGAATTTCTCTTGTTGTTGATTTCGTCGATATGTGTTTGTAATGTGTAAATACATGAAGTTAATATATTTGAATCTAGAAGATTTGGGACTTTAGGGTTTTAATGGGGGTAAGGTTTTGATTGTCTTGTTCTGGTTTATGAGGGAGAGAGATAGGAAGATGAAGCTTAGAGTCAGAGAATAGAAAAAAAATGAGTTTGAAAATGAAGAGAGAAAGGCGTGATATTAGCAGAAGAGAGAAAGAGGCGCTTCCAAGTGTCTCTAGGGTTGTTAACCCGATTTGGTAATTGTAACGAGGGCCTGGACCCGGGTCTGACCTGATATGGTCCGTTACAAGCCCAGTTTTTATGTTTTTTTTAATTATTTCTTATTTCTGTCTTGGGCCTTTAATCCATTCAGATGTACATCCCCATGGCCCATGTATCTTTTTTTTTTAAAACTCTTTCACTTATATATTTTCATGGAAAAATGTTTTTTAATGGATAGATTACTTTTCTCTAAACAAAAATTTAGCTTCTTTGTGAAATCATACAATATATTTATTATTTTTATTTCGATACTTCAAAAATAAAATTTCTTTCTTTACTTATGGTTAATTTTGCTTACGATCATTGAATTATCGCTTCATTTGTACACCTACATTGACTTGTAAAGTGATGCATCCCCATTTGTAAATATTGTATCTCCACTCCCCATGAGATGTAATAGTTTAGTTAATTATTGTTTTATTTATTTAATTATTTGTCATAAGCACAAAAACCAAATATTTTCAAACTAAACTCATGAGCCATTTTTATACATTGAGTCGACAAAGCTTAGAAGCGTCGCAACGGATACACATTTGTGCACACACCACGCTTTCTCTTGAGCTCACAATAGGACTTTAATTGATTAGTTAAACATTATTTAATTATATAATTAGGTTATTTAAAATTGATTAGTCCATCCAATTAATTTTATTAATCTAATTACTTGATTAAACTTCGTTTAGTTAATCGATTAAATTTATTTTGCGCATGTACCTACACAATTGTTAGTTGTCTTATCATTTGTGCAAGTCACCTTGTATGGGCTCTTATCAATTATCCTCATCAATGAATGTTTGCAATTATTCATTTCATTTCCATTATCGCGCCTTGGTCCACATACCAACTTTTCATTCAATAAGGGACTCATGTTAGGGAGTAGGCACTTGTCTATTCTCTCAAGATTAATCAAGCTTTCTTGGTTAATCATAGCTCAAATCTTCTCTTATTGTCATTCACCACTTTCATAACCAAATTGTTAAACCTCGATCCAACGTCGAGTTGTTTTCAAAAATGTTTTCATAAAAAACTTGAATGGTATTTGTTTAAGTCGTTGGATGATAACCCAATGGTTTAAACGAATTTAAAGTCTTTAGGTTATTAGATGATAGCCCAATAAGCTAAATACTTTTGTCCATTCAAAATATCTAACAAGAGTGAACCTCGTTTCACCTCACCATTTTCATAATAAACTTTTGGGATGAGAGGTGATTGGTCGAGCTCACTCACCAATTTAAAGTATTTGAATCATTAAATGATAGCTTAATGTTTCAGTACTTGTCATCCATAATTAAAATCAATTAAACTCATAACCTTGCCCACGTGCAAGTCCATTTTTTCAAACTCACTTCGCTCACACGCGATCTTCTTTCGCTCACACGCGAATTGCACTAGTGATGTCTTATCATCCACGTACAGTTAAGCTCCTGTTTTCATAAATAAAATCAACCAACCAACAAATGTTCTCGCAACCGAGAACTACGTAAGCTCTGACTTTTCCATCGCACTTGGGGAATATGTAGGCACAAGATTCTAACATCTTGGCGAGCACACTTTCAAAAAATTAAAACATGTCTCATTTCTTTTCTCTTTTCGCACATAGTAATTGAAAGATAGAAAATTAATACATTAAAAACATACAAACACTTAGAACTAAATGGGTCCCATCGAGTACGATGGATGTGAGGGGTGTTAATACTTTCCCCTTGCATAACCGACTCCCGAACCTGCATCTCTTAGTCTTGAATACCATTTCATTTTCATTCCTCAGGTTTTATCTATATTTTCCCTTTCCTCATTAGGAATAAATAAAGTTAGATGGCAACTTCATTGTATTTTGTATCGAAATTTTTCGATTAGTGTCAACAGTTTGGCGACTTCACTGGGGACAATTTTCTCAAGCGAGTCAAACCCAATTTAGTTCTTTGCGTGTTTGTGTGTTTTTTGTTTTACTTTTCTCTCTTCTTAGTACTTTATTTCTTGCTTATATTTATGTTTCAGTCATTCTAATATTATTGTGTTGGGATATTTTTTTTGGCTATGATACATAGAAAAAGCCCACTACCCAGGCTTCTAGGTAACATTTAAGTTAGAGTGGTTGCGTAGCCTAGGTCCACGTGACTCCAATGTCTTGTGGATCGAAGCAAAGTACCAGCTTAGAGTTGGTTTTTATAAGGAAGTTGTTGACCCGCATGATAGTACAGGACACCAATTTTTGGACAAAGGACCTATAACTCTAAGTATTTTAGGATATCCAAACTTGGACCGACCGCTCAAATAAAAGTTTATGAGTATCCCTTTAAGAGTCGTTTCTTGGAGTATACTTTTGTAAATACTATCACCACATAGGTCGTTCGCATGATGATAATGTTTGTTAAAAGGGGACCTGAGACTCCGAGAAACATTTAGCAAATAAAACTAGCACAATCCTATGTATGGGGTTATTGGGTAGAAAATTTAGAGCCATCCAATCTTAGGATGCTTGCCTAAATAGGTTATTTTGTTATCCAGCACTCGTATCATTCCTGATTCATATCTCTGTTAACATGTTCTTATCATTATGTTGCATCCCATATGTGACATTTCATCCCATGAACATCATTATTGCATATCAAAAGCAAAAAAAAAATCATGCTTTTTGTATTGCATCATCATGCATGTATTTCACCATCCAGATACTCATTTCCCTGTTTCCATTCATCCAGTTAACAAAGCAAGCTAATTCCCCAACACCACTACGAAAGCAAAGTTGTTGTCAAGTTAAGAATGGAGAATCTAGAACAACACAATGCCGAATTCAGGGTGGAGATTGATGATTTGAAGTCTGGAATGACCAAGCTCACAGAAATGATGCAGGTGGTTATGGCCAGAATTGATCCACCTCAAAGGATTGTCGTCTCTGAAGTCGATACTGCTATTGTGGAGCCACCACAAATTTAGAATGTTGCTACTACATGGCCAAAATTTGGTCTACCGCACAATTATCCTCCACAATATGAAATCAATCATGGAGTGGGTCAATACGCTCAACAGACTGTTCAGATGCTTGTGCTCACCGAACAACGACCAATCATCCACACCATACCTTAAGTTCCCTTTGGAAATCACTTCACATACCAAGTTGGTGGCTCCCAAAATGGCGATCAAGTGTAGAATGATGAAGTTGAAGAAGTGAAACAGAAGTACAATGCTATTGAGAAGAGGTTGAAGGCTGTGGAAGAAAATGTCATCTTTGGTTTTGACACCTCAAATGTTTGTTTGGTCTCTAACTTGATTATGCCTGCAAAGTTCAAAGTCCCTGAATTCGAGAAGTACAAGGGACTTACTTGTCCAAAAGATCGTCTGACCATGTACTTCCGCAAAATGGTTGCTCATGAAAAGAATGATAAACTGCTTATTTATTGCTTCCAGGATATTTTGATCGGAGCTTCTCTAAAGTGGTACATGAGCCTAAAGAGAGAGGACATCAACTCTACAAGGAACTTGGTTGAAGCTTTCTTGAAACAATACAAGTAAAACATGGATATGGCCCCTGACCGTAGACAGTTGCAAACTATGACCATGAAAGACAATGAAACATTCAAGGAGTATGCTCAACGTTGGAGAGAGTTAGCATCTCAAGTTAATCCTCATTTAGGAGAAAAGGAACTCACAAGCATGTTCATGGACACTTTACAACCAATCTTTTATGAGAAAATGGTTGGAAGCATATCTTCTGGTTTTGCTGATCTGGTTACCATTGGTGAGCGAATTGAACAAGGTTTGTGACATCTGCTTTGACATTGGTTTGCCAAGCCTGTTCTTCTTCTTGTCACCAGCAGGTTTCTTTGCAGCCACATATCCTAGACCATGCATATTTTCTGCATTTTGTCCAGTCTGAAGGATTTCCTCCAACTTATCAGTTCCAGTTGTCAGCATCTTGACAGACTTAGTCATCTGCTCAAGTTTGGAGTTTAACACTATAACTTCACTGTTGAGATGACTTATAGTAGCAGTATCTGCCTTCTTCTCAGCCTCCAACTTCATATTCTCAGCCTCCAACTTTACAATTAGCTTTTTCTGTTTCTCATTTTGCTGGCAGACTTCAGCACTTCTGATACACAACTTCTTGTAAGTGTCAGCAAGTTCTTCAAATGTCACCTCCTCATCACTATAGTCATTATCAGATTTATAGACACCAGATAGAGCAGTAACTAGTTTGGCATATTCTTCTTTAGAATCACTTTCTGAGTCACCATCAGACCAAGTGACAGACATTCCTTTCTTTTGTTTCTTTAGAAAGTTGGGGCATTCAGCTCTAATGTGTCCATATCCTTCACATCCATGACATTGAATTCCTCTTCTTTGATTGCTCTTTTCTTCAGGTTTTGCTCTTCTGCTGGAGTCATAAGATCTGCTGATGTCAGATGAGATGTTCTTGACATTTGACCTTGACTTTGGGTCAATTCTCTTGATGAGTTTGTTGAACTGTCTTCCAAGCATAGCTATTGCTTTAGATATCTTCTCTTCATCACCCTCCATGCATTCCTCTTCAGAATTGGATACAAGGGCTATGCTCTTGTTTTTCTTGTCAACATTTTCACTGATCCCCATCTCAAATGTCTAAAGTGATCAAATAAGTTCATCAACCTTCAAGGTGCAGATATCCTGAGCTTCCTCTATAGCAGTCACTTTCATTGCAAACCTTTTAGGCAAGGATCTGAGAATCTTTCTCACCATTTTTTCTTCTGACATCTTTTCTCCCAATGCTCTTGAGGTGTTGGCAATCTCCAAGATGTTCATGTGAAACTCATGAATGGTCTCATCTTCCTTCATCTTCAGATTCTCAAATTTGGTAGTGAGCATCTGAAGTCTTGACATTTTCACCTTGGATGTACCCTCATGAGTGGTTTTAAGAGTGTCCCAAACATCCTTGGCTAGTTCACACTGATGTACTAGTCTGAAAATATTTCTGTCAATTCCATTGAATAAGGCATTCAATGCTTTAGAGTTGCCCAGTGCTAGCTCTTCTTCTTCTTTGCTCCATTCTTTCTCAGGTTTCAGACTAGTAGTCCCATCTTTCTCAAGCTTGGTAGGATGTTTCCATTCTCTGTCAGCAGCTCTTCAAGCTTTAATGTCCAGTGACTTCAAAAAGGCAACCATACGAGGTTTCCAGTAATCATAGTTAGATCCATCCAGAATGGGTGGTCTACTTCCAAATCCTCCTTCCTTGTCCATAACGCCAGAAACTATTATCCCTAGATCTCACCCAGAAATAACAGGCAAGGTGTCTGCTCTGATGCCAATTGAAATTTCTGGCAGCAGATACGTGATGTCACAGAGAATGTTATGACACAGTATCTGACACTCTGTTAATAATTCACACAGTTAATATAAACAGCTGTAAAGAACACAATCAATTGTTTACCCAGTTCAGTGTGTAACTACACCTACATCTGGGGGCTACCAAGCCAGGGAGGAAATTCACTATTAGTAGAATTAATTCAGGAATAAACCAACAAGTTTATCTCCTTCACTTAAGACCTACCCAATGCAACTTCAATCTAAGTCCTACTTAGACCTGAGTTCCTACTCACTCCCCCTCAATCACAGCAGTGATATCAACCTATTGATTAATTGAATTGTGAAGACACTCTTCAATAAACATACTTGATTTTGCTTCAAAGCTTTAATCAAGAGACACAACACTCGTGCTTCAAAGCTTTGAGTGATAAACAACCCTTACAACCAAATCCTTGTCGGTTTCTTCTTCTCCCAATATGTTCTCTCGCAATGTCAAACCAGTAACAAGAAATAACAATTAGGCCTATAAAACATGAGCATCACAAGTGAACCAAACATCTAACTTCCCGAATTTGGAAGACCTGTGAATTTTAGTTGTATGATCAGCCAACTTAGAAAATTCCAACTAAATCAAGTAACAATAATATAAGCTCAAAAATAATATTTTTTGTAATTCCAATTAAGCAATTAAAGTATCAACACTTGACACTCTATTTTTATAAATGTTTCCTGCTGTACTAAAGTGTTATTATCAAATCCCATGCCTCTAAGCATTAATCCTACATGCAACTTCAAATAAAAGGAGAATGAACCAACTTAGAACATTTAGGAATGAACCAACTCATAACATTTAATTCAAATCTTTATACTTGCATCACAACCAATTATGAAAATGAACCAAACCAAGCATATGCTACAAATACAATAATAAGTAAATAATTGAAGAAACATAGAGGAATGGATCAAATCAAAATGTCATGAAAACCAAAAAAAATTCATAATATAATAGTAAAAATATAATAGCATTTTAACTTCTGTACTTGGTGCAGAAAAAATAGGAATTACTTAAAGGATAAAACAAAATGATTTAATTCTTAGTCATTATTGAGATGGTATTTAAAATAAAACAAATGACAGTACCAATCAGAATTAATAAAGGTTGAAGCTATAAAAAGTGTAAACTCACCCATATCCATTCCATGGTACATTTTCAAATTCAAGGTCATCAACTTCTTCGTTATTAGTCGGTTCTTCCATCACACTAAGAGAATTATTTTACAGCTTCACTTTTATACCATTTTTACGAACCTACATCAATTTATACTGGTATATATAACACTTCAATACCATTTCCATAATTAATAAATCAAGCCTCCAGTGCAAAATAGAACAACCAGAACATAACAAAACCATCTTTGATAGATTTTCTAGCACAATGGTATAATTTCGACCCAGTTCAAGCTAAATAATATATAATAAGCATTAAGGAATTTGGATAAACAAATCAGTTTACATTCTTTAGAAAATTAGAGTTGAATATTCATACCTTTAGAAGAATTACTGATTGGGTGAAGTCTTCAAACGAAAGGAAGGTGAAAAGTGATAATCTTAGCTTCTATGCAATTATTTCTTTGTCACCTCTTTGAATTATGGGTTTAGTTTCTTGGTTGCACGCAGTGAAATCAAGAGAAGGCTAGGTCTTTTTTTAGAAGTGAAAATGAAGACAGAGATAAGGCTTCCAATGGATATTGTGTTTCATCATCAATTTTTTTAATTCTAAATTGATGTTTAATGAAATAAATATTCCAAGTCAATTAATATATGTCCATGTCAATCTAAATATTCCCATCTAGAGTGCCACATGTGACCAAATTAATGGTTTTTAATAAATTTTAACGAACGGACCAATGTTAGTAACGAAACCTAAATTGAGGAACTTAAAATGAACATTTATTAAATAAGGGACCAAATGAAACCTAAAATTAACTTAAAGGATAAAATATACATTAAGTCATTTACTTAATATAATTGGCTTATTAAAAATCATGTTTAATTAATATTCCCAAACTATAAAATTTCTATTTGGTTCAATGGAATTAAAAATAAGTTTGTTGTCATTGTCACTTAAATTTGAACTTAAGTTTTGTTAGAATGTGTACATAATTCATGATTCAATAATAATCGAATAAGGGGTAATCGAAATAGCTTAGCTATTTCGATCTGTTATCTTGGATGCTAGAAGTCGAAATGTCATGGACTTTAGATATTGGGCCTTAGTTTAGTTTACACTATTGGGCCCAGGAAATGTGTCTATATAAGGAGCATTTCCTTGTAAGCAAAATAATGCTTTTTCGATCAATTTCACAATATACAATATCAATTTTACTTCTCTCTCTTTTTCCTCAAAACTTCTTCTTTATCACAAATATACTTTCTTTCATCCTCTGTTCCAACAAATTGGTATCAAGGAGCTCGGTTGCGATTCAAGGAGAATCAAATGGCAAACGGAACAACAACGTCGACAGATTCCAAGAAACCTACCGGTTTCAAAGGAGAAAACTACCGATGGGTTGCACAAATGAAAGTCATTTTCGATTTCAAGATGTTGTTGAAATCTTGAATGATGGTGAAGCAATGCGAGAAGCCAAAGTCGCAAGATCAAGATCGTGAGGAAGAAAGATAAAGCACCGTTTTGATTCATCGATGTTTTGAGAAAATAATCAAGAAGAATCAGCAAAGAAGGGACAAGTTAAAGAACTTGTATGGCGGAGGAGAAAATTGAAGAAGGTGAAGACAAGAAAGCAATACGAATTGATGCACATGAAGGATGATGAATCGATTTCTGCATACTTCTCAAAGATTGTGACATTGACGAACCAAATGAAAGTATGTGGTGAAACCATCACAGACCTGTAGAAGATAGAAAAGGTATTGAGATCTTTAACAGCAAATTTTGATTATATTGTTGTGACAATTGAAGAAGCAAAGACTCTCTCTGAGATGAAGTTAGAAGAACTTCAAGCTTTATTAGAGGCTCATGAGATGAGATTGAAGCAAAGAAACTCAGAAAGAGAGAAGGTAGCTGAACAAGCATTGCAATCAAGATTCAAAAGAAAGTGAAAATCGAAGTTTCGAAAGCATCTTGCAGATGATGAGAAGTCAAGCAAGAATGTTGATTCGAGAAAAGGTATGGGCAACAAGTATTCTGGGAAGAAAGTTGACAAGAAAGATAAGCAATGCTACAATTGTCAAGGTTTTGGTCACTTCGCTCGAGACTGTCGAAGGAGGAAAGTAGAAAGAGCGAAAGAAAGTGATGAAGCTCAATATGCACGTGGAGAGTGATTCGGATGATGTCATGATGGTTAATTCTCAATCGAATTCTGAGAAAACCAACATGTGGCATCTGGATTCAGGATGTAGCAATCATATGACTGGCAACAAAAATTGGTTCACTGAACTAGATGAATCAGTAAAAAGAGTGATAAAGTTTGCTGATGGAAGACACATCGATTCTGCTGGCAAAGGAGATATTTCGATTGCCAGAAAGGATGGTGGAAAAGCTACTATCACTGAGGTATTGTATGTTCTATGACAAGTAACTTGATAAGTGTAGGTCAATTACTTGCAAAAGGATTCAAGATGAAACTTGAAAGGAATGAGATGAAAGTCTATAGGGCTGATGGGAGGCTGATCATGAAAGCGCCATTAGCAGAAAACAAAACGTTCAAAGTTGAACTCAACACATCAGATCACAAATGTCTTGCTTCGATGACAGAAGAAGACAAGAATTGGCTATGGCACCACAGGTATGGACATCTAAACTTCAGAAGTTTATGCATGCTCAATAAGAAGAAGATGGTGGTTGGTTTTCCTTATGTGAAGGAACCAAAGCAAGTATGTGAGGAATGCTGTAAAGCTAAGCAGGCAAGGAAGGCATTCAAACATGACTTGCCCATGAAATCCAAACGCAAGTTGGAGCTAGTTCACTCTGATGTGTGTGGACCATTTGAAGTAAAATCGAATGGAGGCAACAGGTATTTTCTTACGTTCATTGATGAATTCACCAGACATATATGGATTTACATCATTGAAAAGAAAAGTGAAGTATTCACACAGTTCAAGAAGTTCAAATTGCACGCTGAAAAGCAAAGTGGCTGCAAATTGAAGAAGCTGAGAACTGACGGTGGTGGTGAATACACCTCTGCTGAATTTGCCAAATTTTGTATTGGGGAAGGTATAGAGCATGAAGTTATTGCACCCTATACACCTCAACACAATGGCATAGCTGAGAGGAAAAACAGAAGTATACTGAACATGACAAGAAGTATGTTGAAAGCTAAAGAAATGCCTAAAAGATTTTGGGCTAAAGAAGCTTCGACAGCAGTATACATTCTGAACAGGTGTCGAACAAAGAGGATAGTTGGAAAAACACCTCATGAGGCTTGGACTGGATCGAAGCCAAGTGTGAGTCACTTCAGAGTTTTTGGATCAATGTGTTTCAGGCATGTAACTGAATAATTGAGAAGAAAACTGGATGATCGAAGTGAAGTTGTGGTTCTTATAGGTTATCATTCGACTGGTGAGTACAAGCTGTATTCACCAATCGAAGATAAACTAATAATCAGTAGAGATGTTCAAATCGACGAAAGCAAAGGTTGGGATTGGAGTCGAAGTTTAACACAGGAATCAGACACTATTATAACTGTGTTCGAAGAAGATCCACAAGATGAGTCCTTGAATAGTCGAAGTGAACAAGGTAACACTTCAACTAGTCGAAATGAAGAACCACCTGAGCAAAGTGAAAGAAGGTCGACAAGAACAAGAACTGAATCAACTAGGCTAGCTGGGTATGAAAGATTCTCAGATCAAGTGATTGATGATGATGGTGATCTAGTTGAAGAAGCCATGATGATGGCTGAAGCAGAACCAATCGATTTGAATGAAGCAATGGGTAATTCGAATTGGTGTGAACCCATGAAAGAAGAACTCAGAGCCATTGAAAAGAACAAGACTTGGGAGCTTGTCGAAAGAACGAATAAGAAGCCAATTGATGTAAAATGGATATACAAAGTGAAACGAAGGCCAAATGGAGAAATTGCTAAGTACAAAGCAAGACTGGTGGCTAGAGGCTTTCTACAGAAACCAGGAATAGACTTTGATGAAGTATACGCACCGGTTGCTAGGCTGGAAACAATTCGAATAGTTGTTTCGACAGCAACATACAGGGGATGGAAGATGCATCAGCTGGATGTAAAGTCGGCATTCCTGAATGGACCATTAGAGGAAGAAGTCTATGTCACTCAACCACCAGGATTCGACGTCAAAGGACAGGAGTCGAAAGTGTACAGATTATAGAAAGCTCTCTATGGTTTGAAGCAAGCTCCTCGAGCTTGGAATAAAAGAATAGATAGTTTTCTGATCGAAGCAGGTTTCATAAAGTGTGTTTCTGAACATGGAGTGTATGTAAAAGATATCGATGGTGTCAGTCGAATCATTTTATGCCTCTATGTAGATGACTTCGATTCGGAGATGAAGAAGTCGATAGCAAAAGTCAAGTCAAAGCTAATGCAAGAATTCGAAATGTCAGATCTAGGAAATCTCTCATATTTTCTAGGAATGGAATTCAAAAATACTGAAGAAGGAGTACTCTTGCATCAAACCAAGTATGCTCAAGACATTCTGAAAAGATTCAACATGAGCAATCAGAAGAAGCGCCACTCCACTAGAGAGGCAAAGTCAAGAAAGAATCGAATGATAAGTTTGTAAATTCGACATTGTACAAACAGATCATTGGATCCTTGAGATATCTTTGCAATACAAGGCCTGATATTTGCCAAAGTGTGGGGTTGTTGAGCAGATTTATGGAGAAACCTCAAGAGTGTCATCTCAATGCTGTTAAGAGGGTGTTGAGATACATAAAGGGAACTGTCGACCATGGGGTGTTGTTACCAAAGAAATCAAATAGCAACACAAGTATTGAAGTTCATGGATATACTGATTCAGACTTCAGTGGAGATCAAGATGAAAAGAAAAGCACTGCAGGCTACATCTTCATGATCGAAGGTGCTCCAATCTCCTGGAGCTCGAAGAAACAAAGCATTGTGGCTTTGTCATCATGTGAAGCAGAATATGTAGCTGCATCATATGCAGCATGTCAAGCAGCATGGATCGAAATGTTACTTGAAGAACTCAAGATAATGGAGCCAAAGAATATAAAGTTATTTGTTGACAACAAATCAGCAATTAACTTGGCTAATCATCCAGTGTGTCATGGTCGAAGCAAACACATTGAAAGAAGGTATCATTTTCTGAGAGATCAAGTAAACAAAGGGAAGATCGAAATAAAGTACTGCAAGACTGAAGTTCAACTAGCTGACATATTCACTAAACCTCTGAAGAAAGTCAGATTCGAAGAGCTAAAAGGGAGCATCGGGATGAGAAGTCTCGAGAACATGAATTAAGGGGGTGTGTTAGAATGTGTACATAATTCATGATTCAATAATAATCGAATAAGGGGTAATCGAAATAGCTTAGCTATTTCGATCTGTTATCTTGGATGCTAGAAGTCGAAATGTCGTGGACTTTAGATATTGGGCCTTAGTTTAGTTTACACTATTGGGCCCAGGAAATGTGTCTATATAAGGAGCATTTCCTTGTAAGCAAAATACTGCTTTTTCGATCAATTTCACAATATACAATATCAATTTTACTTCTCTCTCTTTTTCCTCAAAACTTCTTCTTCTTTATCACAAATATACTTTCTTTCATCTTCTGTTCCAACAAGTTTGACATGCTATAAAAATAAGTGTTAGGTTGGTTAAATGATCGATGACTTTTCAAATCCATTATTTTTTGTTTTTAAATTCCATAGCACTTAATTAAGATCATATAAATGAAAAATAAACAAAAAAATATTAAAAATAACTATTATTTATTTTATTGAATTTATAATAATACATTTATTATAAACTTTTGCTCACACATAAACATTAAAAAGTAAGGATGAATGCATATGGCTTCCATGGATCACGAAGCACACATGCCTTATTTAAACTCATTGGTCATTGCCAATACATATTGTATGTTCTTAATTGCATATGAACCCGGTAGGGATTTTGTGCCCACACTTACTGATGAGTAAGTTCAATGCATTGTTATTGCTAAATTTGATTACTCCCAATATATTAGCCTTTATTGCAGCACAGATACATGCAGAGGCTTCAAAATCAACAAGATTTTTTATGAGAGAACAACATGGTTGGTTTTGTGGAGTCCCAATTTCGAAACTCACTAAATTTAACAAATTTGCACAAACATGCAAATTTCCCATTGGACAATTTGGTGGTATGACATCAGGTGGTGGTGTCATAGGAGGTGGTGGTGGTGTGATAGGAGTAAAATTAGGTGGGGGTATATTATGAGTTGATGGAGCTATAGAAGGGGGAAATACTGTGGGTGTTTTGTTAGGAGTATGTGGAGGTGTATAAGGGGGCAACATAGGTGGTGGTATGTCAGGAGTGGTTGGTGGTATGGTAGGTGGTGAAGTCATCGAAAGAGGTGTTTTAGGAGTTGGTGTAGGTGTATAATGGGGAATCACAATTGGGGGTCTATTAGGAGTGGGTGGTGAGGTGGTGGAGGTTGTTTTAGGTGGAGGTGTCATTTGAAGAGGTGCAGGTGTAGAAGGAGGAAACACATATGGTGGTGAGGTATAGGTAGGTGGTGGTGTCATTAAATTTATATTAGATGGTGGGGTCAATGAATGTGGTGGCAGTGGTTTGGAAAGACTAGGTGGAGATGTCATCGGAGTCATCTTGGGTGGTGATGTCATTAGACGTGGAGACAATCTAGAAGGTGGAAATATCGGTGGTGTTGTAGTTTGAGTAGGCGATGATGTTGTAGGATATGTCCTAGGTGGTTGTGTCATTGGAGCATGTGAAATTATATAAGGAGGAAACGTTGGTGGTTGTGTGGTTGGTGCAGGTGGGGGTATCATAGAAGAGGCCTTAGGTGGTGGAATTATCGAACGAGGGGGAGGTGTAAAAGGTAGCATTGTATATGGTGATGCAATAAGATTAGGTGGTAGTGTTGATGGACGAGGTGGTTGTGTTGAAGGAGGGAAAAAATGTGATGGCGTAATAGAAGTAGGTGGAAATATGGTCCAGTTTAACATAGGTGTTGGCACCATTAGATGAGTTGGTTGTGTAGAAGGAGGCAACATAGGTGGTCGTGTGATGGAAGAATATGATGGAGTTGTGTGAGCCGTATTAGGTGGTGGTGACATCATAGTAGGAGGCACTTTGGTAGGTGCAATATTAGGCGGTGGAATCCTTTGACGAGGACCTGGTGTAGATGGGGGAAATGCATGTGATGGTGTGGTTGGAGTAGGTGACGATGTTAGCGAACGAGGTGCATATGTAGAAGGAGGAAATATAGGTGGTTTTGAGGAAGGTGTATGTGTTGTTATTGTAGGATCCATCATAGGTGTTGGTGTGATTTTTTGAGATGGATGTATTGAAAGAGGTAACATGGGTGGTGGTATGCTTGAGGTATATGTTGGTGTTGTAGATCCAGTTTTTGGTGGCGGGGTCGTTGAACGAGAGAGTGATGTTAAAGAAGAAAAGGCAGGTGGTTGTGTGGTCGGACTAAGGGATGAGGTTATTGGATGAGCTAGTGGTGCAGAAGAAGGATATGTAGGTGGAGATAAGGTAGGAGTTATAAGCGCTTTTATTGGAGCGATCTTAGGTGGTGGGGTCAAAAAACGAGGAGATGGTGTAAAATGTGGTTGTATAGAAGGAGACGAGGTAGGTGATTTTGTTGTAGGGGTAGGTGGTGGCGTTATTGAATTTGTCTTGGGTGATGGTGTCATCAGATATGGTGGTGGAAAAGTAGGTGGTAGAGTGGTAGAATAAGGTGGTGACATCATAGGAGTCATCTTAGGTGGTGGCGTTGAACGAGAGGGTGATGTTAAAGAAGAAAAGGTAGGTGGTTGTATAGTAGGAGTAAGGGATGGTGTTATCTGATGAGCTAGAGGTGTAGAAGAAGGATATGTAGGTGGAGGTAAGGTAGGAGTTATAATCTCTTTTATTGGAGCCATCTTAGGTGGTGGGGTTAATGTACGAGGCGGTGGTGTAAGAAGTGGCTGTATAGAAGGAAACGAGGTAGGTGATTTTGTTGTATGGGTAGGTGGTGGTGTTATTGAATTCATATTAGGTGATGGTGTCATCGAATATGGTGGTGGAAAAGTATGTGGTGAAGTGGTAGAAGTAGGTGGTGATGTCATAGGAGTCATATTAGGTGGTGGTGTTATAAGATACGGAGGTGGTGCAAAAGATGACCTTGTGTGTTGCGGTGACGGTGGAGGTAGTGGTGGTGACAATGGAATATTTTTAAGTGGTGGTAGTGATGGTGGTGTTGATGGTGTAAAACGTGGTTGTATAGAAGGAGACGAGGTAGGTGATTTTGTTGTAGGGGTAGGTGGTGGCGTTATTGATTTTGTCTTGGGTGATGGTGTCATCGGATATGGTGGTGGAAAAGTAGGTGGTAGAGTGGTAGAATTAGGTGGTGATATCATAGGAGTCATCTTAGGTGGTGGCGTTGAACGAGAGGGTGATGTCAAAGAAGAAAAGGTAGGTGGTTGTATGGTGGGAGTAAGGGATGGTGTTATCTGATGAGCTAGAGGTGTAGAAGAAGGATATGTAGGTGGAGGTAAGGTAGGAGTTATAAGCTCTTTTATTGGAGCCATCTTAGGTGGTGGGGTTAATGTACGAGGCGGTGGTGTAAGAAGTGGTTGTATAGAAGGAAACGAGGTAGGTGATTTTGTTGTAGGGGTAGGTGGTGGTGTTATTGAATTCATATTAGGTGATGGTGTCATCGAATATGGTGGTGGAAAAGTATGTGGTGCAGTGGTAGAAGTAGGTGGTGATGTCATAGGAGTCATCTTAGGTGGTGGTGTTATAAGATATGGAGGTGGTGCAAAAGATGACCTTGTGTGTTGCGGTGACGGTGGAGGTAGTGGTGGTGATAATGGAATATTTTTAAGTGGTGGTAGTGATGGTGGTGTTGATGGTGTAAAACGTGGTTGTATAGAAGGAGACGAGGTAGGTGATTTTATTGTAGGGGTAGGTGGTGGCGTTATTGATTTTGTCTTGGGTAATGGTGTCATCGAATATGGTGGTGGAAAAGTAGGTGGTAGATTGGTAGAATTAGGTGGTGATATCATAGGAGTCATCTTAGGTGGTGGCGTTGAACGAGAGGGTGATGTTAAAGTAGAAAAGGTAGGTGGTTGTATGGTAGGAGTAAGAGATGGTGTTACCTGATGAGCTAGAGGTGTAGAAGAAGGATATGTAGGTGGAGGTAAGGTAGGAGTTATAAGCTCTTTTATTGGAGCCATCTTAGGTGGTGGGGTCAATGTACGAGGCAGTGGTGTAAGAAGTGGTTGTATAGAAGGAAACGGGGTAGGTGATTTTGTTGTAGGGGTAGGTGGTGGTGTTATTGAATTCATATTAGGTGATGGTGTCATCGAATATGGTGGTGGTGTTATAAGATATGGAGGTGGTGCAAAAGATGACCTTGTTTGTTGCGGTGATGGTGGAGGTAGTGGTGGTGACAATGAAATATTTTTAAATGGTGGTAGTGATGGTGGTGTTGATGAAGGTTTCTTAGGTGGTGGTGGTAGAGGTGGTGGTGTCAATGAATTCTTTTTTGGTGGTGGTGGAGGTGGTGGTGTCAATGAATTCTTTTTTGGTAGTGGTGTCAATGCATGCTTTTTTGGTGGTGGTAGAGGTGATGAATGCTTTTTTGATGGTAATGGTTGTGTGAATGAATGTTTTATAGGGTGTGGTTGTGATCTCTTGTTAGGAGTATGTCGCGGTATCCTTGATGGTGATTTATGACGAGGATACACATGATGTCTAAATGGTGAAGCAAAAGTGGAGACAAAAATGAGATTAAAAGAGATGATAATTGTGAGAAGGGATACAAACCTCTTTGAATTCATTTTTTAACTTGTTGCACAAACATTCAATAAATATAAACCTCTTGTTATAGATATGTGAATGTGGGTCGATCATGTGCCATATTTATAAGTGAAATGAGGTTTTTTTTTTTTTGTAATGAGTGTTTCTTTTATTCTTTTATTGGTTAATTAATTTTTGTGAGGGGTATAAATATATCTCTTTAATAGAATTAATATTTTGTGGGGTTGACTTTTTAATAAGTTAACTTCTCTAAATCAATTCATTTAATTCACACAACCTAATTAATTTATTTTTGACTTTTAATTGATGCTATACTACTAATATTTCATACACATGTTGATTCTACGTACAATATATATATATATATATATATATATATATATATATATATATATATATATATATATATATATATATTTATTTTCTAGGGTAATAAATAGGTCTCTTGAATTAAAATAAAGAAAAATATTTTTTAATTTAAATTCAAGTTTTTATTGGGACCTAATTTAGGCACTCTCTTAATTATTTGTGTTTGTGTCAGTTTTTATTTATTTAACATTACTATTGTGTATTGTTAATCTATTTTGTTGGAATTAATTCAATAATAATTAATCACATATACATGTTCTATATATATTATATCATATAATTTAGTGCAGAATATAATAAATAATTATGAGCATGTATATAATTATAAGATCTACGACATGTTAGTATACGAGATATGATATTTCAGGAATACCTGGATCCGTAAGATGAAAAAAAAATTGCCAATGATAATTGTATTCCTGAAACGAAAAAATGTAGAGACAAGTGACTGACACTTGTTGTCTTGTCGATCTTCTTCAACCGGTACTCCTAATACCTTGAACACTCTTCAGATGAGGAGAATATATTATTTTTCTTGTGTACGGTATATTGGGAACCATATCCTATATATAGTGTGATGGTCAATTATGGTTCATATTATTAACAAATTGGGTCATCCTGACATCCACTCATATTTGAGCCCATATCCAATTATTTAATTAATCAACTAAATAATTCTTAAATAAAATCTAGATAGCCTTTTTAACATTATTTGAGCACATAAATATTTAAGGCACTTTATTTGATAAAAATAGCTAATATAATTAAATAAATATATTAGGCACATAATTATTGGAATGATAATATTTAATTAAATAATTAAAATATTCGAACAATCTCCCACTTGACCAATATATCTTAATAATTATATCATAATTCTTTAGGCGCGCATCCGAATGCTATTTATCTTTAGATTTCAACATTACAATCTGGTCCACCTCATACATCAATAATGGAACCATCGCGGTTGCCGTCACTAACGTATAACGTGACGGAACCCCGACGACCACCACATTAATGTACTTGATGACATAGATCGATATGGATGAGTGACATGGAAATTTTATGAAATGTGATCTATAAATCATGTATATTTCCAATAGGTCCAACTGAAGTCTTTATTGAGATCAAACTAAAATTTGCAAATTCAATATTTTCACAAACGTATAGAAATGGTTATAACAACAATAACCTTTAAACATTATTTCTGCAGATAATCTTAACATAAAGTCTGTATCGATATGAAAATAATATTATTAAACATAAAGAAGAAGTGACTCCCACTAATCTAAGGCATCCTTAGTGATAATTGTAACACAGTGGGAGAACTGACTTGTTTATTTTACGTTTTATCGTAAATATTGCGGTTAGCAAGAGTCGCCACCGACTTTTATTTCATCCAATAAGGAAAGGTGAAAATAATATGAAAGACCTTTTATCGATTATGAATTTGGGGGTAATTATGGAAAGGGAAGGTGTTAGCACTCTTTCCGTCCATAGTTATCTACAGGCTCTTAATTGCTTAGCTTACCTTTTTAAAAAGAACTTGCTTTTTGTGTGTGTGTGATTTGTTTGAAAATATTTTGACTTTGAGTTCGTAATGATTCTTGTATCAGTCCTCAAGAATGTATACGAAGTGTTTGGAAAATATTTGTTTGGAAAATGTGAGGTGTGAAAAGTATATGTTTTGAGCAAGCAATTAAGAGTTATTACCCACTCAAATGTCGTTCTTGTTATTTTCCTTCTCCTTTAGGGATAGTGCTATCCATACCATGAGTTGGTAGGTAGCCCCATCCATTGGATGTGAAGGGACAGACGTAGGGTCATCGAAGGAAACATTGTAAGGATATCTTAGCAATTCGAAGGGACTATCATCATTTTTCGTAGGCAACAATCGAGGGACAAGATCATATATTCGTAGGCAACATCAAGGAACATCGAGGGACTATGATCATTATGATGATTTTAACTGAGGGTCTTTGCTAATGGTATCCCTACGTTTGAGGGACATGACCATTGTGTTAGGCAACAAGAGAGGATACCTTAGAGGTGCAAGTATGAGAAGTGTGTTACTTTCAGATATTTATCTTAGAATTAGGATTATTCTACAGTTGATTTTAGATCTTGCCATGCAATCCTATTAACCATACATCTAAGCAGTTTATATGTACAAAAAAATAAAAGTGCGGAAAATAAAAGGTCCTACGCTATTACATGGCTTTGGGGAAGTTACATAATAATGAGAAAAAGTTCGAGGAAATTAAATCTACGCTATTAAAAAAACCTTGCAACCTATACATCGATTCTAGAATTTAAATGAGAATAAAGCATAAATAAGCAAGAGAAAAATATTTTAATGAAGATATAAGTGTTCTAAACCCTAATTCGAAAGGAAAATATTTTTGGTATTTTTTGAAATTTATTTTAATTAGGGAAAATCTAATTCTAAGTTAATTAGAAATTAATTAAGAAAAATAATTTAAATGATGAGAAAATTAAATATTTTTTGTGTTAAAAAATAAATAAAGATTTTATGAACCTAAAACTAAAATCAGAGTATTTTTTAGGGTTTTAGAAAACAATTAAAATAATTTTTGAAAAGAAATAAAAATAAGTTAAAAAATTGAAAATGTTAGAAAAAATTTAAGAAAACAAGTGATTAAAATTAGGGATGGTCCTAGAAGGTGTTGAACCCTGGACCTGAAGGTCATAGGTCCAAAACTTAGCCACTGCGCCATGTGCTTGTGATGTCATATCCTTGCCTCCAATTGTATGTAAGTGTAAACCTGTAAAAATCAGAAAAAATCAGAAAATTTTGGCAAAAGGCAGGTTAGAACCAACGACCTGATAGGGTAAGGGGACTAGACGCGCATGTCTTGCCACTGCGGTGGATATACATCTGTGTATTAACACACATGAATAAATATATATTTGAAATCCATTTCAGAAATTCCAACCAAAACTAAAACGCACGCACATGGGACCCTCCGATTTAAACGAACCAACCAAATCGTGCCACGCCCTGGGTCAACGAGTCAAAGGGTCGGAGGGACGCCATAGCCCTAGCTCTAGTTGTCTTCTTCGACGAGCTTGTTCTTTGAAACCTGCAAAATAGAGCAAATAAATAATTAAGAGGGACCCTACTCCCTAAATCAAGGGCTGCGAGTTCAGTGGTGGGATCAATTTGGTCTGAACCGGCCCGTATCAATGGATTCGAAGCTTTTGAATCGGACATCCCTAACAATGGTGTTTTATTATTCCTGCGTTAAACCTCAAAAGCAAAGCATCAAATTGACTCTAAACAACATCATGAACATGTATGAATGCATAAAATTAGTTTATATCATGTAAATCAAAGGTTAGAAATCTCAAACTTTACCAAACCAGAGCAACCTCAAAGGAATAGTTCTGGGCACGATCTTGCTTGTTTAAGGAGTTGGAACGATTCTTGGAAGGCTCGGGAGGATGAATGAATGGCTGGTTTGGCTTGAGAATGACTGGAAATTACTTTTGCAAGTTGCCCTAAAACTTGAAAATTTGGAGAATTTCGTGTAAGATTTTGAGTGCAGCAAACCTTGTGTTTCTCATCAAGTCTAGTAGAATATGTAACATCCCAATAATACCCAAGGTTTAATATACAAATTCAGAGTAAATTAAAATTTCATAAATTCAATACTGAGGCATCACACCTTCAAAAACAACTCACTTTAAACAGTTTGCTTTAAAGTATAAATCTCGGATACATAGCATCGTCGTAAATCATAAACTAATTCATAAAGGTCAAAACATCTCTTTAATTAAACTTCTTTAACGATTCATGTTTTCGTAAAGTATGATTCTTCTTTACAAGAGGAAGACAACAAAAGAACAACAATAAAACAACATAAATATTCCCCCGAGTGCTACATATCAGAGCGACACCGACTCGACTAATAGCAGCTATAGACTCCGTCTTCATAACCTGCACGTTACCAATATAAAGGTAACGGTGAAACAAGTAAAGGGTGAGATACTCCAATACATATAATTAAAGGCATGATAAATATATATATATATATATATATATATATATATATATATATATATATATATATAGTTTTGGAATTATAAACGATATAGATTAGTAAGTGCATTCCAACACAAATCTAAATCTCACCTACTTTGATCGCCATTCTAATGTGTGTGATCAACACTTTACCGTCATAATCTCATCGACATAAATCATCACAACAACACATAAACTTTCATTACCACAAAGTCGTCACAACAACCCATAATTATAAACAACAACACCAAACAATGCTAATAACATAAATGAAATCATCACAAATTGGCTAAAGCCCATCGCCGCTTTTGGCATAAAGTCCATCATCACAAACATCATTACTTCCTATTTGCATTAAGCATTTCATCAAGTTAAATCATCGCAAAACTCATCGTTTATATTCGTCGCATAGTTATCATGAAATTATCAATTCATATTCATTTCATCTTCATCATAAAGATCATCACCAAACAAAACATCATATATTATCGCAATTCAATCAACGTCGATCAATTAAAAACCCAACGCCAAACAACTCAAACATAAACATAACCGACTCCATGAGACACGACTATGTTATGCATGTGGTACCCGTCGCTTTGTCCATAATTAGGAACACTTGGCATAAAGCCTCGTTGCTTGGCATAAAAGCCTCGTCGCTTGGCATAAAAGTCCATCGTCGTCAATGCAATGTATGTGACTCGACAATAAAACAACACAACACAAAAACATCATCGTCGCTCATCCAAATTGGCACAAAGCCCACATCGCCATAATTTATCCAAAACAAGATAAATATATCATCGCCTCATATTTGCATTATGCAAAACATCACCACTAATTCATTATCATCAAAAATCATGCATTCACAATTCGGAAGCATTTATTAACAACATCATTATAATCATCACATCATTATTATCAATTCATTCACTAAATTCCAAATACGGGAAGATAGTCAAACACCTATAATCGTCACGAAAGCTATTCCTAGTAACCGGCATTAGTCATAATCATCAACATCGAAATCGGATTGTCTATACGTGCCTTAAATCTATTAAAACGCAATCCGATTCAATTTAACCATATTTTGGCCTATTTCGGGTCATCTCTTAAAAACTCGTAATTTCTAAAAACTAACTTCACCACTATGTTCTACACGTCGAACTTAGCTAGCACGTCAATTTTCGTTGAATTCGGAGCAACTTGCTCCGTCGTCGAATTTACCGAAATCGGAAAATCGGAACATAATTGGGGAAAAAGAAGTGCAAAAATTAGAATATGGGAGGCTACCGATACATCAACACGGGCCCCCGTGTTAATCAACACGGCCCGTGTCGAAAAGCCACCAGAAAGCGCAAAAACACCAAAGTCAGTGAATCAACACGGGCACCCGTGTTAATCAACACGGCCCGTGTTGATGGACCTGGCAGCAATATTTCCTTGTTCAAGATGCCAACACGGGCGCCCGTGTTAATCAACACGGCCCGTGTTGATGGACGCGTGTGAAAGCTTCATTTTTACCATTCCCATTAATTCTAATCATCATCAACCTCATAATCCCTACACCTAATTCAACTTTTCTAAACATTTTCAATACTCCTAGTTTCTACAAGCTAACCCATAATAAACCCACAATTCATACTCATATTCCAACTCTTCTAATCTATTTCAATCAAACAATCAAACACACAACTCAAACCACAACATCAATTTTCATCACAAATCCACAATATATGTATCAAACCCTAACTATAGGAAGTGGAAAATCAAACCCCTTACCTCTAGCTTGGTTCATTGCAAGATGCTCCAACAAAACCCAAAATCCATGCTTGCTCTTGCTCCTCTTCTCCTTCTTCTCCAAACCCTCTCTTTCTCTCAAGCTTCCAAGTTTCTATTCTTAGCTATGTTTTCCAAATGGAATAAAATGAGGAAATGTAGTTTTTATAATTATGTTTTCTTACTAGCTTCCAAGTTCTATGTTTGGTTTTGGTATTTTGAATAGAAGGAAAATGAGGAGAAATGGTTTATAAAGGTGTTTCTACTAGTAAGCCAAGGGTGAAAACTTAATCCTCAACAATTGCTCCCCACACCCTTAACTTACTAATATAAATTAACACACTAATAATATCCAATAATATTATTTACTCAATTAATTAAAATAATTCCGGGGAATTAAATATTGGTTCGAATAATATTTTATCGAACCGAACGGAATAAAAACCGGACCGAATCGAAAAGTCGCCAAATACATTAATAGATATATTAATTAACACAAATATTCTCGTCGCAAAATAAATATCGATCGGGAATTCAAAAATATTAATATAATATAATATTAATTAAAACGGGGCGTTACAAAATATATAGTGAGGAGTGTATTAGGTCAAAAATAATGAGAAAATATTTGATTGAAAAATCAAAATACAATCTTTCCAAAATTGCTCAATCTTCATGTAATTAGTTCTTACACGATTTGGCCAGCTATCATGAGCTTTCTTGGTCCTCAAGATACTTAAGTCCAAGGCCTTGCATGCATACACCTTATTTTTGTATTTTATTTTAATTAAATTTGAATTTTAATGAATTAATTCAAAAATAAATAAAATAAATGGTAATGTTGAGTGTAGCTGGAGTTAGGAGTCATGGATAATGTTAGAAAAAAGTTTGAATCATGAAAACATAGGCCCAATGAGAAAATTTTCAAGATTGATTAATATTTCCTTCATGCACTTCTCCAAAATTTCCAAACTTGCACAAACTATATCTTGCTCAATTTTTATCATTTGAGGGTGATCTTGGACTTTTTAGAAAGCTTAATATGTCCTCTAAAATCTCTCTTTGGTTTCATCTTCATTGAAGTTTCCATGCTCATGTACACTTCTTTGAAAAAAATGATTTTTTGTTGACTTTTGAAAAGACCTATAATGTCTTGATCCATATCTCTCAAATGAAGCATTTTTGGGAAAACCTTGTGAGAAACAAAGTTGAAGAGAATTAAATTCCCTTTAAAATGAGATTTGGTGGAAATTTTTTTGATGAAGTATGTGAAAGTTATGCCTGGTCAAAGTTCTGTTGACTTTTCATCAAGAAACCATAATTTAGCAACTTTTGATCAATTCTTGAATTTTCTTGATGAATCATGATCAATCCTTGATCAAATGATTAATGTGATCTCAAAATCTTGATTTTTACCAAAAATGATAAAGTTTGACTGCATGTTGACCACGATTGACTTTTTGTCCAATACATCTGATTTTCAACCATGAGAGGACATGATATTCACTTGAGCCATTATAACCCATATTTGTCTTGAGAGAAGAAAAACCTAGTTGTGGGTTGACTGCTTAGGATAGGGTTTGTCTGATCAACCCTTGAGTAGTTCTTGACATGGAGAGATATCTTGACCTTAAAATATGAGGAAAAATTTTGGGGTACAACAACAATTATCATATGAAAGTCTTTATATGTCAAGTTTTTGATTAGTGAGTCTTTAGCTTAAATTCCATATGCATATATTCTAGTTTCAACAATAATAACTTATAAGTCAATGAACTTTAAAACCTGTTGTTGAAACAATATATGACTGTCTTACAACAAAATATAACTTGAGTGATTAACATACTAATGATCTCCTCATTATCAAATCTCCAATTTTTGAGTACAAACTCTTTTGTTCTCTACAATAATCCTCATGGTTGACCTTTTTTTTCTTTCAAAAATTCAATTTTGAATTGTTCAAGTATCTACTAAGAGAGCTGACCTTAGAATCGATCAGCTTTTCAAACTTAAAACCTGAGATGGGGAGGGATCACTTGTGCAGTAAATTGGAAACTTGTGGTGAACGTCAGCACCATAGATTATTTGGGGACACCGAGCACCACATCAGACTCGGAGAAAACGCTCCTTGTAACCTTTATAGTGTTAAGTAAATGCTTGTAGGAAGCTTCTCCTCAGAATACCGCTGATGGCCACCTAGCTCCCAGAATCCACGTTCTTCACTTTAAAGTATGAAAAGAAAAACCCGATTGTGAGCGTATTATTCAGGGCCTCACATATTAGTTCAAAGGCTTTAATGAAACCCCAATTGTTGGGGTGTAACTGTGAGGGAGCCACATTTACTGTCCTTAATAAATCAGTCTCAAAATCGAATAAAGGGAATTGGATGTTTAAATCTACCAATATCTCGGCATAGAAATAGAACCATTCTGGATCTACTCCTTTTGGCCGAGACATATAAACCCGCTCACCCTCGATGCAAGGTTCCAAAATCACGTCCTCCTCATTCCCAATCGAGGACACGTCTATGAGAGAATTGAGCTTTCCGATTTCCATCTCATCCATGATGTTGTGTTTAAATACTAGGACTTTTGCGCTAAAAGATTTGTTGGTCTCCATCAGAACTTCCACAGAACCTGAAGAATCATGGTCAGAATCACTTTCAGTAGTTAGAACTTTAGAGTTTATTCTGTTCATGACCCTGTCAAGTTCTTCTACCCCTAATTCATTTTCCATCTCTTGCATGCATTCCTCCCATAAGGTCCTATGCTCATCCTTATTTAAATGAACCCTATTCCCTAAATTATCACATTCCCTAATAACAACCATTCTGGGAAAGATTGTGAAAAATAAACAGGGAAAGGAAAAAGGAGTTACCTGGTTTTGATGATAAGCGGATTGACGCTAAAGGCGATTTTTTTCCTGACGATAGTAGCGGAGGTTGTGGCTTTGTAAGAGGAATTCAAAAAGGAAATAAATTTGAAATAAGGAAGAGATGTTTTTAAAAAGGAGGTTTAGCGTATTGGCTTTAAAACCTAATAAATGTCATTATTACACCTAAAACCGTAGGTCACTGTTGGAAATATGAAGCGTGAGGCACACCCGTTGATAGCTTGTTCGCCTCCAACGAGTACCTCGACTTAGATCTATGCTTCTCCTTAGCGACCACAAGTCCTTTAAAAGTTTAAAAGGCCATATGCTCGGGGAGGCTTATGTACATACATAAAATTCATTACCGAGGTATGTTTATGCACCGACTATATAGTCTAGATCTTGGGTCGATTACTAAGCGGGTAAAGGATGTGTGGGTACCCACTCAGCCGATGACTAAATCGGTCGAAGGAAAGTGGTTCTCACCGATCACACAACCCGGCCCCAGGGGTTACAGATAGCTCGGCTCTAGGAGGTTATGGCCAAGTCGACTCATTTATGACGTAACTGCCTCATTAAGCCTGGCGGTGCACATTACATTGTTCTTGGTAATTAGTGACGGCGGAGGTTACGAACAATAAAGGCTTCTCATTTATGATTGATGAAGAGGCATGGAAGTTATAGGAAGTAGTTAATGATGTCTTTGGCACCTCTATAAATAGGGCTCCCGATTGAGGGGTAAGCAAGACATATATAACTTAGAGCACAAGTATCCTTCACTTGAGCTCTCACTCTCTCTCTCTCTCTCTCTCTCTCTCTCTCTCTCTCTCTATATATATATATATATATATATATATATATATATATATATATATATATATATATATATATATAATAAATTTTTATTAATTCATAAAGCCCACATCTAAATATTTTGAGGCCCTTCTTTTTTTGAGGCCCTGACCTATGCGCATGCTTGCCTTGGCCCAAGGCTGGTTCTGAGAGGAATTATCATGAAGCAGATGCATAACTGGTTGTATGAGAAATAGAGCAAGTATATTTTTTTTAGAAGAGGGTACAACTGGAAATAGAGAGAGCACAACTAGGTTTTTGTATAAGAGATACTCGTTTTCCTTGAGTTGCTGGGTCGGGACCATGCTGACTTGGTCAGACCCAATTTCTTTTTTTTTATTTACTTATGTTTGTTTTTTCAGATTTTATCCTGCTACCTCCCCCTGTAAACCCCCCTTCTAACTCCCCAATTATATATATATATATATATATATATATATATATATATATATATATATATATTACACAATCAGAGTAAATAGAATGCATAACAAGAGGGCGTCACATGATATTTCTTTCAATATTAAAATCATACATGTACACTGGTCATAATCATAACACATATTTGAATCTCATGCTCTAGAACAATTCATGCATTTTCACAGCGGATCATTTAATGTTCACAGATACTATCAATGATTACATTCCATACTATAATCATTGGATGAAAAAGTAATGAATCCATAATATACCCAAGTCATCAGAATTCATGCATCGGTACCAAGGCCATATCAACATAGTATCTCATTCATACAAATTAAAATAGATGAGTATACATAATAAATATCATCAAAGCAGAAATCCAGATAAAATCCCGTGTTACATGACCAGAGCAATGATTTAACTACCTAGTGTAAGGAATAAACTAAGTAAACTCCTTCAACTAGTCTCGTGCGAAGCACCGCTATCCTCAAAACCTGCACGTTACCCACGTAGAGGCAACATCATAACAGAAGGGTGAGAATTCACATCATTCTCCAAAAGTATATAAATGAAAATTATATAGAAACAAGATCTATTCACGGATTCCACACACTTCAAGTAATATTCCAAGATAACATGACTATACAAACATTCCAAGTATAACATATTCATATTTATTACACATAGCATAAATGTCATCCATCCAAATGATTCAATTATCCATACGATTAAACATCACAATTTCATTACACACATCGCATATTCAATAATGACTCATGTGACAACAATGAAATGTGACTCAATATGCATGTGGTACCAATCTTGGGAACATTTCGTTAACCCCTCTTCCGATTCATTATCATAGAATCCAAGCCACTTCCGATCCGGACAAGACCAAAAGCCTCCGCTACTTATCCCCAATGCGATCGAGCCAAATGTGAACCCAACGTTTCACCGCTACTTATCCATCATGGATCGAGCCAATTGTGAACCAAACGTTTCACCGCTACTTATCCATACAAGGATCGAGCCAAATGTATGCATGTACAACTCATTAAGACAACATATGCAAATTAAGATTATTCACAAAACCTCAATTATCCAAGCATATAATCACCATTCAACTCATGTGAATTATCAATCAATTGCACATCATCATGTTACAACAACAAAATCATTACATGTATCATATACATATCATCACATATAACCAATAACATTATGACATATCATTCCACCAATGTTATTCACAACATTCAATTAAAAATAGCACACACTATATTCAACTAATCATCCATACATTGAAATAGTACTCGAACCAATCCAAAGCACATTCAATCACGATCGGATCAATTAATCACATGCATGAAAATACTACAATAAATATAATCATATAAGATTTCATGTCAAATGATCCTAAAAATAACATTTTCATTCCAGGTCACGCTAAGCCCGACTTATCACGCTAAGCGTACCTTCCTGAACAAACAAACCCAAAAGTCAGAACGTTTCGCGCTAAGCAGACTTCTCCTCGCGCTAAGCGCGGTATGCGATTCTGCACTTTTTCTGCTACGAACCGACTTCTTTCTCCCATAAAATTACCACATAATACCCATTTCAATCAACCAAATAATATCATTAAAGGGTATCCTAACATGTTTCTAGTAATGGGTCATCATTCTAAGTTGAAAAACATAATTTCCTTTCAAACCTTAAGATTCAAATATTCTAGAAATTGAAATTGAACAACCTAGCATGTTACTAATCATTACCCACTATATACAAATAAAAAATAACATGGATTCGCCCTCTTACCTCTTGAAGATTTCTCTTCTAGAGTTTCCTCTTCACTTTTCCCTTTTCTCCTATTCTCTTCTCTTCTTTCCTTTTTCTCTTCTTTCACCAAATGACAATTCTAATTATGATTGTCTTCTAACTCTTTACTAACTAGGATTCTCTTATTGGGCTTAATACTTAACACCTCTCTATTACTTCTATTTTCATAAATAGGCCCAATACTAAATAATCACTATTCTACTCATAAAACACAATTATTAAAATAACACACATATTCAAATTATTCACATTTAAATTAAACACCCAATTAAATTATTATCACATAATATAATATATAATAATAATTAATAATTATCTATTAAAATCGGGATGTTACAACTCTCCCCACTTAAAAGATTTTCGCCCTCGAAAATTACCTCAATCGAACAACTCAGGATACGGATCTTTCATCTGACTCTCAAGCTCCCAAGTCACATTACCACTAGCAGGACCTCCCCATGCTACCTTCAAAAAGCGATTTCCTTCCCTCAAAGTTTCTTAACTTCTCTATCCTCAATACACATCGGTAAAGTCCCAACCGTCAAATTGTCTCTAACTTTCCCATCATCTAGCGGCACAACATGAGATATATTTGACATATATTTCCTCAATTGAGATACATGGAATATGTCATGAAGATTAGCAAGTGACGGCGGCAAATGAATTTGATAGGCTACTTCACCAATCATCTCAGCAATTTGATAAGGACCAATAAAACATGGAGTCAACTTCCTTGACTTCAATGCTCTACCAACACCAGTCACAGGAGTAACTCTCAAAAACACATGATCACCTTTCTCAAAGCTAAGATCTTTCCTCCTCTTATCATGATAACTCTTCTGACGACTATGGGAAATATTCATCTTTTCTGAATCATCTTAATCTTATTTGTAGTCTGTTGAACTATCTCACGTCCAACTACAGAACTCTCACCGGATTCATACCAACACAAAGACGTCCTACACCTTCGTCCATACAAAGCTTCAAACGGAGTCATTCCAATACTCGAATGAAAACTATTGTTATAGGTAAACTCAATCAAAGGCAAATAACTATCCCAAGCACCTCCATGCTCTAGAACACAAGCTCTCAAAAGATCTTCCAATGATTGAATTATCCTTTCAGTTTGACCATCAGTTTGCGGATGATACGCCGAACTCAAACGCAACTTTGTACCCAAAGAACTTTGCAAACCTTCCCAAAAATGCGAATTAAACCTCGGATCTCTATCTGAAACAATACTCAACGGAACACCATGCAAACTCACAACTTTCTCGATATAAAACTTAGGAAACTTCTCTATAGAATAGTCCATCAAATTTGGAATAAAGTGAGCATATTTCATCAATCTATCCACAATAACCCAAACAGAATCATGACTACTCGGAGTCCTCGGATATCTAGAAATAAAATCCATCGAAATGTTATCCCACTTCCACTCAGGAATGGATAACGGTTGTAACAAACCAAACGGTTTCTGATGTTCAATCTTAGACTTCTGACAGATTAAACAAGAATAAACAAACTCAGCAATATCCTTCTTCATACCTGACCACCAAAATAATTTCCTCAAATCTTGGTACATTTTAGTAGCACCAGGATGAATACTCATACCACTATGATGTCCTTCATCAAGAATTCTCTTTTTCAAATCCCCAACATCAGGAATGCAAACTTTATCACGACACCTCATGATACCATTCTCATCAGTCCGAAAATCACAACCTCGACCTTGATTGATCAACATCAACTTATCTACCAAAACCAAATCAAATTTTTGACCTTCTCGAATCTCATCCAAAATACCACTAGTTAGCTTCAATATACCAAGCTTAACACACGAAGACTTCGCTTCACGAACCAAACTCAAATCTCTGAATTGTTTAAGCAAATTCAATTCTTGCACCATCAACATCGACATATGCAAAGATTTCCTACTTAATGCATCAGCTATAACATTCGCTTTACCCGGATGATAATTCAAACCAAAATCATGATCCTTCAAGAATTCCAACCATCTTATTTGCCTCATATTCAACTCCTTTTGATCAAACAGATACTTCAAACTCTTGTGATCGCTATACACCTCAAATCTCGAACCAAACAAATAATGACTCCAAATCTTCAACACAAACACAATTGCGACCAACTCTAAATCATGCGTCGGGTAATTCCTCTCATGAACTTTAAGTTGCCTCTAAGCATAAGCTACCACTTGTCTATTCTGCATCAACACACCTCCGAAACCCATCAAAGAAGCATCACAATACACCACAAATGGTTCTGTCGGATTAGGCAAAATCAAAATAGGAGAGGTTGTTAACATTCTCTTAAGCTCTTGAAAATTAGCTTCACATTGCAAAGTCCAAACAAAAGCTTGACCTTTCCACGTCAACTGCGTCAACGGTAACGCCAACTTAGAAAATCCTTCAATGAACTTACAATAATAATCAGCCAAACCAAGAAAACTTCTAATCTCATAAACATATTTCGGAGCTTCCCAACGAGATATAACCTCAACCTTAGAAGGATCCACAGAAATACCACCACTCAAAATCACATGCCCAAGGAAACTCACTTCCTTCAACCAAAACTCACACTTAGAAAGCTTAGCATACAACTTCTTCTTTTTCAACACAGATAACACAATCCTAAAATGCTCAGCATGATCTTCTTCACTCTTGGAATAAATCAGAATATCATCAATGAACACAACCAAATTGGATACTCATAAAAAATCCTATTCATATATTCCATAAATACACCAAGAGCATTAGTCACACCAAACAGCATTACAGAATACTCATAGTGACCATACCTTGTTCTAAAAGCAATCTTCTAAATATCCTCAGCTTTCACACGAATCTGATGATAACCAGACCTCAAACCAATCTTACTGAAAATACAAGCACCAACCAACTGATCCATCAAATCATCAATCCTCGGAAGTGGATACTTGTTCTTAATAATCACCTTGTTCAGTTGTCTATAATCAACACACAAACTCATAGAATCTTCCTTCTTCTTAACTAACAAAATTGGTGCACCCCACGGAGATACACTCGGACGAATAAACCTCTTCTCAAGCAAATCCTCAAGTTGACTCTTCAACTCTTTCAACTCAGAAGCAGACATCTGATACAGAGTCATCGAAACAGGACTAGTTCTAGGAACTAAATCAATCGAAAACTCCACCTCACGCTCTGGCGGAAAATCAATCACATCTTTAAGAAATACCTCAGGAAAATCACAAAAAATAGGAAATTCACCCATAGCTTGTTTCTCACCGAGATCCAACGATGCCAACAAAGCAAACAACACAACACCATCTTTCAAAGATTCATCCACTTGCTTAGAAGACAAAAACAAATCATTCTCGACACCAGAATCAAGAAAGATAACTGACTTGTCAAAACAGTTGATAAAAACATGATCGTATTCCAACCAGTTCATACCAAGAATCACATCTAATTTATCTAACGGAAGATAAACTAAATCCATCCAAAAATATCTACCAAAAATATCTACCAAAAATACTCAACGGACAATTCAGACATGCAATAGAAGTACAAACAGAACCCATAGCATGAGTATCAATAATCATATTCCCATGCATATCAGACAATTCAAGATTCAACCTTTTAACACAATTCACAGAAATAAAAGAATGTGTTGCACCAGTATCAATGATAGCAATCAAAGGTATACCATTAATAAAGCACGTACCTCAGATAAGCCTATCCTCAACCGAAGTCTCAGCACCAGACAATGCAAACACTTTCCCCTTAGCTTGCTCCTTTCTTGGCTTCTCACACTTAGTACTAATATGACCTTGTTCACCATAATTGTAACAAGTCACATCTACACTAAATCTACACTCAGCAATTTTGTGACTTGCCTTGCCACACCTAAAGCATTTCACAACATCTTTCTCAACTTCCTTTCCACAATCAGAAGCATGATGCCCTTCCACACCACACTTGTAACACTTAAGCGGAGCAGATGATCCTCCCCCACTTGACTTCCTGCCACCACTAGCTTTCTTCTTATCCTTATAAGGTTTCCCACAGAATTTAACTTTTCCTTCCTATTATTTACATTCTTGTAGTAAGAAGCACTCTCCTACCATCCTCATCATAAATCCTACTTTTGTTCACCAACTCAGCAAAACGAGTAATCTGTTGATATCCAATAGCCTTCTTGATATCAGGTATCAAACCATTCACAAACTTCAGACACTTAGATCTCTCAGAGTTCATAGTATTGTAATGAGGAATATACTTAATCAGCTCTTGAAATCTTGCAGCATACTCAACCACGATTCCATTACCTTGCTTCAACTCAAGAAATTCCACCTCTTTCTTTCCACACACATCTTCTGGAAAATAGTTCTCCAAAAATGCACCACGGAAAAGAGCCCAAGAAACTTCAACACCTTCCGCATCAAATCTCTGAATAGTGTTGCTCCACCAATCTTCAGCTTCCTTCTCCAGCATATGAGTACCAAACTGCACCTTTTACGCATCTGTACAATTCATAACTCTGAAGATCTTCTCAATCACCTTCAACCATTCTTGAGCCTTGTCATGTTCATGCTCACCATCAAAGATAGGAGGATTGTTCCTTTGAAACTTCCCCAAAGCACGAAACTCATCTTCCTCAGCTCGGTGTCCAGCATTCTCCTGTGGAATTTGTCCAAGAGATCCAGCCAACAATCTCAAAGCATCAGCAATAGCATCATCATTCCTTCCTGCAACTGTTATCCTGAGACATCCAACAACAGACAACAACATTGATCGTGTCAGATACACAAATCAAATACAACAGAAATTAAATCAATCAATAACCTGGCCAAATAAATCTGACCGACCAGGCTCTAATACCATAATGTAACACCCCCTTCTAATTCCCCAATTATTATATATATATATATATATATATATATATATATTACACAATCAGAGTAAATAGAATGCATAAAAAGAGGGCGTCACATGATATTTCTTTCAATATTAAAATCATACATGTACACTGGTCATAATCATAACACATATTTGAATCTCATGCTTTAAAATAATTCATGCATTTTCACATTGGATCATTTAATGTTCACAGATACTATCAATGATTACATCCCATACTATAATCATTGATGAAAAAGTAATGAATCCATAATATAACCAATTCATCAAAATTCATGCATCAGCACCAAGGCCACATCAACATAGTATCTCATTCATACAAATTAAAATAGATGAGTATACATAATAAATATCATCAAAGCAGAAATCCAGATAAAATCCCGTGTTACATGACCAGAGCAATGATTTAACTACCTAGTGTAAGGAATAAACTAAGTAAACTCCTTCAACTAGTCTCGTGCGAAGCACCGCTATCCTTAAAACCTGCACGTTACCCACGTAGAGGCAACATCATAACAGAAGGGTGAGAATTCACATCATTCTCCAAAAGTATATAAATGAAAATTATATAGAAACAAGATCTATTCACGGATTCCACACACTTCAAGTAATATTCCAAGATAACATGACTATACAAACATTCCAAGTATAACATATTCATATTTATTACACATAGCATAAATGTCATCCATCCAAATGATTCAATTATCCATACGATTAAACATCACAATTTCATTACACACATCGCATATTCAATAATGACTCATGTGACAACAATGAAATGTGACTCAATATGCATTTGGTACCAATCTTGGGAACATTTCGTTAACACCGCTTCCGATTCATTATCATAGAATCCAAGCCACTTCAGATTCGGACGAGACCAAAAGCCTCTACTACTTATCCCCAATGAGATCGAGCCAAATGTGAACCCAATGTTTCACCGCTACTTATTCATCATGGATCAAGCCAATTATGAACCAAACGTTTCACCGCTACTTATCTACACAAGGATCGAGCCAAATGTATGCATGTACAACTCATCAAGATAACATATGCAAATTAAAATTATTCACAAAACCTCAATTATCCAAGGATATCATCACCATTCAACTCATGTGAATTATCCATCAATTGCACATCATCATGTTCTAACAACAAAATCATTACATGTATCATATACATATCTCACATATAATCAATAACATTATGACATATCATTCCACCAATGTTATTCACAACATTCAATTACGAATAGCACACACTATATTCAACTAATCATCCATACATTGAAATGATATTCGAACTAATCCAAAACACATTCAATCATGATCGGATCAATTAATCACATGCATGAAAATACTACAATAAATATAACCATATAACATTTCATGTCAAAAGATCCTAAAAATAAATTTTTTATTCCAGGTCACGCTAAGCCCGACTTATCACGCTAAGCACACCTCCCTGAACAAACAAACCCAAAAGTCAGAACATTTGGCACTAAGCGGACTTCTCCTCGCGCTAAGCGCGATTTGCGATTCTGCACTTTTTCTGCTACGAACCAGCTTCTTTCTCCCACAAAATTACCACATAAAACTCATTCCAATTAACCAAATAACATCATTAAAGGGTATCCTAACATGTTTCTAGTTATGGGTCATCATTCTAAGTTGAAAAACATAATTTTCTTTCAAACCCTAACATTCAAAGATTCTAGAAATTAAAATTGAACAACCTAGCATGTTACTTATTATTATCCACTACATACAATCAAACAATAATATGGATTCTCCCCCTTACCTCTTGAAGATACCTTTTCTAGGGTTTCTTCTTCACTTTTCCCTTTTCTCCTGTTCTCTTCTCTTCTTTCCTCTTTCTCTTCTTTCACCAAATGACAATTCTAATTATGATTTCCTTCTAACGCTTTACTAACTAGAATTGTCTTATTGGGCTTAATACTTAACACCTCTCTATTACTTCTATTTTCATAAATAGGCCCAATACAAAATAACCATTATTTTAATCATAAAACACAATTATTTAAATAACACACATATTCAAATAATTCACATTTAAATTAAAACACCCAATTAAATTAATTATCACATAATATAATATATAATAATAATTAATTATTAGCTATTAAAATTTGGGATGTTACATCCCCCAATTATACCTGGCACCCCCCTAAATAGGGCAATTTTACCAAAATATCCCTGCAAAATACCAGAAAAGTCACAATTTTCGACGCGTATCAGAAATTTGGGAAGAAATACCATAAATTTTGGAAAAGTTACCATTTTACCGTCCTTGAATACCGCAAATTTCAAATTTACGGTATATATTTTAGTTTACAATTGTACCGGGAATTTGATATTTTCGGTATGTATTTCAGTCTACAATGATACCAGAAATTTGAAATTTCGAAGACAAAAGCGAAAATTTCAAATTTACTGACTGCTTTTAGTTAATAACCGTCGAAATTTGAAATTTCGGTATAAAAGATCTAAAAATTTGAAATTTTCGGTATTACTGGGACTTAAAAATTTTCATAATTTTTTTACACTCTTACTTAAAATTTTACTTAAATAGAATACATAAATATAATTAATGTCATACATAGAGGCATTACAAATATAATTAATGTCAACCAATATTATTAATGTTATACATAAATGCATTACAAATAAAATGCAATCACTTCCTAGACAGTACTGCCCAATGTCTGATCCGACCCGCATATGCTGATTCTCAATTTTTTGCAACATCATAACAATTATCCCTTCAACGCTCTATGACGGGAGACAATGGACAACCGGGTTTCAATTTTAGCAGAACCCAATGATTATCATTGACAAAATCGACTGCAAAAATTGTATGACGACTCGTGTACAAGGGTGGAGGTATGTGAGGCGGGAAAAATGTCGTGCTTATTCTCATGGATAAAGAAACAAAAACAACATCATATTTACAAGCAATAGGGTAACCCATATCTGGAAGAGACATCCATTTCTCCCTACCCTGAGGACCCAAGTGTTTCACGATTAATGAATTCCTCACGTAAGACACAGTGTCGTAGAACACCTTGGAAAATAATGTTTCGTGTTGATGGATATGAGTATCCAACTGCTTCCTAACATCAAAATATGCATCTGTATCTCATCCTAACGCAGTTGTAATACAACGGTAACCACAATTTCCATCCAGTTCTACATCAATAATATCTTCAATGTATGGATGAAAGAAAGTAGGAAATTGTCGCAAGTACTCACCTTTTGCAGAATTGATACACGGTTGCCTATGAATTAGTATGGTTGATGATTGACTCTCACTTGGTTTTGTGCATGATCTCTTTGTAGTATGACTCACTTGCGAAGCTTCGGTATATTCCCACTGACTTGGATCACGATACACATCACTTTTCGTACCCTTTTTACTCTTCTTAACTCTTCTCTTTGATGACTTATATTTCACCGGTGGTGGACACATTGAAGTTGTTGATGGATAGACTAGATCACAGACTTTTTTTCCAAACTCTTTGTCCCAAAATATCCAGAGCACTGAACTGTTTCTTCAACTCTTCGCACTCCTATTCTAAATCCCACTTTTTCTCTTCAGGAACCTCCTCAATTTCTAGAATTTGCAATTTTGTCCAAAACACATGAATTATTTCCAAAGGTATAAGTGTCCCTAAAATCTGAAAACCTGCAAGCTGACACGCACACGGTAACCCATGTGTTGTTCTAATGTAACAATAACACCTCTCTTTGCTTGCACCAACATATTTGACTCTTTCAAGTTCCTTTCCAATGAGTTGTATACACTGTCTTGAAACAAAACCGTGTAACTTAGATTAGAATGGAGTGCTATACTTGTGATCAATATTGACGATACTTTTTTGAAACGACACCCTTATAGAACCTAACTGCAACTTCAACATTGTGTTCACAGCATCCCAGCTTCCATATAAATCACCACGGCTTGTAGTCAACATGTTTTTCAGTCTCTAATATGTAGACTCCACCCTAGACATCATAAACACATTACATAAATAAATCTCAATTGAATGCATAAAACATAAACATATTTCATGTTAGAAGAATGTACCTGTTTGTTGTTGTGTTCCATAAATGAGTGATTTTGCTAGTCCGTGCAACAATAAATTGTTCTTTATATGGTGTTAACCATGTTTCTTTCACATACTTCACAAATTTAGGAATATCACCACAAACACTCTCAAAATGGTTCAGATATACATCAAATTCGTCTTCTGTATTTGAATACATCATGTTGTTCCATTGATCCATGACATGTTCCTGTCTCTCTGATTTCACATACTCCTTACACTTCATGCTAACGTTTTTTGAAATGTGAAACGTACACAACATATGAGAAGCATTCAGATACACCGTCTCAATGGCATTCATTAATGCAAGCTCCCGATCCGTCACCATGACATTTGATAGCAACTTCTCAGAATAAAACAACTCTTTCAACCTATCCAGCGCCCATGTGAAGTTCTCTTTCCTTTCATGTTCCAAATATGCAAAAGCAACTGATAACGTCAATTTTGTTGATGTAACACCAACAACCTCAAGCAGTGGTATCCGGTACCAGCACAATTACAAAACACAAACAATTCAACGACAAACTCACTCAATATATTTTTAAGATGCCATGAAATTAAACTTAAAATTCTTACCTATTTGTTTTGTAAGTGCAATAAAAAATCAACACCATCGGAAATATATTCAACAACTTCACAGAATCAACGTGTGTCCAGAAAATATCAGCCATCATATCTGAATTATCCTTATTTCTAGACCAATACAAGTATTTCTCTTGGTGAACAAGACCCAATAACATTTGCATTTCTGTCATTGCACCTCTCTTGTTCATTTTTTATGTTGCTCTAGCTTTATATATCTGGGTAATACTCGTAAGGTTTTATGGATCTTTGTCTTTCAAAGCAGAAGCTATGTACCTTAGAGCCATGTTGTACTTCGTCATGTCATTCACAAACTTTCTTTCTTCCTCTTTTAGACGGCCCAAAATGTCATGCCATACTAATTCCTTGTCTAGTTTATGATTGTGCATCCCGCATCTTACCATCACCTTCCAACCATCACCACTCGGAATAGATCTCAACCTGAATGAACATTTATGCTTCATAGAATAAGTGCCATCAAAAGGAGCTGCTGCTTTATTTTTCTTTTTGTAATTACCTCCTCTGTCACAGTCTATAATCAATTTATCCTTCCTCCCTCGCATACCATTAGCAGTGTTGGTTCAGATAGTAACAACAACAATACCGTGAGTTTTTCCAATTGACCGTGCCCATTCAAGAACTTTCTTTTGTGATTCAAAAATCTGACAATCACATAAACGTATAATTAGCCTAATTAGATCAATTTATATATAAAAAATGAAAATGCGTATAAAGTCAAGTATAGTGTACCGTATCGGTGATGAAGTACTGGGTAAGATAAGTACATGAATCCGTAGAAACTGAAGGTGCCGGTTCAGGACCACAAATATACAACACTTCCTCTGACATACCGAAAATTCCAGGTATTAACGAAATTTCTGGTATATACTGTAAATTTGGAATTTCCGGTATTGTTTAAGTACCCGAAATTTTGGAATTGCCGGTACCTGGAATAAGGAAAGCAAAAATATCAAATTTTTTGGCAATTTTCGGTAAATTGTATTGGAATTTTCAAAAATTACAGTAAATCGTACCGGTAATTTGTAAATATCCGGTATATTGGTACCGAAAATTTGTGAACAAAGAATTTCCAGTATTCGCCTATAAAGGGTATCGGAAATTTTCAGAGACCTACCGAAAATTTCGTTTTTGGTTTCTTTTATCAACAGTAAAAAAAAAATTTTAAACAAGTAAAATTTTTGAGTAAATAAAATCAGGGGTATTTTCGGAATATGCAAATATGGGGGGTGCCAGGTTTAAAAACCAGGGTGGCAGAAAAAATTCTCTTGTTTTTTTCATGATTTAATATGATTCTTATTGGGCCTTAGTTTACCAATCAGTCCATTTCTTTCTCATCATTTGTGCAGTCCAGCGAGTTGCTTAGTATGCACCCGTCTTAGTTTGTATGTTAAAAACATTAAGAGTAAACAAAATCATGTTGGACGTCACTCCAACTCTCAACCTCAGCCCGGCGAATTACTATGTGGTATCCCCCATTTATTGTTAGTTACACTTTGTTTTATTTACTTTGTTTTGTCTATTGTGACTAATATTTTTGTTTAAATTGTTTTATTTTAACTTTTTACTAATAATTAATTTTGTTATTTACTTTTATTTAGTTTCAATAATTTTGATTAATTAGTTTTATTAAATTTTTTAATTAATTCAATTAATTTTGTTGTGTTAATCATTTAATCTTTAATTCTTTCTATTTGATTAATTGATTTCACCTTTACACACTATGTTGTTTTTAGTCGATTAATTAAATGTTGATTTAGTCAGTTGATGTTGTTATTAAAAATTAGTTAGTTTTTATAATTAATTTTTCTTAATCCAATTAATTAATATTAGTCAATCTTTAATAAATTAATTAAATGGTTACCTCTTATTTAATTTGTTTCATTTGTGCACTTGTGATTTATTTAGTTTGACTTTGGATACATGACTTTGACCATTTGGAATTGAGTTCTTATTTCATATAAATATTTGGATTATTTATCTGTTATCCTAGTTTTGTCTAACTGTGCGGCTTTTCATATGATGCACGAGTTCTTATCTGATGCATTGGGCTTATCTAATACTTTTTCTGCTTGTGATTCATTTTCACTTGATGCTTGATATACTCTTGATTTATTCTTTGCTTTTGGCTTTAATCCAAATGAATGAGATGCATTATTTGACTTATGTCAAGATGATTGCTCTTATTTGGTCAGACTTTCCTTACCTTAGCTTTTACTTTATCCTTTAGGATAGAGTCTTCATCTCCTTCCATTCTTCTTAAATTTTCAAATCTTCTTCCTCCTTTACAAAACTCTTCTTGTTTTCAAACTTGAATACTTTCATAATAAATTTGAACTTTGGTCCATGCATTTTCAAAACTCTTTTTCTCAATCAAACCATCAATCAATCTTAATCAAGATATGACCTCTTTCTTCGATACCTAAAAAACACAAAAACAAATTCAAACTCTTTTGCCCTTTTGTGGCCTTTTCCCTTTAACTTTTTCTTAAGAGATATATATGATTCATTTTTTGTTGAGATGTAAATCTCCTATCACCATGAGCTTGGTTGATACAAATGACTCTTTTCCACTTGGAAAGGTTAATAGCATACTCATCGATCTCTATAGAAATTTGAATCATACATATTTTATGTTGTGAAATTCGATGCCTTTGAACCAAGGTATAAATTATTTCTTTATGATCAAAAAACAAACTAGGTAAAAAATATGGAAGAAAAACAAATATAGGTTATTCACATCTACTCTTTACTTTCTCTTTGAAACACCATTACAAGTGTTACAGAATAACAAATAACCTCTCTCTCTCTCTCTCTCTCTCTCTCTCTCTCCCTGAATTAGGACTTGTTGTATAAAATGATCAGAGACTAGTAGGGTATTTATAATAAACCTAACACTAAACTAATAGGCTTTTTCACAAATACTCATTACAAGCTAACTTAAACAATTGGACATAACAAATAGGCCCAGTTCGACATGCTAACAACACTAGCATTTTTGATAACTAGATGTTTGACCATACTTCGACTACAACATATACTACTTCAACACCAACATATGAGCGACCTTCGACTACATGCTACACTACTTCGACACCGGCATGTGAAAAACCTTCAAATGCATGCTACACTCTGTCGAACGTGTCAAACCACGAAGCTATCCTTAGACCCAATAGATTTCAATAAAATATCTCACAAATATCCACCTTGGAAAAAACTCTAATATCAATGAACAAACTAGCTTTGTTCATGTAATTTTATCAACTGCATACAATGGAAAAACCTGAAACTCAGCAAAGCCTTGATGATCATATCAGCAACATTGTGATTTGCCGAAATCTTCAGCACTTGGACTTCTCCATGCTCGATTAGCCCTCTGACGAAATGCATCCCCACATCGATGTGCGTTGTACGCCCATGATAGGTTAAATTCTTTGACAAGTGCATTGTACTTTGACTATCACATTTAACAGTGATAACTCGACCTTAAAGTTTCATCTCCTTATCAAATTCTTCAAACCACAATGCTTCTTTCACAACTTTAGTAAGGGCAATATATTCTGCTTCAATGGTTGATAAGGAAACATCCTTCTAAAGTGTTGCTTTCCAACTGATTGATGTGCCAAGCATAGTGAAAACATATCTAGAAATAAATTTTCTAGAATCCATACAACTGGCATAATCAGAGTCGACATACCATTCGGTTACTGCTTTACTATCTTCACCCAAGGCTCCGCCATAAATTAAGACTCTGTTCAGAGACTCGGTTGTGTACCTTAGAATCCCCTTCAATGCTTTCCAATAAGCATTTCCAGGATTCACGATGTACCTGATTACAAGACTTACTAAATATGTTATGTCGGGTTTGTACACACCATAACATACATCAAAGAAACTACTATGTTAGCATATGGGATGTTACTCATATGAGATCTTTTACCTCAGTACTGGGACACTAATCTATATTCATCTTGAATTGAGGGTTTGTTTGAGTCACAACACGTTTTAAATTCGAGAACACAGTCTTCACATCAATTTGTTCTATTTCAAGCTCATATTGTGCCACCATGGCAAGCAACGTTTGAATGGACCTGTGATTTACAATAGGAGAAAATAATTAATTGATGTCGACATCTTCTTTATGAGTGAAACCCCTTACAACCAACCTTGCCTTGTATATTTTCAACGTAACTCATTTGATTCCTTCCTTAACTTTGAAAATTCACTTACAACTAACTAACATGGCTCTAGTAGGTTTCTTGATCAGTTCTCAAGTGTGTTTATCATGAAGAGATTTCATCTCATCATCCATGGCCTTCACTCATTCAGTCTTATTTCGAATCCACATAACTTCCTTATGGTCTTTAGGTTCTTCTTCTAGAACCTCACTTGTAGAGATTTATGCATAATTTATGAGATGTATATACCCAAGTCTTTGAGGTGCCTTGATGATTCTTCTCGTCCTATCTATTGCCAATAGGTAGTCATAAACAGTTCCTTCAACTTCCTCAAGATCTTATGCTTCTTCTTCAACTTCATCTGGGATACGTAATTCAGCATCAACATACTCCAGCTCAACATGAAACTCTCCATCTTCCAACTTTCTGTCATATATTTATGCACTTCGACCAACAACGTCGTTTTTCTTGAAAGTCATTCCAAGTTCATTGAAAACTACATCTCGACTGGTGATACACCTTCTAAACCTGGGTTTAGGAATCATAGTCCATAATTGACTCCTTTAAGGTATTCCATTAACATGAATTTCAGAGCTCTATATTCAACATTGTCTTGCCTAATGTGAGCATAGGCTACGCAGCCAAATACTCTCAGATTTTCAAGATCTGGTGGATGTCCCGACCAAACTTCTTCAGGTTTCTTCATATCTAACGCAATCAATTGGCATCTATTTATCAGATATGTAGCTGTCAAAATAGCCTCATCCCACAACACCTTCTTTAACCCAGTACTAGTCAACATGCATCTAACTCTCTCCAAAATAGTTCGATTAAACCTTTAAGCCAAACCATTTTGTTATGGAGTACCTCCAGTAGTTATGTGCCTTGCGATACCAGAGGCAGCACAAAAAGACTCATTGCAAAATTCAAGGCCATTGTCGTTTCTCAACCTCTTGACCTTTCTGCCAATTTGATTTTCGACCAGATTTTTCCAACTTTTGAAATTCTTAAAAAATTTATCCTTAGTTTTCTATAAGAATACACATAACTTTCTGGAATAATCATCTATTATGGATATAAAATACATTGATCCTTAATGTGATAGACACCTTGCAGGCCCCCAAAGATTAGCATGGATGTAATCAAGGGATCCATGTGTTTTTTTTTGTTTGCCTTTTTTGAACATCACTCTGCAAGATTTTCCAAGTACATATGGTTTGCAAAACTTCAACTTTTCGAATTTGTCCCCACCAAAAAAATTGTTTCCCCAAATCGATTGTACCTCTTTCACAAACATGGCTCAATCTCATGTGCCAAATTTCTGTCTTCGACAAAGGTTTCGTGGATGCAACACTTGTCGAACCACTTACAACTTCAGCCTCAAGGGTATACAAGCCTTATTTCTTCACGCCTATTAATAATTTCTTCGACCCCTTCATGACTCTTAGGATATTTTATATACATAGAAAACACATCCTTTCTTATCGAATTTACAAAGAGAAATCAAATTTCTCTTCAAATCATGTACATACCTAACTTTAGTCCACAACTTTATTGACTCATCATAGAGCTTGAATCTCACAGATCCAATATCTATAATCTTACAAGTTTTCTTATTTCCCAATAATACAGATCCCCCATCTTAATCACATGGCTCTTTGGACAAGTCTTTGTTTGGAGTCATGTGCCAAGTGCACCAAGAATCCATAATCCACTCCTTCACTGAGTTGTTGCTCGAAACCACGAGAACATCAGATGGGTCGAAATCATCTTGAACAATGGTTGAAGTACAATGTTCTCTAAATTTATATGTATATTAAATTCAGGGGGAGACCTCTCTTTGTCAAAATATTTATGTTTTGTCATCATCAAAAAGGGGGAGATTGTTAGAACATAGTTTGGTTCTACACCAATCTTAGAAGTTTTGATGATAACAAGTATTGTTGATGACAATTATGTTCTGACCCTAATGAATAAATATTTTGTATGAATCATTGTTGTCTCCTAATTTTGTTTAATAGAGTATGCAGATGAAGTTCTAACCTTGAAAAGAAAAGAAGTTTTTTTTGTCTAAACCTACAGAAGTTCTAATAGCAGAAGAAGACTCTGACCTAAGAGAAGTTCTGATACGCTCTAAGAGAAGTTCTGATACGCTCTAAGCGAAGTTCTTATACGTTAGAAGATTCACGCTCTAAGCTAAGTTCTGATGAACTTATAAGAAGCGCCAAAGGCTGCACCAAACTCTGATGTAAACCTTGTCAGTTGATCTAAGAAATCTTAAAGCTCTGCTACATCATCTTCTGATCAAGACATCAAGGATTCAAGCCAAACTTCTGAAAGCACCAGACTGCTCTACAAACTCTGATATCCATGTTCTGACTGCAATGTTCTGATGCGTTGCCATTCATTAAATAAAGATTTGAAGCAACAGATGATTTTCAACAGGATCTCGCTTTTATGAAAAGAACAATTAAGTTCAATTATCATCATTCCATATACAGATTATGTGTCTCCAACGGATAAGTTGTTGACGCCTATATAAAGATCCATTCTTGAAGAAAACTAGAGAGAACTCCTGCACATACAACACAAAGAAAAATCTCAAATTATTCATATTCTCTAGTTCATAAGTACTTGATATTTTGTGTAAAAATCACAATTGTGATATAGACTTTTAGAAGCATCATAAAACACACATCTTTGTAATTGACTGTTAAGTTGAAATTCCTTGAGAAACCAAGTAGTGGTTGTTCTTGAGAAGACTAAGACAGTTGTCTTAGTGAATTTGTAATCAAGTTCTGATTAATGGATTAAGACCTCGTTGAGAGAGGCAAATCACCTTGACAAGTGGACTGGAGTAGTTTGAGTTCAAACGAACCAGGATAAAAATAATATTGTCAATTTAATTTGATTTCAAAACCCCAATTCAAACTCCCCCTTTCTTGTGTTTTTCATCCTTCAGATGTTACCTTCTTGAAAGGATGTGATGGAGGAGATAACATCTTCATCATCTTGGCCAACATTACCTAAATAACATAGCATTTAAGCGGATTGGCTTTAAGACTTGTAGATTCAGAAAAGCTGTCAAAGGAATCCATGAGGAGCTTGACTAAAATGGGGTCACTCCTATTGAAAAGGAGAAGGTCATCGCCAAAGATCATGTTAATTACCACCAATTTCTCATATTTCAAGTGGAAATTAAAGTTATGATCGCGCCTAAGTTTCTGCAGAACACGGTGCAGTTAATCCATAACCAAAATAATTTCTCACATTTCGAGTGGAAAATAAAGTTAGCCCTTGGTCTTGCCATGTTATTGAAGAAGCTCCTTTTCCAATAAACTTGAGGACTTTGGTTACGGAGAGCTTGATAGACAGCCTTAGTATTAAAGACATCCTGCTGAATCATCCCTGCCCATTCTTGGATTTTGTCAACGTCATCCCTACTGCACAAGATAGTTTTGAAAATCCAGGAATGTGTGCTCCTCATCGGAACAGACAGAATGGAGAACTCTTTCACATAATAGTTGTGGATTTTATGATTTTTATTTTTAAATTGTTTCTAACTTCAAAAAGTAATAGAAAAATCATTTGAAGCCTAAAAATTATGAAAACAATTACCAAAAATAATTTTTAATTTTTAATTTCTTCTTTCTGATTCTTATTTTTTCACAATTTTATTTTATGTCTTGATATTTTTTATAATTTTCTCATTTCTTAAGTTGTTTTTAATTGTTATAAAATATTTTTAGACCTTTAAAAATTCAAAAAATTATGGAATGATCTAATGATAGTTTGACAATTTATGGTGACCTTGTTTGACTTTTATTTCTGACTTTGCTATTTTATAAGATTTTTAGTTTATTTTACTTAATTGTGGCATTTTTTAAAATTAGTTTCTGTTTTCTAAAAAGTATGAAAAAATTTGTGAATATACTTTGAAATATTTCTAATTGTTTTTACCTTAGTTGCATTTTAGGTGAAGTTTTGATTGTAGTTTCATATTTTTGCTTTTATTTCTATTTAATATCATTTTTATAAAAATATTATTTTATTATTTCTTTTCATTTTATTCTTGGATCACATGGATTTTAGTCATAAGTTCATTTACATTATTGGATCTTGGGTGTTGATTTTGAACTTCACCAAAATGGATGAATGATTTTAATGATAACTTGATTAATCATTTGATTCAAATGTGAGATTTATTTTCTTGTTCATCTCTACTTCATCCCTTTTCTTTTATTTTTACTTGGATCAATTTGGATAAGACATTTGAACTTTAAATTCATCTAAGCTTATGGATAGTTGAAGAACTATCTTCCATGACCTAGGTATTGATCACCTTTGTTTTTACTTGTACTACATGTTTTAGGAGTATGGTTTCTACCATATCTCTAACATAAATGGTAAATAAATAGTTATTGATCGGTCTCCTATAGTATTGACTTCTACATAAGTCTGTCTGCGATTGCTTAACATAGCGTTAAATTTTCCCGAATCGGAAAATGATCATTCGTGGCTCAAACTTTAGGTTTGAATGTCCAAGTATGGTTGATTGATTGCCTTTAGTACAATACCTATGAGATTTGTTGTTATGAGGCTTTGATTTTATCAATCCTCTAATGAGTTTTTATTATTGTTGGTCCAAGATCATCATTCAATCATCATTGATCATATCTTTCACAATTAACTTCTAACATTGACATCTAAATTTACTTTATGCTTTCATTTCACGCCTTTAATTTTATATCATTATCATTCATGTCATTTATGTTATTTCTCTTTTTATTTTGCTCACTTGAGCTCTTCTTTCTTCTCTCTCAAAGACATTAATAATCAACTTGAACAAATAAAATACTTAGGCTCTTTTTGGAATATTGATTACTCTTCTTGGCATGTTGGAGTTTTGGACCTCTTGGACTTAGGATTAGAAATCTTAATACTTTGAGGCCATGGGACCCTTGGATCTTGTTTTTCCCTGTTGTTATTTTTATGTGTATTAGGAAATCTTTTGTGTGCAAGTGTTGTTACTTTGATCTTAAGATATTTATCTGATACATGGGCTAATAATGAAGACATTGCTTTGACTTTGGCTCTTTGAATTGAGATTATTGGTTCATCTGATGCTTGGCTTTCATCTGAGTATTATGCTTGCTTATGTTTTTTTCCAAAGGAACACTATATTGACTTCATTATGTCAAGTGTCGGCTTCTTGTTTGATTAAATCGTTCTTTACCTTAGATTTTAATTTGTGTTTTAGGTTATTCTATTCATCTCCTCTCATTCTTCTTTAATTTTCAAATCTTCTCCCTCCTTTTCAAAACTCTTATTGGTTTCAAACTTTAACCGCTTTCATAATAAACTTGGACTTAGATCCATGATTTTTTTCAAAACTCTTTTCTTAATCAACCCATCAATAAATCTTAACCAAGATATAACTTTTTTCTTTAATACTTAAAAAAATACAAAAACAAATTCAAACCATTTTTTCCGCTTTAGCTTTTCACTTTAAAATTTTTTCTTAAAGATTAGACTCTTATTGATTCCTATAATGATGCAAACTGCTATACTTCTATAATATGTAGTGAAGTGATTGACATTTTCCACTAAGGTGTTGAGTAATGTCTTGTTGATTTTTATCCAAGCAATATCCTCCACCTCTAGATGATGAAAATGCTCATTTCTCATAATTGTGTGTAGTAAGTATGTTTTTCACTTGAATACGTCGAGATGCCTCTTCTTTTAAAATTAACCAACACATAAACTTTCAATTTTTTGAGAAGAACTATTTGGTTATGATTTCATCATTGCATATTGATGGTAAGTAGGCACAAAGTCCATTGTAGTTTTGTCGAATCAAAATTTATAAAGACCACTTCTCTTCTCATCTCCACAATCTTATTTTGTAAATAATTTATTTTTTTAGCCAAATACACATATTTTCAAAGAGGTTCACGCGGAGTACTGTAGATATTTAAGGTGCTAATACCTTTCATTTGTATAATCAACCCCCTTACCTTGATCTCTATTTTATTTTGAGTTTTATTCGCTATTTTCTCATTTCTTTGAAATAGTAAAATGTGGTGGAGACTTTCACTTTGTGAGTTAAGTCAATCAATGGCTTAATCTCAACTTTTTACCACTACAGAAACGATACTCTTTTTTTTTTAAAAAAAAAATTTAATCGTGACAAAAAATTTTAGGTCGATGAAAATCTTTACACGAAAGTGGTTTGGGACTAGATGTCCATACACTTTTCATTCTAGTTTGTTAGATTTGATCGTTAATCCTATATTATATGTAACGTTCAGTTGGGTTAGTAATTATTCGCCTTGTATTGAATTGAGTATCTATTTTGCTCTTTTTAATATAGAGTCATGCTATCTTGACACTTTTATTATACTTACACCTACATCGTATACACTGTTCACCGTATTTATACGGTGAACAATAATTTTTTAACAAAATATTATTATTTTTTCAAAAAAAAAATATTTTTAAAATTTATTTTATAACATAAATATAAGTTTGTGTCATTAACCAATTTCACAAATTTATTAACCATATAAATGCATACTATTAACCAATTATGTTACTTATAATTTATTAACCAATTTCACTGCTTTATTAACCAATAAAATACATACTATTAACCATATTCTGACACTAATTTATAAATGTATTAACCAACTTTTAAACTTCATTAACCAATTTTATTTTACTCCTTAATATTTTTTATGTTTGAGAACTCTCGTTAACCAAGTTATAAATTGTATTAATCAACTTTGTACATAAGTCAGTAAATATATATATTCAATTTGTTGTCAAAATATATATTAACCAAACTTTAAACTATATTAACCAAATTTTTATATACTATTAATCAAAATTATTTTAAAGTAAAAATATTAAAAATCAAAACAAAAAAATTACTATTCACTTTATTTTGTGAACAATAACTACTGTGTAGATTGAATGTCAAAATAACGTTATTCTTTAATATATTCTCTTCCGTATAAAAAAAACACGTTAGAGAGGAGTTGAATGAATGTCCCACGTTAGAGAGGAATTGAGTTGAATGTCACACTTAAGAACAAATATTTTTGTCTTAATTTTGAACTACACTTTAGTATTAAAAAAATTTCATATTATTTAAAAATTAAATAGTAATTTATAGATTATAGGGCCGTTTACCACAATTTTTGGAGATTTTGTGCTAATTTTTAAAATTGATCCCCACAACTAAAAAGTAGATAAATAATATAATTTTTTTAATTTTTTTTAAAATAATATATTTAAATAATAAATGTGTAGGTATTAAAGATTGATCAATTGATCTTTAATTAAAAAAAAAAATATCACTACACTAATTAACTTACACTACACATTAAATTAAACAATAAAATTAATATATTTATTTTAAATTTATAATTTATAAAAAAAAATTTTTAAAATCTTTATTTTTTTAGAAAAAATGAACCTTATTTACCGGGTCCAAGACCGGCTTAATAGACTATAGTTATAATTTTAAAATCGAATAGACGTGTTTTATAAAAGTTAAAATTTTGATGGCTCACATGAACCTCAACAATATTTTTGAGGTTGAAACATTTTTGTCACACTTAAAAACTAATATTTTTGTCAGAAATTTTGAACTACAAATATAAAAAAAAGTTCATATTATTTAAAAATTAAACAGTAGTTTATAAATTATACTCGCACTTTTAAAATCAACTAAACGTGTTTTATAAAAGAGAAAAGTATGATAACTCAGATGAAAAAACGAACAACTTCTCAAAATAGAACAACATACATTTCTTATGACTTGAGCTTGACGCAGTTTCTTCTGAATATAGTATGCTGATGATCAGCTGAGTAAGAAAAAATCCTCACCAACTCAAGATTGCTTATCACCTGCTGACTCCCGTCTACGTGGATGGATAAAACTTTATAAAAATGAGTACACTATCTAACCAACCAATAACTATATATTAATTCAAATTTCAAAATCATGACGAGGCATTGAAGAGACCATAAATGTAAGTTACGACTTCATAAGCATGCTGCACAATATTCCTAGTTGTCCAACTTTCCTGCGTAATGCATGCACGTCTAGATTTCTCATCTTAATTCCAATTGACATTTTTTATTGTTGGATTCTAAAGATAAATCATATTTGAATCGATGTTGGTGCTAAATATGAGAGATGTATTTTTTCTTATATCAATGTCAAATTTAACATATTTATACATTTTAATAATTTTGTGTAGAAGAAGAATCTAATCAATCCAATGTTTTATAAAAAGTTCTTATTAAGTAAATTACTTGCATAAATTTTTTTATAATTTTTAAATTGTACTTATTTAAAAATAATAATAATCCAGAAGTGTGGCACCCCTATGTTTGTAGGGGTGGTCAGAAAATTTAATATTTGTAGTTGTTAGGAATAAGCTTACGGTGGTGAGAAGTCTTGTTTTGCATGTATTTTTGATGTGGATGGAACTCGTTCACGTGAGAAGCTTTGTATTTGACTCTTTTTTTTTTGTGTATTTAGACTTCCTCCTTGTTCCAACAATGAAGTATTTATTGAGGTCTATAGGTCAGGTGTTAGGGTTTCTTAAATATTACAACTGCTCATCTAGTAATGTAGTGGATCGTTAAATCCATGTTTTATTTGGAGACGTGAGTGACTCCCTTGACTCCTTTTCAATATTATCTCTGACTAAGACATGTCATTTCCCAAGTTTCCCTATATTGACAAGCGGGGAGTGTCGTGGGCAATGTCATCACCCTCATGGACAATATGACTTTATCTCCCTTTCTTGGCGACATAGTCTCCTCGTCCTTTGTGGGTTATTTGCAAATATATCACTATATAGTCCCTCAAGCACGAGGATTTGGTAAAAAACTGAGTGCTTAACTGCTTATGCACTGAGAGAGTGTATCTAATGAGACTCTAAGTCCCACCCCTTAAGCGAGTTTTTAGTAGAGTCTGCCTGACACGACCCTAAGTCCCTTGGGCATGGCATTTCAGAAGATTGAGTGTCTCAGATAAGACTTTAGTCAAATCTCTCAGGGGAGACATTAAATTAAGTTTTTAGGGTCAAACTTTAGTCGAGTCCCTCAGATGATACTTTAAGTTAGGTCTCTCAGGCTAGACTTTAATTGAGTCCCTCATGCGAGACTTTAAGTTGAATCTTGTATGTTAGACTTCAGATGAGCCGTTCAGAGCAGACTTTAAGTTAAGCATGTCTGATGAGACTTTAAGTACCTCGGGCGAAGCATATAGATGAGCCTATATGATGAAACTCTAAGGACCTCACACAAGGCATTTATATGAGTTTGTTTAATGATACTCTAAGTCCCTCAGGCAAGAGTTTAAGTTGAGCCTAGCTGATGAACGGTCCATTTAGATGAGCCTGTCTAATAAGACTCCAAGCCCCTCATGCGAGACATTTATATGGGCATGTTTGATGAGACTTGAAGTCCCTCAGACAAGGCTTTTAGTTGAGTCTCTCAGGTCAGTTTTATTCAAGTCTCTCAGGCGAGACTTTAAGTTGAGTCTCCCGAGACAGACTTTAGTGGAGTCTTGAACATCCAAATTTTAATTAGATGGTATTAATATTATTTTAATATTTCAATTTGAGTTTTAGAGTGGTTTTAGTTAATTAATCGAGAAGTATTTAATTTATTAGGATGATTGAGTTTATTAGAAAATTTAGATAATTAGATAATAGAAATAATTATTGATTATTTTTTAATTAATTTAGAGTATTATTTGAGTCAAACTTAAATAATATAAATAGAGGTTTAGTGATGGTTTGAGAAGATTTGAGTGGTGAGAGGAGAAATTGGGATATTAGGTTAGAATAAATAGGTAAAATGAGGGGAATTTTGTATTGTACATGCAAATTTTGGAAAAGAGACAGCGAAAATGCAGGTCTATGAGGAACTTGGAGAGCGTGGAAAAATCTCAAAAGTGTAAAGATTTTTCGTCTATCGACAACTTCAAGGTAACAAGGACTCTTTGCATATGAGTGTTTAGGCAGTTGGATTGTGAGGGATCCTTAACCTTGTATCTTCTTCTTCTTCTTCTCCTTTTTGTGTTTATGATTTTTCTGTTTGTGATTGTTGTGTTTGACCAAAAAGGGTTTGGGAAAAACCCTTTTAGGCATCGATTGATATATTTTCCTTTATTCTCATAAAATACGAAATTGTATAATTTGTAAACTGTTTTTGTCTAATTGGTGCATTGTTTTTGTATGATGATGTGTGATTGTGGTTGGGCCTTGTGACAAAATTATAATAGTTGAATTATGGTATATAATTGTTTATGGTTGTGAAATTTTTTTTAGGGCGATTGAGATGCAATGGAGTGAATGTTGGCGATGGAGAGCTTTATGGTCCGATTCGGAGGGTTTTTGAGCAGTCGTGATTTTGGTGACTTTTCATTGCCTTTTGATGAGTTTAGAGTCATATTTTTATTTATTTAGAATCCTTTGACAAGTATAGAGTTGGAGTTGAAAGTATTTGACTCTTTAGATTTATTTTGAGCAATACTGTCACTTGTTTAAGGTCGTCAAAATAAAACAGTTATTAATTGAGTTGTTAGATTTAAAATTTGAGTAACTCTGACATGTTTTGAGTTGTGTTGATAAGGCAAGTGTAATCGATAAATTATATTGTTGCCATATGATAAGGAAAGAACTGGATTTATGAAGTTTGATTAATATTTATATTTATTAGTGTGTATTGGGGTGGTTAGAAATCAAATTGGCGAAGTAGCCGAGATTTTGAATAGTTAAATAGGGAGAAAAAACGTAGAAAAATGCATGTAGACATAGAAGGGGATTAATCATCTTGTTTCATGTGTAACTTGAGTTATGTAAGTCTGTTTGGGTTTCCATCGGTCAAGTTTAAAAAAACGCAATAATATTTCTTTTGAAATAGGTAAATGGGTCTAGAAGCACTACAACAATAGCAATTCTCTGGGTTTTATACCAGAGGCATAGTCAATTTTAGTCTTGTGTTGGTCGTCTTATTTTACGTGTAACTTAATTTTCTTAAGTCTGTTTGAATTGCGGTAAGTTTCGTCAGAAAGAGGATTCAATGATCTTTTAGATTAGAGAGTTTATTAATTTTACTATAAGTCCTATTTTCAAGTCAGACATTGTGTTTAGATTTTATGCAAAGATATTGTTGTGAATCGGATGCCTTACAACAAATATATATAAGCTTGTAGGGAAAAAGAATGAAGAACACGATGAACACAAGGATTGGTTATTAACTGTTATTCTTTCCTTTATCTTAAAACCAAGATTACAAGTATACAAGAATAACAAATAACCCTCTCACCCTAAATTAGGATTTGCAATATGCAATGATAAGAGACTAGTATGCTATTTATAATAAACCTAACATACTAAACTAATGGGCTTTTATCACAAATACCCATTACAAGCTAACTTAGGGTACAAGCTAACTTAACCAATTGGACATAACAAACAGGCCCAATTCGATGCTAACAATTCTAGCATCCTTCGACACAATAGAGTTCGACCCAATATCTCACAAATCTCCACCTTGGAACAAACTCTATTATCAACTAACGAATTAGTTTTCTTCATGCGCTTTATCAACGCATGTGGAAAAACTTGCAACTAGGCAATGTCTTGGTGATCATATCAGCAGATTATGATCCGTCGAAACCTTCAAAGATTTGACTTCTCCACGCTCGATCACCCCTCTGACGAAATGCAACCTCACATCAATGTGCTTGGTTCGCTCATGATAGGCTGAATTCTTCGACAGGTGTATTGCACTTTGACTATCACATTTAACGTTGATAACTTCCCTTGAATTTTCGGCCTTAGCAAAACCTTCAAGCCACAATGCTTCTTTCACGCTTAAAGCAATATATTCCGCTTCTGGTTGATAATGCAACAACCTTCAAGTGTTGCTTTCAACTAATAGCTGTACCAAACATAGTGAAAACATATCCGTAAATAGATTTTCCGAATCCATACAACCTGCATAATCAGAGTCGACATATCCTTCGATTGCCGCTTTACCATCTTCACCAAAAGCTCCACCATAAATTAAGACTCTGTTCAGAGACCCATTTATGTACCTTAGAATCCACTTCAATGCTTGCCAGTGAGCCTTTCCAGGATTCGCCATGTACCGCTTAAGACTTCATCGTATGCTATGTCGGGTCTAGTACAAACCATAGCATACATCAAAGAACCTACTACATTAGCATATGGGATGCTATTCATATAAGTTCTTTCGACCTCAGTACGACATTGATCAATACTCAACTTGAATTGAGGGTTTGTTGGAGTCACAACAGGCTTCGAATTCGACATACCAAACTTTTCGAGAATCTTTCGTAAATATGCCTCTTGAGATAAGCATAACTTCGACTGCTTTCTATCTCTTCGAATGTCAATTCCAAGAATCCTGGAAGCTGCTCCTAGATCCTTCATTTCGAACTCCTTATTGAGTTCAGCCTTCACCCTCAATACCTCTTCGACATTGTTACTTGCTATGAGAATATCATCAACATAAAGCAACAAAATAACAAATGAATTACCGTGATTTAAATCAAGTAAACACAGTGGTCGAACTGACTTCTAACGAAACTTATGCGTGTCATGAATTTGTCGAATCTCTTATTCCACTGTCGAGGAGATTGTTTCAGTCCATATAAGGATCTATTCAACTTGCACACATAATCTTCCTTTCCCTTTTCGACATACCCTTCGTTGCCTCATCAGATTGTTTCATCTAGATCACCATACAAGAACGCAGCTTCACATCCATCTGCTCCATTCAAGATCGAACTGCGCCACCATGGCAAGCAACATTCGAATGGACCTATGCTTCACAACAGAGAAAACACATCATTGAAATCTATACCTTCTTTCCGAGTGAAACCCTTGCAACCAACCTTGCCTTGTATCTTTTCGACGCCACTCCTTCGATTCCTTCCTTAACTTTGAAAATCCATTTACAATGACTAACTGGCTCTAGTGTTTCTTGATCAATTCCCAAGTGTTGTTATCATGAATAGACTTCATCTCATCATCCATGGCATTCACCATTCGGCTTATTTCGACTCCTCATAACTTCCTTATGGTCTCTTGGTTCTTCGTCCGAACCTCACTTGAGATTAAGGCATAAGCTATAAGATCCGATACCCAAACCTTTGAGGTGGTTTGATGACTCTTCGTGTCCTATCTCTTGCCAATAGATAGTCATCAACAGCTTTCTCAACTTCATCAAGATCATCCGCTTCTTCGACTTTATCCGATATGCAATTCAAGATCAACATGCTCCACCTCAACAGAATATTCACTGCTCTTCGCGATACTATCATCCGCTTGAAAGCCATTTCACCTTCATTGAAAACAACATCTCGACCGTAATAATCCTTCGTGACTGACTCTAGGCACCATAGCCTATAAGCTTTGACTCCTCGGTATCCCAGAACATGCATTTAAGAGCTCTAGGTTCGACCTTGTCTTGCCTAATGTGAGCATAGGCTACGCAGCCAAATACTCTCTTGTCGAGATTTGGTGGATGTCCCACCAAACTTCTTCGTGTCTTCATATCTAACGCAATAAGGACATCCGTTTATCGATATGTTGCAAAACACCTTCTTTAAGCCAAGACTAGTCAACATGCATCTAACTCTCTCCAAGATGGTTCGATTAAACCTTTCACCAAACCATTTTGTTGTGGAGTGCCCGAGAGTTCTGTCTTGCAATACCGAGAGGCAAAAGTTGTCGAATGCCTCATTGCAAAATTCAAGACCATTGTCTTCTCAACCTCTTGACCTTTACGCGGTTTGTTTTCGACGCAGTCTTCCAACCTTTGAAATTCTCAAAAGTTTCATCCTTAGTCTTCGAATGAATACCCATAACTTTCTCGAATAGTCATCTACTATAGATAGAAAATACCTTGCTCCCGAATGTGATGGACACCTTGCAGCCCCCAAAGATCGCATGGATGTAATCAAGGATCCATGTGTTCTTTGTTTGCCTTTGTTGAACTTCACTCTACAAGATTTTCCAAGTGGTTCACAAAACTTCACTTTTCGACTTTGTCTCCACCAATCAAATTTTGTTTCCCAATTCGACTGCACCTTTCACGACATGGCCTAATCTCATGTGCGATTGCCTTCGACAACGGTTTCGTGGATGCAACATTTGTCGAACCACTTACAACTTCAGGGGTATACAAGCCTTGTTTCTTCACGCCTCAAGACTTCCTTCGACCCTTCATGACTCTTAGGATACTTTTCTCTCCTTGAAAAACATATCCTTTCTTGTCGAATTCACCAAGAGAAATCAAATTTCTCTTCAAATCAGTACATACCGACTTATCAATAACCTTATTGACTCATCATGGAGTTTGAATCTCACGGATCCAATACCGCAATCTTGCAAGCTTTGTTGTTTCCAAAAATACGGATCCACCATCTTGATCACATAATTCCTCGAACAAGTCTTTGTTTGGAGTCATGTGCACCCGAATCCATAATCCATTCCTTCGACGAGTTCAAACCACAAGAACATCGATGAGTCGAAATCATCTTGAACAATAGTGCATTGCCATTATCCTTTCCTCCATGATCTTTCAGCGGGCACACTTTTCTTGTGTGACCCTCCTTCTACAATGATAGCATCGAATACCGATGCTTCACCAGTAAAACTTCGCGACTTTTACCTTTCTTCTTGTCGAACTTATTATCCTTTCGCAAGAATTTTCCTTTAACGCCAAACCTTCACCAACCGTCGAAGGTTTATGCTCCTTCGTTCATTCAAGTCCTTCGAATACAAGGTCGATTGAACCTCTTCAAAGGTCGGGACTCTTCCATACAAGAGAGTTTCTTTGAAGTGGGCATGTGATCCGGGCAACGCGCAATTAGGCTTGATCTTCATCATCAATCTTCACATCAATATTTTCAAGATCAAGAATCAACTTGTTGAACATATCCAATCGCTACCAACACTTTGTCTTCAATCATCTTGAATGAATACAAAGCTTGCTTCGTAGTCGATTTACCAACGATTTAGTCATGTACAAACTTTCAAGTTTCACCCATAACCCTACCGCCGTCGTCTCCTTTGATACCGTCAAGAACCTTATCACCAAGGCTCAACAAAATTGCGCTGTGGGCCTTCTATCATTGCCTTCTTCTCACCGCGTCAACTCTTCGTTCATGGTCGACTCTCCTCAACGCTTCCAAACAACCTCGAACCAAGTAGGGCTTTCATCTTCAAACGCCACAGATCAAATCGTTCACTCCGGTGAACTTTTCAATCTCATACTTTGTCGAAGGCATCTTCTCCACGCCACCGCACCAATTTGTTGTGAATCGGATGCCTTAAAACAAATATATATAAGCTTGTAGGAAAAAGAATGAAGAACACGATGAACACAAGGATTGGTTATTAACTGTTATTCTTTCCTTTATCTTAAAACCAAGATTACAAGTATACAAGAATAACAAATAACCCTCTCACCCTAAATTAGGATTTGCAATATGCAATGATAAGAGACTAGTATGCTATTTATAATAAACCTAACATACTAAACTAATGGGCTTTTATCACAAATACCCATTACAAGCTAACTTAGGGTACAAGCTAACTTAACCAATTGGACATAACAAACAGGCCCAATTCGATGCTAACAATTCTAGCATCCTTCGACACAATAGAGTTCGACCCAATATCTCACAGATATTGTGATAGAGATGAGCTGAAACGAATAGAACTAAAGTTAGAATATTTCGATCAAGATGCAATCAATTGCATTTAAAAGAAGGTTTAAAGATATTTTAAACTTGAAAGTTTCATAATTTTATCAAAAATCTATAATATTTGGTGCTAATTTGAAGTGAGGCAATATTAGAGTTAAGTCTAGAGTTTTGGGAAACCCTTTATCAATTTAAGGAATTAAATATATTTATAAATGTGGAAACTATTGGATCAAAACTCTACTGTCGAGATGTCGGGAAAAGTTTATTGGTTCAACAAAGTTCAAGCATGTCGTTGAAGTCTGCTCACATGTTGTAGTCGAAATGCTAGATTCAATAGCATGTCGAATTTGGCTTATTAGTTATGCCCAATTGTTTAAGTTAGCTTGTTCTCTAAGTTATCTTGTAATGGGTATGTTTGTAAAAGATCATTAGCTTAGTGTGTTAGTTTTATTATAAATAGCATACTAGTCTCTCATCATTGTACAAAACAAATCCTAATTCAGAGTGAGAAAGGTTAATTGTTATTTTGTAACACTTGTATCTTGGTACAAAGAGAAAGTAAAGAATAATAGTTAATAACCAATTCCTTGTGTTCTTCCTATTTTTCTAATTCCCACCTTATTGGATTTTTGCCTCAAAGAAACGTGTTATACTCTATTCTTGGCAAACTTTTTTTACAATAAATTGGTGCGATGAGGGCGAAGAAGATGTTGTCAACAAATATTGAGATTGAAAAGTTCACCGGAGTGAACGATTTAGATGTGTTGCGCTTGAAGATGAAAGCCATACTGATTCATTAGGGTTGTTTAGAAGCGTTGAAGGCAACCACAACCATGGATGATGTGTTGAAGGATAAAGAAAAACTGGCTTTGGTAGATAAAGCACATAGCGTCATCTTATTGAGCCTTGGTGATAAGGTTCTTTGACAGGTGTCAAAGGAGATGATGGCGTCGAATCTACGAGAGAAATGTGAAATTTTGTACATGACAAAATTGTTGGTCAATCGCCTCTACTTGGAGTAAGCTTTGTATTCATTCAAGATGAGTGAAGGAAAAGTCATGTCTGAGCAGTTGAATATGTTCAACAAGATGATTCTTGACCTTGAAAATATCAATGTCAAAATCGAGGATGAAGATCAAACACGGTTACTGTTGTGTGCTTTGCCCATAACACATGATCACTTCAAATAAATTCTCTTGTATGGAAGAGAGTTATTGACCTTTGAAGAAGTTCAATAAGCCTTGTATTCTAAGGATTTGAGCAAATGAAATGAGCACAAGCCATCTCCGTCTGGTAAAGTTTTATCGATTAACGCAAAATTAACAAAGAGAGATGGCAAGTTCGACAAAAAGAAGGGTACAAATCAACACAAGTCTTCTAAAGGAGATTTATCTGGTATTCGATGCTATCACTGTAAGAAGGAGTGTCATACAACAAAGTTGTGCCCTGAACTTCTGAAAGAAAATGTATGTAAGGATAGTGGCAACACAACCATTGTTCAAGATGATTTCGAATCATTTGATGTCCTTGTGGTTTCAAGCGACGACCCAAGTAAAGAGTGGATTATGGATTCAGGTTGCACTTGGCACATGAATCCAAATAAAGACTTGTTTGAGGAACTATGTGATCAAGATGGTGGATCTGTATTTCTTGGAAAAAACAAAGCTTGCAAGATTGCAGGTGTTAGATATGTGAGATTCAAGCTCATGATGAGTCAATAAGGTTGTTGACTATGTTAGAACATAGTTTGGTTCTACGTCTCTTTGAGAAGTTTTGATGATAACAAACACAATTGATGATATTCATGTTCTGACTCTGATTGATAAATATTTTGCATATAACATTTTTGCTTCCTAATATTTTAACGAAATATACAGATGAAGTTCTGATTCTGGAAGAAGAAGTTACGATTATGGAAGAAGAAGAAGTTATGATTCTGGAAGAAGAAGAAGTTCTGATCGATAAAGAAGAATGACACACTAAGAGAACTAATAAGAAGTATACGCATATGAAATAGTCTTCAAGGTTATCACGCTCTTTAGAAGAAGTTCTGCTATGTTCAAGTCAAACTTCTGAAAGCACCATGCTGCATTACAAACTCTGATTTTTATATTTTGGCTGCATTTTATACCTTAGTTCTGATGCGTTACAAGACTCAAATGGAAATATTCAAAATAACGATTGTTTGCAGACAAGATCTGTATTTATGGAAACTAGCACTTAATGCATTTATCAACATTCCTTTTGCACATTTTGGTGACTCCCAACGATTCAAAGCTACGCCTATATAAATAAGTTTCATCATCAAGCTTTGGTTGCCGAATCTCACTCTCTCTAAAACAACTCTAAAGCTTTTATCTCAATTCATTCAAAGTTGTTTTATAATCATTTGCTTCTAAATAGTGTATACATCACAGTTGTGATACAGCTTGTAAGAAGCACTGTTAACACATATTTTGTTGTAAATTGTTTGTACCTTGAGAAACCAAGTTGTGGTTAGATCTCAAGAAGACGTTGGCAGTTGTCATCGTGTTTGTAATCAAAGATTTGATTAGTGGATTAAGACCTCGTTGAGAGAGGTAAATCACCTTGACGGGTGGACTAGTGTAGTTTGAGTTCAAACGAACCAGCATAAAAATATTTGTGTCTCATTGTTTTTTAATTTTTAAAAACTTAATTCAAACCCCCTTTCTTGTGTTTTTCAACCTTCAGACTAAAGTCAGGTATGTACCTGATTTGAAGAGAAATTTGATGACCATGAAGAGATGATCTTGATGAACCTTTGAAAATGATAATCCTTGAGGCCCAAAATTGAAACCCTAGCACAATTTCATATGATGAATACCAAAACCCTGATCTTCAAATACAATGCCTTAATGAACAAAGAACTTGAGCAATAGAAGACTTGAGATGTTTAAAAGCCCTAGTCTACTCAATAATGACTTGAGGTGTTGAATAGGATCAAAACCATGATTTAAATCAATCTTGTGATGAACCAATAATGCAATCTTAGCACTTGAACCATCTTGAAGAAGATAAAGATCATTGTACCTTGAGGAATGATGATGAATCAATATTTGCCAATCTTGAGTGACAAATTCTTCCATTTGGATAAGAAAGCTATGATCACATGTCTTAGAATCCAATGTTATGCATGATTATGAGACAAATGACCTAATGGATAGATGCGTGTGAATGTGAATAAATAAGCCAATTAGGGTTAAAATCAAGAGGAAAAATTTTGGGGTACAACAATGTGTCTAGTCAAGTCAAACTTGGCTCAACTTGTTAATACTTTGTTCAGCTCAAATCTCGATTTGATTTTGGCACGAACTTTTTTTAAGCTAAAACACGACTAGTTATAAGTTCACGAACAATTCAGCTCAACTCGTTAGGTTCAGCTCAATTGCTTCATGGACTTAAATGTCATTTTTTGAAGTTTTTTATTTATTTTATATTTGACATTTTAAATTAATATTTTTTAAATAAAACATATATAAATAAAATAAAAATTATAAGATTGAAATCTCACTTTGTCTCATAAATTTATAATTCAAAAGCCATTTTAGAAGATATTTTGAAGATATATTTTTTTAAATTAAAAGAAACTTTAGAAGACATATTTAATTTTCTTAAATTAAAAAAAATAGAAGATATTTCTTAAATTAAAAAATATTTGTTGATTTTTAAATCATTTACATCAAAAAAACTTAATTTATATGAAGTTGATTTTTTATTTGTATAATTATTTTTAGAAATATTTTGCTAATTTGAGAATATAAATTATCAATTAAAATCGTTAGTTTAAAAAAACACGGGGATTAGATTTAAATCTAGTATTAAATGTAATGTAATCTATCTCATATATAATCAAGTTAACTCTTTAAACTAATGAGTCGAACTACATATAGTTGAAGTTCAGCTCATTTAATTTACGAACATAGTTTTTTATTCATATTCAGCTCATTTGGTTCATGAATCTAATTCATTTTGAAACATACAAGCACACAATGGGTGGATAATGGATGATCTAGGATATGTGGAGAAGATGATTGTGAGTGAAATATATATATATATATATATATATATATATATATATATATATATATATATATAGAGAGAGAGAGAGAGAGAGAATGGTTTACTCCATTAGTTTGAGATGAGGATACCTCCAAGGCATTTATATAAGTTTATTACAACAATTGGGACCTAAAAAACATTAAAATAGAAGAAAAGCTAAAAACATGAACTCGTAATTGGTTAACACATTTGGTTAACCTGGTACACAAACACACACACACAAAAAATCCAGGTCCAGTGCAACTTGTTAACGCATTTGGTTAACCGGCTATAACAACTCAAAACCAGATTTTCTAGTATTTAGAAGTGTTTATTATTCAGTTGTAATCGATTACACCCATGTGTTAACTGGTTACAACACTTGAATTATTAAAATCTCATCCAACACACACCTTAATTAAACACCTGAGACTTCGCACACAAGAGGAAAGGTGAATTGTGTAGTTTGGAAAAACGTGGTTTTAAAAACTTTTCCTATGATATATCAGAGTTTAAAAACAATTTAAGACTTAGCAGTGGAATATAAATATATAAAATAATATGCAAAAATAAAAGAGTTACAGGAAGAAGAAGAAGAAGAAGAAGAGCACCTAGAGTTATAGAGGTTCAGTTAAAATAAAGACTTACTCCTCTTCCAAAAAAATTATCTTGATAGATTTTATTATATGCTTGAGAGTATTTAGTAGGTAAAGATCTCAAACCCCATTATACAAGTAAATGGTGGTCGTATTATAACCAAATTATTACAAGGCGAAAGATACGATCATTTGTGTTTTCTCCATTGAAATTATTGAGACTAAAATGGTCAAGCTTCTTTCCCAAATATAGATTGAAGCGATTAGTATTATCTCCACAAAGTGGTCCTTGTAATGGTTATTCTCCTAGTTTCACATAATAAATGAGCTCAAATTGGTTTAACAAGATAACCAATAACCTCTTAACATTTTAACAGGCTGATCTTCTAACCTATGGTTTTGAATAAGCTAATCATGAATCAATGGTAAGTTCATCAATATTGATATTCTTCAAAATTCAAACAAGAATTACTAATAGCCTAAGGGAAGTTCATAAATATTGACGATCTTCAACCTAGATAAATCTAGGAACTGATCACACAATCCTCAACTAAATTTTTAAACTGTTTTAAATCCGAACCATATATTTTATCCCTAAATAAATTGTGTTCATCCAAGGTGAATAAACAACATTCTTGGAGAACTTATACAATGCTACCTATCCAGAATTACATTGAAATTTTTAACTCATAAAAGATATTTCCTCACAAAGCATTTGGCTATAATAAATAGTGAGAGAAAGTGAAAAATAAAAACTTAGAGAGAGAGAGAGAGAGTATCTGTGTCAATACACATATTATTTTCTGGATGAAATTAAATGAGGAATGGGAACTCTACTTATAGGCTTGAAATTCCCCAAAAGAGGAAATAACATTAAAGCCAAAATGATTGTTGTTAACCAATTATACCAATCAATTAACTCATTTAAATATAGCGGCTATGAGTTCCAAAATAGGAAATAAGTGATATATAAACATTGCTTAGGATATGAGTGTGTTCAAACTTCCTTGTTCCTCAATATTATGATAATCTAATTGATTAACACTATATTCTAATCGATTAGATTAAGTCAAAAATATTTTATGGCTTTTTGAATGCTTTCATATATTTTATGCAACTTCTATAAACTTCTCAGAGCTTATTCTTTTCAAAAATATTTTTATAAAAAGGTTTTAAGTGTGTGTGTATGTGTGTGTTCTTATAGCCATATACTTATACAAAGAAAGAGCTATGTTTTTACAAAAATTTCACTCACTTACTAAGTTAGGATATTAACTCCTCTAAGTATTGTCTGGTAGAGTCTTTTGTGTTGACATTTGCTTTGAGATTTATTTTGAGGCTTTTGATGCAATATGTTTGTTTGCCTTTTTCTAAAACTTAGTTGATATCTGAAACTTGTTGATCCTTATCAAACCTCATTTCTTGCATCTTTAACTGCTTAAGTACATTAGTTGACTTTCTTAATGGTTGCAACATTATTATGTTGAATATCATATGGTATGCTTTTTTGTCATCATGGTGCATCTTTATCAAGATGAATATATATTTTTTTCTTCACATATGACATCATTAAAAAAAACATATCACCTACAAAATAAGGTTTCACGCTCCCATGTGCAATTAGGTTCTTAGCTAGACTAATAGCCAAAACATTATCAACCAAGAGCGTGACACGCTCATCCTCATTGTTGCCCAACTCTTTCAATAGATTCATTAGCCACACAAATTGGCACGCACATAACAAAGTGCAATATACTCGGCCTCACAAGACAGTAGTGAAACTATTGGTTCCTTCTTCGAACATCAGAGGATTGGTTCTTTACATAACATAAAATTGGTTCCAACTATAGACTTACAATCATCTTTATGTTTGCACCAATTGAAATCGATAAAATCGAGAAAATTGCATTTTTTACCAATATCCGTTGCGGGAAAGAAAATTCCACAGCCAACTGATCCTTTTACGTATCTTAGGTTTCTCCATGAATCCACTCGTAATACTGAAACTAAATACCAAATCTGACCGTGTATTGCACAAGTAATATAATGATCCAATCAACCTTCTATATTTAGTAGGATCTATGTTCTGCTCATCCTCCTCATTCTTGGACAACGGCAACCTTGCTTCATCTAGTGTAATGGTAGTATTATAATGCTTCAAATCACAAATATTCAATATCTCAAGGGCATATCTCCTTTGATGTATAATCAATACTCTTTTGGACTTGTGGAACTCTATACCAAGGAAGTATGGCATGACACCAAGGTCGCTAATCTCGAATTCTTTTGTGAGCTCACTCTTGAACTTAGATATACTCTTCTCGTTGCTTGCCATGATCAACAAATCATCCTCATATAGACAAAGTATGATTACACCTTCACTTGTATCCATCTTCACATAAACTCTAGTTTGGTGCAAGCTCACCTACTATGGGGGCTACCAAGCCAGGAAGGAAATCCACCATTAGCATTATTAATTTGAAGCTAAATACCCCATTTACAACCTCTCACTTAATCCCTACCCAGTGCAACTTCTACCTAGGAACCTCCTATATATGAGAACCCATTTCACTTCCAATCTCCGCAGTCATAAAAAGAACACTCCTAATCCAAAGGAATGTCTCAAGAAACCAAATAGAAGAACACACTTCCAAATTATAAATACTAGGAGTTGCTTAAAAGCTTCCTCTAACAACAATACTCAACTCTTGCTTCATAGCTTCGAGGAGTACAATAGCTTGATTAAACAAGCAATAATCAGTCAACTCAAATGCATCAAAATATGCATGAGGAAGTATGAATAAAATACATGGAAACCCTAAGGAATTACCAACCCTAAACCCTTATTTTTCACAAGGTTTTACAATAAAATTTATGCTTAAAAAACTAGGTCTTGGACGAATCTTTATATAGACTTATGCAGTGGGCTTGGACTCTTCAATCAAATCCAATCAAAATCTCCCAAAACATGCAGAATCTTCTCCACAAAATATAAATAATCTTCATACAAAGTTTCTTAAAAAAACTTAATCGGTCCTTTTTAGTAACCAAACAAATCTACAGTTGTTTCTAACAAAATCTTTGATAGGCATGTGCCTGTTAATGAGTATAAAATATTCCAAATACTCATATCTTTAAATTAAATCTTCAAGGATAAATATATAGCGTACTGTCAAGATGTTATGTTGTAACATGTTACAACATCTGCTAGAACATATGTCAAATAAGGAACCTGCAGACTTTGATGTACCTGTTGGTCCTTATGTTATGACATCGTCTTTGACATCTGGTAGAAAAACTCATAACAGTTGAAAGTGCTATGAAAGTTGATAAGATGTTGCAACATCTTACTCAACAATAACATAGAATTATGTTTAGAACCATGTGTGCACGGTGAAAATTGGAGAATGAGGGAACCAAATCGGAATTCAGCTCTCTGGCTCAAAAACAATTTATTTTTAAAAAAAAGATGCCGCCAGCACCAGGCTTTATTGTTTCCAAAAGAAAGGAAAAGGGGAAAGTTAAAATACCCTAGAAAGGTATGAAATGTGATTAGCATGAAACTAAACGCAAAGCAAACGGGAACAAAGATTCTTTGGGTTCGGGGTTAGGTTATACAAAGGGAATGTATTAGCATCCTATATATCTATAGTACTCTATAGGATCTGTTGTGTGTTTGTGTTTTATTTTCTATGCTATTGGGAAATTTCTCCTTTGGGATTAAGAAGGTAAGCTGGGTAGGAATCTAAGTTTTTTTTATTATGATTATGCTCAGAAAGATCATTGCAATCTTCTGCATACATATCCCCAATTATAGCTCGGGATCTAAGGGTAACTAATGTTTCGGTGGTTTGAGAGAAAAAGAAGTATTCTCGCTAAGGGTGAGACCTTATGCCTACGTATTCTCAAAAGGAGGTTGAGAAAGTCAGAGCAATCATAGTTCCCACTTATGTGCTAGTGGAAGCAATGATTTTAAGATACAACGACAACTGTCATCTTAATGAAAAATGTATCTAATCTGTTTCATCACATACATTTTTGAAAATTGATTGTTTGAATCTTTCAGTGTAAGAAATTGGTGTTTAACTTGAGTGTACAAGTATATCGCTTATAGTTCTTAGAATGAGAAGATATTTTGAAAAAAACATTGAATCTTTCATTGTAAGCATTGTGCGTTTAACTTGAGTGTACAAGTATGCCACTTACAGTTAAGAAAGATGTTTTGTTTCTTTTTTTGAGAAAATGTTTGATTTGAATGTGATGCTATAGATGAGATACTTCTTCCATAGAGATTATTCATGTCTAATAGCTGAGGAGAAATGTTTTGTTATTGGGGGGATGCTTTTAAGAAGCCCGTGGGTCCTTGTATTGTAAGCCCAAGAGGAGGCTATCCGAGGGACATCGAGGGTCCTTGTATTATGAGTCCAAGAGGAGGCTTTCTGAGGGACATCGAGGGTCCTTGTATTAAGCCCAAGAGAAGGCTATAGGGTATGGCTGACTTGGCTTTAAGAGTGATTTCACCAGGAAACCATACTTTTTGGATTCTATCCTTACTAAGGAGATTCTTTGTACGAAGCCCAATAGGAGGATGTTTGAGATTTCCAGATCTCTTTCTTGTATGAGGCCCAAGAGGAGGCCAACTCAACGAGGGGGTTCTTTTGTATGAAGCCCAAAAGGAGGCTAACTCAACTAGGAAGTTCTTATGTACGAAGCCCAAGAGGAGGATAACTCAACGAGGGAGTTCTTTTGTACCAAGCCCAAGAGAAGGCTATGGGGAAAATAGTTGTTATACTAGTCGTAATGACATAAATAAACATGAATAAGTATATGAACAAGTATATATATGACAAAGTGTGTGTGTATGTGTGTGTGCACTCATAGGAGTTTATGAAGGAAATATATAAACAAGTGTATAAAACAAGCAATTAAAGCTAGCACTACTTGGATATATACAAAGGAGTGAGACTTACACCTTAATGGAGGCCCGCTGGAATAAGAGCAGTTTCACCGAGAATAATGCTCCTCTTAGTACCAGTGGAATTGGTGAAAGAAATATACAAACGAGTAGATAAAACAAGCGAACGAAGCTAGTTATACTTGAATATATACAAAGAGGATTGGGACTTACACCTTAAGGGAGGCCCATGATCAATTTGATTTTGAGTTCGAAAGATTTTCGAGAAAGAAACCTAGTTTGGTTTGTATTTTCAAGAAATAAATCAAATCGATCATGGAGTAGGAGGTGCGTAAGTCAATAAAAATATTTTGAATATTTTAAAAAGACTTGAAGAGTTAAAGTTTTTTCACATGAGAGTTTTGAAAAGATTAGATTAAAGAAAACCAAGAAGAAACAATTTTGAAAAGCATTTTAAAATACTTAAAAATTCCTACTTTTAACCTAATAAAAATATATCAAATGATTTTTTTTTGGTATTTTTTGACATAATCATAAAATAGATGTACTAAATGACAAGTGTGCAAAAAATCATCTTAAAATGAGAAGTTTTTATTAGGTTTTGAGAATGTTGAAGTTTGTTGAAAAACATGAAGAAAACAAGTGATAAAAATTTATTTTGGCCTTGGTGAGTATTGTAACACCCCTTTTCTATTCCTAAATAATCATGGTATAAATCAGAGTAAAATAAAATGCATGCATATAAAGGGTGTCACATGTTACTTTCCATACTTAGGAAAACCAACCAAGCAAACATTAACATGCACCTGGTCATACTCATAACATATATTTGAATTTCATGCTTTAAAATAAAACTATGCATTTCACAATGGAGTATTTAATATCTCAGATACTAGCAATGATTACATTCCATACTATAATCATTGGATAAAACAAAAATGAATCTATAACATAATCAAGCCATAAAGATTCACACATCGACACCACGGCCACATCAACATAGTATCTCAACATGCGAATACAAAATATATGAGAATACATAACAAACATCTCATAAAAGAAGAAATTCAGATAATCTCCATGTTACATGACCAGAGCAATGACTCACTACCTAGTATAAGGATTAAATAGATAAACTCCTCAACTAGTCTCGTGCGAAGCATCGCTATCCTCAGAACCTGCATGTTACCCACATAGAGGCAACATCATAACAGAAGGGTGAGAATTCACATCATTATCAAAATATATATAATTGGAAGCAATATAGAAAAAACATATATTCATGAATTCCACACACTTCAAGTAATATTCCAACATAATATGATTATACAAACATTCCAAGTATAACATATTCACATTTATTACAATTAGCACAATTTTCATCAATCCAAATAATCCAATTGTTCACATAATCATGTATCACAATGTCAATACACATAATTTATATTCATCAATGACTCATGTGACAACAATGAAATGTGACTCAATATGCATGTGGTACCATTGTAAACATGTCGTTCACCCCGCTTCTGATTCATTAACTTAGGACCAAAGTCATGCTTCCGATCCGGACAAGATCAAAGCCACCATTGTGAAATCGTCGTTTCACCTCTACTTATCCATTCATGAATCGAGCCAAATGTGAACCCAAAGTTTCACCACCTCAATTTTCAAGGTCAACAAATGGATGCATGTGAAGTTCATTAAGCAACATATGCAAATTAAGATTATCCACCAACCTCAATTATTCAAGCATATCACCATAATTAAACTCATGTGAATTATCCGACAATTGCACAACATCATGTTTCATCAACAACAAGCAATGTACATAACATATACTATTATAAAACATCACAAATAACATATAGTATTTAAGCCAACACATGTTATTCACAATATTCCATCCAAAACATAACATATATACACTAATTCAAGTAGCATGTAATCGAAAAAATCGATCCAATCATGATCCAAAACTCATCAATACCATTATTATAAATCATGTAAATTAAGGATAAATCATAAGCAAACAATCCCATAAACCATTCATGCATAAAATAGAATTATCATTTTTCGCATACAGTAATCAAGCTTGTGTCATTCACGTTTCTGAAAATCCTACGTGACAGCACTTCCCAGCCACGAAATTCCATCTCCAAAACAGTTTTAATTCTTATTAATTATCATTTAAACATCATCTAACATGTACACACTATAGATAACCTATTCATATCATCAAATCTAGTTTTATTCATCAAAATCCTCAAATTACAACTTCAATTTGAGAATCAAAAACCTAGAATTATAGATAACCAATCCTATAGCATGTTACTAATCACTACCCAACAATATACAAATGCATGATAATGAAGATTCTCCCCCTTACCTCTTGGAGATTTGAGTTCCTAGGGTTTCACCTTCTTTTCTCTTCTTCTCCTCTTCTCTTTCTTTCTTTTTCTCTTTTCTCCAAATGACAATACTAATTATCTTTTTCCTTCTAACCTTTACTAACTAGTAATGTGTTATTGGGCTTAATACTTAACACCTCCCTATTACTTCTACTCATAAACTCAGGCCCAATAACCAAATAACTACAATTTTACTCATAAAACCCAATTAATTAAATAACACATGTATTCAATTAATTCAATTATTCATTTAAATCGCCCAATTAAATTAATTATCACATAACATAATATATAATAATAATAATTAATAATTAGCTATTAAAAAAATCGGGATGTTACAACTCTCCCTCACTTAAAAGATTTTCACCCTCGAAAATTACCTCAAGCGAACAACTCAGGATACGAATCCTTCATCTGACTCTCAAGCTCCCAAGTCACATTACCATTAGCAGGACCTCCCCAAACCACTTTCACGAAAGCGATTTCCTTACCTCGAAGTTGCTTAATTTCTCGATCCTCAGTACGCATCGGTAAAGTCTCAACCGTCAAATTATCTCTAACTTGCACATCATCTAGCGGCACAACATGAGATATATCTGGCATGTATTTCCTCAATTGAGATACATGGAATACATCATGAAGATTACCAAGTGATGGCGGAAAATGAATTTGACAGGCTACTTCACCAACTTTCTCAGCAATCTGATACGGACCAATAAAACGCGGAGTCAACTTCCTTGACTTCAATGCTCTACCAACTTTCTGGAAGACACGCTACCTAGAAAGCTTCTGAAGTAAAAGAATTAAATACAACTTCTGATGGAAGCTAGCAAAGCGCAACCTCTGATGAAAAGCACCAATAATATGTTTTGAACAGAAGTTATATAACTAGGCTTACAGAAGATGAAGTATTAGAAGAACTTCTGGTCAAACACAACACAGAAGCAGAAGCAAGCTTAGCGCAGCTTCTAACTGAAGAAAGCACAGAAGCGGAAGCAAGCTTAGCGCAGCTTCTGTGACAGAAGCAAGCACAGAAGTGGAAGCAAGCTTAACTCAGCTTTTGACAGAAGCAAGCACAGAAGCAGAAGCTAGCATAGCGCAGCTTCTGACAGAAGCAAGATCAGCAAGCTTCTGATAGAAACAAGATCTGCAAGCTTCTGATGAGCAAATATCTAGAAGATCCTTTAAATTTGAACGTTATTATCTAAAGGACAAAAACATACAGCAACGTTCACATGAGCAAAGAAGAAGACAAAAATACTTGATTAAATCCAACTTCCAAGAGTTATTCAACAAAGCAAGTCACGTGAAGATGGAAGTTTAGTGGAAAACGCGTGAAAGACTACAGTGGAATAATCATTACATTTTTCCTTAATTCATGGCATGCTCTAGCAACGGTTACTTTCTGAAGCATTATTTAAGGAACCATTTTCAAGAAGGAAAAAAAAACAACATATGAAAAACACATGAACACAAATACAACTCACTACAACAAGCAACTCACGCTATCTGAAGAAAACAATTATTTTTCACAAAGTACTTTTCAACAACAACTTCTAGCAACGTGAAAAATACATTCCAAAAGTAAATCTGCTCCAAAGTACAAAGAATTATTTTTGTAAAATAGTTCACTATTTTACTGAGCTTAATTTTTGTGTAAACTTCACTTAGTGAAGAGTAGCTTTTTTCTAGAAGCACTTTTGTACACAGTCAGTCAGAATTAATATTCTAATAATTTGTTCCTTGAGAAAGACCAGTTGGGCCAGTGTTCTTGAGAGGGTTAGGACAAGTTGAGTCTTAGAGGAAGTTAGTCACACTGGTTAGGTAGTGCAATATGTAATCGTTGATTATAGTGGATTAAGTCCTCGTTGAGAGAGGCGAAATCACCTTGGCGGGTGGACTGGAGTAGTTTGAGTGTCAAACGAACCAGGATAAAAATACTTGAGTATTTTTATTTTTTGTTTGGGTTATAGAGTCAAAAAGTTAAATACACTTATTCAACCCCCCCCCTTCTAAGTGTTTTTCCAAGCCTTCATTACATAGATGTTTTGAGGATCTGGATAGATTTTTTGGACCTTAGGGAAGGTGTTGATGTGCTCAGCTCACCTAGAAAATGTTTGGAACTCTCTGCCTAACTCCAACTGCAGCTTGGCCAAGTTGAATATGGATATGATGATTATGGCTTTACAGAAGTGGATTAATGGTTTGGATCAATTCTATATGGTGTATGGATGATCTTTGAATGCTCAAAAGGGAAAACACATGAGTGGATTAAGAGTTTGCTAGTTAAGGCTCAAAATTTGCACAAATGGAGTTTTCTTGAGCAAACTGGTTTTTGGTTGATTTTGTGGTGGATGAATGGTTCTAAAAACTTGCTAATGATGTTTATAGAGTGTTTTAAGCAATGGATTGATTAGAACTTGCAAGAATTGGAAGTTGCAATTCTTACATTTTTGAAAACTTTGAAACTTGCAACTTAAGAAAGAAGAGAGAAAACAAGCTTAGAATTGTTCTCGTGTGATTTCAAATGAAGGAATGACCTCTATTTATAGGCCAAGAAGTTTGGAGATCAAGGCAAGAAAGATTTGAGACTTTTGGCAACTTGGCCTTAAGAGATAAGAAAGGAATCTTACCATTTAATGCACATGGTTAAAAATGCAAACCATGGTTAATTCAATCAAGTGTTCTTATCCTTCTCCAATTATGATCTTGAGATATTTTGATATCAACTTGGCTTCTAGAAGAGAAAGAGATAGGATTCTTTGCAAAATTGCTTGAAAACTTTGTGAAAATAGCCTAAAATGCAAGTTTTGGATCTATAATATCTAATTTCAAAATTCTAGCTCCACAAAATATTTTTCATGTTCTTGGACATTTTGGAAAGCCTGTAACAAGATTTACAACTTTCATGTTGAGAGTTTTTCTTGAATCAAAATGGATCTTGATGAAAAATTCCAAGTGTTTAGAAATTTCAAGTTTTGACTTTTTGTTTACTTTTTTCAACATTTTTATTCTTGATGATCAAGTTGAATAATTTGAAATGCCTTGGTGATTTAAAATTTTGAATTTCAAAGTTGACCAAAAAAAAGTCAAAGTTTAACTTATCTAAACAATTGACTTTTTGTCAGATGATTCAAAATTTCATTGCTAATCAACCATGGAAATGGAGATGTTTTGGATCAAGAAATTAGGTCAAGATATTGTATTCATGATCTTGAGGTCATGCTCTAAGCAATTAGGTCATGCATTGAGCTAAAAGTTAATGCTGCACCATCCTCGATCAAAACCCTAATTTTGTCGATCCAAAGTAGATCTTGAGGAAATGATTAGATTTTGAAGATCAAATGTTGATGATTGATGGAGATAGATCACTAGAGATGAATGGAGATCCTAAACCTAATTGATCACCTCTTGCACTGATGAATAATTTTGATCCAAAACTCTAATTTGGCTCAAGAAGCACATACACAAGCTATCTTGTTTTGTAATTTGTCAGTGATGCAATTATGTATATGTGAATGATATGAGATGGCATCTTAGGTCAAAAATTCGGGGTATGACACCATGCTCAGCCAAAATTTAGCCAACCATACAACCATGGAACTAACAGAACCTTCCTACTTGATTTTTCAAAACAAAACTAGGAGAATGTTCTACATACACTTCTTCTTCAAGGGGGTCATTCAAACCAAAAACTTCACATCTATTTGATGGAAAAACCAATTGTTATTATTCGTGTCAGTGTTTTAAAAATCAAATCGGGTCGGTCGAATCATTCGAATCGAAAATAGGCCAAGTAAATGATCAGGTTCAATTGTTGGATCACCCATATCATTGAACTGGTGTGAACCGATAAAAATCGGTATAAACGTTAAAACTGAAAAAATCAGCAATTTTCCTAAACTGGAGGTTTAAATGTTTTTTAAGGTTTTTCAAAATTAAAACAACTTTGTTTTTATTATTTATATTAAAAATAATAAATAAAATAAAATAAAAAGTTAAAATAGAAAATAAAAAATAAAACAAAGTAATGATATAATTGACGGAAAAGTTCTTGCGAACGCGGTTGATTTTATTGCATACGATTTTAATATTGAAGAAAGAGATCACAATATTGAAATAATTTTTCTTCCTTTGAACTAAATTTAGTACATATTGAAGTTATTTTATTATAAACTATTTAATTAGATTTTGTAATTTTGTACTATATTTTATTATGTGTTATACGTTTTTGTTTAAAATTTGAATTCAAATTATGTACTTCTAAATTTATGATATGACATTTTAAAAAATATAAATGTTAGTTATATTTTATAGAGACTGGACCATTTAATTTGACTAATTTTTTGTCTATATAATTTTATTATGATGATCGATTTATTCAATTTAGTTATTTAATTTTAATCCAATTTACTCATATAATTCGACCATTGACTTAGTGGTTCGATCAATAAATTAATAATCCGATATCTTACTGATTTAATGATCAATCTAATGTTTAAAACACTAATTCGTGTAACACCCCAAATTTCAGTTGGCAAATTCAATGAACACACTTATTACTACCACCAACCTAATATCCACATAATTGTTAGAAAAATAAGTAAGTGAATATGATTTTTGAATACAACAAACATATGAATAGTGTAGTCAAAGATTGAGTAATTATTGGACGTAAAATGAGCTCTGTTTTCGGTGCACCGATTGTTTGAATAAAAAACACAGTATCCTATCCCCCAATTGAATCTAATGCACAGTCACATGCGAGTCAGGAAGCAAAACACAAGAAAATGCAGCAGTTGCATGTGGATTGTCTTTTTGTTCTCATCTGTCTTTTTAAAATAACAAACCCACATAGAGGCGCGCAGGTCCTATAAAGACAAAACAACGTCTTTGGGATTGCCCTAAATTATGTTACTATGACCTTTCACCTTTTCTATTCATTTTCAACCATTGGATATAATTAATAACTGTCATATACTTGCATGTGACTATCAAAGGTATCTTAACAACCTCCCATGTGTATGTACTATATCAAATCAATCTTAACAAACTTAAACGGTTGAATTATTGCTATGGAAGTTATAGTTAGTTTATTTTGAATCCAATTACTATTCAATCAATATTTTTCTAAAATTATTAAAGTATATCAATCAAGTCCATGTGAAATTTGGGGAATGGATTCCCTCATGTTTAATTTTGGTTAGGTGTTGAATCTCAAAATCTAATTTAATATGAAAAAACTGAATCAGAGATAATGTATTTTAAAATGGAGAGATAAATGAATTAGATGGTAGAGAATAAAAATTGTTTATTATTTAATACAAGAACTAAAAACACACATAAAACCACTTTGATTTTCCTAAAATCAATAGAGATGACAAAACAAATAATTATATTAAACAGTATTTATGGATAAAAAAGTTTACGGACACATATTTAATAGTTTATTGAATATTTATAAATAAAATTAATAAATATTTAATTATCTATCTATTCAAAGTGTAAATTATTATTATTATTATTATTATTATTATTATTATTATTATTATCATTATTATTATTATTATTATAAAATAAAATTATCATTATTATTATTTAGACTAAACTCACGTTCATACGTGCTCATTACCATCATTAATTGGGACACAACAGAAAACACACAAAAACACAACATCATATATCATCCTTAAAAAGTGTAAGTGGTCTTCAATACCAAAACATTTAAAAATATGACTCACCAAAATAATAGTTGAACCCTTTAATAGATGATGTAAACCAACTACCAAAATAACTATTTGCTTCTTGAGATAGACCATATATACATGTAAACCAAACAACATTAATGGTTATTTGATTTTGTTTTGTTAGACTTATGACAAGTTTGCATTAAGAGATGAAAGCAAGATTGTCAGAAGTTCTGAAAAGAAAGAATCAGAAGTTTTGGGACGAAGGGATCAGCAATTCTGAGACGAAAGGACCAGAAGATCTGGAACAAGTGATTCTGAATTTCTATTACAAAAGGAGTTTTACATCATATCTTTACATTCTCTCATAGCCACCTATATATAGCCATAACTCTATGGATAAGATGACTTACTAAGAATGGAAAGAGATTGTAGCCTAATAACTCATAAGTCCATTAAACAATAAACCACTAAGCCCATTATACAATAAACCACTAAGCCCAAATACACTAATACTCCCCTTCAAGGTCAGTGGGGAGACATGGATTCTTCAGTGACCTTGCAATCTGGAACAACAACAACTTTGAGTTTACTCTTGAGATCTTTGAACACTGAGCTGGAGAGAGGCTTAGTGAGCATGTCAGCCAGTTGTGCAGAAGTTGGTACATGCTGAATGCGAAGTTTATTTGCCACAACTCTCTCACAAACAAAATGTATATTCAACTCAATGTGTTTAGTGCGAGCGTGCAACATAGAATTATGACTGAGTAAAACAGCACTAAGATTGTCACAAAGCAGAGTTGGGGGAAGCATTTCACCTGTAACTCAATGAGTAGGCATTGCAGCCATAGTAACTCTGATGTAGTATGCGCCAATGCCCTATATTCTACTTCAACACTCGAGCGAGCTACAAGAATTGTTTCTTGGAGCTCCACGAGATCAAGTTGGGTCCAACAAATATGCACGTGCCAGATGTTGATCTTCTGTCATCCGGATCGTTTGCCCAATCAGAGTCACTATAGGCTCTTAATGACAGAGCTTGAGTAGCATTAGTAGGTGACATAAGCAAGACATGCGTAGCAGATCCACTGAGATATCTGAGTATGCGTTTAACCATGCTCCAATGACTGTTTAAGGGGTTATCCATGAACTGACAAGCTTTGCTCACATAGTAAGCAATATTTGGTCGTGTTAGAGTGATATACTGCAGGGCTCCAACAATTTATTTGTAAATGGAAGGATCTTGTATTTTATCTGTTCCAAACCTGCTAGGTTTACAACTGCTGAGCATAGGGACAACTACACCATTTGCTTCTTCCATGTTTACTCGACTCAGCAGATCCCTTATATATATTTAGTTTGAGTAAGAACAAGCGTGCCATTGTGCTGATATTTGACTTTAAGGCCAAGAAAATATTATGGCCTGCCAAGTTTCTTCAAGGAAAATTCACTGTGAAGCTTGGATATAACTTTGTGAATTAACAGAGCAGAGGATCATGTGATAAGTATATCATCCACATCGACCAGGACATACAGAGTGACTCCTTGATGATTGTACACAAACAAGGAATGATCATATTTACTTGCCACAAACCCAAACTGAAAGAGTGTCTTGTGCAGATTCTCATACCAGGACCTGAGAGCCTGTTTGAGCCCATACAAGGCTCTATTTAATTTGCAGACAAGATATTTGTTGGCAGATTCAAAACCTGGTGATTGACTCATGTAGACTTCTTCCTCAAGAGATCCATTTAGGAAAGCATTGTTAACATCAATTTGTTGAACATCCCATTGAAACGTGAGAGCTAGAGTGGACTTTAATAGTAGCAGGTTTGATGACAGGAGAAAATGTTTCATGATAATCAAAATCGTATTGCTGATTGAACCCTTTAGCAACCAGTCTAGCTTTGTATTTGTTGAGGGAGCCATCAGAGTTTTCTTTCACCTTAAACACCCATTTGCATCCTATTTCCTTTCTGTGAGAAGGAAGAGTGGTGAGAGTCCAAGTATGTTTTGCCATTAGAGCATTGTACTCTTGCTGCATAGCTTCAAACCAATGAGGTTGTGAAAGAGCCTGTTTAACTGTGACAGGTTCAGAATATGCTAGAAAGACTTTAGATTTTAAAGAACCAGATTTCCTCTGGTTACCATGGGATGGTTATTGGTTGAAAGACCAGATTTTGGCATTGTATCATGAATGGAGGGAGATAGCTCTGACTCAGTGGACACAAGAGGAGAGTTGCTGATGGCCTGTGTGGGCACAAATACATAAGCAGACTGACTTTGGTCCAAGGAAGTTGCAGATTCAACAGACACAGAAGTATTGTTTTGACCATTGGAGATATCTGTTAGAGTTTGAGGAGAATTATCAGGTGAGTGCTACTGTGTAGAGTTATCAGTGCTATTTTGAATGACAACATGATCTAAAACATCTAGAGACTGATGAGCAGGGCTAGACTGACAAGACTGACTAACTGTAGTATTTTCAAAAGTATTTATATACACCATCAATCTAGACATAGAAAGATCATTATCAGAACATGAAGTGCTTGACTGACTCGTGCCACCAGAAGGAAACAAGGAAGTAAAAGGGTATTTTGCTTCATCAAAGACAATATCCTTTGAGATATAAATCTTGTCCTCTTTACTAAGGCACTTATGACCTTTATGCTGAGGAGATACACCTAAATAAACACACTCAAAACTTCTGAGCTGAAGTTTATGCTTATTAAAAGGTCTAAGACGAGGGAAACAAAGACAACCAAAAACTCTTAAGCCTTGATAATCAGGAATGGTGTTAAAAAGAGCATGAAATGGAGATGTGAATGCTGGAAAATTATATGTGGGAAGTCTATTCAGAAGATACACTGCCTGAGTGAAGTTGTGATCCCATAATTCAACAGGAATATTAACATGAGCCAAAATTGTTAAATCCATCTCTACTATGCTTCTGTGTTTTCTTTTCACAATGCCATTTTGGTGTGAAGTGTGTGGACAGGTTAATTTGTAAATTATGCCTTTCTCACTCAAATGTTTTGTCAAAGGTCGAAATTCTCCCCCAAAATCAGTTTGAACAACTTTTACTTGTACTTGAAACTGAGTTTGGACATAGACAAGAAATTGAGTGAAGCAACTTAAAGCTTCAAATTTTTGTTTTAGAAAATACACCCAAGTGTACTTGGTGTAAGTGTCAACAACCACCGTATAGTACAAAAGCCTTGACTAGAAGGATTGGGAGATGGTCCCCATAAATCAACATGCACAAGTTCAAAAGGTTTGGAATAAACAGTTGTGGATAAAAGGGCATACAATCTGTGAGATTTTCCAACATTACAAGAACTACAACAATAAATATCATCTTTATTGGATGAGAAAATATTACAGAGTTTCATTATAGACTTGAGATTTACAGAATTTGTATGTCCTAGCCTATTATGCCAAACAGACAATTTATTACAGGCAGAGTTTGCAAGAACTTGAGAATGATCTCTGGTGGACAAGCTAACAGCATTTGCAGCTGGAGATTCCACTGACTGAGAGGAAAAACTATATAGGCCACTAGTATCCAGGAATCCTTCTAGAAGAACCTCCTTAGATACCTGAGATTTGATGAAACAGGTGTTAGCATGAAACTCAAAAAACACATTATTATCTTGAGCAAACTTTAACACAGACAAAAGATTTCTAGTGATTTTGGGTACATGCAGTAAATGCTTCAAGACTAAGTTGAAGTGAGATAATGAAGGAGTCTTGATGTTAGCTAAGCCAACAAACTCAATGTTCAATCTTTGACCATTACCTACAAGAACTTTATTGACACCAGAATAACTTTGTTTATTTTGTAGTAAAGATCTATTATGAGTGAGATGATGAGTAGCACATGAGTCTACAAACCATGCTTGAGACTCTAAATCTGATGGAACCTGTAGGTCATCTTGATGAGTAAGATATGCTGAAGCTTGGACTGAGTTGGCATCTGGATCTTTCTTCTCACCCTTCACCTGTTTAGTGGACTCAGAGGCTTGATTCTTTGATTATGCTGACTCAAATTTTTCATCATAACGATGACAACAGTCCATAGCAACATGACCATGTTTCCCACAAAGTTGACAAGTTGGTCTATTGCCATAAGATGCAAAGGATCTGGCTCTGCCACGACCTCTACTACGATAGTTACTTCTGCCTCGCTGATACTGAGAACCACCTCTGGTGGATTTGGAGCTGAAATTGGCTTCAGACTAGGCAACATTTGTTGTGGCATTAGCAAGATAAAGCTCTTGACGATATTTGTCAAGTTGAGCTTCTTGCACATACAACAGTGCCTCAATTTCATAGAGTGTAGGAGGTTCCATCTTGCCATATACCATCATGATAAATGGATTGTATTCCTCTAGTAAACCCTGCAAGATAGAGTCAATTTGATCGCGCTCAGAGATTGGTTCACCAACTTCCAGAAGCGCATCTGCAATTGCACGAATGCGAAGCACAAACTCTGAAATCAAATGATTTGCTTTCTTGGTGACTTTCAGCTCAGCACGAAGTTGATGAACCCTAGCTTTCATGATCACTGTGAAATACTGGTATATCTGCTCCCAGATTTGATATGAATGCTTGCAAGAAAGCACACGAGGAAGCACAGACTCAGAAATTGTGGACAGAAGCCACGTGAACAAGGTTTGATCTTGAGTAATCCAAGCCTCATATTCATCAGAGTGAACATTGGCGCGACGATCTTCGTCGTTCTTGAACGTTGCAGGAATCTGAGGATTAACTGCAAATCGATGTAGTTCGTAATAAATAAAATAGAGTGAATAGTAATTTTACCAAATTACCATTATCAACTATTGATATAATTAAATTAGCATTGATGGTAAGTGAAAAAATAATAAGTTAGAGTATTTATTAGAGAGTGCAATTGAAAGATTAAAAATAAAATTGTATTGAGAATCTAAAATAACAAATATTTTAGAAGTTTTTTTTTAAATGTGACAAAATAAATTATTTTTTTAACTTAAAATGATATATTAATTTATTTTAAGTGATTTTTCACATTAGCATTTCAAATTATATTATCGAGTTATATAAATTGATAAAATTAGGTTATACTTTAAGTCTTAACACAACTTTTATATTTTGTAAAAGAAAAAATTGTGATATTTAAAGAACCTTGACTTTTTGTGATCTTATATAATGATATATTAAAATATATTAAAATTGAATTGAAGTAAGTTAATATATATATATATATCGTTTTAATTTGCTTTATGAGTATAGATATATCAAAATCACAAATAATTTCAATATTAATTTCTTTCATATTTCATTTTCTTTATATTTTATTCATTTTGATAAAGAAAAATATATTACACTTGTACTTCTATTATTCATTTTTCTTAGCTATATTATTTTATGTGTTTTTTTTATAATCGATATTGTATTCAAAACAGAATACATAAAGGTGCTCAAATTCCAAATACAAATAAAATTATAGATTAATCCGACATAACCACTCATTATACACATGAAATTCAAAGGACATTTAGTTCATTCATAGAAGTTACAGACACCTTATGTTTGGTTTCAATGGCTAACTACCACCAAGAATACATCTTTACGATATACATTATTTCATCTTAGTCTCTCACATCATTCTTAAATACTACGTATTATGTGGTTTCGCTGTCTCCATATACACCAGCAAACCGCTAGCCAGATTACTCCTACTATTTTTCTAGCACAATTCATTTTAAAAACATCCACCATTCTCCTAAAGTGATCATAACAATTAGACTCAACAGTAAAATCGATTCCTAGCCAACTACCGAGCTTGACCCAAACCTCTTTTGATCTATTGCAAGTAATGAATATGTGGTAGATATCTTCCACCTGATCACAATCAATAACAGAGAGTGTCCTGAGAACACTGAATAATTCCATGTTTTTCCAGTTGAACTCTTGTTAGAAGCTTATCTTGAATCACACGCCATCCAAAGATTTTACCTTTGATGGTGCCCACGCTTTCCACATTACTTTCAGGGCTTCCTTACCCCTCATATCTATGATCCCTCCAACAGAAGCCTGCAAGAGCTTAGAGTAATATGAACAAATCGAATAAACATTTTGACCATCCAACGACCAGACGAAATCATCCTTAATATAGCGCTTTTGTGTAAAGTCCAACATCACTTTCAATAGCCCCAATTTTTCAATGATGGCCACTGAGTTCAACCCTCCCAAACTTTCCTCTATTTGCCACAGTCATTTCTCACCCTCCCAATTTCCCATGTCGCTCACATTGCTACACTAATTCTCCAAAATTTGATACATATTTGGGAATATAAAATTGAATGCTCTATGACCAATCCACCTCGTGTTCCAAAATGGGACATTAACCTCATCATCAATTCTAATAGAAATCACCTATGTGAATCCATCCTCTTCCCTAGAATCTCCAATCAACATCAAGTCTCTTCACCATATAGACTTTTGGTTTTATTTCCAATCTTCTCTTGAACCGAATTTTGTCAGTTAACTTGTCATATTTTGCTTCCAATACACCTTTCCAAATTGAAAGATCCTTTTTAAGAAACCTCCAGGACCATTTTGTGAGTAATGCCTGATTAAATAGAGCAACATCTTTGATCCCCAAATCCCCGACATCTTTATATTTACAAATAGCTTTCCAGCTGATATAGTCTATGCCTTTCCTCTTTTGTGAGTTATGCCACGATAAGTTCTTATAAATTCTTATGAACACCTGTTCCACTTTCCTATGAATTTTGTAAAAAGACATCTGGTACACAGATAAATTAGTAATCACATAATTCAATAATGCAACTCTACCACCAATAGACAATAATCTCTCTAACCATGGAAACAATTTTGCTTTCATGTTTGCAATTACTGAATTTCAGCAAATAATCCTTCTAAAATTATCACCAATTGTTAAACCAAAAAACTTAAAAGATAAGAAATCCAATTTACACGACAAGAATGAATCCTCAAGACGAATCTCAAACAATTTATTTTTCCACGTTTACTCTCAAGCCTAATACCATTTCGAATTCTCTTAAAATCACCTTTATAGCCCACAAATTATTCCAAATGCATTCTCCAACTAAAATACTATCATCTGCAAATTAGAGTATATAGTATAACCTTTATGTGTTATTTAATTTGGATATTTTTTAGATAAAATAATTGAGTATAACTTCAAACGAAAAATAATAAGATGAGTGTTAATTAAATTAAAAAAGACAATATATTACCAATGCCCTATAAAATACAAACTAAATTAATTTATTTTATAAATTTATACATATCATGTGTTAAAAATTGTGTCTACAAAATAGTTTCAAAATAACTGACAAATAATACATACTTAATATAAATGCAAATAACAACCTAGTCCATACTTAGTATATTAAAAGTATATATGCATATAAATCAAATGTCTTTTTATTTAATTTTTAAAATATAATTTAAAAATAAATTTATCAAACACGTTTTTTTCATCTCTATAATAATTTTCAAAAAAAAAAATTTGCTAAACATTTTCTTTTATGCTTTTTCTTTTTCTTTTCCTTACAACAGTAATTATCTTGATATGTAAAAATGTTTAAATGATTTATAAATAAAAAAAACAAAATTAATATTAAAAAATACATTGAGTTGACTGTAAAATTGCCTAAATATGTTAATATCTACTAATTAACTAATTTAAAAAGGGGTTGTAGCTAACTTGTTTAAGAGTATATTAGTTTAGTGGTAATAATTTATTTATTATGTAAAAATTGTATTTTCTAAATAAAAGAAAATCAATATATATATATATATATATATATATATATATATATATATATATATATATATATATATATATATATATATATATATACTTGAAAAGAACAAAGATTAATAATTTTAGAAATTATTATAAATTTTTAAAAGAGAAAAGAATAATACTTATGCCGTGAGAAAAGTGTAAAGGCACAGTAAGATATGGATTATCCTAATCAACCAAAAGAAAAACAAAGGTAAGATATGTTTAGCTTATAATAATCATAGATGTAACCTAAGTAAAGGATAATATAAAATAAACAAAACCAACGTAATCTAAGGAAGTAGGGTCAATGCACCAACAGGAAACGATGGCCTTTCATTTTCAACATTTTAAGACAATTATAACATCACAACAAAAGCCAATAGCCGCATGATATTGTGCTAAAATTGTGTCTCTTTCTTTGTACTTAATTTCTAATTAGGTTTGCCATGTGTTGCTTTATACACCTCTTTACTATTTGTCTTGTGTGAATCAACGACTCTTATATGGAACAACATTACCTTTTTATCTTTGATTCTGCTTTTTGTGGAACCTACTAATTCAGGGTCTTTGTTGAAATATTTGAGATAGAATCTGATGCACACCCTAAAATGGTTTTTAAACTTCTTTCATGGTTTCGTAGGTTTAGCTTGTATAAATATATAACATCTCAAAATAATTAATTTTGTAAAATAAAATGTCTAAAATTTATTGATTTATTTGATTTTTTATATAATATTCTTTATATTTTTAATATACACTATGGTAAATATTTTGTATTATTTTTCATTTTACGTTTCAGCTAAATATAAATATAAAAATGTATAATAAAGACACCACTATATAATAAAAGTACTTTAGTTAAAGTCTATTTTCTCTCTTTTCTTTATATGTTTTTTAAATTTGTGTTGTTAGTTAATTAAATCTTTTTTTTTTTATTGAAGACAATTTATTAAATAAAAAATAAAAATATAAGGGGACATAGAACTTAACATATTAAAAAATTAACAAAAATGATAGTTCAACATATCTAATTTATCTTTTAAAAAAATTTAAAAGTACAAATAAGAAGTGAATTACACTAATCTTGCATTGGCTAATCTATATGCACCATTTTTCTCTTTGAAAATGTGAGATATCTTAAATTTAAAAGAATGTATAGTGTGTAAAATATTCTTTTATTTAATTAAAAGATGACAAATGATAAAAAATATGTGATTGATTCATTAAGTTTAATTACTATATTATACATATACTTAAGAAACTAAACATATTGTAAAAAATATCGCTATGGTCACGTGTCTATCTCTTAAGATAGATATATAATGACTTAATTTTTGTCAATAATTAGATCCTACCCGACTAAGTGGGAGAATATAATATTATAATACTTATAAGCTAATTATTACTAATAATAGTAATAACCTTCATTTAAATGGTCCATGAGTATTGTGATTTTTTAATATTTAAGGGTCTCAAGTTTACTATTATTGTTGGTAATGAATTTTTAATGGCCATTATATTGGGTGGTAAAAAATCATTTATTTTATTTAGGCCAAAAATAATTATATGATTTATTTATTAAATTTAATTACATACTAAAAAAAAATAAACATGTCATATTATATGGATGATAGTATTTACTTTTAGAAGAAATATCGCTATGATTCATGTGTCTATTTTTTGAGGAAGATATATAATGACTCAATTAAGGCCAATATGCACCAAATGAGATAATATAATATTTTAATGTTTATAATTTGATTATTAGTAATAACTCGCATTTAAGTGGTTCATAATTTTGAAATTTTAGGTTTTTTAAGTGTCTCATGTTTAATGGTCATTATAGTGAGTGGTAATGACTTTTTAAAATATTTTAATGTTTATAATTTATTTATAATTTATTTATTAGTAATAACTCGTATTTAAGTGGTCCATAATTTTGAAATTTTAGGTTTTTTAAGGATCTCGTGTTTAATGGTCATTATAGTGAGTGGTAATGACTTTTTAATACATATATTAGGTGGTAAAAATTCATTTATTTTATTTGAACCAATAATTATATGATTTATTGAGCAATTAAACATATTGCGTAAAAAACTATCATTAAGTTTAAATAACACATTATGTATATACTTAATAAAATATTGCAATACATGGATGATAATATTAACCTTTAGAAGAACCATATATATAATTCACGTGTCTATTTCTTAAGCAAAGTATATGATAATTCAATTTAGGTCAATAATTAAATCCTATAGATCAAGTGGAAGAATATAGGGTTAAATATGTTTTTTGTTGCTATAAATATTTTAATTTTGTCTTTTAGTCCTTATAAAAAAATGTCGAGTTTTAATCTCTATAAAATTACTTTTGCACGCAGTTTTAGTCTTTGTTGAGAGACTAAAATTGTGTGTAAAAGTAATATTAAAGGGACTAAAACTCAGTTTTTTATAGGGACTAAAATTCATTTTTGGTAATTTTATAGGGACTAAAAACATATTTAACCCAAGAATATAACATTATTGTTATGAAATAGAGAGAAATAAAGAATAAAAGGAAGAGAGAAAAATAGAATGATTCTGTATTATTTTATTCGGTGTAATCGTATACAATGAAATAGGTCATATTTATAGGACATCATACAAACAATATAATAAATACATATTGATTTAAATAAGGAATGAAGTTATTGGGTGACAAATCATTCAATTATTCATAACACTCCCCCTTGGATGTTTGTTTTGGATATTCCTCGTTAAAATCTTACTAGAAAAAATCCAGTGGAAAAAAATCTAGTGAAGGGAAAAGAGTACAATATCCTTTTAAAACAAATTTATTTCTCCCCCTCAGCTGTACGATTATTTCTTCGAGGATGAAGACCAATCTTTTGTACTAGTTGACTAACAGTTCTACTTGGAAGTGACTTTGTGAAAAGGTCTGCAAGATTGTCACATGAGCGAATTTGTTGGATGTTTATATCACCGTTCTTTTGAAGATCATGAGTGAAAAAGAACCTTGGAGAGATATGTTTTGTTCGGTATCCTTTAATGTAACCATCTTTCAATTGAGTGGTGCATGCAATATTATCTTCATATATGATCATTGAATTTATTTTTCCCGAAGACAAACCACAAGTATTTTGTATGTGTTAGATTAAGGATCTCAACCAAACGCATTCTCGACTTGTCTCTGCTAAAAGTTTTGTATGATTAGATGAAGTTGCTGCTATTATTTGTTTCACTGATCTCCATGAAATAGCTACACCACCACATGTAAACAAATAACCTGTTTGTGATCTATCATTGTGAAGATCTGAAAAGTAATATGCATCTGCATAACTTGTTAATTCGAGTTTGGGTACTTTGGTATATAACATACTCATGTCTATTGTACCTCTAAGATAACGAAGTATATGTTTTACTCCGTTCTAATGTCTTCGTGTAGGTGAGACTGTATCTTGCTAATAGATTGATCGTAAATGGTATATCAGGACGTGTATAATTAGCAACGTACATCAATGCTCCAATCGTACTAAGATATGGTACTTCAGGACCAAGAAATTCTACATCCTTTTCACGAGGCTTGAAAGGATCTTTCTCTACATCTAACAATCTAACAACCATTGGAGTAGACAACAGGTGACATTTGTCCATACATAAGCATTTTAACACCTTTTCTACATAGCCTTCGTGATTTAAAAATATTCCTTTGTCCAAATGCTCAATTTGTAAACATAGACATAATTTTGTCTTTCCTAGGTCCTTCATCTCAAACTCTTTCTTTAAGCAATTCATAACTTTTGGAAGCTCTTCAGGAGATCCAATAATATTTATGTCATCAATATAGATAACTATTATTGCAAATTCTCTCTAAGCAAATATTCACTAAGAAGATTATACCACATGTGTCCAGATTGTTTCAGCCCGTAGAGAGATTTGTTCAATTTCACGGTGTAGTTTTCTCCATATCCAAAATTATGTGTCTATGATATATTAAACTCTTTAGGGATTTTCATGTAAATGTCACTATCAAGTGAGCCGTATAAATAAGATGTCACAACATTCATCATATTCATATTAAACCCTTCATGCACTTCAAGGCTAATCAAATATTGAAAAGTTAATTAAATCCACTGCAGGTGGATATGTTTCATATAAATAAATCTTAGATATTTGCCAAAATTATTGAGCAACAAATCAAAATTTATACAATTCATATTTTGCTTTTTCACAAAAACTCAGTTATATCTCATTAGTTTTACACCTTGAGGCGTTTGAACTACAAGTCCAAGATCAAGTCACTTGTAAAGTGAGTTTAATTCTTTTTCAATTGAATATATTCGTTTTGGCCAATCCCCATTTGTCTGCAATCTTTGATAGAAATTGATTTATGATTTGTTCATTTTGGTCACATTGTCTACTATCTTTGATAGACTTTGATTCGTGATTTGTTCATTTCGACCAATTCTTACTTTGTCTACAATCTTTGGTAGACTTTGTCTCACGATCCTCGTTATCTGTTATCATCTTTAACGCTATACTGTATATAAATACATTGTCAATGTCGACTTTATTTGATTATCTTAATTTTAGTTCCGTTCTATTTCATTCATGACATAATTTATCGAGATCTCTTTATTTGATATTTCAAGTACTTGATTAGTTCTTTTGGAACTGAAAAATAAATTATGTCAATATTCTCTTAGAATATTTATATACTCACTTGGGTCATCTTTAACTTTAGTTACTTTTCTTGTTAGAGGACTTTTAACATTGGAACCAACTTTTCTACCACACTTCAGGTGCGGCTACAACTCATTTGCAATATTATATTGTCCAATAGGAAAATCCACTTTGAGTGGAGTATTAGCAGTTGATATTTTGTTTCATAGATTTTACAAATGAATTGTATTTTGAACTTCGAGGATCAAATAATATAATAATATTTTTTTTCAAATTGTTCTTTTGAACTTCTGGATCACACTACGAGCTTCTTATTCTCTCCCCCTAATGTTGAGAAAATTAATTTATCAATTGATAATCAGCTTACTGGGCTTCAAGCATATATCCAATTATTGGACCAAAATAAACCTCAAATATGATATTCATATAAAATGAATTGTTCTCAACATTCTTTCAAAACTCATCTTAGCGTACTATAATGGAGCAATTGAATTATTTCAACACATCCAAAAGTCACTTAGATGAGATGCATTAGATTACTAACCTACAACAATTTGTAAGTTAAGAGGAGAATGCACATATACTAATTTGTTGGCTTAATACGAATAAATTTCTCAATATTCGTATTTTATGTGTTTGAAATATTTAACTTAGAATTTGTGATCTCATAAGTATCAACCATACAATTAACTTTAGACGTCTAAAGAATGGATCTTCAAGTCCATTTTTATGAACATATGCTACATGATGTTCAATATCAATTTTAATAATATATGTGATATTTATCAAGAAATTTCTGAAAAATCCAGATAATAAGATCTGACTCTAATTAGTTGAGAAAACAATTTCACAAACTTCTGGTTATGACTTGTGAGTAGACATATGCACGATCTCTTAGGCGATGCAACAATTAATGTCATACAAACTCAATTTCTCACATTTTTTATTTAGGAACACACAAATTTTGTTTGATTGAAGAAACTTCTGGTTCTTCAAAACTAGTTCTCGCATTATAATACACTTGAGATGACCCAATCAATTTTGCCAACAACACACTTAAGTCCGATTTGTAAACTTCTGATTTACAATAGTATGTGCTTCAATTGTAATAATATAAGTGTAGTACAAGACCGAGGAAAAAGCCGGTAGCTTTTCCATTACACATTTTCTGTCTGAATAATGTTTTATAATACAAAGATATTCAATACTTCTATCATCTCATCTTCAATATGGTATTCATTTAGGAGAATATTTTTGAAACTTAATAAATTGCTTTGACACTTGTGGGAATATAATGCATTGCCGATGTGCAATATTGTTCCTCAACATAACAACACATTGACTCTTCTGGAGCCTTCAATTATTTTTGATGTGCCAAATATAGTACTGACATCAGTCTTTCGATTCACTAAATTAGAGAAATATATTTTATTCTTGAGAACTGTGTGTGTAGTTTCACTATCAACAAAGCACATATCTTCATTACTAGTGTTAGTGTCACTATTTATTCTAAGAAAATTTTAACGATGTGTTATAAGCGTACATTAAAGACACAAGTTATGTAAATTAACAAGTAGCAAACACACTTTATTATTGTTATAAAAGAAAATTCAAAACCGTCATAAAAACTTATTGTAATAATTAGAAGGAAATTTTCTTAAATACTATTTCTTAATTCTACCATGATTCTACCATCTCCAATAAGGTGAAAAAATTTGTTCTTCTAAATAAACAAATAAATCATCAATCTCTAAATGACTTTCACTCACCACTTTTATTGGATAAATAATAAATAAACATATCTAATAAGGTCAATTTCATTAACATTATCATATCATTCTAATATAATGATTAATCCAAAATTACCATATATAATAATTTATGATAAATTTAATTTATGTATCGTTGTTAAAATTTCCCTTTTTGAATTGAAGTCTTTTTGTAGAGCTTTCTAGAAAAACTTTCCGTTGGAGGTAGCGTGTCTTGAAGAATGGGAAACGTAATTAACTTGCTTGTCTCCATGTGATTTTGCTTAACCAATGAACCTTGGAAGTTGTGTCATTCAAGTACTTAGCCTTTTTAGCTTAGTGGGTTTACGTTACTGTAGCAGGTTTTGTCTCTTAGAAGATAACGTACATATTGATAATGATCTTCTGTAAGCCTTGTTGGAACACCTTCTCACCAAAACTTCTGTTGGTGCTTCTATCAGAAGTTTACTCTTTCCTGCTTCTATCAGAAGTTGCGCTCTACTTGCTTCTATCAGAAGTTGCGTTGTGCTTGCTTCTATCAGAAGTTGCTGCCTAGCTTGCGTGACCAGAAGTTTTGTCTTTGTTAGAACTTTTAATACTTCATGATCTTCTGTAAGCATTGTTAACATCTTCTATTCAGAACATATTTTTGGTGCTTCTTATCAGAGGTTGCGCTTTGCTTGCTTCCATCAGAAGTTGTATTTTATTCTTTACTTCATAAGCTTTCTTTTCAGCGTGTCTTCTAGAAGTTCTCGCTCAGAACTTCTAAAGTGTGTTTCTATCAGCAGTTGCTTTGAGCGTGCTTGATCAGAAGTTTTGTCTCATTCAAACTTCTAAAGCGTGTTTCTATCAGCATTTGCTTTGAGCGTGTTTTTTCCAGAAGTTCTTCTCTCATTAGAACTTCTAACTTCATCTTCTGCTCAACATGATATTTTCTCCATTTTGCACTAGAGTCAGAACATCTTCTAAAATGAAACATGTACAAGTCAGAGTATCATATTCATTCATACAAAATTTATTATGCTTGTTATCATCAAAACTTTTAATATATATTTAGAAACAAACTTTGTTCTAACATTACATAATCATAAAAAATGCGAGGAAATTAAAACTACGCAGTTACAAAATAACCATGCGACCTATACATCATTTCTAGAATTTAATAGGCAAAAGCATAAATAAATAAGTAAAGAGGAAAATTATTCAACAAATGTGAAAAATATTCTAACACCGTAAGTATTAAAAAAAACATATTTTTGTATTTTTCGTGATTTAATTTTAAAGAGAAAAACTAATTCTAAATTAATTACTAATTAATTATGAAAATAAAATCAAATTTGATTAAATTAAATTAAATTTTAAGTCAAAAATTAATTTAATTAATTATTAACTTAAAACTAATTTTAAAATATTTTTTATGATTTTTGAAAATAGTTAAAAATGAATTAATAAAAAGAATTAAAATAAGAAAGAAAATTGAAAGAAAAAGAAGAAAAATAAAATAAAATGGCAACAAGTGAAAAAAAAAAATAGGTTTGGTCCTCCCAAGGATTGAACTTAGGTTCTCAAGGTTACAGCACCAAAAGGTTGTCACTGGGGCACACGCGTATAGTTTTATCATGAGAAGTGTGCAAATATATTTATATATATATATATATATATATATATATATATATATATATGTGTGTGTGTGTGTGTGTGTGTGTGTGTGGTGCAAGAATTGAGAAAATGTGGAAAAAAGTTGCAAAAGGCTAGGATCGAACCCACGCCTTGAGAGATCAAAGCCTTAACGCGCGCGTTTTAACCACTGGGATGGTGATACACCCAATTATTTATCTTATTTCATAAATATATATTTGAAACTGATTCCCTCAAATCAAATTTTAAAACAAAACCCGCGCAGGTGGACCCCAAGATTTAAATGGACCAATCACACACTCTCATGCCTAGGTCATAAGGTTAGAGGAACGGAGGGACGCTAGAGCCCTAGCTTCGGTCGTCTTCTCCGGTGAGCTAGTTCCTTACCCTGTAAAAATAGAAAAAATCATACATTCCAAAGGACCCTACCCCCTAATCTGAGGGCTAGGATTTCAATTGTGGTGTTGGCTTGCCCTGAAACGGCCTGTAAATAGGGATACTATGAAGTAGAAGCTTTGTGCCCTAATAATGGTGTCTCCTTGTTCCTGCATCAAAGTTCACAAGCGATGGATCTAAAATGCTCTAATCATCAATACAAACACATATATGCATGCACAATTTATTTATATTGCGTGTTTGAAAAGATTGAAATTTCAAAAACTTTACCAAACGGTAAAGATGAGTTGATGAATTCTGGACGTGGAAAGGCGTGGCAAGTGACTTGGATCAACTCCTTTAATCCTCAGGAAGCGATTTATGGCCTTGGTTTGGGTTGAAAGTGGTTGCACAAGGTTTTGGCAAGTTGACCTAAACTTGAATATTTTTGAGAATTTTGGAGAGGTTTCTTGTGCAAGTTTTTGTGACCTTTGAGGCTCGTCTTGTTGTATATTTAAAGAGAGTGTATTAGGTCAACAGTTGTAGAAGAAATCTCTTGCATTCATGAAGAGAATATTTGATTGAAAATCAAATAAAAAAACTTCCAATCATGGCCAATCTTGTATCAATGCTTATTGTGCGTTTTTGATAGCTTGCCTAGTGCTATTTGGACCTCAAGCAACTTAGATTTAAGGCCTTACACGCATCATACATTATTATTATATTTTATTTAATTAAATTTGAATTTAAATGAATAAAATAAAAAATAAATAAAATAAATATTAAGATAGTGCAGTGATGGGTTTAGAGGTCTTTGACAATGTTATAAACATGTTCCAAATCTTAAAGCATAGGCCCATTTGACAAAATTTCAAGATTGCTCAAATTGCACTTCATGCATTTTCTCAAAATTGCCAAACTTGTACCAATCATATCTTGCTCAATTCTTAACATTTGAGGATGGTCTTGGAATTTTCAGAAATCTTAAGATGTCCCCTAAGACCTCTCTTTGGTTTCATCTCATTTGAAGCTTCCATGTTCATGTACACTTCTTTGAGAAAAGATGACTTTATATTGACTTTTGAAAGGACCTATAATGTCTTGGCCCATATCTCTCAAATGAAGCATTTTTTGGGGAAAACCTATAGGAGACAGAGTTGTAGAGAATTGAATTTACTTCAAAGTAAGCTTTGGTTGAGGAATTTCAGATGAATTATGTGAAAGTTATGCTTGGTCAAAGTTCAGTTGTCTTCTCCTTAAGAAAACCATAATTTAGTAACTTTTGACTTTTGATGAATCTTGAGTTTTCTTGATGAATCATGATCAACCCTTGATCAAATGATGAATGTAACTTCAAAATCTTGATGTTGACCAAAAATTATGAAGTTTGACTGTATGTTGACCATAGTTGACTTTTGGTCCAATACAATTGATTTTCAACCATCTGAGCAGTTAATTGAGCAAACTTGTGATACAAAGCTTGATTCTTGACATGTGGATACCTTGAGATATATGAGGAGGCATGGAGTCTATTTGAGGTATTATAAATCACATCTACCTTGAGAAAGACAAAACCCTAATTATAGGCCAATTGCTTAGAACAAGGTTTGCCTAATCAATCTTGAATAACCTTGAGCATGAGGATGTTTCTTGACCCACTTGACCTCAAAAATGGGAGGGAAAATTTTGGGGTATAATAGCTGCATATGTTCATTCTTCTTAAACCTGAGAGATTAGATTGGCATGCATGCCATTTGTGACCTGAAGGTGGAAGATGATTGAACACTTAAGTGCCCTGAAATATGCACTCGTTGGTGCGCAGAGTGACGTTGTTGGTTGCTAATATGCTTGAATGAGATTAAATATTCCATTCGGAGAGATGACGACGTGTAGTCAGAGATGGGCTTAAAGATGTCATTCTGAGAGATGTTGACGTATAGTCGGATATGGGCTTAGAGATGCCAACCAGAGTAATTGATGATGTGAGTATCAAAATGAGTCATATGCTAGACTTTATCTAAAGGGTATGCTTATCAGGATGGAGACCTGAAGGAGATGCTTTTCAGAATAATCTTCTGGAGGGATATGCTTTCCAGAATAAATATCTAAAGTAAATGCTTTTCAGAATAGTCCTCTAGAGGTTCATACTTTCCAGAATGAATTTCTGAAGGAAATGATTTTCAGGATAAACTTCTGAAGGGGAAATGTTTTTTAGAATAAATCTCTAAAGGAGAATGCCTTTCAGGATGGAGACCTGAAGGAGATAATTTTCAGAATGATCTTCTGGAGGGTCAAGCTTTCCATAATGAATTTCTGAAGGAAATGCTTTTCAAGATAAACTTCTGAAGGGGAAATGCTTTTCAGAATAAATCTCTGAAGGATTATGCTTTTTAGAATGATCTTCTAGAGGGTCATGCTTTCCAGAATGAATTTTTGAAGGAAATTCTTTTCAAGATAAACTTCTGAAGGGGAAATGCTTTTTAGAATAAATCTCTGAAGGACAATGCATTTCAGGATGGAGACCTGAATGAGATGCTTTTTAGAATGATCTTCTAGAGAGTCATGCTTTCTAGAACGAATTTATGAAGGAAATGCTTTTCAGAGTAAACCTCTGAAGGAAAATGGTTGAAGTCATATAGGTAGTTGCCCCGTCCTATTCCAGGAATTATTCTTCGACCAGTTGCGCAGAAATTTGCGGATAATTTCTGTCTGTTTGTGAATTGAAACTGAAAAGGTAAGGTTAGCTTTATGCACATTATGATGCATGTAAAGCATAGTGATGCTCTCGAAATAAACGAGAATATTATATGCATCTTGTATGTATATGTTATGACATTTTATAGTTGTTGTATGAATGCAAAAAATGTCCATTTTGGGAAAATAAATCCCTGATGGTTTGCTTGGGAGAATGATTCTTCAATTTCTATTGGAAATGATTCTATCGTGGATTCTTGTTTTCTGTCTGAGAATATTTCGTTGGGGATCTTCGACCTCTACTTGGGGATAGAAGCATTCAAGGAGAGTCGATCGCTCGTTGCTTTTATTGGAAAAATTGATTGTTGAAGACCCTGATTGGGGATAAAAGAGATGAAAATTTCTGCGATGCACTATCTGACTCGGTTTCAAACATGGGTATTCACTCTTCTGGGGATGATAAACCTTGAATAAAAACTCAGCTGGGGAAGAGGATATTGCCGGGAATTTGGAGGAATAAACTTCGTTGGGGAATTAAATCATGTAGACTGTGTTAAGGAGGTAAATGATGATAATGTGGGGATATGGTGATGATCGCTGGATAATGCCCAAATTTTTATTCGATGGTGTAGTAATCTTGTTGGGGAAATCTGTCTTTGTCGAGGGAGAAATGGATCTGTGGGGATTATCCCATGGATATTAGACTATGAAGACTCGTGGTTGACTTAAACATTATCTAGACTCCTAGAGCCTTTAGTAAGATTCCATCAGGATTCAATTTTGACATTACCCCTATGTCTTCAAGTATTTCATCATTTGTCATCGGAAGATAATGATAAGATTGACATATGTTTTTTGAACAGAGTTGGCAATGAAAACTGGTACTGACTCGTAAGTGGATGATCCAATAAGACATAGTCGTACATTTTAATCCCTAACTTTTGCCTAGACTGTCTTTTCAAGTTTTCAGTCCACCGGGATACCCTTTTTGCCCAAGCCGCCTTTTCAGGTTTTCGACATGTCGGGTGTACAATTTATATATATATATATATATATATATATATGGTTAATACCTATTTTTACCCCTGACATATGGGGTGTATTTGAAAAACCCTCTGCCAAAAAAAAGTTCCAATTGTTACCTTGACAAATTTTAAAAGTTTCATTTTTTACCTTTAGGATGCCACATCACCTAAAAGGCTGATGTGGCTTATTGTTTTATTACATTTGTAAGTTTTTTTTTCCACGTCACGAATTCCATTTAAAAGACCGTGCCCTTCTCTTCCCACATTTAGTGAAGAAACTTGCATATGGCAAACCCTAAACACTGTGGCGGTTCGAAAATGGTAGGAAGTGGTGTGCCAAGATTGATGAGTATTATGGAACAGCGATGGTTGAGAGAGTGAAGTTATGTGAGGAAAAGTGCGGTGGGTATGTATGGACGAGGAGGCTAAGCTGAAGTTACGTTAAAATGACAGAGGGTGGTAGAGTGAGTAGAGAGACGGTGGAATGGTGAGCAGAGGTCGATTGGGGTTAATTGGTGTTGTTGATTTAGAAGGTTGAAGTGAGTGAGGAGTAACGGTGGGAGTGAGATAGAGGAGATACGGAGATAGTTATGGAGGTTTTGATGAGAATGGACGGATTGAGAGGGGTTGAAGAGTATTACAGTGGGAAGGGAGGTGAAGGTGAGTTTGAGAGGTTACGGCGTAAGGAGAGTTTCATGAGTTCTGAGAAGGACTTATGAGCGGCTGAGCGTGAAGAATGGAGGCTGTGAAGGGAAGGAACAGGGGTGTGGAAGAAGGAAAGTAGTAGTGAGAGTTATGGAGGGTACGGCTGGAGATGAGTTACGGAGGAGTATGTTGTTTTTGATGGCAAGGAGGCGGCAGAGAGAGACGGATGAACAAATGAAGATGGCTGCTGTCGTACCCCAAAATTTGCCCTCCATCTACTCAAGAGATTTCATACATCTGTACTCAAGGGTTCCTCAAGAGTTGATCAGACAAACTCTCTCCTAGACAATCAACCCAAACTAGGGTTTGGTATCTCTCAGGGTAAGATGGACTTCCAACATCTCCAATGGTCTTCATGCCTCCTCATACGCTTCAAAGATTCTCCATGTCAAGTTTCAAGCCTCACAAGTCAAGTTTCCTCAGACAATTGCTCAGATGGTTGAAAATCAGTTGTATCGGACAAAAAGTCAACTGTGGTCAACATACAGTCAAACTTCATAATTTTTGGTCAACATCCTCATTTTGAAGTTACATTCATCATTTGATCAAGGGTTGATCATGATTCATCAAGAAAACTCAAGATTTGCTCAAAAGTCAAACTTTCTAAATTAGGGTTTCTAGGTGAAAAGTCAACTAAACTTTGACTGATCATAACTTTCTCATACTTTCTCAGAAATTTTTCCACCACCTCTTGTTTTGAAGGAAATTCAATTCTCTACAACTTCATGTCTCACAAGAATGTCCCAAAAATGCTTCATTTGAGAGGTATAGCTCAAAACATTACAGGTCATTTTCAAACTCAACAAAAAGTCAACTTTTTGCTTTGAAGATATATTGAGCATGGTAACTCCAATTGAGATGAGACCAAAAAGGTTGGTTAGAGGACTCTTAGAGCTTTCCAAAAAGTCCAAGAACACTCAAAAATGTGGAAAATTGAGCAAGATACACCATTCACAAGTTGGGCAATTTTGAAAGAATGCACCAAGAGAGATACTTCTAAAAATCAAATTTTTTGCAAATGGGCTTGCTTTTTCTTCATCCAAACTTATTCCTTATACAATTAGGAATATCCAAGCCCAATGCCATGAATTTTTGATTTATTTTTCTATTTAATTTGAATTTATTCATTTAAATACAAATTAAATTTTAAAATAAATTATAAAATCAAAATTAATTGAAAGATTGATTTTATTCCTTCCTTGAGATTCAAGAAACTCACCAAAGTCCAGCAAATTTCGAAATTTGACAAAAAATGGCAAGATTGGATTGGAATTGATCAAGTTTTGAAAATTTGATTTTATACAAAAATCAAATTTGATTTTCATTGAATGGTGATTGATTCTTGCCAATAATGATCCCAAATCCATCCAGTACTTATACCTGATGCATACCAATCAAAAGAGAACGAAAAATTGCTCCAGAAACCCTAACCTAAAAGTCAAAAATCCGTGGCAAGCAAGCAATTGGAGATCACACTTCCAGCCGTTTTCAATCAAATTTGAGGTGTCTAACACGTTCCTTGGCATCTCCAGAATCGATCCAGGCCTTTACATTGCTCAAATCCATCCAGAATCAGAAAATCCGTGTTTGGTTTGTTCTTGAAATTTTCAAAATCGATTTCTCATATTCATGCGTTATTAACACGATTTGTTGTTGTTTTTGTGATTAGTGACAAGTTTGCAAACTTTCTGGGTGCTTTAATTGAATTTCCATGGATGGGAACGCATGACACCATTGTTAGGGTTCCTGAACACATTTTAGGGTTTTACAAAACAGGAAAAATTGGACCATGAGACCATGACCAATGAACTCGGAACGATGCCTGGAATCGAACCATGTATTTACAATGCATTTATATTACTTGTACTTGATTTTCCATGTAGCCAGGGCCTTTAGCGTCGAAGAAAAGCCGACGCAAGCTTTTGAAAATTCAAAATGAAAGAGAATCTCGCAAGGGAGCCGACACTTGTTTCTCTTCCACTCGCTCGATTCAAAACACGCGGCGTGCTTGGATCGAGATGGCAAAGGCGTGGGGATATGAGAGCGAGGTCACGAGTTCGATCCTCATCAGGACCAGCTTGGTTTTTCCTTTTTCCAAACTCAATTTTCTTCATATTTTTCATATTTTAATATTTTGCATCTATTTTAATTAATTTCCACATTTTATTTCTGCATTAAAAAACCATCAAAAATTATTTTTCTTTTTGAATTTATTTTCTGAAAACCTTTATTTAATTTATAAAATTAAAAAATATAATTTTGCATGCATATTTATTTTTATTCATAATTTTGCATTTAAATCACTTTTAATTCATTTTAAATTAGTAAATTACATCCAAAAAATCCCAAAAAATTATTTTAGCATATTTATATTATTTCCAGCATGTCATATTTTTTCCAATTAAAAATTTGCATTTTTTCTAACATTTTCTCTTATTTCGATTTCATCATATTTTCCGATTTCTCGTTCGTTTCACAGGTTAATCCGATTCAGACGATTCTTCCGTTTTCAGTTTATTTTTCAATAATGTAACTGTATATGGGATGTAATAGTTTAAATTTAGGATTTTATTTTCCGCATTTTAAATTATGTATCTGCCCCAAAGCCTTGTAATAGCGTAGGACATTTACCTTTCCGCACTTTACATTCCGCATTTTACTTTCCGCACCCTATAAATTGCTAGTAATTAGGCGTGTATGGCAAGATTAAAATTGAACATAGCCCACTAACTTCAAGATAAAATATCTGAAATCAACACACTTCTCTCACACACGCACCCCTTAGGGTAATTCTCTCTCGTTGCCTTTGCGAATTCAAAATGGTCATGTCCCTCGAACGTAAAGGTATTCTAGCATCGTTGCCTTCCAAACAAATCATCATAGTCCCTTCGATACAAAGATCATAAGACCCACGATGTCGCCTCCGAATACATGATCTTGACCCTCGATTGTCGCCTACGAAAAATGATGATAGTCCCTTCGAATGTGCTAGGATACTTCCTACAAGTTGCCTTCTATGACCATCCGATGTCCCTTCGAATGTCCCGCTTACATCCAACGAATGGAGCTACCTACTAACTAATGGTACGGCTAGCGCTATTCTAAAGGAAAGTATGAAACGACCAATTCGAGTGGGTAATAAGTCTTTTAGTTGCTTGCTCTATCAAATACTTTTTGCACCTCACACTTTTTATCAAAGTTCAAACTTTTTCAAAACGAAACATTTCCGAACACTTTGTATACACTCCTACATGAGTCATTACAAAGTCAAAGCGAAATGCCTCTTTCAAAACATTTTTTGTCAAACACACAGAAAGCAATTTTTAAAAAGTGATCTAGAGCAACTAAGAGCCCGTAGATAACTACGGATGGAAAGGGGTGCTAATACCTTCCCTTTTCATAACCATTCTCCCGAACTCAGAATATAACGAAGGTCTTTTTCTGTACTTTTACCTTCCCTTAATTGGATAAAAATAAAAGTCGGTGGCGAATCTTGCTATCCGCACATTTGGATACAAAATTCCTACAAAGTCAGTTCACCGTATCACAGAACTGGCGACTCTGCTGGGGAATACACCCTAAAAGAGAGAATTGCCTTAGGGATTTCTAGATAACTTTTATTGCTTTTTGTTTGACTTGTATGCTTTATCTTTAAGGGTTGTTTGGGTATTATTTGTGGGGGATCCTACACCCGGATCCGGGTTTCCTTTTAGGTAAGTAGCATTAGATCATCGCGACCGCTAGACGTATAACTAAACGGTCAACATGATGGCTACGTTAGCGTGACACTTTGGTCGTCCCGATACTCTTCATTCCCAAGTTGAAGATAGTATTTGGCTTCTGCGTGGTGTCATCAAGCGCTAACTACACTTTTAGAACCTTAATTGACCCATCTTAGCCATTAGAAGGTAGTGAGATGGTCGGCTTTGGTGTAGACCGAGGTTGGTTGATACTCGATGCTACGCTCATTGAGATCAGACTTTTGGGATATTTTCGATCGACCACTTGGCCGTCGTATTGAAATAAGCGCCTCGAGAAGATCTATGATATGAGATTCCTAGAACCGGTTACTATTATAGGACGGGATGAACCAACTCAAACTTTTGGTGGGGTAATCACCTATACCTCATGCAAGCCTTAACCCTAGGCTCATTGTGTGAATTGTTTGTGTGTGCTAAACATGACATCATGACATCATTCGCATTGCATATCATTTCTAACTATTTCAAGGACCTAGGGATTTATCTTTGCTCTGTTTTGTAGGAATCATGGCTTCTAGAAAGACTATCCGAATCAACTTCATGGGTATACCCTCTCACTCAAAGATTTGGTTTGAAATTCCGACCATGCTCGGTTCATCAAAAGACATGGTTATCTACTTGACTTGGTTATCTCGGTTTTGAAGAAGATATGATGCATGTCCTATTCCGTTCTTGATCCGAAACACCATTGCTTTACATTCCCAGTTATCGTTGGTTCCTACCTTGGAAGAGTTCTCTAAGCTACTTGGGTACCTATTCTTGACCAAATGCCATTCACGGTTTAGAAAAGGTTCCTAAATGAAGACATTGCATCAGCCTTACATCTTAAGCGTTCAAATATCGAAGCCAATTGGGAAACAAGAAGCGGAGTTAAGGGTTTACTTTCTAAGTTCCTAATTAAGAAAGCCCGAGAATTCCTCAAAGTTATGAGTTTCCATGCATTTGAAAGTATTGTGGCCTTATTAATTTATGGTTTGGTTCTATTTCCTAACTCGGATCAATTCATCGATATCAATGCCATCAAGTTGTTCCTTACCCGCAATCCAGTGCCTACCTTACTTGGAGATATTCTACATTCTCTCCACACTCGTACTACTAAGTGTTGCTGCGGTATAGCGGCAAGCAAAGAGTTGGTATTATTTTTACCGGGTGATATATACCGGTTAGGTTATATCGTATCGTGTCCACAGAGATTGGTTATTGATTCGTCGTTCGACAATTCTACCGTTAATGAGTTTGAGATTAAATGAGTTGAAAATAAAAGACAAAAAGTAAATGAACAAAAAGTATAAAGGATAGACAGCTTGTCCGGAACGAATGTAAACTACCCGTCACAGACTTAAATCTACCATCCATGTTATACTCGGCCTACGTTACTCGTCCGTGTCATCACATACCTCTCACAATCTAAGCTATTTCTAACCCAAATTGAGAATCCTCCTAAATCATCTCAATATCCATCCCTGGCATATCTCAACAACATAGGAATCAATGCGTCACCTCCATACCCATTCCGGCATACTTCACCGACAGAGGCATTAAGTTCGGTACTCTATGAATGTCACTCTAAACCCATTTCTAGCATTCGGAAACTAACAGATAATCATCCTAGGTAAGAATCTAAGCAATCTATCTCTAGCAAGCTCAAATCCCTAACATAAAGTAAAAACCAAGATAATCAAGACACAAATTGTAAACAAACTTTATACAAGCCAAAGCGATAAATATACAAGTTATGAGTAGATATACATACAAAACCCAACAAAGAGATTACAAAGAGAAGAGAAGAGAAACCAAACACTTCTTGGTTTGTCAACACCAATCGACGAGGATTCGACTCGGATCATCAAAATGCAAGCTCCAATGTTGTTTTCCAAGCAAATCTATCAAAATATGAAGGTGATGGTGTTGGGACTCAAAATACCCAACCCATAACCTAAAAATGTTTTGAGCCCTTTTAAAATTTTGAAGTTGCGGGCGCTCATCAGCGAGCTAAGCGCGTCTGCTATTTTCGACATTTTATTTTTGTCGTATGTTGAGAACCGTAACTCGGAATTGAGCCCGGTTTGAAGCGTTGGAAAGCTTATTCAATGCTCTATCCAACCATGCAGAAATATCAATCAAAATTATGATTTTTTATTCTTTGATTTGAGCCTTTATTCGTTGATCAATTGTGCAAAATCGCACTCTTGAAGCTTAGCCTTTGGCCTTTATTACTCAATGCTCCAATTATGAATGAATACCTATAAAAGAGATGAAAAACTATCAAATGATACAATATTTACACAAAAACTCAATAATTCTATTATGTACACAATATACCAAAAGCGGGGGATTTATTCGAAGAATATCAACAAAAGAATGGATAAGTGCCACAAAATGTATATACAAAATAACTATATTTTGGCACTTATCACTAAGCGACAAGGAACTCTCATGTGTTGTATACCGTTACTTTCCAGGTGGTTTATTTCGCACCTTCCTCCATCAGTTTTGAAGAATGAACAAAGGTTGAGATGGTCTCAAAGGTTGATGTCACTCTCTCATTCAGATATCCGTTGGAGCCTTTTCTCTCAAAAGGACTTCACATTCATTGATCGTTGTGGAGAATTCCCTAATGTACCACTCCTTGGTATAAGGAGAGGTATTACTTACAACCCTTCTCTAGCTTTACGTCAGTTTGGTTTTGCTCGGAGAGATGGTCCACATGATATGCTTCTCCAAGATGTTGTGTTCGACTACAATCACGATCTCCAAAATTACCGACGAAGGTTTATACACGCTTGGGGCATGGTGAAGAGGCGATACCAAGACTTTGGGGCACCGAACTCCATTCCTTGGGAACCTTACCTCAAATGGGTGCGAGCTCGAGCTCAAAACCTCATGATGCCATTCACTGCTTACCGGTAATTATGGAACTGTTGCTATAGGTGACGTACCTATCTGTTCTCCATCCCGACGTGCCTCACGATTTTGAAGACTTGAAGAGATCCGGATTCAGCTCAAGGAAGAGGGATACCTTTGAGGCTCGGTGTTACATAGCGAAAGAAAGTGCTAGAGTTGACTAAGCTACTCCACGAGGAGAAACATCAACGCTTACATCGGCACCAAAGGCGCCCATGGGAGACTTAGAGCTTTAGGATGTTTATGTTTTCTTTTATTGTTTGAACTATCTCTTGTACTTAAAAAGAAAAAAAGAATAATAAAAGAGTACTAATAAATGTTTGTTTTGCTTGTCTAACAAATTTAAATCTCTAAGGTCCTTGAAAACATTGCATTGCATTCGCATAAACATTGCATATCATAGCATAACATTGCATCACGGTACATTGAAGATTGGTTTTCTCATTTGCTCGCTATTTATTTTAGCGAAATGGCTCTTGAACAAGTCAAAGATCTTCAAGCTCGAATGCTCGGTTTAGAGATGTTCACCACTTGGTCCAAGGCCAAGAAGATTTGAAGAAGCTCATCAACAAGAAGAAGAAGGTTGTTGGTCTCCTCAACATGGGCGGGGCTACAAAGGTGGTCCTAAGGTGGTCACCGTATTGAGCTCTCTGAAGGAAGTGTCCATCCGAGGAAAGTAACAAGGGTGATGGTGAAGGCGGTCAGCTGAGCTTGAGAAGAACTATGATGATGGCCAATACTACAATGAAGATGACAAGTACAAGCAACTTGAAGATCGTCGAATCTTGTGGAAAACACGAAGATGTCCGGGCTGAATTTTGATGATCTGAGTCTCGTTCCTGGTGTTGTGATTCCTCCCAAGTTCAAAGTTCCAACTTTTGCCAAGTATGACGGCATGTCTTTCCCAAAGCTGCATTTGAAGCCCTATGTCCAGAAGATCAATCCCCACACGGATGACAGAAAGTTGTGGATGCACTATTTTCAAGAGAGTTTGTCCGGAACTCAATTGGAGTGGTATTATCAGTTAGAAAATGACCGTATCCATACTTGGAGTGACTTGGCTGATGCCTTCTACAGACAGTATGAGTACAATGCTGAATTAACACCCACTCGCATGCAATTACAGAGCATGTCTATGGGTCGTGATGAGAAGTTCAAGGAGTATGCTCAGAAGTGGAGAGATTTAGCAGGCAGAGTTCAACCACCCTTGTCCAATAGGGAGTTGGTTGATATGTTCATGGGGACACTGACAGGCCCATTCTTCAATCATCGATTGGAAACTCTTCATGGATTCACCGTGATATTGATGACGTATCGGTATCAAGTGGAAAGATTCAAATAGAGACATCTTCAAACGCTGCGAAGAGATCTTTTGGTGGTAAGAAAGAAGCCAATGCTGTGTATGGTCAGAAAAGCCGAGCCAAGACCGACCGTGCTCAATCTGTAGGGCGGTTGTGATCTCGATCCTACATCAGCACAACCTCGGTGAGACAATGCGCGTAACGAGCGCGCCACGAAGGCAGTTCTGAAGATCAACATGCCATTGTCGCAAGCCTTGCAACACATGTTGAAAGCGTGATTACTTTGAGGATCCTCCTCGAATGTCAACACTTCCTCTCCGAGTACAATCCTAATGCTAAGTGTGCTTACCGTTCCAATAGCCGGGACATAGTCGATGATTGTTGGGCTCAAAGAACAAGATTCAAGATATGATTGAAGCTAAGCAGTTGAGTTTGACCCTCTGTTGAGACTCGAATGTGATCAACGCGCTATGCCTAATCATGACAAGAGTTCCAATGTTGTTGGTGATGATGCTTATGTTTTCAACATAGATGACTTGACCATTCCTCGATGATTGTTAAGAAGAATTTGTTGCAAGCGGTGTCAACCAGGATGCCCGAGAAGTCGGTTGCCCATCCGCCGGATGGTTGTGCTTGGTTGAGAAGACGTGTTCGATGCATGATGGATAACCGTGAGATCTATTTACGAAACCACTGTGCGTTTGTGTGAAGAAATGTCTAAGTTGAAGATTGACAATGCGAACGAAGCTATACCATCTGTGTGGGATACCTTGGGGCAGCCTAGTGGAAAGTATGATTACATGGTGAAGTACACTGTCCCTGATAGTTACAAGATTCCTATTGAAGATGTTAAGGCGACGATTTCCCAGAAGATTATGCTGATGTTAATACAATAAGGATTTCCTCTGCTGATCCTGTGCCTAGAGTGGCGCCTCTCATTATCACTTCTCCCAGACCAGTCCCATATTCCTCTGACAAGGCTATCCCTTGGAATTATGGAGCTGATGTTTACTATCATGGCGTCAAGCAAGACCCTCTGACCATTGAAGATCTAACCATCAAAGCTGCCATTCCTGACATTGACAACATCACCGGATCAAGTAAGGTGACCAGAACCGGAAGAGTTTTCTCTCCAGATATCTCTCCTCCAAAAGACACCGCGACTCCATTTCGCATTCCAGCTATTCAACCAATTCCCAAGCTAGAGGAAAGAACCATGACTCATCCCTTTCGGTACCAAAGGAAGTTCTCAAGACACCTCCAAACAAGAAATGGAGGAAATTCGAAGATTATCAAGAAGAGTGACTACAATGTTGTGGAGCAGTTGGGACAGACTCGTCCAAGATATCCATGCTTGCTCTGCTCTTGTGCTCTGAGGCTCATGCTAATGCCTTGGTGAAGTTTCTGAAGAATGCCCACGTACCTCAAGACACTACCACTGACCAGTTCGAGGTTTGTATTGCCAGCCTGGCTGCCAACAACGGCCTAGGTTTCTCTGATGCTGATTTGACTCCTGCCGGAAAGAAACACAATAAAGCCTTGCATATCTCTGAATGCAAGGGCACTACATTATCTCATGTTTTGGTAGATACCGGTTCTCTGAATATCCTACAAGACGCTTTTGATCGGCTTGATGTCGAAGGGTTGGTTCACGAGACCGGTGACATTATTGTGAGAGCTTTTGATGGTTCAAGACGACTTGGAGCTCACTCACTTAAAGTCGGTTCCGGACTTTTGACTCTACTTTCTTTGTCATGGACATCCGTCCACTTACTCTTGCCTACTTGGGCCCTTGGATACATGGGGCAGGGGCTGTTACCTCTACCTTACATCAGAAGTTGAAGTACCCAGTGAAAGGGAAGGTTGTTACAGTGTGTGGTGAAGAAGAGTACATGGTCAGTCATCTACAGTCGTTCCGATACCTCGAGATGGAGGGTGAATTCTTCGAGACTCCCTGTCAAGCTTTTGAAACAATACACAGAGTCATGCCTGTTGACTCTCCTGTCACTCCTGAAGTTGCTAAAGTTCCGCCTAGGATGGCCTCATTGAAAGATGCTCAAGCTGCTGTTGAAGAAGGTAGCTTATTTGGGGACAGCTCTCTGATCTTCCTTTCAAATTTGACAAGACTAGTTTAGGTTTCACCATCAAGGGTCAGAAGATGATACGCCGCGAACTTGCCGACCAACTTCCCTTCCGCATCAGCCAGAGTGGAATCCATGCTATAGAAGGCGACGATGACTTGACATCAAGTGGATCTTCCCAACTCCGATCATGGGCTCGCAATTGGAAGATCGAAGACGTCATACCAATCTCCTTTAGCCAGGAGTAATTGCTCTTGTTTTGTTTTGCTTTTCGTATTTTTATGTTTCGAACAATAAACTCTAAAGCCTAGTGCCTTGCCCAGGGCATCGTGGCTCGTTTGCGAGGGTTATTATCTGTCGTTTGCGTATTTTCAATCAATAAATTCGTTGGATTTTGCATTCAATTGTTTGTTTTCTTTCTTTTACTTTATCACCCTTCAAAAGCTATGTGTTTCTTACACACATACCGCGAATCACTCTCGAATCTAATTAATGACTATGCTATTGCTAAATATGACTTGATAATCCGATCTACCAAGAAGACGAAAGTGAGGAAGATTGTGAAGTGCCAGGAGAACTTGTCGACTGCTACAGAAGAAGAGCGAGTTATCTGACCACACGAAGAGCAGTTGAGGTTGTGAATTTGGTCTTGACGAAGAGAAAGAGGTCAAGATAGGAGCGGGTCTTGAGAAGTGTCAAAGAAAGATTGGTTCGGATGCTACGAGACTACATTGAGGTTTTGCTTGGTCATACGAAGACATGCGGGTTTAGACATTGATATTGTGGTACACGATTGCACAAAAGAGGGTTTTCTCAAGAAATGGAAGGTTCGTCGTATCGTCCCGAGATGTCGAGAAAATCAAAGCCAAGTCATGAAGCGGTTCAACGCTGGTTTCTTAGTCACTTCTTATCCACGTGGGTTGCTAATGTGGTGCCGTGCCAAGAAGGATGGTAAAGTACGAATGTGTGGATTACAGAGATCTTAACAAAGCAAGTCCGAAAGATGATTTCCCACTTCCTCATATTGATGTTTTGGTTGACAACACTGCTCAGCATAAGGTTTTCTCCTTCATGGATGGTTTCTCCGGTTACAATCAGATCAAAATGGCTCCTGAAGACATGGAGAAGACTACTTTTGTTACACAATGGGGCACTTTCTACTACAAGGTTATGCCGTTCGGACTGAAGAATGCAGGCGCCACTTATCAGCGCGCTATGGTGACATTATTCCATGACATGATTCATCACGAGATAGAGGTCTACGTCGGCGACATGATAGCTCGATCGAGTGAAGAACATCTTGATCATTTGCGAACTGTTTGATGATTGAAGAAGTGATGAGACTTAACCCTAACAAGTGCACCTTTGGAGTTAGATCCGGAAAACTCTTGGGGTTTGTTGTCAGTGGTAAAGGTATTGAGGTTGACCCCGCCAAGGTTAAAGCTATTCAAGAGATGCCACTCCCGAGAAGGAAGTCGAGGTTTCTTGGGCGATTGAACTACATTGCGATTCATTGCACACCTAGCGCTACTTGTGAGCCAATCTTTAAGTTACTAAAGAAAGATCAAGTAGTGGAATGGAATGACGATTTCCAGATCGCTTTTGACAAAATCAAGGAGTACCTTCAGAATCCTCCTGCCCTGATGCCACCTACCGAAGGAAGACCTCTTATCATGTACTTGATGGTGTTAGAGAATTCAATGGGGTGTGTGTTGGGGCAACATACGATCTGTCGAAAAGAGCATGCAATATACTACCTTAGCAAAAGTTTACCGATGTGAAACAAGATACTCACATTGAGAAAACTTGCAACTTTGGCTTGGTGCTCACGACTAAGGCATATATGTTGACTCACACTTATTGATTTCCAAGATGGACCCGATAAAATACATATTTGAGAAACCAGCTCTCTCGGAAGAATAGCGAGATGGAAAATGATCTTGACCGAATATGACATCTAGTACACTTCTCGAAAGCGATCAAAGGTGTAGTAGCCGATCATTTGGCTCATCAAGCCGTGACGACTATCGCCTATGCGCTTCAATTTCAGACGAAGATGTTTTACTAGTTACCGATCAGAAGACCCAGGCCGACGAAGGACACGAACAAGGATCCCGATGGACCATGGTCTTTGATGGAGCCTCAAACGCTTGGCAATGGCATTGGCGCCATCATTACATCCCTCAGGCGGACATCGCCTTTCACCGCCAGATTATGTTTCATTGCACGAACAACATGGCCGGTCGGCGTGCATCATGGGTCTTAAAGCTATTGACTTAAGAATCAAGTTCTTACAAGTGTATGGAGACTCGACTTTAGTGATCGATCGGATAAAGGCGAGTGGGATACGAAGCATCCGAATCTCATTCCGTATCGAGCATGTTCGAGTTTGATCCCTACTTGAAGAGATTACTTTCAATCATATTCCACGAGAGAATCGGTTGGCGGGCGTTAGCTACTATGTCGCTATGTTCAAGGTTAGATGGGACAACGAGGCTCCCCAGATTATCATTGAGAAGTTTGACGAACCAGCATATTGTTGTGAGCTTGATACAGAAGAGAAACCTTGGTACTACGATGTGAAGAGGTATCTTGAGGCTCAGGAATATCCCGCAGGGGCATCTGTCAATGATAAGAAGTTCATGAGAAGATTCGCTTCCAAATTCTTTCTCAGCAACGGCATCTTTTACAAGCGCAACCACGACTTGTGCTTACTCCGCTGCGTAGACCAGAAAATAGCAATGCGTATCATGGAAGAGTTACACGAAGGCACATTTGGTACTCACTCCAGTGGACACACCATGGCTAAGAAGATTTTGAGAACGGGTTACTATTGGTCCACCATGGAAGCTGATTGTCACCGCTATGCTCGATCTTGTCACAAGTGCCAAATATATGCCGACAAAGTGCACGTACCTCCAGTACCCCTGAATGTTTTAACTTCTCCTTGGCCTTTTGCAATGTGGGGCATTGACATGATTGGAGAAATCAAGCCCACAGCTTCCAATGGACATCGTTTCATCCTCGTGGAAATTGACTATTTCACCAAGTGGGTAGAAGCAGCCTCGTCCGCATCTGTTACCAAGAATGTTGTGGCTCGATTCATCAAACATAACCTTATCTGTCGGTATGGCACTCCTGAAAGGATTATCACCAATAACGGCTCTAATCTCAACAACAAGATTATCACTGAACTCTGCACGTAATTCAAGATCAAGCATCACAATTCTTCTCCATATCGGCCTAAGATGAACGACGCAGTGGAAGCCGCCAATAAGAACATTAAGAAGATTATATAGAAGATGACAGTGACTTACAAAGATTGACATGAGATGTTACCATTTGCTCTTCATGGTTATCGCACTACAGCACGAACGTCCACAGGGGCAACCCCCTTCTCTCTTGTATACGGTATGGAAGCCGTCTTACCCATTGAGGTTCAGATACCCTCAACCAGAGTCCTCCAGGACGCAGAGCTAGGTGAAGATGATTGGGTTCAGACACGGCTTGACCAGATCAACTTGATTGATGAGAACGACTCGCGTCCATCCGCCATGGACAGTTATCGAAACGAATGATCGTAACATTTAACAAGAAGGTCAAGCAAGAGTCTATCAAATTGGTGACCTAGTAGTCAAGCGCATCATTCTTCCACAAGGTGATCCGGGCAAATGGACTCCCACCTCGAGGGACCGTTTGTAGTCAAGACAGTATTTTCCTGGGCTATGATACTTAGCACCATGGATGGTGAAGACTTCCCACACCTGTGAGCGCAGACATAGTCAAAAATACTACGCATAAAGAGACCCGCTAGGTCGACGAACCTAGGCAAAAATAAGGGCATCTGGCGAACCAAAAGTTCGGGCAAAAATTAAGGATATATGCAAAACATGTACACCGCAAGTCGAAAACACGAAAAGGCGGCTTGGGCAAGAAAGGGTATCCCAGGTGAAAACCGAAAGGCGGTCTAGGCAAAAGTTAGGGATTTAAGCGTCGACTATGTCTCTTCCGATCACACCTTCAGGACTATCGGCATTCAAGGTTCAAATGGCGAAGATCGGTCTACTCACTTTCTCCGGCAAGGAGATGAGATAGTCGAAATATATGAGTACTAGCATAGTTGGAACTTAACGAGATTGTTTCCATAGCTTTTACCTTTCTTGTGTACAAACTACTTGGCCATACGCCACCTTTCAAATAAACGCAAGCTTCTTTCTCTTTACAATTTATGTTGTTGTTATTTGCATTAAGTCCAACGTTTGTTTTGAATGACTATACGCATTTGACAATAAGAATCTAATCACAAACATACGAAAAGTGAATATACAAAAGTACTTACTAGCTCCGGGAATTGGGACGACGAAAGTCACCAAAGCATTCCCCCACAGAGCATGATCCCTGCAAAGGTGTCACTCACGACACAATTTCCCCGGCAGAGCAAAATGGAATCCACGAGCAGCAATTCTACTCGACTAAGTAAAGTTACATCAGTCTCCAAGCAGTAACACCTCACCCCCAGTCAAGGTATTTATCCCCAGGACATCTCTCGATCCTTTCCTTTTCCCCCAGCGGCAGTAGTCATACCCAAAACTTGGTCAGATAGTGCATCAGAGGAAACTACATCTTCATTCCCACCGAGATTACAACGGATTCGACTCTTCCAGGTTTCCGGCAACTATCAAATGCTCTCTGAGATCTACACTCGGACCCCAATAGGCGCCTCCTAAATTTCCTCGGCGGATCTACATACAAGGTCCCCAACGGATCGCCTCCCGGACTCTACTCGTAGGGGTCTATGTGAGATCTCCAACAACGAGCCTCTCTCACCTTCCTCAACAATATCTAGGCCCAAGACTTGGTCGGATAGCATCGGAGGAATCCGGATATCTTTCTTCTCTTTCAAAAGCGAGGTTCTCACCTACCCGAATCTCCAAGCAGAAATCAGAAATTCTCAAGCAGAAAATCTGCATCTTCTTCAAGATGGATATGTTTTGAAATACCACAACATCTATCATTCATACATTACTCATAAGTCATAATTCATGCATATGTCATTCATACACTGTCATGCATCATACTTTGCATAAAGCTAACAAATATTCTATCAAAGTTCCTCTTGTTTTCTCCAAAGCAGTAATGTGATCCTTGCAAACAAGTCGAGATTAAGCCCCGAACCGAAACTAGCTGAAAGACCACCCTTGGTTGTCCTCCGACGATGGTCGAGATTAAGCCCCGAATCGACGGAAAACTATCAGAAAGACGCCTCTGGTTATCCTCCGATATGTGCAATGGATCAACACCGATGCACAGGGAAGCTATCCACATTTTGCCAACTACAATCTCCCTCGAATAATCAGCACAAAGATTTATTCGATTCCGATTGTCAACAAAGAACTACTGAGTCTAGCGTCGACTCGGTTGCCTTGGATGGCATCTTAAGCCCATCTCGACTACTTATCAACATGCTTCACTTTCGAATCTGCATATATGGTTAAAAATCAATACAAACCAATAACTTCATTCAAAAAAATGAACACGAAGTCTAACGTGACTCCTCGGATGGCATCTTAAGCCCATCTCCATGCTCCTTCGAAGCGTCTACGAGCCTAGCGTACGGCTCACTCCCGGCATCGATCTTTCCGGATGGCATCTTAAGCCCATCCCGTCAATTCTCCTATCGACATTCTCGAGTCTAGCGTCGACTCATCTTCCGGTAAGTATCCAGCTCCTCCAAATGGCATCGTGGCTCATTCCGCATCATCCACCAACGAGTGCAAATTTTCGGTGTATTCGGTGTTCAATCATCTTCTACCGGTCACGAAAGACAAGCGTGTCAATCTAACCTTCCATACAATAAGATTGAGCAGGGCAGTCGTACCCCAAAATTTGCCCTCCATCTACTCAAGAGATTTCATACATCCATACTCAAGGGTTCCTCGAGAGTTAATCGACAAACTCTCTCTAGACAATCAACCCAAACTAGGGTTTGGTATCTCTCAGGGTAAGATGGACTTCCAACATCTCCAATGGTCTTCATGCCTCCTCATACGCTTCAAAGATTCTCCATGTCAAGTTTCAAGCCTCACAAGTCAAGTTTCCTCGACAATTGCTCGGATGGTTGAAAATCGGTTATATGGACAAAAGTCAACTGGTCAACATACAGTCAAACTTCATAATTTTTGGTCAACATCCTCATTTTGAAGTTACATTCATCATTTGATCAAGGTTTGATCATGATTCATCAAGAAAACTCAAGATTTGCTCAAAAGTCAAACTTTCTAAATTAGGGTTTCTAGGTGAAAAGTCAATGAACTTTGATGATTATAACTTTCTCATACTTTCTCGAAATTTTCCACCACTTCTTGTTTTGAAGGAAATTCAATTCTCTACAACTTCATGTCTCACAAGAATGTCCCAAAAATGCTTCATTTGAGAGGTATAGCTCAAAACATTACAGGTCATTTTCAAAGTCAACAAAAAGTCAACTTTTTGCTTTGAAGATATATTGAGCATGGTAACTCCAATTGAGATGAGACCAAAAAGGTTGGTTATAGGACTCTTAGAGCTTTCCAAAAAGTCCAAGAACACTCAAAAATGTGGAAAATTGAGCAAGATACACCATTCACAAGTTGGGCAATTTTGAAAGAATGCACCAAGAGAGATACTTCTAAAAATCAAATTTTTTGCAAATGGGCTTGCTTTTTCTTCATCCAAACTTATTCCTTATACAATTAGGAATATCCAAGCCCAATGCCATGAATTTTTGATTTATTTTTCTATTTAATTTGAATTTATTCATTTAAATACAAATTAAATTTTAAAATAAATTATAAAATCAAAATTAATTGAAAGATTGATTTTATTCCTTCCTTGAGATTCAAGAAACTCACCAAAGTCCAGCAAATTTCGAAATTTGACAAAAATGGCAAGATTGGATTGGAATTGATCAAGTTTTGAAAATTTGATTTTATACAAAAATCAAATTTGATTTTCATTGAATGGTGATTGATTCTTGCCAATAATGATCCCAAATCCATCCAAGATACTTATACGATGCATACCAATCAAAGAGAGCGAAAAATTGCTCCAGAAACCCTAACCTAAAAGTCAAAAATCCGTGGCAAGCAAGCAATTGGAGATCACACTTCCAGCCGTTTTCAATCAAATTTGAGGTGTCTAACACGTTCCTTGGCATCTCCAGAATCGATCCAGGCCTTTACATTGCTCAAATCCATCCAGAATCAGAAAATCCGTGTTTGGTTTGTTCTTGAAAATTTCAAAATCGATTTCTCATATTCATGCGTTATTAACACGATTTGTTGTTGTTTTTGTGATTAGTGACAAGTTTGCAAACTTTACGGGTGCTTTAATTGAATTTCCATGGTGAGAGCGCATGACACCATTGTTAGGGTTCTGAACACGTTTTGGGTTTTACAAAGCAGAAAAATTGGACCATGAGACCATGACCAATGAACTCGGAGCGATGCAGGAATCAAACCATGTATTTACAATGCATTTATATTACTTGTACTTGATTTTCCATGTAGCTGGGCCTTTAGCGTCGAAGAAAAGCCGACGAAGCTTTTGAAAATTCAAAGCGAAAGAGGCAAGTCCGGCGAGGAGGCGATCAAATCGACACTTGTTTCTCTTCCACTCGCTCCGATTCATGTGCAGCGTACGTTGGATCGGATGGCAAAGGGGATATGAGGCGAGGTCACGAGTTCGATCCTCATCGGGACCAGCTTGGTTTTCCTTTTTCAAACTCAATTTTCTTCATATTTTTCATATTTTAATATTTTGCATCTATTTTAATTAATTTCCACATTTTATTTCTGCATTAAAAAACCATCAAAAATTATTTTTCTTTTTGCATTTATTTTCTGAAAACCTTTATTTAATTTATAAAATTAAAAAATATAATTTTGCATGCATATTTATTTTTATTCATAATTTTGCATTTAAATCACTTTTAATTCATTTTAAATTATTAAATTACATCCAAAAAATCCCAAAAAATTATTTTAGCATATTTATATTATTTCCAGCATGTCATATTTTTTCAATTAAAATTTGCATTTTTCTAACATTTTCTCTTATTTCGATTTCATCATATTTTCCGATTTCGTTCGTTTCACGAGTTAATCCGATTCGAGACGATTCTTCCGTTTTCAGTTTATTTTTCAATAATGTAACTGTATATGGGATGTAATAGTTTAAATTTAGGATTTTATTTTCCGCATTTTAAATTATGTATCTGCCCCAAAGTCTTGTAATAGCGTAGGACATTTACCTTTCCGCACTTTACATTCCGCATTTTACTTTCCGCACCCTATAAATTGCTAGTAATTAGGCGTGTATGGCAAGATTAAAATTGAACATAGCCCACTAACTTCAAGATAAAATATCTGAAATCAACAAACTTCTCTCCCACACGCACCCCTTAGGGTAATTCTCTCTCGTTGCCTTTGCGAATTCAAAATGGTCATGTCCCTCGAACGTAGAGGTATTCTAGCACCGTTGCCTTCCAAACAAATCATCATAGTCCCTTCGATACAAAGATCATAAGACCCACGATGTCGCCTCCGAATACATGATCTTGACCCTCGATTGTCGCCTACGAAAAATGATGATAGTCCCTTCGAATGTGCTAGGATACTTCCTACAAGTTGCCTTCTATGACCATCCGATGTCCCTTCGAATGTCCCGCTTACATCCAACGAATGGAGCTACCTACTAACTAATGGTACGGCTAGCGCTATTCTAAAGGAACGTAGAAGTATGAAAACGACCAATTCTGAGTGGGTAATAAGTCTTTTAGTTGCTTGCTCTATCAAATACTTTTTGCACCTCACACTTTTTATCAAAGTTCAAACTCTTTTCAAAAACGAAACATTTCCGAACACTTTGTATACACTCCTACATGAGTCATTACAAAGTCAAAGCGAAATGCCTCTTTCAAAACATTTTTTGTCAAACACACAGAAAGCAATTTTAAAAAGTGATCTAGAGCAACTAAGAGCCCGTAGATAACTACGGATGGAAAGGGGTGCTAATACCTTCCCTTTTCATAACCATTCTCCCGAACTCAGAATCTAACGAAGGTCTTTTTCTGTTACTTTTACCTTCCCTTAATTGGATAAAAATAAAAGTCGGTGGCGACTCTTGCTATCCGCACATTTGGATACAAAATTCCTACAAAGTGAGTTCACCGTATCACAGCTGCGCCCTAATTTGGAGGGTCTGAATTGAAACTGTGCCTTTGCAAAATAATTTGGGATTTTAAGAGAAGGGAATATGGTCTTTTTAAATGGAATTCTGTGACGTGGAATAAAAAAAACTTACAAATGTAACAAAACAATAAGCCACATCAGCCTTTTAGGTGATGTGGCATCCTAAAGGTAAAAAATGAAACTTTTAAAATTTGTCAAGGTAACAATTGGAACTTTTTTTTTGGCAGGGGGTTTTTCAAATACACCCCATATGTCAGGGGTGAAAATAGGTATTAACCCATATATATATATATATCCCTAATTTTTGCCCGAACCTTTTTTGGTTTGTCGGGATGCCCTTATTTTTGCCTAGGTCTGTCAACCTAACGAGTCTCTTTTATGAGTGGTATTTTTTGACTATGTTCGTGTTCACAGGGTGCGGGAAATCTTTGTTATCCATGGTAGTAAGTGTTGTAGCATTACCAGAAAATATTTTCTTAACCATACACGACCCTTTGTAGGTGGGAGTTTATCTTTCCCTGGGATCAATATCCTGGTATACTTGCCGCTTGAATTTACTGGTCATTCACCGAATTTAGAACTTCTGATAGTCTTGACCGTTTCAGGTAGTTTCCTGAGGAATTTTATGGGATAATGATACTGACACCATCTAATATTACTGGCACAAACGAGTAACTCAATGGCTTTTGCTGAAACTTGTGATCAATGTAACATGCCCCAAGTGATATAGATGTAAGCTTGCCCCTAGCTATTCAGCACTTTTGAGAGATTTTATGAATCTCGACTTGACGGCCCTAGATGAATTGGACAATAACATGTCATGCCCCTTAATTGGAAGATAGTGATCATGCCCCTGTATATATTGGCCTTTAGCCAACTGAGTCCGGAGCAGGAAATATTTCTTCTTTTCGATGCACTTTTGAAGCAACTTTGTCTGTCGGGAGGTCTTTTAGTCATTAGTCATTCCCTATGCAGATTCCTCTTGATGCCAAATACTTGAACGTATGCAGACAAAGATGTTTCATAATAAAATTCCTAAAATATGATGCATATGTGTAACACGGTAGGAGAACTGACTTGTTTGTTTTGCTTTTTATCGCAAATGTTGCGGATAGCAAGACTCGCCACCGAGTTTTCTTTTATCCAATAAAGGGAAGTTGAAAAGAACAGGAAAAGACCTTCGTTAGATTCTGAGTACGGGAGGCAGTTATGAAAAGGGAAGGTATTAGCACCCTTTCCATCCGTAGTTATCTACGGGCTCTTAGTTGCTTAGCTCACTTTAAAAATTTGCTTTCTGTGTTTGTGTAGTTTGAAAATGCATTTGAAAAGGCATTTCGCTTTGACTTCGTAATGATTCTCGTTGGAATGTATACGAAGTGTTCGGAAATGTTGGTTTTGAAAGATGTTTAACTTTGTAATGATTCACGCTGGAATGTATACAAAGTGTTTTGAAAAGTTTTTGATAAGTGTGAGGTGTGGAAAAAGTGTTTTAATTGGAGCAAGCAACAGAGTCTTATTACCTACTCAGAATGGTCGTCTCCATTTTATTTTTTCTTCTCCTTTAGAATAAGGCTATCCATACCATTAGTTTGCAGGTAACTTTATTCATTTGGATGTGAAGGGACAATCGAAGGGTCATCGTATGGTCATAGAAGGCAACATGTAAGGATACCTTTAGCAATTCATAGAGACGATCATCATGTTTCATAGGCAACAATCGAGGGACGAGATCATGTATTCGTAGGCAACATCGAGGGTCATCGAGGGACTATGATATTTGTATCGAAGGGACTATGATGATATTATTCGTAAGCGTTTTTGCTAATGGTATTCATACGTTCGAGGGACATTACCATGTTATTCGTAAAGGCAACAAGAGAGGATACCCTAAGGGGTGTGCAAGTGTGAAGAGTGTGTTGTATTTAGATATTTATCTTGAGATTAGAGGAGATCTAGGGTTGATTTTAGTCTTTAGCATATAAACCCTAATTAACTAGCAGTTAATATATGCAGAAAGTAAAGTGCGGAAATGTAAAGTGCGGAAACGTAAATCCTACGCTATTACATGGCTTTGGGGCAGATACATAATAGGAGTGCGGAAAGTAAAGGCAGAAATGTAAATCTACGCTATTATAGAATAAAAACTCTGCGACCTATACATCTTTTCTAGAATTGTAAATGCAGAATAGAAAATAAAAATAATCAGGATAATAGGAAATATGTTAGTGAAAATGTTTTGGAAATTAGTAAAAAAAAAAAAAGTTTCAGGTTAGTGACCCTAATTACTAGAAAAGAAATTGTTTTTTTTTGTGATTTTTGAAAAGGTTTTAATTAATTTTGAAAAGAAAATTAAGTTAGATTAAGGAAAATAAAAAAAATAAAGAAATAAGAAAAGTTAGAAAAAGGGATAGCAAGGATTGAGCCCCAAAAGTTGTGCTTATCAGAAGTTACGCTTGCATGCTTCTAACAGAAGATACTTCCATCAAAAATTACTTCTATCAGAAGTTGTACTTGTATGCTTCTGTCAGAGGTTGTGTTCCAGAAGTTCTTTGCTAGAACTTCTAGATTCATCTTCTGCTCAATACGGTGTAGCGTTTCATTCTAACACCTGAGTCAGAACATCTGCTGAAAACAATAAACAGATTAGAGTATCAAGTTTGTCAGAGGAACAAGTTCATCAGAGGATCATGTTATCTGCTGAAAAACATAAAACAGGTCAAAGGATCATAGCATCAGAGGATCATATTATCTGCTAAAATTAAACATAAACATGCCAGAGTATCAAGTTCATCAGAGGATCATATTATCTGCTGAAAAACATAAACAGGTCAGAGTATCATGTTCATCAGAGGATTATATCATCTGCTAAAAAACATAAACAAGTCAGAGTATCATAGCACCAGAGGATCATATTATCTACTGAAATTAAACATAAACATGCATAGTATCAAGTTCATCAGAGGATCATATTATCTACTGAGAAACATAAACAGGTCAGAGTAAGTCTTTAGGTTCAATTAAGTTAACCCTAGCTATAATTATGGAAGCCCAAATTGAAGTCTTTTTACTGCTTCTATATTAGTGAGAAAACTCTGATGTTGTTGCTGCGCCTTTTGACTGTTAGGAGATTTAGCAGTTTGTTGTTATTGTACTCTTGTTATTCTTGTGAGCCAAGCAATTATCATTTGATAAGTGCCTTGGACTAGGATTTGATTGTAAGGGTTGTTTATCACTCAAAGCTTTGAAGCACAAGTGTTGTGTCTCTTGATTAAAGCTTTGAAGCAAAATCAAGTATGTTTATTGAAGAGTGTCTTCACAATTCAATTAATCAATAGGTTGATATCACTGTTGTGATTGAGGGGGAGTGAGTAGGTACTCAGGTCTAAGTAGGACTTAGATTGAAGTTGCATTGGGTAGGTCTTAAGTGAAGGAGATAAACTAGTTGGTTTATTCCTGAAATAATACTGCTTATAGTGGATTTCCTCCCTGACTTGGTAGCCCCCAGATGTAGGTGTAGTTACACACTGAACTGGGTAAACAATTGTTTGTGTTCTTTACTGTTTTTACATTACTGTGTGAATTGTTAAAACAGTGTGTCAGATACGGTGTCATAAAATTCTCTATGACATCACGTATCTGCTGCCAGGAATTTCAAGTATCATCTTCGTCATCCTCCCTCTAAAGGCATACTGCTTTAACGAGAGTTGGATATCACAAAAAGTAAGAAACTCAATTTAAATATAGTGAAACAAGTGGATTATTTTAATTCAAACATGTGCAATGCATTAATGATTAACATCAAAATAAATAAAGTCTGTCATAAGACAACTGTTTAAATAAACAAAATAGAAATTTCAACTGAAGGTAAAACTGATGATCTAAAAGCCATCCTTCTAGATATCTATAGCATTAGCCTTATGAGGCTCTTCAGGCGGGCCGAAATCAATAATTTTTTTGTCAAATAAGTCTTGAATCTTATGCTTCAATGGCCCACAGTCCTCAGTATCATGACCAGGACTATTCAAATGATAAGCACATCTCGCATTATGCTTGTAACCAGGTGCAGGACTGGTCGGAGCTGCTTATGGAGGCAACAGAGTTATCGGATTTCTGTTAAGCAATTGTTTCAACGCTTGAGACAGTGGCATGTGAAATGGGCTAAATGTTCATTTAAGTTTGGATTTCCAAGCACGTTGATCACCTTGTTACCTACGTTGATATTTCTATTGTTATTGGTGAAGTCGTTGTTGAGCTTGCGATGTAGAAACGATCCTGAAGGGCCTTCTTTACTAGACTGAATGATTAGCAATGTCAACTTGTCTCTTACCCTCTCTTACGGACAAGTCAGCTTCATGTCTCATCGGAAGTTGGCTAATGATTGTATCCCTAACTCTAGCGATTCGTCCCATTTAGTTGTATTCAAACTTAAGAAACTCGTTGACGAGGACTCTCAAGTCTTCTTGCCCCCGAGCTAAGTTTTGGATAAGAGCCATCTGACCAATCATCTGGATTCTCATCTCTGTTATCTCAGTTTGTATTTGTTCCAACTGGTCATCCTTGTTGTCTTCAGGATTCTTCTTGGTCAAGTTCTCAGCGATGAGTGCTTTCAATCCCTCTTGCCCCTTGGATAGGTTTAGGATCATCTCTTGGAACTGAGCACTCTGAGCCTGGAAATCTTTGACGGTCTGCTTGAGAGCCATTTTCTTGTCTATAATAAACAGCGAGAAAATGAGAAAACCGACCTTTGGAGTACCTATTTTGAAATGATATGAGATGATATGCATATGCAATGTTTTCAAGGACCTTACAAGATTTATATTTGGAAAAGAAAAGGAACAAATTTTTATTAGTTAACTTGAAATCATAACAAAAGGTTTATTAAAGAAATTTAATATAAAACTCCTAATGCTCAGGTTTTCCATGGACGATTCCTCTTTGTGTTGACATAAGCGTTAAGATTTTGTTCCTCGTGAAGTAGTTTCGTCAACTCCAATACTTTCCTCTCGCTTGCATAGCACTAGGACTCAAAGGTGTCCCTTTCTTCCTTAAGTTGAACCCATGATTTCTTCAACTCTTCAAAATCAGTGGGCATATATGGATGAAGAACAATATAAGGCCCATCACCTTCAATAATAGGTTCCACAATCACTGGTAGAATAGTAGTATACGACATCCTAATACTTTGAGCACGAGCTCGCACCCATTTTTGGTAAGGTTCCAAAGGGATGTAGTTTTTATGCGTCTTGGTATCAATTTTCTTCACCATGTCCCAAGCGTATATAAATCTTCGACGGTAACCTTAGAGATCATTGTCGTAGTCAAATACAATGTCTTGGATAAGCATATCATGAGGGACATTTCTTCGAGCATAACTAAACTGACGTAGTGCTAGAGAAGGGTTGTAAGTGATACCTCCCCTTATTCCAAGGAGTGACACATTAGGGAATTCCCCACAATGATCAATGATACTGATGTCTTCTTGAGAGTAAGGACACCAACGAATATCTGAATGATAAAGTGACATCAACCTTTGAGACCACCTCAGACCTTGTTCATTCTTCATTACTGATCGGCGAAGGTACGAAATAAACTACTTGGATAATAAAGGTATACAACACATAAGTGTGAAGAGAGTGGAGAATATCTCCGAGTAAGGTAGGCACATGATTACGAGTGAGGAATATCTTAATGGCGTTCATATCTATGAATTAGTCTGAATTGGGGAATATCACCATACCATAGATCAATAGAGCCAGCACATCTTCGAAAGCATGAAAACTCATAGCATTTAATAATTCATGAGCCTTCTTTATTATAAATTTAGCAAGAAAACCCTTAACTCCGCTTCTTGTTTCCCAATTAGCTTCAACGTCTAACCGCTTTAGGTGTAGAGCTGCTGCAATGTCTTCAGGTCTTTGGGCTTTTTCTAAACCGGTGAAAGGTGTCTGATCAAGAATGGGTACCCCAAGTAGCTTAGAGAATTCTTCCATTGCAGGCACCAACTAATAGTCTGAGAAATTAAAGTAGTGATGCTTTGGATCAAAGAACTGGAATACGATGTTCATCATATCTTCTTCAAAACCGGAGGTAACCAAGTCGAGTAGATAACCATGCCTTTTGATGAACTCAGAATGATCTGGAACCTTTGAGACTAACTCCTTGAGTTAGGAAGATATCCCCGCAAAGTTGATTTGGATAGTATTCCTGCGAGCGAAAGCCATAACCCTACAACAAAGAGAAAAGATAAATCCCTAGGTCCTTGAAATGGTTAGTGAAATGTTATGATGATATGATGTCGTGATGTCATGTTTAAATAAATAGAAAACATAAACAAGTCACACAATAGCCTTAGGTTTAATGGCTTACATGGGGTCCATAGGTGCATACCCTTTACTAAAGTTAAGTAGGCTCAACCTGTCTTATAATAGTAATTGGGTTCTAGGAATCTCATATCACGGATCTTTCTCGCAAGATTTATTTCAGAGCAGCACCCAAATGGCTGACCAAAACATCCTGAAATTCGAATCTCAATGAGCATAGCCTCGAGTATCAACCAACTTCAGACTACACCAAAGTCGACTATCTCTCTACCTTCTAATGGCAAAGATGGGCCAATTAGTGTTCTAAAAGTCTGGTTAGTGTTGATGACACCACATAGAAGCCAAATGTTTTCCTTAACTAGACTTAAGGAACATTAGGACAACTAAAGTGTCACACTAATCGTATCCATCATTTTAACTGTGTCGGTCTATGTTGTATAATCTCGATAATCTATAGCTACTTACCTAAGGAAACCTGGATCCAGGTGTAGGATCCCCACAAGTATAATAACCTAAGCAATAAACCCTTAAAATAAATCAGACAAGTCAAACAAATAAAAGTAATTAGAGTGACCTAAACCTAAGGTAACCCCTCTTTAAGTATTGTCCCTAGCAGAATCGCCAATTCTGTAATACGGTGGGAGAACTAACTTAGTTGTTTTGTATTTTCTCACAAATGTTGCGGTTAGCAAGAGTCTCCACCGACTTTTCTTTTATCTAATAATGAAAGTTGAAAAGAACGGGAAAGACCTTTGATAGATTTTGAGTTCGGGGGGTAAGTTATGAAAAGTGAAGGTGTTACCACCCTTTTCATCTGTAGTTTTCTACGGGCTCTTAATTGCTTAGCTCACTTTTGAAAACTTGCTTTTGTGTGTGTGATTTGTTTGAAAATATTTTGACTTTAATTTTGTAATGATTCTTGTATCAGTCCTCAAGAATGTATACCAACTGTTTGAAAATATTTTGTTTGAAAATGTGAAATGTTAAAATGATTTAAGTTGATGAGCAAACAATTAAGAGTTTACACACTCAAAGGTCGTTCGTTATTTTCCTTCTCCTATAGGGATAGTGTTATCCATACCATTAGTTGGTAGGTAGCCCCATCTATTGGATGTGAATGGACGAGCGTAGAGTCATCGTGTGGTCATTGAAGGCAACATTGTAAAGGTACCTTAGCAATTCTAATGGACTATCATCAGTTTTCGTAGGCAATAGTCAAGGAACAAGATCATGTATTTGTAGGCAATTCAGAGGGTCATCGAGGGACTATGATGTTTATATCGAAGAGACTATGATGATGTTATTCATAGGTAACTTTGCTAAGATATCCCTACGTTCGAGAGACATGACCATTATTTCGTAAGGCAACAAGAGATGATACCCTATGGTGCAAGTGTGAAAAAAAATGTGTTGATTAAGATATTTATCTCTTGAAATTAGGGTTATTCTATGTTGGTTTAGTCTTGCCATACACACCCTATTAACATACATCTAACAGTTAATATTCGTACAGAAAATAAAGTGCGGGAATTTAAACCTAAACTATTACATCCCATAGGCAGTTACATAATAAGAAAAAATACGAGGAAATTAAAACTACGCTATTACAAAATAACTGTGGGACCTACACATCATTTCTAGAATTTAAAAGGCAAAAGCATAAATAAATAAAGACAAAAATTATTCAACAAATGTGAAAAATATCCTAACACCCTAAGTATTAAAAAACATATTTTTGTATTTTTCGTGATTTAATTTTAATGAGAAAAACTAATTCTAAATTAATTACTAATTAATTATGAAAATCAAATCAAATTTGATTAAATTAAATTAAATTTTAAGTCAAAAATTAATTTAATTAATTATTAACTTAAAACTAATTTTAAAATATTTTTTATGATTTTTGAAAATAGTTAAAAATGAATTAATAAAAAGAATAAAAATAAGAAAGAAAATTGAAAGAAAAAGAAAATGGCAACAAGTGATAAAAAATAGGTTTGGTCCTCCTAGGGATTGAACTCAGGTTCTCAAGGTTACAACACCAAAAGCTTGCCACTGGGGCACACGCCTATGGTGTTATCATGAGAAGCGTGCAAATATATATGTGGTACCTGCAAGAATTGAGAAAATGTGAAAAAAAGTTGCAAAAGGAAGAGATCAAACCCATGCCTTGAGAGACCAAAGCCTTTAGGCGCGCGTTTTAACCACTGAGTGGTGATATATCCAATTATTTATCTGATTTCATAAATATATATTTGAAATCGATTCCTTGAAATCAAATTTTAAAACAAAACGCGCGCAGGTGGACCACAGGATTTAAATGGACAAATCGCACGCTCCCACGCCCTAGTCAAAGGGTCAGAGGACCAAAGGGACGTCGGGGCCCTAGCTTCGGTCGTCTTCTCCGGTGAGCTAGTTCCTTAACCTGCAAAAATAGAAAAAATCAGACGTTCCAAAGGACCCTACCCCCTAATCTGAGGGATGCAAGTTCAATGGTGGTATTGGCTTGCCCTAAAACAGCCTGTAAATAGGGATACAATGAAGCAGCATCTTCGTGCCCTAATAATGGTGTCTCCTTGTTCCTGCATCAAAGCTTACAAACGATGGATCCAAAATGCTCTAATCATCAAAACAAACACATATATGCATGCATAATTTATTTATATTGCGTGTATGAAAAGATTGAAATCTCAAAAACGTTACCAAACCAGTGAAGATGAGTTGATGAATTATGGACGTGGAAGTACGTGGCAAGTGACTTGGATCAACTCCTTTGATCCTCGGGAAGAGAGTTATGGCCTTGGTTTGGGTTGAAAGTGGTTGCACAAGGTTTTGGCAAGTTGACCTAAACTTGAATTTTTGAGAATTTTGGAGAGGTTTATTGTGCAAGTTTTCGTGTCCTTTAAGGTTGTCTTGTTGTGTATTTATAGAGAGTGTATTAGGTCAACAGTTGTGTAAGAAGTCTCTTGCATTCATGAAGAAAATATTTGATTGGGAATCAAATAAAAAAACTTCCAATCATGACCAATCTTGTATCAATGCTTATTGTGCGTTTTTGACAGCTTGCCTAGTGTTGTTTGGACCTCAAGCAACTTAGATTTAAGGCCTTACACGCATCATACATTATTCTTATATTTTATTTAATTAAATTTGAATTTAAATTAATAAAATCAAAAATAAATAAAATAAATATTAAGATAATGCATGGATGGGTTAAGAGGGCTTTGAAAATGTTATAAACATGTTCCAAATCTTAAAACATTGGCCCATTTGACAAAATTTCAAGATTGCTCAAATTGCACTTTATGCATTTTCTCAAAATTGCAAAACTTGAACTAATCATATCTTGCATAATTCTCAACATTTGAGGATGATCTTGGACTTTTTAGAAAGCTTAAGATGTCCCTTAAAACCTCGCTTTGGTTTCATCTCATTTCAGGCTTCCATGTTCATGTACACTTCTTTGAGAAAAGATGACTTTTGTTGACTTTTGAAAGGACCTATAATGTCTTGGCCCATATCTCTCAAATGAAGCATTTTTTGGGAAAAAAACTATTAGATAAAAAGTTGTACAGAATTGAATTTCCTTCAATATGAGCTTTGGTTGAGGAATTTCTGATGAATTATGTGAAAGTTATGATTGGTCAAAGTTCAGTTGTCTTCTTAAGAAAACTTTAATTTAGTAACTTTTGACTTTTGATGAATCTTGAGTTTTCTTGATGAATCGTGATCAACCCTTGATCAAGTGATTAATGTAACTTCAAAATCTTGATGTTGACCAAAAATAGTGAAGTTTGAATGTATTTTAACCATAGTTGACTTTTGGTCCAATACAATTAATTTTCAACCATCTGAGCAATTGACTAAGCAAACTTGTGATACAAAGCTTGATTCTTAACCTGTGGGTACCTTGAGACATATGAGGAGTCATAGAGTCCACTTGAGGCATTAGAAATCATATCTACGTTGAGAAAGACAAAACCCTAATTATAGGCCAATTGCTTAGGAGAGGGTTTGCCTGATCAATCTTGAATAACCATGAGCATGAGGATGTTTCTTGACCCACGTGACCTCAAAAATGGGAGGGAAAATTTTAGGGTACAACAAAGTGGTCCATAGGCTATGACGAACGAGTACCCCATTTTAAAAAAATTATTGGTATTGGGTACCGGTACATGTACGGTACTGTTGTACCCTAATATTTCCCCCTAAGATTCTTTATCATATCATACCATTGCATTGCACAAAGATCACAAACTAGGTCTCTCTCTTATCTTTTAGTTTGCCTTTGAAGGGATCACCAAGCACCTTGTTATGTATATTTTGGTTTATGGTAATTGATACTTGGCTAACCATAGGATATGTATATTATTTGTTCTTTAGATGTTGTGTGGTAGGAGGAGGATGCAAAAGTTCTTCTTCAAGATGTCTATAGGTTCATGTGTTTATTTCCATGCCTTCTCTCCCTGAGTCTTAAGAAATTATCAAGCTCTATCATGTGATGCATCTCAAGTTATCACCATTGACAATACCCAATGGAGCTCATCATGTTCTATTTTGCAAAAGTAATCCCAAGGATGCTAAGTTTTTTCAAATGGTTGACCTAATTTGGAGCTTTAGGTCACAAAAGCATATCTCATCAATTCTCAATAGCTTAAAGTGTTTGTTTTCACTATAGAGTCCTCTCATCATCTACAAAAACCTCTCTTCAAGAGAATATGTTCCATGTGTAAGGAAGATCATCAAAGTTGAAGAATTCCCCATGCCATAGCCAATGCTCTTGGAATAAGGGTTTTGGACTCCTTCTGAGGACCATATCATGGTTGTTGCTTGAGATTTGTGAGTGATTTCCAAGCCATGAGCCTCTTAAAAGGATCTCTAACAAGTTTCTACATTGGTTCAAGGATGTTTTTTGATTAGAAGTTGCTTTGAGGGTCAAAGTGTGCAAGCTCTCTAGATTGATACCTCATCTCTCTTGTATGACTTTAAAAGATCATAACTTGGTTATACCTTGTCTCCTTGAGCTCATTCGTTTTTCACAATGAACCTAAGGATGCCTACTACAACTTAGTTCAATTGGAAAGAATAGAAAGTGCTTTGAAAATTACTTGGGAAGTCAAAAGATTACAAGTCCTTGGTGAATTTCTTCATTTTTTGATCATCAACTTCAAGAGATCATAACTTGATCATCATTTATCACCTTTAGGTAATTATTTTTTCACAATAATATTGAGGATGTAAACTTTGTCTCCCTTTATGTTTCAATATTTGAAAGGGTTAGGAGATTGCTTGAAGAGATCAAAAGATTATAGGTCATTTCATGATTTTTCATCAACTTCACAAGACCATAACTTTCTCACTTTTTGGAGTTTTTGAGTGATTAGTTTTTCAAAATTCCATTCAAGAGGTCTACTTCATACCATCTTTGTTGGTCAAGAGCAAATTTTGAGTGGAAGAATATATTTGAAGGCAAAACATTATAGGTCACTTTTGGAAGGCATGGCGTGCTTGACCAAGGCCTGGCCTGATTTTCAGTATTTTTTCTCAAATCCTAAAGGTTATATCTCTCAGCTCAAGCATCCATTATAAGTGATTCTTTTCGCATTATGTTCTACTCTTTGAGGACTTCATTTGGCCTCAATGCAAAAATTATGCCAAAACCTATTTCGAACTCACCACCAGTTTGTGCATTTACGCTATAATTCGTTTTTTAAGCCAGGTTAAGCCTTGATTTCATGACTAATCATGTTTAGAAACTTTCCATAAGTAATTAGCACATCAAAACGCACGATGTGACTGAGTTTTGACAACTTGCAAGTCACATTTTGCTCATGATGCAGGTCTTCACGGTTTCACTCCAAATTGCATCATTCACCATCCATTCTGATTCCATTTGCTTCCCTATAAATAGAGGGACCTATCCCACTCTTTTTCTCAATCTTTGAGAGCCAGAAAACCTCTTCCAAACTCACTCCATAACCACTTTTCTGCAAATTCGAATCCTCTCTTAAAGCACTTCCAGTTCAAAATTGATCACTCATTCTTCTTCCTTGAACTTCAATGAAGCTAACAGAACAAGAATCGTGCCTAAAGGTGCCTCGAGTCGTGTTATCCAAGTCAAGTTTCAGAGCTCTGAAAGTGAACTTCATTCAGGTAGAATTCCTAACTAAATCGATCCAAATGAATTCTTAACTCGTTATCCTCATCTCCCTGATCCTTGTAGTCTTCATCGTTTTCATTTTCATTGAGAATTGAACTTGTAATTTCAAAAATAAAAGCCCGCTATTATTTTAGTTTTTCTCAAATTACTCTTTGCTCAGTGTAAATAATTTTTTCGCGAGCATGTGGTTGAGATCGCCTTGAAGAGACGAATCCAAGGATACCACTCATGGACATTGATTTTTCCATATGAGGAACTTGATGTTGGAGTGGCCGGAGGAAGAAGATGACTTACGTGTCTGTCTTCAACCAATGATGAATTGCCACACATTTATTTTTGAATTTCTGAAATAAATGATCGTATGTGATATTTCCTTGAGTCCATGATATGCACAACGCGTCTGATCCGTTGGATTGACTTACTAACGCGTTTGACATTATCTGATGGTCCATATTATTTCATTTTAAGTTAATATTAAATTCTAATCCGGTGGGAAAACCAAGGAGATCCATATCAAACACAATGCACGTGATCCCTTGGATCTGCTTACTCACGCGTTTTGATTGTGATCTAATGGTCTATATTTTTTTGACAATTTTTTATTTTCTGATTTTATATTTTAATTGTTTTGAACTTCAAAAAATCATAGAAAATTCATTTCTGGCTCAAAAATTATGAAAAAAATTCACAAAAATATTTTCTTTTCTGATTTTTATTTTTTCACAATTTTATTTTCAAGTTAGATATCTTTTATGATTTTTCTCTTTTATTTCATTTATTTAAATGCTTAAAAATACTTTTCGAAATTTTAAAATTCTGGAAAAAAAATTATGGAAGGATCCAATGGTCATTTGACAAATATTGGTGACCTCATTTTATTTTTATTTCTGATTTTACTATTTTTTGCCAAATTTTGGTTTATTTTACCTTTTTCTTTTAATTTTTAAAATAGTTTTTGACTTTAAAAATCTCTAAAAAAAATTGTCAACACTTGTTGACCTTTGTTTGACCTTGGACAATTTTCTTGTAATTTTATTTTGATGCATGGATACCATTATGTATTTCATTAATAAAATCCAATTAAATAATTCATTTTCAAACAATTTTAATTATTATTTTATTATTAAATATTCATTGCTGATTTTGGATTTATTTAGAGTCATAAATTTTCTCAACATCAATGGAACTTGGGTGTTGATAGGTCTCATGACCAAATCCACCAAGATGGTTGATTGATTTTGATGAAGTTAGACCGGATGAATTCATCTGACGCGTGGATGATTTTGTGACATATCCCCCTCTTCATCTTATCCCGTTCTTTTTTTCTTTTGTCCTGAATCGGAAAATGATCAATTGGTGGCATAAACTTTATGTTTTGCAAAAGCCCCAAAAGATTGTTTGTGCTTTAATTTTGGTTCAACACATGTGATACTTGTCGTGTAGTCGCTGTGATTTGTTAATCAAGCTTCTGATAAGTTTTTACAAACATTGTCCAATTGAAATTCTCAATCATCTTTAATCAAGTGTTGAGATCTCTGATTGTTCTAAATGGATGATATACTTGACAAAAAGCAATTGAAACTTGTTGTGTGATCGCTATGATTCTATCAAGCTTCTGGCAAGTCTTCCTGCGCAAGCTTCAAGATGATCAACCTGCTAACAACTAATTACTAACAATTAACTTTATTTTATCCTTTTGCTTTTCGCCTTTATTTTACGCCTTTATTTTAATGCCCTTTACTTTATGCATTTTAGTTTAGCATTTACATTTCATGTCATTTTTCATTTTCTCACTTGAGCATTTTATTTTCTTGTCATTTTGAATTTGCTCAATTGAGCTTTATTTTCCTTTTTGAAAACACTTAATAATCCAACTTAAACACTAAAAAACTTTTAATTGTTTCTTCTCAGACTTGGTTACTATCCCTATGCTCGGAGTTTGACTTTGGACCTAGGATTAGGACCTCGACCTTAGCTCGGAGACCCTGAGATCTTGTTGTTATTATGTCTGTGCTTCGGTTATTTTTCTGTATGCATGTTGTTCTGTTTGTACTAGTTTACGAGTGGATTTCCTCAAAATATAGTTGTTACTCTGCCCGTTTTTTTGAAGACATGAATTTCATCTGAGGCATTGGTTTATCTGAGGCTTGGTATTTTGGTCTGATTAATTGCTTGTGTGGTCATCCAAGTATGGGATACGGTATTGGCTTTTTGATGTCAAGTACTAGTTCTCCTACCTGGTTAGATATTTCTTTACTCTCACCATTTACTCTTTGTACATAGGTTAGCCTCTTCATCTCCTACCATATTCTTCAATTTTCAAAATCTCCTCTCATTTTCAAAGGATTCTTGTTTTCTAAACTCGAACCGCTTTCATAAAAAAACTAGGACTTAGTTTCGTGCCTTTTTCAAACTTCTTTTTCTTAATAAACTCTCAATCAATTTAACAATACCTTGACTATTTTTCATAAGACTAAAAGTCAACCAACCTCACTCAAACTTTGTGAGCCCTTTGTGGCTTTTCTCCTTAAAACCATTTTTCAAAATATTGGACTCTTGTCAATTCTTTGTAGTGATGTGAACCTCTATACTTCTACAGTATGTAATGAAGAGAGACGTTTTCCACTTGGTGTCGAGGATGCTTGTTGATGAAAATCCGAGCTTAAATTCTCCGCTTTGAGCTAACAAAACGCTCTTTTCTCATACTTGTGGGTAGTAGGCATGTTTACCACTCGGATACGACGATGATGTCTATTCTTCTTAAAATCAACCAACACACTAATTTTGGTCTCTTTTTACCTGAACTACATGGGTTTTGATTTCAACATTGCACATTGTTGCTATGTAGGCCTATAACTCTTTGGAAGTTCTATTAAATAAAAAATTGTAAAAAATACTTCTTTACTCGCCCCCACCATACAACTTATACAAATCTTTTTTAGCACATATACAAATTTTCTAAACGGTTCATGCGGAGTACCGTAGATGTTTAGGGTGCCTAATACCTTCCCTTTGCATAACTAACCCCTGTACATTGATCTCATTTTTTTAAGGATTTTATTCACTCTTTTTCCTAGTCCTTTGGATAAAATAAAAGCGCGGTGGCGGCTTCATTGTTATTTTTACGAGTTGAGTCAATTCAATGGCTTATTCTAAAAAAATTTGCCGCTACAGGTACATACCAAGACCATGCCTTTTTTTTAAAGTCATACTCTATGTGATACATATTGGTTACACCAATCCGATTGTTTTTCTAGATATGCCGAATAGTTTAGGGTTATATTTAATGGGTAAAAATAAGGTTTTTTTTATTTATAAATGAAAAAATGAAATAAAAATCATTGTTTAACCCTTCTCTTCTGTACTTTAATCTTTTGTTGTAATTTTAAATAATATAAATTCTTTATTATTTTTATAATTGTATTTAAAAATTTGTATTTATAATTGTATTTAAAAAAGTTATACTAGCGTACTCGAACTTTAGCTTTTCTAAAAATATTGTATTTCATATCAGAATTCATAACGGATAATGGGTAAGTACCCGTACCTTTGCAACATATAGTCTATAGGTTTTTGGATTTTTAATATTTTAAGGTCTCAAGTTTAATTTTCATTATATTAGGTGGTGTTCTTGATTGGCTAAAAGGCCCAATTGACCAAGACCCAATCCATCTTAAACTCAATATACTCACCCCCAAAATATAAAAATGGTTTTCACACTAGAAAACGATACACAATCTCTGTTTTTCAATTTCACTTTACTCATATTGAATCTTGAACTGACATGAGTGTTGGATGACTAACTATTTGAAAGGAGATTGGAGCCACCGTTTAAGTTCAACATCGGCAAACGACATTTATCCACCTCTCATTATTTCTAGTTTCTTCGTGAAACTGAAACATCCGTTTCTGGTTCCTAGAAGGAAAATTGGCATCATACATGAGGAAAAAAATTTGATTCCTGAATTTTCCTTGAAAATCATCATTGTTTCACAAACACCATCGAGCAAACTCAAAACTTCCAGATCTAGACTATTATAGTTCATATTCAGGTATCTGATTTACTAATTCAGAACCTCCTTAAGTTATCAAATCAAGAGGAAATCAACTTCAAATATTCACATTTTTCTTGAATTCACGTTCATTATCCATCTTCAGCATTTACGGTTTCATTATACCTCATAATTGGAAAGCGTTCGAGAACAAAGACAAAAAAATTTCAACCACCATTTTTTGTCCCATACAATTAAAATATAACTGTTAGAACATAGTTTGGTTCTACATCTCTTTGACAAGTTTTAATGATAACAAACACAATTGATGATATTCATGTTCTAACTTTGATTGATAAATATTTTGCATACAACATTTTTGCTTCCTAATATTTTAACGAAATATACAGATGAAGTTCTGATTCTGGAAGAAGAAGAAGTTATGATTCTGGAAGAAGAAGAAGTTATGATCAACAAAGAAGAATGACACACTAAGAGAACTCATAAGAAAGATACGCATGTGAAAGCAATCTTCAAGATTATCACGCTCTTTAGAAGAAGTTCTGCTTTGTTCAAGCCAAACTTCTGAAAGTACCATGCTGCATTACAAACTCTGATTTTTATATTTTGATTGCATTTCATACCTTAGTTCTGATGCGTTACAAGACTCAAATGGAAATATTCAAAGTAACGGCTGTTTGTAGACAAGATATGTATTTATGGAAAGGAGCACTTAATGCATTTATCAACATTCCTTTTGCATATTCTGGTGACTCCCAACGGCTCAAAGCTACGCCTATATAAGAAGTCTCATCATCAAGCTTTTGTTGCTGAATCCCACTCTCTCTAAAACAACTCTAAAGCTTTCATATCAATTCATTCAAAGTTGTTTTATAATCATTTGCGTCTAAATAGTATATACATCACAGTTGTGATACAACTTATAAGAAACATTGTTAACACATATTTTGCTGTAAATTGTTTGTACCTTGAGAAACCAAGTTGTTGTTAAATCTCAAGAAGACGTTGGCAGTTGTCATCGTGTTTGTAATCAAAGATTTGATTAGTGGATTAAGATCTCGTTGAGAAAGGAAAATCACCTTGACAGGTAGACTCGAGTAGTTTGAGTTCAAACGAACCAGGACACAAATATTTGTGTCTCATTGTTTTTAGTTTTTAAGAACTCAACTCAAACCCCCTTTTTTGTGTTTCTCAACCTTCAATAACTCTCTGATCTCCTCGAGAACTATGCAAAATAGTAAAGGAATAATCTCATCCATATCTAGGGTTTCACTGAGGCCTAAAGGCATGTACATAAAGACTAAGTCGAGAATTCATAGTTCATCTCCCGACCTAGCGTCGCCCTCACGTTTCCCTCCCTTCGGGACTCTTACCAAGGCGACGCCTTCAAGATATCATAAGTTTGTATTTAACACTAGACATCAATGTTGGAGTAAGCCCTAATAGCCAATCAATATTGGCTTAATATGCTTTTGTATCACTACCTTGATATGTATATTGTTGTTTGTCAATATATGTATACTTACCAGGCTTCGTATTTATTATGTTATTTGGGAATGACATAATAAAGTCCTTAGAATAATTAGTCTATTAATAATCTATTAAGTGTGACTTAATCGTGAGAACTCATTAAACATAAGGACATTATTCTTAAAGTATCCGTAGTCAAGCTTTACTGTTAAATAGGACAACAGTAATGCATAGAGACTATTATGTGAGTAGATTGATGACTGTATCTCATAAGTCATGGATATGATATATCAAGTCTTCACGTAGGTATAAATATTAGGAGTAATATTTATACTGGATTGGCCCACCATGAGAATATTACATAGTTTGTTATGTAAGTGTCATAAGTTATTCTCATAGTGATAGTGGTGTATACCACCCTTCGACCTGAAACCACTATGGACCCTAGATGTGGAGTCGAGTACTTTATTGCCAATCAAACGTTGTATGTAACAAGATGACCATAAAGATGGTTGATGGGTACTTTATAAATCTTCTTGAGGGACATGAGTGACCTAGATGGAATTTGCCCCTCCTATATATACGGGAGTAATATCTGTGGGCCCCTTGATAGAGTATGATTGTAAAATGCATGGTCGTGCTCAAATAAGTCAATATGAGATATTGGGCTTATTTGTTGTGATCAGAAATACTCGGGGATCAAGGAATAAAATATTGAACTATACGAGGGTGCTACATACTATGTCTTGTGTTCAATATAGATATAAGGGCAAAAGGGTAATTGTACACATGATCATTATCACAAAAAGATTATGTCAGATCACACGACATTCTCGTCACTTGGGTAACAGTGATGTGTTGCTAGATACCGCCCACTGTTTATAATATTAAATAGGTGATTTGATGTTATTGCCAACGTTACGAGAACCTACAGGGTCACACGCATAGAGTACTTATAGTGGAATGGATGGTTAAATTAAATATGATTTAATTTAATTATGTGTTAATTATTTAAATTGTTTAATATATATAGAATTTATTTGATTAAATATGATTTAATTAAATAAATGAGAGATGACAGTTGATTAAATTGAATATGACTTAATTTAATTATTATTTTATTTTATTTAATTAAATATAAATAATAAATTATTTAAATAGTTTAATTAATTAAGATGAGTTTATTTTTGAAAAAGCCCAAATTATGAGCATTAGGGTTTTAGAAGCTCTCTATAAATAGTGAAGCTCTTTTCCCTTGCTAAATTAATTGTCAATTCTCAAGAGAACAAGAAACGGCTAGCACCGCCTTCCACTTTGCACTCGCGTGGACTACGTAGAGACGCCGATATATTCCACCGTTTGTGATCAAAGATAAAACACGCTTCAAGAGGTAACTCTTGAATTCTTATTTTGATTCAATGAATTTGTGATTGATAATTTAATCAAGATCTGTTTTTCGGAATTATTCCTCTAAGAGGATAAAAAAAAGTTAAAAAAAACCCTCTTAAAATTCCAACAATCAAACCAACACCAAGGTGAATTATGGAGGTGCAATGGGATTTCTACGTGATACACAAGGATCTCCTTCGACCGTATTGGGGAGCAGAGGTCCACTCAGATTTTTTGAAGATCGATATCTTAGATCTCAATTGCTTGGAAATCATTCAATAACAACAACCAATCATCACTCTACATCACCGATCCAAAGGAAACACTAGACAAACTTATTAAGGAACACCGTGCATATCTGACCATGCTTCTAAATCTAAGGAAAGTCGACTGATAAACCAGGGTCACCAGCGGCAGACCCCAGATCTGATTTAGGTATATATCCATTTCGGAGGTGGAAATATATTAGGGAATATTAACCCTGGAAATTGAGAAGTACCTCGTTGAATTAAGTCGGCTATCCAACATAGGTCGGTAGACAAATACAAGACAAGACACCTCTGTATACCACCTAACGAAATAGACACGTTGGGGCGTGAAGAACACTTAACACGACAATCAAGGAGGAAGACAATGACTAAAGATCCTGGACCCCGTCCAGTCATATATCTTTGTTCCTATGCAGTGTGATTCTTTGTCTCTTTTTGCTAGAACATCCGGCAGAAGAATAAAAATGAAGTATATGTATACGTTTTAGATACTGATTCAACACACTTCTGCGATTCTGATACGACTTAAGTGTGTTTTAAGCTCGTTTTGTTAATAATATGAACCTAACACATTTGATGCGACTTAAAACATTTTATGCCCTAATGTGTATCTAATACAAACTCAACGCATATATGAAATCCTGATACGGTTTAAGCATATTCCATGTCCAACTGCCTATCTGATATATAGTTAACGCAGTTGTTTTTAATCTGATACGACTCAAACGCATACCTTGCATCCGAGTCCTAATAAATGCATTTATGCATAGATGAAAGACCCCCCTCGAATCTAACAAATCCCAAGGCATGGGTGGTAGAGCATGGAAATATCGTAATATATGGATGATAATACTTAATTTTAGAAGAAATACCGTTATGATTCATGTGTCTATTTCTTGAGGAAGATATATGATAACTTAATTAAGGCCAATATGCACAAAATGAGATAATGCAATATTTTAATATTTATAATTTGAATATTAGTAATAACTCACATTTAAGTGGTCCATAAATTTTGAAATTTTAGATTTTTTAAGGGTCTCGTGTTTAAAGGTCATTATATTGGGTGGTAATGACTTTTTAATGCATATATTAGATGGTAAAAATTCATTTATTTTATTTGGGCCAATAATAAATATATAATTTATTGAGTAACTAAACATATTGCTTAAGAAACTATCATTAAGTTTGTTTACCACATTATGTACATACTTAATAAAACATTGTAATACGTGTCTATTTCTTAAGCAAAGTATATGATAATTCAATTTAGACCAATAATTAGATCCTATAGAACAAGTGAAAGAATATAATCTATTATCTTATTATCTTACTGTTATTAATCAATTGGCCAAAGAGATAAAATTGTCCTTTGAAAAAAAAAATCAAATTAAAAAAAGCGACTTTTCACTAACCATGCATAAAGTGTTTCACTTTTATTGGTCTAAATAAAAATATTTTTTTTTCCTTCAACTCAACCTTAAACACCTTCTCTTTCTCATAACATTATATTTTCATAATTATTTTATAATTAAATAATTCATTTCAAATTTTCATACATATGCTTAAATTAAATCTATATCATGTTATTATTTATTCACGGGTCACTATCAACACTATTTTTTTAATCATATCTTTATTTTTAAATATTATTTTTTTCTCCATCTCACAATTCTTTTTTTTCTTTCTTTTGTGTGATTATTTTAAAAAATTAAATCTATATGATTATTGTTTATTTTATAAATCTACTATCTTACTATCTTACTATTACTAATCAATTGATCAAAGAGACCAAATTGCCCTTTGAAAAAAAACTCTTCCAAAAAAAAAAAAAAGACTTTTCAGTAATTAACAAAATAGCATTCAACTTTTTTAACTTTTCACTAACCATGCACCAAATGTTTCATTTTTATTGATCTAAATAAAATTACATTTTCCCCTTCAACCCAACCTTAAACACCATCTCTTATAACATTATATTCCTACAATTATTTTTATAATTAAATAACTCATTTCAAATTTACATACATATATTTAAATTAAATCTATATCATGTTATTATTTATTCACGGATCACTATCTAACACTATTTTTTTAATTATGTCTTTATTTTTAAATATTATTTTTTTCTCCATCTCAAAATTCTTTTTTTCTTCCTTTTGTATGATTTAAAAAAAATTAAATCTATATGATTATTGTTTATTTTATAAATAAGTAAATCATTTCAAATTTTATATTTATATCAATAACTTTACATTTATATTTGCAACAAATTTTTTTTATAATTACTTAATATTTTATATTTATGTATTTTCTTATATATGATTATTTACTATATTTAAGTTTCTATAATTATTATGTATTTTAAATTTAATTATATTATATTCATTATGTCTAAATATATTTAATTATATTTATGTCTTTTCTTATATGATTAAATTCATAGTAATTTACATTTTAATTATGCAAATGTTTATAGTTTTTTATTTATATTATTTATATTATTTAAAAAATACTACATTAGAAGAAAAAAATCACACGTGCGAAGCACTAGTCTCTATCTAGTATTATAATATTTATAAGTTGATTATTAGTAACAACCCTAATTTAAGTGGTCCATAGATCTTGAGGATTTTTAGTTTTTAAAGGTCGATATTTTAATTGTCATTATATTGGATGGTAAAAAATCATTTATTTTATTTGAACCAAAAACTAATATAGGATTTAATCATTAAGATTAATTACCACATTACATATATACATTACATATAAACATGTCGCAAACATGCATGATAGTACTCACTTTTAGAAGAAGTATCATTGTGATTCATGTGTCTATTTCTTAATAAAGGTTTATGATGAGTCACTTTAGGCCAATAATTTGATCCTACGTCAAAGTGGGAGAATGTAATGTCATAATATTTATAAAGTGGTTATTAGTAATAACCCGCATTTAAGTAATAACCCGCATTTAGTTATTAATAATAACTCGCATTTAACTGGTCCATAAATTTTGAAATTTTAGGTTTTTAAAGAGTCTCTTATTTAATGGTCATTATATTGAGTGGTAATGACTTTTAAAGAATACATTAGGTGGTAAAAATTCATTTATTTTATTTGGACCAATAATAAATATATGGTTTATTGAGCAACTAAACTAAACACTTAAGAAACTATTAAGTTTAATTACCACATTATATATATGATTAATAAATTAAATATTGTAATACATGAGTGGTAATTTTAACGTTTAGAAGAACCATATCTATGATTCACGTGTCTATTTCTTAAGCAAAGATATGATAATTCAATTTAGACCAATAATTAGATCGTATAGACCAGTGGAAGAATATAATATGATGATATTTATAAGTTGATTATTAATAATAATCGTCATTTAAGTGGTCCATATATCTTGAGGTTTTTTATTTTTTAAAGGTCTATAGTTTAATAAGTCGCCTATATTGCCTCTCTTCTTCCTCCAACCATGTTTTTTTTCTTCTTTATACACTAAAGAGGGGGTGATTTTAGGGTTAAATTTGATCCTAAATCACCCCCTCTGAATTCTTTTTCCTTTCCTTTTCATTCAAATAAGTGATTTCACATATAAGAGGGGGGTGATCTTAGTGCGGCGTTGTGTGATTTTGTCGTCTTAGTGTGGTGTTATGTTGGTGGTTGTTTTATTGCAGCATTATTTTGTTTTCCCGTCTTGGTGCAGTGTTTGTTCGGTTCAGATTTGATAGATTCGTTGCATATTCAACCAATGATCTTGACGTCATCAACCAAATGAAACACTAGACGAACTTGTTAAGGAACACCGTCCACATCCAACCATACTTATAAATCTAATGAAAATTGACTGAGAAACCATACAAGACACCGTCCATACTTATAAATCTAAGTAACATCCCAAATCTGATTTAGGTAGATATCCACTCCGGAGGTGGAAATATATTGGGGAATCTTAATCCTGGAAATTGAGAAGTGTCTCGTCGAATAAATTCAACTATCCAACATAAGTCGATATATATATATATATATATATATATATATATATATATATATATATATATATATATATATATATATATATATATATATATATATATATATATATATATATATGACCCAACCAAAGAGACATGTTGGAGCTTGAAGAACACTTAACCCGATAATCCAGAAGGAAGGTAATGACTAAAGATCATGAATCCCGTCCAACCATATATTTTTGTTCCTCTGCAGTGTGCTTCTTTGTTTCTTTTTGCTAGAATGTAAGGGACAAAAGAACAAAAATGAAGGGTATGTATATGTTTTAGATACGAATTCTACACACTTATGTGATTCTGATACAACTTAAGTGTATGTCTAGCTTCTTTTGTTTATGATATGAACCTAACACATTTGATACGAATTAAATCATTTTATGCCCTAATGTGTATCTGATACAGTCTTGTAGGGGCAAAAAATTTCGAGACTAAGCCATTGATTGACGCAACTCGTAAAAATAACAATGAAGTCGCCACCGCACTTTTATTTTATCCAAAGGACTAGGAAAATAGTGAATATAATCCTAAAGAAATAGAGATCAAGGTATGAGGGTTAGTTATGCAAAGGGAATATATTAGGCACCCTAAACATATACAGTACTCCGCAGGAACCTCTTTTAAAATTTGTGTATATGCCTGAAAATATGTACAAAATAGATGGTGGAGATGAAAAAAGAAGTATTTTTTATAATTTTTGATTTGATAGAACTTCCAATGAGTTCTATGCCTACATACCAACAATGTGCAATGTTGAAATCAAAACCCATGTAGTTTGGATAAAAAAGACCGAAATTAGTGTGTTGGTTAATTTTAACATGAATAGACATCATTGTCATATCCGAGTGGTAAATATACTTACTACTCATAATTATGAGAAAGGATCATTTCATCAACTCAAAGTGGAGGATAGAGCTCAAATTTTCATCAACAAGCATCACTCAATACCAAGTGGAAAATGTATCACTTCACTATATATCTTAGAAGTATATTAGTTTGCATCACTGTAAAGAATCGGTAAGAGTCTAAGCTTTTAAGAAAATGGTTTTAAAGAGAAAAGCCAAAAAATGGCTCAAAAAGTTTGAATGGGGTTAATTGACTTTTAGTCTTAAGAAAGATGTTAAAATATTTTTAAATTGGTTAATGTTTTATTATAAAAAAGGATTTTTGAAAATGAATGGACCTAAGCCCAAGTTTATTGTGAAAGCGGTTCGAGTTAGAAAACAAGAAGCTTTTTGAAAAGATTGGAGAAGATTTTGAAAATTAAAGAAGATGGGAGGAGATGAAGGGGCTAACCTATGTACAAAAATTAAAAGGTGAGGGTAAATAAAGATCTAAGCGAATGAGGAAATAGTACTTGACATCAAGAAGCCAATACAATATTCCCCTCCTTTGGATTCACAAAAGCCAAACCAACAAGTAAACAGTTTAGAGGAAATCTACTCATAGACGAGTATAAATAGAATAACTTCCACACAAAAAAATAACAACCTGAGAACAGACAGAATAAAAATAAGAATCACAGAGTCTTCGAGCTAAGGTTAAAGTCTTAATCCTAAGTCCAAGAATCAATCTTTGAGCATAGGAAAAGTAACCAACTCCAATTTAACATTTTTTAAAGTTTTATTAATGAATCAAACAAAAATAAAGTAAACGGTCCAAGTGGACAAAAGAAAAATAGCGAAAACATAAACATGATAATGAATACGGAAATTAAAATAAAAGCGATAAATAAAGCATAAAAATAAAGCGGAATTTAAAAATGTTAGTTTTTTGCGATTAATTGTTAGATAGTTTTATATGAATGATCCATAATGATTTGGACGTTGAGCCTAACTTAAATATTCAGCAACAAAATAAAATCAACAATAAGGAAAACATGTGTTATCCCCCTGAGTGCTACGTATTAGAGCGACAACACCGACTCGAACTATTAAAGGTAGACAATCTTCACTCTGGATTACCTGCACGTTACCCACGTAGAGGCAACATCACAATAGAAGGGGTGAGGTATCTAACAATCTAATAAATCGTATGATAAATAATATATATTAGAATCAGATAATGTAAATGACCACTTCGCAATTTATCCACACAAACAAACAATTTTACAATTCATTCAATAATCACAATGACTCAAAATACAACATGAGATGCAACAACTTATTCAAATGCACATGCATGTGGTACCAATGGATCAGAACTCCCAATGTAAAAATCTACCAATATCTGAGGCATCAACAAGGGATAAGTCTTCATCATCAATTTGTTGCCAATCCAAGCCATCATAAACAGAGCAAAGCTCCCAACGCAATATTTTTGCCAATCCAGGCCAACGTAATTATGCAATGTATGCGAAAACATAATGCAACTCAACAACAACAAAAACGAAATCATCAAATCAACATTATCTTCATCATAATTCTAACACTGGCTATAAGCCTTCAACGTAATAACAATTCAACAACGTCATTCAATGTTGGCACGAGGCCTACAACATGGTTCATCAATTCAACACAAGAAAACACAACCAATTCATCATAATCTGCAACTTCGCAATTTATTAACAACATCAATACCAACTAATAACAACACCAATTGCTAAACAAATTAACTTTGACGATTTTACGCCTAAAACAATTTATTTACAACTACTGATATTTAATTATTAAGCATTCCTACTAAATCAATTAATTTAATCACTACTTAATTTTTTGTTAAAATATCTTCTGTTGCTAAAATACCTGTTATATTACATTCTAATATTTTTCTGTCACTGTAATAATTTTCTGTAATTAACAATGTCTGCTACCAACATGTATCATGTATACTGTTCTAAATTTCCTTCTAATTTTTCATGATAATTAACTACTTAAAATATGCTACCTATGCCTAATTAATTTTGTACCAATTAATTATGAACTAACAGCAGAGCAAACAAATAACCAACTGAAGTAAGGTTAAGAGGAATTAAGAAAAGGAATTCTCCAGCTACATAGGTGTGTTGCACGACACACCCTTCCCTTGCCTATATTGGTGCCGATCGGCACCCTTCACTTGTACATCATGTCGTTTGACATGCAGCCTCCCACCAAGTGTGTCGTTCGACACACTCCCCTTACCTTGGCGTGTCGTTCGGTACCTTTATTCTTCCAGGTGTCGTAATTTTCCTGCTTCTATTATTATTCCTTCTATACTTCCTATTCGATCTCTCAACGAACAACAATTTTCCACACACAAAATATATCGACCATTACAGTTATAATTTTTAATGACAACATCAATTATGCAGACAATTCATGATCAATTTCGACACAGTAACATCAAACAATTTCTCACCAAACAGAACAACCGCAAATGCATAGTAATTTTTCCACTACCCTAATTCCCACATACTACTCATCATACAACCCATTAGAAAGTCAGAACCTCACCCTTACCTTGGATTGAAGGTCGCTCTACGAAGTTCCGGTCGAATTTTCGCTTTGTCTTTCGGTCTACAATTCTCTCACGGTGGTATTTTTCTCCAAAACCCTATTCCTCTTCTTTCTTTCTCACGTACAACTTTTTCCCAAAAAAATACTAACTAACACTTATTCTTCTTCTTTCTTTATACTATTTCTTAAATAACTACTATATTATTAATCTTATTATTTTAAATAAATCTAATAATAAAACTTAGTACTCTTACTCCCACTTTACCACATACTACCACCAGCACAAGCCCAACAATTATTCTAATAATATTATAATTATTATTATTATTCTCAAAAACAACAAATACTATTATTAGTATTAATTCAACCGACTATTCAACAATTTAACAACTAAATCAACTAACAACTCGACAACTTAAATTAGAAATAATTCGAAAATATTTAATTAACTAATTAATTAAATAATCGGGCGTTACAAATTCATCTGGTCTAACTTCATCAAAATCAATATACCATCTTGGTGAATATAGTCTTGAGACCTATCAACACTCAATTTTCATTGATGTCGATGAAATTTATGTCCCAAAATAAATCCAACCAAGAAACAATTATTAAATAATTAAAGAAATAAAATAATCATTAAAAATGATTTTAAAAATGATTATTCAATTACATTTTTATTGATGAAATACATAATGGTATCCATACATCAAAATAAAAATCCAAGAAAATTATCTAAGGTCAAACAAAGGTCAACAAGGGTTGACAAAAATTTTCAGAAATTTCAAAAGTCAAAAACTATTTTTTAAAATAAAATAAAATAGTAAAATAAACCAAACAATTGGAAAAAATAGTAAAGTCAGAAATAAAAATAAAATGAAGTCACAAATATTTGTCAACAGACAATTGGATCCTTTTCTAATATTTTTAGAATTAAAAACTGTTAAAAAGTATTTTTAAACAATTAAACAATTCAAATAAAAGAGAAAAATTATAAAAAAAATACAAAATCTGAAAAATAAAATTATAAAAAAAATAAAAAATATTCATAAAATAATATTTGAAAATATTTTTGTGAATTTTTCATAATTTTAAGGTAATAAATGATTTTTTATGAATTTTTGAAGTTTAAAACAATTAAATATAAAATCAAAAAATAAAATAAAAACTAAAAAAATATGGACCATTAGACCATTGTCAAACCGCGTTAGTAAGTTGATCTGAAGGATCATACGCCCTGTGCTTGATATGGACCTTCTTGATTTTCATACCGGATCAGGTTTTAAAATTAATATAAAACGAAAAAATGTGGACCATCAGATATTGTCAAAACGCGTTAGTAATCACATCCAAAGGACATGGCGCGCTGAAAAAAGCATGCTCTCATTGGTTGATGATGATATGCTGGTCATCTTCAACCTCTGTCCAAGCTCAATTTGTAGGTTTTGCAAACGGAAAAATTAGAGCTCGAGGCCGGTGATATTCGATTCGTCTCTTCGAGACGAAGAAAATTGTACCCTCGCGAAAAATTTCTATAAACCATAGCTTAGTCGTTTTGGAAAAAACCGGAAGAAAATTTGAAAAGGGATTTGAAAATTCATGAGAAAGACTCACTTCCAATTAAAAACGAACAATGCTATAAGTATCAGAGTGATAAGAACTACATCGTAGCAACAAAGTTGGGACGAATTGATGGAGAAATCTACCTGTTAGAACTCAAGTATGAAGCTCTAAAATTGGACTTATGGAGCTCGAGTCAGGCCGCGATTTCTTATGCTATGAGTGTGTTTAGCTTCAGGGAAGTTCAAGGATGAAGAATGAGCAAATAAATTGGCTTAAAGAGTGAAGAAAAAGTGAATTCAAAAACTCAGAAATGTGAGCTATGGCGAGAGTTTGGCAGGGTATTTCTGGCTATCAGAGCTTGCGAAAATGAGTGAGGGATAATTCTCTCTTTATAGCAAAGTGAATGGTGATGAGCATTGGAAGAAATAGTTAGTTTTGGGTGAATTCGTACTAGATCATGTGCACGAGTGAAGTGTGACTTGTTTGGCATCAAAACACGACAGAAACTTGCATTTCAATGTGCTAATTACTTTTGGAAGGTTTCTAAACATGATTAGAAGCAAAAACATGCAAAAACTTTGTGTTTAGAGGCCAAACTAATTCATTCTAAATCTGACTTCAAGCAAAAATTCAGTTTCAAGAGGGCAACTTCACAACCATGGTGTTAACAACGTAGGGCACTGTATGGTGTAATGCTTGAAGCATTTGAAAGATATCATAACACTCTTTATAATTGTTCGCGTTAAAAAGTGACGCGCGAGGGAATCGAATCTGAATTCGGATTCTCTAGCTCGAAACGATTTACTCTTTTGCTTTTTTTATAAAGATGCCGCGAGCATCAAGCTTTATTTTTTCCATCACAAGAAAAATGATTATGTAAAAGGGGAAAGCTGCAATGCCCTCAATTGATATGATATGCATTACGACTAGCACGAACTAGACGCAACACATTGGGGAGATTCCGGGCAAGAGGGTTTGTTATATAAAGGGAATAGATGTGGCACCCTAAATATATATAGTTATCTATAGCTTTATATATGAATATGTTTGATATGTTTGTGTGTTTTAAATTGCTATTTCTATTGTTGGGAAAGTTTCTCCTTTGGATTTTAAGAAAGGAAGATTATGTGGGATCCTAGGTTTTGTTATTATTGTGCTCGCAAAGATCATTGGGATCTTCTGCATACATATCCCTTAATGGGAATCAGAGCATTTGTAGCTCGGATCTAAAGCGATTTATGATTTTGTTTGGTTTGAGGGAGAAATAAATTTGCTCGCCAAGGATGAGACCTTGTGCCTACGTATTCTCAAAGGGATGTTGAGAAAGTCAGAGCAATCGTAGTTCCCACTTATGCTAGTGGAAGCAACGAGATGTTATTAAGAGACAAAGACAAATGTCATCTTAACGAAAAATGTATCTAATCTATTTCATCACATACATTTTGAAATGGATTGATTAAATCTTTCGTCATAAGTTATAGGTGTTTTGCTTGAGTGTACAAGCGTTACCACTTACGAGTTAAGAAAGATGTTTGAAAAATGATTGAATCTTTTAATTGTAAGCATTGGGTGTTTTGCTTGAGTGTACAAGCGTTACCACTTACGATTAAGAGATGTTTTTGTTTGAAAAGAGTGTGAAAAGTTTTTTGATTGTATGTGATGTGATAGATGAGATACTTCTTCCATAGAGATGATAAACGTCTAAATCTCTAGGAGAAATTGATTGGATTAGGGGGATGCTTTTAAGAAGCCTGTGGGTCCTTGTATTGTAAGCCCAAGAGGAGGCATATCCGAGGGTCATCGAGGGTCCTTGTATTGTTAGCCCAAGAGAAGGCGTTCCGAGGGTCATCGAGGGTCCTTGTATGAAGCTCAAGAGGAAGCTATAGGGTACGACTGGCTTTGGCTTTAAGAGTGGTTTCACAGGGAAACCATCCTCTTAGGATTTTAAGAGTGATTTCACCGAGAAATCATCCTCTCAGGGTTCTATCCTAGCGCGGGTGATTCTTCGTATTGGAAGCCCAATAGGAGGCTGTTAAGAGATTTCCTAGTCTCTTTCTTATTTGATGCCCAAGAGAAGGCTAAACTCAACGAGGAGTTCTTTTGAACGAAGCCCAAGAGGAGGCTAACTCAGCAGGGGAGTGTTATCTTATATGAAGCCTAAGCGGAGGCTAAACTCAGTAAATGAGTTTTCTTATATGAACCCTAAAAGGAGGCTAACTCAGATGAATGAGTTATCTTATACGAAGCCTAAGCGGAGGCTAAAGGGAACCTAGTTGTTAGACTACTTGTTATGTTATAACTGAATAGTTACAAGTGTGTGATGTGTATTCACAGGAGTTTATGAAGGAAATATAAACAAGTGTATAAAACGAGCGTTCAAAGCAAGTGTAACTTGATTATTTACAAGTTTGAATGTGTACAAGGAAATGAATATGTACACGAAAAAGTGATAATGTACAAGGAAATGAATATGTACATAGGAAGGTTGAGACTTACACCGTAAGGGAGACCCATTGATTTAAGAGGAGTTTCATCGGGAATAATTCTTCTCTTAATACCAATGGAATTGGTGTATAAACAAGCGAATGAAAACAAACGAAAGAAGTTTATTTATGCTTGAATATTTACAAAGATGATTGTATATGTACAAGGAAAATTGAATATGTACATAAAAGGATTGGGACTTACACTGTGAGGGAGGCCCATGATCAATAAAGAAATTCGAGGAAAAAAACTGGTCCGGTTTTATCTTCAAATCAGATCGCCATGGAAAAAAGGTGTGTAAGTTGGTTGAAATCTTTTGAAAAGGTTTTGAAAATGATTTTGAAAAGTGAAGTATATTCACAAGAAGTTTTGAAAAGATGAAAGTTTTGAAAGTTCGAAAGAAAACATCTTTGAAAAGTATTAAGAATACTTAAAATGTTTCATTTTTGACTTAATAAAAATATAATCAAAAGAAAATATTTTTGGATTTTTTTGACATAATCATAAAATAGGTATATTAAATGACAAGTGTACAAAAAATCATCTCAAAATGAGAAGTTTCGATTGTTTTTTGAAAATGTTGAAGTTTGATAGAAAAGGTGAAGAAAACAAGTGATAAAAATTTGGTTTTGGTCCTAAGGAGGCTTGAACCCATGACCTTTGACTTAGAATTGAAAAGCTTACCACTGAGCCAAGTGTTTATCTTGTTATTTACACGCTTCCAATTAATTATATTTAAAATCAAGTCTTTGAAATGTTTAAAAACAAGTGAAAATGAAGTTTGGAAAAATAAAAAGGTCCCAGGGGGATTCAAACCCTGGGCCTTATGGCATGGCAAGGAAACATGAAAAGCGTGCTGGCAATTGTGGGGCAGTAATACATCCGTTGATTAATATTAAACCACAAATATATATTTTAAATCCAAAGTCAGAAATTGAATTTTTGAACTTCTTCTTCCTCTTTACTGTAACTGCGCAAAAAACTCCATATCCATGGGAATTTCGAATTTCTTCAAATCTTGATCAATTTTAAAAGTGTAAAATGCTATTTCATCTAGATTTTTGCCACGATTATGAATATGTGTTTTGTTTTTATTATTAATCAAAGATTATCACGAATTTTAACAATCCCAATTTGAACCCTAACTAAAAGAATTGTTAATTCTTGAAACTCAGTTGTTTTTAGTTCCAATTAACAACCCAGATAGCTTAAGTGATTGAATGTCTATATTTTGCTTTTCAATTTTAAAGCTAAAAGTGAATGAATTGAGGATTCAAAGTTTGAAAAACTAACCTCTTGGTATGAAAAACCAGTTCGAGTTCTACAACTTCCAGGTGCAAAGTAAGGATTGCTTTAGCTTCCTTGAACCTCCCTGAATGTGTTCCTACCCTTAGTTTGTCTTGAAGATGGCTAGAACTCTCTGACCAAGTCAACTTGAAGCCACTTAAATTGAGTTTTGATTTCGGGTTTAGAGTTGTTACAGGTCAGTGATGATGATCTGGATTACTTCTATGAAGTATATGGAAGGTGTTTGAAGTGATAAATCAAAGTTAGCACGAGCAAATTAAGAGATGGCAAGTTAAGACATCGTTTTGCAAGTTTTGATTTTTTGATTATGTTTATGAGTTTGATCACTTCTTGTGTTGCTTTTAAGTTTTTAGACAAGTTCTATTTAGTGTTTAGAACATGTTAGACACCTAGTTTCTCTCAGATTTTGCAAGATTTGCAAATTGCAAAAATCCCTCACTTTGAACTATGAAACTTGAAACTTAAGCAAGAAAGAAGGAAAGCTTAATTTGGATAGCTTTGGTGTAGTTTGAAAATGAGGAAATGACCTCTATTTATAGGCCAAGAATTCTGAATGACAAGGCAAGGTTATAATTGAGAGAGCTTGCAACTTGGCTTAAGTGGTAAGAAGGAATCTTTTGCATTTAATGCAAAAGTTACTTTCTTAACCATGGTTAATTTTTTTCTTCTTGATCCAATCCTCTCTCAATCATTCAAAACTGATATTTATCAGTTATAATCTGCCTCTAAGTGATGACAAGGCTTCTAGAAGGAGAAGTTGCAAAAAATGACTTGTAATTTTGAAGCATGAACTTGAAATCCATGGTTTTGGAGCTCTATGTTTCAAAATCAAAAGTATAGCTAGACAAAGTGTTTTTGCAAGTTCTTGGACATTTTGGAAAGCTTGTAACAAGGGCTACAACTTTCTTGTTTTGAGTTTTTTCTGAATCCAAATGGATTTAGGTGAAAAATGTCCATGAAAGTGATGAAAAATCATGTTTCTTAACCCTTCAAAAAATTTCTAAGTGTTACAAATTTTTCAAATCTTGACTTTTTGTTGACTTTTTCACATTTCTTGATTTTTTATGATCATGATGGATCATTTGAAATGTTTTCATGATTGAAAAATTTTGGTCTTGAAAAAGTTGACCAAAAGTCAAAGTTTGACTTTTCTGAGCAGATGAATTTTTATCAGACGATTCAGAATTTGTCTGATGAAGAAACATGGATTTTTGTGATGTTTTGAATCAAGAAATTAGGTCAAGATGTTGCATTGAAGATGTTAAGATCAATCTCCAAGCAAATAGGCCATTTATTGAGCAAAAAGTCAATGATTCACTATCCTCGATAAAAACCCTAATTGGTCGATTCATGATAGATCGTGAGAAAAAGTTGGGAATCTGAAGATCAAATGTTGACGATTGATTAAGATAGGTCAATTGAGGTTATTGGAAACTCAAACCCTAATTGATCACATCTTGAACAGATGAAATTTTGCAGAAACCCTGATTTTGACTTTTAGAAACCACACACGATCTATTCTATTCTGAAACTGTTAGTGGTGCAGTGATGCATATGTGAGGTGGTATATTAGGTCAAAAATTGGGTTCTTGAGTTCTTGAGTTATCTTCCAAAAATTGGGTTCTTGTGAAGTTGATGAAAATCCATGAAATGACCTATAATCTTTTGAGTTCTTGAGTTATCTTCCAAAATTTTTAAAGCTTTGCACCACAAATGAGGATAAATTTCACATACTTAATATCATTATGAAAAAAGAATGGATTCAAGATGATAAAATATGGTTAAGTTATGATCCTTTGAAGTTGATAATCAAGAAATGGAGAAGTTCATAGATGACCTATAATCTTTTGACCTCTCTAGTGATTTTCCAAGCATTTTAAAGTCTTGATAATTCAACTAAGTTATATTTAACATCCTCATATATATTGTGAAAAAATAATGAGCTCAATGAGATAAAAGGTGACCAAGTTATGATCTTTTGAAGTTACACAAGAAAGATGAAGGACCAATCTAGAGAACTTGCAATCCTTAACCCTCAAAGCATCTTTTAATAAAAAATCATTCTTGAACCAATGAAGAGACTTGTTAAAGACCATTTTAAGAGACTTTTGGATTTGGAATCAATCAATAATATCAAACAACAACCAAGATATGGTCCTCAGTAGTCCAAAACCCTAGCTCAAGGAGCATTGGCCATGACATGGAAACTTCTTCAACTTTTGGTGATCTCTCTTGCACATGGAGTTTTTTCACATGAGGATAGAATGTTGTATATGATAATAATAAACCATATCAAATATAACCACTCCAAAACATTGAGAGTTGAGGAAGTTATGCACATGTGATTATAGACTCAATGACTTGCCCAAATTAGGTAAACACACTTGAATCAACTTTGCATCTTTTGAACTTCTTTTTCAAGATAAGACATGATGAGCTTCATTAGACCTCCCAATGATGGAGATATACAACATGATAATTCTTAACTCCTCCATGAGGATTGGTAGAGAAGGCATGGAAATAAACATATGAACCTATGAACTTCTTGAAGAAAAACTTTTGTATCATCATCTTACAACACAATGTCCAAAGAGTAAATAGTGTACATGTCTTATTGTTAGAAAAATATCAATCAAATAGTGTACATGTCTCTCTCTCTCTCTCTCTCTCTCTCTCCTATCTTTGATCACTATAAGAGAAAACTCAAAGATAGGGGAGAGAGAGAGAGAGAGAGAGAGAGAGAGAGTCAACCCTAGTTTGTTATCTTGGTGCAATGTGATGGTATGATATGATAAAGGATCTTAGGGGTAAAATTGGGGTACAACAGTTGCCCTTATTTAAGTGTCTTCTATCCGGAGATACAAGGGTTAAAAACTAGTTTTGACGTGATTGAAGATACTTAAATATAAAATAAACCCTATTTTTGGCCCTAAGAAGCTATGCAATGCTTAATGATTATGCATATAACAAAGTGAGCTCTACAGGGGAAAAGAAAAATTCAACTCTACTGGGAAGAGACCCAAAAAGGATACAAAACAACAAACAACTCAGGAAATAAGGAAAAGGGGGGAATGATAGCAATGACCCATAGATAACAGAGAACTACCTCCTCATATAGGAGCTAGCAAAAACAAGAGAATCGGAGTTACGGTTCAAAAGTTATGATCGTTACAAAAATCTGTCAAAAATTGGACTTCCTTCAGGACTGCTCGAATCGACCCTTGCGTCGAACGCTTGTTGGCACTTTGCATCGACCGCTCCCTTGTTTGCATCGACCGCTCCCCTGCTTGTTATTTGCGTAGACGCCTTCCCTGTTTGCGTCGACCCAAACTACTCGTATGCTTAATTTTACTGCACTTTTACTCCTGCGATTTTCAGCGGATGAAGGTCTTCCAGAACTCCGAATTCGATTCTCTAAAAAGTTCCAGTTTCAGAATTTGAAATACTATGATTCTATAACATTATCAATAGCCTATAAAATTATTTAAAATTCCTAACATCATATATTCACCAAGGGTTCACTCATTCATTCATTAAACACATGGTTTTTCATCAATTTCATCAATCTTCATCCAAGATAATCAAACAAACACAATCCTACAATTATCTAAACCTTAGATCGATTATAATAACAATGATAAACACTCGTTGTCTTAGATTCCTAGCTCTTGATCTTTCTCTTTGCAATTTGTACGATGATTCCCAAATTCCTCGTGCCCTAGCCTCTTCTTTCACCGCTTCTTCCAAAAACACGGTCGTACAAAATGATAACCTTTTCCTTGTTTTCTCTTTTTACCCTTAGGACCCCTAATATTCCATTCCATTATTATCCTTATTAATTCCACACAACATTACCATTCAGCACTTCTTGTTTCTACACCATATTTTCTTTATTTTATTAATAATAGTAATTCTAAATATTATTATTAAATCTAATTAATCCCAAATAATTATTTAAATTCTAAATAATTATAAACTAATCAAATACTCCTCATATATTTCTTATTCCAACACTACCCCACAACATTGTATGCCCGACACACCTTAACGCATCGCATAAATCAGAATAATTCATATATTGGTCAATGGTCACTAATATTCACACAAAATCAATTAAATAACCAATTAAATAATTAATTCTAATTTTGGGGTGTTACAAATCTCCCCCACTTAAATAATTTTTGTCCTCGAAAATTTACTTGATGTATATTACTCTTTATACGACTCTCGCTTCCTTCACTCTAACTCCCGCATCATATTTTGGTAACATTTCGAATACCACTAATCAACATTCCACATTGTTAACCATAATAATCACACAAGATGCAATGCTACCAAGTTATGAACGCATAGGTTCATTTCACTCCCTATCCCATTATTACAGGGTCTCGTTCCCTCTTGAACATGAGTTACTCGAACTCGAAACCCCGACAATGAGGCGACAACATAATATAAGAACGTAGAGTCCCACGACAAGAACATTGTCTCTATCATTTCATCACATAACAATATCGTCATAAGAAGCTATATATAACCATAATACCGACATCTCTGACACACAACATTAGTACAACAATGCTACAATTTATCAATTGAACATGTAACCCGATACATCTATGGATATGGTAGTGTCTCGATTAATATATAGACCATTCACTTATCACTTCCATTCTAGATTGTCCAATGGTTTTCCTCATTCATGTAGGCTTGTGATGTTTAACCCTTAACTCATAACGCGTCACACCCGCATAACGAACCGCACCACATCACGATTAAGCTGCACTACTCTGATTATCTACCATAAAGTCATTGTCCTTATTTTGATTTCCATCAACCATCATATCCACCAGAAAATCATTGTTCGCTTTTGATAACCTCAAATTTCCACTCTGCAGCATTAGCTAGCATAGGTCATTTGCCTCTTGATTCTTTAATTTGGGGATATGTTTAATATCCACATATTCGAATTTTTTAAGTAATCTATTGGCAATAACAAAGTACATGATCAAATTTTTATTTATTCATTTGTATTCTTTTGTTATTTGTTTGATCATTAGTTCAAAATCTCCTTTGATTTCGACTCTAGTTGCCCCCAATTCTAACAAGGCTTCAAGTCCAGCTATTAATGCTTCATATTCCGCCTCATTATTCGAACAAAGAGGACCTTCGATTTTATACTTGAGTTTTGTTGGAATTACTTCAGGAGAAATGATCAAAATTCCAACCCCACTACCCTCCTTATGAGTAGAACCACCGGAGAATAATCTCCAAGGTTTTAGATCAACATGATTTTTAGGGTTTTCGACCACTGAATGGTCTACAATAAAATTTGAGACTACTTGACCTTTCATTGCTTTTAAAGGCAAGAAAGCTAAGGAATACTCAGTAAGGGCTAAAGCCCATTTGCCAATTTGACTGTGCAGGATTGGCTTTGATAACATGTGTTTAATAACATCAAAATATGATGAAACATAAACATCAATAAGTTTTATATAATATTTTAATTTGGTACAAGATAAATACAAGCAGAGACATGACTTTTATATAGTGCTATATCTTGTTTCTGCATTATTTAAAACCCTACTAAATCATGGATAAATCCCCCCAATGACATACATTATCAGAGCGTTCTTCCACTAAATCAGTTCAGATGATATGTCTTGTTCCTCAATACTAACCTCGATTTCTCCATTCACTATCTTGGGCGGAAAATATTTTATATTATCTCTAGTAGCAGGTAACCGATTACCTTGTATGACTTTCACCCATGAAATTTTCTTTTTTGGGTTCGTTGTTGATTTCTTCTTTTGTATTCTCTACATGCACTTCCTCTATCGTGTCAAGATGTTGCAGATTTTCCATATTCTTTTTTTCTTCTGAAACTACCACATGAGCACTAGATCTTTCCTTTATAGAACTCGATCATTCTGCTAGAGTCTTAGGCAATGCGAGCACACGATTACGACCCATCTCGCCCCAAAACCGCCGAGCTATTAGGATGAGATGCATGCTATTTGGACATTTGATTGGCCTAAAACATAACATAATTAATTAATTAATAAAAATTAATTTTAATTTATTTTTAATAATAATTTATTACTTTTAATAAATCACATAACTATTATTAATGAAACTTATTTGAATTAAAATTTGATAAATGTGTTAATGACACATCATCACGTCAAACACCATGCCATTAAAATTTAGTGACGATTTGGGAGGGACTAAAATCTTAAATGAAAAAAAACTTGAAAAAAAAAAGAAACTAAAGGCTTGAAGTTTAAAATGAGAAAAAAAAAAGGATTAAAGTTGTAATAGATCAAAATTTAAATAAATAATATAAGTATTTTTTAAATAAATACATTGAATAAACATGTAAAATGAGAGACATATAATTTTTTAAAGGTCTATTTGATTAAATATAAATATTATTTTTGTATTAATGTTATATCAATTGTTGCACTAAATCAAATTTTATAATTTTACTAATGTATATGGTAAAGAATTGACTCACATATTATGTTGTAAGTTTAATTTCTGCAGATGTGGGAATTTTTTTATAGATGATTTATAGATATTTTATGAATATTTTTGAAGATTTGGTGTTTGGCCCCTGATAAATCGGAGTCCAACTTACATAAATTTTTTGTTATAAAAAAATTATAATTTTTTTATTCAAAAGAAATATATATATATATATATATATATATATATATATATATATATATATATATATATATATATATATATATATAAAGATCACAAAAAGTCAAGGTTCTTTAAATATCACAATTTTTTCTTTTACAAAATATAAAAGTTGTGTTAAGATTTAAAATATAACCTAATTTTATCAATTTATATAACTCGATAATATAATTTGAAATGCTAATGTGAAAAATCACTTAAAATAAATTAATATATCATTTTAAGTTAAAAAAGTAATTTATTTTATCATATTTAAAAAAAAAAACTTCTAAAATATTTGTCATTTTAGATTTTCAATACAATTTTATTTTTAATCTTTCAATTGCACTATCTAATAAATACTCTAACTTATTATTTTTTCACTTATCATCAATGCTAATTTAATTACATTAATAGTTAATAATGGTAATTTGGTAAAATTACTATTCACTCTATTTTATTTATTACGACTTTTTTCATGACTAAAGCGATATTCATTCATTCAAATTGACAAAATACATCTAATAATATAAATTTAAAATTACTCTAAACTAAGAATGATGTATCTACAAACAAACTTACAACATCATATTAATAGCATATAACGTTAAAATTAATATAAATGTGACAAAACTTAGAAATATGACGAAATAGAAATGCTCGAAATACCAATATGTCTCCTAGACTGCAACGTTGCCGACATCAAAGTCATTGCTTGAATATGCACAAAGTCGAAACTAAATTATCAATTTGAACTAAACAAACACCACACCAAAATAAGAAAATAAAATACTACAGTAAAACAACAACCAACACAACGTCGCATTAAGACGACGAAATCACAAAGAAAAAACAAAAAATATATATGAAATCAGTTAATAAAAGAAAAAAGGATTAAGAGCGGTGATTTTGAATCAAAAATTAATTATAAACTCTTTAGTGGATGAATAAAAAAAAATTAGAATTGAAGAAACAAAGCGACGGCTAAACCCAATGTTTTTTTTAAAATATTTATTATAATTTTTTTAATTTGTATGAAAGTATCAATTATAATAATTATTTTGGGAGAAAGATCCTTCTCATTTTATAAACAAATTTCATTTTTATATTATTAAATATATATATATATATATATATATATATATATATATATATATATATATATATATATATATATATATATATATATTAAAAAAATAAAATTTACTAGAGAGTGAAATTACATGTTAAGCTTGCACATTAATAAATGTCAAATTTAATGAGCTTTTTAACTTTCTTTTTCCATGCCTACTGAGCTAAATGTAGAGTCAGCAAAATGTGTACAATTTTAACCCAGTCAATGAAATGAAACATACCAATCCACCAGCTTAGATACACGTACTAAGTACGTGGCATGTTCATTTACTATCTCATTAATTGTTCACAAAATAATTGCAAATTTTTGACATTAATTACTTTTTGTAATTTCTTTTACACACCGTGAATGAGTGACATTTTAATAAGATAAATTAGGATTAAATAAATTTTTAGTTACTATAAATACTGCAGTTTTATTTTTGATCTTTTTTGAGTTTTGGCAACGGTTTTAGTTGATTTTAGCAATAATTTTTTTTGTAAATACGTTGTCTAAAGGTAGGAAAAAACTAAAAATAAAAACTGTAATATTTATAGGAATCAAAAAATTATTTAACTCAATAAATTACACTCCTTACATTCCATATTATTTTTTACAAAATGTGTCATTTTACAAAGATTAAGAAACAACAATAAATAAAAGAGAAAAAATATTAAATTTATCAAATTATCCTGTTTAACCATTGATTTATTCAAGTTAACATTAATATCAATTAGAAAAATAATAAATTAAGTGTATTTATTAAAAGATACAATTGAAATATTAAATATAAAATTGCATTGGTAATGTAAAGTGACAAATATTTTAACACAATTTTTTTTAATTCTAAATGTGATACTTATTTTGGGACAGATAAAATTATTTCTTATTCAATAAACAATTAACTAACATTTATTATAAAATAAAAAATATATATACTTCCTCCATTCTTTTTAATTGTCACTTTCAAATTTTAAAATAGTAATAATTATTGTTTAGTCAAAATCATCCATACTATTTATTAAGGTGAGAAAAAAGATAAATTAAAATAATAAAAAATTAAGAATATTATAGATAAATAAAAATTATTGTCTAAAATATAACAATAATTATTATAATTTTTTAATATATGTAAAAATATAAAAGTGACTATTATAAAGATACGGAATGAACAGTTAATATATTATAAAACAAAGATTATGTCAAAGTCACTGATTTATCCATAAAAAAAATAAGGCTGTTTTAGATTTTGTATAACTATTAAAAATAATAAATATATATAGTATACAAAATTTTAATTTGAAGATTTATATTTATAAAAAAAATTTCCACTTAAATTAGAACTATATCAAAAATAAAAAATAAATTTTCATTATTTAAATGAAAGTAACTAAAAACATAAAAATAAAGAGTAGAATTACCAAAATAATGATAATCATTTAACGAGTTATTATTGTTTATCAACATTTTATTTATTTGAATGAAATCCCGGATCAAAAATTAAAAAATACATTAGAAAAAAGACAACAATAAAATGCAAAATATATTACCAAATTATCCAATAAAAATTAGCTTTGGAGAAACAAATTATTATTTCACTCCAATATGATGATTAAAAAACTTACCATCCTTCTTTTGGGACACTTTTTCACACACAACAACCGTGAATAGAACTTCTAAACAATATTGATATCGGTTGCTTCAACCGAATACATACATTTTTTATTTTGCTTCATTTCATTGACCTAATCCATTAACTAACCTTGGAAGGACCATTTCAAAACTAACCACAAAAGGTGGAGGGAAGTTTGTAATTTCAACATAATATAAAGTACATTAAATATTTGTTTATTGAATAGCTTGCTGATTTAGATGTGAGAAAATGGATAATGTACCCAAAGTGTAAATTGTTTTACAATATTAATCAATTACCATCATAAATTTCATTAGATCAGTAATTTTATTTTTTTTTTAAAAATGATATTATAAAGTAAAATAATATATTATACATATACTTTTATTATTGAATTTTAAAATAAGAGTAAGCGTAAAATAGATCCGATCCGTTTGGTATATATATGTTTCACTCACATTTAATATGGGACGAACTAAAAGTTTGGGCCCCACCCCTCTAATGTATTCACCCGTCTTATTTTTTACATAGAATTTTACGGGCACGTGTATTTTTTATAAATTTTTATATTTTAGATTTAAAAAATACAATATCCATATACTTTCCTCGTCCCATTCTCACTTTTTGTGGAAGAAAATTAGATTTTAAGATCACATCTTTAACTATGTCCGTCTCGCTCCATCATATTTTTTTCCAGACTTTTATAGAACGGGCCTAAACGGAGCCGTACACCACCCCTAAAAATCACAAATTAGTGTCCTATTATTAATATTTAACCTATCAATATCGACTTTTACCATTCAAATTAAGATTTTGTGGGTGCCATTATTAAAATTTATTTTAACATTTAAAGTAAATAAAAAATTTGAAATATTATTTTAATTTTAGGGGTAATGAATTTTGGTTCTTTTTAAAGTTGAAAGGTGAAGCCAATCTTCCATGTTCATTCATTGTTCACCCGCCGCCTGTAAGAAGAAGGAAGAGAAGAAGAGAAAGGGTGCATTTTTCACATCCTTTTCCCTATCTCCATAACCTAAATCTTCATTTTCCTTCTCTAATCTTACAAGCAATCCCAATCCCAATTTCAAATTCCTCAAACCCTCATTCACTATAAAGATTCTTTTTTTCTCAACATTTTTTCACCCTTTTGGAATCTCAACAATATAACCCTGTTGCAGGAAAAGGGTTGTTGTCAGACCAGAAAAAGCAACAGCCTTTGTAAACCCCGTCATTGCGAACAAGGTTCCTAATTATTCTCTCCCTTGTGGGTTGTTGAAAGTTTCTTCCTTTTTTTCTTTTTTATTTATATTATTTTTCTCTTTATGATATCTATGTAATGTCTGTCACTGCCAATATATCTTATCCGAATCACTTTGCATTGTGTTTTTGTACTCTTGTTGTCATCATTCTTAGTTTTATCAGAGCAAGGTGTAGTAAGGTTTTAGTATATATTGATACTATATGTGTCTGTTTTTATGGTCATAGGTTGTGTTGTTTTTGTTTTTACACTGATATTTGGTGTTTTTTTTGTTGTTTGGGACAAGTTCAGTATCTAACTTAGGAGGAAGGAAAAATGAAGTATGTGTTGGTGACTGGTGGTGTTGTGAGTGGACTTGGGAAAGGAGTTACTGCTAGTAGTATTGGACTTCTGCTTCAAGCATGTGGTCTTCGAGTTACTTCTATCAAAATCGGTATTATTTTCTTAATCTTTGATTGAACAACAGACTCAATGGTTTATATTGTGAGAAATTGCGGCCGGTGTTGTGATGTTGTTGCAGAGATCTCAAAATTGTTTATATTGCGTCTCATTTTGGTTGCAAACCGGAATTTAAAACCATGCTTATGTGTAACTATATAAATCACATAGATACATACATGTATGATGTATAAGTAATTATGTATATACACATATATGTATGTATGTATGTATGTATGTATGTATGATATTACCATTTAATTGATTGGCTCAATGGATGGATAACCATTTGTTGGTTATATGTGGTTTGATTTTTGATTGAACTCTTGTTTGAACAAAAATGGGGTTTTCTTTGTTTGATATACAAAGGGGTTAGTTTGCTCTATTTTTCTGCTTAAGTTTTTTTTTTTCTTTTCTCTTTGATGTTCACTTCTCTTGTTTTAAGGATTTTTTGTCCTCATGTATTTTTCTATTATATTAAGATAAAAAGTAGCAGTTCCTATTTTGTGCCATGTATTTCTCTTCCATCTTTTAAGGAAACAAAATATTTTCTGTCTGTTTTGTTATTTTTTTTTATGTAAAGTTTTGTTCAAATTAAATTTATTTTTCATTTGTAGATCCCTACCTGAACACGGATGCGGGGACAATGTCTCCTTTTGAACATGGAGAAGTCTATGTCTTAGATGATGGCGGTGAGGTAAATAGAATTTTTTTCCTATCCTAATAATACAAATTATTAGTTTATTTTAAGGAAATTGATGCATAATACTTTGAGATTTATAGTGACACGTCATCAGCCATTTTTCTGAATCTACTTGTCATTCTTTCCATTTTTTCTCATTTTACATTGAAGTACAGACAAATTTATGGTTTGCTTACTTAGGTGGTTTGACTCTAATTTTTAGTTTGAACCTTTTTTTTAATGTTTTGAAGGTGGACCTTGATCTTGGAAACTATGAGCGTTTCTTGGACATCAAATTGACTCGCGACAATAATATCACTACTGGAAAAATTTATCAGGTGACCAAACAAACAACCTTTACATATATTTCTTATAGTTGTTTTTGACTATCCAGGCCTAATGTATTATATGATTTTTACTTCAATGTTTTTTTAGTCGGTTATTGAGAAGGAGAGAAGAGGAGATTATCTTGGAAAGACTGTTCAGGTCTGTTAACCATTTTGATTTTTCTTCTTTGAAGTTTTTTTAAATGGTTGTCGGTGTCTTAGTTTTCAATTTGTATTTTCTTTATTTGTAGGTTGTTCCGCATATCACAGATGCCATCCAAGAGTGGATAGAGCGTGTAGCGAAGATACCAGTTGATGGAAAAGAAGGGTCTGCTGATGTTTGTGTCATCGAATTGGGGGGAACTATCGGTAAGTTTAACACTCTTTGAAAAAAGCCTTTATTTTCTAATAAATAGTGAGAGGAAATAGTAATATAGCATTGCGGAGCCTTTATTTTACTAAAGTGATTGAAATGATTTTTCTTTACTGCAGGGGATATTGAGTCTATGCCTTTTATTGAAGCACTTGGCCAATTTTCATACCGTGTAGGTAATGCTTGTCACGCCTATCTTACTAATTTACATTAGCCGATTTTTTGTTTTTCTGTACTTAAGCGAATAAATTTAATTTTTTATAAATTTTGTAGGCCCTGGAAACTTTTGTTTGGTTCATGTCAGTTTGGTTCCTATTCTCAATGTTGTCGGCGAACAGGTATGTTGTAAAATATGTCATCAGTTTGCAATATTATTCGAATAAGAAATAGACTTTATTCATGTAGCGGTTGTATCAAATCAAAGTTTTCTATTTATGATTGTTTGTTGCATCTTTACAAGTGGCATGATCAAACACTTATATGAAGTTTTAATCTGCAGAAAACAAAGCCAACTCAGCACAGTGTTCGTCAACTTAGAGGATTAGGTTTATTCCCTAATCTTCTTGCTTGTCGCTGTTCAAAGGTATGTCTATTGTCCTTATTTATTTCTCTTTTCATTGTTCTGATGGTTTCTTGTTTTGACGATTAAAGAATCAATATTTGACTCGTCCTTTTTACCAGGAACTTGATGGCAGTACTAAGGCAAAACTTGCTCAATTTTGTCATGTGCCGGTAATATAACATTAACGTTTTCACTTTGATTTCACTTTTTTCAGAAAGTCTTGAAAATATACTAATAATCTTAAAACACGTTTGTATCTGCAGTTATCAAACGTACTTACTCTCCATGATGTTCCAAACATCTGGCACATTCCTTTGCTATTGAAAGTAAGCAATTCTGTGGTCTTTTGAAACTCTGTTCCATGGTTGTCTTCTATGAGTTGAATTGATTGCTTTTCATTGATTTATGAAATGTACTTGAATTGATTGCTTTTCATTGAGTGGTTTAATTTGTGTAACATTCTGATTTTTTTTTCCTTTTCAATTTGTTGTGTCACGATAGGACCAGAAGGCGCATGAGTCGATCCTGAAAGCATTAAACCTGCCGGGGTTCGTCTGACAAAACTCATTCTTTTTTTTGTATTTGTTTAGAACTCCCTCTCATGGTTATTAATATCATATGATACATGCGAGTCGTATATCAGTCAACGTATATGAACTTCTAGCGTGTATCTATTTTTGACGTGTCTCTCATATAAAATCATGATATAATGAACTTTGACTCATTATATAGTGAATCACTACCTAAACTTAGTGTTGTCAACCACTTTTTTGTCGTCCACAATTTTATTGGGGATGCATCGTACAATTCATATTAGGATTCGATCCATGATTCCTAAAATAGATATTCTGATTCTTGATTTGAATAAAAAATTCTCATCCGCTGTGATTTGTTGTTCTAAAAATGTGTTCCTAGTTATTAGCAGTTAACTTAAGTTTCTTTCATTGGACTAATAGCCTTTTTATTGCAGTATTGCTGCAGAACCTAATTTGAAGGAGTGGACTCTTAGGACAAAGATTTATGACAAATGTCATGAAACTGTAAGTCTCAAACATCTCAAATGTATCGTCTAAGTATTTAAAAATCAAGATGTGAATAGATATGTCGGATTCTTCAAATATCCACCAGTGTTGAGCTCACAACTATTCTGTGCACCACAGGTTAAAATTGCTATGGTGGGAAAATACACCGGCCTTTCAGATGCATATCTTTCTGTTCTGAAGGTAATTTTCTCCAAAATTAATGCTCCATCATAATATAATTTGCATTCACTTTATACATTCTCTGCAACTTTCATCTCTAGTATGGAATTTATTAAAACGAGGCACATTGAACTTTCTGGTCCAAAACATTATAAAACTGAATTCCAATATACCATAAGCTAATTCTTTGTTTTTCATGTAGGCACTTTTGCACGCTTCTGTTGCTCATAATCGCAAACTTATTGTGGACTGGGTTCCAGCTGGGGATCTCGAAGAGGATACCTACCGACAGGTGATTACTAATTCTTGCAGTTGAACACAAAATATTACGTAACTTTTTCTGTTGTTGTTTTCTTTATGTCAACCCTCTGATGATTAATGTAACTGCAGGATCCCAAGACTCATACAGCTGCATGGAATCTTTTGAAGGTTTCATACTATTCAGACTGAATGTGTTTTCTTCAATATTTCTACTCTAATGCTGTTTTATTTGTTTTAACGGTTTCATATTGTAACATTATTTATCGGTCTGTCTTAAATGGGTTTCGCTGCAGAGTGCTAATGGAGTTCTAGTTCCAGGAGGTTTTGGTGATAGAGGAGTGCAAGGAAAAATTCTTGCTGCTAAACATGCTAGAGAAAATAATGTTCCGTATCTTGGCATTTGCTTGGGGATGCAAATTGCTGTTATTGAGTTTGCACGATCTGTTCTGGGTCTGCATGACGCTACTAGTACAGAATTTGATCCTGAAACCAAGACCCCGTGCGTCGTATTTATGCCAGAAGTATGTTTCTTATACTCCTGAACCAGTTGATATATTGTTCCTTTGAGTACCTTTGTTAAATTGATGGTATTTGTTTTCATTGATAGGGTTCAAAGACACATATGGGCGGAACTATGCGTCTTGGATCAAGGACAACTTACTTCCAAGTTGCTGACTGCAAATCTGCAAAATTGTAAGAATTATCACCTTGATAGTTTAGAACTCATTTGTTGCAGATTATTCAAGAGGAAACGTGCTTTTTTTTAACAAAAATATTCTTTTGTGATTTCTTGATAGGTATGGTAATGTAAGCTCTGTTGATGAGCGACATCGGCATAGATATGAGGTAACTTGTGTTTTTTGTATGCTGAACCTTTCTCTGCAAGCATAGATGCAGCGGTAGTTAGTTACTAACAATAATTGTTACAGGTTAATCCTGACATGGTATCTCAGCTAGAGAGTGCTGGTCTATCATTTGTTGGCAAAGATGAAACTGGGAGTCGTATGGAGGTATGCATTTACATGAAAACTTCAATGACATTTAAAATTATTCAAAAAATCGATAATAATAAGTTTTGGTAATTATATTCACGAGTGCAGATAGTTGAACTGCCTAGCCATCCTTTTTTTATTGGCGTTCAGTTTCACCCCGAGTTCAAATCCCGACCAGGAAAACCTTCTCCACTCTTTTCAGGTATTTTCTCTACGTATTCATCAGTCATCTTAGCTCATTCGAAATCGTTTATTGATGTTGTCATGTCAATGCAATTACCGAGTGTTATACTTGTATTGAAATATTTTTTTGTCCTTCAAATTTGTCGTTGTGGTTGTTGTGGTTTATGTTGGCGCTATTTTCTTGCATTTTTATGCACTCTATATTTGTGTTGTTGATAAAACAGGATTAATAGAAGCAGCTTGTGAACCGAAGAAGACAGTTACAATGCCGAGCAACGGCCACACCAAGATACCTAATGGAATATACAATGGACACTCGCCAATACGGAAAGCACACCAAAATGGAAACGGCTTCATATCAACCAATGGATCCTTAAACGGCGTATTTACCAATGGTAACGGAGTGTATGTGGATGGTAGTTGTTAGCCATCTCTCTTTTCCGCCTTCGAATAATGATGGTATGACTATATTCAACGACATTATGGTTTGTCCTCGGTCGGTCGCATTGTACAGTTAGTGAGTGGATAGGTCTTTTTAGCTAGGGACTTGTCTTTCATTATGAAACCAAATTTTTTGAGTCTAACAAGCTTTTATTGTTTCCTAGTATGGTTGTGCTGTGGTGTGTGGCAATTGCAGCCACCATTGATTTCACCTTTTTTGGTCAGTTACTTGGCCAAAAAATACTACACTCACTTGATTGATGATCATGCCAAATATTTGGGCTTTGGTGGCTTCTTCCTTGGCTATTTAGGTTTTTTTTCTTTCTATGTATACAAGTTGAAGGTGTAAAAGTACTTTCAACAAAGTGTCTTGTTTTGAGTGGTTATTAATGTAAAACTCTTATGATTATTGAAGTTGAATTTGTTTGGGGCATTTGTGCTTTTTATCTTTTTTTGATTTTGTATTACAATCATCAGATGAAGTGTTGTAACATAAAATTTGTGTTGGCTCTTACCTAGAAGATTTTGCCTATAAGTTTTCTATAAATAATACCATTGTCAAATGTAAATGTATTTAATATCAAATGAATTAGCTATGGTTGGCTCAGCTATCAAAGTGTTGACTCTCACCAAGAGGACGTAAGTTCAATTCCCGCTCTCGGTGAGAGGTAAACGCTCTTTGAACTTTGAGTCTTGCCCTGACTCCCGTGTGACTCTGGTGAGCTTATGGTCTCCAACTTCCCTACATTTTTTGTAACTCAAAAATAATGAGCTGTTTTAATGTAAAGGGAATAATTGTGAATTGCCAAGTCAGGTTCATCTTGTCTAGAAAACAAAGGGTCCATATATACTTGATAATTGATCAAAATTCCAAAACTTGTCTAAGGTATTGGACCCATTTGTTTTCCATGTGCTGCTAAATCATCTCCTATATCATAATGTTGGGTCTGACTTCTAAGGGATTCCTTAACACACTGCTACCATGAATATCACTGACAGCAAGAATGACATGGATACCAAACAATTGACACATGCAGGTTGTGTCCCACAAGGCCCAACATGATTCAAAAAGGGATTTTTTTTTTTAATGCACATTAGGTATATTTGGACACATCGAAACTTGATACATTTTTGAATCAACTCCTAACTCAATGGATGGAAAATGAGCGCACTAAAAATTCAATGAAAAACTATTACGAAGATACATCTTTGAATATATTATGAAGATGTATCTTCGGCCGATATTTGTTCATAAACGCACCAAAATTCCTTCTCCATTTTTCAGACTCTCTCAAATCACATTCATGTAACTTCAAAACTTTCTCTATCAACATTAAGTCCAACCAATCAGCTGCAAACAACTATTTATAACTTATTGGTTTTTGTAATTTTTTGAGTTTGAATAACTTCATAGAAGTTAATCACCGAAATAAAAAGACTATACATATGTTTGATAGTTTATATTTAATGAGAAACGAGTTAGATATGTAATTTTTATAAAATGCATTATTTTTTATGATGTGGGGGTTTGCATTCCGCCATTGATGGTGGTGAGAGTTTTTAATATTTTGGAGATGATTTTTGGAATATTGTAACGTTTGAAAATCTAAAAATTGGAGAAATCAGAAATCCTTGCATCTTTGAGGTGAGGGATGTAACATTCCAATTTAATTTAAATTATTTTTTGTAATTTAATTATGTAATATTTGGTGATTTTATTGTGTGATTGGTCTTGTGGTGTATTAGAGAGTCCTTTGATGTAGGGTGATAGCCTTAGAAAATATAATTTTAGGTATTGAGGGTGTGTGAGTAAAAATGTAGAACTTGGTGATGTGGTGAATAAAACTAATTAAATTAATTAGTAACACTAGTTAGTAGTTATTATTTAAATAATATAAAGTGTGTATTATTTAAATTAAATAATTGTTGGAATTACTATTATTATAATACTTATTATTATTTTAATTAGTTGGACTTAATAATAATAATAATAATAATAATAATAATAATAATAATAATAATAATAATAATAATAGATAGAAAAGAGAAGTTGAAGGATAGAAACTGACAGAATGTGAAACACGAGAAAGTGAGAAGAGGAATCTGGGACTCAAGAGAAAATGAGATCAACATTGTTAAAAAGATAGAATAGCTTGCAAGAACTATAAGATAAAGGTGTGGTTATAATTATCTAAGGGTTTGTACGATGATAGTGGTTAGATTATGTTTATGTTTAATTTTGTGTTTTCTTCTTCTCTCAACAATATGATCATGGTTGCAATTTTGTAATTGTTGGATTAATTGTGTGGATAATGGAATTGCATGTTGCTGATGAATTAGGTGTGTTAGAGTGTTGTGGTTGATGATTGAATGGTGAATTGTGTAACGTTGGTGTTGAAATTATGCATTTTAATGTATGGTTAATGTTGGATGTTGTGTTGTTGTGTGTGTTTGCGAGTCAGCGTCAGAACTACGTTATGGGTGTTTTCGGTGAAAATATTTCGGATTTGAAATATTTAAAAAGTGATTATTTCCTGTTAAATTATAAGCTAAATGATTTGTAAGAAAATTGGGGTTTTGGGATGACTTAAAGTGATTTTCGTTTTGAAAAAGTTGAAAAAAGAGCGCTTATGTCAGTGAAGTAATTGCCTAACCGGTAACATGGTTGAGGTAACTGGTAACATGGTTGAGGTAACCGATTACATGGTTGAGGTATGCGGTTACATTAAAATGTGATTTTTTGGGGCATTTTGGGTGAGGTAATCAGTTAGGTGACCAGTTATATTGTGGAAAAACTCGGTATTTTTGCTTCTGGGACTTAGGTAACCGGTTACATGGCTGAGGTAACCCATAGCATCGTTGTGTCAAAAAATTTGTGAAAAATTTAAAAATTTACAACTTTACTTCTAGGTGTTCGATTCGAGTTCCGTTTGAAACCTTGGAAAGCTAGTGTAATATACTTTAAATTTTAAAAAAATTAGTACCAAAATTCAATTTATTTTATGCGTGGACATGTGTTTGATGCATAGTGAGTTTATGTTGTTTTGTGAAATATGAGCAAATGCATTGTTATTGTTTGCTATATCGTTCGTTGTGTTGTTGTTGCTGCATACTTTGGCATGTGTTTGATGCACAGTAACCAGTAGTGGCGAGGTACATTGACTATGATGAAGGTATTTGTGTATGTTATTGGGTTGTATGTATATTATATTGCATGCATTCATGGTGTTGGATGGAGGTTCGTATTCGGTGAGCCTCAATCCAATTGTGCGGATTGAGTGCAAGTAGTTAATTCTCATGGTGATGGATTAGTGAAGCGTTACTAACGATTTTGGACGGAGATCGATTTGGTGAGCTTCGATCCTAGGTGGGGATCAAAGTGGTGAAACTGAGAGTTCATATTTTGATAGCACATGCATTGAGTCAAGTTGCGAGTCTCATCGCATTGCATATTGATTGTGTTGGTTAATTGTTGTGTTGATTGTGTTGTGGAATGGGTGATTGTATGTAATGATCTAGGGCTTGCTTATTACCATGTTTTCCTTTATATAATTATGATAAACTCACCCTTTCTGTTTGAATGTTGCCTACACGTGGATAACGTGCAGGTGATCTGCCATGAAGGTGTGGAAGTTAGTGGAAGAGGTTTCTCCTCTTTACACGTTTGTTGAGTCGGTATCTGCTCTGATATGTAACACAGGTCAATGCTTGTTTTGTTTATGTCGGGAGAAAACTACATGTATATCTTTGTTGTTGGATAAATTGTTATATTTGATAATTCTTTTCGAATATTGTTGCTATAACTACATTTGTGATGTTATATTTGATAATTCTTTTTGAATATTGTTGCTATAACTACATTTGTGATCGTTATGTTTAGAGGAATTAAAATATTTCATTATTGGTGTTTTATGCTACTAATAAAAGGTAGAATTTCGAACACATGGTATATTTTTTAATTACCGTATGCGTTGCATATCAAAATATATGAGTAGTTGAATTGTGACATCTTAAATGTTTACGTGTTAATTTTACTCTGACAATTATTATAAAATACACGCGAAATATTTAGGGTGTTATTACAGTGGATTCTTCTCAAATCGTTTTGTTGAATCGAAGGGGAAATCTAGATCGCAAAATCGAAAATCACAACCAAAATCGATGAATTCAACTCATAATAAATACTCAAAGTTTAAAATCATAAAACAGTACTCAAAAGATTAAAACCAACAAACATAAAATTACCCAAAAACAGGTTAAACCCGGGTCGCAAAATTGAAACGGGTCGTCTTTACTCATTCTAAAATTACCCACAAAAAAAACCAAAATTGATGGAATCCATATGATATCGCGGATTTTGCTGCGATTTAGCGACTTTGTGCGATTTTATTGGGATTTTGCTCTAAATTAGGATTCTACTTACGATTCAGATCGTTTAGGGTGAGCAAAATCGCAAAATCCATGGATTTCACGATTCTAATCGCGATTCTGACAACAATGGTTATAACAATTAGTTAACAACTAGTTTCCGTCGAAAATCCTATATATTGACATCCATATTCCTAAAAATTATCATTCAATGAACTTGAAACATAGATGTCAATAATGAAAGCCTGCTACAATCATACATTTCTAGATTTTTAAAGACGATTCGCGTCTAGAAGGTTCAATGCACCAATTTGGCTGTTCGATGTTAGAATCGGCCGCTGATATGCGTAAGATTCTGTCATGGAAGTCGCGTAAGGTTGATCGATGGCCAACACTGATGTATGTTATGCCTTCTGCCGCAATCCTTTCGTATAAATAAACCTGCAATACAAAAAACACAAGAAAATTAATCACTGCAACATTGATCAACTATTATCTGATCAATTTTGTTTATAACTTTTCGGCCAAGAGCACCTCATTGGCTTCATCAAGTGCGCTTGTCGACTCATCCAATAGAGCCAACTGAGGTTTCGAAAGTAAAAGACGAGCAAACGCGAGACGTTGCTGTTCTCCCAGAGAAAGAACACTAGACCATTCGTGTGTTGAATCCAAACCGAATCGAGCCAATATGTAGCCAAGACGAACATCCTCTAACATCTTTATCAAATCATCTGTTCCCGGCTTCACGAGTTCACTATTCATATCATCGAAGTTTGACAAGAAAGTAAGCACATCTGCACAACAATTTTCAGTCTATCAGTAAATCATACACATCATTCCAGATTTAGGTGTATGAGAAAAAGAAGCTAGAAATCACATACCTTTTTCATTACTATCTGGTGTGGAAACTACATCGTCGCCCCAAGTTGGATAAAGTAATTGTTGACGGAGAGTGCCCAAAACCATGTACGGCTTTTGAGGTAGGAAAAAAATTCCGGATTTTCTGCTTATGGATTTTGCTCGGTCTTCCGTTGTGTCACGAGCAGTATTAACTAAAGGAGTATTCACATCTGAACTAAATTTCTCCGTGTCTCCCCCTTCTTTTACGTAGTATATGATCTTTCCAGTTCCAGTTTTCCATAGGCCAGCCATAGCTCTTAATAAAGAAGTTTTTCCACTTCCACTTGGTCCTGTTATCTGTTAAATCGGTTATATTTTGAAATGCGTAAGTAACACCCCTAAAGTTTTTAGAAGTTAATGGTTAGGCGACAGTTGCGTTCTTACCAGTAAATTATCCTTTTCCTTGATTGCCAATGATAAGTCTCTAATAAGTGTAGATTCACTCGGTGTCTTCAGAATCAAATTCTCTATCTCCAGTAACGTTTCATGTTTCTCTTGTGGAGTTAATCCGTTAGATTCCAATACGGATGAACTTATAAAGTCTTTGTACATAATGTCTATGTCTTCCAAAGAATCGGGAAGAGATTTAGAGTTGCTTTTGTCCAAAACATCATCGAATTCACCTGCATATGCAATCTAGAAACTGTTAGTCGGTACTATACATTAATATTCGAGAGATAGCCTCAAAAGCATGTGTGCGACCACAGATGGAACAAACCGTGGTTATCAGTATCTAACAATATATGCAACCATATCTAGATAAGATAAAGGGAAAAGAATGATGTACCTAAACGATTAATGACAGCAGAAAAAGCACTTATTGCTTGAAACTGGTACACAATGAGAGAAAAGTCACCAAGGATGTGATTAAAAGCAGATACTGACTGATTGATGACACCAAACTCGATTTTTCCAGAGAAATACATCGGAGCAACAACAGCAGCAGGAAGAATTTGAATGACATAGCGATAACCACTGGTGAAAAACTCCAGATTTCTAGAAGAAATCAGCAATTGCTGTGAAAGAGAGTTATAAATATTCATCATCATGTTAACATAAGGTAACCGCAATGAAAGAAGATAGCGTTTCAACAACAGATTTAAAGGAAAAAAGTAAAAATATAGAAAAATCTTACAGTCAGATTTTCGAAAGCACTTTTGAAGCGCGTCAGAAGAAGTTGCATCTCACTCTCTTCACCGCCATAGAAAGCAATTGATTCAGCATTTTCCCGAACCCTTACTAGTCCATAACGAAAGTCCGCCTCCTTTTTCTCTTGCAAGAAATTTAAAGTCACGAGGCCCTGTCATTTTCACCAATTCCAGTAAATGAAAACGGAACTACTTAAAAGGTCCTCTCGGAAATTTTGCCTCAATTTAAAAATATCGCTATAAAAAAATAGACAATTACCTTTCCGAGGAAAACACTGATAGCGGTACCACCAATAGAGTATATGAGAAGAACAACAAAGAGTGGAGGATATATTCCATATAAGATGTTACTGAAAGAGATTAAGTCTACAGCAGCGTTGAAGAGTGTCAAAGAGAAAGAAAGGGCAGTTCCAGTGAAAGAACTTAGATCATCGACAATCCGCTGGTCTGGATTATCGATAATAGACTGTGACTGAAGTTTATAGAAAGTCTGATTTTTCAAATAGCGATCCATATAATACCTCGTCATCCAAGACCTCCATCTCAATGAAAGAGTTTCTCTTGCATAATCTTTCAATACGAAAAACTGGAACACATTGATGAATAAGGTTAGAAACGTAGGAAGAGGTTTGGAATAAGGTGCGACAAACTAAAAGTTGCAGAATCTTCATAGAGCTTGTATTCATGTAATGCTAGAAAAATTCAGAAAAAAGAAAAAGACACATAACATCATTGCTCATAGCTGCTCCAAAAAAACAATTAAACTCTTAATTAAGAACCTGATTAAGATTGCTAATGAACAATACTCACAAAGATCTGTTGCATTACTTTCCCTTTTAAGTTGGTTAAAGTCTTTATATGCAGGTATAAAATGCATGTGCTATAGCATTAGATGACAATATTCATCATTCTAAGAACTAAAGCAAAGTCTAGCAGAGCTATACCTAAGAAAGTGCAGCAATGTGCTCACCGGGATTCCTACTGCAAAGCCACCCAAGTAGTAAAGTAGCTGCTTCGTAAATTGCTCTTGATCCTTGTCTTGCATTAATAAACTTAAACAGGTTTAGTTGATTGTTGCCACTTCATATTAAAGTAAATAATTCATTAAACAAAAGAACAGCGAAAAACTCATCTAAGCAAACTATGTAAGTCCATATAGATGATCTTAGAATTTGGGAGGGGTCAGGGAGCAGTTCTTCTGACTATATGGTTAATTGGAGTCTATCCGAGTATCCCTTATTATATATGGAATGTTTAGAGTCCCACATTGTATGACATAGTCTAAAAATAAATTTATAACCGTGAGACATTTGCCACTCTACAAGCCGGTTTTGTAGAGTTCTGTTAGGCCTAACCTAAATTCTAGCATGGTATCAGAGCTGAATTTTACAGGCATGTTGCGGGAATCAAACACTGACCCACATTGCGCGTGAGGGTGGGTATTGAAGTTGCATTTGAGTCCTAAATTTCCATGGTTCCTGTGATGTGCACTCTACACATGTGCTTGGACACCGTGATCAATACTAATTACTAATAGTAATATTAAAATGTACTGTTAAAGAGTATAATCATGGAAGTTAGCACAGAAATAATGTTGATAATTACAATAAATAAACTTACTGGCAAGTGCATTATAGAAATCTCTCCCAAGAAAACTGAATCCAACACTAATTCCCGTGGTAGCCAAAGTGAGAATAAAAACACTAGCAAGCTGCAATCTAGCTTTAACCTTATCATCAGAACTCCAATAAGGAGCAGCCACTTTCCAGAACCTTCTAAACAGCGTCTGAAGATCAGGATTCTCCCCCTCTGCAACCACTCCACCATCACTCACCACTCCCAATTGCCCCTGTTTCTGCACACTCACCAACAAAAGTTTCAAACTTTACAACACAATCAACAACCCATCAACCAAATCTCCAACAAAATCATAACAAAACAACAAAAAGAAAAACCTCATCTGGATCAGTTGATAACGGAGAGTTTTCTCCAGATTCAGAAGGGAAACACTTGTTCAAGTTCCTCCTCTTGAAATGCCTTCCATTGGAAATAGGCATAATGGGAAATTGTTGAGAAAAATGGGTAAGGAAAGTGAAACCTTGAACATGTACATGGTGATGATTGAATGAACAAGGGTTTGATTTATAAGAAAAGAATAAAAGTGGGTGTGAAATTTGTTGAGTCAGCAAAAGCATATTTTTAATATTAAAAAAAAAATTAAACTTTCCTTTCTGGGTATTCTTAAATTTGGTCTAAGACAATAAAAACATGTAACATGAATGCTTGGTTTTGCAGTGTTTTCGTGAGGGCAAAGATATAGGCAACATTCTCGTACACCTTGTGTTGTGTTGTTGAGTGAGTGACTGAGTGAAGAGGAAAATTGGGAGTAGCAAAGAATGAATATCGGTGAATTATCCGTAAGGTGTGATTTTGTGTGATTGATGTGTTGCCACGCAAAGAACGTTAAGCTTCCATACTCATCAACCAGCCTAATTCAGTAATTCTGGTTTGTTTTGAATCTTATTTTATTTGTTATATATCATTTTTAAAAATTATCCAAAATGTATAAGCACTAAAGTATACTACTAGTTCTTGCCACACCCCCCTTATTTAAGCTGACATCCAAAAACTGTTGAAATTTTTGGTAATTTTTTTAAAAAAAAATTTGATATCGAAAATTTCAAATACAGTACCAAAACAGAAAAAATTTTCGAAAAAATTCTGTATTTTTACCGAAAATTTCGTAAATTCTCGATATTTGACTGAAATTTTCGGTTTTTCTTTTTTAAAATTCTGAAAAATACCAGAAATTTCGTAAATTAGTCTCGTGCGAAGCACCTCTATCTTCAGAACCTGCACGTTACCCACGTAGAGACAACATCACAACAGAAAGGTGAGAATTCAAATCATTATCATAATGTATATAATTAGAAGCAATATAAAAACAATCATCTAATTAACAATTCTCTCACACCTTATGTGATACTCCATATAACATGAGAATTATCAAAATAGTAATTCAAGTATTGTTATGCATCATATTCCAATTTATAACATATTTTTCATTATCACATTTAACATAAATGTCAACAATATAACAATTCAAGAATCACCGATCACTTATCACATATTTTAATCACGTACACATTCATCAATAATGTATAAGACTCCAGTGCAAATGAATGTGACTCAATATGCATGTGGTACCAATTCATGAACATAAGTTCAATCTCACTCCCAATTCCTTTAGAATTAGAGCCAATATGTGAACCCACAGTTTTACCACCTTGTAACACGGTGGGAGAATTGACTTATTTGTTTTGCTTTTTATCGCAAATGTTGCGGATAGCAAGAGCCGCCACCGACTTTTCTTTTATCCAATAAAGGGAAGGTGAAAAGAACAGGAAAAAACCTTCGTTAGATTCTGAGTACGGGAGGCAATTATGAAAAGGAAAGGTATTAGCACCCTTTCCATTCGTAGTTATCTACGGGCTCTTAGTTGCTTAGCTCACTTTTGAAAAATTGCTTTCTGTGATTGTGTAGTTTGAAAGTATTTTGAAAGACATTTCGCTTTGACTTCGTAATGATTCTCGTTGGAATGTATAAAAAGTGTTCGGAAATGTTTGTTTTGGAAAGATGGTTGACTTTGTAATGATTCTCGCTGGAATGTATACAAAGTGTTTTGAAAAAGGTTTTGAAAATAGTGTGAGGTGTGAAAAATATTTTGATTGAGCAAGCAACTAGAGTCTTATTTACCTACCCAGAATGGTCATTTTCATGTTATTTTTCCTTCTCCTTTAGAATAAGGCTATCCATACCATTAGTTGGTAGGTAACTTTATTCGTTTGGATGTGAAGGGACAATCGAAGGGTCATCGTTTGGTCATAGAAGGCAACATGTAGGGATACCTTAGCAATTCGTAGGGACGATCATCACTTTTCGTATGCAACAATCGAGGGAGGAGATCATATATTCGTAGGCAACATCGAGGGTCATCGAGGGACTATGATCTTTGTATCGAAGGGACTATAATAACGTTATTCGTAAGCGTATTTGCTAATGGTATCCCTACGTTTAAGGGACATGACCATTGTATTCCGAAAGGCAACGAGAGAAGATACCCTAAGGGGGTGCAAGTGTGATGAGTGTGTTTGATTCAGTTATTTATCTTGAGATTAGAAGTGATCTAAGGGTTGATTTTAGTCTTAGCCATACGAGCCTATTAGCTAGCAGTTAAATATGTATAGTAAAGTAAAGGTGCGGAAAGTAAAAGTGCAGAATGTAAATTCTACGCTATTACATGGATTTGGGGAAGATACATAATAGGAGGTGCGGAAAGTAAAACCCTAATTAAGTTATTACATCCCATGAGTAGTTACATAATAGTAAAAAATGCAAGGAATTTAAACCCTAACTATTACAACTTGTGAGCAATTACAATAATCGAAAAAAGTATCGCGGGAAGGATTGAATTGTAAATAAGAGAAAATAATGTTAGTAGAAAATATATTTTCATGTTAGAAAAATGCTTTTAGGATTAGTAAACCTAATTATATGAAGAAAATATTTTTTGGGATTTTTGTGAATTGATTTTAATGTAGAAAGATAATTAAAAGCTAATTTAATGGTTAATTAACAATTAATCAAAATAAAAGCAAAAAAAAAATGATTTTTAAATGTCAAAAATTAAATGTGTATTTTTCTGACCTAAATGCAAAAAGAAAATATTTTTAGTGATTTTTATGGTATTTTAGAAAAATATTTGAAGGAAAATTAAATTGAAAAAAAAAGATAATTAAAAATATGAAAATAAGAAGAATTTTGGTTAGTTTGGAAAAGTTGTAAAAAATATGTACATAACCATAGATTGAACCCAGGTTCTACAGATCACACGCGCGCGCCTCCTGCCAACTGAGCCAACGTGTTTTGGTGTCAGTATAATGAAACAATAACATTATAAGTGAAAACGTTTCCTGAAAATATTTGAAACGAAAAGCGCGTGCAGGGCTTCATCTTCCTCGTTTGAAAATTAGCCACGACCGTACCCACGACTTTTCCGTGGGTAAACCTATACCCACGGACAGAGCCATGTAGCTACATCCCTACAAATTTCCAAAATTATAATTACACAATATAAATTTCAAAGGAGGGTATCAACCGACTGTAATTTGTCTCCTGAGCACGATGATGGCCATCGTTTTGCCTAATTTTGCCTGAAACACAAAGCCCTAATTTGGAACTTCAAACCCTAGCCATGGCAACTTCTTATACCTGTACTGTAACTTAAATCAAACTATACAAGTAGTTTCGAAACATCATCATGAACACAAATATGCAATCAAATTGTATTAAAAATGCCTGGATCAATGAAATCAATTTTGAAATAAATAGTGCAAACCGTGATTCGGATTTTGTGCTTCTGGATGTGTTGAGGCTTTGTAGTGATCTGGAATGAAACAGAGGACTCCCAGGAACACGTTGGAATGGCTTGAATCGATGCAAAAATAGGTCTGTCGATTGCTTGAATGTCACAGATTTTGTGAGTTTGGTTAGGATTCTTGTGGCCAGAATTCGTGTTTATGAGAGGCTGTGATCATTGTATATATATAATGGAGTGAATTAGGTCAAGAATCATGAAGAAAATATATGTCAATCAATGAGAAAATATTTGATTTGGAATGAAACCAAATATTGTCTTTTTTGATCAAATCCCATTCAATCTCTTTCCAATCTCAATGATTTTCGAAATTATCAGCTTATATGGCTTGCTTGGACCTCAAGAATGATAAAAAAATCAATCTTGCACTTAATGATTTGATTTTTTGCATTTTATTTTAATTAAAATTGAATTAAATTAGATTAATTCAAAAATAAATAAAATAAAATAAAATATGGTGTGGTGTTGGGCTTGAGATTCTCTTGAGAATGTTAGAAGCAAGTGTGAATCAAAGAAACTTAGGCCCATTTAGAAGAAAAAAAATTGAATTTTCTAAGTATTTCTCTTCATGCACTTCTTCAAAAATGTCAAACTTGCTCAACTTGTATTTTACTCAATTTTCAACATTTTTAAGTGTTCTTGGACTTTTTAGAAATCTCAAGATGTCCTCTAAACACTCCTTCTGGTTTCATCTTCATTTAAGTTTCCATGTTCATGTACACTTCTTTTCAAAAGGATGACTTTTTGTTGCCTTTTAGAAGGACCTATAATGTCTTGATCCATAACTCTTAAATGAAGCATTTTTGGCCAAAGCTTGTGAGACATGAAGTTGTAGAGAATTGAATTCTATTAAAAATGAGCTTTGGTGGAAAAATTTCTGATAAAGTATGTGAAAGTTATGTCTGGTCAAAGTTCTGTTGACTTTTGCCCAAAAAACCCTAATTTGGAAACTTTGACTTTTGATCAAATCTTGACTTTTCTTGATGAATCACGATCAAACCTTGATCATATGATGGATGTCACTTCAAAATATTGATGTTGACAAAAAATGGTGAAGTTTGACTGTATGTTGACCATATTTGACTTTTTGTCCAATACAACTGATTTTCAACCATCTGAGCAATTGACTGAGCAAACTTGAGTTGTGAGGCTTAAAATTTGACATGGTGATCCCTTGAGACATATGAGGAGGTATGATGACCACTTGAGATATTATAACTCTTCTTTGACTTGAGAGAATCAAAACCCTAGTTTGAGTTGATTGCTTAGGAGAGGGTTCACCTGGCCAACCCTTGAGAAATTTTTGAGTATGGAGATGTGTATTGTCTTGAGAAATAGGACGGAAAATTTTGGGGTATAATAGTTGCCCTTGTTCAATCTTCTTGTACCTGAAGGCAGAAGGTGATTGAACACTCGAGTACACTTGAAAATTTGCACTCGCTGGTATATGGAATGAGATCGTCAGTTGACAATGCACTGGAATGGGCTTATAGATTCCATTTGGAGAAGTTGATGCTGGAAAGTGAGTCATACGTTAAAATCTGCGCTTGTCTTGGAATGAGATTACTGGTATGTATTGATTCCTTTAGCCATATATGCAGTATTTTGCGGGTGGAGATATATCGACGTGTAGTCGGAGATGGGCTTAAAGATGCCATCCGAAGTGATGAGAGAATCAGAATAAACCTTCGTCTTGGCTATATCTGAAATGAGTATTCGTCAGGCTGTAGATAGTTTTCCCATCTTGTTTCGGGTATTGATTTGTGTCCTGCTGTCTGGTGATAACTTTTCTGGTCGTTCAGATAGTCTTCCCGTCTTGTTTCGGGTATTAATCTTTGACCTTCTATCTGGAAAGTAACTTTCACCTGCGGGGGAAAATTTAACTTGAACGGATATGATTAATTCTATGCAGATTATGATGTATGCGAGTATATGATAATGTACATGTTATGACTTTTTATGAATAATGTATGAATGTAGATGTTGTGGTATCTATCTTGAAGAGGATAGAAACGTTTTGCTGGGGATCTTTGATTTCTTCTTAGGGATGTAGCGGTTGGCGACCCGGGCTGAGGAATAATAGGAATGTGAATTTTTCCGATGCACTATCTGATCAAATTTCAAGTCTGGATATCAACGATGTTGGGGGATGATAATCTTGAAAGGTACTCAGCTGGGGATGAATACCTTGTATATAAACCTTGCTGGGGAATGATGTGATCTTGAATAACCTATTACTGCTTGGAGACTGGCATGATAAGTTGATTGATGATTTGTTACTGCTCGGGGACCAATGTAACAAAGTTGACGTTCACTGTGCGGGGACTGATGTGACAATGTAGACGATCATTTCTCAGGGAATAATGTCATGATAGGATCATTGCTCGGGGACTAACATGATGAAGTTGGTAGGATCACTGCTCGGGGACTGACGGGACAATGTAGATGATCACTGCTCGGGGACTAACGTGACAAAGTTGATAGGATCACTACTCGGGGACCAATGTGATAACTTGAGAGTGTAGATAAAGTTGATACTTTGGTCTTCAAAAGTGAGTTGGCGTCATTAAGAGATTTCTCATTGTCTGATAGCCATTTGACTTATTTCTCCAAATCAGCATATTTGGATTTCGCGACATCCCCAGACTCATACAGTCCTTGGGCCAGAACAACACACCTCATCAGGTAGGAGCTAAGGTGTTGAGTAATCTTCTGGGGACCGAGGCTCTTCACTTTGTTTACATCCTCGGTGGAATTAAGGTTGTCATACAAAAACTTCATACCATCAAACTCGTTCGACCAAAACTTGTTTACAGGAGGAGATTGATTAGAGCCGCCACCGATTTCTTTCAGCATCAGGGGAGAAACTTCCCAGTCAACTTGATTGATCTCATTGGTCATAATAGTTTTGAGTCGTTTTGGACTTTTTTCGCCGGGCACCTCCATGTCCAAAGAGCGTTTAAGAGGAGTGGCTGTAACCACTTTAGCCTCCTCGGTAACGACCGGCTTAGGCCTCTGAAGGGCCATCTGCGTTCTTCCTTGCAGCTCGGGCTGCAACCATCAATCTTTTCTGCTCTTTAACAGACAGGTCAGTTATCTTGTCTGCATAAAGTTAAAGAAAGCACGTAAGAAACCAGATTTAATTATCTCAGTTGCCAAACTTTTAAAGAAATTATTACCTAAGAAGGTCGGAATTTGATCGAAGGGTAAGGGCAGTAGATCCTTAACCTTGATCGGCATGAAGGAATCTAAAACCTCAGAAGAGCTGACCTCAGAATCGCTCAGCTTTTCAAACTTAAAACCCGAGATAGGGAGGGGATCACTTGTCCAGTAAATTGGAAACTTGTGGTGACCATTAGCACCATAGATTATCTGGGGACACCGAGCACCACATCAGACTCGGAGGAAATGCTGCTTGTAACCTTTATAGTTTGAAGTAAAGGCTTGTAGGAAGCTTCTCCTCGGAATACCACTGATGGCCACCCAGCTCCCAGAATCCACATTCTTCACTTCAAAGTATGAAAAGAAAAGCTCGATTGTGGGCGTAATATTCAGGGCCTCACAGATTAGTTCAAAGGCTTTAATGAAGCCCCAACTGTTGGGGCGTAACTGTGAGGGAGCCACATTTACCGTCCTCAATAAATCGGTCTCAAAATTAGAGAAAGGGAATTGGATGTTTAAATCTACCAATAGCCCAACATAGAAATAGAACCATTCTGGATCTACTCCTTTTGGCCGAGACATACAAACCCGCTCACCCTCGATGCAAGGTTCCAGAATCATGTCATCCTCATTCCCAGTCGAGGACACGTCTATGAGAGAATGGAGCTTTCTGATTTCCATATCATCCATGGTGTTGTGTTTAAAACCTAGGACTTTTGCGCTAAAATATTTGTTGGTCTCCATCAGAACTTCCACAGAACTTGAAGAATCAGGGTCAGAATCACTTTCAGTAGTTAGAACTTCAGAGTTTATTCTGTTCATGACCCTGCCAAGTTCTTCTACCCCTAATGAATTTTCCATCTCTTGCATGCATTCCTCCCATAAGGCCATACACTCATCCTTATTTAAATGAACCATATTCCCTAAATCATCACATTCTCTAATAACAACCATTATGGGAAAAACTGTGAAAAATAAACAGGGAAAAGAAAAAGGAGTTACCTGGTTTTGATGATAGCAGATTGAAGCAGAAGGAGATTTTTTCCGGATGAGAGTAGCGGCGATTTTGGCTTTGTAAGAGGAATTGAAAAAGGAAATAAATTTGAAATAAGGAAGAGACGTTGTTAAAAAGGAGGTTTAGCGTATTGACTTTAAAACCTAATAAATGTCATCATTACACCTAAAACCGTAGGTGACTGTTGGGAATCTGAAGCGTGAGGCACACGCGTTGATAGCCTGTTTGCCTCCGACGAGTACCTCGACTTGGATCTATGCTTCTTCTTAGCGACCACAAGTCCTTTAAAAGGTTAAAAGGCCATATGCTAGGGGTACTTATGTACATACATAAAATCCATTACTCGAGGTATGTCTATGCTCCGACTACATAGTCCAGATCTTGGGCTGATGACTAAGTCGGCAGAGGACGCGTGGGTACCCATTCAGCCGATGACTAAATCGATCGAAAGAAAGGGAGTTCTCATCGGGAAGACACCCTGGCTTCCAGGAGGTTACGACCAAGCCAGATCCTTTAAAGACGTAACTGCCTCATTAAGTCTGACGGCGAGCGTTACACTGTTCATGATAATTAGTGATGGCGGAGGTTACGAACAATAATGGCTTCTCAATTATAATTGATGAAGAGACATGACAGTTACAGGAAGCAGTTAATGAGGTCTTTGGCACCTCTATAAATAGGGCTCCCGACTGAGGGGTGAGCAAGACACATAGCTTGGAGCACAAGTATCCTTCACTTAAGCTCTGAATCCCTAAACATTCTCACAAAAATATTCTAGCAAAAACACGTGGCTATGATTTTCCTCCGAATGTTGGTTCCTGTTTGACTTCGGTATGCTCGTTACCGTTTAGGCTATGAGACTTCTTTCTTCTTCCCCGCGCATATGTGTATCATTTGATTGTGCATTGCATTATTTGTGTGCTTCTGCCAAATCACTTGTTTGCTTCATCCCCTTTGTCATCTTCGACTCTACCTTAGGTAGCAATTATAGATAGACATAGATTTAGGTTGTGAACCTTTATTTCCTCCCTTTTGTTCTCCTGACTCTATCTAAGGTAGCGATTCGAGATAGACATAGATTTAGGCTGTGAACCTTTATCTCCTCCCTTTTGTTCTCTTGACTCTATCTTAGGTAGCGATTCGAGATTGGACATAGACTTAGGTTGTGAACATTTGCCATGCTTCCTTAGAATTCTCTCGACTCTATCTTAGGTAGCGATTCGAGTTAGACCTTAGGTTGCGATCCATGTATGATAACATTAAGGGTAGAACTAGTTAGTTTCCCTTTTGTTTTCTTCTTTCTTTTGCATCCTTGCATGTAATAAAACTAAAACTTGTTTTCTTTTCTTTTGAAAATCAAAACACTTAATAATGGTTCAAACTCCTTTTTCAAGATAAAAGCAACCAACCTCATTGCAAACCTTTTTCTCCTATGGGCTCTTTTTGTGTTTAAAACCTTTTCAAAAAGGGTGTTCCCTTTAAAATTCAAACAAATTGCTAAGTGTGCGAGCGGTCGAGCATAAGACTTTTTATAGCTGCAACGCCAAGTACAAGTTGCAATTGTGAGGATGCGGAATGTAATTTCCCATAAAAAGCATTGCAATCCACCAAAACATATGAGCCGAACTACGACGCTCTGACTTTCTCATTGCACGAGAGAATACGTAGGCATCTTGTCACGGGGTTCGACCGAGCAAACTTCATAAATACTTCCTTCTTTTTCCCGTGTTTCCTTTATTATCTTTTCTTTCACGTGCATTTCCTTTAGCATAATACAGATGTAGCGATTAAGCGATAGATTAACACACCCATTAGATAGAAATAGAAGTGAATACCGTAGAGTACTACGGGTGCGTGAGATACTAATACCTTCCCCTCGCGTAATAGACTCTCTTACCCTATCTCTCGATCTCTCGGTCGTAAGACTGTGATTTTTTCCTTTTCAGGTTTACTCGATGTTTTCCTTTCTTCTTAGATGAGATAAAAAATGTTCGATGGCGACTTCATTGATATTCTACCAGATGAGTTTGTCCAGTTCCTTCACTAGCCATAGCAACAAGGGATAAAATTTTGTGTAATTTTTATGGATGGTTTAAACATCCGGTAGCCATAGCAACAAGGGATAAAATTTTGTGTAATTTTTATGAATGGTTTAAACACCGGAATTGTGTTTGTAATTCATATGTAGATGCTGGTATCACAGTCCATCTAAGGACTAGAGTATCTTGTAAGGACTAGAGTACCCTTAGTACTCCCCTTTTAATACAAGAGTTGTTTATCAAAAGAAATAGTGAAGGTGTATTTTACTAGTTACCAAATTGTACAGATGTTATTGTAATTAAATATAGATCCAGCTCTATTTTTTAGATATAGATCCTGTAATTGAGTTTAGAAACACTAACAAATAAAAAATCATTACAGTGAGAGGCAGTTTGCTTCATGTTCTTCATCTTTTGCAGTTTATTTCGTATTAACTATCACAGTAATCTGGGAACGACAGGAGGGGAGTCCCTGCGTGATCTGGATGTGCGACGGCAGGGAGGGGGTTCCGTGGTTTTTTTCCAGACATTTTTAAGGTTTGATGAGAGAAGAGGGAATGAGAATTTGAATGTTTGATGAGAGAAGAGGGAATGAGAATTTGAATGGGAGGTAGGGTTTGTCGTTGTGTTGTGATGAGAGAGAAGCACAACTGGAAAGAAGAGTATAAGAGTGGAAACTAACCGCGAAAGTTCTCTTGTGCTTTGTTAAAAAAAAAGAAAACACCTGGATTCAAAAACTTGAAGGTAAGGTAATTGTAAAGTATAATTGAATTTGTTAATTACAGAATAGCCCTTTTTGTAGTGGGGACCTAAAAAGCAAGGGCAATAGATTAAATGTATTAAATGTATATGGGTAAAAAAATTCTACATATAATATTTATATTGAAAATACCTCAACTTGATTACCCAAGATCATACGAGAATAGAAACATGCACCATGATAATTTATTATAAGACAAATTTATAGCAATTTACATCAACCACAATTCATCCCTTTTTATTCCACAAACTACACTACCATTTACAAAGAACATGATAGTTTAACCCCGTGCATAGACATATTTAAGCTTTACTTTAAATTTATTAAAGATAACTAGCTAGCTAGCCAGTGCCTGTGACTCCAAGGTCTTTTTTATTCTCATCTCTACCAGCACCAAAGACAGGACCACCTTTGCCAGCAGGATCATGAACCTTCTCTTGAAGCTTATCCACTTGAATGCCACCTTGATCTTCCTTTGAAAGCAAATCAGTTCTTGTACGATTCTGTCCTCCTTCTTTTGATTCATATGTTGTTGCTGTCTTTGACTCTTTTGGTTGTGCTCCTTGTGCCCCCGACATTCTCTTTAATAATCTTCTTCTTCTTTTGTTGCTTCTAGTCTTATGTTATGTGATTTTTCACTCTTTTATATATCATATACTTGATCATTCATTTATGAGCTTTATATAGTTGGAGTTAGATTCCAATATCAACCCACGTGTTATGTTAACATGCTATAAACCTACACGTGTTCATGATTAGAGACAAATGTCAATTTGCATTTTGTTCGCTGCCACGTTTGTTTTTATGGATTTTTTTCCTCTCATTTTTCTTATTAACTATGCGATTTTAGTCATTGAGAAATCAAGTTTGATAAACTTAAGAGTTTTGCAGTAACTCAATCTTATAAAATTGGTTCGTAGATAAGAATTATCCCACTTACAAAAAATATGCTTAAGTCTGTATATTATTAATTTTATGCAAGATTCTTAATTCGTAAATGATGAGTGACATAATAGTAGAAATTTAATAAATGACATTCTATATCATAATAGAATTAGAGTTTAACCTAATTCAATTTTTACAAAATTGATCTGTAAAATGAAAATTATTATTACTAAATTAATATGACACGTCGAGGTTATATATTATCTAATGTGTACTGTGGACAAATTTCACCAAATACAAAAGAAAAGAAAGTTTATTGAGAATTTAACATTAAGTTTTATAATTGAGTATTAATATATTTTCATTTGAAGAAAAAAATTGAAAGAGATTTTGGATTTTCAAACTCAGACACGAATACCAAAATACAATACACTATAAATAAGTCAAGATCCTCTCCATTTTTTTTCTCAATTTCTCCTCTCCATTACTATAGTTTTAAAAAAAATATATAATATATAAAATTAAATATACCTATCAAATGTCACATTATTATATTTATATTATTAAAATTTTAGTAATGCACAAAATAGAGAAGGATGAAAATGGAGAGGATCTTGATTCCTATAAATGCTATAAATATTAACAGTAGACTATAAATGTTCTTACACCTATAATATGAAAAATATCTTAAAATATTGACTTTATTGTATATATGGTGTGTATTTAAAAATTATTTATTCATCTATTATTAAAAAATTTAAAAATATTTTAATTAAAAATAATATTTTTAATTTTTTATTGAAAATATTGCTTCATTTCATGTTTGTTTTGAAGTAAAAAAAGTTTTTTTTTATTATGAAAATCCTATCTAAATTATTTATTATGTGTTGTATGAATGGTAATATAGGTATTTGACTTAAGGAGTGTGTAATAAATTTTTTTAAAAAATATTTGTCTAACTTTTCTAATACATCTGCCATACAAACATCAAGATCAAATACTCCGACGAAACACATGTGTATGTGCTTCATAAGGTGAATGAGGACCTGAGCACTTTCTGGCACAATTTTATGCTATTATAATTGTGAATTTCGCACAATTTTATGCTATTATAATTGTGAATTTCTTAATCTATCTCATGTCTTTCTTATTCACTTCTGTGAAATTTTATTTTTGTCCTCGGAAAATCGAAAATAAATTTCCGATTAACATCCTATACAATGCAATTTAGGTTGGGTGCAAACTGGAAATTTACTTACGGTATGTTATCAGAAATATATTTTCGGTATCTGGATACACTTAATCGTGCCATAACATTTCCCCTCTCCATAACAGCAAAATTTAAAAAAACAAACTCTCTCAAAACCCTCTCAACCCTTCTCACCAAAATCAATTTTTCTCTCAAACAATCAACACAAATCATCAAGCATTGCTTAAATACAACAAGTAAAGAAATTAATCAAGCAACAACCAAATCTCAATCAATCAAGTAAGTGATTTACACATTTTTAGAGTTTATGTAAAATCGATTGAAATTAGTGAAATATGATTTTAAATGTGTTGTTTTTTGTAGTTTACATCATTGGGAGTCATTATAATACTATTTGTAAACTGTTTTTGACGATCAATCCGTTTATTTTGAGGCATTTGGGGTTTTGGGGTGGGGATGACCGTTGTTCTATTTCGCAGAGGAAACCAGAAGTTTATTTCCGATTTCATGTGATGAACAAAATCGGAAATAAATTTCCGATATCTGTCTGCATAATTTTTTTCATTTTTTCCTCTGTGTGTCATATGCTAACGTTTCGTTCTTGCTTCTACAGGAGATATGTCTGAGCGAGAGTCACGTTTGAGGCATGGTCAAGTTACACAACATACTTCTTTGCGGCGAGAGAGGAGTCAGGTCACACAGCCTTCGAGGACTCAGGCCACACAAGCTCCGTCGACATCCAGACAGGCTATGTCCGAGGCCCATTTCGCTCCTTCTGATTTTACACCTACTTCTTCCTCCCGTAGCAAACGGGAGTCTCCGTTCCATCCCTCCCCGCCTCCTTTATACCGTAGACGCACATCATCATCATCCTCACCACATTGGATTTTTTAGACGGGATCCACATCTTCTACACAAGGGGGGCCATATGAGGTGAGACCTGATCCTACACCCCCAGTACATCAAGTACCAGTACCAGGACCACCCGAGGTTCCGGTGGGACCAAAGGCACTAGTTCCAACAGAGGCACTAGCAGAAGAGGCGGCATCGGCTGCAGAGGCGACACCAGAGGTCCCTCAGGTCTTTGGAAGGGGGCGTTCTGACTTATCTGTGCTCGCGCTTTATTCCACCCATGTGGCCAGACATTTATGGGATGGAGAGGTACAAAATTACATGATGAATAATATTATGAATTCTAACAGTGTATTTTTTCTTACAGGATCGCGATACACTTAAGGTCATCAACCATTGGAGGAAGATCAACAATCTAACTCCCCCTCTCGAGCCATGGTTTGATGATCTACTACTAACTACATGGTTGAGAGACTTGACCCTTTGTGGATATAGCGTGGTCAACTGGGGGATGACCAACGCTTTTGTAGAGAGGTGGCACGAGGAGACGTCTTCGTTTCATCTACCACACAGAGAGAAGGCGATCATACTCGATAACGTCGCTTGTCTACTTCACCTGCCGATCAGAGAGAGGTTTTTGGATCATGAGAAGTTGGAGAAAGATGAGGTGATATAGATGTTGGTTGAGAGGTTGAGGGGTACCGTGGAGGAGGCCCTGGAGGAGGTTGAAGACACATGATAGCCACATGAGATATAGTTGGTTGAAGATTGTTTTTGATCAGGAGATTGCGCGTGTTACTGCTGCTGATGGTGATCCTGAGCAGGTTACACTTCATAGGGAGTATGCCATGAGAGTATACCTCTTGTATCTTATTGGGACCCAAATTTTTGTGGACACCAGTGCCACCTACACTGACGTCATGTACCTCATTCTTTCTTGATTTAGAGCAGTCGATTGGGTGGGAGGGGCTTCTTGGTTTACTAGTATACCAAGTTGACGGAGGCGGCTACGTGGAAGACGAGGCAAATCACCGGCAGCATGACTATTTTAACGGTATAAAAAATTTCTCTTAGCTTCCTTTTTTAATTATTTTGATATTGAAACTAACTGATATAATTTTGATATTTCAGGGATGGATCCTACAGCACTTCCCACAAATTTCAAGATGGTCATTTGTTGAGGGTTATACCGAGCAGATGCCTCGTTCATGTGCATATGAGCCGCTCAGAGGCAACCAGGTGACACTTGTGTATCGGGTTTATCTGGACCGGATTGTGCATAAGGACATCCACTTCATTGCCTATGCCGACCTCCGCGAGATGATAGGTTTTGATGAGGTGTCTCTGTTTACAGGCTGGTTGGCATGCGGTACTCTGAAGACTACTGCTTATATGCCCGAGCGAGTGATGCGCCAGTTTGGGTATACTCAGACGATTCCTCGGCATCCTGCTTTATTTGTTCCTCCGACAGTGAAGAGGGGGGAGATGGATGATATTTTTGATGATCTTGAGAGTCATCTCGTCCCTGAGGAGGCCAAGAGTACTGTTGCTCCAGACGATTGGAGTTATGCGTAGGGTTACACGCTGTGGTTCTTTAGGATTTCTCATCCATACCTGATACGGGAGGCTCCAAGGGACCCACCCAGGCCGGTTCATCAGGAGATCCTAGAGGAGGAGACGACGAGGGATCATGCCCAGGACGTGCTGCCTAGGTGTCGCCGTATCATGGAGTTTGCTAGGGATGACATCGACAGAGGGTTGTTTTCTGACAGACCCGGTGTCAAAGGCGTTTTGGAGACCATCACGGCGGAGGCTCAGGGTGCCCTGGTCTACAGGAGGCAGCGGAGGAACGCCTCGAGGGTGACAGGCCGACTCCGTCATACGTAGTAGTTTATTTTGATTGTATTTTGACTTTGTTTTTATTATTTCGCATTATACCGGATATCTATTATGAATACTATTATTATGAAATTATTTTGGATAATATTTTTGGGCTTTAATTCGATTTAAAAATTGCATGATTTTAATCTGAATTACAAATGTAAATTCTAAAGTTATTGCTTATAGTTAATTTTTTCTACAAATTGTCATGTCCAGAACCGGATTTTTATTTCTGATAACGAACCGGAGATATATTTCCGATTTCACTCAAAAACTTCAGAAAATGGTGCGTACCGGAAATAAATTTTCGATTTTATGAAAGACATTTTAAAATTTTCACGAAGTGCGCCCCACCCATAATTTATGGATGGATTAAGAAATTTAATTAATACCAAAAGACACATAATATCTTGTTCTTTTATTTTATTTCCATTTGAAAAAAAGATAAAGACTTTATGATGCACATAATATTTATTCAAAGAATCCAACCATAAATCCATCTATAACTGACTTGAACCCTCTTTTTTTATTTTTTACTTTCATTTCTATAACCTATTCAATATAAGGTATATCGTGATAAAACAATTCATCAAAAATTCAAGACTTTACTTCAAATTAAACACAGCCAAACCCACCAAAAATCCAAGTAAACCACCAGCTACAACTTCAACATCAGTATGACCAACAGATTCTTTAAATGGTAGTAAACCATCACTAATCAAATTTGAAATTTCTTCTGAGAAGCCAGAGGATGATAGAAACTCCTCATCACTTTGCCTTATTTTGCCTTCTGGTTTAACTAATACACATGCATTGGCTTGTTGTTGTGTTTCCAAAGAAGTGGTCTGTTGGGACAAAAGGGTTTCTTCTAGTTTTGGTGGATTGGATGAACCAGATTGAGAGTTGATCAAAGCATCTTTATGTTTGGAATGCATATGGAGAAGTAGTTTGTTCATTGTCCTAGCATGAATCCCTACTTCTCTTCTTACACCCTGCAAATTACAGAAGCCATATTATTGTTGGCAAGCTAAACAGGTCAAATACATATAAATTAAGGTGTTTTTGTAAGCTACTCTGAAGAGCTTATCGAAATCAGCGCAAAATAGCTTTTGGAAATTTCATACGATCGCTCGGGACGTACAAGTACTTATGTCCGTAAATAAATTAATCAAAACTGATTGGAATTACAAGTACTAATCAGTTTTCATCTGTGGCAGCAATTTGCTTAAAGAAAAGTTGTGTCTGCTAAACTTAAGCCAATAGCTTTGGAAACAGTTTTGTCATAGTGAGATACTAACAGGGTGAAAAATAAAGTTTCAAGAGGAGTGGCCGAGAATACTATGTTATGGTCCCTTGTCTGGAATCGTGTTGACACAGTCCTACACGTGATAGAAGCTTTCCTTTGACCTATGGTGAAGGAAGAAACCGATCAAAAATACTAGTGAATTCTAGAAGAGACTTTGTCAAGGACGAGTCCGCTTCTGCCTTCACCATAGATCGAAGCAAAGTTTCGACTGCGTCTAGAACCGCGTCTTCACCATAACATACTAACACTGATTTTTGCAGTTTACTGTTATGATTCAATTAACCATATACTTTTGCACATTCGCGTATGTGTTCAATCTATATGATTAAGAACAATTATCAAGAGATTTATCAAAAAAAGGAAGTTATTATGCAGTATATTTACTATTAGTACTAATTTCTATCACATTCTTTCCTTGTAGAACAATCATTCATGAAACTTTCTATAGGTTGAAAATGTTAATAAAGTGTCAAGGTCAATGCAGTTCCATCGAGTCCCACGGTGTTTCTCAAAGACAGTGATGCGAGACGAATAGATAAACTAGATTGAAAGCGTCACATTTTAAAAGAAGAACATCACACACACCTGAGCATCATACATAACCAGACCAGCATAAACAAGTGCAAGACCGAAAATTGGATCCGAAAGGCCTCTGCATTTGGATAATAAACAATGACCAGTTCTACTTTTAAGAGACAAAAATGGCATAAACCACATACCACAACTGAATTATTTTACCTCTCAAGACCAATGAGTGTTGCACAAGCCACTGTTGCCTATATCCAAAGGAAAATAAATGTAAACAACTTTATGAGAAATAGAACGAAAGCGAAACTCCACAGGGTGTACAGAGACCTCTGGAAAAAAGGTGTGTCAGTGTCGGTGTCTGTGTCATGTAAGGTGTGTCGGTGTCCGTGTCATGCTTCTGGTGTCCGTGTTCTTGAAAAGTAGGAATTAGAAATGAAGGGATTGAAGGGAATACAGAAGAGTGTGATGAAGGGAAGCCTCCAGCTTGAATAAGAGCCTTGACATCAAACTCTTTACCATACAGAAACACAGAAGTAAACGGCTTAGAAAATTGCCCAATAGCCATTGAAACACCAGCTGCAACCAGAACCTTAAAACCAGAATACAACAAATGAGAATACAACTATCAATTCACCATATGAACAACAAAAACGGAAATGGGGTTACCTTATTCTGCGCAATTTGAGCGATATCGTTGAAAAAACCAGCACCAAGAGAAGAAGAAACTATAAAGGTAGAAGCTTTAACCTTTCTAGGAAAATGAAAGGAACCCAATTCTTGTTGAAGACGAAGTTGGTTCCTTTGGCTGAAAAATGAGGGAAATTGAGAGGAAGGAGCAATACAGAAGCTTGATTGTTGCAACAACAACATCATCGTCCTAATCAAAGTCAACCAGAAAACATGTTACTTTAAGGTACAACGCTGTCGCTGTGTTATGTTCTTCTCAGAAGGGGGAAAAAAAAGCTTGTTTTTCTCTGGACGTGGATAATATAGGGGAAGAAAAGAACCAATTGCTTGAGCAGTTCACAAAGCTGTGTCTTTTTGTAAAACCTTTTGAGGAAATAAATTAATTTCAATTTTTTTTTTTTGGACAGGCATTTGGGGCACTATTTAAATATTTGAGAAATATCATTTATTAAAATATTTGTATTGATTATAATTAATAGATTAGTTAAATAAAGTAAAAGTTGATAAATAGATGTATACTAGTGAAAAAATAATAATGATTGATGCATTAGAATTATAAGTGGATAATTAATTTGAGATAAAGAAAAAGTTCAAATGAAACACTTATTATGAAAGCGGATGGAGTAACATTTTTTAAGAATATGTGTAATCAATGCATTGAAAATTAGAATAATTAATTTTTATAAAAAATATTTTCTTTATTTCATATCTTTAAATAGTGTCTTATTAAGAGCACTTGTTAGCATGACCATTATTTTTATTATTTAAACATGTAATTTGAATCTAATTTAATCGAGCGAAATTAAAATTTTGTAAAAAAAATTGAGTTTAATTAGGATGCATCGACAACATAAAAAAGTTTTACCCTGTCAACCAATGCGAATATATTATTATATCATATCATATCAGTAATTTAAAAATTTAAGTATGACTTGGTTGAATGTATGACCGTGGTTAACTAACAATCCATTTTCTCAAAGAAAATTTGTTAAATATATTTTTAATTCAAAATATATAATATGTTTTATTTGTTTTTAGTTTAAGTAGTGTTCGTCCAATGCTCCGCATAATTCAATTGAAATGATACATGTGAGATTTAAAGTATACTTTCTACTTTTCACTTTAATAATTTTGTATTTTGTAATTGACTTGAACGTTAGAGTGATAATCTTGTAGGTCCACCTTACACCGTTGTCTCATAGATCAACATCATAATTTCAGGAGTCCTACATCATTAATCAATAGTAATTCATAACCAAATTTTATAATACGATGAAATGGCTAGTCTATGATAGTCTAACATTTGCCTAACTGTGCAGGATCATTAAATTATTAATTAACTTGGTTTTGACCCAGTTATATGGCTTATAAAGAAGAAACAATTTAGATTCTAATGGATCAGAATCTGATTTTCAAATAGAACCGCAACACCTAATTGACTCAGTTTGGGAAGTTCTAATAAGACCTTAGCATTATGTTGACTCGGTCTCTGATGTTTAAATGGAACTTCAAAGTGTCATACTGGAAACATAGTACAAACATACGTTTGTCTGTACTTTGTATAAAAGTAGCTTCATCTTATCAACTTTCATATTTACGGAGAAAGTCAACTAGAGATTTTAGCGCAAGGCTCGAGGCTGCTTGGCACGATCTCTTTAGTATACTACAACATGCTATAAACACCTTACTTGAGAAATACGCAATGGATACATAAATAATTTAGAAAATAAAGATCCTCATTGTACCTACTCCAATGTCTCTCTCCATGGAACCGCTTCTTCAGCAAAAACACTTGTGTAGGCAACCTTTCAACGTCTCTTTTGTTCCCTTTATATAAGGACTTGAAGATTCAAAAGAAGAGACAACAATACACAACAACATACAACAAGAAAGAACAAGAATTTTTTCGCCCTCTAGGCTTATGTACATAAGTTATTATATTGCACACAGGCTTGATATTTTCTTACACTTGTATATCTTATAAATCTCAAATAACAAGGTCTTTGTTTATGTTGTATTGTTTGTACCTCTTGTTGAATATTAGGTTAATCTTGTTGTAGCCTTAAACAGTTTATAATCCTAAATAGTGTGTTTGAACAAGGAAGTCTCTTTCTAGTGTGATTGAGCAATGAAGTCTCTTTCGAGTGTGATTGAGCAAGGAATTCTTCGACACTTTGTTTAGGCAAGGAAGTATATTTCTGGTTAGGTTGAGCAAGGAAGTCTTAAAAAATTGGTATAAGAAATTAAGTATTTTCTAGTGTGATATAACAAGGAAGTCCTAAATAGTTGGTTTAGGAAAAAGAGTCTCTTTCTAGTGTGATTGAGCAAGAAAGTCTTAATCAGTTGATTTAGGCAAGGAAGTCTCTTTCTAGTTAGATTGAGCAGGGAAGTCCTGAACGAGCATGTTTAAGCAAGAAGTCTCTTCCTAGTTTGATTGAGCATGAAGTCTTCGACTGATGTTTACCCTTATTTTTTACCTAGGATTCCACTTCCTTTTGCATCATTACATAACATCAAGAGATCATCCCATTCATCTTTGCATCACTAACCTTATAGGGATACAAAATATATGCTTTGATTGTTTGTTTCTTTTGCAATATAAGTGGGTTGAATCAAGGAGTCTAAATAATTAATGAATCAATGTACCTCAAGATTCAAAAGACCAAGTAATTTCAAAAGACTAAAAGAGATTAAACTTCACACAAATCCTTTTGTCAATTTGGCTTTTCAATTTAATTTTTTTTCCACAAAAGACCAAACATGAATCATCTTTATAGTTAGATGTAATATCTCAATAGTAAGGATTGAACGTTGTTGATTCTTTTCCACTTAAGATAACTAGTGGCATACTTGTTGATTTTTATGTCCAAGTTGGAGCCCTCCCCTTTATAATGATGCAAAGATCCATCTTCTCATACCTGTGTGGGTTGATTATTTGAGTATTCTCCTTAAGATGACGAAATGTCCTTTCTCTTAAAATCAATTAACAAACCCTTTTGTTATTTTTACCCCGAACTATGAGGTTTTGATCCTTCATTGGTATGTAGGTATAACGCTTTATGTCTTTCCAAATACAAAAATATAATAAAATATATTTCTTCACCTCCATAATACTTTTTGGAAACAAATCATTTTAAACAAAAAACTTATATTACAAGAGGTTCCTATAGAGTAGTACAGATACATAGGATGCTAGTACCCCCTTTGTATAACCAATCCCATGCCTTAGATATCTTATTTGTGATTTGCTTTTAGTTTTTACTTTCTTACATTGCATGTTTAAACATAGGGTTTTGGCCTTTTTTATTTCCTCGAAAACAATAAAGTTCAGTGGTGATTTCTTAATTTTGTGAGTCAAGTTAGTAAATAGCCTGGTCTCTGATTTTTCATTGCGAGAGATGTGTCTAAGAAAGTTATAATCAGGTTTTTGATCGCGACTTTGTGTGTCTTAAAGAATCTAGACCGCAAGTATACAGTCCTATCGCGTGTAGCTTTAAAGATTATCGAATCCCAAGGGAATAAATGTCGAACTATCGCTATATTATGTTACTATGTAAATCTAAGGCTAATAATGTAATTGATTTGGGATTTTAGGGAACCTATCTGAATAAAGTCTAGTTTAGATTTAAGGGGGATATCGGTATGTAATGGTCGGGCTTCGGGGATTTAGCAACTCATTGACTCAACTCAGATTATTAAAACAATCTTCAGTAGAAGATATTTGTTTGAAAACCCTCTTCTCACACTCTCGTGTTTATTGATTCAAATCCTATAATCAAACCTAAGTGAGCGCTCTCGCTGTATCATTTAAAGTTTGGAAATAGTTTTTGAAAATGAATAAGATCTAATTAACTTAAAAGCGCTCTCGCTGTATTTTAAGTTAATGCACAATTACTACTGTCCAGTTATTATCTCAAACTCTCGTTTTTATTGATCCTGACTTCTATTTGTATTTTACTCTCGTAATAAAACAGTTGATGTTTAAAACTAGTAATTGAAACCAGAAAAACGTTCTTTTAAAATGAATATATCAAATGGAGTTGCTGAACCCCATCGGCATATAACTTTACATACCGATAAAATAATTTAACCTAGCATGTTATAAAATTTAGTAATAGCGCAACATAAATAAATAACATCGAATAAATTAAGGCCAAGCATATCAGACAATTTTTGGCAATAATAAATTAAAACAATTAAATTAAATCTGAAAATAAAATTGCATAATATTTGGCTAAGCGTCAGGTGTCTCCCACAGGTCGGTGAGATCTGCCTTTATTGCTCCGAAAAGTAAAAACGAGAAAGAATATAAAAGCACGATTCTAACGTAAGGTTGGAATTAGCAAAGATTTGCAGCAATCTCCGATGTGGAAATTACTACGAGAAAATATAAGTAGAAACTAAATAAATAAACTAAATCGGAATCGGTAAATAAAACTCAAAGAAATAATCACTAGAGAATTTGGCAGAGTGACAATAAAGTGAAAAGAGAAAAGAAGTGTGTGAAGAGGGTGTGACGGTCGTCACACGTTGCTTGGAGAGGAAGTTTTCTGCTTTGTTGCGGCCGTTAGGGCTTACGTGGCGAGGGTGTAACAGTCGTTACCCCTTGCGTGGACTTGAGCAAGCTACGTTGGGCTGGGCCTTTGGTTGCTTCTTCTTATTTTTTCCAAAACTTTTTACTTATAATGCACCCCTATTTTGCCATACACCACATATTTGCATATTTGCTCTTTTTTTGTGTGGATTTTAAGTACGATTTGCTCAGTTTTTCTCGACTTTCTTCGCACATGCCTTGTAAACATTAAATTCCTGAAAACATAGAAAATACCGGCATAATACGAATAAAGAGTAGTTTAATTAATTGAAATACAGATAAAATTCATGTAAATTGATGCAAATATACAATACATTTTCGGATTATCAGTTTTGATTATAATAAAAAACTATTGTGCGACAAGAGAACTGAACTACTCTTATTTGAAGGAACCATAATAATATTTATGTTTGATTTATTTATTGTTTACGCACTTTAAACTATTTCACTGTTGCATACTATACTATAGCTTATAGTATGTTGTTCATAAAAATAAAAATTATCAGATACACAATTCAAGTCCACTTCTTCTGTATTTTCACACCTTTAATATAATGTGTATATCATTTCATCCACTATCACACAGGGGATACTCTACTATCTATCTATTATCTATCTTTTAAAAATCAATTGCATGAACTTCCATCACAATTTTTTTTACACTAAAAAAATGACATTTAAGTAGTCAAATAATGTTTAATTTTTCCATTCTCATCTTCTATTATAACATGACATGTAACATTCATCTTTCAACCTCCACCAATTAAATCCCAATTAAATATTACATAATTCATTCTCTTTTGATTAAAATTTCAATTTTTTCACATTTTCCCCACACTTTCTCTTTTTAATTTTTAATTTTTCTTAATTTATTTATTATCACTAAAAATACTAATAGTTTATTTTTTAATTTTAATAAAATAAAAAATTATTTATCTCACATGTAATCATTACAATTGATTTTAGAGATATAAATTATAATTTCAAATAAAATTAAATTTTAGAGACATAATCAATTTTATTTTTGATAAAACATACACTTTACACAAGATTAATTTTGTCCCTCTAGAATTAATTCTAGATCCTTTAAAAACCAAATCAAACGTAGAGAGTATTGTGTTAAAATCAAAATATTATATATTCAAAGTTTGTCACATCTATATTCTAATATAAAATTCAAATGTCATGTGAGGGTATATTTAAATTATAAGAATTAAAGTTTTAAGTGTTTAAAACAAATTAAAAAATATAATCATTATTTTATGAGAATGTGAAATAATACATAATTTTATTAGAAACCGAAGTTCAAAAATATTAAAACAATAATAAATGATCTAGGATATATTAAAAAAAATTATAATATTTACATTTTAATTATAATAAAATAATTTATAATTTGAGATAAAAAATTTCTCAAAATTTTCTCTCTCTTATATTTCATGTAAACTTTTGGAGCATTCTAGCTTCATAGGAAACGACGATCCAACTTCTCTTTCTGTATTTGTGTTTATTGAATTGTTCGTTCCTCTCTGAATTTTCAGTTTGATACACCAGAAATGGGGTTTCAGAAAATAAGGGTTGAAAATCCCATCGTTGAAATGGATGGTATGTCACTATGAAATTGTTTACTTTTCTGATCATTCATCATATAGAGATGACAAAGTTTTATGCTTTATTGATTATCATGGCCTGGATTCAAATGGGTCAATATTCCAATTATCTTTCTGTGAATAACCAATTTTATCATTGTCTTCTACTTGCAGGAGATGAAATGACTAGAGTGATTTGGAGAATGATCAAAGATAAGGTAGTTATGTCATGTTTTTTTTCCGGGTTTATTCGAATAGAATCATGGATGATTATTGTTAGGAGATATGGTATAGAAGAGAGGATTGGAGAAGAGTGAAATTGATATCATATGTGATTGAATTGAATGAGTAAAAAGTGATTCCATTAAGTCATTTATAGGTGTTAACAAACTAGTAGCAAACAAACTACCTATCCGACATCCTAACTTATTCTTCGTTTTGTTGTATTTTTACATTTTGTAGCTTATTTCGCCTTTTTTGGAGCTCGATATTAAGTATTTTGATCTTGGGCTTCCTCATCGAGATGCCACTAATGATAGAGTTACCATTGAAAGTGCCGAAGCTACACTAAAGTATGTGATCCAATATTTCTCACGAGGCTTATTTGCTTGTTTCCATTTCTGTATTAATTGTTAAGCAATACTACCTCTGTTCCTTTTTATAAGGGAAAAGTAATTTTTTAGGTTTATTGAATAACTGATGTATTTGGTCAGTTTATAGTCCAATATTATGTTACACGAGACGGGGCCTCCTAATATCACCATTGGGTTTATTTTCCTTTCATTGTAGGTATAATGTAGCTATCAAATGTGCAACTATAACTCCAGGTACTCATAATTGTTTTTTTTCGGAATGATGTGTGACTTTCCATGTCATCTTATAACTTAAAGTCGTGAACGGCGTACAAGCATGTTGAGTATGTGTTAATTGAAATTCACATCCAAGGGTTTTCTTTTTCATAGATGAAGGTCGTGTCAAGGAATTTGGCTTAAAACAAATGTGGAGGAGCCCAAATGGGACAATCCGGAACATTTTAAATGGTAATTAAACTTACGGATGTTTCTGCAACCCTGTTTTGTATTCTGAGTTTTTAACTAACATATAAAGAAACTATTACTTATATCCATACAGGTACAGTTTTTAGAGAGCCAATCATCTGTAAAAATATTCCTCGGCTTGTTTCAGGTTCCTAAAAAATTAGAACTTATTTGATATCTGAATTTTTCTTTAATGATAGATAGCAAGTGTTAATTACTGGCTATTGTTTAGGCTGGACGAAGCCAATATGCATTGGAAGACATGCTTTTGGAGACCAATATCGGGCAACTGATGCAGTTATAAAAGGCCCAGGAAAGCTAAAATTGATATTTGGTAAGTCAATATCCAGTCAACTGTTTCTCATGGATCAAATAGTTGGCATATACAATCTTCATGAAATTGCAACATTGCTTAACCAATGTCAATGTCAATTCTTAAAAGACCAAAAAGTTTGAGGTCTATAAGTTTGAAGTATCTTACGAAATTTAGTCGGGCTTTACAGTACCTGATGGGCATGAAGAGACTAAAGAGCTAGAGGTGTATAAATTCACTGGTGCTGGAGGTGTAGCTTTGTCTATGTATAATACTGACGAGGTTTGAATCTGAGCAATGGTTTTTATTACTATTTTCTCTCGGAAAATTATTTTAACTACACTAGCAATGATAAGTTATGTGGTATTTCGTCTTGAAACAGTCCATTCGGGCTTTTGCTGAGGCTTCAATGAACATTGCTCACGAGAAAAAATGGCCTCTCTACCTTAGCACTAAAAATACCATTCTAAAGAATTATGATGGAAGGTATGCTGGTGAATTTTCTGTTCATTCTCTATATCTCGTGATTCATCAATAATTTGAGATGATATTAGAATTGGACGGCAAAACCAATCGGCTTGCCTTTCATTCATGTGTAATTTTTCAGTATAAAATCAAAACAAAAGACATTAAGTTCAAAAAAACAATAATTTAGTTGTAGTTGTTAGACTGGCAAGCACATTACTAACTCTCTGCTTTTGTGAAGATTCAAGGATATTTTCCAAGAAGTTTATGAGACCCGATGGAGTAATAAGTTTAAAGCTGCAGGAATATGGTTAGATGAGTTGCTTATCCTGCTTGTCAAAATCTTTTCTTTTGCTAGTAAATTGGTAATTCACATTCTTGATTGTTAGGTATGAACACCGTCTTATAGATGATATGGTTGCGTATGCTGTTAAAAGTGATGGGGGCTATGTGTGGGCCTGCAAGAATTATGATGGGGATGTGCAGAGTGATTTCATAGCTCAAGGTGGAAATCCATATGCTCTTATCTCATTCACTAAACTTTTAGTTCTCGAAAGTTTTGTTGATTTTGTTAAGAAAATGGATGTCCAAGGTTTAGCATGTCTCATTCTTTAATATGATCTGAAAAGTAGTTTTCATTGAACAGGATTTGGTTCTCTTGGCTTGATGACTTCGATACTGGTATTGCTTTTTTAACCCTTTACATCGTTTCACTTTTTCATTCATGCATATTCTTTACTTTGTTGTGTATGTCCTTTCTTTGGTCATATCTCTCGCATGGATGTTCATGAAGCTGAAATTCGTGACAGGTTTGCCCGGATGGGAAAACCATTGAAGCAGAGGCAGCCCATGGTACTGTTACCCGTCATTTTCGAGTTCATCAGAAGGGTGGTGAAACCAGTACAAACAGTATTGCTTCAATTTTTGCCTGGTCACAAGGTCTTGCACATAGGTAAGAATTGAAACTGAAACTCATAGGATTGTTTCGTCTTCATACTATAATCCATAGAATTTGATCTTTTCTTATGTAGTTTTAGGTAATAATACAGATTGCAGGCTGAGCAGGGTAAAGAGCTGTTTATTTGTGTTTATTCTAAGTGTTTCTTTTTTCCCAAAAGTTTTAAAAATATGTTTGATAATTACCATATTAGATAAATATTTTATGTAAACCAAAAAATCTTACAATAAAGACGGTGTATTGTTGTTCACTTTTCATAATATAAAGGAAGTTGCTTCATGATAAAGGGAAAATTTTATTGTCTAGCTGTAAGACCAGCAATGTTATATGGCACAAAGTGTTGGGTGGTGAAATGCCAACACGAGAGTAAGCTCAGTGTAGCCGAGATGAGAATGCTACGATGGATGTTTGTTTATATATTTCTTTTAGACTTTTTCAAAACAAACTAATTTTTGCAGGGCAAAGTTGGATGGAAATGATAGATTGCTGGACTATACAGAGAAACTGGAAGCAGCTTGCATTGGAACAGTTGAATCGGGAAAAATGACAAAGGATCTTGCGCTTCTCATTCACGGACCCAAGTAATTTCTGGCCTTACGATAGTTCTTTCAGAATGCTAACTATTCCGTTTACCAACAAATCAAAATTACTTGCTCTCGATTTTGTTGTAGGGTTTCTAGGTCGCACTATTTGAATACCGAAGAGTTCATTGATGCTGTAGCCGAGGAGCTGAGGACAAGATTAACTACACAATCAAAGCTGTAGAGTTCGCTAGTTTGTCTTGGGTTTAAGCATTTTTTATGCTGAGTTTTGAATTAGAATGATGCAGATAGTGGAGAGAAATAACAGGCAGAATCAAGCCAGAAGAAAAGCTTGGTGTATTCACAAATAGAAAAGCTTGGTGTATTCACACTTGAACTGATTTTGGATTTTCTAATCCCTAAACAGGGATTCAGTGTGTAATATCATCCTCAAATTGAGTTGAACTGGCTAATCTCTATCATATGTTCTTTGTTATAGATATTTGAATATTTCTTGTGAAAATGTTAAAGATGCATTATATGAACTTTTGTTATTTTCTTTATAATATGGAAGTTAGTGATATATTTGCTAAAAGTTGCATTAGTAAGTATTTTATGAGACAGCCCAAAAAATATACCCCAAATCCAAGGATCAAATACCCGAAATAATATAGGGAAATGCTCATTCCACATTCTTGAAAAATCGAATTTGCTTTTTCTTACTCTCCGGACGCACCTAAAATTATGTCAATCTTCTTTTCTCAACAATTTCGCTGAGTCGTGTGTAAAGAATGTGCGTTCAGAGATGCTTCTCTGAATGCTGTGAGGTATTAAAGACTTTTCATAACGACGAAATGAACATTTTCCATAATTTATTTAGATAGGTTTGGTATTAATGTTCTTAGGCTATTAGGATATGTTTATTAGCCTATGTTTGACAATTGAGTTTTAGATGGAAAGGAAGCGGGAGACTTATTTTTCATTTCTAAATTTTAGTACGGAAATTAAGAAAATTGATTGGAGTATTAAATTTATTAATTATTTATATAATTTTATAAGTTTATTTTAAAGTGATGATTAATTAATGTTTGTGAAAGGTATTTATTAACGATTGTAATTATTTTAAAAACCAGTTAGAATTTGTCGGTTGAAACGATTGAATTGAGAACTGGAGAAGTAATAGCTCCGAGTTGGCTATTGGATCAACCATGTATAATCAGTGGAAACTGAAACAAATTGTTCCAAACCAGAAAAATTTGATGAAGTTCTTTTTTCCAAAAGAAAGGGATTAATGTCGAAACTAAGATAAATTTTAAAGTTTTTTTTTTCTCTCTCTCTTGGCTTCAATCAACGCTCTCGAATGAAATCCTTTCGCGTGTTCTTGATTATACTCATGCGCATTAGCTTTGGGATCACTTGCTTAACTATTTTAAAAAACAAACGCGTGCGAGAGCCAGGCAACTTCGTGTAGCAGAATCTTCACTAACTTAGAACAATAGCATTAAAGAAACACAAAAGATACTTAGAAGTAGAAAAAATAAAATTTTGAATGAATATACATGTATCTGTTTACAATGATTAGTTCTGCAAAAGAGGAGGTAAAACTTTGTACAAAGAATTTTGTTAAAACAAGTATTAATATATGTATATATTTTTATCTAAACATGTTTTCTTTTTCTTGTCCTAAAAATACTCAAAATCTATATATGAGTTATCAGTTGAATTTTTGCATTTCTTATCTATACCAACATCTGGCAACTTCTTATCAACTGGTGGTGCTGCTGTTTCCTTTCTAGCATACTTTGAAAAGTCTATAATATCTGGTATATGTGGTGGCATTGCACTTCTAACTAGTGCCCAATTCACTCCTTCAAAAAATGGATGCTGTTTTATCTCTGTTGCTCCTCTTTTATATGCAATTCTCTTCTGAGGTTCCTTGATCAGCAATCCTCTTATAAGATCCTTAGCCACTTGACTTATTTGAGGATTATCCGGAAACCTTAACGGCTGACCAACAACATTGAAGAGTGTCGCTTTGTATCCCGCGCCTTTGAAAGGCGTTGCGCCGTGCAATAGTTCGTACAAGAAGATTCCGAATGTCCACCAGTCTACTGCACTTCCGTGTCCTTCGCCTTTGATGATCTCGGGCGCGAGATACTCGTGCGTTCCCACGAATGACATTGATCTCACGTTGGTTGGTTCGGCCATTAGCTCGGGAAGGCGGTTCCCGTTGGCTAATAGGCCGAAGTCGGATTTTGCCTTACGGTTTTTCTTCGAAGGCAAGATTCGAGGGAAGAAGCTTGATGACGTCTGAGCAGTGCCTTGCACTGCTTGGTCGTCGTTGAGTATACCTCCAGAATCGCTTCCGCTTCCGTTTCCTGCGTGGGTGGAGGATGACTTGACTAGCGTTGGACTGACGGAGCAGCGGAGCGATAAGTCGAAATCGGAGAGCATGATGTGACCTTCGTCTCTAACTAATAGATTCTCCGGCTTTAAGTCTCGGTATACAATACCGAGCATGTGCAGATACTCAAGAGCTAACAAAACTTCGGAAGCATAGAACCTATCACAAGAGATTTCAACATAAGATTCTTGATATTGCAATGTTTGTTGGTTTCGTGTTAGTCACGTATCAGACATTGGACACGCCATTAATATGAAGTGTCAGTGCTACATAAATTATAGTCAGAAGTAAACGAAAAAAATGCGAATGAAGAAGATTCAAATAACCTTGCAGCTTCTTCGGTGAAACACTTATTTGGCTGTTTCTGTCGAAGCGAATGAAGATCGCCACCACTACAGTACTCCATAACGAGACAGTAAAACTTATCAGTTTCAAAGTAAGAATACAAAGTAGGCAAAAAAGGGTGATCAAGAAGTCCAAGAATCTCCCTTTCAGTTTGTGATCTAAGAAGCTTGTTTCTACTTATAAGAGCAGCCTTGTCCATTACTTTCATAGCAAAATGAGCATCAGTTCCTTTAAGTTCAACAAGATAAACACTTCCAATGTCTCCGTAACCGATGCGCTTAAGAAGCCGAAAATGGCTAAGATTTAAAGGACCACTTTTCAAAACCATGTTAACTGCATCCCATCTCACATCACCACCAGTATGTGGCCTAATGTTTGAACTTGTGCTCTCTAAACTGTCGCTTCGCGAGCTAGATCCACTTCCGGGCATGCCACCTTGACTATTAGTCTTTGTATGATTAGCCATACCCTTTGAAGCTCCTGTTGGTAATGGAGTTGCAGGCTCAGCATTTGAAGGCACCCTTGTTCCCTTTGGACTAGGTTTTGAAAAAGCATCAGAAATGTTTTTGTTTGGAGGACTTAGTTTCTGAGGTCTCGTTTTGTTTGCGAATTTCGCATCAGTTTTAGAACCTTGGTCCATAGGTTTAGTAGCTTCACTTGCAGAATATTCATTTGTGTAAGCATCCTTTTTTGCAGAACATTCATTTGTGTAAGCATCTTTTTTTGCAGAATATTCATTTGTGTAAGCATCTTTTTTTGCAGAACATTCATTTGTGTAAGCATCTTTTTTTGCAGAATATTCATTTGTGTAAGCATCTTTTCTTGCAGAATATTCATTTGTGTAAGCATCTTTTTTTTCTTGATTCAACTTTTTGTTATGAGTTGGTGAACTGTTTCCTGAATTCGGACAACTACGACTATTATAACGATTGTCGAAACGTTCCTCGGATATATTGTGATCCATCTGCATTTATGCGTAAAACAGACATTTTGATTAAATTTTCACATTCATGAATATTTTGTACAAATTGATAGGGGTGACAAATTGACATGTCCGTCCCGCAAAAGCCTGCAAACAAACATAGCGAGACAAAACGTGCATTGTCGAGGGCACAAACTAAAATCTTGGCCCGCCCCACGAGTAAGTAAGGGTGGGACAGGCCTGCGGGTACTAGATCTTTAAAGACTAAACATTACAAAAACTTTTTATAATGATCGCGCCTGCAAAAGATTGCAGAAAAATGGGACGGAGCGGAGCAGACATAATAGAGCATGTAGGCCTAAAATCTTATCCGTCCCACAAAAAAAGTGCAGGCAAAACAGGCAAGATCAGATGGGCCGGGACCATTTTGCCGCCCCTAAATTCATTTGTTTTGCAATATGACCGGCCACATTTATTTGCAAGCACGAGCACAACCATAATCATATGTTTTACTTAAGAAACCATGGATTAATAGTGATTGATTTTGATAAGCAATTATGCATATGTAGGAAAAAAAAATGATGAAACTCTTACCTTGGGAAAATCAGGCATCTTGAGAGGCTTTGACACTATGAGTTTGCACCACAATGACACCCTTTAAGAGAATTTCTGGATGAAAAATGGTTATGGAGAGATGATACATCTATTGTTGTGGCAAAACAATATGAGAATGATGATTTTAACATGACTCAAACAAATTCATGGTATCCACGTTATGGAAAAAATGATTAGAAATCAATTTTTTTGACATCACTAATTATGTTGATACTTTAACAAACTATAATAAACAAATAAAAACATGGGAATATATATGTGAGAATGATAATAAACAAACCTTAAAGTTAGAAATGGCATCAATCCTTGTAACTTGTGAGGCAATCTATGTAAGAGGAAGAATGTTTGAGGTTCATGGTCAAATGAATGTAATAACTAATTGATTTGTTTTAAGAAGAAAAAGAGGAAGAAAAGTTGTTTGGTTAAGGAATGAAATGACATGTGGATATTGAAAATGAGCTGGTTGTTAATTGGAACACAACCTATCATCAAAAAAAACATTTGAGATTCATATCTTGTTGGAGAGGAAATTGTGGAAAGAGAGGTAGAAGATAGTAACATAACTAGAATTAGGAAAAAGTAATGTTTATATATAGAAAATGGTAAATAAACAACTAGTATGAAAATTAATGTGTTTTTATTAAGTGCATGATGGATTTTGAGAGTGAGAGAAAATTGAGGAAATGGTCACAGGTTTGAAAAAAGAATGGATAGGCGTCATATTCTCTTGCCATGTCCTTAAATTGACAACATCATGTTATATTCTCACCATCTTAGCTTAGCAACCATGTAAGAATTTTTATTTATTTTAGTATTTATTTATTTTCACAAATTTAATGTACATATACACACACTCACACACACATATTTGAACTAGATGATGATCAAAAGATTTAACCGAAGCTGTTGTTGCGAAAGAGCTTTGATCCTGATATTTCGTGCGTAGCTAAACTATAAGATTAACACTCTGACGTTCAAGTTCAGAGTCGAAGAGAGTATTTGAGAAGTGATTTATGTACCTCTTATTGCCACTAGAAGGTGGTATTTATAATGGATGGAAGAGTGGGCCTTATTGACCTTTTTCATTGAGCCTTGACTCGATCTAGAACAGTTGGCCCCAGACTTGCTGTGCAGAGAAATGCTGGAAGTCTTCATATCGGCAGGGTCGTCTCAAGTTTTTGGAGGTCCTGTGTAGGTTATACTAAATTTAGAAAGGATAAAATAAATAGAGGCCCTATGTAATCACGATTTAAGTTAAAAAATATTTTACGAGGCCTTATTTAAGTAGAAGTTAACCTTGAAAATTTTGAGGCCCTGTGCGGTAGGCCGCCTTGCACACCCTCAAAGACGACCCTGCATATCGAGCCTGTCAAGGTTATGCTTTGGTTATCCGCATTGGGCAATGGAAAGTTAGAAGACATCTTCAATGAACACTCGTATAATCATTAGGACATACATGTCCCCTGAATATCTCATGTGCGACTCTAGGTGATTAGTGTAAGGAGTATCGTGTAGTCTAGACCATTTGAGTGCATTTGTGGCCTTGAGAAAACGTCTCCTTTTTTATGTAAACTTCCCTATGGATTTTCGGTCTCCCTTTTTCCATCTTTGTTATCACTTTCGTGTTTTCTTTTCCATTAACTTGGGTGATCCTCCTTTGTTTCCAATAGTATCCTCTCGCGCATGAGTTTTAGTGTTGTTTCTACTATGCCTTCAAACAACTTACTCTATTCAACCTATTTATGCATGTATTGTTTCTTTTCTGCCCCTTATTTATTGTCTTATTGTTTTTCATGGATGACCTAAGGGGTATTTTGTTGGGTGAGAATATGGTGTTATAAAACAATCTAGAGGGAGGGGGTTTGAATATACTTTAAAAAAATTCAACCTATTCTTCAAATGAAAGACACTAGAGGTTTTTCAGTGTTTGTGTGGGGAAGTTTATATAGAGAAAATGTGAAAATATATTCACTTTACAAATATCGTAACGTCTAGATGAAGAAACACAACATATGCAATTTAATTATTTGGATAAGTCACAAGATGTGGTTAATCAATTAATCAACAAGGCGAATTCTAAAAGCAAGTTGTTTCTCAACTTTTAATCAAAACTAAATCTCTTGTTAGATCTCCAAGTCCAACAAAACCCAAGCTTATCAAATAAATCGCTATGACCGAATTTAAACATAAACATGCATGTTCTATGAAATTTAAATTCAATAGTAAGGGATAGAGAGTTGACACCAAGATTTGTAGTGGTTTGACTTTGTTATCCTCGTGTGAGTCTATGTACACTTCTTTCAATAATTTACTTTTATTTTAAAAAATATCGTAAGAGAATATACAATCACCAATCCACGATGATGATGAAGAAAAATAACAAGTAAAATCTTCAATTTGGATCTTGACTTGTATATGGCTCAACGCTACACTCTTTTGCATAATCTTTACTCAATCAATGCTTCGAATCTTCCCACATCACAAATTCTTCTCCAAGCATTCGTGTGTAGAAATCAACCCCTTGATCCTACCGATTCCTTGAGCGGCAAATTGTTTGAAAATATGTAAAAAGAAATTAGCCTTATCTGTAGACTTCCACACAGTCACTACTAAGGCAATTCTGAAGAGAACACGTTCTTCTCATCACTGAAGTTTGTCACCAACAATGATAAGAACCTTAATCTTCCCAGAACCTGAAAATATTTTATCTAATCTTCAAGAACAATTAGGTTCAAGACCGCGTCTCTCTCAATAAATTATCAATCACTCATGATCAAGATATGAAATTGAAATTGAGATTGAAGATGAAATAATTTCTAAAGAAAGGGTTTCAAAATAGGTGGTTGACTTTTTTACAGAAGTTCACAAAACAAATATGAAATTCCACACGAATTCTCACAAATGATTATGAAAAATATTACATGAAAAGTGTTGACAAACGCTTATATATGTGCTTGAGATTAAGGACAAAAAGTGAAAAAGTTTGGTTAGATTTGAGTCAATGTCAGTGCATGTAATGGATCAAGTGACCAAGTGAATAGAATAAAAGAGATTCAGATTTTGACCCTTTTTGCAATTGATTTGAATCAAGTGAAATATGTGTGATTCAAATTAGAGGCCATATGATTATAATCATGTTCAATATTTGATTCAAATCAATTGCTCCAGGAACTTTAAAAAAATGCTAAAAAATTGTATGATTTTAATCATGTGCAAAGTCTGATTCAAATCAAATTTTTTATAGGATGTAAAATAATGTTTGATTTGAATCAAATGGTTTCAAAAACATTATTTTCCCATGTTGGATTTGATTCGAATCAAATTGAGTGTGTAAATAATTGATTCAAATCAAATACATCAAAACTCAATTTTTCATGATTTTAAAGTTTTTTATGTGCACCTGAATTAAATTAAACACACATAGTTGTTATTCCACAAACTTACACACTTGAATAAAGACATCATGAAAAGATTCTAACATAACCATTAATTTATACATGGTAAAATATTTACGAATCGATTTCAAAACTTGATTCAAGGTGTGCAATCTATAAGGGAGACTTAATAACCAAAAGCAAATAAAAGTGATAAGACGACCAACAAATAACCGTGTTGGCATGCTCCCCTTGGGTGTATTAGAGACATGCAACCAACTCTACCTAGAGATATGCAAGCTACATATTTATTTGAACATAAATGAAGATGGTGGGGGAGGGGACAAATTCTACCATATAGACCATTTATGGAAATTGTAACATTCTTGATTATGAGCCTCTGAAAGTCAATGGTCTCATTCCAAATTAGATAGTTCTTTGTGATAATTATGAGATTGGAGGAGGTATTGTTGAGAATGAAAATGGTTCTCATACCCCTTCTATCAGGAATGAGGAATAAAACTGCACTTTTTAATTTATTTGGAGGTTGCTGCACCCATGACCTTCTCTTTGAAAGCAAGGATCTATCTTTTTTTTGATACTTTTGTCACTGCTAGTGGCAGGTAACCCATGGAGGAAGAAATTACAGATCATCTCCTCTTTAGGAACAATAATCCCACCTTTGATCGTTGTTATCTTTTGTTTGACAGCTGAGACAAAATGGTTAGACACAGACGAATAACCTTAGTCCCGCCTCTGGATTTGAGAATCAAATCTTGGGTTTACCATGAGATCGTAGGTATCATATTTGTGTATGGTAATTCAGAAAAGGTGGTTGATAGATGCATGAAGGCGAGTCCTTTTTTTGACTAGGTTGTTTCTCATATTAACAAGTGTAAACATATTTGCATTCGTTATGATGGGCGTGTCATTCCTTTTTTATTAGTGTGTTTTCACCCGACTGCGGTTTATGCTACCCTTTACTACTTTCAAGGAGGTTTTGTTGGACCATTCAGCTATATCTCTTTCCCAATTTCATTCATATTCTTTAGCCTTTGTTAAGGTGTCTAATATAGGTGTAAATGTTGGTGATCTGAGCCATATATTAATATCCTTTTCAATTTATTTCTCGTGTCCTGATCCTCGTAAGACCTTGTTAGACGTCAAAGGACTAATTCAATTTATCAATTAAGCAAGATGTTTGGCGCCAGCATGGATAGTTGGAAAAACTTCAAGGACCACTTTATTTTAGTAGCTTCCCTAATTCGGGAGATAACTTAGTTTTCTGTAAATTTAATCGGGATACTTCCGCCTATCCCTCTTCCTCATCTTTATACTGAGAGAGAACTATGAATGATTGATCTTGGGATTATTTCATGCGAGAATCCCTTACATATTCATTTGGTAATGACAAACTTTCCTTAGAATATGAGTTGTTGAAGTAGGATATTATGTTGTTCTAGGAAAGATTGGGTTAGGAAGAAGGGAAAATGTAACACCCTTCTAAAACCCCAAGAATAAATAATGATAATTTTAATTAATAAATCACACAAAGCACCAACAGGGTGTCACATGCTTCATAAAAATATCATAATTAAACATCTTTCCCCGTAACACGGGTTTTTCAACATTTATAATTCATTTTTCTTTCTGAATATCATCTCGAATATCATTTACTACATAGTAGAATTCATAGTCTCAATTGATTTAATTCATACTTCATAAGCATCACCATTTCTCACCATGAGAGAGTTATAACTTAAAACATCTTAAACAATTAAATAACATATAATTCATGTCAATAGAGTGAAACATAAAGTTCAAATCAAACATTCCAGACCTCGATATTACATATCAGAATAATACCCTCTTTATTAGACATAAACAACTAAATAAAATATTATGTATAGTGTAGTGATTAGATGCACTTTGATTAAGAAGATGGCCCATCATGTAGATGTTGGTCAATTACAATTTATTTATGTTACTTAGTCTCCTTTGGATCCTTGGGATCATTTGTATCATCTGTTTTGGTTGATATATTAATGCTTTTATTGCGGAAAAAAACACATTATGAATCTATCCTCTAAGCTCCGACAAACTACTCTTGATCACTTGCATATTACTCACGTGGAGGCAATAAAAATGTGAGTAATCACACTCATTATAAGAGATATACATAATAGATATAGTAGTTAAAAAACATCATCATACAATCCATAAATATCGCCATAAACTGAATTTTATACTCACACCTTCATGTCATCACAACATATGTACATATTTATTCTAACTCATTTAAACATCAAGAAAAGTCATATATTACCATCATAAGTATCACTTAAATCATAACTTCATCATAACATCATTTACTCACCAGTCATTCATCAACTTCATTTACATCACAACAACATCTAAACATCATCTAATCAACAATCATGCAATGTCACTTAAGATGCAATGCAACAACAATCATGCAATGCAATGCATGTGGTATCAAATTTCACTGATGAACATTGGGTCATCACCCTCTAAAAACCCCACCATAGGATCAATTCTCTCTTGGAACCGGAGAACAACATTAAACGCACTCAATTCACACAATAGTATTAAGGCCAACACGAGACCAACATTCAAAGATGAGTGGACCAACGTCAAAGTATAACATGAATGCATGATGCATAACAACAATATAAAATACGACCACAACTAGTCAAACCGCATCATCATTCATGAAATAATCATCAATATTCACATGGCATGTATACATATTATAACATGCATGTACTTCACTTCATTCTTAGTACCACCTCAAACACATCATAGAAACAACAACTGATCATAGTATCAACAACTCATCATACAACATACAATATACAACATTATAATTTATCGCGTAAAACTATAATTTCATCATAGCATAGGTACTGTGAATATTCATTATTTTATTTCATCAAATCACATTTCATTGCGTTAGCTATCCAATATTTCAAATGGTGCATCAAACGGATTCCGAAAACTCAAGTTATGGCCTTTACAGAAATATGAGTCGTTCACCTTGCCAACACCTCATCCGGCAAAGCTGGTCTTTGCCTTGAGCATTACCCGACCCGTGCTCGCCCGGAGAAGCAAGAGTGATGACCTCTCCTCATTTTTCTCGACGAAGCTGAGGCGTTTTGTTTAAAACCAAGAGAATCTATACCTTCCCCTTTCCTCTCCAGGAGTCTCGCCCGGCTACGCTGGGGCAAAGACTCTCATCCAACGATGCATATGGCTCGTCCGACGACCCGTACAAAACAACAACATCGATATTGCATTTTATGCAATGCACCAGTAAAAAATTACACATGATTTCATCACAATGACATTCCAAACTTCACATATTTCAACGTGTTTTCATTATACAACAACAATACAATACTATAGGCATTATAATCATCAACTCATGGCAAAATAACATCATAATTTTGTAAGTTTCATCATAAATTCAACACATTCATTATGTTATCAAATTCATCATAAACCCCAAATAATTTTCTACATACATCTAAACCCCATATCATTTATAATAGATCACACCCACTTACCTTAGTTCTTAGTGATTGATTGTCTTCTTCGCGTTTCTACGGTGATCCTCTAAGTTCCTCGTGCCCTAGTCTCTTCTCTGTTTTTTCTCAATTCTTTCACCACCACACAATGAAATATTTCCCCCTTTTTTCTTGTTTAGCCCTTAGACCTCTAATATGAACTTCCCATCTTACTCTCACTAACTCGTCACAAATGACCACCTTGTCTTTATTATTTCTACACTACCATTTATCTCATTTTTAATAATAATAGTAATTCTAAATAATCATTTTAAATTATCTAAATTACTAAAATACTTATATTCACCGAAATTCAACAATACCTCACCCCACAACATCACAACAGACATCATACTCAACAAAACATCATATATTCACCAATAATTCACAAATTCTCATAATAAATCAATTAAATATATAATTTTAGAAATTAGGGTGTTACAACTCTCCCCCACTCAAAGAATTTTCATCCTGAAAATTACTTGAGGAGAACAGAGTTGGATACGACTCTCACATCTCACACTCCCAAGTCAAACTCCTACCAATTGGTTTACTCCACAATACCTTCACCAAGGCAATCTATTTACCTCATAACTGCTTCAATTCCCTACCTTCTATCTGCATGTGTGATGCTACAACTGTCAAATTATCTCTCACATTGTACATTACCCATTTGAATCACATGCGAAGGATCCAGAACATACCTTCTCAACTGAGATGCATGAAACACATCATGAAGATTCGCCAGAGACGACAGTAAAGTAATATGATAGACCACCTCGCACATCCTCTATGAAATTTGATATGGACCAACAAATTGCAGTTTAAGCTTTTTAGACTTCAAGGCTCTACCAACTCCAGTTACCATAGTAACTCTAAAAAATACATGGTCTCCCACTTGGAACTCAAGTTCTTTTCTCCTCTTATCTTGATAACTCTTTTGACAACTATGAGAAGCTCTCATCTTATCTTGATCATCTTGATCTTCTCAATCATCTCCTGCACAATCTCAGGTCCGAGCACAACACTATCGCTTGACCTATACCAACACAATGGAGTCCTACACCTCCTAACGTACAACGCTTCATACAGTGCCATTCCAATACTAGAATGTAAGCTATTATTGTAAGTAAACTCAATCAATGACAAGTGTCTATCCCAAGCTCCTCCTTGCTCTAACACACATGCCCTTAACAAATCCTCCAACGATTGAATAATCCTCTCTGTCTAACCATTTTTCTGCGGATGATATGCAGAAATCAACTTCAACGTAAATCCTCTATGTACCAAAAGCATCCTGCAAACCTTCCCAAAACTTTAACGTAAACCTCATATCTCTATCAAACACAATACTCGAAGGTATACCATGTAACCTCACAATTTCTTTGATATACATCTCAGATAAGTTCTACATAGAGTAATTAATCTTCATTGGTAAGAAATGAGCCGATTTAGTCAATCTATCCATTATCACCCAAATAGAATCATTTCCCTTAGCAGTCTTCGGCAAACCCAAACAAAAAATCCATGGAAATTCTATGCCATTTCCACTCTAGGATATTCAACGGTTGTATCAGACCCAAAGGCTTCTGATGTTCAATCTTTGACTTTGACAAGTTAAACAAGCATACACAAACTCAACAACTTCTCTTTTCATACCAGGCCATCAAAACAACTTCTTCAAGTCTTGAAACATCTTTTTAGCACCTGGATTGATACTTAAACCACTTCAATGCCCTTCCTCAAGAATACTCTTCTTAAGTTCTGGAACATTTGGAACACATACTATATCACCAAACCTCAATACTCCATCTTCATCAACTCAGAACTCTCCTCAATTACCCTGGTTAACCAATGGTAACTGATCTACCAACCTCACCTCAAATTCCTAACCTTCTCAGATTTCTTCAAGAATATCACTAGTCTGTTTCAACATCCCTAACATCACAATTTTAGGAGCCTTTACACACACCAAAATCATATATTTGAATTGTTCAATTAATTCCAGCTCACACACTATAAAAATTAACATATGCAAAGACCATGTCTATTTCCCAATTAACAAGAGATATATTGAGTCTGACCGAATGAATCTTCCTCAACAGTGTCGATAAAGAGTACAAGGATGCAGTTTAGTGCGAGAATCTTTGATATTCCCCCATTAGATGCGATCGTCAGAGAAATGTAGGTATGAAATTGGAAATCCAGTGGTGAAATGTAGTAGAAGTCAATTTCTAATTCTCAAAGACAACGCCACTATTTTGTACTGAAACCAAATGATGATTATAGAATCTATCTGGAGCAGTTGTTGAGAAAAGCTCCAATCCTAATATTTTGTGCATAGATAACCTGAAAGTTTAACACACCCAACACTCAAGTTAGTTACGAGAAAAATCAAAATAGAAGAGAATATTTGAAAAATGTATTATCTACCACTGACGTCAGGGAGTAATATTAGTAGAAGAGTGAACTTTATTGACCTTTTTCAGCGGTGAAATTTTTATGGAATTTATGATAAACCTATGAGATGTATTGGACATTATAATTAATTGATACAATTATTTCCACAAATTATTTTATTATTGTTACATCACTGGATAATTTTTTATTACATATTTATATTACAAATTTCAGTTTTAAATTAAAATTTATACTATAAACTATAGTGAATTTTTTAATCCACTCCATAAGGCCTAGGGATGACAATGAGTACCCATGGATACGGGTACTAGTCTCCCGCTATCCGTCTCGTTTAGTAAAACTGATACCCATATCCGTCCCGTACCCGTCCCGTACCCGTGCGGGTATCTGTTAGATGGGTATCCGTGAATTTTGAGATATCCGCGGGTATTAACGGGTATCCATGGATACTATTATTTAAATATAGTTTAAAAATATGTATATTGAAATAACTATTTCTTAATCTATTTTAAAGTAAAAAAAAATATTTTCAAATTTAACACATAATAAATAATAATAAAAATAATTCTCATTCATTTTATTTCTTCTTTTATCTAAATAATAATAATAATAATAATAATAGTAATAATAATCTCATATTTAAGAAAATAATCATAATAATTTTGATCAAACAAATTAATATTTAAGTATTTTTCTAATTATTAACGGATACAAATATCCGCGGGTACAGGTACCATCAAATCCATATCCGTATCCATAAGTAAACGGATAACCAAATATCTGTTTATTTTACCCGTGGATACCCATTAAGCCATCATATCCATATCCGTGACGGGTTTTACCAGTGGGTATCCATGGGTACGATTTTTTTTGCCATCCCTACATAGGGGTGGGGCGCACCCCACGAAAACCACAAAATATCCTTCTGAAAACCGGAAGTTTATTTCCGGTAAGCACCCCAATTTGTTCAACCCAGCCAAAATGTGGTGGCACACATGAATCAGTTAAAAATAGTACCAGAGATTAACTTCTGGTATGGTACCGAAAGTATAACTCTGACCATAGAAGCAGAAACATTGAATTAAATCCTGGATATTTTGTATGTTACCGAAAGTTTATTTCTGGTTTTGTCACGAATGTTGATTGCTATAAGCAGCAACCATGGTGATCACCATCATTCTTTACTTTCTCCTTCAACCATCTCCAAACCCCTCTCCATTGCCAATCCATTTTGCACTCAAAATCCATACTTTTTTTGTTCATCATATCAGAAATAGCTCAACAAAGAAAAATTTCAGGTAAACACCATCCCTTTTATCCCTCATTCTCTGCATTAATCCTTAACTTATTGCAAAAAATAAGGTTACGTACAAACCAGAAGTTTATTTCCGGTTAGTTGTTGAACTAAACCGGAAGTTTATTTTCGGTTTTGTCTCTGTTTTGAAATTGTGCAGCAGTCTCCATTGTTTTGTCTTTGTTTAGTGTATTTATGAATTTTATTATGTTACATAGGTATGGTGCACCCCGATAACATTCCTAAGCCCGATGACATTGAAGTTGTATCGCCGATCGTTGTTCCTTCCCACGTAGTTAAGTCGGTCGATGTTCGTGAACATTTTGACAATGTTCAAGAATTTGACGTCTGAGACGATATGTTGCAGTGGATTCTTTTAGAGGCAATGAGGTTAAGATTTGGTATCGTAATATAAAGTTTCAATTTTGGAACTGATAGAAGAAATGCCTTTGTTATTTTGACTTGTGAAAGGAGCGGAAAATATGTGGCTCACATTCAAAAATTGAAACGCGAGGAAATCGACACAAGAAAATGTGAGTGTCCGTTTCGATTGCATGGTTATCTCATGGCCAATAATAAGTGGAAGTTTAATGTGATTAGCGGAGAACACAATCATGATTTAACTCCAAAGTTGATTGATCATCCAATAGCATGTCGGCTACTTCTGGATGAGAAAACTTGTGTTTCCGACATGACTCTGAATTTGGTACCTCCAAAAAACATTCTTGCAACATTGAAGTACAAAATACTAGAGAACACATCTAATATCAAACAAGTGTACAACAAGCGCTATCAAAAGAAGTTGTCCATTCGGGAGGATCGAACCGAAATGCAACACCTTCTAAAAATTCTTGATGACAATAATTATGTTCGTAGGCACCGACGAGGTGATGATGGGGAAACTGTTAGGTACATTTAAATTGTTCAACACATTTCCTATTGTGCTCGTAATGGATTCAACGTACAAAACTAGCAAGTACAAGCTTCTGTTGTTGGAAATGGTTGGTGTTACATTGACCGAGAAAACGTACTCAGTTGGTTTTGCATTTCTCGAATGCAAAAAAGAAGACAACTTTCAGTGGGCGTTAGAGGTGTGTCAGTCCATGTTAAAGGACCAAGAGGATATGCCAAAGGTAATTGTCACCGAACATGATACGACTTTAATGAATGTTGTTGCAACCGTATTTCCAACTTCTTCCGCATTACTTTGTAGGTACCACATTACAAAAAATGTGAGAAATCGGGTTAAACCTGCTGTGGGGTCGAAACAGGCAGCGAGTGAAGATGTAAAATTGGTAAAGTCCGGTGTTATTGTGGAAAAATCATGGCTGCATGGAATGCTATTGTTAATGCATCTACAAAAGAGATGTATACTGATGTTGTTTTACAATTCAGAGCTGTTTGTGAGAAATATCTGAATCTGTTGAAATATGTGGAGAGCACAGTACTTGATCAGGTGAAGGAGAAATTTGTTTGTGCATGGAATGATCAGGTTATGCACCTCGGACATACAACATCAAACCGAGTTGAATCTGGACATGCTTGTCTCAAGAATTAGTTGGCAAATAGCAAGGGCGATTTGATTACGGGTTGGGAAGTTGTAAACCATATGATCATGAACCAGCATAATGAGATACAAACGACATTGTTTCGCAGTATCACGGTGTTGGAACACAGGTTCAAGGAGGATATGATATATTCTTAATTCGTCGGTAACATATCTCGGGCGACGCTTAATTATATTTTCCATGAGGCCACAAGAGCTTCAACTGTGGGTGATAACGCCTCAAAGTGTGGGTGCACTATTGTGAAAACATATGGTCTCCCATGTGTTTCTGTGATAGCCAAGAAGCTGAGTGGTAATGTCCCGATAGGTATGAACGAGGTCTCTAATCATTGGAAGAGACTTAGTTTTGAGGATGACGGGAAAATGAAAAGTGATAAATCAAATATCTCCATCCTTACCGAATGGGAAGCAATACAAGCGAGATTTTTGAGAGCGGATGATGCCACGAAGCTCCAAATCAAAGAAGAGTTGAGAAAAATTGCATTCCTGGAGACCACATGTTTGAAACCACCATCCCAACCGGTAAAAACAAAAGGTGCACCGAAAAAGTTGAAACCTACACCGGTTGACAATTCTACTACGAGAAATTCTTCGTATTATGAACATGTTGACAAGGTATTTCCCGACTCACCTATACTAAAATCTCAGAAATATGCTTCCAAAGGTGTCTATATTAGCAAACCACCGCCTACACCGCCTCCATAAAAAATACCTTTCATAGATCATATGCCATTTTTCATGCACAAATACGTTGAAAGGATCCTGAATGTGGCTGGTGACGGTAATTGTGGCTTTCGAGCTGTATCTTGTTTGCTAGATAGCCGTGAAGATTATTATAATACTGTGCGAGATACTCTGATCACAGATTTGACGAAACACATAGAGTTGTACACACGTGTGTTTGGGACAAAAGAAAAGGTTGAGGAAATACATCTTGCACTAGTACATGTTAAGGTTGGATGTGCACCAGAGGACAAATGTATGTGGTTCCCTGAAATGGGTCATCTCATAGCAAGTGCGTATGAGATGGTGTGTATTAATCTTACCCGATACAATTTTTCGGAGACTTATTTTCCTCTGCGCACTGCTCCTACACCAAATCCCATTGATCGCATCATTTGTGTTGGGTGGATTTCAAATCCACGACATTTTGTTCAAGTCTACTTGAAACCGGGATGTCTAATACCACCGACATCACCAGAGTGGGTGATTCATTTCACAGAAGCATCAAAGACATGGCCGAACATTTTCATGGAAAGGATGCAAGAATACAACAAGTTGAGGAAAATAGATATATAAATAAATAGGGAAAAGTCGAAAGGGGTGGCACCGGTGGATTTATCCGGTGACACTTTTTTCGGCTCTTTCAAGTAGTATATGTAGCATTGTAATGTTAACTTCATTTTGATAATGTATAATGATGTGGAAATATACTCTTTTTTTTGTAATTTGAGCATTTGAAGAAAAATTGGATATATGACATTTTGTGTTTTACTCACATCTTATTACGTTCGTTTCGGTTTTCGGTCGCCATTTACCGGAAGTTTACTTCCGGTTTTGGTCTTAAGTAGGAAACTGGAAGGTAAATTCTAGTATTTTAATTGACACAAAGATAGGATTTCTATGGTCCATGTTTACATCCTTTTACTAAAAAACACCACTCCTCTTATATTTTGCCATACAACAACACAAAAAATCAGAAAATGGACATCAAATTGAACATCAAATGGGTTGCTGGAATTATCCACTTTCTCGGCGACGAACCGTCTCGCGAATTCAAGATCACGGTGTACACCCCAATTGAAGAGCTACGAGAAACTTTGCAGGAACTTGTTCCTTACAACGATGGTCGAAAGGTAGAGAAGATCGAGTACTGCTCGCCATCAGTCGACAATGAAGAAAATCTTCAGTTCAGGAACCGTGAACTAAAGAACGTCGACGATTTACGGGCTATGTGGTCGACTTATCAAAGTTTTCAGGAGAAAGTTCCACTCGAGTTAGATGCGACTTTATCAAGAACCATCAATAACATTATGAGGATGCTGCAACGTCCACTAGGATATTGATTTGTAATGTTTAATTTATGTTTAACTTTAAGTTTGTATTTGCTAAGTTTATGTATTTCTTTGTTACAAAATAAAATGAATTTTTGTGGATTTCTGTTATGAACGAAACCAGAAATATAGTTACGGTTAGGGTCCGGAAGTTAACTTCTGATTTATGATAAAATACATCAGACGGTGGTGCGCCCCAAAAATATATTTTCAATTTTAAGAGACATTTTAAGAATTTCGCAGAAGTGACTAAAAAGAACATGGAGTAGAATAAGAAATTCATTAAATTATATTCAAGACTGAAATTCTTTGATACATTATTTTGTTATGTCAGGAAAGTATCATGATTCGATAAAAACACTTGGTAAAACATTAATCTTAGCATAATTCAATCACATACTTTATGATTTTTTGTATAAATAACTTATGTAATAGTAAAAACTTTCAATCCAGCAGTATTGCTTAATAAATGTAGTTAGTTATTAAGGTATGAAGCAGTTGTGGGTCTCTATCACAAGTCATAAAGCATCAAGAGAGTTTAGTTTGGTGAAGTAAAAGCTTAAGATGAGACGAGACGTATTGGTATACTACCTATTATTGGACCACACTACCTGGAAATCAATTCAATGTGATGGAAAGTGGTGCCAATTTGTTGTGCTAGTTCTAGATTAAGGCTAACATTATGAGTTAAGGTGGGTGATTGATACTCCACAATTATAGTGGAGTCATTTAATCAAAAACTTCATCTAACCATGAGTTCATTCAATCCACAAAACTCCATCAAACCCAACCAAAAATCTAAAATATTGGAATAATAGATATAAATTTAAAATTTTAAAAATTCATCAATGATTGGTTAGTATATGGTTCTCAATTGTTTTTGTTCTCTTTGTATTTTTAGCGGGACATTGATTATTGCAAACAATCAAGGAGGTGTTGGTTTTTACAACCAACATGCAATTATGTATAATTGGAGAGATAAGATAGTAGAAGAAATTATATTTATAGAACAATAAAATAATAAATTAAATAAATCTATTTATAAATAAATAATATTACAATATATTATTAAACATATTTATAGAATAAAAAAATTAATTTTATTAAAAGAATTAATTAATTTCGTATTTTTAATTATTTATTAAATTATCAAACAAGAAAATTAATTAAAAATTGGTTTTTATTAAGAAAAAAAAAATTGATCTCGTGAAACGGCAGTCCAGAGTCAAATAATTTATTAAAAAAGATATTAAAGGTGGTAGATTGGAGAGAAAAAAATCAAGTGGTGACAATTTAAGAATTTATTTTCAAGACCCTCCAAGCTAGTTCTAGATTAAGGCAAACATTATGAGTTAAGGTGGTGATTAATATTCCACAATTATAGTGGAATCATCTAATAAAATCCCATCTTCGAGATGATGTCCACAAAACTCAACTAAGAAAAAAAATTCTAAAATATCATATTGGATCCAATAATGTATTGGATATGAATTGGATCCGTATATGCTGATTCTCATTCTTTTGCAGCATCAGAACAATTCTCCTTCCAACGCTTAGTAACGGGAGGCAGTGGACAATCGAGTTTCAACTTCATCATAATCCAATGATTATCGTTGACAAAACCAACATCAATGCTTGTATGACGAGTCGTGTACAAGGGTGGAGCTATGAAAAGCGAAAAAAATGTTATGCTAAGTCTCATGAAAAGAGAAACAATACAACATTATATCTAGAAGCAATAGGATAAACCATATCTGGAATTGACATTTATTTCTCCTTATCCTGAGCACCCAAGTGTTTTACGATTAATGAATTCCTAACATAAGAGACAATGTCATAGAACAAATTGGAAAACAATTCTTCATGTTAATGGATTTGAGTATCCAACTGCATCCGAACATCATAACATGCATCTTGCCTCATCCTAATGCAGATGAAATACAACGGAAACCACCGTTTTCACCTGGTTCAACATCAATAATATCATCAACGTATGGATGAAAGAAAGCAGGAAACTGTGACAAAAAAACCCGTACCCGTGGATACCCACGAGTAAAACCCGTCACGGGTATGATGGCTTAATGGGTATCCACAAGTAAAATAAACGGATATTTGATTACCCGTTTATTTATGGGTACAAATATGAATTTGATGGTACCCGTACCCGCGAGTATCCATTAATAATTAGAAAAATACTTAAGTATTAATTTGTTTGATCAAAATAATAGTAATTATTATTATTTTGTTAAATATGATATTATTATTACTATTATAATTATTATTTTGATAAAGGAAGAAATAAAATGAATGTGATTTATTTTCGTTATTATTTATTATGTGTTAAATTTGAAAATATTTTTTTGTCTTTAAGAGAGATTATAAAATTAGTTATTTAAATATTATTTTTTAAAATAAATTTAATTAAATAATAGTATTCATGGATATCCATAAATACCCACGAGTATCTCAAAGTTTACGGATACCCATCTAACAGATACCCACACAGATATGGGGCAGATACGGGTATCATATTTACTAAACGGGGCGGGTACGGGAGAGCAGTTCCTGTGCCCATGGGTACCCATTTCAATCCTTAGGTAGAAGGTTATTTACCAATCGGTATGGTTGACGATTGATTCCCATTTGTTGTGTGTGTGTGATCTCTTCGTAGTCTGACTCCCATGCGAAGCATCAATATATTCCCACTGACTTGGACCACGATGCACATCACTGTACTCACCTTTCTACCATTCTTAACTCTTTTCTTTGGCTTATATTTCACCGGTGGTGGACACATTGAAGTTGTGGATGGATAAGTTAGGTCACGGACTTTTTTCTTCAACACCTTTTGACCCATAATATCTAGAGTACTGAAATGTCTCTTCAACTCTTCACACTCCTCTTCTAAATTCCACTTGCTCTCGCCAGGACTCACATCAAATTCTGAAATTTGTAATTTCGTCCAAAACACATGAAGTGTTTGCAAAGGTATATGTGTGCCTAGAATCTGGTAACTAGTATGTTTACTTGACTTCATACACATTTTCTTTTTGTAATTTCCTCCTTTGTCACAGTCCATAATTAATTTATCTTTCCTCTCTCGCAGTCCATTAGCAGAATCAGATCGAATTGTAACAACAACAATACCATGAGTTTTTCCAATTGACTGTGCCCATTCTAGAACCTTATCGTGATTCAAAAATCTGACTATCACAAAACGTACAATTAGATAACATCATCAATTTATAAAACAAAAAAAAAGTGTATGAAGTCAAGTAAACATATTGTATCTGAGATGAAGTACTGCGTAAGACCAATACATTAATTAGTAGAAGAAGCTGAAACTGTCGATTCAGGACCACGAAGATATAACTTCATCTTCCATATCGAAAACTTTAGGTTTTAAAGAAATTTCCGTAACACACTGAAAATTTGGAATTTCCGGTATAGGTTTTCTACCGAAAATTTGTGAAATTTCCGGTACGTTTAATGAATTATGTAAAATTACCGGAATTTTTAAAATCTCTGGTAAATCGCACCGAAAATTTTAAAATTTCCGGTAAATAAATATCAGAAATTTGTAAAAAAAACAAAGAATTTCTGGTATGCGCCGAAAAAAGGTACCTGGAATTTGCTCTACTGTACCAAAAATTTACTTTTTGATGATTTTGGCAACAATAATTTTTTTTCATAAAAGATAAAATTTTTGAGTAAATAATATCAGGAGCATTTTAAAAATAATGCAAAATGAAGAGTGACAAATATAAAATAGAGGGTGTCAAAATAAATTGTCAGAAAAGCGGATTTCAAGTAAAATTGGACCTTGACCCAAAAATTAAGTGACCCACTAACTAAATACAATTGGAAAATTTTACCACGTACCCCTACGTTTATTCCCATACCCCTACATTTTTGACATCTGGACGAAATTGCCCTTGTATAAATAGTAATTACCTTTTTTTTTTTTTTTTTACTTTTACCATTTTGACTTCTGAAAAAAGAGAGAGAAAGATAATTTTTTGACAAAACCGGAGAACCCAGACAACCTAAATCCGATCCTCATTTTGCACTCTAGAAGACTCAAGAGTAAGTTATCTGGTTTGTATTTTTGGAAATTTTAACACTCCGGATAACATAGTTAGTGGGTTATCCGGTTTGTGTTCTGGGGAATTTTAACACTCCGGATAACTTGGCTAGTGGGTTATCCGGTTTGTGTTTTTGGGAATTTTAACACTCCGGATAACTTGGCTAGTGGGTTATCTGGTTTGTGTTTTGCACTCCGGAATACACCTCCCAGGGTTATCCGGTTTGTGTTTTGCGTATTTTGTAAATTTTTCCGTTTTTTTGACTTCTTTTTTTCCAATGGTTCGCAGACGAGGAGCAGGTGACAATAACGTACGTAGAAGAATAGATGAGCGACGACGTGTCCGTGAAGCAGAATATGCAGAGGGACATTAGGCGCCTGCAGGGGATCAGGTGCATCCACCTTTTCCAGGAGGACCCATCATCACTTCTCTTCTTATCAGATATGATGGTCATGTTGCTCGTCATCTTTGGTTTGGCGAGGTAAGTTTATCTTTATCATTTTATTTTGAATAATTGTTATTTGTTAAAATTTATATATTTTATAACATGTTTGGTATAAATAATTTTCAGGAGAGGCATCCTAAGAAGGAGTTAAAGGTTGCACATGGCAAAAATTGATCATTGGGTTCCATATATGCTTCCTCCTATTATAGAGCAGTGGTTGGGGAATTCTGGTCTATCATCTCTTCAAAGAACCAGTTTGTCGAGGATTAAGCAACATCTGGTATCGGCATTTGTAGAGCGATGGCATCCTGAAACATCGTCATTTCACATGCCATTTGGTGAAATGACCATTACTCTGGACGATGTTTCATGTCTTCTTCACATGCCTATTAGGGGTGAGTTGGTTGACCCTCCAGAAGGGTTTACTGATAATGACGCTATTAGATTAGCGATCAGTCTTATGGGAGTTTCATTGGAGGAGGTTGCTGAGGAAGTTCAATTTTGTAGAGGTCCTTATTACAGATTGGATTGGTTAAAGGTTATTTTTGGCGTCGAGACGACTATGAGTTTGATTGTTTGCCGAGCATACATGATCTTATTATTGGTTGCACCATTCGATGATAAGACCTTTACTCGGTGGAGGCAAAATATCTATCACTATTTAGGGATTTGGATGGATGTGGTAGATATTATTGGGGAGCGGCGGCACTGGTTAATCTTTACCGCTATTTAGGTGATGCTTCCTTCTATTCCTGCAAACAGCTGGGTCGATATGCCTCTCAATTACAGGTATAAAATATATATATATATATATATATATATAAAATTATTTTTTTATCTTTAATTATTTATGAATTTTATTTATATTATGTGTAACAGTGCTGGATCCACGAGTATTTTCCCTCTATTGGGAAAAGAGGTCTATTTGGTATTTGCGGTGTAGGTAGTCCACTTCCGAGGGCGATGAAGTGGTGTTATAGGCAATCGACTACAAAGGTCGAGCAGCATAGGGAGCAGTTAGATGCATTGACACCGGATGATGTCATTTGGCGTCCTTTTGAGGATCACCACATATGTCCATTTGATGATATATGTCTATACAAGGGTGGTCTCAAATGGTATGGTACAGTAATGCTATATCTACCCGACAGATGTTTGCGTCAGTTTGGATACAAACAATACATACCCCACCATCCTCCTGCTATTGAGTCTCTTGATGTGGACATAGACTGGTTAAGCTATGTTCAGGGGGTTTTGGATGTTATTCGGGATGCGTTTTGTTGTTCGACCCTATGATGTAGTCGATGAGTATATGGGTTGGTATTATATGGTGTCCCATCCTCGATTGGTAGCACCGAAAATGAGGAGAGAGATCTCGAAATGAGGACCGAAGACGAGAGGTTAGCCTATATATCGGTGAGCTTCATCGCTACTTGCAACGCCACGGTGCAAATGAGGAGGACGATGAGTTCATTGAGATCTTCGATCCTTACGTGTAGCAGGTATGACCACTACCTCGGGAGGGCCAATACCTTACCCATCTCCATGATTTGCCTTGTTTATTATTTTTAGACTTATTTTGTATTTTGTGACATGTATTATCCTACGATTTATGTATTTCATAGACTTATCTATATTGCTTTGTGCACTCTTTTAATATTTCTACTTTCCACAATCCTAAATATAAAAATTAAAATAAAATCTAAAAATAGCATGAAAGATATATGTCAACTTAATCCAAAATCTAGCATGAAAGTCATATGTCAAATGAATATAAAACAAAACAAAGACATCTGAATCCAAAATCTAGCGTGAAATAAAAATGTCAAATGAATACAAAATAAAACTAAACATAACAATTATAGTTTAATAATACGTGGCCCTACTACGGTGTAAGACGTTGCCAATGTTGTAGTCGTCCGCCAATCCTATCATCCAAGAAGTCGCCTCTTTGTGCGGAATTGTTTCAAGCCGACGGTGGTAACGGAAATCATTCGTTCATGTTTACTTGGTTATGCGTAGTTGAACAAATAAGTAAAATAAGTATATATGTAACTTAAAAAATAAGTATAAGCGTAACTTAAAAATAATTACACACTCAATGATTTCCATCTACAAATCCAATGCAAATGGACACATTAGGTGAATGTGAAGTCGTCATAGAAAAGAACGTTAGAGAAGGAAAACCCAAAGAGACAACAATGACATTATACCGATTAGCTATTACATAAGCCATTTCAGGTAATGTCATCCATTTCTCTAGTGGTTGAGGACCTAACTTTGATATCATCAACGAATCTCTCACTATCGAAAACGAGGTCCAAATAACTTTTCATACTCTCTTCTAGGACCTTTAAGTTCATTATCCAAATCACGACGAACAATTGACCATCCATCTTATCCATAACCATGAAACAATGCAATGACTCTAAATCCACAATTTCCATCCTTCATCACATCAACAATGTCATCAATAAATGGTCCGATATGTCTGGAAATTGTGTAATGTATTACTACATGGTTTTTCTCGAGGTTTGGGATAATGTGAACATACCCTCTTTGAAGACTTTTGGGAGTTCGAGTGCGCGATCAACATACTCGTGATATGAAGGATCACGATAAACATCATATCCCGGTCTCTTCCCATTCTTCTTCACTCCTCCTTGGTTTTTATTTTTCAGCGGTGCCAACATTTTTGATGTAGTGGGATAAGCAATTTCACACACCCTACTCTTTAATGCTCTTTTCCGACAACATCATGTGCACTTTTCCAAATTTCCTCAATTGCATGGGTCATGTCCAACTCGTCCATCATCCGCATCCACCTCTTGTTTGCCTTCCATACTTAGCTTTCTCAATGAATGTGAATAGCCTCAATTGGTATTGGATCACCACTCGCTGTATATCTCCCTAACTCACAAGCACAAGGTAACCCATACACTTTTCTATGAGTACACCCGCACTTTTGGGTGTCCGTACAACAATATCAACCTCACCCACTCTTCAAAAATATGCCTCAAAGCTAGATACAGATCCACGCAAATTTCCATAAAATGGGCTAGTGTGTGCATGTTCAACTTCATAAAACTCTTCGAAATGAAGCTCTAATGTTTCCCAATTGTATCTTAAGATTGCCATTCATAGCCTCCCAACATTTGCACATATCACCTAAACTATTCTCCAACATTTGCTTCAATTTCCAATGCGGATTCAACCCTTTAAATAAATTAAAAACAAGTAAGTCGACAATAAAATTAATATAAAAAACATTGACTAAAATCAAGATATATTAACATATGCATACCTATTGGTCGTGGTGTTTCCCAAATGCAACACTTGATTAGTCCATGCTTGACGAATCTATGTCTACGGAGACAACCATGTATCTTTCACATAATCAATAAATGTTGTAAAGTCAACACATGCATGCTCAAGTTGTTGCAACCGTTGTTGATACTCCACCTCATCACCACCACAAGTTCATACCACATTTTCTCTATCGACTCCGCATGTCATCCACAACATATTCCTTACACTTCGCTTTCACATTTTTTGATGTGAAATCGACAAAGCAAATTGGTTGTTTTGGAAAATCTTTCAATTGCTTTCATCAAGGCAAGATCTCTATCAACACCACTTGTGGCCAAAACCGTCCTTAGTAAATAATGTTTCAACTTATCCAAACCCAACAAAATTTTCATCGCTCGATTCCATATATGCAAATGCAACAAAAATGTCAACTCAGTGGATGTCACACCAACTATTTCAAACAGAGGTTGTCTATACTTATTTGTCTTGTATGTGCTATCCATAATCAACACAACAGGAAACATATTCAACAACTTCACTGATTCTGGATGAGCCCATAAAATATCCCTCACAACTTCGAATCATCTTTTTCCCGCCCAAGATACATAATCGATTCCTCTACCACTTAAACAAATGTTGCATTTTTCTAGGCCCCTTATATCTTTCGTATTTTACTCTTGTGCTTGTATATTTGCGTGATCCGAGTGACATTTTCTGGATCTTGCTCCTTCAATGACAAAAGTATGTGTCTTGGTGGAACATGACGTTTTGTCAAATCAACAATATGTTGTTGTTGTTCTGCATTAAGTCGACTTACAAACGGATGCCCCAAATGTATCGTAACCCATGATTGTGAACTCCACATTTTACATCAATCTTCCATCCGGAACCATCTTTTGACGGTGTTGATCTAATTTTGAACGGACAACCACATTTCTTACTAGCACTCTGTGTTTCACTTTCTCATTCTTTGTATTTTCCACCTTTATCACAACCAAATATTACTTTATCACTTCTTCCTCTCTTGCCTGTTTTGGTATCTGAACGTGTTATTATAACGGTCACTTTATTCCTGATTCCAATCTCCTTAACCCATCTTATTACCTCTTCTCTTGTGGCAAAACGTTCTGCAGAAGTAAACAGATCAGTGGTATCTACGCATGTCTGATTTTTATTGCATATCTGAGGAATAACACCTGTTAAAAAAAACATTAAAAATAAATTTTAAAAAAAAAAAACGAACCGGATAACTGCACAACAATTTTTCCGGTTGACAATATTATACAAACCGGAATACACAGATCAAGGTTATTCGGTTTGTTAATATTGTGAACCGGATAACTCAAGGCTGGGTTTTCCGGTGAAAAATGCGTTCCGGATGTAGATAGGCTGGGTTATCCGGTTCGTAAAAAAATACATACCGGATGTAGTCATTCTGGGTTATCCGGTTTGTTAAATTTCTGCTCCTTTGGCTTTTCCGTACGCTTTCAAAAAAAATAAAAAATAAATAAAAAATTCATATAAAAATAAAAAAAGTAAAAAGGGTAAAATTGGAATATTGAAAAATGCGTAGGGGTATCGGAATAAGAGTGGGGTATCGGGTAAAATTTTCATACAATTGTTATTACAGTTTTTATAATTTTGTTGAATTTTAACTTAATTGTTGCCATTTTAATCTTTTGAACATTTAATATTTTAATGAATCACGGTTTTGCCTAATTTTAAATGTTTATTTTTTTAATTATTTTACTACTGTGACGTAACTTTAATTTGTTGCAATTATTTTACAATAATTTTCATTTTTTTATTAAAGGAATTTTCATTTATTATTTTATGATGCCAAAAAAATAGGAAAAATAAGTTATTTAAATTTCTTTTTAAATGTTGAATAATTTATGAAAAAATACGACACTCATCATTAAATAATTTAATATTTAAACAATATAAATTTTTTTTTAGGTAACTCATTATTCAATTCAACCTAACTCGAAATTAGTGAGTTTGTTTAAACCAACCCAATAATATAATGGGTGGCTATTTTTCGAGAATTTAACCTATCACCTGTTATTATACCTAACACCTCCACATTTTTTTAGGGTTTCTTAAATTATCCATGGATAAATTTGAGCCAAAAGTGAGGATAAATTATTTGATAGTTCACGTTAAATTTTCGGTAATAGACAAAAACTATTATAGTTCATTTTTTTATTTTTGATATTAAATTTTTTTAGAATTTTTGAAATTTTCAATAAAAAGTTATACATTTCAAAAATTTTGGTAAGAAATACAAGAGCTTTTATCAAAAATTTTGAAATTTTTAGTAAATACTCATGAAAGTTGTGATTTTTTATTGGAAATTTCGAAAAAATTTCTAAATTGTCGATGTAGTTTCGAAATTTCTAATAAAAGCTCATAAAAGTTATTATTTTTACAAGAAATTTTGAAATTTTCGATATTTTTTTTTTAATTGGGTAATTTTGAAATTTTTGACAAAATCTCATGAAAGTTATAACTTTTTTAGTAAAAATTTCAATTTTTTTTTATATTTATCTACTTTATGAATAAGTAATTTTAGGCAAGGGTATGAATAAAGGTAAACCCACGCAATATTTGGGGGTTCCGGGTATAATTGAGGGTGACAAATTAAATCTTTTTAATTTTTCTCACCTAAACCAAAATACAATATATGATTCGGGTATTGAACTTGGTCAAACTCAACGTAAACCAGAGCATTTATATCCGTACTATGAAAATTTTACTTAATACCCTACAATAATACTCATACCCCCAACATTTGAATCTGGACGAAAATGTCCTTCATATAAATAGTAAAAACCCAAAAAAATCACATTTCATTTTCACGCTAAAAAAGGCTTCTGAAACGCTTTTTGCACAACCTACCTAAACACTTTGTGAATCTCTTCCGGTTCACATTTTTACACACTGAAACACTTGAGATAAATGTTGGTTTTGATCATTAAACTAGAACACATTTTAAAAAGCATTTGATGTGTAATTTTCTACCCATAACACATTTAAAAATTGTTCCGGTTAAATATTCTATACTAGAACACATATGAAAAGGCATCTAGTGTGTGTTTGTTGAAATCGGAACACTTCCATTAACTCTTACGGGTTGCTTGGCGTTTATGCATACCAGAACACTTTCATCATGTGTTTTGGTTTGGGTTTTTAATAATAATTTTTATTTTTTATTACATTTGTTTACTAACAGTTTTAATTTTGTTGTAGTGTTGGATTCATGAGTATTTTCCGACACTTGGAAAGAGAGGAGAGATTTGGAGACCATCTGATAATCACAGACTTCTTAGAGCTATGACATGGTCGTACAGACAAGAAGTCCAGAAGGTGGATCATCTTAGACCTATTTTGGATGAGCTGGCATGGAGGGTGGCATCTGTTTGATGATCATAGAAAGTGGCGTCCGTTTGATGAGATTTATCAATATAGAGGTTTCTACAGTGGGGTGACACTTTATTTAAGTACTTGTCTCATAGATGTATATGCCAATTTGAATACATGCAATATATTTCATTCCCACCTCCTGTTGATATGATGTCTGATGATGATATTGCTCTTGAGTGGATTGGTTACCACATAGTGTCTCTAAGGTAATTCGTTCGACAGCACGAGCCACCATTCCATAAGAGAATTTTGATGGATACTTGGAGTGGTATTATCGCGTGTCACATCCTAGGTTGGTGCCACCCCTACGTGATGCGCGTAGAGCTATTCAGTTCTTGCTTACAAAGCAAGACCATCTGATCATGCATTGGCTTTTATCCCCCACTTTGATTCATCGTCATCTCTAACAAAATGAAGCCGACTCGCATGACTTGCAGTTTGCTGATTTATTTGAGGCTTTACGCATTTCTCGTTCTGGTTGATTTATGTTTTATTTTTATTTTTATTTTTTACTTTTTTGATGTATTAACTTTAAGACTTATGTTGGATTTAAACTTTGGATTGATTTATGATTAATTTATATTTTGCACCGACAATTTTGAATGGTTGTGATTGCACCAACAATTTTGAATGGTGATTTCACCATCGAATTACTATAACTTGTAACATGGCACAAACCATCGATTGAAGCTTTGGATACTTACAGATTGTGGCCTAATCATAATAGTTTGTTCTCTATTAATAGCTGCTCGTGACAGAGATTTGGAAGATATCTTGGATGAGCATTCAATTTCAGCTTTAAAGATGCTTTGACTCGTTAGAGTGCCCTCAAAAATCAAAATTTTCGGTTGGAGAACAATTATCAATCGTCTTCCAACAAAGGATCAATTGACCACGAGGAATATCATCTATTCAGATGTTGAGAAGGTATGTCCTTTTTGTCAAGGTCGAGATGAAGACCGAGATCATCTTTTTTGCTTATGCACTTTTTCGAAAAACATTTAGGGGTTCATCTATACGTGACTTGGTTTGGTTGGTTTGGTTGGGGTGGATGGTCAGTTTGGAATTAACCACTTTGAAGCCTTCTGCATATAAACACCAGGGAGGCGTTATAAGAAGATTTTGGCTATGTTTTGGATAGCTACTGTTTGGTTGGCAAGAAACAATCATATTTTCAAAGGTATTCCTTGCGTTTGAAGAGATAGTAGAAAACATTAGACTTTTCTCTTGGTCTTGGCAGTCATTGGATAACAAAGGAGATAAAAGTCCATTATGATATAATTGGATTCATACTCCTCTTGATTGTATTATTCCGGATTGTATGTAACGGGTTGAGTACCCCTTGTATTCATTTCCTTGGTTAGGTTCCATGGGATCATGCTCATCAAACACTAGATTCTATTATTTTATAAGATTACTCTTATCAAAAATTAATATAAAATAATTTCTCGTAATTTATGCCCCTATTGTGCAAAACTGTTGTGTGAAACATCTTGTAAAATCCTTGCAATCTTTGCTATTGACAATATTGAGATATAAAATATTGTTGCTATTCATTTAGTTAGCAATCATTGAATGAGTGCATAACTATGACCAATAATTCATGTATTTAAAATGAGCAAGGCTATGTTGCTTTCCAGTTTCTATATAATAGAATAACAATTCATAAACAAGGAAAATATATAAATTTTAAATCTATTGCAATCCAGACAGCCATAACCATTGTGTCAAGACTAGCTTTCCAAAAAAAGAGCAAAAAATACAATCTACTTTCTATGCTAATGATGTCTTAATCAAGTGACATGTGCAAGCATCATTGGTATAGAGTCTCAACTAAGGTTGTACATCTTGAATAGTCTTCTGTGCAGAAGATGAATAATGGGACTCAAGTTCCTTAAGGCTGGCTGCAGCTTCCTCTCCAATTCTAGACAGTGTGTGGTCTGTTTTTTCTGCTAGTTGGTTAAACTCGACCTTTCTCTGTTCTACGTGGTCATTAAGAGAAGCGAATCCTGAAAATATTGCAGTCTGCTTCAGCTCCGACACTAATTTAAGTAGAGAATCGGCTGCTTGGACCTGTGTCATTCACCATTAAAAAACTGAGCAAAATGAAATTATTTCAATGACAACCCCTGCGGTCTGTTTGGTTCGACAGAGAAGAGAAGAGTCAGTTGAATACACCTTCTCTCTCGTCCAATTGCTGGAAAGAGAAGAGTGATACTGGCAGAGAAAGCTTAAGAATTAATAGAGATGTGGTCTTACCATCCTAGCAGCACGCATCTCCATCATAAAAGCCTCTTGTGAATTCCTAACAGGTGGATCATTTACCTGCAAGAGTGCAAACTTGATTAAGTTAACAAGTAACAGCTCAACATTATGCATATCTACTTTAGCATGTCAAGAAATCCAAACAATTACTCTGTTTCACAAAAAGAAAGTACTACTCAATTAGAAAAGACTACAGACACCGTTTCCTTGTTACAAAAATTAAGGACAAGATGTTACCAGCAATAAATTAGAGACGTGCATGTTTATATCTGTTTTATCCCTGGAAACAAGAAGCCCGATGACAAAGAAGTTTGACTCTTTTACCTTGATACAGTCAGGGCCAAATATAGATCATAAACCAAGCAGATAGCAAAACATTACTACTAAATGGGTACCAAAATGTGCCTTGTTCCAAAAATCATCATTGGGTTTCTGATATAAGAAAAAATCCCAATTCCAATAACGCAATTCCATAATAGTTGGATATCATCAATACCATTGCAAGATGCAATTACATGGTACATGGATCATCACTTTTATCAAATCAACAAAATCCATGTAGTATCAAAATGGGACTCAAGTGCACAATCAAAAACAATGTCCACACCAATTAAATTTTGGATGAATCATATACCAATAACCACATCCATATGGCAACTCGGTGTTCATACTTTCTTCCACTTGAAGGCATGCTAAAATTTTTGGCAATTACAAAAGGTGAAAATAGAAAGAAAAAAAAAACTTAAAGACAGTTCTTAGTAGGAGACAATTGAAGGCAGGGTGAAGATATATACATACCCTGGCAACATTGACGAGGTGGCTGAAATTGTCAACAATGTTGGCAATATCACCTTCCACTCTCTGCAACAACGTCTTCTGTTTCTGAGCCGCAGCTGCAGCCGCTGCCGTAGTGGGCCCACTGCCGCCTGGTCCACCTTTGTTCATTCTCCTCTCTCTGCGACAAACTCTGAAGCGCAAGAAAGATAGATAGACACATACAGACTCAGCATTCAGATTTCAGCACAATTATGTTATAAAGCTTATGACAAGAGCTACAAATTATATGTATGGCATTGAGATCAGATAGTCAGTACTTAATCGGAGAAATCCATAACAAAAACTAGCATCGAATCAAAACGTAAACCATCATAGCCTTTGTCTGCTGCATCTCCGCGCACAACCATCTCTAACATCCAAAATTCTTAACAGATCAGAAATATTCCTTAAAGCTTATAACAGTTAAAGAGCTTATGAACAGTGACCCATCATAAGTCAATCAGTGTTATCAAATATCCGCAATTGTATTGCGGTTTTCGGGAACATACATTAAATCATTCCAATTTCTGTTACATAATGGGTAACAAAATTATCCAGAAGAAACAAATTCATTTTCCAAGAAACTTTAGGATGTTTAAATTTGGACTGAAAATGTTCCCCCATTACAAAAACATAGGAAAAATTCAATATTAATAGTATCAATGAACCCAAACCCTATTGAAAGTTTGATCCTTTTAGTTTTTGAAGTTTGAACTCAGAAAACCATGAAAGGAAGTTACTCACCGTATGAGAAAATAAGGACCACAACGGCGCGGTGGTGTTAATCTACAACGGCGAAGGTAGTCGAGAAAGATGGACACGGTGGTGTTAGTCCAAACGGGGAAGGGAACGAAATATTGGTATGTTGTTACGGTGTAACCGAGTAAGCAGGTGACTAACAAAATAATCTAGTAACTAACAGTATAATTTTTAATTTTTTTAACTTTTACTGCATCATTTATCAATCTTCCATTGATCTAAATTAAAAAACATTTTTTCTCTATTTTACAGTACTTTATTTTTTTTCTCTTTTCTCTTTTCATTTTATATGGTTATTTAATACATTTGAATTTTAATATAATTAATTATATTATAATTAAATATTTTATTTTAAATTTATATTTTAGAATATATTTTATCTTTTTTATTTATTTATTATTATTGAAAATACTAATTAATATATTATTTAATTTTAATAAAATTAAAATTATATTTTATAAAATTAAATAATATTATATATCATTTACAAAATTAATTTTTTATCTTACGGGCCACTATTAAATTATTACCATTATTTTCAAATGTAAATTCTTTTTCTTTCATCATGTCACAAGTTTTTTTTTTTAAAATTACTTAATACATTCAATTTATTTTAACATTACGTAATTCAATTTAAATTCACATATGTATCTAAATACATCATTTATCAAGTTTACCATTATATTTTGTATAATCATATTATTTGTTGTAATATTTTTATTTCTGTACTTTCTTATTAAATACTAATTAATCTATTATTTAATTTTAATAAAATTAAAATGTACTTTCTCATTAAATACTAATTAATCTATTATTTAATTTTAATAAAATTAAAAATATATTTTATGAAATTGAATAATACTACATACCATTCACACAACTAACTTTTTATCTTACGGGTCACTATTTTACCATTATTTTCAAATGTTAATTTTTTTCTTTCTCCATGTCACCAGTTTCTTTTTAAATTACTTAATGCATTAAATTTATTTTAACATTTACGTAATTCAATTTAAATTTACATGTGTATCTACATCATTTGTCAAATTTACCATTATATTTTGTATGATTATATTATTTATTGTAATATTTGATTTCATAATTTTTCATTGTACTTTTCCAATAAATATGAATTTTTTATATGTATATCAAAACAATTATTTTGTCAATAATAAAATAAATTCATCAGTGCGGGAGCACGGGTCTCTGACTAGTTTTACACTACAAGATACTCTTACTAGTAACTTATTAAGAAAAAGGTTAACATGTGTCTCAATTGCACAAATTAATCAATTATTTGTAAAAATATTCCTTTGAATCGTATGTATTTAATATTTTAAAATTTTAAATATTATTTTATTATATTTAATTATTTTTATTATAATATCTTTAATACGTGTCTTCGGGCACATGTTAGCATACCCCTATTACTAATTCATTATCAATAAATCAATCAATTTATTCTTTTTGGACAAGTAGCGACTATTTTTTAAAAGGAAATTGAAACCATATTATTTCAAAATCCTACCCTTTCATTTTCATTTTGCAAAGTGAGAAACCCAAATTTTATTTTTCTCATCCTTTTTCCTCTTCATTTCTTTCTTGCTTGCTATTCTTTTCTTTCTAAATAGTAAATTGGAAAATAGTGAGCGAAAGTCGGAAGTGAAGTGCCAATGGAAGAGTGACTATATCCTTTTGTGATTTTGTGAAATGCTTTTAGCTTGCATAAGCAATAGATAAGCTTTGTTCAGGTTTGGTTTTCTGACATCTCATAGTATAAGTAATTGGTGGTATTTACATAGTTATTTCCAGTTATTTTAGTTAGAGTTTATTACCAGTGTCAAGCATTTTATTTCATTTTATCGCATTTTATGCTTTGGTTTTGTGTTTTAGTTTTTTCAGGTTCAGAAGAATAAAATAGGACAAATCAGAGCGAAAAATATGCAAAATTCAGAGTTTCGGAGGATGTGTTATAGGAGCCCTGACACGGGTGGCCGTGTCACCTGACATGGGTGGCCATGTCACCTGACACGGGCTGTGTCAGGAGGAAGACGTGGAGAATATGGAAAACCAGGGGGCTGACACGGGCAACTGTGTCACCTAACACGGGTCATGTCAGTAGGCTGAAGTCGAAAAGAAGAAATTAAATTCCAGAAGCTGACACGGGCGGTCGTGTCACCTGACACGGGCCATGTCAGCCAGTGATGCTGATCCTCATTCTTTTTGTGGTTTTTCACTATTTGGGATCCAAAGGAGCATTATGGACATTTCCAACCGACCTAAATGAGTTTTGCTATTTGAAGGAGTTTCCACGATGGAAAAAGGACTTTTTGGCCACACGAAGAATCCAGAGAACATGAGAGTGAAGCTTATGCAATTCTTGGAGATAGAAGATCTTTCTCTAGCAGAAGCGATTGAAGATCCAAACTTCAACATCAATTGTAATGTTTACATTCATATTATCTGAAATTCTTGTGAATAATATTATCAATAGCTAAACCCCCAATGCTATGGGGTGTCCCTGATTTGAATCTGTAATGACTTGAATTCTTGAGTGATCAATTTCATGTTTTCATTATTCAATTTAATCGTGCAATGTTTTTATGTTTTCCTGATCGGACCAATTAGGATTGATTACGATTAACAATTAGTTGGAACGCAATTGTTAAGGTTTGTGTATGATTAGACTATAATAGATATCACATAGGACTAGGGATACCCTATAGTTACCGGTTAACCCTTGATAAAACAAAGGATTGATTTCATCATAATTCTCTAAGGACTTAGGAATTAGGATTGAATGTTCAAAGGTTTTGCCACTAAGGACTTAGGGGAAAATAACCAAAAGGGCTTGAATGATATGAACTTGTTGAAGAAATCAATAAGGAGTTATTACAGGGGAAATTCACACACTCACCTCTAGCATAGTACTCATATAACTAAAAAGTCATAATTTACATTCTGCATAGTTTTTATTTCTGTTAAAGTTAAACCCAAAAACCAAACCCCAAAGTTAAGTTTTTGTTTAATTGAAGCACACATTAAACTCGGTACTACACGTAGTCCTTGAGATCGATATCCAGAGAAACTTCCCTATTATTACTGAAAGGAAAAATAATACACTTGCTATTTTATCTATCAAGTTTTTGGCGTCGTTGTCGGGGACTGCAAACATATAGAGTTTAATTTTTATTCAACTAAAATTTTGTTGCTTCGCAACTAAAATTTTTCTTTTTTCTTTTTTGTTATTTTTATATTTTTTGTTTATTCTTGCTGATTTGTGTCTAATCTTTGTATGCGAGGAAAGTCCTCGGCTGAATTTATTTTTGATGCAGAAATTAAAAGGCCTTTTCACGAAAGGCGAAGGCAAGCTCGATTAGCCAGACTGGCTTTTGACGAAGAACATTTAGTTCATACAAAGTCAGAGTTAGAAGAGGAAGGATCGTCAGATCATTTGGGTTTAGAGTCCGAAAAGGAAGAGATCATGGCTAAAGATCCACCAGAGAGACTTCTTGGTGATTATGGTGAGACGACTACACCGGGTGGTAGGTTGACAATTATAAACTAACTGGTGAATATGCCTAAGTTTCAACTACACCCAAGCACAATTGCTCAGCTTGAGAGAAGGTCTTTCTTCAGAAAGATCAACGATGATGCCAATAAACACTTGCAGAGGTTTCTGACCATGAGTACCACGTTGAAGATTGATGGGCATACTGATGAGGAAAAGAAATTGGTGATGTTTCCGTTTAACTTATCTGAAGATGCGGAAGAGTGGTTTTACTCACTACTGGCTAGAAGTATTACCACTTGGGAAGAGATGAGAAAACTTTTCTGAATGAGTACTTTCCTGCTTTTGTTTATATTCGCAGAAGATATGAAATTCTGAATTTTAAGCAGAAAGAGGGAGAATCACTTGGTGAAGCCTACAAGAGGTTCAAGAGATTGTTGGTAGCTTGTCCCACTCACAATATGGACCAAACTGAACAAATGCAGATGTTTGTGAATGACCTCAGAATAAAGACAAAGCAACTTATTGACACAGCTGCCGGTGGCTCATCCAACTTTACAACAACCACTAGTATTAAGAAGATCATTAAAGCTATTGCTACGAATGAACATATGGAAGTATATGACAAGGTTACCAGCAAACCAGAGGGAGTGATTAATTTGAAGTTGGAAGTAAACAGACAACTCAAGATTGAAGAGGCAATTGCTGCAGAAGTGGAGAAAAAGCTCAAAGCCATGAACATGGGTACTCAACAGGTAGCTCATGTTTAAAATTTTGTTTGTGACATTTATAGTGGACCACACATTACTGTGCAATATCTTGCAACTCCAAAACAAATTGAGGAGATAAATTCTTGAAGCAGAATAATCCTTATTCTAACACCTATAATCCTGGGTGGAAGAATCATCTGAGTTTTTCCTGGAAACATCACCAACAACAAATTCCTCAAAAGGCAGAATGGGATGTAGCTATTAAAAAGATGGCTAATCACACTTCTCAATTCCAAGAATAGACAAGAAGAAATCACAGGAACACCACAACTGCAATTAAAAATCAGGAGGTTCAAATGGGGCAGATTGCATAACAAGTAGCTCTGCAAGCATAAGGCAATCAGAAGAACCAGGAGAATGTGAGTGCTATCACAATAAGGAGTGAAAAATTTGCTAAAGAAAGAGAAGAAGCGGAAAAATTTGATGATAATCTTATAGAAGTGGATTTAGAAGTGAAAGAGAATAAGAAAAAGCAGGAAGAAGTGGTGCTACCTGTGAAGCCAACTGAAGAAAAGATTAAACTTGAGATTAGGTTGTCATATTTCTCTCGAGTTGCAAAGAAGGACACAAAAGAGAAAGAGTTTGACAAATTTTTCAAATTGTTCAAAAATCTGAAGATCAACATACCTTTCTTTGAAGCGCTCGAGAAAATGCCTTTGTACCAAAAATTCATGAAGGAGGTTCTATCAAAAAAGAGGCCGACAGATGATGAACAGGTACCCGTTGATGAGAAGTTGTGTGCAATCACACTTGAGAGAAAAATACTTGTCAAGCAGAAGGATCCTGGATCAGTGGCAATGTCTTGCACCATAAAAGACAGAAAATTCAAAAGGGTTTTAATTGATTCTGATTCTAGTGTGAGTTTGATGCCCTTGTGTATCTTCAAAAAGCTTGGTATTGAAAAGATAAGTGAGACTGGAACAAAATTAAAATTTGCTGATCACACCATCAAGAAGTCATATGGGATAGCTGAAGATGTGTTGGTTGAAATTGAAAATTTTGTTTTTCCAATTGATTTCTAGATTATGGACATACCTGAAGATGAAGAGACTCCGATCATTCTTGGTCGACCATTCTTACTGACTAGTCGGTGCAATTTTGACATCGAGACAGGTAATATGACCTTGAATTTTTTGATGAAGAGATAAATTTGAAGGTGTTGGAAATCAAAGAGCAAGGTGCAGGTGGAAAGAATAAATCTTCAGTTGGTATGATCAAAATAGAAGAAGAGAACAAAATGGCAAAATTTCTCCCAAAAGTAGTCTCAGGCATAACCTTTGAAGTTACATCTATAACAATTCCCAAGTTCGCTCAAGATGTCAAGAAGAGAAAGAAGAAGGTATACAAAGGTGAGAAGATGGAAGTTGGAAGTAACTGGAACCACTCAGTGGTTAATGCTTTTGATCTAGATGAGTTTTAGGTTGTAGAAAGTACAAGCAACAAAGTGTGGAAGAGAAACTATCCCCCATAAGGGGATGACCTGTCGAGTCATGCGACGTTAAACAAAGTGCTTCGTGGGAGGCAACCCACACTTTTAATAACTTAGTTTCTTTTTTTTTTTGCAGGTAATAAAAAATGAGCCTACTGGTGAAAGCTAGGATGCAGCAGCAGAGTGTGCTGCATTACCCTCTGTGAGTCACCTTTCTCGATTTTGGTCTAAAACATTGAGGTCAATGTTTAGTTCAAGTTTGAGGGATGTTTTATTGCTCTATTTTTGTTTATCTTTAAGATTTGTTTTTGTTTATCTTTAATTGCTGTGTAAGTACACAAGTAGAAATTCTCCTGAATTTTCAAATTTTGACTAACATTTTCGTTCTATTTTTCTTAAGAGCTTATCTTTCAATGAAATCGGGAATAATATTGTGAGATGCAGGGATGATTGTTTGAGGGTAGGAAGTTCAGAATAATGTGAAAATGATACGAGTCTAATGTATAGATTCGTACTATAGTGCTTGAAGTTTGAGAAGTACTCCTTGAGTAGTTTATCTATACAGTCTGGCATAATTCAGATTCACATACAGGTATGAATGGTTGAGGAGAAAATAAAAATGACACCAAATGATGAAAAGGCTGTAAAAGGCAACTGACCCGCTAAGTTGGATAGCCCTCACCAGGTTATTCAGCCCAAAGGGGGTTGATCCCTAAACGTCGTCCAGATAAAGGACAATATATAACCGCAAGGTTTGAAAATTTCATCTTTAATAAAAGGTAGCAAATGCTGCTTGTTTAGTGCCCGAACATGTGAAGTTCTCGGCTAGTCATGTGCATGTGATGATTATCATAATTCTCAGTGCCTTAATTTGATTGTGCGAATGAAAGAGGAGGAAAATTAGAAAGAAAAAACTTAAGTGCGAAGCATAGTTGGAGAGGTATCTTTGTGTCATGTGAGTGTCAGGCGCACTAATTTTTGAGCAATGTGAACTGAAGTCTCACATATGAGTACCAGTCTGCTTTGATTTTCACGAGTTCTTATAATTTTCACTTGATGTCAAGCAACCGTTTAAGTTTGGGGGAGTTGATCGGTGGTATTTACACAGTTATTTCCAGTTATTCGAGTTAGATTTTATTACCAGTGTCAAGCATTTTATTTCATTTTATCGCATTTTATGCTTTGGTTTTGTATTTTAGTGTTTTCAGGTTCAAAAGAATAAAACATGACAAATCATAGCGAAAAACGTGCAGAATTCAGAGTTTCGGAGGATGTGCTACAGGAGCCCTAACACGGGTGGTCGTGTCACCTGACATGGGCCGTGTCAGGAGGAAGACATGGAGAATGTGGAAAACCAGGGGGCTGACACGGGCGGCCGTGTCACCTGACGCGGGTCGTGTCAGCAGGCCTGAAGTAGAAAAGAAGAAATTAAATTCCAGGAGCTGACACGGGTGGTCGTGTCACCTGACACGGGCCGTGTCAACCAGTAATGATCTTCATTGTTTTTGTGGTTTTTCATGATTTGGGACCCAAAGGGGGCGTTATGGACATTTCTAACCGACCTAAATGAGTTTTGCTATTTGAAGGAGTTTCCACGATGAAAAAAAGGACTTTTTGACCACACGAAGAATCCAGAGAATAAGAGAGTGAAGCTTATGCAATTCTTGGAGGACAGGAGATCTTTCTCTAGCGGAAGCCATTGAATAACCAAAGTTCAACATCAATTATAATTTTTACATTCATATTATCTGAAATTCTTGTGAAAATTATTATGAGTAGATAAACCCCCAATGCTAGGGGGTGTCCCTGATTTGTATCTATAATGACTTGAATTCCTGAATGATCAATTTCATGTTTTCATTATTCAATTTAATCGTGCAATGTTCTTATGCTTTCCTGATTGGACCAATTAAGATTGATTTACGATTAGCAATTAGCTGGACCATAATTGTTAAGGTTTGTGTATGATTAGACTATAGTAGATATCACCTAGGACTAGGGATATCTTATAGTTATCGGCTAACCCTTGATAAAACAAAGGCTTGATTTCATCATAATTCTCTAAGGACTTAGGAATTAGGATCGAATGTTCAAAGGTTTCGCCACTAAGGATTAGGGGAAAATAACCAAAAGAGCTGGTAATTGAATGATATGAACTTGTTAAAGAAATCAAGGCGGAAGTTATTATAGGGGCAATTCACATACTCACCCCTAGCATAGTACTCATATAACTAAAAAGTCATAATTTACATTATGCATAGTTTTTATTCCTGTTAAGGTTAAACCCAAAAACCAAACCGCAAAGTTAAGTTTTTGTTTAATTGAACCAGACATTAAACTCGTTACTACACGCAGTCCTCGAGATCGATATCCGGGGAAACTTCCCTATTATTAGGGCAAGGAAAAATAGTACACTTGCTATTTTACCTATCAGTAAGCTTTTTAAATCATAATTTATTTATCATTCAATAATAAGGTAGCTTCAATATCATTTGTTTCACTCTGGTCCTTAAATCATAATTTATTTATCATTCAATAATAAGGTAGCTTCAATATCATTTGTTTCACTCTGGTCCTGCTTTATGTGTGTAGTTTGACGACTTCAAACAAGACTTAAGGCAAGTCATTCATGGAAACACATCACGAGATGATGTCTACAATACTCTTAGGATGCGTCTTCGATGTGGAACTTTTCGTAAAGGTAAAGCAATGTCAGCGAAAGTATTTGGTATCCTCAACGAGTTGGTTGTCGAATGGGGTTATAATCCATACTTGACATTTTCAGCAACATATCTTGTTACTATGAAGGACTTCAAAGATAGGTTTATTAACAAACCATGTGTCATTAACCTTATGGATGAGCTCACTCTGAAGGGTATTGCATAATTTTTTGCATTTGTGGAAGAGGTTTTCATTCATTATTTTTCTTTTGTATCTCATTGATGATTTTCATTGTGGCTTTGTTACTAGAATGAATATATATAACCAAACATTGAGTCATGGCTAAATTGTGAGTTATTGAGCTGTGTGTTTTCATACATGTCGGTTTATTGCCTTTGTGTGGAACTAACTTAGTTTACTATGATATCCTAGCTTTGCAGTCCACAAGAAAATCAAGAAGGATACGCTCCATCTTCTGTTGAAGTTTTGCGAATCATGAATGAGACTCTAGATGCATTCTTTTAGCTTCCAATACCAATGCTTCATGCATTGCTTCCTGATGTGATGCATGACCTTGATATATGTCTTTAATATTATGTTGCTAAGTCCAAATCTAGATGTGGCAAATGATGGTGAAATTGAATAATTCAACTCTTATATATTTAATAATTGTATATGAGGCATCTTTAACAACTGGTGTTTTTTATTCTGATATTCAGGATTACGAAATACATTTATTCCAATAATGCCCGCAATGATGAGATGCACTATTGGCTCAGAATTCAATGATTTGAAAAGAAAAAAGAGAAGTCTCCTAATTCTCATAACAGAAACTCCTAGATTGCTACAAATGGGGATAACTCTTTTGGGATACCACAACTTTGTATGACGCTATCCCGACTCTCGTGTGTATTTATAGTATTTACTATATGTGATAAGCAAATAAAGTGTGAAAATCACCTTGGTATAAATTCAGGTGGATCTTATGATTAGTGTTGTCATGGTTTCTTACTTACATGTCTCGCCATGAAAAACTTATAATTATTCTATTTGTTGTTTCTATTATTTGACTTCTATCTACTATCAAGTAACATTTTTAAATCCTTTTAAATGTGCTATCTATAAATGGTTCATTATCAAGATCCAAGTCACCCTCAGAAGATGGTCAAATGCAATATGAGAAATTGAGGAACTTAGTCATCCAATGTATTATCGACGTTGGTGAAGAATCGACTATGTCGAGGCCAAATGTTAACATTTTTGGAGTCTAATCAAATCTTCACTTAAACATCCTCTAAAAGTGCATAATTTTACAATCCTCCTAAAGAATGATATATTTATATGCTACATGCTAACTTGATCTTTTTTTATGCAGATTGTTGATCAACAAATTTTAGAGAAAGTTGAGTTAATCAAAAGTCCTATTGTGTTTTGTGTTGCTGCAGTGTTTGGGAAGGTGAGGCTTATAGACAACATGAAAATTAACTTATCATTTAATCTAACATTTCTTTGTCATCATATATACATGGGCGTTGGTAGTTCTAAGGATCTATTATGTGGCAGGTTGCGAGATTTCTGTCTTTAGGCAACTATGTGGAATGTGAGGTTTTAGTTCTTATAAGATTCAAGCGTTCATCATTAGAGGTGTGAAGTTTTGGCCTAATTCTTATTGCAATAGCGTATGCGGTATCCTGATCCTTTTTCTCACCTTTTCTTGGTCATATTAAGTTGGTTTAATTGGTTGGAATTTAAGTAATTCGAATTCATATTTAAGGAATTGTTGTCAGGTGTTTTTTATCCTTCTTTTGCTAAATTTCATATAAGAGTAAGAAACAATACTCTATAATGTCTATTGAACTCCATGGACTGATTTTGTAGGTGGATTCAGCAAGAAATGTTCAACCCGAAAAAGTTGCAGACATTTGGACTTTAAGACGTATCGGGCACAAATGTGAGGACAAAAAAAAAACCAAGCTAATATATGGGCACCAAAGAAACAACAAACACAAGAAGAACAAGTGAAGACACCATAAAATGAGGAAAAAGAGATAACATCACAATTTACAGCTACAAACGACAAGCAAGAAGCCACACAAGAATAACCAGCATCATCCCCAATACTACACATGATAAACACAAAGAATTCAGAGGAGATGGAAGCTGAACCATGGACGACAGTTAGAAAAAGAGACAAGGAAAAGAACAAAGATAAGAGCAGTGGTAAGAATATGAATTTCACACCTTCGAGATCTAAGAACGGGAACTTCTTTGCAACACTGGGGGATGGATCAGCCTCCGTGTTCTTAAAGGATGTCCCATGATTATTTCCTGGAATGTGAGGGGGATGAATAAAGCGGGTAAGTATAGAGAGATAAGCTCTTATCTTTTCAAACTTAACCCTGCAATTACTGTGTTCATTGAGACTAGAGTTAAAAAATGTAAAGCTGGAATGATTAGGCAAAAGTTGAAGTTACAGAATAACTATGTGGATAATTATTCTAAGCACGATAACGGTAGAATTTGGATACAATGGGATGATACTAGAAGATACATTGAGTATATGGAATGCACAGACCAAATGATCCATTGTAAAGTCAATGATGCAAACGGAAATTTTCTTTTCATGATGACAGCAATCTATGCACAGAATCAACTGACGCAAAGGAAATTTTTTTGAAACGACATTGAACAGATCTATGCACAGCAACATGGCCCTTGGATCCTAATTGGCAACTTCAATAACGTGATGAAAAATGAAGATAAGATTGGAGGAAATGTGGTGACTGAAACCGAATACATAGATTTGATTGTGATGGCGGATAAAACAGAACTATATGAAATAGAAACTGACGGATATTACTTCACGTGGTCAAGTAGACAAGGAGATAATGCAATATATTCCAGAATTGACTGTGTTATGGGCAACATTGCGTGGATTCAACAGAATGGAAACACCACAGTGACTAATACGAGTCATAGCATTTCTGATCATGCTATGCTCGTGCTGAAGGATCCAGACGATGTGCCGATTAAGAAGAGTTGTTTTAAATTTGTAAATTGCAGTGCAGAATTAGATGACTTCCAGCAGACTGTTAATACCAGTGGGATGTGTCGATATAAGGAAGACCTATATTTGTTGTTTGGAAGAAACTTCAACGGTTTCAGTCGCACATTAGGAGATTGAGCAGGGCGCTTACTGATATTCCCAGGAATATCACTCAGGTTCGAGACAATCTCGCAAATGCACAAAGTGATCTTGAAGCGGACAGGTTTAACAGAGATAAAATTGAGAAGGTTAAAGAATATTCAAACACTCTTCTCAAATGGCAGGAAATGGAGGTAAGTATACTTCGACAGAGAGCTAAAATTGATTGGTTCCGCTTAAGCGACAGAAACAACAAATATTTCCATGCTTCAATCAAAATTAGACAGCAATGCAAAGGTATTAAGAACATTCAGAAGGGAGATGGATCGTATGTCACAGACCAAAAACAAATTAAAACTGAAGTACTAGACTTATATACTAAACTTATGGGCACTGTTGCGACTAATTTGGAAGGAATTGATATTAATGCAATGCGTGAAGGCGGTCAACTGAGTACACGGCAGAGGGAGATGTTAAATAGCCTTGTTACGGAACAGGAAATTACTGCATCCCTAAAGAGTATTGGTAATGATAAATCACCCGAATTGGATGGATACGAAGCTTATTTCTTCAAAAAAGATTGGCATATAGTTAAGGAAGATGTGATTAAAGATGTTATGGATTTCTTCATCAACAATCGTATGTACATGGCAGTGAACTGTTCAATTGTCACACTAATCCCCAAATTTAAAGGTGCTAAAGAGATTAAAGACTTTAGACCTATTGTGTTCTGTAGTACAATTTACAAAATCATTTCCAAAGTTCTGGATAATCGGTTGAGTAAGGTGCTAGGGACGATAATTGGGGAGAACCAAGCGGCATTTGTTAAAGGACAGAAAATTCAAAACCATATACTGCTCACTTATGAACTACTCAAAGGTTATGACAGGAAAAATATTTCTCCAAGATGTCTGCTACTAATGGATATACAAAAGGCATAAGATACGGTGGATTGGAATGCGTTGGAAAATATTTTGAATGAGGTTGGCTGTCCACAACCATTTACGAATTGGATCATGACAGCAGTTACTACCGTGTCATACAGATTTAACGTGAATAAGAATCATACGGATATCATGGAAGCAAAAAGAGGCCTTCGGCAAGGTGACCCTATATCACCTATGATTTTTGTTATTGTTATGGAATGTCTCAATAGATTCCTATACAAGATGCAAAAGAATAGTGATTTCAATTATCACCCAAGATGCGATAAACTAAAGATCACCAATTTATGTTTTGCGGACGATCTTCTTATGCTCTCTAGAGGTGATAAAATATCAGTTGAGATGATGATGATGTCCTACGGTAAGTTCTCGAAGGCTACAGGTTTGGAGGTAAACCCTCGTAAATGTCGTATGTACTATGTTGGGGTTGATGCAGACACTAGGAAAAAGCTTCTATTAATCTCGGGTTTCCTGGAGGGTCAAATGCCATTTAAATATCTGGGTGTTCCTGTGACAAGTAAGAAGCTGTCTATAACTTAATACTCGCCATTGATCGACAAAATTGTTTGTAAGATTAAGCATTGGACAGCCTGTTTGCTCACATATGCGGGGAGATTGCAGCTTATCAATAGTGTTATTTTTGCAATGACGAGCTACTGGATGAACTGTTTTCCTTTCCCAAAAAGTGTTCTGCACAAGACTGAAACCATTTGCCGCAATTTTCTTTGGACTGGTGGTTATGAGGGAAGCCGAAAAGCTCCAGTAGCTTGGAAACATATTTGCAGGCCTAAAAGCTATGGTGGACTGAATATCATCGACCTCGAAGTGTGGAATAAGATTACTTTGATGAAACTGCTGTGGAATTTAAGTGGGAAGGAAGATTCTCTTTGGGTCAAATGGGTGCAAGCTTACTACATAAAAAATAAGAAGCTACTGGATATCCAAATTAGAAATAACGATTCTTGGATTATGAAGGGAGTGCTTGACCAATGAAAGGATATTGCGAGAATTACAGATCCTGGAAAAAGTTTTAATATGAGTGAGATATATATGACTCTGCAAAATCATGGTCCCAAGGTAAGATGGAAAAACCTATTATACGGTAATATGGCAAGACCAAGAGCTCAATTTATTTTTTGGTTAGCTTGTAATGAAAGACTGGCGCCAAAGGATAGACTGCTCAAATTTGGTATGATCGAAAACTCAACCTGCTGTTTCTGTTCCAAAGAAGAATCGCACAAGCATTTATTCTTTGAATGTGAAACCATGAAGCATATCCGGATGGAAATTCTAAATTAGATGTTACTTGTACATACTCCTGAAAATTGGATTGAAGAGATTAACTGGTTAATACAACAAACGAAAGGTAAAGGAATGCGGGCTGTTGTCCTTAAAATGATTGCAGCTGAAATAATATATGAATTGTGGAAAGCTAGAAACAATAAAAGCTTTGGTGAAGTTGTTGATATTACACAGATAGGTAAGAGGATTATAGATATGTTGGTGTATATAGGGTGAAACAACAATAAGCTTAGGAAGTACATAACTATCTTAATGATAGAGGAGTAGTTTACTTCTTTTTTTTTACCTTTCTTTTAGTTTTCTGGTTTTTGATTCATAACTGGATTCAGTTTGGATCGCTTCTGATGTACTGAGTTTTTGATCTTAATAAAGTTTATTAATTTCAAAAAAAAAACTTATTTTATCACAAAATTAGTTTTCTCTAACTTACCACGATATCATATTTTCTATTTTATTTTAATAAACAATTATTTTTAAGTGATAGGGAAAACTCATATTTTTATTTCTGACATATAATAATGTTATCAATCTAATTTAAGAAGTATGCATTACTTTACCTTCTATCTTAAAACATATTTTAATTACCATTCATTGACATAGACTAAATTTTTTTGAGTATTATATATTCATATCAAATTTTAAATAATAAAATATTTTAACTAGGGAATCACTACCGATTAATCTGAGTTAATATAAGGTGTCCAAGTTTAATTTGATTCTTACTTATATCCCTTAACTATTATTAATTTAATAATTAAGATAAATCTCATGTGTTAGTTTTTAATTGAAGATATCTTAATCTTTAGATTAATAATACTAAACAGGGACAATTTGGTGTCATGATGTGAATTCATTATTTATATATATATATATATATATATATATATATATATATATATAATCTTTTAATCACATAATACTCTATCCAAAAATTTACTGAAGACAAACTATCAATTTACCTTTTAACTAACTAAATTTACACTATCAAAACTATTTTATTATAAATTAAAAGAAATACCGTACACTTTCTCTCCTTCATAATTTTTTTATTTTCCACCACATTTATTTATATTATTTTAGTCTATTATATTCAAAATTAAAAATTCAACTTTTTTTTAAAATTTTTTTTAAACACTTTTGTAATTCAAATGTTTTATTTTCCCACACTTTTATGTTGTCATTTCAGTATTTTAATAATATATCATTGTAAATATTACTTTTAATTGTATATTTTTCAATCTATATTTATATAAACATGAGTTTAAAAAATTTTATTTTTATTTTTATGACATAATTAATCAATTTTATTTATTTATTATTACTAAAAATATTAATTAGTATATTTTATAACTTAAATAAAATTAACAACTTATTTTATTATAAAATTTATTTTCTCTTACTGACCACGATATCATATTTCCTATTTTACTTTAATAAACAATCATCTTTAAGTGAGGCAAAATACCTATTTTTATTATAGACAAATAATAATGTTATCAATCTAATTTAAGAAGTATGTATTCTTTTACTTTCTATTTCGAAACATATTTTAATTACAATTTATTGGCATGAAATAATTTTTTTTGAGTATTATATAATGATATTAAATTTTAAAATAATAAAATATTTTAATTCAGGAATCACTACCAATTATTTTTTTTTTTGAAAATAAAAAATACTTTATTAATTCAAAAAAGTTCAATAAGTACAAGCGATCCCAATCGGATCCAGCAACTAAGCAGACAAACACAGTAGAACCACTGACTGGAGAAAAACAATTAATATGAGTTAATATAAGGTGTCAAAGTTTAATTTGATTCTAAATTATATCCCTTAATTATTATTAATTTAATGACCAAGATAAATTATCTCAAAAACTCATGTGTTAATTTTTAATTTAAGATATCTTAATCTTTAGATTAATAATACTAAACAGGGGCAATTTGGTGTCATGAAACCTTAATGTCAAATCATTATATATATATATATATATATATATATATATATATATATATATATATATATATATATATATTACCTTTTTTTTACTAAACTATTTTTTTGATTATTTGTTACCTTTTAATCACATAATACTCTATTAAAAAATTTATTGAAGACAAACTATCAATGTTACCTTTTAACTAATTAAATTTTCACTATCAAAACTATTTTATTATAAATTAAAAGAAATACATTACACTTTCTCCCCTTCATTATTTTTTATTTTCCACCACATTTATTTATAATATTTTAGTCAAATATATTCAAAATGAAAAATTCAATTTTTTAAAAAAAAATTTCAACACTTTTGCAATTCAAATATTTTATTTTCCCACACTTTTAAATTGTCATTTCAGTATTTTAATAAAATATTATTGTAAAGATTATTTTTATTTATATATTTTCAGGTCTATATTTATATAAATACAAGTTTAAAAAAAATATTTTAATTTTTATGACATAATTAATCAATTATATATATATATATATATATATATATATATATATATATATTCACTAATATGAATCGACTGTGGTGAAATGATTTATATTTAGGAGATTTTTTAATCTAGATAACATGCTTACGAATAATCACGGTAAAAGAATTGATCATGGTGAAATAATTTGTTTATTTTAATATGATTTTTTGATATTATAGAATTTTAAATATATAAAAAAAATTTAATAGTAAAGATAAAATCAATTTTTACCAACGTTTTTGCAATAAAAATTTATTACTTTTAGGTTACTTTTAAATTATAAATAGAAAATAAGTTTACTTGATAATATAATGAACTCTTATTGAATGATAACATGACAACACATCCTTACATGCTGAATATAAGATATATATAACCACATGTAATTTCAATCTTATTGTAATAAGGAAAACATAAATACTAAATTGCACAATCATATTGAGAAAGTACAATTATCGATCATAGATATCTGTCTCAAGCTCCAATGCAACAACACAATAGTGTGCTCCCCAAACAGTAACCACCTCTAGGGTACCTTTTTTGTTCTTTACAAAATTTGGTACAGTCGTACTTAGGGCATATTCCTTGAAAGCAATGTAATGTATCATCTAGTACTCCTTCAATCAATAAATTAAAATTCCATTAGAAATATTTTTAGATTAAAAAATATATGCATTTCAAACAAAATATTAATTATAACTATTTCAATTAAAAATCTAACAAAACTATGTTACCTGCAACCACGGTAGAAACAATGCACAAAACTACAAAGGTAAAAAGGAGGATATTGTTGTAGGTTGCCATTCTACTTAAATTTTAAATGGTTTACAAGAAAACCAATGCAATAGGCTATTTATAAGATGACTAGAGTATCTTTTTGTGATAAAAAAATAAATTAGTTGATCTAGAGAGTTAATGCATTTTTATTTAGTGTAATTCTTTTATTCGAAAATTCTTTTTAAAAATTATCATTTCTTCCACTTTCTCCACTTCATTATTTTTTTATTTTCCACCACATTTATTTATATTATTTTAGTCAATTATATTCAAAATTAAAAATTCAATTTTTTTAAAAAAAATTTCAACACTTTAGCAATTCAAATCTTTTATTTTCTCACACATTTAAATTGTCATTTCAGTATTTTAATAAAATATTATTGTAAAGATTATTTTTAATTATATATTTAAGGTCTATATTTATATAAATACATGTTTAAAAAATTTTATTTTAATTTTTAAAACGTAATTAATCAATTTTATTTATTTATTATCTCTAAAAATATTAATTAGTATATTTTATAACTTTATTAATGTTAATAACTTATTTTATCGCAAAATTTGTTTTCTCTCGCTGACTACGATATCATATTTCCTATTTTATTTTAATAAACAATTATCTTTAAGTGAGAGGAAAAATTCATATTTTTATTACTGACAAATAATAATGTTATCAATCTAATTTAAGAAGTATGCATTATTTTACTTTCAATATTGAAACATATTTTTATTACCAATTATTGACATAGACAAATTTTTTTTGAGTATTATATATTCATATCAAATTTTTAAATAATAAAATATTTTAACTAGGAAATCACTATCAACTAATATGACTTAATATAAGGTGTCAAAGTTTAATTTGATTCTTAACTATATCCCTTAACTATTATTAATTTAATAACTAAGATAAATTATCTTAAAAACTCATGTGTTAGTTTTTAATCGAAGATATCTTAGTCTTTTATATTAATAATACTAAACAAGGACAGTCCGGTGTCATAAAACCTTATTGTCAATTCATTATATATATATATATATATATATATATATATATATATATATATATATATATATATATATATATATATATATATATATATATATATATATATATATATATATATATATATATATATATATATATATATCAAATTACACCAAGAGTTATCAAAAACATCACTTCGGATTAATATTTTTTATACCATCATATAGATCATACCTATAAAGTTTGAGATTAATCTATAATGATTTACTATACGAGCAAGATATACAAAGATTAACGTTAAAATGGACTTTCATATAACGTTAATTTTGATGTAGTTCAATTACATAGTAAATCATTATAGATTAATCTCAAACTTTATAGGTTTGACCTATATGATGGTATGTTTAAATCCAACAGTTGATTTTAAAAAATATTAATTGAAATGACGTTTTGAGTGAGTGTAACTCATGGTGTAACTCTTCAGTGTAATTGATCCTCCTATATATATATATATATATATATATATATATATATATATATATATATATATATATATATATATATATATATATATATATATATATATATATATATATTATTCTTTAATCACATAATACTCTATTAAAAAATTTATTGAAGACAAACTATCAATGTTACCTTTTAACTAATTAAATTTACACTATCAAAACTATTTTATTATAAATTAAAAGAAATACCGTACACCTTTTCTCCTTTATTATTTTTTTATTCACCACCATATTTATTTATATTATTTTAGTCAATTATATTCAAAATTAAAAATTCATTTTTCTAAAAAAAATTTTTTAACGCTTTTGCAATTCAAATGTTTTATTTTCCCACACTTTTATGTTGTCACTTCAGTATTTTAATAAAATTGCAAATATTACTTTTAATTATATATTTTTCGGTCTATATTTATATAAATACGAGTTTAAAAAATTTTATTTTAATTTTTATGACATAATTAATCAATTTTATATATTTATTATCACTAAAAATATTAATTAGTATATTTTATAACTTTACTAAAATTAACAACTTATTTTATCACAAAATTTATTTTCTCTCACTGACCACAATATCATATTTCCTATTTTATTTTAATAAACAATCATCTTTAAGTGAGAGACAAAATATTATTTTTTATTATAGACAAATAATAATGTTATCAATCTAATTTAAAAAGTATGTATTCTTTTACTTTCTATTTCAAAACATATTTTGTTACAATTTATTAGCATAAAATAATTTTTTTTGAATATTATATAATGATTTTAAATTTTTAAATAATAAAATATTTTAACTCAGGAATCACTATCAATTAATATGAGTTAATATAAGGTGTCAAAGTTTAATTTGATTCTAAATTATATCCCTTAGTTATTATTAATTTAATGACCAAGATAAATTATCTCAAAAACTCATGTGTTAGTTTTTAATTTAAGATATCTCAATCTTTAGATTAATAATATTAAACCGGGGCAATTTGGTGTCATGAAACCTTAATGTCGATTCATTATATATATATATATATATATATATATATATATATATATATATATATATATATATATATATATATATATATATATATATATATATATATATATATATATATTACTTATTTTACTAAACTATTTTTTGAATATATATTACCTTTTAATCACATAATACTCTATTAAAAATTTATTGAAGACAAACTATCAATGTTACCTTTTAACTAATTAAATTTTCACTATCAAAACTATTTTATTATAAATTAAAAGAAATACGTTACAGTTTCTCCCCTTCATTATTTTTTATTTTCCACCATATTTATTTATATTATTTTAGTCAATTATATTCAAAATTAAAATTTAATATGATATATATATATATATATATATATATATATATATATATATATATATATATATATATATATATATATATATATATATATATATATATATATATATATATATATATATATATATATATATATATATATATATATATGATATGAATTGACTTTGGTGAAATGATTTATATTTAGGGGATTTTTTAATCTAGATAACATACTTTCAAATAATCACGGTTAAAAGAATTGATCATGGTGAAATGATTTGTTTATTTTAATATGATTTTTTGATATTATAGAATTTTTAATTTTTTTAATATATAAAATGCACAATCATATTGAGTTAATGCATTTTATTTCGTGTAATTTTTTTATTCGAAAATTATTTTTAAAAATTATCCTTTTTTATTTATTTACCAAATATATATATAAAATGCTATAAAAATGTATTTAAAAAATGATATATTATAATATTGATGAATCTTCGATATATTATAATCTTGGTATATCACTATTGTTTCTTTAAACGATTTTTGAATTTCAATAAGTATATAAATTTTTTATTTTATTTGTTGAAATTATTTAAATCCAGTTTTATAAGAAAATATTCAGTAAAATTTATTTTATTTGATGCTATTGTTTAAAAGGTATCTTTGTTATTTATTTTTTCAAATTTATAAAATGCTATAAAAAAATGTATTTTAAAAAAAATAATAGTAAATTGATTCTGGGTGATGGGACGAGGGCTTCCGAAGAAAGCGGTTCCACCGCCACCGTCACCTCTGATAACTATTTCGTTAATCGTTCCTACGACTCCCTGTGCCAATCCTGTGCGTCCTGATTCTCCTACTCTCCAAGCTAGCTCCAGCAAGGTGGTTAGAGAAGAGAATGAAGTAGAAGTTGCGACGATTGTTAACCCTATGAATGCCGGAATTTTCCCTGAAGAAAGGAAGTTGTGGGTTGAAATCCTCAATGATAACAGAAACCCCTCTAAAGGTAGAAGCATGAAGTTTATAGCCCCCAAATTGATTAATGGTGAGATTGAAGTCCAGATTGACGAGGAAGATGTTATAGATGAAATCAAATTATGACAACCATTTCTTGTGCTCTATGCTCTAGGTGGAGAACTAAGTATGAATGTTGTAAAAGCTTTCATGACCAAGAATTGGAACTCTGTGCAGTTGCCAGACATGTATTATCATGAGGAAGGTTACTTCATTCTTCGTTTCAAATCCTTCAGGGAAAGAGATGAAGTGCTGATGAAAGGGCCTTATTCAATCAGAAATCTGCCTTTATTGATTTGAGAATAGTGACTGAAATTCAACCTCAAAATGATCTTCTTATAACCCTTCCTCTTTGGATTAAACTTCCTTATTTGCCTTTATATCTCTAGGGGATACTAGCCTCAACAAAATAGTAAGTGCGATAGGTAACCCAATTATGATTGACGAATGTACTGCTAATAAAAAACTGAGAGTTTCTTATGCTAGGATTCTAGTGGAAGTGGATATTACAAAGGACCTTCCGAAAGAGATTATCATTCATGATAATGAGGGTGAAAAGATGTTACAAGCCATTGAATATGAATGACGTCCTATTTTTTGCAATAAATGTCAGAAGTTAGGGCATAACTGTGATAAAATGAGGCCTAAAGGATTGCAATGGAGGCAAAAACCAAAACATGAAGAGGTCAAGGAATCTGAAGTTGTGGCTAAGCCTACTACTAACAAGGTTGTGGCAAAGCCTACTACTAATAAGGTTGTTACTGTTGACACATCCTCTGCCACTGATACCTTAGTCCCTCTTGCTGTTGATATTGATAAGGCTGAAATCTGGACCCAGGTTAGCAAGAGTGGGAAGGATCGTGGTAAGACACCTATGGAACTTAATACAATACAAATCCATAATCATAATGTATCCAAGAAGCTTATCTTCAACATCGCACAATGGAAAGATACATCTACAAAGGTCTTCCTGCCTTCTGCTCATCTGCAGTCCTCGAAACTGACCATCTAGCAATTCTACCACTAATGACCTGTTCCTTAAAAAAATAAGAGGATTGGGGTGAGATTACTAAATCTCAGTGAGCCTCCCTATCTTAGGGGGTTCGCTCGGTTCTACAGGGTACATGCATCAAAACGGATTCACCTATAATTCGGGGCTCGCCTCACGGCTCGGTACAAGTACAAACAAGGGATAACACCACCACTGAAAGTCCCATGACTACCCAATGTAGTGATAACACAAAAGCATCAAAACACAATATGCATACCCACATCCATTTGTGAGGAATCCAAGAGTTATACCTATCTATCTGGGCTACAAAAACAACACCCTCGGTGAGTCACGTGTACCTATTCATCAAGAGACTTGCATAGGCAAACTGCTAGACAATAGATTTTTCCTATATAGAGTACATTTGCGATGAGTTCAGCCATGACCTTGCCTATATGGCATCACGACCCCGCCTCTGTCAAACGCAAGTAAGATGGGCCCCAACTACACAAGTGCAAACACACCATCTCGAACGTACACGCCCATCGGGCGAAATCCTAGTGACATTGCCTACTTGGCGTCACTAGATGGTAAGTAATCTGGTGACATAGCCTACATGGCTTCACACACTTACCAATACCAAGAATACTGATGAGACTCAAGTGGGAAACGCCTCCAGACCCCACACGCACTTCGCCTTTGGCGGCTTAGGTGTAAAAGAATCAAGGCATACAAATAGCCGACAATCAAGGCATACAATAGCCGATAGGTAAAAACCGGCTTTATGACCCGATAGTATGGTTCTACTCCGATTCAAGCATATTCACAATCAGTTCAAGCCAACTAAGTCCATCATTTGCACTACAACGGGAAAGAGTGCACACGCACGTAACTTGTTGAGCAAGAACCATCACACCAAAATCACACAATCAACACATCCGAACGTTCAACCAAAATGACGAAAAACAATTTACGTCGTGTGTATTCTTAGACCGAAGGCCATCACATAAATATTGTATCATTAGTACATATTTTTTGTATATGATTTAATTATTTCTAAACATGGAATATGTTAATATAATCGACCACTACGATTATTTAGAATGTACATGGACACACATTAGTCTCATACATATGCACAACATGGGTTGAGAATCACTAATGCAAATAGTTCTCGTATTCGGAACCATTTTGCATTTGGGAAAGAATTGATTCAATTCTGTACAGGGGAGCGCGCTGAGCAGGGTTACGCCGCTGAGCGGGATCTTGCGAAAAAGGATTTTTCAACTTACAGTGGAGCGCGCTGCGCGCGACCCTGACCACTGAGCGTGGTCTACAAAATGTAGAAAAACCAGAACAAGACAGTTTTGTTCTGAGGGTTCCAAACCCCAATTATCACTTCTAAACTGTTCCCACAACATTAAAACACGAAAAACAGGATTATAAGTAGTGTTTATCATCAAAAATCAACATGCATGCATCAATTTCACTCTAACCCCAAAATCCATAAACTTTCAAAAACCCAATTTACCAAAGGTCTCTAACTAGAGACTCATCTTGGTTTAAATGAAGGTCAGTGTATCATCCATGCAGCAATAGAACTCTCATCATGGCCAAAGTTCTACCTCCATCATCATCAATCCAAAATCACTTCATGTTCATTTTCAACATGCAACACCAAACTTCAATCATCTTTATCTCCTTCAATACATAGGCTATAGACACAAATTAATATACTAAATTGAAGGAAATTTTGTGTAGATTCCAGAACTTCAAGAATTACCTGAATCGGAGCTACGAGTAAAAAGCTATGGCTTGCTAAGTGAAGGTTGCTCCATAGAGTTCATACTACATCATCAACTTCATACCTCCATCTTCAAACGCGATTACCTCCTTTCTCACAAACATACATAACACAAACCATATATGCATACTGTAGAGAATTTTGTGAGCTTTCCAAAAAGTTCAGAATCACCACAATCAGAGTTGTGAGCTGAGAGATACGACCGGTTTAGTGAGGGTTGTCCAAGAAACACGAAAATGGAAGATGAAGATGAAGAATATGACTTTTCTCTTTTCTCTCTCTTTCTTTCACTCATAAAAATCTGATTTTCTATGGTATTCACCAAATAATGCCTTAATTCCACATGCAATTTATGTCGATGGTCCAAAATGCCCTCCAACAAAACAGTATTTACAATTTTGCCACTTAATTCATTTCTAACTAGTCTAGTTACTTCTCTTAATACTCTCCGACTAATACTAATTATTTCTCCTAATAATTTTCAAATACAATTATATACTTCTCATACTTAATAATATAAATATAGGGTTGTTACAATTACATTTCCTTCGAATGACTTTATGTATGAATGAATGAACTCGTGCTCCCGTATTCGTATACATATTGTGCATAGGTTTTATTTATTTAATAATAGCTCATTTAAAATTTTATATTTGTTAAAAATTCATCTTTTCTCTAACTCGCATGTTCTTTTTTATATGATTGTTTAGTACAGTACAATTAAATTTTTATGATCATTATTCATTTATAATAAAATCACTCATTTCAAATTTTCATGTCTCTAAATATATTTTAAACAAGAGTTAAATAAGTTTTTGGTCCCTATAAATATTGTAATTTCATTTTTAATCCCTCCTGAATTTTGGCAACGGTTTTAGCTGGCTTTGACGACGTTTTTTTTTTGTTGTAAAAACCATTGCCTAAAGACAGAGAGGGACTAAAAATAAAAACTACAATATTTATAGGAATTAAAAACTTATTTAACTTTTTAACAACATCAAAATAAATTCACCCGTGGGAAAGCACGGATATTTTACTAGTACAATTCTAAAAAATAATTAGTTATGTGCCCAATTTATTTATTTACTCTTATTCATTTTCAAAATTAAATTTACGTTAAACGTGTTAACGCTAAGCTTGCCTTATTTTTTGACTTGGTTATGTGTCCAATTTTTTTTTGTTAAAATGAATTTTAAAAAGATTTTTTTTTTCATTCTATAATCTTCTGGTGCACCACGTGAATTTCTTAAAATGCACATAAAAATTAAAAGTGTATTTCGGTTTATTTTTTAAGACTGCAATTATTATCTGTCTAAATTAAATCTTAATGTTTGATTTTATTTTGTTAAATCAAATTATTTTATTTTATAGATAGAGTAATGTGTATTTGAGACTGAATTGAGAATAATTTTCTAATATTTTGTTATTTAACCCAATTATTTCAAAATATAGTGTGTATCGAAAATATACTTCCAATTTTAGAAGGCATTTTGAGAAATACATAAGATTTAATTCCATCCTATGGGTGGATTAAGCAATTGCCAAATATTTTAGATTTTCAATTCACTTAAATTTATGAATAATTCTACACAACTTTTAGTGACAAATAAGAATTCCCCTTTTGTTATTTTCATGAGGTTCTCAAGGCATGAGCTTTGGCGAGGTTATTTGTAGCAACTTTGTGAGAACTATTGATGAGAAATTGCAGCTTGACTTAACATAAACAAATTACAAATGACACATTATCGAGTCAAGACTATACTACAAAAATTCTACATGATACAAACATTCTTAACAACTTTATTAGATTATCAAACTTTTAACAATCAATGCTCGCTCTATCTTATCAAATTTCTAAATTCTGATAGAATGGAAATACAATCATGAATCAACAATCACTACAAACTACACATGAATATACTTTAAGATATAGCATTGGCATAAGAATATGGATGATTAAGCACTTGCAGTGATGCACTGGATTGCCTGTTTGCATATACCAGTCATTGTAGCTTCAGGTCCATAAACCTGAAAAGAAAGCCAGATAGATCAGATAAAAGTTAACCAAAAGCAATTTTGTGAATCAACATTAATTGGTTTCTTAAAACAATCAATAAAGACATGTTACATAACAAACCTCAATTGGAATGCCAATTTCCTCTCCAAGTGCCCTCATTTTTGCTAGACCCCTTTGGTAGTTGGGACCTCCTCTCCTCACATAAATGTGCATATTTGCTTCTTTTAGCTTTTGTTCCTGGTTTGTAATAGATCGACAATCAATTAAGGGCTGTTTGTTACATCTTTTGAAAAAAAGTTAAGTTTTTAAAAAAAAATCGTTGAAGTTAGCTACCTTCTCCTTTAGAGCTCGAATGATGCCACTGAACGTAGCAGCAACATCAGTGAAGTTAGCAATTCCTCCTCCGATCACAAGGGCTCGCTTTTGGCCATCAGGATTTGCAGTTGCACACTGAAAAGAGATTCATAAGCACTGTTATATCGGTTTCAAAGTAGCATGCATTTGATATAACCTATCTTTATTCTTTACATACTCCAAACAATGAAATGTCTGATTATAGAAAGTGTAATGCTGAATCTGTAAATTGATGATACTATAATAGAATACAAAAGAGCTGAGATAAGACTAAGAGTTATTTACGTCGATTACAACTCTAGCATACTGCAAGACCTCATCTTCCTTTGGTGCACCGCTGTATTCTGCATAATTTCCAAGCTCTGGAGCGTAACCAAGATCTCCTACCTATTATAATAAATTTGTTTAAAAGAAGTTAGCTGCTTAATGTTGCAAGACAATAGTTTTGAACAATGATTTTAGTTTTGAAGAAATAGAAACACACACCGTATCAGCGTAGATCACACTGGCACCTCCACCAGCTACCATAGTCCAAATTCGACCCAATGGGTTTAACACTGTAAATTTCAATGATGCACTTGTCTGGAAGAATAAAACAGTCGAACAAAACAGCATAAGATTTTGATAATAAAATATTTACAGCACCACGAAAACTGTAGTAGAAACAAATTTTTTGATGCTTCATAAGATAATAGCAAAAGGACCACGATTAACCATGAAGAACACCAAACCATATCACAATTTACTACGAATCGTACAATTTAAAATCGGTAACTTTGAGATAAAGTTATGAATGAACAGAATACAAATTTTGTGTTCACCTTTTCATCTAATCCATGAATGAAAGACTCGGTAGGACTCATAACCCTTCCAAATGGCAAGGGAAATTCAATGTCTCCCCATCTGAAAATAAGACGAAAGTCCAAACTCATTAACGTATGTTAATCATGAAATAACATTCAGTAAATCAGTTCTAATAGATTAGCTAGAGATATGATACTCATTCTTCAAATGAAAATTAACATTCTTGAGGGAAGAAACTCACTTCTTGAAGTTCTTGAAAGCAGCAGTGTCATCTAGCTCTCCTCTCATATCCAAAGGATAAGGCTTTCCATCCACCAGGGCGAAAGGATTCATCTCTAAGAATGTGAAATCCAGATCTAACATGATAGGGAAAAGAAACAAAAAATTTAAGTGAAACTGTCAATGAAGTTGTATTCACAGGCACATTTGATGTTCCGTAAATGGATATTTCATAATATACCTTGAAATATATTGAAGACCACCTTGAGAAAATCCTCAAGTTCTCCCTTGATCTGTATACATGAAAAAAAAAAACTAATTAATAGTTGAAACAACTTGTCCACAGGCAAAAATGAATTAGTGATGCAATAAGTAGCACCAACATTTCAAATTAAAGGTGTGTCAGGTTTCCTACACCGACACATGTGATTACATTCAATTATTTTAATTTTCTCAAAGGATTGTCGATGTTGACGTAACTGTGTTAGTGCTTCATTGATACCCAACACAAAAAGCTTGAATACATGTTAGGTTTAAAAAAAAAAAAGTTACCATAGTTGACATGTTCATAGAATAACCAATTAGCAGAGTAAATATACCTCCAAGGGGAGGGTTGCAATAAGTGCTGATACATTCTCTGATGTAAGAGATTCCCCTGTTGGAATAAATACAGTCTTCACCTGAAATATGAACAAATCATGTTGTAGCTTATATGGAATTAAAGCAACAAATGAGCAGAATTTACATTGGGAATCAAAGTTTTAGGTAAAAAAGTTATATATTAGTTCATCTTGGTACCTTATCCCAGTTCTCTTCAATGTCAATTCCTCCACACTCAGAAAAGCTTATACTGTTTCCTAGTCTCTCCGAGACAATGTTAAGGTAAAACTCTTCCTCGTGTGGAATGAAAGGTTCGACAATGAAAGTTGTTATAGGTCCTTTGCATCCACCCATCTCAACCTAAATTTTAGATTAAGACATGAACAAACACTTAAAAGGATGAACTTGAAGTACTGAGAAAAACTTGATCAAAAAGAGTAAAAAAAACGGTTCCGAGGTTTAGAAGACAGAGGATAAAACACACTTCTTTTCCAAGACGCTCTTTTACAAAACCATCAACTTCAGCGAAATCCAGATTTAAAGCAACCAAACCACTTTTGCCACGTTTTCCAAACAACATGTCAGGTTTCACAACCAATTTTGAAGATGAAAGCCATGGTTCCTTCTCTACTAGCTCATTGATATCAGTTGTTTCAATAACCTGAAGAATAAAACAACCCAAAAAAACACCCAACAACTTTAGATCACTGCACTATCTCACAAACCACAGTTGCATACATCATAATATAGCCACACAGCTAAATACACAATTAATTGTCATGTTGAAAATCCACATTACGGACTCCTAAATTAACAAAAATGTAAATCATATTATTGTAGATCGAAATTAGATCATCTCATGCACAAACTTGTATAAAATTTATATAAAAAGAACAAAAAAAAAAAAAAACAATTACTAAAGGTATCTCAAAAGCTGAAAGTTAGACTCTAATATCTCGATATACAAAGATCCATTTAACAGAATCACAACGATCGAACTCTCGACCACATACTCATACCTGTTATCAGTCAATGTTCACACTACATTGGTAACTTATCACTATTATAAGCAAAGATTCCGCGTCCAAGTTCAGTGAATAATTTACATATCTAGTCTAGATATAGATCAGATACATTAACTGTTCAACGGATAATTTATATATCTGGTCTAGATATAGATCAGATACATTAACTATTCAACGGATAATTTATAAATCTGGCCTAGATATTGATCAGATACATTAATTATTCAACGAAGAAGAATATTTGCTTATAAAATTGACTAGAGTAGTACTTCATAAGATGTGCTAGCTAGTGATAAGAGTCTCACATTGTAACCTCAAGGAAGAAATTCAAATCTCCTTTGAGAAAATTGTTATCAATGCAATGCCATGGCACTTGAATTAATACTAGTTGCTCTAACTATTGATCAATTTTGATATTATCAAACAAAGACGGTAACAATAATCATATAAGATTCAGAGGCAAATCAAGAAAAATGAAGAAGAATTAAGAGTACTGACTTGTGCAGACTTAATCGGCAAATCATTTCCAGAAAATCTCTTAAAATGCTCCTTCAACAACCTCTTAGAATCATACTCTCGGATCTTCTTGCGCGCCATTCTGAAATTTCCTACACAAATTATTTCGATGAAATCAGGTTAAATCAACCTCACTCAAATTTGGGATCAAAATCAAGCATGAGAGAGAGAATAATGCAACTACCTACCTAGAGAGAGAAACGGGTGAATGGAGAGGAAGGTGAGGGATAGGTAGATCCAACGGTGAGTTTGGTGAGTCTATGAAATGGAAATATGCATTTATAGAAATTAAGATGAAACTGAAAAATGGGGATAGGTTGGGTATTATAATTTTTTAGAGTTATTATTATAATAATTAGTATTTCTTGTGCGTTGCACGAGGTGAGCGCGAGATGCATAAACTTGAACAATCACTTTTTTAAACGCTCGTGCTACTTACTTTTAAAGTATTTAGTTAAAAGCTATTTTTTTCCTACTAAATTGTTGAAAATTTTACCCTATACCCCCTACATTTATTTTCAAATCCCTACAATTTTTTTAATATTTCAATTTTATCTTTTTACTATTTTTATTTTTCTATGGAATTTTTTATTATTTTCACTATTCATCCCGAATGCGTACGGAAAAGACAAGTGGAACAAGAAATTTAAGAACCGGATAACCCAAGATGGAGAAATCCGATACGTATTTTTTCAGGAACCGGATAACTTGGTAAAGCTAAATCCGGATTGCCTTTTTTTCTAGAAAACCAAACCACAAGTTATCCGGTTAACAACATTAACCAACCGGATATCCTTTGGCTGTGAGTTCCGGTTTGTAGTATATTCCCAACCGGATAACATGTTGTGTAGTTATCCGGTTCGGTTTTTTTTTTATATATTTTTTTAATTTTGTTAAACAGGTGTTATTTCTCAAATATGCGATAAAAATCAGACATGTGTAGATACCACTGATCTGTTTACATCTGCAGAACGTTTTGCCACAAAATAAGAGGCGATAAGATGGGTTAGGGAGATTGGAATCAGGAATAAAGTGATCGTTATAATAACACGTTCAGATACCAAAATAGGCAAGAGAGAAAGAAGTGATAAAGTAATATTTGGTTATGATAAAGGTGGAAAATACAAAGAAGGAGAAAGTGAAACACAGAGTGCTAGTAAGAAATGTGGTTGTCCGTTCAAAATTAGATCCACACCGTCAAAAGATGGTTACGGATGGAAGATTGATGTAAAATATGGAGTTCACAATCATGGGTTACCTGATACATTTGAAGGGCATCCTTTTGTAAGTCGACTTAATGCAGAAGAATAACAACATATTGTTGATTTAACAAAACGTCATGTTCCACCAAGACACATACTTTTGTCATTGCAGGAGCGAGATCCAGAAAATGTCACTCGGATCACGCAAATATATAAGCACAAGAGTAAAATACAGAAAGATATAAGGGGGCCTAGAACAGAAATGCAACATTTGTTTAAGCTGGTAGAGGAATTAGATTATGTATACTGGAGCAGGAAAAAATATTATTCAGAAGTTGTGAGGGATATTTTCTGGGCTCATCCAGAATCAGTGAAGTTGTTGAATATGTTTCCTGTTGTGTTGATTATGGATAGCACATACAAGACAAATAAGTATAGACAACCTCTGTTTGAAATAGTTGGTGTGACATCCACTGAGTTGACATTTGCTGTTGCATTTGCATATATGGAATCAGAGCATACTAAAATTTTTTGTTGGGTTTTGGATAAGTTGAAACAGTTATTTACTAAGGACGGGTTTTGGCCACAAGTGGTGTTGACTGATAGAGATCTTGCCTTGATGAAAGCAATTGAAATAGTATTTCCAAAAACAACCAATTTGCTTTGTCGATTTCACATCAACAAAAATGTGAAAGCGAAGTGTAAGGAATATGTTGTGGATGACATGCGGGAGTCGATAGAGAAAATGTGGTATGAACTTGTAAGGGCTACTGATGAGGTGGAGTATCAACAACGGTTGCAACAACTTGAGCATGCATGTGTTGACTTTACAACATTTATTGATTATGTGAAAGATACATGGTTGTCTCCGCATAGACATAGATTCGTCGAAGCATGGATTAATCAAGTGTTGCATTTGGGAAATACCACGACCAATAGGTATGCATATGTTAATATATCTTGATTTTACTCAAAGTTTTTTTTATATTAATATTACGTGTACTTACTTGTTTTTTAATTTATTTAAAGGGTTGAATCCACACATTGGAAATTGAAGCAAATGTTGGAGAATAGTTTAGGTGATATGTGCAAATGCTGGGAGGCTATGAATGGAAATCTTAAGATACAATTGGGAAACATTAGAGCTTCATTTCAGAAGAGTTTTTATGAAGTCAAACATGCACACACTAGCCCATTTTATGGAAATTTGCGCGGATCTGTATCTAGAGCTGCTTTGAGGCATATTGCTGAAGAGTGGGTGAGGGTTGATATTGTTGGTACAGACACCCAAAAGTGCGGGTGTACTCATAGAAAAGTGTATGGGTTACCTTGTGCTTATGAGTTAGGGAGATATACACTGAGTGGTGATCCAATACCAATCGAGGCTATTCACATTCATTGGAGAAAGTTAAGTATGAAAGGCAAATAAGAGGTGGATGCAAATGATGGATCAGAGGTGGACATGACCAATGCAATTGAGGAAATTTGGAAAAAGTACAGGGCAACAGATGTTGTCGGGAAAAGAGCATTAAAGAGTAGGGTGTGTGAAATAGCTTATCCCACTACATCAAAAATGTTGCCACCGCCTGAAAAAATAAAAACCAAGGGAGGAGTGAAGAAGAATGGGAAGAGACCTGCGGGATATGATGTTTATCGTGATCCTTCATATCACGAGTATGTTCATCGAGCGCACTCGAGCTCCCAAAAGTCTTCAAAGAGGGTATGTTCACAGTTATCCCAAACCTCTGAGAAGAAACCATGTAGTAAATTCATTACACAATTTCCAGCACATATCAAACCATTTGTTGATGACATTGTTGATGTGATGAAGGATGGAAATTGTGGGTTTAGAGTCATTGCATTGTTTCATGGTTATGGATCGGATGGATGGTCAATTGTTCGTCGTGATTTGGATAATGAACTTAAAGGTCCTAGAAGCAAGTTGTATGAAAAGTTATTTAGAGCTCGTTTTTCGATAGTGAGAGATTCGTTGATGATATCAAAGTTAGGTCCTCAACCACCAGAGAAATGGATGATATTACCTGAAATGGCTTATGTAATAGCTAATCGGTATAATGTCATTGTTGTCTCTTTGGGTTTTCCTTTTTTAACGTTCTTTCCTATGTCGACTTCACATTCACCTAATGTGTCCATTTACTGCATTGGATTTGTAGATGGAAATCATTGGGTACAGGTAATTATTTTTTAAGTTACGCTTATACTTATTTTTTAAGTTACATATATACTTATTTTACTTATTTGTTTTATTACGCATATACTTATTTACTTATTTGTTCAATTACTTATAACCAGGTAAACATGAACGAAAGATTTATGTTACCACCCGTCACATTGGCTTGGAAATAATTCCGCACAAAAGAGGCGACTTCTTGGATGATAGGATTTGGCGGACGACTACAACATTGGCAGCGTCTTACACCTGTAGTAGCGCCACATATTATTAAACTATAATTGTTATGTCTTGTTTTGTTTTGTATTCATTTGACATATTTATTTCACGCTAGATTTTGGATTCAGATGTCTTTGTTTTGTTTTATATTCATTTGACATATGACTTTCATGCTAGACTTTGGATTAAGTTGACATATATCTTTCATGCTATATTTTAGATTTTATTTTAATTTTTATGTTTAGGATTGTGGAAAGTAGAAATATTAAAAGAGTGCACAAAACAATAGATAAGTCTGACAGAAATACATAAATCATGGGATAATACACGTCACAAAATATAATATAAGTCTAAAAAAAATAAACAAGGCAAATCATGGAGATGGATAAGGTATCGGTCCTCCCTGAGGTAGTGGTCCGCCCTGAGCTACACGTAATGATCAAAAAATCTCAATGAACTCATCGTCCTCCTCATTTGCACCGTGACGCTGCAAGTAGCGATGAAGCTCACCTGATATGTATGCTAACCTCTTGTCTTCTGGTCCCTCAGCATAAACAGGCATTGGGATCTCTCTCACCTCATTTTGTGGCGGTGCTACCAATCGAGGATGTGACACCATATAATACCAACCCAGATACTCATCAACTACATCATATGGTCGGACAGCAAAAACTGCATCACGAATAACATCCAAAACCCCCTGAACATAACTTAACTAGTCTACATCCACATCAAGAGACTCAACAACAGGAGGATGGTGGGGTATAGCATTATTGTACCATACCATTTCAGACCACCCTTGTATAGACATATATCATCAAATGGACGTATATGTCGGTGATCCTCAAAAGGACGCCAAATGACATCACCCGGTGTCAATGCATCTAAATGCACCCTATGCTGATCGACCTTTGTAGTGGATTGCTTGTAACACCACTTCATTGCCCTCAGAAATGGACTACCTACACCATAAATCCCAGATAGACCTCTTTTCCCAATAGAGGGAAAATACTCGTGGATCCAGCACTGTTACACACCATGAATAATATAAATAAAGTTCATAAATAACTAAAGATATATATATATATATATATATATATATATATATATATTGTACCCGTAATAGAGAGGCATATCCACCCAACTGTTTGCAAGAATAGAAAGAAGCATCACCTAAATAGCAGTAAAGATTAACCAGTGTCGCAGCTCCCCAACAATATCTACCACATCCATCCAAATCCCTAAATAGTGATAAATACTTTGCCTCCACTAGATTAAAGGTCTTATCGGTCAGAATGGTGCAACCCAATAACAACATCATGTACGCTCTGGCAGCACAGTCAACCTGTTAGCAGCCCGCTGATGCTCAAAAATAATCTTTAACCAATCCAATATGTAGTAAGGACCTCTACAAAATTGGACCTCCTTAGCAATCTCCTCCAACGAAACTCCCATAAGATCAATCGCTAATCTAATAGCATAATTATCAGTAAACCCTTATGCAGGGTCAACCAAGTCACCCCTAATCAACACGTGGAGAAGACATGAAACATCGTCTAAAGTAATGGTCATCTCACAAAATGGCATGTGAAATGACGATGTTTTAGGATGCCATCGCTCTACAAATGCCGATACTAGATGTTGGTCAATGCTCGACAAACTAGTTCTTTGAAGAGATGATAGACCGGAATTAAACCAGTTCTCTATAATAGGAGGAAGCATGTGTGGAACCCAACCGATTAATTTGCTGCCATGTGCAGCAACCTTTAACTCTTTTTTAGGATGTCTCTCCTGAAAATAATTTATACCAAACATGTTATAAAATATATAAATTTTAACAAATAAAAGTTATTCAAAATAAAATGATAACGATTAACTTACCTCGCCAAACCAAAGATGACGAGCAACATGACCATCATATCTGATTAAAAGAGAAGTATTGGTGGGTCCTCCTGGAAAAGGTGGATGCACCTGATCCCCTGCAGGCGGCTGATGTCCCTCTACATCGTCTGCTTCACGGCGACGTTGTCATTCCTCTATTCTTCTACGCACATTATTGTCATCCGCCGCGCCTCCTCGTCTGCAAACCACTGGGAAAAAAAGAGTCAAAAAACGGATAATCCAATGGGCCATTTTCTGAAATACACAGCAATAAACCGGATAACCCAAGCAGTGGTTATCCGGGGTGAACGGAAGCAAACCGGATAACCCTGGGACACTAGATCCAGAGTATTTCCAAAGCAAACCGGATAACCCCTTCACGTTAGTTCCGGGGTGTTTTAAATTTTTCAAAAACACACCGGATAACCTCATAACGTGTTATCCGGTTTGTATAATTTCATTTATGCCTAATCGGAAAACTTACTCTTGTGTCCTCCGGAGTGTAAAATAAAGAACCGGATGTGGGCTTCTTTGGCTCTCCGGTTTGTCAAAAAAATTCTCTTTCTCTCGTTTTACAGAAGTTAAAATAGTAAAAGTAGAAAAAAATTAGGTGATTAGTATTTATACAAGGGCAATTTCGTCCAAATATCAAAATTGTAGGGGCATGGGAATAAATGTAGGGGTATAGGGTAAAATTTTCTAAATAGTTAAATTATCTCAACTTTCCTTTTACTAACTACTTAGACCTACCCACTCTTTATTGAAATTTTCTCTCCTTGATTCTGGAAATCTGAGTGAATCATAGTGAGGGTTTGATCTTCATTCGTTATTAAATCATTTTATCTCCTACCCATCTATTTGAATTGTGGAGCGGCTATCAAAGTTCTTTTCTTACTAGAAAGTTTTGATCTCGCAGCGCTTTCTCTATTGAATGTTAACTGTGGTTATGTGGTAAGTATGAATGCCTAGCATAATTTAAGGAGATGGATCCTGCAATCAATTAGTTTTTGGCTTTGGTATCAAATCTTCCAAGATTGCAGCTGTCTGTGTTTACTATGATACAGTAGAAACAATAACTTGTTGGCTTTTATATCTCGATTCCGGAAATCTTCGAAGGACAAGGGAATCAAATATTAACTGGAAAAGCGGTTTATGGTATAACAATCTGGGTGACATCAGTTGGAGAAATGAAATTGGAGGTATTGCAGGAATCGTTTCTTTCCGTTTTGATCCAAAGTATGAGCGTATGAAGGGATTTGGTCGTCTTGAGGGCATCACCTACAATCACTCTATTAATTTAAGAACCATAGTGTGTCTGCTGGTTTGTAGTTTAAATACTCATAAGATGCAACTCTTTCTTCATTATCTCATGTTTCTAGTCATCAGAAAAATCATTATTACAGTGAATTTGTGTCTGCTCTACTATACTACGATAGAACATTCAAATTTTGCTGCCAATGAAGGGGTGGGGCGTGTCAATGTTAACCCGTCCAATTTATCACTTGAAGAGATTCTTGACCTGTGTTTAGTTGTATCAGTGATTACGACTAAAACAATCAAATTCAACGTGCTACAAGATATGGTGGCAAAGATGTGGCAGTCGGGGCAACGTATGGACATTACTAAGATAGATGAGAACAAATTCTTGTTCCAATTCTATCACGCGTGGGATATGTAACGAGTTATTCAAGGAGGGTTGTGGCTCTTCGAGAATTTTATGGTGGTGATTCGAAAATTGCAGATTGGAGAAAACCCACTCTCAGTGTCGTTAAATGAGGTTGAGATTTGGGTCCAAGTCCATCAACTCCCTTTTGGCTCTATGAGTGAGGAAGTTGATGTTCTTATTGGGAGTCATATTGGAAGGTTTGTTCGATATGATGAACATAACAATTATGCTGCTTGGAGGAAGTACATGAGGATTAGGGTGAGTATCAACTTGAAATCACCACTCAAGAAGAGCTGGTCATTTGAGAGGGCGACAAATGATAAAGTAGATGTTGTTTTCAAGTTCAAAAAACTTGGAACTTTCTGTTTTTTGTGCGGTCTCATTGGCAACACGGAAAATTTTTGCCAAAAGAAATGTTGTCCAAATACAGGTACGGAAACAAAAGGATGGGGGAATTTTCTGTGAGCTGAATCAAATATGTTTGGTTGTAGTGGAGGAACAAAGAGGTGGCTATGTAACTGTTGTACGTATTTTCTAACACAAGTATTTTTAATTATCTTTTTCCACAGGGATTAGTGTGATATCACCACCGTTTGATAGTTCAAGTGTATTTAAGATTTTGTTACAAAAGGGTTTTGTTTCTTAGTCTCAAAAACCATAAGTTTCATGCAAACAAGTTGAGTGTTCTTATAAAAAGAGAGTTGTTTGGATTAAAGAGAGTTTTTGGATTGGTTTTTCAAATGGTAAAATCATGTCAAGATTAGTTTCATTAACCTAATTTCATATAAATTCAATTAACCAAGCGGATGAACTAGTTGATGATCGATATATTCACGTATCCTCTCAATATTGGTGATTTCCAACCAATATTGTGAGTATTATCATGTTAATCTTTAGATGATGTCTCACTCTAACTATTGACATGATAATCTTTAAGCTTGATACAGGTAAATACTAAATCACAAATCTATGTCTAGCATTTGTTCCTTAGTAGATGAATATCTTATGTTAAGTTTGAAACATATTTCTCAATCATGATCCAAACCATAAAAAGTACAAATAAAACAAAGATATTCAACATAAATTAATCATCAACCAAGTTCATACACTATGAGATCAAAAGAAATATATAAAAGTTAGGTTAACTACCTCTAATCTTGACACAAAAGAAGTTTAGCTACGCATTCTCATGGTAGCTTGATGATCAAGAAATGAGTTATGATGATGAACATAGATGAAAAACTAGCAAGGATTCAAGATCTTCTTCAATTTTTTTTTGAGTTACAATGAAGAAGAATAGTGTTCTCTGGTTTTTAGGTCTGATTTGGTGAGGAAATGAGGAAGTGGTTAAAGAAAATATCTAAGTATGGCTATATGTACTTTTTCTGATATCGCAGACCACGCTTAGCCCGCTTTATGGCGCTAAGCGCACCTTCAGTTATAACTAAACCGCCTCAGAAAGTTTTAGACCATGCTTGAACCGGGCTAAGGGTGCCCTTTAGCCTGCTCGTACTCCCAAAATATCTTGAATTTCTTCCTTAAGCTCTCCTAGCTTCCTTGAATCCATGCTTGAAGGTAAAATCACCAAAAAGCTACAAATTAAACATAAAGAAAGTTAAATAATAGATTATAAAAAAAATTAAATAAAAACATAAATATATCAAAATATTATATTAAATACTACTAATTAATCAAAATACATTGTAAAGGAGCACAAAATTATCTACATTTTGGTCCTTAACAACTCTCCCGAACTTACTTCTTTGTTTGTCCTCGAACAAAAGTCAAAAACTCAACAAAAAAACAAGATCACAAAATTTAAATCATGTTAATCAACACAAAATGGATGGTTTAAAATCAACATACCCGGCATAGATACACAATAATTGCCTCTTCGAAACACAACATGGCTATGAATTAAGTTCTAAACACAAAACATCGACACATGTAAACAAAGGCAAAAAATATGTTCAAACTTGAATCACCTAAAGCTTTCCTCAATATTTCTTGAAGAACAAAATTTCACTAATTACAAAGGACAAAACACTATCACTAGAAACATTGCACATCCAAAATAATTTATGCATTCATCAAAATAAGTTAAATGAACAAAGTAGAAACAAAGATCACTAAGGACTTTCAAGGGTTGTAACTTGGCTTGGGTTAAAAATAAAGGATATATATACAAAGCCATTGAAGAAAAATGGGGTAAAGATAATGAATAGCATTTTATATTTCACAACATTCATTCATACTTCATCCTTATTTTATCACAACCTTTTTCTTTCTTTTCTCACACAATGATCCTATCATTTTTCTTTTCTTTTTCTTTTCAAAGTTCTATTCATATTTTTTTCTTCTTATTTTCTATCTATTTTTCTTTTTCAAAGGATACATTGTGCCATCAATTTATTATTTCCTTTTGATCAACCTCCCCAACTTTCAATTTTTCTATCCTTCTTTATTTTTGAACATGCTCTTCAACAAGGCTAATCAAACAATTGGGTAAAGTGTTTAGAAACAAGATAAAATTTATAGAATGAATCATCATTAGATTTTCATTGATCATCAACAAATTATTAAGTGACCTACTTAACACTTAGTTGATTAAGAATGATTCATTCCACAAATTTCAATTTTAAAGCTCAAAAGGGGTAACTAAGATCCACACACTCACAAGGTTAGATTAAGCCCTTTTGGAATTGATGATTTTTCTCATAGTACACAAAAAATGCTTTGATCACTTCTAAGTTTCCAAATTGTCAACAACAAATTAAGATTAAACATGAATCAAACGAGTTAACAACAATTGCTAGAAAGCACTCATTTTTGTGCATAGTAGAAAGCTTCTCACTTTATGTGGTTTATGTCCTAATTGATTCAAATGTGAACACAAATTTTTTCAAAAATTAACATGCCAAGATGTTTTGCATAAAGCACAAATTTCATATACATGTTAACATTCTATAAAGCAGTTAAAAATGTACCTTAAGCGCACATCATATCAAGAATCATATCATCACAATTACTTTTTGGTGAAAACACACTTTCAAGACAATTATTCTTGCTTCTTTTGAGCTTCATTCATTCACAAGGGCAAACCAAAAGAAATTAAATTAAAATGAACAATGCATAAATTTAAAAGACAAAAATAAATTAAAAAGACACCCCAAAATGGTGTTTCAAAATGTACTAAGGCATAATGCCCTCAAAATATAATCTTTGGAATTACAACCACATCCTTAAAAAAGATGACAACCAAAAAAATCAAACCATTGTTTTAACGACTTAAACATAAATATTAACTAAAAGAAATTAAAAAATTAACAAATGGATCAATCAGAACCCTGTAGAATCGAGTCACCTGGACTACTTGAACCGACATCGTCATCATCATCACCACTACTAGCTGCCTCTTCCTCTTCATTTGGCCCAACCCCGAGCCAATTTGCATAAGCTCTCATATCAGCACTAGTGCGGATAAAATGGTCCACAACAGGCTCTCTGATTTGTAACACCATCTACTCCATGCTCTGGTGCATATACATGAATGCCCTATGATGAGCCATGTGCATTTGCCGGTTCCACTCAGCGTCTAGACCAGCCTGAGGAAGAGCAGTAGCAATAGGAACCGTCCGAGCAGTAGGATTTTTATCTACAGCCTGACAATAACGGTCAATATACTGATCATCAATAACACCGTCAATTGTCAAGTGACCCGCAGCAGAAAACTGCACTCGGGCCTTCTTGCAAAGCCCCATAATCAACCCAGGATATGTAAGATAGAATTTGAATCTTTCACCATCAGTGGTGTAACTCAAGGCCACCATCTTCAGCTCGTTTGTAATAAGCCTGCCAAAATCAATTTTTCCTCATCGAGCATAACAACAATTAGACCGGCAGTTTCCAGCGGAATGGAGGAGGTGTGACTACTAGGCCTTAAGTTGTAAAGGTGTTGTACCCCAAAATTTACCTCTTCTTTCTTATATTTCTAGCTTATAATTCGATTGCATAAACATACATATAGTCGCATACATAGAATTGATCATGGGGTTACCAGGTTCGAGGTATCCCAAACCAATAAAGAAGAAAATAATTTATTCGCTTATTTCTCAATAAAGTGAATTTTGAGTTTTCCGCGCATTTTGGGCACTCTGAAAGGCGTATCTCTCAACTCGTCGGGTATTTTCTGATGATTTTTGACCGGAAAGTTCCTCTCATTATTATCTGAAAATTTCATTTGAAAGACGGAAGCAAACTTTGTGAGGAAGATCCCCAAAATAATTGAGTTCTCCAGTGGATTAAACTGAATTTTAGTGTTGAACCACACGTTCTGCCCACTAAATGGTTCATATCTCCTATTTGGACACTCAGAATTAAGCGGGGTTGATTTCTAAAATTCCGTATCAAAGTCCCCTACAACTTCCATTTGCAATGCAAGAGCTGATTCCTCACCAATCAATACCAAAATTTTATTCTTCGGTGGTTGATTTTGAGCTGGACCGAGTACTTTTCATCTGATACGCGAACTTTGAAAAATCACATCTCACTCGATTTTTATCGAAACAAGGTGGAACCAGTGCCAAAAGTTCACAAATTTCGTTAGCTTCAATTGTCCCATTTGAAAATCCTGATCAGAAGATCATCGTTCTAGGCATTTTCTCCGAAGGGCGCAAATAAAATTCTACATGTGTCAGTAGCCTGAAATCTGTGTTGAAACTTCAAAAATTCGTATTTCCTTGACCGTTCACCCGATCAAGTCGAAATTTTGATATACGCAAGCAAAATCGCAGTCCAGACACATTTTGTTTACATTTTGACTTCAAATTCCGCACGAATTTGGCTGTCTTGGATTAATTACAAAAATTATTTGGATAATCATGATTTAGGCTTGATTATGGATCTTAGGCCTAACTCCTAGAACTATAAATAGATTTTGGCTTTCACAAATCACAACAACACAATCATTTTCTTAATTTTCACCCAAAGAAAAACTCTAATTCTCTATCAAATCCAAAGTAAACTCAGAGAACAAAGTTCAAACTTCAACTTTCCCTCCAAGCAACCACCACAGGTCGCCACCGAACCTCTGCCTGACAACTGTCACCACCACAGACCGCGCTAAGCGCGCCCTGCGATTTTCATCTTCTCATCTCAGCTTTCTCTCCACAGGATCTTACTCCTCTTCTCCTTCTTCTGCTCGAATTTGACATAGAAGGAACAATTTCATCTTGATTTCTCTTCAATTTCAAGATTTAAGCATTTCTCCTCTAATTCCTTTAATTCTCCATTGAATACTTCAAGTTTCTTCAAGGATTTAAGTTTGATTTCAAGGATTATCGTCAATTCGGTACTGATTTGGTATTTTCTTTGAAGAGCGCAAGGAATTCCTCTTCAATTTGATTCAAACTTCAAGTTCAAGAGCTTGTGTCGTACACACGTATGACACGATTCTTCGATATTTCATGTTTGTATACCCACATATACATTCTCTTTGCTTTCTATTTGGGTCAAACTCCCTTCTTGCAGGCATATCCCTAGTGGAACGTGTATACAAATGTCTCTTTGCTCGTGCGCATACGCGTACATCCTATTGTCTGCTTGTGTAGTTCTCTTGCAGGTGTTATTGCTTTGGATGCGTACGAACGCACATTTTTCTTGTTTTGATACTTTGAGTTCTTCTCACCGGTTTACTCTTATTGCGTGGCTGTAGTACTTGAAGTTTTTCGGAGTATTTCACTAGCTCGCAATGCACTTCGAATTCTATATCTGTTTGGTAGTTTCTACACCATTTATCGCATTCTCTTACAGCTTTCCTAGATATCATGAGAAGTAGGGCTTTACAGCTTTCTTTTTCCATGAGAAGTAGGAATAGAGATGCATGATGGGGCTTCCGTAGTTGGAGCATGTTCAGGAACCCCTCTGATTTATTTAAAGACCCGTTTAGGACGCTGATCGGTCACCATTTCTAGTAAGTTTTCGCACCTTTTTCCGACAAGAATTCATAGTTTGGTAACACTAAACGGTAGTTGCACGTGTGTTTAGAGTAAGTTTTCGTATTTCTTTTTGTGTGATGTCTTTGTGTCTTATTGTCCTTTAAGTGTTGAAAAAGTACCATTTTATGTTGGCTTGGTAGTGTTGATGTTCGAGTTGATACATGGGAGAATAGGAACTTTTGCGCATGGCGGATGAAATGGAGCCGAAAAAGCAATTTTAAGAGGTCAACACGGGCCCGTGGTAGCAACACGGCCCGTGTTGAAAAGTGCTGAAAGTGGATTTTGTGCGAAATAGAGCTGCACACGGTCACCGGTGCGGAACACGGACCGTGTTGATCAAGCGAAAGCATGTTTGAAAGGGCAACACGGGCGCAGGTGCGGAACACGGCCCGTGTTGCGAGCGCGTCTTTTCAAATTCGATTTTTGTACATCCAAGTTAATTCATTAAGGGTATTTTTGACACTTGGTCAAAGAGGGAGAGGACACTATTAAAACATCTTTAGGGCAAGAAAGAAAGGGGATTTGGATTGGAGACAATAGAGATTACGTGAGAGAAGGATTGAGAAGCAAGGTTACGATCGACGGAGAACTTCAAGGTGTCACCATTGAAGATCAAAGTCTAAGTTCTTGTAATGTCAATTCCTTTTAATTTGTTAATCTTGAATTCTATGAATAACTAAATTCCCACTTTCTAGGGTTGGTTCTAATTTGGATCTTGTAATGATTATGAATCCTTAGTTTTTAATTCGATATTATGTTTCTTCAATTTAATTATACAATGATTTTATGCATTCTCTTTCGGAACAATTGAGATTGACTTATGGTGATGAATATAGGACTATATTTGTTAGGGTTTGTGTATAATTTGGTTATAGTAGATATCTCCTAGGACTAGGATACCCTATGATTATCATATATGACCTTGATATTGATTTACTTGAATGCATTATTATTCTTCTTGGGTATAGGGATTAATTTGCATGTTCAAGGGTTTTTCTCTAAGGACTTAGGAAAAACACTATAGAGGTTGATAATTGAAGTAACATAGATTTTTCTGAAAGAAATTGGGAATAATAACCGTTATAGGCCAAATTGACCGAACCATTCCCCTAGCTTGTTTAATTAAAAGAAAGTTAATTATTTTACATTGTCTTGTGTAGAGATTTTCTCAAACAACAAACTTCTAGTTTTGTCTACTTGATAAGATCGATATTTCAGATTTGCATTGCAATCCTTGAGATCGATATTCGTGAATTAAAAATCACTAAAACTACATCGACAAAATAGTACACTTGCTATTTTCCGATCAAGTTTTTGGCGCCGTTTCCGGGGATTGCCAAAATACGGAATTGAATTCTAATCAATTGGAATTTTATTGCTCGCAATTAAAATTATTTTATGTTTAACTGCTTTTGAAATTTGGTGTGTGCTAATCTTTTGTCTAATCTTGTATGCGAGGTCGGCCTCAGAATTTCCTTTGACGAGAGATAGAAAGAACGTTTCGCTCGGAAGAAGGCTAGAAAGCAAGACCGCGAAAGAGATAATCTAGAGAGAGGAAGAAGTATTTGTTCACTCGTAAGAATCGACTCGGAGACGCACACACTTTCGGACACTATGGGAGACAATCCTCCACAAGAGAGATTGTTGGTGACTACGGAGCAACAATGCACTGTTGGTAGACACACCATTGTCAACCAACCGTGAATGTTCCTAATTTTCAGCTCCACCCAAGCACGTCACCTAGAAAGAAGATCCTTCTGGGAGGGTTAATGAAGATGCAAACAAGCATCCGCAACGTTTCGACTATGAGCACCACATTGAAGATAGATGGTCATCGAAGAGCGAAAAAGTTGGATGTTCCCATTCACATTGGCCGATGAAGCGAAGAATGGTTCTATTCTCTTCCACCGGTAGCATAACAACATGGGAAGAGATGGAAACCGCTTTCTTGAATGAATACTTTCCATGTTCATTAGGAAAAGACATGAAATCGAATTTCAAACAAAAGGAGGGTGAATCATCACGACTCGTATAAGAGGTTCAAGAGACTTCTAGTGGCGTGCCCAACGCATAATCTGGATCACATCGAACAAATGCAAACTTTTGTTAATGGGTTGAGAATTCCAACGGCGGTGATTGACACAAAGATCTGTGGCTCATCTAACTTCAGCCCATCGGTATCAAGAAGATTATTGAAGCAATCGCGCCAACGAACACTTGGAATTATATGACAGAGTTGCTAGCAAACCAGAAGGAGCAATAGACTTGAAATTGGATGCAAATAAGCAACTCAAGATGGAAGAGAAGATAGTTGCAGAAGTGGAGAAAAAGTTAAAAGCCATGAATATCACCACTCGGAAGTAGCACGATACAACAAACCCAAAGTGTTGTTTGTGATATTTGTGCAGGACCTCATTTGATGACTCATTGTTTCGAACTCCTCAACAGATTGAAGAAATCAAGTTCTGAACAACCCGTATCTAACACATATAATCCTCGGTTGAGGAACCATCCAAACTTTGGGTGGAGAGACCAAAAGGAACACTCAAAGCAAGGTCATGGACAATACCAAAATCAACAAAGAAAACAACAACAGCTCCAAAGAAAGCGGATTGGGAGTTAGCTATTGAAAAATGGCACCACATTCAGCCAAGATGAGACCAGAATAATCACAAGAATACTTCACCTCTATTAAAATCTAGAGGTCGGATGGGACAAATAGCGCAAGAATTGGCGAATGTACAAGCACACGGTGGTTTGCCTAGCTCAACTGTGACAAATCCTAGGGACAACCGGAGTGAAGGCTGTAGTAACCAGAAGAGGTAAAGTTGTTGAAGATGCTGCGAAAGAGGTAATTGAGGAAGAGTTGCTTGAAGTGGATCATGAGATTTGTGAGAACAAGGAGAAAGTCAAGAGGTAACAACACCGTGGTGGAAAAGAAAACCTAAGGATTCAACTCCTAAGGTTATTCTTCCTTATCCAAAGAAGAGCCAAGAAGAAGGATGCCAATGAGAAGAATTTTGAAAAATTCTTGAGTTGTTCAAAAAGTCGGAGATAAACATTCCGCTTTCGAGGCTTTAGAACAAATGCCTATTTATGCAAAATTCATGAAGGACATCATATCAAAGAAGCGGTCCAAACCGAACCAGGTGTTAATCGAACGATGTAGTGCGATTAGGGACTAAAGATTCCTCGAAAAAGAAAGATAGAGGTGCATCACTATTCGTTGTGAAATAGGTGACCGAACATTTAAAAAGGCTCTCATTGATCTTGGTGCAGGAGTGAGTCTCATGCCACTCTCAATATACAAGAAGCTGGGTATCAATTCTGTAAAAGATACAAGAATGACTTTGCAATTCGCGGACAACTCGATGAAAAAACCGCATGGGATTGCAACGATGTCCTAAGGATTGATAAGTTTGTTTTTCCAGATTTTGTTGTTCGACATGCACGAAGATGAGGAAATTCCCATAATTTTGGGAAGACCTTTTCTTGAACCGGACGGTGATGATAGACATGGAAGAAGGAACGATGACACTCAAAGTCTATGATGAGGTGTTGAAAATTAATGTTAGAGACTCAATGCGGTTTAAAGAAGAGATCGGGACAAGCAAGAACATTGAAGTCTCGGATACGCTTTTATCGATCCATAGATTGTCACACCGAATTACCTCTTGAAAGGGTGTTGAGTCAATCGATCTTCGAAAAATGAAGAAAGATGAAAAGGAAGTCAAGTCATAGATATGATGGAAGTTCAACCAAAATGGAATAAGCCCGACCACACGGTGGAAGACTTACGCCAACCATCATCTTCAAGAAAATAAGGAAGTAAAAAGGATAGAGTTGAAAGCACCGAAAACTTGAAATACATTTTCTTGACTCGAAGAGAAATGTCCCGCTATTATCAATTCGTCCTTGAAAGAGATACAAGAGAAGTCGACGCAGTCTAAAGAAGCACAAGAGTGCGAAGCAATTGAAGATTTAAAAGGCATTAGCCCCACCGTTTGCATGCATAAAATCTTAATGGAAGATGATCGAAACCGATAGTACAACCGCAGAGGAGACTCAATCCGCTATGAAAGAGATTGGCGCAAGGAGGTGGTGAAATTGCTAGATGCAGCTTGATTTACCCCATCTCGATAGCTCTTGGGTAAGTCCCGTACATGTCGTACCAAAGAAAGGAGGAACAACTGTAATAAAGAATGAGAAGAATGAATGATTCGACTGCCTTTACACGGGTGGAGAGTGTGCATAGATTACGAAGATTGAACACACCACCAGAAGGATCACTTCCGCTACCTTTATTGATCGATGTTGGAAGGACATGATTATTATTGCTTTTAGATGGGTATTCGGCTACAACCAAATTGCGGTAGCTCCGAAGACCAAGAGAAGACCGCTTTCACATGTCCTTATGGTATTTTTGATAGGAGAATGCCTTTGATCGTGCAATGCACCGCTACTTTCCAAAGGTGTATGACATCCATTTTGATGACATGCTTGAGAAGAACATGGAAGTGTTCATGGATGACTTTTCTGTTTGGACCTTCTTTTGATGAATGTTTGGTGAATCATCAATGGTATTGGAGAGATGTCGCAGACCAATTTGATCCTCAATTGGGAAAAGTGCCATTTTATGGTGAAAGAAGGGATAGTGCTAGGCCACAAAATTTCTCATCGAGGAATTGAAGTGGATAAAGCTAAAGTGGAGGTAATTGCCAATTTACCCCACCGTGAATGAGAAAGGAATTAGAGTTTCTTGGGACACGCAGATTCTACTGCAGTTCATTAGAGACTCAAGATTGCAAAACCATTGACAAGTTTGTTAGTGAAAGACACTCCGTTTGTATTCGATGCAAAGTGTGGGAAGCCTTCACTACATCAAGAATAAATTGGTGACCGCCTGAGTTATTTCTCTTGACCGGTCTCTACCCTTTGAGATCATGTGCGATGCAAGCGACATAGCTGAGGAGCGCTTGGGCAAAGAAAGAAAAGCTCTTGCATGTAATCTACTATGCAAGTCATGTTTTAATTCGCCAAATGAATTATGCAACTCGAGAAAGAGTTAGCAGTTGTGTATGCCTTGACAAATTCAGTCCTATCTTTTGGGGACGAAGGTAATTGTTTATATCGACCATGCGCTTTAAAATACTTGTTTTCTAAGCAGAGGCGGCCGAGGCTCTTGATGGATCCCGCTATTGCAAGAATTTGATCTAGAGATTCGGATAAAAGGGGTGTGAAAACACAGTGGCGATCATCTATCCCGGATGTCACCAATAGTGGAGACGGAAGCTACACACCCCATCAAGGATGAATTCATTGTGAACGAATCCTCCGTGATGGGCATCCCTTGGTTTGCAGACTATGCAAACTACCGTAGGTAATGTTATTCCCGATGATTTTGACTATAACAAGAAAAGAAATTTTGCATGATGCAGTTCTACTTATGGGACGAACCTTTCTGTACAAAGAGGTGTGGATGGATTGGTTCGAGATGTGTCCGGAAGAGGAGCAAGAAGATATCCTTAAGGCGTGCCACAACTCGAATATGGTGGGAATTTCGGTGGAGCAGAACGAGCAAAAGTCCCGCAATCGGGATTATATTGGCCTACCTTATTCGAGACGCACAAAGGATGGTAAAGGAGTGTGATAGGTGCCAACGAACAGGGAACATCTCTAAGAGGAATCAGATGCCACGGAAAGGGATACTTGAGGTTGAACGATTTGATGTGTGGGGGATAGACTTTATGGGTCCCTTCCCACCATCTTATGGAAAAATTATATCCTAGTGGTACATAGACTATGTTTCCAAGTGGGTTGAGGCACCACTACCCACGAATGATGCTAAGGTGGTGGTTACTTTTCTAAAGAACAACATCTTCTCGAGGTTTGGGGTGCCTAGAGCATTAATCGATGAAGGCACCCACTTTTAAACAAGTTGATGGAAAATGTCTTTGAAGAAGTACAATGTCAAGCACAAGATCGCTACGCCATACCACCCAGACAAGTGGAAGTCTCTAATAGATAAAGCATATCTTGAGAAGGCGGTCAATTCTTCAAGAAAGGATTGGTCGATTAAACTGATGACGCATTATGGGCATACCGAGCAGCGTTCAAGACTCCCATTGGAATGTCCCGTATCAACTAGTTTATGGCAAAGCTTGCCACCTCCCTTGAACTTGAGCACAAAGCATTACGGGCTACAAAATTCTTGAATTATGATCAAAAGCGGTGAATCACGATTCTTCAACTCCATGAGCTAGAGGAATTTCGTGATCAAGCCTATGAGAATGCTAAAATGTATAAAGAGCGACCGAAAATGGCATGATCGAGAATACAACGAAAGAGTTTTGGGAAGGCCAGTGGTGCTCTTGTTCAATTCCGTGCTTAAGTTCCCTGAAAGTTGAAGTCCCGTGGTCCAGTCCGTTTGTAGTTCAGACGGTATTCCTTCATGGCGCGGTTGAGATTAAAAATCTGAACAATGAGGATGTTTTCAAAGTGAATGGCCAAAGGTTGAAGCCCTATTATACAGACAAGTACCGGAGTCATTGATCATTTGCGTCTCACCGGTGGGTGGAGTCCGCGAGCTGCGACGTTAAGCGAAGCGCTTAGGGAGGCAACCTACGATTTTACTTTAACGTTTTCTTGTGTTTTGTGTTATTTTATTTTATTTTTGTAGGATGGTGTAAGACTTGGATCGGTAGAAGCAACTTCACCAAAAGCATTAAGGAAATTCAAAATTGGTGTATATCAGGGAAGAAACACGGGTGTCCGTGACCTGGCACACGGTCCGTGTTGAGCCACCACAAGAGCGCGAAAAGAAAAAAAAAAAAGTGCAAAGTCGAGCTTTCACACGGTGTGTTACACACCGACGCGTGGGCGTGTTCACTTTTGAAATTTTGTCTTCTTTGATTTTAAGTGGACCCCACCTAAATAAAACCTAAATTATAACCTTTCTCTCACTTCCTTCTCCCACTTTTCACTCATCTCCTCCATTGAAACCTAGCCTCAAGAGCTAAACAACTCACTTTTACACCATCACCCACTCATCAAAACACCAAAGTGCTTTTATTAAAGTTGTTCTACTCTTCATGCTCTACACTTTCACCGTTTAGATTTTAATTTTGGGCAATTTTAATTTTCGAATTTTTGTGTGTTGTGGTTTGTGTTTTGTTCTCTCTTTGTGCGGGAACATCATCATGCCTCCAAGGAGTAATCCTTCCAGGGATGATGATTTCGAGCCATCCGAACCAGGCAAAGACCCTTGGCCTGGCATCCGGACGAAATAGGATCTGGATGACAACCCCACTATTACCTTTTGACCCTAAGTACAAACAAAGGTATGATGTTTTGTTCGTAAGTTACTCCGACCGCTATATTTGTGAAGACACCGTTAAGTTAGGCCTTAAGGATGAGGTGTTCCGTATGTTTCATAACATCGAATGTTGCCGTTATGCTATTTGAGGCACCTACCTTTGAGGCCTAACTCTTGAATTTTGAGCACGTTGAATTTAAATGAAACACAAGGAATGGGCCGAAATGGGGTATTACGGTGATTTAGAGTTCTTTATGTTTGGGAACCGGATAGTGACCGTAGAAGAGGTTGGGGCTTCCTTAAATTGCCGATCCGACCGGGCCCCACTGAGACATTCCCCTGCAATTTTGGGAGGCCATCCCGGAAAAGCTGGGTACAATCCTAGTTCGCCAAGGCCTCGGGGATTCATAATCCTTGCTATATGCCCGAAATGTTTAGCGTTTACTTTGTTTGGGCGGGAGATAGCAGGGGTGCGAAGAGGAGTTGTTTTACATAGTATCTTTGGAGGTAGGAAGTGTGAATGTGGCGGCATTTCTGCCAACCATTTGAAGCAAGTTGGTCATGCTTCAAATGGAGATATATCGATAGGAGGAATGGTTACCGGTGATTACTTGAATTATAGTCGGCCTAATAGAGGAACCCTCCATAAGGAAAGAAGATTGACATGACTACTCTTGTCAATCAAAGGATGATCGTAGCAGCCCGGTATTACTCCCAGTGATTCATGAGCAACACATTATGTCACTACGGCACCTCATTGTATTTACGTGGCAAACCGTGGTAATTGGTTATATGTAGCAGTATGAACCTAGGAGAAAGTCCTCCACGTGGTCAAAATTTTTCGGTAATGAAATGGAGGATGACGTTCAAGCTCGGACCATCGACCCAGCACCCAATTCAACCAACGGTATGCGGATCCTCCTCTATGACTTCAGATCAGTGGGGGTGGGTGCAAACTGAAATTGGTGCCATACGCACCGAACAGACGCGGCAAGGTGTTGAGCTGTTCAGACAAGGAACTGTGGTGGACGACGTCCAGACTATGATGCGACGTCTCTGTTGCAATGGACCCTCCTCCACCACCTCGAGGGCGGTAGTCTCCGTCGCATTGAATTTAAACATTGGGGTCAATGTTTAGTTCAGGTGTGGGGGAGGTTTTATTTTATTTTATTGTTTGCTTGATTATTTATTGTTCAGTTTCGTTCAGTCGATTTATTTGATTTGTTGTGTCTTTGTTTGTTTTAATTTGTGTTTAAGTTGTCCAATGCGATCGCTGTCGGTGTTACCAGGTGATTGATAGAAGTCGGAAGGGAGCAAGCTAACAGTTAGTGGTTGAACAACACACACCACACTTAATCTCCACAGGCACCAGGGAAGTTAACGCAAAGCATCAACATTGATCAATAGAGTGTTGTGGCATTTTTGCAGTTGAAAGAGAAATTGCATGACACCAAATGGAGCATGCAAGCTAAACCCACCGGTGAGGTTCTGAGCCAAATTCGTGATTTCATATGAGAGTTCGTCGGTATGGCGTTATTCACTTTGATTTTGCGTATTTTCTCTTAACACAAACACACCACGAAAACATACAGAGGCAAGTTCTTTCAGAACCCGAGCCTTTCTAAACCATCTGTATGCATTGTATCCATAGTCACCCCCCTTGAGCCATTTTTTTTATTTTTTTTTTATTTTATTTGTTCATATTGTTATTCATGTTACCACCCTTTCACCATTCATGTTATCGCTCGGCATTTGTGTTTTCATCTTGTAAATGTATGAATCTAAGTGTGGGGTAATGTATCATTGAGGGCAAGTGCAAAGAAAAAAAAGGAAAAGATTGTAGAAATCAAAGAAAACAAAAGTACAAGAATAAGAAAATCAAAGGAAATAGCCTTGACACTTGCCCACTTATTGGAAACTCCTTTAGAATGACTCTAAAAGTCAAATCAAGAGTCGGAAGTCTTTACCCCCATACTTACGATTCAAGGTCGTTAAGAGCAGAAATATGGACCCTACAGGAATGCCGAGCACCAAAACCCTTTGTCATCCCGTTCTTTGTTTATCCCACCAAACCTAAGCCACGTTACATCCCAAAGACCTCATGAATGTGTGTGTGATCTGTGTGTAGTGATTAGAGAATTTATTCAAAGTTAAAAGTAATATGCATACCTTGATCTTTGAGTGTAAGCAGTTTAACCGAGAGATGTTGTGAGAATGTGAAAAGCTTGCAGGTAAAATAGTGCTCGGAGGTGGAAATGTGGTGGAAAGATTGACGGAAGATGCCATGGACTAGATTGTGAAGTGAGGGTGTTGTGGAGAAAGGAATCTTGTTGGTGACCTTTGTTCGCCTCAATACATCACTTGAGGACAAGCAATGAGATAAGTGTGGGGTTGTGATCGGTCACCATTTCTAGTAAGTTTTCGCACTTTTTCCGACAAGAATTCATAGTTTGGTAACACTAAGCGGTAGTTGCCGTGTTTAGAGTAAGTTTTCGTATTTCTTTTTGTGTGATGTCTTTGTGTCTTATTGTCCTTTAAGTGTTGAAAAAGTACCATTTTATGTTGTGCTTGGTAGTGTTGATGTTCAGGTTGATACATGGGAGAATAGGAACTTTTGGCGCGCGGATGAAATGGAGCGGAAAAAGCAATTTTAAGAGGTCAACACGGGCCCCGTGTGTAGCAACACGCCCGTGTTGAAAAGTGCCTGAAAGTGGATTTTGTGCGAAGCAGAGCACTGCACGGTCACCCGTGCGTGAACCGACCGTGTTGATCAAGCGGTGAAGCGTGTTTGAGGGGCAACACGGGCGCTCGTGTGGGAACACGCCCGTGTTGGAGCGCGTCTGTTTCAAATTCGATTTTTGTACATCCAAGTTAATTCATTAAGGGTATTTTGACACTTGGTAGGCGGAGGGAGGACACTATTAAAACATCTTTAGGGCAAGAAAGAAAGGGGGATTTGGATTGGAGACAATAGAGATTACGTGAGAGAAGGATTGGAGAAGCAAGGTTACGACTGACGGAGAACTTCAAGGTGTCACCATTGAAGATCAAAGTCTAAGTTCTTGTAATGTCAATTCCTTTTAATTTGTTAATCTTGAATTCTATGAATAACTAAATTCCCCACTTGCTAGGGGTTGGTTCTAATTTGGATCTTGTAATGATTATGAATCCTTAGTTTTTCAATTCAGATATTATGTTTCTTCAATTTAATTATACAATGATTTTATGCATTCTCTTTCGGAACAATTGAGATTGACTTATGACTGATGAATATAGGACTATATTTGTTAGGGTTTGTGTATAATTTGGTTATAGTAGATATCTCCTAGGACTAGGGATACCCTATGATTATCATATATGACCTTGATATTGATTTACTTGAATGCATTATTATTCTTCTTGGGTATAGGGATTAATTTGCATGTTCAAGGGTTTTTCTCTAAGGACTTAGGAAAAACACTATAGAGGTTGATAATTGAAGTAACATAGATTTTTCTGAAAGAAATTGGGAATAATAACGTTATAGGCCAAATTGACCGAACCATTCCCTAGCTTGTTTAATTAAAAGAAAGTTAATTATTTTACATTGTCTTGTGTAGAGATTTTCTCAAACAACAAACTTCTAGTTTTGTCTACTTGATAAGGCGATATTTCGTATTTGCATTGCAATCCTCGAGATCGATATTCGTGAATTAAAATCACTAAAACTACATCGACAAAATAGTACACTTGCTATTTTCCGATCGACGCTTCTGTTTGCTAATTGTGTTTGGTTTGTTTAAAGTCCCCATCCGTGCATAGGGAGGCGCTTTTCATTGTGTTTACAATTGTGCCTGCATAGGTCAGAAGTGGTTAGCAAAGCCTCGCTTTTTATATTTTCTGCTATCAAGTCAATGATATATTGGCAAGCGGAAAGGGTCGTGCAATCGTCCCCAGTTCTAGTCTGTGTCTATATGGTGCGCGAATCGTGTTATTATTCCTATCGAGTCTATTACAAAAGTGGTCAGAATCCCCTATTCTGACTCTCCACTCATTCCTGGAATTCGTATTTACTGCTGAACTCGCATCATTTTCTCCGTAGACTATGCCTACGAATTGTATATTTATTCGCGCATTGCATTGCTTGTGTGCTTCACTTTTGTTATTTGTTTGGAGAGTGATATGTTTAGTTAATATGTTTTTTTTTTATCACTTTTATGTTATGTTCCATTTAATTATTATTTTAAACATTTCTAGACCATTTGTTGTGCCCATGTTAACACAATCTGTTTTCTAGAAGTTCAATTCATCTTCTTTTTTTCCCAACTACTGTAAAATACATCTAAAGTTTATTGAATTTAAGTAAATCAATATTAGTATGCTAAATATATAAGTAAAATCAACGTACAAACTCATATATTATCTCCATATATATTAAAATAGCCAATTACTTCCTTAATAAATTAATACATCCAAGAACACCAACATATTAAGACATAAAAGTGAAGTTTTTTTACAATTAGTCTATAATTATTTTTCAACTAAATTCTTATTGTAGATGCATGCACATACATATGCCATTCATGCACTTCGGAGTTATACGAGGGATGCACATATCTCTTGGACATTCATATCTTTTCTTGCACAAAGTATAACCTGCTGTGATATCAAATCGCAACAAAATACACTTTATTAAAACTTTATTAAAATTTTTTGAAATATTGTGTATGAGAAACTTTATTAAAAATTTGAGATCTGTGAACAAATTTACTTACCACAGTTGGCTACAACAAAAAAGAGATAAAGAAAGATGATAAAAGCATACAATAATTTTAGAATTTTAGTCATATTTTTGCTTACATGCAATAAATAGAAACCGGTTTGATCATTTTATAGAAAAATTTAAAAGGTTCTGACCTTCTTATTTTTTTATAGAAAAAGTTCTTAACTTCAACAACATAAGATACCATTTATAAAATTGAATGATTTTAAAATGTATCTAAGGTACATTAAATGTATATAATTGATCTTCATATTTAGAAATCATGTCATTTAAAATATTAATGATCATCAACGGTTGTTGTTCTTCTATTAATTTTTACTAAAGTTTAAATATATATATATATATATATATATATATATATATATATATATATATATATATATATATATATATATATATATATATATATATATATAGATCACACGAAGAGTTACACATTAAACATCACTTGATTAATATTTTTAAAATCGACCGTTGGATTGAAACATACCATAATATAGATCATACCTATAAAGTTTGAGATTAATCTATAATGATTTACTATGTCATTGAACTACATCAAAATTAACGTTATATGAAAGTCCATTTTGACGTTAATTTTTGGATATCTTGATTGTATAGTAAATCATTATAGATTAATCTCAAACTTTGTAGGTATGATCTATATGATGATATATCTCTCAACGGTTGATTTTAAAAATATTAATCCAAGTGACGTTTGGTGTAACTCATGGTGTAATCTTCTAATATCCTCTATATATATATATATATATATATATATATATATATATATATATATATATATATATATATATATATATATATATATATATATATATATATATATATATATATACCACAATATCATGAATGCTCATTAAAGAATTTAACTCTTTCACTCACTCAATGTATTGAATAATGAAAGCAAAACTAATTATAGAAAAGATGATGCATGATGTGTTGAATGTTGAATCGAATGTATTGAATAATGAAAGAAAAACTAATTATAGAAAAGATGATGCATGATGTGTTGAATGTTGAATCGAAGAGGCGACAACGTATTTATTTAATAATTAAAAATACTAGGATAATTATAGGACCAAATTAATACTACATACTATTAAATATGAAAATGTAATGCGTGATGTTTTGTTGTTGATTTAATTAGTGGATTTTTAACTCACCTCATAATCTTTTTACACACTACGTGAATTTTCAAAAATGTTTATGGAATTAGAAATATACTTGTGCACATCCTATATCGTGCAAATCACGTTGAAAAGGGTTGGGTGTAAACCGAAGTATATTTCCGTTTTAAACTATATGTAATTTTTAAATAAAGCGTGTCGTGAGACCAAATTTAGAATAAATTTTTAATATTATATTATTTAGTTTGGAACCAAATATATTTCATCCAAATATTTTCAAAATATGGTGTTAACGAAAATATACTTCGATTCCACTCAAATATTTCGAAAATGGTGTGTCTGGAAATATTTTTCTAAGAACATTTTGAGGTTTTCATGGGGTGCGCTTCACCCCTACGGGGTGAGTTAAGAAATTCACTTAAATTATAGGATCAATGTTAATACATCTCAATTAAGGGAATCACACAAGTTTTAAAAAAAAAGGTTAAGTTACCTTGCATAATAAAGAAAGAACAAAAATTGTTATCTTATATGGTATCACTACTACAAAGCGAAACAACAATTTTATGGTCATCACGGTTCTTTCCTACACCGTGGTGAGATCTTTAATATAAGGCAATATCATATTTATTTTGTTTTTTGATTAAAAATTATTTATATATAACAGTAGTTGAAGAACAACCGTAGTGATACAATTAAACTTTTATGGGTTTGAATCTCGGCCATAAAATATTTTATTCCTTTAATGTTAAGGCATACCTTTTCTTTATTTATTTTAAAACTCATAATAAAAGAGATATTGCTACGGTGATTTGGTTTAACCGTTGTCATATAATTATAACAAATAAATACTTATCAACACAGGTAGTATTAGCCGTTGTGAACTAGCTTACCCATATATGTAAGCGAATTAACTCACATTTATTGATGAGGCGTCGTTTCCTTCACAATAAAACCCTACCACCCATTTTTCCTCTTCTTCTTCACCATTAGTCGTGAGTCTTGTGCTTCATACATTAAGGTATTCTTCTTATTCCATTTTCTTGTTATCGTTCCCTTTATCTCGTTTGTTGCATGATGTAAATTATTGATTGTTCTTATTTTCTGAGATTCATCTTTACTACCTTAACAAAGAACAAACTTTTGTGTAGTTATGGAAAAAAATACAAGAAGCATGAAGTTATCATGGAAACTTCATCCACCTTGTACTTCTTCTTCATAGTTTCACAAAAAAAATGTTTTTCATACTTTGTTGACAAATAAGTTTCCGATTTCACATGTTGATAACTTTCATGGTTATTGCAGTACTCAACAAGAACAAAACATTTAAAAAAATGTTTTTCATACTTTGTTGACAAATAAGTTTGCGGTTTCACATGTTGATAACTTTCATGGTTATTGCAGGACTCAACAAGAACAAAACATTTTAGTAAATGAAGAAACAACATCGGCAACAAACTTCATCTTGTTTAGACACATGAGAAGAAATATAAGAAGTATGAAGTTGTTGTATAAGCTTCTTCCTCCTTATATTTCTTTTTCATTGCTTCACAAATTAGATGAACTTCATAATTGATTCTTGTTCCACGATTAGTTTCAATAAAAAGTGTGTCCTATAAATTTATAATATATCTTTTTCATCGCTCACAAATTTATAATATCGGTTCATTGTATAATGTTGTTTGAGTTTATTATATTTCATGTAGATCGTTTGTTTCACTAACCTTCACTTAAAATACATTAATTTAAATTGACTTAGATACTTATAATTTGAAAATTAAGTTGTATTTTGAAAACCAACTTAAACAAATCATTATTTTTTCTGATTGCATGCGTCTCATCGTTTATTTCATGCTCTTTTACATATACATTATGGAATAATGACCTAGCTCCTTAGATGCATTGTTGTCTTCGATATAGTTAAATTTATTAACTACAATTTATTGGATAATTGGCCTCTTCATCAACATTTATCATCGTAAAAATTATCATTATAAAAATTACGATGATAAGTGATGATGATGAGACTGGTCATTCGATGTCTTATTGTTACATCGAAGGAGTTAGACCAATAAACCATAATATATGTGTAAAAGAGCATGAAATGCACAATGAGACGCATGCAATCAGAAAGAAACAATAGTTTGTCTAAGTTGGTTTTCAAGAATATTTTAATTTTCAGATTATGGACTACTTCATCAATTTGAAAGCTTGTATTTATTTAGTGAGGTGTATGAAAAACAAACAATCTACATATTATATAATAAACTCTGAGTACTTTTAACAATAATTATCTATTGTAACCGTGATCAAAGGTCGTTTATTTTTTACATAATTTGTTGCTGATAGGTTTCGAACTCAGTATCTAAGTGTATATATCACAACGGTTTAAATACCTAACCGTTGTGATATAAAACTCGTCCTTTTCGATACAGTTACGGACCGTAGTAGAAACAACGAACTTACAACCACACACGAATTAACAACGGTATGACACACGTGATGATATCCTTTTTCCAACCGTTGTGAAAGGGGTTTCAGTAGTAGTTTATTTGTCTTTGTTTTGAAAATGACAAAATTACCCCAACAATTTTTTAAGTTTTTGTTAGTGTTGCTCAGAGAAAAAGAGATAGATAAATAGATAGAGAGAGGGGTCTTCATCTTCAGATAAATAATGTTCATGCTGAATTTATCCCTATTTACATGTGAGTTCCAATAAGATGTTTACATGATTGCTCCTCTTAGGGCCGTTACTATCAAATCTATTCAAGTTTGTAAGTTTTACCGATCTCTTTATAATCTTAAACAAGCCAGTAAGAGATGTCATGAAATAATTACCACATTCCTCATACAACATTAATACAAGAAAATTTATACATATCCCTAATTATTTACCATCCTTCAGGTTTATGTAGATGATGTGATAGTCACTTGGTAACAATCTTGATGAGTTTAAATCTCTTAAAGAAGGGTTGCATAATTCCTTCAAGATTAAAGGTATCGGCTAGTTAAAATACTTTTTAGGTATTGAACGAACACATTCTAGAGATGGAATTTCACTATGTCAGAGGAAATATTGCCTTGACTTACTAGAGAACTTCAGGTTTACAAACTCCAAGCTTGTATTAACACCATCAGATCCTTCAATCAAACTCCTTCAAGATTCAACTGCTCCATACCAAGACATTATTGTCTATAGAAGACTTGTAGCCATATTACTATGTTTGAATGCGACTAGACTTGAAATAACATTTTGCACCCAACAACTGAGCAAATTCTTATCAACATCTACTATATATGACTCACTTTAATGCAACTTGTAGAATTTAAAAACATCTCAAAACATGTCTAGGTCCAGGAATTATGTTTCCTAGGGGCTCAACAATGCATCTAAACAATTATATAATATTATCTTTATTCATTAAAGTAGCAAATAAACATTTGAACTCATCAAAAATTGAAATGTCAAAGAATCATAAACAAAAGTGTATGATACTATAAGAGTACAAACATGATAACGTACAAAGAAAGTTACATTATTACAAATAACATACAATTATCTTTTCAATAATTGCACATACATTTCTTATCAATGCACACTGGAAGTGTGGGAGGAATACACATAGGTATTGGACAATTGTCGTCTGTCTCACAGATAATATAATCTGCGATATCAAATAAGAAATGAAATTTTATCAAAATGTTTTAATAAAATATGTGTAAAATAAATTAGAAATTGTGAGAAAATTAATTACGTTTAGCACCGTTGGTCATAACAAGATAAAGGCAAATAAATACGATCAAAGTATAAAAAACTTTGAGTAAGAGCCATATTTTCCTCATTTGCATGTAATAAATAGAAAATTGTTCGATACTTTATAAGGAAGAAAATACATACAATTGTTTGCAAATGAGGAAAAACATATACACTGTTAACTTTAATAAAATAGCATTTACGAGTTTATTTTTATAATAAAATAGCTTTTACAACTTAGAAGTGGTACGAATACATATAAAATTTTAGTTATTTTAAATGTGTCTAAAGTACATCTATTTATTATATCTTTATTTATTTCCTTCTCTCAATAAAATTTGATGATCATCAAAGGTCATTGTTAATTTGTTTTAGAAATTTAATTGATATGTAGTTTTTAGTAATTATACGTTTTTCATTTTACTTAATGCAGCACTTTAATAGTATAAAATATTTATATTATTAATTTTTTTAATAAAAAATTGATATGCACGATAGTGTAAAGAGAGTTTACATTATAAAGAGAGTTTATATTGTGAGTTAATTGTGACCATCAGATTTTTATTAAAATTTGATTTTGATGTAATCATTTATAAAATAACAACTATAAATGAATGTAATGTATTGATCGTTGCAATCCTAATTTTTACTCCTAAGATTTCATATTATTTTTGCTTCATGCATCACATCAAGACCACAAGTTTTATCACCTTCTCTCTTTTTGAGTGTGGGGTCACCAAACACTCATTTGTTTTTGTATATTTTTTATGTTTTATATTTCACTAACTTCTAACCAAAATTTAAAAATGTCTTATTAGCTTTGTCTATTGTGCAAGAAAGGGCTTTGGATCAAGAAGTTCAAGCGATGTTTCTACAATTAGGGTTGTGAATTGCTCAAGTAAAAGATTGAATCTCAAAGGCTTATTTTTCAAAGTTGTGATCTATAATCTTAGGTCACATTATCCTCAAGCTTTATTTCACTCGCCAAAAATGAGTTTTGGCATTACATAAGCGTTTTTAGCAAAAGGGCAAGTGTAGGTTGAAAAAATTTTAAAAAGCGCTTAAAGGGTACCTTAAGAAAGCGCTTTTAAAAGCTAAAAACCTTAATTTAAAAGCGCTGCTAAAGCTGACCTTTAGAAAGCGCTTTTAAAAACACTGCTATAGGCATATGAAATGAAAGCGCTTTCTAAGGAAAAGCGTGCTAAAAGCGGCCTTTAGAAGGCTTTTAAAAGCTTTCGTAGATAATTTATTTTTAAAATTAATAAACCCTAAACTAACAAAACACGATTTCGTTCTCGGAAAACACGATTTCATCTTTTTCTTCTTCGTTCTTAGAAAACCCCAAACTCCTTCGTTTCTTCGTTCATCTTCGTAATACTCCTCTGTCGTCTTCGCTTCTTCGCTCAACCACGACATACTCCCTCTGTCAGCTAACCTCACCGTCGTCTTCGCTTCTTCGCTCTAGTTTCCATTGTTCTTGCTGGTACATTCTCATTTTCTTGTCTTTATCTTCTCTTCTTTGCTTATCGCTTCATTCTGGTAGATATCAAGTGAGGTGAAAGTTTTCACTATTGGTGATAATGTTTGGAAATATATTGATAGTTTCCCCTTTGTTCCTCTTGATTTTGAGTTTCAACGTTATAGGAGTAATTGTGATGACATTTGTGTGTTTATAAATAGCTCTCTTAACTTGTTGTGTTTATAAATTGCTTTGATTTTGATTGTTTCATTGTTGATTGATTTGTTATAATTGTTTCATTGTTATGAGTTTGATTATTGTCTTGTTTAGAGATAAGTATATAATATATTGTAATGGTTTTTGATTAAGTAGGCTTTCGTAATTTTGATTTTGATTTCGCAGCATCCGAACATCAACAAGCGGCTTCCAACAACATCTCATCTTCACCGCCTAGCTCCATTTATTCGAATCATCATCACCATCCGACGTTGACGCATTTCGGTAACTCTATTTCTCTTGCTTTTGTAATTTATTTTGTTGAGAGATTTATTGAGGGTTGTTGTTGAATCTTGTTCTATTGTGCTAAATTTGTGTAATTTTATAATAATGAAGATGTTTGTTTGTTCAATATGAGGTTCTAAGTGTTTGTCTGGTTATGTTGATTCGAACAAAGTATATTTGAAGTCAATACTATAGGTTTGTTTGTTGATGAATTAACATAGATTTTGGTTGATACAATATTAGAGGATTTGATTGAGTTAATTGAATGAAATTTGATTATTGATTGATTATGGCGTTCGTCTGTTTCATATTGGTAAAGTTCTAATGATTGTGAGATAAAGTTCGATGCGGTTAATATGATATGTTAGTTTCGATTTGAAACTTTGATTGGGCATTATGTTGTTAGTTTTGATTCAAACCGATCTGTTACACTCAAGTAGTTATGTGCATAGTTTCAGTTTACATGTTTATAAGTTCATTATTTTTAAATTATATTCTTCTAAGGTTTTTGTGTATCTTTTTTTCTAGTTGTTTTACCATATTTGCTTCTTCATTGAATTGTAATGGGGTTTCCTTATGCTAGTTGTTTGAGTGAGGATCTTCACACCTTTTTATCTTTGTTTGAATTTGTCAAAGAAAAGAAGTTGTAATAATTTTATATATGCTTTATGAATATTTTTAGGTGAGCTTTTCTCATGCTTTGATCATATTGACTTAATTACAATGAAAGTTGTCAAACATAAAAAGGGAGAGAATAAAATTTATCTTATGGCATCCAAAAGTAGGAATATCATGCACCAAAAATAAATTTATCATATTGACTTGATTTCTAGTTAGTTTCGATGATCGTTTAACATTGATATCGCGTACGCGTAAGATATATTCGAGAAACTTTTGGGGTAGCATGTTGTTTCTTTTGTGTGAATTTGAGCGAAAAGTCATTTTATTTTGAGTAATCGTTTGAATTGTGGCTGCCGGAACTAGAATGAATTATTGATTGAGTTTCGGTTGTATTCCTTGAACAAGAAATTTCAATTGTGATACCAAGATTTTCCGTTTGTGCTAAACACTTGTCAAGACGAATTTGGAGTGTCAATTTATACTTATGTCATGGCTACCTGGATTTTGTTTGTTTGATTTGTAGCTCACTTTGAATCTGGTTTATCATGTTATAAACTAGAATGGTTTGTCAACACTTTGCTTGAAAGTTCGTTTCAAATTGGTGCTATATCGCCAAATTTTCGAGTTTGTAATGACATTTTGCATTTGTGTTAAGTCCTGAAAACTATGGGCTTATGATTGTGTTAACGTACTAGTCTCACTTTAGTTTCACTTGAAATCGTGAAGTTTGATTTCTAGTTAATTTCGAGTTCTTTCATCCTCACAATTCCATTCTACTTCCGATTTCTATTTTCATCTTAATCCATTAGCTCCATATTGTTTTAATTAATTTGTGCTTGTTTATTAAAATGGATTAGTTTACTAGCTTTGTGATAATTTTGTGATAACTATGGATGCTATCACTCTATGTTATGCCTAGGCTTCTAATGTGAAATGCTAAATGCATGATTCATTCATATTAAAACTTGCCTTGATTATTTGATTTGAATGAGGAGAATTTTTTATTGTTTATCATGAAAATATAGAATAGTAAGAGACAAGTAGGATATATTCCTACCAAAAAAAGAAAGAGTCGTTAGTGAAAAAGGTAATAGTATAATTATAGCCTATATCATTCAATAAAATTTAAATATATGTCATTATATATATATATATATATATATATATATATATATATATATATGGATTATTGATTATGGATTTTTATATTTGTCATTTCATTTTTATTCTTTAATACAGGTCAAATGGCTAGTAATCAAGAAAACCTAAGACAAAGAGTAAATCACCAACACAGATTCATAAAGCAAACTTTATACAACGCCGAGGGCGATAAGTATACATGTGTTCAGAGTAAATATACATGTGTAACCAACACAATAGAGAAATACAAAGAGAAGATAGGAGATAAACTACCCATTTACATCGGTTTGTCAACACCTATCGAAGAGCAATCCACCTCCAATCATCCATGAGTAAGGCCCTAGTGTTGTTTTCTAAACTAATCTATCAAAAACTATATGGGTGATGGAATTGGGAGAAAGCATCTCACACCCCAAAACCATACCACCAAAAATAAAATGAAAATGAAAGTATAAAGAAAATTTGTTTCCCCACAGTCGCCCGGCGAACCTTCATTTAACTTGGCCCAAATTAAGCCACGTTCTCAGCCTGTACAACTATCTACCTTCACCCAGCGAAATTAAGCTTCGCCCGACGAAATTCACTTTTCCTCGTCCAGTGTCCAAGTAGTGAAACAAGTCAGAACCAAGCACACCTTCCTCTAATTGGACTGTCGCTCGTGACGCTGACCTCGCGCGAAATTTCGAGCAAGATTTATTTGTTGCTTTCTCATGGCTTGGATGGCTTCAATCTTCCATCCTTATTTGATCAAAAACGCATCTTGGAGCTCCATTTGGACTTTATTCTCAATGCTCCAATATTACAACAAATACCTACAAAATATATACAAAACTAATCAAACGGTACAATTGTACACAAAACGCAATAAAACGTATTTACAACAAAAAGTCGGGGTTATTCAACTAAATATCAACAAAAGAACGAATAAGTGCCACAAAACCTATATACAAAATAACTACATTTTAGCACTTATCACATATCCAGAACAAACATCTAAGGGGAGTATTATAAATAATTGATGATTATCTCCCTATAATTTTCTTTTTTATTTGTAATAATCTATATTGATTAGTAATAAGGTAGTTGCATATAAAAGAATATTGTACTCTTTTTCCTTCACTAGAATTTTTTCCACTAGATTTTTTCTAGTAAGATTTTAACGACGCGTGTTCTTTATGGACATCCAATGGGGGAGTGCTATAAATAAGACTCATATTGTACTTGAAACACCCACTCATAATATGAATAATAGAATATATTATCTTCTTCTCTTTCTCTCTATTGTTTTATTTAGTTTCATAACGTTATCGACAAGCTCCAAAACTTGCAAGGTAACATTATTTCTTCTTATTTTTATAATATATAGTTTCTACCCGTTATTTATATGAACCATATCCATTGGAGAAATATTTTCATACACTTGCTTTTCTCGAGTCTTCAATTATTTTTGAGGTACCAGATATAGTGCTAACATCGATTTCGCTAAGTAAGAGAAATATTTTTTATCTTTGAAAATTGGGTGAGTAGTTGCACTATCAGCGAGGCAAATATCTTCATTAGTGGCGCAAGTGCCGACATTCATTCTACTACTACTACTACTACTACTACTAATAATAATAATAATAATAATAATAATAATAATAATAATAATAATAATAATAATAATAATAATAATAATAATAATAATAATAATAATAATAATAATAGTAATAGTAGTAATAATAGTAATAGTAGTAATAATAGTAATAATAGTAATAGTAGTAATAATAGTAATAATAGTAATAATAGTAATAGTAGTAATAATAATAGTAATAGTAATAGTAATAGTAGTAATAATAGTAATAATAGTAATAGTAGTAATAATAGTAATAATAATAATACTAGTAATAGTAGTAATAATAATAATAGTAGTAATAGTAGTAATAATAGTAATAATAATAGTAGTAGTAATAGTAATAGTAGTAATAATAATAGTAGTAATAATAATACTAATAGTAATAATAGTAGTAATAATAATAATAATAGTAGTAATAATAATAGTAGTAATAATAATACTAATAGTAATAATAGTAGTAATAATAATAGTAGTAATAATAGTACTAATAATACTAATAGTAATAATAATAATAATAGTAGTAATAATAATAATAGTAATAGTAATAGTAATAGTAATAGTAATAGTAATAGTAATAATAATAATAATAATAATAATAATAGTAATAGTAATAATAATAATAATAATAATAATAATAATAATAATAATAATAATAATAATAATAATAATAATAATAATAATAATAATAATAATAATAATAATAATAATAATAATAATAATAATGAGTTATGAGTGCACTTTAAACATACAAGTTATTCAAATAATAGATTATGTGAATGAACAAGAAGCAAACACACTTTATTGTTATTAGAAAATAAAATTCGAAACATCCATAAAAAGAATTTTCAAAACATCCATAAAGACTGATTATAATAGCTAAAAAGAAATTTCCTTAAATTATATTTCTTGACTCTTCCAACTCCGATAAGGTGATCAATTTTTCTACCTGGATGAACAAATTACTCACAAATTATAAATAACTATCGAGCGACAACTTATGTCGAATAAACAATAAATAAATACACTATATATTTATTTATTTTTTATTGAATGTATATTCAATTATCACTATTGTATTGATTTTATCGTCACAAAATATTTTACAAAGCTTATTAAATAAATTAAACATCAACCTTCCAATTAACACCAGTCAAATCACAAGTATACTCATTCATTGCACATAAATATATATTCTAATACAATCAATTTCATTAATATTATAATATCATTCTTATAGAATGATTAATCCAAAATTACCGTATATAATAATTTATAATATCTCATAAATATTTTATGATTTTATAAATTACCCAAAAATATATAAATCAATACTATATTTATAACTTTACCTCATTTATATATATATATATATATATATATATATATATATATATATATATATATATATATATATATATATATATATATATATATATATATTAAAACTTAATTTATTTATTTATAAGAAATTAATTAAGTTATATTTAATAATAAAATAAAATATCTCGAATCTTACTATATGCGTATATAGTTTTTCACAATATAAAAATTATATGCACATCCCATAATGATATATATTCTACTCACGTTAAAAATAGATATTAATAAATTTTATACTCACAAACTTTCTAATATAACAAAACTTTAATTTTAAAACTTTAATTGATAAACCTACATTTTAAAATATTCATTTATTTCATAATATTTTTCATTTCAAAATCACCAAATAAATTCATCAAATTACTAACAGAAACATGCTTCATATTTACATTCAACAAAATAATAACTTTCTAAATAAACATTAATTGTTAGCACAGCCAAATTTTAGAGAGAAAAAATTTAGAATAATTTAAACATTTATAAACAATAATCTAAAATAAATATAATCATCTTTCTGGGATGCGCTTTATAAGTTCTTCAGGAACTATATAAATAATTTATTTTCCTATTCTTCAGGGATAGCTTGATAGGTTCTTCAGGAACTATATAAATAATTTATTTGGCTATCCTTGTGGATAGCTTGATAAGTTCTTCAAAAATTCTATGAATAATTTTTTGCAATCCTTCAGGGATAACTTGATAAGTTCTTCAGGAATTATATGAATAATTTATTTTGCACTCCTTCAGGTATGCTTTAACATTATTCATGCAATCCTTCTAGGATGCATGAAAATCATCACTGATTTTCTTTTTCATTTTCTAATCAATATTTATAAATAATACATAAAGAATAAATAAAATAGTACCTTCTAAAAGTTGGAGCTTCGTCGATAACGTGTTATAAAATACAAAAAATAAGGAATAAAGGGAAGAGAGAAATATATAATGATTTTGTATTATTTCATTCGTAATCGTATACAATAAAATAGGTCATATTTATAGGACATCATACAAACAATATAATAAATACAAATTGGTTAAATAAGGAATGAAGTTATTGTGAGACAAATCATCCAATTATTTATAACACTCCTCCTTAGATGTTTATTCGGATGTGCCTCGTTAAAACCTTTCTAGAAAAATAGTGAATTTCATACTATGTCTCTATGTCAAGACTTGTTACTAACATGTAGTTGCAAGAAAGAGGTCGAAGACTTCAAAGGTGGTCTTAGTAAGGAATTTGAAATTTTGATTTGGTAGAAATTTCATATTTCCTTGGCATTGAATTCTACAAGAGTAGTAGAGGTTCGATGATGCATCAAAATAGATATGCAGGAGAAATTCTCAAGAGATTTGAGAAGGAAGAATGTAACTCGACTTCGATATTTGTAGAACCAAGACCAGAATGTCAAAAGATTTAGAAGAAGATGATGTTGAGCCAAACCCGATACGTAAGACTTTTGGGTCCCTAAAATTTACCTTTGTCATACAAGGCTCGACGTAGCATATATTGTAGGTATGGTGAAAGATTCATGCAAAAGGCAAAGATATCACATCTAGCAACGAAAAATGATAATAAGGATCTAAAGGAAATCTCAACTATGGCATTATGTTTCCTCTAATAAAGGAAAAGAATGTAAGTTAACGTGATACAGATTCAAGTTAGAGTAGTGATGTCGAGGATAAAAATCCACGATTGGCTATGTGTTTATGCTAGAAGGTGCACCAATTTCTGAGTTAAAGAAAATAACTAGTGGTTGAATTATCATCGTGTGAAACAGAGTACATTGCTTCTTTTGTGAATGTAAACCAACATCGATGGTGAATTTGGTCAAAGAGATTACATGGAAGGATTATGGAGAAATTACCATGAAGATTGACAACATGTCAGCTATCAATCTAGTAAAGAATTCGATAGCACGTGGTTGAAGTAAGCACATCGAGATAAGGTTACATTATCTTCGAGAGCAGGTAACAGATGGGAAGATGAACTTAGAACACTGTAGAATTGAGAATCAGATTGCAGACATCATGACAAAGGGTGTGCAGGTTGAAGTGTTCACAAGACTAAGACTTACAATGAATGTAGATAGCTTTGACATAATGAATTAGGTGGTGTGTTGAAAGTTTAATTCGTTGTGTCGAATCAGGTTGTTGCTTGACACAAGATGTGTCAAAAAACTTAGTATGTCGAGTCGTGTGTAGTTGTCGAAGTGTGGTAAGCAAGTTACTACACACAGATTTTGATCTAGATCCAAAATAGGTATTTGGACTTTTTTTGTTTTGGGCTTTAACTTAGGGAGAAAGCTAAACTACAACTATAAATAGAGAGAGTAACCCCTATTATTTATAATAACTTATATTCACAGAATTTGCAGTTGCAAGTGAATAAGATTTTCCACAGTGTGTGGACAAAGAGAAACTCTACAGAAAATCACCATCTTTTACATATTTTGTGAAAACCTAATCTCTTTTTTTTCTTTCTTTTCATTGTCATTGTGTGGTGATAACAATTTTGTTCATCAAGATTGATAGAAATTCATCATAGATTTTGGTGGATTTTCAACACTATGAGGTCAAACAAATAGTAACATAAGGATTAAATTGGGAGATTATGGATTGGAAGATAAATTATGAGGTTAGGGGTTGGAAAAGAAATGATCTTAAAAATAATTATTAAGTCACATAATGTATGACGTTATGGACTTAATCAATCCTTATCCATTTAACCCTATATAAGATAGATGTTACATGAGAAATATTCACCATTCTATCATCATTATTCCAAGAGATAAATTCTAAGTTTGGAGAGTGTCTTCTTGCATTCTCTTCCCTCTATCGTTCGGTCCCCCCTAACCACAAAAGTAAGAGGAGAAACTTGTTATCTCTTTCCGTACTAGCATATGTGGTGATTCGGTTGTTGTTTGTGGACCAACACTAAAGGAACTGCGGGTGACGTTCTTGAATATCTCCATTGAAAGCTAGAATCTTTGTGGATTTAGACATCATATGTATATAATTTTATATTTAGCCTGATTCATATTGACATATGCATGATGATCTAGAGATTAGAGGTAAAGAATGAGATTCTTAAAATTCCACTGTAAGCATCTAAAATCCTACACTTATAATGACTGGGAGAAGTTATATGTTGTAATAATTTTTGCATAATATTATTCTATGGTTGTCATTTAACAACCGTCATTATTTTTTCTCCGATTTTAAAATTTCATACTAATCTTTTGAGTTGTTATTGTGATTTTTTTTTCAATGATTTATTTTTTCAATAGAATTTTGTCAGATTTAATGAAGTATTTAATGTTCATAAATTAACATTTTAAATTTTAGAATCCAAAATTTTCAAAAGACTCTCTAGACTGTAAAATCCACAAGAAAACTCACCATAAATCATTCATACATATATCATAGAATTCAACCATATTCAAATTCAACCAAATAAGAAAACCACAAATATATTCTCTTCATGTTGAATTCAACCAAAAGTATATTACACTAATTACACTCTACTTAAAACTTGATTCCAGTTGAATCTCAAGTTTTCAACATTATACTTATAAAATTTATCCAAAATTTAGGAACACCCCAACTCCTAAATCACAAGTATATATAGTATTCTTAAATAACAAGTACAAATTAATCCAGTAACAATAACAATAACACATCACTAATCATCATTTTCTCATTCTACCACCTTAAAGAACCACATGAACAACCAAGATTTTTGGCAATGTTTAAACATCTCCTAGTCCAGCAGTAAATGACACACCTGTTGTAGGCAACCACAGATTCCCCTCAAGAAATTGTGTCACTGTGAAGTTATTAGCATGACTAGAATCATTTATAATATGATATCCCGGCCATTTAACTCGATTATTTAATCCAGCTCCAAGGCCATAATTCATGTACTCCGCATAGTATAATGTATCCAACGCAAAATCGCCGTTCCACTCTAGCCACCCTTCCGGCCGTAACACATCACTTATATGAGATTGCATGAAAACTGTCCTCGAATATTGTTTCCATGGTCTTCCAAGATAAGTCCATGGGAGTTTACTAAAGGAAGAAGGTCGGTATCAGCAGTGATGTTGCAGAATTGGATTGAGAACCCTGTTGGTTCGTTTGGATCTTTTCGTCCTTGTGCTGTGATTGTGTTCTTTTGATTTGGTAACCCTTTCTTGACTAGTATTTGACAGTTTTGAAAAACTGTTGTGGCGTCACCGAAGATAAAATCTACGGTGCCGCTTATTTTGCATTCGCGGTAGAATTGACGCATTGTGTGAGTATAGAGACTATCTTGGTAACCGAAAATTCCGCATCGGTAAAATACAGAAAGGTCCGAGTCTGATCTTAATGCCACTGCTTGGTGCTTCTCAGGACCTGCGGTGTTTTGAAAACTCATGTCTCTTGCTATAAATCCTCTACCACTCACAGCTGCACACAAAAATAATAAGTAAATAACAGACACAAATATCATAGACACGACAATGACACTCACATGTCAAACATTAATAAAAATTTGAAAAAATTAAAAAAAATTGGACATAATCACATGTGTTAAGTATAATTACAGATGTTATGTTAAAGTCAAAAAAAAATATTGAATGCAAGAGGTTTGAATAAAAATTATTAATGTGTCATGTCATGTACTAGTACTAAGTTTTTGCAAGCTAGACAATCAAGTTTGTCATAAGTTTTGGTCATAGATTTCAGCTATTGAAGAAGACATGTGTCATTGGCATTATAAATACCATAACTGAAATCACATGCTGTTTTGGGCAAGCATTAATTTCATAACGTGTTTTATAGTTTTGACTTTTTATATAAATATGATATCTGCGGCAGCTGTATAACTAATCTCTTAAAAATTCAGAGGACCACAATAGACAGCAAAACTATTTTTGAAAAATACAAGTGATAATTTGTTCTTAGTACTTACCAAAGGTGGCTGATCTGAATGTGGTCCACCGTCGACGAAGCTCCGATTACCTGATATGACACTCGCATTCATCCCATCTCCAACCATCATAAGATTCCATTTCTTCTTCTTTATTTCAACATTCTCAACATAAACACCTCTCTTTACATAAATCACAAACCGTTTTGTGCTATAATCAGGAGCTGCATGCACTGCATCCATCACCGTCGTAAAATTACCACTACCATCCTTAGCCACGACAATGTTCACAGCAACCCCATTTGCCATCAAGAGCTTCCTATCTTCGCGTTTAAACCATGCAGGAAATTGACCTTTTTGTTGTTGTTGTTGTGTGAAGCTATCGAAGTTAGGGTCCACTTGTGTTAGAAGCTGAGTGAGTAATGACATCATTTGGCCTAGGCCTGTGGAGACTAAAGTGCTTGCAATGCCGTTTGTACCTTCAAATCCGTTTTGGCATGTCTCTGGATTTGCAAGTGCAGCACTAAGCCAAGTTCTCACATCAGAACTCACATTTCCAGTACTATTATGCTTACCTACAACAAAAGGACAAAAAATAATTATATAAATTTGTAAAACAATATTCTTTAAACTTTAAAATAATAAATATATTAAAAAACAAAAAAAACTCCTAAAGTCATGACATTTAAATAGGAATCTAGAGAGTACTCACTCAAAGAAGAATAAATACATCAGTGAAGAATTGGGGTCGGGGAACAAATAAATTGTACCCAACAAATAGTGTTATGTTTGGTAGAAAAAGAAATCAGAGTTTGTGAGAGTAGGGATCAAAATAAATATCTTGCTATTTCTTAAATTAGGAGTTTTCTATTTCAAATTATATATGGTTAATTTAGCTAACCATTCTTTTAATACTTCTCCTTCCCTCTTAAATTATAAATTGCTTACTAAAATAATTTATTTTAAAATTATAAATTACTTAAAAATTAATTTATAACTTTTTTCTTTTCGTGCAACATTGACTATACTAGTATATTTTAATATACATGAAAATAAAACAACATATAATAAAATAAATACTAGTTATGCTAATTTAAATAATTTGAGTTTTATTTAAAAAAAATATTTTATTTTAAATTATAAGTCATTTTATTAAAACAATTTATCTCAAGTTATAAATCATCTTATATTTATAGTTTTTTATTTTTTTAAAAAATTAATTATACTTTTTAAAATTACATATAGTTTTTTATTTTCTTATAAAATTAATTATACTTTTTAAAATTACATATAATTTAAGGATATATTAGTAGAAAAATGATAATAAATATTAGTATTAGTATTGTGAAAGGATAGTTATTTTAAAATTAAAAAAAATTAAAAAAAATATTTTTTATGATATGGAGAAAATAATATTTTATAATATAATCATTTATAATTTGAGACCAAGGTAGTAGCATATTTGGTACATGAGGAGATAGTAGCTAAAAATCACTATAGCTATTTGAATCTATAAGATTTGAAGAATCTAAGCTATTTAATACACCCTTTAAACTTGGGAATAGTCATAAAGTAACTCAAAAGAAAAAGTACTAAGGAAACATCAAAATATTAACACAAAATGCAAAACAAATTACTACTATCTCTAATTCTATAAGAGTATATAAGAATTATATTATTTTTTTCAAATAGATAGAATATTTAATGTATAATACAAAAGTGATAACTAAGTAAAAACAGAGAAGAGTAGTAGTAAAGTACCTTGGGGGTCTGAGTAGCAGAAACAGACCAAGTAAGTGCATCAGAAGAAAGGTCAAGCAAATCAATGCAATCAGAAACAGCATTAGAGAGGCGTGAATCACCAAACCCATCACCACCAAATTGTGAAAGAATACTTGTAACCTGTTGCAAAATATCAACTACATCATTCACTGACCCAACAAACTCCGATGGAGCAACCTTAAGAAACTCAAATCCAGCTACTGTTTTTGTTGGAACACTAGCACACAGCAATGGAGTAGTGCAGAACGAGAAAGTTAAGAAAATGAATGTGAATGTGATGAGAGTTGGGTTTGGTTTTGTTGAAGAAAGTGCCATTGTGATGTGAGAAAAGAGAGAGATAGTTGGTTCCTTCCACGGTTGGGTTTGAATATTTAAAGGCGAATGGGAAGGGTCGGAGTTAATATTTGCATGGTTTGGTTAGATGGGCAGGTGAGGGAATTAAAGGGAACGGCATTCTTCCCCACCACTAACATAAATTAACTTATAATGTTTGGATCATATTGATATAAATACTATTTCTTCTTTTCATATTTTGATGTCATAGTAATTAACCCAAAGAGGCATAAATATATTCAATGTTGGCATTTTTTCTCTCTAAGCCATCTAGCCTAGCCTCGAAGCTTTGAAATATTTGAGATTCTTTAACCCCAAAGAAAATTATAGATGTGGAATGTATATTTAAAGTTTTGGAAAGTTGAAATTTGTTTCTTGTTAGGAGTTGACATCAAAATTTAAATATTAGATTATTTGTTCTTTATAAAAATTCTTAATTATAGAGAAAATAAATTAAGTGATTGTCAATTTAGTTGGGTCTTAAGGTCCTGAGTTTAAATCCTGCTAGGTGTTAATAATTCTTGTGTAAGATTAGTTGATACAGAATATTGTTCTAGCTTTAAACGGAGTTCCTAGTAATAGACGGTGAGATTGGTCCTCTTGAATTAGTCGATCGAAGATCGGATATCAAAATTTTCAAAAAAAAAAATCACTTATAGGTCACAATCATAACAGATGTTTCATTGAGATAGTCTCAACATATCGTGTGTAGAAAATCGAGACACTCCAAAAATTTATCTTCTTTGATTGATATTCTTTTGATTTTAAGTTTTGATAGTCCATTAAATATAAGTTATAAGATAGTATGTACTAAAAAGATCCATTATCTCTATTACTTGTACAAATAAGACTCATTATGAAGTTTGTCATTTCAACAATCTTACTTTAGAAGTCACATAATATGTCAATTTTACCCTTATCATAGAATTTTTTTTTGCATTTTCTTCAAGAGACTTGAGGTTTTTGTTGAGTCTCGATCTTCTTTAAAACACCTGAAATTTTCCCTATTACAAATGCCCCATATGTTTTGGTTGTTTGACAAAACAATCAAAAAATTGTATTGGGGGTAACTCAACCCGTTTATAGGCTATGTGTCTCATGTTGCATGGATTACACATCACAAGTCTCGACAAAGGTTATATATTTTTTTAATTTTGCTTTGAAGTACGGTGGTGAGTACATGCCCCTTTCAAACGTGCCTCTTCAAGTGTTTCTATTAATGGTCAATTCCTTAGAACCCTAACCTTTTATGTTAATTTCATAATCATAATTCTTACACTTGTCCTTAAAATCCTAACATTTTTTGTAATAACTTCCATTTTAGAATTCTCTACACTTCAAACTCCATAACTTTTCTTCAAAATATTATTTTGATATCTACTCTTAAAATTTTCAAAGGTTCTTTTTTAAACATGGCATATTTATGGATCTATGTGATTCTAAGCATAGTGTATGTTGAAGTCGGGTGACCTCAATGGTTTTATGCTGAGAAAATTATTATGTGAAGTCTTTGTTTGAATTTATGATCAAGTTGATTATGCTTATCAGATCAAGATGAAAAAGCATATCTCTTAAGGATAACAACTAATGTAAAGTGATGTTCGGTGGAATCCATGATGGTCTATAGTCAAGCAACCTTTAATGATGGTGTCTATTAAGAAGTTATATCTAAGCTCATTAAATAGAAGAAGTCAAGTCCCATTGAATCAATGATGAATCAAGAAATGGATCTTGACGCTAAGATTGTGAAAGAGAAAGCAGTGTGAAAGGTCGTTTGGTCCATGTCTATGTGTTCGTAGTCTTGTAAAAGTATTATAGTAATTCTTAAATTAGTAAGGCAATACACACACTCACTTAAAAGTGTTTTGAGCCCCTCTATTTTATAAAACACCTTAAAACCTTTAGAGGAACCATCGAGGAGATTGTGTTATTGATAGGCATGGCAACAAAACTCGAACCCATGGGTACCCATTCGAACTTCCCCAAAATTGATGGGGAAAACCCGCTTTGATTGGGTTTGGGTTTCCCTTATTACAAAATATCAGAATGGATCGGATAATCGAGACACTCGTATCCACCCCGAACCCGCTCTGTTTATTTCATTATGTACATTATTATTTATTTTTGATAATTTAGAGTATTAAATATGTGGTTAATATTTCGATAATTTGATTTGTATTTATTATTTAAAATATTTGAAATGTATGTATAGAATATTTTGATATTGTTTAATTTTATTATTTATAATGTAATTTTATTATTTAAATTGATTTTACTGAACCCAACGCAAGCTCGTTTGGGACGGATTTGGGTTTTAATTTTCCATCCTCGTTTGGGTTTGGGGCGGGGAACTGAGATTGTTTGGGAATTTGGGTTTGGGTTTGGGGCAGTTCAAAATCGTCCCCGACCCGCCTCGTTGTCATGCCTAGTTATTAATCAATGATGCTTCTAAACTCTTGGAAATTTAGTATACAATATATAATTGATTCAGGACATTAGCCAATCAATTGTAGTATGGCATAAAGCTTCTTAATCGATTAAGAACACTAACAATCAATTTAGACACTAGTCGTTTTGGTTTTCCTTTTTGGGAATTAGGGTCTCTGTTTTTCTAAATCTCATAATCTATTATACCTATCGTATAATCGATTATGACATTTAAAAGACTATGTATAATTTTCCTTTTTGAACCAGATTTTTACCTATAAATTGAGGACTTCTCCTCACTTTAAAAACATATTTATGTATACGTTATCCCTCTCTACTCTCTCATTTCTCATTTATTTTATTTTAACTAAATTTCCTTAATGATTTGAGTGAAAAATATTAGTGAGGCATTCTTGTGTGTTTTGGAGTTGGTGCATTATTTTAATTTAGGCATGAGGAGTTTATATATTGTGTAACATCTTATGTGAAAGTTTTTTTCCTTTGTGAGCTTAGCTAATAAAAGATCTTGCTTAGTTTGTGAGATTGTCCGTGAGAATATCTATTTTGGTTTGTGAATTTTGCTCGGTATAAAATCTCTAATTTGGCTTGTGAGATTGTACATCATAATATTTGTTTGGTTCATGATGGCTTAGCCGGGTGTAAAAGCTCTTGCTTGGTTCTGAGTTTAGTCTGGTTTAGAATATCGTGTTTGGTTTGGAGGATCATCAGTGTTAAACTCCCTTTTCTTTTGTAAGACGGTTCATGGGCATAACGTGTGGAAATGTGAGATCTATAATGGAAACTTTCAAGAATAAATTCTTGAGGAGAGGAGTACACCAGATGGTTAGGCTGAACGCTTCTAAATATCTTGTGTAATTCTCTCATCCCATATCTTTTCATATTTCTGCTATTTATTTGTTTTTCGTTGTTCTTAAATAATTTCTTTACTCTGATTTCGTTTTCATTACTTATTTTGTTTCCAACTCTTTGTTTGGTTTACAAAGTTGTTTTAAATAAAGAATTTTTAATTGGACATTTTAAACCAACATAATTCACATCCTCTTGTGTTTGGAGTCATGTTTCCAACAATCATATGCTCATGAGATGCTCTTTGGTGAAGTTTTAGGTTAATGACTCACTTTCCTTCTAATTCCATAATCCCTTATGATACCTTTATAGGCTTCATATTGGCCCTAAAGGTGTTCCTATTAAACTTAAACCTTAACTTCAATGTCGTGAAAATAAGGTTATCGTTTTCATTATCTCATGTTATAACACCTCATACTTCATCGAAAGGAGTGCAAATGAGAACACTTTGTTCTCTCACAATACCTCACATGGATCTACAAAGACAACGCATTCAAAACATCGTTTTTCTTTAGAGTCCTTAAATATGTTGCATATGTTGAACACAAATTCCTTTTTACTAGAATCATAACACTCGTAACTTTTACATACCTTATTAAATGTTTGAATTGATCATCTTTGATGTATCAACCATCAAAAACCTTTGCCTCGATAGAGAGGTCACAAACCATTATTTATATATTGACCATTTCTTCCAAACATATGTTCTCAATTACACATCTATGATGTCCTTTATTTCTTATCATGTTAAGACTGAAGGTGTCTTCATTAGTGAGAAACTTGTTTCTTTCTTTCATTATTGGTTGAATATTCAAGTTTTCTATTGATGGCCTTAAGTTTATTGACCTCATAACTAATATCCTTTATCTAGCAAGTGTTTTTCGTGGGGACCAATACACTTTGACTAAATTATACCATACCATGATCAATCATATCAACAGAGATCATAATGACTCTAAGAAGGTAAACGCTCGTGGCTCTATATAACTTCTTCAACTTTGGTTCAATATTTTCTTTATGTTTATTTATTTCGCTGTATTTTTTTGAAGTTATTCTTTAAAGTATCCAGTCTTGAAAAGGTGCAATTTCAATATTTCATGAAGCAACCCATAATCTTTAATTGGTTGAGAGGCTAATTAAACGTCCGTTTTCTCCTAATTAAAACTTTAGCTTTATTTATTATTTCGAAGTTTTACGGTCTAGTTGTCTTAGTGCCAATAAAAGACCCATAATTGTCTATCTTCCCAACACCATGGATCATTATATGAGACTATGCCAAGTTATTACTTTTCTCGAGGTCTCTACTCCATTGATTTTCACTCATATTTGATGAAAAATATACATTTGTTGTAACTTCGATGTCATCTTTTGTAGAAAAAGTATGAGTGTCAAATGGTGTTTTTGCTGATGATGGGTATTGTCTTCTTACAACTTATATTGGGACAACTACTTGGCCTAAATGAACACTTTTTTGCATAATGTATATATTCTTCCGATAAGTTTAAAGGTTGACATATTATGGATATTCACAACTTTGGAAAATGCTTCCAATTAAAACGTGACAATAATTCACAATGTGTAAGTTCCTTGATTCTAAGGATGGCATTAATTTTAGTAAAACAAATAATAGCAACAATAATGTAATGTACGATGAGGATGTATAACTTGAATAATGTGTACAACAAGAAGTCCTATTGGAATGCCAAAACATGTTGTGATGAACAAATTCAACAACATGTCAAAGAAGATGTCGACATCGGACATTTAACATCACGCTTACTAAATCGATAAATGAAGCCCACTTATTGTGAAGGATGCGTAATATTCGTAAAATATTATGCAACCTATATGGTGTGTTTCTTAAGGGTCCAAAAGATTCAATCGAAGTTAAGGAGAAAAATTAGGAAACTAAGGATGAAGACCTTAATTGTAGCATAAGTTTTCGTAGTTTGTAATGAGTTGATATGTTGTTGTTTGAAGGCCCAAGTCCAATTTGGGTAGAGGTTATAAATAAGGGTTTATAACCAAGTTTAGGTAGCTAGCCGAATTTAGTAAGAATGTAATCATTAGGGCTAGATGTAGTGAGCCACCCATTTTGTGGGATGGTCACCACGCTCCTCGAAACCTGTAGGTGAGAGGCAACATGTAATATTCTTGGAGGAAGTTGTGAATCAACTCCAAGATGTGTTCTAAGCTAGAAGCAAATTGCTTTAAGTTTTACGTTATTTGTGACAGAAGTGTGTCTTCTGTCTATGTGTCTTTTGTTATTGTTATTGTCACCGTGTGTGATTGAGGGGGAATGGAAGAAGTTCTCATATCTAAGAGGTTATTAGGTTGAAATTTCATTGGGTATTGATTAAGTGAAGAGTTGTAAACGAGGTAGTTTAGCTCAATTAATATTGTTGATAGTGATTTCATCCTTGGCTTGAAGCTCTGGATGTAGGTGTGTAGAACCGAACCGATTAAACAATTTCATGTGTTCTTTATGTTTCCTCGTAACTTTTACCTTGTGTAACACCGGAAATTATTTAATTATTTAAATAAAATTATTAAGGATTTAATTATTGAAATTTAGTCGAAGTTGAATTTATTAGTAGAATTATAAGGAGCACTAATTAATTTATAAGTTGATTTAAGATGATTAAGTGAATTATCGGAAGTTGAGATTAATTAATGATGAATTAATGTTATTATAGAATATTATTGGAAATAATATTAGAAATAAGCGTGGATTAATAGAAATATTATTATTATTATTATTATTATTATTATTATTATTATAAGGATTTAATTATAAGAGACATAAAAGGAGAATTATAAGGGATTAAGTGAATAATCGTTTAGTCGGAGAATTATTATTATTATTATGAGTAGAAATTAATTAAAGTATTTAGTGAGTTTTGTTATAATGTGAGAAATAAAATGAGAAACATTATTTAATTGGCCAATAAAATATATGAGAGAATGATACTTGAATTATTAAAGAGTAGAATAATTAATTTAATTAATAATATAGTATGAAATAAAGGAGTATATAGAGGAGGTAATAATAAAAAATAGGGTTTACGGAGAAAAGAAACCAATTGAAGAAGCGGAGGCACAAGGGCTAGGAGAGGATAAGAAGTACACAATCGGAACGGAAAGTAGAAATTGATCGAGTTATAACCACCGCAAATTTAAGGTAAGGGTGGGTTCTAACTTTCTAAACGGATTATGATAAATCGCATGGGGATGAATTTACATGAAATTATCGGTGTTTAGGTAGACCGTATGTGAATTAAATGGTTAAAATTTATATTAGTTTGCTAGTATTAATAATGAATTATGAAAAATGTGGCGCGATTGAAGATAGTGTTGTAGGAATCGATCGATTGAAGAATGGGGGACGGTAGCAATAGGGGCGGAGCGCCTTGCACCGTAATGGAAGGAGACAGACGTCTCTGGGGTAAGAATAATGGGGACGGGGGCCTCAGAGAGTGAGGCGGGCGCCCTAGGTGGAATGGATACAGGAGGCGGACGCCTCCCTTTGGGGAAGAAGAAAGGGGCGATCGTCCTAGGCTAGAGTGGGACCACTACTTGTCCTTTTTGCTGTGCTATTCGTGTAGTTTCTGTGAATTCATATTTAGCCACTTGATTAATAGGTAGTACATGTTTGATGAATCATAGTATGTTACCTAAACCAATAAAATGTGTTAGTAATTAAATGATAGTTTTGCAAGAAGTATCAGTTGGAATAATAAGAATATTATCATTAGCAAAGGCAGTTGGTTCCAAAGAATAAAGATGATGAGGATTAATAGCAAGAGGATAAAATATAGTAACAACAATAATGTTAGATAATGGCAGAATATTAATTAGTAGTAGGGAATGGAAATTTAATTCTGAGTAATAATAATAATGTGTTAAATTAAATTGGCAGCATGATAATTAATTAATATTGGATGCATGGTTGATAGTAAGTTACGATTCATAATAATTAATAGTAACAATAGTACCTAAAAATCAATATTGAATTAACCGAGTTAATGATTTAAGCGATATAATTAGTTGTCCGAAATTAATTAAAAATGGTCGGAATGATTTGTATATTTTAGTAGATGATTGTGAATGTTTATTTTGTTGGATTTGTGTGAAAGTATTGTGTTGTTGATTTGTTTGCGAATAGTTTGATTTGTGTGAAAGTATTGTGTTGTTGATTTGTTTGCGAACTATTAGCGATGAATTGGTTGTTGTATATGGTTGTTTATGTGAAGTTGCAGGATGTTTTCGGTGACGATAATTACCTCTGATTATTGGTAATAATAGTGAGATAGGCGTATGCCTTGTGAAGTGAATTTATGTTGTTATTTGCATGTTGTAGCATCGCATTTCATTTTATATTTGTGAAGGCCTGTATTGGCGGATTTGTGAAGAAGGCTTATGTCTTGTGCCTTTGATAACTGGCAATTTAGTGAAGGGAGTTTACTCCACCGTACCACATGCATTGGTGAGTCTCATTGGAAGTCTTGTCGTTGTTAATTGCGAAGTAATTATATGTTGTTGCTAACGATTAAGTGGTGGTGCATTGTTGTTGATTTGGGAATTAATTGTGACGTGTTAATTGTGTTGTGATAATTATGTATGATTTAATCCTAATATATTATTTATCATACACCTGTTTATATTGGTAGATATCTCGCCCTTTCTTTTGTTGGCCGTTACCTTTATATTGGTAACGTGCAGGTAACGAGGAGTAAAGCATTTAGTAACTTATGGTGTCGTCGCTCTGATACGTAGTACTCGGGGGGAATAAACGCATATTTGATTTTAGATTACTTTCCGTTGCAATTGTTGCATGTTAATACTTGAGAATTGTTCCTTGAATTAAGTTGTTATGAAAGATGCTATATTCCGTTTGGAGTTTTGAAATATTATAAATCCGCTGCGTAGTTTTTGAATAAATATGAAGTAATTTTGAAGACTAATTAATTGTTATAATTTCTTTGGATTAAAATGTGCTATGTATCCATTATGACGTGCTTTTATGATGACGGTTTTGAATGATGAATGTAACGCCTCATTTGTTGTAATTTCCGCACTCTGATTTTATTAAAATAAACGTTGGGTAGAATTGGGGTGTTACACCTTGCATGTGTGTTAATGTAAGTCCAGATGTCTTGGCATCCTTATAAGATATCTAGGACGGTTGTACCAAAATTTCAATTGGTATCGTGCATCCCGCCTGCTTCTGAGATCCTAGGAAAGATAATTTACGTAATGTGCAAGGTAGAAGGTTTGTACTAAAGAATTATTTGAACAAGGTGGTTTCATATTGTGTCTCTATGGTCCCTTGAAGTGGAGGATGGACTATCTGTAACAGGATGAGATGTGATCCTATTTGAAGATGTAGGAACTGGTAGTTGAAAGGTGTGTGTTAGTGGTTTGATTTATTCTTAAGGCATGAATGAGTTGTTATCACCTGTTTGGAGAGCCAAATTATTAAGGTAACTAAGCCATACTGGAAGGGTGTTAAAGAGTTTTCTGATATGTTCTTGTCCGCTATATTTGTATCTAATAGAAAACTCCTAGTATTACCTTGATATAGCCTATTGTGATGAAACATGTGCATGAAGTTGATGTAATGGCCAAGGGATGTATTGTAAAGCAATTATGGCCTTAGAATCAAGGTCAATTTTGTATATCTCAGAAGACAGGAATAAATGTTGAGGCATGATATCAACACAAGTATGCATCCCTGCTGCTTGATAGATGCTCTGGGTTCTGAACAAATGCGTAATGATCACATATGTTTGGAACCTACTCCTGATCTGGAAGAGGAGGCATCTAATTTGTGTAGGATGATTGGGACATGATCAACAGACTATCTAATCCATGTGTTAGTCTATCTCTGATCTAGGGTTATGGGAGTATAGAGGTTGAGCTCATTGATTACTGAGAAGATATTTCTGATCAAAAGAGTCAAATTCATGGAATTTTGTCTGTAGGCCATAGAACAGATTCTAATTAAAGAGGAGTACTCTGATCCAACCATAATATTTGTTTAATACTCCTGAATTGTGTTGTGACTACCCGCTATATGATTTCGGACATGATGTTGTGGCGTGGTTGTGTTTTGGAAGGTGTTGTCTTTAGAGAATCAAGCGAAATAGACTCATTGAAAAGTTTGTATATCCTTGTGTCATGCCTAAGCTAGTTTGTTCCAGAAACCTAGTAGAGGGAATCTCCTATACAGGTACAGACAATGGCATCCATCATCTCAAAGTCAGACAGAAGGTTTGAAATCTTATTGAGATGTGGCTCGTGCTATCCCTTGTAAATATGGTAGTCTGATCTTGAAGACCGAACAGTGGTATTAGTGTATTTACTTGTGTTTCCCCTAGAACTGTAGCAAGAATGGATGATGTAACATTTGATTCAGCAAGTGTGAAGAAGGAAACTGTCAGTAAGAAATCCTATATGACTAACTGATAAGTACTTTGATGGGAGACTAAGTATTTATTAGAGCATTGCAATACTCTGTCGGGAGCTGAGTAATTGTCATATGTGTTTATTCAAAATTATGTGCTAAATTTTATGACACAAAAGTTATTGGGAGTATGTTAATCTTCACAAGTGCATGGAGAGATGTGCCTCTAATGAAGATATGTATACAAATAATAACATATATCTTGACGGGAGCTGGATATTTGTGTGACTGATGTGTACAAGTCTGCATTATGAATTCCTTGTAGCATAAAGGATATAAGATGGTATGTCTTATTGATATTCAGAATCAAGAATAATGAAGTCTGTGGTGGGGAGAAAATGATGTTCTATATGATGATGTAACATCATAGTTGTTGGAGACACCAGATGTTGAGAAACTGCAGATAAAACTCAAACTTATCTTAAGAAGACGTATCTCTGGTCATACGCATAAAGCTCTCTATATGAAAAAGAATATCAGATAAGATGATTTGATCAACATGATGGTTGAAAATATGGTCTCTTCTATTACAAGTAACAGAGAATGGTAATCTGAACCTTGTATAACAAGTAATCTAAGAATTCTTAACTTGGAGTATGTGAGAAATTTCGAATTAAGAGTACTTGTAGTATTGTGAGGACTATGTGTGGAGACAACACTTGTGATCACTTAGAATCTTGGATTATGAACCCTCTGAAGCAAGAAAGGAGTACACTTGAAGATTAATAAAGACATTGTGTACATGATTCCATGTTCATGGATAAGTCTAGGAATCATCTTAGATCAAGCTAATGAAGAAGTGTATTTGTACTAATATAATTAGTGCCTTCCTCTCTATATTATGACTAAAAGGAGGGAATTTATTGAGGAATACTTAGGGAGTTTGTTAAGAGACATGGATGGAAATAGATCCCCTAGAAAGTAATATCAAAACCAAGGAAGATAAGTTCTGTAATGTTTTTATGGATGTCTCAAGTGATGTTGGAACATCAGCTTGAATGTGAATATCAATACTTTAACTCCACACTCATCAGTGGAAGTTCTATCTATTGTGAAGAGATATTGGAAAAAGTAGTATGCTCATCCAATGCATAACTACTAAGTTTGATTTAGAAACTTCACTAATTACGAATAACCATTAGTGAAGAATCTACACAGAAGAACAATTAATCTGCAAGGTATTGAAAAGAAAATTCTCTATTGAATGGTCTGAATATTAATGAATTGTCATTTATACACTAAGAAGGAGTTAGTGATGATATTCAGACTAGAGTAGCTTGACTTCTTAACGTATCAAAAAGAGTCATGACAATATACGGATATCTATAGATTGTTGTTGCAGTGGTACAAATATTACTAAGGCAGAATGTTGTCCTCCATTGTTGATGGCCTGTGAAAGGAGTGATGCCCAAGAAACATGTTACGACACTTGATGAATCATCTCTAATTAATGTAAGAAGAGTTGTTGGTCACATAACACAAGGAAACAATGTCTGAATAAGTGTCAGGATATTATACAGGGTATGTTTCTGCATGGTAAATAAGAGTGAAGTGATCGATGCGTGCATTGATACTCATTCAAGTCTACAGAAATAGTCTAAGACTATTAAAGGAATTCAAAGATAGCTTAGACGGGGCACAGTAAGTCAGACTGCAAACTCTCAGCCTCAATTAACGCTACCTTGAATAAGAATCAATAAGCTGTTAATTCCTAAGCACTTGATGTGCTATTTAGAAGAGACCATCCCTACCCTTTTGTCACAAATTAGTATTTTGTATATCCATCACCTGTAATCATGAATTTTATTTGTATCTGGGAAAATTGTTCTTGGATCTGGTTTTGTAAAGGTCTCCATTGTCAAATTTTAGCTAAAAAGGGGGAGAGATGTGTCACTCAGATATTAAAATAGGAGAGTGTTTACAGTGATTTCTAGTAAACAACCGCCAGTCTTCCAAATCAACAATATATTTGGTAACTTACAGGATTGACTAGATTGATCCTAGGATATGTGTCTAAGTATTGGTGTTTAAACTTGCACCAGAACTTATGCCTAACATCTTTGTTTGGAATATTAAGAATGCTTAAGAATACAGATAAAAGTAAATTCGATTAAGGAAGTAAAGACTTCGATTAAAAGTGATAATGAAACTTGACTAAAACATAAAGAACTTGTAAAGCAATGTAAATGGTTGATAAACGAAATGTAAAAGATTTATTAAAAAAAAAGTAAAGACTTCGAAGAATATAATTTCTGAATGGAAAGATAAAAAGATAAACTGGAATCTGAATGACTTTAAAAGATAAAGAAACTTTGATTAATTCGAAAGTAAAGATGGTGTTTCTATACGTACATTTCTATGCAAAAATCGTTTCCCTAACACTTGGTAATTTGAGTATATATGACTTTTGTACAAAATGAACACACGAAATTCTAACACTAAGACTCCTATTTATACTAATTTGACCCTAACGGTCTTATTATAGAATGATTCCACGTTCGATCATTGCATGTCTTCTGAATTCCCTGGCTTCCACGCGTCCTTCAACAAAAATGTCTCATATTTGAATTCAAAATCTTGTTTTCTATAGGTATAAAAACTCTCATTTAAAATTCGAAACTCTAACGGTAAAGCCAATTCAATTTTTCTTTCTTATTTAAGCGAAAACATAACAATTGGACCTTTCCTTTCTACATTTGAATACAAGCCCAACATAGTAAATCCCATTATTTTAAATTCAACTTGTCCATCGAAATCACCAACCAACAAATTGCCCCTCGAAAATGTGTATTTCGATACACAAAGAAACACTCATTTTCGAATCATATACGTGATTTTGATGAATCTGAAATTCATGATGACTTTACTGTATATGACGTTTGCAGCTACCAACTACTTCAAGACGTCTTTTCCCACGTCTCCTCAAACGTGCAAGTAGTAGTTATTTGCAATCATTATTATTCAAAAGGCATCAATTTCCAAGATTTGAAAAAGCCACCTCCTTTTTCGGTCACTAATACAGCTACACGTGTCTTTTATTTCTCAAAGGTCAAAACTTTTTTAAACCACCAACACCGTATAAACAACTTCAGCCTTCACTTTTAAACCTTCCATCTTCTTCAATCTCTCAATCTTCAAACACAAATCCTGAAATCTATTTCTTCTGCAAAGAAAAGTCACCAAAAGAAAATCTCCTCTTCAAACAATGGCGTCTACCCAACCACAATCATCGTCAAAAGTCAAGAAATTTGGGAAATCAAAAGGTTCTTCTTCCAAAACAGAACTTCTAAGTCAAATCGTTACTTCTGGAAATCAAAATTTCATCACAACTCCTAAGTTCACTCAAGAACTGAAAGCTATCTATGCTTCCAAGGTAATCACCCCTACTTCATTATCTGGAAAAACTCTGAGTTTTATGGGACCTTTGATTTCTATAGAAAAACTAGAGAAATCAATAGAATTTTTTCCTATTTACCATGAAACACAACCCATAGCTAACAAAAAGAAATCGATAAAAAAGAAAGACAATGATTCTACAATGAAATTTTCTCAAACTCCTAAGATTAAAACGTCTGAAGAAGGTACTTCCGTACTTTCTGATGTCAAAAGAAATGCGTTCCAATTTGATTATATCACTGATAACTTTAAACCATTTTGATCATGTCCCTCTTTGGATAGATCATATTTAAACTAGCTTTCAAAGATCGAAAAGAAAAAATCCCAAGATTGGGAAGCCTTAGGTATTCTTAATTTGATCACTTATAACACATTCCATCTTCCTTGTGGAATGATAACTCCTACATTCTATGATATTGGTGCAATCACTAGACTATCTTCTATCGGAGAAACCTTTGATCCTAAGGAGGATGCAGAAAATATCATTGACTTTGATGTCAAGAATGCTAGCTTTTCTACTTACATGAGTCTTTATCATAATAAGGGGGGGAGGAAGTATATGACGTAGAGCATATAGCTTTTCTAGATTTATGGATATCGAAATACATTTTCTACTGTAAGTCTCTACAGGTAGCTAGTAGGTTTATAACTCTAGCTAATCAGCTTCATCACAGTCGAAAAATATGTTTAAGTGAATTGCTGCTAGTGGGGTTGTACGAAAGTTTAGGGTCTGTTGTGTCGGGTTAAAAACTAACCCGAAACGAATCTACTCCTTGGCCCTTTTCGCTCCTCCAACTGTATAAAGCCACCTTCAACCCTCGCTCAACCACGGCACTTGATGAAAATGATCAAGAAATCCTCAATTGAACTGTTGAAGGTACCAGACTACTGCAACTGACCCCATATGATGATAAAGAGGTTTTCAACACTTGCTTCACCAACTATATGATGTTGTTCTCAAAGAAACAAAAATTCATCCCTTCGATGGTTCCATTTGCCAATCGAATCCATGGTCCCCGATGGTTTACTCTGCCTATCGAAGAAGCTCTCAAGGATGAAGAAATCCAAAACATATGGCGCGCCTTCTTGTATCCCAGCCTTATAATTTCTAGAAGGGTTAAATATATAAACTCCCCATGTAAAGTTAGCGAATTCTCATTTTAGACCCTAGTAATGTTTTTTTTAATCACCCCCTTGAAATGTTAAAATTCTAAGTCCTTTTCCCCCTAGGCGAAAATTTTACCCCCTCGTAAAATATATATTTTTGCTTTACCCCCTCGTTTCGCTCTGTTTTTACACGCTTAGGGGGGTACCCAAAAATCATATGGGGGTAAATGAAAAAAATAATTTTACAGGAGTCTAATGCGAATCTCGCTAACATTACAGGGGGTTTATATATTTAACCATTTCTAGAATTATGTCAATCAAAATCCATGTCTGCATGTTGGCTTATCAACCCAACTTTGTGTCATGCCAATTTGGGTTATGCCAACTTCTCCCTGAGCCTATTTTCAATCGAAAAAGAGAAATTTGTGCAGCATGAGTGCCCTATGATGTTAAAGACATCAAAATTCACTAGGATCTTTATACAAACTTCGTTGACTTCAACCTTGCTCCATTATAACTTGCTTTCTACTTAACCAAAGACTTCCATGTTTGGTGGAACAACTATTATTCGAACAACATCTTCAATATTGTTCAAATCAGCAAACTCCTAACAAAAGCATTCTCCCTTGTGCAGGATCATGTCAAGAAAGGTAGGTTCACACACATCAAAGAAATCCAGGCGTTCCAGAAATACTTTGAAAATATCTATAATCCCATGAATCTCCATCGAACTGTTTTTGAAGCAGCAAAAACTTTGGAGGAAAAATTTAAAAAACAACTTTCAAAAATCAATTTTCCTCCTTCTGAAGCACCAAAGTTTCCTAACTTACCTACTTCAGAACTGACTCTAGCCTTTTTTCCTCCATACCCAGATTAGTTTGTGTGTGGGAACACTTTTAATCAATATGAAAATGATGCTAGAAAACCTTCCAAAAGGGTAACATGGGCCAAGTGTGATCTGGACAGTTTCAAAGGTTTCCATCGCTATGACTTATCAGCTATGTTTCTTATGTATCAAAAGGGCAAAGGTGTGGAACCAAAGGATTTCTAGACTATTTCAGTTTCTTTCTATATTTATTTTCTTATTTCAACTAACAAAAAAAATCTATTTTATCATCTATTGAAATAAAAGCAGTTAAGAAAGAAAAAACTGCCACTAAAGCTAATTCAACCAGCACCTCGAAACAACCAAACATTTCCACAACTAATCCCACTCCCGAACAAGATGATACTTCAGAGAAAAAGAAGACAAAAAAGGTATTACCTTGTTTTTTTTCTTCGTCAGACCTTATTCTTTACTTTGACTAAGCATTTCATCTTGTGTCTTCAGACCAGTGGCATGCCTCCCAAATCTCCAAGAAATAGGAAACACACGGACCCCACCACTAAAGGGGTGAATCGAACAAGAATGAGGAGGTTGCTCCTTGTGCCTCTACTCCAAAATAAAAAGAAAAGCAAGAAGTCTGTTGGTGATCACCAACCAACATCTCAACCTGGTTTCGAAATAAAGGTTGTTCCTTACCATACTCAATCGAAGATTACTTAACAGACTCAATCTGTAGCAAACCTCGTTCTGGAACACATTGGCAACAATGTTTCGAGTGACAATCCAAAGGTAAATCCAATGAAAACTTACTTTCGAATTTCTTTTGAAGTGCTTTAGTAATTCACACGTTTACTCTATTTGCAGGATACACAGACCATTCCTTTAAATTCTTCTGCACAACAAGAAATCATTCCGACTCCTAGCATCTCTTCACCAAAAGGGAGCTCTAGTGGCATTTCCCTGAACAAGGGTTCTTCGATTGTTGCACATCAGCCTGAAACCAACAAAATTCCTTATGAGCAAGAAACTTCGCCTCCCATGAAAAGTTCCCCAAAAGGGCCTCAAAATACTGGCAAGAGGATTGCTGAAGATGAAATTCCCAATGTGGAGAGCCCTAGTGATTCTTATCCTAAAAGAGTCTGTTTTGATGATGAATTAGAAGTAGAAAGTGAAACAGAGACCATCATCACTACTTGCGAGATGTTGATGAAGAGGTAGCACAAGATGAGGGAACGAAAGAAACTGAGAAACCTACACATGTTGGTACCTCTCAAGTCCAAAGCCAAGATCCCTCAATCTTAAGTGAGGAAAAGAAAGAAGAACTGAAGAAAACTAACCCTCTTCAATATGTGAAAATGATGTTAGCAAAGAGAGGTTCGTCTTCTAGAAAAAACCAATCTAAGACTTCGGACCAATCAAACCTTGTTGCTTCTCAAGCTCCTTATGACCAACTTCTCCTACAGGTGAAAAAGACCATTCTCGAATTTGACGTATTTGCTTCTTTGAAAAAGGACCCCACAACCTACTATGCCATGAAGAAAATCCTCAGCCAGATAGACCTTACTATCTTTCCCACTGAAGTAGGTGAAACGCTCTATGATTTGCAGATCCTACTTGATCAAATTAGCAGTGGATACAACAGGGAAAATGATGTTGAATCTAAGATTCAAACGAAACATCAGGCTTTAACTGTTGTTTATAATCAGGCTTCTAAGTTTCCTCAAGAGGCTGAAGCATTGAAGCTTTCCCAAAATCAAACAAAGTCTGAGTATGATATCCTTACAAGGTCGATTCTTCTTTTGGAATCTCAAATCGAAGGGCTCAAAAATAAAATTGAAGATGCTCGAAACCAACAAGCTACCCTCAACACTGCTGACACGAATCAACTTGATACACTTGTCTCGAAAAGTATTGAACAACTGGAACTTGTTGAACGCATCAACGGATAAATAGAGACTCTTGAAGGTGTTAATACTTTTGTTCAGTGCAAGATGAACCTTTCTAAGATAAAATTTACCAAACTGAAACATAATTCTCCCTTTTAATTTGATGAGTATTTCTTATTGAACTTCTTAATTCTATTTCGAAAGATGTAATGTTTTGGAACAAAGCCTATTTTGGCGAATTGTTATTCTCAGCACCATTTTGGCTTTAATGTTTATTTTATCTCCATTTTTCTAATATGATTCGAACCTCTTGCAAGCATGGTTTGTACCTTTTCAAGTACTTTTTGTTTACTTTCAAGATTCTTTGATCTTCTAGTAATCTTCAATTTCATAAGCATTATTTGAAAATACTTGTAAAATTTGAAATGGTCCCTCCCAATGTGGTGACCACTTTCCTAATGACTTGGGTCACACACACTCAGTCCAACATCAGTCTGGACGCATACTATAACGAATAGGGCTATCACCAATAGTAACTATAGCAACAACAATAGTGATCAAGTTGTCATAGCAAAGATGTTAATCGTTACAGAGGAGTTGTGTTGCTGTTATGAAGTGGTACAAGAAAGTTTCTATGACTTACAACAATAAAAATATGTGAATTATGTAGTGGTCGAGCATTGGAAACCCAAGATTCCCATCCACTCCCAGTAGAGATTTGGGATGCCCTAGTCCTCGACAACTTAAAACCATCATCTTTAGTGTCATTCGATGGAAAGAGCAATCCCCGTAAACATATGATCCCCATTAAAATCCATATGTCTATCTTTTAGGTAGACAACTCATTTAAGTGAAAACTCATGGAAAAAATGTTTAAGGAGCCCACCCTTAGATGGTACATTAAACTGAAAAGGTTATTAGGATCGAGCTATAAGGATCTGACAAGAAACTTGGTTGACCATTTTTTGGCCAACAAGCAAAAAAATGTTCTATTAGGAACATATTCAATGTTCGATAGGGATATTTTAGATAATCGCATGAATATTTTTCCATATTTAAAGAAGAAACCTTCAAGGTTTCCAACCTAAATCATGATATTTTTGTTGGGGATTTCAAAATTTTCCTCTAAGTTCGAGGTCTTCAATGAATCCTTGGTCCAAAAATTGACAACTTCGATGGAAGAGATAGTGGCAAGAGAGGAATGTTATATTAAGGGAGAAAATAGCAGCGTTGAAAAAGAACTTTGGATGCCAAATATAGATGTGGCAAAAAAATATAAAGTTACAGCCGAGAGAAACAATCACAACTCAATATTAATTCGAGAAAAGGATACATTCAAACCCCCCAAAAGGCCCCTAGAAGATTCCATCCCCTAAACATGAGGGGAGAAAAAAATTCTCCAAGACGTCTACCACACCAAGTTAATTCGTAAACCCTTTACCACATAAGTGATATGATTGAGGGAACGAACCAGAGCAGTGGTGCAAGTATCACATGATATTTGTCCACCACGCAGATGATTGTCACCGCCTAAAGCAATAGAGTGTGAAGCTGGTCCATGATCGACACCTGCAAACATACATGCAAGATAGCTCCCAGAATTCAGGTAAAATATCACCACAGACGAGTACAAACCTCCGTAGAACACCTCAATCTAGGATTATTCGGAGGATGAGAGAAAGACATGACCTTAGCTAAGCAACCCACACTTTGAATATGATTAAGGGGGCAAGCCTAGACCTCACCTAGTTCATCGAGAAAAAGATATGTTTTCCAAGTAATACATATCTCGATGTATGCCCTACATATAAATCATTTGCCACACTAGAAATTAGCTTTTCCAACAAATAGGCAAATATAGTCTTACCCCTACAAAAATGACCCCATGGTGGTTAGTGTAACACCCCAAATCTACCCAACGTATATTATTTAAATCAGAGTGCGAAAAAGATAATCATACAAGGGATGTCACAATTTCTTCGCAAAACAACATGCATTTAGTCACAACTATACAGATACATAACACTTAGATCAAGGATGAACTTATAACAATACTTTTCAATTAAATCAACTAATCAACTAACCACAAAATCATAATTCTTCATTAGAAACAACAATACATCTTTTATTCAACCTCAAAACATTTCACAATATTATTAATATTATTTAACTTCACTTAGCATAATTATTCAACTAAACCAACTTCAATAATCAACATGATCAAGTATTCACATTATTCATAAACTTCAACAATTTAAGCAACTACGACAAATTAAGCAACGTTCATCCCCCGAGTGTTATGTATCAGAGCAATGACACCAATTCAAACTAACGGCAACTAACAACTTCATAATGCTACTTCAAACTTCCACGACTATCCTTGAGTACCTACCCATTTCCCATGGTAGGAGAAATATCAGCAGAAGGGGTGAGATATCAACAACTATAAACAAGTGTATGATAAATAATATATTAGATCGAATCATACAAATATCACCACTTTCAAACAACAACTAAGATGGCAACCAGCGATAGCAGTTATAACAACAACTTCAGAAACAATTAGTAACAACAACGATAACAATGGTATAATAGCTACTTCGCAACAACAACAACAAAACATAATAATAACAACAACTTAATAACAACAACTTAATAACAACAACAACTTATAATAATAACAACTTATAACAACAACTTATAATAATAACATCTTATAATAACAACAATTCACAAAAATAACAACTTATAACAACAACTTATAATAATATCTTATAACAACAACAATTCACAACAATAACAACTTATAGCAACAACAACTTATAATAATAACATCTTATAACCACAACACAACACAACGACAATCAACAAACAACAAATAATAACAACAACTTTAACATGCGACTCAATATGCGACACAACTATGCAAATGCATGTGGATCCATCGGAGTAAAACTCCCAACTTAAAAATCATGACAGGTTATCGAGGCATTTAACAAAGCATAAGCCTTCAACTTTCAACTTGTGCCAATCCAGGCCAACGTGGATGAGCATAGCTCCAACGTAAAAATTGTCAATCCAGGCCAACTTAATAATGCAATGTATGCCATGAGACCTCAACTTAAACAACAAATACACAACAATGCGACAACAACAACATCATACAACAACAACTTAAAATATGCATCAATGACATCAACTTAGATCAACATTGGTCATTCGACCTACAACTCAAACATGTCCATAAATTGAGACGATTCAACTTAATCAACATTGGCCATAGGCCTACAACTTCATCAACATATCAACAACAATTTATTAACAACGATAATTCAAGCAAACAACTATGAATTTCATCACGACCTGCAACATCGCAATTATTAACCTCATCATCACAAACAACCAACTACCACAATTACTACACAAATTAATTACGACTCTATACCTAGAACAATTAATTTACTACTACTACTATTTAATTATTAAGCATTACCTACTATGTCAATTAATAATAAAATAACTCTAAATGGCTAAATACCTTTATCGTTAATTCTAGTGCTCACCCAAAACAATTAAACTGACTCTTAATAATTTCAAACAACTCTGACACTTTATTGACAACTCTAACAACGATATTGACAACCCTATCGGAATTGAAATTTATTTAAATTAATTCGTTGATCTAATTATTTATCTCTAATTCCAAAACTCCTAAAATATTATTATTAATAATATTAAATTATTATTAGTATTATATAATTATTATTATGAATTATATATAAGAGAAATTGGAAACGTGGTTTCTAGTTGCAAATATAATTTTCGCTACAGTAACATACTAATTTTCATATGTATCATTAATTATCTATTAAAACATGGAATGCTACATTATGAACATGGTGAAAGTGACGCTACACCTTATCAATTTATAGCATCGTTACAGTACATAGAACTTATTATACATGGGCATATAATTTATCATATTATTATACCTATCACAAAATGTGCAGCTACAGTATTAAATCAAATTGCATCCCAATTTCACTCATAGTAGTGACACCATAGTACTACTTATATATCTATCATGACGAAGCACCATAATCAACACAACACAGAAAAACAACAATCAATTCGTGGCAAATTCATACAACCCAAACCCCACATACGATTTATCATATACCCGATTATAGAGATTGAACTCCACCCTTACTTAGATTGACGGTCCTCTATAATTTCTGGTCGATTCGATTTGGCTTCCGTTCGTAATTCTCCTCGCTAGTTTCCCAAAACCCTTGTTCCTCTTTTCTTTCTCCCACGTACAACTTTGTCCAAAAATATTCACTAAACCCTTATAATTCTCCTTTTATATCTCTTATAATTAAATTCAACTTATAATAATAATAATATTATTAATATTAATATTAATATTTCTATTATAATTAAATCCAACTTATAATGATAATAATAATAATAATATTTCTATTAATCCACATTTATTTCTAATATTATTTTCAATAATATTTTATAATAAAATTAATTCATCACTAATTAATCCCAACTTCCGATAATTCATTTAATCACCCTAAATCAACTTATAAATTTATTAATGCTCCTTATAATTCTACTGATAAATTCAACTTCGACTAAATTCCAATAAATAAATCCTTAATAATTTTATTTAAATAATTAAATAATTTTTGGGTGTTACAGTTAGCTTACATATGTAGAATTAGAATTTTGTGAAAAACTTGGTGGATCCCGGTAACTCAAGTGATATCCTTTACTATGATGCATTTAAAGGTTTGAATAATGATCCCAAACTCCTGCAACCTCTCAAAGGTTTGTTGGTAGTTTTTTCGGGAAAACATAAGGAGGTCCAATGATATGTCTCAATGTTGGCAATATTCGAAATGGAAAGGAATGTCAAGGCCGTAGAAATAAGATACTTAGTGAATAATGCCCCTTATTTATATAATATGTTGATTTGGACCCTAGGGCCGACTCCTTGGAAGATTGGTTGATACCAAATGAAGAATTTAAATCAGTACATGAAGGTCCTTATAATCACCAAATCACTCAGATAAGGATGTCATTATTCGAAAACATCATCTAATTGCTCTAGAAGAACATGGGCCTAGTTAAGTGGGCACCATTCGATATGCCCAGAATAAACCCCACCATAGTAATGCCATTATCTTGTTATTAAGCCAAGTTTGAAGCTCGTCACCCAAAGAAAGCATAAAGAGGGGGAAAACAAGATAATAGTTATCTCCGAAAAGGTAAACAAATTGAAAGATGTCGAACTTATAAGATATATTAGATACCCAGTCTGATTGGCTAACATGGTAATGGTAAAAAATGACGTCAGACGAATGGCGAAGGTGTGTAGATTTCACCGCCCTCAATCAAGCTCTTCCCAAGGACCCTTACATAATGTCGAGTATCAACAGATTGATTAATGGTGCCTCAGGTTTTCGTGTCTTGAGTTTTATGGACGTCTACTCGAAATATTATCAAATAAAGATGAATCCTAGATACACTCTAAAATCTGTATCATGATAAATCATAACAACTATTATTATAAGATCATGTTATTCGGTCTGAAGAATGTTGGAGCGACCAATAAAAATTGATGGATATTATTTTCTCTTAAAAAATAAGTTGGAATTTAAAAGTCTATATCAATAACATGATACTCAAGACCTCAATAAAGAGAAAGCACGTTGATGATCTAAGATGACTTAAGAGACTTTGAAATGTGTGTGATAACATGATGTAGACGGTTGAACCCTAAGAAGTGCTCTTTTGTGCCTTAATTTTTATTTTCTAGCACTATTCTGTTTTAATAACAACAAGTACCATGTATTGACCCGTCTTTTTATCTTCGAGTCTGGTCTAGGCCGGTGCTATTGTTCCAATTTTTGCCTAGAAATTTTGCTGCCTGCCCTATAGCCTTTTTGGATTATAGATATTAGGATTAGGATAGGATATCTGTGTTTTTAAGGAGAGAATAGCATATGCTAGCACAGCCAATTTTTTTTGAAGAAAAATAAGACATCTAATTATTTGAAACGGTGAAAATAGCATGCATAGCATCCCCAATTTTCTTATCACTTCACTCTACATTTAGCACCCTAAATGAATATGACAATATAATATATTTTTTCTGTCTTAAAATAAATATCTTTCTAATTATAAAAAGTCTTTTTACTTTTTTAATGAAATATTAATTAATTTTTAACAATTTTATCTGTTATTATTGATACTCTTTTAAATTATAATAATATAATAATTAAGAATAATTATTTAAATACCTTATATTTATTGATTCAATTATTTTTTAATCTATTGTGTAACAACGTTAAACAATATTTATTTTGAGATTGAAAATACTTCTTTATTTTTATTGCTCTTAAATTATTAGTGATCATAGAAATTCTATTTTTTATTATATAGAACAAATTTAATTTGTTTATAAGTAGAGGTGTTCAGTGATTTTTTATATTACTTGCAATGTTTGTTTTTGTTTTTTTATGGTGGCTATTACTTGATGAAATCTAGATAGATTTTTGTTGAGTGGTGACTTGTACAGCGTGTTTTTATTTGGAGTTTTGCTCATTTTCTTATATTTTCTAATATTTGTTTTTTTGGTGTTTGTTTTTCTGTGTTTTTGCTCGTCTATTTTTTTTGGTAGTTCATGTGTCAACTTGACTATGATCTTGATTTTGTGTATGTTGTTGAATGTTCTCCTTTTTTATTTATTTTTATTTTGTTATAACTTTAAAAAAAAAAAAGTGAAAGAACTAGTTTTTTGAAAAATATATAATAAAGTTTGATTAATAACTAATGTGTCATAATGTGTTTAAAGGTTAGAGTTGGTGGGTCTATTCATATTACCTAGTTATTTTTAATTGTGACTTTTAAATTTTTACACATCTAAAATATCTACTCTATCCGTCTCATAATCCGTCTCATAATAAATATTCTATTTGTATTTTCTCGTCTCAAAATAATTGTCTATTTATAATTTTAATACATTAATTATTATTATTTTCCACTACTATATCCCTTTATTACTCCTTCCGTATAATAAGTATTTCATTTGAGTAATGCGCAATTTTTAAGAAAATAATTAGATATATTGGGTTTAGTGAAAAATTTAATATAGTTTACTGAAATGCCCCTTTTTATTATAATTGATGATTAGTTGAATAAAATGAAGTTAATAAATAAGGGTATAGTAATAGAAAATAATAATAATGATGCATTGAAATTGTAAATAGACAATTTATTTTGAGATAAAGAAAAAGTGCAAATGAGACATTTATTATGAGACGGAGAGAGTAATTTTCATTTTATTCAATTATTTTATCAATTATAATTAATAGGGTCATTCTAGTAAAATACATTAACATTTTCACTAAACTCAATACATCCAATCATTTTTTTAAAAATTGTGCATTACTCAAATGAGACACTTATTATGCGACGGAGATAATAATAATTATGATTATTTTTTAAACAATAATTATTCTTTTTCCAACCATACTCTTAATTTTTTAATAATTTATTTAATATTTTCTCTCTTATAATGATTAGTGACTAAACAAATAATATGTCTAAATTTTGAAATGTGACATTGTAAAAAAGCAGATTTATTTGTAAAATGTGACACTTAAAAAAACAAAGAGAGTATGATGTTTCATTGCAATAATTGCTATGCAAACCTAGAGTATGATTTTTTTTATGACAAATGGCTCGAAATAAAATTTAAGATGGTTGCATGTTGAGCTGGATTGTTTAGAAATGTGAGTCGGTAGTCCTATGTTAAAAGAAAACTAGTAACAAACTCGTGCGAAATATTATTTTTAATAGAAGATTAAAATAGAAAGAAAAAATATTTAGATCAATAATATATTTTTTCGTATATAAAAATTATTTAGATCAATAATAGATTTTTTCTCATATAGTACCATTTTTGAATTATAAATAATTGAGTCATAAATACCATTTTCTTAAATAAAAATAATTAGATCAATAATAGATTTTTCCTTGATATAAACATTATTTTTCTTTAAGTATCGTTTATAAAAATATGTGGATCAATAATAAATTTTCGTATATAAAAATATATAGATCAATAATCAATTATTTACCGTATACCATTTTTGAAAAAAAATATTTGAATCCTAAATACTGTTTTTAGTATATAAAAATATTTATACCAATAATATATGTTTACGGTCTATAAATATTATTTTTTTTTAGGTATCATTTACAAAAATATATTGATCAATAATAAATTATCTTATAAAAAGATATTTAGATTATTAATATATTTTTCCGTACATCGCTTTGAATAAAAATATTTGAATCATAAATACAATTTTGTATATAAAAATATTCGACCAATAATAGATTTTATCCCCACAAATATTATCTTTATTTGTTTATGTATCTTTTACAAAAATATATGGGTCAATAGTAAATTTTGATTTAAAAATATTGAGATCAATAATATATTTTTCTCAGATATCGTATTTGAATAAAAATATTTGAATCATAAATATTGTTATCGTATATAAAACTATTTAGATCAATAATAAATTTTCTCATATATAAATATTATTTTTCTCAATAGTAAATTTTCAGATATAAAAATATTTAGATTAATAATATATTTTTCTCAAATATCATTTTGAATAAAAATATTTAGATCATAAATACAATTTTGTATATAAAAATATTTACACCAATAATAAAAATTTATCCGTAAACAAATATTATTTTTTTATGTATCTTTTACAAAAATATTTTGATCAACAGTAAATTTTCTTATATAAAGATATTTAGATCAATAATACATTTTTTAAATGAAAAATATAATTGTTTCATAAGTATAATTTTTTTATATAAAATATTTAAACCAACAATAAATTTTATTTAGTACTGATAAATGCAGTTTACAATTTTGTTGTTAGCTGAGTCTCTCACTTGCTAACCATAGTTCTACTAAAAATACTTGTACATTACATAGAGTAATGATGGTTTAATATGAACGTGACAAAAATATCATCATAATTTGTGAACATGAGCAAGCAAAAACAAAACATACTCACTATATTTTTCGTATAAAAAAACATTTTAATTAATAATAAATTTTTTTCTTATTTGAAATTATTTTTGTTTGTTATTATTTATAAAATATTTGAATCAATAATAAATTTATTTTTATTTATGAGCATTATAATTGATTTATATTGTTAAATACAAATTAACCATAATTTATTTGTTTTTTCTAAAAATATATTTTTATTCGGTGTTTATAAAAATAAGTGATGTTATGATAAGTGATAGATTTGTGAAAACAAAAGTGATAAGTTGAAAAGTAATCATGTTTTGTTTGATTTGATTGCCATCTTACATCTAATGGTATGAAAAATAGACTTGTTTGTGGAAAAAGATAGTTTGGTTATAAAAAAAATGATTGAAACGAAAAGATTTTTGATGTTTGAAAACATAGTTTCTTGCAATTATAAAAAATTATGAGAAATAATAATAGTTTGAATAGATGGAGAGAAATCAAAGAAAGAAAAATTAAAATTGAAAAATAAAGTCAAAATTAAAAGGGAAAAAGTGTGCATGGAACAAAACATATTCCCTGATCAAACACATCGGTGGAGTCCACCAACTTAGAAGAAATATTTTTCAGACATAAAATACCCTTACATTAATGAGGTGGAGGACAAAGAAAAAAGGTTATTTTGGTATAGATTCTACGATGAAGTTATCATTATTATTTTTTTTGGGAAAGTACGTCATTAATTTGGGCAATCATAAATTAGTATTGATTTAAAAATTTTAATATTGACTTAATCAATGTCATGTAGGATTATATGGTGCATAATATTATTATTATTATTATTATTATTATTATTATTATTATTATTATTATGTATTTTTCATATATCGCAGATTAAAATCTTTAATTTTTATCTTATACTAGTACAAAAATAACAAAATTATAATTTAAATTTCACTACGAACACGATTTTATAATTAACTTTTAGAAAATCTCATAATCAAGTCGGGTTGAGTGTGTTTGTGTACGAGTTTATGCCACTTTTTTGTTTGATTTGTCAAATTCCCAGTTTGTTTTGCAACTTTGAACACATATTTGAAATTATGGTAAAATTTTGGTTCCAATGTTATATATTTTATAATTAATTGGTTGATTTGGTGATTTTTGAATTTTTAACTCATGAACTCACTAACACAAAAATAGTAAAATCATGATTCTTAACTATTTCAAGCAAATGAATACAACATTAGAAACGAAATTTCACCACAAATCCAATTCTATAATTAGTTTTTGGTAAAATCTCATAACCAAGTCAGATCAAGCGTGTATGTGTTCGAGTTTCACTCCACTTTTTTGCTTCGATTAGTCAAATTCATGGCTTGTTTTGCAATTTTGAATACATATTTGAAATCATGGTGAAATTCTGATTTCAACGGTATATAATTTCTGAATTAATTCGCTGATTAGGTGATTTATCAATTTTGCAAAGTCTAAGTCAATGTCAAATTATCATGAGTCTACCCTAGAATGTAACATGCATGTTTTTAAAGTCTAAGTCAATGTCAAATTATCATGAGTCTACCGTAGAATGTATGTTTGTGATTTTTCTTGATAGTTAAATATTTTTAATGATTAAATGAATTTAAAATCGTCGAATTTCAGGTTGGTATTGCGGGTATGAAACCGGATTGAAGTAATCTGACTAAAAATTGAAGATGAAAATTAAGAATTTTTTATTAAAAATAAAATAAAATAAATAAGCTCTGTTAGATTGATCCAAAGAATGAAAAATTATATAGCCTCGTGTAACACTGGATCTATTTCCAAATGACTTTTTCAAAGTCGTCACTTCTCCAACTTTACCATAGAAGCTCCCCCTACATTATTTTAAAATATTTTAAAATGTGAATGGAAACATTTTACAAGTGAGAAGATCACTATATCTATTGTAAGATTTTAGATGAATAAGTGATGTCTCTCTCACTTGTGTGTTACTATTTATTAGAGTTAAAGAATGTAGATAGAGAAAAAACTTTCTGTATTCTGCATAATATTTTATGCATGTTACCTTTGTTACGTTTGGCATCACATTTATATACAAGGCTAAACTTTGTTAGTTTATAGTTTGTGTAAGACACTGGTAATTAACCTTTACAACAAACTCTAAGCTTAACTAATATATGTAATTATATATTTGAAAACTATATATCTAACACCAGGGACGGTTACAGAGGAGTAAAGGGTATTTTATCAAATTATCCTCTTCTCTTTTTATCATGGTGAGGCCTAGCTACCCTTTAAAAATTTGGAAGTAATTTATTTTTAATGATCTATATCAAAGAAATTTTATTATATAAAATTAATTTTTAAAATTATATATAAATTTAAAATCTTGAGTTGATAGTCACTACAAAAGCAAAAGTTTGAATCTAAACTTGAAAATTCAGGTTTGAGTTTCTAATATGTCTGCTCTATTGAATTAGCAGTCAGTCGTTAAACTTGTTTGTTTGTGTTACCTTGATATGAATAACTTTAATAGTCATCAATCTAAGTTTTATCAGAGAACAAGTTCTATTTATAGTTATTAGTTGTGCAAAATAGATATGAAAAATGGAAACAAAAATGCATGTGATAGAGATTTGATCACGTCATACAGCTTACAAAGTACAACTTCTATTTTGAAGTTTAAAAACTACTGTTCATCTTATAACATTACCCCTGAATTGCACTGTACTTTGAGTTATTGTATTGGTGTATCAGATATTTTTCTTAGTTATGATATAAATTGTAACTTGTAATTGTGATTTGAATTGTAAAATTAATTGGATTATGATTGTAATTATAGAATGTTGTTTAAATATTTTACACTCGAATCGAAATTTTATAGCTAAAGAAGCTTACTCCTTCAAATGGGAAACACGAAGAAGCTTGCTCAAATGACGTACAACCAGAACCTCATTCTTCATATAAGGTTGTTTAAAATGGGGCTTATTTGGAAACAAATCCTAGAAAAAGAAGTCAAATTCTTGAGTATCATCAAGATTGATTGAAAAAGAGTTTACCTTGTGAATGGGCCATGTAAAATTAAATTAATTGAATATGAACCCACCGATATTGGGGGAAGGGATCGTTCTTTTCAATATAGTTGGCATGAAGAGAATGATTAGTTGGAATATAGTGTAGAAAAAGATGTTGTTTTTTGTTTGCCTTGTTATGTGTGCTACAAAGGTACTAGTATTTCGCATCACTGATGTTGCCAAATATCTTGTTAGAGGAGGATTGACATTTTAAGACACATAATGAGGGTCACAATTATAAGGGTCATTTTCTAGAATTTATAGAAGTCTTGGGGAGAAATAGTGAGAAAATAGTTGCAGAAATAACAGGTGGTAGGGGAAATGGTAAGCTGACTTCTTGTGTTATTCAAAAAGAACTTGCAAATGCACGTGCGGTTAAAACTTAAGAAGATAGTTAGAGAAATTGGAGATGGTTTCTTTTGTGTTCTTGTTGATGAATCTGGTGATTGCTCTAGTAAAGAACAAATGGTTGTTGTAGTGCGGTTTGTTGATGTTAGAAGATTTATTGTAGAAAGATTTATTGACATTGTTCATGTTGAGGATACAATTGCAATTAGAGATCAGTTAGACTAACACTATTAATCTTATATGAACGTTCCTCATAATAACACCAATATTGATATTAGAGATCAGTTCGATCATATTACATGATGATAATAGTGATGTAAATAATAATTCTAATTAATCCTAGCTGTAACTGAATTAGTCTTGGCTAAGTTCGGAGCTAAGTTAGGAGTTAGTTAATTCCCTAGTTTATTATATATACTTGTATATTGTAATTAGGGTAATACGAAATATATACTTTCTCTCCTTTGATATTCCAAAGGTAACATGGTATCAAAGCGAAACCTTTTTATCCTGCAATTCATCTTCTTTACGTTATTCAATTTCCTTTCTTGCTGAATCACCTCAACAATGGTGACTTCTTACTCTGATTTTGCTACCAATCCCTCCGATCCATATTATATGCATCCAAATGAGAATCCATCTCTTATTCTCGTTCAACTTTGCTTGACAACAAGAATTATCAAATGGTGTTGATCGATGAAGGTGGCTCTTATCTCCAAGAACAAGGTAAAATTTGTTGATGGCACTCTTTCTCCTCCTCATATCTCCGATCCTCTCTATGAACCCTGGCTTCGATGTAACAACCTTGTCCTCTCATGGCTTCAACGTTCCATCTCTGAAGATATTGCGAAATCTCTCCTCTGGTGTGATCGTGCTTCTCTTGTATGGAAAAGTTTAGAGAATCGGTTCTCGTGGTGATATTTTTCGCATCGTTGATATTCAAGAGGTAGCTCGTCTTCAACAAGGAACTCTTGATATCTCTTCGTATTTCACCAAATTGATGACGCTTTGGGAAGAAATCAAAAATTTTCGCCCAATTCGTGATTGTACTTGTGCTATACCGTGTTCTTGTGGTGCTGCTGTAGATCTACGCAAATTCAAGGAGCAAGATAAGGTAATCAAGTTCTTGAAAGGTCTTGGTGATCAATACTCTCACGTTCGTTCACAGATTATGTTGATGTCTCCACTTCCAACCCTAGACAATGCGTTCAATCTGATTCTTCAACAAGAACGCCTGTTCCATCTTCTTTCAACCACCGATTCTTCCATTGAGAATCAATCATCGCGAATTACTCCTCTCTCGCTTTTCACAACTCCGGTCGTGGTCGTGGCCGTGGATATTCCTCCGTGGTCGTGGCAACCGACTGCACTCACCGTGGTCGCACCAACCACACTATTGAAACTTGTTTCATCAAGCACGGGTATCCTCCTGGTTTTCAACATCGTAAACAACATTCCTCATCACCTATTGGGAATTGTGGTGAACTCGTTTAAGCCGCCGCTTTTCCTCATCATCATTTCCACATCAACAAATGGATCCGGTCTTTGTCCACGATTCAAGAGCAATATACTGATTTTAATCCAACTCGGTCACCTTCTTCGATTAATTCTCTTTTGCTACAAATTATGTCTCTCATACCTCTCTCTTCATCCGTAAGAATCTCTCCAAACCCCAATGCGATAATACTAGTCAATGGTGGATTATTGACATGGTGTCACCGATCACATCACTCATATCTTTGGATTTTTCCACATATCACATTGCACCCAAATCTATGACCATGCCTAATGGTGACAATACCACAATATCGGCGTTATATGACTTTGTTCTTCATAATGTTTACTATTTTCCTTCATTTTATGTCAACATTATCTCTGTTACTACTCTATTTGATTCCACCTTATATGATGTCAAACTCTTCCCTAATTGTTGTAAAATTGTGCAGCTACTCCATCCCAAGATGACTGGATTTACAGCTAGGAGGATTGGCAAATTGTATGTGCTTGACACTACCTCATCTCTGGATCTCTCTCCTACACCTGATTCTATCAACACCTCCATCTCTACTCATTCACATTCTTCCAAACCTGATCCTTCCACCATTTGGCATTTTAGATTAGGACATTTAAGTTCTCATATACACAAATGTATTTCATCTCACTTTCCTTTTGTCACTTTCAATGACAATCATAAACCTTGTCATACTTGTCATTTGGCTAAACAAAGAAATTTATCCTTTGCTCATAGTAATACTAAATCTGTTGCCATTTTTTATTTAATTCATGCTGATATATGGGGACCTCTTTCCACCCCTTCCATATGTGGTCATAAGTATTTTCTAACACTTGTAGACAATTACAACAGGTTTACTTGGACAATTTTCATGAAAAATAAAAGTGAAACCCAAACTCACTTAATTAATTTCATTTCCTTCATAGAAACTCAAGAAGAAACTCAAATGTATTTGTAGTGACAATGGGCCGAGTTTCTCATGACTAGTTTTACCTTTCTGCAGCTATCATCCATCATAGGTCATGTGTTGAAACACCTCAACAAAATGGCATTGTGGAAAGAAAGCATCAACACATTTTGAATGTTGCATGTGCTCTTTCTTTTCACTCTCACCTCCCTCATAACCTTTGGCACCTCTCCGTACAACAAGCTATTCACATTATCAACAGACTTCCCAACCCTCTTTTGAACAACCTCACCCCTTATCAAATGCTTCACTCTACTCCTCCCAGCCTTAATCATTTAAAAGTTTTTGGATGTCTTGCATACTCCTCAACCTTACACCATAATAGAACAAAATTTGCACCACGGGCAAGACAATCCATCTTTCTGGGATATAGGGAAGGCACCAAAGGCTACCTCCTTTATGATCCTCTCACCCATGAATTTTATGTTTCAAGGAATGTAATCTTCCATGAGACTATCTTTCCCTTTGCTTCACCTCCACCTGAAAATAATTCTGTCAGTATCAACCCTGACACAAATACCTTTGACACATTTGACATTCTCACAGATATTCCACAATCCTTAACTTCACCAAATGAACCTACATCTCCTCCACCTCTTCCTAATTTACCTCCTCCAACACATGACATCACCTCTTATCCCTCCCTTCACCTACCTCCTTCACCACATGACATAATCTCTCCTACTTCCCCTCCTGCACCAACCAGAAAATCTAATAGACCCACAAAACCACCAACTTATCTCTCTGAATATCACTGCAATTTGCTATCCTCAATGCTGCCAGCATCTAATCCAGGTAACTCTCCTTACCCTCTTTCTTCTGTACTGTCCTATGACAAATGTAGTCCTTGTCACAAACAATTTTGCGTATCCATTAGTTCCCTTACAAAACCCAAAACCTACAAACAAGCCTGTAAGTTTGACTGTTGGAATCTCGCTATGAAATCTGAGTTAAATGCTCTTGTATCCACAAACACTTGGTTTATTGTTGATTTGCCTGCAGGTAAGAAACCAATTGGTTGCAAATGGGTCTACAAGATCAAGCATCATGCTGATGGATCCATTGAATACAAGGCCCGTGGGCAAAGGGATACACTCAACTAGAGGTGTGGATTATTTTGATACCTTCTCACCGGTTGCTAAGCTCACAACAATTCGCACCTTCTATCTCGTGGTGCCATTAAGGTGGCATTTAGAACAACTTGATGTTAACAACGCATTTCTTCATGGTGATCTACATGAGGAAGTGTATATGGATCTGCCTCCTGGGTTCTTGCCCCCTAATTCTTCTTCTAATGCAGTCTGCAAATTACATAAATCCTTATATGGACTGAAACAGGCTAGTCGACAGTGGTTTTCCAAATTATCCACTGCTCTTATCTCCCTTGGATATTCACATTCATCTGCTGACCATTCTTTATTCACAAAACTACATAATTCTCATTTCACTGCTCTTCTCGTCTATGTTGACGATATTGTCTTGACAGGTGATGATTTACAGGTACATTCTGTCAAACGATTTCTTGATTTCACATTCAAAATCAAGGATCTTGGCAAGCTTAAATACTTCCTTGGAATGGAAGTTGAACGATCCACTCAAGGTATCTTTCTCAATCAAAGGAAGTATACATTGGAATTACTTGAGGACAGTGGTTTATTGGCTACAAAGCCTAGTCCAACTCCCTTTGATTACTCCTTGAAACTACATGACAGTGACTCACCCCCTTATGAAGATGAAACAGCCTATAGAAGACTTGTTGGCCAACTGTTATATTTGACTACAACCAGGTCTGATATTGCTTTCATTGTTCAGCAACTTAGTCAATTTATATCCAAGCCATTACAAGTGCATCACACTGCAACAATTAAAGTGCTCAAATACCTCAAAAGTGCTCCTGCTAAGGGATTGTTTTATTCTTCCTCCTCACTCAAAATTTACGGTTTTGCGATTCGGATTGGGCAACTTGCCTGCTACTCAGATCGTTGATTGGCTCGTGTCTTCCTTGGCACATCTTTGTTGTCTGAAATACAAAAAGTCCACGATCCGTGTCTAGTTGAGGAATATAGAGCTTTGGCTAGCTTAACTTGAACTACAATGGTTACGATTTGTTTAAGGATCTTCACATTTCTCTTGATCAACCTAGCTCAATCTACTGTGATAACAAGAGTGCAATCTATCTTGCTCACAACCCCATTTTTCATGAGAGGACAAAACATATTGAAATTGACTGTCATGTCATTCGTGAAAAAAATACAAAATGGCTTCATTCACCTCCGCCGTTCCTTCCACGCACAATTGCGGATGTACTTACCAAGCCCTTGCCGCTTCCTCCTTCAATTCATTGATTTCCAAGCTTGGTCTATTAGACATTCATAGTCCAGCTTGTGGGGGGCTATTACATGATGATAATAGTGATGTAAATAATAACTCTAATTAATCCTAGCTGTAACTAAATTAGTCTTGGCTAAGTTCGGAGTTAAGTTAGGAGCTAAGTTAGGAGTTAGTTAATTCCCTAGTTCATTATATATACTTGTATATTGTAATTAGGGTAATACGAAATATATACTTTCTCTCCTTTGATATTCCAAAGGTAACAGATCAAGAATCCTTTTATCGAAAATCTTTATCACAATAGTGTTAAGCGACGACAAAAGTGTTCAGACGGCATGTTCTGTTGAAATCATCCAACAATGGTGTAAGTAAACATAGATTAAAAAAAATCAATAAACTCATTTTGCTCCTCATGATGACCTAGGCAACATCTCAAAATAGGAAAATAACTCTCTGCATTCATATATCACAAAGTCACACGCACGCAAGTGTAATTTTAAGGTTATTTTAGTCATTGACTCATTTAATTATATTGTTTTTTGAATAATATTTTCTTATTCATACTAAATTGCACTAACTGGAGCCTGCAGTCACATATATGACTGCAGTGAATCCAAGTCCCTCAAAATAGGCCTATCTATCTAGTTCACGATAAATTAATACTTCAAAATCGTTAAAAGAATTAATAAAACTTCATGATAGTTGTTGTTGGTTTGACTTTTTTGGAAATTTTCATGTACCTGTAAAATATGATAATTAAAGTAGTTCTAAAATACAGAGAACATAAGGGTATGTCGTAATTTAAAGTGTAAGGGGCCATTGTCAAGTAACGTGAATGTCAGTCTCTTATGCATGTGGACAAATTTATATAACTTTCTTTCATTTCCAGTCACCCATAGTGAAATCTACGGCTTTATGCTTATCAATATTGTCATCATTATTTTCTTTCACTAGTGTGACTTTGTTCTTAAAACAAAATCTTGAGTCGCACCGTTTCGTGTATCATATGATCAATCATAAGAAAATAATATAAAAGCATGTTTGTTTGTTTTTGGTAACATTAACACAAGTTAAGTGACCCATATGGTTGTTGCTAGTCAGTTAGGAATGTGTTCAATGTTTTTAGAAAAAAGTATTTACGGTAGGGACAAGTGTTTTGCATAATTTTAGGAGGTCGGTCATGGGTGAGAGTGAGGGAAGCCAATACTATATTTTTCACCAGTGTAGCACGTTTTGTAATTAATATTTATGATTAACTTTTGTCATTGAGCGAATTCATCTGATTTTCATCTATGTAATATGTTTTCCAATGCCACCACAAGATATATATATATATATATATATATATATATATATATATATATATATATATATATATATATATATATATATATATATATATATATATATATATATATATATATATATATATATATATATATATATATATATATATATATATATATATATATATATATATATATATATATATATATATATATATATAAACTAATGGTAAATTTTAAGTTTTGTCATTTTTGTTGGGTACCCATACTCAAAAGACTTGGACCTATACAATACCTACAATTGATTTAGATTAATCCAAAAACTAAATACATGAGGAATTATACTTTGTCAAAAAGAAAAGATAACAGTATCAAAATTTAATAGAATCTTGATAATTCAATGTTATTTTAAGTATTATTTAATTAAATTAGTTCACCAGTTATTAAAAATGTTTTATTTGAGCAACATGTGATTTTTAAGAAAATAATTAGATGTATTAATTTCGACGATAAAATATAATTTGTTTTAGAACGCCTCTATTATTTATAATGGATAAAATAGTTGAATAAACTGAAAATTAATAAATAGGAATATAGTAGTAGAAAATAATAATAAATGTTGCATTGATATGGTAAAAGGACAATTATTTTGAGTTAAAGAAAAAACGCAAATGATACACTTTTATGAGACGAAGGAAGTGATATACTAGTCTCATTTGAGTGACTCATTTGATAGTTGTGTATTTACATGAAGTGCATGAGTACAAATTTGAACACGACTATTATGGCAATTTTAGGGGTTCAACACCAGGGAGCATCTTTCAACTTTGAGATTTCATTTTTTTTAGCAACATACATTTTTGTGAGAAACATACCACATACTCATCAAAAACTTTAATAAAATACATTTATGAGTTCTCTCACTTGCAAATGCTCAAACCTTCATATTTTTAACCAATGTGAGATTTCCCAACACTACTCACACTTATAATTCTCAATAACGACATTTCACTTGTCCATCTTTAACAAGATTAGAGCCACCAAAATGGACTAGCTCATATAGGTCGGCCCGCCAAACCAAACAATTATAGATTTTGAGTCTTAAAATTGAAGCTCATGTTTTTCAAAGCTTTCTTAATCCAACCTTAAAAAGGCCACAACCCATAAGATCTAGCATGTATGGATCACATGTAGTCCGTTAGGCCCACTTAATTATACATTCAACAAAAAAGTAATACTTACATTGTCTCACTTTAAAATAACACAATAATTTCCACCTATATTTTATCTCTATTCTATTCAATCTTTTTTTATATAATAAATACCATAAATTAATATATTCAACCTAATATTTAATTATTGTGCTTTACTTCACAATTTCCTTCTATTCTATTAGTTTCTCTTATATTAATATTAATATTATACAATTTAGATAATTATTAACATATTATAATTTAGATTAAATATGTTAGTGGTTCCTATAAATATGTGACCCTGCATTTTAGTCTCTTTAAAATTTTCTTTTAATAAATGGTCCTCACAAACTTTTTAGTCCCCAACATTGGTCTCTCCCGTTATTTTCCACTAACGGAGCCCGACGTAGCTTGCCAACTGTTTTTGTTTCATTGACACGTAGGATAACGTCTAGAATAATGTTTTTTGTTTTATATTTAAGTGAAAAATCCAGAACCCTAAAACCATTTTCTAATTTCTTATTTGCGGCAAAACCGCTCTCTATTAAACTCTTCATCATTTTTCATCAGTTCGTCGTTCTTCTTCTTCATCATTCTTCATCGTGCTCAACAATAACACAAGGTATGACATATTCTTCAATTAGAAGAAAATCAATATCATTTCAGTCAACAAGTGTGAGAAACCGTCCATGGAGAATGTGTGTTTGCAATGTTCGTATGATTTTGTATCGCTGCAAGAATAGATGTAATCGATGAAGAATGTAACAACCCAATTCTACCCCAAGTATTTATTCAAGAAATCAGAGTATAAAATTTTTCAACATATCAGGATGTCACAATTTCAACGTAAACACATAAACATGTCATCTTTATCACACAAATACATAACACTTTAAAGAGGATAAACCTTCAAACGGAAACAACTTCGTTAATTATGCAGCGGAATCAAAATAGTTGTACATATGAGACATAGCATTTTTGAGTCTTAAGACAGAATCAACGTAATACAATCTTCAATTTAACAGTGCAAACTTCAACATTGAAAACAACAAAATAAAACAAATGCGCATTTCCCCCGAGTGCTACGTATCAGAGCAAATGACACTGAACTTTGACTAAGACGGTAACGACTACTCCTCCTGGTTACTTGCACGTTACCAATATAGAGGCAACGACTAAAATTAAAGTGCATAAAACTAAAGAGCATAAAAATAAAAGCGGAAAGTAAAGAGCATAAAATTAAAGGCAATTAATAAAGGTTAGCAAGATGACCATCTTAAAACTTGTCAAGTATATCATATAATTGTTAGTAATTAGTCGTCAGCAAGGTGACCATCTTGAAACTTGCGCATGAAGACTTGCCAGAAGCTTGATAGAATCAACGAAACCACACGACAAGTTTCAATTGTTTTTTGTCAAGTATGTCACCAGTTTTAGAATTATCACATCACTTGATCAGAGATGATTGAGAATTTCAAATGGACAAGGTTAGTTGAAACTTGTCAGAAGCTTGATTAAAAAATCAACGCGACCACACAACAAGCACCACAGGTGTTGAACCAAAATCAAAGCTCAAGTCATCTTTTGGGGCTTATGTCTGAACATTAAAGTTCATGCCACCAATTGATCACTTCTCCGAATCGGGACAAAAGAAAAATAAGATGGAGAAGAAGAAACAATTTACAAAATTTTACAATGCATCAGATGAATTTATCTGGTCTCACGTCGTCAAAATCAACCAACTTTCTTAATGGATTTGATCAAGAGACCTATCAAAACCCAAATTCCATTGATATTGAAGAAGTTTATGACTCTAAATAAATTCAAAAATCAGCAAAGTAAAAAAATGAATTAAAGCAATTAAAATAATGAATAAAAATACAATTTAAAATTAGGTTATTTAATTGAATTTTATTGACGAAACACATAAATAGTGTTCATACATCAAAATAAATTTCCAAGAAAATTACCTAAAGTTAAATAGAGGTCAACAAGTGTTGACAAAAAATTTTTAGAATTTTTTAAAATAAAGGAAAAATGGTGAAATAAACCAAAAATAACAAAATAATAGCAAAAACAGAAATAAAAATAAAATGAGGTCACCAATATTTGTCAAATGACCATTGGATCCTTCCAGAATTTTTCCAGAATTTTTAAATGTCAAAAAGTATTTTAAAACATTAAAAAACATCAAATAAAAGAGAAAAATCATAAAAATACCAAATCTGAAAATAAAATTATGAAAAAATAGAAATCAGAAAGATAGTATTTAAAAATATTTTTGTGAATTTTTTCATAATTATTTAGTCAAAAATAAATTTTCTATTATTTTCTGAAGTTTAAAGCATTTAAAATATAAAATCAGAAAATAAAATAAAAGCCAAAAAAAATAGGACCATCGGATCACAGTCAAAATGCGTTAGTAAGCTAGTCCAATGGATCAGACGTGTTGTGCTTGATATGGACCTCATTGGGTTTCACACCGGATTACAAATTAAAATTAAATTAAGAAAATAAAACGAGGAAAGATATCACCCGTTGGGTCAAGTCTGCTCACAAAAGTAATCAGATCCAAGGACTCCTATCACGCGTGCACGGTAAAGTAACATCACCGGATTCAATTCAAAAAAATTATGTGGCACACTCTCATTGGTTGAAGACAGACACGTAGGTCGTCTTCAACCTCCAGCCATCCTCAATTTGTGATTCTCAAACTATGAAATAAATTCTTCAGATCGGTACCATTAACTTCGTCTCTTCAAGACGATTCTAATGGTACCCTCGTGAAAAATTTATTTCACTTGTGCCATGAACAATTTGGAAAAAAACAGGAAAATAACGAGCACTTGTTCTTAGAAATTCTCAGTCAATTCTCACTAAAAATGCAAACGGTGAAGATCACAATGATCAGGAAGATGAGGAGAATGCAATAGAACTTGATATGAAATGATTTGGTCACAAATCTTACGAACAAGTTCACTTTCGAGCTTTGAAATTTGACTTGGATAGCACGATTCTGGAGATTCAAGGCATGATTCTTGTTCGTTAGCTTGATGAGGTTCAAGGAAGATGAATGAGTGGTTAATTTTAAATTGAAGTGGTCTAACTACAATTCAAGTTGCGAAAATCTAGTTGTGGAGGAAGTTTGGCGAGGTTTTTGGCTATCAAAGCTTTTGGAAATGAGTGAGGAATGATATTCTATTTATAGGAGAATGAATGGTGACAAAAATGAGAAGAAATTATGGTGAATTCGTGCAAACCAAGTCAGTTGGAATCATGCCAAACATGTGACTCAAAAGGCATCAAAACGACCTCATTTCAAGTACAATTTGCATCAAAATGCATATGAGAAATTAGTTAAACATGTTTAGCATCTAAACTTTGAGTAATTTTCCTTGTAATTCAAGTTTACATGTTGTAAAATTTCTGATTTGAAGCGAAAATTGGATGTCATGGAGCTTCCTTCAAACATGTATAACTCATTGCCCAGGGACCTTTATGACACAACCTTGGACTCTTTGAAAGCGATATTACATACTTTTCAATGCACTTGTAAAGGTAGCATTTGGCATTTTGATCAAAAGTTATGATCATTTGAAATAACCAAAACAAATCGACTTTTTCACACTTAGAAAATTTTCTAAGTTTGGCAAAAAATGACTTAAAATGTTTTCAATCCAAACGTGGTCTTCCATTCAAAATTTGCTTTTGATTTTCAAATATGATATGAAGTAGATCTCTCAAAGATAATTTTGCAAAAATAACCAACCAAAAACCCCAAAAATAGAGAAAGTTATGGCCTTGTGAAGTTGCGAAAAATTTGTAAAATGACCTATAATCCATTGACTTCTTCAAGCTACTACCAAACACTTTCAATGTTTGAAACTTAAATGGAGATAAAGTTCATATATTCAATATTGTTGTGCAAAAGTAATGACCTCAAGATGATAAATGATGATTAAGATATGATCTCTTGAAGATGATTGATCAAAATTGAGAAATTCATCAAGGATTTGTAATCTTTTGACCTCTTAGGAAAATTTCCAAGCATTTTGTGGATGAAACAGGATCAATACAAAGTGTGTTTTAGTTAGAATTAGATGATTGTTCATTTGGAAAAGTAGGATGGTCATCAGAATGACTAACACGAGATGAAGGCGTTTGAAATTCAGTCGATGTCACAATGGAGAGATTGAAGGTGATAATGGGTGTTAATGAGATGGGAGTCGTGATATATTGAGTCATTGAGAATGAAGAAACTATATTAGAGGGGGCTAAGTTTTTGGCAGAGGTGGGAGTTAAGATGGAGGCTACAATATCATAAAAGGATATTAATGAAGTTGGTTTTGCAATAGTGGTGGTAGAAGGATACGATGGTGGTAATGAAGATGATTTAGAAGGGACAAATTTTGAGACAGAGTTTACAGAATATGACTTACTTGGGCGTTTCTCAGCTAGAATAACATCATTTAGAAGCTTTGACTTATTCTTCTTCATTTTCTTCTCAGAATCAGGATCATCTGCCCCTTGCTTCCTTTTACCTTTAGGGAAATAATTTTCTTCTTCATCAGATGTAATAGTCACATCATGCTCAACCTTAGTCATTGACTCAACATATTTAACCACTTCTGTCAAATCTCTTGAGAGGGTAAACAAAGGAAAATTCTCAACCGGAACTCTATTGAGAATTTTAGTCAAGTTAAACTGATATTTCTCTTTGATCTCACAAATAATCTTCATATTTTTTAGAGTTTGAGTCGTGAATGGTTCATCAGTGCTAGTCACCAGATCATTGGTACACTTTGCCTCTTTTATAAAAAATGTTACTATACCACTTTCAACCAGAATATCTGTAATCAAACGCCCACACGGAATGTAGTTGGGAACCTTTTTCGTTGGATCTGTTGTGGTTCTTGATTTTCTAATGGCTTCTTTCAGATGATTAAGGAGATAAAACTGAAGGTTTACTATCTTATTGGTCATTAGATAGAACAACATGAATTGTTGACCAATATTGAAGTAATCTACAGAGCTGGTAGGGGGTCTAGGGTTTATGCAGCCTAGAATGAGTTTGTGCCAAATTCTGAGATTATCATGGAGATCCTTGCTCTTGTACTCTTTCTTATCTCTGGATTAGTTTTTAAACAGTAGAGATTGAAGACGTTCATTATGCTCATCAGACTTAAAGTTCATGAAAAAGGTGCACGTCCATTCCAAGAACTTTAATCCTAGTAAATTGGCAATAGATTGTTTTGTAATGATGATTATTTGCCCTAGTACATCGGAGACAATGTGTAGATCATCAAAGTCTTTATTTTTCCAGAATTCCTTCACTAAATATTCATGGGTAGGACCATGAAGCCTTTTGAAGAGAGTTTTCCAACCTTGAGCCTTCAGTTCTTCGTCTAAACTATGACCATTATTGGCAAAATTTTCAAAATCAACCATCAATTCCTTAAGAACTATAAGGTTCTTTGGATCGAGGTTGCAGGGAACTTGAAGATCTTTATGTGTGATATGATTTTCCTTAACCCTTTTTCTAGATGACGAACCATCCTTGGCGGAAGTAGATGGAGGAACAACTACTGATGATGGAGAGGATGATGTGATTGTTGTTGACGATTAAGCCCTTGTAGATACGTTGGGGTTTAATGTTTGTACCATTTCTTCTACAAATTTGAAAGCTTCTTGTTGTTTGATATTTATCACGATGATTTGAGAGGGAGATGAGAAGATGAACGAATGAAGATTTTAGAGAAAGAGAGAGAAATTTCTTGATAGTTGACAAAAATGATTTTAGGGTTAAGGGTATTAGAAAACGAGAGAAGGTGAAAAGGTAAAATAAAATAAGCTATATATATATATATATATATATATATATATATATATATATAGAAAATATTTGAACACGCAATATTTAAAGAATACCTTAAGACTTAAAAAAAATAATTACATTTCGATAAAATGACTTTAAAATAATTTTAAAATAGTGTAATCATGAGGAGTAATTAATGAAGATAATCATGAAGGATCGGTTCAAGAATCAACATCTTTTCATTATCTAGCTTAGATAACGTGTGATGATTAAGGATAACTAAAGGTTACACGCGTTAATCACTGCACTTACTAAGAGATACGCTTGATATTCTCAAAAATTGGAAAACCAAAAGGTTTCCATCTGACCAGAGACACTTCTGACCAGAGCATCCTCTGATGATTAAGATTTAGAACAAATAAAAACAAAGCAGAAAATAGAGAAGTTACGCTGTTAAATATGATGAGTTTTGCTTCTGGCTTTTCATAGCTTCTTTCAGAACCAAGTTGTTTTGACAATTAAAATTGTCTTCTGGATTTAAGTTCCAAATATTGGAACATATATTTTCTTCCCAACAAGTGTGGTAAGCATCCATTCTCCAGGTGCAATCACTAGTGTCTTAGAAGCACTGTCTAGAACATCTGCAACATAGACAATCTGGTCTTTTGGTACCCATACTTTGGGTCCTTTCTTGTTTGTCTTTCCATAGGTCTTTACACCTTTGGATTTTTGTGCAACAACATAATTGCATGAAATACATGCATTATATTTTGGTTTAGAATTTTCCTTTTGTGTCATGATTGTGATGCATCGAATCGATTCTTTTGAACATTCTACTTTAGTGTCAACAAGCACGAATTGTTCAAATAAAGGTATTAGTTTTATACTCTCAATCTCATCCATTGGTTTGGGTGGTCTATAGTATATTAAACCTCTACTTCCATTTTAACTCATCATTGAAGCCATTTTGCTTTTATCTATGCTTTTAGCAACGGTGTTGAAAAGCTCTATCATATCTAACAATTTTATTAGAGGCATATATGCTAGATGTAATCTCTTCTTATAATTTAGAGACTTTACTTTTAAGATAAGCAATTGTTCTTTCTAAAGAAAATAATTTTTCATTTAAAGCTAAAATGTTTGGCTCACTCTTAGTAGACGTTTTAGAGGCAGTCACAACAGTCTTTTTCAGATCTTTGTGCTTGCTTAGAAGAAGCTGATAAGTTTTCATGAGTTTAGTTAATCTTGATTCTAATTCAGAAAAGAAAAAGTACCTCATCTTCGTCATCAAAATCTGGCTCTTCTTCAAGAAAAAATTCATCTTTTGATACTTATCCACTAGTGCTGGTCTCCATCACAAGAGCCACGTTGGCATGTTCTTTATCAGAATCTTCTACTTCTAAATCCGAATCATCCCACATTGCCATGATACCTTTATTGGATTTGAAAACCTTCTTTGGTTTTATTTCTCTTGTGATCTTAGGAAAGTCATTTTTGTAATGCCCAGGTTCATTTCTTTCATAGCATATTACTTCCTTTTTGAATCTCTTCTTTGGTCGGAGACTGAATCTCTAAATTTCCTTGGAACTTACTTGTTCCCAAAGTTTGTTTATCTTCAAGAGATTAGAGATAGCTCATCTTCATCAGAGTCTTCTTTAGACTCTTATGATTCCTCTATTACTTGATAAGCCTTTGCCTTCTTAGACTTCGACTTGAGAGCGATAGATTTACCTCCCTTCTGAGGCTCATCTTGTTGAAGCTCAATCTCATGACTTCTTAATGAACTAATGAGTTCTTCAAGACTAGTGTTATTTAGATCCTTTGCCAGTTTCAATGCATTTACAATGGATCTCCATTTGACATGCAAACTTCTAATAATCTTTTTTACGTGATCTGCAGTAGTATATCCTTTGTCCAGAACTTTGAGTCCTGCAACAAGCATCTGAAATCTTGAAAATATATTTTCCACATAATCATCTTCCTCCATTCTGAAGGCTTCGTACTTCTGGATTAAGGTCAACGCCTTAGTTTCCTTGAATTGATAATTTCCTTCTTGAGTCATCTGAAGAGAATCAAAGATAGACTTAGCAGTCTCTTTATTTGTGATATTTTAGTACTCTATATAAGATATTGAAATGAGAAGGATTGTTCTTGATTTATGGTGGTTCTTGTACATCTTCTTCGAGCGTTTGTCAAGGCGCTTTCTTTTCTTCTTCATTCATCGGGTAAGTATATCCATCAACTATAATATCCCATAGGTCTGGATCAAATCCAGAAGATGACTTCTTATCCTGTCTTTCCAATAGTCAAATATTTCTCCATCAAAGATCACATGTTTTGAAATATAAAAATCTCTTTCTTGATCAGAAGCAATAACAACTACATTGTTGCGAGCAACCATTTTTGTTTTTCACACACTAGATCGGTACTGAACATTGTCAAGTGCTTGATAAAAATCCAATCTTTTTATCACCTCAGAACCGGAGCTCTTATGCCAATTGAAGGTGTGAAAAACACAAGAAAGGGGGTTTGAATTGGGGTTTGTACTTGAAAACTTTTTCTTAAAAACAATCCCCTTTTAAAATGCTTTGCTTTTGACGAAGATTCAAAGATAAAAAAAAATGCAATAAATAACACAATATTTTTATACTAGTTCACTTGAAACATCAAGCTACTATAGTCCGGCCTTCCGAGGTGATTTGTCTCTCTTCAACGAGGACTTAATCCAATAATCCAACTGATTATTACACTTGCACAACCCAACTAGAAGTGACTAACAACCTCTAAGACTAATTGTCCTAGACTTCTTAAGAAGCTGACCCAACTGGTCTCTCAAGGAACAATCAAACAACATTTTGATAACAAGTTTGTTTACAAGTAAATATGCTTCTACACAAGCTAATATGTAAACAATTTTTTAGTACAAATGACTTGAAAGAATATACAGCTTTTTACAAAGAAATAATATTGTTTGAGCGCAGTGAGTTTCCTTGTGAATTAGCAGTTGTTTCTTTAAGTCTTCAAGCCCTTATATAGTGCCATGCACGTGATGTAACTGTTGGAGGGTACATATGAAAATATGAAATTTGTGGCGGCTTAAAAGAACGTGGGGACAAGATCGTACACAGCGTGCGTCCTTCATGGTAGTGGAATGAAAAGTTTGTTTGTACCATGTACTATTATACCACGTTAACGTTATCTTCTAACATTCTGTACTTTAGGGCTTCTGCGAGCATGAGTAAGAGGAGAGAATTTAACATCTTGGTTGATCAAAACTTCAAGTCTTCAGATCTTCCTCTTCAGAGTCTTTAGCACTTGGTTTTGAAGAACCTTGTATTATAACATAAGGTTGAAAGAACTTCAAGTCTTCAGAGTCTTCAAAACCACATCTTCAAAGTCTTCAACACTTGGTCTTGTAACCTTGTATCATAACATAAGTTCAGAAGAACTTCAAGCCTTTAGAATCTCTAGAGCCACGTCTTCAGAATCTTCAAGCACTTGGTCTTCAGAATCCTTTGTCTTCTGAAACTTGAGTCTTCAACATCTTGACATTAGTAACACTTCTGTCTTTAGATCTTCAGAATGGTTTCTTCAGACTGTCGTACCAGAGTAACTTAGCTTCAGAGCCTTTTGAAACTTTCCTCGCTACTTGTTCATCAGAACCTCGTAGCTTAGAAACAGCATTTTCTTTTCTAATGTCTTGGCCACGCCATTCATCCGAAGCATAACCTTTTGTTTATTCTTAAAATACAACAAACATTAGAGTAATAAAATTGTTCACTCAAACATACTCTTAGTTATCATCAAAACTCATAGACATAATTGTAGAACTAAATCTTGCTCACAACAACAACTAACAGAGACAATCATAGTGGTGATCATAATTAGTGGTGATTGAAGTGGTTTGAGTGGTAGTCAATAGTGGTTGGTCAAAGTATAAAAATTCAACCAAGTTTCACATTAGGTAGTGGGATGGAAAAAGAATTTAAATATTAATATAAATAGAAAAAGTTAGTTTGAGTTTACGTCCAAAATTATAGTTGAATGAATGTGTTTTTTTTTTTTAAAATTTTATAATTGAAAAACTTTACAATTTTTCTATTCAAAAGTTATAGATAGTTGAACGAATTTGTAATTTTTTGTTTGAAAATAGTAATTGAGAGAGAAGTTGAATTTTTTTGTTTAAAAATTATAATTTAGAGGGTTTACATTCTTTGAATTTGTAATTTTTTGTTTGAAAATAGTAATTGAGAGAGAAGTTGAATTTTTTTGTTTAAAAATTATAATTTAGAGGGTTTACATTCTTTGAAAATTTACAGTTGTATAAGAGGGTCTATAATTTTATACTTAAAAACATAAAAAATTAATTAATTAATTTTTAAATTTTAATTTTAATTTTAATTTTTTAGGCGGATTTTCAGAGATTTTGTTTTTTTCTCCTTTCCAAATAAACAATAATTTAAATAATGATTAATAAATATTGACAATGTAAAAAAGACAATCACATATGAAAACATATTAGCGTTAAAACAGAAATTTAAATAAATATATTTTTGTGGTTTTATAATTTTATTTAAAATTGTTACAAAATATTCATTAAAAATTGATTCAATTTCATTATTTATCCAAATTTATTTATTTTAAAATTCAACTTTTAAATTTAAAAAAGAGAATTAAAAAACATAGAATACTCTTGAAAAATATAAAGAACTGATCATTGTACAAAATTATATTGAGTATTTAATATTGTTGTTCAAAAAATATATTTTGAATATTTAAGATTCTTAACAAAAAGAAGAAGAAAACAAAATGAGGATATTTGAGGTTGCTAAGTTGGAGAGCTGTCTTTTTAAGCCGAACGAAGAACATATAGGAAATAAAGGTGAATGTATGTATTTATGTCTTCTTTGACTACAGAGGAATGCAATAAAGACGAAAGAGACTTTTCTAGTTGTCACGACAAAAACGCGTTTTTTGTAACTATGCTCTAACGTGCCAGTCGTTTTAAGTCAACAGTATTTATTTTCTTCAAAAATGTTTATTTAAATATTTTCGAGAAATACCAATACCACCGTATATTAGGGATGTTCAAAATAGAATGTGTCCAATATAAAATTGTAAAATCAAATTAAATCGAAATCGTAAAAATTTTATCCGAAATCGTAAAAAACTATGTTTAGTTCAGATGTTGAGTTATTTTTAACAAAATTGTACGGTTCGGTTCGATTTGCAGTTTGTATTTTACAAATCGAACAAAATCGTACTATGTTACAACTCAAACTTCACTTATCTCACATTCAACTCATACTCAAGCCTTTTATATTTTAGTTTTACGATTACAAATTATTTTCTTTTCTTAACATTTAAGTTTCGGTTTAAATCTTTTCAAATCTCTCATGACGGTTTGATGTATTTTTCTAATCTTCGTTTTCAAATATATCTCGTCTCTTCTTCTCTAGTCTTTAATCTTTTATGTTCTTTGTTTTCATCTTATTATTTTTATTCTAGTGTTCTCTCTTATATTTACGGTTTAAATATATATTTACTTCTCTAATTTCTCATCTCTTTTGTTCTTTGTTTTTCGTCGTCTCCGCTCTTTGATCTCCTATTTTTTTATTTTTTTTTATTATAATATTTTTTATATTATTTTATGCTACTATTTTATGATTTTTGTTCCACTTTTTTCTAATCTTATTTTTGTATATTAAATAAAAAGTAGTTATTAAATATGATAAATTTTATTGTCATATCTAATAGTGTATAAATTACTATTTACCCCTATATGACTTTTGGTTTTGCCTAATTTTATTAATTATTAATTATTATTATTAAAATTCAGAATAATTGGTCTCAGTGCCCTTACCACTAGGCTAAGACCATTTACTTGCTATTTTCTTGCATAGTTTCTATATATTATATAATCATTTAAATAATTTCTTGCATAGTTTTTTATATAGTTTCTTGCTATTATTATTTATTTATTTATAACTTATTTTAATATTATTTAAATATAAGAAAAATAAATTTTCATTTTTTTAAAAAAATTACAAAAAAATCTCTTTACACTAATTTTCTTAACTTTTATTTATAAATTTTTTATATATGATTTAAAATACTTAACTTTTATTTATAATTTTTCTTTTATATATGATTTAAAATATTCAACTTTTATTTATAATTTTTTATTTTTATATGATTTAAAATACTAAAATTTTAAAAATATTAATTTAATATGAACTATTTTAGAGACTTTTGTTTGAATACTTATCTGACATATTAGCTAATAAAATAATTATAAACTATAAAATGTACTAAAATATAGTAATTTATCATATCACTTTATGCTAAAATGTACTAAAATAAAGTAAGAGTAAAATATAAAAGGTATAAAATGTCTAATTATATTGATTTATTATTATTAACTTATTAACTTATCATTTGAAATGTTTTGTAGAGATTTTTATTTTAATATTTATTTATTATTAATATATCAACAATAAAATAATTGGTTAGTTAGTATAATGCATTAAAAAAATTTTAACATATAACATACTGATAAAAATTATATATTAAAAACAATATATTAAAAATAAAATAAAAATAAAAAATTTAATATGTGATTTGGTTTTAATATACCAAACAATTTTAGTAAATTTAATATATCAATCAGTTTTAATAACTATTTTAGTATTAATTTGGTTTTAATATACCAAACAGTTTTATAACTATTTTAGTATTAATTTGGTTTTATTGTTAATACATAAGATTAAAATAAATGATAAATAAAAATAAAAGTACATCTGGTAATAAAATTAATTCAAAATAGAAATAGGAAAATACATGTTATATTGTTAATACATAAGATTAAAATAAATGATAAATAAAAATAAAAGTACATCTGGTAATAAAATTAATTCAAAATAGAAATAGGAAAATACATGTTTGCTGGATTAAAATAAATGATAAATAAAAATAAAAGTACATCTGATAGTAAAATTATTTCAAAATAGAAATAGCAAAATACATGTCAGTTTTGCTGGATTAAAATAAATGATAAATAAAAATAAAAGTACAGCTGGTAATAAAATTAATTCAAAATAGAAATAGGAAATACATGTAGAATTAAAAAAAAAAATACCCAGTAAACATGCCACATAAGTAATTCTACCAAGTCAGATTCTATAAGGTCTAAATTGATATAATCTTGAAATGATTTATCTATAAGATTTAAATTGATGAAATCTTAAAATGGAAATGGTACTTTTACATTAAAAAAATTTACATGGGACAAAATCAAAAATCGTCTGTATGACAAAGATCAAGAATGCTCATTAAAGTATTTAACTCTTTCACTCAATCAATGTATTGAATAATGAAAGAAAAACTAATCGTAGAAGAGATGATGCATGAGGTGTTGAATGTTGAATCGAAGAGATGACAATGTCATCGTATTTATTTAACAATTAAAAATACTAGGATAATTATAAGGCCAAAGTTAATACTACATACACTATTAAATATGAAAATGTAATGCATGGTTTTTTTTTTTTTGATTAAATTATAGGATCAATGTTAATACATCTCAATTAAGGGAATCAAAAAAGTTAAAAAAAAGTTATGTTACCTTGCATGATAAAGAAAGAACAAGAATTTGTTATGTTATATGATATCACTACTACAAAACGCGGAAAGAACAACGTTATGGTCACGACGGTTCTTCCCTACACCGTAGTGACATCTCTAACATAAGGTGATATCATATTTACTTTGTTTTTTGATTAAAAATTATTTATATATAACAACGGTTGAAGAATCAACCGTGGTGATACAATCAAACTTTTATGGGTTCAAACCTCAGGGTCATAAAATATTTTATTCCTTCTCTAGATTATGTGAATAATTTCATTTACTAATCCTATAAACAAAATTCAAAAAGCAATGTTAAACTGCAAATTTATATCTTAACAAACTCTTGAATAAAATACCTGGAGCTCCATCGCTGTCTTCAATCTTCACTCTGCTTTGCTGCTTCTCTCAGTGCTTCCATATATTGCTTCTCAAAACTGCTTGTAAAGTCATAATTATTAAACGAGCTACCTTAAAATGATACAACACTGCCCTCATAGTATATAGATAGTTCAAATTATTTACATCACAAACACATTATTAAGTCTTAAGAGGCCCATGGTTAACTTGGCTGCCTCACGTTCTTTTACATATTTAGTTATTTGTATTGTTCATTTAAAAATTAGAAACCCGTGATTAAAAAAGAAGCAGCCCATTTGGAGAGATAACAGTAAAATTGTTATGTAACAGCGGCAACTAAGGCAACACCAGCGCCATGCCACCTCTTGCTTCTTCCTTTACTACTCTAGTTCTTCACTCCTAAAACAGTGAGAAGGTCTGAATTTCACTTCTTCCTCTTCTGTTCACATGCATCTTTTCGTCCTCACCTTCTGTTTTTATGGTGCTTCTATTTTATTTATTCTTGGCACATGTCGTTTTCTTCTTCACAAACCCTCGCATTGGGATGCGACATCTGTCCGCAAACCAGCTCTGATGGCCTCTACTCTGTCTCCAGTCCATTCTGAGATGCGACACAGCATGTGAGGGCGGCCACCAACTACTACAAGCCTCTATTGACAATAGAGTCTTTGCATAATAATTTATTCCATAAAAGATAAAGAAACCAGCATAATGGAGTTTAAGCAAAAAATAGTTTCATAAAGTAGAAATCTTAACCAACATTAAAAAATCCTACATATCATATTGACCTGTTAAAAAGTAATGCTACTTACGGAGCCACATGAGTGTTGACAAGTGTGAAATATATCCTCCAAAAGTTTCTTTCCTTCATAGCACGTGGGCATAGTTCATATCTCAACCTTGAAATTTCCTGTAAAGGAATAAAAAAAGAAATAGGTAAACAGTGTTACATATACATCTTGAATTTTCAAATGCATGCATGTCTTTATTATATTTCAATCGACACATTAATATAACTACCAACATCATCACCAACCAATAAATTAAAGAATGAAAAAGGACATGGAAGTATGAACACAAAATACCAGGCAGTATTATATGTGAAGTGGAATGCATCATAACGCAAAATATGTAAGGAAGAACCAGCATGTGGTCCACCATAGACCAGGGCTCTCCTATTTTCCTTTTTTTTTTTTTTTTTTTGAAGTTTTAAAATACATATATTATTTTCTCACCCTGAGACACCACCGGACTCTCATCTAATCCTTGGCGCTCCCTTCAACAGGAATCCTCAGTCTCTGCTTCATTGCTCCCAAATGCAAGTTACTGTTTTTCACTCACTATTCTCATACTTCTGCTATAGTCACCTATTAGCGTATAATCACGGAGGAAACTTATGAGAAATCAAAACCAGAGGCTGAATTCTCATGAATTTAGGCTCAGTAATCTCACTGCCAATTTCCATTTTCTGATGCTACTATCTTGGATGATGACAAGCTAAAACCAACAGAGGGGGAGGAGAAGGTGAGGAAAATTTATTAAAATAAATATATTGAAGTGATTTAGTGGGATGGAAAATGGAACGAAACAAAAACAATGGAGAAAGATCCCTCAGAATGCCAAGTATCAACTAAGGAGAGGGCATGGAAGGAAAATCAAAATGGGTTCCTCAACTTCTAATTTTTCTATAAAGAAGGGAGCCTGCACTTTGATTTCAAACCATGTAAACCCATACTCCTCCCTTCAGATTACTAAAATTTTCATCACTGGGAAATATTTCCACCAAGAACAAACAGCGACGTTGCTTTCAAATTGGAGGAAATAGGAACCCCATCTCCACAAGCAGTTGCCTGTGGATCTGAAGCATTATTATTGATGACAATGGTGTACCGTGGCCGAAAACAAACAAAAAAAGTTCCGCCATTTTAAGCTGCTATTAATCGCCATGATGCTGCCATCCTTCACAAATTGTCCATGGCAGTAGTAAAAAAATCTGCCATTGCAATCCGCCAAGGACAACATTTGACAACACGGATATGAAGTGAGTTGCACAATGGAAATAGAAACTCAAAACCCTATACATTAAAGAACTCACTCAGTTCAATTTTCTTAATTCTACCATACAGAGGAGGGTCCACATGCCTTCTGCACATTACTATGGTAAACATGTAAGTTTTAAAATACATATGATATTTCCTCTCCCTACACCCTGAGACACCGCCCCTTCTCTCATCTCTTAATCCTTCGCCGCTCCCTTCAACTGGAATCATCAGACTCTGCTTCTATTACTACTTTTCACTCACTATTCTAGTATTTCTGCACATTACTACTTTTCACTCACTATTCTAGTATTTCTGCACTAGTCGCCTATAAGAATATGATCACAGATGCAACGGCTGATAAATCAGAGCCAGAGGCGGGGACCTCATGAAATCACAATCATCAGGCTCAGTTATCTCGCCTCCACTTTCCATTTTCTGATGCTACTGTCTTGGATGATGACAAGCTAAACACAACAGAGGGGAAGTGAGGAAAATTTATTAAGAAAAATATATATTTAAGTGATTTAGTAGATGGAAAATGGAGCGAAACAAAAACAATGGAGAAAGATCCCTCAGAATGCCAATTATCATCAACTAAGGAGAGGGCATGGCATGTAAATCAAAACGGGTTCCTCAACTTTAAATTTTTCTATAAAGAAGGGAGCCTGCACTTTGATTTTAAACCATGTAAACCCATACTCCTCCCTTCAGATTTCTAAAATTTTCATCACTGGGAAATATTTTCTACCATGAACAAACACCGTGTTGCTCTCAAATTGGAGGAAATAGGAACTCCACCTCTACAAGCAGTGTTATCGGTGGCAATGATGTAGCATGGCAGAAGACAAAAAAAAGTTCCACCATTTTAAAGCCTCTATAGGTCATCGTGGTGCCGTCATCCTTCACAAATTGGCCATGGCAGTAGTCAAAAACTCTGCCATTGCAATCCACCAAGGCCAACATTTGACAACACGGATCTAAAGTGAGTTGTTGCACTATGGAAATAGAAAGTTAAAACCCTATAAATCAAAGAACTCACTCACAGTCCAGTTTCCTTACAACATGTGAAGTGAAATGCATTATTAATCACATTACATATGCTAACACACAATGCAATTCCTATACGACAGAGAACTGGTATAAAAACACACAGATATTTTGAAAAACATGGAATTCACCTTAACAGTAGTTAAAACAAGATTGGCATGCTTCTCCTGAAACTCATTGAGATCCTTCCGAACATTAGAGGCCGACGTCGGCACATCAGAAGCCTCAGATTCAGATTCATCTGCATTCCAAATTGCACACTCAATCAGTCACAATAAATCAAACAAATCATTGCTATTTTCTTAAAATAGCTTTTTAATCAACAAAATTTACATAAAATTGCAGGAAATGAACAAAGGATGATAAATTACCGGAATTGACAGGAAAGTGTTTGAAGGTTGTGGAAGTGAGGCCCTGGACGAAGGATCTGAGATCATCGGTGACGCCGAATCTCTCGAGGTCTTGTTCCTGAGCAGAAGGAAGTGCGGCAGAAGTGGCAGTTGCGGTAGCGGTTGCCGCGGTGGCGGCAATTGCGGACAATTGAGGAGGAATGGAAATGGTATCGGAGAAGGACTTGATCTGATCAGCCTGACGGAGAGCGGCGGTTTTGATCTCTTCTGCTTTCTTAGAAGCCTCGGCGGCGAGCTCTTTCGATTTCTTGGTGGTTTCGGAGACAAGATCGGCGATTCTGGCGGTGGCAACTTCTTTCGGTCACAAGCTGCAAGTATTTTATGGATGATTGAATACGAAGAAAAAAAATTCATTTTGACAGCATTCAGATTCCCTGGGCAACATCCGTGAGATTTGGAACATATCCATATAATCTCAACAACATTGTCAATCCCTTCAATACCCTATATATACTTTCTGTCTCTGAATGTCTCTCATCTAATGAATAAAACTCCACCACACTATCATTACACTCAATAACACTACATCCAGGCAATTTCCTAAACCCGGTATCTCTCATTGCAATCTTCAATCTGGCAACATCTTCCCATTTCCCCAAATCCTTATATATGTTGGAAAGCATTACGAAATTTGCAGGGTTTTTCGGTTCAAGTTCAATGAGCCTCTGCAAAGCCAGTTCAGCTATCTCAACATTCTTGTATATCCTACATGCCCCTAGTAATGAAGCCCAAATAACAGCATCAGCTTCCATCGGCATATTTTTTATAAAACTCAATGCTTTGTCTAAAAGACCAGCTCTTCCAAGCAAATCAACCATACATCCATAATGCTCAATTTGAGGCACAATTGAGTAATCATCCACCATTGATTTGAAATACAAAAAACCATCTTTAACCAAACCCATATGAGTACAAGCAGACAATATCCCAACAAAAGTAACCCCATCCGGTTCTTCTCCCTCACTCTTCATCCTATCAAACATACTCAACGCGTCGGGCGCGTGTCCATGTATGGCTAATCCATTAATAATAGTATTCCAACTAATTATGTCCTTTCTATCTAAACAATTAAACACGACAATTGCGTTTTCAATAACACCACATTTTGCATACATATCAATCAAAGCATTCCCAACAAACAAGTTTCCTTTATACCCAATACTCTCTGCATACACATGCACCCACTTACCCATATCAAGTGCTCCCAATCTCGAACAAGCAGACAGCACAGCCACAAGCATGAAATCGTTAGGTACCACATGACCCTCAACCAACATCCTCTTAAACGACTCCAAAGCATTCGAAAAAAGATCATTTTTTACGTAACCACCAATCAGTCCATTCCAAGAATATACATTCTTTTCCGGCATTTCATCAAACATCTTCTCAAACAACTCAACATCCCCATTCGCAGCATAACCATTTAACATAGCATTCCACGACATCGTATCCCGATTCGGCATCTTATCAAAAAGCTCTCTTGCAACAACCATATTCTTCGTTTCAATGTAACCCGAAACTAAAATGCTCCACATTACAACATCACGCTCAGGCGCTAAATCAAAAAGTCTTCTCCCAGAAGCCACATCCCCACAAGATATATAACCGCTTATAATAGCAGTCCAGACAACAACATTCCTCTCACGTAATTCACCAAACACTTTATAAGCATCTTCAATACAACCCTTTCCCGAGTACATATCAATCAAGGAAGTAGCCACAAATGAATTCGACTTAAAACCACTCTTCACAGCACAACAATGAACTTCTTCACCTTCAACAAAACATTTCAACTTGGCACACGACTTAATGATCATCGGAAACGTGAAGCAATTCGGCATAGCCGCAGCACGGGTCAGTTTCCGGAACAAAAGGACGGCGTCGCGATGAAGTTCGTTTTGGGAGTAACCACGGAACATAACGTTCCAGGTAGCAGTATTTGGTTGGGGAATTTGATCAAACAGTTTTCGTGCATGGTGCATTCTTCGGAGTCGTGCACACGCTGTGATGAAACTTGGCGCAACGAAATGGTTGTGTTGAAGTCCATGGATAACTATTTGGGATTGAATCCGGTGGAGATGTTGGCAGGTATTACATGAACGCAATAGAGTGATGAGTTTTTCTTCTATGATTCGCTGAACCGGATTTAACACAACCTTGGTTAAAGGCTCCACCATTAATTATTGGTTTGAGTTTCGACCGGTTTTGCCTGTATTTGACCAATGAAACGTTAAAACGAAGAGGGGAACTTAAGAATTCATTTTTGAATGGTATGGTTGCTAGGTATTTCTTGAAACTTGTTTGATTTTGAGAGGACCACTCTTTATACTTGATACATTCTTACAGCAAGTCAAAGTAACTTTCATCACAACTCACTTTCACACATCCAAAACCAGTATAAAATCTGTCCACAAAACGACAAAAGACAAGCATGATTTTTCCTCACCTTTTGAATTTCAAATTTCAAATTGTTTCTATATAATAGTGTCATTACACAGAGGAGAGGGATCACACACATAAACCTCACCGAACAAAAAACACCTCCATTCACACATTACCTGCAACTAAAACCTCCTTATTATCTTCACTAACCAAACAAGTTCTAACCACAAATCTGCAATCACCGGCACTGTGACGAATTAACAGCAACAACAACACACTTTCTCATTATCACGTCAATACACAAAGAGGAGGAAACATAACAGAATACATACCTCTTCAAATATCCGGCGAAAACCTCTTCTCGCTTCTTGCCTTCGAAACGTCCAATTTTCTGCTATATTATTCTAAGTATGAGCGATTAGAAAGAGAGATAGCATATACGTGAAAGATAAAATTAATTCTAAAACCTAACAATAAAAAAGATCCTTTTTTGTTATCTATTTTTTTGAGAAAATTTAAATAAAAGAAATGTTTGGCTTATTTTTTTAGTATTTATCGAAAACATATTTTATTATAATTACTTAAATAACTATAATTTTTTTTGTTATAATAATCAACAAGTAAACAAAAATAAAGAAAATGATAATGGACCTCTTGGGTGAAAAGAGAAATATAAAAAATATTATAATAAAATAGAAAAAAGATTTTTATTTTATTTTATTATAATATTTTTTATATTATTTTATGCTATTATTTTATAATTTTTGTTTCACTTTTCTAATCTTATTTTTGTATATTAAATAAAAATTAATTATCAAATATAATAAATTTTATATTCATATCTAATAGTCTATAAATTACTATTTACCCCTATATGACTTTTGGTTTTGCCTAATTTTATTAATTATTATTATTAAAATTCAGAATAATTGGTCTCAGTGCCCTTACCACTAGGCTAAGACCATTTACTTGCTATTTTCTTGCATAGTTTCTATATATTATATAATCATTTAAATGATTTCTTGCATAGTTTTTTATATAGTTTCTTGCTATTATTATTTATTTATGATTTATTTTAATATTATATCCAATAAAATTACATTTTAATATTATTTAAATATAAGAAAAATAAATTTTAAATTTTTTTAAAATTACAAAAAAATCTCTTTACACTAATTTTCTTAACTTTTATTTATAAATTTTTTATATATGATTTAAAATACTTAACTTTTATTTATAATTTTTCTTTTATATATGATTTAAAATACTCAACTTTTATTTATAATTTTTTATTTTTGTATGATTTAAAATACTAAAATTTTAAAAATATTAATTAAATATGAACTATATTAGAGACTTTTGTTTGAATACTTATCTGACATATTAGCTAATAAAATAATTATAAACTATAAAATGTACTAAAATATAGTAATTTATGATATCACTTTATGCTAAAATGTACTAAAATAAAGTAACAGTAAAATATAAAAGGTATAAAATGTCTAATTATATTGATTTATTATTATTAACTTATTAACTTATCATTTGAAATGTTTTGTAGAGATTTTTATTTTAATATTTATTTATTATTAATATATCAATAATAAAATAATTGGTTAGTTAGTATAATGCATTAAATTTTTTTTAACATATAACATACTGATAAAATTATATATTAAAAACAATATATTAAAAATAAAAATAAATTTTAATATGTGATTTGGTTTTAATATACCAAACAATTTTAGTAAATTTAATATATCAAACAGTTTTAATAACTATTTTTAGTATTAATTTAGTTTTAATATAACAAACAGTTTTAAAAACTATTTTAGTATTAATTTGGTTTCAATATACCAAACAGTTTTATAACTATTTTAGTATTAATATATATATATATATATATATATATATATATATATATATATATATATATATATATATATATATATATATATATATATATATATATATATATATATATATATATATATATATATATATATATATATATATATATATATATTTTCAACTAAGAAAGCAATGATCCAATGGCAAAAGCACCGCCCTTACTCCTTGAAACCTGGGTTTGGTTCTAGGTTTCGTCAAAATTCTTTTGGTTGTTTTCAAAAAAGTTATATTGTTAATACATAAGATTAAAATAAATGATAAATAAAAATAAAAGTACATCTGGTAATAAAATTAATTCAAAATAGAAATAGAAAAATACATGTTATATTGCTAATACATAAGATTAAAATAAATGATAAATAAAAATAAAAGTACATCTGGTAATAAAATTAATTCAAAATAGAAATAAGAAAATACATGTCAGCTTTGCTGGATTAAAATAAATAGTAAATAAAAATAAAAGTATATCTGATAATAAAATTAATTCAAAATAAAAATAGCAAAATACATGTCAGTTTTGCTGGATTAAAATAAATATTAAATAAAAATAAAAGTACATCTGATAATAAAATTAATTTAAAATAAAATAGGAAAATACATGTGAGTTTTGCTAGAATTAAAAAAAAACACACAGTAAGCGTGTCACATAAGTAATTTTACCAAGTCAGATTCTATAAGGTCTAAATTAATATAATCTTGAAATGATTTACCTATAAGATTTAAATTGATGAAATCTTAAAATGAAAATAGTACTTTTACATTAAAAAAATTTACATGGGACAAAATCAAAAATCGTCTATATGACAGAGATCAATAATATGCTCATTAAAATATTTAACTCTTTCACTCAATCAATGTATTGAATAATGGAGAAAAAAAACTAATCGTAGAAGAGATGATGCATGAGGTGTTGACTGTTGAATCGAAGAGATGACAACGTCATCGTATTTATTTAACAAAAAAATACTAGGATAATTATAAGGCCAAAGTTAATACTACATACTACTACTATTAAATATGAAAATGTAATGCGTGGTTTTTTTGTTGTTGATTAAATTATAGGATCAATGTTAATACATCTCAATTAAGCGAATCAAAAAAGTTAAAAAAAAGTTATGTTACCTTGCATGATAAAGAAAGAACAAGAATTTGTTATGTTATATGATATCACTACTACAAAACGCGGAAAGAACAACGTTATGGTCACGACGGTTCTTCCCTACACCGTAGTGACATCTTTAACATAAGGTGATATCATATTTACTTTGTTTTTTGATTAAAAATTATTTATATATAACAACGGTGGAAGAATCAACCGTGGTGATACAATCAAACTTTTATGGGTTCGAACCTCAGAGTCATAAAATATTGTATTCCTTTAATATTAAGGCAAACATTTTCTTTTTTATTTATTTTAAAACTCATTATAAAAGGGATATTGCTACGGTGATTTGGTTTAACCGTTGTCATATAACTATAACAAATAAATATTTATCGATACGGTTGGTAGTGTTAACAACCATTGTGAACTAGTTTACCCATATATAAGCGAATTAACTCACACTTATTAATAGTAGCGTCGTTTCCTTCACAATAAAATCCTAGCACCCATTTTTTTCTCTTCTTCTTCGTCATTAACCGTGAGTCTTATGCTTCATACATTAAAGTATTCTTCTTCTTCCTTCTTCTTGTTATATAGTTTCCCATTATCTCGTTTATTGCATGTTGTAAATTTTTTATTATTCTCATTTTTTGAGATTCATCTTTACTACCTTAACAAAGAATATACTTTTTTGTAGCTATGGAAAAAAGTACAAGAAGCATGAAGCTATGATGGAAACTTCATCCATCTTGTACTTCTTCTTCATAGCTTCACAAACAAAATGTTTTTCATACTTTGTTGATAAATAAGTTTGTGGTTTCACATGTTGATAACTTTCATGGTTATTGCATGACTTAACAAGAACAAAATATTTTAGTAAATGAAGAAACAACACCGACAGCAAACTTCATCTAGTTTGAGACACAATGAGAAGAAATATAAGAAGTATGAATCTGTTGTGTAAGCTTCTTCCTCCTTATATTTTTTTCATTGCTTCACAAATTATATGAACTTCATAATTGATTCTTGTTACACAATTAGTTTCAATAAAAGATGCGTCCTATAAATTTATCATATATCTTTTCTATCGCTCACTAATTTATAATATCTGGTTTTGTTGTATAATGTTGTTTGCGTTTATTATATTCCACGTAGATTGTTTGTTTCACTAACCCTCACTTAAAATATATTCATTTAAATTAACATAGATACTTATAATCTGAAAATTAAGTTGTTTTAGAAAACCAACTTAAACAAATCAATATTTTTCTGACTGCATGCATCTCATCGTTCATATCATGCTCTTTTACATATACATTATGGTATAATGACATAGCTCCTTAGATGCATCGTTGTCTTCGATTATAGTTAAATTTATTAACTATAATTTATTGGATAGTCTGCCTCTCCATCAGCACTTATCATCGTAAAACTTACCATTATAAAAATTATGATGATAAGTGATGATGATGAGGCTAATCATCCAATATCTTGTTGTTATGAAAATTTAACTATATTCGAATACAATGATGCATCAAATGAGTTAGACCAATAAACCATAATATATATGTAAAAGAGCATGAAATGCACAATGAGACGCATGCAATCAGGAAAAAAAACAATAGTTTGCTTAAGTTGGTTTTCAAGAATAGTTTAATTTTCAGATTATATACATCTTCATCAATTTGAAAGCTTGTATTTATTTAGTGAGATGTATGGAAAACAAGAAATCTACATATTATATAATAAACTTTGGGTACTTTCAACACTTGTTATCTATTGTAACCGTGATAAAAGGTTGTTTATTTTTTACATAATTTATTGCTGATGGGTTTCGAACCCAGTATCTAAGTGTATATATCATAACGGTTTAAATACCTAACCATTAATATCGAACCCAATAATATTTGTAAGTTTTTGTTAGTGTTGATAAGAGAGAGAAAGAGAGGGAGAGAGAGAGAGAGAAAGGTCTTCATATTCAGATAAATGATGTTCATGCTGAATTTATCCCTATTTAACATTTGGTTCCACACAATCTGCATATTTTCCACATGAACTCTTTGGTTGAGAATAACTTTCATAATCCAAGATTGGTTTGGCTTATGTGGTATATCCATGATCCGAAAGTGTTTTAAGTAATAGGTGTGAATCCATTTCACCCAAAGATTGTCAGCCTTATCACTACAAATCTATGTTGTTATCTATACGTGTATGTATGATTCAATAATTTTTTTTTGTAAAAAATCGAACCAGCTGAACCTATCCAAACCATATTATTTTGGTTTGGTTTGATTCAATTTTATTTCTCAAACCAAACCGAACCACACACTTTTTCTCTTGTTCGGATATTTTTTACGTTAAAATTGCCCAAAACGCACCGCGAACACCCCTACCTAAAATATAAGGACAAATTTGAATTGTCTAGCTAGAAAGTGAAGCAACTGGGAAAATCAACGAGAGAAATAAATGAAGTCACCATCAAATGTTTTTTATCTCACAGAGAGAAAGGTAAGCATCAAGTAAACCTCAAAGGGAGAAATCATGGTCTTGCGATCAAGAGGTCGGGTTAGGGAGTCTATTATGCAAGGGAAATGTATTAGCACCCCATACGTATGTAGTACTCTATGGGATCCACTTATGTTATCTATCTAAAAGGGTGGGTTTCTATTTCAAAATATCAAAACTAAATGAGAAAAGGGAATGCATGAATGTAAAGAGAAAACACGGGGAAAAGAAGGAAATATTTACAAAGTTTCGCTCGATTGAGCCCCGTGACCAGATATCTACGTATCCCTTTTAAGTAAACAAAGCGCCGTAGTTCGGATCACATATCTCAGTTTTTTTGTGTTTTTGAATGGACGATGTAAGTATTATTTGTTTGGTTTAACGCTTAATTTTTTATTTGTATGACACTGTTTGATGTATACTAATTTGTTGAAATTGTGTTGTTTTGTTTTAGGAGCGTCCTACTTTGAAGGTCGCTTCTCATGGGTCGAAGTTGAAGAACTTCCCCGAGACTCTGATGCCTGAGCATGTGAGGAGGATAGTTAAGGAGTTAAGACTGGAGGAATTTGTTGGATACTCATTGACGATGTTGGACGCCCCCTGCTACCAGCTTTTGTTGAGAGGTGACACCCAAAGACATATTCCTTCGATCTTTCATTTGGGGAGATGACTGTCACTTTGGATGATGTGGATGCTCTCTTCCACCTACCGATAGCTGGTACATTTTTCACACCAGTTCATAGGAATCAGGAAATAGCGGTGCGCATGGTTGTCGATGCGCTGAAGGTGGATGATGCAGAGGTCTTACAGGAGTTTGGCGAGACTCAGGGATTTCACCTCTGCATGTCTTGGTTGAGGACTACGTATAAGGCGCTGGTGGAGGCACATAGATATCAGACTGCCGCTAGGGTGTACATGCTACATCTGGTGGCATGTACTCTCTTTGCGGACCAGTCTAGAGTGTACATTGATGTCTGTTACCTATCTCTATTCCGCACCCTAGACAGTCCCACTTGGGCTTGGGGAGTGGCGACTTTGACGATGTTGTACACGACGCTTGATGTTGCTTCCCGTCCTGATACCAAACAGCTTGATGGTTACCTGAGCTTGTTGTAGGTATATTATAAATTATTAGATATTTATTTTATAATTATTAGGTTTTCATATAATAATTTATTTATCCTTATTTATGCAGTGTTGGATATACGGGCATTTCCCTCACATTTGTGATCGGAAGATCCAGCGAGTGGCGGCTAGAGATTCACGTGCGAAGAGGTGGAAGGCCAGACAGACCCATCCTGAAGGTGTGATAGAGTACAGGAGGAGGCTGAATGCTCTGAACCTGGACGATGTCATCTGGACACCATACACGGCTCATCGCCCTCACCATCCTTTTGAGGTATCTACGTTATATTCAGAGCATGTCAGGGAGGGCTATGTGGCTAGGCACTTTCCTGAGCGGTGTCTACGCCAATATGGTTATGTCTAGGGCATCCCACGACCGGTACTACGCACCCCAGATGGTGGCATTGATAGGTGGTTTTAGAGTCACATCCTCACATTCCCCCGTGAGATCATGGGTGCATCTGTCAGGGTGCAGGAGCCTGGGGCAGTGCGAGGATGGATACCTTGAGTGGTTCCTTAGTGTGTCACACCCTTGGGTCACACCACCGGCTCCAGCATCTATGTCCCAGGGCCTTCAGGTACCCGAGATTCTTCCGATCCACCACCACCACATCTCTTCCTGTAGCAGCTGACCAGGACACCCGCCTACAGCTTATTGCAATTACATTAGATAACATCATGGGGATGCTGAACCCCGATGGTGAGGTGTATCAGGGGTTAGCTAGGTTGGTCGACATTGCCCGTGGAGGACATATGTAGATTTTTCTTTGTATATTATTGTATTATTATGTGTATGTTGTGACAAATAAACTTTACTTTATTGCATGATATTTTTTAGCTAGTACTTCTTCTTTCGATTACATAAAGAAAACAAAATAACACAAATAAGAAACTCGAATAAGTTAACAAACATCAGATGACAAACAAAAAAATAAATAGTATTACGATACATGAAAACCTAGGAACTACCGGATTCGGATTCATCTGGACGCTTTAGACACTTCATTATGTCGTCAACAGATCTTCGGATCTCCGCGTCCAACTCGATCGAACATTTGGTTATCCTACGACGAAATGATTTTCACATGACCTTCACATCTTCATCATTCTTCAGCTCGATTAGGTTGTATTTCACCCAACCATCTGTACCAACGTAATCCTCTCGAAACTCGATCTTTGTCACCCTTCTGTTCTCGGAGTCAGGCAGCAAACTGTTCAACGTTTCCTTCAAAGCGGCGAAGGACTCAGATCCATCTGGGAGCTTGAATTCAACGGCAGGTTTGCTGTCGTTGTAATACACTTTTGCCTTAATCAGATATTGACAAAGAGACATGTTGAGATTTGATACCTAATAATCCTAAAACCCATATTTATACAAATTGTTATACGTTCTAGACCACACAAAAGTGTCGGTGCAATCTGGACCCTTCAATAGTGTCGGCAAAATCTCAACCGCTGAAAAAAAACAAGATAAGAAAACATACCGGAAACTTCAGCCTTATGCAAAATTTTCGGTATATCGAAAATTTCAAAAAATCTGATATATGAAAATTTTAAAAAATTCGGTATACAGGAAATTTTAAAAACACTTCCGTATTTTTGGCATATACCCGAAATTTAGAAATTTCCGGTATACCAGATTTTTTAAAATAGACCTCCAAAATTTTTGCATAAACCGAAAACTATACCGAAAATTTGGAAATTTCCGATATACCGGAAATTTCATATTGCACTACATTAAAATCTTTAGAGAGTGCCAAGTTAAATTTTAGGGATGGCAAGAAAAATTCTCATCAAATTTTCACTGGAATGCACCGAGTGCAATCAACAATTCCCAAAAACAAATTTAAGAGACCTACATCCATTTTTCATCAAAGTTGAATGGTTTAAACTTTGAAGAAATTGGAAAGAGACTCATGTGAGAAAGAGAAATAAGAGAAACGTATATGAAAAATAAAATAGATTTTATTTAGTGTATTGATTGATTTAAGAGAAGTAGAGAAATATAAAAGAAAAAATACTAGATGGTTTATGAAAATACAATACCCTTTAATTTAAAAATCTCTATCAAAATTAATTCATTTGTTGAATCAGTATCTCCAAATTCACTGCTGTGCCAATCAAGGGAAATTGTTCATTTCTCTTACTCTCTCACTCACATTTCTAAATAGTCCGGTTAGTACATCAAAAAGAGTGCTATCGACAAAAATCCCCGATGCTTCAGGAGTTTTAGAGACTATGAAACTATCAATGACATTAGTTCTTGTTCAACTTCTTCCCAATTCTCAACTTTATGCACTAGAGGGTGCTTCTCAGCAAACTCAGTCTTAGACCAAGGATAAGAATTTTCGTAATCAAAAAGTAGGACTATAATACCAGCTTCAGCACACTCGATTGCGTATCTCGGGTTATCGTCAATAAGAACCTTCGCATTTAAAGACCTACAAATCTCTGACTTTGGCCTTGACCCTCCATCCAGAGCGAAATGGTTTCCAAAATGAATCTCATCAAACAAACCTGAAAAGTTATTCTCTATCCACTCAAGTGTGTGATCCTTGATTGCATTCTGCCGAGATCTGATTGATCATAAAAAATATATACAAACGAAGAGATACTATTAGTAGATGAATCGCAGATTCTGCTACATGTTTGAAGTAAAATCGGAAGTGAATGCATACGTTACGACTGATAGGTTGCAAAATCTTGATAATTTCTGCAGGGTCATTTGTGCACCAGGGAGAGGTTGGATCCCCGACTTGAAATATGGTGTCTCGAAAAACTCATGAACGCGACTATTAGCTGCACAACAAAATGATAGTACTGATCGCATGAATGTTCAAAACACAGTGATGATTAATTCACAACATGCAAAACAGTGAATTTATGTATGCAGTTAGTTACCTTCGTCTCGTGAACAGTTCCATATCTGTAAGAGAAGTGAGGTTCGTCAGAGTCTCGTATACAAACATGATAAAAATTCTATGCCGCACAACAATGTAAATGAGTTTTCGTATGCATAGCTTAAGGCAATATAATGTTAGATTGCTTGAGAGAAGGGTTTCACTAATCTTGAAACCAGTGTTGTTGGCGGTCCATGGCAGAGAGCCAAAATCCCGCCATACCAGCCACTTTTCGGCGCCGTTATTGCGGATTATGGCGGAAAACCCCACAATAGCAGTTGATATTTACCATTGCGGCGAGCCCAAAAACCGCCATGTATATCTTCCATAGCAGCCATGGCGGGGCAATTTGATAACAGTGCTTGAAACACCAAGAAAACTATTAAAGAGCAGGATTATGAAAATAAGCAAAAATCCAAGTTTTTGTCATGTATGGATGAACATCTATCTGCCTGAGTTGTTGTATGTGGCACCAATAACTATACAACTCTAACACGGTTAAAACACTCCCTCACACAATTTAACTGATATTGCTCTGTCGCTTTGTGCAGGTGATAGTTCCCTACTCATAATATGTGTAGAAAAAAAAACATAGAAATTAAATCCCAACTGTCAGATAGAATCAGTGTTTTTGAGTGTTGCATCTTATAGCAAAGAACTTCGAGCCAAATTTGGCCCCGCTCTTCTTTTAGCATATTGGGCAATGCAGAAATTGTTCTAAGATGTTTCAATCAACTCCAACAATATGCAGCGAAAGTAAAGAACAAGGAAATGCATGAACCACACTAAATTCAAGATCCGTTGGACCACCTGCTATTAGACTTCCGCTATTTGACCACACATCAATGATATCCACGCTCCAAATGTGCAGAGGGGGGGTGTTAAAGAATCTCACATCGGACAGTATATGGCCTAAACCCTTACTAGGAAATTTTGTAGGGATGAGTTAGGTCCAACCCAAATTCTAAGATGATATACTAGCTAATACAAATTTTCAATTTTCCAGGTAACTAGCATGACAATATAGAAAAGTTGAAACAATAACCAGGATATACCTTGAAGAACTCATAGACATGATACTCCGAAACCGAATAATTTGACAAGTATCGATCTGCTATGAACTTGTTCAGAGCCGACACAAAGTTTCCTAATACTGTTCAGGAAAAAAACAGAAAATGAATCAAAAACACATCATAGGGAAAGTTACATAACAAAGTAGTTAAACAAAAAAGCCACTTTCATGTAAGAATCAAATATTAACATTATGGTACATAAACACAAACCTTCATCAACATCAACAGCAACTACAATTTTCTGCGAAAACCGATAATCAGGGAAACGAAAAGGCTTATTATGACTTCCACCTTGTAATCTATGCTCAACATTACTAGAATTCCAATTTTTCTTTTCCTTCAGAAAAACCCTTTTGGCATTAAAATTAATATTATCATTCCCATTATTACAACTATCAAAACATGCTTTAACATTAAACCTAACACTTCTCTTAACCTCAGAATAACAAGGGTATTGACAAAAACCTCTGGCAAAACAGGAACAAGGATCATAGTTTATCAAATGAACCATGATAACAAGATTATGCTTTCCTTTCCCTTAATTCAAATATAATAAATAAAAAACAGAATTTAAAATTGAATTTCCTTCCACATAACAAAATTTCAAAGATAACAAAACTTTTGCATCATTTTGAGCCCTAGAACAAATTGAGTGGAACAATGCAATTGTTGAAAAAGGAACAAACTTTGATCATACACTATTATGAGGCGGCAAAAGGGTATCTTCTAAAGATAACCTTAACATGAAAAAACCTTGAAATGGATTTTTTTTTTCTAGAATAGTTAATCCGAAAATAATAGTAAAAAACAAAACTTTGGTATAGTTTAGGTCCTAAAATGAAAGACCCAGAAGGGAAAATTTCATGGCGAGAAATTTGCGGAAAAATATAGGGAGGAATTTGTAGAAGATAGTTTGAAAAGGGAAAGTTTCAATATTTATAAAAATTTGAGTATTCAATGTACTAAAAATTAATTTATTTTATTTATTTTTTCTTAATAATAGCTTATTTAATAATTTGTAATATTTATAAATGTTTTTTTTTGTCCATATATTTTATAGGCTTAAATGCACTTTTGGTCCTCTATATTAAATATCCTAATTTGTTTAGTTTCTTTTAAAAAAAAACCAGCTATTTAGTCCCCATTTTAGAAAACGTGATTTTTTTCTAGTCCCTGTCCATATGGCAGATTTTTTAATGAGTTGGCATCTCAATCAGATGACACCTCATTAAAATTATATACTTATTATTTTTTATTTTCCATTTTAAATTTTATATTTTTAGAAAAAAATTTAAATGTATTAAAATTGGGGAAATTGGGGTTTAGGGTTCATGTTGTTCTTGTAATTTCTGATCCCATCTTCTCCAGCTCTTCTTGCTCAATCTTGCTTCTGATCCCCTCTCCATTCAATCTTTCAGTTTTTTCACCTCCCACTTTCAGTTTCTTCACTTTCCATTTTCGTATCCTTACCTACGCTCATTGATATTTTGTCTCACGATTTCAGTGGAGATTCAAGCAGAAAACTGAGAATGTATCAAGCACCACCATCTTCCAAGGCGCACGAAGATGCTAGCTTCTGCTTCAAGTATGTATTTCTGATTTCTATCTTGTATGTGGTCCCAATTGATATTTCTTTAATCTAAACCCTAACCCAATTTGTGGTCCCAATTGTTTAGTGGAAACCCTAACCCTAAAATTTGTCTTATATAGGCCAGCTATTGAACAGAAAGTTAGGCTTAGGATTCACCATCGGGGAACACTTGTGCACACTCCTGTAAAATGGTATCTGGATGGGGATGTAACAGAATTGAGTTAGGCATGGGATGTTGATTACATGTCTTACATAGAACTAGAAAAATTGATTCATTTAGTGGGGTACACAAGTATGAAGTGCATTTGGTATGTAAATCCAAGGTATAACTTTGCTAGGGGTCTTACAGCTATAGAAAATGATAAGGATGTACTAAAGTTTGCAAAAGATGTAGAGGAGTTTGAGTTGGTTGATGTATATGTTGAGCATGGTGTTGATGTCCCTGACATAGTAGATGAAGCAGAGTTGGGACAGGAGGGACCTATTTGTGATAATGGTGATGTTGAAGTAGATAATGTAGATGAGGGTGTTGCACATGCTGATGCTGATGATGTTAAAGTAGATAATGTAGCTGAGGGTGTTGCACATGCTGATGCTGATGATGTTAAGACAGATAATGTTGCTGAGGGTGTTGCATATGATGATGTTGAGACAGAAGGGGATTCTGAAGATGTTGAGATTGTTGGTGATTCTGATGATGATTCTATAGACTTGGACTGGACTACAGTCTTACCTACTGAGACATCAGAAGTTCCAAATAATCAAGTAATATATGAGGATTTAGATCAGCTTTACACTCCACCTGCTAGTGAAGATGAGGAAGATTATGAGCATTTTCCAAATTTCCAAAGTAGTGAAACATTGAAGTTCCAAATAGGATTGATCTTTAACAATAAGGATGTGCTTAAGGATGCTGTCAAAGAGTATGCAATGGTTAACAACAAAAATGTGTATTTCAGTAAGAATGATGGAAAAAGGACGGTGGTAAATTGTCAAGAGGGCTGTAAATTTCACATGAGGTTTAGTAAGAGAGTTGGAAATCAGTATTGGAAAATTTCAAGTTTGTTTGATGAGCATACTTGTGCTAGGTCTGCAAATAATAGACAAGCCAAGACAGGATGGTTGGCCAAGCAATTTGCACACACACTCTAAGCATAAATCCAGTTGGGTTAATAGCTTTTGGAATTGAAAGATAGGGTGTGAAACTATCCTCTAATCAAGCATACAGAGCTAAGAGAAAGGTAGTTGAATTGTTACATGGTGCTGGGAGGGATCAGTTCATACATCTGAGGAGTTATGCACAAGAACTAGTGAATTCCAACCCTAACAACAATGTTATCTTAAAGTGTTTTGATTCAACAAATGGCCCTGTGTTTGAAAGAATCTATGTGTGTCTACATGCATGTAAAGTTGGATTTGCCAAGACATGTAGACCATTAATTGGGTTGGATGCATGCTTTCTGAAAGGTGACTATGGGGGACAATTGATGGTAGCTGTTGGGCAGGATGGAAATAACCAAATATTTCTAATTGCATATGCTGTTGTAGAAGCTGAGACTAAGGATTCTTGGGAGTGGTTCATAAAACTTCTCATTGAAGACTTGAAGTCAGTTAACAATATATCATATGCCTTCATTTTAGATCAGCAAAAGGTAATTGTTATTATCATGTTAATTGTTTTAGTTGTAATTATTTTGTTAAGTTGATGTATTATTCTGTGTATGTTATCAGGGACTTGTTCCAGTTGTTCAAGGTGTAAGTGAACATGTTGAGCAGAGGCTATGTGTAAAGCACTTATATGGAAATTTGAAGAAGAAGTGGTTTGGGGTGGTTTTGAAAGAGATGTTTTGGAGTGCAGCTAGGGCTACTACCATGCCAGAATGGGAGATAACAATGTTAAGGCTAAAATAAAAAGAACCTGATGCTTATAAAGATATTATGGATGTGCCTGCTAGAATTTGGTCAAGATCACATTTTAATACACATGTTAAGTGTGATCTTCAAGTGAATAATATGTACGAGGTATTTAACAGAGTTGTATTAGAACATAGAGGCAAACCAATAATTACTTTGTTGGAGGGAATTAAGCATTACCTAACTAAAAGGATTATAGCTCAATAGGAAATGATGCAGAAGTACCCTGGAGATATATGCCCTAATATCCAAGTGATTCTTGAAAAGAAGAAGAAGTTTACTCATGGTTGGACTCCAACATGGCATGGTGATGATGATATGGCAATCTTTGGAGTAACAAATGGGAAAGAAACTTTCTGTGTCAATCTCAAAGAAGGTACTTGCTCATGTAGAAAGTGGATGTTGACTGGTATTCCTTGTATTCATGTTATATCTTGTCTGTGGCAAATCAAGAAAGCACATGAAGATTATGTTGATGAATTTTACAAGTAAGTTTATTGTTGTTACTGGGTGCTACTGTTGTTTATTATGTTGCAGGAAATTTATAAATTACTGTTGCTGGAAATGTATGTGTAGGAAATTTATGTTTCTACAATATTATGCCAATATAATCTACCCAACTAATGGACCACAGTTGTGGTCTGTTATAGTTGGACAAATGGAAATCAATCCACCATTGATGAGAAGAGAAATTGGATGCCCTAAAAAGATGAGGAACAAATCAAATGATGAACCAAGGAACCCACATGTGCTGCAAAGGACTTTTGCAACAGTTACATGCAAAAAATGTGGAGCCCTTGGTCATAACAAGAGAAACCGCAAAGGGAAAAGAGCTGCAGATAGAGCCATACCTGTTGGTGGGAACAAAAAAGCCAAGACTGCTGCAAAGGCCAAGGAGAAGACTGCTACGAAGGCCAAGGAGAAGACTGCTACAAAAGCAAAGGGCAACAAAGCTACAGAAATTGGCACATCATCTCAGGGTCCGCCAAATACACAGCCAACTCAAGAGTAGTTGTAGCACATGTGTATTTTTTGTAAAAGTCATGAACAATTTGTTGTCTTGTCATGAACTTATGTAATGTTATTTTGGTATCAACTAATTTGATGTGTATGTAAAAGTCATGAACAATTTGCTGTCTTGTCATGATTATCCTAATGATGTTCTGTGTATGTAAAAACTATTGAATATATAATACAGTTTGTTGTTTTGAACTAATGCATATAACTTCAACTAGTGATAATGAAGTTCAACAAAGTTCAAATGGTACTGATAATGGTACTGATAAATTCAAGTACTGATAAATTCAAGTACTAATATAACATAGTTCAAGAAAGTTCAAATGGTACTGATGACGGTACTAATAACTTCAACAAACCATCTGCATTTAAGTCAATTTTCTGTTATAAATTCAAGTTCTGGTGCATAGAAGTCAATTTGCTGTTATATCAAAGTTCAACTATAACCATAACAAATTGAACAACAAACCATCTGCATTTAAGTCAATTTTCTGTTATAAATTCAAGTTCTGGTGCATAGAAGTCAATTTGTTGTTATACCAAAGTTTAACTATAATCATAACAAATTGAACAACAAACCATCTGCATTTAAGTCAATTTTCTGTTATAAATTCAAGTTCTGGTGCATAGAAGTCAATTTTCTGTTATAAATTCAAGTTCTGGTGCATAGAAGTCAATTTGCTGTTATACCAAAGTTCAACTATAACCATAACAAATTGAACAACAAACCATCTGCATTACATTTAACTTCAAAATATAATTTCATTACATTTGATTAGAATTACCATCAGTCAATAACACTACTACATTACATTTAACTTCAAACTAGAACTATAATTTTACAACAGTCAATAACACTACTTCGTTACACTTGACAATACTAAACCTACTGCCAAAACAAATGTTATAGACACAAAAAATTTCATCATCAGATTCATGGAATGCAACTTCATCTTCAGTTCTGCTACTTTTGTATTAGCCTCATATGTTTTTGCCCTTTCTTGCTCCAACTTTTTCTGTAGCGAGGTGATAACGTCCTTTGCTCTTGAAGACAATTCGTCATCATACCACACAAAATGGCTACACCCTTTATAACCATGTACCTGTAAACAAAATAGATGAATAAACAAAACCAGTGACAGACGAAAAAAGGAACAAAACCAGGAAGGAGCAAAATGCTACCTTGTACATCCCACACCCAAAAAAACGGCGACCTGGGTTAGAATCCGTCCATGATGTCATCAATGGAGCTTCAAGCCCACACCTGCATTCACTTCGAAAGGTATATGAACGCGTGTCTCTGAGACTAGTAGCTTTTGAGCATTGAGACATAGTTACAACTCAAGAATGAAAAACGAGATTAAATGGAGAGGGGATTAGAAGCGAGATTGCAGCGAGAATAGCTGGAGAAGATGGGATCAGAAAATACACGAACAACATGAACCGTAAACCCCAATTTCCCCAATTTTAATACATTTAAATTTTTTTCTGAAATTATAAAATTTAAAATGGAAAATAAAAAATAATAAGAATATAATTTTAATGAGGTGTCATCTGAATGGGATGTCAACTCATTAAAAAATCTGCCATATGGACAGGGACTAGAAAAAAATCACGTTTTCTAAAATTGAGGGACTAAATAGCTGGATTTTTTTTAAAGGGGGACTAAAAAGTTAGGACATTTAATATAGGGGGACCAAAAGTGCATTTAAGCCTATTTTATAAATGTCTTTAGTTTAAAGTATTAGCTATTTTTTTTCTAAAATCATGCTTAGTTTGTAGTATTGTTTTTTTACAAAATTATATTTTTTCTCTTATTTTAAAAAAGTTTTAAATTGATCATTTAAGTATTTTAAAAGGTTCATAAAGTGGCGTTCAATAATTATCAAATTCACCAAAATTTTAAAAGAAATTTTACTTTCACTTTCCAAAAGAAATGTCACTTTCATTGAGAATCGAACATTGATCCGTTGATTATGAAACATAACACTTAACCACTTCGATACTGTGTCTTTTTTATTACTAGTTACACATTAAACATATTGTAATAACGTTATTGTATCTTCTTCATCTTTGAATAGTCAACAATAACAGTCTACTACTCCTAATTCTTCATCCATTTCTTCTGTGAACACAATAAAACTGTTGACCAAGCTAATAATCATCTCCAAAAACAGTGAGTGAATAGTTTTATTTTCTTTTTATATTTGTCTTTTCAGCTTTTGATGATTTTGTTCTTAAACATGAGGTCTAGTTTATGGGATTTAAGGTTATTTTTGTTGATGTTGTTAAGGTTGAAAGCTAAGAAGACAACGAATTAGAATAGACAAAGAAAAGCTAAAACCCTAAAACCCTAAAACCCCAAATTCAGTGTCAAATCCAAGCGGTCTCCCGCCTCTCTTAGTAAAACGAAAATGAAGAACAAGAAAAATGAAAGCAAAAATGTAATTCAATTTCAAATTTGAGAACGAGAGAGGTCGAGAGATGATAGAGCGATGGTTTTTGATGTTGTTATAGGAGACCATGAAGTCATTAAATTAGGAGTGCAAGAATGTCAACATATGAGAAACTTGAATGCCGAAATAATAACTAATAGCTAAGTGGCTTAGTGGTAAGTTATTCTTCATGTAACTATGGTAACATGTGTTTGAATCCAAACTTTTTAAACAATTAAATGACCAATTTGAAACTTTTTAAAGATAAGGGACTAGAATGGATCCCGAGGTAAACTTAAGGCATAAAAAATGATAGTTTTTTAATCAACTTTGATGTGTTGGAAATCAACCAAAATCTATGATGAATTTATATCAATCTTGATGAACAAGATTGTTATCACCACACAATAGCGATGAAAAATATGAAAGAAAGAAAAGAAGACAATGATTTTCTGCAGAGTTTCTCTATGCCCACAAATTATAGAAAACTTTAATATTCACTTGCAATTTTGAATGAATTTATTAATTACAAAAAATAGGGGTTACTCCCTTTATTTATAATTTTAGGTTAACTTTCTCCCTAAGTCAAAAACCCAAAACTATAAATACTTATTTTGAAACTAAATCCAATCTATCTATTTTAGACCTACATTAAATCTATCTATTTTAGATCTAAATCAAATTTGTGTATAACAAACTGCTTTCACACTTTGACACTTCCTTGTTTTCTGTTGAGCAACCTACTTCAACACAAAGAATTATACTTTCAACACACCACCTAGTTCACTGTGTCTAAACTATCTATATTCATCACAACTCTTAGTCTTCTGAATATTTTGACTTACACACCCTTCATCGTGATGTCTGCAATCTAATTTTTAGTTCTGCAGTGTTCCAAATTCATCTTCTCATCAGCTACATGCTTTTGAAGATAGTGGGACCTTATTTCAATGTGTTTGCTTCGACCGTGTGTGATCGTATTTTTTGCCAGGTTAATAATTGACATGCAGTCAATCTTCATGGTAAATGCTCCATGATCTTTACCTGTTATCTCTTTGACCAAGTTCACCATCAATATTCTTTGGCATGCGCAAAGAGAAGCAACTATGCATTCTACTTCGCATGATGATATTGCCACTACCAATTCCTTTCTCGAACTCCAAGCAACTGGTGCACCACCTAACATAAATACATATCATGTTGTGAATTATTGATCACTGGCATCACTACACCAACTCGAATCAATGTATCCCACTAACTTGCACTATTTTCCTTTATCGGCTGCTAGAAATAAAATGCCATAGTCGATAGTTCCTTTTAGATACCTCAGTATCCTCTTCGTCGCTGCTAGGTGTGATACCTTTGGCTTCTACATGAATCTACTTACCATACATACAATGTATGCTAAGTCAGGCCTCGTGTGACAAAGGTATCTCAATGGCCCAATAAGCCTTATGTATTGAGTTGGGTCGACATCATATTCTTCTGAATCTTTCGATAGTTGCAGTCTTGGTTCTGCAAGTGTTGAAGTCGAGTTGTATTCTTCCATCTCAAATATCTTGAGAATTTCTCCTGCATATCTTCTTTGATGCATCATCAAACCTCTACCACTCTTCTAGAATTTGATTGCCCTTTGTTATTACATATATATATATATATATATATATATATATATATATATATATATATATATATATATATATATATATATAAAACATCAAATTAATTAAGTAATCATAAATTCATAACAATTTTAAAGATAAAGACTTAGTTTATTGCCCTTTGTTTATAATACTATGATATTTTCTATTATTTTAATTTTATTTATAGAGAATTATTATTATTTGTTTTTCTTATAAAAATTATTAAAATATAATTATTATTTATATTATTTTATTGTAAAAGCAATAACTTTTTTATCCATCATAAAAAAATAGATGTTCTCCCTTTAGTCAATAATATAAAATCATCTAATTTTAACATGTTTATTCATTTATAAAATGATACGATTAGATATTCTATCTTAACCCTTAACCCTTTTTATTGCTTAACATTCAAGAGTAGAAAGTTAGAAAGTCCCGGTATTGACGACTCTGAAGCCAATTGCTTCTCAAGTATCTCAGCCTTGGGCTTCCGGTCATTATGTTTCCCGATCCATGACTTGTAATCAAATACTCAGTGTTTATGCATAAAATTATGTTCCCCTAGAGAAATTATTTTTTATTCCAGGAATAAGACATGCACTTGTTTTGCTTAATACCTTCTGGATCTTGAATTTTGATGCCAGTTCCTTATAATAATGTTCTTTTTTTTCTTTTTCCTAGGCTATGTAAAACGTTTCAACCGCAATAAAAATCCTGATGCTGTTAGACAAGTTTGAGAGTATCCTCCAAAATTTAGCCGCAATGTTGTGGTTCATTCTTTGTTTCTTTCTTTTGCATTTAAATTAATTGAGTCTAAATTGTAATGTATTGATTTTTAAATATAAATTGTGGGTTTGGATTAGATAATTCAATAAATGTTGATATTTTTATAATATTATTCTTTAAATTTATTGATTACAAAATAAATTGAAAATTTAAATAATAATAAAAACTTTTAGTGACATCAAAACTGTAAGTAGAAGATAATTTCAAAAGTCCTTTGCAAGCACTTGTTATGAACATGGTTTTGATAGTAAGAAAAATAGAGAACAATTACATTAAAAGATGCTAATAACTTTAAATTAACTTTTTCCATTCATTTGATGGATGATAATTACATTCTCCTACACCTATTTATAACATTGAATCGACTAATAGACTTATGGACTTGAGCCTAGATCATTTATTACATTCCACTCATCTTGAAAAAACACCCTGTGCTCGAGGTGTAATCCAACAACCATAGAAAATGCAGACAAGCCTTTTATGTACTTCGAATTTTGAGAAACTTTGTCCACATATGAGACATTGGCATCCATGTGAAGGGTAACAACTATCCATTCACATATTCCACCAACAAATTTAACATCTTTTCATAAAGCTTTCCGAGGATACTGTCAGGTAAATAGGGATCTCCATGTTATATGAGGAAGCACCAATAATATAGGGAGCTCCACGTTATATGAGGAAGCACCAATAAACTACCAATTGTGACGAAGTCTTCCCCAAAATGCCAGATTCCAGCATATAGTAAGCTAAGTGTCTGAACTAGTATTGCTTCCTTTTCTAATTTCTTGGCAAAGTATGAAAGTAGTGAAATTTTTTCCAAGCAAACTAATAAGCATCCTGATTCCCGAGCCATAGGATAGCAAATAGAGCAGTATTATTTTCATACATACAATTTCTGATATGAAGTAAAATTAGTGACATTTGCAGTAAGAAGAATGAAACATTAGTTGCTCTAGAGAATTTTGATATAAGTGATTCCTATTGCCTGTAGCTTTGATTTTTTTTTCAAAGTGAGTCGATCTCAATTCAATGATTCCCCAATCCAAGCTTTCAAGAGTGCCACAATTGCAAACAATATCACTAATGAAAAAGTAATCTACCTGTAAATAACAATTTTGAAACATATTGGAAATTATTTCCAAATCATGGAACAAAACTGTGTTTGATATGGCTGGCAGGGACATTTTAACAAACAGGTAGTGTACAACTGAAATGTCCTCACACAATTTTCTTCCATGTCTTAGAATCATTAATAATCCTAAATAGAAGCTAATGTTATGAGATTGTATTTCTTCCACATGGTATCCCAACACAATAACAACAACAGTGTCATACACTAGCAGACTTTTCATAATACTCGCGCATGCTCAATTCTTAATACAAATGGGTAAAAATTCTCCATACTGTGTTTTTGACAAAATGAGCAGAAAATTTCCAAATCGTGGTTTTGACAAAATGGACATAAAAACTTCATACCATGGTTTCGATGAATTGGCCAGAAAAGCTTCATACGGTGGTTTCGACATCGTTAACAAATATGAGACTAGATCTGGAGGTTTCAATGGTGGTTCTAGCGGCGGTGTCAGACACGAAAATATATCTGAAGGTTTTGATGGTGTCTTCGGCAGTGGTGAACCAAAATTTTCTGTTTCTTTTCTTTCTTCCGATGTTTCTTTTGCAGCTGAAGTTTGACTCATTGATGAATCAAGTGGTTTTGGTGGCTGAGGTTGAGGCATTGGTGTGAAGGGTGTAGTGAAATTCGGTGGTGGGATACGAGACTGGAGTTCATGAAATTCAGATGTGAGGTTATTAATGCTTGCAGACACACTAGCTTGTTATGAACATGGTTTTGATAGTAAGAAAAATAGAGAACAATTACACTAAAAGATGTTAATAACTCTAAACTAACTTTTTCTATTCATTTGATTGATGATAATTACATTCTCCTATCACCTATTTATAACATTGAAATCAACTAATGGACTTATTACAGAATAATGATCTATATTATATTTTCCTCCTTGAGCAGTTATTGCGTTTTTTTGTGTTGGCAATCCCTTCTTTACCAATATCGTGCAGTTTTGAAACACAGGTGCACCATATCCAAAGATAAAATCAATAGTACCCCGGATTTTGCATTCTCGGTAGAATTGACGCCCGGAATGTGCGTACAAACTATCCTGAAATCCAGAAATCTCGCAATGGTAAAATATGGATCGGTCTGAAGAGGATCTTAGCGCCACAGCTTGTTCACCTACTGGTCCAGCAGTGTTTTCAAATGATATATCCCGTGCCATGAATCCTTTGGCGTTGACACCTTCACAAACAAGAGTCACCAAAACTATATTTGAACTCATCTTACTAAAATTTCGTTATAACAAAATAAATAAACAGTTCAACTTTTTTAAAATGTTATAACAGAAATTGGAACAAAATATTAATACCTTAATTCAATGAATATTACTTTTGTCCACCTATTGACTACTTTAATGATATAAACGGGAAAATCCATAAAAGAAATTATATTAAATATTAATTATAAGAAAAAAAATCAAGATAAAAAAAATTATACACCTTAATATTATTTTAACATGAATATGGTGTGTTGTTTTGTGTATACCCAAAGAAAATGGATATTGTGACATAAAATTTTTGTGTATACCCAAAGAAAATGGATTAAAAATTTTGTGCCTAAATGTTATTTTAAAATAAATATGTTGTGTTGTGTCGTGTATACCCATGAAAATGGATATTTCGTTCCTATTATTATTATTTTGTGTGAAGTTGTATAGCATGATACAAACGAGAAAATCCATAAAAGAAATTATATTAGATATATATAGGAGAAATAATCATGAAAACAAAAAAAATAAAGATTTATAAACAATAATTATAAAAACAAATAAAGTTATATTAAAGATTTATATACACAAAAAAGAAATTATATTAAAGGTTTAAAGGAAAAACAGAATTAAATAAATTAAAAAAACAAGTAGAATTGCATTTGAAATTGTAAATTCTTACCGAAAGTTGCAGTCTGGTATGTACTTAAATTATTTATAGGGGTACTGAGGTTACCAGAGATAATGGTGATACCCATACCCTCTCCGACCATGACAAGGTTCTCCTTATCCACCACTATATGCTCCAAGTAGAGACCTCTTTTGATGAGTATCACATAAGGCTTGTTCAAACTACCTTGAGGAGCTGCATGGACGGCGTCCATTACGTTGGTGAAGTTTCCGGTACCATTAGCTGCAACAATAGCGTCAAAAGCATACTGATCTGTATCTATCTGTGAAACCCAAGATGGAAATGGACCACTTATGGTGTCGTCAACTTTCTTAATATTGCTGAGAAGATCATAAACTAAAGAATCCACATTATGAACTGCACTGGCTATTTCTTCTTTTATAACACTCCTTACTTCTAGTTCATCCATGCAACTTCCTGTATTTGCATGGATTGCACTTAGCCATGCTCTTAGATCTGACCTAAGGGTTCCTGAACCATCATTTTGCCCTAGAAAAACATAAGATTAAGATTAAATAGATTAAAAATCAAATTTATATTGAAAGTAACCTGTAACCAAAATAAAATTTCACTGAAACAAAAAAATTTATATCTTTAACTCAGGCTTGTTTTCATAATTTATAACTTAGTTTTGCTACCCTATTATAAACATGAGCAAGTGCTATTTGTTATTTTGAAAAAGAAAAATGTTATTTCTCACAAGGAATAATTATGTAATAAATATGAATATATTATAAAGATATGGCATGTGATTTTTTTAAGCAAAAGGAATATATTGATTAATTCGAGTACGTACTCAAACCAAATATGATATATGTTTGACAAAGGCAGATGGAGTGATTATTATTAGTAAGTGTTGCAACTTAGGATTTTTGTCTTTATCGTCAAACTTGTAATTCATTAATAATTGTGAGTATTAATATATAATATGTATTGAAAGTAACGTGTAACCAAACCAAAATTTCTACTAAACAAAAACAAAAATGTAAGCTATGCTATTAATGACGTTTAATGTCGCCAGTTTAAGAAAAAATACATAAAATTGTACAATGTCATTAATAGAATTATCAAAGTTTTTTAGTTCTCAGAAAGTGACCTGCTCTTAATTTCATACCATTTGTGTTGCTCTTAATTTCATACCACTTGTTTTGCTTACAAGTTGTTGCTCTTCCCATGTAGACGCAACCTAATTAATTTGTACTTTTGTAGTTTATTTGGATACAACTATTTGTTGACTTGTTGGTAAATTCCAAATACGTACATATAGTTTTTTATTTATTTATTTTTATCATTCATACCAAGGTTTTTTGTTTTGATTAATATAAATTGATTAAGTTATCCAAAGTTTATTCGTCATTGTTTATTTAGAATAAACTTTATGTCCATAACTTCGTAATTGTAAATTCAGATTTGTTCAGAATTTAGAACTTAGTTTTGTGACCACATTTTGAACACGAGCAATGATATTTGTTATTTTGAAAAGAAAAAAAAAGTTATTTCTCAAAAAGAATAATCTATGCAAGAAATAGAAAAATATTATAAGAATCTGATATAGTATGATTTAGGGAGAGGGAATGATTATTATTTGTAAGTGTTGCAACTTATGATTTTTTGGGTTTATCATCAAACTTCTTATACATTAACAAATATTTTCTTATAATTATAATTGTTAAATGACAAAGAAAATGAGGATAAAAGCATGAAAGTTGACCGATTGAATCATGTGGAAAAGCATGGTGAGCATTAATTACTTGAAACACAAGCTATCGATATTAAGCCAAATTGTGTTATAACTATTTTTGAATTCTGTTAAGATAGTTAGTTGGAATCACATACATGCATGAAGCCCTATCTTTATTATTGTATATACTAGATTGATGTTAGTATAAAAGTTAAAACTCATCGTAATTTAGTAGAAGATGCAATAATAAGCTTACATTCTCCCATTTTCTCTATTCTTTACTTCTTAGATGTTTGGAAACAAAGCAAATGTATTAATACTTCTTGGATTAATGCCACCATATCTCTTGAAAGTTTATATATAAAATGTCTCGTACATTGGTCACATACAAATTTTTGTATCAGGAAACTTAATTCATTATGAACATATATTTCCTTATCAGCCAATATCTTCATCTTCAAGTTGGAATGATCAGATCAATCTTGACCCAATTAATATTAGTACAATACTGATATGCACCGATCAAAACCAAAATATTGAATATGATATCTCACAAAATGATCAAAATGATAATATTGTTGAACATTTTTTTTGAAAAGCAACTCTTGTTATTGATTGAGAGTACTAGGGATATCCAACCCATACAAGAAAAACCAGCAACAAAACTTAACTATTTAATACAAAGAGCTGGAATTTTAAAGCACTCATAAAAATGAGGTAAAATTCTATCCTTTGAATCTATTGCCAACCACCACCACGAGTATCACAAAATATTAAAAAAAAAGAGTTTTTCCAAATCTCCTTCAGCTCTATCGAAGACTATCTCATTTCTTAATTTCCATATACACCAAAGAGTTGTCAACCAAATGCCTCCCACCCTAATACTTGTCATATTCCTGATAAAACCTCAATGCTCATCAGCAAATGACTACTGCAATCTACCGCCCCTTCAAAGTCCACTTCGAGCCAAGTTTGGATCCTCCTTCGCAAGGGTTTCAATGTTGAACAGTGAAACATTAAGTGATTTAATCTTCAAGCTGTTGTTGGCAAAAAACACAACTGGAATCCACACTCTGAGATATAATTACACGCCTCCATAATTGCATCCTCGTTGGTAGTCTATCTTGAACGAGCCTTCTGCCGAAAATCTTGAGTTTGGACGGAACCCTTGATTCCGAAATGCACTTAAGCGCCAAGGACCTCGATAATTCAAGTGCACTTGACCCTTAAACCTGCATAAAAAATTTATAGCAGGAACTCGTTGTAAAACATTTTGAATTGTCAAAAGGCCATATTATCCTATCTTTGGCATTCGGATTTGGGCTAAAGCCTTGAGTAACATCATGTAGTTCGGCATATTTGGACCCCGCCTCCGAACTCCAAACTTCCTCACCACGAGAAAGTTTCCACATCCACCCTTCGCCCACCCATTCACCCATATTGCTAACCACTTCTTCTTTGGAACTACATTCTAAATAAATTGCTAGAAATTGTTCATCCAAGCAGCAGCTTCCCAACCACTTATTTCTCCAAAACAATACATTATTTCCATCCCCCAAATTATAAGAGACATTCTTCGAGAAACCTCGATCGTCCTCAGAAAGGATCATTATATCTCTCCACCACAATGACTCTTTAGATTTAGAACAACGGTGATCGGCTCTTCATTCATCGGGCTCTCATCATCAATCTCCACCAGTTTCCCATCCATTATGTCCTTGAAGAAGTTGACAGCGGAGATGTCCAATTCATGGTAGAGACAGGCCACTTGTTCTTTTAAACGGTAAAAGTCCAATTCCCCGGGATTAAGAACATCCAGTTGGGACTTCTCCAGGGCTTTCTTCAAGTCAACGCAAGTCTTTTATGAAGCTTCCAGCACCCAGAGATGAGGAAGGGCGTGTAGATAAATAACGAAATGCTTCGGGGAGTTGCGACTGCGAAGCCAAGATCCGAGGATTCCCGAATAGGTCAACCTTTCGAATCAATTCACGAGCGGCAAGAGACAACTGAGAATCGAAACATCTTAGTAGCCAGAGGAAAATAAAGCAAAAGTGATTCCCGTAGTAGCGGCGAGCGAAATGGGAGCAGCCTAAACCGCGAAAATGGGGTTGTGGGAGAGTAATACAAGCGTCGTGATGCTAGGCGAAGCAGACCGGTTGCCAACTCGATAGTCGAGGTCTTCATGGTCGAAAGTTCTTTTTCTAAAGACTTCACCTTTTCATCATTCTTAAGTGCCTTTGCCTTCAAGTTTGAATTTTCCTCACCAAGGGATTTTTTGTTATCGATCAGCCGCTTGAACTCTTTCTCTAGGTTAGAATATTTTTCCTCTGTATCATCCCCAGACTCATATAGACCCTGAGCCAGGACAATGCACCTCATCAGATAGGCATTGAGATGTTGGGTGATCTTCTAGGGACCAAGGCTTTTCACTTTATTCACATTTTCAGTAGCGTTAAGATGATCATACAGGAACCTTATACCGTCAAATTCATTTGACCAGAACTTGTTTTCAGTGGAGGGCTGGTTAGAGCCATCGCCGGTCTCCTTCATCAAGGTGAAAACCTCCCAGTCAACTTGATTGACTTCTTTGGTCATCATGGTCTTGTGCCGCTTGGGGGTCTTCTCGTCGGGCACCTCCACATCTAAAACACGTTTAACCGGAGAAGCCAGAATCACTTTAGTCTCTTCCGCAGTTCCCGCCTTAGGGCCAGAACCTTTATTCTTCTTGGGGGATCGTACCTCTAGGCCGGCCAAGTTTGATTTGGCCTATGAAGGACCACCAGTGTTCTTCCGGGTAGCTCAGGCGGCAGTCATCAACCTCTTTTTCTTTTTAACGGAAAGGTCAATCGTTTTGTCTGCATAAAAGTTAAAGGAAATATGTAAGAAACAAAATAAAGTTTTCTCGAATCATCAAGTATTTAGAAAAAATATTTCCTAAAAAGGCCAGAATGTCATCAAAGGGTAAAAGCAGCAAATCCTTAACCCTGATCGGCCGGAAGGAGTCTAAAACTTCGAGAGAACGAATTTTAGTGTCACTCAATTTTTCATATTTAAATCCCGAGATGGGAAGGGGATTTCCCGTCTAGTACAAGGGAAACTTGTGGTGACCGTCAACACTAAAATTCTGGTATCAGATATGAGATGTTGAAGGTGATGTCGCGACACTAATTTTTTTGATGAACAATTAACAGAACAAAATTTTAAATGCAGAAAGCTAAATAACACAGTGAATTGTTTACCCAATTCGATGCTACATGTGACACCCCAAATAATTCGATAATTAAATAATTATGATTTTTAATTATTAATTTAATTGAGAATATAATTTATTAATATATTGGATTTATTGGGATTAATTATGGAATAAGAGAATGGAAATATTAGAGGTGTGATGAGTAAAGTGAGGGTGTGAGGAGTAAAAGACTATATTCACATTATTTAATTCATTTTATTTATGTTAAAGGAATAAAAGGAATAAACTAAGGAAAAGAGGAAAAAAGAGTCATTTTGGAGAAAACAAAGATACGTGAAGTTGAGAAGAGGAAAAGGAAGGAAGAAAACCTAAAGTGTCAGAATTCGAAGAACTCACAAGGTAAGGGGTGATTTTGATTAGTTAATTCATATTATCGATTTAGATATTCAATGGTATGGATCATAGCGTGTTAGGAATCCCGGTTTAGAATGTTAGGGTTCCGTAGAATTGTCCCTATTGTGTCGGATTATAGGTTGAAAACAATTAGGGTGTTAGATATCAAATAGAAATGATGGAAATATGTTGTTTGATGTGATAATGATGCAAATTGGGTGTGTTTTAGTGTTTCCCATGTTGAAATTCGTATGGGTAAGTTTGGGTTTGATTGAGAATGAATGAATGCTGTCAAAAGTGCAGGAAATGACTCTGCAACACGTGGGAACCGGTTCCCAGTGGGGAGGAGCCGGGTTCCACTTTGAAAAATTTGTAAAAACTTGAAAATTTCACTCAGGAACCGGTTCCTGTATGGGTAGGAACCGGGTTCCCATACAACTTTCCAGAGGCGAGTTTTTGAAACTTTTCAGGAACCGGTTCCTGTATAGGTAGGAACCGGGTTCTGCTTTATTTTTTTGAAAAATGTCAAACTTTGAAAATTCATAACTTTCAAACCGTAAGTCCGTTTTGAGCGCCGTTTTAGACGTTATTTCTTAAATTTAATGCTCTATTTTATAAAATGAAAAGATTTTCCAAAACTTGAAATTATTTTGAAAATGAGCCGAATTCCGAAATGGGTGACTTTTGACTGACGCATATTGATGTGTATGTAGCAGAGATCCTGTGATGATGGATGTATTGGTATTGTGTGGATGTAAAGCATGTTTATGCTGCTGTTAATTGTATGCATGATGGTTGAAATATCATGTTGTTAGTTTTGATTCAGTTATGGTAAATTGATGTATTACATAGACTGATTGATGTTGCATGCTAGTGATGTGCGTGCATATGCATTATTTGGTGAAGTTAATTCCCATTGTGCGGAATTTGACTTGGATTGCCGATAACCGATACCCGAGTGAGGATGGGTGGTTAGGCTGGATTCGTGTCCGGGTGTTTATGGACGAATCGATGGTTACTGTATCTAGTTGATGATGGATCAGTGTTGGGTGACTTGGTCACGTGTTGGTACCACATGCATTGTGTCTGCATTTGTGTTTGCATGAGATTGTAACATGTTAGGATGTCTTCCAGTGTTGCAATTCTTCTGTTGTCTATTAATTATGCATAATGGCTTGTATGATTGTGATTGTGTGTTGAATCTGAATTTATGCTAAGTGGGTGAAATAATATGCTTGTGATATATTATTGATTGAAAAGCTTATAATGTGTTTTAATTATGAGAAGTCTCACCCTTACTTTAATAATTTCAGATTAAAGTTAGCAGCTGAGGAGTTGGTGAGGATGGCTCTAGAGCTTGTCTTTTAAGTCCGCGTGTCAGTGTCATGCTCTGATTAGGTTGTAACACTGTGGAACGTTTAGTTGAGGATTTAGTTTTATTCAATTGTTTCTTTGGATCTCATTGAGAATAATTATGGTTTAATTAGTTTATTTTTGGTATTTTTCCGCTGTGTAAGACATGGTCTTAAATTGATTGAATTAGTTGGAATAATGATCCTCAGTGTAGCATGGCTACTGTTTATTTGGAGGTTTTATTTTATTTAATAATTGTGGCATCCCTGTTCCGTGTTAACTCTGATGAACTATGACTTTAATCGTTGATATAATTGATATTATTCGGGGTATTTTAGAAGGGGTGTTACAATAGTGGTATCAGAGCATAGTCGGTCTTGTCTTAGTGTCGTTATCCCTTTTAGTATGCGACTAGTGTAAGATGACACTGTCGATACTTGTGTGCTGATGTAGATTGTTTTGTAATGTTACAGAACAATGGATGGAAGAGGTAACGAAAGGAATGATGATGCTATTGCTGAGGCTTTGGGAATGTTGGCTGGAGTACTCGGAGGGAACCAGCAGGGAGCTGTGATTGGTGCTGACCGACAATTGGGGAATTTTCAGAGGAATAATCCTCCATTGTTCAAGGGTTCACATGATCCCGAAGGTGCTCAGAAGTGGTTGAAGGAGATCGAGAGGATCTTCAGAGTGATTGACTGTGCTGAGGGGCTAAAGGTGAGATACGGAACTCACATGTTAGCGAGGAAGTCGATGACGTGGCTACCAACCGAACCGAAGAAGATGGTATTGCATTGACTTGGGTGTTCGGAGAGCTTTTCGAGGAGGTACTTTCCCGAGGACATCGAGGCAAGAAGGAGATTGAGTTTCGAACTCAGCGGGTAACAAGATAGTATGCTTCAAGTTTATCGAAGAAGCAAGTATTATGCTCATTATACTAACGATGCAGATGGGGAATTTTCCAAATGTATCAAGTTTGAGAATGGTCTTCATGACGAGATTAAGCAGGGTATTCGGTATCAGCGTATCCGAAGATTTTCTGATCTGGTTGACTGTAGTAGGATTTTAGAGGAGGATCTTGCTAGCACTAAGTCGAATGCTCGAGGGTATGTTGATAGGAAAGGTAAGCAACAGATGAATTGTGGTAAGCCTTATGATAGGAGCAATCAAAGATCCGGCGGTTGGAAGAAGTCTGGTGGAGGAGATTCTGGTTCTTCCATTAAGTGCTACAAGTATGGTGAGACAGGGAATCATATGGTGGACTGTAAGAGTAATGATAAGAAGTGTTTCAAGTGTGGAAAACTCGGCCATGTGGCTAATGATTGCAGAGTGAGAGTGGTGACTTGTTACAACTGTGGTGAAGAAGGTCATACTCGTCCTCAGTGCACAAAACCCAAGAAAGAGCAAGCTGGTAGTAAAGTGTTTGCATTGTCTGGATCAGAGACTAAACTAGATGATCGGCTGATTAAAGGTACATGTTTTATTAATGACATACCTTTGATTGCGATTATTGATACTGGAGCTACGCATTCTTTTATTGCTTTGGATTGTGCTAAAAGATTGAATTTGGAAATTTCTAACATGGATGAAAGTATGGTTATTGATACTCTTGCGTCGGGTTCAGTGACTACTTCGTATGTTTGTAGGAATTGTCCTATTGTGATTTTTGGTAGGGGTTTCGGTATGGATTTAGTGTGCCTACCGTTAGAACAACTTGATATCATCCTTGGAATGAACTGGTTGGAATTCAACCAGGTTCATATCAATTGTTTTGAAAAGACGGTTATTTTTCCTGAAGAGGTTGGTGTCGAAGATGTGACTATGTCGGTTAAACAGATGAACCTAACCGTGAAAGATGGTGCGGTGGTGTTTATGTTGTATTCTGCGATAGAAGCGGAGGGAAAAGCAAAGAGTGATGGATTGCCAGTGGTGAATGAATTTCCAGAGGTGTTTCCGGAAGACGTTAGTGAATTGCCACCGGAGAGGGAGGTAGAATTTACTATAGATTTGATTCCTGGAACTAGTCCGGTGTCGATGATGCCTTATCGTATGTCGGCATCCGAATTAGCGGAGTTAAAGAAACAGTTGGAGGAGTTGCTTGAGAACAAGTTCATTCGTCCCAGTGTTTCGCCGTGGGGTGCTCCGGTGTTGTTGGTTAAGAAGAAAGAAGGTTCGATGAGGTTATGTGTTGATTACAGACAGCTGAATAAAGTTACAATCAAGAATCGGTATCCTTTGCCGAGGATTGATGATTTTATGGATCAACTAGTTGGAGCTTGTGTATTTAGTAAGATTGATCTGAGATCTGGATATCATCAGATTCGGGTGAAGTCGGAGGATATTCAGAAAACTGCATTTAGAACGAGGTATGGACATTATGAATATTCTGTTATGCCGTTTGGAGTTACTAATGCACCTGGTGTTTTCATGGAGTATATGAACAAGATATTTCATCCGTATCTTGACAAGTTCGTAGTGGTGTTCATTCATGATATTTTAACCTATTCGAAGAGCGATGAGGAGCATGCAGAACATCTCAGAGTTGTGTTGGAATTGTTGAAAGAGAAGAAGCTTTATGCGAAGTTGTCCAAGTGTGAATTCTGGTTAAGTGAAGTGAGTTTTCTTGGCCATGTAATTTCCAAGAATGGAATTGCTGTGGATCCTACGAAGGTAGAAGCGGTATCCCAGTGGGAAGCGCCGAAGAATGCTTCTGAGATCCGTAGTTTTCTGGGTCTTGCAGGTTATTACAGGAAGTTTATAGAAGGATTTTCCAAACTAGCGTTGCCGTTGACTAAGTTGACCAGGAAGGGTCAGATATTTGTGTGGGATGTTGAATGTGAGGAAGGATTTCAAGAGCTGAAGAGGAGGTTGACTAGTGCTCCGATCCTGATTTTGCCGAATCCGACTAAGTCTTTTGTTGTGTATTGTGACGCATCATTGATGGGATTAGGTGGTGTGTTAATGCAAGATAAGCAGGTAGTGGCTTATGCTTCGAGACAATTGAAAGTACACGAAAGGAATTATCCGACTCATGATTTGGAGTTGGCAGTTGTTGTATTTGTTTTGAAGTTATGGAGGCATTATTTATATGGTTCTCGGTTTGAGGTGTTCAGTGATCACAAAAGTCTGAAGTATCTCTTTGATCAGAAAGAGTTGAATATGAGGCAGAGCAGATGGTTAGAATTCCTAAAGGATTATGATTTCGGTTTGAATTACCATCCTAGTAAGGCAAACGTCGTTGCGGATGCTTTGAGTAGAAAGTCCTTGCATATGTCGATGTTAATGGTCCGTGAGTTAGATTTGGTTGAGCAGTTCAGAGATTTAAGTTTGGTTTGTGAAACTACTCCGAATAGTGTGAAATTGGGTATGTTGAAGCTGACTAGTGGTATTTTGGAAGAGATTAGAAATGGACAGAAATCTGATGTTGGTTTAGTTGATAAATTGACATTGATCAACCAAGGTCAAGGAGGCGAGTTCCGGATTGATGAGAATGGAGTTATGAGATTTGGTGATCGGATGTGTCTTCCGGATGTTTCCGAGATTAGGAAGAGTATTTTGGAAGAAGGACATCGTAGCGGGTTGAGTATTCATCCCGGTGCTACTAAAATGTACCATGATTTGAAAAAGTTGTTTTGGTGGCCGGGAATGAAAAAGGAAATTGCTGAGTTTGTGTATGCTTGTTTGGTTTGTCAGAAGTCGAAAATCGAGCATCAGAAACCGTCAGGATTGATGGAACCGTTGTTTGTTCCAGAGTGGAAGTGGGATGGAATCTCTATGGATTTTGTGTCTGGTTTTCCAAGGACAGTGAAGAATTGTGATTCTATCTGGGTTATTGTTGATCAGTTGACGAAATCTGCTCACTTCATTCCGATAAGAATGGATTATCCGATGGAGAGGTTAGCAGAATCGTATGTTGAAAAGATTGTGAGTCTACACGGTATTCCTTCTAGCATTGTGTCGGATCGAGGTCCGAGGTTTACATCTAAGTTCTGGACGGGATTGCAAGAAGCTTTGGGTACCAAGTTGCGTTTAAGTTCCGCTTATCATCCGCAGACAGATGGTCAGACGGAAAGAACGATTCAGTCATTAGAGGATTTGATGAGAGCTTGTGTGTTAGAGAAGGGTGGAGCTTGGGATAGTTATCTACCGTTGATCGAGTTTACCTACAACAATAGTTTTCATTCGAGCATTGGTATGGCTCCGTTCGAGGCATTGTATGGTAGGAGGTGTCGGACACCATTGTGTTGGTATGAAACTGGAGAGAGTGCTGTGATTGGACCGGAAATTGTTCAACAAACTTCGGAAAAGATTAAGATGATTCAGGAGAAGATGAGGACTTCTCAGAGTCGTCAGAAAAGTTATCACGATAAGAGGAGGAAGGATCTTGAGTTTAGCGAAGGAGAAGATGTTTTTATGCGAGTTACCCCGATGACTGGTATTGGTCGAGCTTTGAAGCCAAAGAAGTTGACTCCACGTTTTATTGGTCTGCATCAGATTACCAAGAGAATTGGGAAGGTTGCATATCAGATTGCTTTGCCGCCGTCACTTGCAAATTTGCATGACGTTTTCCATGTGTCTCAGCTAAGGAAGTACATTGCTGATCCGTCTCATGAGATTCGGGTAGATGATATACAAGTACGAGAGAATTTGACTGTGGAAGTAGTACCTGCGAGAATTGAGGATCGGAAGTTGAAATTCTAGGCAAAGAGATCGCATTGGTAAGAGTGTCTTGGGAGGACCAAAGATGGAAATGTCACTTGGGGAGAGTCGATGAAGGACTCGATCCCGAACTATTCGTCTGAGGTATGTTTTCGAGGACGAAAACTCTTTTAGTTGGGGAGAGTTGTGACACCCCAAATAATTCGATAATTAAATAATTATGATTTTTAATTATTAATTTAATTGAGAATATAATTTATTAATATATTGGATTTATTGGGATTAATTATGGAATAAGAGAATGGAAATATTAGAGGTGTGATGAGTAAAGTGAGGGTGTGAGGCGTAAAAGACTCTACTCACATTATTTAATTCATTTTATTTATGTTAAAGGAATAAAAGGAATAAAATAAGGAAAAGAGGAAAAAAGAGTCATTTTGGAGAAAACAAAGATACGTGAAGTTGAGAAGAGGAAAAGGAAGGAAGAAAACCTAAAGTGTCAGAATTCGAAGAACTCACAAGGTAAGGGGTGATTTTGATTAGTTAATTCATATTATCGATTTAGATATTCAATGGTATGGATCATAGCGTGTTAGGAATCCCGGTTTAGAATGTTAGGGTTCCGTAGAATTGTCCCTATTGTGTCGGATTATAGGTTGAAAACAATTAGGGTGTTAGATATCAAATAGAAATGATGGAAATATGTTGTTTGATGTGATAATGATGCAAATTGGGTGTGTTTTAGTGTTTCCCATGTTGAAATTCGTATGGGTAAGTTTGGGTTTGATTGAGAATGAATGAATGCTGTCAAAAGTGCAGGAAATGACTCTGCAACACGTGGGAACCGGTTCCCAGTGGGGAGGAGCCGGGTTCCACTTTGAAAAATTTGTAAAAACTTGAAAATTTCACTCAGGAACCGGTTCCTGTATGGGTAGGAACCGGGTTCCCATACAACTTTCCAGAGGCGAGTTTTTGAAACTTTTCAGGAACCGGTTCCTGTATAGGTAGGAACCGGGTTCTGCTTTATTTTTTTGAAAAATGTCAAACTTTGAAAATTCATAACTTTCAAACCGTAAGTCCGTTTTGAGCGCCGTTTTAGACGTTATTTCTTAAATTTAATGCTCTATTTTATAAAATGAAAAGATTTTCCAAAACTTGAAATTATTTTGAAAATGAGCCGAATTCCGAAATGGGTGACTTTTGACTGACGCATATTGATGTGTATGTAGCAGAGATCCTGTGATGATGGATGTATTGGTATTGTGTGGATGTAAAGCATGTTTATGCTGCTGTTAATTGTATGCATGATGGTTGAAATATCATGTTGTTAGTTTTGATTCAGTTATGGTAAATTGATGTATTACATAGACTGATTGATGTTGCATGCTAGTGATGTGCGTGCATATGCATTATTTGGTGAAGTTAATTCCCATTGTGCGGAATTTGACTTGGATTGCCGATAACCGATACCCGAGTGAGGATGGGTGGTTAGGCTGGATTCGTGTCCGGGTGTTTATGGACGAATCGATGGTTACTGTATCCGGTTGATGATGGATCAGTGTTGGGTGACTTGGTCACGTGTTGGTACCACATGCATTGTGTCTGCATTTGTGTTTGCATGGGATTGTAACATGTTAGGATGTCTTCCAGTGTTGCAATTCTTCTTTTGTCTATTAATTATGCATAATGGCTTGTATGATTGTGATTGTGTGTTGAATCTGAATTTATGCTAAGTGGGTGAAATAATATGCTTGTGATATATTATTGATTGAAAAGCTTATAATGTGTTTTAATTATGAGAAGTCTCACCCTTACTTTAACAATTTCAGATTAAAGTTAGCAGCTGAGGAGTTGGTGAGGATGGCTCTAGAGCTTGTCTTTTAAGTCCGCGTGTCAGTGTCATGCTCTGATTAGGTTGTATCACTGGGGAACGTTTAGTTGAGGATTTAGTTTTATTCAATTGTTTCTTTGGATCTCATTGAGAATAATTATGGTTTAATTAGTTTATTTTTGGTATTTTTCCGATGTGTAAGACATGGTCTTAAATTGATTGAATTAGTTGGAATAATGATCCTTAGTGTAGCATGGCTACTGTTTATTTGGAGGTTTTATTTTATTTAATAATTGTGGCATCCCTGTTCCGTGTTAACTCTGATGAACTATGACTTTAATCGTTGATATAATTGATATTATTCGGGGTATTTTAGAAGGGGTGTTACACTACACACCTATGTCTGGAGGCTACCAAGCCAGGGATGAAGTCCACTATTAGCAGTATTTATTTAGAGTTAAACTCCACGTTTACACCCATCACTTAATCACTACCCAATGACCCTTCTACCTAAGATCCCCTCTTAGATATGAGAAACCCCTCTCACTCCCCACAGTCACACGCGGTGACAATAAACAATAACACAAAACTTGAAGACACACTTCAAAGACACATAATCATCATTTCTTCAATGCTTATTGATGATTAACAATTTAGAATTCAACTAACGTCCACCTCAAGTATTAAACAATACTAGAGTGTCTCACAATTAACAACCAATAAAGACTAACAACTAATAATTAAAATAGTACGTTTAAAGTTCTTCTTGAATGGCCAACTTTGCAAGCAGGGTTAGCAGCCTTTATATATGTTGTCAGAAGTTAGGGTTGCTTCATAGTTAGTATTCATCGAGTCCTAAGCTTTCTCCATAAAAGTAGGACAAAATTTCTCCAATAATGTTTCTGAAGAGTGTTACATAGCTTGCTTAATCGAAGCATACAATTTAAAACAAATTGAATCCTAATGTTTCTGAACTTAAAAACCAGTTCAGTTTCACATGTCAGGACATCTCCTGTGACATCTTCATAAAACTTGTTGATACATTATTCTTCATGGAATATTCTGAGCAGAATGTTTTACCAAAATTGTTGCCAATCTACAGAACTAACAAACTCCCCCTTTGGAAAATTTTGGCTAAAACATTACTTGAGGGTATAAGCCATACAATTAACATCAGCATCACAATTAACATATAAGCACATACAACATAAACATGGATGTTAGCTTCACACAGTTTATCAGACATATCAGAGCAGCACAACATAAACAACATCATAGTGAGATACAACAGAAAAAATAGATGTTCAAACATCAGTTAGAACATTCACAGATGCACAAACATAGTCAGTATCAGTTGCTCCCACTACAAACATCATCAATATATTTTATATGCACACAATTAACACACATTTAGCTGCTTCCCCTCAACATTAGCACTGTTCGCGGTAAAAAGTGACGAACGAGGAAATCGAATCGGAATTCGAATCTCTGGATCAAAACGATTTACTCTTTTGATTTGTTTTAAAAAGATGTCGCGAGCATCAAGCTTTATTGTTTTTAAAACAAGAAAATGAGATGAAAAAGAGGAAAGCTGCAATACCCTAAATAAATAAGGATATGCGGTGCGACTAGCGTGAACTAGACGCAACGCATTGGGGAGAGATCTGAGTAAGGGGGTTTGTTATATAAAGGGAAAGATGTGGCACCCTATATATATAGTTATCTATAGCCTTATTTATATATATATATATATATATATATATATATATATATATATATATATATATATATGAATATTTTTGATATGTTTGTGCGTTTTAATTTGCTATTCTATTCTTGGGAAGTTTCTTCTTTGGATTTTAAGAAAGGTAGGTTAGGTGGGGGTCCTAAGTTTTGTTATTATTGTGCTCGCAAAGATCATTGGGATCTTCTGCATACATATCCCCTAGTGGGAATCAGAGCATCTATAGCTCGGATCTAAGGGAGTTATGGTTTTGTTTGGTTTGAGGGAGAAAGAAGTATGCTCTCCAAGGATGAGACCTTGTGCCTACGTATTCTCAAAGGGAGGTTGAGAAAGCCAGAGCAATCGTAGTTCCCACTTATGCTAATGGAAGCAAAGGGTGTTATTAAGAGACAAAGACAATTGTCATCTTAATGAAAAATGTATCTAATCTATTTCATCACATACATTTTTGAAGGGTTGATTGATTGAATCTTTCATCGTAAGTATTAGGTGTTTTGCTTGAGTGTACAAGCGTTACCACTTACGAGTTAAGAAAGATGTTTGAAAGATGATTGAATCTTTAATTGTAAGTTTTGGTGTTTTACTTGAGTGTACAAGCGTTACCACTTACAGTTAAAAGATATTTTGTTTGAAAAGTGTTTGATTTGTATGTGATGTTATAGATGAGATACTTCTTCCATAGAGATGATAAATGTCTAAATCTCTAGGAGAAATTGATTGTTGATTAGGAGGATGCTTTTAAGAAGCATGTGGGTCCTTGTATTGTAAGCCCAAGAGGAGGCATTCTGAGGGTCATCGAGGGTCCTTGAATTGTGAACCCAAGAGGAGGAATTCCGAGGGTCATCGAGGGTCCTTGCATGAAGCTCAAGAGGAAGCTATAGGGTATGGTTGGCTTTGTCTTTAAGAGTGGTTTCACCGGGAAAATATCCTCTTAAGATTCAAGAGTGATTTCACCGGGAAATCATACTCTTAGGGTTCTATTCTAGCGCGGGTGATTCTTTGTATTGGAAGCCCAATAGGAGGCTGTTAAGAGATTTCTATGTCTCTTTCTTGTTTGATGCCCAAGAGAAGGCTAAACTCAACAAGGGAGTTCTTTTGAACGAAGCCCAGGAGGAGGCTAACTCAGCAGGGGAGTTGTCTTATATGAAGCCTAAGCGGAGGCTAAACTCAACATGTGAGTTGTCTTATACAAAGCCTAAGAGGAGGCTAAACTCAATAAATGAGTTATCTTGTACAAAGCCCAAGAGGAGGCTAAAGGGAACCTAGTTGTTAGACTAGTTGTTATGTTATAACTGAACAGTTATACGAACAAGTGTGTGATGTGTATTCACAAGAGTTTATGAAGAAAATATATAAACAAGTATATAAAACAAGCAATGAAAGCAAGTGTAACTTGAATATACATAAAGGGTTGGGACTTACACCTTAAGGCAGACCCATTGGTTTAAGAGCAGTTTCACCGAGAATAATGCTCCTCTTAATACCAATGGAATCGCTGTATAAACAAGCGGATGAAAACAAACGAACGAAGTTTGTTATACTTGAATATTTACAAATATGATTGAATATGTACAAGGAATTTAATATGTACATAGAAGGGTGAATATGTACAAGGAAATAAATATGTACATAAGAGGGTTGGGACTTACACCGTGAGGGAGGCCTATGATCAATTTGAAAGAAATTCAAGGAGAAACCTGGTTCGATTTATCTTCAAATCGAATCGATCATGGAAAAAGGTGTGTAAGTTTATTGGAAGGTTTTTGAAAAGGTTTTGAAAATGATTTTGAAAAGTGAAGGATATTCACAAGAAGTTTTGAAAAAGATTAGGTTTGAAAATTGGAAAGAAAACATTTTTGAAAAGTATTAAAAAATACTTAAAACGTCTCATTTTTAACCTAATTAAAATATAATCAAAAAGAAAATATTTTTTGGATTTTTTTGACATAATCATAAAATAAGTATATTAAATGACAAGTGTGCAAAAAAATCATCTCAAAATGAGAAGTTTTGATTGGTTTTTGAAAATGTTGAAGTTTGTTAAAAAAACTTTGAGAAAATTAGTGATAAAAAAAGAGTTTTGGTCCTAAGGAGGTTTGAACCCAGGACTTTTGGCTTAGAAGTGAAATTTTTTACCACTGAGCCATGTGCTTAACTTGTCATTTAGTCACCTTGTTTTAAAGGAGTTTATAAAAATATTTCAAAATAAGTAAAAATGAAGTTTTGAAGAAAAGGATCAGAAGTTGACGTTTTGAAGGGAGTCAGAAGCTAAGAACCAAGCTTGATGCTTCTGAAGGAATTAGAAGCTTGATGCTTCTGAAAGTGTCAGAAGCTTGATGCTTATGAAGGAGTTATAAGCTTGATGCTTCTGAAGGGGGTAGAAGCTTGATGCTTCTGAAGGGGTGAGCATCAGAAGTGCTTCTGAAGGAATGAGCGTCAGAAGTGCTTTTGAAGGAGTCAGCATCAGAAGCTGATGCTTCTGAAGGGATGAGCCTTTTATTTAAAAAAATGTCCCAGGGGGATTCGAACCTTGGGCCTTAAGGCGAGGCAAGAGATTTAAGAGCGTGCTGGAAACTGCTGGGGCGGTAATACATATGTTACCTTAACTCAAACCATAAATATATATTATAAAACATGAATTTAAATTTCCAGAAAAGTCAGAAAACGCGCGCAACTCATCTTCTTCCTCCATCCTTCTTTAATCCATGGATTCTTCATTTCTCAATGAAATTGCATGATCCAAACATCAAACTTGCTCGGATTTTCACCAGGAACGTGATGGTGGCAATTAATTCCATTTATTTTAATCTTAGAACTATTAATTTTCGTATGAACACGAAGAACCCTAATTCTAAGATTTGATCATGAAATCACGTATGTGCATGGATTTAAGCAATTGATTGAGGGTTATTACTCAATGATAGTGCAGAAACAAGATGGCCAAGCCTTTTTTGAACTGGAAGTTAGAATTTAAAGAGTTCAAAGTTCAAGCTCTTACCTCTTCAAGTTGAATTCTGATTCTTCGAAGGAAGTGTTCTGGTGACTTGATGATTATTACTGCACCGGGCCTTATGGAAGGTGTATGGATGCTTGGCTTGCTTGGAGATGGCACGGATCGGTGTACCCAAGTCCAATGCTTTGCTCAAAGTGAAATTGAATTTGATGATGGAGTATTGGTCGATGATGAGTGTTTGGATTACTCATATGAAGTGTATGGAAGGTGTTTAAAGTGAAAGATTGAAGCTTGCACGAGTGGAATGGAAATTTGGAGGTTTTGGCTTAAACTTGCATTTTATGGATTTTGGAAATGGTTTCTGAGTTTGGCTAGTTCTTGTGCTAGCTTGAGGATTCTAACAACTTTCTAATGATGTTTAGAAAATATTTGAAGCCTAAGATTGCTCAGAAATTGCAAGGCTTAAAATTTGCAAATTCTCCCACTTAGAAACTTGAAACTTGAAAAACAAGAAAGAAAGAAGGAAAGCTTGGATTATGATGTTTTAGGGTGATTTTGAATGAAGAAGTGACCTCTATTTATAGAACTAGTTTTCTTTTCCGCTATTTATTTTCTCGCAATTTAAATTCTAGAAAGGTCGTATAGGTCGCAAGCATTTTATCATGTAATAGCGTAGGATTTTACTTTCCGTACTTTACTTTCCGCACCTCCCATTATGTATCTGCCCCAAAGCCATGTAATAGCGTAGGACCCTTTATATTTCTGCAATTTACTTTCCGCACCTATAAACTGCTAGTAACTAGGTGTGTATGGCAAGATAAAATCAATCTAGACCACTAAATACAAGATAAAATATGTGAATACAACACTTTTCTCACACATGCACCCCCTAGGGTATTCTCTCTCGTTGCCTTATAAATAGTCAAGTCCCTCGAACGTAGGGGTATCTTAGTACGGTTGCCTACAATATATCATCACAGTCTCTTCGACTTAAAAGATCATAAACCCTCGATGCTGCCTACGAATACATGATCTCGTCCCTCGGTTGTTGCCTACGAAAAGTGATGATCGTCCCTACGAATGTGCTAGGATACTCCTACAAGTTGCCTTCTATGACCATCTGATGTCCCTTCGAGTGTCCCTTTACATCCAACGGATAGGGTTACCTACCAACTAATGGTATGGATAGCGCTATTCTAAAGGAAAGTAAAATAACACGAAAATGACCGTTCTGAGTAGGTAATAGACTCTTAATTGCTTGCTCTATCAAAACACTTTTCACACCTCACACTTTCAAAACTTTTCAAAACGCTTTGTATACATTCCAACGTGAATCATTACAAAGTCTTTTCCAAAAACGATACATTTCCAAACACTCTGTATACATTCCAGCGTGAATCATTACGAAGTCAAAGCGAAATAACTTTTCAAAAATCTTTTCAAACACACACATAAACAATTAAAGTGAGCTAAAGCAATTAAGAGCTCGTAGATAACTACGGATGAAAATGGGTGCTAATACCTTCTCTTTTCATAACCAACTCCCTTACTCAGAATCTAAACAAAGGTATTTTCCTATTCTTTTCACCTTCCCTTAATTGGATAAAATAAAAGTCGGTGGTGACTCTTGCTATCTGCAACATTTGCGATCAAACGCAAAACAAAACAAGTCAGTTCTTCCACCGTGTTACAGGTTCTTATTCAAATTCTCAAGAGAAAGTTGCACCATCAAAACCCTAGTTCCATCCGTCCTCAAGAAATTCCAAGCACTCCATTGTGCTCCTGAGGTAACATAGGGTAAGTATGGATCAAAATCCACGACCAAAACATCCTGAATTGCATGCATCATGAAGTTCCGATTACATGTTTTTCTTAAATTCATATTTTTGTTTTTTTATGATGTTTTGATCTAAACTAACTATGCTAATCGTTTCTTGAGGTTTATTAGAGCAGGTTTGGGCCATCGTTACAAGCTTTTCCTGGACAAATCATAATTTTCCATAGTTAGGGTATAGAACTGTTAAGCTTCGTATTTCTATTTACAGGAAGTTTCAGGCCAAGATAACACCACCATCGAACTCGTAGCATCCTAATTATTCGATCTGGACTATTTGTTTTTATTTTTTGATGGATTATTGCAGGTTTTAGAAAACCCTTCATCGGAGGAGAAGGTGGAAACCACCGTCCACGGTTGTCAAGGGATTTTAGAGGGAAACTCTGACTCTCGCGTGTCAAAACCTTGCCTTCTTATTGGTCCATTCAAACCCCATTGGGTCCATGTGTGTTTTAATATGATCCTCTGATAATATGATACTCTGATAATGTGATCCTCTGATGCTATGATCCTCTGATAAACTTGATACTCTGACCTGTTTATTGTTTTTCAGCAGATGTTCTGACTCACGTGTTAGAATGAAACGCTACACCGTGTTGAGCAAAAGATGAACTGAGAAGTTATGGGAAAGAACTTCTGGAACACAACCTCTGACAGAAGCATAAAAGTACAACTTTTGATAGAAGTAAATTTTGATGGAAGTATCTTCCGTTAGAAGCATGCAAGCGCCACCGACCAAGTAACCGATAGAAGCATCAAAACTTCTAGGGATCGATCCTACGACTTTTTCTCATTTTTCTAACTTTTCTTATTTCTTATTTTTTCTATTTTCCTTAATTTAAATTTCTTTTCTTTTCAAAATTAATTAAAACCTTTTCAAAAATCATCAGAAAATAATTTTTTTTTTCTAGTAATTAGGGTTACTAACTTCAAACGTTTTTTTTTACTAATTTCCAAAACATTTTCACTAACATATTTCCTATTATCCTGATTATTTATTTGTTATTCTGCATTTACAATTCTAGAACAGATGTATAGGTCACACAGATTTTATTCTGTAATAGCATAGATTTACATTTATGCCTTTACTTTCTGCACTCCTGTTATGTATCTGCCCCAAAGCCATGTAATAACGTAGGATTTACATTTCCGCACTTTACTTTATACACATATTAACTGCTAATTAATTAGGGTTTACATGCTAAAGACTAAAATCAACCCTAGATCACTTCTAATCTCAAGATAAATATCTGAATACAACACATTTTTCACACTTGCACACCCCTTAGGGTATCCTCTCTTGTTGCCTTTTCGAATAACATGATCATGTTCCTTGAACATAGGGATGCCTTTAGCAAATACGCCTACGAATAATATCATCATAGTCCCTCGATGACCCTCGATGTTGCCTATGAATACATGATCTCGTCCCTCGATTGTTGCCTACGAAAAGGTATGATCGTCCCTACGAATTGCTAAAGGTATCCTTACATGTTGACTTCTATGACCATACGATGACCCTTCGATTGTCCCTTCACATCCAAGCGAATAAAGTTACCTGCCAACTAATGGTATGGATAGCCTTATTCTAAAAGAGAAGGAAAAATAACATGGAAACGACCATTCTGAGTAGGTAATAAGACTTTGTTGCTTGCTCCAATCAAAACACTTTTTCACACGTCACACTTTTCAAAAACTTTTCAAACACTTTGTATACATTACATCATGAATCATTACAAAGTTAAACATCTTTCAAACCAATATTTCCAAACACTTCGTATACATTCCATCGAGAATCATTATAAAGTCAAAGCGAAATGCCTTTTTTTAAACATTTTCAAACTACTCAAACACAGAAAGAAAATTTTCAAAGTGAGCTAAGCAACTAAGAGCCCATAGATAACTACGGATGGAAAGGGTGTTAATACCTTCCCTTTTCATAACTGTCTCTCGTACTCAGAATCTAACGAAGGTCTTTTCCTGTTCTTTTCACCTTCCCTTTATTGGATAAAAGAAAAGTCAATGATGACTCTTGCTATCCGCAACATTTGCGATAAAAAGCAAAACAAACAAGTCAGTTCTCCCACCGTGTTACAGAACTGGCGACTCTGTCAGGGATACAACATAAAGAGAGGCCACCTTAGGGTTTAAGATCACTTTATTGGTTTCTGTTTGCTTTGTCTTCTTTATTTTTAAGGGTTGCTTGGGTTTTATATCTATGGCATGACTTCGTAATGATTCACGCTGGAATGTATACGAAGTGTTTGGAAATGTTTTGTTTTGGAAAAGAAACTTTGTAATGATTCACGCTGGAATGTATACAAAGTGTTTGAAAATGTTTTTGAAAGTGTGAGGTGTGAAAATGATTTTTTGATTGAGCAAGCAAAAGAGACTTATTACCCACTCAGAACGGTCGTTTCCGTGTTATTTCGCTTTCCTTTAGGGTAGCGCTATCTATACCATTAATTGGTAGGTAACTCTATCCGTTGGATGTAAAGGGACATTCGAAGGGATGATCGCAGGACTTTATCGTCTATGAATCGGGAGACCGCAAGTGCACAGTCCTATCGCGTAGTTTTAAAAAGATATCGAACCCACAGAGACTATAAATTGATCTATTGTTATCCTAAGTTACGGTATACAGCTAAGGCGAATAATTCTTTTAGATTTTGGTTTAAGGAAAATAGAAATATAAATAAAGCGGATATCGATGCGTAACGTAGTGAACCTAAGCGATTAAATCGAACCTAAGCGTATAAAGATGGTTAACTTAATTTATCTCAGAGAATTAATCGGTTTAAAACCCTCAACTCACACTTTCGTGGTCTTATCTCGGATTATACGTCTAAAGCCCTATACTTGCTTTCGCTATCCTATAAGTGTTTAGAACATACTTTTTGGAAACTTAATTAATTTTAATTTGTTTTAAAGCGCTTTCACTGTATTTAAATCAAATGCCTAACTTTAGCTATCCGGTTAAAACCTCACACTTTCGTGGTCTCGATCCTAACCTATTCTACTTATCTTACTTTAATGAAAAGATGGATTTTAATTATAAAAGTCATAACCGTAAATTATGTTAATTAATATCTTAGCTTAGAAACAATTTAATTCCTACTTTTACTACTATTACTTACCGATACCTAAACAGTTTAGCCAGACATATTTATTAATTCGGATTTGCCTAAATAATAAGGTTCAATATATTTAAACATTCCCATAAATAAATAAATAAATATCAAGCAACAATATTTAAAACAAAATAAAATAATTATATTAAGAACCTGGAAATAATAATACTTGAATAATCTTGTTCTTGAAATAAGCGAGCATTCCACCACAAGTCGGTTGGATCGCTCGGAGACTTCTTGAATCGAAAAGAAAATTGCAACAAGGAAATAAAAAGCACTAGATCTAACGAAAGGTTAGATCAGTGAAAAATACACAACAATTTCCGGTGTAGAAATTGTTGTGAGAAAATTACAAAAGCTTAAACTAAAAATAAAATATAAGAAAATAAACTGGAATAGGAAAAATAAAATAACGAAGAAACGAAAAGAAAATAAAATACAAATCTAAGTAATGGTTGTTCGGGAAGAAAATCTCGACCCTTGAATGAATGCTTGAAGTGTATTTATAGCCTTCACTTGTAACTACCTTTTTCCAAATTCATACGAAGAGAAGTGGAGATCATGGGTAAAAGCGCGAATCATGCGAGAACATGGAGAGAAAGAAGGAAGTGTGAGGCGTGGGTTGAGCGTGGTATGAGTGGGTGGTTGAGAAGTTTGAGTCTTTGACTCTCTGAAGCTTTTCCATGTTCGCACTTGTTCAGAATCGATATTAGGCGCATTACGGTGTTACAAGTGCGTTACGCAGGTTTCATGTTTTCCGTGTTACGGTCGTGGCGAGTGTTACGGTCGTCGCGCTTCATGGATGTCTTATGGTCGTCGCAGATGGTGACGAACCTAGTGGTGAACCTGCTGGGCTTTTCTCTTCTGGGCTTAGTCTTATAATTATTTCTTTCTTCTTAACTCCTCCGTTTTCCTATATCACCCTTTTGCTTCTTTTCTTTGGCTTTTTAATCCGATTTTCCCTCAATTTTGTTTCTTTGCTTAATTTATCTTTATTTAATACAAATACCTGAAACAAAAGAAATACCAACATAATATGGAAATAAAACAGAATAATTAAATAAAAATAGTAATATTATCTATGAAAATTACGTCAAATATGTTATATAAATTCGTGTTATCAAACTCCCCTATACTTAAACCTTTGCTTGTCCTCAAGCAAAAACTAGAAATTAAAAATCAAGCAAGGATAAGTCAAACGTACATATAAAACACAATTCAATTCGTATTTGGTTGCTATTCACTTTTTTGTTGGATAACTCAAGTTTAGACTTCGACACCAAAATTACCGTAATAACACTAGATAACCTCATTTATGTAGACCAAATTAAGTCATGAATTATAACTCGACCTAATACTTTCGTTTTGTTTCACCCGTTTTCATTCTTGCGCAATCACATTAAGCCTTTTACCTTACGCGCACATAGTGGAGTAACCGGTTAGTGACTTTGATCTTTATAATCCAGCTTGGAGTTCTGGTACTTATATTTGGTACTCCTTTATCCAATTACAAATTGCGGGGGATCGGACCGTCGTCCGCCCTACCGAGTTCAGTACTAGGGACCACTGAACCAATTCATAATGGATGTTAGCATAAATATTTTATAGTTTCCGCAACTGTTGAATTAAATGATCTGGTAAGGACCATCTAACTTAATAAGTGCATCTTCTAAAATTTTCTCTTAAAAACTCTTGATCAATCACTTATATTCATCGATCCTCCACGTAGTTTGTCGTTCAAGGCGGTGCCGACTGCTTTTATAAACTACTCGAGATTACTTTAAAACTAAGTCTTAAGGTGTTGGTATAATAAGTACTTAAAATAATCTAACGCGTTGGGGTTTTTGAAGTGTTATGACGATAATAATTTTGTTTTAGTCACGCTCGAGTTCTTATTTATAAAAATAAGCAACCTTAATACTAGTTGAATATGTTAATATAACGTTTTAATTTTTCGTTATGGCTCAAGAAAATGGAGGAATTCGAATAAGCACGAGAATTAAACATTAAAGACTAAAATTTCATAAAGATGTATTTTATTGAATGGAAATTTTGCAATACATGGAAAAAGAAACAGAAAGGAAATACTAACTAGAGCAAAGAAAATAAAAACGAACAAAGAAATGTTCTGACTCCCCTAAACTTAAAATAAGCATTGTCCTCAATGCGATAGAACCAGGAGAAAATCAGAAAGGAGAAGGATAATCACTCGTCGCTCGGAAAATTTTGTTCTCTTGCTCCTCTACCTCTAGTACGAGGTCGGTCGGGTTTCACTTGACGATTGGTGTTTCGTGGAGCCAAGGAAGAGAAGGAAATGAAGGATAAAAAGGGAAAAGGATGGAGTGGATGAGAGAAGAATATATGAGGAGTAAATGGAAGGGATGTGAAATGAGAAGAAATGTGGAAGAATATTTATAGTGGTGTGAGGATGGAAGAATAAATAAATTATAATGAATTATAATTTGGGAAATGAAAAGAGAAGAGTTTGAATGGGAATTATGGTGGGAAATGAAAAGAACGAAACCGACGAAACATAAATCGGTCAAGGAAACAGAAGAGAACATCACGCGTGAGGAGAAACAGCCACTGAAGGATGAGACGGGTGTCTCAAAAATTTGAAAAACAAGGGAGACACGTGGAGGCGTCCGTCTCAGGAGCATGGAATAGAGCAGAGGGAAAAACAGTGGAGGCGCCCGTCTCCAATATGATGTGGGGACCTGAGGCGTCCGTCCCAACAGCTGCATGCATGGCACGAAAATTTATCAGGCAGGGAAGCTTAGCATGCGTGAGGTGACCGTTTTGGGCAGCGAGATGTGAATTTAGGCAGAATCAAAATCTTGGCATGTGAAGAATTTGCAGGGAATTGTAATTACATGCCTTTCTAGTAATACATGTGACTTGGGGTGTGAGATAGGGAATTGATTTGTAGATCACATGCATATATACTTTACTTATATATATATATATATATATATATATATATATATATATATATATATATATATATATATATATATATATATATATATATATAAATAGAGATGATTTAAACTTTTAATTAGTAGGATATATATATAATGCCTTATAATTAATATTATAAATATTAGGAAATATTGATTCGGTATATTAATAGGAGACGGGAAATACGATAATTAAAATATTACTCAATTATAATTATAAATATTAGCGTGAATTATTTAATTGAGTATAATTATCGGTATTATGGGGAAATAGTTCAAACGCATCAGATGAAAGGGTGCAACCGATAATCGAATTAAAATTTAAAATTTAAAATTTAAAATTTAACGTAAATTAGAAAGAAATTTAAAATTAGAAACTAGAATGACTACTCGTTGATTTTCCATGGCCACTTATCAAGCCATCTCACATATCCCTCACCTTTTCTTTTCTTACGTTTATAGGGCGGTTTATTTTTTCGACATTTTGATAGTGGTTCTGGATTTATCCTAAGTATAAGTTTTTCAATTTCGGACTTAGTGATTTCATCCATCGCCTCATAAGTTAACCTTACCCTCTTAACAGTAATTATATCCTTAATTTTATGGTCCTCTAATTTTCGCTTTTTAGGTAAGACTTCAAATAGTGGTGAATTAATGTGGATATTATTTAATACCGCAACATACGTTTTAAATTGGGAGTCTACCGGAGTTTCCATAAAAAATTTCGGGACAGAAATCAGTGGGGTGTAGTGATTTGAGATTATAATATGTGCTTCCTCTTCTACCTCTTTTACAACCTCTTTTTCGAACAGCGTTGGTGAATCTGTCTCAATCTCCACTATTTTCTCGTCAGAACTTTCCTCGGTCGCAATATCACTCTCTTCAAACTCATCATCACTTTCTAGGTTCTCAAATAATTTTTCTATAATGGTTGTTTCAACATCCATATCTTCCTCGGGTAAAGGTCCTAGAAGGTTTTGTTTGAGTTGGGAGATTTGAGTTTCTAAACCAATGTTGTGAGTCGCGAGGGATTCAACCATAATGGTTAGTTGGCTAAGGGTTTCATTATTTTGAAGGCTTTGTTTTCTTACTTCTTCATTTTGGATAGTTTGTGTCTCTACAAAGTGCTCAATCATAGACTCTAACCTAGAGTTAGTTATCATCTCATCGGAATCCTCTATTGGTATTTCGAAGTTAAAATCTTGCGATTCTTCAGAGTCTTGGAAGTAAGTTAAAGTTTCTTTTTGCGTTTCCCCGAAGCGTTCTATCATCCTAGATGTTTCATTAAAATTTTTTATCAATATTTCGATATCAGATTTATATGGTTCTGGTGATTCTTCAAAATATTGGGTTTGATGATTGTAGAGAAAATTAGGTTGAGGAAAAGTTTGGTTGAAATTATAAGTTTCTTGTGGTTCCTCAAAATGTGGGGATTGGTAGTTTTGGAGGTAATTTGGGTAAGAGTAGGTTTGTGAAGCATTGAAATCTTCCATAAGTATTTCAAGGTTGGATCTATGGGATTCTTGTGGTTCCTCAAAATACTGATAATGGGCGTAGGAAAAATTTGGGTTATACATAGTAAATAAAGTAAAAGTGCCTTAGTCTATACGGTGTAACACCGGAGTTACAGTATCGACTTAAATAGTCCCCGGCAACGGCGCCAAAAACTTGATCGCAGGACTTTATCGTCTATGAATCGGGAGACCGCAAGTGCACAGTCCTATCGCGTAGTTTTAAAAAGATATCGAACCCACAGAGACTATAAATCGATCTATTGTTATCCTAAGTTACGGTATACAGCTAAGGCGAATAATTCTTTTAGATTTTGGTTTAAGGAAAAATAGAAATATAAATAAAGCGGATATCGTGCGTAACGTAGTGAACCTAAGCGGATTAAATCGAACCTAAGCGTATAAAGATGGTTAACTTAATTTATCTAGAATTAATCGGTTTAAAACCCTCAACTCACACTTTCGTGGTCTTATCTCGGATTATACGTCTAAAGCCCTATACCGCTTTAGCCTATAAGTGTTTAGAACATACTTTTTGAAACTTAATTAATTCTAATTTGTTTTAAAGCGCTTTCACGTATTTAAATCAAATGCCTAACTTTAGCTATCCGGTTAAAACCTCACACTTTCGTGGTCTCGATCCTAACCTATTCTACTTATCTTACTTTCGAAAAAAGATGGATTTTAATTATAAAAAGTCATAACCAGAAATTATGTTAATTAATATCTTAGCTTAGAAACAATTTAATTCCTACTTTTACTACTATTACTTACCGATACCTAAACAGTTTAGCCAGACATATTTATTAATTCGGATTTGCCTAAATAATAAGGTTCAATATATTTAAACATTCCCATAAATAAATAAATAAATATCAAGCAACAATATTTAAAACAAAATAAAATAATTATATTAAGAACCTGGAAATAATAATACTTGAATAATCTTGTTCTTCGAAATAAACGAGCATTCCACCACAAGTCGGTTGGATCTGCTCGGAGACTTCTTGAATCGAAAAGAAAATTGCAACAAGGAAATAAAAAGCACTAGATCTAACGTAAGGTTAAATCAGTGAAAAATACACAACAATTTCCGGTGTAGAAATTGTTGTGAGAAAATTACAAAAGCTTAAACTAAAAATAAAATATAAGAAAATAAACTGGAATAGGAAAAATAAAATAACAGTAAGAAACTGAAAAGAAAATAAAATACGAAATACAAAGTAATGGTTGTTCGGGAAGAAAATCTCCGACCCTTGCACTGAATGCTTGAAGCTGTATTTATAGCCTTCACTTGTAACTACCTTTTTCCAAATTCATACGAAGAGAAGTGGAGATCATGGGTAAAAACTTCCAGAATCATGGGAGAACATGGGAGAGAAAGAAGGAAGTGTGAGACGTGGGTTGAACGTGGTATGAGTGGGTGGTTGAGAAGTTTCAGGAGTCTTTGACTCCTCTGCTGAAGCTTTTCCATGTTCTGCACTTGTTCTATAACTGATATTAGGCGCATTACGGTCGTTACAAGTGCGTTACGAGCAGGTTTCATGTTTTCCCGTGTTACGGTCGTGGCCAGGGTGTTACGGTCGTCACGCTTCATGGATGTCTTACGGTCGTGGCGGATGGTCGACGACCGTCACAACTAGTGGATGAACCACTGGGCTTTTCTCTTCTGGACTTAGTCTTATAATTATTTCTTTCTTCTTAACTCCTCCTTTTTGCTATATCACCCTTTTGCTTCTTTTCTTTGGCTTTTTAATCCGATTTTCCCTCAATTTTGTTTCTTTGCTTAATTTATCTTTATTTAATACAAATACCTGAAACAAAAGAAATACCAACATAATATGGAAATAAAACAGAATAATTAAATAAAAATAGTAATATTATCTATGAAAATTACGTCAAATATGTTATATAAATTCGTGTTATCAAGGGACATCGAATGGTCATAGAAGGTAACATGTAAGGATATCTTAGCATATTCGTAGGGACGATCATCACTTTTCGTAGGCAACAATTGAGGGACGAGATCATATATTCGTAGGCAACGTCGAGGATCATCGAGTGACTATGATCTTCAATTCGAAGGGAGTATGATGATATGTTTGAAAGCGTCTTAGCTAAGATATCCCTACGTTCGAGGGACATGACCATTATTCGTAAGGCAACACGAGAGGATATACTAAGGGGGTGCATGTGTGAAGAATGTGTTGTATTCAGATATCTTATCTTGTGTTAGAAGTGATCTAGATTGATTTTTATCTTGCCATACACGACTAGTTACTAGCAGCTAATAGGTGCGGAAAGTAAATTGCGGAAATGTAAAGTGCGGAAAGTAAATGTCCTACACTATTACATAGCTTTGGGGCAGATACATAATAGGAGGTGCGGAAAATAAAAGCAGAAATGTAAATCTACGCTATTATAGGATATAACTTTGCGACCTATTGGTAAGTGCCAAAATGTAGTTATTTTGTATATATGTTTTGTGGCACTTATCTATTTTTGTTTGTTAATAATCGTTGAATAACCCCAATTTTTGTTGTAAATACGTTTTATTATGTTTTGCGTACATAATGTACCGTTTGATAGTTTTGTATCTATTTTTGTAGGTATTTGTTGCATATTTGGAGCATGGAGGAATAAAGTGTCGAAGACACAGCTCCGAAGACGCATTTTTGGGAAGAAAAACAGCAACTTTCGCGCTTAGCGCGGTTTTGAGCGCGCTTAGCGCTCTAAGGTAGTTTGAAGTAATAAAGTAAGTCGCGCTTAGCGCTCTAAGGTGGTTTGAAGTAATAAAGTAAGTTGCGCTTAGCGTGGCTAGCGCGCTTAGCGTGGTCTGCGGGATTTTGTTTATAATTACTTTTCAAAACATATTTTTAGGTTATGGTTTGGGGTGGTTTTTGATCCCCATTTCCATCAACCTTCATTTTTGGTAGATTAGCTTAGAAAATAACATTAGGGTTTGCTCATGGATGATTGGAGGTGAATTGCTCTTCGATTGGCTTTGACAACCAGTGTAGATCTGTGGTTTATCTTTTCTCCTCTTTGTGTATTTCTCTTTTGTTGGGTTTGTATGTATTTCTACTCATAACTCATGTATATTTATCACCCTTGGCGTTGTATAAAGCTTGTTTTACTAATCTGTGTTGGGTATTGTCTTGGGTTTTTACTTTATGTTAGGGATTTGAGCTTTACTAGAGATAGATCGCTTAGATTCTTACCTAGGATGATTATTTGTTAGTTTCTAAATACTAGAAATGGATTTAGATCTAACATTCACTATAGAGTATTTGAACTTAATGCCTCTGCGTTGGTGAAGTATGCTAGAAATGGGTATGGAGGTGACGCAGTTGATTTCCGTGTTGTTGAGATAGGCCAGAAATGACTATTGAGATGATTCGGGAGGATTCTCAATTTGGGTTAGAAATAGCTTAGGTTGTGAGAGGTATGTGATGACACAGACGAGTATCATAGGTCGAGTATGACATGGGTGGTAGACTTAAGTCTGTGACGGGTAGTTTACATTCGTTCCGGACAAGCTGTTTATCCTTTATACTTTTTGTTCATTTACTTTTTGTCTTTTATTTTCATTTCTTTTAATCTCAAACTCATTAACGGTAGAATTGTCGAACGACAACCAATCTCTGTGGACACGATACGATATAACCTAACTGGTATATATCACCCGGTAAAATTAATACCAACTCTTTGCTTGTCGCTTTACCGCAGCAACAAAATGGCGCCGTTGCCGGGGATTGGTTTTATTGTTTTTGTATTGCGATAACTCCTTTGTTTTTGAGTTTTGTAATTATTGTATATGTTGTATAGACTTTGTATATGAACTTGTATATTGTTACTTATACATGTTATGTGTTTACTTTCGATACTTGTACATATTTGTGATTTTCTTAGTTTTCATGTGATGTTGTGAATTGTCTCGTACTCGTAACGTTTGTTGTGTGGTTGTTAGGACACTTTCTTTAGGTTTGCGCGGTGTGGAAATACCATGGCATGACGAGAGGAGGTTACTAGTGCTCGCACAATAAAGGCGTCGAGCTTACGACGTAAAACAAGTATGTTTGTTTATGTTTTTTATGTGTGTGGTGACTTGTGTTTTGACAAGTTGAAATAGGACTTGCTCTTAATTTCAAATTTTCACTTTTCAACTTGTTAATTCCTTTTCACCAATTGTGTGTATTGTTATTTGCTTTTGTTTTGTTATGTCAATTTGTTATTTTCCACAAGTTTGTAGTGTTTTAGCTTGTGGAAGTGTGTATGTATTGTAAATATTGTTTAGATGTGTAAATGAGATTGTATAAGTGTGTAAGTGGAGCTTGCATAGCAGTTGCACCTGTTGTTGTCATTTTACTAATGGTGTAGCGCTTAGCCTTCTGCTATCGGGTCGATGAATTCTTTAAAATTTCACTTGGTTTTCCTTTTTCTCACTTTCACCAAGGCTTTTTGTATTGAATAAAATTAGTATTGTTTTTCTAATTCTTTTGTTGTTGTTTGGCCTCAAATTTTGGTTCGGTAACTTGAAGACTTTGAGCTAATTTTCCGAGTTTGATCGATTTAACTCGCGGATGTATGGTAATAATAGTTTTCAAAGTTGGTACACATCAGGTACTCGTTTATCGCTTTCTATAGCATAACATGTTTAGGAAATTTATCATTTGTATAATTACCATGCTATTCATTCTTTTTGCATTACTTGCTCATGAATTGAATCACTTTACTACCATTTTTAACCATAAATGTGAGGAAGCTCCATTGTTTACATATGTTGAGAGTCCACATTCTTGTTTTAACTAGATTTTATTATGCTTAATCTTTAGTTTTGTATTGATATTATGATTGCAAGAAAATGATCAAGGCATTTTGTTGATTTTGAGCATAACTACCTTGGCCAAATATTCAATTCACCTTGTGAGTGTGTGAACCTTTGTTAACCCCTTTGAACTTTTATCAACATCCATTTTTATTTGAACTTGATGCTTGTCTATGAGTGTCAATTCACTTTTTTGTATGGATGTTGATTTCTTTGTTTCTTGAACCCTCAACTATATGTTGTTGTATGGATTTTTACCTTGCCTTAGAAAGTAGGGAGTATTCACACATTAATGTTGGTTGAATTCAAGTTGGATAGAGAAATGTTTATATACTTATATTGTGGTTGGTATGAGGTTAAGAGAAAAACAAAAGAAAAGAAAAAGTGAAAAAGAAAGATTAGAAAAAGAAAGAAAAAAGAGAAAATCTTTGAAAAAGAAAAACAAAAAGAGTAGGAATAATGTTATGTTAATAAGTGAGGTGTGTTTGGTGTGAAATTTTTGATGAAGAATAAGTTTGATTGAAATTATATTGTTTGGAACTTTGTGAGTTGATCACTCTCTTAGGTTTATGCAAGTTTTTGTTTCGATTAGCTTTAGGACTTATCACTTGTTTGTTAACCAAGCCACATTACAACCTTGAAAAGCCCTTGTGATTCTTGCATTTGTATTTTCAATACGTTTTTGGATGAATGCATAATTTAGTCTATTGTTTGTAAGATTGTGGAGGAGTGTTTTTTATCCCTCACCTTTGTGTGTTCTTCATCTACCGATGAATTTTTGCTAGGTGTGATTCATGATTGAGCTTGTTTTGTTTTAGAATGTTTTGCATGATTTTTGTACTTAGGATTTGTTTCGTTTATATGTTGTCGTTGTAGGAGGGTGGTAAGTATGTGTTTGTCGTGTACGTTTTCGTTTGAACCATACATTTGTTTTCCGTTTTAAAAACTTGTTGATTCGTGATTCTTTGATTATCGTCTTTTGTTTCTTCGAGTTATTTGACTTTGTTTGAGGATAAACAATGTGTCAAGTTGGGGAGAGTTGATAAGTGCCAAAATGTAGTTATTTTGTATATATGTTTTGTGGCACTTATCTATTTTTGTTTGTTAATAATCGTTGAATAACCCCAATTTTTGTTGTAAATACGTTTTATTATGTTTTGCGTACATAATGTACCGTTTGATAGTTTTGTATCTATTTTTGTAGGTATTTGTTGCATATTTGGAGCATGGAGGAATAAAGTGTCGAAGACACGGCTCCGAAGACTCATTTTTGGGAAGAAAAACAGCAACTTTCGCGCTTAGCGCGGTTTTGAGCGCGCTTAGCGCTGTAAGGTGGTTTGAAGTAATAAAGTAAGTCGCGCTTAGCGCGGTCTGCGGGATTTTGTTTATAAATACTTTTCAAAACAGATTTTTAGGTTATGGTTTTGGGGTGGTTTTTGATCCCCATTTCCATCAACCTTCATTTTTGGTAGATTAGCTTAGAAAACAACATTAGGGCTTGCTCATGGATGATTGGAGGTGGATTACTCTTCGATTGGCTTTGACAACCAGTGTAGATTTGTGGTTTATCTCTTCTCCTCTTTGTGTATTTCTCTTTTGTTGAGTTTGTATGTATTTCTACTCATAACTCATGTATATTTATCGCCCTTGGCGTTGTATAAAGCTTGTTTTACTAATCTGTGTTGGGTATTGTCTTGGGTTTTTACTTTATGTTAGAGATTTGAGCTTTACTAGAGATAGATCGCTTAGATTCTTACCTAGGATGATTATCTGTTTGTTTCTGAATACTAGAAATGGGTTTAGATCTAACATTCACTGTAGAGTATCTGAACTTAATGCCTCTGCGTTGGTGAAGTGTGCTAGAAATGGGTATGGAGGTGACGCAGTTGATTTCCGTGTTGTTGAGATAGGCCAGAAATGACTATTGAGATGATTCGGGAGGATTCTCAATTTGGGTTAGAAATAGCTTAGGTTGTGAGAGGTATGTGATGACACAGACGAGTATCATAGGTCGAGTATGACATGGGTGGTAGACTTAAGTCTGTGACGGGTAGTTTACATTCGTTCGGACAAGTCATACATCCTTTATACTTTTGTTCATTTACTTTTTGTCTTTTATTTTCATTTCTTTTAATCTCAAACTCATTAACGGTAGAATTGTCGAACGACGAATCAATAACCAATCTCTGTGGACACGATACGATATAACCTAACTGGTATATATCACCCGGTAAAATTAATACCAACTCTTTGCTTGTCGCTTTACCGCAGCAACACCTATACATCCTTTCTAGAATTTAAATGCAAAAAGAAATAAAATAGAAGAAAAATTGTCTAAGTGAATACCTAAATCCTAATTGCAAAAAGGAAAATATTTTTGGTATTTTTGAAGATTGATTTTAACGTAAAAATTCTTATTCTAATTGATTTTAATTAATTAAAGAAACTTAATTTAAATAAATGATTAACCTAAATTAAACTAATTAAATTAATTAATTAAGAAAAATATAGAGAAAATTATTTGTGAAATTAATCATAATTAAGCTAATTGTTTAACCTAATTACTAATTAATTAATTAATTGAAATAATTAAAAAAGGGAAAATAAGAAAATAAATAGCAGAAAAAATAGGGGAAGGGTTTCCATCAGAGGTTCTGACAAAAATTGACATATAAGTTAGTCATTCTGTGAGTGGCGCGCCTTGGACATCCAGAAGCTGGAGCTTCTGGAGGGGATCCTTCTGATGGTGTCTAGAAGATGGGGCTTTTGGAGGTGAAACTTCTGAGGGGGTCCAGAAGCTGGAGCTTCTGGAGATTCTGCGTCTGAGGATGTCCAGAAGCTGGAGCTTCTGGAGGTGTTCCTTCTAGAAACTCTGAGACCTGTGTTTATTAGAAAATTGGAAAAACAGCAAAAAATGGGGTTCAAACCCACGATCTGAGGTAGAGAGAGACATAGCGCGCGCAAGGTAGATCGCTGGGGCGGTGATACATCCATTCATATTGCTGGAATCATAAGTATGTATGTGTTGCTTGTTCTTGAGTCAGAGGCGCCAGAGCAAGGCTCCGGTCGTCTTGTCCGGCCTTCTGGAGATTCGATCCTGCAAAATAAACAAGATAAATGCAAATAGGTGACCCTACCCCCTAATTTGAACCCCAGGAATTTAATTGTGGTGTTTTTACAGCCTGAAAGTCCCTGTGTCGATGGGTTCGAAGCTCACAGCTTCTTATGCCCTAGCAATAGCATCACAGGATCTAAGCCCTAAAGCTCACATGTAACACGTTATACTTGTTCTAAATGATATCTTGAGATCATACAAACAAACAAAAACAGTTAGTAATGCATGGATTGAGAGAAACGAATTATAGAAAAATACCAAATCGGAGAAGCTTGGGTGAGCGATTTCTGGATACTTTGGGATCGTGTAAAGCCTGGGATCGACTCCTGGAATGCTCAGAAGAGTGAATGGATGGTTGGAATGGCTTGAAACTACCTGGAAATTGAAACACAATTTTGCAAGTTTGTGGAATTTTTTGAGAGATTTTTGGGGTTTGTAAGAGGCTAGGGTTTCGTGTAAGAGGATAGCAACATTGTCTCTTTGCCTTGTGAAGGTGTTAAGTATATATACAGGAGTGGAAATAGGTCAAAACTTTAAGAGAAAATATATTCTTTAAATGGAGGATATTTGATTGGAAATTTGTATGAAATCTTTCTAAATTTTGCTCAATCTTTCCTTAAATCTTCTTGCACGAAATTGACAGCTCTTTTGGGCTTCCTTGGTCCTCAAGAGTTGCACAAATCAAGCCCACCTTGTATTAATAATCCTCCTTGCATTTTATTTAATTAAATTTGAATTTAAGCCATTTAATTCAAAAATAAATAAATAAAAAGGACCTGTAATATTTTGATCCATAACTTCCAAATGAAGCATTTCCAGCCCAAGCTTGTGAGACATGAAGTTGTAGAGAATTGAATTCTCTTTAAAATGAGCTTTGGTGGAAAAATTTCTGATAAAGTATGTGAAAGTTATGCCTGGTCAAAGTTTTGTTGACTTTTGTCTAAAGAACCCTAATTTAGGAACTTTGACCTTTGATCCAATCTTGACTTTTCTTGATGAATCATGATCAACCCTTAATAAAATGAGGAATATTACTTCAAAATCTTGATGTTGACCCAAAATTATGAAGTTTGACTGTATGTTGACCACAATTGACTTTTTGTCTAATACAGTTGATTTTCAACCATCTGAGCAATTGGATGAGCAAATTTGACTTGTAGGGCTTGAAAATTGACATGGTAACCCGTTGAAGCATATGATGAGGTATGATGACCACTTGAAGCATTGAGAATCCATTTTGACTTGAGAGGAGCAAAACCCTAGTCTGAATGGATTGCTTAGAGGAGGATTTATCTAGTCAACCCTTGTGAAATTCTTGAGTATGGAGTTGTGGATTGTCATGAGAAGTAGGAGGGAAAATTTTGGGGTATAACACTAAGTCTATGCAGGCAGAGTTTGAAATGAGTCTCATGGGCAAACTCAAATTCTTTCTGGGAATTCAAATAAATCAGACCTCAGAAGCAACTTACATACATCAGAGTAAGTATGTTAAAGAACTTCTGAAGAAATTTGACATGTCGGATAGCAAACCTACTAAAACCCCTATGCATACCACATGTATCTTAGAGAAGGAAGGGGTAAGCAAGAAAGTAGATCAGAAGATCTACAAAGGTATGATTACCTCTTTCTTATATTTAACTACTTCAAGACCTGATATTTTATACAGTGTTTGCCTCTGTGCTAGATTCCAATCAGATCCTAGAGAGACTCACTTAACTATTGTTATGCAAATTCTCAAGTATGTGAAAGGTACTACTAATCTTGGTCTGTGTTACAGAAAATCCAGAGAATACAAACTTTTAGGATATTGTGACACTGACTTTGCTGGAGACAGAATAGAAAGGAAAAGCACTTTTGGAAGTTGCCATTTTTGGGAGAAAATCTGATATCTTGGTCCAACAAAAGACAATCTACTATTGCATTATCAACTGCAGAAGCAAAATGTATAGTTGCAGCTAGATGTAGTACTTAAATGCTCTGGATGAAAAGTTAGCTTGAGGACTTTTAGATATTTGAGAGTAACATTCATATCCTCTATGATAACACTTCTACTATTTACTTATCTAAAAATCCTATTTTACATTATAGAGCTAAGCATGTAGAAATTAAACATCATTTCATTAGGGACTATATTCAGAAGGGGATTCTTTCCTTAAAATTTATTGACATAGACCATCAATGGGCTGATATATTTACAAAACCGTTTCCTGAAGATAGGTTCAATTTCATTCTGAAACATCTCAGTATGGAATTATGTGTAGAATGAAAAGCTTAATTGTATACGTTCAACTCTTAGAATACTATTTTTTGTGAACTTTTGATCAATTGTCCTTTAGAAGTGAGAAGGGTATATGAATTAGAATCTATCAGAAGATCTGAAAGATGACTCAACTCGAGATAGAAGCATGTAGTTCACTAGAACAACACCTGTCTATCTTAATCGTTAACGTCACTCTCAGAAAATGAACACATGTTCAAATTCTGATAAAGTGAAACGCTTGAGTTGCTACATTGAGGTGCTGGTCACATTGGTAACTGTTCACTATATTTTCATGCCATCTCTCTTGTCAGAAATTTTTATGTTTCTTAATCATCATTGAATTTGCACTAAAACAAATTAATTGCATGTTTTCAAGAAATTTTTTTTATACTCACCCTTTAACATTTTTTCAAAACCGTAGTTTTCAAAGCATTTGCACTCCTCTCTCTTTTTTGAAAACCCTTATTTTCAAATTTTCTCTTCTCCTGTTCTCATTCAGCAAATTTTCATTTTCTGCACATTTCCTACTGTACTCTGTTTTGCTCCCTTCATACAATTATCTTAATACAATTATCTTCTGTTTTGCCCTGTTATTTTTATATTCTTTTCTTTTTGACTTATGACAAAAACGAGGAGAACGTAAGATATTTTGAACATCATAGTTACTGATAGACTAAGTCTCGAACATTCTGATATTATCTTTGATTTCATTTCTATCTAAAGTTTAAAACAGGAAATATCAATTCTGAAAATCAACTTGGAACATTCATCATACTATGGACGAAACTCTTCAGGGAAGTACAATGTCTCTAAACTTATATAAATATTAAATTCAGGGGGAGACCTCTCTTTGTCAAAATATTTATGTTTTGCCATCATCAAAAAGGGGGAGATTGTTAGAACATAGTTTGGTTCTACGCCTATCTTAGAAGTTTTGATGATAACAAGTACTGTTGATGACAATTATGTTATGACCCTGATAAATAAATATTTTGTATGAAACATTGTTGTCTCCTAATTTTGTTTAATAAAGTATGCAGATGAAGTTCTGACCTTGAAAGGAAAATAAGAACAAGTTATAGTTCTGATACAATGGATATATGTTAGAAGATTCTGATCTGGATAAGTACAAAAGTTCTGATACAATGGATTTATGTTAGAAGATTCATCCATGATCTGAAGTTTAATTTCACGTTCTAAGAGAAGTCCTGATGAACTTCTAAAAGCACCAAAGGCTGCACCAAACCCTGATTTAAACCTTGTCCGCTGATCTAAAAACCTTAAAGCTCTGCTACATCATCTTCTGATCAAGACATCAAGGATTCAAGTCAAACTTCTGAAAGCACCATGCTGCTCTACAAACTATGATACCTATGTTTTGGCTGCTTTGTTCTGATGTGTTGCTATTTATTAAATGAAGATTTAAAGTAATGGCTGATTTCCAACAGGATCTCATTTTTATGGAAAGATCAATTAAGTCCAAATATCATCATTCCATATATAGATTATATGTCTCCAACGGATGAATTTTCTTGACGCCTTTATAAAGATCTATCCATGAAGAGAATAAAAACAACTTCTGAGCATACAACAAAAAGAGAAATCTGCAAAGAAATCATTCATATTCTCTAGTTCCTAAGTGCTTAAAAAATTGTCTAAACATCACAGTTGTGATATAGCTTTTTAGAAGCATCATGAAACACATAGTTTTGTAATTGATTGTAAATTTGAAATTCCTTGAGAAACTGAGTTGTGGTTGATCTCGAGAAGACTAAGACAGTTGTCTTGGTGAGTTGTAATCAAGTTCTAATTAGTGAATTAAGACCTCGTTGAGAGAGGCAAATCACCTTGACGGGTGGACTAGAGTAGTTTGAGTTCAAACGAACTAGGATAAAAATAACTTTGTCAAATTATTTTATTTCAAAGCCCCAATTCAAACCCCCCCTTTCTTGTGTTTTTCAACCTTCAATTGGTATCAGAGCTTGTAGAGCAGCATGGTACTTTCAGTAGTTTGACTTGAATCCTTGATGTCTTGATTAGAAGATGATGTAGCAGAGCTTTAAGGTTTTTAGATCAGCGGACAAGGTTTTAATCAGAGTTTGGTGCAGCCTTTGGTGCTATTAGAAGTTCATCAGAACTTCTCTTAGAACTTGAAATTAAACTTCAGATCATGGATGAATCTTCTAACATATATCCATTGTATCAGAACTTTTGTATTTATTCAGATCAGAATCTTCTAACATATATCCATTGTATCAGAATTATAACTTGTTATTCTTTTCCTTTCAAGGTCAGAACTTCATCTGCATACTTTATTAAACAAAATTAGGAGACAACAATGTTTCATACAAAATATTTATTTATCAGGGTCAGAACATAATTGTCATCAACAGTACTTGTTATCATCAAAACTTTTAAGATAGGTGTAGAACCAAACTATGTTCTAACAATCTTTATTCATTCAACATTAAATATATTCAATTTAATTAGTATAAATTATTTCTATTTTTAATAATAAATATAATTTGTTACACAAAATCATATTTTTTGAAATATTTCTCTCTCTATCACTTACTATTTTTTTTCTAAATATTTAAAAGTTCAACAAAATTAAAAATCACTATTATTAAAATTATAAATTTATGTTGTATAAATTACTATAATATATATTACAAAAAAAAAAAAACGTTATTTTTATTTGATATAGGTATAATTTCAAAATGTTGTATTTTAAAAAATTCTTATTCGACCTGTTTTTTAATCAAAAGAAAGCTTTATTAATAAATTCATAAATATTACCGATCAAGTGATCTCAAAGATCCAACTACACATACATATAAATAAAACGTAACCTAGATTTATGGCATAAGTAATCTATTGACATGAAACATTAACTTTGACTTAGACCAACATCTATACAAAGTTGCATCAATAATATTAGAAATAGTCACTTTGTAATTGGTTTTGTCCCCAAAATAGTTTTCGTTTCAAAGTCTCTAAAACTTTATACATTGTCTCAGTAAAAGCACATTTAAGAATATTAATCTTCTATCCTTTCTTGTTGCACATGCTGGTTAACCACTAATAATTAGAAATGAAACGTATTGACTAAATATAATTGGATTTAATTGAATATCACAGGTATTTGAATTAAAAAGTAAATGAAGATTTGGTGTCAATATGAACTTTGACACATTTTATAAATGGATCTTAACTAATAAAGAGATAGGATACATTAACACTAGGTATAGTTTTGATTCCAAACCAAGTTCATTCAGTTTTTAAATTTAGAGTGATCATTCATTTTAGTCTCTCACAAAAATTGTAGAATTCAAACTAATCCCTGTAAAAAAATAGTTCATATTTAATCCTTTATAAAATTAAATCGGGTTATATTAGTCCCTTTATTAATATTTTTTTCAAATTTATTTATTTGTTATTATTTAATCGTGATTGGACAACCACGTGTATTGAGTATGCCACATGTATTATTTACAAAATAGACGTTTAGGTCCTTACATTAATATTTTGAGACAATTTGGTCTCTAACAAAAAAACCATATTTAATCCGTTACAAAATTTAATTGAACCATATTAGTCTCTTATGTTCAATCATACTCTCATTACTAAGGAGCAAAAATTTTATATTACCATCACATATATTATAGATATATCATCAAATTCAAAATATTATAGTACTATCAAATTTTGAAACATTGTATCAACAAATAGAATTTCAAAATCCAAAACATCTAGTACCATTAAATTAAAATCAACAAAACAAACAAAGTGTCATAAAATTGTTGAGACAAAACTAAATAAAGTAGAAGAAATCTTTAAGTTGACCGCTATTGTGTAAATGGATTCACACCATAAAGTTTTCTTCTACTTTATTTTATTTTGTCTCAACAATTTTATGACACTATGTTTGTTTTATGGATTTTAATTTGATGATACTTGATGTTTTGGATTTTGAAGTTCTAATTTATGGTACAATGTTTTAAAATTTAATAGTACTATTATATTTTGAATTTGAGGATATATCTATAATGTATGTGATGGTAATATAGAATTTTTGCCCCTCACTTTTAATGTAATGAGAGTATGATTGAACATAAAGGATTAATATGGTGCAATTAAATTTTGTAAGAATTAAATATCATCTTTTTTTTGTTTGGGACCAAATTGTCCCAAAAAACTAATGTAAGGACCTAAACGTCTTTTTTATAAATAATACACGTGCCATAAGTAATTCACGTAGTAGTCCAGTCACGGTTAAAAAGGTAAAAAAATTAATCAATTTTAAAAAAATATATTAATAGAGAGAGTAACATGAATCAGTTTAATTTTGTAAAGGATTAAATATATACGCACTATTTTTTTCACAGGAATTAACATGGACTTTTTTGTGAGGGACTAAAATGCATCTTCACTCTTAAATTTAAAGATTTATATTTATTCATACAAAATTAAATATATTCAATTAATTAGTATAAATAATTTATATTTTTAATAATAAATATAATTTGTTACCCAAAATCATATTTTTGGAAATTTCTCTCTCTCTCTATATATATATCACTTACTTTATTTTTTCTCAATATTTAAAAGTTCAACAAAATTAAAAACCACCAATATTAAAATTATAAATTTATGTTCTATAAGTTATTATAATATATATTACAAAAAACGTTATTTTTATTTGATATATGTATAATATAAAAAATGTTATATTTTTAAAAATTCTTATTTGACTTGTTTTTTTAATCAAAAAAACTTTAATGATAAATTCAAAAAATATTACCAATCAAGTGATCCCGAAGATACAATTACATCAACATATAAATAAAACCTAGCCTAGATTTAAGGCATAAGTAATCTACTGACATAAACCCTTAACTTTGGCTTAGACCAGCATCTGTACACAGTTGTATCAGTAATATTATAAATAGTCACTTTGTAATTGGTTTTGTCCCCAAAGTAGTTTTGGTTTTGAAGCCTCTAAAACTTTATATATTGTCTTAGTAAAAACACATTAGAGAATATTGATCTTCCATCCTTTCTTGTTGCACATGCTGGTTAACCACATGATTTCATCATTCCAATCTTTAGGACAATGCATAATTTCCAGCCACTACAAAAAAATTTCCCATATCACTTTGGTATCAAAGCACTCAAAGAACAAGTGATTCAAAGTCACATTGTTCCTGCAAAAACTCCAAATAACATTATCCAACATCGCAAACCTATTAAGTCTTTCTTTAGTTGGCAGATTCCTATGGCATCATCGAAAGAGTGTGCATGGCTCTTGCTCTAGCAATATTATGATACATGAATTATCTCCAACACGCATCTTGGTTTGCTCACTAAAAATCCGATAACCCTGCCAATACAAAACTTGTCTTGCTTATTATGTTGTTCCAATCCTGCAAATCATCAACCACATTACTGAGATTCAAAATATATTTCATAATCTAAGATGCATAATTATTGATAGGAACATTCATGATATTCAAGCCTTTCGAATAGTATATATGGATACACCTAATCCAAAGGCTATCATCCTTATTATTCAAATTCCACAGTTTTTTCAACATGCTTGCCTTGTTCCAAACCTGCAGGGCAATAATGTTGAGGCCACCGTTATCTCTAGGAGAACACACCTTATTCCAAGCCACCTGAGATTTTCTAGTAATTACCTCAACGTGTGACAACAAGAAATATCTGCAAATATCTTCTACCCTCTTGATGATTTGCTTTGGTATAGGTAAGCATTGCATCCAGAAATTACTAATGGAAGGAAAATAGCAAACTTTAAATTAATTAAGTCCCACCAGCCATACTCAATAATCTAGAACTCCAATGTCTAATTCTACTCACTATTTTATCCACCAACCTTATGCAATTAATAACAATTAGTTTCTTACTAGTGAGGGGAATCCCTACATATCTAAAGGGAAGGGGACCCTCAACAAAGGTAGTGGCACTATGGATCGCTTGCTTAACCTCATCCTCTACATTCCCAAAGTAATTGTTACATTTGTTGGGGTTAACAGAAAAACATGCAAACTCATTAAAACTTCTTGAGGTTTGCAAATTATATTAGACGACAACGCGCATCTAAGGGAAGGGGTGAATAGACGCCCAAAAAAAATTCTAGACATAAATATAGATTTTTTTAAAAAAATTGAAAGAGTTTTACGTGGAAGCAATTTTCTGGATTAGTCGTCTGAATGAAATTATTGGAATCTCAGATATGCAAATAATTTAAATGGTAATCTATGGAATGCTAGATAATGCTTCATTAATTCACTCAATACAAAAAGCCACTTATCTGTTGTTTGAACAATATCACTTTGCAACACTATTTCCAAGGCCAAATAATCAAAGAACTAAGTTGATCGTTTTATTAAACACTTGGCATGCAAGTGCATTTTCAGAATATTTCCTTGTATTATGTTGATATACAAAACCACTTATAATCAAAATGATTATAAGCTATATTCATACCTAGTTAAAAATAAAATTCAAAGAGGAAAACTTTTATAATTCAATTACTAGCACATTGCTATTTGATAAACCGATTGATGAATAATCAAAGCAAGTAAAAGCTGAAAAGTAAAGAACACGAGAAATTTGTCTGCACAGTTCCCCATTGTCGTCCTCGCATGTGGGTACGTCTGCGCCCAATTCCAATGGAATTAGGATAATTCTAATATGCAATATTGTTTAATACAAAATAAGAGTTTAGAACAACAATACAAATTGTCTAATTGATGTTGATGTAACTTCTTCCTCTCTTTGATCTTAAGCAAGATCAAACCAACCGATAGATGCAACCTATTCTCCGCTTAATCTAATTCCTTACAAAGATTTCAAACACTCTAAGGATCCTTGCAAAGATTTCAAACACCCCAAGGGATTTCACTTGAGTAAATCTGATTTCACTCACCAATTCTTCTAGAGAAGAGTTATTCATATCCTTTGCAAGCTTGAGCGCAATTACCATAGGCCTCCATTTAGATGGAAAGCTTCTGATAATCTTATTCATCTGATATGTTGTTGAATACCCTTTGTTTATAACTCTTAGTCTTGCAAATAAGGTTTGAAACCTTGAGAACATCATCCTCAATCTTGAAGGCTTCATACTTCTGAATCAATGCCAACATCTTGGTTTCCTTGACATGATCATTTTCTTCATGAGTCATTTTGAGAGAGTCAAATATAGACTTAGTAGAGTCTATATTTGTGATATTCTCATACTCAGTATAAGAAATAGCATTCAACAAGATAGTTCTTGCTCTATGATGATTCTTACAATTCTTCTTTTGTTGATCGGCCATAGATTTCCTCTCAAGCTACTTTCCATTATCATCTGTAGGATGTTTGTAGCTATCGACTAACATATCCCAAAGATCAACATCATGACCTAGAAAGAAACTTCCTAGTCTATCTTTCAAGTACTCAAACTGTTCACCATAAAAAATGGGAGGTTTATCTATGTAGTTATCTTTATCTAAAACTAGATATGATGGTGGTGGTGGTGGAATAGGGTCAACCATAGTATTTCTAAAAACTCGTCTGGATCTTTAACTGACAAGGTTAAGTGTTTGAGAGAACTCAAAAAACCCAAAGATAACAAGTGAATAAAAATAGACGAACACAATTATTTTTATCTTGATTCACTGTTAACTAAGTTATTTTAGTTCGACCCACAAGGTGATTTGCCTTATAAAGAATGACTTAATCCACTATAATCAACCAGATTACAGACAACCACAATAAGTCTGATCAACGGATCTGCTTTCATATATGGATCAAAACGAGTAATTTTAAAAATTTTAGATAGCGACAAGGGCTTGAGTCATATCACAAGGATTCTTGTATGAATTAACAAACTAAAATTAATTTGGGGGGTTGTGGTTTTAGGATCGGTTTTAAAGAACAGAAGAAATAAGCAATTAAAATAAGTGATTATAAAAATAAGTTGATCTACTATTTTCGGTTTCCTGTTAATCATTGGTTTTTACCTTAATAATTCCTTAAGCGGATTCGATCTATATTCGACTTCAATACCAATTGACAGGAGCAATAGATTAAAACAGGTTGAATTCCCATTATGAATTAAGCAAACGGGTTAACACAATCGCGAATTAAGCAAACACGATATAGAACGCAATTTAACAATTAAGCGGCGCAAACAGCTATTAAAGATTAGGAATACAATCATACGAATTTAATCAAAACATTATATGAAATAACAGATTAAGCAAAGGCAATTTCATAAAAAATAATTAAAAGAGAAACATAATTGAATTGATAAATTAAAAACCTCAAAGCGTCAGAACACGATTACAGTAGATCAACTTAGATGATTAGTTTTTGATTCAAGCGTATAAGAAAAAGTAATTTTTTTATAGTGAATAGAAGGTGATGTTAAGTTATTTGGTACAAGCAAAATTATAAATTAGAATATTTGAGAAAAGAGAATAAACTAAACTATAGCAATTCAAAACCAAGATGAAAACAAAACATATAATATAGTAGTGTTCAAAGAACCTTAGTTATACTCATTTATTGATAAAGCCACAATTCAATTATTAGGAATGAGCCTACAATTAGTTAGGCATGAATTATAAAATGAAATATATGCCCAAGAATCTCAGAAATTTGAATGACAACATGAGCATATATTGGGAGCTGTGATGGATCAGGATAAATAATTTCACCAGGTGACTCTCCTGAAACACAAGAACTAGCATAATCTTGTATAGCAAGTGCACTTTGATCTGCGGAATCGTAATCTCCATTCTTAAAATCTCGTAGTGCTTGATCAACCATAGGAAGGGCACCTTGTGTATGGAATTCTTCTAAACACCTTTCGTAATGTCGTTTTGCCTCAACATTACTACCACTTTTCGCAATTAGTGTTGTGATTAAATTGATTGTGTTGGTCACATTGACACGAGCTACCTCAATGCCGTATTCTGCAAAGCTAATGAGATCTCGACTTTCTCCGGGTTTTGAATTGAGAAGATTTGAACAATATGTATAATTTATGACTCCCTTGCAAATAGTATCCACATCTACTAGTTTGACTCCATAGGAGGATGAAACACATAAAATAAATATCACTAGGAAAAAAGAAAAATAAAAATAAGTAATCTTATTCATCTCTTCTGAAGTTTTGTGATTTATTGTTGTTTCAATCCTAAGTATAGCCATTTTATATGTAATTCTCAAAGCCTTAAATTTTGGTGCATTAAATATTTCTTTGACTTAAATACATCTTAAATCTTTCTTTTTGACTTTTCTTGGCCTACATTACTAGTTTTAACTATTTGCTCTCGTTTCAATACAAACTAGCAATTTTGAATTTAACTCTAAAAAGGTAAAAACAAGGTTAATTAATATATTAAATATTTGCAGCAAAGAAATAAATTATATTAAAAACAAGGGTAATTAATGTATTAAGATGTTTTTCTGTGTCAAAGTTTAAAACGACACCAAAACTTGTCCCTTTTTAGTCATTATAATATAATTATTATTTGTTTTCTAGAATGATCTTTTTTTGGAAATTTTCTCTCTTTTTCTTTCTATTTTTTCATTTAAATATTAAAAACTTTAATTTTTTTACTAATTTTATAATTATAATTTATAAGTTTATTTTATAAAATAAAAGTAGTATGATATTCAAATTTGAGTTTAATCATTCTATTTTAAAATAAATTTTAAAAAATTTAAAATAAAAGTGTTTCAATTTTTCTATTAATAAATTAACAATTTTTCGTTAAGCACTATTTCATATGGTTTTTGAAAAAGGCTTATTTAATACTCCATCTCTATCTTCTTAAGTGTCGTTTTAGAAAAAAAAAAAATTTCTATTTAAGTGTTGTTTTATAGTTTAATGTCATTATTTGTCAATTATACTCTTATTTTCTTAATAAATAAAAGAGAGTGTATGCGTGTTTATTAAAAAAGAGAAAATAATGAGGGTATAATAGAAAAAATAAGTCTAATAATTCACTATCGGTTATGAAATTAATGAGAAAACAATGTAATAGAAGAGTAGAGACGGAGGAGAGAAAGAGAAGAGAGAAAATAAGATCGTATTATTCTCATTATTTGTGTAAATTTCAATTATAATATGAGTCCTATTTATAAGATATATGTAATAAATAGAAAATCAATTGAAATCTTCTAATTGATGGACATCCATAATCATTCCATTTATAACATGCCCCCTTGGATGTCCACAAAGAATATGCCTCATTAAAACCTTACTAGAAAAAATCCAGGGGGAAAAATTCTAGTGAAGGAAAAAGAGTACAACATTCTTTGTGAGGGAACTACCTCCGTTACTATTCAATACAGATTATTACAAATAAGAAAGAAAATTATTGGGAGACAATAATCCAGTATTCATAATAGTCTCATTGGATGTTTGTTCAGGATATGTCTCATTAAAACCTTACTAGAAAAAACCCTATGGGAAAAAAATCTAGTGAAAAAAGAAGAGTACATATCCTTTTTAGAAAAATTCATTTCTCCCCCTCTGCTGAACGAATTTGGTTATCCCCCTCAAATGAACAATAATTTCTTCTATGATGAATGCCAATCTTTTGCACTAAAAGGTCGGTAAGATTACTAGATGAATAAATTTGTTGGAGCTTATATTACCACTTTTCTGAAGATCGTAAGTGGAAAAAAACTTTGGAGAAACATGTTTTCTTCGATCTCCTTTAATGTAATCATCTTTCAATTGAGTAATACATACAATATTATCTTCATATATGATTGTTGTATTTCTTTTTTCATATTGATAACACGAATTTATATAACATATTTGACGTAATTTTCATAGATAATGTTACTATTTTTATTTAATTATTCTGTTTTATTTCCGTATTACGTTGGTATTTCTTTTGTTTCAGGTATTTGTATTAAATAAAGATAAATTAAGCAAAGAAATAAAATTAAGGAAAAATCGGATTAAAAAGCCAAAGAAATGAAGCAAAGGGGTGATATAGCAAAAAGGAGGAGTTAAGAAGAAAGAAATAATTATAAGACTAAGCCCAGAAGAGAAAAGCCCAGCAGAAGTTCAGTCCACAAGGTGTGACGACCGTAACAGTCCTGTGACGACCGTAACACGCTAATAGCCCTGTGACGACCGTAACAGCCATGCGACGACCGTAACACGCTTATATTTCACGTTGATGAACTGAGACTCACGTCTCAGGATTGTTCTTCATGAGTGAGACCCACGTCTCCTATCCTTCCATGAAGTGAGACCCACGTCTCACACTTCCTTCTTCAGATGAAACGTCCGTCCCATGTTCTCCCATGATTCTGGCAGTTTTTACACATGATCTCCACTAGCCTTCGTACAACATGGAAACAGGAAGTTACAAATGAAGCCTATAAATACAAGTTCAAACATCAGTGCAAGGGTCGGCGATTCTTACCGAAAAATCGTTCTTCCATTATTTCGCATTTTATTTTATTTTCAGTTTTATATTTTTATTTTATTTTTCCAGTTTCTTAGTTTTGAATTTCTATTTTAGTTTCTTTGTTTCTATAATTTTCTCACAACAATTTCTACACCGGAAATTATTGTGTATTTTTCACTGATCTAACCTTACGTTAGATCTAGTGCTTTTTATTTCCTTGTTCCATTTTTCTTTTCGATTCAAGAAGTCTCCGAGCAGATCCAACCGACTTGTGGTGGAATGCTCGTTTATTTCGAAGAACAAGATTATTCAAGTATTATTATTATCAGGTTCTTAATATAATTATTTTATTTTATTTAAGTATTGTTGCTTGGTATTTATTTACTTAATTATGGAGATGTTTAAATATATTGAACCTTATTATTTATGCATGTCTGAATTAATAAATATGTCCGGCTAAACCGTTTAGGTATCGGTAGGTAATAGTAGTAAGAGTAGGAATTAAATTATTTCTAAGCTAAAATATTAATTAACTTAAATTCTGGTTATGACTTTTTGTAATTAAAATTAATCTTTTCGTTACGAAAGTAAGAAAAGTAGAATAGGTTAGGATCGAGACCACGAAAGTGTGAGGTTTTAACCGGATAGTTAAAGTTAGGCATTCGATTTAAATACAGCGAAAGCGCTTTAAAACGAATTAGATTTTATTAAGTTTCCAAAGAATATTTTTTAAACACTTATGGGCTAGCGAGAGCAGGCATAGGGCTTTAGGAGTATAATCCGAAATAAGACCACGAAAGTGTGAGTTGAGGGTTTTTAAACTGATAATTTCTACAGAACAATTAAGTTAACCATCTTTATACGCTTAGGTTCGACTTAATCCGCTTAGGTTCACTACGTTACGTACCGATACCCGTTTTATTTATATTTTTCCTTAAACCATTATCCAAAAGAATTATTCGCCTTAGCTGTATACCGTAACTTAGGATAACAATAGATCGATTTATAGTCTCTGTGGATTCGATATCTTTTTAAAACTACGTGATAGGACTGTGCACTTGCAGTCTCCCGATTAATAGACGATAAAGTCCTACGATCAAGTTTTTGGCGCCGTTGCCGGGGACTATTTAAGTCGATATTGTAACTCTGGTGTTACACCGTATAGACTAAGGCATTTTTATTTTTATTTACCATGTATGACCCAAATTTTTCCTACGCCCATTATCAGTATTTTGAGGAACCACAAGAATCCCATAGATCCAACCTTGAAATACTGATGGAAGATTTCAATGCTTCACAAACCTACTCTTACCCAAATTACCTCCAAAACTACCAATCCCCACATTTTGAGGAACCACAAGAAACTTATAATTTCAACCAAACTTTTTCTCAACCTAATTTTCTCTACAATCATCAAACCCAATATTTTGAAGAATCACCAGAACCATATAAATCTGATATCGAAATATTGATGGAAAATTTTAATGAAACATCTAGGATGATAGAACGCTTCGGGGAAACGCAAAAAGAAACTCTAACTTACTTCAAAGACTCTGAAGAATCGCAAGATTTTAACTTCGAAACACAAATAGAGGATTCAGATGAGATGCTAACTAACTCTAGGTTAGAGTCTATGATTGAGCACTTTGTAGAGACACAAACTATCCAAAACGAAGAAGTACGAAAACAAAGTCTTCAAAATAATGAAACCCTTAGCCAACTAACCATTATGGTTGAATCCCTCGCGACTCACAACATTGGTTTAGAAACTCAAATCTCCCAACTCGAACAAAACCTTCTAGGACCTTTACCCGAGAAAGATATGGATGTTGAAACAACCATTATAGAAAAATTATTTGAAAACCTAGAAAGTGATGACGAGTTTGAAGAGAGTGATATTGCGACCAAGGAAAGTTCTGACGAGAAACTAGTGGAGATTGAGACAGATTCACCAACGCTGTTCGAAGAGGAGGTTGTAAAAGAGGTAGAAGCACACATTGTAATCCCAAATCACTACACCCCACTGATTCCTTTCCCAACATTTTTTATGGAAACTCCGGTAGACTCCCAATTTAAAACGCATGTTGCGGTATTAAACAATATCCACATTAATTCACCACTATTTGAAGTCTTGCCTAAAAAGAGAAAATTAGAGGACCATAAAATTAAGGATATAATTACTGTTAAGAGGGTAAGGTTAACGGTGATGGATGAAATCACTAAGCCCGAAATTGAAAAACTTATACTTAGGATAAATCCAGAACCACTACCAAAATGTCGAAAGAATAAACCACCCTACAAACGTAAGAAACGAAAAGGTGAGGGATATGTGAGATGGCTTGATAAGTGGCCATGGAAAATCAACGAGTAGTCATTCTAGTTTCTAATTTTAAATTTTCTTTTTCGTATTTTCATTTTTTCTATTTTATGTTAATTTTTAAATTTTACTCGATTTTCGGTTGCGCCCTTTCTTCTAATGCGTTTGAACTATTTTCCCGTAATACCGACAATTATACTCAATTAAATAATTCACGTTAATTTTTATAATTATAATTGAGTATTATTTTTAATTATCGTATTTCCCGTCTCTTATTAATATACCGAATCAATACTTCCCAATATTTATCGTATCAATTATAATGCATTATATACTAGTATTATATATATCCTACTAATTAAAATTCTAAATTATCTATATTATATATATACAAGTATGTAGTCTGTTTGCATGTGAACTTAAAAGGCCACCCTCGTGCTACAACTGCTAATTCCCTGCTCCTTTCTGATTTCTCCTGGTTCTATCGCATTGAGGACATTGCTTACTTTAAGTTTAGGGGAGTCAGAACATTTCTTAACTCGTTTTCTATTTTCTTTGCTCTAGTTAGTATTTCCTTTTTGTTTCTTTTTCCATGTATTGCAAAATTTTCATTCAATAAAATACATGTTTATGTAATTTTAGTCTTTTATGTAAAATTCTCGTGCTTATTCGAATTCCTCCATTTTCTTGAGCCATAACGAAAAAATTCAAACGTTATATTAACATATTCAACTAGTATTAAGGTTGCTTATTTTTATAAATAAGAACTTGAGCGCGACTAAAACAAAATTATTATCGTCATAACACTTCAAAATCCCAACGCGTTAGATTGATTTAAGTACTTATTATACCAACACCTTAAGACTTAGTTTTAAAGTAATCCCGAGTAGTTTATAAAAGCAGTCGGCACCGCCTTCAACGACAAACTACGTGAAGAATCGATGAATATAAGTGATTGATCAAGAGTTTTTAAGAGAAATTTTTATTAGAAGATGCACTTATTAAGTTAGATGGTCCTTACCAGATCATTTAATTCAACAGTTGCGGAAACTATAAAATATTTATGCAAACATCCACTATGAATTGGTTCAGTGGTCCCTGGTGCTAAACTTGGTAGGGCGGACGACGGTCCGATCCCCCGCAATTTGTAATTGGATAAAGGAGTACCAAATATAAGTACCGGACTCTAGTGGATTATAAGATCAAAGTCACTAACCGGTTACTCCACTATGTGCGCGTAAGGTAAAGGGCTTAATGTGATTGCACCAGAATGAAAACGGGTGAAACAAAACGAAAGTATTAGGTCGAGTTATAATTCATGACTTAATTTGGTCTGCATAAATGAGGTTATCTAGTGTTATTACGGTAATTTTGGTGTCGAAGTCTGAACTTGAGTTATCCAAACAAAGAATTGACCTGCAACCAAATACGAATTGAAATGTGTTTTATATCTGCGTTTGACTTATGCTTAAACGATTTTTCATTTTTAATTTTTGCTTGAGGACAAGCAAAGGTTTAAGTATAGGGGAGTTTGATAACACGAATTTATATAACATATTTGACGTAATTTTCATAGATAATGTTACTATTTTTATTTAATTATTCTGTTTTATTTCCGTATTACGTTGGTATTTCTTTTGTTTCAGGTATTTGTATTAAATAAAGATAAATTAAGCAAAGAAATAAAATTGAGGAAAAATCGGATTAAAAAACCAAAGAAATGAAGCAAAGGGGTGATATAGCAAAAAGGAGGAGTTAAGAAGAAAGAAATAATTATAAGACTAAGCCCATAAGAGAAAAGCCCAGCAGAAGTTCAGTCCACAAGGTGTGACGACCGTAATGCCCACGACCGTAACTAATAGCCTTGTGACGACCGTAATGACCGTGACGATCGTAACGCGCTTATATTTCACGTTGCTGAACTGAGACCCACGTCTCAGGATTGTTCTTCATGAGTGAGACCCACGTCTCATATCCTTCCATGAAGTGAGACCCACGTCTCACACTTCCTTCTTCAGATGAAACGTCCGTCCCATGTTCTCCCATGATTCTGGCAGTTTTTACACATGATCTCCACTAGCCTTCGTACAACATGGAAACGGGAAGTTACAAATGAAGCCTATAAATACAAGTTCAAACATCAGTGCAAGGGTCGGCGATTCTTACCGAAAAATCGTTCTTCCATTATTTCGCATTTTATTTTCTTTTCAGTTTTATATTTTTATTTTATTTTTCCAGTTTCTTAGTTTTGATTTTCTATTTTAGTTTCTTTGTTTCTATATTTTTCTCACAACAATTTCTACACCGGAAATTATTGTGTATTTTTCACTGATCTAACCTTACGTTAGATCTAGTGCTTTTTATTTCCTTGTTGTATTTTTCTTTTCGATTCAAGAAGTCTCCGAGCAGATCCAACCGACTTGTGGTGAAATGCTCGTTTATTTCGAAGAACAAGATTATTCAAGTATTATTATTATCAGGTTCTTAATATAATTATTTTATTTTATTTAAGTATTGTTGCTTGGTATTTATTTACTTAATTATGAAGATGTTTAAATATATTGAACCTTATTATTTATGCATGTCTGAATTAATAAATATGTCCGGCTAAACCGTTTAGGTATCGGTAGGTAATAGTAGTAAGAGTAGGAATTAAATTATTTCTAAGCTAAAATATTAATTAACTTAAATTCTGGTTATGACTTTTTGTAATTAAAATTAATCTTTTCGTTACGAAAGTAAGAAAAGTAGAATAGGTTAGGATCGAGACCACGAAAGTGTGAGGTTTTAACCGGATAGATAAAGTTAGGCATTCGATTTAAATACAGCGAAAGCGCTTTAAAACGAATTAGATTTTATTAAGTTTCCAAAGAATATTTTCTAAACACTTATGGGCTAGCGAGAGCAGGCATAGGGCTTTAGGAGTATAATCCGAAATAAGACCACGAAAGTGTGAGTTGAGGGTTTTTAAACTGATAATTTCTACAGAACAATTAAGTTAACCATTTTTATACGCTTAGGTTCGATTTAATCCGCTTAGGTTCACTACGTTACGTACCGATACCCGTTTTATTTATATTTTTCCTTAAACCATTATCCAAAAGAATTATTCGCCTTAGCTGTATACCATAACTTAGGATAACAATAGATCGATTTATAGTCTCTGTGGGTTCGATATCTTTTTAAAACTACGCGATAGGACTGTGCACTTGTAGTCTCCCGATTAATAGACGATAAAGTCCTACGATCAGTCAACCAACAAGTCTTTTGCCATGATTAGTTTCACATGTCTCCATGAAATAGTGTTACCAACATAAGTAAACAAATAATTTGTGTGATCTACCATTCTGAGGATATGAAAATTATTATGTTTGTGCATAACATGTTAATTCAAATTTGGATACGAATAAAACAAACTCATGTCCATTTACCCCCAAAATACGAAGTATATTTTGACTTTGTTCCAATGTCTTCGTGTAGGCGAAGAACTATATCTTGTTAATAGGTAATAGTACTTGATATATCATGGTATGTATAATTAGAAAGATAAGTCAATGCTTGAATTACACTGAGATATTCCATAATGCCTTGGGTTAAAAAAAAATTACTTTGCTGATAACCATGGTGCTTTTGGGTAAAACTTCTCTTTTGCTTGTTGCCCTGTGTTGCCCAATGTAGTGCTGCTAACCATGCTGCCTGCTGCATGTTGCTTGTGATAATTTGTTTTGGGCTGACCTTTTACTTTGCTTGCCTTGGAAAATATGATGTTATTTTCTGATTTTCCTCTTCACACCTCCTTTTGTGAACCAAACCTTATTTGTGATTTGCAAAAGGAGGTTGTGGCCGATGAAGGAACTTTAAAGTTCTGAGGCTTTGTCGCTTGAACATGATCAATAACTATTAATTCTGATTACTAACATGAACCCTAATGATGGGTTTGAATAGAAACCTTTTTGAAATGCTTGTTTAACTTCTTTATTAAAATTGCTAACCATGTTCATTTTTCTTTGTTTCATGAACAATGTGATGAGGATGGCTCAAAGATGGGAGATTAACCATGAAGAAGCAAATAAAGCATAGGAAATGGAAGCCTTGCGAGAAGTATCGAAGAACTCACTAGCAATCTTAAGATTAGATTAGGAATTATTTGAATTTGCATTGTAAAATCTCCGCACTTAGTTCCTTTGTAAATTGTAGGAAACTTGTAACAAACTTGTAACTTCCATAATAGAACTTGAATAAATGAGATTTTGAAATTCAATTTGTGCCAATATTGATGCAATTAAAAGTTAAGTATTAGAACTTGAATTTTCTTGTAAAATGGTGACATAACTTAGCTTAAAAAGTATTTTGATTTTTGAATGAATTGGTAATGAGTTTGGAAATACTTGGATGAAACTTGCCATGTTGAATGGTTGAGATAAATTTGCATGAATTTTATTGGAACCATGAATCTTTGAAATCGAAACGAAGTTCTGATATTCGCAAGTGAAAATAATGACATGAATCTTGAGTTAAAAATAAAGTCTTGAACTTCCTTTTCCATTCTAAGTTAGAAATGCCAACTATTCAAAATAAGACGACAGAACAAGCAAATTCCCTTCTGTAGTCACTTTTGAAACTCAACCAATGAATCCAAATTTAAATCGAAACTTGAACTTGAACAATAAGCCTCAAACAAAAGAAAGAAATAAAAATGTTTTAATCGCAATTTCATCCTTCGTGTAACACTTCATCCTTGCAATTTAATCAATCAAAGAATCCAAATCTTGTCAAGTAATGCCTTTGAGGAAATAATATTTGGCCTGAACATCTTACCCAAACTTGCACAGGTAATTTACATCTCTGAATCCGTGCATTTGCAAAGGAATCCAAAAAGTGATGATGACAAGCACAAGAGAAGAATAAACGCCTGAGCTTACAACCTTATAGCTTGACACAGTGGTCAAGAATCCCAACCTTGAGTGGATATGAGAGCCTCTTGGACCAATGGTCAATACAACCAAATTCCATATTTTTGAAAAGCTTGACAACCGAAATAATTTAATTTAGTAAATGAAATGCAGTGATGCAACATGAGCCACGTAAAATTATCAAAATATCCAGAGGGTAAATTTTGGGGTGCGACAGTAACAAAGAAATAAATTATATTAAAAACAAGGGTAATTAATGTATTAAGATTTTTTTCTGTGTCAAAGTTTAGTACGACCCCAAAACTTGTCCCTTTTTAGTCATTATAATATAATTATTATTTGTTTTCTAGAATGAGAATTTTGTTTTTGGGAAATTTTCTCTCTTTTTCTTTCTATTTTTTCATTTAAATATAAACTTTAATTTTTTTACTAATTTTATAATTATAATTTATAAGTTTATTTTATAAAATAAAAGTGGCATGATATTTAAATTTGAATTTAATCATTCTATTTTAAAATAAATTTTAAAAATTTTAAAATAAAAGTGTTTCAATTTTTCTATTAATAAATTAACAATTTTTCGTTAAGTATTATTTTCATATAGTTTTTGAAAAAGGCTTATTTAATACTCCATCTATTTCTTCTTAAATTGTCATTTTAGAAGAATTTTTTGTTTTTATTTAAGTGTCGTTTTATAATTTAACGTCATTATTTGTCAATTATACTCTTATTTTCTTAATAATTGAAAGAGAGTATATGCGTGAATTTATTAAAAAGAGAAAATAAATGGGGTATAATAGAAAAAATAAGTCTAACAATTCAGTATCTTAGTTGAAGAGTTTTATGTTAAAATGACGCTAACAATCCACAACCTTGACTGCCACATCGCAATAAAGATTATCTATAACTGCTTATGTGGCAGACCACGTGTAATTCTTATATTTTTTAATTATTTTAATTTTTATTAATATTATTCCTACTGTTAATATTATATTATATTTATATATGTTATTACCACTTTATCCCCTATTATATAGGTTTTTTCTGATTTACCCGGTGTAAAAAATTTCTTTCAAAAACAATCTTGTCATTTCAAAAAAACTAATAATTTAGTCCCTAAAGTCAAAATCCCCAGATAAATCCATAAGAAAATTCGCAGGAAACCTTCAGATTATGACTTTAAGGACTAAATTGTTAATTTTTTGAAATGACATAGTTGTTTTTGAAAGAAATTTTTTTATAGGGGTTAAACCAGAAATGACCTATATGATAGGGGTAAAATGGTAACTCCAAAATATATTTAAATTATTAAAATATATTATTGGGCCTAAGTCTAGAATGCATTTTACACCAGCCCATTAACTTAATAACTTGTTAACATGTGTAATAGTGTTATATAAACACTTTGATTTCTTATTTCCATTCCGATGTGAGACTTATTACTGAAACATGGCAACTTCCACTCTCTCTCATTCTCTTTGCTTTGTAGCATCTCAACCAGTGCATTTCAAAACTCAAGAAAATATGCAAATGTGATAGCATACCGCTTCTTTAATTAATCTCGCTATCAATAATCTGCTATCTCACTATGAATAATCACATTACTATTAATACATTGCAGTATATGGTGAATTCACCAACAGCGAAACATATTACTTTAGAACTTCAGGTGAATATGAGTCTCATCCCTTTGACTATCCTCATGTTCATCAAAATCTCGTTCCTCTTCCAAAAACAGTTCCTCCAAACATTGCAATGAGACATTTGCATTTGCTACCTGTCAGAAAATATAATTAGTATATAATCAGTACCTACCAATAAAAGCCATTGATATTTCTTGTGGAAGCATAAAATTCAATGGTTTCAACTTCCTAATCTTCAATTGCGGTTGTAGATGGAAATCAAATGCTCAGGAAATCAAATCAGCTGCACCATATTTAACATATATTTACTATTATAAGATTAACTATCAAATAACTTGAATGAATATATAAGTTAACATTTGGCTTTGATGATGAATCACTACCTTTTATTAGATTATGTAGTTCAATGAACTCTTCAAAAACAAAGTCACTATGCATTGAGGCTTGATATATGCAAAACAGAATATAATTAACATGTGCTTGCTGACATAGAAATTCACAGTTTAAACTTTTGATGAAACAATAATAAAAACTTCAGATCACAAAGTTCTCTCAAATCATCCTCTATCGAATTCTCAGGAAAGCAACCATGAAATCATCCTCTATTCAAAGATTAATTGTTTCATATCAACTGAAAAAAGTTAATATTAGTTGCATTTCAAGCAAGTAAACTAACCCTTAATCTTTCCTTCCCATGTGCATTTCTAAACCTCTGTTTCTTGGCAGAAAATACATCAACCTGCAACAGGCCGTCAACAACACATACATTTTATCAAACAGTTAGTAGGCTATTTTACACTAATAAATTTGATGTTCATAAATTTTACTTACATATATATTTCTATATTGTAGTCAATTTGAAAATATAATCATCATAAATGAAGAAAAGTTAATAGGAAGTGGCATGCCTGTGTATCAGTTATACGCCAAAGTGGAGAACCGCCGTCAATTGAAGCATATCCTCTCTGCTCTTTTATTAGATTATGTAGTTCAATGAACTCTTCAAAAACAAAGTCACTATCCATTGAGGCTTGATATATGCAAAACAGAATATAATTAACATGTGCTTGCTGACATAGAAATTCACAGTTTAAACTTTTGATGAAACAATAATAAAAACTTCAGATCACAAAGTTCTCTCAAATCATCCTCTATCGAATTCTCAGGAAAGCAGCCATGAAATCATCTTCTATTCAAAGATTAATTGCTTCATATCAACTGAAAAAAGTTAATATTAGTTGCATTTCAAGCAAGTAAACTAACCCTTAAACTTTCTTTCCCATGTGCATTTCTAAACCTCTGCTTGGCGTAAAATACATCAACCGCAACAAAAACACATACATTTCATCAAACAGTTAGTAGGCTATTTTACACTAATAAATTTGATGTTCATAAATTTTACTTACATATATATATATATATATATATATATATATATATATATATATATATATATATTGTAGTCAATTTGAAAATATAATCATCATAAATGAAAAAAAAGTTAATAGGAAGTGGCATGCTTGTGTATCAGTTACACGCCGAAGTGGAGAACCGCCGTCAATTGAAGCATATCCTCTCTGCTCTTTGGAGACCTTAGAGTATTACTGTGCATCAGAAACAACTTCCCAAAGTTTCTTGTTGGGCTTCCTTGCATAACTCTGGTTCCTCAAAAACTTTGGATCCATCTACAGTTATCAACAAAAATAAACCATTAATTTATAATCGAACATTTCAACAGAAACTTTGGATCCATCTACAGTTATCAACAAAAATAAACCATTAATTTGTAATCGGACATTTCAACAAAAAAATGAAAATTAGAGAAGTTGAACAAAAACGAACCTTAAATCGACGATTCAGGAGATCGATTTGCGCTAGGGTTTTCATATGAAAATGACCCATTTACACTCTTTAGTGATTGCTGCCTTCCATCAATAGTTATTGTTGACAGTTCATATTGATTCCATGAAGACTGAAAGATTCAGTGAAATAAACAAATTCAAAAACTGCGAAGAAGAGATGAAGAGAGAAATCAGACAGGGATATATGTATGACATTAGGATTAGGTTTGATGTAAGACATGAGATCATAGGGAAATACAAAGTGGGGAAGCATTGAAGGAAGAGAGAAGAACGTTTGACTTCCCATTGCAATTTCAAATTGGATTCAGAGAAAGATAGTGTTAAGGCATGGGAAAGACAATGGGTTGCAAATGAAAATCGTGTATAACTAGGGGTGTGCATGGATCAATAACCAAACCAAATTGAACCATATATATGGTTTGGTTTGGATTTTAAAACTATTTCATTAAAACCAGTTTATATTTTTAAAACCGGTTTATATGTGGATCAGTTCGGTTTTGAACCGGTTTCTTAAAACCGTTTTAAAAAAACCAATTTTAAACCAGTTTTTCTAAAAATCAATTTTTAATTTTTTTAAAAAAACCAATTTCAAAACCAGTTTTATAAATAAAACCAGTTTCAAAACCAGTTTCAAAACCAGTTTTATAAAAAAAAAAATCAATTTTAAAACCAATTTTATAAAAAAACCAATTTTAAAAATAAAGTTTTATATCAAAACCAATATATAGCCTTCAATTTATGCCAAGGATTACTATAAAAACCATCCAAACCTTCACTAAGAAGGAGAATATTTTTAGAACTTTCAATTTCTAATGAAATGGATATAGATCAAAGAACAAAGTTACTGTGCTAATTTTCATGTACTATACCAATTTCTGTAAATATGGATTCAGTTACTGAACTAAAATATTCAGTTACTGTGCTAATTTTCATGTACTATACCAATAACCTTACATGCTCTCCTCAAAATGAAAGGCATTTCAACTTTTGCCAATCATCACAGCTAGATGCAAATGCAAGCTCAAACTAGTATAACATTCTACTTTCAAAAAGATTAACAATGTAAATTTAAAATAATAGGTTAAATAAGCAAATGAATTCTTAGTCTCGACACAAGATACTCCATTTCCATGTCACAAAATCACCTTAAACAAGCTGCATGACATTTCGATTAAGAATAACATCTAGCAACCTAAGAAGAAACATAATAAGGGGACACAGAAGTTCGATTCACTTCATCTAGAAGAAGTAGATTGATATCGAGTTTCTCAGAACAACCATATTCAAACCCGAACTTGACATGAACAAACATATGGCAAGCAAGTAAGAATTAAGATTAAGAAATAGGTCGAGCCGGGATGTCGCCGTTGTTCGAAGTAGCGTGGACGAGAAAGAAGCTGGGCGGATGTCATTGTTGTTCTCGTGATGCAGAGAAAAAGTGCGGGATGTCGTTGTTGTTCTCGTGATGAGAGAAAAAGTAGCGGAATTCGACGGAAAGATGAAAGGGGTTTGTGGCATTACGGCGAGGAAGGAAAGGTGAGGAGAGGGTTTGTAACGCGAGTGAATGGAAAGCGAGTGAGAGACGTAATGTAAAGAGGATGGTTGCAAATCCAATAACAGATCCAAATTGGATTGTGGTTATTGATTTTTTATTAATGGGCCACCAATTCTAAAATATAATATTGGGCTGGGTTTTAAAATTTGGACTAATATGGATATTAATTTGGTTTATGGTTTTTTTGCACACCCCTATGTATAACCTTTCAGTTTCCCTGTAAAGTCCCAATTAATTAACCTAACAATAGGTTATGGTTTGTTTTTATTTTAATTTCTTGTTTTGGAAAGAATATTTTTTATGGTAAATGATAATAAACCTATTTATATTATATGTTTTTACCGTTATTATTTTTTAAAATTTTGATTATGCATTTTATATGCACCAGCCCATTAACTTAATATCTTATTAAGATATGTGTAAAAGTGTTATATAAACATTTTGACTTCTTATTTCCATCCCGATGTGGGACTTATTACTGAAACATGGCAACTTCCACTCTCTCTCATTCTCTCTGCTTTGTAGCATCTCAACCAGTGCATTTCAAAACTCAAGAAAATATGCAAATGTGATAGCATACCGCTTCTTTAATTAATCTCACTATGAATAATCACATTACTATTAATACATTGCAGTATATGGTGAATTCACCAACAGCGAAAAACAATCAGTGATTCTATCAGTTTTTGCAATATAGTTAAATCACCTCATCGATTTTTGCAAGCTAGTTCATATCACCTTCTTTAACTCTAACACCCTTATCATCGCATCTCTAGGATTTTCTTCTTCTTTCTAAGTAGTGTCACCATATAATCGTATAAGCACATATTAATCGGTTACGTCGGAAGTGGAGCTTGACTGTCTGGAAGCAAAGTCACCGTATAACCACAAGATTAAAACCAACACAATGAGTTTGTATTAAGTAGAAGATAACTCATTAATAGCTTTGATAATTGGCTCTACAGTTTCCAAGTCTGCATAACATTTTGAAGATAGGAAAAAGATGACACATATCAAAACTTAAAATAAACTATGAAGCACGGACTCCGGCACGAACATCGGGACACGACGCAACACAGACACTCTGACATTGATAATCTCAAAAGTATAGGACACCGACACTGCTAGAGATAAGATATTATTTGACCTTTATTTATCCATCTACTAATAAAATAGTTACAAATAACCTAATAAAAATTAATGTCTCCAACTCTTCATTGATAACATTTCTTAGGATACATGTTTAACCATTTTATATGTATAACGTGTCTTGAAGTAAAGGAAAAAACAATTTTTTTAAAACACTTGTCCAAAAAATATTGTATGAGTGTCATGGGGCTGTCAAACACTTATTCAAAGAGTATCGAAGTAAATAAAATATTTTTTTGGGTGACACTTGTCTGACTTTTTTTATATTTGTTTGACTTTTTTGACACGTATTGTACGAGGGACATACAAGTATCAGACACTAACACATGTCGGACACCGTGACAAACCTGATCCTAGAGGTGTCCGTGCTTCATAGAAAATAAAGCAACTAGAATAAACACCACCCCTATTACACAAAAACCACAAAACATTACACATTAAAAAGAGTATAGGAATTAGAGTCTTACAAAGAACGGAAAATGTAAATTCAACAAGAATTGACTACTCCTTTTTAGCCAACATGAAAACAGAGCATTCATTTCTTGATGCATGTAATAACCATGTTCATTTGAAACTTAAAGTAGCACAAGAAATTAAAAAAAAAAAACCTTATTTACTAGTTGAAAATGGGAAATAAAATGGATAAGAAATAGCTTTTGAAATAAATTCCAGCTAATACTGAGAGACAGGCGTATAGAACTCTAACATGTAACCTGAATTGGTGCTGAAAAAAGGGAGTCACAGGAACAATAGCTTTGCATAAAATATTTTTGGTTGTATTTTTTAAAGACAATTCATGCTTGTAACATGGAGAAACAACAACATGAGTATACTGCTCCACTATTAACCATGCAACATGAGTTCCTCTTTATCTTCGCCTATATCATATAATTATCATATATGCACTCTTATTTAACAAACACTAACACTAACAATGAATAGAGAATTAACATATACACTATCTTTTAACAAACACTAACAATGAACTCGGTGCAAGCAAAATGGTCGGAACGATGAAGGTTATTGAAAATGGAGATGGCAGCCTGATGATTGTGATCTTCCATGGTACGTGACTTGCATGTTCGTATATATTGTGTTGAAACTGACACCTGTGTTTAAAATGGGTGGAGTTTGAGTTACAGCGGTTGAGGTTGATGAAGTAAGTTCGGTTTGAGCATTTTTTCGTATAATGTAGACATTGATGGTTGAGGGGTGGAGATGAAGTCAGGTTATGGTCTGTTGGAAGTAAAGGAATGGTGGCGAAATAGAAGTATGAAGAAGGTGGTGACTGGAAAAATCAAGGGAAAGTTGTGTTATTTGTGTGAAGAAGGACAAGTAGTGGGACTCTTGCATGTATGCTCTATGTTTTCAGAGTCCCACATGGAAAATATTAGACCAAAACGAAATATTTATAAATAGTATTTTCACAACCAATTATAATTGTTATTCTATTAATAATTATATATTAATATTTCTAAATAAACATTATATATATATATATAAGTATAATTAATATATATTTAATTAAAAATATAATTATAATATAATAAAGAAATTCACGTTAATTAAAAAAATTAATAAAAGAATATTTAAAAATGCCACGTGGCAGTTCACTTTGGCAATTAAGGAGTGAGGGGGATATCTGATTAAATTTGAAACACCCCAAACCCGCAGGCTTGGGTTTATGTGTCATCCCTATAATATAAAAAAAATTTAATAAATAATTATTAAATTAGTGAATTTGGGTTTATGTGTCATCCCTATAATATAAATTACGATAATTTAAAAAATTTAATAAATAATTATTAAATTAGTGAAATTATAATTCAAATAGAAACTTTTAATATTTAAATTGAAAAATATAATAGAGTGTTTCAAAAATATCTCATTAAAAATTAATAATAAAAATGAAATGAAATCTATTGATTAAATATATTTGAAACATGAAGGCGTCAAACCCTCTACTAGCGTTTTCTCCATCAATAGGGAAGCTGAATAGAAAATCTTTGGAGAAGGAAGATCTCAAAGTAAGGAGCACTAGAAAATTCAAGGAGAAGAATGGACAAAGCATGTCTGAAGTAGAGGAAATGTTCATTGAGGTTGGAGACAAGAACACTGAGAAGGAGAGAATGGAATCAGGAATAAGTTAACCCGTACAAAGTTGTAATCGTTAGAGTGGAAGGAGATGATGATATGGGAAAGTTTTTGGGAGATTGATGATGAAGAGATGGAGGAACCTGACGAGGAGGCGATAAGGGTGGAGGATCAAAAAATGAGGTTATTATTGTCCTTTGTTCATACTATAAAAGGCGGAGGAGAAGCGAATCCATAGACCCTAGAAGTGTTTCCAACTTCGAGTACCAAGTGTACTATGTTTCACAATCGTATTAAGACTTGCATACCGAATGATATTGAATCCAGGGGCCTTAAGTTCATGTGGCGTGGTCCCATCTTCCATGGTGGCAACATATATATGAAAGGCTTGATCTAACATTGAGTAATGATGACTGGAAATGGTTTTATCTTGATGCATTTGTGAAAGTGTTGGTGCATGTTGAATTCTCATATCACCATCCTATTTTTTTTACTCCTACTCTTGGAGCTCATGAAAAATTTGATAAATTCTTTAGATTTGAGAATGCATGGTTGCTTAATAGTTCTTACCATGGCATGCTCAATCAAGTTTGGAATAAAGATGGTGATATGCTTCTGAATCTAACTAACACGATGGTATGGATCAAGAATTGGAAGTATGAATTGTTTGATGAAGTTAGGAGGCAAAAAGAGGTGTTTATGCAAAGATTATAAGGAATTCAGAAAAAGTTGTAATTGCAGCGTAATTATGGCGGTATGAAGAGATTAGAAGAGAAAATTCAAACAAAACTTAGTACCACTCTCAATCAGGAAGAGTTAATGTGGTTTCAATGGTCGGGAACCAAGTGGCTAGCTGACGGGGATCGTAATACTAAATAATATCACATGAAAACTATTACTAGAAGAAGGAGGAACAAAACTCTTATGCTTAAGGATGATAATTGGCTTTGGGTAGATGACCATGATAAGTTACATGAGCTGGTTACAAAGCATTTTAAGATGTTGCTTACGTGTCAAGATACTTGGTGTCCCTGGGTTCAAACTGAAATTTCATATCCTAAGGTGGAGCCTAATGCTTATCAGAGGATGAATGATGAAATTAAAGATGTAGATATTCGTAAGGCCTTGTTTGCAATGAAGCCTTGGAAGGCCCCGAGACCAGGTGGATTTCCTGCAGGCTTTTACCAAAAAGATTGGGAGCTAGTGGGGAAGACGGTTTGTAACTTTGGGCATAAAGTTTGAAGGAACTCAAGTGCTATTAGTGAATCTAATAAAACTGATATCCGCTTGATCCCAAAAGTCAAGCATCACTAGCTTGTGAATCATTTCCTCCCTATCTCTCTTTGCAACTCTATTTATAAAATTGGTAACCAAAGTTATTGTGGAGAGACTTAAGCCATATATGCCTTTGTTAGTTTCCCCTTATCAAATAGGTTTTGTCCCTGGGAGATCAATCCATGAGAATATTATCATTTCTACTGAAGTAATGCATAATATGACCAAGAAGAAGGGAAAAGGTTATTTTTCCATTAAAATGGACCTTGACAAAGCGTATGATAAGATCGAGTGGAAATTCATCTGGAGAGTTCTTGTTGAAATAAGGATTCAGAATAATATAACTAATATCTTTATGCACTGTGTCACTAGTGTGGAGACTAACATCAATTGGAATGGTAGTAAAAGCAAATTCTTTCGTCTGCAACGTGGAATTGGGCAAGGAGATCCAATTTTCCTATATTTATTTGTGTTATGGATGGATAATTTGTCCCACATTATTGAACATGAGGTTAATCAACATAATTGGAAAGCCTTTCAATTAGGGAAGCACGGTATGAGAATCTCTCACTTAACGTTCGCGGATGATCTTATTTTATTTGGGGAGGCTAATGAGAATTAGATGCAATGTGTCAATAATATCCTCTGCGCCTTTTGTGATCTTTATGGACAAGAAGTAAGCAAGGAGAAGTCCAGTGTAACACCCTGATTTAATTATTGATTAATTTAATTGATTTATGTGATAACGTGTGTTATTTGGTGATTTGTTGTGTATGGGGGTCTTGGATGTGGGGAGATAACCCTTAGAATAAGAGGATTAGAGGTGTTAGAGGTGTGTGAGTAATTGTGTAGAGCTTGGGGTGGTGGGAGTATTAGTTACTAGCATTATTTAATTAAAATTAGAAGAATTAAATTATATTAGTAATAGTTAAATAATTATTTAGTTATTTTAATTCTTTAGTGGATTATTTTATTAGGGAATAAATAATAATAATAATAATAATAATAATAATAATAATAATAATAATAATTAAAAAAAAAAACTATAATAAGGAATTAGAGGTTTGAGAGGTTCAGTCTATTTTGATCGTGACAAGAGAAAGAAAGAGAGAAGACAAGAGCTAGGGCTTGGTGAAGATTACCATTGTAGAAAAGAAGAAAACTCAAGCTATGAGAACCATGGTAAGGGTGAGGTTCTGACTATCTGATAGGTTTATAATGATTGGTGGATAAGGATCAATTACTTATTAGAACTTAATTCTACTTCATGTGCTAAACATTCAATGGTGAAATTTTGTTTTGGTAATGATGTTGGGTGCAATTGATAATGTTAAATTATATGTTTATGTCAATGTAAATGAGTGTGACTTAAATGTGTGAATTCGTACGTTTAATTGTGTTTTGGCGAATTAGAATGATGCTAATGAGGCATGTGTATAGGAATTGAAACTTAGAATCTATTTTTGTGTATTATGTGGTTACGAGTCAGCGTCGAAACTAAGTTTTGGGTATTTTCGATGAAAAGTGTTTGGGGTTTGAAACATTTAAAAAGTGATTATTTTGTGTTTAAGCATAAGAAAAATGAATTGTAAGGAAAATGGGGTTTTGGATTGGCTTAAAGTGGTTTTATCTAAAAATGTTGTAGAAAAGTGCTTATGTTAGTGAAGTAATCGGTTACTTGAAATGAAGTAACTCGTTACTCTGCTATTAAAATGTGTTTTTGGGAAATTTTGGATGAGGTAACTGGTTACTTGAAATGAAGTAATCGTTTACCTCAGAGAAAAATTGCATATTTTTCTTTTGGTTTTGAAGTAATTGGTTACTTGGATTCAAGTAACCTGTTACTCTACTGTGTTGAAAAGTTTATAAAAACTTCAAAAATTCATAGTTTTAGTTTCGGGTGTCCGATTGACGCGCTGTTTGAAGCGTCGGAAAGCTAGTGTAATATAATTTAACTTAAAATTATTTTCAGTACCAGAATTCAGATTATTTAAGGTGTCGGTATGTATTTAATGCATAGTTAATTTATGTTGTTTTGCGGAACATGTGCAAATGTATTGTTATTGCTTGCTATATCATTGTGTTGTTGTTGATGTTGCATGTTTTGGAAGGTGTTTGGTGCATAGTGGCCAATAGTGGCAAGGTATATAGACCATGGTGAAGGTCTTTGTGCGTGTTGTTGTGTGGTATGCATAATATGTGTGAATTTGGTATGTAATGAGTTATGTTGTTTTATGGAACTTATGTAAAGGCATTATCACTTGTTTTCTATATTGTTGTGTGGTTGTTGCTGCATGTTTTGACAGGTGTTTGGTGCATGTTGGCCAATAGTGGCGATGTACATTGACTATGGTGAAGGTATTTGTGTGTTTTGTTGTGTTGCAGATGTAGTTGTTACATGCATTCAAGGTGTTGGACGGAGGTCCTTATTTGGTGAGCCTCAATCCCATTGTGCAGATTGGGTGCGAGTAGCTAATTCCTATGGTGATGACTTAGTGAAGTTTATATTGGTAACAATTTTGGAAGGAGGTCTGTTTATAGAGCTTTGATCCTAGGTGGGGATCGTAGCGGTGAACTTGTGAGTTCACATCTTGGTACCACATGCATTGAGTCGATGTTATTGAGTCTCCTTTTTTTCGATAATTTCTTCTTTTTGCTCATCCTGACTTCTCTTTTCCCGAGATATTCTTTCTAGCTTGAAAATCAAAGAAAACAAACAACCACGTATAAAAGAGATAAAAATAAGTATTTAATAAGAAAAAATGAATGAAAAATAACTAACAAAATGGTGCAAAAACCGCTTATCAAACTCCCCTAAACTAAATCGTTTCTTATCCTCAAACAACTTGGCTTGCATATACATAATTTAAACAAATCAATTCAACAATTAAAAGCTTATGAAAACGAAACCATCAGTACTCATACATGGATCTTTGTTCAGATCGACTAAGGACTAATACTTTGTGTACTAGTTTGATGCCAAAGGCATTATAAGAACACAAACTATAGAAAAACTGCAAACTGAAATCTCCCTCTTTAGATACCAATTCAACTATGGTTTTGTACATTAGTCTCTTCATTTGATTTTATTTTCCTTTCATTGAGAATAATCAAATTAAGGTAATGAGATGATAATAATAATCATTGCATACACATGAGGTTAATTGAGGACTTATTTTTATTTTTAACTTATTCACAAAAAATAAGCGAGCTAGCATTTAGGAAAGGCGGATTTGTAAGGGTGGAATAAAATAAAATAAAATTCTATAAAGGAAATACCCCCCCCCACACACACACTTAAACTAAACATTGTCTGCAATAGTTTAGCAAAAGTAGAAGGGGCAAACTCACTGAGAGCCTAATTTAGGAGGTGGAAATCATAACATCAGATGTTGTGTAATCATTTAGACATTGGCAAGCATGATTCCTTGTAATAATTATCCTCTCCTTGTCTATGTTGTTTAGTGCTAATGTTGTAGACTTTAGAATGCATCCACTCCCACCGGTCTTGATATTGACTTGAAGACTCTATTTCATTTTGGGTATGGGAGGTGGTTGTAACACCCGGAAAATCACTTAATTATTTAAATAAAGTATTAAGGAATTATTAGTTGGAATTTAGTTGAAGAAGAAATTAAGTGATTAATCGATTTAATCGGAGAATTTTTATTATGAGTAGAAACTAATTAATTTAAAGTATCCAATGAGTTTATTATCATGTGAGAAATAAAATGGGAAGTATTAATTAATTGGCCAGATAGAATAAATGATAGAATATATGATAGAATAATATTTGAATTATTAAAGGAGTAGAATAATTAATTAATTAATAATGGAATATGATATAAAGGAATATTTAAAGGAAGAAAATAATAGAAATAGGGTTTGTACGTGAGAAAAGAAACCAAATTGAAGAAGGAGGAGGCACAAAGGCTAGGAGAGGATACCGGAAGTGCACAATCGGAACCGAAAAATCAAAATTCGATCGGAGTTATAACCACCGTCAGATTTAAGGTAAGCGGTGGGGTTCTAGCTTTCTAAACGGGATTATGATAAATCGTATGTGGGGATGAATTTATACGAAATTATCTGTGTTTGTGTAGACCGTATGTGAATTAAATGATTAAATTGTATATAATAATATTGCTGGTGTTAATCGAAGGGTAAGAATGGTTGGAAATTAGTGAAACACAGTGATCGGAGGAGGAAACAAGCACATGGAGACGGAAGTCTTGAAGTTTAGAGGTGGGGGCCTCAGAGGGTGAGGCGGGCGCCTCCCTTGTGGAAGGTGGGGGCCTCAGTTTGTGAGGTGGGCGCCTTACCTGTGTAGGTTTGTTTTTTTTGTTGTGCATCAGGCAGCAAGTAGTAAGTACAGAAATGTCACATGTGCAGTGTATTGTTTTAGGTACCTGCTATATATTTATGTGTAGGATAATAGAAATAACAGTGAATAATAATAGGATGAGTAGATAGCATTTGGACAACAATACCCAATGGAAATAGCAGTGGGTGTGATTAGCAGAATGGTACTGTAGCAGGGTCAAAGAATAAAATATAGTAACAACAATTTAATTAGATGATGACAGAATGTTATTTAGTAGTAAAAATCACAAGTACAAGTAATCTAGTGGTAGTATACATTAAATACAAGGAAGATGGAATATTAGTAGTATAGTTAGAAAATGGAAATGTAATTCTGAGTAGTAATAATAATGTGTTCAATTAAATTGGCAGCATGATAATTAATTAATATTGGAAGCATGGTTGATAGTAAGTTAGCAGATTCATAATAATTAATAGTAACAATAGGATTTAAAGTAGTACCGAATTAATCGGTTTAGTAAATTAAGCGATACAAATAGTTGTCTGAAATTAATTAAAAATGGTCGGAATGATTTGTATATTTTAGTAGATGATTATGATTGTTTATTTTGTTAAATTTGTGTGAAGGTATTGTGTTGTTGATTGTGTTTGCGAATAACTAGCGATGAATATGTCGTTGTATGTTGAATTATGTGAAGTTGCAGGGTGTTTTCAGTGACGATAATTACCTCTGATTATTGGTAATAATAGTGAGATAGGCGTATGCCTTGTGAAGTGAACTTATGTTTTTATTTGCATGTTGTAGCATCGCATTTCATTTTGCATTTGTGAATGCCTGTATTGGCAGATTTGTGAAGGAGGCTTATGCCTTGTGCCTTTCATAACTGACAATTTAGTGAAGGGAGTTTACTCCACCGGTACCACATGCATGTGCATTGTTGAGTCTCATTGGAAGTCATGTCATTGTTAATTGTGAAGTAATTACATGTTATTGCTAACGAATGAAGTGTGCTGTGTTGTGTTGTGTTGTGTTGTTGTTGATTGGGAATTTAATTGTGACGTGTTATTTGTGGTGTGGTAATTATGTATGATTTAATCCTAATATATTATTTATCATACACATGTTTATATTGGTAGATATCTCACCCTTTCTTTTGTTGGTCGTTACCTTTATATTGGTAATGTGTAGGTAACGAGGAGTAAAGCATTTAGTAGCCTTTAGCGTCGTCGCTCTGATACGTAGCACTCGGGGGGAATAAACGCATATTTGATTTTATAGTGTTTTGCGTTGCATTATTGAATGTTAATACTTGAGAATTGTTCCTTGAATTCAGTTGTTTGAAAGATACTATATTCCGCTTGGAGTTTTGAAAATATTTATGAATCCGCTGCGTAGTTTTTGAATAAATACGAAGTATTTTTGATGAATAAATAATTACTATAAATTCTTTGAATTAAATGTGCTATGTATCCATCATGATATGCATTTTAAGTTGACGGTTTTGATTATGAAATGTAACGCCTCATTTGTTGTAATTTTTCGCACTCTGATTTTCATATAAACGTTGGATAGAAATGGGGGTGTTACAATGGTGGTGAGAAATCTTCGTCCATGTTCAGTCCTGCATCAATATTAACAAATTTAGAGATATCTTATTCCTTGGATAAATCCTCCAAAAAGCAGATACCCCGACCATAAAGCCAATTCTTGTTATTATTTACTTTTATGTGCCTAGGGTTAGGCAGATTAAGAACGAGTCTCTTATGAATCACTATGGAGAAAGTGTTTTCCTTAAAGTCAATCATGCTCATATCAATAAGAGATTCTATATCAAGTTTAGAATTTCCTACCACATGACAATAAATCTTTGCCTCAAAACATACCTAAAGTTGTTGAGGGGTAATCAAAACCCCCACCGAAATATTTTTGGTGGGAAATTTATGTTTCAACATATTAGTTTTAAATCCCTATTTTTCGTACTTTTTTTAGCCACTTATTTTTCTTACACTTTACCTTTCAAATTATTATCGTACTTGCAAAAGTACACCATTGCTACTCCATTGGTGTAAAACCAGTGAAGCTGAACCGTATCATCTTTTTTCGTACTGCGTATAAATCATCATGTTCAACTGTGTAGCAATTGTCATTTATATATGCCCTTCTAGACTGTTAGTACTTTATGACCAATTTATTTATTATTACTTATTAAGAAGTATATCTCTCTATATAGCTGAAGATAATAAATGAGAATTAAATGTCTTGTTTTTTTGGCTGAGATTGACCATTTATGATCGTTAATGTGTTCTTAAAATTATATTTGAGTATTAAAGTTCCTGCTATCAACCATATGTGTAAGTTTTGGGCCGAACCGTTCAATTTGACCCATATATTGTCCAAATCAGTAACCTCCCATGAGACGTCTAGGAGAATTTTTCCTGCTACCCTCCAGTTGAATCTGACACCCCCCAAATAGGGTCATTTTACCAAAATATCACTGCAAATTGCCGGAGAACTCAAAATTTCTGGCACATACCAAAAAATTTTGTAAGAAATACCAGAAATTTTAGAAAAGTTACCATTTTACCGTCTTTGATACCGTAAAAGTAAAATGTCTAGTACCGGAAATTTCAAATTTATGGTATGTATTTTAGTTTACACTCGTATCAAAAATTTGAAATCTCTGGTATGTGTTTCAGTTTACAATGGTACCGGAAATTTGAAATTTTCGGTACAAAAAAAAGTACCTGAAATTTCAAATTTTCGATAATACTGGGACTTGCCTTAAAAAAATTTAAATTTTCTTACACTTTTACTTAAATAGAATATATAGATATAATTAATGTCATACATAGAGGCATAACAAATATAATTAATGTTATACATAAATACATTACAAATAAAATACAATCACTCCCCAGACAGTACTGCCCAATGTCTGATCCGACCCGCATATGCTGATTTACCATCCTTTTACAACATCAGAACAATTATCCCTCCAACGCTCCGTGACGGGAGGCAATGGACAATCAGGCTTCAATTTTAGCAGAACCCAATGATTTGTGTTGACAAAACCAATTGCAACAATTGTATGATGATTTGTGTACAAAGGTGGAGGTATGAGAAGCGGAAAAAATGTCCTGCTATGACTCATGAATAATGAAACAAAAATAACACCATATCTAGAAGCAATAGGGTAACCCATATCTGGAATCGACATCCATTTCTCCCTACCCTGAGGACCCAAGTGTTTCACGATTAATGAATTCCTCAAATAAGACATAGTGTCGTAGAACACCTTGGAAAACAATGTTTCGTGTTGATGGATATGAGTATGTAACTTCCTCCTAAAATCATAACATGCATCTGTGTCTCATCCCAACGCACTTACAATACAACGGAAACCATAGTTTTCATCTGGTTCTACATCAATAATATCTTCAATGTATGGATGAAAGAAAGCAGGAAACTATGGCAAGTACTCACCTTTTGCAGAATTGGTACAAGGTTGTCTATGAATCGGTATGGTTGATGATTGACTCCCAGTTGGTTGTGTGCATGATCTATTGTAGTCTGACTCCCTTGCGAAGCTTCAACATATTCTCACTGACTTGGATCACGATGCACATCACTTTCCGTACCCTTTTTTTACTGTTTTTAGTCTATGCAGCAACAAACCGTTCTTTATATGGTGTTAACCATGTTTCTTTCACATACTTCACAAATTTAGGAATATCACCACAAACACTCTCAAAATGGTTCAGATGTACATCAAATTCGTTTTCCGTATTTGAATACATCATGTTGTTTCATTGATCCATGACATGTTCCTGTCTCTCTGATTTCACATACTCCTTACACTACATGCTAACGTTTTTTGAAATTTGAAATGTACACAACATATGAGAAGCATTCGGATACACCGGCTCATTGACATTCATTAATGCAAGCTCCCGATCTGTCACCATGACATTTGGTAGCAACTTCTCAGAATAAAACAACTCTTTCAACCTCTCTAGCGCCCATGTGAAGTTCTCTTCCCTTTCATGTTCCAAATATGCAAAAGCAACTGAAAACGTCAATTTTGTTGATGTAACACCAACAACCTCAAGTAGTAGTATCCGGTACTTGCACAATTATAAAACGTAGACGATTCAACAACTAACTCACTCAATATATTTTTAAGATGTCATGAAATTAAACTTAAAATTCTTACATATTTGTTTTGTAAGTGCAATAAAAAATCAACACCATTGGAAACATATTCAACAACTTCACAGAATCAGCGTGTGTCCAAAAGATATCAGCCACCACATCTGAATTATCCTTATTTCTATATCAATACAAGTATTTCTCTTAATGAACATGACCCAATAACATTTGCATTTCTTTCATTGCACCTCTCTTATTCATTCTGTTTGTTGCTCTAGCTTTATATATTTGGGTAATACTCGTAAGGTTTTCTGGATCTTTGTCTATCAAAGCAGAAAAGATGTACCTTAGAGCCATGTTGTACTTCATCATGTCATTCACAAACTTTCTTTCTTCCTCTTTTAGACTACCCAAAATGTCATGCCCTACCAATTCTTTGTCTAGTTTATGATTGTGCATCCTGCATCTTACCATCACCTTCCAACCATCACCACTCAGAACAGATCTCAATCTGAATGAGCATTTAACCTTCATAGAATAAGTGTCATCTAAAGGAGCTACGTCTTTATTTTTATTTTTGTAATTACCTCCTCTGTCACAACCCATAATCTATCTATCCTTCCTCCCTCGCATACCATTAGCAGCGTCGGATCGGATTGTAACAATAGCAATACCATGAGTTTTTCCAATTAACCGTGCCCATTCTAGAACTTTCTCTCGTGATTCAAAAATTTGACAATCACATAAACGTATAATTAGCTAACTTCATCAATGAAAAAAATAAAAATGTGTATAAAGTCAAGTAAGCACACCGTATCAGTGGTGAAGTATTGCGTAAGATCAGTACATGAATCCGTAGAAGAAGCTGAAGTTGCCGATACAGTACCACAAATATATAACACTTCATCTTCCATACTGGAAATTTCAGGTTTAAATGAAATTTCCGGTATTATTTATGTACCGAAAATTTTGAAATTATCGGTACGTGAAATAACGAAAACAAATATACCGAATTTTTGGCAATTTCTGGTAAATCGCACTGGAAATTTTGAAGATTATGGTAAATTGTACCGGTAATTTATAAATATCTGGTATATTGATACTGGAAATTTGTAAATAACAAAGAATTTTTCGGTATTCGCCAATAAACGGTACCGGAAATTTTCAGAGACCTACGGAAAATTTAGTTTTTGATTAATTTTATCAAAAATAAATTTTTTTGAGTAAATAAAGCAAAGGTATTTTCGAAATTTACAAATATGAGAGGTGTAAAGTTTAAACACGGGATGACAAGAAAAATTCTCGACGCTTTAGAGTCCTAGACACTAGAGCGGGCTCACGTGAACTCAAATATGGATAAAATTCAATTCTTTCGCGATTATGATTCCATGTCATTTACATCTCATCCTTTATGCTTGGAGTTTTTGAAAAATATTACTTTTAGATTCTTTTAATTTAATCATCTTTTTAATTAAATTTTTTTTCCAACAAATTAACTTACAATTTTTTTAGTCGAATTCAACGATAAGTGTACGTTTTTAACTAAACATTTAATCGTGTCTTGGATTAAATTGATTTTTTATAAAAATAACAAAAATACTCCTAATTAGTTGAGGTCTAAATTATCTCTTAAAAAATTAGAGGTAATTTATTTTTAATGATTTATATCAATGAAATGTTATTATATAAAATTAATTTTTAAAATCGCATATAATTTAAAATAGTTTATGATTTTTTTCATCTTTAAAAAAATTTAATATTCTCTTTTTCATTCAATATGAGAATTATTATTCACATTTGACATAACAACACCTTACTACTCAAAAATTAAATTATATATTATTTTTTTGATTTTATTTTAATTCATTAAATTTTTAAATTAATGTGATTTTAAAATTTTAATTTAACTTATATGACAAAATTTGATTGATACATGTTTTAAATGATAAATTACTCTTAAATTTATAAAAGATAGCCAAATATTATTTTTGATTATGTTTTCCTAAATGGTTTCGGACATGGTTAAGTGGACCAGGTAGAAAAAAAGGAAATGTTTTTAGTATCTCAGAGGCAAAATCAGCTACGCCATGAGACGGGGGCTTTATATTTGCTAGCTTATTAAAATTATCTTGAGGAATGAACCTTATAATAGTTTTCCAATTCCACTAATGACCACTACATGAGAAGCAACATGAAGTCGCGGTCGGTAGGCAAGAATATAATATATAGTCACGGGATAATGAGAAGTCATAACATGCAATATTTGAAACAACATTTGGAAAAGTTTTATTTAGGGGAGAGTATTACATTTACAGAAATTAGATAAGTTAGAGACTAACCAGTTAATCTGTGTTTATATTATGTTTAGTTATTTTGTTTATTCTATTGATGTGTTTGTTTATCTTATAGGACACTTTGCTAACCCTTGTAGATATATCTTGAGGGTCTCTTCTCCAATTGATTAAGTGTATCCATCCTTTTATACCAATAAAGCAATTATCAAGAAGTTGCGTAAAAACAACTAAGATGATAGTTACAAAATTGTTGATATATAGGAGTATGACTAAATCTGAAATCCGTCACTTAACATGTGTAAAATTAGTTGTTAAATTAATATTTTAAAAATAATCAATATTTTAGATTTATATATATATATATATATATATATATATATATATATATATATATATATATATATATATATATATATATATATATATATATATATATCAATTTGGGAATAAGAATTAGTATCTATCGATGGTGAATGATTTTAAATCAGTGGCGTTGATCTCCGATACGACGACGCGGAGTAGACTTTTAAGATTAACGCTCAAACGCTAAAGTCAATTCAAAATTCATGATGAGTGTAGTAAAAAGTAGATATCATAATAGTGTACCTTGAATTTCACTTGTGATGGCTTTTATAAGATGAATTGTATTGAATGGGATTGGAATTGGATTGGACTTCGACCGACCCAAAACAGTTTTCCCCAAGGCTTGAGAGACATGTATTAGTTAGAGAAGCCTTAGAAGTCATTATCGGCTTCGGAGGATGCTGCTCACTTTTGGTCATAAGTGGAAACGTATTAGATCAGTTGCAAAAGTAGTGGGGAAATGACGCATTAAATGCCTTCTTGTCATTGAAATGTTTCACTGCTCGTCCATGACACATGGCTTTAGATGACAAGTTAGGACAATGCGTTTTTATAGTGCAAGTGAGTGCAATCGAGTTTCCTTACATTCCCTAGAAGAAATCCAGTCGTGGATCTTATAACTTCTTGCTCCTGCTAATTTGGTGTGTGTAGGGGTTTTTGAGTATTGAGGGAAATTTTTGTAATCTTTGAGAGTCAGTTTGTATTTGTGAGTGCATTTATCTCTTTTTTCTCAAGAATATTTACTAGAACTATTGTAGTTCTTTGAACAAAGTTTATAATCTTCCCCGTTACATTTTGCTTTCTCGTTAGCTTCTGCATTATCAGATACCCTCCTTACCTCAAGCTTTTTTATAACTTCAACATTTCCTTAATCTTAGCCAACATGATCGATAGTCTTATTAGCTTGACTAGTAATTTTGATAGTGATGAGTATTGTGGAAACACTTCCCTCGTAATCCCTTATCAACTAGTCCATGAGTTCATATCTATAACTGATGACTCTGATTCAGAAAGGCTCTCTATGGCTTTTCTGGATGAAGGAACCTCCTTTATGGAATCCTCTTCCAATGCATTCGTTTTTATAGCCATTTTATCCCATGATGCAGGGACTTTAACCTCACCTACCTTGCTAACTCCAAAAAAATGTGTGATGGTATTCTGATCTGGTCGGTTGATCAAAATTGAAGACGGCCGAAGCAAGTGAAGATCCTTCGAGCAATGTTAATGATGAGGAGTGGGTGGTGTACCTGCAAGGCACTCTGATGCTAAAGTAAACAGATATTTAAGGCGAGTATATTCAATATTAGGGTTTTGAGAGTAAGAATGTGATACCTTGCCCTCAAAGATATGAGGGTATATATAGTGATCTTAGGAGGATTCTCATTGGTTGCTATTTTTGAGCCTAGATATACGGATCCGCGGATATAGCTATTCGAGCAGACTTGGTCAAACCGAGCACTGGTGCTCGGAACTAGCCGTTGTGCCGAGAAGAGGGGTCACAACGGGAATAGCCCTTAGTGAGACAAGTAGATTGGAACTGCTCGACGTACGTCAAACAAAGGTAACCAAGCGGCGCGTGAAACATGCCGATAGAAGCCCTCAACGTGTTATTGATCCTTCGTGGCTCGGTAAATACCGCGGTAGAGTGATCCGCCTGAGTCGTTGCGTTTGGTTATAGAGGCGATGACTTGATTTTGAGGAGTATGGTCGATGTTATTTCATTCGGGGAAAAGAAGTGTTGCCGAGGAACCAAAAGGTTGGAGAATTTAGAGGGTTTTGTCCGCGTGGCCTCGAGCCGTGTGCATTGATTGCTTGGAAGGCCCAGGGACTAAGGTGTAATGATGACTCCCCTAGGTTCTCTAGGCGTGTGCATGCACACGTACAGAGTGGGATTCTATAAAGGAGAAGAGACCCTTCATTTAGTGACTTTTCTCCGTTTGATCTTGCTCGTCCATGCTCGTCTTCAACATCCATCAATCCGGGGAATCTAATTTTAAGGTGTTCAGAACCATTTTCGCCATCCGTCGTCGTGTTAGCGTCCCGATCACTCGTTCCAAAGCTCCTATCACTCTCAAACGATATGTTTTCGAATATTCTACTCAAGTTTGCCTGATTAAGTTTGAAAATCTCGTTTGTCTATAGAAATGCATGTGGTTAGGGTCTTGGAATTTGAGAATCTCTTTGGTGGTGAGTTGTTGCTCTGCCTTTCATTAGAATTTTTGCGCCATTGGGGTCTCCTGCATGTTTCTCCCTTTGAATTGAGGGGATTCAACTTTGAGCGTTAGCTGTTTTGAGAGAGGGCTATTGACCGAGGATGGGGTCCTCGTTCGTCCGAGCCCTTTCACTTGATTAATGGTGGAAGGGTGGATTTGACATTTCTATCGAGCTCACTGACTTCCTCTGCTTTTCAGGTATTATAACAGACGTTAGTGAAGATAACAATGGAGGCTCTGGGGGTTCTGAGCAAGAATAGTTTGATTTCTTCTCCGACGGGGAAAGTGCCTCGGTGAATATCCTAGAAGAGGAACCTATGTCGATCGAGGATGCGACCCCCTCCACTGTTCCAACTGGTAAGAAAGATCCAAACGTTTGGGCGGACCCAAATGCTAGGTTGAGGGGGTCATATTTTACTGCTCGTCAGAACGAGGTCTCTGACAAGATGGATTGGTATGATCTCGAGGAAGGTGATGCGTACGAAGAAAGGGGTCGAAGGGACTGGATCGTATACAAACCCACCTCCGAGCATCAGATATTTTTGATACCTATATAATTAAGAAAGTAATCAAATTAGATAACACGATGAGCAAATTATACACATGCTCATGAATAATAGAATGTTTTTAGGACAATCACCTCAACACAATGGTCCAAACATGCTTATTACATTTAGGGAAGAAAAACCTTTTAGAATCTGCAATAACTCCCTTGTTGCAGACACATGCAACATACCACCAATCATTGCCTCCAATAACATGCTTGATTGTACCTAAAACCACACAAACCATGTCCTACACACATATAAGTAAGAATTATGTTAAACAAACAAAAAATACATGTAAAGCATGATCTGTACAATAAGAATGAAATAAGAACCTAATTAAGATTACATTTTGACAGTCTTTTAGTTCCTCAATTATTTTGCGTTGACTCAGATTTAAGAACTCTTCCTCTAAGCTCAAATCAGAAGAATCCTTCATATAGTTGAATGGTTGAGTGGGTGATCCAATGTTATCACTGGTAAGCAAACAATAAAAATAATCATAAATAGTTACCTGAGTTTGAAACTACATATCAAAATTGATCAAATTAATAGTAACTACTTACTTGAGTTTAAAACTATTTGCCTCAGGAATGTTTGGGTTAAAAAATAGCCTGGTACAATTCATTGCATTCTGCAACTAGATTTTTCCATTATACATCTTGACTTTCAAATACTGTGCAAGCAAAACAATATTCCCTGTGTTGCCCGATTGGAGGTACGCATCAAGGTTAGCAACATATGACCCAAAAAATGTGCATTCAAGCTTCATACTAAGTGTAAAAAAAATGAAATCAGTTATTATAAGGTCTATAAGTTACATAGAAATGACATATGAAATTAATAAAATTATAACATATAAAATAGCTTACCCATTAGACTCTAACTCAATAACTTTATACTTAGTAGCTACACGATTCCTCTCATAGACTCTTTCACGTCCAACCCCAGCTAGAATTTCCACAACATCTATTAAGAAATAAAGGTAACAAAATGAAACAGATAAAAAAGAAAATATAAAATACAAAACTTTCATACATCATTAAAATTTTTACAAATTTGAGATTTAAAAGATTTACCAATCAAGTAGTCCATGTCTATTTTCCCAACAATCTTTGGGAAAGATACAATTGAGTAAGGGGACATTGTTATCTGTCCAGTTTCAACCTCTGTAACAATTGTGCCATTCTGCAAATTCAACTTGAATTGATGTTTTGTGGTCCTATATCCTCCAGTATTAGTGGCAACACCGAAAGATTTGAAATTATACACTGTTCCCTCACGTATCTTATTTTTAAATCTGGACAGGAGAGATTTTCTAACTGAAGCTTGAATTTTGTCACCCTATAAATTTTTAGATAAAAGGAATTAGAATAAAACTGTAAAACTACATAATACATAATATACAAAAATGAAACAACAGCAACAACAACAACCTTGTCATCCATTAGAACCATCTCCATCGCAAAATATTTTTCTTTCGAATTCATATCTGGAAGCGATTCACCCGAACAACAATGTCCCACGATTCCTTTGAGGGATTGATTTCCTTAACAAAATCGTTTCTAACAGCAGCCATTGCAACAACCTGATACAGAATCGGGAAATCAAAAGATGAAAATATGTAGAGATGAACGAATCAGAAGGACTGTGATTGAAAATCGATGCTTTTGCTCCTATTTATATGCGTTTAATAGAAAGAAATTGATAAGGATACCTGGAAAATTGTAGCGACGATTCCATATTATAATATGTTTTGGGAAAAGAAAACGATGACATGATTTGGTACAGGAAAAGAGACATTAGATTTGGAAGAGAGAAGATTGATTGAGGTTTGGAAGAGAGAAGGTCGATTCAAGCGGCGCCGAATAATGTTGTTTCTCATACCATTTAGAATTCCAATGATCACACTTCTTATGTAAATGATGAGAAGCATCATTTATTTAGCCTTTTATGATAATTAATATTGTGATAGCATATATGCAATTTAAAAATATTTGTGATAGCATTTATTTGGCATATATTGAACATATCTTCATTTTAAGATTTTGTGCATAAAAATATTTAATATTTTTTATAAATTTATTACAAATAAAATAAAACCTAATTAATTCATATCAAGAAAATAATATAAATTATTTGAAATGATTTAAATAAAATATTTAAAGTAAATTTTAAATAAAATTATATAGAAAGCACATCCTTATTTTACGATTTTGTGGATAAAATTATTCAATATTTTTTTATAAATTTATTAAAAAAAATCTAATTAATTTATATCAAGAAAATAATCATAATTTGAAATGATTTAAATTAAATAGATAAAGTAAATTTTAAATAAATTTATATAGAAAACACATCCTTTAATAAAATTAAATAGATAAAGTAAATTTTAAATAATCATTATTTATTATTTTTAATAGATTTATTACAACAAATCTAATTAATTCATATCAAGAAAATAATATCAAATAATCTAAATTAAAGATATAAAGAAAAATTTATATAAAATAATTTAAAAAAATTCATCTTTAAAATAAAATCTCCATATATTATGTACTTAATAATATAAAAAAAGATTAATTTTATTTTCAGTAAAAAAAAATACTATAAAATATTAGTGTTGACGTGAAAAAAAAAAAGAAGAAGAAATTCTACAATAGAAGATCATAAAATGAGATCATACAAAAAGGAGATTAAAAAATAAAAAATAAAGAAAGATATTAATAGTAAGTATATTATGAATATAAATTATTAAAATAGTAAGACTTCTAAGAAGATGACAAATGACAAACTTGACAAAGTATTCATTTAGCTTTATTATATTCTATGATTACCAAACACAAAAGTAAGATTTTATATATAAAGATAAAATTTTAAATAATTTACTTATTTGTAAAAAAACAATAAATATATTTATTTAATTATATTAAAATAAATATTATATTGATAGTGACTCGTCAGTTAAAAAAATTCAAATTTAAAAAAATAAAAAAATTATAGTATACTATGAAAGACAATTTATATAATTAATTTTTAATAAATAGATAGTAGATTATTATTACTATAGACTATAATAAATAAGTAGTGCAATTATTTTATGCAACACTTGACACATGGTGAGTGAGTAGGGCATAAAGTTGAAGATTATTTTTGTTAATTATTGAAATGTCCTTTTAGTTTTGCAAATAAAATTTGAATAAGGGGTGTTTTAGTAACTTAAATAATTCTTTAGTAAATGTTATTCTTTAGTAAATGTTACATAGTAGATTTGAAGGGAAAAAAAAAGGTTCTTATAATATTTGATTTTACAAAATTCGAAAAAATAATCTATACAATTGTGCATAGATGATATTCTAATTTATATTAAAAAATAGTAATATTATATTTTAATGAATTAATAAATTGATAGTTGATATTGAGAGTCGCCGATTAACATTAACATTATATAAAAAGGAACTTTCAATTTTAACATATTCGAAAACATTAAAAAGATATTCCTAAAAAATACAAACCAAACATTTGTGTTTGAAATAACAAGCACACTTTTTATGTAAAAATGGCCAATATAATTAATAAAAATAATATCCCAAGGTTACATGTTAACAATTTGTTTACGTAAATAATTTTGCCACTTATCGAGCAGAGCATAGAGTTTTATTTTTATTGTAAAGTGGAAACTTGTAACTTGTTGTGCTGGGCATAAATTCAAACTTGGAAGCCCCTTCACGGGATGCCAAAATCAATCATTCACATCATACACCTTAAATCGAAAAGAATATAATACTACTCATCAGTCACTGTTCAGTCCCAGTAGTAGTACTTCTTTTGTAGCAGACATGTTGAAAACTCTGAATCTTTGGTTTCTATTAATATAATGAATTTTTTAAAAAGCAAAAAATTTATTGATAAAATTTTGGTTTTTAACTGATTTAGTTAAATCAATTTAGCAGATAAATTAGATTGGTTTAATCGATTTAACATTTATCAAATAAATCTATAAAAGCAGCTTATCTTGTTGTGAATAATTCATGTTAGAAGTTGTTTAAATTTTAAGAGCAGTTTTATTATTATTATTATGGTACTTTAGTATTTGTTATTTTACTGTTAGTATCATATAATTTAATTATCAAGATTATAATTAAGGTTTGTTTTTAAATTAGTTACTTTTGGACTTTTAATTGTGTATAAATATGTACTCTTATTTCATCAATAGTAATTCAATCCTTATTTTATACTCTCTCTTATTTTCCATCGTTTATTCTCTTCTATCCTTGTGCCCAACAAATTGGTATCTACAGCTCCTGGTTTAGAATTCAGGGAAACAAGAATCGTGTTTTGTTTGTGGGTTGAGAAACACTGTGTGAGTTAATATCTAAAGATATTTGCGCAAGGGAGAAGACGAACGGAAACAACAACTTAAGCACCAAACTTCCAGTCTTTGATGGCAAAAACTAGAATAGATGGATGATCCAGGTGCGTGTGTTGTTTGGAGCTTGTTATCGATGGTTACATTCCATAAAAAAAAGCAGCAAAAAATAAAAGGAGGAGGAGGCGTTGTTCATTCATCGGTGTGCGATCGCGTTGAAGATTGCAAATTCTATGACATCAGCGTGGACACACCAGTCAAAAAACAATGGCGTGAAAACGAAAATCTCAACATGAAGAGCAAGGAGAAGGTTTCTGAGTATATCTCAAGAGTGATTCTGATCACTAATGAGATGAAGGCCTGTGGAGAAACTCTTTATGAACAAGTGATCATAGAGAAGGTTCTGAGGTCACTTACACTTCAGTTTGATTACATTGTTGTTGTTATTGAACATAACAAAGATATGGAGACCATGAAAATGGAAGAACTGCAAAGTAATCTAGAAGCGCGTGCGTTTGATCGAAAAAAGAAGTAAGCAGCTCAAAGCTTTTTGTCAAGAAGGACCGAATAAGAATAGATTCCGGCAACCGCGTGAGAAAAGTACCGTAAAAAGGACATAAGGAAAGTTCAATGCTACTACGTTTGCCACTTTGCAAGAGATGTCGGTCAAACAAAGAAAAGAAATCGAAAGCGAAAATAGTCGAGGAGACTATGATGAACCCGTTATTAATGGCTTACCGAAGATTGGTAAGATTGGACACCGGTGTTCAAACCACTTGGGAAATAATGGATAGACTTTGACTCGAGAAAGAAAACAAAGGTCGATGTCATGATAAATACCTCAATGCAAAAGTAAGGAAACATCGAGTCAAAGTGAAGAATGGGAAAACATTCTAATCAAAGATATTTGGTACAAATCAAGCAACGCCGCCAAAGAAAGGTTTCTTGTAATGAAGGACAACCTTCAAGTTGTATGATTCCCATCGGTTGATCATGATGTCCGAACAGCAAAACAAGGTGAATGTTAACAATGCCTTAGTACAAGGTGAATATAGCACATAAGTTGGGGCATCCAAACTAAAAGCCTAGGCACCTAAGTTCTAAGAAGCTCGCGTGGCATTCTAGAGAAGCCCGAGAAATTATGTGAGGTGTGCAAAAGGAAAACAACCACCATCAAAAGTTGCTCCAAGAGCAAAACATACTCTAGAAGTAGTACATTCTGATGTGTGTGGACCATTCCCAGTACCTTCACTTTGAGGAAACAAATATTTTGTGTCCTTTGTAGATGAGTTCACAAGGATAACATGGGTAACACTCATTAAGTTCAAATGAGAGGTGTTTTAGAAGTTCAAGGTGAGGTCGAGAAGGTGGCAGCCGAGCAAAATGTAGATGAATAGCACCTGAGTTCCGTTCTGAGGAGAATGGAATAGAACATGAGATTATTGCTCCATACACTCCTTAACACAATGGTCTTGCTGAGAGAAGAAATAGAACCTTGCTTGATATGACCAAAAGTATGTTGAAAGAAAGAAGTTGCCTCCACACCGCTGCCACCAAGATAAAACAGTGTCCTACAAAGAAGCTGAAGGAAATTGTTCCTTTAGAGAAGTGGTATGGAGATAAGAAAAGTGTTGGTCATCTGAGAGTGTTTGGTTATGTATGTTATAAACACGTCCTAGAAGCTAGAAGACAAAAGTTGGATGATGAAAGCAAAGTAATGTTGCTGGTGGGGTATCACAGTACCGCATATAAACTCTATTGTCCAGAAACCAACAAAGTTGAAGTCAGCAAAGATGTTATTGTGAAAGAGTCAGAAGTTTAGGATTGAAACAAGTCTCAATCAACTTCTGACGTGGTGATAACTTCTGAAAACGAGTCAGAAGTTGAAGGTTCTGGAAAAGAGTCAGAAGATGATTCTGCAAACTCTGAAGATGAAGATGATGAATTAGATTCTTACCTAGATTCTGATGATGATCCAGAATCTGGTGGTAATCATGCTTCTGGAAGGGAAAACTCTGAAGACCAAGGTTCTGGAAGACAAGCTTCTGAAGGTGATCATGTTTCTGAAGGTGATCATGTTTCTGGAGGACAAGGTCCAGAAGTTAATATCGTTCCAGGTTCTGGAGAACAAACTCAAAGGTCACAACGAGTCAGAACCATACCTAAAAGGCTTGCAGATTGTGACATGTTGCAAGACACTGAAGTTGACTCGGAGGGAGAAGTTATTTAGTGTGCCATGTTAGTAGATTCTGAACCATTGGGCATAGAAGAAGCACTCAAGAAGAAAGTTTGGCTTGATGCCATGAAAGAAGAACTTGAGGCTATAAAGAGAAACAAAACTTGGGAGTTGACAGAACTCCCAAAGAAGAAGAAAGCCATCAGTGTCAGATGAATTTTCAAGGTGAAGCTTAAGCCAGATGGATCGGTTGGCAAGCATAAAGCTAGGCTAGTGGCCAGAGGTTTTCTACAGAAACCTAGACTAGACTATTTTGAGGTATTTGCTCCTGTAGCTAGGCATGAAACAATCAGACTAGTGATTGCTTTAGCTGCAAACAGAAGTTGGCCACTGATGCATTTGGATGTGAAGTCAGCATTTCTGAATGGTCCCTTACAAGATGAGGTATACGTGTCACAACCTCCGGGCTTCGTGAAAAAGAATCAGGAAGGGATGGTGTATAACTTACGCAAAGCTTTGTATGGATTGAAGCAAGCACCCAGAGCTTGGAATCAGAAGATTGATTCGTTTTTCCAGAAGCAAGGGTTTCAAAAATTTGAGATTGGTGTATATGTGAAACATTCTGGAAGCAATATGGTTCTAGTATGTCTTTATGTTGATGACATATTGCTTACAGGAAGTTGCCCAGAAGATATATCGAAGTTCAAGAAAGTGCTGATGAATGAATTCGAGATGACAAATCTAGGAAACATGGCATATTTTCTAGGGATGGAAGTTCTGCACTCAAAGGAGGGTATCATTCTGCATCAGCTGAAGTATGAACTTGAGCTTCTGAAGAGATTTAAGTTGCAGAAGTGTACAGTTGCTTTAACACCATCAGAAACCAATCATAAATTGGATTCTGAATTTGATGGTGATTCTGTGGATACTACAAACTTCAAGCGGTTGGTTGGTTCTCTTAGGTATTTGTGCAATACCAGACCTGACATTTGCTATGCAGTTGGAATGGTTAGCAAATTTACTCAAGCTGTTGTCAGGATTTTGAGGTATATAAAGGAGACTCTGAAGTATGGAGTGTTATTTCCCTCTGGAAGGAAGTCCGAACCAAAGCTAGTGGGCTATTCTGATTCTGACTGGTGTGGAGATAGAGTTGGCAGAAGAAGCACTTCTGGCTACCTGTTTAAGTTTCTGGGAGGTCTTATTTCTTGGATTTCCAAGAAACAACCTGTTGTGGCTCTGCCAACATGTGAAGTTGAGTACATTGCAGGCGTTGTAGCTGCATGTCAAGCTATTTGGCTTCTGAATCTTCTGGAGGATTTGAAAATCGTGATAGAGAAACCTCTGAAGCTGCTGATTGATAACAAGTCTGCGATCAATCTTGCCAAGAATCCAGTGTGGCATGAAAGAAGCAAGCATATTGAGACAAAATATCATTTTCTAAGAAGTGAAGTACAAAGGCTATAAAAACTGACCAGTTCCTTCATCTGAGAAATGGAATTGGTGTTGTCAGTTTCTGATGGACATGAATTAAGGGATGATGTTGTGAATAATTCATGTTAGAAGTTGTTTAAATTTTAAGGGCAATTTTGTAATTATTAAGGTACTTTAGTATTTGTTATTTTACTGTTAGTATCGTATAACTTAATCATCAAAATTAGGATTATGGTTTGTTTTTAAATTAGTTACTTTTGGGCTTTTAGTTGTGTATAAATAGGTACTCTTATTTAATCAATAGTAATTCAATCTTTATTTTACACTCTCTCTTATTTTTCATCATTTATTCTCTTCTATCCTTGTACCCCAACATATCTTTTATAAAATTCAGAAATTCTTTTTACATCATTAAAAAAAATTAAAACTTTAAAATACTTCAAAGATGTTTCTTTTATTATAGAAAAAAGTTATTATTAAATAATAATATTTAAATATAATTTAACATTAATTTAATTATTATCATACTTAAAAGCACAAACTAAATATATTGAAAAATTTATATTACGTATGTATTATTGTGATTATACTATATCACAATGCTGAATCAATCATATAATAATAAAAATAAATAAAATAAATATTAATTAAATTTAATCGATTTCAATTTTTGACGAAATTAAAATAATTATTCAAACTCGACGGAAACAAATATATATTATTCGAATTATTCAATTAAATCAATGATCTAAACTAAAGTTCATCTGATTTTCATTAAAGACTAAATATTTTCAAATGACGGTGGAAATTGCCTATTTGTAACATGCTAACAAATAATTAAAAAATTTATGATATAGTAGTGATGAAAACAAATGACTTAACATGCATCAATGTTTTCATGTCTCAAACTATTTTACTTTATGTCTTTATCTTTCTGACCAACTTGCTACCAAGTACCAACAGTTCACCGAAAAAGAAGTGTATTTAATATTTTCACATAATTTTTGCTTCCATATTTGTGAGCAATTTAGGTTAGGTTGAATTCACCTCTAATATCAACGTATCAGAGCATTTTTTTAAAATCATATCTATTTTTTGGTGATGAAAATAATTTCATATTAATTGGTAAAAATGTTAAAAAATAATTTTAGAGAATTTTTTAATTTATTTCATACTAGAGTCGAATACCTTATGAAAAATAAAAAATATTCTTTTAAAAATTAAAAAAATATTTTTGATCTGAACCCTTTTTTAAATAAAATAGGCTAAATATGATGTCACCTCTCAAATTGTAATAAACATAATCGGAGATGCACTTTCGGTTCGGATGATATGTATATTTTCAGTTATGGTAGCAGGAACATTGAATTGTGTTGTTACCTATTTTTTTTTTGTATATTATCAGAAGTATACTTCCGGTTTTTGGCACGGGACAGATTGCTTAAAACAACAACAATGTTGATCACCACTATTTCACTTTTTCTTCTTAAAACCTCTTAAAAACCCTCTCCATTCTCAATCCATTTTTCACTCCAAATCATCATTTTTGTGGTTCATCAAATCAGAAAGAGCTTAAGAAAGTAGAATTTCAAGTAAACTTTATTCCTTTTATCCCTCACTTACTACATTAATCTGTTAAATTTTGAAGAAATAAGGTTACGTAGTAACCGAAAGTATACATCCGATTTCTATTTAAACAGAACCGGAAGTCCATTTTCGTTTTTCTCTTTGTGTTTTTTTCTCAGCAGCTTTCACTATGACATGTTTATAATTATGTTATTTATGTAACATACGTACGTTAATAATAGGTTTAGGTTAGATGCGAGTTAACTAAAATTTAGGATGTAACATAATACAGTTTGATTCAGTTTAGTTCGATATGTAAAATACAAACCGCAAATCAAACCAAACCATGCAGTTTTGTTAAAAGATGATTTAAACTAAGCCGAACCAAATGCAGTTTTTTGTGATTTCGATTTAGTTTGGTTGAATTTGTGATTTTCTATTGGATTGGTTTAGTTTTGAACACATCCTGCTCTAAAGACACATGTTAGTCTGGCTCTTATTTTAATTAAAAATTGATAATTAATATTTTTATTTTCTTTTCCAAAATAAATTTTCTATTTTTAGATTTCTTAACTTGTAATTTTATAGCACTTGTTACCATTTGCCTTTATTTAAATAAGTTAGATTCTCAACTTTTTCATGAACATCATGGCTTCCTCATCTCACAAACTATTCCTCCTTCTCTTCACAATCCTCTTCTCACTCACTGTACCTCTCCACACAACAAACACTTCCACAACCACAACCTTAAATCCCACACTCACTTCCTTAAAAAATCTCTGCAAAACAACACCATACCCAAACCTTTGTTTCAATTCCCTAAAACTCTCCATTTCAATAAACATAAATCCAAACATCATAACCTACCTCCTACAATCCCTCCAACAAGCAATATCCGAAACCACAAAGCTCTCCAATCTCTTCCACAACATTGAACACTCGAACATCGTAGAGAATCAAAGAGGATCAATTCAAGACTGCAATGAGCTTCACCAATCAACCTTAACTTCATTAAAAACATCATTAACCCGAATCCGTTCCTCCGACAAAAGAAACATAGCTGATGCTAGAATCTACCTCAGTGCAGCACTCACAAACAAAGACACATGTCTAGAAGGACTTGATTCTACTTCTGGCAACCTTAAACCACTTCTCGTGGATTCTGTCATCAACACATACAAACATGTGACTAACACACTTTCTATGCTCTCAAATCATGTAAATTCTTCTTCAAATCAAAAGGGTTACACGAAAAAAAAGGTTCCTCCAAAATGGCTAGATTTGAATGAACCTGATGAATATGATCCAAATGAAGCTATTGTGGTGGCTGCAGATGGAAGTGGAAACTTCACCACTATCAATGATGCTATAAACTTTGCACCAAATAATAGTATGGTTAGGATATTTATTTATGTAAAAGAAGGGATTTATGAAGAAAACGTTGAGATACCAAGCTATAAAACTAACATTATCATGCTTGGTGATGGAAGTGATTCTACTGTCATCACTGGTAACAGAAGTGTTGTTGATGGATGGACCACGTTCAGATCTGCAACTTTAGGTGAAGTTTTTTTTTATCCTTTTTCTTTTCTTGGTTTGTCTTTTTCTCTTTTGGATTTTTGTGTGATTTGTTTTTTGAGAAAGCACAAGTGGTTGCTCATGCAATGGATTCTACAGTATTAAATTGAAATTATCAATCAACTATTTGTCATGTGTTTCATTTCACTGTTGAGTTTCAAAACTGTCTATGCCACAAAAAAAAAAAAAACATTTTGCTTCCGAATTTTTCGTTGATGATAAATTTTTTGTCTAGATAAAAACTTGCATTATGATCCACATTGGTCATTTCTAAATATGTGATATACAGTATATGAAATACTATATAGTATGCTTAAAACTAATAAACATAGAATATATTATTATTTACTCTAAAACGCTGAAATGAGAGAAGTCGGATAATAAATTGTGTCACTCTTCTTTTTAAAAAGACTCATTGTTGTAGGAAACATAATATTATTACGCATACGTTTTGTATTATCTGAAAAAGATTCACGATCTCTGGTGCTAAGAAGTCAAACTTCAAATGTAAATGGTATGACATCATGTTGATAATTTGAAGATGTTCTTTATATGTGATCATTTTATTTTGAGATTTTTTGCTGTCATCTCTTTTATTATATCTTACACCCCATTTTTTTATATTTCAAAAATAACTCTTAGTTTATTTACTCAAAATTCTATTTTTTTTTTTTTTAAAATTTACTGTTGAGAAAGTTGTAAAAAAAAGCAAATTTTCGGTAAATTTTTTTGGCGCATATCAGAAATTCTTTGTATTTTGCAAATTTTCCAGTATCTATTTACCAGATATTTTCAAATTTACAGTGCAATTTACCGAAATTTTAAAAAATATGGTATATTTCCAGTAGATTTTATTCAAGTATAAATTTATACGTTTAAAAAATAATAAAAATTAAGTCTCAATATTACTAGAAATTTGAAATTTTCGCTATATAAAAAATTATGGAAATTTAAAATTTCCGGTTATTTTTTGTACTGAAACCATATCGAAAATTTGAAATATTCGGTATTTTTTCGGTATCAAATTTTTGAAATTTCCGATACGAAACATCTGACACGGTAAAAATGGTAAATCTCACATAATTTTCAATATTCCCTATAAAATTTTCGATATGTATCGGAAATCATTAAATATTTGGTATTTTCTGAGGATATTTCTGTAAAAACATTGTATTTTATGGGATGACAGGTATAACTGTTGGGTAACAAGAATAAATCTCTTTTATTTAAAGTGTCTTTGATGACATCTGCATAATAAATGCTATTTTTTTTCCAGCTGTATCCGGGGATGGTTTTCTTGCAAGAGACATAGCATTTGAGAACAAAGCAGGACCAGAAAAGCATCAAGCAGTTGCATTAAGAGTAAATGCAGACTTTACAGCTTTCTACAAATGCGCAATCTATGGTTACCAAGACACACTTTATGTCCATTCATTTCGACAATTCTATAGAGAATGTGACATCTATGGTACGATCGATTTCATATTCGGTAACGCAGCAGTCGTATTACAAGAATGCAACATTATTTCAAGAATGCCATTGCCAAATCAATTCACTGTCATAACAGCGCAGTCGAGAGATAACCCTGACGAAGACACTGGAATTTCGATACAGAACTGTTCGATTATAGCTACCGATGAACTCTATTCGAACTCTAGTACAATCAAGAGTTACCTTGGAAGGCCATGGAGGGTTTATTCTAGAACTGTTTTGATTGAAAATTATATTGATGATTTTATTGATGAAAAGGGTTGGACAAAATGGTCTAATGATCAAGGTTTGGATAGTTTGTTTTATGGTGAGTATGAGAATTATGGACCGGGTTCGAAGGTTGATAATCGGGTTGACTGGTTGGGTTACCATTTGATGGATTATAATGATGCTTATAATTTTACAGTTTCTGAGTTTATTACTGGTGATGAATGGCTTGAGTCTACTTTAGTTCCTTATGATGATGGAATTTGATATATAGAAGAGATAATGTAGCTTACATTTCTTACTAATGATATTTAAGATCCTAAACTAGTTGTATGGTTATAACAATGTAAAAGGAAAATGTTTATGGCTAATTACATCAACCACCAAGGTCGTCTTCTTTAGGGCGTGTAAGACGAATTATTGCTCGTGGTTTAAAATTTGTCACACTAAAATTATAGCTAAATAAAAACTCATAAAAATATACTATTCCGTTTCATATTATAAATAAATTTTATTTTTTTGGTTCATTGAATAATTAATGTATATGTAGACTAGATACATTAATTATTTAATAAAAAAAATACTTATAATTTAAGACGGAGAGAGTATGTCAAAATTAAATTCCACTTAAATTGGGATATACGCCTACTTGTCAACCACATGAGAAGTTGATAACAGTAGCTTGTAGTATTAAATGAAATGTAATATCAACTTGAGTGTATAATTCTATGAATTAATGTAGTTAAAGAGGTACACTTCGTTTGGTGAGGTGGTTAGTTGGTGGCTAATTATGCCATGATCAAGTCTCCAATAGTAGAGTATAACTGTGCATTTATCATTTTTCATTTTTTGGTTATAATCTACTGTCGAAGTTTTGGTAAATGTTCAAGCTTCTGCATTTTCCTATGAAGACAAAAATGTAGTTTTTCTATGTGGTGATATTTTGTTGGAATATCACACCTGTTTGAAATGGTCTAAATAAACGTGGGTTAGTGACTCATATGTGTGTAAGTCTTTGTTATTATGCAATAAAGAGGAATAAAGCTTAGATGTGAGAGACTACATAAAAAGTAGAGAGAATAGTAAAATTCCACAGTCTCATTTCAGCACAAAATCAGAGCTTGCGCACAATTCAACGTTCAAATCGTCTTGAAATTTTGTCACAACATTCATGACTCATAGGAGTACATTCTGAAAAGGTGGAGATTGAATTTTGAGTTTTCTAAGTATGTTTGTCGAGTCTATCTTTCAGGTGCGAATTTCTTGATTTTTTTGGGTTATTTATCTCTCTTGATTCTTGTTGTATTCCAAGATTGATTATATATCTTGACGATATTTATGTATGCATCTAACTAGTGTTAGAGAGAACCTTGATTGTACTCATTGTTGATTATAGTAGAGATTTTAAGTGGCCTACAGGTCTTGTGGTTTTTTGCTCCTAGTTAACAGAGGTTTTTCTACTAAAATTGTGTTGTTTTGTTGATTGTCGTTGCATTTGGTATTTGTGAGAGATTATGTTGTTGAATTATTCTGTTGCATTTGTGATTTCCTCCTAACAAGTGGTTTCTAGATATGTGGTTTGATTTGTGTAACCATGGAGACAAACACATCTAGGATGGTGAATTTGAATGGTTCCAATCATAATGTTTAGAAAGGAAAAATGAGAGATTTGCTTTATATGAAAGATTTTCACTTGCCGGTTTTCTTTAATGAAAACTCCGATGGAAAAAGTGATGAAGAATGGACTTTGTTGGGTAGACAAGTTTGTGGTTATACTTGTCAATGGGTCGATGATAATTTTTTGAATCATGTGAGTTGGGTGAATCATGCTCAATTTTTTTAGATCAAACTTGAGGAGTTGTATGCAAGAAAGACGAAGAAGAATAAGGTACTTTTGTTCAAGCAATTGATGTCATTGAGGTACAATATTGGTTCACCAATGACCGATCACTTGAATAATTTCCAAGGTATTCTAAATCAATTGTCAGCGACGAATCTTACTTTTGATGATGAAATTCAAGGTTTTTGGCTTCTTGGTAGTTTGCCTAATTTTTAGGAGACTTTTAGAACATCTTTGTCTAACTCTGCCCCAAATGGTATCGTATTGATGGACTTGGCTAAAAGTAGTGCGTTGAACGAGAATTTGAGGCATAAGTCACAAGGTTCTTCTTCACATTATGAGGTGTTGGTTATTGAATTGAGGATGAGACATCAAAGTAGAGGTTCAAGTAATCGTGGGAAATCATGTAGTAAATCACAAGGAGGCTCTAATAGATTCTCTCTTATTGAGTGTCATTATTTTGGGGGGAAATGGACACATAATAAGGTATTATTGTAAGTTGAAAAGGGAAAACAAGAAGAATATATACAACGACAACTAAAAGGAAGCTAACAATAATGAAGATGTTGCTATTGTTGATGACTTCTTTGTTATTTGTGATAGTTGTGTATAAAATGTCAATCTATCATGTGATGAGATGGATTAAGGAGTTGATAATGATGAATCTACTCATGCAACCTCGAGATATGAACTTTTTTCCAACTTACCAGGCCGATGACTTTGGGGTTGTTAGTATGGGAAATAATGGGCAAGCTAATGTCATCAAAATAAGAGATATTTATGTCAAAACTAGCAATAGGACTACTCTAGTTCTCAAACGCGTGAAACACATTATGGAACTTCGATTCAATCTTTTATCCATTGGAAATTTAGATAATGAATTATATAATAATTCTTTTTCGGACAACGAATGGAAGTTAAAGAAATTCTCAGTGGTAGTTGCTAAAGGAAAAAAGAATTGGAATGTGTACATCATCCAACTTGGGGTTTCTATGTGCTACATCAACACTTGTGACAATGATAGCTCATCACAATTATAGCACATGTGTTTGGGTAATATGAGTGAAAAAATATTTGAGTATTTTGGCTAAGAAGAATATGTTGTATGGTGTTTCCGATGCAAAGTTTAGAAAGTGTTTGCATTGTTTGGCGCGTAAGCAAAGGTGAGTTTCCTTTATGTCATCTGAAACAAAGAAGAAATCAGAAGTGTTAGATTTATTACATTCCGATGTGTGTGGTCCGATGAAGACACAATCACTTAGCGGTGCATATTACTTTGTGACTTTCATTGATAATTATTCTCAGAAAATGCGAGCTTATAACTTGAAGATAAAATATCAAGTGTTAGATACCTTCAAGTTGTTTCAAGCATCAGGTGAAAGAGAAATGTGGAAAAAGCTCAAATGTATCTGAACCAATAATTGGGGAGAGTATGTTGGATCTTTCGATAATTATTTTCAAGATCAGGGTATACATCAACAAAAGTCTCCTCCAAAGACACCATAATTGAATGGATTAACCGAAAGAATGAATAGAAATTTGGTGGAAGAGTGAGATGTTTACTTTCTTAGTCAAAGTTTCCAAAATACTTTTGGGGAGAAGCATTGATCACGGTTGTACATCTTTTAAAACTCACTCCATGTGTTTCGTTGAAGTTTGATATTCCAAAACAAATTTTGAGTGGTAAAGATGTTTCCTACGACCATTTTCAGGTGTTTGGGTGCATGGCTTATGTGCATATTCTGAAGGATAAAAGATTGAAATTGGATGAGAAGTTGAAGAAATGTGTGTTTGTTGGGTATGGACTTGATGAGTTTGGATATCGATTCTTTGATCCGATTCCACAGAATATTAATTGTAGTCGCTATGTCGTATTCATGGAGGATTATACCATTGAGGACATCAACAAAGTTGAGAATAAAGATCTGAATTTTAAAGACTGAGAAATGGTTGATATGGAATCAACTACTATTTCTCCTATCCCTATAACTTTTAAAGATGTTCCAATTTAAAGGTTTGGATTTGAATATTGATAATGTTTTAAATCCTAATGACATTTTTGATGTAGCAGCTACGGAAGAAGTTGTTGAAAATGAGGTTGATCAACAGGTTAAAAGTTTTGGGAAAGTTGTTGCTTCTAATGAGTTGAGATGGTCTACTCGTGATAAAAGTTCATCTATTCGATACCCCTCGAACGAGTATGTTTTTCTTATCGATGGTGGAGAACTCGAAAACTTTAAAGAAGTTTTGGAGGATGAGAACAAAAAGGAGTGGATGTATGCCATGGAGGATAAAATGCAACCACTTAATGAGAATAATATTGTATTTTGAATTCAATTGTGAAAACTACAACCACCTGTCAATATGCTTTGTTACGATTGGTCAATCAAATTCTATTTAGTATCCAATAAGCTCTACACAGTACCCAATAAGCTATAATGTAACAAGGCAAACTGGACATGCTGAACATTTAGTTGAAGTGGCATTGGAAGGTTGTGCATGTTCAATTGAGCCTGTTACTGCACATATAATGTAAAAACAACACAACACACCTCAACCTATATGCAAACCAAGCATAAAAAAATCAATAAGATAGAAAAACATTAAAAAAATGCATTACTACAACAAAATCAATCAAGAAATGAATAAATAGAAACCTCAAGAGACGAGAACGTCGACCATTGTAATGAGTGTAGAACGCGTCTGTCAATTGTTGTTCATCTAAGCGAATGAAAACAATGTATCAATCTTCCATTGAATACATTCTCGCAATCCATATTTCAAGAATATGCTGAATAAACAAACCACATAATTGGTAGAAATCTGCATATGTCATGTGGTTCAGTACTCGTAGTACACATGTTAGTGGTTTGTGTTCGACCTAATTCACAAACACAAAAATTGGAAATCGGAAATGAAAACTCAATTAATTTACTCAACATATAGAATCGGAAATTAAAACTCAATTAATTTACTCAACATATAGAATCGAAAATGAAAACTCAATTAAGGCCAACATATAGTTCTTGATTTGAAAATTCGATTGACTTTGCCACCATAATTCCTGTAAGGCCGTGCCCCACTGGATCCTGAATTTTCATATTCTCCACTGCATAAGGCTTAACAGTGAGCAAAAACAAAAATCAGCAAGCATAGTCTATTCTATATATAATCAAAGCGGAAATATGACTAAATTGTCATAGACTAATTTTCGTAAGACTTCTCAAATACTATACAAGTGTTTATATCATAATATAAGTTCAACAGAATAGTTGCACCCTTACCAAGACCTACTTATATAGAACCAAATTTAATATCAAAAGAACCAATGACCTTTACTGCGTTCTCATATTTTGAAACAAGCATCAAGCTAAAATTAAATATCATAATACAAATTCATAAGGCCAAAACCCGTTGTGCAAAAAGGGAAAAAATGAAAGTTAGAAGGATATGAACATATATGAAACACAACAAAGATGTAATCATGTCATCTATTGCTTAAGTTCGATTTTCTTCTTCTGCCATAGACAGTCAATTCCACTGTTAGCGTCTCCCTGAAATCAAAGGTTAGGTATCAATAGCCATTAAAGCATGTAAAGCCCATAGAAAAATCAAAATACATACCATAATTTGTTAGACGATGTGCTCCATCTAGAAGGGGGGTTGAATAGATCAAGTCTTTAAAATTTGCGCGTTTGAAATATTTTTACGAAAGCCTCCTGGATTTTCAATCGTCTAAACGATCCGCTATTGAGAAGATCGGATATGAAAGCCGTTAAGAAAAGTGAGAAAAATTGTTTTGAATAATGCACTTTGAATATACTTTATTAGTCGTCTTAGCTTTCACCTTGAGTATCAAATACTTCCAATGCGAATAGTAAGAAACAAAACTTAATCACAATAAGCAATTTATAGTAGAGACAATTTATCAAACACCTTGTTAGCAAAGTTCACAAGTGTTGCATTAAATAATTTGTATTGTCGATAATTGTCACGTAACGATCAAACGGAGCGTTACGAACGTATTTGTTAAACCTCGACACAACACCAATTCAGTTTATGCAAGTTTGATAATTTGAAACTAACAAATTTGATCAATCGAATAATGAAAGTAAATGCAAAAAGAAAGAACACGAGAATTTGTTAAGGCAGTTCCACCTTTCGTCCTCGCGTGGTGTACGTCTGCCCCCAACTCTAAAATGTAGAGTTGAGAAGTTTTTCATAAAATTGCAAATTGTAAAAAGTCTCTTCGAGTACACCTCCGATTAACGATACTTGAAATCTCTACCAATTTGCTGTAGAATTTCTTTCTCTCGGATGATATCAATCGAACAAGATCAAACCATAACTCCTCCGTAAGATCCTCCGGTTACCGTGACAAAATCAAGCGAACCCACTGCTCCTTGATGCTTCACTCGGCTGAATCTTGCAACGTGAAGATTAGTACCGAAAACCCCCGCACCGATCCGGATCTAAGAGGACAAAACCCTAACGGTTTTATTCAAGATAGAGCCCAAAAAACACAACCCAAATTTGAAGCAATTCTTCAATTTGGACGTTATCAACAATTCTTGGATCTTGAATTCAACCACATTGATTATTAGAGAAGTTGAATTTGTTAAGGCAGTTCCACCTTTCGTCCTCGCGTGGTGTACGTCGGCCCCCAACTCTAAAATTTAGAGTTGAGAAGTTTTTCATAAAATTGCAAATTGTAAAAAGTGAAGAAATAGTTCCCTTTTCACACAATTCAATTGATGATGATGAACCTATCCTCTTCATAATCCTTGGTTCAAGCCAAACCAAGCTTCGATCTCTTCGAGTACACCTCCGATTAGCGATACTTGAAATCTCTACCAATTTGTTGTAGAATTTCTTTCTCTCGGATGATATCAATCGAACAAGATCAAACCATAACTCCTCCGTAAGATCCTCCGGTTACCGTGACAAAATCAAGCGAACCCACTGCTCCTTGATGCTTCACTCGGCTGCAGAATCTTGCAACGTGAAGATTAGTACCGAAAACCCCCGCACCGATCCGGATCTAAGAGGACAAAACCCTAACGGTTTTATTCAAGATAGAGCCCACAAAACACAACCCAAATTTGAAGCAATTCTTCAATTTGGACGTTATCAACAATTCTTGGATCTTGAATTCAACCACATTGATTATTAGAGAAGTTGAATTTGAAGAAGGAATGTTGAAGAGGAAGTGCTCTCTATGTGTATCTTACACTCTATGCTTGTTCAAAAACTCAAAATGACAAACAAAGACTATTTATAAGTGTTAGTGTGAAAAAGAAAAATAAAAGAAACAACATATGAGGGATGCATCGACCGCTCCGGGAAGGAGGGTCGGCGTGTAACTTCCAGAGCCAACGCGTTGGGCTGACCATATTGAATGCATCGACGCAACCTTTTTTATTTTAGCTTCCAGATTTCATTGGCTTGTGTGTCGACTCAGGGGTCGAAACGTACATCCAGTGGGTTACCCTTAATGTGCATCGACCGAAAGGTAGTGTGCATCGACGCATTGGATCCTTTTTCTGATTTTTTTGTTTTTCTTCTGACACCCAGCCTTGTAGCACGCGCATAAATATTCTATGGCTTTTGTCATGCATCATTAAAATTTGAGCATGCATTTACATGATTATTCAGAGAGTTCGTAAAGATTAAGTCAGAGAAGAGACTAAAAGGCATACATTAATTAGACAAAGTTTCAATAGATATAGTTTATCTTACACCAAGTTTTGTTTAGAGTAATTAAAAACCGTATGCATTGCAAAAGGTTCACTATATGTCTTTGGTTTCGAGGTAATTTATGTTTGAATACATATATTCAAAAGTGAATCGCAATACAAATTTCAGTAAAAAACACTTAAACTCGAAAAGCTACAAATCCTAGTTTCAGCGAAAATCAATTTTGAAAGTAAAATCAATTCTACTTAAAAAAAGTGTTGAATACAAAACTCCGAAAGCAATTCAGGACCCGTTTGTTTTGGCTTTTTTTAAAAGTGATTTTTATAGTGTAATATTATTTTGTGTAAAAAAAAATTATAAAAAAACTTTTCATAAAAGCTTCAAATAAAATTTTTGTTTGAATAGTTATTCTTAAAATGTCATTTTAGACTATTTATCATTTTAGCGGTAAAAAATTTTGACATCAAAATTTCAAAAAATCTCTTAATTTTGAAGCTATTTCAAATAAATTTTTATAAAAATCATTTTTAAAATACCATTTTTTTTAAAATTGTGATTTTGACTATATTATAATCTTCAATAATGTATGTTTATGTTATAGGATGTTAAAACTAGTTTCACAATTTATAAAAAATTAAATATAAAAAACTTGTAATATTTAGAAAAACAGTTTCATAAAATACATTTTTAAAAATACAAAGAAAAGACTTTTTTTTTTTAAAGCTGAAACAAACTGGCCCTCAACATCATAACAAACCTACGATAAAATTCAATTTTAAAACTCGTCAACTTTATTGTGTTGAAAAATATACAGAGAAAATTAACAATTAAATCTACATACAAGAACAAGACCCTAGTTAATTAACTCTAATAAATCAATATAACTCAACAAAAAAAAACAATGAAATCCAAAATATAGAAAAAAATTTATACGCGTGAGTGAAGCCACAAGAAAAAATTTATACGAAATGTGTATGAACAGGTAGGATAGATGAAGGTCAACCTTTCACACCTAATATATAAAAACAAAGAAGACGATGAATAGACCGACTAATTTGTAGTGCTGGTCAATTCTACAACACCATTTATTCATATCTCTATGAAGCTTGTAAAGAGCGAAAAATATACTAGAAAATTTGGTAAGACATACTACAAAATTCTCGCTTTCTATTTAGGATAGACTCAAATTTTTTTTATTTTTAGAAGTTCTATTTTTAGTAATTGTATAGTTTATTAATATAGTTATTTATTCTTAAAAACATAATTAGCTATACATTAAACTGAATTAATATCAGTTATGAATGTGCTTAACCTCGCATGTGTAGAGAAAATGAGTCTTCTTTATGAAACTCCTTTTATAGAACACTTTCCTCAATCAACGCCATGCACATAACATATTTAGCATCACACGTATTTACATCTTGCAAGCCAAGATACTTGCTATATTTAGAACAAACTAATACTCACAATGAATGATATTAACTAACTGTTACATCTCATACACACAACTTCATGCAAATTTTATGGATAAAGTGTTCTAATGCCATGTGGATTGTCCATGTTTTTAATATTCTTTCTTTCTTCAACTTCAATATTTTGTCATGAAAGGTTATACAAAGTTGGCATTTGCAAGAATATACGTACGGTTAGAGAAAAAAAAGAGTAAATGTTGTGAAGCTCTCAAACATGTTTCAAATATAGTAAAACCAGGAATGTCTCTCAACCACATTTCCTAGGTTCTCTCTCTCTCTCTCTCTCAGAAACAAAACATTTAAATATCTGAATGATGGAAAAACGAAAACAAAGAGGAAACAAATGATTAAAACAACGTTTTAGGACTAATTTTAGTTTCCTTTTTCATTCTTTTCATTGTCCTTGTTCCCTAAGTCTGAGGCGAGAAAAATTACATTTCTCTCGGCCTTAGACCTCAATGGCGTTCCAAGATTTCGACCTAGTATCTGAAAGGCGGAAAACCAATGCCAAATCACACCTTAGAAAAAAAATTATGGTCGGCGTTACCTCCGCCCTTCTCATAGCATGTGTTATAGCAGCTGCGGCTTTTGTTATCGTGAGACGATCAGGACCGGATAGTAATATGAAAGAAGTTCCGGACGCAGCTTCAGAAACCGCACGTGTGGATAAATACTCTAGGCTTGTGAAAATGTTATGTAGCAATTCAAATTACAAGGAAAAATGTGAAAGCACTCTTACTAAGGCATTGAAAAAAGATCCTAAGTTGTCAGAACCAAAGGATCTTCTAATGGTTTCTATGATAGTTGCTGAGAATGAAATTAACAAGGCGTTCAATGAATCTTCGAACTTGAAATTCGCTAACGAGGTAGAAAAGGGAGCTTATGATGATTGTAAGGTAATGTTTGCTGATTCTAAAGAAGAATTGGGATTCTCAATCAATGAAGTTGGTCAAGTTGATGTTTCCAAATTAGCTGAAAAAGAAGCTCAATTGAACAGCTGGCTTAGTGCTGTTTTATCTTACCAACAAAGTTGCCTTGAAGGTTTCCCTGAAGGAGATTTTAAGGATAAATTGGAGAAGATGTTTACTGAATCAAGGCAACTTGTGAGTAATTCACTTGCTATTATTTCACAAGTTTCTAAAATTGTTAATGTATTCCAAGGTGGAATTTCTGGACTCAAACTTCCTTGGGGTAAAACTGCTCCACCATCTCACGCTCCCGTTACTGCTGCTGCTGCTGCTGCTCGTGCTGCTGCTGCTGCTCGAGCTGCTGCTGCTCCCGCTGGTTCGCCTGGTGCTGCGCCTTTTGGAGCTCCGGGTGATTCTTATCCAATTTTCGAGGCTCCTGCTGGTGCTCCTGGCGCTGCTCCCGCTGATGCTGCTGCTGCTGATGCTGCTCCTCCGGCTTGGGCTGCACCAGTTCTTGAGTTGGTTGGATCAACTGAAAAACCTACTCCTAATGTCACCGTTGCGCAAGATGGTAGTGGAAACTTCAAAACCATCTCCGAAGCTTTGGCTGCTATACCATTACCTTATGAAGGAAGGTATATAGGTCCTATGTTGCTATATTTTTTCAATGAATATCAATTGATGAATACATTTATTATTGGATTTGGATATCAATGATTATGCCAATATTTTCAAATTTGGACGTGTAGGTATGTTGTTTATGTCAAGGAAGGAGTGTATGATGAGTTAGTTACCGTAACAAAGAAAATGGTGAACCTTACCATGTATGGTGATGGAGGCTTAAAGAGTATCGTCACCGGAAACAAAAATTTCGTTGATGGAGTTAGAACTTTCCAAACTGCATCATTTGGTATGTATATACATTTATGGCATATACATATATGTATATTTTGCGGCCGCAATTGCAGTTGATAACAAATTTCTACATATTATATTGTATGGCTACTAATTTTTTTCCCATGCACCATGTAGTTGTACTGGGAGAAGGATTTGTAGGAAGAGACATGGGATTCAGGAACACAGCAGGTGCGATAAAGCATCAAGCCGTGGCCGCCAGAGTCCAAGCAGATCAAGCTGTATTTGTCAACTGCAACTTCGAGGGTTACCAAGACACACTATACGCGCAAACTCACAGACAATTCTACCGCGACTGTGTCATTTCAGGCACAATCGATTTCATCTTTGGTGACGCCTCAGCAGTCTTCCAAAACTGCGAAATGGTCATTAGAAAGCCACTAGATAACCAACAAAACATTGTGACAGCACAAGGAAGAATTGACAAACAAGAAAATACCGGATTCGTTCTGCAAAAATGTGTGATCAAGGGAGAAGCTGACCTTCCTCCAACAACCAAGAACTACATTGGAAGACCATGGAAGGAATATTCAAGAACAATTATCATGGAATCTGACATTGGTGCATTGATTCATTCTGATGGTTGGTTACCTTGGGAAGGTGATTTTGCACTAACAACATTGTATTATGGTGAGTTTAACAACGTTGGCGCTGGTGCTAAAACTAATGCTAGAGTTAAGTGGATTGGACGCAAAGATATTAATAGGGAAGAGGCTCTTACTTATACTGTGGAACCTTTCTTGCAAGGAACATGGATCAATGGTACTGGTGTCCCAGCTAATTTGGGATTGTACAATTGATTTATTTATCTTTATAAATGTAGCACTCTTGTGTATATATACAACTTGAGTTCAATGCTTGAATGGAAAAATTTATAACTTTATTCCAAGAAACTTTGACGGAAAATTTGATAATTTTTTTATAATACAATAAATCTGAGTCGAAGATTCTTACATCGACATAGAATCGTCCATATTCAAATATAGGGCTACATAGAAAAAGGGGTGGCCATCAGCACCAAAAGATCCTAAAATATATTATTTGTTGCGAATAAGAACAATTATAGTTCACTAGCATAGTGGAAACAAGGACGTTTTTGGACTTTAAAGTCAAAGGTTTGATTTGTTGAAGTTTTAATTATATGTGAGAGCAATCTCACCCTTTGAGCTATCTTTTGAAGTATGAGATCCAAGCATATTTAACATGGTATCAAAGCAAGGTTAATTCAAGTTTGGTTGCGCCATATATTGTTTTTGCTTCTGCTTCTATTTCCAATTGTTATTGGTTAATATCATAGTCGGATTAAAGACTGTAATGTGGGCATTTGATCCAGATCCACGCTAGGCGTGAGGGTGAGGGTGGGTGTTGAAGTTGTAATTGTGTTGTTGAAGTTTGTTTTAAGTCTCACATTGCTTAGTTATCTAGGCTATTGAGCGTATAAATATGTGAGAACAATCTCACCTTTTAAGTTAGTTTTTGAGGGATAATACCCAAGTTTATTTTAAAAACTCACATCAATGTCAATTTTTTTGTTTTAGTTTTATATTTAAAAAAAAAATAGAATTGGGATTTGAACACGCGGCTTCCAATCCTTAGTCCAATAAATATAGAGAAATTCAAGAGTGATACTCATTGCCTTTTTAGACTATAAAGTTAAGATAAATTGTATTGAACACGTGACTTCATACTTAAGAAAAAGGTGAAGTGTGAAAATTGAAAACGATAGTTTAAAACAAGATCATTATCTAAATCTAAATTTAAAAACATTTTTATAAAAAATGTTGATATATGCAGCAGAAAATCAAAGCAAAGAAAGTAAAGGCAAAATGAAATAGATGAGAGGTGAGAATACGACACCAACAATTTTATATATGTTTGGTCTTAAATAAGTGACATATTCTTATCCCCAAGAAATGATCTTAAGAATATTCAATAATACTTGAGAGCTTTTAGAAAGTTAAGCTAACGAACCCCCTATATACAAGGAAATGAAGTTGCATGTTAACTTCTAACCAAACAATGAGGCTTTTGAAGTAGTTAATGTCCAAATCAAACAATGAACGGAGCTTCGAGTTGTTAGTTTATAAGCCAAACTGAGACTATTAAATAGTAAATCAGTTTTTTTTAATTCAATAATTACGATTAAATTGATAATAAATTAGTAAATTAAATTATTAACAACTTATTTTAATCTATTTTAATATAGTATTTACAATATCTTATAATCTTTGTTATTAATTTATTTTTTTCTTGTGTAACTCCTAATATATATATATATATATATATTATATAAAAATTTGTAAATTATACATATCAATATCTCAATTTATTTAGCTTCATTGATGTAAGTGCAATAGTTTCTTAGCACAATGTATTTAGATTTTGATGATTTCAGTTTTGCAGAATTTTTTCTTTGGCTCATACCATGCCATTTCTTCCCACTAATTGACTAATCATGCAAGATAATGACATAAAGATAAAAAAGATTGGGTTATCCCCCGACAAGTGCTTGTTTAACGTTATTAGCTTGACGCCTGTTTCGCGAAAATTCAAGGTGGTTTGTATGAATTCTTTAAAGTGTCTTTGCCACCATCTTTTGGCGTTTCTTTGTCATTCTTTATTTTCAATTCTAGACCTATTTCACCATAATCCTCTTTGTTTTTCATTAGTTGCATAGCTTGAAATGTGAAGTTAACTTCTTCTTTTTTATACCTTATTTCCATCCTTCTGTCATCCTTGTCAATCATACATTGTTGTTTTCCTCCTTTTCTTTATTTTTTTTCTTCTTGATTTTCTACTGCAACCCTTTTTTCTTTGTCACTCTCCCCAACTTTTGTTTCAACCACTCCTTCATTCTTTATTGTGATTGAGTTGCACGTTTCTTTTGGATTGGTCTGAGTGGTGGCGGTGAACATTCCCCTTTATTGCTCACTTAATTTCTTTGCAATTTTCCCAACTTGTGTTTCCAAATTACTAATTGACGCATATGTATTTTTTTGATTTTCCATGGAAAAATGCATATATTGATTCAAGGTATCTTCTATCTTTGAAAGCTTATCTGGATGAGCAGAATTTCAGTATTGATTTTGCCGGCTTTGGCCATAGCTTGTGTTGGTGTTGTATAAACACCCTTGATTGTTTTGATACGGAACCTGCCTTTGTTGTTGATTTCCCATATAATTGACTCCTTCATTAATCAGGGGATAACAACTGGTTGGATGTTCTCCTCTACAAAGTTCACAAAAGGCTACTTGTTTGGGTTTATGGGTTTCATGCATTTGTTTAAGCTCCTGTGGAAGTTTTGAAAGTTGCTTGGTTATTTCTTCCACAGTTTGAGTAAGAAGTTATTTTTGTGCTAAGATCGCGGCATTTGTATCCAACTCAAGAATTCCATATTTATTGTGTTGCGCCTCTGTTATACTAGACCTGGTGATCAGTGAGAGCCATACGATTGATAATAAAAATTGCATCCTCTGAACTTTTGGATAATAACAAACCACTTGAAGTTTCATCAAGTAAAATCTTTGGTTGCGGCTCCAATCCATTACAACAAATGTGAATATGTATGAGATAATCGAAACTGTGATTTGGACATTTGTGCAACATAGATTTGTAACGTTCCCAAGCTTCACACAGAGTTTATGTTGCACTTAATATAAATGTTGCAATTTCTGTTTTTGTATCCATGAACTGATTGCGTGGAAAGAAACGATTGAGAAAGTTTTCCTCCAAGGTATTCCAATTGGTCACTACTTTGGTTGATTGGTCAAGAATCAATCCTTTACTTTATCGATCAAAGAGTATGGGAACAACCTCATGAATATTGCTTCTTCCTCAACTGCAAGTGCACCTAATATACCGGCACGTTTATAGAATTTTGTGAGATGGGTGTATGGATCTTCATGATCAAAACCTGCAAAAGGATTAGCATAAATAATCTACAACAACCCTTTTTCTTTTCAGCCTGCCTATTGGCCGGATTGTTGGTGAGACGAGTCAATCGCCTCGGGCTGCTTTGACAAGGACCGTTGATAACTTCAGCCATTGTTTCACTTGTTGGGTTTGTTGAGGAAGTTGATGTAGATGCTCCTTTCTTTTGATTTTTCTTTTTGGATAGTTTTTTTGTTTCTTCGTTTGTCTTTTGTTCTTTCGGATTTTTCTTTCAATCCCGGATCAAAAATAAGTTGTTCTTCCGAAGTTTTTCCTTGAAGCATAAATAGAATTTTCACCAACTATCCAAACACTTTAAACAAACATTGCAGGAAAAAATATAACAAATTCACACAACATAGAAGTATAGACATTATTGCGATGTTTTAATATCTTAGACGCCAATCCCCGGCAACGATGCCAATTTGATGTTGAAATAAAATCAAATGTAAATATTATGTTTTATCGTATCCACATAGATTGGAGCGACATCAAAATCGTTAAATATTCTCTATGATTCTAAGTATAAGTTTCAAGATTGTTTGATTTATAAATTACAAAAAGTAAACATATACAATAAATAAAGATAAGTTTAAGAAGAATAGACTTGTTGGGAATTGGCGTTCATTCACCAATTCAATATGCACATCACAAATCAGTTATACAAAATTTAAGCATGTTTCGTTATCATTATGTATCACTCACAAACAAGGTTTATGTCTAAACCTTGATGAGATTTCTATCTTATCGCTTGATCGATGACTTCTCAGCCTATTAAACAATACGACATCATTAAGATTCAATACTTTCGATAAATATTAAACATAAATTTATGTCTAGAATTTATAGTTTAATAGATGTGATATTAAATCAGGATTAGAATCATATTAGTCAATATCAATTTAATCCATGAAACTTCTATTATAGAGTATGTTATATGATATTACAAGATAAAATTGAATGTCTCAATTGAGATGAGTTTTGTCCATTTTATAGCAGTTCTGGATGCCTGAGTTTGCTAAGCAAAGTATACTTCGCTAAGTAGAGTATTTGTTGCTTCTCCACTAAGTTTTCAAAAAAACATGTCTTTAGGAAACCTCCAAAGTTCGCTAAGCAAAGTGTGGCTCACTTAGTGAAGTTCCTTTCTTCATCCTTAAGTTCTTTCAAAATATCTTCTGGGACCATCAAAGTTCGTTAAGCGAAGGCCCAATTTGCTAAACAAAATGGATTTAGTGTTCCTTGTTATTGGTGAAACTGGCTAATTTTCTTCTGTCTCCACTTCGTTGGATGTTCGCTAAGCGAACTTTATCACTGCAACATTTGTTTAGCAAAGTGTTTGTTTCCTGGTATTTGTTTAAGGGTCATAAGCTCCACAATTGCAAACCAAACCCAAGTAAACTTGTACAAACCATTTTTATTCAATAGTTGGGGCTTTTATGTCAAAAATTTGTCATGAATGTAAGATTATATCTATGTTATAATGTGATTCTCGCACCTTTAATACTCACAATTTAAAAGGTAATCAAATATTTTTCCCTTTAAATAAACTTTTGTCTATTGTTGTAATTTACTCAGATCATTAATATTTAGCCTCTCTTTTCCTAATTATTATTTGCAATTACCTAAAATTTACCACTCTCTCGTATGCATGTTAACTTTTGATTCAAGCATCCCCAACATTAATACTATATTAGCACATAAAAAGACTTATGTAAAATTAGAGAGTTATAAAAAAAATATCTAACCCATACATCCGCGGCAGAGCCAGAAAAATTATGAAGCCTGGACAAAATTTAAAAGACTGCAAATTCACCTACTTTCTTCATGAGCTCAAGCAACAGAATAAGATTGACCTAAGAGTTCGATTTTCATTTTGGTCAATTAATAACTAAGAAATTTTGGTCCTGGGAAGGTGCCCAGCTTAGCGGAGCCTTGTATCAGTCACAGGGTTGCTATAATCTTGAATTATCTCTCAGCCCATTTTCTTGGACATTATTTTTCAAAAATACACTACTACAAATAATGCTTGTAACGTCGGACGCGAAATGCATTTTACCTCGGCAACCCAGTCGAGGTTACTAAGGTCGTCATGAGAAGTTTGCACTTAACACCTCAGTATTTTTAACACCGAGGTTATTATTGAAAAGGCCATGGGTTCGATCCCTAGGAACTGCATATTTTTATTTTTATTTTCATTTTATTGCGCGCTTCACATAGCTATCCGTTTTATTTATAATCCGAGGTAAAATGGTATTTGTTTTACCTCAGTTTTAGAGAATAATCGAGAGATTTATTATTTAGCTTTTTGGCTATATTTATCAATTTAATTGCCCTTGTATCATTTTTTACCTGTATCATTTCCATTGGCCTGTATCATATCATTATTATAAATCTATTAGTCTTCTAGTATTATTTTACACATAAACTACAAAATATGTAGCAGAATTGAAATGATATCATATATCATTTATATACAAAATAACATTGTTATCATCAAGAAAAAATAAGAAAACCTCTGTTCATATATAAAATAACATTGTTATCATCAAGAAAAATTAAGAAAGCATATGTTCATATACAAAATAACATTGTTAACAACCAACATAAACTATTGTTCTTGTTCTTAAGCTTCATAATGAGATATGAAGACACTGACCCAACGAGATCATATGTCATCAATTTTCTCTGGTGAATAAGGTTTTTGGTTGCTAAGTCCCTACAATTAGAACAGAATTTAAGCTAAAAAAAAAAAAAAAAATAGTTTAAGAAGTATACATAATATGGATTAAGCTAATACCTTATTCTTCATAAATCCTTGTGTAATGCCATCAAAAATAATATGGAGCATATATCTCATGACATAATATCCACATGAATGGGAATCAATTTGTGTACACAACTACAAATAATTTTCATTTATTAATGTCACACTTGTAGCGGCAAAAACTGCGAGTATAAGCCATTGAATTGACTTAACTCAAAAAAATAACAAAAGAGTCGCCACCGCGCTTTTATTTTATCCAAAGGACTACGAAAAAGAGTGAATAAAATCCTAAACAAAAGATTAGAGATCTGGGACCGAGGGTTAGTTATGCAAAGGGAAGGTGTTAGGCACCCAAAGCATCTACGGTACTCCGCAGGAACCTTTTTGAAAATTTGTATATGTGTGCTAAAAAGAGTATATGTACAAAAATGGATGGTGGGGGGAGAAAAGAAGTACTTAGTTCCCATTGTGTGGAATTTGACTTGTATTTCCAATACCCGTACCCAGTTGATTAGTGGTGGTGAGGCTGGATTCGCGTCCGAATGATGTATTGGCGAATCGAGGATTAACACTGTGTCCGAGTTGGAATGGAACAGTGTGTGAATTTAGTTCAATGTCGGTACCACATGCATAGAGTCTGCATCATATTTGTTTAGATTATAACATGTTAGGATGGATTCTAGTGTTATAGTCTGATGTTTGTGTATGATGTATGTTTATGACTTGTATATGAAGCAGATCTAATTATGCTGAATAGGGTGGACTGATGTCTTATGATATTTTATTTCTTTTGATGAACTTATAATGCATTCTAATTATGATGAAGTCTCACCCTTACTTTGATGGTTTCAGATTGAAGTCTTAGCTGCTTAGGAGTTGGTGAGGATGGCTCTTGAGCTATGCACTTAGTTTGTCCGCGTGTCAGTGTCATGCTCTGGTAGTTGTAATGTAACGCCCGGAAATTTAATTAATTATTTTATTAAATTATATAAGGAATTATTTATTGGAATTAGTCGACGTCAGGAATTATCAGAATTATTATAAGAGGCGTTAATTGGATTAATTTTTTATTAGTCGATAGATTAATAATAATAATAATAATAATAATATTAGTTGACTATTAGTAATAATAATAAAATTAGAATAATTTGTTGGGTTTAGATGGTTGAAATTAGTAGAAAGGAAGGTGTAGAGAAATAGGCCCAATAAGAGAAATATAATTATTAGTTATTATAAATAATAAGAAATTAGGTTTTTGGAGGGGTTGTTAGAAAACAAGGAGAAAAAAAAAGGGAAAATAATAACATACGTGAGAAGAGGAAGAAAAAGAGGAATAGGCTTGGGAGAAAAATTATCGTCGCGAGAAAATTGTAGACCGAAAGCCAAACCGAAATTCGACCAAAACTCCATAGGGAGACCTTCAATCCAAGGTGAGGGTGGGGTTCTGACTTTCTAATGGATTGTATGACTTTCTAATGGATTGTATGATGAGTAGTATGTGGGAATTAGGATAATAGGGAATTTACTATGCATTTGTGGTTATTCTGTTTGGTGAGAAACATGTTTAGGTTGAAATCCCTAAATTTCTATGAATTAAAATTGTTATGTTTTGATGAGTAATTTTTGATATGTGATGATAAATTGTATTTGAAATTGATATATTGGTGAAATTAAGAGATAAATTAAAAACCCAATTTAATATTTTATAAACCGTAACTTCTTGCTACTACCTTGCCATGACACTGTTGCTTCGTGTTACTGAATATATACATGTTCATATATATGCTTGTTGTTGTCTGTATCGCAAATTGTTTTAATAGATATAACAAGTGGTATGCCAAAAATTGATACCTATTATAATTTAATGCATTCTCTATTAGGCACATCTATTAGAATATAAAAACTATATAATGGTTTTTCTCATTATTCTATGATTTGACTAAGAATTAGAAATGTCATATATGATGTAGCATAATTGGAAATGGCAAGGCGTGTTATCATTCACTGTGGCGAAAATAAAAGAAATTTGGTGTTATTTATAAGCCTACTGTAGTATCACGTTGCATTGACATACTGTAAGTTTAACTAAGTAATAAATTATTTCAATGTTTAGTAATATATATACATGTCTCATAATATTAAAGTAATAATAGTAATAATTTAATATTAATGAATATAGTAGAATAATATTTAGAGGTTAAATATTGAGTCCATCAGATAATTTAATTTATTTTGAATTTTAATAGGGTTATCAATAGAGATGTTAGAGTTGTCAATAAAATTGTTAGGAGTTGTTTTGAGTTATTAAGAGTCATACTTTAATTGTTTTGGGTGATTCTGACATGTTTAGAATTGTCAGCGTTGTTTTCGAATTGTTTAAAATTAAATCTAATAAGCTGTAGAATTAAAGGTAAAGATATTTGACCCTTTAGAGTTGTTTTGCTATTACTTGAGTCAGACCATTATCCAATTATTTTCATAAATATTATTTTATATACAAGAGTTGTCGGTAGAGCAATTTTGAGCACCTTAGAGTTATTTTAGATTTTGAGCCCCTTAGAGTTATTTTAGAGTTGTAGGATTGTGGTGGTTTAATAGTAGTTTAAAGTAGAAAATCTGAATAATTTAGCAGAAGATTAATTAATAAAAAATAGTCGAAATAATCTGATTAACTATGTGGTTTGTTTGTAGGTTATTTTGGTTGATTCGATGTGTTATCTACTTGTCGTAGGTTGTGAATTAGCAGGTGTTTTAGTAATTGAATAAATTAAGTAGTCGAATTAATTAATTAATTAATTTAGTAGAAGACGTTTAATAAATAAGTAGTGATAGTGGTAAACAAGACGTTTTAAGTGTAGATTCGTAACAATTAAATTGCGTAGTATTTGTTGTAGTGTTTGCTTTAATTGTTGTTGTTATTAACTTGTTGTTGATTTGTTGTTGAAGTTGTGGGTCTAAAGCCAATATTGATTAAGTTGAACCGTTCCGTTTTATGGACACGCTTGAGTTGTAGGTCGAATGACCAATGTTGATCTAAGTTGATGTCATTGGTGCATATTTTAAGTTGTTGTTGTATGTTGTTGTTGTTGTTGTTGCATTGTTGTGTATTTGTTGTTGAAGTTGAGGTCGCATGGCATACATTGCATGATTAAGTTGGCCTTGATGGCACCACGTTGAAAGTTGAAGGCTTATGCCTTGGCCTTGATGTCACCACGTTGAAGGCTTATGCCTTGTTGAATGCCTCGATAACCTGGCATGATTTTAAGTTGGGAGTTCTGCTCCAAATGGTACCACATGCATTTGCGTAGTTGAGTCACATATTGAATCGCGTGTTAAAGTTGTTATTATTATTCGTTGTTTAGTGATTGTCGTTGTGCTGCTTTTGCTATAAACTGTTGTTGTTATAAGTTGGTGTTGTTATTAAGTTGTTGTTGTTATGTTGTGTTGATTTAAGTTTCTATGTTAATGATTATGTTGTTATTAAATGTGAAGTGATTTCATGTTGTTGTTAATTGGGAAGTTGTTCTGATGTACTAACCGCGATGTGATAATTTTGTATGATTTAATCCTAGCATATTATTTATCATACACTTGTTTACATTGTTGGATATCTCATCCCTTCTGCTGATATTTCCCCTACCATGGGAAATGGGAAGGTACTCAAGGATAGCCGTAGAAGTTCGAAGTAGCATTATGAAGTCATTAGTTGCTGTTAGTTCGAATTGGTGTCATTGCTCTGATACGTAACACTCGGGGGGATGAACGTTACGTAATTTGTTGTAGTTGCTTAAATTGTTGAAGTTTATGAATAATATGAATATTTGATCATGTTGATTCTTGAAGTTGATTTAGTTGAATAATTATGCTAAGTGAAGTTAAATAATATTAATAATATTGTGAAATCTTTTGAGGTTGAATAAAAGATGTATTGTTATTATTATTGAAGAATTATGATTTGGTGGTTTAGATTGAGTAACTGAAATACTTGAAAAGTGTTGTTATAAGTTCACCCGTGATCTAAGTGTTATGTATCTGTATAATTGTGACTAAATGCATGTTGTTTTGCGAAGAAATTGTGACATCCCTTGTATGATTAACTTTTTCGCACTCTGATTTGAATAATATTTGAGGGGTAGATTTGGGATGTTACATGTAACACTGGGGAACGTTTAGTTGCGAGTTATATTTAAAACTCGTTGTTCTTTTGGTTGATTTTGGGAATAATTATTGATTGAATTTATTCCGGTTTTGATGGTATTTTTCCGCTGTGTAGAACATGTTTATTGGTTTATTATTTTAATGAAGTTATTCAGTGAAGCATGACAATTATATGAGATTTTCTTTTAAATAAATTGTAATGTCCTTGTTTTTACATGTTAGCTCTGAATTAATTATTAATATTTGCGGCGTATTTTGGAAGGGTGTTACATCCCGCACCTCCTACAACAACTTATCCCTTTCCTCCTCCAAAAACTTCTCCTGCACCGTCTGCCACAACCTCTCCCCCTCCTCCTCCAAGAACCTTTCCTACAGCTTATCCCTTTGCTCCCTCAACTTAACAACAATAATTTCTTCAACCTCTCTCTTAATCATTTTCTCTCTAGATGATTGATAGCGTCCAAAATATGCCTTGAAGCCAATCCCTTTACCAATATCATGGACACGCCCAGGATGCTCCTCCGTTTCAATCGCTTTTACCAAGATGTCATGACGACCTTGTGAAGTGAAGAGGTCGACTTTGGTTTGTTCAACAAGATCATCCTACAACACATTAAATTTTATCTTTACCAAATTGATTTGACTAAAATAAATATTCTTGAAAAAAGTATCTACTTACAATCCTTTGAGCCACTTCGTGCGTAGCTTCTAATGTGAACTCGTCGTCTTTTCTTTGGCGTGCCCTCTTCCATTTATCGTAGTGTGACGATGGAGATGAACTTCGATCAAGACTTATAGAATCTCCCAACTCTTCTTCCATTTTTTTTCTTTTTTCGTCCATCAATTTTTTTAAAATTCTTCAATATTCTCCACGAGACAACCTATGTGGATAGATATTTCTAGCTCGGTTTTCCCTTCCTTTTTGGCTCTTTGCCAAGAATTTGGGAGTTCTGCGAGACTCTACAAATTGATCCTAAGTAGCTTTATCACAAAATGAATATACCTCGTATGAAGGTTTTTCTTTATCTTCTCCATGTTTAATATAATTATGGGTGAGTTGTGTCTTAAACCCCCTTCAATGCTCACCACAACAAGTAAGCATTTTCGTTTTCATGTGGCCATTATCTAGAGTACAATGAAGTGATCCTATATATGTTTACTTAATAGAGATGTTATTAGTATTGCACAAAAAATATACTTGTAAAACAAATGATAGGAAACAAGATAAATACCTTAATATCAGACCATATGTCGTTTTTTAATTCATCGTCAATGTCATGCCAACTATTTATCAAAATACTCACTTTACTTCTACCTTATAACACAATGTAACCAAAAAACATCAACTTTTTCACCTTCAACCTTGCCGATTTCTGCATCAACTATAATCGGGTATCGAATACCAAATTCGTTGGCTTTTTTCACCTTTGTATACATCGTGGCACCTCTAGTTTTATTTGAACGACTTTGTGTATTAAGAGAGTTTGTAGCAGATGTTGTATGGAAGGTGCTTGTCAAATCAGTCATGCCTAACGTTTCAGTCTACACAAATGGAAAATAAAGATGAAACAAAATGATCGATAGACAAAGTAACAAAGAAATCCTAAACAAAATGATCAATAGAGAAAGTGAAAAACTAACGTTGATGAATGTACAAACTAACGATTCAGTGAAGAACAAACCTATTGCAAAAATGACGTCTGATGAATATCCTTTGGAAGAGTTTTGATGAATATAGCCTAGGGATTTTTTTGTAAAATGAGAGCGACGAATTGACATTTGAGTGTTGATAGGGTAAATGAAAAGTTAGAAACTAGCTAGATAGTACTATGAAGAGTTTCTCATGTAAAATAAGTGTCATTTCAGTTTTACACAAAAATTAGCGTGGTAGTGTTATTAAAAATATAAAATTATAAAAATAACTTCATAGCGTCATATTATAGGAATTCATTTAAAAGATATATCATGTTGGATATTTAAGAAAACCGAGGGATTTATCAAATAAAGTATTAAAATAATATTTTGAAATTAATATTATGAAAGATGTTAATGCAAAATATATTACGTCTCAGGTAGATCCTGTAACCGAGGTAAATACTAATGGAACAAATAGATAAAAATGGAAATGGGAAAGACACCAAGTGAGAATTGAGAAATGCCTACTATCAATTGAAAAAAAACATAAAATGCAGCAACTGGGTGTCAAAGCGAGCTCCCTTAAGCATAACTTACCTCAGTTATAATAGATAACCGAGGTCTAATGTTTTTTATTTAAAAAAATTAATACAACATAGCGCTTTCAGGACCTATACCCTCGTTTTTTCATTGTTCGAGGTGTAACCTTCGTCATGAATAAAACGCTATTTATTGTAGTGATAATTAACTTATGAGTTCATCCCTCAACCCATTTTCTTGCGGGCAAGACTAAAAGTTGGATTTTTTCTGCATTTTTAGCAGATAAACATTCATTCACTTAACTTCATAATGTTGTATGCTAGTATTTAGAATCAATACCGGAACCACAAAACCAGAATTGACTCAAAATTGTGTCGAAAAGTTTGCTTTAAACTTTAAAAGCGAAACTGTAAAAACTTGCTTACAATAAAAAAAGTAGGCAAAACTCCAAAACATCAAAAAACAAATAGACGGAGGATTCAAATTTCAAGACATAGATTTAGGTTCCGAAATCATAAAAATTTGAGACATAGTCTGAATATGTGTCCAACCTGATCGGGTCTTAAAACGGTCCCTTCCATACATTTATTTTACATATTATAAGTAGTTAATTGTTTACAATAATCCAAAGATTATGAATAATATTATAAATAGTTAATCATTTGTAATGATTCAAAGAGTATGAATAATAATATTGTATTTCTTAAGTCTATAAATATAATTATTAAGAAAATTGACTATGCGATATAAATAAAAAGGAATAATGATATAATTTATTGTTAATTTACCTTCTATTTTTATATAAAAATTTATTTTATTGAAATGAGAGTTAAAAGATATATATTATATAATTTATTAATATATTTTCTTGAATTTTTTATGTTTTAGGCTTGTTCCATATTTTCCAACAATAAAAAAAAAATTGATACCAGTAAATGACAATGATTGAATCAACTATCAAAGGGGGAAAAGAAGAAAGGAACTAACTGTGAGAGTAGTTAGTTTTTTCTGGAAGCATATGAAAAACGATATAATCCTGCACCATACACGTGTCACACGATGCTGCAATCTCAAAACAAAATACTCGTCTTCATTCATTGCTTTGTCTCTTTGAAATAACTCCCACCAAGCTTCACTTTTCCACTTTCACCCTTCCTTCGCCACATGTCGCCGCCAACCGCCGATTCTAACGACATTCGCCGTCGCACTCCGGAGGAAACTAACGGTTTCCACAATGGCAACGCCGAATCCTCCAAACCGAAAGTTAATTCTGCCGCACCGCCGATTCCGAGTTCGTTCCGCGACGCGTTTGTTGTAGTCCCGCCGGAGATTCTCCGGAGAATCGTATTTTCGTCGGCTAAAGGTTTCTCGGTTGGAGCCGGTATCAAAGGCGGTCTCGCTCTCTTCGCGATCTTGGCGCGATTCGCACGAAAAAAACCGCCAAGGTGAGAAAAATAGCTCGAACTCGAAGAAGTACTGAGTGATTTCGTTTTGTGATGATTGATTTCGTTTTGTGATGATTGTTCAGGAAAGAGATTGTGGTGACGAACGGTGAAGTGATTGTTGCGGCTCTGAAGGAAACGTTGAGATATGGTTTGTTTCTTGGAACCTTCGCCGGAACGTTTGTTTCAATGGATGAGTTTATAGGTGCTTTTGGAGGTCACCGTAGGCATGTTCTTCTTTTTCTCTTCAGTTTTTGTGCCAATTGATTTATTGTTATGGTTATTATTATAGTTATTGAAATGTACGTAAACTCTGTAACTGTTAAGTAGTTTTTAGAAGTTTTTAGAAGTGAAGTGATTCAAAGCTCAATAACTTGAATCCTTGAAATATGTTGTAAAAGATTTAAATAAACGCATAGTGAAAATTTGGATCTGCATGGTGGGAATTGTATAGAGAAAGAGAGGTAAGTTGATTCCGTCTGAATAGTGAACTCCTTGGATAGAGGTTCAATCAGGATTATCTCAAGTACTAAGATTAACATGCATGTAGATTTTATCCGAAAGAAGTGTTTAATTATGTGTTATGCAATTTTTTTCTTTGAATAAAATGACTAATTGTGTATATGATCATGGAAAATATTTTGTCAAAGTGTTATTTGTGTTCATGGGTTTGTGGAGTTGGTGTGATTGATTTTGTGATGTGTTTGTAGTTCAGGACAGCAAGGTGGAGAGCGCTGTTTGCAGGGGCAGTTGCTGGGCAGTCTATGCTTCTGACGGGGTTAGAAGCACAGCACACAAGCTTGGCCATTTACATTCTTATGCGTGCTGCTGTCTTAGCATCTCGTTGTGGGATTAAGAGCAAAAGGTTTGGGAGAATTTGTAAGCCTCTCACATGGAAGCACGGAGACATTTTCCTCATGTGTCTCTCCTCTTCCCAAATTTTGTATGTAACGATGCTATGTTCCCATTTATCTGTTTTTTGTTTGTTTAATTATTTATGCTTTTTTTAGCTCAATTTTCTTTTTTGTCTTTGGAATTTCATAGCAGTATCTTAGGTTCTCTTAAAATGATAGATAGTCTGTTTTTCACTTGATGGGTTTACAGTTTAAGTTTGATGCATGATGTGATTCCTATAGATATTAAAATAGATAGTTGCCGAATGCAAAACATGAAAATGCTAATATGTGTGCTCTAGTAAAACGATATCCTGCCTAATTAAATAGTTCACATAATGTAAGTGGCTGAACTTGTTCACTAATGGGGCCCTTACCTATAAACCAGAGTTGTTAAAAACGGTCGTAGCGGCCGCTATAGTGGCGCTCCGGAGTGGAGCGGTGGCCTCCCGCGCGCTAACATGGGGGTGGTAGCGGAGAAGGGGTCGCGGCCGCTATTCACGCTATCCCGGAGCGGGCTTCTCCCGGGCGGAGCGGATCCGGAGCTTTTTATTTTTCTTTTTAAATTTTTTTTGACAAAATTACAATTTTACCCTTTTTGCTTTTATAAAATATTTTTTAAATTAGTTTTTCTTTTCATTACCTCACGCGGCCTACTTCTTCTACTTCTCTTCGTTTCCTACTTCTTCTACTTCTCTTCATTTCCTCACCGTTCTAGACTTCTCTCATCCTCACCGACTTCTCTCGTCCTCACCGTTCCAGCTCCGTTTCCTACTGTGCTCTACTTCTACAGTCTTCTATGTGTTCTGTTTCTACTATCTTCTATTGTGTTATGTTTCTTCTTCTACTCTGTTGAAATTGTTCTGTTTCTACTTTTTTTCTATTCTAGAAAAATATGGCAGCTTCTTCGTCGACACCGCTAGTAGCGTCATGTGCTCCAACATTCAAACCAACCAATAGTAAGAACATAGGATGGAAATACAATCATTTGAAGAATTTGAATGATAGGAAGGTGACGTGTGATTTTTGTAATTTAACCAGCAGTGGGGAAATAAGTAGAGCCAAAAGGCATCAATTAGCAATTACCGGTGATGTATTTTATGAGTGTTGTGAAATTAATTTAGTATTACATGACATATGTTTTATAGATTATTATATAATTATTAGTATACAAAAAGTTGTCCCGCTATCCGGGATCCCGCTATTCCCACTTTTCCCATTCCCGGGGATCGGCCGCTCTGCTCTGCTATCCGGGATTAATAACTCTGCTATAAACTTAGATCTTATCACTCATCAATTTGTGGTTAGTTACTTGCCCTATACTAGTTTTTCATTGCTAATAGGAACCGAAGCTGCAGAGCTCTTTCCTGTCTAGTATCTTACTAAGAAAATGCTGTTTAGTATGAAAGGAAAACCCACAAGCTTTGCTTTTACTTGCTTTTGAATAGTTGTATATCTCCTACCGTAATTTATGAATTGTTATTTTTTTTCTTCTTTTTTTTTTGTGACAATTTTCATACATAATAGCATTTCTCATACAATTGAATATATCTGTGTTTGTGTGTATGCATTGTTAGAAAAAGAAATATGTATTAGATTATATTATATCCTAGAATTCTGTTAGAAATTCTTGTATACCTCGTGATTTGTTTCCATATTTAATTAGAATTATGAACCTGGTATTAGTAGAAATAAGTTCTAGTGCTTAATCTTTCATAAATGAAACCATAATCACAATTCAAAAGTATTATTTCTTTCTCTTTCCTCCTTTGTTATTTACAATCTTAACTTGAAAGTGGTTCCAGAATTAAATCATCTTTTGTCACTTGTGTTGTCACTGTTTTGTTGTTGATGCATTTTTGTGTCAGCCGCTTCTACAACCTTTCTCAGAAGCTTTAGATCAGTTTGTCTCCCTGTGATGTGCTCAGCACTCTATGGTTATCTCACAGAAAATTTGATTTCGTGCTTGCTATCTCGGGTAGGGGTGTTGAAATCCAAACCAATCCAAATAAAAAACCGAAAACCGATCCAAAAAATCGAAGAAAAAAAAATCGAAATTTATTGGATGTGTTTGGATGTCATTTTGAGAAAACCGATCGGTTCAGATCGGATTTCGGATTAATTTTTTAAAACCGATCCAAACCAAACCGAACCGCATACACATATTTTTATACTTATTACTTTTTATTAGTATGATATGTTACGTGAATTTATTATTAGATGATAATAATTTTTTTAATAATATCTATTAGCTTGGTATAATCTATTTATTTTTATTATTTCAACCATAATCGATCACTCTCATTTTGTAATATTAATTTTTAATATACTTTAGGTTATATATTATATCAAAATTATGATTTATTAGTAGCTTTATAATATTTATAAAAATATAATGTGTAGTTTGGATATCCAAAAACTGATCCAAATTAAATCGCATAAAATTGGATCGGATCGGATTGGATTTTTTTAATATATCATCCAAAACCAAACCAAACCGCAACTAAATTTAACTTCGGATCGGATGAGTTTTTGCCTTAAAACTGATCCAAATCGAACCGCGAACACCCCTAATATTCTCGGGTACATTCTTGCCTTGGTTATTCTAGGTTAGTAATAAAGTTGTTCTGATTTATATCAACCTCCCATAGTGAATTTTACTTAATGTGATTTCTCCTATCTCATTGATCAGTCATGTCATATTGAATTATTCTTGGTTGTGATGTGCACCATCCTTAGTTTTAATTTATATTTATATTATGTGGTATCCTAAATTTTCTTTTGCTTTAAGGATATCTATCATATATTGCTGGTGGATTTGGAAAAGTTTTAGTTCATTGTTGTGTAAGATTGTCTGCTAGGAAATTTCAACTAATGATCATTCTAGTAAGTCTTTTCTTCCTTGGTCATGCAACTTTGAGATTGATGATCATCACAACTATATGTCCTTCCAAAAACTCTCATTTCTTGTCATTTCCAACATCCTCATGTTGCCTTTATAGCCATATTTTGTGAAGCCCGTATCGTATTTGCCCTTTTTAAAGGTTTATTTGTAACAAATTTAAAGTTTATTAAGCTATAGCTTGAAGGGAAATGTCAAAATATACGAAAAATCTCATTATATTTGGTTGTATCTTAGCTTAATTTAGTAACTTTATAAGAGAGGTTGCGGTTATATTTATAAGCCACACTAAAGCTTAGTCAGTTTACTGATTCTAGCTAATTATAACAGAATATGACATACTCTTGACATCAATAGTAGAAGAAGTTAGACAGCGAGAGCAGATAGAGAATTGTGACCAGAATGCTCGGCCGAAGTTCAATACTTTATTCATAAGTGTAATACAATGCTAACACTTTCATGTAAATAAATAATGGCTCCTGTCTACAACCATGACTGTGCACATGCTGATTCACCATTGATAGTTTCACTTTGGGGCCATGTTTCCAATATACAGTACAGACACACTTTACGTCCCTCTCAATTCCTCCTCCCCCTCTTTTCTCCTTTCTTGTAATTATTGAAGGAGTTTCTTTAAAACAAGGATTAATGATGATAGAGAATCTTTTGATTTCAGGTCTGCTTATATATTACACCAAGACAGTTTACCTGCTTCATATAAATCCTTTCTCAATAAACATGGTGGAAAGGATGCAGTTATCTTACAAGGTGTAAAAGATATAGCCAGTGGCAAGGCTTTTACTAATCTGCATGCAATAGAGAAATACTACAAGACCGTGGGTGTCGACGTGAAATTAGATCCAAATATGAATGTCCCATGCTCGGTATGAAGTACTGATTTTTTTCTTATTCTTGTCCTTTTTTTCTTAATCCAGTCTAATTATTAATCAACCCATAGAAAATAAGTTAGAAAAAAGCATACTTATTAAACAGTGTTCATTATCAAGTTTAGAAGCTGAATCAGTGTTGTAAAATATTGGCCAAGGCAGTGCCATGGCGGATATCAGCGGCAGCTCCGCCATGGTCAAATTTGTGAGGAATGGAAGTGCGATGGCACCATATGTCGGATTTTTGGCTCCCCGCCATGGTCTGCCATTGTTAACACTAAGCTGAATTTGATCGGACCATAACAGTAGCATCCTTTTTTACACTGATTTGCCTGCTCTATGACATAATAAAATTATCCTTTCAAGTTTAATCATATAAATAATATTGAATTTCAGTTCTTGTCTTTCTCTTTTGGATTGTTTCAATTATGGCATTCTTTCCTGATGCTCCACGATTGAACTGTATAACACCCCCAATTTCTGTTTGAAACATTTCATCTATCTCCGCTCAATATTTAATTTGTAATCCATTATACAAAACTTGTGATTTGAGCTGCTTCTTTCGGTGTTTCAAATCACTGAATTTTGCAGATTGTACATGGGAATCAATCGTGTGGTGGGCACGTCATTTCTTTTCTCGGTCAAGCCTACAAAAGAGCGTTACCTGTTTATTTTCCAGTTTATCTGATACCCGCCCTAATAGTTCACAGAAAAGGACTTTTACAAAGGTGATCTGATTGAAATCCGTTGCAACCATTCTACTTTTCATATGCTTGAAGTGTTACTGTTTATGGTGGTTTTTCAAATTTAATATATTACCATTGAGCAGTGACAGATATGCTGATTTTGTACTGAAGAGGGCTTTTCTGGACAATAAATTGTTCCATCTAATATTTCTTGCTCTCTCAATTCTAGTTCTAATTGAAGATCATGTTTTGTGCTACGAAGTTATGAGATTACATTGTTTTGCACTTTCTTTCTCATTTCCCGTTATCAAAATTCGTAACTGCAGGCCTTTTACAATATTGACTAAGGTTCTTATTGGCACTGCAAGATCAAGCTTGTTTCTGTCAGTATACTGTACATCCGCCTGGTTAGCATCTTGTGCTGTGCACTATTATTTTGTTGCTGCTTGTCTTGCTACTAAATTAGTTTTGATTTGAAGTAATTTTTATGATTGCTTTACCCCAGCTTAAAGTTAGCTCTAGCTATTTTTCTTAACAAAAAAAGTTTAACTCCATCGATTCTGTTAAGAGAGGAAACAGTAACACTATTTTAAACACTTGCTTTCTTTACTTATGTTCAATTTTTTATATTCTATGCACCAGGTAGCCTTTTCATTTACAGATTTCTTCTTTGCTTCACCTTATTGTTATTATGACGATAACTATTTTGTTGAAACTTGAAATTGACATGTATAATATGCATCTATTCTAAATCAGGATGTGGACATGCTTTCTGTTTAGGATCTTCAAAAGATGTAACATTCCAATGGTGGCCATGGGAACGGTGTGTTGCTTAGTGGATATTTATATATGTTTGATTAGCAATAATCCAAACAGTATTATATAACAGTTTTACTATAAAGTTGATTTTGCATTTTCTTGCAGTTCCCACCCGGTCTTGGATTAGCTATTGAAAAGAAAAGCAGGCGAATGGAGATATCATTATACTGCCTTGCTCGAGCTATTGAGAGTTTCTTCACATGCATAGCTGATGCCGGGTATCTGCCACCGTCTAGAAGGATCAAGAGAGCCGATGTTGTAGTTTTCAGCTTGTCGACAGCCATCATAATGCACTGCTATGCACAAGAGAGGGAAGTGTTCAGATCCAAATATTTGAACGTTCTCGATTGGGTTTTTGGTGTACCGCCTCCTCCATGTGAAACCCCGCGATGTAAAGATACATAGGTAAAGTGTTAAAAAAGCTCATGAAGTAATTTTGTCCGAAAAAATCCCCCCGACTTGGTGGCACATATTTGGTGTTGCCTTCTCAAAGTGAATGATGGCCTGGGAACCTGAATTTTTCATACTTGAATATGTGATAATAGTCCCAGAAGCATTTTGTAAACTCACGAAGATTGATGGTGTTTCGACCGATTATTGCTGCGTGATATTTTTCATGCTAGAAGCGCAAATATAATCATTGGAACTAAGATCTTATTCATCAGGGTTACACACGGACAACCATTACTAAATCCCCCTAGGATCAACTCATTCAGCAGTCCGGATCTGTTTTGCTGCTACCATACTTCATCACAACCTGTGTCCTAAGCAACTTTATAATTGAAGTATGGGCTTTTTGACCCTTTAATATGAACTTTTTATACCTTTAAATGAAACGAAAGTGATTTTACAGTTTTTTAAATGAATTCTATCTTGTCTCGGCAACTTTTGTCATTTTTTGGCAAATTTTTTAGCTAATGAAAGTATCACACGTTTCTCTATTGAGATTGAGATGACAAATATTATACTTCATCGGTTTCTTTATAATTGTCATTTTATGAATTTTTACACGTATCAAAAAATGTAATAATTATTCTTAACTTAAGACAATAATTTTTATTTTATCTATGATATTCTTAATTTTTTATTATTTTAATTTATTTTTTCTCTCTTCCTAATAAATAATAGGGGTAATTTTGATTAAATAATTATTATTACTATTTTGAAATATGAAAGAAAAATAACAAATTAAAAAGGAACGGAGAGAGTATTAATTAAAAATATCCAGAAATTCGTATTGGTCTTTAATTTGTAGTTAATATTATATGAAATTAGCTTTTTTTATATTATTTTATATTATTGTTGATTTATAAGCATCATATTTTATATTCTATTGTTGATTTATATATATTAATTAGTTCTTTCATTCTTATAAATTAGTGTGTTTTGGCTTCGATCCCTAACGTCAATCAACCGTTAAAAAAAAAAAATGATGTGGGTAACATTTGTTTTGGTGGCATGCTTATTATTTTCTTTTCTTTTTTTATATTTTATGTAGGCTAATTCTTTTCATTTTGGTCCCTTTTTTGTTTTGGTCCCTGAGTGCTAAATATAAACAATTTCAAAAAATTATTACTCCTTCAAACCCGGGATCTCTTTCATCCGATCTCTTTCATCCAATTCTACGTGCCTTTCCATCAAGCCATTTTATTTACTTGTTAAATACTTCCAATTCAATTGTATATATTTTGTATATATTTTGAATGTTAATGTTCAATATTATAAAAAGATAACCTATTTAATGAAACTATTTAGTATTATAAATAAATAAATTGTTTAGCAAAATATCTAGTATTATGAAAAAATAAATTGTTTAACAAAATATTTAATATATAGTTAAAATATTTAATAAATTTAGTAAATAACAAATATCTCAATTATTAATATTTAAATAGTAAATATTTTAAAAAATATCAACTAGTTATTAAGTTTTATTAAATAAATTTATTTATTTATTTAAGTAAATACTAATATTTTAGTAAATATTAAATTTATAAATGAATTATTAATTTATTTATGTATTACATTTCACTATTTATTAAATAAATATTTAAGTGAGTTTAGTAAGTGAAAATACTTATGATTAAAATAAACTATTAAATTAGTAGTTTTACTATTTAATAATTATTTTAAATATATAATAGTCTAGTTCGTTGATATATAATTAGTTTACCATTTAATTTTAATAAATTAGTTTACTATATAATTATTTAATGAACTAAATAATTATAATTTAATATTTGAAATAATAAATAGTTAAAATATAAATACTTAAAATATTAATCGTTAAAATATTTATAGTTTATATATTAAATAGGTTAAAAATATTTAATCATAAAATAATATAGTTAACAAATAATTACAATATTTCATACTATATAATATATAAATTACTGCATTTAATATTGTATATTATTATTTATTAAAACAAAACAAAAATTAATACCAAAACTCAAAACAAAATAAAATTTATTTGAAAAAAATTACCTCATTATGTTATACATACAAATGAAATGCCAACATTAACAAGAAATAGAAGTGTCTTGGTGGTAAGGCTTAACTTTGAAAAGTTTACATTTTATGATTTTACCATATATGAGTTATTGTAATGGAAGTTGAACGGCAGAGACTAATTTCAACGTGAGTTAAATATATAGGGACCTGAAAAAGGACAGAATAGGGATAAAATATATATATATATATATATATATATATATATATATATATATATATATATATATATATATATATATATATATATATAAAGAAGAAATTTTTGAATAGAGACTCTTGACCAATTACCTATATCTAGTTTAACTAGTAATATTAATTGAGTCTTCACATTCATCTAATAAAATAAAATTAATATTAATATACTTAATTAAAAAAGTAAAAACTATTATTTTTAAAGTTCTTTTTGGTAAAAATAACGGTTAGATGATAAGTTGACACATAATTATAACTTATGAGTAGAACTTATGATTGATGGTTTATAGTTGATGACTGACAATTTATAGTTGATAAAGTAATTGAAATATTTGACAAAAATTAGTGATTTAATTAATTGATAGATTAAAATAACATAAAAAACATTTAATATGTGTTATTTGAAATTAAAATGAATTATAAAAGGTGGTAATGGATTTTAGATAAAATAATAAGAGTAAAAATGAAAGAAAAATAATAAACAATAAATTATAAGTTAAAACATTATTTAAAATAATGTCTAAAAAATAAAATATAAGTTAGAAAAATAAATTATAAATCCGTGATAAAAATACTATTACCAAACAAGTATTTTATTGTCTTATAAACTTATAAACTATAAGTCATCCAACAAAACTAGAGAATTTTCAATCCATTCCCTACAACACAGTACATTTTTTATGAGTAAAATATCTTTATTGAAAATTTAGGTCAATTAGAAATATGAGCTGAGCGGACAATAAATTGTGTCGCTACTCCTATTTTGATTGCAATATCAATCTTTTTAAAACTTATATTCATGGATCTGAGAAATACAACCATAGATATGTATAAAAAAAACTATGAATATATTAACAATTAATATTTTTAATTAAAATATTAAGTAAAAGTTATTAAATTAGCGAAAAAATATTTTTTTTAAATATTTTAATATTTATAAATTATGGTATATATTAAACATCAAAATAATCATAATATAACAGAAAAACTAACTTCAATTTTTTTATTTATTTAGCCAATCAATTCTGATTCACATAATGAACCGATTAATTTAATTTTGTGGTCTGAGAAACGACTCACCAATCAAGTTTTATTTTCATCAAAAATCGAACTCAAATTTAAGTCCTTAACCATATTTATAATTAAAGGATTGAAACATTTGTATCGGTCAAGAGATGATAAATAAACTTGAATATGTTAGTTTGACGAAGGGATACTCTAACCCATGTAGAATTCAATTAATGGAAAAATTTAATCTATGCAAAGAAAATCTATAGGAGCATGCAACCAATTGTATGCATCTAGGCTTTCTATTATCTATGGCATGCCAAATCCAAGCTGCAATTTGAATGTTGAGAATCACATCATCCAAATGAGGTGCTTCATCATGAAATATCACTTTATTCCTCACATTCCAAATTGTCTAAATTGTTGCCAATCAGATGAGGCAAATCTTCTTCCTTTTGATCTTGCCTTTCAATCCTTGAGTGAAATAAAACAGTTGGTTTAAGCCTACAACCTATTCCAATACAATCAGATCCAACCATCCGTGAATCTTGTCTCATACTTTTTGACTAAAGTTGCACTTAAATAATAGGTGCTCTAAATCTTCATTTTTTCTACACATAAAACACAAACCTTCTCATCATCACTTTGAATAATCCCCTTCTTCACCAATTGGTCCTTGATGGTAATCTATTGAGCATCACTTTGAATTCGATTTCAATGATAGTTGCAATGTGGTTTTGATGACATAAAAAACTGTTATGAGTTATGTTGTGGCTCCAATTAAAGTTGTGTCGAAATCAATGATATAAGGTCGGAGACACTTCAATCACAGACAATGCAACTTCAATTGTAGTTGCATTGCCGTTTCAATGAGACTTCAATCGCAGATAATGCGACTTTAATTGTAGTTATGGAAATGTTGGGTCACACTGATTGACTATCAAAACTGAGAATACCAAAGGACCAAATACTGGCAATTCTAGGTCTGAATTTGGTGTTAATGAAGATTATATGTTACACAAACTAAAATATCTTATAAGCTAGTATATATCAATTGTTATGTATGTTCTGTTGTTGCTTTGGAATTGAGACACACTCACGCACATATCACTCACACTGATGCAGTTCGTTTTCTTTTTTTGCTTTGGTATATGTATGATTGACGCAGTTCTGTTTTTGGCATCTGATGCAGGAAAAAGTTTCATGAAACTAGATTCCTTGTTTTGGATTAGTGGAAGATAACACTGAACTCATACTTATTAAGATTAGTAAGATTGTTATATAAGACTTCATACTTATTAGCAGCGATATTTCAGGGAATAGCAACTTAACATTTTGTTAATGTTATTGTCAATGGTTTACATGGAACAAGAGCAAAGTAAATTATATGTGCTTTAATATTTGAACCTTAATCACTTAGAAGTCTAAAAATCATGTTGAGTCTCTCTTTATCTCTAGAATCAAACCACGGCCATTGCCAACGGCTGAGTCTTTATATAAGGGATCATGCTGTTTAGATTGACATAATGACATGTTTTGTGTCTATACAATTATAATAGACTTAAATGCACTTTTGACATATTTAGGTATGATTTTTTGTCATAAAATATGAATCCAAATATATATTCAGTTAACATGCCTACTTAGATTACCTATCCATATTATGTTTTTAAGGTCCTTAAAGATGGATTGTTGAACTGAGTTGCTGTTTTTGGAATTCCTTCGAAGGCCACAATCAAAAGAGGTAATCGCCAGATGCTCAATTCAGTTAGTTTTACAATTGTGGACATGTTTTTAATCTTTGTTTCTTCGTAGTTGATTAAGGATCAATAATTATGAACATAGTTGTACATGCAAGAATTTGTTCTAATCAAAAATGAAATTATCATTTTGAGCTTGGGTGTAAATATTAATTGTTTTTATCAATATAGATGAGTTGTCAATTATCTTAAACAATATGGATATGAATGTTATTAATGATTTTAAGTGTAAATATTAATTGTTTTTACCAATATGGATGAGATGTCAACATTATCTTAAACAATATGGATATGAATGCTATTAGTGATTTTAAATATTAATTAAGATTTATTTATAATTGAACAAAAAATTGCAGGATTTGCAACAAATTTTTTTTCCGGACTTTTATCTACGGTCACTAGTTGTAGCTAAAAATGTAATTTTTTTGAGAGAAATAGTGACAGACAAGAAGAATCGTAGGTAAAAGTATATGTCTGTCGGCAGCCGACAAGCAAAAATCCAATGCTAGTCGCATAGTAAACTGCACGGCCAGCGGCCTGGCCGTTGGTGATTTACAATTCGATTTTTAACTACGGCCAAATATCTTATAGTGACGGATTTTGTCCATCACTACAGCTCAATTTTCTTGTAGTGTATTAAGGAAAGCATTTAGAGGTAAGGGCTTTTCTCCATACAAATTTAAATTAAATTTGAGTTAGAAGCTGGTAGGATATTTTATATATCTGTCAACGTTTTAGGTATTTAAGAATTGAAAACTTAAATTTAATAATAGCAATAAAGCTTGCACCGTTGTTTTGTTTAATTAATTATGTGTCTTGTAATATCTACTTTAGGATTTTAGAAGCCAAGATTAGGATTTTAGAAGCCAAGATCACCGTATATAGACTATCAGTATGTGTAGTAGATAGGAAATAGTCAAACTTTGATTCAATAAAGAGAACTCCATTTTTGAGTAATAGAGCAGGTTTTCACTTTTTAGTGTCCATGAATTCTCGCCAAAATTTAGAAACAATGTAACTTTAAATGAAAATTATATATTTTGGTTGATTCAGACTGTGTGAGTTATATTGCAACACATAGGTATCATGTGATTGTTTTTTTTTTTTATGTATAAAGTTGTTTTGGTTAGATGCTAATAGTAGATATATATATTTAGCTACTATGAAAATGAAAAAAAATAAAAAAATAAAAAATATATATATATATGATGCATATACGATGTTAGCTTAATCCAAGAAATATCTCTGCGAATTTGTGATTTGTGGTTGCCTTAGTGACGGGTGTAAATTTCTAAGTGGTTTCCTTAGTGGCGGGTGATTCTGTTTCATTTTCATCATGCATGTCATGGCATGTGCATTTCTGTGTGGTGTCTTAGTGGCGGACTGAATATATATGGATCATGTAGTTTAAGAACATGTATATTTTGCATCTATCTCTTTGTGGTCATTGTTTTTCGGTGTTGCTAATCTTGAGTTAATTCTGTTATATGCATTTTGTTATTGTTACAACTTAATATGAATAACTTTGGTGAATTTCGGGTTAATTAAATCTCTTGGACATGATATGTGTATCGATATTTTTCTAGTTTTTAACTCTTGTTTAGTTTATTTTTGACATGGAATCTGACCCTTACAACAACATTTTAGGTACCGATGTGGAGTTTCAAAGTGACTGATGTTTTTCTGATGTGTGACTGTGGGGGAAGAAGGATTTTCTTTTATTTTTAAAAACGATCATATGAATAAATAAATGGACCGGTTGCATTTGGAATTATTTAGTTAGTATTTTTTTTTTATTGAATTAAAAGTGCGGTGATTTTTCCGCTTAGGAATTTAGATTGAAGTTGAATTGATTATTTTTTTGAGTATATTATTTCTGTTTAAGTATCTTATAAATTTCGGAGTCATATCTCGGATGAAAATTTGGGGCGTTACAAATGAACAAGAAGTTAGCATATGTGATGTGTTATGTGTTCCTTCTATGGAAAGTAACTTAGTCAGTTTGGACCAATTACTTGATAAATACTACAAAATGAGGCTATAAGATAAAGATCTCAAGGTGTTTGATGAAAATTCCAAGCTAATATTGAAGGTACCCTTGTCAACCAACATGACATTTAAGATTATGATCAACATGGTAGATCATTAATGTCTTGCATCAACCATAATTGGAGATCAAAATTGGACTTGACAACATAGATTTGTCCATTTCAATTTTAGGAGTCTCAGCTTGATGCACAGGAAGAAGATGGTGTATGGCCTTCCCTATATCATTGTTGCATTTTCAAGCAAGCAAAAATGTCATTGAAACATTACTTGCCAATGAAGTCATAATAGAAATTGGAGATTATGCACTCAGAGGTATATGGCCTTTTGAAGTGAAGTCACTATAAGGTAATTGTTACTTCTTAATCTTCATAGATGAATTCACTATATATGTTTACCTGTTGGAGAATAAAAGTGAGGTGTCCGCCAATTTCAAGAGATTAAATTTGTTAGTTGAGAAGTAGGTTGAATGTGCAATCAAAAGGTTGTGAACTGACGGTGGTGGTGACTATACCTCGGCTGAATTTACTCAATTTTGTGCAAAGGAAATGATTGAGCGTGAATTTATAGCACCTTACGTACCTCAACATAATGGCATCGCTGAGCGGAAGAATAAAAGTATCATGAACATGGCTAGAAGCATGCTCAAGGCAAAGCAAATTCCAAGTCATTTGTAGGGTAAGGCTACTTATATTGTTGTCTACGTCATCAATAGATGTCTAACAAAGAAACTTAGAAATAATATACCTTATGAAGTTTGGTCTCGCCTTAAACCAATTGGTGTACACTTCAAAAAAAGAATTACTAATTATGTTACAAACATGTACCTGAAAACCCGAGAACGAAGCTTGATGATAAAGCACAACCATAATCATGGTTGGCTACATTCCACATGTGCCTACAAACTATTCTCACAAAATGAGAACAAGGTAATGACTAGTAGCGATGCAAAATTTGATGAAAGTAAAGGGTGGAATTGGCTAAACCTTAAACCCTAAACCAACATGACCCCAATTCTACCCAGGTAATTATTATAAAAATCAGAGTTATAAAATTATTTTCAACAAACGATTGGAGTATTACAATTCAACTTAACCAACTACTATCAATACAGATACATAACACTTCTTCAAAATTCGGATGAACCAAAGCAACATGAATCGTCTTTATTAATATCAAACAGCGGAACTACATTAATCAACTTGGATGGCATAACATCTTTTTCAACTTAAAACCAATTTAAAATCAACAAATACGTTTCATATATCAACATAGTTTTTCAACAACAAAATCAAAACAAAAAAACAACTAGTGTTCACCCCCCCCCGAGTGTTACGTATCAGAGCGACAACCCGACTCGAACTAACAGCAACTAAATCTTCATCCTTCATTACCTGCATGTTATCCACGTAGAGGCAACATCACAACAGAAGGGGTGAGATAGCAACCAATATAAACAAGTGTATGATAAACAATATATTAGATCGAATCATACAAATATCACCACTTCACAAGAACAGTTATACACTTCATTTCATCACAACTTAATAACAACAACAACTTTAATCAACCAAACACATCAACATAACAATTTATAATATACAACTTCAAATGCGACACAACTATGCAACTCAACATAATGCATATGCATGTGGTACCATTGGAGCAGAACTCCCAACATAAAAGGCATAAGCCTTCAATGTAATAATTTTCTCAATCCAGGTCAACATGGTGTCAATCCAGACCAACTTAATAATGCAAATGTATGTGACTCAATGAATGCAACATCACATACAACAACAACAATCATTCATCAACTAAACAACAATTTATCAATATTGTATCAATAAATAGAGGTACTCATCATCATTTTAACACTGACCATATGCCTACAACGTGGTATCAACAACAACATATAACAACAACAACTCAACAACAACAACAACAACACATTCAAAAGCAACTCAATTCAATCAAAGTTGGTCATAAGACCTGCAACTTAATGATGTCTATAAACCGGGACAAATCAACATAATTCCACTTCACCTGCAAACCAACTTATTCGACATAATTGCAACAAAACAAACCAACCAAAAATACCTACTAGTATATACAAGTTACTCCGACAAATCTCAACTAATTCCGATTAACTAATTATACCGCTTAAGTCTACTAATTCGGCTAATCAGTACTATTTTTAACGTAGTACTATTACTACTAATTAATGATATTGTTTCTGCCAAATTACTTCACTAATACAATTGTTTTCCTGCTACCAAATTATACTACTACTACTTTGTATTTCTGCCAACTCATTATCATTACATCTTATTATTAAAACTACACTACTTTCCACAACACTTATACCTCCAATCTACATACCTCTTCTAAATTATCAGTATTCTACTTATAAAACAATTCTTCTATATAATCCACTTAGTATGTTATTTAGCTATTTAAATAATATTAATACTACTTAATATACTGCAATTTCTACCACTTACTTCCCTGATGAATTTCCAATCACTTACTGATATAATATTTTTCTTCTAAAATTATCACCCTACTACTCACTGATGCTATTATATTTTTATTACTACAAGTCTTACTGTTACAGATTTCCTGCTACATACGTATATCACCTGTTAATATTCAAGTCCACTTAGTACCAATTAATATCGTTAAATATATTACTAAATGATTCCTTAAGTATAATTTTAGAACTAATTTTAGAACTAACAAAACTATAACAAAACTAAAAGTACCAGAAAATTATAAAGAACAAAACAAAATAACACTAAAGAAGGTGTGGCGCCCACCTCTCTCTATGTGGCGCACGCCCCTCACCTCTAGGGCGGTCGCCCCTCATCTCAAATTCCCTTCAAGGGCGGGTTCCCCTCATACCCAGGGTGGTCGTCCCTTAAACCTTCCCCTTCATCTTCTTCATTCCTTAATTTTATTTTTCAGACATGACAACGATAGTCCTCTAGTAACAACAAACTTTTCCAGTTTCAATTACCACTCAACACAACAATTTGATAACAGCCTCAACAATTTAGTAACAACAATACAATTTAGATGAATCCCAGAACAACCTCATCAACATATTATCAACATTCACAGACTACTAAATCAACACAGCAACAATTAATTTTCAAAAAAATCAGCACAACATAGAAAACAACAATCAATCCATGGAAAAATTCATACAACCCAGTCTCACATACGGTTTATCATATACCCGGTTATAGAGATTGAACCTCACCCTTACCTTGGATTGAAGGTCACTCGAATGGTTTTCCGGTTCGATCTCGCATTTTGGCCTCTGATTACACTCTACGTATTTCCTCTTCAAACTCTTGTTTCCTTTCACTCGTATGCCTCTTTGTTCCAAAACCCTTGCCAAAACTCCAATGCCACTTCTACTGCTACTTCTATTTTTCTTTTGTTTCAAAACCTAATATATTATTATACTTTATCGTGTGGTCTTAATGGGCCTATCAAATAACACTTCCAAATTGCTTTTTGTCACACACCTACTAAATCCAATTTAATTAAATAAATAGTCAAATAAACTAACATTATTTATAATATTAATTCTTCGACTAAACGACTAAATAATCCAATTTTAAACTTAACAGTTCCAATCAACATATTAATCCAATTACGCCTCTTAGAATAATACTGATAAATCTCAACTTCGACAATTTCAAATAATTAAATCCCTAAATTAATTTAATTAAATAATTAAATCAAATTCTAGGCGTTACAACATGCACCTGAGCAACTCATAAGGAGGCTTGATGATAGAGGTCAGGCCATGATCTTGATTGGATACGATTCCACATATATCTATATACTATTATCAACAAATAAGAACAAGGTAGTGATTAGTATGGATCTAGAATTTGATGAAAGTAAATGATGGAACTAGTTCAACTCAATGCAAGAAGGTGAAGTTTCAAGTTACATTAAAAGAACTTCCTCAATGGACCCTTAAAAGAAGAAGTTTATGTGAAAAAACTACTGAATGTTGAGGTGAAAGGACAAGAGAATATGGTGTACATGTTGAGAAAAGATTTGTATGGATTAAAGAAAGCCCGTATAGCATAGAACAAGAGTATTGATAACTGTTTGATCAAGCTAGATTTAAACAAGTACACATCAGAGCATGGAGTGTATGTGAAAGACTCAAGTGAACAAAACCAATATGGATTATCTATTGGTCGCAGGTTCTAATGAAGATGAATTGGAAAAGTTCAAGGCCAGCATGGAGAATGAGTTTGAGATGTCAAACTTAGGAAATTTAGCCTATTTCCTAGGAATGGAAATTGTGAACATAGCTTGATGTTTTCTTGCATCATAAAAAATATTGAGAAGACATCCTAAAGAAGTTCAAGATGAGTCATTGCAATCATGCAAACACACCTATGGAGAACAAAATCAAATTGAAGAAGGAGTATGAAGATGAACTGGTAGATAGCATTTTATACAAGAATATCGTCAGCCCATTGAGGTATCTCTCCAATACAAGGACTTATATTTGTCATAGTGTTGGATTAGTTAATAAATTCATGGAAAATCAAGGCTATGACATCTACTTGCAGAAAAAGGATCCTAAGGTACATTAGAGGTACAACTGACCATGGAACACTCATGTCAAATTAGCAAAATACAAGAATGGAAGTCAATGTGTATGGTTATTATAATTCAAATTAGAGTGGTGTTCAAGATGATATAAAGAGCACAATTGATTACTTGTTCAAGCTTGTATTAGCCCCATCTCACGGGGTTCAAAGAAGCAAGGAATTATGGCTTTGTATTCATGTAAGCACATAAAAAGAAGTAAGATATCATTTTCTTAGGGACCAATTTAATAAAGAGGGATTGAATATTAAATATTGCAAGACTGAATTGCAATTGGCTAACATTCTAATAAAAACCCTTGAAACAAGCAAGATTTAAAGGCCTAGAAGGAATAATGGGAATGAGGAAGTTAAGAAATTTGAATTAGAAAGAATATTAAATATGCAATTCAGTTTTAGAAGTTAGAAATTAATTAATATGGTTAGATAAATATAACTAACTTCACATATAGTTAATAATGATTTCACATGTGATTACTACTGGTTTCACGTGTGGTTATTGTTAGTTATGCGTGTGATTAATACTAGTTATACATGTGATTATTACTAACTTTGTATGTGGTTAATAACTACAAATAAGTTAGTTAGTAATATGATCATATATAATTCATCTAACACATGTTTTGTAACATACACTCATTTTATTCAATAATACTTCTCCCTCTCTCTCTCTGTCAATTTCTTATAAATCATAAATTATTGCTTCTTTATAAACTCATTTTAGGCGTATGTCTGATTTTTTTTTTCAATTTTAATTTAAATATATTATAAATCATAAATCATAGATAGAAGTCATACTCTACAACTTTTAGATAGAGTAATTAAGCAAACAGACAACATTTAAGTTTTACCTTATAAAATGGAGTCAATTATATGAATCAACTTCTACCATAATATTTTATCTATACGCATATTTTTATCCAATTTGTTAATTTCGATATTTTTTGTAATAACTTCTATTATAGTTTTTCTAAATCCTTCTCTACCTCTAGCTATTTGGCTCATCTTCATCTTATGTATTCTCCTTAGTCATTACCACATAATCTACAAATCATTCCTCTACATGCCCAAACTAAAGTCTATTTTTCACCATCTTTTCTGGTATAGGTGTTACACCAACACTCTTTAATATTGTAATTTCTAATCTTATCATGTCTAGCATTACTACACATCCAACGCAACATTCTCATCTTTGCTACATTTATTGTATTCTCGTGTTGAGTCTTAAGCGTCAAACATTATGTCTCATACAACATCGCATGTCTTACCTCAGTCTGATAAAATTTTCTATTCAACTTGAGTGCTACCTTTTTGTCACATAAAATTCCTGAAACTCTCTTTTATTTCAACAATATGTTAGAATATTAATGCAAGTGTGAGTAAGTGGAAAAATAGTCTCACATTGGATAGGAATGTGAAGACTTGAGCATATATAAGTGGGAGAACTCACTCACCTATCACTTTAAGGTTTTAGGAGGATAAGTGGTGTGTGTCTCACAAAGGTGAATAATCCTCAACTTTGTATCAGTGTTCCTAGTAATGTCCCCCAACACCATCCAGCTTGAATTTCATGGTTTGCACCCTTTTTATTTCTCCATCGTTTTGCATTACAAGTCCAAGATATTTAAACCGCGTGACTTGTAGAATGATATGAATTTCATGGTTTACAGTCTTTTTATTTCTCCATCGTTTTGCATTACAAGTCCAAGATATTTAAACCGCGTGACTTGTAGAATGATATGGTCTCCAACTTTCACCTCTAGATTAGAAATGCTTCTCTTTTGGTAAACTTACACTCCATATATTGAGTCTTACTTATGCTTAAGAAGCGATGTATTTCTAAAGCTCATCTCTAACCTCTCATTCAAATCCTCCTTCGATTCTTCAAGTAGGACTATGCCATCTGCAAAAAAACATACATCTTTGCGCTAGCTTTTGAATGTCTTTCGTAAGTACATTCAAAATAAAAAAGTAATGGCTTAAGGTTGAACCTTGGTGCAATTTTGCTGTAACGAGATAATCGTACATTTCTCCACCTTGCGTCCGTAAGCTAGTTGATACCCCCTTTATACATATTTTAAATAACTCAAATATATGCAATCCTAACCTTATCATCATAATTCCACTGCATTCACTAAATAAAGCATTGCATAAGAAACACTATAGAATATAGATGTTACTCTTGCACCTTATCATCATAATTCCACTGCATTCACTAAATAAAGCATTGCATAAGAAACACTATGGAATATAGATGTTACTCTTGCACCTTATCATCATAATTCCACTGCATTCACTAAATAAAGCGTTGCATACGAAACACTGTGGAATATAGATGTTACTCTTGCATCTTATCATGCAACACAACTTCAAAATGTTGAAAACTGGAACTGAATCAAAATTTAATCTTTAAACTCATCTTCCAAACTTTTAAAGTTTTAAAATGACATTTTAACCATGGTATCACAGCTAAATAAAGGTAAGAACAAAAGTCTGAGTATAAATGCAGTCTAGCTGATAAACTAAAATGGACAGTATAGATGACTACTGCTACAATTCATATTCACCGCCCAAAAGGAACAAAAGGATGAGATTATAGTTCTAGTATTCTTTTGAAAAACAGAACAAAAAAATCTCATTCTTCATCAGAGCTTGAACTTTCAGCAGCTTTGCCTTTTTTATTCCCAGTTCCGTTAGCAGCTTGTTGCTTGTTTTTTGAGTTTTGATCGTCTTCTTCATCTTCACTATACTCGCTCTCATAGTCATCATCATACTCTTCATCCTCATTGTCCTCTTCCTCCTCAATTCCATCCTCCATGATAGGTCCCTCGTCCAAAACAGCACCCCTAGTGCCAGCCCGAGTCCGTTTCAAAACTTTGAACTTCAAATTTGTCTTCCTGTCACAGCCCAACCAGGAATCGCACAAACAATAGCAAGTCAAATTATAGTTACCCTCCGATGGGGCCTGGAACTTGCCCATTACCAATCTAGAGCCTCCCTTCACCTTCTCCACTGCTTCTGCAACTGCCCTACTGGTCTCCTTCGGAGTTGCTCCGGAACCCTCCTTAGATTCTGCAATTGTCTTAGAAGCAGCCGTTACAGCAGCACCCTCATCCATGAAACTAACCTTCTGAAAAAACCACACATTGTTCGAAACAGAATCCGCTAGCAAAAACCAGAAATTCTCTTCCTTGTGAAATGGGTAGTAGGGGGCATGCGGAAGGGCAGCAACCAGGCCATTACCCCTTTTAATATTAATCCAAGCATGGATAGTAACAATGTCGCCTTCTTGTATACCCTCTTCTCCTTCAGTCTCGCAAGTTATGTCAAGGGTCAAGGAAGGCATCATATCCAGTACAATCTCGACGTCTTGCACTTCTTCAGAAGATAACCCTGCTGTTTGAGTAAGTAGCTCAGCTCGCTCCTGTGAATCCATGTCATAAAGTTCCTGAAATGTTCTTACTTTCTGCATATGAAGGAAAATAGTTAGTTCCCACTTCCAACACTCATGGGCATGGGATCAAATAGGAAATCAATATGACAAAAATCAAATGGAAATCCAATATTTAAAAATTTCAAACAACCATCAGTCACAAATTTACAATACGAACCTAATGTACAGAACAGAGCTAGCTCTGCAATTTTATTTTAATAATAAAATGAGATAGATAGCAGTTTCAAAGAACCGATAATTCAGCCACTAGATCATATCCAACATTAACATGAACCAACATGTCCTCTTTTGCCTTTTCAGAAGAAAAAAAAAGAACATGTATGAATAATAAACAACCTTTAATCTGTATTGATGCTATAGAACACTTGGCATAAATCAAATTTATATTGAACTGGATCCATCGAGTAGCTAACTAGCTACAATTGGATTCTACAGAAAAATGTGCATAAAAGATTTGCATGTTAACCCTCAAGATCTTTAGAGATGTAACTACACAAGAAATAGCATGGACACGGGTGATTAGAGCAGTGATATTTAACCATATGTATAGTGTTCACGCACCTTACGGGCCACCTTCTTAACAACAGTCTCATTAATATGAGGCAGCTGCAGAAATGGTGCAATGCCTTCGGGTGATCCACCAGTAGTCTTTCTAGCACTGAGAGGAACAGCCTGCAAAGGAGGTCATAAATCAAAATATGAACTCACTAAAATTGTTTTAAAATACTGAGAAAGCAAAAATATTACTCATCTAAATTTGGTTTAACCAAAATAAAAAATAAAATAAAATAAAATAAGCAAAAATATTAGTTGGTAAAAGAAACAAACATAAACAAAAATGAATATTGCACAACTTAATAACATATAATAAGATTAAACCAACCAGACGGCCTTTCATCCTTAAATAAGAACATATCAGAATAAGAATCAAAATGGGCTAGACTAGAGGAAAACATCCAAAAAAAGTTGATAGCATTTAACAAGTGTGGGCACTTAATTAAGTAAAATAGCACACCCATGTCTTATGAGAACTTCTCTATAATAGTAGACTACGAATTGAATGGAGGAACTAGATTGAATAGGCCTTGTGCATGGGTATTTCCAATTAAATTAGATGTAATTATAAATTATACCATAGACAAAGGAAAATGTTGATTTATAATTTATAATTTATAATTACATCATTCATCAGTCACTATATATAGCACTTTCGTTACAACCCTTAGCTAGGGGGTATCACCACAACCCTTAGCTAGGGGGCATACAATGAAACATTTGGTTGGAAACATCGAGAAGATAAAATAACTCAGTTATAATACTTTGCAATGACTAAAATTCAGTACCTGGATGATACATTGAGAAAGCTCAACAACGCCAATTGCAGGTCTCAGCCACCCTTGTCCCTGAGCATTGCGTGGTATAACTGCCATCTTTTACAGATACTAGGGTGTTAAATAAGAAAATTGCAAATATAACAGGTTCAAAACCCTATATACAGAAACAGAAATAATGTATCCATCATATACGAGATTGATGACAAGCAAAATTTGATGGTCATAAGGTGCAAACATGTTTCATTATAAAAGTAGTTCTCGTCTTGGTTTTGGAACTGTAAATCTCAGCAGTCCCCCAATATTTGAATAAGGAATATACTAACAGATATCATAAAATTTCATGTAAACCCACATGAATAGCTTTAAGTGTCATTCCGTCTATTACTTTTACTTTATGTAGTTTTCAACAAAAAAAAGTGGAGAAATTAAGTAAAGTGTTTGCCAAGACATTTGTGATTGAGTTGGTGAAATCATCACATATAGCATTCTATTGCATAAATGTATCAATAACATAAACCACAGATCTAAAATTAGTTAGAACCACTATTTAGTTCATTTCATTATATAAAACCCTGCTCCAACTTTCAATGCATTTGTAAGAGAGGAAATTGAATAGATTGCAAATGCTTATTAAAGAATTGGAATAAAACTTGTCTTGCTTCTATCAAAACACAATTTGTATTACGATAAATGCAGTTTGAACAAAATTCACTTCAGCAATTAACATATCACTGTGACTCTAATCAGTCTTTAAGTAACACATAAAAAAGTTTATATCAGTTCATTCATATTCATTTGAATTTTTTAATGTTGACCAGGCCTCTAGTTTGTTGCATTGCATCTTACACAAAATTAAATCTTGACAAGTGACTAAAACTCAATAAAATTACAATTGTCTAAGTTGGGTATAAGTTGAATCTCCGGGCATGAGTGCATGCAATGGATGATTTAGTGTGTATTGGACAGCGTTTAAGGATTCAGTGTTTTTATATTTTGTTAACAAAACACAGTGCAGACTAAAGGGAACAGCGTGACAAAGAAAGCATGAACAATGAATCTAAGTCTACGAAGAAGAAAAACACAAATAATCACTCACCTTCATTAACTCTTCAAGCAAGCGAGGTGCTGTTTCCAAAATCCTTCTGAAATCACTTGCTAAAGATGGAGACAAGGTTGCAAATTCACGAGTCAACTGAGCTTGAACTAAAAGCTCCGTCTAAAAGAAAATAGTATAAATATGAGCACACAAAGGACCATTTGAAATAAGAATAGAATATTTTATTTGGCATAGCCAGCCGTACGATAAGATACCTTAACCAGTGCAGGATGTTGTTTCCAAAACTTGGCTTGCTCCTGTTTAATGTTCTTGAGGTCAAGATTCAACTCACTCCTTACCAACATAAAAAGCTTCTGAAGAGGTTCATCATCGGTCCTTCGAACTGGAATCTCCATGTATTCAGCAGCTTTTGTGAAGACGTCCATGACTTTGCTGAACACATTATTCACATGTAAGAAAAAGTATGCAAAATATATTGTGTGGGTTCTCAAACTTGCCTAAAAGAATTACACACCTGGGGGCCAAAGAAGGCTTCATGAAGTAATAGTAAGTGGAAAGTGTTTGATGCATCACATAGTTGCCAGTATACTTTGATGATCTCGATAGATAGACAACAGCCACAACCAATGGCAAGAGAATGCACACACCAACAATCCAAAGCAAAAGTATCCCACCAGATGCCCCATCAATATTAAGCAGGAATTGAGGGAGAGCTATACCCATTTGAAATCCCTGCAATAAAATATTCCACAAATCCCACCAGCACATAAACAACTAGAAATCGAAACGCAAAGAACATAAAGGAAAGAGGGGGAATTTTACAGAATCAGATAGGAGATATTCTTACGTATTCAATTCTGATTTGCATGAGTACAATAACTTCTAACTGATTCCTAGCTGGGAATTTCCGCTTCATTGTGGTATGTCCCTAGTCGCCTTAATTGCGGCATTTGGCTTGCCTAAATTGCAGCCTCCAACACCTTCATTGTGTTGGGTTAAAAGGTGTGGATTTAGTCCGACATTGCTTAGAGATATGGCATGTGTTGGGTTTATAAGTGGGGGCAATCCTCACCCTACAAGCCGGTTTTGCAGGGTTGAGTTAGGCCCAACCCAAAATTCTGAGACTAACTGTGATTAACTGAATTCCTAACTGTAACTAACTGAACTCCTAACTGTCATTAACTGAATTTTGTCATAGGGAAAGGAAAGGGTTGGCTTGGGCCAAAGCCCAACTCTGAATACAAGGTAGTGGCCTACTGCGTATTTTCCAAACACAAACAAAAACACAACAAGCCACTGATCACTTTTATGACATTTCAGTTTTATTACCTGTCTGCCATCAGGATGACCATATTTTTCATAATTTTCACGAGCTACTGGATCAGTCAGAGCTTGATAAGCCTTAGCAATATGCTCAACAAAGTACTTGTGTGCCTCTGAAACAAAATGAATAACAAAAAACCGTTATTTATGAGTAATTAAAGAAGCCCATTTTCTTGCAAACATTAAAGTTTGCAACTACGGGAAATAAAAAACAAAACGAGACTTCCACCTGGATCGGGATTTTTATCTGGATGAAACTGAATAGAAAGTCTCCTATATTTTTTCTTTATCGCAGACTCTGCTGCTCCAGGCTCTAATCCAAGAATACTAAACGGATCAAAAACTGTAACCTACACAAAATTTACAGGAAAACCTCAGAGCATGTCGCATTTGAACACTCAACCTACACAACAACCATCAATGCTAAATTCAAATCTAAAGCAGTGAAAAATCACCAAATTTCATTATAACTTATGATTTTTACCTCAGTATTCCTATTCTTTATGTAATAAACCAGAATAATCATAACCACCCAAAGCAATAACAATGTCAAGTTACTATACGTTGATACACTCGAAATCTGCAAAAACCAAACCAGCAAGAGAAATAACAAAAACATCAGAATTCAATTATAGATCTCACAACCGAAACTAAATAACATCCGATAACTTCAATCCATCAAAACGCAGACAAGGGAAACTAATCTCACCCTCTTAAATATTGACTTGCGATACTTCCCGGATTTCGAACAGTCATTACACTGACAGTGAATGCTCTTCGATTTCTTAGAAGCCGCATGACATAGCTTCGTTATCGTATACGGAATTATAGGGATGGCCATTATTGTCAATATGAATATCGGAAACAATGCACTAGTCTCCTCCGAAGCCGCCATCTTCGCTAACAACCAACCTCGTACAAAGCTAATAAACCTTAAAAAAAAAAAAACACTAGTCAATCGTTAATTGTTACTACTCCTAACACAATTTAAACACAATTTAACACAATAAAAACAATCTATGTACATAAACCTTAATCAGAAAACCAAACCAACACAATTGATGAATGAAAACATGAAAAACCCTATCATGAAATTAGAATCAGAAACACCAATATTCAGTTACAGTAATTAAATAATAACAACAATAAAAATCAATTTGATGATTGAGAATCATACAGAAAAACAAATAGGTAGAAATAATGGGAAAATCGCAGAGAAAGCGAGATCGAGAAAGTATGAAGATGCAGTGAGATTGAAAAAATTGAGAGTGGAAAGAGAGGAGAAAAAAACCTAGGGATTGGAAGAATTGGAATTGGTGAAGATTTGAGATCGGAAAAAAATGGAAATAAATATAGGAAAATAAAAAACGTATTGTTTCAGTGTTATTTGTTTACCTGACCTCTCACACTTTCACTTCAACCTCACGCGTCACGTTACTGTTTACCTTTTGGTGTGTGTCGACGAGTACTCATGTGTGCTTCCATTCTTAAACCCCTTAAAACAAATTCATTTATTTATTTACTAATTAATTTAATTTAAATTATAGACATGTTTGAATAAACTACTTATCTTTTTTACTAGTCATATTGTTTTTATAATTTATTATTATATTTTTATGTTAATTTTTGAGGTTTGGTCAAAAATAAATAAATTTTGAAGGTTGTATAAGAAATTATATTCTGAATTGAAAAAATATAAAATTGGACAATAGGTTTGACTAAAAAGAAAAAAATTTAGTATAATTGTCTATAATATTATACTATGGATAGATATTCATGATTACATCAATTCATTTAAAAAATTTAGTATAATTATCTATAATATTATACTATATTTTTATATAATATATAATTATTATATAATATATGATAAATAAAAATATAATTTGTCTCTCATTGATAGGTTATTTGATGTAATATAATATAATTTTACCGGGAATATTTCTTATAAAATAAATTTACTATAATTTAAATTTAAATAAAAATTGGATTAATTTAGTATAACTATTTATAATATAATTCTATATTTTTATATAATATAGACTTAATATATAGTATATAATAAACAAAAATATAGTTTGTCTCTCATTGATAGTTGATTTGATGTAATATAAATTATAAAATAAATTTAATATAATGTAAATGTATTTTTTTTATTAACTTATTATAATTATTTAGAATATAATTCTATATTTTAATATAATATAGAATTATTATATAGTATATGATAAATAAAAATATTATTTGTATCTCATTGATAGTTGATTTGTTGTAATATAAATAATAAATATAATTTAATATAACTTAAATTTAAATATTTTTTATTAATTTAGTATAATTATTTATAATATAATTCTATATTTTATATAATATAGAATTATTATAATATATGGTAAATAAAATTATAGTTTGTCTCACATTGATAGTTGATTTGATGTAATATAATATAATTTCACCAAAAATATATATTATATTATAAATTTGCTATAATTTATTTAAATAAAAATTTGATTAATTGATTATAATTATTTATAATATAAATCTATATTTTATATAATATAGAATTATTATATTGATATGATAAATAAAAATATAGTTCGTATTTCATTGATAATTTATTTGATGTAATATAATATAATTTCATCGAATATATATTATAAAATAAATATAATATTTTTTAAAATTAAACTTATTATAAATAATTTATAAATATAAAATATATATTTTTCTAGAGGTAAGAATTTTTACAAATATATATTTCAGTATTGAGTAAATTATATAAAGTATATTATATAAATTCAAATGAATATATATAAAGTATATTGTATAAAAAATATATTATATAAATGAACATACAATATAGATATATTTTTTATCAATATTTATAATTTCATTTACATAAAAATATATTTATAGTTGATTTTGAATAAATTACCTTTATTTATATATATTTATATGTTGCATATATTTATGATTTTGAATAAATTACCTTCATTTACATATAATTTTGCATATATTTATATGTTGACAATGGTGGTCGATAGTTAATAAATTATTATCATGAAATTAGTTTCAATAGGAATAAGTTACCTTATATATATTATTTTGAATAAATGTAGTGTAAGAGATAGGAGGATTAAATGATAATTGTTGGATTTGATAAATGGTCTTGATGAAGTTAACCATAAATGTTTATGGTTTAGCGAATTTAACGGTTATTATATAATCCTCTTATCTCTTATTTTAAAATCCTCTTATTTATGTTATAAATAATTGGATGATTTGTCTCCCAATAACTGCATTCTTTATTTAAATCAATATGTATTTATGACCTATTTCATTGTTATGATTACACCGAATGAAATAATACATAATCATTATATCTTTCTTTATTCTCTTTATTTTTTATTTCTTTGTATTTCAGAACACGTTATCAGCACGAAGTTTCAACTTTTAGAAGGTAATATTTTTTTATTCTTTATCTATTATGTATAAATATTAATTAGAAAAAGAAAAAGAAAATCAGTTTTTCATGCATTTCAGAAGAATTGCATGAATAAAGCATTCATTAAAGATTGCAAAACAAATTATTCATATAATTCTTGAAGAACTTATCACGCTATCCCAAAAGAATAGTTCATGAAAAATAAATTATTTATATAGTTCCTGAAGAAAAATCAAGCTATCCCTGGAGGATAGAAAAATCAAGCTATTCCTGAAGGATAGAAAAATGAAGTTATCCCTAAAATATAGAAAAATCAAGTTATCCTTGAAGGTTAAAAAAAATTAAACTAACTAGAAGGTTGCATCTATAGTATTAATCAATTCCAGAAGCATTGAATCTATAATATTAATGAATATCCCAGAAGGATTTCATAAATATTTTAAATTAAAAAAATTGTTATTCCAAAATAATGACACAAATTAGATCTATAGTATTAACGAATTCTAGAAAAATGCATCAATTATGTTAAAAATTAGAATATTCAATTCAAGGATGATTGAAAGAATGATATTGAATATCCCAGAAAAATTTCATAAACATTTTTTGTTATATTAAATCTAAAAATTTGTAATATTCTCATAAAATAATTGTTATTCCAGAAGAATGACACAAATAATTTTAACACATTCTAGAAAAATGATTATATTTTTTTTAAATCATTGTTTATAAAAATAATAATTTTAACACATGGACAATCATCCGAGAATGATGATTATAATTTTTAGATCATCACTTATTAGCTAATAATTTTAGCGCATCCCAAAAGGATGATTATATTTATTTTAGATTATTATTTATAAATATTTATATTATTCTATAAAAAAATTCTCTAAAATTTGACATTGCTAACAATTAGTGTTTATTTAAAAAGTTATTAATTTGTTGAATGTAAATATGAAGCATTTTTCTATTAGTAATTTGATGAATGAAGATTTTAAAATGTAGGTTTATCAATTAATATTTTAAAATTAAAATTTTGTTATATTAGTAAGTTTTGTGAGTATAAAATTTATTAATATATATTTTTAACGTAAGTAGAATATATATTATTATGGGTTATGCATGTAATATTTATATTGTGAAAAACTATATATACATATCTAGTATTTGAAATATATATTAATATTTGTTTTTAATTAAATTTTTAAAATATATTTTTATATATAATACGATGGAAAATGAAATAGAAATTTTGTTATAAATTTAGTATTGATGTATATATTTTTGGGTAATTTATAAAATTATAAAATATTTACGAGATATCATAAATTATTATATATGGTAATTTTAGATTAATCATTATATTAGAATGTGATTTAACTGGTGTTAATTGAAAGGTTGGTGTTTAATTTATTTAATAAGTTGTGTAAAATATTTTATGGTGATTTATTTGTTTATTTAGAAGAAAAAAAATTATCACCTTATTGGAGATGGTAGAATCAAGAAATAGAATTTATGAAATTTTCCTTCTAATTATTACAATAAATTTTTATGGCTGTTTTGAATTTTCTTTTATAACAATAATAAAGTGTGTTTGTTGTTTGTTAATTTACATAACTTGTGTCTTTAAAGTACGCTTATAACACATCGTTAAATTTTTAGTGACACTAACACTAGTAAAGATATGTGTTTGTCGATAGTACAACTACACATATAATTCTCAAGAATAAAATATATTTCTCTAATTTAGTGAATCGAAAGACTGATGTCAGTACTATATCTGGCACCTTAGAAATAATTGAAGGTTCCAGAAGAGCCAATGTGTTGTTATATGGAGGAACAATATTGCATATCGATAATGCATTATATTCCCACAAGTCTCAAAGAAATTATTAAGTTTCAAAGATATTATCCTAAATGAATATCATATTGAAGTAGGAGATGATACAAGTATTGAATATCTTTGTATTATAAAACATAATTCGGATAGAAAATATGTAAAGGAAAAGCTACCGGCTTTTTCATCGGTCTTGTACTACACTTATATTAGTACAATTGAAGCACATATCATATCATTGTAAAGCAGAAGTTTACAAATCACACTTAAGTTTTGTGTGTTCCTAAATAAATAAAAAATTGAGAAATTGAGTTTTTATGACATTAATTGTTGCATCGACTGAAAGATCATACATATGTCTACTCACAAGTCATAACCAGAAGTTTGTGAAATTGTTTTCTCAACTAATTAGAGTCAGATCTTATTATTTGGAATTTTCAGAAATTTCTTGATAAGTATCACAAATATTATTAAAGCAAAATATGAATTGTATAAAATTTGATTTGTTGCTCAAAGATCTAAGATTTATTTATATGAAACATATCCACCTGCAGTGATTTAATTAATTTTTCAATATTTGATAAGCCTTAAAGAGCATGAAGGGTTTAATATGAATATGATGGATGTTGTGACATTTATTTATACGGCTCACTTGATAGTGACATTTACATGAAAATCCCTAAAGATTTTAATATATCATAGACACATAATTTTGGATATGGAGAAAGCTACTCCATAAAATTGAACAAATCTTGGTATGGGCTGAAACAATCTGGACGCATGTGATTTAATCGTCTTAGTGAATATTTGCTTAGATATGGGTATACAAATAACTCCATTTGTCCTTGTAATTTTATAAAAAGATCGGGAAAAGAATTTGCAATAATAGTTGTCTATGTTGATGACATAAATATTATTGGAACTCCTGAAGAGCTTCCAAAAGCTATGAATTGCTTAAAGAAAGAGTTTGAGATGAAGGACCTAGGAATGACAAAATTATGTCTAGGTTTACAAATTGAGCATTTGGACAAAGGAATATTTTTACATCAAGAAAGCTATATAGAAAAGGTGTTAAAATGATTCTATATAGACAAATATCACTTATTGTCTACTCCAATGGTTGTTAGATCATTAGATATAGAGAAAGATCCTTTCAGGCCTCGTGAAAAGGATGCAGAATTTCTTGGTCCTGAAATACCATATCTTAGTGCGATTGGAGCATTGATGTACGTTGCTAATTATGCACGTCTTGATATACCATTTACGGTCAATCTATTAGCAAGATACAGTCTCACCTACACGAAGACATTAGAACGAAGTAAAACATATACTTCGTTATCTTAGAAGTACAATAGACATGAGTCTGTTATATACCAAAGTACCCAAACTCGAATTAACAAGTTATGCAGATGCAGATTACTTGTCAGATCTTCACAATGGTAGATCAAAAACAAGTTATTTGTTTACATGTGGTGGTACAACTATTTAATGGAGATCAGTGAAACAAAAAATAGTAGCAACTTCGTCTAATCATGCAAAACTTTTAGCACTACACGAGGAAAGTCGATAATACATTTGGTTGAGATCCTTAATCCAGCACATACAAAACACTTGTGGGTTGTCTTCAGGAAAAATAAATATAACGACCATATATGAAGATAAAAGTGCATGCATCATTCAATTGAAAGATGATTATATTAAAGGAGACCGAACAAAAATATATCTCTCTAAAGTTCTTTTTCACTGATGATCTTCAGAAGAATAGTGATATAAACATTCAACAAATTCGTTCATGTGACAATCTTGCAGACCTTTGCACAAAGTCACTCCCAGGTATAACTTTTAATCAACTAGTACAAAATATTGGTCTTTATCCGAAGAAATAATCGTTCAGTCAGTGGCGGAGCCAGGACCTTAGGTCAGGGGTGCAAAAATAAATAAATTTGGGACTAAGTAAATTAATTGTGCAAATAAAAAAATTTAGGAGTTCAAAGTGCAATTAATATAGACAGAATTTAGATTTGAGGGTGCAAAATTGAATAAATTCAAGACCAAATGAACAAGTGGTGCAAATAAAAATTTTCAGGGGATTCAAAATGCAATTTATATCAACATTTAGATGCAATATTTAATGTTCAGGGGGTTCAATTGAACCCCCTCAAATGGGCTGCCTCCGCCCCTGCGTTCAGTTGAGGGGGAGAAATAAATTTGTTTTAAAAAGGATATTATACTATTTTCCCTTCACTAGATTTTTTCCCACCGAATTTTTTCTAGTAAGGGGAAGTGTTATGAATAATTGGATGATTTGTCTCCTAATAACTTCATTCCTTATTTAAATCGATATGTATTTATTATATTGTTTGTATGATATCCTATAAATAGGACATATTTCATTGTATATCATTACACTGAATGAAATAATACATAATCATTATATCTTTCTTTTTTTTCTTTATTTCTTTGTATTTCATAACAATTTAAAAGTTTTTTTCCTTTTCAAGATAAGATCTTTTTATTATAAAATATGGTCTACTATGCTTCATTTTACATATTCCGTACTCAATCTTCTTCAATAGAAAGATTTGTATTGTCTTTATCTTTTTTATATGTTGTCATTGTATCTATTCAATTTGTTTATGTTGTGTAGTTTTTCAAATCATGTACCGGATCTGTTTCAAATATTTGTTTTATGGCCAACAAAATAATGTCACATAAATGAGTTATCCTTTTGTAGTGTGTTTAAATTAATTTATGTGTATTTTTTGTATTAAATAACTATATTTTATTTAATCATAATTTCTTCTTCTCTTAAAATAAAATAGATTTCTTATGCATTTTTATAACATTTAAATAATACTTAAATAATACATCATTTAAAAAAAAACATAATTCTAAATATTTTTTACATAATATAATTTTACAAATTATTGAAATTTGTTTACTATTAAAAATACACATTTTTAAATTAAAATTTTACAATTATTATTTAGAAAATTATATTTTAACAAATATTAATAAAGATCACGTGATTTTTATTAATATTTAATATAATAATCATAAGATAATATTTACCCTCTATTTTAAACAAATCACAATTTTTATAATAAAATTACATTGTATTATATTCGCTTACTTTTATATTTTTCAGGAATAAGTGAATATGATACATCACGTGATACTCATAATAAAATTTATTTATTTTATTGAAAATAACATATTTTAATAAATATTAATAGTGTTTATTATAATAATCATAAAATAATGTTTACCCTCTATTTTAAACAAATCACAATTTTATAATAAATTTTATTATATTATATTCTTTTATTTTTATCATAAAATTTTATAATTTTCATTAAAAAATATTAAAAATAACATATTTTAATCAATATTAATAAAAATCACGTGATTTTTTCCATATTTTCGAAATTCAAGTCTTTCATTTTATCACACTCTTAAATTATCACTTAAATATTTTAATAAAATATTATTGTAAATATTATTTATAATTATACCTTTATAAGTCTGTATTTATATAAATATGAGTTTGAAAATTTTATTTTAGTTTTTACGACGTATTTAATCAATTTTATTTATTTATTAGCAATAATATTAATTAATATATTTTATTATTTTAATAAAATTAATAATTTATTTTATCAAAAAATTTGCTTTCCATCTTACGGGACCCTATATCATATTACTTATTTTGTTTTAATTAACAATTATTTTTATTCGAGGGAAAAATTTCTATTTTTAATACGGATAAGATAATAATGTTAACAATCCAATTTAAGAAGTATGAATTCTTTTACATTATATTTTAAATATATTTTAATTATTATTTATTGACATAAAAAATAAATTTTTTTGAGTATTATATATAAATATCAAATTTTTGAATAATAAAATATTTTAACTCACGAGTCATTATCAATACAATATATATTTTATTTTAATTAATTAAATTTATATGATCATGGTTCATTTTACTATTAAGAAACTCATTTTAAAATTACATATGTATTTAAATATATTTTATATTTTATGAAAATGAATTTACCCATGCGGACGCACGGGTATCTTACTAGTGTTTTATTCTAATAAAATCACAATTAATTAAAAATGATAAAGAGAGATAATGAAGTTAGTGAGTTAATATTTTTTTAAATTAAAATAAAAATAAATCAATAATCTTAATTTTTTAACAATTTTAATTAATAAGATAATTACTAAATTAACCTTAGTTTTGACTTCAAATTGTTTTAATATATATATATATATATATATATATATATATATATATATATATATATATATATATATATATATATATATATATATATAGCTTTATTTTTGTTTCTTAGATTTTAAATTTTGTTATTCTATTTTATATTTACTCATAAAGGGTGTTTAAATTTGCCATGTATTAGATTAAGGATTAATTCATTAAAATAATAATTTATAATTTCCTCTTTCTATATAATAAAAAACTAATAGCTTATAGTTTCCTCTTTCTTCTATATTAAAAAAAGTAATAGTTTATGTTGGTCAAATCAATTTTTATAAATGACCTGATTTTATATTAAAAAAACTTTTCAAAATATATGTTATCTAAATACTTATATTATCTTTTGACAAAATTAAATGCTTACATAAATTTTATAATAAATTATTCTATTAAATTAATTCCATCCAAACAACTTTATTCCTTAACTTATTTTATTCTACTTTTTAAAAATTAAATCAATAAATTTTTACAAATAAACAAAAATGCTAAATTAAAAGTTAGAAAAATTGGGAAAAAGTTATTTTAATATCATATATGTTTCGTACTAGGATCATTATACACATTTCTATCACTTAAACATAATTCGTTGCTTCTTCTTGATGCGTGAGTTGAAATGATCAATTAAAAATAAAAATTCATACCTGCAGATATCCGCGAATAAAATCGATCGCAAATACGTAGTGGGTAGTTTAATAGATATTTGTGAATTAAATAAATGGATATTTAAATATTTATTTATTAATGGATATAGATGTGAATTTAATATTACATATACTAGTGGATATCCATATTCGTTTATAAATTATAAAAAATACTTAAATATTTATTAGTTTATTATATTATATCTTTTTATCTTTTAACAAAATAATCTCCTCATATATATTTTTTAATTTTTCTTTGAAGAAAAGCATTTATATTCCATACAAATCCTATTCACCATTTCATATTTAAGTTTTTTCCGTATTTCATATTTAAGCTTCTTCTATATTTCATATCTCACTTCAACAATTCTACCGTCCAACACTCCAACCAACCAGTACCATTATTTTCTCGTTCAACCATTGTCATCCTTTCTACTCACCCATTGACACTCTTCCACCATAAATCACAATCATAATATCTTTCAATTTATTTTGTTAAAATAAAATGTATGAATATTATGCTTTGATGAAAATGAAGAAAATTAATGTGATGAAATTTTGTTGTTAAAATAATAGAGATTTGTATGGATGTTGTGAAAAATAATTTCTAATGCTTTAAAAGAAAATGGAAATATTTTTTTCAAGACATAATTTTAGAAAAAGTGTTATCCATGGATATTTGCGGATATCTTAAAACGAAATTTTTACCACGTACCCCTACATTTATTCTCATACCCCTACAATTTTGACATCTGGACGAAATTGCCCTTGAATAAATTTAATTACTTTTTTTTTTTTTATTTTTAACTTCGAAAAGGAGAAAGATAATTTTACAAACCGGATAACATGGTAAGTGGATTATCCGGTGTGTTTTTGAAAATTTTAACACACACCGGAAGTCACGTGTGTGGGTTATCCGGTTTGAGTTTTACACTCCTAAGTCTCATCCTGGTTATCCGGTTTGCTTTTTTCACCCGAATAACCCAAGGTTATCAGGTTGAAGATATTATGAAAACTTTAACGTTTTTTCTCGCTTCAATATATCGAGTTTTAACAACAAATTTTCAGATTTTACCTTGTGCTTGGATCACGCAAATATTGCACAAGAGTAAAATACGTAAAGATATAAGGGGCCTAGAAATGAAATGCAACATTTGTTTGTCGGTAGAGGAATCGATTATGTATAATGGAGCAGAAAAGACGATCTAAGTTGTGAGGGATATTTTCTGGGCTCATCCAGAATCACATATTTTTTACGAAATACGCAGCAACGTGACTTCCGGTGTGTGTTAAAATTTTCAAAAACACACCGGATAATCCACTTACCATGTTATCCGGTTTGTAAAAAAATTATCTTTCTCTTTTCGGTTAAATGGTAAAAAAAAAAAAGTAATTAGTATTTCAAAATTGTAGGGGTATGGGAATAAATGTAGGGGTACGTGGTAAAATTTTCTCTTAAAACTTGTAGATTATCCGTTTAGCAGATATCTGCATGGATATGGGACGGATATGAATATCATATTTATTCAATGGGGTAGGTACAAATATCATGGAAATAATTTCCCCTATGGATATCCATTTACATTCATATGACTAGTTAGGACATGGAGTTGCCTATAGTCTACTCGAGTGCAATCGAGATTGTTTATGTTTCCCATGGGAAATCCAATTATTGGTTTTATAAGTTCTTTCTACAGTTGATCTAGTTCGTTCAATTATCTTCACCTATAAATATGAGTAGTTGAGCACCGATGAAACCTTTTATGATCATTGAGATTTAGTTTCCAATTTACAAACATTTTTTAATGGAAAATGTCTTCTTCTCTTCTTTCCTGAGAGTATCTATCAAAGAAATTATAGTCCTTTGCTCAAAGCTTTTGCCTTTTTTACTTTACTTCGCTTCATGAACCCCGCATAATCGATTACCTTTCTCAATTCAAGCTTTTACCTTCAGTATTTTCTATTTTCAAGTCAATATGAGTGATAGCCTTATTCTCATATATAGTGATTCTGAAATACTGTTTCTTCTATCGTGGGAACGGGGGTAGTTCCCAATTCACATTCCTTTTTCCTTACCCGTGATTACACGGGTCGTGAATTTGTGTCCTTGATTGATGATTTTGATTCAAAAAAGGTATATAGGAACTCGTTTGATGAGAGAACTTCTCTGTGGGATTCTTTTGAGGCTCTCATGTCATATGATGGTGGTGAGAAGTGAAATTCTGATATCAGATATGAGATGTTGAAGGTAATGTCACGACACTTATATCTTCTTTGAACACAGCTAACTGAAATAGAATTTAACAGTGCAGAAAGCAATAAAAACACAGAGAGTTGTTAACCCAGTTCGGTTATAACTAACCTACGTCTGGGGGCATCCAAGCTAGGGATGAAGTTCACTATTAGAAGTATTAATTCGAAGCTAAACCTTCCAATAAGAAAAGAAAGGCATCTGAGGAGGTTCGTGAATCAAGACTCACCCGGCATACCCTAAGCACTATCTCAGGTGGATTCGCCGGAGGTGGTTCCACCAGCTCGGCTCGGAAGAGGTATGCCCGGGGTGTGATGCATGTGGCGCAAGTTGGCCCAACTGATGGTGATCCCGGGATTGTGACCTTTTTCTCGGGAAGATGCTAAAGGGATTCTACCTCACGAGAATTATCATGTGGTAATCAAAGTGCAAATCAGGGACTGGGGGGTCAAAAGAGTCTTGGTGGACTCAGGAAGCTCAACTGACGTAATGTATTAGAAAGCCTTTAAAGGTATGAATTTCGACCCCAAGGAGTTGTTGCCCTTCAGTGTAACCTTGGTGGGATTCTCTGGCGAACAAGTGCAAGTCCTGGGCCATCTTCCTGTGTTGACCATGTTCGGGACAAATGAAAATTCCAAGGATGTTCGGGTCTGGTATCTGGTTGTTAATGCGTCGTCGCCATACAACATAATCATTGGTCGGTCGTCTTTTAATGCTCTAGAAGCAACCTTGTCAACGCTATACCTCACCATGAAATATCCGCTAGGTGAGGGCTGAGTTGGGGTAGTTCGGGGTGACCAAGGTTTGGCAAGGAAGTGTTACAAGGACATCATGAAGATAAAGCGGAAACTAGTGAAGGTTGATGAACTGGAGGACCACAAGGTTAATGTGGTTGATATTGATCCCAGAGAATATCCCCATGAGGATAGCTTGGCTCCTCAGGAAGAGACAAAAGAAATACAGATTGGGTTTCAACCCTCTAAAATTACCCATTTGGGTACGCAATTATCCATGGAGGAGGAAACCGAGATCATTGAGATTGTGAGGCACAATATTGATCTCTTTGCCTGAAAGCCCACAGACATGCCCGGAATTGACCTGAGTATCATGTGTCATCATTTAGCCCTGGATCCTGATGTAAAACCTGTGTCTCAGTGCAAGCAGAAGAGTGGTGAAGAAAAAAGGAAAGCGATTGTGGAAGAAGTTGATAAGTAGATGAAAGCTGGTTTTATTGAGGAATTTCAATACTCGACTTGGTTGTCCAACGTGGTCATGGTCAAGAAGAAAACTGGAAAGTGGATAATGTGTGTGGATTTCACATATCTCAACAAGGCATGCCCAAAGGATCCCTATCCTCTTCCACATATTGATCGTTTGATAGGCGGAGCTTCCGGCTTCTACCTGTTGAGTTTCTTAGACGCTTACTCCGGGTACAATCAAATCAGGATGAACCTGACGAATGCACCAAAAACAACTTTCATGATAGATTGAAGTAATTATTGTTACGAGGTGATGTCGTTTGGCCTGAAGAATGATGGAGCAACCTACCAAGGACTTATGGATATGATGTTCGCTCCGCAGATCGGGTGGAATATTGAGGTTTACGTGGATGACATGGTAATCAAAACAATTAATGACTGGAAGCACGTGACTGATTTGGAAGAGACTTTTGCAGCAATACAGAAGTACAACATACGAACCCGAACAAGTGTACGTTCGGGGTACAGGTCGAGAAGTTCTTGGGTTTTGTGCGAACCATTCGGGGAATAGAGGCCAATCCTGATAAATGCAAAATGGTGATTAACATGAGGAGCCCGACTACCGTTCGTGAGGTCCAACAGCTAACGGGCCGGTTGGCAGCGTTGTCCTAGTTTCTATCTTGTGCAGGTGACAAATCAATTCACTTTTTGCGACAATCAGGAAAAAGGTTGACTTCGAATGGACATATGCATGTGAACAAGCATTCTAGGGAGTAAAGAAATTTCTATCGGCCCCTCCGGTGTTGACAATACCAAAGGAGAATGAGCCAATGGTGTTGTACCTCGCTGTCTCTGACAGTGCTATTATCTCCGTGTTGGTGCGAGATGGGGATTCGGTGAACGCCAGTTAACTTTGTCATCAAGGTGTTAAGAGGAGTAGAGTTAAGATATCAGAAGATCGAGCACCTAGCTCTGACCCTAGTAACCACTGCGTGGAAGTTAAGACATTACTTCCAAGGTCATCCCATCCTGGTGAAGTCAAATTTTCCCCTGAAGCGGATATTCAAAAAACCGAACCTGGCATGGAGGATGGTGTCTTGGATGGTGGAGCTCTCCAATTATGACATTGATTTTACTCCTCAGACAAGCATAAAATCCCAGTTGTTGGCAGATTTTGTAGTTGAATTCAGTTCCCCGTCAGGAGAAGGGACATTCACGATATGGGTTATCTCTGTGGATGGTTCGTCGAATTTAAAGGGTAGCGGGGCCGGTATAGTCCTGGAAGGACCGAGAGATATTATTTTGGAATACCCTCTACATTTTGGTTTTCAAACTAGCAACAACCTATGAAGTGCTAATAGCAGGCATGAAGTTGGCTCTAGAAGTCAGAGTAACACACTTGCTCGTCCGCACTGATTCTCAGTTGGTGGCCGGACAGGTTGGTAGAAGTTTTCAGACGAAGGATCTCGTGCTGATAATGTATGTCCATCCGACCCTACAACTTTCTAAGAAGTTTCAAGACTTTGAGATTTGTCACATTCCTATAGAAGATAACATCTGGGCCGACCTTTTTTCTCGTTTGTCTAGTACGAAGGGGTCGAGAATGAACAAAATCGTTATCTAGGAAACTTTGATATTACCAAGCATTGAAAAAGAAGAAGTGTTGGTCATAAATGAAGAAACTGGGTGGATGACTCCAATTGTCAAGTATCTCCAACAAGATGATTGTGGCTAATAAGGTTTTTAAAATGGGGAGAGCATTTCCCATGTTGTGTTGTGTGTCGAAAGACGATGTCAACCTAGTTATGAAAGAAGTACATGAGGGTGTGTATGAAAATCACTTAGGTGGTCGGTCTCTGGCTAGTAAAATACTTCGGGCCGGGTACTATTGGCCCACCATGCTGAAGGATTATGTTCATTTCGTTAATCTTTGCTCAAAGTGTCAGACGTTTGCACCCTCCATCCACATGTTGGCCGAGTTTCTTCATTATGTACTTACCCCATGGACTTTCCATCAATGGGGGGCTGATATCCTGGGGCCATTTCCTGTGGCACCCGGGCAATTGAAATTCCTTATTGTCGCGGTGGATTATTTTACTAAATAGGTGGAGGTCGAGGTTATAGCTCGGATAACAGTAGAAAGAGTACGACGATTCTATTGGAGGAATATTATATGCCGATTTAAGCTTCCTCGCGTCATCGTTTCCGACAACGACACTCAATTTGCAAGCTCCTCTATGATAGAATTTTGTAGGGAGCTCGGTATTTTGAACAAGTTTATTTCAGTTGAGCATCCTCAAGCAAACGGTCAGACAAAGTCAGCCAATAAGGTAATACTGAGTGCCATGAAAAAGAAGTTGGATGAAGCTAAAGGTTTGTGGGCGGAACATCTCCACGAGGTCCTATGGGCATATCGCACCACTATTTATTCGACAACTCGGGAAACCCCATATATAATGATATTTTGGGCTGATGCTATGATCCCGACGAAAGTTAGCTTACCCTCCTGGCGGCGTGAGAATTTTGAGTAAGGTGCTAACGTCCAAGCCTTGAATGCTGACGCTGACTTGTTAGATGAGGTAAGGGACGTTGCGCACGTTAGAGAAATTGCGTCTAAACAAATGATAGCCTGGAGATATAATATGAAGGTGAAACAACGGGGCTTTGAAGAGGGTGATTTAGTCTTTAAAAAGTCATTGATCCTACAAAGAATGAGAAATTGTCACCTAACTGGGAAGGACCGTTCGAGTAATAGAGAAGCTCGAGAAGGGGGCTTACAAGCTGGAAACTTTGGACAGAGTAGAAATACCTAGGACTTGGAATGTAACTAGTCTTAGGTTTTATTTCAGTTAAATTTTGTAAACTGATGTAATAAATTGGTGTACTCTTTTTCCTAGGCAAGGGCCAAGGTTTTTAATGAGGCACCTTAAAATAAACTTAGTATGTGTAAAGGTGAACTAGGATGTACGACTCCATTTCATGGCTCTACGCTCGGGCTCTACACATTGTTGCATCCCTAACTTAGCTCTACACTCAGGCTCTGCTCATTGATGCATCCCTAACTTGGCACTACTCCCCAGGCTCTGCACTCCGATGCAGCCCCAATTTGACTTAATGATGTGATTCGTTACTTTGTAGTGAAGCCTTAGGGCTTAACATCTTCAAGGTATAAAGATTTCTCGTCCTAATCGGCCTTATTGTCAATTTCAAAGACTTGGGGACTTAGTTGCAAGCCAGGTTAATAAAATCGGACAAAGCATTTTTGCATACAAATAGCTAATGCCTATCGTGTAAAGTCTTTATGGTCTTAAAAGAGCCACTCGACTGAGGGCTAATATACAGGCACAATCCCTTCCGTACATATAAAAATGTAGAATGTAAATAAGCAGTATAAAAATGCGAAAAAAGTACGATATTAAAAAGGGGGCCATAGGGCAATTGTCAAGGTTTTACAAAATGCACACACCAAAAGGGTGACTAGTGGAACTTAACATATGTTAAAACAAATAAAAAGAAAACTAAAACCCTTCATTGGTTTCAAGGTGATAAGTGTCAACGGTGATTGGCTCCTCGTCCATGGCGCCTTCATCATCGTCATCAGGATCCACCAGATTTCCATCCATGATTTCTTTAAAGAAATCAACGACTGAGATGTTAATATCGGGATAGAGGCAAACAACCTAGGCTTTGGCCCGGCCAAAAGCCAAGTCCCCGGCATTGAGGATATCCAGCTGAGACTTCTCCGGAGCTTATTTCAAATTGCCACAAGATGTCTCTGAGGCCTTTAAACTGACTATTAACTCGGAAGCCGAAGTCCTTATGATTTCAAGCTCTTTATCCAAATACTTCACCTTTTCATCACTTTCAGACGTTTTGGTCTTCAAATGGGAATTGGCTTCGTTGAGAGACTTTTCATTGTCGGACAACCGTTTGACCTCCTTCTCCAAAACAACATATTTGGACTTCGCGACATCCCTAAATTCGTATCGTCTTCGGGCCAAAATAGCACACCTCATCAGGTAAGAGGTGAGGTGTTGGATAATCTTCTAGGGACCGAGGCTTTTCACTTTGTTTACATCCTCAGTGGCATTGAGATTGTTATACAGGAATTTCATACCATCGAATTCATTCGACAAGAACTTGTTTTCGGTAGGAAGTTGTTGGAGTCGTCGCCGGTCTCTTTCATCATCAAAGAAGAAACCTCCCAATCAACTTGATTGATCTCGTTGGTCATGATGGTTTTGTGCCGTTTGAGGGTCTTTTCACCGGGCAATTCCACGTCCAAAGTACGCTTAAGAGGAGAAGCCGTAATCACTTTAGCCTCCTCAGCAATGCCCAGCTTAGGTCCAAGATTTTTCTTCTTCTTCTTGGAGATCTGCATCTCTAGGCCGGCCAAGTCATATTTGGCCTCCGAAGGACCTCCGGTATTTTTTCTCCCAGCTCAGGCTGCAACCATCAGTCTCTTTTGCTCTTTAACGGAAAGGTCAGTCATTTTGTCTGCATAAAATTAAAGAAAGCATGTAAGAAATAAAATAAAACTATTTTAGTTGCCAAGCACTTAGAGAAATTATTGCCTAAGAAAGTTGTAATTTCATCAAGGGGTAATGGCAGAAGATCCTTAACCTTGATCGGCATGAAGGAGTCCAAAACCTCGAGAGAGCGGATCTCGAAATCACTCAGCTTATCATATTTAAAGCCCGAGATAGGGAGGGGATTACTCGTCCAGTATATAGGAAACTTGTGGTGACCATCAACACCGTATATTATTTGGGGACACCGAGCACCACATCGGTCTCAGAGGAAACGCTTCTTAAAGCTTTTATAGTTTGAAGTAAAGGCTTGAAGGAAGTTTCTCCTCATAATGCCGCTAATGGCCACCCAGCTCCCAGCGTCTACATTCTTCACTTCTAAGTAAGAAAAGAAAATCCCGATAGTGGGCGTAATTCTCAAAGCCTCACAGACCAATTCGAAAGCTTTTATAAGTCCCCAACTATTAGGGCGTAGCTGTGATGGAACCACATTTATTGTTCTCAATAAATCCGCCTCAAAGTCGGAGAAAGGGAATCAGATGTTTAAATCTACCAATATCCCGACATATAAATAGAACCATTCAGGATCTACTCCTTTTGGTCAATACATGCGACTCGCCCACCCTCGATGCAAGACTCCAGAACCACGTCATCATCATTTCTAGTCGAGGACATGTCTATAAGGGAGCGGAGCTTTTCGATTTCCACCTCATCCATAGTGTTGTGGTTAAAACCTAGGACTTCAGCGCAAACATATTTGTTGGTATCCATCAAAATCTCCACTGAACCTGAAGAATCAGGATCAAAATCACTTTCAGTGGTTAAAACTTCATAGTTTATCTTGTTCATAACCTTGTCAAGTTCCTCTACCCCTAACGCATATCTTATCTCTTGCATGCATTCCTCCCACAAAGCCTTACTCTCATCAATATTTAAACGAATCCTATTTCCTAAGTCATCGCATTCTCTAATAACAATCATTCTTGAAAAGACTATGGAAAAATAAACAAGGAAAGAAAAAGGGGTTACCTAATTTAAGTGATGGCAAATTAGGCCGAAGCGATTTTCGATTGAAAACGGTGACGGATGAGGCTTAGTAGGAGGAATTGGAAAATTAAGTAAATTTTGAAATGGGAAAGAGATGTTATTAAAGGGAGGAGTTAGCGTGTTTTCATTTAAAACCCACTAACCGTCATCATTACACCTAAAAAGTTTGTAGGTGACTGTTGAAAGTCTAGGGCGTGAGTCACACGTATTGCTAAGTGACTCATGGTCGGCGCATACCTCGTCCAGAATTCACGCCTTCCTTGTCGACCATAAGTCTTTGGAGCAAAGTCATCTGCTCGGGGGGCTTATGTTTATGCATAAAATCCACTAGCCGAGGTATGGTGATTATGCAAGGATTTCTTATAAAGGGTATACACCGGGTATTTGGGGAAGCCACGCCCGGGTTGAATGGTTGGAGGTTCCGACGACCAAGACGCCGGAGGATGAAGTGATTCTTGTCCGACATATAGCTCGAACCCAGGAAGTTACGAGCAGGCCGGAGGGCGTTATGCCTAAACCAGACCATTGAAGGTGTAACTATCACTTTAAGTATGACGCCACATGTTACGTTTTGGGCTCATTAATCATCTGCGGCGAATGTTACCTTCCTTGAAGGCAACTCAGTTACGAAGCTTGAAAGGCACAACCATTACAGGAATTAATCATAAGGGTTCTGATACCTCTATATATAGGGCTCTCGAATGAGGGATAAGCAAGACAATTAGCTTGGAGCTCAAGTCACCTTACTTGAGCCTCTAAATCCCTAAATACTCATATAGTTTTTCTAGCAAGAACAAAATACAATAGTTGTTGTTCATTATTGTGTTGATTTTATTTGATTAGAACACAAGAGTTGTTGCTCATATTTGTGTTATTATTGTAAATTGTTTGAACACAAGAGTTGTTGCTTATAATTGTGTTAAACAATAGGTACTTAAATATTTGTGTAATCCGCTTATTAGAAACAAATTTGTAAACACAACATTCAACATTAAGTTGATCAAGTCCTTATCTAAGACAAAGGGAAATCTCCTTCAAGGGATCAGGTATGTCAGAAGCCTTAGGGAGCCAGTGATCGTTATATCTCTTAGGGGATCCAATAGGTCATAATTCTTAAGGGATCACTAACAAGTTATCATTGTATTGTTGTTAGTCCCCGATGGATAGTTCGTGCAATTGTAAACTTTCAAGATTAGTGGAGTAAGTCTTTTTCTAAGGTGCAATCACCTTGGTGGATGGACAAGAGTAGCCTTTTCTAAGGTGAACTTGTATAAACCGAACTTGTCATTATTTCCCTTCTAAGGCATTGATTTCTAATCTGATTGTTTGTGAAAAGCACTTCTAAACAAAAAAGTTTTAAAACCCAATTCAAACCCTTAATTTCTTGTGTTTTTCTCAACCTTCAACTACCAGTGTTTAACTTCTACCTTAGACTCACCTAGGTATGTGATACATCTCACTTCTGTTTCAATCACACAATGATTAAACAATAATACTTTAAAAAAACCCAGAAGACGGACTTCAAAGACACATAATCACTCAATGCTTAAAAGCTTAAGAATGATTAACTGAACTTACAACTCAATAGAGACAATCCTTCTCTTATATCAAGAAGATATTATAGAGGCTCACAAATAACATGAACACACAAACTCTAAAAAATCACTTAACAATACAATGTGTTCTCCACCATGAGTTAGGTTTAAATGCATTCAAAAACGCAGCAGGGAAGCTGCTACAAATTTGCAGAATCTTCTACATAATAATAGGTTTTCAATAAAATGTTTTCTAAAATGTCTCAACATAGAATATCTAAATCTTCAATCTTGGATGCCATATAGGATTACTTAGTATTCTCAGAATATTCTGTAATTATTAATTAAATCAAATAAATTCAATCTACAAAACTATAATAGATAAAATATCGAGACTTTGTGATAGGATATTTTGTTCAATATGTTAGTGTCAAGTTAATTTTATCAAAATTAATGCTAATTGTAAAATAGAGTATTAAAAGTTATTTTTAGACGGGCAAAATTTTAGAGAAATGATACATTGATATGCAATGAGTTGTATTGAATTACAATTGGGTTGTAAAGACATCTTGTAATGTAAAGTTATAAGAGTTCTAATAAGTTAGTACATTGATCCTAATTAGCATCTATGATTACAAAATTATAAAGAAAAAGAGTTATTGTACTCTGTACTACATTGTTCAGAAATAGTAAAATCCAATTGTCTAATTTGCTCTTTCAAATTACTACTAATCCAAAATCAACTCAAAATATTTCTGCTTACTATCCTAAAAATAAACCAGTTAAAATCAAACCAGTTATGAAAGTAATAGATTAAACCTCTCACACCTAATTAACCAAAACCAGGATCTCAAGTCCAGAGGAAAAATACATTGGAAGCTTCACCTTATAACAAATGACACAAGAAATTGCAAAATTAACCACAAATTGCATATCATAAAAAAAAAAATAGAACCTACATGTTTAGGTTTGATTTTTCTCTTTTCTTTTTCTTTCTGTTTTTTCCTATCTTTTTTTAGTCTTTTCATCTCTTTGATTTGTTTTATTACAAACATATTTTTGACTTCCTAACACCACCCTTTCCTTTAATGTTGAATATTTTCTTTATTTGACTAATGTTTAGACCAATCAACCGTGGTCACCTTAAACATTTCTCCGACACTAATACACAGGGACACCGATAATAATTTAAAAAATAATAAATAGAACATAAATAATAAATGTCGGTGTAAATGTCCGATATCGATACGGACGCAAACACGTCTTATTTCAAAGGTGTCGGTCCTACGTAAATTTAGACTCAAAGAATATATTTTCATATAACTTTTTATGTTTCTTCTTATTTTTAATACAAACAAATTAAAAAAAATAAAATAGAAGCAAACATAAGAAAGAAGCAAATGAAGAAGAGAAAATGAAACACAGAGTACAGACACATTTTAAGAAAAAGACAAAAACAGTGTTGCATAGAGAAACCTGCTCACCATTTCCTGTTCTGTTATATTCCAAAACCACACCAATCACCAACTTCACCATAACAATAACAACCAAACCTCAACACTCTCTCTTTTCCAATTTCACATGCCATGTCATCATTATATTCCATTCTTTTCTTTTCCTCTTAAGAACTGAAAATTATTATTATTTCAGTGTAACAAACAAACACCATCTCCTCTCATTTTTTTCCATTCCTCAAAAAAAAAAATGGATACTCCACCAAACCACACTTCCTCCTCACATAATAACTTTCTCATTTCCGTAACCGTTTTCGCCGTTACCGTTACCGTTTTCTTAACGATCTATTTCATCTTCCGTCACCGCCGCAATCGTTTAACTCCGCCGCCGTCGTCGTCGTCTTCTTCCACGGTTTTATCATCCGGCAATAGAATATCGCCGGAGATAGCTTCGTCTTCGTCGACTTCCGTAGTGGATTCTCTCCCGCTGTTTACTTTCTCCTCTATCAAACGCCGTTCGTCCTCCGTCGTCTCCGGCGACTGCGCTGTTTGTTTGTCGAGGTTTGAGCCAAATGATTACCTCCGTCTCCTCCCTCTCTGCTGCCACGCATTCCACGCGGAATGCGTTGATGTTTGGCTCCGGTCGAATCTGACGTGTCCGCTTTGTCGATCAGCGGTTATCGCTTCGGAATCGGAGCTTGTGAAGATTTCCCGGCCGGTATCGTCTTCATCTGAATCTAATAACAGTTTCCGTTTGGAGTTAGGTAACGTCAGCGTCAGCAACCACCGTGGAGCCACCGATTCTGAGAATGTGAGCGGAGAAAACGACCGGAGATCATACTCCGTCGGTGCATTCGAGTATTTCGTCGACGAAGAAGCTGAGATTCCATTCGGTCACACTAATCGAAGAAATTTTCCCGGTGAGAAAGATGATGCACCGGCATTCCCGGCGGGGGAAGTTCCGGTTCCGGTTCCGGTGGCTTCTTTGGTCGGTGAAGGTAACAACTGGCTGAAGGATTACGTGGACAATATCTCTAGTCTGACGTGGTTTAGAAATTCTGGAAGGTTCTTCAATGGGAGTAGTAGAAGAAACGACGTCGTTGGAGTTCAAGATTTTGATGTTGAAGCTAATAGGTTTGGGGAAGAAATTAGTGAAATGTTTAGATGGGTATCTGGGTTTTGATTATGAATTAATCATGTAATTAAGCAATATAGTAATACTTAATAGGGTTTTCAATTTTCTGAAAATATTTTATCATGTGGATAAATCAGACTCAGATATTATCGAAGGAGTTTCAAATTTGGGTAAAGTATTTTCATGAATTATGTGTGTTGATAGTGATATTTAATTAATGTCTTTATCAAAGTAATTAATTAAGTTACATCCAAAGTTGTGGATTGTGTGTGATATTTGCTATTTTTTACAAGATCTCTTGTGACAGTGTGAATGTGAATGTAGGTGATTTTATGATATGGAATATGGATTACCAACCATATCAAGTTATTAAACCAAAAATACCTTACTTGTGGAACAACACGTGAAGTACTTTATTATTCCATTTGTTAATGTTGGTAAATGACAGCTAAACTAGAATTTCTTTCGAATAGTAGACTCACTAAGAGAATGATTTTCTGAATTATTGTGTGTTGATTTGGGCTATACACTTTATGTTGGATATATAGTTTTAATTAAGTACTAGTAGTACTTATTGTTATCGCAACAAATCCGTAATTGATTGTCTTTCATAGTACTAGTTAAAAATCTATTACATTTACATCCGTACGAAAAAATTATTTATAATTGAAAATAAATTGATTGTGATTGTTTTTTTTTTTTTTTTAGTTGTTTGTTTTATTTTTTTCTTTGTAACTATTTAGCATAGTATTTGTAATTTTTTTTATGGAGATTTTGGAGCCAGAAGGAAGATATGTTCTTGATTTTATTTTTTAATATATTTATCTTGAATTTTGAATTGAAAATAACATTTAAATACTAATTTTGTAGGCTCATATTGCACCGCTGTATCAGATATCGACACCACTTGTTTGAGACTCCAATTCAATTAATTAGATCAACTCTGATTCTTGAATAGAACAATGGTGTCGTCTATGAAAATCGATTTTTGATTCTTGCAAAATTTTATTGTCAGATCAATCTCTATTGAAATAAGATCTCTATCGAAAGTAGAAGGAATAAAGACGGTGAATTCAATAGTCATGTCCAAGATAGTATGTCCATCCTTTAGATCAATCGTTCATCGGATATCCCCGATCGGCGAATTCCACAATGTCGCATCATCCATCATATGACCTTCACCATATTTCCTTTTACTCATGATGGACACTTGCGTTCAATGAAGAGAAGATCGACCAGAGCTAGGATTCCTCAATTGCAAACAACTCAATGGATTTATAAACGTTGATTTTCCTCTAATTCTCGCGGTTACCATCATTGACAAAAACCTGATAGGATTTCTTGTGGGTGAGGGAAGCTCTTGAAATATCCTCTTCACAAACACAGTGGATCTGTTAAGCATTCAACAAGCAGATCTGGATCCATATAATTGGGGATATATGTTAGTCTTCAACGACTCAATAACTCACCCTTGGGGAGTGACAAGTCTCACATTAATGATTGGAGAGGGAGTGCACGAAAGGAAGGTTATCCTCAATTTCCTTGTAACCTCGTGCAAAATAGTCTTTAGAGGTATCCTGGAGAGACCTTTCTTTGAGAGGCTATACGCAGTGGTGTTATCATTCCACTTGAAAGTAACCTATTGCAATATGGAAAAAGGGTTGACCATTGTTACTACTAACCTAGACGAAGCTAGGCCAATTAAGGAAATCATCCAAGATGATATTCCCGCGTCGAAGTCGAGGGCAAAAGAAGATCTAGGGGATACTACTACCTTAGACCTGGATGCGCGCGATGTAACACCCATATTTAATTAAATGTTTTAATTAAATATTTTGAGTATTTTCTGAATATTTGTTAAATATGTTGTTTGAGTTGATAAGTTGATAATCGGGTAAATAGTCGATTTAGCTGGGAGAAATTAATATTAGAAATAATATTAGTTTTGATAGAATGTTAATTAATTTAGTTGGGTTAAGTTGTATATGAGAAATAGCAAAATAGTGGGTGTTATTTGGTAGGCCCATTAAGACAAATTAGTAAGATATAAAAATAATATTAGTAGTATAAGTAGTTACTAGTAGTCAAATAAGAAAAAAGAAGGAATTAGTACGTGAGAATTGGGGAAAAGAGGAAAAACAAGGGTTTGAAGAAAACTTGCCACTGTGAGAGATTGCAACCGAAACCAAAGCGAATTTCGGTCGAAAAATTTGAGTTGCCTTCAATCCAAGGTAAGGGTGGTGTTCGGATTTTATAATCGGGAATATGATGATTGATATGTAGGATTGGGATTATAGTTTTTCTACTGTCTGTGTTGAATTTGTGGTATTTGATTCTGATAAACTTGTAGTTGTTGTTGATGAAATCATGTTGAAATAAATCTTGTGTATATTGTTGTGTTGTTTTGGGATCCAAATATTAGTATAATGCGTTACTGGGTTATTGAATCGAACTTAGTGTTAGAAATCAAGTGATCTGTGTAGCATGAATAAATATAGATGAAGAAGAAAGACCGGGACGGGGGCCTTGAATTAAGGGTCGGGTGCCCTGTGCTGAGAAGAAAAATAATAATATATGTACATGCATGTTGGGGGAGGACACCCCATACGCAAGGGTGTGCGTCCCACCTTGTTTTCCTTCTACTTTTCACGTGTGTATATTAGCCTGTGTATAGTTTTTTTTCCTGATTTTGGCAAGTTTAGAGCTTAAGTAACAATTGTAGCCTGTGCTTAAGAAGAAGAAAACAAAATGATATATATACATATGGGAGATGGAGGGAGGACGCCCAACATGAGGGAGGGTGGGCGCCCCACCTTGCTACTTTGTGCCTCCCTGTTTCCCTGTTACGTATGCATTGCAATTGGTTTTTTTGGATTTTGTTCTTCTGGTTTTGGCAGGTAGTGATTAGTGATACATAGGTACATACAAATGGTATAATTGAGACATAACATATTTAAATTAATAGATTAGGAAAATTAAGATAGTAATGTTATAAGATAGCACAGTACATAGAAATTTTGCAGAAGCAGAAAAAATGGTGGATAACAAGCCTTTCTAGCAGACACTGATATTTTAATAACAGAGCTGGATTTTATGACAGTATGAATTTTTGGATGCAGGGAAACTAATTATATCAGTATAATAAAATTATTATAAGCTAGTGAATAATTGGCAGTGATGACAGCGAATGGAAATAAAGATTGTGTGTAGATAACTCGGTCGGTTACCAGTTGTTATCCTTCCTGGATGCCTACTTCGGGTACAATAAGACACTTATGTACGAGTTCGATGAAATAAAGACGAAATTCATGACCAAGCAGACCAATTACCACTACAACGTCATGACCTTCGCATTAAATAATGTTGACGCGACATATCAAATGATGACGAACAAGATCTTTTAATATGAGATAAGATACATGTCGGAGGTGTAAATGGACGACATGATTATGAATCAAAATCAGGGGGAATTTCCCGCTTAGCATCTCCAGCAGGTGTTCGAGAGGGTTTGACAGTATAATATGAGGCTCAACTTGGAAAAGTGAATTTTTAGGGTAAAAGCCAGCAAGTTCATGGAACTATACAGATGTGCATCGGCATATCCATAGATGCATTTCCAAAATATGTTCTAATGATAGGATGGAGTTTGTAAGGTCCTAATTAATCTACAATTTTTATAGAGGTTTCTCATTCCATGTTCTTTACAAAAACCATATCTAATCTTGTAATTGTGTATTTTACTGGCGTATATGCTCCACTTCAATTTAGGGTCTGCAATGACACACTTCTTGTTGATTTGAAATCTAAACTGAATACTCTCCTAAGATATCCAAAAAATCAAAGAACTGTCAAGCTCGAGTATCGTTCATCCTTAATTGACAACGAAAGGAAAAAATTGGTTCATTAAGCTTGAAGTGAAAATGGATGAGGATTTACTGGTTATATGGAGTCAATTTTATCATATCTCAACAAAGGATATGATTGAAGTGGGTGCAAAAATTGCAAGATCAACTGAAGATATTTATAAGGATATTTCAACATTCTGAACCACGTGTTGGTAATGGAATGCAATGTTAAATTTATGTTAATGTTAACAATTATATATGTAATGTTTGTTTTGATGTTAATCTATGTTATTATTTTTGGTTGTTTCCGATGTGAATTAACATGACATATTTTGGAGATAATGTTAGAGCAATAATTGGGGGAGGATTGAATGGGGAGCATTCTTATTTTGGGACTTTTCTATTTGAGCAACACAACTTTGTGAGAGACTTACCACTTGTTCACCTAAAATCTTAAGGTGATAGGTGAGTAGATTCTCCCACTTATAAATTCTCAAGTCACCACAATCATATCCAATCTGATAATATTTCTAACACTTGTTATATTCTCAACACTCTCCCTTAAGTGTAAGTCCATAATGCTCCCCCTCAAGTGGAAGCTCTTTCTTAAACATACATTTGTACCGCCGTTGAAACTCTTTCAATGGGAAACTCTTTATCCGCACGCGAGACGCTTACCTATGCTCGTGTGGGTACTTTTTATACAAATAAGTCAATCTCTTTCTCGAACCAAAGGTTCATGATACCATTTATTAGCACAACAATCAGGGGAGGGTCGAGCGAGAAGCATTCTTACTTTTTATGGGACTTTCCTCTGAGTAACACACCTTTGTGGGAGACACACTATTTGTCCACCTAAAACCTTAAGGTGGTAGGTGAGTGGGTTCTCCCACTTATAAATGCTCAAGTCACTACATTCTTATCCAATGTGAGACTATTTCTCTCACACTTGCTATATTTTCAACAAATACATCTCCAAACATGAATTTTAACAAAATAAGGATTTCTTATCAATTTGTGTTGCTTTTAACTATCGAGAATATCCTAGAGATGCATATATGGAACATTATGGATTTTCACGGAGATCCATCTACGAACTATTTTTTAACAAAATAAGAGTTTCTCATCCATTAATATTGAAAAGTGTGTAAAATAATTGTGTCTGTCAATGCATCTCCAAACACTATGAATAATTGTAACTTTTCGCAGAGACCTGGAGGACATTCTGGTGGATTTTGAGAGTCATTTGGTACCGGTGGAGTATCAGACTCATGAGTCCACGTCTCAGTGGATTTATATTGGTGGTTATATGACATGTTTCTATAATGTTTCACACTCTTACATGACACAGGACGCTCATGAGCGTCCAACTAGGCATGCTCATAAGGAGATCTTGGAGAATGAGTAGGCACAAGATGATCATTTTGTTGACTTCTTACCAAATTGTCAGATGATCATGTTGATTACAAACAAGGGCATCAATTTTAGACTGTTCGAGAGAGGTGGCGAGGAAGTGGTTGAGCTAGCACGTTCCAATATTTTTGAGGCACGGAATGTCATGGGTTACCATAGACAAAGGAAGAGTTAGGGTGTTAAGATTAGGCATACACAGTAGATTATGCATTTGATTATATTTTGTTTATTTTTCATCGACTTGGAGAAAAATTATTGTACTATTATATTTGGTTTCTATAATATTTGGTTTTATTAAAGCATTACATGGTTCTATAATATTTTTTATTAATAGTTGAAACAAATAACGGTAATTTAATCGAGTTAAAATTAGTTTGGATTGAAAACACCTCAATCTTACAAAATTGATTTTGGAAAAATTACACATGCAATAATTTGGAGATGCATCTTTGAATCATCTCCACACATGGTTCCAATATGCATGTCTAAACCAATTTTCTTAAGAAATGAGGGGTTGCTTTGTATTTCAAGGACAAAAGGTGACTTCGGAGATACATTTGAGAATTTATCCTTGGAGTGTATTTGAAGATGCATCTCTAAATTAAAATGATACAAAAAAGGTATTTGGTGCATTGGGATATGCATCCCTGAAATCACTCAATGATATTTTTAAATTTTCAGAGGTCTACGTCCATATAACAAGGATGGAATGAGAAATTACCAAATTTAAAAGTCAAAAATATATATTTGAAAATTTTAGAAGACCAAAACCACATTTTAACCTTATTAAAATTAGGGGAATTATTATTGTACCTTAAGAGTATCTTCAATGCACCATCTCTTAAATTAGTCTTTAGCATATTTGAAGTGACCCCTGTGCCACATATTTTTTTTAGAAATCTATAATAATTTTACTCAAATGCTAGATCCCTTAAATGATCCAACATAGTATGAGTTTTGCGTGCTCCCTTCTTTTCTCATGACATTTGAACAAGTTGAATTATTTTTAATCATAAGCAACATACTTTTATGTTGCTTTATTAGGTAACTGACACCAATATTTAAGAAACAAAATCTCCACCTAGATCTCCTCCAATGGCTGAAAACTTAAGCTATGGAACTAAGGCGTTCACCTAGACACCAAATAACTTTACTGGAGATGCTCTAAGAGTTACTAGCATATTTTATGAAAATAGAGTATATCTCCAAATTTTGGAGATGTGTCTCAAGACGTTCCCCAATGCAATGTATTCTTAAATTAAGCTCTAAGGCAATGGAAAAAAATATTATGGAGATACATCTTCGTATACATTATGAAGATGCATCTTCGGTCACGATTTGTTCAAAAACTCGCCAGAACTCCTTCTCCTTCCTCACTTCTAAGAAACAACTCTAAACCTTTTCATTTTTCAAACTCTCTCATACCAAATTCAAGCAATCAAGCAACTTCAAAACTTCATCCATCAACATCACAAGTCCAATCAACCAACTTTAAGCAATTATTTGTATGGTATTGATTTTTCTAAATTTTATTGAGTTTTTATATAAATTTACAGAAATTGATGATTCGGTTACGAAATAGATAGATTATGCATGTTTGATAACTTATACATAATGATAAACGAGTTTGATATAGTTTTGTTGATCAATACATTATTTTTGATGATTTGGTGAACACATTGCACCGGTGAGAGTTGTAGAAAATTTCAGAGATGCATCTCCAGAATTTCGCAACGTTTTGAAACCCAGAACCTGGAGAAGCATCTCCGTAGTAATATCAGTTTGTATTTTTTTTCCTATTTTGGGTTGAACTCATTGTGTAACGCTTATGGTGTGGTTTACTTACAGAAATTATGGATAACAAACAAGACCGATTAAGACATGATAGGATTGCATAACATGCATATGCTCAAAGAGAAAAGAGCCAACAATCACAGGATCTTGTTATCTCTAGCATGGTTGATGTAGAGGTGTCATCTTTGAGACTCATGTATCTCCGCCTTCTTTTTCTTATTCTTGTAGGACACAAGTGACCCCTCCTTAGACATCCTCACCTTTATCTTCCCTTAGAAGACATAGTTCACCTATTCAAGCAACCGAGACAACCGAGACACACAAAACATTAGTGCCGAGGCATCCAAGGCCTAGAGAACAAACACCACCCGAGTCCAGACAACAACGACACCTGAGGCACTCCTAGACCTAGGAGGCAGTGGAGGCACCACGTGAGTTTAAAGGAGGTTCGTCAGACTTATCACTACGGACTCTGTATCCATATTATACTTTCAGAAATTTCTGGAACTTAGGTAAAATTTAGTTGAATTTATTCTTTTTAAATTATGTTTGTTATAATATTAAATTATGTTTATTGTAATATTAAATTATATCGTGATCTGCTCAAATTCATCAATCATGGACGGAAGATTACTAGCTTGTATCAGTCTAATGAGTAGTGGTTTCAAGATGTTTTGCAACTATATGGTATGCGAGACTTGTGCAAGACCAGATATGGTACGATTAACCATGGTATGTTTAAGGCGTTTGTAGAGAGATGGCACATAGAGATATCGTTATTTCATCTACCACATGGTGAGTTGTATATCACTTTGGACAGTGTTTCGTGTCAGTTGCATCTTTTAATTAGGGAGAAACTTTTAGATCATGAGAAGATTAACAAAGACGAGACACTAGAGTTGATGGTAGACTATCTAAAAGTTGACCTAGGGTCTCATGCTAGGTTTCGTTTCTTGCATAAGGTGTATACAAATGAGATATTTAGAGCACATCAGGTTGTTGGTGATGATGAGCAGGTAGCGTAAAGTAGAGCATATGCTATGAGAGCATACCTATTATATTTAGTTGGAACTACTATTTTTGTAGATAAGATTTCCACTTATGTGAATGTCATCTATTTATGGTACTTCGACGATTTTGAGCAGATCTATGGGTACAATTGAGAGCGCTTATTTGGTGTACTTGTATTCTAAATTATCATAAGGTTGTGTGTGAAAGATGAAACAGGTGACAAGCAACATCACACCAATGACTATAATATTTCTTGATCTTTTAGTGTTTATTTTTTATTTTCATTATACTATTGCAACATTGTTACTAACTAATGATTTATGTGTTCCAACTCTTTTCAAGCTTGGATCCTTCATCACTTCCCACACATCTCCTGCTGATCATGTGTACCACTTATATTGAGGATATGTCACATGCTTCTGCATTCATCCCACTTAGAGGATATACACTTCCATTCTTACGCTAATCCCCATGAGACGTGTTCCTTTAACGACATAGTTGTATACTCGGGATGGTTGGCTTGTTGTTCACGTCTGATGTTTTCTCATCTGTCTGAATGCGTCATGCGTCAGTTCGACTACATGTAGTACACTCTCAGAGACCCTTATGTGTATTCTCGTTCCACTATGACACACAAATATATGAATGTCGTGTTTAGTGATTATCTTAATCATCTGGTACGGGATGAGCAACAGAGTACCATAGTTGAGAGCGATTGGAGATACATAGACAAATACATTATGTGGTTCTTCAGAGTGTCACATCCTTATATGTACAAGATGATCCATGAGATCCACTAAGGTCAACTCATTAAGAGATATTAGAGGATGAGCATGCTAAGGAAGATCATAATATTGATGTGTTGCCGATATGTCGTTGTGTTATGGCGATTAGGCAAGCAAATATTGACAGGGGATTCTTTCCAAATGACTCTTAGGTGAGTGATATTATAGATGTCATGATAGCGGAGGCACTATGATTCAAAAGGTAACGTAGGAACAGGGGGTCTCGAGAGTTTATTGACTTCATTATGTACTCTTGATTTATAACTTTATATATGTCATTTTCTGCATATCAATTGTATTATCTAATTGATCGTAATATATCTTTTAACTAATTCATTAGAGCATCACTACAAGAAACTTAAAATCTATTGTTTGGTTTGATTAACAAGATCCATCTCAAGTTCTTTCTTTTTATTTTTAGAAGATCCATCTCCATATTTTATTTTATTTTTGCTTTCAAGTATATGTGAAAGATCCATCTCCATATTTTATTTTATTTTTGCTTTCAAGTATATGTGAAAGATCCATCTCCATATTTTATTTTATTTTTGCTTTCAAGTATATGTGAAAGATCCATCTCCATATTTTATTTTATTTTTGCTTTCATGTATATGTGAATTCTATTGATGTGAATACAGAGATGCATCTCAGATACAATATGAATTTCAGATAATGATGAATGGTCATATGAAATTATTCTGAAGATGCATCTCCGTATCAAATTTTGAAAAATATACTTAAGTGTCATTTTTGACATTTCGACCATAAAAGTGCATCTGAAAATGCATCTCTGAAATCTAAGGGACGATTTTAAATTTTCATAGGGTGTTTTCAGACACATAAAAGGTATTAAGAAATGCTCAAAAGTTATTGGTAAATTGTGGGGAAACTTCAACTCACATTTTAACCCATTATATCTCATTTATGTTTGATTTATTTAAAGACTACTGATAAAAATAGTAGAAGACATGAAACAAAACCACATTTATGTTTACACAGATGTTAAACCCAAATCAAAAACTGAACCAACAAGTAATCTGAATCATAGCTCAATTGATTCTAACAATTGAAGGATAATAAATATAAAAACTAATTAAGTAGCAAGATAAGAAATAAGAAATATAAAATTAAAAATCACTTATTCACCTGTTCTTTATCTTTTATTATTAATCAAAATTATGCACACAGAAACATGGATGTTGATTTTCCAATTAAAAAAAAAGAAACATGGATGTTGATTTTCCAATTAAAAAAAAAGAAACATGGATGTTGATTTTCCAATTAAAAAAAAAAGAAACATGGATGTTGATAACTATGGAGCTACAATACCAGCAGCAATATGGAATATATTGCAATCTCTGCATCTTAAATGAACTAATTGAGTTTGAGGAAAATCTTTCAATATACAAATATTTTCCTGTAATTCTCTCTAGAGAATATATATATATTAGAATGGCCCTTTTTTGTGACCATATATAATGAGTCAAAATTCAAAATCATAACTAACAGGACCGAAACAATTGTGCTCCTACAAACTTACATTTCCCAACTGAGGATCAAATACAAACAGAAGAAAAATTGTTAACACTAGCCATGTGTAACCTGTTAATAACCATTGGTAGTTTTCTGCGATTTTTTGCTGAAATTTGATATGCTACAGTGCGGACAAACGTACTCAAGCCCGTCAGTTTTGGCGTAGTCCTGTCATTCATCAGAGTTAAAAACAACATAAAATTTACATCTCATTCTCTTGTATCATTAAGCTCTCCAAAATAGTTTATGAAAACAGTTTGACTTCATTAAATCTTTCATCATAGAATTAATTCAAACGTAAGCGACTAATTAAGCTGATTATCAAAAAAAACCTTTATTTCCATTTCTCATTATCAGTTTCATTTCATATCAAAGAAAGGGAAGTAATGGCCGATATTAATCATGATTCATCGAATATAAAGTTGCCAGCAAGATCCAAACTGCAAAGATTGGTTGTGGCTTAGCCTTATATTGTCAACTTCTACCTTAAATGCTCCGAGACCCTGCCGCCTATCACAGCCAAAATGAGCCCATTCACCACACATGCCGCAATTCACCCAGTCACCTGCTGCACTACTATTGTTGCCACAACATGAAAGGAAAATCATAGTCAGAAAGGCAGAACTTTGCATCCTTCAAAAGATATAAGTGTAAGCACACATAGAGAGGAAGAGGGAGAGAAAGAGACCTGTGACACAATAAGCAGCATTCTCCATCTACATCATCATGAGCTAATTCATATTCTAAAAGATATGTTTCGTAATGTCTCTTGAGTGTATTGCCAACACCCTACAGCAAAAAGATATTATCAATTTCAGCATTTTTAATACATATTTTGATGTTCCAAATATGTGAAAGAGTATAATCACAAAAAGTACCATTTTCAAATTCCAACTAAAAGAAACATTTTCAAATCTCATGTGTGCGTATAAATAGTGGAAACAAATGTTTGTTGAGGAACAAAAAAAAATAATAACAGAATACATACTGTCATTCTGTGTGTCAGAGTGTGATTGCTCATCTTTGAGAAAACTTGTCCTTTCCAATTGATACCATTCCCAACGTGAAAGCCTCCTCTTGAAACAACCTAAAATACTCCGGTGTCTTAGGTACAGTGTCTTCAATTATGTAGTATGCAGTTACCTTCAAAAGTTCAAAATGCCTTACCTCTCTATACAAGTTGAAAAGGTCAAGGCGTTTAGCATTCAGAACGGCGTCAGGAAACTCAGCAAACCCGCCTTGTGGAATGAGGCGAGTATGCCCTCTAAGGACTAAAAATTGCATTACATCTTTTAGGAATTCCTCCTGTCAAAAAGAAAACGGTAAAAATGAATTAGTTCCGACAAAATGTACAGTATAACAATATAGACAACATTGGGATAGGGTGCACAACAAGCATATCCGGGGAAACCACCTCTGAGCAAGCTCGTATTGGAGCTCTGTCGCAACCATGTTTTTTCATCGGTATTGGATTCAAAGAAATTATCTGGTGAGCTTGAAACGAGTTTGACACGGATTTTCTGTTTGTGGCTGAATGAGGACCTAAACCATTATACTTAATTGGAACAAGAAGCTGATTTGATTTTCCATGGTCTCCATCATATCTTTCTCCCTCAGAAAATCCAGAAAAAGGGAGAACCTTCTGGCGATGAGACTGAGGGATTGGCCTCATTGCAGCAAAACTTAATTTTTGTCTAACGCTGCAAATATCTTCAATTTCCATGCCACTAGCATTAATAGTTTTAAAACTAGAGCCTGGTTCAGATCTTTTTCGACTAGGTGCAGGGGGCACCAACCAACTAGGATGACCCGAGAAAATGATGTCTTTGGAATAGTTGTCTTTCTCATGCTGATTACAAAGGAAAAGAAGACGCTCTGAATCATCTTTAGTAAAGGATGCAACGGGCAATCCTTGAATACTAGCAACTCCCAACATCACTAGGCAGCGGTATGACATATTAGATGCAAGTTGTCTCAGAACCTGTGAACAAATACCAAGCCTTTATTAAAATAGAAAAAGTCCTTGAAGTAAAATTTATATAGGGAAATATTGTAAACGGAAGCTACATGCATCCAAAATATTCATGAAGTGTGCAACCCATGCACGTCTAACACGGGTGTGGCTGCTAATTTGATGTGTCTGTGTTTCCTTGCTGTGCACCCTCAAGAAATATATAATTATAAAGAAAACTTCATTTGTGTACTAGCTATTTTTAACCTACCAAAAATATGCACCAGTCTTCAATAGTTTCCCGACTGAAATTATGTGTATTGAAGAATCGGCCCAACCGGTAAGGCTCTCAATTATCAACTTTTAGAAAACGTTTCATGTCATTATGTTGGAAATGAGGTGATATGAACAAAGTGTGATTGCCAACTTATACATAAATTATTTATTTGTGCAGCGTATTACCTACTCAACTCATTAAATAGTAAATGTCAATTTAGCATCTTAGAAATGCATACATCTTTTTCTCGTTCACAACAAATTTGTGCAAGTAAGCTGTTATATTGACAAATAGGAGGGAGAACTTTGAACTAGACAATTTTTTTACAGAGGGGAAGAATTTTAGCCATTTGATTGATCTAAAACAATTTTTAACAACCGATCGATCTGTTAAAATTTTAGAAAGATACAACAAACAACTGACATAAACCTTGAGGGGGGAAATATTTAACAAACCTGTGAAGCCCATGTAGGAACTCGCATACAAACTTCAAACACACTAGATCCACAAGCAACTGAGGCTGATCTTCGAGGTTCATATGAAGGTAATTTCTTTTGTTCGTGACCAGGAATTGCCTGGACAAGTTGACTATTCTCGGTGAGTTCTTTCTTAATATGATTCTCCAAAAGCTGAGGAAATACACAAGAAAAAAGAGCTCAATAAAAAGTTAAAGAGGCAAACATGTGAAAAGTCAAACATTGACAGTACAATTCACATGTACCTGATCATTGAAACAAGCGTCTGCACTACCGGATACTAGAAGTGATATATGAGCAGAACTGCATGTGGATATTTCGCAACGCATGGTTACCACACCTCGTGAGAATGTTCCTGCTTGGAGAGGTGGTGGTGGCGCACTATAAAATTTATGACAGTAACAGTAATTAACAAACAGAATAAGGTTGTAGGTGAAAGACTCAAAGAATATTGTTACAGTGAATAACACATCTGAAAACACAAGTATCATTGCTTGAAAATGCTAAATACCTCGTCCGACTTTGAAGTTTACATCCACGTATCTGAGGAAAAGACAAAGTGAAAACAGAAAAATATACATGAGTAATTTAAAAAATATTCAATACAACATTTACATACAATGAATAAATTATGAAGGGGGGGCAGTTTTTTTAATTATTCCAATGATTTAAGGAAACACCATTACATCTTTCAGCACATAGACATCATCATCTTGATTATGTATGATAGTTTCTTTGGATTTGTTAATTGTGAAAGCTGGCCCCAATTAGGAACAAGAATGATAGTGGAACTTGTTAGAACTAATCCATGAATATAGCTAGAGTATTATGTAGATTACACTGTCTCGACATGGTGAAGATTGCAAATAAGACTAAGACTTGACTATTTTATCAATAGTGAAAGTTGAATTTAATTTGACATTTTCTGATTAAGAGAAAAACATGCATAATTTTCACCACAAACTAGCTTTTTATAACAACTATTACAACTGTTTAAAGGGCTACATAACAAGTTAGCTGGAAAATTACAATTTTGTACATAGCACCCAAAAGGCAATAACAAATCAATCATGAAATGCAAACAAAAATAAGCAACAAACTTACTTCGGTACATAGGAGAGCATTGAGCCCATCCTCTAACGACCCCAATAAACACGCATCCTTTTTAAGAGTAAAGAGATAAATGAAATCAGTTTATGACAGGTAGGTCTCATTGTAAGAACTACAACCAATAAGAAACTTCTCAAAAAGCTTATAAACTAAGGTATCCAAGCATACCAATGTGCAGGGAAATCCACAAACAAGAAATCTTGTATTCACATCATCATCATATATCTTTATAGAAGAACTAGACCCTTGTGAATCTTCTTCTTCTTCATCTTCTTCTTCCTTTGTGTTTACTTCACATGGACTAACTTCAATGATAGGAGGTTCCCCAAGAATTTGTGGCCCAAGCTTACCGCCGCCCTTCCTACTGTTGTGGGGCGCGACATTGTTTTGCTCGCAGTATAGTCTAAAAGATGCCTGTGCAAGTTGGAAAGCATCCCATGCATGGCTGGATGTACTACAATGCAAAACACCAATTATCATTAACAAAAACTATTTGCCCCGCAGGCACATTATAGTTATTAAACATTTCATTGCAGCTACACTTCATGTGCCATGGATTCATAAATGAAAAGTGTGGTGATAGCAGAAAATAGCAATTTGTTCAAAGTCTGCTACCCAATAAAACTACAATACCGCTATTTGACAATATTATTTACTAAATAGCATACAGAAGAGCAATAGCGATTTGTTCAAACTCTGCTATAGCTGCTATTGACAACATTTTCTACTATATATGTTATTGCATAACCAAATAGATTGCTTCAAATTCCGCTGTTGTATCTCTATAAGGCTGCTATTTAGCAACACTTACCAGGAATATTGTTATTTAAAAAGCATGACAACAAAGATGGTAGATGACTAATACCTCTGAGCCACTGAGAAAAAAGCTTGATGAAAATGTGAAGCTGCATAGTTTGAAAATTCACTTTTCCAATATATAGTGTAAGGAACTCCCTGCCAAATAGAAACACCCAAGTTTAATAATTACTTGTCATTATTTAAGCAACCTAGATATCCAAATCACGTAAAGCCGCGTCTTTCAAGTCCTCATTAACACCCTAGCTTTACTGTCATCTCACTAACTACTCTAAGCCAGCACATCTTTTTCATGTCTAATCTAAACCAAAAAAATTGTAAAGATTGCCTGCAATCAATATACCATGGAATGTAGCGCCTCTGCCAACTTTTCGCCATTCGGTGTTTCCAAATAAACCTGCAAAATATCACAAACTAGGTTAGACACCAATCACTATATTATCTAACTCGATTTCCAAAAAGTCACAGAAGAAAATTATCCACAAAACACTCACAGTATTAGGTAACTTGGAAGAAAACAATCCACACAAGGCTTCCGGGGAAGAAAGGTCAAAATCTTCCCACACAAGTGACCCAATTTCTCCCTTATCATCTATCTGCCGACCTTGCAGGTAAACAAAATCCGGCTGCAGTTGCTCAAAAACTCGAACGAGTTCATTGAAACTAGGTTTTCTCAATACTTTAACCTGAACTCACAAGCAACATTGCAATGCAATTCCACTTCAAATTCAAAATATCCCTACAATAAAAACAAAAATGCATACAAATAGAAACACAGTTACAGTTATCACCTCAAGTGGCCCGGACGAAGAAAGCTCCGGAAACAGGTACAACCCAAATTGACCCTCGGAAACAGTATCCTGCTTCTGCTTCTGTTTACTGTCATGTAATTCACTACCAACAACAGCAAGAAGACTACAATGTCTTGATACACCCTGAAAATGCAACATCATATATGCATGACACAGCCAAACTTTCTCCAAAAAATACACTTGTCAAAACTGAATGAACCCCAAAATTACAATATCCACCCCCAATAACCAAAGTTTAAACCTTTTCCCTAAAAAAACCCAGAAATTGGGGATAACAACAAAAACTCCAAAATTGAAGAAAACCCAACAATCCAAAGGGTCAAAACGAAGTAAATCAACAGGTGGGCAAAGAAATCAGAAGAAAAATGGGTTAGTGATGGAAAAAAGGCTTGAGAGAGAGGCTATTGAGGAACCCTAAGATACGAAATCGCTATGTATCATTCACGAAACCAAAAACCTAATTTATAAAATTCAAAATTAAAAACAAAAAATTGAAAATAACAAAGTTATAAGTATTAAATAAAAATCAGAAGAGTCTTTTTGGCACAGTCCACAAACAAAGTCAATAACGGAACAAAACAAGAGAGAAAAAAAATGTTGTTGGAAGAATTAAAATAAAAATACCAACATTAAAAACATTCACGTACGTACTATACTATACGATTGTGATTTGATTATTGATTATTGATTATTAACCTTTTTGACAAAACAGTAAACCAGAAAGGGAAAATAGAATGATATAAAGTTTTGTTATAAAATATAAAAGGAATAGAAAAATGGGTTTGAATTTCACGCACACAAAGGATGATGATGATGGGGCAGAGAGAACATAACATAACATAACATTCGGATCGTATATTATTATAATGATTAAAAGTGAAACAAAACACACAAGAAGAATATTAAGAGTCGTTGAATGTGTTTTAATTTTACCCTTTCTTGATGTTGTTGGTGTTGTTTCGAGGTAATGAATCTATCTAAATTTTTCTCCGTGATTTCGTTCTTCTGCTCTAGGCTAGTAGGTGTATAGTACTAGGTTCTGTTCTGACTTCGGAGCTTCTTTGTTGTTCTATGTTGTTTTATTGTCGAATTCTTGGGTTGGGTTTGGTTTGGTTTGGTTGAACCGGTTTTGTAGTTAAATTATGGTTGGTTTGGTTGAACCAAGGTGGGTTGGTTGCTACGGTACATTGTCGGTACTAAAGTTTCATGATAATACAGTACCAATGTTACATTACATGGAACATGGATGGTCTATTGTCATCAAATTGTCTCCATTCAATAATATTGGTGACGGTTGAATTTTTATTTGACGGTTTATATTTTAAATTGAAGTTTTTAAATTAAATAATTAAAATTTTATTTTGAATTTATATTGTTTGATTTGGATTTAACAATCACTAATATGAACTAATACATAGTGAAGGAATAGGTTGTCTTGGCTATAGAGAAATAATATTTCTTTTTATTTTAGTGCATTTACGAAAGTGTATAGATGAGTTGAGTTTTGAATACTAAATTAATGGGATATTTTTGTGTTCGCACGGATATCAGTATAATATTTGCATTTATTTTTTAATTTAATATTTTATTATCATAATTTTTTAAATAATTAATAAATAACTTAATATTTATTAAAATATTTTAATTAATTAATTATTAACTAACTTAAGATTTATCAGAAATCAAAAATATTTTAATTAATTAATTATTGACTAACTTAATATTTAGGATAAATATTTTAATCTATTAATTAATTAAAATTTTGAAATTTCATATTTTTTGGCCCAAGCCCATTGTATTTCAACATCAAGCCAACACTCATTTTGTAATCTACTATGATGCATAAGCTATATAGAGACTTGTAATATTGGTAAATATTTTGATGTGGGACTAAACATAGCTACTTATCAAACTGCAATATAAAAACAACGACAAAGAACACACAGTCATTTACTACAGGCTTTTTAACACTAACACTTGTACATGGTTTGAACATTAAGCTTACTTCTCCTCAAGTTTTGAAATGCAAATTCAATGAATGGTTTGAGAAAACCACACGTTAATAAGAAAACCACACAAAAGAAAAATGGGATCTGAAGCTCTCATTCAAATCCTCTTTCTATCTTATCCTTTACAAGGACACATTAACCCTCTTCTCAGACTAGCAAAGTGTCTTACTGCAAAGGGTTCTTCAATTATTTTCATCACAACTGAACCGAATAGTCTGACAAGAACATGTGAACTGTTAACGAAATCGCTGCTAAATCAACCATTCCAATTGGTGACAGTTTTCTCACTTTCCGGTTCTTCGACGACGATTTACTAGAAGATGATTCCATTATAAATAATCTCAGTGGCTACTCAGAATAGCTTGAACTTGTTGTAAACAATTCATTTCTCAAATGATAAAATATCATACTGATTCAAACAAACCAAATTCATGTATCATAAACAATCATTTTCTTCCATGAGTTTGTGATGTTTCTTATGATAATAATATTCCTTCTGCTTTGTTATAGATTCAATTTGTGTAGCTGTTTTTGTAGCTTACTATAACTATTTCCATAAACTCGTACAAGAATAAGTGGATGAAATTGCACATGGGTTGTTGGAGTTACATGTATTATTTTTATGGATATTGAAACCACCTTTTAAGGAAAGTGTTCGGAAGACATATGTTTTGCCGGATGAGTTTTTGGAAGAGACGAGTAAGAGAGGGAAAGTGGTGAAGTGGTGTCCATAAAAAGAAGTATTGTCTAATCTATCAGTGAGATGTTTCATGACACATTACTGGAATGCTTGAGGATTTAGAATCATGTCCCACATCGAAAGCCTACCAAAATATGTTTGTGTTTATATAGCTTAATTATTCATGGGCAATTGTAATGTTTGTGTATTGGACTATAACTAAAATTGAATGGGATTTATCTTATGAAATTTAATAGGAATTAATTAATTTCTAAAAAAAATATTTTAAAAGCATTTATTTAGTTTACAAGATTTATTATTAAATATTAGATTAGTTAAAAATTAATTAATTAGATTAATTTAATTAAATAAAAAATTTCTGATAATAAAATATTAAACTAAAAATTAAAATTAAATAATAAATTGATTTAAATGACGTGGCAAGTGAGTGGTCATTTTTGGGGGTGCCATTCATTAAAATGGCTGACAAATGGTCAGGGACCATCAAAAAATCAGGTTATTTGATATTGGGGGACCTAATAGATGGTTTTTTTATACGGTAATAAAAAATTAAGAAAATAAATATAGAGGGACCAAAAGTGGATTTAAGCCAAAAACATATTTGTCATTCTCAAATATAGCTTGTTGACAACTGATAACCGACAATATTAATATAATTAAGCAATCATAAATTTTAGAAAAGATGTAGTAATAATTTTGTAAGGACCAAAACATGCAACTATTTTTTATAAGGACCAAAAATAAAAATCGTTAATTTATAGGGACCAAAAACAAAAATCGACAATTTATATGGACCGAAAATTAAATATTTTTATTTTCATTTTATTTGGTAATTGTACAAAAATCTAATAACCTATATATTCACATGATTTTTTGGTCTAAATACCCGTGCACGAGTACATATGTGTTACGTGCAATTATTTTTAAATATAAATATTTATTTTAATTTAACAATACACTTTTATAAAAGTATTTGGAAGGAATAGGTTGTCTTGGCTATAGAGAAATAGTATTTCTTTTTTACTATTGTAATTTTTTATTTTAGTGTATTTACGAAGTGTATAGATGAGTTGAGTTTCGAATACTAAATTGGGATGGCTGCTAACGTAAAATTAAGATTTTGAGTAAAAATATAAATAATATTTTAAATAAAATAATTGAGTTAAAATAAATACAAAGTTGATTATTAAAAAAATTAAATTATATGATTTAAAAATATCTTAAATAATATTTTATGCGTTTTGAGTTACTTGAAATCATCCATAATAGGCTTAAAGCAAATGTTTGCACTAATCTCATTTTCAATATGTAATGTCATGTTATCTCTTAAAAACTCAGCATTCATCTTGTTTCTTAACTCATGATAACTTTCATTGTTGAAAAAGACTTATCAATTGTGGGTGTAGAAACGGAAAAAATCATATAAAATGGAGTAGTTTATCAATCAAGAAGAAAATTTTAATTTGTCTGCAACCAAACATGAGCAAAATTTTGAATTTTTGATAAATTATTCAAATTGATTCTTTGCGAACTACAAATAGAAAATGTTAAGTGGAAATTGTAAATTATTCTTCTATTGATCATTAAAATTCATTGGATAATATTTTTCAACTAGAAAATAAATAGTATCAATGTTAAAAGCTTTATATCCATCCTTACGAGACAAAGCACAAGAAACGCTTAACAAATTTATTGTTTGCTCAATAAATTTGTTATTCAACTCTTGTAATTGTTTGTTAGTGATAGTGAAAAATATTTCAACTTTAAAGTAATATTGAATTGTGTTAGGGGAAAATTCGAGGAGGGAGCACTTTGCTTGAGACACAACTTTGTATACCCACTTGACATCAATTGCCTTCTTACCTTGAGGCAATTCGATAAGTGACCAAGTGTTGTTGTCTTTGATGGATTTCACTTCTTCGTTCATTGCTTCACCCACTTCGAATCTTTCAATGCTTCAGCTGCATTGACAGGTTCGACATCTGCATAGAAAGCATAGTGTACAAGTTCACCTTCATTATCAACCACATCATCTGATGTAATCACACAACCTTGAGAAATATTTTGGAGGCACTGAAAAGGTGAAATAGGTGAGGTTACAAACTCACAAGAGAACATATGAATTGATTCAGATGAAAGACAGTGGTATCAAGAGCTTTTGATTTTGAGATAGGGACCGACTAACTTGTATCGAAACACTTTCCGCAGGTGATGGGTAGAAGGTGTTCCGTTGGAGAGTGCCAACGGTGATACAAGTATATGTGGAAGAGAGAGCTTTCACATGAGGGGAAGCATTGTGACTCACACTTGAGGGGGAGTGTTGAGAATCAAGTGTGAGGAAGAAGTCCCACATTGGTTAGAAAAGGGAAGAATGAACACTTTATAAGTGATGAACCCACACACCTATTACCTTAAGGTTTTAGGTGAATATGTGGTGTGCCTCTCACAAAGGTGTGTCCCATGTAACATGTTATCTCCTAGAATTGCCCCTCTAACAAATTGTGACTTAATTTTCTTCAAGACGGGAGCGTCTAAATCTTATTGTTGAATAAAAATCATAAGACCGGGAAACTCAGTACCATACTTTTCTGTTGTGAATCTTGTTAATTACGACATAATTCAATATCAATTTTTGGGGCGAAGAATAATAGCAATCAAAATAAATAGTTTGTAGCAATAATAATTCTTACACAAAAAATATAACAGAATAAGGCGAGAAAAAGACGAAGGTTTGTTTACCCAGCTCAATCAAACGATCTACTCTAAGGGAGAAAGCAGCTATCCAATTCACTATACTCGGAAAGTGTTACAATAGATTATAGATGAGTTACAAGAAAATAGTCTTTGCCTTCAAGTTCCCAAGAACAACCCTGAAGGTGCCCAAGAATTACCCTATTTTCTACCAAATGTTTTTCCAACCTCTTCAACCTTCAATATATGAATAAACAAGTGTTTCCCAATTCCCAATAAGCTTAGATAACCCCAAAGGTTTCCAAAATATTTTCCTTCTAAGGTTTACTTTGAGAATAGCCAACACCATATATTATGTCTTTAAACCCTTATTCTCCCTTTTTGTGTAAGTTCTAAGGTTGTGACACTGTAATAACATAATAGATACATATTTATAATAGCCAAAATCCACCAAATCCATAACAAATCCAAAAAGTATCCTTAATTGTTAGAATAAAAGATATTAGTATAATCTTATAATATCTCTCAAATATTATAAATATCTTATAATATCTCTTAGACTATTATAAATATATCAACTATCTAACTAAGATTATAACATGCTTAGTAACTCCCTAAATTACCCTTCTAACAAATTTACATTTACACTGTGAAAAGCTCTTTATCGTAATTTGCTAAATAAATATTATTAGACCAATCAATTTGTTTCTTTCTTCCAAGTGACACATCTATTTTAAATATTGGTTGAAACATTGCATTAACTGGTAGACAATAATATAAAACAATAAGTTCCTCTCATTCTCTATTCTTCATTAATTTTAGATTTCAATTCCCTTTCTCTTGAAAACCCTAAACGTTTCCATTCCATATCTTTTCTTCTCTCTGCTCGTCTCTTCCCATCTAAACCCTAGAACCTCCGTCGTCATCGTCGCCGTCGGGAACTGAAGAAGGTGGACAGTTAAAGAGATTGACCACGGGTCAAAACACCACCATTTTCGCTCTCATCGAAATCCTCTGTCCACAGAGTAAAGCTTTTATTCTTCTACTACTTTTATCTTTTCTCTCAATACTTTACTCATATCTCATGCTTCAATCTCGTCTCTCTCGTCGTTCCAAGCTACCTACAACCTTGACCATTTATCTTCCTCGGGTTCTTTCATCTTTAAAATCTACAAATGTTTTGTACCTTTGTGTTGTATATTTATCATTTTCTTATTGTTAATGTAATAATGGGATTGTTCTTTTCTATTTATGATCCATTTTGAACACAGGAGAAGAAAGCTATTTTATACTGAAACTTTGTTCCATCATCACTTTCAATATGCGACAAGTTCTTTTAACATTTATTTTTTTCTCATTAACTTTATAGAGTTGTTTTTACAGTTTGGTTATGCTCCCACATTTACACTATTATTTACACAAATCAGGGTAACACTGTTGCCATTGAACAAGGTGGTAAGGAATTGCAGTTGCCAACCTCACTTCACGATCTTGCATAGCTTTTTATAGTTCATGTTGAATGTTGAAACTCAACATAGTTTGATATTTAAATCTTCTGCCAAAATGTTTTATCATTCCTCATATGACTTGGAAGCTAATATTAAGTACATTAAAATATAGCACTATGTTGATGTTACTAACTTTTCTGCTTATTGACGAGGTGCACTAATCTATTTGCTTACCTTCTAAACTGTATGTTTCCTTGATCGTGATGGAAGATTGTGATGTAAAAGATCGAATATCCACTACTTTGTATGTTAGACGATACCATACTGAGAACCTTTATTCTACAGCATATGCGGGTACCAAGTTGTATTCAGTGGGAGAATGTTCATCCCTCACAGTAGAGTGTCTTCCTCCCAATCAATAGCTTTGGTTGGAATTTCCTCTCATTCCCCAGTAAAGTAGTTGCATGAAGACTTTTCGCTCGGAGATTAACTCAGTTTCCCATCAGAATCCTAGTTTGAAATTCTGTATGCGGAGAATCTTTTTTCGTTTCCCCAATAGGGTCAGGTGAGGGTCATCTCACTCCGCCGAGAAGATGACCACTCCCCAGCAGTATAGAATTTTATTATCCCTAGCGAGAGGATGATAAGTTACTTTTCGAACAGGTAAAGGTGATTCTTGATTCCCAACAGGCCTATTATCTATTGGTGTCCCCTCAGTAATGCCCAACCACCAATGGCTTACCCTTTCAGAAGTTCTAATTCATATATGATCATCTCCAGCTGAACTTCTAATTTATTTGTGCAACTTCATCAAGAGCTTGTAGCCCGTATTCACCGTTTACTCAGTTTGTTACTCCTGGCAGAGTTTCAACTTCTCAAGGGCCCTTCCGGCAATTTGATCGCGACTTTGTGTGTCTTAAGAAATCTAGACTGCAAGTATACAGTCCTATCGCATGTAGCTTTAAATATTATCGAATCCCAAGAGACTAAATGTCGAATTATCGTTATCTTATGTTACTACGTAAATCTAAGGTTGATGATATAATTGATTAGGGTTTAGGGAACTTAAGTGAACTATGGTCTAACTTAAATTTCAGCGGAAATATTAGTATGCAATGGTCGGACTTCAGGGATTTAGCAATTTACTGACACAACTCGGGTTGTTTAAATAGCTTTTAGTAGAAAATATTTGTTTGAAAACCCTCTTCTCACACTCTCGTGTTTATTGATTTGGATCATATAATTAAACCTAAGTAAGCATTCTCGCTGTATCATTTAAAGTTTAAAAATACTTTTTGAAAATAAATAAAGACTAATTAACTTAAAACGCTCTCGTTGTATTTTAAGTTAATGCACAATGACCATTGTCTAGTTATTATCTCAAACTCTCATTTTATTGATCCTAACTTCTATCTGTATTTTACTCTCGTAACAAAACAGTTTGGTTATTTAAAATTGGAAATTGAAATCGGAAAATTGTTCTTTAAAAAGGAGTTGCTCAATTAATATCATTAAATCTCGTCGGTTTTGTGACCTTACATACCGATAATAGTAATTTAGCCTAGCATGTTGTAAATTTCAACAACAGAGCAACAATAATAAATAACATAAGATAATATAGATCCAGGCATTGTAGACAACTTCAACAACATATAATTAAAGCTCGTAAAATAAACCTGAAAAACAAAATTGCAGAATTAATCTTGAAGTATCAGGTGTCTCCCACAGGTCGGTGAGATCTGGCTTTAAATGCTCAGAAAAGTAGATTGCAACAAAGAAAATAAAATCTTGGTTCTAACGTAAGGTTAGAACTAACAAAAGTTCACAGCAATTTCCGGTGTGGAAACTGTTGTGAGAAAATATAAACTGAACTGAAGAATAAAACTGGTAACTGAAAACAGGAAACGAAATAAAATTCGGCGAAGAGAAAATAACAGCATAACGGCAATGAGAGAAAAAGAGAGTGAAAAAAAAAGGAGAAAGGAACTTCAAATGCAGCTCGTCGACCTCTATTTATAGAGTGAGGGTTTTGTTGAGGAATAGGGGTCCGTTGCATAAACTTCGTTCTCTCCTGGATTTTCTGCTTGCAAAAATGACTCTGTGGTAGTCGCTAGGGTTTGCCTGTGACGATCTCTACAGCTTGCTTCATGAGAAAGGTTTGCCTGTGATGCATGGCGACCGTTACAACTTAGCTTGAGGGGGTGTGACGATCATCACACCTTGCAGGGCTGATGAAAGAGCTTCATGGGTTGGGCTTGCGCGTTGGTCCATTTCCTTTTCTACATGCTTTCACCTCCCATTTTACTGTCACACCTCATGCTTGCTTATTTTACTCTTTTTGTGGATTTTAAGCTCGATTTACTCAACTTTTTGCAACTTTCTTCGTACATGCCTTGTAAATATTGAATACCTAAAAACATAGAAAGTACCGACATAATACGAATAAAGAGTGTCTTAATTTAAATAAAATACAGATAAATTCATGTAAATTGATTCAAATATACGATACATATTTAGGTTATCAAACTCCCCTACACTTGAACATTTGCTTGTCCTCAAGCAAATAATAAAATGAGGAACATTTTAGGTACGGGTTCTAAGACAATCACACGACACAACTCGAATCGTACGTGGTTGAGGGGCGTTACGTTAGAAAGATGAAACTAGGCTTTAACATTAACGATACATAAATGACATGAAACCATAGAATATGATCAAAATCTTCCACCCTATGCAAACCAGTCTAAATCATGTTATCATAACTCAACCTAATTCTTTTTCGTTCAAAATCAACCGTTTTCATTCTAGTGCAATCACATTAAGCCCTTTATCTTTTCTGCACGCACATAGTAGCAGGGGCGGAGGCAGCCCATTTGAGGGGGTTCAATTGAACCCCCTGAACATTAAATATTGCATCTAAATGTTGATATAAATTGCATTTTGAATCCCCTGAAAATTTTTATTTGCACCACTTGTTTATTTGGTCTTGAATTTATTCACTTTTGCACCCTCAAATCTAAATTCTGTCTATATTAATTGCACTTTGAACTCCTAAATTTTTTTATTTGCACAATTAATTTACTTAGTCCCAAATTTATTTATTTTTGCACCCCCTGACCTAAGGTCCTGGCTCCGCCACTGCATAGTAGAGTAGCCGGTTAGTGATTCCGGTCACTTATGCACGGGGTTCTGGTACACAAGTTGGTAACCCTTTTGCTTTCCCATATTGTAAGTTGCAGGGGATCGAACTGTAGTCTGCCCTACCAAGTTCAGCACCAGACACCACTAAACCGACTTACAACGGGTTGTTACATTATTTTTCGTAGGTTCTGCAACTGTTGGATTAAATGACCGGGTGAGGGTCACCTAACTTAATTAGCGCATGCCCTGTTATAACATGATGTTTAAAATTTTTATTAGGACCAATCACTTATATTCATCGACTCCCTACATAGTTTGTGAATAAGACGGTGTTGACTGCTAGTATAAACTACTCATGGTTGATCCAAAACTAAAACTTAAGGTTTCAGCATTATAAGTACTCAGACTGATCTCGCATAATTTGGAAGATTAAGGTGTCAAGGCAGTATTATTTTTGTCAAATTTTTTCAAAATTCTAACATATCCTAATTGTGAGCAACCTATATACTTTTCAAATGCACCGAGTTATGCGTCAAGCAAAAAAAAATTTGTTATGGTTCAAGAAAATGTGGAAGTGTGAATAACGAAGGAAATGATTGCTTAATTGAAATCAATCATACAAGAATTTTTTACTGAAAGGGAAATAACAAAAATTCAAAGAAAACTTACTAGAAAATTAAAAACAAAGGTTTCCTCCCCTACACTTGAACTGAACATTGTCCCCAATGTGATAATAGAAAGAGAGAAAAGAAAACAAAAAACTAAGAAAATAAAAATAAAGAACAAGATCACTCCTCATTGTTTCTGGTGCTGGATGTTCCACCTCGTGTCCTTACTCCACGTCTTCTACGCCCATCTCATCTAGCTCTAGGAGGTTCCTCGCCAGTGTTGTAAACATATATATGCAAGCCTTCAACACGAAATAATAATGTGCGCATTTCATCAGTTAAATCCGAGATGTCACGGTGGTTCCAATAAGCGTTGCCGCGTTGACCGCGCTGCAATTCTCGCATCATCTACATCAATTCTTATTGACGTTGATCTTGCAGCAATAACGATGCATAAATGGCTTCAATTGTGGCTGGTTGTGGGTTGTTTTCTGCTTGTTCTTCGTGTGGGTGGACATATGGATGAGGCTCTTGTTGTTGATTCTCATTTGGTTATGCATTACCTGCACCTCCTTGATTATTCTGCACATGTTCTCCAGGAGCTGGTGCATTAAGATCATAACGCCAATTTTGAGCGACGTCAATCCTTGTAATGGCCTAATTTGGCAGAATTATACTGGGAACTACCCTGTTCCGCACCATGAGATTGTACCCTCCATCCCGTCTTGCCTTGACAATATGACTATATTGACAGTACTCTATATCCAAAAATTCAGCTGGCCATGAAGGCAAATATTGCAACTTGTCTTCCAAATTTAGACAGTGGGCTATAACGATAACTATTCCCCCTATACAAAAAGGTGAAACACTGGCGTTCCTTGATATGAGAGATTAGATGTGGCTTAAATGGAACAGAGCGACTTTTATTCAAACACTGGGAGTAAAAGTGCAGAAAAGGAAATACATCTCCTTAGAATTTACCTTATTGTTATTGGCTCGCCCAAACATTGTATTAGCTTATATACAGTGGAAATAACGAGTACATGGGTTGTGGATATGGGTGGAAAGCAGTTTAGCCCAACTAGTAACAAGACTACCGGTTAAGCCTTCCCATATCGTGAACGATCTTTCTTTCCAATTTTCATTAGTAGGAATCCTGTATTTCACACCCTCTCCATGATTGAAGTGAAGTATCTGACTCAAAGTTTCTTGATTCATAGTGTACTCTGTGTTAAATAATCTGAAGGTTGCTGCTCCGATGATATACTGACCGATTTTAGGAGTGAGAGGTGTGTTGTAAGAAAAAGAGCTCAAGAATTCCAACGTGAGAGATTCGTAGGTTGGAAGATTCAGTGTGGCAACATGATTTAGACCAGATTTATTGAGCATAAATTGCACACTCTCTATCAGTCCCAACTCACGCAAGCCATCGGTATCAACATACTTTGTGGGAAGCACGCCTCTTTGATAAAATTAGCGGTATAATTGCTCTTGTCGCTCTCCGACTGCTCCATTTCTAAACATCATATCAGTGAGGTTTGATTCTTCTCTTTCTTCTTGTGCTCTTCTAGCCATTTGGACAAGATAATGAAAATAAATGGTTTACTGGTTGAAGAGGAATTTGAGTAGGTTGGTATATGGTGAGTTCCTTTCCAAACGTTTAAATAAGAAGCAGGGTTTAAATGAAAAAGGTTTAATGATGGGAAGAGGAAATGAATGGTTGTGGAATGAAATTAAAAGGGAATGAATGAGTGTGGAATGGTTTTAAAAGGTTTAAAATAGTGAGAAGTTAAGAGTGGTTTGAATGAGAAAACAAGGGTGGAAGGGATTTGTAACGTTGGAAGAATGAAGAGGTGTAACAGTCGTTACACCTGTGGCCGTGACAGTCGCCATGCATGGCCTTGTAATGGTCTTTACAAGGTTTTAAGCAAAAAGGGAATCATGTCCTTGCTTGCAACGGTCGGTGTGTCAGCGTGTTTCAGGGTGCATATTCCTTGATTGACCGTGCATGTTTTTTGTCACTTCATGTGTGATAGGAATATTATCTTTTGATCACGCAATGAGACAATGAATTTGACAATTGATTGTATGTCATCTAAAGGAAATTATTTACCATACTCAACCTACTACACTACCTACTAACAAGCAGTATAAATATTGGTTTGTAGTGAGCACAATAGCAATGTATTAGCAGTATAACATAATTCTGAAATTAAAATATATTTTTTTTGTGATTTTTGAAAATAGTTAAGTTAATTTTGCAAGGAAAACTAATTAAAAGAAAATAATAAAAAAAAAATGATTTTTTGGTCAGAACTTCTGACTAAGTTCGTCTCAAAACTTCTGATGGAAGTCCCTTCTAGAACTTCGAAACATTTTAACTTCAAGGCAAAGACGAAGTTCATCCAAAACTTCTGGAAACCTGTTTTCCAGAACTTCTGGAGGCTAGCACGAAAGTTCCTTCCTTCTGGAACCTGTACGGAAGTTCCTTCCAAAACTTCTGGAAACCTATTTTCCAGAACCTCTGGAGGCTGGGACGAAAGTTCTTTCCTTCTAGAACCTGTACGGAAGTTCCTTTTAGAGTTTATGGAAACCTGTTTTCCAGAACCTCTGGAGGTTGGCACGAGAGTTCTTTCCTTCTAGAACCTGTACGGAAGTTCCCTCCAGAGCTTCTGGAAACTTGTTTTCCAAAACTTCTGGAGGTTTTGTACACTACCTGCATAGATCAGAAGTATGTTAGAAAAAACAAGGGGCAAAAAAGGTAGGTGTTGGGGATTGAACCCTAGAACCTCTGGCTAATCTACGCGTGCGCTGCCAACTGAGCCAGACGGCTTAGTTGTTCTGGAAACACAAGCATCAGAACAGAAGCGTTGACACGTTTTTACTTTTTTTGAATTTTTTAAACAACACGCGCGTGGGACCCAGATGTTGTAACGAGCGAATGAGAGCATACCACGCCTAGGGTCAGAAGTTCTTTTCTGAGTCATGAGAAATCAAAGACGCCGGAACGGAGCTCCGGTTGTCTCCAAACTCGGAACCTGCAAAATAGTCAAATTCAAAGCAAGATATCATGGCTACCCCCTCTAAATCGACCCTTGCAAACCCAGTGGTGGTGTCCGTTTGGTCTAAAAGTGCTTGAAAACAGAGATACGAAGCAATAACAAGGTTATGCCCTAACAATGGTGTAACGCGATTTGGACATCAAACCTTGTAAACGATGACCCAGATCTGCTCTATGACATCTCATAAATATGTTAGAACGATTAGTTTCAAATAAAACACAATAAAATGCAAAATACGAAAATAAAAAACATGATGCAAACGGAGTTCATGTATGGTACGATTTAGGGACATTTGGCCATGGATAATGATCCATTCTTACCCTACTATACCCCAGGAACAAGAATAAATGCTTAGAACTGCTTGAATGTGACTGGAAATTGGAACACGAATTTTCAAGTTTGTATGAAAATTTTGGAACTTTAGGGCTGCTGTCTGAGGCTAGGGTTTCGTTTTTTGAGTGTAATGAATCTATTATGTATATATAGAGGAAGGAATTAAGTCCAGAGTTATGTCAAAATATCTTGTTTTGATTGGAAAATATTTGATTGAAGAATCAAATAAAATATTTCCAAAAATGTGTCAATCTTCATGCTAACCATGCTTTCCACGAATTTGCCAGCTATTTGGGCTTGTTTGGACCTAAAGAATGAGAGAAAATCAATCTTGCACTTAATATTTTGATTTTTTATCTTTTATTTTAATTAAATTGGTTTTAAATGAATAAAAATCTAAAATAAATAAAAATAAAAGATAAAAACGTGGCATTGGGCTTGGAGGTTCTAATTCAGATAAGAAACAAGCTTGAACCAAGAAAAGTTAGGCCCGTTTAGAAAAAAAATGATTTTTTCAAGTATTTCTCCTTATGCACCTCCTCAAAAATGCTCAACTTGCACAACTTGTATCTTGCTCAATTTTTAACATTTTTGGGTGTTCTTGGACTTTTTAGAAAGCTCAAGATGTCCTTCAAACAAAATTTTTGGTTTCATCTTCATTGAAGTTTCCATGTTCATGAACACGTCTTTGTAAAAAGATGACTTTTTGTTGACTTTTAAAAGGACCTGTAATGTTTTGATCCATAACTTCCAAATGAACCATTTCTAGCCAAAGCTTGTGATACATGAAGTTGTAGAGAATTGAATTCCCTTTAAAATGAGATTTGGTGGAAAAATTTCTGATAAAGTACGTGAAAGTTATGCCTGGTCAAAGTTCTATTGACTTTTGTTTGAAACACCCTAATTTAGAAACTTTGACTTTTGATCAAATCTTGACTTTTCTTGATGAATCATGATCAACCCTTGATCAAATGATGAATATTACTTCAAAATGTTGATGTTGAGAAAAAACTATGAAGTTTGACTGAATGTTGACCACAATTGACTTTTTTGTCCAATACAGTTGATTTTCAACAATCTGAGCAATTGGATGAGCAAATTTGACTTGTAAGGCTTGAAACTTGACATAGTGATTCCTTGAAACATGTGATGAGGTATGATTATCACTTGGAGCATTGGAAATCCATTTTGACTTGAGAGAAGCAAATTCTTAGTTTGGATTGATTGCTTAGAAGAGGGTTTGTCTGGTCAACCCTTGTGAAATCCTTGAGTATGGAGTTGTGAATTGTCTTGAGAAATGGGAGGGTAAATTTTGGGGTATGACACATCTCATCGCGCTTTGATATGTTACCAGTGTGTTGAAACTGGTCGCATTTTATAATTGCAGCATGGATATCTTTCCATAGATTAGGCCAATAAAGGCAAGCTTGTAGGATTTTAGCGCAGGTATTTGAAGTGCTAGCATGTCCGCCATAAGGGGCTTCATGACAATGAGAAATTATGTTCTCTACTTCGCCTTCTGGAATGCATCGACAGAAGATACCATCGACACCTCTCTTGAAAAGTAAGGGCTCATCCTAATAATAATGTTTGAGATCGTGAAAGAATTTCTTCTTTTGTTGATAGGTTAGATCGGGTGGAAGGACTCTTGCTGCTAAGCAGTTGAGAAAGTCAGCATACCAAGGCAGTGAGGTTTTAGCGAATAATGCTTCCACGACTTTAGTTGTCTCGTTATTATTGTAAACTTCAGGGCATTCCTCAATGGTGTTTTCAGATTCTATCTAGGCTATTAGGCGTTCATAAGGAAAATAATCATTGATAGGTATCTCTTCAGGTTTAAGATTTTGCATCCTAGATAGATGGTCAACTATGAGATTTTTAGAACCTGGCTTATCTTTGATTTCCAAATCAAATTCTTGCAAAAGCAAGACCCACTTCAATAGTCTTGATTTGGCGTCTTGTTTGGTTAATAAGTATCTAATAGCTGCATGATTAATGTAGATAATTATCGTTGCACCTACTAGATAGGAACGAAATTTATCTAATACAAACACGACAGCTAGGAGTTCCTTTTCTGTAGTGGCGTAATTTATCTGTGTAGAGTCCAAGGTTATCTCTTAACCTTTTAAAATTAGGGTGACTACTCTAATTCTTAAAATTATAATTGCCCCTCATTATACTCTTATTACTCCTCCACCAATTCCTTCTAATTCTCATTCCACGATCAATGCTATTATTTTCTTATTTTATAAATTTAATTAACCAAAATACTCTTATTACTCCTCCCCCAATTCCTTCTAATTCTCATTCCAAGATCAATGATATTATTTTCTTATTTTATAAATTTAATTAACCAAATTACTCTTATTTTAATTATCAAATTAATTATAAATTAATTATATCAACTTCTAACTCTCTCTACACCCACCTCAAGCTCATATTCATTTAATTTCAACAATATGATAATTAAATAATTCACACAAAGGCATAATAAATAAATTAAAACAACCTATTTGAAAATAAGGAGTTATAACTCTCATCAACTTAAAAAAAAATTGCCCTAAAAAATTATCTTAAGCAAACAGAGTCGAATATGACTCCTTCATATGACTCTCCAGTTTCCAAGTCATGATTCCACCAGCCGGTCCTTCCCAAACTATCTTCGCCAAGACAATCTCCTTACCATGTAACAACTTCACTTCCCGATCCTATATTCGCACAGGTGATGCCTCAACAATTAGGTTATCTCATACATGTACAACATCCACTTGGATCACATGCGATAGATTCACAATGTATCTCCTTAACTAAGACACGTGAAACACATCATGAAGATTAGCAAGCGGAGGCGGTAAATCAATCCAATTGGCCATTTCTACTATCCTCTCCAAGATCTGGTACGGACCAACAAAACATGGTGTGGGCTTTTTAGACTTCAAGGCTCGACCAACACCAGTTATCAAAGTAACTCATAATAGCACATGATCTCCCTCCTTGAATTCAAGTGTTTTTCTCATATTGTCATGGTAACTCTTTTGACGACTGTGCGAAGCTTTCATCTTCTCTTGAATTATTTTGATCTTCTCAAAAGTCTATTGAACAATCTCAGGTCCAAGCACAACACTCTCACCTGATTCATACCAACATAACAGAGTTCTACACCTCCTCACATACAAAGCTTCAAATAGTGTCATTTCAATACTCGAACAAAAACTATTGTTTTAAGTGAACTAAATCAACGACAAATAATTATCACAAGCACCAGCTTATTCTAACACATAAGCCGTCAATAAGTCCTCCAAAAATTGGACAGTCCTTTTCATTTGATTGTTCGTCTGTGGATGATAAGTAGAATTCAACCACAACTTAGTACCCAACTCTTCCTGCAAACGCTGCCTAAACCTCGACGTAAATCTCGGGTCTCTATCCGACACAATACTTGAAGGAATACCATGCAAATTGACATTCTTCTTGATATACAACTCCGCTAACTTCTGCAGAGGATATCTGGTCTTAATCAGAATGAAATGAGTCGATTTAGTTATTCTATTAACAATCACCTAAATAGAATCATATCCTTTCATTGTCTTCGCTCGTCACAAAATCCATAAAAATGTTGCTCCATTTCCACTTAGGAACACTCAACAGTTAAATCAAACCCAATAACTTCTTATGTTCACTCTTTGACTTCTGATAAGTCGAAGAAACATATACAAACTCAACCACATTCTTCTTCATTCTTGGTCACCAAAACATCTTAAAATCTTGATACATTTTAGTAGCACGTGAATGAAAACTCATACAACTCCTATGAACTTCTTCATGAATAATCTTTTGAAGTTCAAGTACATCCCGAACACAAACTCTATTTCTAAACTTCATCACATAATTCTCGTCAATTCGAAAATCACCACCTTTATTTTAGTTGATTAACTCAAGACAATTAACTAATTCCAAATGGATCTTCTGAGTTTCTCTGAAACTGAAAGAGAAAGAAGAATGCCAAATTTTATTGTTGTTTAATAGAGGTGAATGAATAAATAATGTGAAGAAAGAAAAATATATATTTGTTAAATGACACATTTATCCTTGTATAAATATAAATTACTAATATAAAAAAGGTGAAGATAAGGTTTTAAGATGTGGGTCCCACGTAAAAGTTTGGTTGGTTTTGTCTTTTTAAAATGTTGGATTTATAATGCCCACTTTCTTGGACGTGGGTCCCATCCCATGTAAACTTTTGAAAATAGTCAAAAACAAAAACTTGGGATTGGGATCCTTAAAACGTGTCTGTGGTCCTTACAAACTCTCCTGTCTTTGAATGTTTGTAACATTCCGTGTAAGTAAAGCTAAATTCCTCATTGGTTCGATGAACATTAAAAACAAAAAGTATGTACTACTTAAGCTGTTTTGTTTGAAACTTGAGTCATTGTGATTGACAGTTAAAAATTAAAATCACTGCTAGATGATTGAGGAATAAAAATGGTGATTCATTTTTTGAATAATAATTAAAAGTTTGATCATCAGGTTCTATTCCCAAGTGCAAATCTTTCCCTTTGATTGAGCTTTACTATAGTACACCATATATAAACGCATCTTCAGAACACTTATACGAGAAAACACAACCCAACACGCATCCAATGCGAAAAAGCTACAGGTGTTTCCTGATCAGAAATGAATGTGACGGAAACTTTGCAAATAGTTTATGTAAAAAGTTGTTCTGAGAGGAATATTATGGTGTGACAAATGATGTTCATCATACACATTCATAAATAAGGTAGCATTTTGAAAAGAACAATATGGTGACAAATGATGTTCATACACAAGAATACAGAAGGTAGAATCCTCTTTATTGTTGGTGTTCTGACCACCGACAAGTCACAGAAGTAGTTCAGATGCTTAAATTACAGGACATTGTTCATAAGGATATATCATTGCCCAGGTGTTTAGATCAAGAATTACACGAGTTGCTTCAATTGCAAGTATTGCTGCCAAAGATAAATAGGAACTATGCAGTCATAAACTCTTACTGATAAAGATGCATTGTTCTAATATTCTACATGCACAGTTGAAAATGTTGTCAGTGTTTACAGTTGCTGCAATAGTGACTGCTATGATTTTTGTGACGAGCTCCACAATTGTAACAAAAGGCAATTCCGCACCTGCAAGTCAAAATAGAAGAAAATTCAAACATCAATCCACAAATTTCCCATATGCTTCAAAGGAACCAGATAAATCGACTTGAAAGTAGTGAAAAGGCCAGATAATAGATATACATGACCATAATAAACTAACCGAAAACAATAATCACTGACAGAGAATCCCTAGTAATAAAAGATACATGAACTTTGCCATGACTCATGACATGTGAAGGATATAAATAGAAAAATATAAGTGAAATAAATGAGTATTTTATGTATTTGAGTATTGTCTGCCCAACATTGAATTTCCGGATTCGTCATTGAGCACATGAAAACGGAGCCAGCATTTAGTGTTAAATCTTTAATATCTCTGAAAAAGGGGATTTGTTAAATACAATAGAAAAGAAGCATTTATCTTAACTATCAATCAGTAAGTTGCAGAAGATCCCCAACAGAATTTAACAAAAAAAGGTATGCAATCAAAAAATTTGAACGCGACATCAAAGATTTTATGTCATGTGACTGCTACGCAATAGGGATTGAGGTTCCATTTGACAGCAATTCTCCATAATACCAAGCTGTGTTGTCAATTCCAGATAGCAAATTGTTAAATTCAACTATGCAATAGTGCTATAATGCCGCTGTAGCGGCTATTGAAAACATTTTGTACTAAATAGAATATAGCGGTTTTTCTGAATTTCACTATGCTATAGTGGTATAATGCCGCCATAGCGGCTATTTAATGATGATATCAAGGACCACAACACAACCAGTCCACGATTTCAAAACTTCATGCCAAACACAAAGTTAAAAGCGTCCATCAAATCAAAGACCTTGAACAAAATTGCTCGGGGATTCCCTCAACTAAAAACGACAAACTACCCACAATCTATGCCGTACAATGTTGTCAATTGCATATAGCGGGAAATAGCCGTTTCATTAAATCCGCCACATTGCGGGAAATAGCCGTTTCTTTAAATCCGCCACATCGCGGGAAATAGCCGTTTCATTAAATCCGTGATGCTACAGAGCTATACACATACAGCTAAACAGCCACTATACAACTTACGACAATGCTTTATATTAAGCAGCATATCACGTAGCAATAGCAACTTATTCAAACTCTGCTACACAATAGCACTATAACGCCACTATTATCGCTACTCGACAACATTGACGCCATAAATGGGCCTTTTCAATGACTTGTACAGATTTCGACAAACCCAAAACAGAGTATAAACAATGAATTACCCTCCCTTACCACAAGATACTTTGAATACCCTTCCTCCTAAACCAAATGTTTTCTATTATCCAATACAATAAACATTAACATAACCCTTAGCACATTGACACAGTCACATTTACAGCATAATACAAGACAATGATGCTAATACTGAAGATCAGATATTGGCAATAATAAGAGGATAACCTGCATTTCATGTACAAGCAACCTTCCGATTTCGCAACAAAAAACCTACAATTAGGGCATCTCCTCCAATTCATATCCTTGGCGAGCTTCATCAGCATAACATCATCCTTCCCTCTCTCGTCCTCATTCAGCTTCTGAAACTCGCTACACTCCATCCCTTCATGCCAAGGAACCTTACATTGTGCACAAAACATCTTCCTACAATTGGGACACTCGGAAATCCTAACAGTCTCCGTCCCATCATTGATCAAAAGAGCAGAACAATCCGCATACGGACAATAGAATTTCTCCGATACATCAAACAACGCCTCGCACGCGGCCTTCCCCCACCGATCAAAAACCTCGACCGAGAGAATGGAACGACAATCCTCAGCTTCCAACAAACCACTGCAACCGGAAACCGGACACCTGACGTTGATCACATTATCCTCCAGCTTCGAACTGACGTACAGAGCAACGCAATCAGAACAATACGCATGCGAACAACCGCTGATGAAGAAAGCATCGTTCGCGGTTTTGGTTTCCGTGCAAATTTCGCAGATAAACGGCACGGCGTTTGTGTTAGCAGCATTAGCAGACGAAGACTCGCCTTTTTCGACGTTGATCCTTTTCCGTTTTCGCAAAGGGTTGAATTTGGGAACGAAATTGAGAATTCGGAGTTCGTCGTCGTCTTCGCCGTCGGAAAGGTCGATGACGACGGGGATGGAGGTTCTGGCGGTGGTCGGAGGGAGGTGAAATGATTCGACGTCGATTACTTCTGCTGTCGTTTTCATGGTGATTGGAATTAAAGCATAGGGTGTTGAATTGATGGTTTGAAATGGTTATGCACTAGAGTGTCACTTTTCTTACTCTTGAAGACTCTTCTTGTTTGGAAATCATGAACCAATTCAAATGGTATTTATTCTATTATTTTAAATTATTGGGTTGCTCTATGAAATTATTAAATTTGGCCCATTTTAGTTTTTGTAATTGAAATTGGAAAGGTTTTTTCATTTTTTCAAATTTTATATTTTCCATTGGAGTTGGGTTCTACTTGGACTTCATCATTCATAGGCTATGTGATAATATAAAGCTAAGAAGGTAGAATAAAGTAAAGGGGAATGAAATTATGTGAAATTCAATAGAGATTGTATTCCATTGTTTGAATATTTAGGATGAAATAAATAAATATATATTTTTTTATTTCACTTAAATTGAGGGAAAAGAAAATTGAGTGACCTATAAGTGATGAGATGAAATTGACTATAAATTATTTTATAGTTTGAGTTGTCTCACTCCTTATTCTTTTTAGGATTGAAATCAACAACAACATTGAAAGAATTTTAAATAAATAATGAGATTTTATTACGTCTTACCTCATAATTTTTATTTTTAGTTTTTAAAAATTAAAAAGTAAAAATCAAAACACAATTTATTTATTTCAGTTTTTTGCTTTTTAAAATTGAAAAATGGAGATGAATTTTTAAAAATACATTTGTAAAATATTATACTCAAATAATTTTTTAATTTTTAAAAATTAAAATAAATTTTTTAAAAAACCTTTCAAACATGCCCTTAGCATTTAAAATCTAAATCTTTGACGACTAGTGTACATATGCATGATGATGGTCATATTGAATTAATTGAAATCGACTTTCTTTTAAAGGGGACTTTTATTTCCAAGTATGAAGAGTCCTCATCTTCCATCTTGACTAGTAGATCTAAAAATTGGATAGCAAAAATCATTGATCTACAAACCATATTGCTATTAATCATGTTGTATGTATGAAAGAATGAGAGATTTTGAAAGATGAGAAGGTGGAACTTAAATTGTGAAAAAAGAGTGTTGAGAGGAAGATTAAAGTTTTGAAAGGGAAATAACAAACAATAAAGGGATTTAAGAGTTCGAATTGATTTTCTTCAAGAACGGGAGAGTATATTGAGATGGAGATAATAGGAGATTTCAAGATATCTTACCTCATGAAGAGTGAGTGGCCGACGAGAGCAAAAAGGAATGATTTTTTTCCCCAATTTTCTCTAACCTGTTGGAAATCCACCAAAATCTATGATGAATTTCTACTAATCTTGATGAACAAGATTGATATCACCACACACAATGACAATGAAAAAAGAATTTAAAGAAGAAAAGGAAGAAAAGGATTTTCTGCAGAGTTTCTCTCTGCCCACAAACTGTGGAAAAACTTTCTACTCACTTGCAACTACAAATTCTATGAATACAACTTGATTATTACAAAATAGGGGTTACTCCCTCTATTTATAGATTTAGGTTAGCTTGTTCCCTAAGCTAAAGCTCAAAACTATAAAAGCCCAAAATATCTATTTCGAACTAAATCAAATCTATTTTATTCTAGACTTAAATCAAATATATTATGTGTCGAATCTGAATAGCCTGCTTCGAACCACAAGCTCTTCGATTGGGAAACCTCCCTTCGACACACATAGTTTCGACACACATGAATTAATTTCGATACACCACCTATTTCATTGTGTCTAAACTAACTACATTCATCATTGTTCTTAGTCTTCAAAATACTTCGACCTGCACACCCTTCGTTATAATGTCCAAATTAGATTCTCAGTTCTGCAGTGTTCCAAATTCTTCTTCCCATCTGCTACATGCTCTCGAAGATAATGGAACTTCATTTCGATGCGTTTGCTTCAACCATGTGCTATCGGGTTCTTCGCCAGGTTGATAGCTGACATGTTGTCGATCTTCATGGTGATTGCTCCATGATCTTTACCTGTAATTTCTTCGACTATGTTCCCCATCCAAGTTGCTTGACATGCACAAAGAGAAGCAACTACGTATTTTGCTGCGCATGATGATAATGCCACAACTGGTTCCTTTCTCGAACTCCAAGCAACTGGCACACCACCTAACATAAACACATATCATGCTGTGGATTTTCGATCTTCAGCATCACTACACCAGCTCGAATCTGTGTACCCCACTAACTTGCATTCTTTTCCTTTATCAGTTGCAGGAAACAAATACCTCAATATTCTCTTTGCCGCTGCTAGGTGTGATAACTTTGGCTTCTGCATGAATCTACTTACCATACCCACATTGTATGCTAAGTCATGCCTCGTATGACAAAGGTATCTTAAGGACCCAATAAGTCTTCTATATTGGGTTGGGTCGACGTCTTCTTCTTCCGAGTCTTTCGATAGTTGCAGTCTTGGTTCTGTAGGTGTCGAAGTCGAATTGCATTCTTCCATATCAAATCTCTTGAGAATTTCTCCTGCATATCTTCTTTGATGCATCATCAAGCCTCTACTAGTCTTGTAGAATTCGATTCTAAGGAAATATGAAATGTCACCCAGATCAGAAATTTTGAATTCCTTGATGAGATCACTTTTGAAGTCTTCGATCTCCTTCTTACAGCTACATGTGATTAACAAGTCATCGACATAGAGACATAGTATAAGTAATTTACTATTGCTTCTTCTTACATATACTCTATATTCAATTGTGCACTTCACAAATTCCTTCTCCCTTAGAAAACTATCAATCTTCTTATTCCAAGCTCTTGGAGCTTGTTTCAATACATATAGGGCTTTATGAAGCTTGTACACCTTCTTCTCTTCGTTATGTTTCACAAACCCAACTGGTTGTTTAACATAAACTTCTTTGTCTAAGGGTCTGTTCAGGAATGCACACTTCACGTCCATCTAACATATGTGCCAACTATTTATTTTTATTAAGCCAAAAACCAATATGATTGTTTCGATCCTAGCCACAGATGCAAAAACCTCATCGAAGTCGATTCCTTCTTTCTGGAGAAGTCCTTTTGCTACTAGCCTTGCTTTGTGTCGAGTTACTTCTCCATTAGGATTCATCTTCACCTTGTATACCCACTCGACATCAATTTCCTTCTTTCCTTGAGGCAATTCGACAAGTGACAAAGTGTTGTTGTCTTCGATGGATTTCACTTCTTCGTTCATTGCTTTCACCCACTTCGAATCTTTCAATGCTCCAGCTGCATTGACAGATTCAACATCTGCATAGAAAGTGTACCTGCTCACCTTCGTTATCAACCTCATCATATGATGTAACCACACAATCTTGCAACCTTGGAGGCATGCGTCTTGCTCTCTGAGGTCTTCTTGTGCTTGGTTGATCTATAACTGATGGTTTCTCTTGTCGAACTTCTATTTCGACTTGAAACTTTGACTCTTCAAGTAAAATTATTACTGAATCTTTCTTGACATTTCGACTCCAGTCCCGCTCTCTAAGATCATCTATGATCACGTCCCTATTGATCATAATCTGCTTGTTCACTAGATCGAACAACTTGTAACCTCCTATTGAATGATATCCCAATAGAATCATTTGAGTCGACTTGTCATCAAGTTTTCTTCTGGAGTAATTCCTTCTAGCTTTTTCGTTGGACCATGGCCTCAAAAAGCCGAGGGTCTCAAAAAATCGAGAGAATATGTAATGAAAAAATATATAATAAATAATAAATATATTGTGTGCTAAAATTTTATCAACGTGCCTTAGCCTAGCGGTTGGAAGTTCCATTTTGAAAAGTTATGGTGTTGAGTTGAGTTCGAGTCCTGTGTGCCGCAACTTCAAACTTTTACAATTCAATTTCTTTATGAATTATAATTATCATAGCCATGTGAGTGAGCTCTTTATGCAAGATTGCACATGAACTTTAAAAAATTATATAAATATAATTAAAAAAAATCATATATACATGGAGCTTTATATAAATTATATTTATTTTATATTTAAAAATTCAATATATAAAAATTTAATTTATTATTAAATTTATATAATAAAATATAAAATATAATTATTTTATTTTTTTAATAATAAATTAAAATTTAAGAAATTTAATATTTGTCTAGGGCCTCCAAAAATCTGGGACCGACCTTGATTTAGTTAGTAAGTGCTGGTAGTGTATTAGATGAAATAAAATAATCATGGAATTAATAGCAGTATGTTGAAGAAAATTGTTAGCAGCGAGGTTGGAAATAATATTAGCAAGCAGGAAATTATTACGGTGTCAGAAATTATTAGTAATTGAACTAATTAATTAATTAGTAGTAAATAAATTGCCTTACGATGATGATATAGGCTTTTGCCTTACGATGTTAATTACGATGTTAATTGCGATGTTAATTACAATGTTAATTACGATGTTAATTGCGATGTTAATTACGATGTTAATTGCGATGTTAATTATTGTTGTTGTGTGTGATGTTGTATTCATTGAGTCACATATATTTGCATACTTTGCGACGGCCTGGATTGATAAACTGCGACGAAGGCTTATGCCTTGGTCTTGATGTCAAAGACGATGATGATGAACGCTTATGCCTTGGCCTTGATGGCAAACACGATGACGATGAAGGCTTATGCCTTGGCCTTGATAGAAAACACGATGGGAGTTCTGCTTCAATGGTATCACATGCATTTGCATAGTTGAGTCACATCTTGAGTTGTGTGTTGAAGTTATTGTTGTTGTTAAGTTGTGACGAATCGAAGTTGTATATCATAATTCATTATTTTGATTGATTAAAGTTGCCTTGTTGTTGTTAAGTTGTTTGTTGGTTGTTGCATAATTGTTGTTAGGAAGTGGTGACATTTGTATGATCTAATATAATATATTGTTTATCATACGCTTGTTTATATTGATTGATATCTCACCCCTTATGTTGTGATGTTTCCTCTACATGGGTAACATGCAGGTATTAGAGAATGAAGAATTAGTTGTTGTTAGTCCAAGTCGGTTTAGTTGCTCTGATACATAGATCTCAGGGGGGATGTCTATGTTGTTATTCCAATGTTGTTATTACTCAAATTGATATCGGTTAAGTTGCTATCGTTGGATACACGATGTTTTAGAGTTGTTTTAGTTAAAAAAAAGTTGTTAAATGATTTAAAGTTGAAAGTTGTGATTCCGCTGCGTAATTGCTAAAAAGGTTGTTTTGTTTTCACGAGAATAAAGTATGTTGTTAATTGTTCATCTGAATGCTATGTATCTATGTTAAATGCAATACAAGTTGATTGTTTTTTGTTGAATGTAATACCTCAAATATGTTGAAGGTTTTTAAATATTCTAATTTTTGATATAATTTCTGGGTAGATTTGGGGTGTTACAAGATATGTCTATACCATCCAATACGATTCCGTCTACTATCAACAAGAGATTAAGGGTGATCATTTCCTCAATTTATCAATAGACAGTCGACAACCATAATGGAGTATAAACCATCACTACCAACATTAATAATGTTATTTTAGAATTTGTACTCATCTCCTCGCATTTCCGAATTTGGTCCGCGCTTCAAACGTTCCAACAACTTCAACAACAAGAATCCCAGAACAAGATCTACAATAATTCGTCACATTATCAATGTCCAAACATCGACATCTTACGCCAGGCTACTCATCTGACAACTTCACAGTCACCAGCCGCACTGAAACATCGCAACTTTCTAAATTCCATCTTATAACAATTATCCTTTTTCCAAGACGCTCCAACTTGTTAAACAACCAGAATCTTAAATTCATGTTACCTTCAAATTCGGGAAATAACAAAGCTTCAACAACACTTGTACTGTAGCCAACAGCAGCATACCAAACCAACATTTTACAACTGAAACATGTCTGAGAAGCACAACTTCTCCCCCACTTAGCTTCAAACCAACTCCTGCAAATAATCGACTAGAAAGCAAGCAAGTACCGACAGTGTTTTACACACTTATCACGTACAGAGGAATAAACACCATTAGACAACACTGGTCAGACGGACCGACCTACTCTGATACCACTAATGTAACACCCCATTTCTACCCGACAAATATAATTAAAATCAAAGTTTAAAAATTTCAACACCCAAATAGGATGCCACATTCTCGACTTAAAACAACAACATAATAGTCACATTTAATGCATAGAGACATAACACATCACATTCAGATGAACGATAACAACCTGCTTATTCTCAAAAACATAAACCAACTTTACTTTTAAAAACAATGCAACGGATTCTCAACATAAACTCCAAATAATCATAGCATCTTGCTCAACATAAAACAACTTAAAACAAAATAAACTTCTCAAAAGAAACAACTTCAGTTCAACTTAATAGTAACAAAACAAAACAATGTGTTTATTTCCCCGAGTGCTATGTATCAGAGTGACAATCCAACTCGAACTAACCGCAACTAAATCTTCATTCTTCATTACCTGCATATTATCCACGTAGAGGCAACATCACAACATAAGTGGTGAGATATCTACCAATATAAACAAGTGTATGATAAATAATATATTAAGACTAAATCATACAAAATTATCACTTTACAATTAACAACATCACAAATCACTTCACATGACAACAATCATACTCATTCCAACTCAAATGAGACTCAACAATACATATGCATGTGGTACCAATCAGGGCTTCAACCCCCGTCGCCAATTTCCAATTATTAGAGGCATTCAAACACGGCATAAGCCTTCAACACAGTTGCCAATCCAGGCCTTCACTAAAATATGCAATGTATACAACTCGATAATGCACATCACACAACATAAACAACAAATCCTCGTTGCCAGACATAAGCCTATATCACAAATTTCTTTACCAATAATTAGAGGTAAATATCGTCACTGAAAACATCCTGCAACTTCGCATAGCAACAAAATATGGCAACATACACATCGCTGATAAATCACAAAGAAATTAACAACACAACACATTCAACATGATTTCAACAAAATAAACCAATCACAATTACCTACTAACATATACTAGTTACCCCGACAATTTTCAACGGATTCTGGACTATTAATTATACCGCTTAATTCTACAAATTCGACTAATTCGGTACTTGTTTTATGCACTATTATTATTACCAATTAATACATTGTTCCTGTCTAATTATATTACTGATATGTTAATTCCCTGCATCCAAAATTATGTCATTAAAATTATCATTTGCTACTCTCTCATCTTCTGCTAAAAAATGCTATTTCATATTGCTACCTGATAAAGCCGACTCGTTCCTATTAATTAATCAATTCTATTTTTCAAATTAATTTATTCCTTAATCAAATTGTTCTACAAGCACCTAATGTTAATTAACCTTGAGACAAAAGAAAGAATTAAAGAGAAGAATGTATGTATATTAGTAAGAAAATAAACAAATAGCAAAAAGTTGTCTTCTCTCTCTTTATAAGGGGCGTCTTCCCCCCTGGCCATGGGTTGTATGTAGGGCTCCCATCCCCATCCAAGTGGACGTGCCACTTCTCCTTATCAAAACATGAGGCGCCCATCCCACATGGTGTGGCCCCGCCCCTTAAATTTTCTTTTTCTTCTTCATATAGTTTTCAGATTCTAATCGATACCAATTTAACCAAGTTTAGACCAATAATACATCAATGTATTTGCTTCGATCATCCATCTCAGACGCAATCACTTACTCGATGCAACATAAATTTTCAAATACAACAATAATTTCATAGATACCATTATTTTCATAGGACGATCAAAATCAACAAAACCGGTACAAAATTAAACAATTATTCTACACACAATTTACACAAACAAAAATAATTCCATACAATTCGATCCCCACATACGGTTCATCATAAACTTGGTTATAGAGTTAGAACCCCACCCCTACCTTGGATTTAACGGTCGCTCTAACTCTGATCGAACTCCTAATTCTCTCCAACTTCCTTCTAAGCCGTTCTCCGCAACCTTGCAACTTTCCCCGTACACCATCTTTTTTCCAAGTCCTTATTTTCTTATGCAACATTTTCTCCACGTACTGGCAGGCACCTCTTTTCCTTTTTCTCACAAAAACCCTAACTTTCATATATATATATATATATATATATATATATATATATATATATATCAACCTACACAACAACAACAATAATAATAATAATAATAATAATAGTAATAATAATAATAATAATAATAATCTATTGGGCCTATTATTCACACCTCCAACTTTGCTATTTCTCACACAACAATTAATCCTAACTAAATAAATAATATTCTAATATTCAATTATCATTTATAATAATAATTCTCCGACTAAACCGACTATTTAATTCGACTTTAAACTTAATAGTTCAAATCAACATATTAACCCAATTGCGCCTCTTCAAATAATACCGATAATTCCCAACTTCGACTAATTCCAACAAATAAATCCTTAATTAATTTAATTAAATAATTAAATCAAATTCCGGGTGTTACACAAAACACACGCCCTCAACAAGTCCTCCAAGGATTGAATAGTCCTCTCCGTTTGACCATTTTTCTGTGGGTGATATGCTAAACTCAGTTTCAACTTTGATCCAAGCGCATCCTGCAAACTCTTCCAAAACTCGGAAGTAAATATCTGATCTCTATCAGATACAACACTTGACGGAACACCGTGCAACTTCACAATTACTCGAAGGTAAATCTCGGCTAAATTTGGAACAGGAAAATTAATACCAATTAGAATAAAATGAGTTGAGTTCACCAGTCTATCCATAATGACCCAAATCATATCATGGCCTCTCTGAGTGCTGGGTAGTCCCGTTAGAAAGTCCATTGATATACTAACCCACTTCCATTCCAGAATCTCCAACGGTTCTAACAACCCCGTCGACTTATGATGTTCAACCTTCAACTTCTGGCAAGTCAAACATGCATACACAAACTGTGCTACAACCTTGATCGCGGTACAAAGTGAAGAACGAGGGAACCAACTCAGAATTCGATTCTCTGGCTTAAAAATAGTTTAACTGATTTTTTAAAATATGTCTCAAGCACCAAACTTTATTCTTTCCAAAAAAAGAAAGGAAAAAGGGAAAGTTGAAATACCCTAAAAAAGATATGCAACGGGATTAGTATGAAAATAAACACAAAGCATGAGAGAGTAGAGATTCTTAAGTTCGAGGGTTAGGTAATACAAAGAGAAGGTATTAACACCCTATGTATCTATAGTACTCTATAGGATCTCTTGTGCGTTTGTGTTTTATTTTCTATGCTAGGTAGGTAGGAAACTAAGTTTGTTTATTATGATTATGCTCGCAAAGATCATTGCAATCTTCTGCATACATATCCCGAGCAATCAGCTCGGGTCTAAGGGTAACTAAGGTTTGGGTGGTTTGAGAGAGAAAGAAGTATGCTCGCCAAGGATGAGACCTTATGTCTACGTATTCTCAAAAGGAAGTTGAGAAAGTCCTAGCAATCGTAGTTCCCACTTATGTGCTAGTGGAAGCAAAGATTTTAAGAGACAACGACAAGTGTCATTTAAATGAAAAATTCATCTAACCTATTTCATCACATACATTTTTGAAAATTTGATTGTTTGAATCTTTCATTGTAAGAAACGGGTGTTTAACTTGAGTGTACAAGTATACCGCTTATAGTTCTGAGAATGAGAAGATGTTTTGAAAAACGTTGAATCTTTCATTGTAAGCATTGGGTGTTTTGCTTGAGTGTACAAGTGTTGCCACTTACAGTTAAGAAAGATGTTTTGTTTGTTTGTTCGAAAAATTGTTTGATTTGAAAAATATTTGATTTGAATGTGATGCTATAGATGAGATACTTCTTCCATAGTGGGCTTCGTACAAAAGAACTTCCTTGTTGGTTTAGCTTCCTCTTGGGCTTCGTACAAAAGAAATCCCACATGAATCATCGCTATGGAAGAAGTATCTCATCTATAGCATCACATTCAAATCAAATATTTTTCAAATCAAACATTTTCTCAAACAAACAAACAAAACATCTTTCTTAATTGTAAGTGGTAACACTTGTACACTCGAGCAAAACTCCCAAATCCTTAAATGAAAGATTCAACGTTTTTCAAAACATCTTCTCATTCTAAGAACTATAAGAGGTATACTTGTACACTCAAGTTAAACACCCATTTCTTACAATGAAAGATTCAAACAATCAATTTTTAAAAATGTGTGTGATGAAATAGATTATATACATTTTTTATTAAGATGACACTTGCCGTTGTCTCTTAAAATCATTTGCTTCCACTAGCACATAAGTGGGAACTACGATTGCTCTAACTTTCTCAACCTCCTTTTGAGAATACGTAGGCACAACGTCTCACCCTTGGCGAGCATACTTCTTTCTCTCTCAAACCACCCAAACCTTAGTTACCCTTAGACCCCGATCTACAATTGCTCTGATTCCCTCTAGGGGATATGTATGCAGAAGATTGAAATGATCTTTGCGAGCATAATCATAATAAACAAACTTAGGTCCCTACATAGCTTACCTTCTTAAATCCCAAAGGAGAAATTTTCCCAAAATAGCATAGCAAATAAAACACAAACGCACAAGAGATCCTATAGAGTACTATAGATACATAGGGTGCTAATACCTTCCATTTGTATAACCTAACCCTGATACCCAAGAATCTTACTCCCCCATGCTTTGTGTTTAGTTTCATACTAATTGCATTGCATATATTTTTTAGGGTATTTCAGCTTTCCCTTTTTCCTTTGTTTTTTTAGGAAACAATAAAGCTTGGTGCTCGTGGCATGTTTTAAAAAAAATCAAAGTTAAATTGTTTTTGAGCTGGAGAGCCAAATTCGGATTTGGTTCCCTCGTTCTTCACTTTTTACTGCGAATATAAGTGACAAGTGTGCAAAAAATCATCTCAAAATGAGATGTTTTAATTGGTTTTTGAAAATGTTGAAGTTTGTAAGAAAATGTGAAAAAAACAAGTGATAAAAATTTGTTTTGGTCTTGATGAGTGTTGAACTCATGACCTAAAATTGAAAGGTGAAAAGAATAAGCACTGGGCCACATGTGTGGCTTTTTATTTACACGCGTTCAGAAAATTATATGTTAAAACAAGTTATGAATGGTTTTGAAAATAGTTTGAAAAATGAGAGAAAGATTGAAAAAAGTCTGGGACGAGGGGGACCTGAGGCAAGGAATGACTTAAGGGCGCACGCTCTACCATTAGGGTGGCTATAAATCCGTTTGCTAAAACGAGTTAACACATATATATTTAAAACACGAAATTGAAAATGGGACAGATGGCGCCATGACCATCTTTTTCTTCCTCGTGACAAGCTTTCATGGCCAAGTTTGAATTTCTTTGATTCTTGATCAATTTGAAAAATGTAAAATACTAAATTGCTCGAATTTCACCATGATTTCAACCATGCAATTTATTAAAGCTAACATTCAAAGATTAAAGATAATTTACAGAAAGTACCAATTAAACCCTAACTAAAAATTTCAACTAATCTATAGGCACAATTGATCTTATGTGAAATTGAGGACTCAGAAAGCTTGAGCAATATGATATCTACATTTCCAACTACTAAAATGATGTTAAAGATGCTTGTATAAGAGAATTTAGTTTCGAGACACTTACCTCTTGAAGCAAAATCCCAGAACTCGTATGAGTTCTTCCAGATGCAAAGCAATGATCCCAATAGCTTCCTTGAACCTTCCTGAGTGTGTTCTAACTCCTAGCTTGCGTCGAAGCTCACTGAATTCTTCTACCCAACTCAAACTGCAGATTGCTAGTTTTTGAGTGAGGAGGGATGAATGGCACGATATCAGTTATGATTTTAGAACTTGGATAAGCTCTATATAAGTTATAGAAGATTTGTGAATGATTAAAACTGAAAAATGCACGAGTGGATTAAGAATTGGATTGAAGAGGTTTGAATGACACCTTTGGTTAGAACTTGCAAGAATTGGAAGTTGAAATTCTAACCTCTTTGAAACTTAGAAAACTTGCATTTTAAGAAAGAAATGAGAAAAATTTGTGAAAATGACTTATCATGCAAGTTTTTGAACATATAATGTCTAATTTCAAAACCCTAGCTCCACAAAATATTTTTTCATGTTATTGGACATTTTGGAAAGCTTGGAACAACATCTACAACTTCCACGTTGAGAGTTTTTGTTGAATCAAAATGAATCTAGGTGAAAAATGGCCATGAAAATGGTGAAAAAATTTGACGATTGGTCATGATTGATAATATGAAATGCTTTGATGATTGAAAAATTTGAATTTCAAAAATTGACCAAAAAATTCAAAGTTTGACTAATCTGGACAATTGACTTTTTGTCAGATGATTCAGAATTTAAGTGTTAATCAACCATGGCATTTGAGATGTTTTGAATCAAGAAATTAGGTCAAGATATTTCATTTGTGATCTTGAGATCATGTTCCAAGCAATTAGGTCATGCATTGAGCCAAAAGTCAATGATGCACCATCCTCGATTAAAACTCTAATTTGGTCGATCCAAGATTGATCTGGAGGAAATGATTGGAATTTGAAGATCAAATTTTGATGATTGATGAAGATAGATCACTAGAGGTTAGTGGATACTTAAACCCTAATTGATCACATCTTACACTGATGAAAGATTTTGATTCAAAACCCTAATTTGGCTCAAGAAGCAAACACACCAGCTATCTTGTGTTGTGACTTGTTAGTGATGCAATGATGCATATATGAATGATATGATATGGTATCTTAGGTCAAAAATTGGGGTATAACAATCCCGTTTCAATTTGGGCCACTAGAATAACTTCTTCAAATCATGATATATTTTAGTAGCTCCTGGATGAATGCTCAAACGACTTCTATGACTTTCTTCCAGAATCATTCTTTTTATCTCTACATCCATCAGGTATACAAATTATGTCTCGAAACTTCAACACACCTTGGGCATCTACTTTTAAATCAACATCTGCGGATTGGTTCTTTTCCACCATCAAATCCACCAACTTTACATCCAATTTCTGAGCCTCTTTAATATTATCCAAGAAATCATTTTTAATCTTCAACATTCCCAGTATGACACTTCCTAGTGTCTCTTCACAGATTAAACTCATATCTCGAAATTGCTCAATTAATTCTAACTCTTTAACCATCATAGTCGAAAAATATAAATTCTTTCTACTCAAAGCATCGGCTACAACATTAGCTTGTCCTGGATGGTAATTCAAGCCAAAATTACAATCCTTCAATAGTTCTAACCATCTCTTCTGTCTCATGTTAAGATCTTTCTTATAGAATAAGTACTTTAAGCTCTTATGATTGAAACAACTGGGTGAACATCATCTGATAACTATGTCAATGAAGTCACCATCGAACATTTTTTATCTCACAAAAGGAGAAAGGTAAATGCATCGCGAAAACCTAAAAGGGATAAGACACGGTCTTGTGACTGAGAGATAGGGTAAGAGAGTCTATTACGCGAAGGAAAGGTATTAACACCCCACACGCCCGTAGTACTCTACAGTATCCACTTCTACTTTCTATCTAATGAGTGTGTTTATATCTATTTGCTACTTAATTGCTATATCTGTATGCTAAAAGAGAATGCATGTGAAAGAAAGGAAAATAAAGAAAACACAGGGAAAAGAAGAAAGTATTTACAAAGCTTGCTCGATCGAGCCCCGTGATAAGATGCCTACATATTCCCTCGTGCAATGGGAAAGTCAGAGCGCCGTAGTTCGGCTTACATGTTTTGGTGGGTTTTGTGTTTTTTACTTATGAAAAGAGTTTTAAACACAAAAGAAAACCCGTAGGCAAAAAGGTTTGTATTGGTTGGTTACTTTTACCTTTGAAAAAGGAGTTTGAACCATTATTAAGTGTTTTTATTTTCAAAAGAAAAGAAGACAAGTTTTAGTTTTATTACATGCAAGGATGCAAAAGAAACTAGAAAACAAGAAAGGGAAACTAACTAGTTATACCCTTGATGTTATCATGCATGAATTACAACCTAAGGTCTAACTCGAATCACTATCTAGGATAGAGTCGGGAGAATCCTAAGGGATCATGGCAAAGGCTTACAACCTAGATCTATGTCTATCTCGAATCGCTACCTAAGGTAGAGTCGAAGACGACAAAAAGGAATGAAAATGGTTTACAACCTAAGTCTATGTCTATCTCGAATCGCTACCTAAGGTAGAGTCGAAGACGACAAAATGGATGAAGTAAACTGGTGCTTTGGAAGAAGCACACAAACAATGCAATGCACAAACAAATGTCAAACAAGCGTAGGCATAGCCTACAGAGCAATTGATGCGAGTTCTGCAATAAATGCGAACTCCAGGAATGAGTGGAGAGTCAGAATTGGGAACTCTGGCCACTTTTGTAATCGATTCGATAGGAATAGTAACACGATTCACGTGTACCATACAAGACACATACTAGAACCGCAGGGGACGAATGTCGACCCTTTCCGCTTGCCGATATATCAATGACTCGATAGCGGGAAATATAAAAAACGGGACTTTGCTTGGTGGTACCAAATCGGGTGTCCTAACCACTTCTGACCTAGGCAAACACAACTGTAAACACAATGAAAAATGCCTCCCTATGCACGGATGAGGACTTTAAACAAACCAAACACAATTAGCAAACAGAAGCGCCCTAAACGGGTCTTTAAATAAACCAGAGGGGTTTCTGAACATACTCAAACTACGGAAGCCCCATCATACATCTCTATTCCTACTTCTCATGGCAAGGAAATCAATAAAACCCTACTTATCACGCTCTCTAGAAAAGCGGTAAAAGAGTGCGGTAAACAAAGTAAAGTTAATACCAAACGAATAATGATCTGAAGAGCACTGCAAGGTAATAATACTTTAGAAAACTTTGAGTATTGCTGACACACAATAAAGAAATCCGGTGAGACATGCACGGAGGCATCAAAAGCATAATCAGAATGTGTGTAGTACACATCTGAAGTAAATACACCTGTATAAGATTGCAATCCAGACAATACAGACAAAGGATGTGCATTGATATGCACGGTCAAGAATATGTGTCTATACACATTCGACGTAGATCCAATGGACCTGCAAGAAACTATCTAGACAATACAGACAAAGGATGTGCATTGATATGCATGGTCAAGAACGTGTGTCTATACACATTCAACATATATCTAATGAACCTGCAAGAAATTACAATCCAGACAAAGCAGACAAAGAGTGCACACACATGTGTGCAAGCAACAAATGTGGATTCTACAGATCCAAATCAATCAGATAACCTGCAAGAAATGGTGAAAACCAAGCAGATAGATAAAGAGTGCACACACATGTGTGCAACATCAAGATATAGATCCTACACATCCAAATCACAAGTATAATGCTCCTTGTACCTCGCATAAACAACAAAGTATTAGAAATAACAAGGTAGAGTGCTTGTCGGAAGCATGAAGCTCAAAAGCGATTATTCACAAAGAAATCGAAGCATGAAGGATGACTTCCTAGTAGGGGCAGCAACTATACATCCTAACGCTTACCTAAACATCTCGAAAAGGTAGAGGAAAAGATTGCAAACCAAACATGAAAGAGGAACCTAAAAGAATTATACAAATATCTAACTAGTTCCTAGGAATTGAACTACTAAAGGTTTGCTTTGAAGTTCTATTTACAACCCTAAGATGAGGCTTACATTTAACTACAATTAAATGGGAGAACGTATCCTAAATTTTCTAAGAAACACATGGTATTACACACCTACAATTAATCGATTCACACGATAAAGGAGAAACATGCTTTTAAACATCGCTACATGATCGAAACTTGAGAGTTAAGTAAGTATTAAATTAAATTAGGTGTGAAATTCTACAACTCAATAGCTTACTCCTATTCAATGATATCAAACTAAATGTACAAGAAAAATCATGATTGAACATATTTGTCCACAACATATAAGTCAAAACGAATGATCGTCGCTCTAAGGGTCAACTATCATGGTACCCTAATCATATGACTCAATTATCAATTCTAAAATAATGTATCAACTACCTAAACATGTCAACCTATTAGTCAAGAGGCTAGTTGAAGGTTAGAACAAGTATTAGACACCGCATGCAAAAGATCAATTCCTAACTAGATGAAATAGCAAGCAATTATACATCTTTGTGTTCACATAAAAGAAAAATTGGATAAAGACCTAAAAAGATCTAAAAAATTATGAGAAAAATATCTAAAAGCTCCTAATATATCATAGAATCAGAATGTTATTTTTAGGAATTTTTGTTGTTAAGAATCGATCAAAAGTTGCATCTATATGCGAAGTGTTATGGGAAAAATCATCTCTAAAACATGTTATCGGAAACAATTAAAAAGAGATTGAATTTTAATTACAAAAAATCCCAAAAAAATGTGATAAAATTCTAAAAGTCCTAAAGTACCAGGAACATATTTATTCAGATTTTTATTGTCGAGAAACGATAGAAAACCACATCGAAATGTGCACGGTATCATGGAGAAACCATTTCTAAACATATTATCAAAAAATGATTAAAAACTAAAGGAAATTAATTGTTAAAAATTAACAAAAAAGTATAAAAAATATCCTACGACACAAAAAGTCAGAAAACTATTTTTATGTATTTTTTGTAAGTCGATGGAATCGAAATCGAAAGTTATATTGAGTATGTGTAGAAACTTTGGAAGTGTCAAACTGGGGGGTGCAAAATGAAGTTCTGAACTGAACTAATTCTAGTTGTAACATGCATCTTGGGCTAAAATTGGAAGTGGTAGATACGAATTATTCTAGGTCCAAACCCAAAATGCACTAAGCCCTTAGTTTCAAAAATGAAATGCACTAAGCCCTTAGTTTCAAAAATGAAATAAAAATCGGAATTTCCCTTTTTATATTCTCATGTCACGTTTTCTTATGTAGTGCATTTACACATCAATTGGTCAAACAATATGTAAATGATATTGATTTTTAAAATAAATAAATAAATAAAAGTCGAGACGTGTCAAGATCGGATTGGACCATGAATAAGAACACATGAATCAAATTAGAAAGAGCCACGTCCAGGGCAAAGAAGGTTGCTAGCAAACAGAGACGTTGGAGCTAGCCTCCGATCGTCTTCTCCAACGACACTCGCCGACGACGGCCAAGTTGAGACGGAAACACACGAAACTAGTGTTTTGCAACTCATCTCAACATGTTGGTTCCAATTCTGACATTCGTTTTTATTTTTCTCGCGTATAATCGCCATAAAATTACAACATACACTCAGATATGGAAATTAGAAAACACATCACGTACACAATTACAAGCGATTTGAGTCTGACTCCATCTTCTGGTTATTCCGAGAAATACAGATACGATGCATGAAGCAAGCTTTACGATTTTATCATGATGAGTCTAAGTATGTCGAGCAAGGTTTAGAAGCTTGCAAGGGTATAAAAGAACTCCCCGCTGATTCTTACTCACAAGCTCTTGATGAAGATGGAAGAAGAAATCTAGAAACTCTCGATACACTAAAATATAAACCCGATACCGTGTTCGAATCCTTGATCTTCATATTCTATATATTTATGGTTTCTAATATATTTATTGATGAAACATGTTGTAGAAGGATCAAAACCATGTATCTTCAGAACCTAAGTCATTAGAACCTTACATGGTGTGTTCAGAAAACTCTTGCCTTCTCAGTCTTTAGCACCCGGTTTTTAGAAGAATGTATTCAGATCTTCAGAACACATTCAATAGAACCTTGTCTTTAACATCTTCAGAACTTGGAACAACATAAGTAAAGCTTTAGAAGTTCCCTAAAGCTTCCTTTAATAAGTCACAATCAAAACATGTAATGTTATAATCAAAACATAAGGCCATATGTAGAACCAACTTTGTTCTTACAATATCCCCCTTTTTAAAGATGACAAAATCATTATTTTGATAGAACAATTAATATATGGTAATCATCATGGAACACAAATTTAGTAAATCTAACCATCCCCCATGAATCTGTTAATACTCAAAATTCCATTAAAGCTTGTTCAGAGTCTTCCCCTATTGTTGTACCCCAAAATTCACCCTCTTCATTTTTAATAAACAATTGACTCATAGTTAAGTTTGAGGTGCATTTCATGCAGGTCATTCGTGTATTAACCATGGGTTTGAGGTAATGCTCTGTTGAAAATTGATAAAAAGAGCTATTATTCTGTTAGACAGCAGCTAAAGCATAATTTTGTTTCTCCGAGGTTAATTGCATTATATGGCTTCTCAAATGTCTCAATCAATGTTCAACCAAGGCATCATCATGGAAAGGTCTCTGTTCGCGTTAAAAAGTGACGCGCGAGGGAATCGAATCGGAATTCGGATTCTCTGGCTCGAAACGATTTACTCTTTTGATTTATAAAGATGCCGCGAGCATCAAGCTTTATTATTTCCAACACAAGAAAAATAATTATGAAAAAGGGGAAGCTGCAATACCCTCAATTGATATGATATGCATTACGACTAGCGCGAACTAGACGCAACGCATTGGGGAGATTCCGGGCAAGGGGATTTGTTATATAAAGGGAATAAATGTGGCACCCTAAATATATATAGTTATCTATAGCTTTATATATGAATAGTTTGATATGTTTGTGTGTTTTAAATTGCTATTTCTATGTTGGGAAAGTTTCTCCTTTGGATTTTAAGAAACGTAGTTTACGATGGGATCCTAGGTTTTGTTATTATTGTGCTCGCAAAGATCATTGGGATCCTCTGCATACATATCCCTTAATGGGAATCAGAGCATTTGTAGCTTGGATCTAAAGGGATCTATGGTTTGTTTGGTTTGAGGGAGAAATAAGTTTTGCTCGCCAAGGATGAGACCTTGTGCCTACGTATTCTCAAAGGGAGGTTGAGAAAGTCAGAGCAATCGTAGTTCCCACTTATGCTAGTGGAAGCAACAAGATGTTATTAAGAGACAAAGACAAATGTCATCTTAATGAAAAATGTATCTAATCTGTTTCATTATATACATTTTTGAAAGGTTTGATTGATTTAATCTTTCATCGTAAGTTATAGGTGTTTTGCTTGAGTGTACAAGCGTTACCACTTACGAGTTAAGAAATATGTTTGAAAGATGATTGAATCTTTAATTGTAAGCATTGGGTGTTTTGCTTGAGTGTACAAGCGTTACCACTTACAGATTAAAAGATGTTTTTGTTTGAAAAAGTGTTTGAGAAAAGATTTGATTGTATGTGATGTGATAGATGAGATACTTCTTCCATAGAGATGATAAATGTCTAAATCTCTTAGGAGAAATTGATTATGGATTAGGGATGCTTTTAAGAAGCCCGTGGGTCCTTGTATTGTAAGCCCAAGAGGAGGCATTCCGAGGGTCATCGAGGGTCCTTGTATTGTTAGCCCAAGAGAAGGCATTCCGAGGGTCATCGAGGGTCCTTGTATGAAGCTCAAGAGGAAGCTATAGGGTATGGCTGGCTTTGGCTTTAAGGGTGGTTTCATTGGGAAACCATCCTCTTAGGATTCAAGAGTGATTTCACCGAGAAATCATCCTCTCAGGGTTCTATCCTAGCCCGGGTGATTCTTTGTATTGGAAGCCCAATAGGAGGCTGTTAAGAGATTTCCTGGTCTCTTTCTTGTTTGATGCTCAAGAGAAGGCTAAACTCAACGAGGGAGTTCTTTTGAACGAAACCCAAGAGGAGGCTAACTCAGCAGGGGAGTGTTGTCTTATATGAAGCCTAAGCGGAGGCTAAACTCAGTAAATGAGTTTTCTTATATGAAGCCTAAGAGGAGGCTAACTCACTAAATGAGTTATCTTGTACAAATCCCAAGAGGAGGATAAAGGGAACCTAATTGTTAGGCTAATTGTTAAGTTATAACTGAACATTTATATAAACAAGTGTGTGATGTATATTCACAGGAGTTTATGAAGGAAATATAAACAAGTGTATGAAACGAGTGTTTAAAATAAGTGTAACTTGAATATATACAAGTTTTGAATGTGTACAAGGGAATGAATATGTACACGAAGGGGTGTTTATGTACAAGGAAATGAATGTGTACATAGGAGGGTTGGGACTTACACCGTGAGGGAGGCCCATTGGTTTTAAGAGGAGTTTCACTGGGAATAATTCTTCTCTTAATACCAATGGATTTGGTGTATAAACAAGCGATTGAAAACAAACGAACGAAGTTTTTTTATGCTTGAATATTTACAAAGATAATTGAATATGTACAAGGAAAATTCAATATGTACATAAAAAGGATTGAGACTTACACCGTGAGGAAGGCCCATGATCGATTAAGAAATTCGAGGGAAAAACTGGTTCGGTTTTATCTTCAAGTTGAGTCGGTCATGGAAAAGGTGTGTAAGTTTGTTGAAAAGTTTTTGAAAAGGTTTTGAAAGTGATTTTGAAAAAGTGAAATATATTCACAAGAAGTTTTGAAAAGATTTGAGTTTTGAAAGTTTGAAAGAAAACATCTTTGAAAAGTATTAAGAAATACTTAAAATGTTTCATTTTTTGACTTAATAAAATATAATCAAAAGAAAATATTTTTGGATTTTTTTGACATAATCATAAAATAGGTATATTAAATGACAAGTGTGCAAAAAATCATCTCAAAATGGGAAGTTTTGATTGGTTTTTGAAAATGTTTTAAGTTTGCTAAAAACTTGAGAAAAAAGAGTTTTTTTGCTCATAAGGAGGTTTGAACCTTGGACATTTGGCTTAGAAATGAAGATTTTCCATTGAGCCATTTGTTAAAATTTTCATTTAATCACCTTGTTTAGAAGGAATTTTGAAAAAAAGAAAGTTTGAAAATTTTGAAAATGTCCAGAAATTGGACTTCTGAAGGGTTCAGAAGTTGTTTTGAAAAAGCTTTGAAAAATGTTTAAAAGTTGTTTTGAAAAATAGAAGTTTGGAAAAAAAGTCCAGAAGTTGGACTTCTGAAAGGTTCAGAAGTTAGTTACTTCTGGAGAATATGAAGCTAGCTTCTGAAGCGTGTTGAAATCTTGCTTCTTCTGGCTGCTCGAGGCTTGCTTCTGGAGCGTGTTGCTAGCAGTTTCTGGGGCGCTTTGGGCTAGCATGTTGCTTCTATCATAGTGGAAATGGAGAGTTTCTGGGGGCAGAAGCTTCAGAAGCACTTCTGGAGGCTGAGCCCCAGAAGGACTTCTGGAAGAACAAGCTCCAGAAAGCTTGTGTTTCCTTTTAATAAAAAAAGGTTCCAGGGGGATTCGAACCCTGGACCTTTGGCATGGCAAGTGATTTGAAAAACGCGTTGTCTACCACTGGGGTGGCTATACATCAGTTTATTTAACTTAAACTAGAAATATTTATTTTAAATCCAACTTTTAAATTTCTGAAACTCAACTTCATCTTCTTCGTGAAGAAGGCGCGATACCATGTCCATGAATGATTTGAAATTCTTCATTTCTAGATCAATTTTAAAAGTTCAAAATACAATTATGTCTAGATTTTCATCACGATTCTGACTATGTATTTTGTTAACATTATTAATCAAAGATGACCACGAATTTTGTTAATCCCAATTTAAACCCTAACTCAAAAAGTGATTAATTCTTTAAGCACAGTTGATTTTAGTTCAAATTAAGGACCCATATAGCTTTAGTGATTGAATATCTACATTTTCCTTTTCAATTTTAAAGCTAAAAGTGCATGAATGGAGGAATCAAAGTTTGAGAAACTCACCTCTTGGTATGAAATACCAGTTCGAGCTAGACAACTTCCAGGTGCAAAGTAAGGATTGCTTTAGCTTCCTTGAACCTCCCTGAGTGTGTTCCTACTCTTAATTTGTCCTGAGGATGGCTAGAACTTTCTGACCAAGTCAAGTTGCAACACTTAAAGTGAGTTTTGAATTTGGAATTTGAGTTGTTACAGATCAGTGATGATGATTTGGATCACTTCTATGAAGTGTATGGATGATGTTTGAAGTGTTGAATCAAAGTTAGCACGAGCAAATTGGAAGTTTGGATGTTAAGGCACAATTTGCAAGCTTATGGATTTTGAAACATGATTCTGAGTTTGGACAGTTCTTGTGATGGTTTTAAGTTTTAGACAACTTCTAATTGATATTTAGAACATGTTAGAAACTTAAATTTGCTCAGATTTTGCAAGGTTTGGAAATTGCAAAATTCTCCCTCTTAGAACTTAGAAACTTGGATTTCAAGAAAGAAAGAGTGAAAGCTTGATTATGATAGCTTTGGTGTGATTTGAAAATGAATAAATGACCTCTATTTATAGGCCAAGAAATCTGAATGACAAGGCAAGGTTATCATTGAGAGAAACTTACAACTTGCTTAAGAGGTAAGAAGGAATCTTTTGCATTTAATGCAAAAGTTACTTTCCTAACCATGGTTAGAAATTTCTTTGATTCAATCCTCTTCTTCAATCATGTAAAACTGATATTTATCAGTTACAACCTATCTCTAAGTGATGACAAGGCTTCTAGAAGGGAGATTTGTGAAAAATGACTTATAATTTTGAAGCATGTTCTTGAAATTCCATGGTTTTGGAGCTCTATGTTTCAAAATCAAAAGTATAGCTATACAAAGTGTTTTTGCAATTTCTTGGATTTTTTGGAAAGCTTGTAACAAGGGCTAAAATTTTCATGTTTTGAGTTTTTTCTGAATCCAAATGGATCTAGGTGAAAAATGGCCTAGAAAGTGAGAAAAAAACATGTTTCTTAACACTTGAAATTTTTTTTAAGTGTTAGAAATTTTTCAAATCTTTACTTTTTGTTGACTTTTTCACATTTCTTGATTTTTTATGATCATGATGGATCATTTGAAATGTTTTTATGATTGAAAAAGTTTGGTCTTGAAAAAGTTGACCAAAAGTCAAAGTTTGACTTTTTTGAGCAGATGAATTTTCATCAGATGATTCAGAATTTATCTGATGAAGAAACATGGACTTTTGAAATGTTTTGAATCAAGAAATTAGGTCAAGATGTTGCATTGAAGATGTTAAGATCAATCTTCAAGCAAATAGGTCATTCATTGAGCAGAACGTCAATGATTCACTATCCTCGATCAAAACCCTAATTGGTCGATTCATGGTAGATCATGAGAAAACGTTGGGAATCTGAAGATCAAATGTTGATGATTGATTAAGATAGATCATTTGAGGTGAGTGGAAACTCAAACCCTAATTGATTAGATCTTGAACAGATGAAATTTTGAAGAAACCCTGTTTTTGACATCTAAAAGCCACGCCCGATCTATTCTGTTCTGAAACTGTTAGTGATGCATATGTAAGGTGGTATCTTAGGTCAAAAATTGGGGTATGACAGTCTCGTGTGTTTTAACACATTTCAAATGATAGAGAAATCCAAGCGTTTCATTTGATTTACAACCATTTGGATTAGAGACAACGATTTTGCTGGTTCAAACTCAAAAATTCTAAACTTTCGACCGAACTATTGTTTTTAAGTGGTTCCTCAAGCATTGAGACCATCTACGTATTATCTATATTTTTCGTGTTCAGGACGAAAGCCAATTCATCAAGGAAAGCATCAGGATAATTTAATCTCTGTGAAGCAGAGTTGTTTTATCTACAGGTTATTCACTTTTTGGTCCTCAAAAATTCATAACTCGGTTCGTTTGATATTTTTGGCTAATTTTTTAACAGCGGGTTCGTCTGGATATTACCTACACTTTTTGTGTTCGTGTCGAAGGCTACTTGTGTAAAGAAAGGCCCAAAAAATTAATTTTTCAAGAGCATTAAACATAATTTTCTGGCTGAAAGGGGTTTTTCACGCACTAAAACATTCATAACTTTTGACTGAAATATCGTATTTGAGTGGCTTTGGTGCCCAAAATTCTTTCTCGATCCCCTTTTCAACTTTTGTGTTTGTGCCGAGAGTTGATTCTTTGAGGAACGACTCCGAAGTTATGGATTATCGAAGAGTTATTTGAGCTGAACCGAGATTCCGTCTAATCGGTCCCCGATATTGGCTCCGACTTTAATTCAGACCTCGAGTTCAAATTTTGATCCAAAGACATTCGTTCGAGGCGATCTTTCTGTGCTGAATGGTAAATTTCGTGGAAAATTTTACATTGTTCAATTTTTGGCTCAGCGTTGGCGCATTCAAAAATTCATAACTCCTTCACCGTTTATCTGATGGAGTTAAAATTTTGACATTAATACACAAAATTTCGATCCAAACATTTTTCGTGTTGAGTCCAATTACAAATTTCACATAGTTATTGATGATTTTGGGAATTGGACATTTATGACACATATAAGTCCGAATTGAGCCCAATTTGAGTCCAATTTCCTTCTAAGGCCCAATACCATTTTTTTTTCCGGAGGAGGGGGGTATATATAATTCAAAATCTAATTTTCCCGCGCTTAACAGTCATAATTTCAAAAAACACAAAAAATATTCTCAAACTTTCTCTCTTTTTCTCTCATCTCAAAGTTGCACAACCACCACAAACCACCAACATTTCCCACTGGAATTCGAAAACCACCACGCCAGAAAAAAATTTCTCGTTTTTTTCTTCTCTTCTCCTTCCGGTACAGCCGCAATTTCCTCTCTCTCTCTCTCTCTCTCTCTCTCTCTCTCTCTCTCTCTTCTGACCACCGCAGATTCGCAGTCTACTCCCCCTGTCCATGAGCCGAAGTGTGATCTTTTACTCTTCTCGTCGTGAAGTTTGATCGGACTTCCTTCGTCTTCCTCTGTGCCGCGGGAAATCCGACCATCCTTCTCCGATTCTGTTGTTTTCTCGGCGACGTCTTCGTGCTCCGGTTGTGTTTTCTGATCATCTTTTCTCCAATTGCAATTTCCAGTAACTTTTCCTCATCCAATTTTCACTTACTTTGAATATTTGTCTATGGCACAGTCTTGAATTCATGAAATTGTTGAATTAAATTGCAATTAGCACATTTATGAGTTGATAATTGTGTTGATTAATTGAACCTTGAAGTGTTAATGATGGATAAATGTGGTGTTGGTTGAGTAATTGGTTATTTGTTATAAATCTTGAATTTCAACTGTTACTTTGTTGAGTAATTTTGAATTGTGTCAAGGTTATGTGATTTTAGTGTTGAATTCAAGAATTGGACATTATGGATTGATGTTGAATCTTGAGTTACATGAAGCGATTGTTTGTTGGAGACTCTAATTCCAATTGAGTTGAAGAATTTTGGTGCATTTATGAGATGTTGATTATGTTGATTATAGTCGTACATAAATGAATAAATGAATGAGAGTAGACATGTGTTCTACCTATAATAATTTTGCATCATTCTTGTTATTACTTGATGTATATAATGTCATGGGTATGGTGAAGGCATTGTTTGTTTATTGAGAAAAAAATTGATTGACCAAAAAGTATACCGTATAAGTGTGTGATCCTTAATTATAAAAAAATTGTTTTTCAAAAATTACTATCCTTAGCCGATTTTTAAAGAAAAACAATGTTCATACCTTTTCTTAAAATATGAGAGAATTAAAATTTCAATGGTCTGAAAAAATAATAAAGTTGGGGAGAAATGAAATGTTTGAAAAAGAAGGAAATGAGGTAGTAAAGGTGATTGTGTTATAAAATAATAAGAATGTTCTTTGACAATCAAGAAGAAAAAGTTCAAAATGTCAAAGTTTATACAAAAGAAAATTATAACCAAAAGCAGTTGTAAGGTGGAAAAGAGAAAGAGATCATTTGAAAAACAAAAGAAAACATCAAATATTGATCTCTTATCCCTTACTCACATTTGAATCCCATGAAAACTAATACTCTTTTAGCCTAACCACGTTACAACAAAAAACTAAAATCTTAGTGATTCATGACTAATTACGTATCTTGTGATATTTCTTAGATGAAGTGAAAAATATTTCTATTGTTGATGCATGATCTAATAATTGAAGAAAATACTAACCCACTTAAGTGATACAAATTGAGATAATGGTTCTGATGAATAATTGATTGTTAATCTGAACATGTTTTAAATCATGCTTTGGTGAAGATTTTTTTTTATCATCATGCTATAGTTTATTGATGATTATAATATAAATTATAAACTTGCATTTGAAGAAAACTCATGTCATGCTTCAAAGTAATTTCAAAAAACTTTATTGATCAAGTCCTAAGACCTTTCATGATCGCTGCATAATAGAAAATTTTCTAAGCCATTGACATTGATTTTGTTTGACGAGAAACAAAAAGATAAGTTGAGAAGTTGATAAGTGTCAAAAAAACACAAAATACATAGACACTAGTTAACTAATTTTACAAGAAATCGATGAAAAAACTTCAATTTATCATGAAAATATGATAAAATGCTAGTATGAACTTTTTAGCAGTGTATTTACCAAGTATATGAAAAAAAGGACCAAGAAAGCACCAAAAATAAACAAAACGTGCCATTTAGACATCAAGGTTCACATAGCCTATGACAATACCTCACTAAGCTTGAAATAGGCAACAAAAACCAAGCAAACCATAGCCAGACACAAAAACTCACTAGCAGACGCACTAAGTGAGATATGATGGTTTAGAAAGCTTTAAGGTTAAGTTACTTCAAGGAAAATGAAAGGTTTTCTCGCTAAGAAATCTAGAGGTCTTCTAAACGAGGTTAAGATGATCAAGACCACTTATGACCTGTCATTTATTAATGAGGAAGCTTGTAGGTGCGCTAAGCTAAATGTTAACCTCGCTTAGCAAGAATGACAGGCCAAGACACTATAAATAGAGGTCCAGTTTATTCATTTTAGAATAGCTTAGTTTAATTTGATACAATTTGGTAGTTCTCTTGTTTGGAGGTTGGATCCATTTTGGACTAAAAATACAACAGGAGAGGAAAAGAGATGAAGATTGTTGGTAGAAGCTCTGACGAGGTATCAACATCAATTGCTCCTTAACATCTTTCTTCTAGGGGTTAATTGAAAACCTACGATGAGTAAGCATATCAAATTTTCTATTTTGTTTAGATCAAATGAAGTCATCCTAGTACTCATGTTTCAATATCGATCATGTCGTTCTATCTAATTCTTCTTAAACTTTAATATTGATGAACTTTTCGCTCTTAATGTCTGTTTTTGATTAGCTACCTAAAACATATTTTTATGGTATGACTTGATATGAAAAAGGTACAAGTCATTACTAGATCCAGCTTTTCAACTATTATAATACTAAAGTCTAGACATATATTTAGGTTGTATTCGCATGAATAGTTAAAACTTAATTTTGTCGTATTGATTTATAGGATGAGAGGTTATCAATTAGATAATATGATTGATTTCATATCGTTGACTCAAATATGAGTTGCAATGAGAGCTAAAAACAATAATATTAATAGTTTATCAAAATTGAATATTGCTGATCAAGAATGTTACATGAGATTAGGTCGATGAAATGTAACCCTACTTATTTTCTCAATTGTTGGACTCTAAAATTCAACATACTTTATGTTATTTTACTTTCTATATTCAAAAACAAAAAATCAAACATATGATAAAATCTTTAAATTATATAAACTATTAATCAGTCTTTAAAACACAACTAATTCCTATGAAGACTGTAAAAATACACTTACACAACTAATCTCTATGAAGACTATAAAAATACATTTACTTTTGTACACTTACAAGAGTTAGGCACTTACTCAGGGTATTCTCATCAATTCTAAGTATCATGATATCTTTTCAAATGAATTTATTATATCATTAATTCTAGCTATAAAACATGCTTAATGAGAAGGTGGAATCAACTTTTCTTTGAAGGTGATTTCCTTTTTGACCTACGGACATTCATTAATATTAGCATTGTTTCTTTGAAGCTTTTATTAAAATAGAAAAAATGTTTTCATACCATCACCGTTTTAAGGTATCTCACATTTAGGGTAAATACAATAATTATGCTGAAGGTATATCAAATGCAAGTTTTTGCATGCATGATAAAATTTGGTGCGGAAAATAATTTCATAAAGGATAGCCTTGGTTTATTTTTGTCTTAATTCTCACAAGGTGATTTGGTTAGTATTTCTGAATTAATATTAGAAGTCTTTGGCTTGCAGCAGAATTAAAAAAAATGTTATTGGTTTCTACTCTTAACAGAAAATTCTTTAGAAAAAGTTTGAGATTTACATGCCCTATTCAAGTTCTAATGATAAATCATTTGTGGATGTCCATTTAAGTCACAAGTTCAAATGAATCCTCCTCAATCTATGAAGAAAATTTTCTCACTTGTTTTGCAACATGAAACACGTAGTCATGCAACATGTTGGTCAATGCATCATCAAGACATGCCGACGTGCATAAATAGACTTTGTCAAGTTACTTTTATTTATATTACCAAAACAATAGACATCAAAGAAAACTCAAAAGCTGCATTGTCAAAATTACTAACCAGAAAACAAGGTCAATATAAATACTGAAAGGCTGTAACACAGAAAATTATAAACTAGCATACTAGAAGTATTTCAGTATATGCAGTCGTCGTCCTCTTCTTCTTCTTCTTGTTCTTGTTCTTGTTCTTGTTCTTGTTCCTCATGGACATCCTCCTCCTCTTCTTCTTTCTCCTCCTCCTCATGGACATCCTCATCCTCCTCCTCTTCCTCCTCCTCATGGACATCCTCCTCCTCCTCTTCTTCTTCCTCCTCCTCCTCCTCTTCATAGACCTCCTCCTCCTCCTCATAGACTTCCACCTCCTCTTTCTCCTCCTCCTCCTCATAGACTTCCTCCTCCTCTTCCTCATAGACCTCATCCTCATAGATCTCCTCCTCCTCCTCCTCCTCCTCCTCCTCCTCCTCCACATTGATGAATTTACCACAATTGCAGCCGCGAGCAGTGTAGACAGCTCCGCAATTGTAACAGAAATTACATTGACACCTACAAAAAAAGTTAATTAAAATTACTTTCTAGATGAAATAAACATGAACATATAGCTAAAATACAAAGTTTGATTGATAGCTAGTTGATGTTTTGTATTTGAGCATCTCTTTAAACTGACGATTATAGGACAAAATTACAAAGCAAGAGATCAGATCAAATAAAAAAGAAACCTGCATATCATGTGATCGCAGCCCATTGTTCTGGCAACATAAAATTTGCAATTAGGGCATCGCCTCCACTGCATACTCTCTGCAAGGCGCATCAACATAATATCTTCTTTCTCCCTCTCGCCCGCGTTCACCTTCCGGAATTCGCTGCATTCTGTTCCATCATGCCAAGGAACCTTACATTGTGCACAGAACATCCTATTACAGTTAGGGCATTCGGAATTTCTAACAGACTCCGTTCCGTCATTGATCAAAAGAGCAGAACAGTCTGCAAAGGGACAATAGAATTTCTGTGAAACATTAAACAAAGCCTCGCACAAAGCGTTACTCCACTTTTCAAAAACCTCGACAGGAAGAATGGTCCGGCAAAACTGCGCTTCTAAAGAAGCTTTGCATTCAGGAACTGGACATGAGATGTTGCCGATGTTATCTTCAAGCTTGGAACAGATATAATTAGCCACGCATTCAGAGCAATAGGCATGAGAGCATCCGCCGCTGACGTAGAAAGCTTCCTTCATTGTTTTAGTTTCCGTGCAGATCTCGCATACGAATGGAATGTTACTTGAATTTGAAGACTCTCCTTTTTCCAAGTTTGTCTTACGTTTTCTTATAGGCGTATGCTTGGGAATGAAATCGAGGATCTTAATGTCGTCGTCTTCTTCATCAGAAAGGTTGATGACAGCAGAGATGTTTCGCTTGCCGTATGAGCGGAAAGAGTCGAGGTCGATAACCTCTGGTGTGGAAGGTGAAATTCGAATCTTCCTTCTCCTATGTGTTGCTTCCGAAGCCATTGGAATTGGGATTCACTGTACTAGGGTTTCAGAAGCATCGGTCTATTTAACAACAAAAATCAGCGGAAATTATTCATATTTTAAATTTTGAACTTATCCTCTGACACACAAATTATGGATTATTTTTAAATAAATTATATGACATAAAAAAATATCCATAATTTATGTGTCAGAGGATAAGTTCAAAATTTAAAATATGAATAATTTCCACTGATTTTTGTTGTTAAATAGACCAATGCTTTTGAAACCCTAGTACAGTGAATCCCAATTCTCCTCTCCATATTATTATTTTTAAATAAATTATATGACATAAAAAATGATAAATTTTAATTAAATATAATGTAAAACTATTTTATCATTAGTCATTGTCATTAGTGAGAATATTTGTTTTTGATAAAAATCTATTACATGTATCTTAATTCTTAACTGCTTATATTTTTTTTGTTAACTATTTTTAATCTAAAGTAAGAATTTAATTATTGTACATCATCAATCATCATCAGTGTAACACTATCATTCATAAATTTTATTTTCTTATTTTTTAAAATTAAAATGTGTGGGTTGAGCCTAACTTGATCCTATAAAACTAGCTTGTAAGATGGGAATTACTCTCACTTGTAAACAAATGTTCATGTAATATATTGTCTGATGTGAAACTCTTAACACGTCATCTCATGCTCAAGAATTAGGGTTGAAGCGTGTAACTAAATGGTAGGTGGCCTAATAAATCTTAGATAAATATCTAATACCATCTTGAAATATAACACGTTAAGAGACATTTGATAAAATGAATATTAAATTAAATAAATATAAAACGATAGTGGGTTAAAATTAGTTTTAAATGAATAAAAGTTGGGTGAATATATATATATATATATATATATATATATATATATATGTGTGTGTGTGTGTGTATATATGTATATATACATATGTATATATATATATATATATATATATATATATATATATATATATATATATATATATATATATATATATATATATATATATATATATATATATATATTATGGGAACACTAAACGGGTAGCTTCTCTATGGGAATAGGGAGAGCCTCAAAGTAGATTTCTGTAAGTGTATTTGAGGATTTGAGAGCTATGCTTGCTATGTGTTTGGTCTCAAGAGAAATGTCTTACTTATCCCTCTATTGGGAGTGTTGCTGCGGTATAAGCGGCAAGCAAAGAGTTGGTATTATTTTTACCGGGTGATATATACCGGTTAGGTTATATCGTATCGTGTCCACAGAGATTGGTTATTGATTCGTCGTTCGACAATTCTACCGTTAATGAGTTTGAGATTAAAAGAAATGAAAATAAAATACAAAAAGTAAATGAACAAAAAGTATAAAGGATAGACAGCTTGTCCGGAACGAATGTAAACTACCCATCACAGACTTAAATCTACCACCCATGTCATACTCGGCCTACGATACTCGTTTGTGTCATCACATACCTCTCACAATCTAAGCTATTTCTAACCCCAAATTGAGAATCCTCCTAAATCATCTCAATATCCATTCCTGGCATATCTCAACAACATAGAATCAATCACACACTCCATACCCATTCCTGGCATACTTCACCGACGCAGAGGCATTAAGTTCGGATACTCTATAGTGAATGTTAGATCTAAACCTATTTCTAGCATTCAGAAACTAACAGATAATCATCCTAGGTAAGAATCTAAGCAATCTATCCCTAGCAAAGCTCAAATCCCTAACATAAAGTTAAAACCTAAGATAATCACCGACACAAATTCAAAAGTAAACTTTATACAAGCCAAAGGCGATAAATATACAAGAGTTATGAGTAGAAATACATACAAACCCAACAAAAGAGATTACAAAGAGAAGAGAAGAAGAGGAACCACAAATCTACATTGGTTGTCAAGCCAATCAAGAGGATTCGACTCTGATCATCAAAATGCAAGCTCCAATGTTGTTTTCCAAGCTAATCTACCAAAAATATGAAGGTGATGGTGTTGGGACTCAAAATACCCAACCCATAACCTAAAAATGTGTTTGAGCCCCTTTAAAGAATTTTGAAGTCGCAGGTCGCGCTCACATCAGCGGCCATGGTCCGCTATTTTCAAGATTTTGTTTTGCCGTATCTTGAGAACCGTAACTCGAATTGCGCCCGTTTGAAGCGTTGGAAAGCTTATTCAATACTCTATCCAACCATGAAGAAATATCAACCAAATTGCTGATTTTATTGTGTTGAATTTGAGCTTTATTCAATGACGTATTGTGCAAAATCGCACTCTTGAAGCTTAGCCTTTGGCCTTTATTACTCAATGCTCCAATTATGAATGAATACCTATAAAAGAGATGAAAAACTATCAAATGATATAATATTTACACAAAAACTCAATTATTCTATTATGTACACAAATATACTAAAAGCGGGGTATTTATTCGAAGAATATCAACAAAAGAACGGATAAGTGCCACAAAATGTATATACAAAATAACTACATTTTGGCACTTATCAACTCTCCCCAACTTGAAACATTGTTTGTCCTCAAACAAAGTCAAGTAAACCTAAAGAAACAAAAGATGATAATCAAAGAATCACAAATCAACAAGTTTTTAAAATCGGAAAACAAATGTATGGTTCAAACGAAAATGTACACGACGAATACAAACTTACCACTATACTACAACAATAACATATAAACGAAACAAATCCTAAGTACAAAAATCATGCAAAACATTCTAAAATAAAACAAGCTCAATCATGAATCACGCCTAGCAAAAATTCATCGGTAGATGAAGAACACACGAAGGTGAGGGATAAAAAACACTCCTCCACAATCTTGCAAACAATAGACTAAATTATGCATTCATCCAAAAACGTATTGAAAATACAAATGCAAGAATCACAAGGGCTTTTCAAGGTTGTAATGTGGCTTGGTTAACAAACAAGTGATAAGTCCTAAAGCTAATCGAAACAAAAACTTGCCTAAACCTAAGGGAGTGATCAACTCACAAAGTTCCAAACAATATAATTTCAATCAAACTTATTCTTCATCACAAATTTCACACCAAACACACCTCACTTATTAACATAATATTATTCCTACTCTTTTTGTTTTTCTTTTTCAAAGCTTTTCTTTCTTTTTCTTTCTTTTTCTTTTTCACATTTTTTTTTCTTTTTTCTTTTTCTTTTCTCAACCTCATATCAATCACAACATAAGCACATAAACATTCCTCTCCCCAACTTGAATTCAACCAACATTAATGTGTGAATACTCCCTACTTTCTAAGGCAAGGTAAAAAATCCATACAACAACATATAGTTGAGGGTTCAAGAAACAAAGAAATCAACATCCATAAAAAAAAGTGAATTGACACTCATAGACAAGCATCAAGTTCAAATAAAAATGGATGTTGATAAAAGTTCAAAGGGGCTAACAAAGGATCACACACTCACAAGGTGAATTGAATATTTGGCCAAGGTAGTTATGCTCAAAATCAACAAAATGCCTTGATCATTTTCTTGCAATTATACAATCAACACAAAACAAAAGATTAAGCATAATAAAATCCAGTTAAAACAAGAATGTGGACTCTCATAGGTAAACAATGGAAAGCTTCCTCACATTTATGGTTAAAAATGGTACTAAAGTGATTCAATTCATGAGCAAGTAATGCAAAAAGAATGAATAGCATGGTAATTATACAAATGATAAATTTCCTAAACATGTTATGCTATAGAAAGCGATAAACGAGTACCTGACATGTACCAACTTTGAAACTATCATTACCATACATCCGCGAGTTGAAACGATCAAACTCGAAAAATCACCTCAAAAGTCTTCAAGTTACCGGACCAAAATTTGATTCCAAACAACAACAAAAGAATTAGAAAAACAATACTAATTTTATTCAATACAAAATGCCTTGGTGAAAGTGGGAAAAAGGAAAACCAAGTGAAATTTTAAAAGAATTCACTGGCCCTGCATAGCAGAGCGCGCTAAGCGCCAGCAGAGCGCTAAGCAGAAGCTGCGCTACACCTTGTAAAATGACAAAGAATAGTGCAATCGCTATGCAAGCTCCACTTACACACCTATACAATCTCATTTACACATCTAAACAATATTTACAATACATACACACTTCCACAAACTAAAACACAACAAACTTGTGGAAAATAACAAATTGACATAACAAAACAAAAGCAAATAACAATACATAAACTTGGTGAAAATGAATTAACAAGTTGAAAAGTGAAAGTTTGAAATTAAGAGCAAGTCCTATTTCAACTTGTTAAAACATAATCCACCAAAAAACATAAACATAAACAAACAAAACATGCTTGTTTTACGTCGAAAGCTCGACGCCTTTATTGTGCGAGCACTAGTAACCTCCTCTCATGCCATGGTATTGCCACACCGCAAACCTAAAGAAAGTGTCCTAACAACCACACAACAAACGTTACGAGTACGAGACAATTCACAACATCACATAAAAACTAAGAAAATCACAAATATGTACAAGTATGGAAAGTAAACACATAACATGTACAAGTAACATATACAAGTTCATATACAAAGCCTATACAACATATACATTAATTACAAAACTCAAAAACAACGGAATTATCGCAATACAAAACCAATAAAACCAATCCCGAAGAACGCCCATTTTGTTGCGCGGTGTAGCGGCAAGCAAAGAGTTGATATTATTTTTACCGGTGATATATACCGTTAGGTTATATCGTATCGTGTCCAGAGATTGGTTATTGATTCGTGTCGACAATTCTACCGTTAATGAGTTTGAGATTAAAAGAAATGAAAATAAAATACAAAAAGTAAATGAACAAAAGTATAAAGGATAGACACTTGTCCGGAACGAATGTAAACTACCCATCACGCACTTAAATCTACCACCCATGTCATACTCGGCCTACGATACTGCTTTGTGTCATCACATACCTCTCACAATCTAAGCTATTTCTAACCCCAAATTGAGAATCCTCCTAAATCATCTCAATATCCATTCCGCATATCTCAACAACATAGAATCAATGCCACCTCCATACCCATTCTGGCATACTTCACCGACGCAGAGGCATTAAGTTCGGATACTCTATAGTGAATGTTAGATCTAAACCTATTTCTAGCATTCAGAAACTAACAGATAATCATCCTAGGTAAGAATCTAAGCAATCTATCCCTAGCAAAGCTCAAATCCCTAACATAAAGTTAAAACCTAAGATAATCACCGACACAAATTCGTAAAGTAAACTTTATACAAGCCAAAGGCGATAAATATACAAGATTTATGAGTAGAAATACATACAAACCCAACAAAAGAGATTACAAAGAGAAGAGAAGAAGAGGAACCACAAATCTACATTGGTTGTCAAGCCAATCGAAGAGGGATTCGACTCCGGATCATCAAAATGCAAGCTCCAATGTTGTTTTCCAAGCTAATCTACCAAAAATATGAAGGTGATGGTGTTGGGACTCAAAAATACCCAACCCATAACCTAAAAATGTGTTTTGAGCCCCTTTTAAAGAATTTTGAAGTCGCAGGTCGCGCCAGCGCCATCAGAGCGCGCTCAGCGCGGTCTGCTATTTTCAGCATTTTGTTTTTGCCGTATCTTGAGAACCGTAACTCGGAATTGCGCCCGGTTTGAAGCGTTGGAAAGCTTATTCAATACTCTATCCAACCATGAAGAAATATCAACCAAATTGCTGATTTTTATTGTGTTGAATTTGAGCTTTATTCAATGACGTATTGTGCAAAATCGCACTCTCTTGAAGCTTAGCCTTTGGCCTTTATTACTCAATGCTCCAATTATGAATGAATACCTATAAAAGAGATGAAAAACTATCAAATGATATAATATTTACACAAAAACTCAATTATTCTATTATGTACACAAATATACTAAAAGCGGGGTATTTATTCGAAGAATATCAACAAAAGAACGGATAAGTGCCACAAAATGTATATACAAAATAACTACATTTTGGCACTTATCAGGGAGCCCCTTATATAGACTTTCATTAAGAGTCATATTTATGAAATGACTCTTCACTTTGTTCAATTACAGACGTTTTGCAACGTCTGCAGTCGCTTATGATTGCTATAATTATGCTTCGTAACGTCGATGTTTAATGAACTGATAACGGTTTCAGGAGTTACGTATAGCCCCATGACCTTCCATTTACCATACTGGCCATGTCCTGCATGATCTAGGCTCTAGAATCTTACTCAGATTTGCATCCTAGACGGCTTTACAAATCCTACCCGGATCATATACTTGGTACCTGAAAATGATGTCTCTTTAATACTATCTCTCTCATGTGTCCCCGGCTTCCTATTTGAATTTCCCGGTGATATAACAAGCCCCCCGAGCTTGAGCCCTTTTTATGGGACGAGGTGTTCAATCGCGAAGAACTCAGAACTTACCATTCTCCTAGACAACACTTTTTTAATGATATGGCAGAAATATGATGAGTTGCAATCTTTTGGATAAATTTTCTCTTTCTAGAGTAATAATGATTTTTAATATTGTGTCTACTCATAATCAATTACACTGTTCATTGAGCCTCTTTATTTAAACCTAATTTTCCTCATTTCCCATTACTTCTTTACCATTTGCAATTCGCAGTAACACTCTTTTCATCCGCGAAAAACTTCTTTCAAACGCAAAGCTCACTTTTATCAGGTACTCTCTTTTTCCACTTTAATTTTAATTCTATGTTTATTTTTCCTAAGCATGGTTATCATAAGGGAATGCGATAGTGCTTGGAATGTCATAAAACATACAAAAAAATAACGAAGACAGAAAAGCTTTATGGGATGAGTGCATGCGAGAGATGCGCGATGCTTTAAGTATTGATGATTATACTCGGGTCATGAACAAAGTTTATAGCGAGATCCCCACTTCTAAGAGTGATTCTGACTCCACTTCTTCATCCTCGGGTTCTATAGAAATGCTGATGGAAACCTATTCCCCTTTTGATCTAGAGGTAATGGGTTATAAAGATAATGTTTTTGACGAAGTGGATATAGGTAAGCTTAGGTCCCTAAAAAGTATCTCTTCAATCGATAATGAAGATTATGTTCTGTTAGAGGCATGCATTAAATGAGAGCGAGTATGCATTCTCTAACCTAGGTACTCTAAGGAAGAATTCTTCTATTTTTATCCAGGGGTGTTAGATGATTTACAGGTTTGCATCCCCTTCTTGAATTTTAAAATGGACCTTCTCAAAGTCATGAATGTGGCTCCTTCTCAACTCCATCCTAATAGTTGGGGTTTCATAAGAGCTTTCGAAATAGTTTGAAAGGCTCTGAACATCACACCTACCGTGGGTTTGTTCATTTCCTATTTTGAAGTTAAAGGTGTTGAGAAGCTTAGTTGGGTTCAGATTAGCAGAATTTCTCAGAAGAGTTTTCTTCAAGTTTATACCAGTAATTATAAAGGGTTTAAAGATTGTTCTGTGAGAGTTAAGTATGGACCAAGGTTCCCCCAAGTGTTATTGGATATAGATGGGCAACCTCATTTTCCTTTTTACTAGACCCAGGATCATCTCTCTATTTTCGGCTTCTCATATGAAAAAGTGAGTGATTTAGAGGTTAAATCTATAGAAGTTCTCGACTCCTTTAGAATGATGAAGGTGAAAGATTTGATGCCTCTAACCGATAAAGAACTTCATATTTTTCTTGGTAATCATTTTTAATAATTAGTCTTTTCAACGGGTATATTAGGAATTATTTTTTTAGTTTGTTGAACGCTTAGTTTCATCTCTTCTTTATGCAGACAAGATGACTGACCTTTTTTTCGTTGAACAAAAGAAATTAATGCAAGCTTCTCAGGATGCAAGGAAGGGAGTTGTTGGGCTTTCCCCGTATAAATCTGACCTTGTCGGTCTGGAGACTCAGACTTTGAAAATAAGGAAGGTGACAAGCTCCAAAGCCGTTTTGGCTTCAACAGAGCCCCAACCCTCACTTCCTCTTGCCGAAGACACTCAGGGTACTTCTAAGAATATGAAGATCCTGATGGGAAATGAGGTTTGTGTTGTAGGATTTTTCCGTGAACAAAGTATTTTTAATTATCGATTCCACAGGGATTGGTGCATGTTATAGTCTTTCAATAGAAAAGTATGTTTTAAGATGATGTAACCAAAGGGTTTGTTATCTACTCTACTAGAACCATGAGTTTCTAAACAACAACTAAATTAATTCTTTCAAAGAGAGTTATAGTTTGGATTAGAGAGAGTTTGAGATTGTTTTCAAGTTAAGAAGGCATGTCAAGATTAGTTTCATACATATTCATTTAATCAAGTGATGAACATAATAGATGATTTCTACAAATACATATCCTCTCAATCTTGTAGACTTCCCACCAAGATTGTGAATGTTATCATGTTAATCCTTGCATGATTCCTCACTACAACTATTAGCATGATAATCATTAAGTTCAATATTTTGTAAACTCTAACACACAAATCTATTCCTAGCATTTGTTTATGAGAGGATGAATATCCTAGGTCACTTTGAAATATTCTTTTCCAAGAAAAACTCAAAGCATAAAGATGAAGAACAAAGATATTCAACTATATTAATCATCAACCATGTTCATACACAAATGGATTAATAGAAATACATACTATATAGATCAACTACCTCTAATCTTGACACAAAAGAGCTTAGCCACTCATTTCCATGGTTGCTTGCTCTCAAGATTGTTGGTAGTGATGATGAAAATCCAAGAAAATCAAGAAGGAAAAGCTATGGTTTTTTTCTTCCTAAATTTGCCCTAGATTTACAAAAATGAAAAGATAATGATGGTGAGTGTTTTCTTGCTTCCTTTACAAGCCAAAAAGATCAGGTGAAGTGATGGGTTGGTGGCTCAAAAGGTGAAAGCATGGGCTGTCCTTTTTTCTGAATTTCGCAGACCGCGCTGAGCGCACTCATGCTGGCACCACGTTGAGCGCGACCTGTAGCATGCTTCCCTCTTCCAAAATTATCTTCAAAAGAATAATCCCTAAAGCTCTTCAAGTGCCCTTGAATCCAAGCTTGGGAGAATTAGTTAATAAATTCCTACAATTAAGAGTGAAAGTAAGTTAAATAATATATATTAAACAAAAACTAAATAAAAACCTAATTAAAACAAAATACTAGAATAAATATACAAATTAAATACAAAGACATTGTTAAGGACCAGAAAATAATGTACAAAATAACTACAAATTGGTCCTTAACAGTTTGTCAAGCTGACATGGAGATTTCCTCCTTAATACAAGGCTACGGGGAAGTGACTCTGACTCGTCCGACGAGTTAAAATTCTGGTCTAATAACTTTGATGGAATCAAGTTCTTTTATGACCATCTTAAAGCAAGAATGATGAAGATTTTAAGAAGATGAAATCTATTGGTCGCCAGAAAATGTTTTAGCATCTTAGTTATTACCTTATGAGGTGTGTTGTCCTGTCAAGGGGTTTATTTGAATCCGGTAACGACTATGAGCAGATTGAGCTAAAATTTAAGAAAGAGATTGTTGACATGAAAGATGATTAGAAGATCAAATCTGACAAAATATGTACTTTGGAGAAAAGTCTTTTGGAAGAGAAGAAGCGAAGGGAGACATTGAAAGTGGAAAATAGGAACTCCCTTACTCAGCTTAAGGACAAACTTAAGTCCATAAAAACCATCAATGATGAGATCAAATAAGCCCTCACAAAGTGTCGCACAGATGTCCTCTCTGCTAGGGATGAAGCTTTTGAACGAGTTAAGGATCATACATTATGCCTTTATCCGAGCTTGAACCTATCCGAGATGGACTATTTCAAGGTGTTGCGAGAAGGACGCCTTATAGACCTTTAAGTTGAAGAGAAGACATCGTCTCCTGAGCAAAACCCTGAAGATCCTCCTAGTGTCGAGAAAGACAATGCCGAGATAAACACAGCTGCCTGATTTTCTTATGGGTTATGTTAGTCATCCGATAAGGACGCACTTATGTAATTTTTTTATTTTGTTTTAGGGAGTTTGGTTTCGTCCCCCCTTTTCTATGTAATGACTCCTCGCCTTCGGGCATTTATGCTTTGAATTTTTTGAGCTTCCTCCTTTTATGCTAATGTCTTTAGGAGACTTATTTCCCTGCTTCTTTCATAATTTTCTTAAAATATAATCCATGAATCTTAACCCCCCGCATACGAAGTCTATACTACTTTAAGTAATCGATCATGAAACATTAGGACTTATCTGTATTCTTCTGACTTCTATGTTCCTAATATTTTTCTTTTTGAGGTTGTCGGCTCATCTGGGTTTGTCATGCCCGAGAACTTTAGTGCTTCTAGACTTAATATCCCCAAGAGAACATTCACTTGTCTTTCAAGTGGCTATATATTTTTTAGCCATAAGATGATCCCTTTTACCATTATAGACGGGAACCTACTCGGGATTGGTGATGCAAATCTGAACGTATGCATAAATTTTATCTCTTTAGTGAGATGCTTGTGAAATGTCCACTTTATGCATGGAGAAATATCTCCTGCACCGCTCCAACATTATTGTCATTTCTTTGGCTAAGATTTAAAGTATGTCTTAACCCTTAGTCTCTTGATGAGATCTGGGCCCAGATTTTTTGTCGGAACCTCATGCAAAGGTACATCGAGAATGGTTTGAGAGCTTGGCGGGGTTGATTGCTCGAGAGGCTTTCAAATATATGTCGAGTTAATTTCGGTTACCTACATACCCGGAGGTGCAGTTAACCGTGCGAGAGGCTTAGAATGTTCATCGACTTAATTCTAGTTACCTTCATACTTAGAGGTGCGGTTAATCGTGCGAGAGGCATAGAGAGATCATCGAATTAAATCTAATTACCTTCATACTCGGAGGTTCGGTTAACCGTGTGAGAGGCTTAGAGCTCTCATTGACTTAAACTCGATTAACTTCTTACCCGGAGGCGAGGTTAATTGTACGAGAGACTTAGAGCGCTCATCGACTTAAATCCAGTTACCGTCATACCTGGAGGTGTGGTTAACCGTGCGAAAGGCTTAGAGCACTCATCGACTTAAATTTGGTTACCTTCATACCCGGAGGTGGGGTTAAATGTGCGAGAGGTTTAGAGTGATCATCGACTTAAATCCAGTTACCGTCATACCTGTATATGCAGTTATCCGTGTGAGAGGCTTAGATTGATACTTGTTGATGAAAATCTGAGTTATATCCTCCATTTTGAGTTGATGAAATGCTACTTTCTGATAATTTTGGGTAGTAAGTATGTTTACCACTCAGATATGACAATGATGTCTACTCTTCTTAAAATTAAACAACACACAAATTTTAGTCTTTTTTACCCGAACTACATGAGTTTTGATTTCAACATTGCACATTGTTGGTATGTAGGCGTAGAACTCATTCGAAGTTGTATTAAATCAAAAATTGTAAAAAATACTTCTTTTCTCATCTCCACCATTTATTTTGTACATACCTTTTATAGACATATACACAGATTTTCAAAGAGGTTCCTGCGAAGTACCATAGATGTTTAGGGTGTCTAATACCTTCCCTTTGCATAACCAAATCCCGTACCTTGATCTATATTTCTTTAGGTTTTATTTTCTCTTTTTCCTAATCCTTTGGATAAAATAAAAGTGTGGTGGCGACTTCATTGTTATTTTTATGAATTGAGTCAATCAATGGATTAGTCTCGAAGATTTTTTCTGCTACAGTTATACTAGAACCTTGTGTCCTCAGTGAAAGGTCTATATGATCCGGCCAAAGGGAATTTCAAATTAATGTTTTAATTCTTACTCAAGGGAGATCAAATATTTCAAAATCCATATCCCTATAATAAACTTTGAGTATGATCTCATTAAAATACTGAATAGTTCTCCCCGCTTAAATTGGGGCGTTATAAAAGTCTTTGAGATTGTTTACGAGGAAATGAATATAGTCATCACTATAGGTATGCTCTTTTCTTTATTTGAACTGCAATTGGCGGATAAGAGAGGTTAGGTTTCTCTTAATGGAGTCTTGGGAATAAGCTTCCTCCAGGCTTATCTAGCAACTACGAAGGTTTCAAAGACAAATTCCTGCGAGTGAAGAGCGGGAAAACATGCCCTTAAGTCATATATATGTTGGATCAGAGCCACCGCTTTCTTGTTTACTGGTAGGACATCTCGTTGCAGGTGTTTAGCTTTGACTATGATAAACTAGATTCTTTGTAGGTCTAGGCTATATCCGTTTTATATGCCTTTTGAACGATTAAGATCCAGGACATAATGAGTATGACCAAAGACCTGAAGCAAATTTCTTATTTCTTGGGTAATTCCCTTTACAACTCTCATACTATTTCTTTTTTGTCTAAATTTCTAAAATCTTTTCTTATTCCTTATTCAGCTAAAATGACGATCATGAAGTTGAAATAACTGAAGAAGTTGATGGATGAAGCGAGGGCAAGACGCGAAGAGCAATATGATTTTAAGATCAATTTGTCTGACATCCAAACCCTATCCCTCAAGAGGAAGAAATTAGACGGGGAAATGGAAGTCCCGTGCATGTTTGATCCCCAGGGCGTCCCTTTTTCCCATCCCAGACACTACAACAAATAATACATTTCACGGCTGAGCTTTCAAGTCCAACACGCTAAAAAACGAGAGAATATGTAATGGGAGCGCAAAGTTTGATTTTACTAATAAGATAATAAACATGTTACGTTAGTGTTATACAAAACCGATGTAACACAACTATAATTTAACGCCTTCTTTAATGCATAAAATAATAATAAACATGTTATCTCATTTTTGTTTTAGAACCGAGGTAATATAACTATAAGGAACCTCGCTTCGAACCTTATTTATCGTATTTTTAACTGTTTTCAACAACTTAACACAAAAATAAGAATAGGCAATAATTGTAAAATTTAAATATTTCATTGATAGACCAAAGCAACTACAACAACACAAACAAATAAAACTACTCAACAAATTCAAACTTCTCAGTCCACTCAGCTACAACATCACCCCTAACCATCCCTAACTTATTGAAAAAGTTCAGAGATAACACTTCCATAATGTATGAGTAAAGAATTTTCCTCATGAGAAGTCTCTATCATTTTCTTCGAGAAGTTGAAAATGGTAAGAAGAAGATTAACTCTCATGTTGTAGGTGAGGAATAAAAAGAGATGTTTGTCATACCATGTTTCCATGTCTTTCTCTCTTGGGAAGAGATTTGACAATAGAAATTGAAACCAAAATTTTGCAATAGGGCGTAGAGAATTAGGACTAGAGAGATTAGTATCTTTGGCATAAAGTAGCTGAATGAGGTTTTCACAGACATAGTTGAATTCATAATGTTCAACACAACTACCAAACTCTTCAAAGTTGATTGTCAAACCAATCAGTGATGGAGTAATGAAAAAATTATCGTCATTCACATAGAGCTTGATGATTTCTTTATCACCAGCTGGCACAACGGATGCATTAATCCAGAACTCTTTAATAAGGTTAGTGTATACGAATCCATGTAAAATGTTAAAGTAACCACTAAACTTTTTTTTGGTAACATATTCCCTCAACGATTTTTCTAAACCTTCGAAATCATTAAAGTTAACATACTTTTCTTTGATAACAAACAACATATTTGCATCCATTTTTGATAAGTTCTTAACAAGGAAATGGAGAGTTGGTAATGAGAAGTTGAAAATAGGAAAAAACTTTGAATCAATGAGTTGGTAATTAGATGTTTAAATAGATGAAAACCTATTTGATAATTTAAAAGAGACATTATGAATTTAAAATAAGGTGATCATTGTTATTCTAGTGATAACCTAAAAGAGACGTTTCTAATTCCAATGCATGAGCGCCACATGTTGTTCTAAATTTCCTGTTAATTGTATTTTTTAATTGTAAAGTAATGCTCTAACTCGTCGGTTTTCTTAGAAAACTAAGGTAAGCTCTAGCCTAACAATATAGTGTTAAAATTTGAACCTCTATTTAATTGTATTTTTTATTTTTGTTAAAATGTCATAACATGTCGGCTTTCCTAAAAATCAACGTCAAATTTAGCGTTAAAATAGGCACATTTAACAAATCCTTAATCAAATCCTCTTCGTCCATTTCATGACTATCAACGCTCAAGACATTACCATTAGTGATCTGCGTGAAACATAAAAAACCTCCACTATAAAAGCATATTGAATATCAAGACTTGTGCCTCTCAAGCATTGTAACGTCATGAAGAGTTTTAGGTTTGCAAGTGTTTGTCATGAAGAGTTCTCCTTGATGGATTTCAAGAGTAGAAAATTATTTGGGTTTAGGCTTTGTGTTCTTAAATATTTATTTGAGCAAAAGATTATTTATTTATCTAACCCCTTTTTTTTTATTCATATCAGAAACAAATGGGTGCAAAAGCGATTGAAGATCTCCTTGCACACAATATTTGATCTACCCTTTCATTATATGATTTGAAGATCTAAAATCTAGGTCTTCAATGTAACGATTGAAGATCTCCTTGAACCCAACATTCTGCCTACCCTAAAATTATATGATTTGAAGATCTGAGATCTAGATCTACCCTAAAATAATATGAGTTGAAGATCTGAAATCTAGAACCTATGTGCAAAAATTAAATATTATGCGTAAACAATGTAACGATTTTAATTTAAAAAAATGACCACCCCTCGGTTTTATTTTAAAACCGAGATACAAAAAAATGCTAGTTTTTGTAAATTATAAAAATGAAATCGCCAGGGATCGAACCCATGCGCTATTAAAATACCCCTCAGTGTTCAAAACACCGAGGTGACAAGTCCATACTTTTATGACGACCTTATTTACCTCGCTTCAGGTCCCGATGCAAAACGCATTTCGCGTCTGATATTAGATGCGTTATTTGTAGTAGTGAGAGGTTCAAAACCAAGTTTCCAAAGAAGATGAAGACTGCCTTGATGGGTGATTTAACAAGTCGGGTTGATTTGACAATCGCCTATTTGATGTGATATACCGACAGTAGTCAAAGGACCAATTTGTCCATTGAATTCAAATTTTTGTCTAACAGCTTCGATATCTTGTGATTTCTATATGAGCAACTGAATGGGATGGAGGGTGTTGAGAAGGCAAAACTATAGGTGCTCAACAATTGATCCAAAACATTAGGGCCTACCTCATGTGGTGTGTTGTTATGACTCGTAGACTATTTGAAGCCAGTTATGCTTATGAGCAAAATGAAGTTCGTCTTATCAATGAGGTAAGCCAGCCGAAAGAGGCCTTGAACGTTCAGATCGACAAGGTGAATGAAGTGAGAAAACACCTATCTGAAGTGGCTCGAAAAGTGGATTCAGTGTCCAGATACTCGGATTTTGAAGCAACCATTGTCGGATTAATCCAAAACATTGAAAAGGCTATGGAATCTAATAAAAAGCAAACAAAACCTTTGCAGGATGCCTAGGAGGATATTTTATCTGATGGTGGTGAAGCTTTTGAAAGAGCTTAAGCTCAAGCGATATGCCTTTGATCTGACCTCAACATGTTAGAGATGAACTACTTCAAGACCAAATGTTCATCAAAATCACACACATAAATCAAGAAGGAGAATTTTAAAAATAAGAGATAAAAGATTAAATAATAATTATTGGATTAGATAGTTGATCTTGATGAACTCGCTTGCAGACATAGACAATAAATATTCATCAAAACCATCTTGATGAACTTGCTTGCAAACAAACAATAAATATTCATCAAAACTATTTGTCTAATCTAATGGAAAGTATTTAGTCATATTATCCCTTATTTTAAAAATCATCTTACTTGATAGCATATCCCATATTCCATATATATTAATTTTGATACCAAATCCTAACCGTTTATTATTATTAACAGGGTAGGATTTAGTGCCATGACATATTGGTAAGAGTTGATTTAAGAAATTTCCAAAAAAAGTGGGTTTAAGAAAAATGAGTGAAACTATTATAAGAGATTAATTGTTATGTATTATCGGTGTAAAAATTTTTATTTCAGAGTGCATCACAGCTATGCATAAATATTATTTTATTAATAATAAATATAAAAATTTAATTTAATTTAAAATGTAATGGTTACCATTGAAGGTGCGATAAAACAAAAATACAAAAATACAAATGGGAGCATAAAGGATAATTCTTGTGAAAAATCTTGCACCAGTAAGCAGCCATTCTGGTCGTTGAACCCTACGGACAGGGACGGGGACAGGGGTGAACCTAAAACAACTGCACTCGCTGGTAAAGTTGGAAACATCTCCACATTTGTAACAAAATCTACATCTACACCTGCAATTTCAGTATATGATTTAAATTATAATTTTCAATTAAGAATCAACCATAGCAAAGTGAAAATAAAAGAATTGGTCTTGTGTCGTTTCTTAAAACCTCCCTCATAACATGTGCCCTAACAATAGTAAAACAAAATATATGATTAAAAAGAGAAGTAACCTGCATGTCATGTGGTCGCAGCCCTCAGATCTGGCAACATAAAAGCCGCAACTAGGGCATCTCCTCCACTTCATTTTCTTCGCAAGGCCCATCAACATAGCATCGTTCTCTTTATGGCTGCATTTAATTCCTTCGTGCCATGCAACCTTACATTCTGCGCAGAACATCCTCTTACAGTTTGGACACTTTGATTTTCCAATAACCTCTTCCTTTTTGTCTTTGATCATAAGAGCCGAACAGTCTTCAAACGGACAATATACTTTCAATGAAACATCAAACATGGCCTCACAAGACGCAATCCCCCACCCGTCGAAAATCCGCACAGGAAGAATCCTACGACAGATTTCGGCTTCCAATAAAGCAGTGCAACCGATAAAGGGACAACGAATGTTGACGACATTGTTTAGCAGATTTGAAACAATGTACATTACAACGCAGTGGGAGCAATAAGAGTGGGAACAAGCTCTGATATAGAAAGCTTCTTTCATTGTTTTAGTGTCTGTGCAGATCCCACAAACGAACAGGGTGATTTCGGGATTGTAACTGATGATCCTTGAACTGTTGCCTTGTTGTTGGCAAAGGTCGATGATAGCGGAGATGCTTCTGTTTGGAGAGAATACAGATGGTTTGACGGCCACCATGCTGGACGGTGGAACACCGCCTCGTCTTCTCATTGTTGTCGTTATTAGGGTTTGGTTGTGGCTTTGGTGAATGAGTTGAGAGACTCTCCCACTATCACTCTTTTCACTGCTGCCTTAGCGGAACGAATTCGTAAAAAGTGGATTCTGTTACCAAACGGCATCTTCATTAATTATAGCAAAGGAATATATTAAATAATACTGATAATTCTCTATATTTTATCAAAATAAATGGTTGAGATTTGACAGTACCATTCAGCCACTAAAGAGATCCAATACGCAATGGATACTTGTGTATATTGAGTGGATTGCAATTCTAACTTTTGTTTTTGTTCATTTTAGTCATTTCTGACAAAATATCCGATAGTTACTAATAACACCAAAAGAAGCCACCCTAACTATTGTTTTTGGAGTGAATGGGACTTGTTCTGTAAAGTCAAATGAAAATATAGGTGAATGTTTTAACCCACCCTATTGAGCGCATCTCATAAAAATCTCAAAATATTCTTCTCAAAATCAAAAGTTTATTTCTGATATGCAATCTATTTTGTTCAAACAGTTTAAAATGTGATGAGACACTTGAAATTGTAAAAAACAGTATCGGGATTAACTTTCGGTATGGAACCAGAGGTATAACTCCGGCCATAGAAGCGGGAACACTGAATTATATGCCACCTGTATATTTTGTATGGTACCAGAAGTTTATTTTCGGTTTTGTCACGAATGTTGATTGATATAAGCAACAACCATGGTGATCAACACCATTTTACACTTTCTCTTCAAACCTCTCAAAACCCTCTCCATTGCCAATCAATTTTTCACTCCAAATCCATACTTTTTGGTTCATCATATTAGAAAAAGCTAAACAAAGAAGAATTTCAGGTAAACATCATCCCTTTTATCCCTCGTTGACTGTATTAATCTGTTACATTTTGCTGAAAATAAGGTTACGTACCAACCGAAAGTTTATTTCCGGTTTATAGTTGAACTAAACCGGAAGTTTATTTCCGGTTTTATCTCTGTTTTGAAATTATGCAGCAGATTTCACTGTATATGTGTATTTATGATTTGTATTATGTTATATAGGTATGGTGCACCCCGATAACATTCCTCAGCCCGATGACACCGAAGTTGTATCGTCGGCCGTTGTTCCGCCCCGCATAATTAAGGCGGTCGATGTTCATCAACATTTTAAAAAGGTTCAAGAATTTGAATTCTGGGACGATATGTTGCAGTGGATTCGTTTAGAGGCGACAAGGTTAGGATTTGCTACTATGATAGCAAGGTCCGATAATGGAACTGATAGAAGAAATGTCTTTGTTATTGTGACTTGCGAAAGGAGCAGAAGATATGTGGCACGCATTCAAAATTTGAAACGGGAGGAAACTGACACAAGAAAATGTGAGTGTCTGTTTTGGTTGCGTGGTTATCTCATGACCAACAATAAGTGGAAGTTTAATGTGATTAGCGGAGAACACAATTATTATTTAACTCCAAAGTTGACCGGTCATCCAATAGCATGTCGACTACTTTCGAATGAGAAAATTTGTGTTTCCGACATGACTTTGAATCTGGTACCTCCCAAAAACATTATTGCAACCTTGAAGGGCAAAATACCGGAGAGCGCCTCTAATATCAAACAAGTGTACAATAAGCGCTATCAAACAAAGTTAGCCATTCGGGAGGATCGAACCAAAATGCAACACCTTCTGAAAGTTCTTGATGACAATAATTATGTTTGTAGGTATCGACGGGGTGATGATGGAGAAATTGTTAGAGACATTTATTGGACTTATCCTGATTCCATTAAATTGTTCAACACATTTCCTACCTTGCTCGAAATGGATTTGACGTACAAAACCAACAAGTACAGGCTACCGTTGTTGGAAATTATTGGTGTTACATCGACCGAGAAGACATACTCAGTTGGTTTTTCATTTCTCGAATGCGAAAAAGAAAATAACTTTCAGTGGGCTTTAGAGGTGTGTCGATCCATGTTGAAGGACCAAGAGGATATGCCAAAGGTAATTGTCACCGACCGTGATACGACTTTAATGAATGTTGTTGCAACCGTATTTCCGACTTCTTTCGCATTACTTTGTAGGTACCATATTACAAAAAATGTGAGAAGTCGAGTTAAAACTGCCGCGGGGTCGAAACAGGTAGCTGGTGAAGATGGAAAGTTGGTAAAGTCTGGTGTTATTGTGAATAAAATCATGGCTGCATGGAATGCTATTGTTAATGCATCTATGAAAGAGATGTATGCTGATGTTGTTTTATAATTCTGAGTTGTTTGTGAGAAATATCTGAATCTGTTGAAATATGTAGAGAGCACAATACTTGATTAGGAGAAGGAAAAATTTGTTTGTGCATGGATTGGTCAGGTTATGCACAGGTTATGCACCTCAGATATACAACATCAAACTGAGTTGAATCTGCGCATGCTTGTCTCAAGAATTGGTTGGCAAATAGCAAGGGCGATTTGATTACGGGTTGGGAAGCTATGAACCATATGATCATGAACTAGCATAATGAGATACAAATGACATTTGGTCGCAGTATCACGGTGTTGGAACACAAGTTCAAGGAGAATATGATATATTCTCAATTGGTCGGTAACATATCTTGAGCGATGCTTAATTATATTTTCCATGAGGCCACAAGAGCTTCAACTGTGGGTGATGACACCTCAAAGTGTGGGCGCACTATTGTGAAAACATATGGTCTCCCATGTGCTTGTGTGATAGCCAAGAAGCTGAGTGGTAATGTCTCGTAAGGTATGGACGGGGTCTCTAATCATTAGAAGAGACTTAGTTTTGAGGATGACGGGAAAATGAAAAGTGATAAATCAAATATCTCTATCGTTATCGAATGGGAAGCAATACAAGTGAGATTTTTGAGATTCGATGACGCTACGAAACTCCAAATCAAAGAAGAGTTGAGAAAAATTGTGTTCCCGGAGACCACAGATTTGAAACCACCCTCCTAACCGGTATAAACAAAAGGTACACCGAAAAATTTGAAACTTACACCGGCCAACAATTCTACTATGAGAAATCCTTCGTATTATGAACATGTTGAAAAGGTATTTCCCGACTCACCTACACCAAAATCTCAAAAATATGCTTCTAAAGGTGCCCGTATTAGCAAACCACCGCCTCCATTAAAAATACCATTTATCGATCACATACCGGTTTTCATGCACAAATAAGTTGAAAGGATCGTGAATGTGGCCGGTGACGGTAATTGTGGCTTTCGATTTGTATCTTATTTGCTAGGTAGCCTTGAAGATTATTATAATATTGTGTGAGATACTCTGATCATAGAGTTGACAGAACACAGAGAGTATTATACACGTGTGTTCGGGAGTAAGGAAAAGGTTGAGGAAATACATCATGCACTAGTACCTGTTAAGGTTGGATGTGCACCGGAGGACAAATGGATGTGGTTCCCTGAAATAGGTCATCTCATTGCAAGTGCGTATGACAGGGTGTGTATTAACCTGACAAGATATAATTTTTCGGAGACTTATTTTCCTCTGCGCATGGCTCATATACCAAATCCTATTGATCGTATCATTTGTGTTGGGTGGATTTCAAATCCACGGCATTTTGTTCAAGTCTACTTGAAATCGAGATGCTCGATACCACCGACATCACCAGAGTGACCGCTTCATTTCACAGAAGCATCAGAGACATGGCCGGACAATTTCATGGAAAGGATGCAAGAATACAACAAGTTGAGGGAAATAGATATAGAAATAAATAGGGAAAATTTGAAAGGGATGCCACTAGTGGATTTATCCGGCGACACTTTTTTCGGCTCTTTCAAGTATTATAGGTAACATTGTAATGTTAACTTCATTTTGATAATGTATTATGATGTGGAAATATACTCATTTTTTTAATTTGACCATTTGCAAAAAAAAATATGAATGTATGAGATTTTGAGTAACATGTTGTTGTTTCTGTTCAGTTTCTGGTTTTTCAGTCCCAGGCCATTTACCAGAAGTTTATTTCCGGTTTTGGTATTAAGTAGGAAACCGGAATTTAACTTCTGGTTGTGCCACTGAAACAAGGATAGGATTTCTACAGTTCATGTTTACATCCTTCTACTATATAAATACCCCTCCTCTTATATTTTTCCATACAACAACACAAAAAATCAGAAATGGACATGAAATTGAACATCGAATGGGTCGCTGGAGTTGCCATTTTCCCGGCAACATACTGTCTCGCGATTTCAAGAATACGATGTACACCCCAATTGAAGAGGTACGAGAAACTTTACAGGAACTTGTTCCTTACGACAATGGTCGAAAGGTAGAGAAGATCGAGTATCGCTCGACATCAATCGACAATGAAGGGAATCTGTAGTTCATGAACCGTGAACTGAATAACGACGACAATTTACAGGCTATGTGGTCGACTTATCGGAGTTTACAGTTGAAATTTCCAATCGAGCTCGATGCGACTTTATCAAGAACCGACAATGACATTATGAGGATACTGCAACGTCCCCCAGGATATTGATTTGTAATGTTCGATTTATGTTTAACTTTCGATTTGTATTTGCTACGTTTATGTATCTCTATGTTAGACAATGAAATAAAATATTCTGAATTTCTGCTATGAATGAAACCGAAAATATAGTTACGGTGTAGCCAGAGCTCGTCCCGAGCTCGTCGGGCAAGCCAGAGGCGATCAGAAGCAAGGAAAATTTCCGTTTTGAGCGTTGAGTGAGACGGTATTGCAAAAATACATTTTAAAGGAAAAACACATTTTTAGATATGGGTTGAGTATTTTGAGTCTCAACATCATGAAACTCATTTTTTGGTATAGAGAAGCTAGAAAACAATAGTTGGGGTTTCATCTTGATGATCGGGGGTGAATTTCTCATCAATCGGTGCTGACAACCCGTGAGATGTTTGGTTTTTCTCCATTTCTTCTCTATGTATTTATCTATTTGTTGGGTTTTATTTGTACTCTTACTTTGAACATATGTATATTTGTTGATTATGGTGTTGTATAAAGCTTGCTTTACAAATTAATCTTGATATCTTCCTTGATCTTTTTTCATTTATATTTGGGTTTGGGTTGCTATAGGCATACACTGCAACAAATAACGAATTTCATGACGACGCTTTCACGCTAACCTGAAAAACAACAAGGTATTAAGCCTATGTGCGCCATGTATTATTTTTTTAATTGGCAAAGTACCAAACTACAACGGTTTCTAATAAATCTGAGGGGTAAAATTATTCTGGACACGCTTCGAATCCTAATTTTTGTAGTTTATGTATTATTTTGATTAAAATTGTAAAATAAATTAACTAACTCTTCGATGTTACGATATAACCAAGGGGTCTACTAATCAGATTACAATATAAAAAGTAAATATATTTTACCCTAATCCTTATTTATCTATAGTCGCTCCAGACTCAAAATCTCATCATTCTTTGGGATGGATTGCAAGACACAAAAACCTTAAATGTTCATTTAGAATGAAACGTTTTTTCTGCCCTTGCAATCTATCTCGCATAATGGTGTTGATGTTGTTGTTGGTGTTTATGTTGTTTTTGGTGTTGTTGTTGTATTTTGGCTCATTTGATAGATTACAAGTGCAGAAAACTCATTTCCCTTCAAGTAGACAATGAAGGAAGTTAAGCTTCATTCTCTTTTCAAAAGTTGTGCAAAGAAAGGAGTTTAACTAATCGGATGATGCATATCATCGAAAATATTCATTCAAAGGAGAAAAGATTTATTTTTAAATTATTTATTTTAATTTTTTGTGTAAACAATGTAAAAATAACATTTCACCTCGGTGTTTCCATCAAGCCAAGGTGATAGATAATATCATATACCTCAGTTATAAGTTAAATCTGAGGGGTAAAGTAGTCATCATTTAATATAAATACCATAGTTTATCAAAATTTACCATAATTCCAACTTATATGTAGCCGCACTAGATACGCTTAAAAACAGATCTTGGAGATGAATTTCAAGGGCATAAATTAAAATAACTTATCCGAAGATGAATAAGCTATGGGTTTTTTTTTTGGATTTCCAACATAAAGGTATGCAACAAAATTTGGATTCCACCAAACATCCGTTGTTGAAAACACTTTCTCCTATGATTTTGTCTGCTTGCCAATAGATTTCAAGTACGCTATCAAATTCCTTCTTAGGAACATTCAGTATTTATACGTTGAAAATAATGATGATTGATGATTTTGTGGTTTACTATTAATTTGCAGAGCTAAGCTGAATAAAGGCTATGCTTTTGTTAAATTCAGTAAGCCTTGAGCAATAGTCGAAATTTGTTGTAATCTATTGTGTTTATGATATTCTTTGTAAATAATGTAATTAAAAAAAAAAATTAGTTGCACCTCAGTTTTCCACAAAATAGATGAGATATGCTAGCGCTAAAGTTGATAGTATTTGTCACCGCCCTTTATTAAATTCCTGTCGTCCATTTCATGACTATCAACGGTCAAGACACTTCCATTAGTGATTCGCGTGAAACCTAGGTTAACTTCCATTATAAAAACATTCTGAATATCAAAAATTGATAATAGAACATCATATGAAGCGCTTGAAACTATCCTTCGCTTTAAGATATGCAAGAGTCTTTGTTATGAAGTGTTCTCTATGATGGATTGCAAGGCAGAAAATTATTTGCATTTAAAGTTTGTTTACTTAAATATTTATTTATCCCTTTTTTAATCTAACCCTTTATTTATCTAACCTTTTTTTCATCTAACCCTTTTTCATCTAATCCTTTATTTATCTAACCCTTTTTCCATCTAACCCTTTTTTCATCAAACCTTTTATTTATCTATTTTTTCCAACATTTGATCTTCCCAGGATATCAAGGATTTGAAGATCCAACATTTGGTTCTTCATGGAAAAATTAATTTTTGTATTGATATTCTGTATAAACAATGTAACCAGTTTAATATTTTGGGTAAACATTGTATTTTGTAAATAAAATATTTTATTAATTTTCCGTGTAAACAATGTAACGAGTTTAAATTAAAAAAATACTACTAATTTACCCCTCGGTTTTATTAAAAATCGAGACAAATGAGGCGCTATTATTGAAAATAATAAAAATGCAAACATTGTGGATCGAACTCATGCGCTATTAAAATACCCCTCGATGTTTTAAACAACGAGGTGATAAGTCTTTACTTTTCATGACGACCTTATTTACCTCGCTTCCGATACCGAGGTAAAATGCATTTCGCGTATGACATTACATACGTTATTTGTAGTAGTGATATACTTCACAAATCTTAATTGAGGATATGTATTAGTTTCTAGATTCTAGAGATATATTTAGAGCTAATAATCATTGTGGATATCAGAGCTTAATGCGTCAGTGTTGTTTGCGTTGCACTGAGAGATCGCTGACGCGAGCAATACTATTGTCTTCAACATGGTGTTAGACATAACTGGTAGACATAACCTTTATTGTGGTACATCTCGAGAGATACTTGATAATTTTGACGAATATTGTAGGTTGAGTGTGAGTGATCAATAGGTTTAAGTTTGTGACATGACATAACCTCTACTAGTAGTGTAAATTCATGCCTGATAAGTTTCTTCTCTTTGAAGAATGTATTTATTTTCTTTTGATACTTTTTTCCTTTTATACAAACCAACCTAATTCAACCCCAAACTCATAAACGCAAGAAACTATCAAACAACAATTCAGTAGCGCTAATCCATGTGGAGACGATATGATAAAACTAAATAAATACTTAGTTTTTCCTGCCGCTTTACCGCTTCAAAAATGGATAACCATGTTTCAAGAAACAAGTTTCCATTATATGATTCGTTCTCCCACAATGCTTACAAACTCTATGTGATCCTTTTGGAGAATAAGAACGTTTGCCTCTGTGAATATGTGAGCTTTTTCCATTGGAAGAGTTCTAAGCATTGACATGTAGTGCAGTGACTGAATAATCATTAAAATCGGTTGGCAAGGTAGAGTTTAACTCATGTCCTTGCTGAATAACCACAGAAAAAGCCTCGTTTATGTGAGAAAGAGGATTCATCATCATAATTTGGGACTTTGAATGTGCAAATCTATCGTTTAACCCTTTCAAGAACCTGATAACATAATCTTGTTCTCGATACGTTTTAGCTTAATCAACGGCACCATAAAAACAAGCAAAGGAGCAAGTACAATAGGGAATGGGAAGATAATTATCCAGTTCATCCCAAAAAATATTCAATTGAGTAAAGTATTTAGAAACATCGAATGTACCTTGGAGAAAACGATACTTCTTGAATATCTGAAATGCAAAAAACATCACTATGTGAAAACCTAATTTGAAGATTCTTCCAAATGCCCGAAGTCGTATCAATCCATAGCACCTATTTCACAATTGATTCTGAAATTGATATTTGAATCCAAGAAAGTACCATGGCGTTACATCGAATCAACTGAGCTTAAAGAGGATCAGAAACGAACGATTTAGGGGACAATCCATCGATGAATTTCCCCTTATTCTTCGAAACAACGTAATATGCATTGATCGGGACTAGGTGTGATAATTCTTGTTGTCCAATGGCGATGAAACAAGAATCGGTATAGGGCTTTCGTTCGGATGTAGGTAGTAAGGGCTCACAGAGTTCATCGTAAAATCAACATAGCTCTGGCGATCCATAAGAGAAATGCAGAAGAAAATGCAGATAAAGAGAAGAAAATGTTCAAGGTTGTTGACACTGTGAGAACTTGAATGAGAAAGAAGAACAAATGGTCAATATAGCTCATGGAGCTCTGATACTATGTTGATGTTGCAAGAAGATGAAACTTGGAAAAATATATTTTTCATTATCTAATTGAATAATGGTATAATATACAAGCAGCTGTTTATATACATGAATAATAATGGGACGCTTATGCTAACATTTACATATCTAACTCAATTATATGATCACTACTACATAACTTACTCAACTATATGATGATAACTTAGTAGAATGAAACATAACAAAGCGGAATAAAACGAATTGGAATAAAATATAAATCTCAGTCAATTGTTTGGTTATTTTATTTAAAATGTTTTATTCCATCTCATACATTCTAAATTTGATGGACCAAAAGATGGAGAATTGAATGAAATATATGATGAAATGCATTTTATCATCTTCTGATTCGTTTCATCCTCTTTTAATTAATTCAGACAATAAAATATAATATTATTCTATTTCATTTTGTTCCGCTCCGCCGTATTCTATCAATCCAAACATAGCCCACAACTTTTAAGTTAACAAATTTATGCCCAGTTTTCCTTTTTACCTTTTTTCAATCTTGCATCAAACCAATCACCCACAAAACATAAAGTTGCAATAAAATACACATGTCAACATCATAAATACATAAAATCACATCCTAATTCAACAAAAAAATTTAAAGGACTAAATTGTTTAAAAAAACTTAAAATGATCATTATATTACAATAAAATAAATTAAAGAAACTCTAGAATAATTGCGTCTAGAAATTAGTATTAATAGTAATTATGATATTAATAGTCATTTTATACGGTTTCATATATGTGAGTTAAAATTTTGGTCATAACTTTATTTAGTCAAATTGATGTTTTTTTTCTTTTTTTTGAATCGAATTGATGTTTAGTCAAATTGATGTTTGAAATAAGATGAATTGGTTAATGTTGAATTCACCAAGTTCTTAGCCTATATGCTTTTTTAATATTCAAAACATTCTTTTTAAACGGTTGAACAATATTTTATCCAAATCACAAATAATAAAATTCAATAAAATCAAAATAACTATAAAAAAACTAAATCATTATTAATAACGGAATAAATCATCTAAAAAGAGAAGCAAAATAAATATTCTCCCATTCAGAATATAACTTAAACTTAAGAAAATTTAAATTTTTGAAATAAATTTTGCTCTTCCTCAGAAGTTTTGGTCGGAATCAACACACAAGTGCGTTAAATTATTTGAAGAAGAGTTTTGTGATCTATTTTGATTTTCCATGGTTCAAAGAATCAATCTCTTTAAATACAACCATGGTAAGAAAAAGGTTTAAGGCCACGTCCACATCGATAACAAAACTGATAAGAACACCTGAAATTTAAGAAAATCATTAATAAATAATTTCATTACCAATCAATAAATAAAAAAGGCAATAAAATGAAATAAAAATACTAACCTGCATTTAATGTGATCGCATCCTTGAATTTTTTCAACAAAACTTTTACAATTTGGACATCTTTTCCATTTCCTTCTACTAGCAAGCTCAACCATAAGAGCATCATTATTACTTTTCTTATTCTTCCATCTTTGAAACTTTTCACAGCTCATACCTTCATGCCAAGGAGTTTTACACTTAACACAAACCCTTCTGTTGCAATGAGGACAAGTAAAATATAATGACTTTATAATCACTCCTCTTACGCGATTTTCCTCGCTAATTTCCTCGCTAATTAAAAGAGCTGAACACTCATAAAAAGGACAATAGAATTTATTCTTTGTCGGAATCACTGATTCACTCAAAGCTTTCTCCCACCTATCCATAAGATTGGTAGGTAAAATTGGTTTGCAATATTGAGGATTCAATGTTCCGGAACAACCTTGTTCCGGACAATTTAGGTTAACCTTGTTTTGTTGTAGATTTGAAACTATGTATTTGATAGTGCATTTTGTGCAAAAGAAATGAGTGCAACCTTCTATGTTGAATGAGTCATTTAGAGGCTTTGATGCATAGCAAATTTCACAATCATAAAAAGGGACTCCTTCTATGGGAAGTGGGGAGGGAATACTAATTTCATTGGTTTCAAAAAAATTGTCTAGGGTTAGGGTTGGTTGAGGTGATAATGGAGATGGGAGGTTATGTTTTATGGTTTTTCCTTTTTTGGTTTTTATAGGAACACAAGGAAGAATGCAAACTTTGTTTCCCATTTTACTATCAAGAGTGGTTGTGTTTGTGAGTGTGTGAAGTGTACTTAAAACCTATTTTATGGAGAAAATGATAGTAAGAGAAGTGATGTAAAGTTTACCCTATTTTATGGGGGGAGAGAGAGTAATCAGGTTGAAAGTGTCATTAGGAGATCATGAATAAATAGGATCCCATTAATCAGCAAAATGGTTTTTGACTCTTTTTTTTAAATGTAATTTATTGTTATTAACAATAATTTAATGATGAATATTTTAAATTTTAATCCTGAAAAAGACAGTCTAACTCAACATTAATGTTGTTATTTTAAATTCAAATAGTTTGGATCCATTTATATTTTTGTCTTTAAAATCGAGTTTAACAAATCATTATATGATTGTCATTTATGAAATTTTATCCATAAATAAATTATGATAAAAAAATATGAAAATTGCATAGTGTAAAAAAAATTAAAAAATTAAATCATTTAAATTTAAGATAAAAGAATTAATATTAGTTGATTTAATAGTAATTAATGTTAGACTTGATATAGAATACTACGTATCGATTCCTTCTAATTACGATTGAGCAAGAACTGACACTTGATGTCAGAACTCGTCCCGAATCAAATTAGTCGGTCCATTGAATAAGATACTATGTTGAAATTTAAAATAAAAAAAAAACTTTTTAATCAAGTAAAATAAAAATTCAAAAGTTTAATTAAACTTAGAAATTAAAGTGTTTTATAAGTACTTGATTTTCACTCTACTTTTTTTGCCTTAAAATTTTGGTTTCTTTAAAGAAATATATTTATTCATAAATTCTAATCAAATATTATTTAATTTAAATATGAAGTCAGGTTTATCCACTTGATTTCAATTATTTGAGATAACGTACTTGTTTATTTTAACTTTATAAAATAGTTTTTTTTTTGTAATTTCAGAAAACATGAATAATAAAAGAGAAACCGTACATTAAAATTAAAATTATGGTACCAACAAGAATTTAAAAACAAAAACAAACACAAAGGGTACTAAATTGAACTCAAATCGGTCATCTTGTCTAGAAACCAAGGCAATGAGAAAAGAGAAGAAAAAAGACAAAAACTATAACCCAAAGAAAAAATAAGCCAATCTACCACAAACACCCAACCTAATTACTTGATTAGACAAACTTGGGGCATCTAATATAGTCATATCTTTGGAGAGAACAAGTCGAAAAAAGGTAGACATAACAATATATATAAAATAAAATAAAAAATTGCACCTTACCTCCCAGCATACACCTAATTTATTTAGCCACTTAAGCGATTAAACTCCCAGTCAATCATAGAAATGGCAAGACCCGACACGTGGGTTAGAATCCACTTCCAAGACAAATTAATGATCATCAACATCCAATAGTTCACCATTAATATTTCTCGACAAATAATACATTTGTTCCTCATTTACTAAATAATTTAGACCACAAAATTAAAGATCGGGATCAATCCTAAAGACGTTCATTTTCCAAAACCAAAATTCTGAAACAACTCAAAAAACACTCTAGAATCGAGTGCAATAAAGACCAAGACGATCAACCCACCTAAAAACTTTATACCAAAGAGAAGAAGAAACCTTGCACAAAGCAAAAAGTTGGCCAGTCGACTCCTCCTGCCCACCACACACTAAACACCCCCAAAAACTGAATCTAGTTGAACTTTACGCCACTGGAGGTTCCTCCTATAGACAACCTATCATGAAGCAACTGCCAAGGGAATGTCAAAAGTTTAGAAGGCATCCAGGTCTTCCAAATTCTAGAAAGCCCCCTCAAAACCCTCACTGACCTAACTTTCCTAATCTCAACCAAGGACAAATACCAGAAGCTTTTTTTATAAAAAAAATTATAAATACCATTTTCAAAATATTAAAAGTTTTTTTTTTAAATTTTATTTTTATAAATTAAAAGACTAATTTTGACCTCACATACATAAATATGCATTATTGAAGATTAAAATATAGTCAAAATTACTTCTTTTTTTCAAAAAGATGTATCTCAAAAAAAAATATTGAAAAATTATTTAAGCAGAATCGTTTTTTTTTATGTTGTATTTCAAAAATGATTTTGTTGAAAAGTCATTTGAAACTTGCTTTAAATTTAAATGATTTGTTGAAAATTTGATAGCCAAAAAGTTATGGCAAAAGGATGAAATACCTAAAATTATTATTTTAAGAATAACAATTTAAAGTAATTTTTTACACAAATCTTTTTATACAAATTTTTTGTATATTTTTTTCAACAAATATATATGGTACTATAAAAATATTTATAAAGAAAGCGGAAGCAAACAATCACAATATATGGTTAAATACAAATGGCTTTATAATTATAATTTGTTTTTATTACATGGTTTTATAATATGATGGTTGATAAATTCAAAAAATAAAACTTTTTTTGATATCAAGGAGGGCCGAAGCCCGACAATAAAATGAAACTATAAGCACACAAGCCTAGAAGTGGAGACACCCTTAGAATCCTCCTCAAGCAAGCTTACAAATATGATTAAAATTGTCAGACTCTCTATCATGTTTGAACATCTTCTTTCAATAGCTTGAAGAATCTTGGTGGAATCAACATTAATCTCCACTCTCATAGTGTCACGATCATGCGTTAACTTGAGGTCTTCATACAAACCCCAAAACTCTTCCATAAAAGCATCGCAACTGCCCAGGAACTTCACAAAACCACTAACCAAATCTCCTATATCATCCCTAATAACTCACCCACCACTCAATATCAAACCATTCTTGCAGGATCCATCAACATTTAATTTCATCCAACCCCTCTGCGGCGGAATCTAAGAAATACACTGAACCATTCTAGCTTGCTCCATGACCACCTTATTCATTTGTAAAGCCTTCGCATAATCTGAAATTCTTCTCCCAATATGAGCACCAAGTTCAAAATGCCTCATATACCCATCAATATGCTCTTCTTTGATGCATCGCATCCATAATAAATTGCAACCAATAGCCCAATTTAGTATCTTTGGAATATATCTCCAGCTGTACAAAAGATATTAAATTGGGCCTTGAGACAATTTAGGAAACTTTGTATCAATTGTTCTAAAATTGAAGGAGATTGCCTGCATAATTGGTGCATCACTCAACTTGTGGATCAAGAATCTTCTATATTCAGAATATTGAAGCCCGTGGTGTAACACCCCAATTCTACCCTGGTATTTATTATGAAAATAAGAGTTATAAAATTCTTTTTAACAAACAATTGGAGTATTACAATTTAGCTAAAACAGCAGCACGCTAACACAGATACATAACACCTAAACTCGGATGAAACAAAACAACATGAATTAACTTTATTAATATTAAGTAGCGGAACTACATTAATCAACTTGGATGTCATAGCATCATTTCAACTTAAAACAATTTAAAGTCAACAATTACTTTTATATCAACATAGTTATTCAACAACAAAATTAAAACAGCAAAACAACTAGTGTTCATCCCTCTGAGTGTTACATATCATAGCGACAATCCAACTCGAACTAACAGCAACTAGGCATAAGCCTTCAACGTGGTGCCATCAAGGCCAAGGCATAAGCCTTCAACTTTCAACGTGGTTCCATCAAGGCCAACTTAATCATGCAATGTATGTCATGCGACCTCAACTTCAACAACAAATACACAACAATGCAACAACAACATACAACAAAACTTAAAATATACATCAATTGCATTAACTTAGATCAACATTGGTCATTTGACCTACAACTCAAGCATGTCCATAAATCGGAACAATTCAACTTATTCAACATTGGCCATAGGCCTACAACTTCATCAGCTGCAAAACAACTTATCAACGTTGGTCATACGACCTACAACTTCATCAACGTATCAACAACAATAATAGTTTATCAATAAAATTAATACGAGCAAACAACAACCAATTTCATCACAATCTGCAACTTCTCAATTTATTAAAAACATCAATACCAGCAAACAACAACAATAATTCAACGGAAACAACACGACACAATTTATCACCTGTAAATTCACAATTTACGGCAAATATATAACATACCGAATCTACCAAAATAAACTACAAACAAACCACATAATTATTCGGAATATTCTGACTATTTCCAATTAATTAATCTTCTGCTAAATTACTCAAATTTTCTAACTATTATTAAACCAACACATATTGTTACTGCTAATTTATTCAATACTATTGACAATTATATTGACACCTCTAACAACTCTATCGAAATTGAAAATAATTTTAAATAGTTAATTGGTTCAAATATCTTCTCTAACTCAAAACTACTAAAAACTTTATATATATCATAGCGACAATCAACTTCAACAACAAATACACAACAATGCAACAACAACATACAACAAAACTTAAAATATACATCAATGGCATTAACTTAGATCAACACTGGTCATTTGACCTACAACTCAAGCATGTCCATAAATCGGAACAATTCAACTTATTCAACATTGTCCATAGGCCTACAACTTCATCAGCTGCAAAACAACTTATCAACGTTGGTCATACGACCTACAACTTCATCAACGTATCAACAACACTAATAGTTTATCAATAAAATAAATACGAGCAAACAACAACCAATTTCATCACAATCTGCAACTTCGCAATTTATTAACAACATCAATACCAACAAACAACAACAATTACTACACAATTTGCAACTTCTCAATTTATTAAAAACATCAATACCAGCAAACAACAACAACAATTCAACGGAAACAACACGACACAATTTATCACCTGTAAATTCACAATTTACGGCAAATATATAACATACCGAATCTACCAAAATAAACTACAAACAAACCACATAATTATTCGGAATATTCTGACTATTTCCAGTTAATTAATCTTCTGCTAAATTACTCAAATTTTTTATCTTGAACTACTATTAAACCAACACATATTGTTACTGCTAATTTATTCAATACTATTGACAATTATGTTGACACCTCTAACAATTCTATCGAAATTGAAAATAATTTTAAATAGTTAATTAGTTCAAATATCTTTTCTAACTCAAAACTACTAAAATTATATATATATATATATATATATATATATATATATATATATATATATATATATATATATATATATATATATATAACTTGAAACATAAATGATACTGGTTTTTCAGTGTGACTCATAATGTTGCTACAGTATATAACTTTTCAACATAAACTTCAATATACAAATATAAGTCACACATCTTTATCTACTAGTCATGTTGTTACTAATATCTTGATAAACCTGCTATTTTAAAGTAATGAACCAAGGAGAATTGTTTAATTATTAATAATATACTATTGACACATATATGTGCTAGCAAATTGAGGTGAGTTGCTACAAATTGAGGTGTGTCGCTACAGTAAGTGCCCATTGATGTTATACCAGTTCTTTATATCAATATATACATACTATTCCAGTAAGTGTCACTACACTACTGATAATTTTCATGAATATTTAACCATCTAATGTTGGCTAGAACTCAATTAATTAGGTAGTATGTTGTTGGCAATTAATTCAAAAAAAGTTACAGAAAGGAAAGAAACACAAACTGACAAGAAAATAAGAAAAAGAAAACTAAAGAACCTCCTTGCCATAGACATGCCGATCGACATGCCTCTTTTTCATATGATGTGATGTGTGCCGTTCGACACACTCCCTTTGTCACTAAGGTGTGTCGTTCGGTAACCGGTTTTTACTCTATAAAATATTTTGATTTCTTCTGCAATTTTTCAGTTCTATTTTCATTTCTCTTATGATTAATTACCAACAATAATTTCATCATACGCATACATCAATCGATCACTCCCAAATATTACCAAATATAATTTTCTATTCACAACATCAATTAAGAAACTAATTCAAACACAAATCCAACACAGAAAGTCACTACCTTCACAAACAGAACAACTACGAATGCATGGTAAATTCTCAATTACCCTAATTCCCACGTACTACTCATCATACAATCCATTAGAAAATTAGAATCTCACTCTTACCTTGGATTGACGGTCTCTCTATAATTTTCCGAACGGCAGTTTCCTCCAAACCTTTGTTTTCCTCCAAAAGTCTTCATCTTCTCTCGCTTTCCTGCAACTTCTATTCCTCTTTTTATTTTTAAAAAACCCAATATTTCTCTACTACTACTTATATAGAGAACCCTAATATTTTATTCTTTTATTAAATCAAATATTCTATTACTAAACTAAATATTATAATTAACTAATATTCTTAATGGGCTAACTAAGTGCACCTCCAATTCTACTTGTACCACCAACTAACCTAATATAATTAATCTACTAATTATAACAGTATACTATTATTACTATTATGAATATATTATTAATAAATCACTTATACTACCAATAAATCAACCCAACAAATAATAATAATAATAATAATAATAATAATAATAATAATATATTATTCAACTATCAACTTAGCTGCTCAACTAACATATTAATCCAATAATGCCTCTTATAATAATTCCGATAATTCCCGACTTCGACTAATTCCAACAAATAAATCCTTAATAATTCATTTCAATAATTGAATGAATTTTTGGGCATTACACGTGGACTCCAAAGATGTATTTAAAAGGGAATCCTAACCTAAGGTAATTTAAATTTTCAACAATTGTAAAATTAGGGAAATCATAAGTCTTAGATTTTGAGAGTCTCTTGTGTAGTTTGTGTGTCACCCATATATCTTTTGATACTATATGGTATACTAGTTATTACTTGACTATTAGTCAAGTTATTATCCTCACTCATAAATCTTTAGGTAATAAGTTGAGTGTTATTCTCACTCGAAGCTTCTAAGCAAGAGTTTGAGTTTTTGTAATGGAAATTTGATCTTTTCTTTAAGTTGTATTTGTTGCAAACACTAGAATTGGGACTGTTAGATATCACTAAAGTGATTTACGAAGTGAAATGGAAATTTATCATATTTAGGGAGGACCTGGATAAAAGTTACATTGGGTAGTGATTAGGTTAGAAGTTGTAAACATGAGAGTTTAGCTTTGAACTAATACTGTTGATAGTGGACTTCCTTCCTGGATTAGTAGCCCACAAAGTAGATGATGTTGCACTGAACTGGATTAACTCATTATGTTATTTATCTTTCTTCAATTTTTTATTATGTATCACTTACTTCTTCATTGATCTGGTCTGCTACTAGATGTTGTAACATCTGTCTCGACATCATAAACTTTTAAGACAATATGTTTATATATGTTGCATGTACCGGAATTTCAATTGGTATCAGAGCAGGCACCCTGGTCTATTGGCTGAGTTTTAGGGAGATGTATTTATGGTACTATGTGTCTTTTGGATAGCTGGAGTGATATTATTCTAGTAATCAATGGACTGTGGGACTTTGGAGTCTATCAGGTTGGAAGAATTTTGATGTTTAGATGACAAAAAGAAACAGCATGAGTTAGGTCTCTATGAATTTGAAGTTGTCAATACCATAATCTATGGAATTGATAAGTTTTTTTAATCCAGACTATTCATCACTTGTATTTGTGGTCAAAAATACCTGGGAAATCTCTCCAGTCCACTCATAAAGGCACGTCTAAGTGTGTTTGTAAGAAAGAGTGATCAGATGTGAGGCCGATCAAGAAGAAGATTCTCATGTCTCTACTCTAGACGTTTGACATCTATGGGACAAGCCATTGAAGAAGGACAAGAGCAAACTATTTTTGCTTTCAATTCTGTAGGAGCTTTTGTGTTGGCCTCTAATAAAAAGCTTTCTTGTTGATATCATGTTCCTTAGAAGGTAATCTAATCGGTTTTTGAGTAGAGTGGAAAAGATGTCAAAATCAAATGCTTAGGATATTTATACTAACATAAGTCTGTGATGCTCAAGACATGTTGGAGTTGGAGTTAAATTCAATTAATGTCAAACATTCAATAATTTGAGTGTGAAGGCCTTGGATTTCATGTGGAATATATTTCCCTACATATCTCAAGGAGCGATTGTGTGGTTCTTTCTATTTCGGGTTTGACTGGAAGTTAGAGTTCTAATGAAAATTTATGATTTGAAGAATTATCTCATGGTGTACTTAATGGTTCATTCAAAGATATATGTATCAAGAATAAAAAGTGTTATCAACCAAGAATAAGTAAGGGTGATTTATCTTTGATCTTATGTCTTAAGTGAATGAAGGATTATCTACCATCTATAACTTGCAAGGTGAAGTGACTCTATTAACCCTAACAACTTGGTATTTCAGATTAAGTCTGTAAGGATTATTGAGTTCTTTTAAAGAAAGATTCTTTTAGAGGAAAGATTATTAGAAGTTTTTAGGTTTTCTAGCTAGAAACATCCTAGAGAAACTCAAGTGACAAGAGGCTGTTTTATTAAAAGGCAAGGTAATTCAAGGGTGTCAATTGCAATGTTTTAACATTGTGTTGGACATCAGCTTACTCATGCTATAGACATATACTCACACTGAAGATATCTCTTCTGTGGAAAGTTGATTTTAATAGTTTTGGTTACTTTCTCAAACAGACATATACTATTTTATTTGGTATCCTTTAACAAAGTGTATTAATTATATGTGAATTCTTCAAAGGTTCTTACCTACTCCTTGAATGAGAATACGGTGTGTTTCTGAGTTATTTTTTATTTAGAGATGTACTTTTAGTGATGAGTAGCTTCAGGATCAAAATCAGTGACGTGTTCATTGAAAATGATAATTATGTTCAACCATATGTTGAAACATCATCTCGGCAGTTTGGAACTCAAGAGATTGTGGAAGATTTTAAAGGGCTAGAACGCACTAAATAAGGAAGCTCTCAAGAAAGCATTTTAAGAGGGAGTTAATTATCTGGAGTTCATTTTGGTCTATATCATCAAGTGATTCAAATATGAAATATTGAATGATTGAGAATCTTGGATTAGAATTAATTGAATCATGGTATATCTCTAAGATTAGGTACATTGTTTAAGGAAGATGTCTATTTAATTGGGTTAACTACTTAGAAAGTACGATATCAACCTGAATGTCATGACATTGCATTATGACAAGCCAATATAGTCTAGATACTCAAGGATTTTATTCTAATTACAAAATAAAGTCATGGGTTTAAGTCAACATTGTGTCATGGTTTTTGTTAAAATCAAGGTTTGGCACTCCTAAACCTAGTGCGTCTAAGAAGCTCTAGAAATTATTCTCATAACTTGAGGTGCAATTTACATTGAGAATCTGAGGGGTATTTTTGGAAGTTCATCACTGAAGAGTTTTTAGTAGAAACTATTTGGAGAGTTCTATCTACTATCCTTGTGAAGTGTGCTGTCTCAGAAAAATCATTTCCAATGGCCTAAAGAATGTCATTTTAAATGTTGTATCATTGTCAAGAGTCAAAGTTTTGAAAAGAGAAAATTTTGAATAAGAACGTGTCTCTCTCCTATTGTGAAAGGTGCACTGTTACTCAAGAAGATTTTATCTCCTTCCAATAACATCTACATTGACTTCACCATCATTATAAATAAGGTTTAATTACAATCAAAGTAACTCTTCTTGTCTTTAAATACTATCTACCTCAACATCCTCTTTTGTTACGTTTCAACATGAGAAAATATACTACAGATGTTGGTATAAATAAGGTTCATTTATTGGAGTCCCACAAGGATAAAAGCAGTGATCCAAATGAATGTTGGGTTCAACATTGCAACAAATGTTGGAACATCAACTGGAGCATCCTAGACAGGGACAACATTTGTGACAAAGATGAAATCCTTTAAGAAGAATCATATTCATTTACATGATTCAGATTCATATGCTAATGAAGATTGTGTCGTGTTCCTTGACTCAAGAGGGAGATTTGGATAGCTGGTAACTATTATCTTGTGTATTTTTTTGTGTGTTTTAAGTTCTTTGTAGAAACTTAGACTTACTCTTGTTTCTTTGTCTTTGTTTGTCAGCTTTGTTTGTTTCTTTTGAAGAGTCTTCTTGATTTTTTTTTTGTTTCTTTTCTTTCAATTGAGTCTGTCCTGCCTCGGGGAGTTCTTTTCCCTTGTGTCGACTTGATGTAATTCATCCTACATCAATTTATTGTTTTTCTTGAATCAATTCTTTCTTGTTTTAGGTCTTCTGTGTCAATTTATTTTCACTCTATTTTTGTCAATTTTTGGCTAAAAATGGGAAGAAAATGTGGCATTGAGTCTAGTCAAGTGTGTTTTCTTGTGCAACACTTTAGGGGGAGTATTTACGTCATGTAAGTCTTGAGTCTGTGCTTGCAGTTGTTTTTTAAGGATGTTATATAGGATGTTATAACATCCTTGAGTGTGTGTTGAAGTGTGTGTTTCTGTTGTTGTTTTTATGTTAGTAGGATGTCAAGTTGGATGTCTTGTGGTATGAGGTTCTTTTATTGTGTCTTGTGGTCTGAGTTATGAGCATAGTTATGTCTTGTGCTATGAGTTATTGGGAATTATAGTTTGGTCCTATGGTTGAGGGGGGGCATTTTTTATCTTCTTCCTCGTGTACAAAGTTTACATGTTAAGCATGTAGCTTGTGTTTGGGTAACTAATGTATCTCGGGTACATTATTTGTGCAGTTTGTTTTGTGGATGAGTGTTTACAAAGTTTATATGATAAGCATGTAGCTTGAGTTGAGTTTTTTTTGGTTTTATTCCTCTCCCCAATCTAATTTGGTCTTTGGTTGTTTTAGTCAAAAATTGCCAAAGGGGGAGATTGTTGGTACCAAAGTTTTGTGGATTGACAACATTTTGCTAAAACATGGTTCTGACCAGATGTCGGACACGATGTCGTAACCTTTAGTTTTGTGATGCAGCAGACAGGGGGTGCTGATTTTAAATCTTGATAAATTAGTTTATGTTTTATTTCCTTTGGATATATTTCAGGGATGTTTACAGGTAAAGAAGATTTGTTTTGGCATATATCTCCAGCTGTACAAAAGATACTAAATTGGGCCTTGATTCACTTTAGGAAACTGTATCATTTGTTTAAATGTTGAAGGAGATTGGATGCACAATTGGTGCATCACTCAGCTTGTGGATCAAGAAACTTCTAGACTCTGAATATCAAAACCCATAGACTGCAAATGTGTATTTAAAGGGGAATCCTAACGTGATGTAATTTAAATTTTCAGCCATTGTAAAATTAGGGGGAGCATAATTATAAAATTAGGTTTTGAGAGTCTCTTGTGTAGTTTGTGTATCACACATGTATCTTTTGGTACTATGTGGTAGACTGGTTGTTACTTGATTGTTAGTCAAGTTATTATCCTCACTCAGAAACCTTTAGGTAATGAGTTAAGTGTTTTTCTCATTCGAAGCGTCTAAGAAAGAGTTTGAGTTTTTGTAATGGAAGTATTATATTTTCTTTAAGTTGTATTTGTTGTAGTCATAGGGATTGGGACTGTTAGATATCACTGAGGTGATTTAGGAAGTGAGATGACAATTTCTCATATTTAGTGAGGACCTAGGTAGAAGTTGCATTGAGTAGTGATTAGGCGAGAAATTGTAAAAAGGTGAGTTTAGCTTTGAACTACTACTGATAGTGGATTTCCTTCCTTGCTTGGTAGCCCTTATAGTAGGTAATGTTGCACCGAATTGGGTGAAGAACCCATTGTGTTATTTATCTTTCCTTTAACAACCTTAAGGTGGAGTTTTTAATCACAAAAATATTTCTCCTTCGTAGTTACACCTCGTGAGTTGCACCAATGTCAAGGTCCTTTATTAAATGACGGTGACTTATCTAGAGGGGAGAGTGAATAGATCCCCAGGTAGAAATTACCTTTCAAAAATAGGTAATTAAAATGTATTTCGAAAGACAATGTTGAAAGGAATATTTTTAGCCTAGATCGAAAAAGTCGTTTATCTAGCTGAGATGTATATTGAGGAAATTGTGATATTGTATAGGATACCTTCAAGTATAGTGTAGGATAGGGATCTGAGGTTTACATCGAAATTTTGGACAGGTTTGCAGAAATATTTTGGCACTAAGTTGAGGTTGAGTTCTGCATATCATCCGTAGACTGATGGCCAGACGGAGAGGATCATTCAGTCTTTAGAGGATTTGATGAGGACTTGTGTATTGGAACAAGGACGTGCTTGGGACAACTATTTTCTGTTAATTGAGTATACATACAATAATAGTTTTTATTCTAGTATTGGAATGGCACCATACAAAATGTTGTATGGTAGGATGTGTAGACCTCCATTGTATTGGTATGAGTCAGGCGAGAGTGTTGCGCTCAGACCTAAGGTTGTACAAGAGACAACTACAAAGATAAAGATGATCCAAGAGAAGATGAGAGCTTCTCAGATTCGTCAGAAGAGTTACCATGATAAGAGGAGGAAGAATATCGAGTATCAGGGAGATGATCATGTGTTTTATATAGTTACTCTGGTAAGTGGTGTTGGTATAACTTTAAAGTCGAGAAAACTTACACCTCATTTTGTTGGCACGTAACAGATATCACAAAAGATAGGTGAGATGGCTTATCAAGTTACTTTGTCACCGTCACTCGCGAATCTACATGATGTATTTCATGTCAATTGAGAAAGTATATTTTGGATCCTTCGCATGTGACTCAAATGAATGATATACAGGTGAAGGATAATCTAACTATTAAAGCACTGCCATTGAGAATAGAAGACCGAAAAGTGAAGCAATTGTGAGGCAAGTATATCGCTTATGTGAAGGTATTATGGGGTGGACTAGCCGGCGAGAGTTAGACTTGGGAATGAGAGGATCATATGAAAAAATCTTATCCGATGTTGTTTTCGTTATGTAATTTTTGACGGTAGGGATTCTTTTAAGTGGGGGGAGAGTTTAACACCGCAAATTCTAGATTAATTATTTAAATAATTAATTTAGCGTGAATATATGTTTCGTTGTGAAGTAATTGACAAATTAGATGTTTTGGCGTTTTTATGTGAGTTATTATGTTGTTCTTTGATGTTTTGATGATTATGATGGTTGATACGATGTTTTGGTGTGGTGTGTGATGGTGTAGTGGGAATTAAGAGAATTAAGAGGATTTTTGATAATTTAGAATGATTAAAATGATTAGTTAAAATTATTTTAACTAATTAAAATAGAATAATATGTGAAGTTGAGACAATAAGGGTAAGGTGGTCAATTGTGAGAAATAAGTGAGGACAAATATGGAAATGTCATATTAGGGGTCCAAGGGGTAAGTTTGACAAAAAGGAATATTGGGGGTTTAGCGATTCATTCTATGAAATTGCGTTTGGAGAAGAGGCAGAGAGAAGAGTAAAATTAGGGCATTGTGGAACTCAAGGAGGAATCTGTAGAAACACAAAGAGGAATCGAAATCAAGCGATAATCTAAGGTAAGAGAAGTTTATCGTTATTATTATGATTGATTTAAAGGTTTGATGCTTATAGTTTTCGTTGGGTTTTGGTTTATGATGAACATGTAAAGATTTGATGGTAATAGACGATGATTTGTGATATTAGGATGTAGACAAATTGTACTCATAGTATAGAATACATTGGGTTGTTGGTATAAGATGGAAACATGTGTTTAGATGATGTTTAGAACCTATAATGTGCAGAAAACGCAAGAATTAGGGTTGGTTTACGTAGAAAATCGCATTGTAGCAGTTATGTCTGTGCAGTAGTAGAGGAGATGGTGTTTTCCATTAACCTCACGGCGTTCTCCATGGTGCTTGAAAGTATGGTGTTTACCATCCTCGTAAATGGCGTTCGCCATATCAGCTTACCAGCAAAACATAATTTTGAAATATTCGTATCTTTTAAACCGTAACTCCATTTTCAGAATCTTTTGAAGCGTTGGAAAGCTAACGTAATGATATATACCATAATAAAATATGTCATGATGGAATGATGAGATTATGTGTCGATGTAATCGTGTGTATGCTTTCCATTGCGAATTGATATGACTATGCCTTTAGGTGATTTGATTGGTGTTTACTATGATAAAATGATGTTGTTTTGAATATGATATATGTGTTGTGATGTATGTGGAGAGAACATTATTATTATGATGGATGGTGATTGCATTTTGACTAGTCATGGTCGTATTTTATGTGTTGTTGTGCATCATGTATTCATAGCATTTGTTAGGACGAACAATCCAATGATGTTTTGCAGGATTATTGATCCAATGAAGTTTGTAGGACGATATGATTTGGTGATGGCCTTAATCCCATAGTGTGGATTAATTTCAATTTGTGATGTGCTCTGATTCCAAGTGGTAATCCATCCTATTGGTGGGGATCTTTGGAGATAATGATGACTAAGTCATCAGTGACTTTTTGGTACCACGTGTATGAGTCTAAGGATGTTGCATTTTATTATTTGTGACATTGCACAATTTTTGCACTAAGTGATGTATTTGATTGATTATGGGTTTGTGATGTTTTGACGTGATGATTTGGTGTTTTGTTCTTATGCTTTATAAGTAGTATATGATGTTATGTTGTCGTGGACCATATGTTATAACTACTATATCCATTCCTTAGGTCTTTTATATTGATTATGATTTACTCTTTTTTTTCTGCTTGAAAATGTTGCCTCGAAAGGTGGGTAACTTGCAGGTGATCAGGATTAGTGCAGTGAAGCTTAGAGGATAGCCTCGAAGTGTGTTTATTTTCTTTTCGTTGAATAAAGGGAGTCTTTCTCTTATATGTAACATCGGGTTAGGGTCGTTTAATTGAGAACCTTGCATACTTTTCTTATTATGAGATTTATGTATTATTTTCATAACTTTTACTTTGTTTTGGATTATGAAGTTATAAACAGGAAGTATGATGATTTTCTTAATATTTGAGCTATCTTCCATGGTATTGAGATATTTTATACAGAAGTTTAAGACTCTTATTTCCGCTGCGAAGTTTGAAATTATTTAGTGTTTTACAACCCGTGTTACGGGGCAAGACTAATTGTCATATGATGTTTTGTGAAAATGTGATGCTCTTCTGTGGTTTTATTTGAATTTATTTTCGTAAAATATACACGATATAATTGTAGGTTAGAAGGGTGTTACACAAATCACCCACCTTACCATCTAACCTTTGGGATTTAGTGAATAACCGATTATACCTAGAATTCAAGAGAGCATTCTCAGCCCAAAGAGCATGTCAAAAAGAGGTAGAAAGACTAGATCTCACCTTCCTCGCTAACCCTTTTTCAAACCAATTAGGGGGGTCTCTTTCTTATACCCAAGGAGGGAAACAACTTTCCACCAGGTAGAGATTGAACTATTCCCTATGAGGCATGCCCCTTCAGAGAAGGAACTCTAGGAAGGTCATACCTGGAATACAGAATGTTGACCCATAAACTAGAGATCCCAAACAAAAGGCGTCATCTTCATTTAGCTAATAGAGCTAAATTAGTCAGACGAAGATCTCTAACATCAAGACCTCCTACCTAACATTTTCCTTAAGAAGGTACTGGAACATCTTGAAAAAAGAGAAATTAAAGTCATTCATACCCAGACTCTTATTATCATCATTAATAGCCACAACCTCGTCTAACTTCTCAGTGCGAAAAGGGACAGAAAGAGCCAAGTTGTCCTCAACAAAAAGGGACCTCAACGAAATACCAGACAACCTAGATCTAACCTCAGGTAACTCTTTCACTCTCAGAGAAATATTTCACAACCTCTTTTCTAATATCTGCAACATCCTTCACCAAACCCCCTCAACCTTGATAGCTAGAATCAAGTTTCTTTGACTTCTACCGTATTAGTGTCACCCTCTTTAAGCCACCTAGATTTGGTCCTTTTAGTCAACATAGAATCCTTAGCTCTAAGAAGGGCCTAAAGATCAGAAATAGACTTAAACCGAGAAACTATTTTCTCATCAGAAAGAGCTCTACAATCAGCCACTAAATCAAACTCCTCAACTACTGCTCTGGAATCAACTTGGCAACCTATGTCACCAAATACATGATTATTCCAACCTTTAAGGATAGTTTTAAGATCTCTGAACTTATCCAGTTGAACAAACATCTTCTATCCTTAAATACAGGGTACAACTAAGAAGAAAGGACCACCGAACTCAGGATGAGACAACCAATGATACACTAATATGTTAACTTATATCTAAAGAGATATAAAGAGATAACATTGGTGGATGTAAAAGAAATTCTTTACTTTGAAAAAAAAAATTTATCTTATTTTTTTATTAGAGCCTCTTCGTATAAGTTGATAGATTTAAATTTTATTTTAGTAGTATTTTTGTAGGTTATCATCAAATGTCTAATTTTATTAGGTAGCTTTTCTATCTTCTTCTTCATATATTAGATTTTAACTTTCTCATATTTTATTAGGGTTCTTGTTGTAGAGTCTAACATAAGTTAATCAAAAAAATTAATACAGTTCTCATTCCAATAACAGGTCAGTATACTTTGACCAATAAAGCATTAACAAACTTCAAGTTTATTCTTCAAATTTTGACGAAAAAGAAATTCTAATAATCTAAAATTGAGCTTTTCAAAAAAAAAAATTGGATGCAAGAGTAAGAAAAATATATCAAGTATGGTTTAAATTAGATATCAAATTTTAATATTTGTAATCTATAACTTAATTTTGAAGTTAATCCAAAATTAAGAATATTATTTTTAATTTAGAAATTTACGTGTTTTGAATATTGATTTTAAAAATTAAAAATAAAACACAATCAAAATATCATTCATTTAAATCACAAATAATTATTGTTTTTCTCATTTCTTTCCATAAATAAAATATGATTCTTTAAGTCATGCAATTTTTAGTCCAAAAATATATATCACCAACGGCATGCACTACAAAACCAATATGTCTTTTAAAGAATACTACATATTTCTCTTATTCTTCATTTATTAAATATGATTTTTTTAATATATCTACATTTTTATATTAAATACTATCACATATCATTTTCATAAGAAACTTATTAAAGGCGTAATATAAGATTAATTATTCGTAAATGCAACTATCAACCCCTTAACACGTTTGAAATTTATTAGTTAAAATGAATCAATTTAAGGTAAAATTTCTAATGTTCACAATTCAAGATTTACAAATGGTACATCATTTTTTAAAAGATATTCATTTAGTTTCAAAATCAATGTTATTTAAATACTAATCAAATTTAATATTAAGAAATTTTATTGTGAATTTCATACTAAAACCAATCCATTAATTAGAAACATTGAGGTCAGTTTCAATGCAACAAACAATTGAAACAATATTATACAATAGGATAATTATAACATGACACTAATGAGTATATAAAATCTCATCCAAAATATTTTTAATGAATAATTAAGTTACTTTTATCCTTTTATTTTTATCTAACACTACGACCATAATTTCATACAAATATAAATACAAGTATTTAAGTGGATGTAGAGAGATTCCAATTAATAGTTTTGAGTGAAAGTAAATCAAAATAAGAATTAGAATGACCCTCAAAATTAAAGGTTTTGATCCGTTGATTTTGCTATTTGGTGCTAGCATGACTTTACCTAGCATATGATTGAAGCAAAAGGAATTCTTGTATGTCTTGTACCAACCTATCATCAAAGTTGAGACCAGTTGAGAATGGAAAATTTCCACACTTCAATTAAAACAAAGATTTAGGATATAGATCTTATCCCACAATATTTATTTGTCTATATCTTTCTACGACAATGAATGAATTATAGTTATTAAAAAATAAAAAAGCACAAAAATGTTGTCTTTTTAAGCTTGAACAAAATGTTGGAATAATTTGATAATGCTAAATTGAATATAGGCTCATAAAGGACGACAAATAATATAGTGTGGAAACTCTGAAATAAAATAGAGATCTGATAATTTATATGGATATTTTTTAACCGCTACTTTTATAAATTGATTATTAATAGAATTTTTATAATTTTGAAATAGGTTATCCTGACATCAGTTCATATTTGAGTTAATATTTAATTAATTAAGTAATTAATTTTAAAATAAAAATTTAATTAGTCTTTCAAATTTGTTTAATCATTTAATTATTTAAGGCATTTAATTTGATAAAATAATTAATATAATAAAAATATATATGTCCACATAATAATTATTGGAATATTAAAATATTATATATAAAAGTATTCTAATAATCATCTATTGGGCTATATATCTTAATAACTATATGATATTTCTTTAGGCGTGCATCTGAATGTTATTTATTTTTAGATTTCAACTTTAAAATTTAGTTCACCTTATAAATCAATAATGAGACCACTGTGACTATCGTCACTGATGTATAAGGTGACGGAATCCCAACGACCACCACATCAATGTACTTGATGATATAGATCGATATGGATGAGTGGCATGAAAATTTCATACAATGTGATCTCTAAATCATACATATTTCTAATTGCCCTATTAAAGTCTTTAGTGAAATCAAATTGGACTTCCTTAAGTGCAATTCAAAATTATCATATTTGCACAAACTTAACATTGTTATAACAATAGTACCTCATAAGTTTTTATTTTTGCGTAAAATCAAACATAACAAAAAGTTTGTACCAAAACAAAACCAAAGCATGGAACATAGAAAACTAAGGAAAAAAATTCCATTAATCTAAGACAGTCTCAAAATCAAGACCCATATAAGCAACATGTCATAAAAAGCCTTAGGTGTTAAACTTTTGGTTAATGGACCAGCTAGCATTAAGTTTGTCCATTTGTAGAACTCATATTGTTGTTAGAGTAGAGCACAACTGCAATATTGTCACAATAAACCTTCAAGGGCCTTTCAATGCTCCCAAGGATGTGTAGGCCAGTTACAAATTTATGCGGCCAAATTGCATGATTTGATGCCTCAAAGCAAGCCACAAACTTTGTTGCCTTGCTCGAGGGAGCCACTAAAGTTATTTGGAAAACGTCTGCAGACATATCCTTGAACTAAGATAATGATGTAACCAAATGTGGAATGTCTATTATCCGGGCTTCCTGTAAAAACGGAGTCAGAATACCCAATGATCTCTAAGTTATCTGACTTTTGATAAGTGAACACGAAGTCTCTAGTTCTCTTTAGATGGTGCATTACACGTTTTACTACTATCCAATGACGCATACTAGGGTTACTTAGATATCTTCCAGGAACTCCTATAGTGAATTCTAAGTCGGGATATGTACAAACTTGAACATGTATAAAACTCATCATAACTGAAGTATATGAAACCTTATGCATCTCTTCTTTTTTCACGATTCATAGTGAGGCACTATTTGAGAGTAAACTTGTCTCCTCTAGCAACGAGTTTGTCTCCTGGTTTGATATCTTTCATGGAGTATCTATCCAGAATTGTATCAATATAGCTCCTATATGACAACCCTAAAATACATCGACAACGGTCTCTAAGTATTTGAATTTATATGATAAATGAAGCGTCCCCAAGATCTTTTATCTCAAAATTATGTGAGAAATATCTTGGTTTCGTGCAATAATTATATAAGGTTGTTTTCCAAAACCATATCATCTACATATAGTACCAAGAAAATGAATTTACTCTCACTAAAATTTTGGTACTCACAGTTATCAACTAGATTAGCCTCAAAACTAAATGAGGATATAACTTGATGAAATTTGTAATATATTAATGGAGAGGCTGTTTAAGCCCATAAATCTTGAGTTCGTAAACCATAGACTTTGGGTCTTCTGACACAGTTTTTTGGTTGCACCATATATATTGTCTATTCAATGTTTCCATTTAGAAACATAGTCTTTACATCCACCTGATGCAATTCTAAATCAAAATGGGCTACTAATGCCATCATGATCCTAAGAAAATCTTTTGAAGAAATTGGAGAGAAAATCTATTTATAATTAATGCCTTCCTTTTCAGTAAAGGCTTTGGCGACAAGACGGTCTTTTTATCTCTCAATGTTACCCTTTGAATCCCAAACATCATTGTCAGCCATCAACTTTATGTCATCCTTCATGGAATCAGCCCACTTATGAGAGTTTGTACTCCGCATATCTTGACTAAAGTTGATAGGATCTTCCTCATTAACACCAATTCCATCCTTTATGTTCCTGAAGAAATACAACATAATCACTTGGAATTGCACTCTTCCTCTCTTTATTGGATCTCCTTAATGGAGGATCTTGAGGTTGTTGGCTTTTAACTATGGGTGGTGCTTGAGGAAGAAACTCAATATTGTCTTGTTCTTGAGGTATGTTAGGAATAACATCATTGTTTATTTCAGGATGTGTATCTACAACAAATATAGGTACAAACACTTAATCATTGTGAGAAATATAGTTTCTTTATCAAAGACAACACTCCTTATTCTTTCTTTTCCTCTAAACTCTGCATCCTCAAGGAATCTAGAATTTCCCATTTCAAAAATTATTCTAGCGTTGGGATTATAAAATGTGTACCTGTAAGAGCATTAAGTGTATCCAATAAAATAATAGCTAATTATTTTTGTGTTAAACTTACCTTCATGAGACCTATAAGGCATCACTTCATTTGGACATCCCCAAATGTGTAGGTGCTTGATGTTGCGCATTTTCCATGTCCATAGTTTCTAAGGAGTCTCAGCTACTACTTTACTAGGTACTCTACTAAAGATATAAATTATAGTCTTTAATGCCTCTCCCCAAAGTCACGCTAGAGGAGAAGAATGACTAACATACTTCTCTCCATATCCGTAAGAGTCTGGTTTCTTTTCTATTCAACTCCATTAATGATAAGTTTTCTCGGCATTATGTATTATTGAACAATTTCACACTCATCGAGGAAAAACACAAAGGGAAATGAAGTTGTTCCCATGATCCATTATACCAACCATTTGTTAGAACAAAATTGGTTTGTACCATATCCATAAGGTTTTGATGATAATAAAGTATTAAAATAACAACTGGGTATAGTAATGTTTGTTCAAGTGTGCATGACCATAGACTAAAATTTGTGATAGATACTAAGTTCTAGCATAGAAAATTCAATATTAAAGAGAAGCTGAAAGAACCAGAACCTGGAGGATCAAAACTTGAAGATTAGGCTCTGAAGAGGTCAACTTATGAAGTTCAAACTCTGAAGACTTAGATCAAAGTGTAACACCCATCTATACCCCACATATATTTTACGAAAAAATTAATTAGAATCACCACACAAAGGTGTCAAACGTCATAATAAAAACAACATAAACCAATCATGCTTCGTAACACGGGTTACAACATATGATAGTAAAATTTTCATAAATATACACATTCATAGTGTTCATGTAACTGCAATACTTATTTAAAAACATCGTAGTGAATGTTACATATCAGACCAAAACACCTCTAAATAACGGAAACTACTAAATACTCCAAGAGATATCCTCACTACCTCCTCAAGCTACTCGTGGATATATGTGTGTTACCCACATGAAGATAACACTCAAATAAAAGGGGTGAGTAATAACAATCAATTATCAAATATATAAGTAAAGATAATTGCAATCATTATTGTACAATCATGTAACATTATCAACAAGTTATAACTCATACCCCACACATCATAACTATCACACATACAACTTTCATCATATAAATAAACATGTAGTTGTCTAACATCTCAATATTCAACATATCTCACATCATCAAAAGATTATGTAATGCCTTATAGATGCTATGCAATGAAACTGACTTAATTCATGTGGTACCATAATAAGCCTTGAGATTCATTTCACTCCATGATTTCCACCATAGGGTTGATTCCCTCTTGGAACCGAAGTACATCAAATTTCTACCATCATCATAGGTAACTTTTCACTAAATCCCCGTAGAAAGGATTTTGTTAGTTATATGGTTTTATGATTGGCTAAATTTTGCTAGAACATGGTTCTACTGATGTTGAGAAATATTTTTAACATTTGGGTCAACTATCATAGCAGTTTCAATTGTTATGAGTTTTCCAGCCAGATGTCGAAACAAATATTGTGACATCCTGGTCGGAGGCAGCAGGTGTTGCCACTAGATTTTATCCTTGAAGATTTATTTTGAAGATATGAGTATTTGGAATATTCTAAACTCGTTACATGTGTTGGCCAATTAAGGATTTTGTTATAAACAAGTGCAAAATTGATTGATTACTAAAAAGGGCCGATTGAGACTTTTTAGGAAACTTTTTTATGAAAATTGTTTCTATTTTTATTGAGAAGATTCTGTAGGTTTTTGGGAGTTGCTGGTTGGATTTGATTGAGGAGTCCAATCCCACTGCATAAGTCTATTAGTTTGTTAAAAATAAGGGTTTAGGGGGCAGTTCCTTAGGTACTCGTATGTTTTTGTACGTCATTGTATATCTTTTGATGCATTTGAGTTGACTGATTGTTACTTGTTTATCAAGTTATTGTTCTTATCTAAACTTTTAAGCAATGGTTTTAGTATTGTTCTTAGTGAAACTTTTAAGCAAGCTAAGTATTTATAATTTGGAAGTGTGTTCTCCCTGTTTGGTTTCTTGAGGTATTTCCTAGAATTGAGATTGGTCTTTTATCATTGCGGTGATTGGGAGTGATAGGGGTTCTCATATCTATGAGGGGCCTAAATAGAAGTTTCACTAGATAGAGATTAAGTGAGAAGTTGTAAACGGGGGAGTTTGGCTTCGAATTAATATTTTTAATAGTGAATTTCCTTCCTAGATTGGTAGCCCTCGAACTAGATGAGTTGCAATGAACTAGGTTAATATATCATTGTGTTCTTCAAGATTTTGCTAATAGAGGTTTGTTTTCTGTCAGCAGATGTTATAATATTTGTCGTAACATTGTGTCTTGTTGCGACATCAGTCTTAACATCTAAGTTTGTGTGTGCCCAAATTTCAATTGGCATCAAGAGCCAGCACCCTATTATGTTTACTGGGTGATATTCGGGGATATTTTTCTGGCACTATGGAGAAAGAAATAGGATATAACAATGGACCACCTGTGTTGGATGGTCCAGACTATGACTGGTGGAAAGTCAGATTGGTAACCTTTCTGAAATCTATGGATAACAAAGCTTGGAAGGTTGTTTTAAAAGGTTGTGAGCATCCTATCGTGAAGGATAAAGATGGGAAGGAATATATAAAACCTGAAGAAGACTTGGATGAAGTTGATGATAAAGAGGCTATTGGAAACTCCAAATCTTTAAATTCTATATTCAATGGAGTTGACAAAAATGTGTTTAGTCTGATCAATACATGTATTATAGCCAAGGATTCTTGGGAAATTCTCAATATAACTTATGAAGGTACCTCTAAGGTGAAGATTTCAAGACTTCAACTTCTCACTTCCAGATTTGAGAACCTTAAGATGTGTGATGATGAGAGATAATTCAGGAATATCATATGAAGATTCTTGAAATTGCTAATGCATCAAGTGCCTTAGGAGAGAAGATGTCTAAAACAAAGTTGGTCAGAAATATTCTTAGGTCCTTACGTAGGAGATTTGACATGAAGGTCACAACTGTTGAAGAATCTTGGGATATCAAAAACATGAGGGTTGGTGAGCTTATTGAGTGCCTTCAAACATTTGAATTGGCAATTAGGGACAAAGCTAAAAATAAGTAGTGGCGAAGCCGTCTCGCGGCGTTGACTAGCGCGAGGACAATTTTCTTGATTTGTTGGTATCTCAATCCGGGCCCTTGTAAGGCCTTGCTCGTGAAATAGATAGGTTTCTGCCCTTCCCGTGTTTCTCGGATGAGTGCGGAGCTAACAGACTCATCAGTCACGGCCAGATATAGATATAGTATCTTCTCTTTATCAGGTCGAGATAACACGGGCGGTTGGGATAGGGTTTTCTTGAGATGAATTAAGGCCTGCTCGCATTCCTCGGTCTAGTCGAACGCAACCTCCTTTCTTAGTAGTTTGAAGAATGGGAGCGCGTGCTTGGATGATCTTGCGACGAATCGAGATAACGAGGTCAACATCCCATTGAGGACTTGAATGGATTTTTTGGACTACAGAGTGGCAATTATGAGAATGCCCGACATTTGTCGGGATTAGCCTCTATCACACTTTCGGCGAGATAGAAGCCGAGGAACTTACCGGCCCAGACTCCGAAGGTGCACTTTTCGAGGTTGAACCTCATTTTGACTCTTTTGGCTTGTTCGAAGACCTTCCTGAGGTGCAGGGCATGATCGATCTCTTCTTGGGACTTCACGATCATGTCGTCCATATACACCTTGAGCATGTCTCCGATTTCTCCTTTAAAGACTTTATTCATCATTCGTTGGTATGTTGCGTCGGTGTTTTTCAAACTTAAGGGCATCACAATGTAGTGATAGTTACCCGATTCAGTCATGAAGGACGTATAAATTTTGTCAGTTTTAGCCATTGGAATTTGGTTATAGCCCGAATAGGCGTCCATGAACGAGAGCAATTTAAAACCTGCAGAATTATCAATGAGTTTATCGATGTTGAGCAGGGGGTAGGCATCTTTCGGACATGCCTTATTAAGATTAGAGTAATCAATGCACATGCGCCATTTTCCACTATTCTTTTTCACAAGTACAGGGTTGGATAGCCACGTAGTATATTGGGCTTCTGATACAAAATTGGCCTCTAAAAGGTCCCTAACAGCTTGTTCGGCAGCCTCGGTTTTTTCTGGGGACTACTTTCGTCTGCGTTGTGCTACGGCCTTAAGGGCAGGATCAATGGTAAGGTGGTGACATGCGACCCCGGGGTCGATACCATGCATTTCGGTTGCACTTCAGGCGAAGAGGTCGGCGTTATCCTTCAAGCATACTTTGAGCTAGTCTTAAGTCAACTCTGGGAGATCTATTTCGATCTTGACTCCTTTGTTGGGGTCGTCACCGAGTGGAACGAGCTCGAAATCCCCGTATGGGATTGGACGTATGTGTTGCTCTGAGGATCCTCCCGAGCTATTGGAAGTTGGCGAATCTTCTTCAACCATAGGGGTTTTTCCCTTCATCCTCTTCTCAGCCAAGTCCTCCGGCTCCAGACGGCTGTCGAGGTCGATGGTATCGATTCAAGGGAGGGGTTCGGGCTTGTGAGAGCTTTCTGGGAGTTTGAATATGCATTTGGTCTTGGGTTAGAGGTTGATAGATTATAGGCCCTTTGTTGATGCCTCAAAACATCTTCGAGCTGCTTGGATGTCTCCATGCAACGTAGCCACCTTCCTGCTTGCTGTATAATATTTCATCTTCAAGTGTATTATGGATGGTACATCAATCAGCTCGACGAGTGTGAGCCGGCCGAAGATACATTGGTACAAAGAGGGGAAGTGGACAACCAAAAATCATGTTTTGATTGACCTACCGGTCTCTCCGACACCAAAAATTACAATCAGCTCGACATATACCCACGACTTCGTTGTGGAGCCGTTGAATCCCTGCAGATCTGAGCCGAGGTAGGGAGTCAGGTGCGTCTCGTTGAATTGTAACGTCCTGAAGAGTTGAGTGTACATGATATCAACAAAACTTCCTTGGTCGACTAATATGCGCCTGACGTCGAAGTTAGCCATTCGAGCACGCACGAGCAGAGGGATGTTTGCGTTGGAGGCGCCCCCAGGTAGCTCCTCCTTGTAGAAGGCCAGTGGATGAGAATTTCCTTGGATCTTGTCAAGGGTGGCGCCCAGATCCAAACTCGTCCTAAAGAGGTCATCGAATCTTCTTTTGATTGATTCGATGGAGTTCTTGCTGAACCCTTCGTCGGAGATAACCATGGCCGTTGGGAAAGATTCCCAAGGGTTGTGGGCGGCGAAGTATGTCGGGGTGGCATCTAGATCGAGAAATAAGAAGTCTTGCGGCCTGGATATGCTCATTGCCACGTGCATAGAAGACTCCTCCGCGGGCTTTTCTTTCTCGACCTTGCTGGATGAGGGGGTTTCTTCTTTTGCAGACTCCTTTTCTTGTACTGTTTGAGATGCCTGTCTCTGATTAGGATCTCAATCGCATACTTTAGGTGGATGCATTCGTATGTCACGTGTCCGTGACTCCGGTGAAATCTGCAATATTTGCTTTTATTTGTCCCCAGTTTAGCTGGGGTCTGCCGAGGAAAGCGTACACTGCCTTGTTTGAACTAAGAGTTCGCATAGTCAGTCAAGATACGCTCCCGAGAAGTGGTGAGGGTGTAGTCATTGAATCGACCCACCGTCCCTTTTTGGTCTCTAGAATCACAGGTTTTTTCTTCCCGTCCTCTTTCTCCCCCCACCCCCAACGGGATGTCGAGGGGTCTTCGTTCTGGGAGCTCTTGATGTTCTCCCTGTGTCGGGTGTCAAGAGCAGAGTTTGCGGCTTCCTTTTCCTCGTATTGGATGTACGCCTGAGCTTTCAGGAGGAAAACATCTAAAGTAGAGGGAGTTTTGATTCCTACGGCCTTCGTGAAGTCGCTACGAGGACGTAGTCCTCTTTCGAGGAGATATTTTTTCATATCGTCCGTCGTTGAGACTTGGACGGCTTATTGGTTGAACCTTTAGATATATGCTCGGAAAGATTCTTCTTTTCCCTGAATGATGGCCTCTAGGTATGCCTCTAACTTTGGGTGGCGTCGGGAGGAGGTGATGTGTCTGGAGAATAGTCTCCCCAGATGCTTCCAGGATGTGGCTGATCCGTCAGGTAGGATTTTATACCAAGTCACGGCCCCTTTCCTCAAGGTCATAAGAAATAGGCGACATTTGATGGCCCCACGAACCCCCCGATAATCGAGCAAAGCATCGATGTTCTCGATATGTTCGTCAGGTTTGGTGGTACCATCGTATTGACCAAGCCTGGGAGGTTTCTCTAGACCGGATAGAATAGGGATGTCCATGATAGCTCGACACAAAGAACCGTGGTACTCGTCTTCGTCGCTATGGTCGGGAGAGAAGGAGGTGGAACGATTATTTCTCTTGTGACACGGGGAGAGATCTCACTCCTCCCTTGATCTGGGCGACGGAGATTGATCGTGGGAGCGATACGACTCATTTTTTATCTTCTTGTGTGAGAGAGATCCCCGATTTTTTCGAGGTGGGGTATGTCCCCTCTTTTTCAAAAAAGATCGATCGGGATGGTCCTCCTTTCGAGCAGGTCTTCTTGGTGAGGGACTTCAGGGAACGACCTCTTTAGGTTTCTAAGGTGGATACGACGGGCGGTTCTTTTCCAAAGCTTCGATGCGTTGGCCCTGCTGGAAGAGGAGGTTGTTGGTCTGATTGAGGGCTGACAGAATAGCGGCTAATACTGGGTCCACGTTGATCAACAATGGTGCCAAGGGTTAAGGGATGACGGGGTCGTCATCTTGATCCTTGGGTTTCTGGTTATCCAAGAGGGAATCTTGGTCGCCAACATCTTCAGAATCTAGGAATGCAGTCCAGCCATCCCTGTGATCGATGGTGTCCTCTAGACAAGGAGATAAATTGGTCATGTCCGTCTTTCGGACAGGTCAGAGAATGGTCTTTCTAGAAAGGATTTGATCGTTGTTATTAGTCATCTCGTTAGGAGTTTTGAGAGTATCTTTGATCTTCGGATTTCGGGATAACGAATGAAGACGGGGAAGATAGTTTCCACAGACGGCGCCACTGATCTGAGCAGATGATCAGAATCTGAGACGGCTGGAATGGTTGATGATCCTTCGAGAAAGTTGATGTTGAGGAGGGGGTGGTGTATCTGCAAGGCACTCTGATGTTAAAGTAAGTAAATATTCTAGGAAGAGGGTAGAAAAATATTAGGGTTTTGAGTGTAAGAAAGTGATACCTTGTCCTCAAAGACATGAGGATTTATATAATAATCTTAGGAAGATCCTCATTGGCTGCTATATTTGGGCCAAGATATGCGGGTCCACAAATATAGTTGTTCGAGCTGACTAGGTCAAAGTCGGGCGATGGCACTCGTAACTAGCCGTTGTGTTGGGCAAAGGAAGTGTCACGGGCATAGCTCTTAATGCGATGAGCAGTGAATCTGCTCGACAGGCGCCGAGCAAGAGACGTCGTGTGGCATGAGTTCCGAGCAACTAGAAGCCCCCAATGTCGGCACGAATCTCTATCGAAGGTTGTATCTCAAAGAACTTGACCTGCCCGACAGGTGTTTAGGAAGTCCATAATAATAGTATCATTACACTAGACGTGAATATTCTCCTTCGGTGAAACTCCATTTTCATGCTAAAACAAAACACTTTAAAAGCACTCAAAACTGCATGAATCAAATTGTCCCTATAACTCCATAGTACCATCTGCTCAGTAATTTATTAGTTACATACAACTTGCCATTCTCATCTTTATTCTCATTTTTTTTAAGAGATGAGTATCTGGAATATTTTATACTCATTACAGGCGCTGGCCAATTAAGGATTTTGTCAGAAACAAGTGCAAATTTAATTAGTTACTAAAAAGCACCGATTGAAACTTTTTATGAAAATTGTTTCTATTTTTATGTAGAAGATTCTGCGGATTTTTGTGAGTTGCTAATTGGATTTGATTAAAGAGTCCAAGCCCACTGCATGAGTATATTTAAAGGAATGTCCATGACCTAGTTTTTAAGCATTATTTCTGTAAACTAGTTTGTTAAAAATAAGGGTTTAGGGTTTGGTAGTTCCTTAGGTACTCATGTGTTTTTGTATGTTCTCATGTATCTTTTAATGGATTTGAGTTGACTGATTGTTACTTGTTTATAAAGTTATGGTTTTCCTCTAAGCTTTTAAGAAAAGAGTTGAGTTTTGTTCTTAGTGAAGCTCTTAACCAAACTAAGTATTTGTAACTTGAAAGTGTGTTCTTTCTGTTTGATTTCTTGAGATATTCTCCGGGATTGGAATTGGTCTTTTATCACTATGGTGATTGGGATTGATATTTTATCTGATTCTTCAGGTTTCTTTCTCTTTTTTAATCGGGTTTGAGCACCCCTAGAGCTCCTATTTAATATATTTGCTTACAAAAAAAAGAGAACAATAGGAAAAATGTTAGAGATGCGATACATTACGGAGGTCAATAACATTTTAGTAAAACTCATCAACTCATGAAAATCTCTATAAATCATAATAATCTACCCAAACAGGCAAGTTATTGGAGATTTGAATATGATTATTAATGATGAAAGTGTTTAGAATTTAGAATATCATCTTAGAAATTCAGTTGCGAAACTTTTAAAGTTAAAGATTTAACAACCATTGATTACCTGGTTAGATACTTAGGATCATCTGTCCCATAAACAACAACGGAATAGCCTTCGTAATACTCTACTAACTTCAAGTCTCCCATCAACATATCCCACCTAAAAAGTACTTATGCTAGCTACTGACTCCCCTAATATTAAATCCAATGAAGACCCTTTTATAGTGTCACCCATCAACTATCCATGCAAAATATACTAGTCTTTCACCTTTGTACCCAAATTTTTGTGGGTCCATGTGTGCCAGTTCTTCTAGAAGGTCTAGGGTTATTATCTTTAGAATTTTCAACTTATCAAAATACAAGGGCTCTAAGAGGGCCATTATCAGACACTTTTTACCGTTTCTACACATTAATCAACTGCCATGTGTCAAGAATAATGGATATTTACAACCAAAAAAACAGTGTCTCTACGTATGTCAATGTTGGTTAGTGTGATAACGATTCTACATGTGCCAAGCTGGAAATTTCAATGATGAAATATGTATTTTGACTTTTCAACATATGGGAAAATATATTAAATTAACAGTAATATTTTGAAACTGTTATATTAAATTATCTCAATACCTAACGGTAATATTTTGAAATTGCTATAATAAATTAACAGTAAAATTTCAACACCTATGAAAAATTAAGGTTAATATATTTTACAAATTTATAAATAGGTTATTAATTTTACCATAATTTTTATTCACGACTAGTTCAATTTTAAATTATTGATTTTATCTCATTTTAATATTTTTTTCTTCTACACATTTATTTGTCAATGGATCCCAATCAAAATAACTATTGGTCTAATGTTATGCAAAATGTTGGTAGTCATTCTTCTACTCCAAATCAACAAAGCAAGTCATACTTTGGAAATGCACCTTTTATCTCAAATCCACACCATAACCCAAATTTCAAAACTCTCAATTTATCCTAAATCCACAAAATAATCCACACTTTGGAAATTTCTCACATCATACACCACTTTATCCAAATCAATATCAACAATTTACATCTCAATCAACTAACCCCCACTATGCCACATGGAGCTCAAATAGGAAGTAGTGGTGTACAATCAAATGATTAAGAAACCCCAATATTAACCCCACAATTTACATCTCAATCAACTAATCCCATTATTAACCTTGGTGAAGAAGTTCCATCTGCATCGGTTATGAATACGCATAAACAAAGGCTGCATGGAGATTATTGAAAGATGAACCTAAATGGATCGCAGGTTCATCATAAACTTCTAAAAAAATAACAAAGAATTCAACTTCAGGAGCATATTCTTCATCTTCTAATCCACCAACACATATGAGCAGCAAATATGATCCATCGTCACCTACTTTGTCACGTCATCCAATCGGTCAAAAGGCGGCTAAAAGGAAGGAGAAAGAAAAGCTTGGGGAAATGTCTTCTACTCCCAATGTCAAATATGATTCTTTGAAATATGACTTTAAAAAAATTGACTTGATGTCAATGTTTGCACAAGTTTATGCACACATTGAGGGTGAAAAAGTCAAGATAGAGGGAAAAAGGTTGATGCAAAGATTAAGAAGGCTGAGAGTGTTTAGCAAAGATTAAAGATGAATGATATGCAGCTACTCTCAAAAGATACATCAAATATGGATACGAGACAACTACAAGCTCATGAAATCTTGTGCGACATGATTAGAGAAAAATATGGAATTAATTAGTATGATTATGTAATTTGGGCTTAATTAGTATGATTAGATATTTTTGGCTTAATTAGTATGATTAGGTATTTTGGGCTTAATTAGTATGATTATGTATTTTTAAAATTTACAAACTAGTCGTTATTCAAAGTCAAACTAGCCATTATTTAAACTAGTCTTATAAATAGTATTAACATGCACACTAAGCTTCATATTACTTCGCAACCTCTTTCACTGTCTATAAATATGTATCGTATTTTACTCTATATCAAACTTCTTTTCACATGGATCCTTCCAATCATTCCCATATTGCAACTGGTAGGTCAAACCTTTCACCATTACAGAAATGCACTACTATTATTCATATGTTGGCACATGGAACATCTGTTGATAGTGAGGATGACTATTTGATAATTGGTGAAACCACAACACTAAAATGTGTTGATAAGTTTACAAGAGGAGTGATCAGCATCTTTGGGGCATAATACTTGTGAAGGCCAAACTCTACAAACATTGAACATCTAATGAAAATGGGAGAGGCACGAGGATTTCCAGGTATGTTATGGAGCATTGATTGTATGCATTAGGAATGGAAAAATTTGTCTAGTTGCATTAAAAGGGAAGTACGTTCCAGGCGATCATGGGAAATTAATTGTTAGGCTTAAAGAAATTGATTGACACAACTTATGGATTTGGCATGCATTCTTTGGGGTAGCGGGTTCAAACAATGATATTAATGTGTTAAACCAATTTGATATCCTCAACGATGTTCTACAAGGAAGAGCTCTTGAGGTTCATTATACAATCAATCATATTGAATACAACAAGGGATATTATCTATCAGATGGCGTCTATCTTGAATGAGCCACATTTGTGAAAAGTATCTCAATGCCACAAGGGGATAAGATAAAAATATATGTCCAACATCAAGAAGGGGCAAGAAAGGATATTGAACGAGCTTTTGGAGTTCTCCAATCATGATTTATGGTCATACGTAACCTGACACGATCTTGGCACTTGAAGACACTTCGGTGCATAATAAATAGATGCATCATATTACACAACATGATTATTGAAGATGAACGTGACACAAACAGTGAAAATTTTGATTTTACTTATGATCATTTGAGTAATGAGGCGGCGATATTCATCGACACCTTCAACAAGACTTGATAGAACATATATGACAACATTATGGGCAGAAGAATAACAACAGTTAAAAAATGTTTTAAATATATCGCTTTCTTGTATTTTGTACTAGTAATTTATTTTAAAATTTATGTTTTTTAATGTATTTTTTAATAAATTATTTGTGTCATGTATTGTGTTTTTTAATATATATTTATTTTATTTTGATTTATTTTAAATGTATAATTTTTTAATGTATTTTGATATATTTGAATTAAATTGTTTCAATTGTATTTTTTATACAATATAAATGCGGGGTAAATTGTGGGATTTAGTGAGATCCATTTTAGAGTTTTTGATGAGATGTATGGGTATTTGAGAAATGTAGTTGAGTTGTTTAGAATGTGTGAAAGTGTAACATATATAAAAAATTGAGTGGGTCTCATTTAAAAAAGTTAAATAGGGATAATGGATGTGGGAGCTCTAAGAGGCCAAATATATTGCAATATGATCATTTATAAACGAGCTGATTCTTTTTCGTGTAAATTTGCCACTTCCTTTTTCAACAAGTCACGAGTCTTAACATGTTCCTACTAATTTTCTAATTTTAACCATTTAAGTGTTTTATTGCTTTCTTCAAGAAAACCTAGATACATCCTTAAGATCTAAGTTACGTTTTTCAATCTTATCATTTTTTCTGTTAACTTAGTACTTAAAACAATTGCTTGTAAGATGGTTTTGTTACCTCATAATCATCTTTCTCATGAGATACTTTCAAGAAAACTTCATCTTCTTCATTGGAAGATAATTCTTCTATGGTTTTCCTCGAGGTTGATTTTTGTTTATTTGTGGAGGTTTTGTTTTCTCTTATTTTAAAGGTTTCATTTGATGAAGTTTCTTCTTCACATCCTCTCGCAAGTGAAGTTCCTTTATTTAATGTTGAATCTTTGAGGATCACTCAACTACTGAGTATGTTCTTTCTGTTAGTGTTTTTGAGTTGGCATTATGTTTGGTAAAACTAGGCTTTAGCAATTTCATGATGGATGTCATGACATTCAGAGATTGAAGATAAATCCTACCTACTAAGGATGTTAAAAGACAAATCGGAAGCTAAAGTTGTCTGAAATTGCGAACGATGTCATAAGATGTTATGACATTCATGTGACATTCTGCTCGAACTGTTTGTTCTGATTTTTCGGAAGTTTGTTGAGCTGCTAAATATTGTTTTTCATTATTAGAAAGCATGCTCACGTGGCTGCTAGGTTAAACTTAATTAGACCTAAATTGGTTGTTGAAAAGACCATGTTTTAGGAGTAAATTAAGTGAACCCTAGCTATCTTTATGGAAGCCCAAAAGTTTCGTTCTATAAAAGGAAAAGAACCCTTACAACCGTGTTGCCCTTTGAATGTATTGAAGAGATAGCAGCTTGTGTTTGTGTCTTTGGGATTTGATTGTAATTGTGTAATTCTAGTTTCTCTTGTGAGCCAAGCAACTATTAATTGATAAGTGCATTGGACTAGGATTTGCTGTAAGGGTAGTTTATCACTCAAAGCTTTAAAGCACGAGTGTTTATCTCTTGATTGGAGCTTTGAAGCAAGAGCAAGATATTTTATTGAAGTGTGTCTTCACAATTCAATTAGTCAATAGGTTGATATCACTGTTGTGATTGAGGGGGAGTGAGTAGGAACTCATATCTAAGTAGGACTTAGGTAAAAGGGTCATTGGGTAGTGATTAAGTGAGAAGGCTATCAACAGGTGTGTTGGCTGTAGGGTCTTCGAATTGATACTGCTAATAGTGAACTTTCTCCCTGGCTTGGTAGCCCCCAGATGTAGGTTTGTTGAACTGAACTGGGTGAACAACTTATTATGTTCTTTATCGCTTTGATTATTGTGTGAACTATTAACATAGTGTCGATCGTGTCATAACATTCTCTCGTGACATCAAGTATCCGCTGAATTTCAATTGGTATCGGGCACCGTTTCTGGGTGAGATCTAGGGATAATAGTTTACGCGAATGGATAAAGAAGGAGGATTTGGAGGAAGACCACCTATTGGATGAGTCTAATTATGATTACCGGAAACCTCGTGATGGTTGCCTTCTTAAGATCATGGACATTAAAGCTTGGAGAGCTGCGATAAGGATGGAAACATCCCACCAAGCTTGAGAAAGATAGCACACTGCCTTGAAACCCGAGGAGGAATGGAGCAAAGAGGAAGAAGAGCTAGCTCTTGGGAACTCTAAAGCATTGAATGCCTGCTCAATGGTATTGACAGAATATCTTGATCGGTTCATCAATGTGAGCGGCCAAGGATGTTTGGGACACTCGTAACTACTCATGAGGAACATCCAAGGTGAAGATGTCAAGACTTCGATGCTCACTACCAAATTTGAGAATCAAGATGAAGGAAGATGAGAATATTCATGAATTTCACATGAATATTTTGAAATTGCCAATGCCTCGGAGCACTTGGTGAAAAGATGTCCAAAGAAGGTGGTGAGAAAGATTCTCGATCCTTGCTAAGAGATTTGCAATGAAAGTCACCGCAATAGAAGAGGCTCAAGACATCACCTTGAAGGTTGAAGAACTTATTGGATCCCTTATGACTTTTGAGATGGGAATCATGAAACCTGACAAGAAAAACAAGAGCATAACACTTGTATCCAACATCAAGAAGGATGCAAGGTGGAAGATGAAGAGAAGATATCAAGCTATTGCCATGCTTGGAAGACAGTTCAACAAACGATCGGAGGATTGATCCAAAGTCAAGGTCAAATGTCAAGGACATTCCATCCGACATTAGCGATCTTATGACTGAAGATCCAAGTCGAGGAAAAAGTCAAGGCAAGAAAGTCCAATGTCATGAATGTGAAGGATTTGGACATATTAGAGTGAATGTCCCACCTTTCTAAAGAAACAAAAGAAAGGAATGGTCATCACTTGGTCCGATGGTGATTCGAAGTGAATCGAGGAAGAAGGTGCCAAACTTGTCACTGCTCTCTCTGGAGTGTACAACTCTGATATGGATTCTAGTGATGAGGAAGTGACATTTGAAGAGCTTGCTGAAAACTACAGGAAGCCGTGTATAAAAAATGGTGAAGCATGTCGTGAGGAGTAGAAAAGTCGATTGAGAAGTTGGAGTCGAGAATGTGAAGTTGAGAAAGAGGAAAACACACCACTATAAATCACCTCAATAGTGATATTGTTATGCTGAATTCCAAACTTGATCAGATGTCTAAATCTGTCAAAATGTTGACATCTGGTACTGATAAGTTGGAAGAAATTCTTCAGCTTGGACAAAATGTAGGAAATAAGCATGGTCTAGGATATGTGGCTAAAAAGCAACTGTTGGTGACATTAAGAAGAAGAGACATAGGAAAACAATGTCAAAGCAGGTGTCACAACCCAAAACAGAAATGTGTCCTCGGGCTATGTGGCAAAGAGATTTGCAACAACTGTGAACGGAACAAACACGGAAGTCAATGACAAAGAAGATGTCATACCATAAGCCGGTGAATGTATGCCACGGTATATGAAGACTAAGAAGTTTGTCTATAACAAAAGGAAGAATAATAGACCAATGTCAAAGCAGATGTCACAACATTGGGTGCAACATCAAAATCATAGAAACATGAACAAACAGTTTCAAAGATGGAGATGTCATTATTGTGGAAGGTTTGGTCACATAAAATCTTTCACATGACTTCATGGATATCCTAATCAAGGGTCTTATGTGAAGCCTAAAACCAACAGGGTATCATACTCTCAACAGTGGAAGAAGAAGATTGTTGCCCTGGTAGCTAACACTTCTCTTAGTGTGTCTACCAAGAAAGATTGGTATTTTGACAGTGGGTGTTCCAAGCACATGACTGGAGAAAGAAATCTTCTTAAAGATGTTAAACCTCACTCTGTCAGTTTTGTTACTTTTGGAGATGGGGCTAAAGGAGAAATCAAAGGTATTGGAAACTCAAACTGGTCTGAAGTTCCAAACTTGAATGAAGTGTTGCTGGTAAAAGGTTTGACTGCAAATCTCATTAGCATAAGTCAGCTATGTGATATGGGTCTCATAGTCAACTTCACTAAGTCTGAATGTCTTGTAATCAATGATGATCAAGTAGTGATTATGAGAGGAGTCAGATCAAAGGACAACTGCTACAAGTGGGAATCTGAAAGCACCACTCTGTCCTCTATGAGTTCCACAGACAAAGATGAAGAGGAAGTAGAGTTGTGGCAGCAAGTATCTGGTCATCTACACCTCAGAGGAATGAAGAGGTTCAGTTCCATAGGGGGAGTCAGAAGGATACCAAGATTGTTCATAGACAAAAGGAAAATTTGTGATAAGCATGAGGCTGAACAAGAAGACAGAATGTCACTCTCAATGTCTAGACATCTGGCCACTTGTAAGATACTGAAGCAAAGTACTAGGATCTGGCATGAAAGGATAACCAAGTGCCTTATTGTCAAAAGATACATGAGAGGAGTCTTGAATGAAACCTTTTCAGTCAGAGGGAAAAAGATCATGGTGGCCTTCATCTATGTCAATAACATAGTATCTGAAGGAATGTCAGACACATTGATGGAAGGCTCAACACTTCCTTCACAGAGCAAGTATGCAAGGAATTGTGTCAAAAAGCTTGCATTGAACAATGGCAGTTACTCTAGGACTCTTACCTCTCCACATTTGAAGCTGTCCAAGAAATCCAGTGGAGAAAGGGTTGTTCAAAGCTTGAGTAAAAAATCCTGTTGATGGATGTTCATGCTTAAGAAACAGTCTCGTGTTTTGGATCAGCAAGAAACAAAACTGTCTAACCTTATACAAGGTTAAAATTGATCACATAGCAGCTGGTAGCAATTGTTCTCAGATGATCTGGATTAAGCAGATGCTGACTGAATACAATGTCATACAGGACGTCATGACATTGTACTGTGACATTTTTACTAAAGTACTTGAGACTAGCCAGTTTGAAATGTTAAGGGGCAAGTTGGGTAATTGTCCAAATGAGGAATTGTAGCAATTAATCTTGACTACAACAAGGGATGAAAGGGAGTGTTTGTTTCAACTTCTGTTTAAAAGGTTATTTAGGTATTTTCCTCCTTATTTTAAGAAGTCCAAGAATAGGAAGAGACATCCTCATATAATAGTTTCCTCTTTTGAAAGTAGTACCATCCTTTCTTCTCTCAAAAGAAACCTTGAAACCCTTTGCTATTTTCGCTTTCATCCTCTCAACAACCTGAAGCAACTCGATTTTCAAAAAATCATTTAAAATGAATTTTCAAAAAAAACAATGAAATCGCCACCTAATTTTATTTGTTCTAAAAAGAACGGGGAAATATAGATAAAACCCACAAAATCGGATAAGGCGGTCTACAAGACCAAAAAGCACGGATTCGGGAGTCGGTTACGCAAGAGGAAGGTATTAGCACCTCTTACGTCCATCGTACCCGATGGGACCCATTTAGTTCAAAATGTGTTTGTGTGTGTGTAATCGCTAATTTCTAAGTTATGAATAAGAAATAAGAGAAAGGGGTTTGTTTATTATTTATTTTGAGTTTGACACGGTTTCGAAACCGCGTGCCTACGTATTCCCTCGTGCAATGGGAAATTCAAAACTCCGTAGTTCTTGTTGAAAATGTCTTGAATTGTTTGTATTGATTTTAGATGAAAATGTTTTTGATTTTTGATAATCGCATATGAGCGAAAAAGGATTTGAATGGGTTGAATTGATTTTAATGGTAGATGACAAGTACCAAAACGTTGGGAGGTCCTCTAACGATTCGATACTCGAGATTGGTGATTGAGGTCAACCGATCTTCTCTCATCCAAAATCTTTATTATGAAAAGAGTGAGGTGAAACAAAGTTCACTTTTATTAAGTGTTATGGGATAAAGTATTTAAGTCATTGGGTTACCCTCTAATGGCCCAAATACTTTATATTTTAATTAAATCGTCGGGCGAACCTCTAACAATTTAATTAAATTCCATATCACTATGTTTTTTTTTGTTTTTTTGGAAAAAATTGATTTAGAAAACAAATTCAATTAATTAATTTAATTTGAAAGTGTTTTAGATGTTCAAGTGTATGGAATAAAGTATTCGAGTCATTGGGTTTCCCTCTAATGGCCCAAATACTTTATATTTTAATTAAATTGTTGGGCGAACCTCTAACAATTTAATTAAGTATCATAACACTATGTTGAAAATTGCGGCGTTGGACGTGGAGAGATGATATTTCGGGTTATGATTAACCAAGTATATGGACTTGATTAACCTCGTGAGGATAGGTGCTCCTATCCCCAACCATGAGACCCTGAGGCATGGTGATTGGTATATGGACCAATTATTTTTCGGGTTATGATTAATCAAGGCAACGAGGGCCCTAATTAACCTCGTGAGGATGGCCATGCCCATCCCCAACCATGAGACCCTTAGGGAATTTGGTGTGGGTAACCAAAAATAAGAGAAAGAGCGGAGGCGTTGTTGATTTTATATTAATGTGAGAGTGGAGTGTTCAATCGCGTAATAAACATACAAGCGGATAATGTAATAGCGGATAAAAAAAATAAATAAATTAACACACAATACAATATCGGAATTTAAATAATTATTAGTATAGATATTCTTTTACTTGATGAAAAATCAATTAACAATTTAATTGGTAATTCAAAAAATAAAAAACTACCATATGCCAAAATATTATTTAATACATCATTTCATAAAAAAAAAAAAACTTGCAATATATTGAATTTAAAGAAAAGTTTAGGAATGGGCTGTTGAAGCTTTAAACGGAGGGTGTAGATAGCAATCTGAGCCCAAGCCCAAAAATGCTGCTGGATCTTGTATGAGATGCTCCATGGATGCAGAGTGTGGTCCACCATTCTGGATCGTCGGATCTGGACCTCATCAGATCTGATGGTTTGATGCAGAAGGGTGCAAAATATATACCATGGACATACACACACCAGATTCGAGCGGACACACAGTGGTGACAAGTGTCACCACAGAACTAAACAACTAATCTTAAAACTAAACATCCTATTTAAACTATATTAATCTATCTACTTAGTTAAAATAAACATTAACCATAAGACATATATATAATAAAAAAAGGTACTTAAGCTAATATTTTATTTACTAAATAACTTAACATTAATCTTAATTATATTTAATCATTAAAACCAAACTAAGTTATTTTATGTAATAAAACTAACATAATAATACAAAATAACGTAAACAGATAAAATAAAAAAAACAATTTTTTTTTATTAAAATTAGAACAATTTATAAACTAAAACTATATTTTACAGAATAAAAACAAAAATTAGTTTTTCCCTTTTTTTTTAAAAAAAAAACAAAACTAAACTAGAAAAAATTACTAAGTTAAGTTATATTTTATAAAAATGAAACACAATCAGTTTTCCTAAACCAAGACTAAAATCGTTTATAAATCCAAACAAAATTAATTAATAAGCAAGATTAGTTTATAAGTTTAGCAAAACATAATCGCTTTTTAAAAACACAAAGAAACTCATCTTCTTCCTCACGACCTCACGAACCCTAGCCGTCCTACCCATCACTCTCTCGTCTCTCACCGCTTGCATGTCTCACCGTTCACTCTGGGTCACTCTCCGGTCACTCTCGCGATCTCGGACACCCAAAACTCCCTCGATCGCTCTCGCGATCTCATCGAACCCTCGACGCCGCTTCGCGACCCACAAACCGGAGGCGCTCGTTCTCGCTTTCATTACTCTTTTCTGATTATTTCGATTCTGGAAACCGTTTAAACTGTGTTTGCAGATTTGGGAATGGAAACGGGAAAGAGGAACTCTAAACGTGGATTGAGTGTAACGGCGGTGGAGATATGCCAAAAATAAAGAGGGCAAAAGAGAGAAGAAGGGAGGACGGCCCCATGTGCGCAACCTCCTTCTCCTCCTCACGAAGATCGGGTAATACCTTTCAAACTTCTTCTTTCTGGCTATTTTTTCGAATTTCTGAAGGGGGAATGATGGGAAATGATGAACTGGGATACTTGTTTCTGGGATTTTGTATGCTGTTTGGGATTTTGTATGCTGTTTGGGATTTTGTATGCTGTTTGGGATTCTGGGTTTTTGAATGTCTGATGTTTGCGGCTAGGGTTTTCAGTGAACAGTCCCCCCTTGATTACTGTGCAATTGGCTTTTATAATGTCCTCTATTAGGGTTTCTAACAGTCAGTTTTTTGGGATAGGGGCCTTTTGAAAACAAAAAACGCAGAAAAACTGGGCTTAGGTATTATGTTTTCTTGATTTGTTGGTTAGAAAACAATAGTGCCAGCTTTGATTTTCTGTGTATTGGGCTTAACAGAATTATTTGATGGACTAAAACACTCTGTGAACTTTTGTTGGGCTGCTATTGATGTATTTTCTGATTTATGGGACAGCACTGTATTCTCTGATTTCAGGACAGCATTGTACTTGCAGCAGTGGCAATGATGATTTCTGAGCCACACCCCCCTTTTGTGAACCAACATGAGTTGTGATTTGCAAAAGGGTGGGTTTTCGAATCATGAATGATAAACAAAACTCAAAGTAAAACTGAATCATCCCCTAATGATGAGACAATAATTGTTCTGAAACTTGTATCTTGTTAATGCTGCCCACAATTACTAACTAAGCTCTTTCTTTGTTTTTGCTTCATGAACACGAGCCATGGCATGAGCTTTGGAGATAATGGTGAAGGAAAACTTTGGACAAGAAGGCAAGGTGTGAAAATGGAGCAAGAAGGCTTGGAGGCAAAAGAAACAGCAAAGATTCCAATAGAAGATAGGATTAGGACATAACGTGTGTAGTATTATGTTTGAACTCAAAATCGTAGCTTAAACTTGTAATCTTGGAATTCTTGTCTTAGAAGTTTTAGAATCTTGTAATATCACAATATTTGAATTACACTTTGTAGATTTCAATGACTTTGCAATCAAACATTTCACTTGTTATTTTTGAATAATAATATGAATCTTGAACGCAACATAGAACTTTGGTCATTCGAAAATTGCCTTGTGGTATTGTGAAACTTGTAAGGTTGAAAGAATGGTAAACAAGTTTAGAATTTAGGAGATGAATCACTTGAATGCATCTGTGTACCATATCCTTGGGCCATGGCATATGTAACAATGTTTGTAATTTTGAACAAATAGCTTGAAACTTCAAAAACTTCCTTGAAAAGTACTTGGCTTAGAAATTTGCACCATGTACATGAATGAGTTTTGAGCAAAATAACTAATTTGAGTTCTTGATTTTGAATCTTAACATATCACCAATGCTATCTTCTTTGCCATAATACGCGTAAACGTTGGTTGGAAACCGAATTCACCGTGACTAACATTAGCGGTTAAGACACATCATGGTGAAATATCGACTAAAATACGTATTCAACTCCAACTTCAAACCAAATTGTAATTCCAGTACACAACCTTGAAACATACGAGCAATAACATGGTTGCCATATAAAATTGTCAAGTATGTTCTTGATTCATGTTCTAAGAAAATGAGGTCTTAAGAGAATTATGAATGGAATTTGAATATGTATTCAATTTTCTAAATCCCCCTTTGAACTCAATAATGCACATTATAAAAGCTTTGAACTTGTGATCAAAATCTCGAAATCCAAGTTATCTTGTAATCAAATTAATCCCATTTGAATTTCCCGGCCACAAAGTTCCACTTTTATCCATTCACGTAGAAATTCGGAGCCTTTTGCTTCCTGAGACAAAAATTAAAACTCTAAGTTTCAAATAAAACTCTTGATTGAAAACCTTAGTCAACTTGGCGATTCCATGATTTCTTTAAGAAATGGGTGATAGATTCCACTCGGATATAATGGTATTCGGTGGTAGAAAAAGATTTGAAACCAAACGAATTTCATAAAGAAACTTCTAATTTTTCATTGAATGCCTTGAATCACGTGGGCGATGAACGCGACCGGAAAAGATCTCAACATGCGGCAGTTTGACGTTCGTAAATCTTGTAAACAAGTCCTCTGGATGAATATCTTCACATACACCCACTATTGCCAAGAGCGAACAAAGTCGACGAGCAAGCCAAATGCACTAGGACTTGTATCGTTGACCAACAATCGGACAAACATAAACCACCCTTTTACATCCTGAACCATGAACTCGAAACAACAACAAAACCCAAACTCGTGGTGAATGGATCTCCTGAATCGGGAGATAATGACATTCAAAATAACCAGACTTCCGTAGCTCCATCAAGAACAGTCCATTCAATTCAACAATCGAACACCAAGCCCCGAAAACCGATAGATATGAACGGATAAGATTTAATATTAAACCTCGTCGTTTTCAAATATCCCCAAATTGGTCGAAAACACCACGCCTTTTCTGCTCAACCGAGAAATCTTTGGGAATCGACTCCAAGCCGTAACCATAGAACCAGTGACATGAATGCATGTGAGTGTCATGATAAATGCAAAGCCTAAACCAGATAAAACCGAGATAGGAGGGCAAATTTTGGGGTGCAACAGTTGCCCCTATTTAATCGTCTTAAACCTGAAAGTGAAATTGGCGCTAGCCTTTTGAACTTTCAAGGTAGAAGAAGATTAAATACTACAAGAACCCAAAAATTTGCGCTCCGGAGAACAAGTGGAAACATATTTTTTTGCAATTTTTTTATTTTATCTTTTTGATAATTTTGACTTTCTATATTTTTGTGATTTTTTTTTTTTGAACAGTGGGATTTGGAACAAAGATTTTGGTATGTCAGGTAAGGATATTAGACATACACCAGAAAGAGACCGACCGAAGACGACTCTAACAAATGTTTCGAAATATACATGCCCGGTAAGGATATTGGACACATAAAGATCGAATATACATGTTCGGTAAGGATATTGAACACATATAGATAGCATATGTCAGGTAAGGATATTAGACATACACTGGAAAGAGACCGACCGAAGACGACTCTAACAAAGGTTTCGAAAGTATACATGCCCGGTAAGGATATTGGACACATAAGGATCGAATATACATGTTCGGTAAGGATATTGAACGCATATAGATAGCATATGTCAGGTAAGGATATTAGACATACAGGAAAGAGACCGACCAAGACGACTCTAACAAAGGTTTCAAATATACATGCCGGTAAGGATATTGGACACGTAAGATCGAATATACATGTTCGGTAAGGATATTGAACACATATAGGAAGCATATGTCGGTATGGATATTAGACATACAGGAAAGAGACCGACCAAGCGACTCTAACAAAAGTTTCGAAATAATACATGCCCGGTAAGGATATTGGACACATAAAGATCGAATATACATGTTCGGTAAGGATATTGAACACATATAAGGAGCATATGTCAGGTAAGGATATTAGACATACATGGAAAGAGACCGATCCAAGGCGACTCTAACAAAGGTTTCAAATAATACATGCAGTAAGGATATTGGACACATAAAGATCGAATATACATGTTCGGTAAGGATATTGAATACATATAAGGAGCATATGTCAGGTAAGGATATTAGACATACACTGGAAAGAGACCGACCGAAGACGACTCTAACAAAGGGTTTCAAAATACATGCCCTAAGGATATTGGACACATAAAGATCGAATATACATGTTCGGTAAGGATATTGAACACATATAGAAAGCATATGTCGGTAAGGATATTAGACATACCGGAAGAGACCGATCAAGACGACTCTAACAAAGGTTTGAAATATACATGCCGTAAGGATATTGGACACATAAGGATCGAATATACATGTTCGGTAAGGATATTGAACACATATAAAAGCATATGTCGTAAGGATATTAGACATACACTGGAAAGAGACCGACCGAAGACGACTCTAACAAAGGTTTCGAAATATACATGCCCGGTAAGGATATTGGACACATAAGGATCGAATATACATGTTCGGTAAGGATATTGAACACATATAAGAAGCATATCGTAAGGATATTAGACATACAAGAATGAGGCCGGTAGGCGGACTCACTGGGGAAAGATATATGGAATGGTAAAATCGTCGATCGAAGACGAATTCACGGGGAAAGAGGCCATACAAAGGGGACTCTAGCAAGGATTGCCAAACTATGTTGGACTTTAAAAGGTTGCAAATGTGCAAGAAACTACAATATCCCTCAGGCCAAAGGCGGGGTGTAATTCTTCAAGAGTGGCAATTATATGAATTACCACACAAGTATGGATACTCAAACAATCGAGAAGCAAGAAAGGTTAGACACCAACTCTTACTCGCACTCTAACGACAGAGGCAAACATGGGTAAGATAACCAACAATGAGAATTTGCAATAAGCAAGACGCTTGATAGATGAATTGAATTTGAACAATATAGGAGACCGACATGGGGTCAAAAATGCAGATAACAACAACAAGAAGAATTTCTTGAGGAACTACGTGGGAATACCACTTGGGGATTTTTTTATAAATTTCTCTTCGGAGACGCAAAAGGTACTCGAGAATCATTTTAATCTGGCTTATGCTTAGATGCATGTTTGAGATTATTATTTATTTTATTTTTTTGCAATGCTCCACATCAATGGAAATGCTACGCATTTTTGAGGATGCTATGTAATGCAATGATGCATGTTTTAATGATTCATCCAGGACTAAAGGCAATTGTGAGCTGCCGAGGGAACATCAACCATCCATGAATTGAATACAATCATCTGGTCTTCATCAAAGAGATGATAGTCGGGACCCTGGTAGTGGGATTATGGAATAGAAGTATCATCTTTCAATGATTAACATCACTGGGGAAGTAACTCTTGGAGATCGACATTCATCTGGGATGGCAATCATGTTGCATTGAGTTCCTAACTTCAGTAACTCAAGATTTCGAGCTCTTGCATAAGAGGAGTCGACAATATCTTCTGGCACAAGTGAGCCTTTGAAAATCATCTCGCTGGTGGGAACCGCCCTTTGCGATCTTCTGCGACGACGAAAGAGTGATAACATTTGAGGGCACACATATGCCATAGATAACTCTTGTTGGAGAGAAAGAAACCTTGTCGGTGACCGATGCCCAGGCGTATGATGCCTTTTGCATAATTGAAAATGTAAAACAGGAGCATAACAATAATTCTGCTACAGAGATCAACTGTTTCATTCGTTAATGTGGTGTACCAAATTCGAGTAACGGAAATTATGCCACGTGCCGTTGGGGCACTGATGTTTTTATGTGCAAAGTTTATTAAAAACATCGGACGTTGTTTTTGCAAACAAAACAGTTAAAAATACATGAAAATAAGACAGAGATAAATGATAGAAAAACACAGTTTGGATGAAAGTGATTTTATTGATTGATTAGCCCGTAAATGAGCATTTACATCAAGAAGCAAATCCTGAAAAGAGGCAATTGCTTATACATCAAAGTTAAAAGAAAAGGTCACAATAAAAATCATGGATTTTGTCGAATCCTGAATCCGCCATGCTCTTCACAACTTCAACATCCCTTAACATTGAGCTATCCGAATGCTCCGATTAGCCTAACCCTCAATCCCTGGATTATCAAGTTTTTGTAGATAGCCGAAAACATGTGTCGTGCATTGTAGTCGTTCCTTGAATCCCTAATTTTGCTCGGACCGCCCTTTGGGTTTCAATCCACCGGATACCCTTTTTGCCCAAGCCGCCTTTGGTTTTCGACTTGCGGTGTACAATCTTTTATATTTATCCTAACTTTTGCCCGAACCTCTTGGTTCGTCGGGATGCCTTTATTTTGCTTAGGCCACCAACCTAATGGTCTCTTTTGCTCAAGTATTTTTGACTACATCTGCATTGATCGGGTGAAATCCTCTCCATCCATAGTCGCGAGCAACATAGCTCCTCGGAGAAAACTTTCTTCTACGTCACGGTCCTTCATAATTTGGAGCCCACTTGCCCCGAGCTGCTGTTGGGAGGCAAAATTCTCTTGACACAGTCACCGACTTGGAAATTTCGTGGACACACTCTCTTGTCGAAAGCCCTTTCATACGCTTCGTATAGCTGTCCATGACAAATAGTCATCAATCTCTTCTCGTCGATGAGATTCAATTGATCAAGTCTATTTTGAACCCATTCAGCTTCATCGAGTTGCACATCTGTTAAAATCCTTAAGGAAGGAATTTCAACTTCTACGGTAGGGCCTTCCATACCGTATACCAAGGAGAAGGGAGTTGCCCCTGTTGACGTGCGTATTGAAGTGCGATAGCCGTGCAAGGCAAATGGTAACATCTCGTGCCAATCCTTGTAAGTGACAACCATCTTCTGTACAATCTTCTTGATATTTTTGTTTGCCGCTTCCACAGCACCATTCATTTTTGGACGGTATGGAGAAGAGTTATGATGTTTTATCTTGAAACTGTCACACAGCTCTTTCATCATTTTGTTGTTGAGATTTGAGCCGTTATCAGTAATGATCTTCTCGGGAACCCCATAGCGACAAATGATATTATGCTTGATGAAACGTGTGACCACTTGTCTAGTGACACGAGCATAAGATGCTGCCTCAACCCATTTGGTAAAGTAGTCAATGGCAACAAGGATGAATCGATGTCCATTAGAGGCGGTGGGCTTAATTTCTCCAATCATATCAATGCCCCACATCGCAAAAGGCCATGGAGAAGTCAAAACATTTAATGAAGAAGGTGGCACATGCATCTTATCAGCGTAAATTTGACATTTGTAGCATGTTCTGGCATGGTTGTAGCAGTCATTCTCCATGGTGGACCAATAATAGCCTCTCAAGATCTTCTTGGCCATGGTGTGTCCACTAGAATCGTCCGAAGGAACCTTCATGAATTTCTTCTATAATCTTATTTGCTTCGTGTCTATCCATCCGAGCAAAAGCAGTCATAGTTCCTTTGTACAACACACCCCATTGAGGAAAAACTTAGCCGAGCACTTGCGAGACTTCTTATCAACGATGGAAGCATCATCAGGGTATTCTTTCGTCTCGAGATACCTTTTGATGTCATAGAACCAAGGTTTCTCATCTGCCTCACCTTCTACTTCATAGCGAGCGCAGCTCATCCAACCTCATTATAGTGATAGCGGGGCATCATTCGCCATCGACCTTAAACATGGATGACAGAGTAGCCAAAGCATCGCCAAATTGTTCTCCTCCCTTGGGATGTGATCAAAAGTGATCTCGTCGAAATAAGGGATCAACTTCAAGACATGATCTCGGTATGGAATCAAATTCGGATGGCGAGTCTCCCAATCTCCATTGATTTGACTAATTACCAAAGCAGAATCTCCGTATACCGCTAAGATCTTGATTCTCGGATCAATGGTCGCTAATCCCAAAATACAAGCTTCAGACTCGGCCACATTATTGGTGCAATCAAAGCAGTTCGGCGTTGAATGGAATATGAAAACCGGTTGGAGAAGTGATGACGGCGCCAACACCGTTTCCCAATGCATTTGAGGCTCCATCGAATGCCATCGTCCACCGCGAGCCTGGCTCGGGTCCTTCTTCGTGGGCCGAATGTTACAATCTACGATATACATAATGTCTTCATCGAGAACTCAAACTTCATCGGTGATAGTCTTCTTCTAATGGTTCCGAGCGAGATAGTGCCACCACACTACCTTTGATAGCTTTCTGAGTAGTGTATTGGATATCATATTCTGTCAGGATCATTTGCCACCGGGCTATCCTTCCTGTGAGAGCTGGCTTCTCAAAGATATACTTTATCGGGTCCATTTTGGAGATCAAGAAAGTAGTGTGAGTCAACATGTACTGTCTGAGTCGTTTTGCTGCCCATGCGAGTGCACAACAAGTCTTTTCCAATAATGAATACCTCGATTCACATTCTGTGAACTTCTTGCTCAAATAGTATATGGCGTGCTCTTTTCTGCCTGTCTCATCATGTTGTCCTAGCACACAACCCATGGAATTCTCCAACACGGTCAAGTACATAATCAACGGTCTACCCTCCACCGGGGGTGAGAGAATTGGAGGCTCTTGTAGGTACCTCTTTATACTGTCGAATGCCGTCTGGCAATCGCCGTTCCACCTGGTCGTTGGATTCTTTCTTAACAGTTTGAAAATGGGCTCACAGGTAGCTGTGAGATGAGAAATGAACCTAGCAATGTAATTCAGTCTTCCCAAGAAACCTCGCACTTCCTTTTCATCCTTGGCTCGCATCTCTTGTATCGCTTTTATCTTTGCGGGGTCCACCTCAATCCCTTTCTCGCTTACGATAAAGCCTAAGAGTTTCCCTGATCTCACCCCAAAGGTGCACTTACTCGGGTTCAACCTCAGCCTGAACTTCCTCAACCTTTCGAATAATTTCAACAAGTGAACCAGGTGTTCTTCTTCTGTCTGGGACTTGGCAATCATATCATCAACGTATACTTCAATCTCTTTATGCATCATATCATGAAAGAGAGTAACCATAGCGCGCTGATACGTTGCCCCTGCGTTCTTCAAACCAAAAGGCATCACTTTGTAACAGAAGGTTCCCCACGGCGTAATGAAAGTAGTTTTCTCCATATCATTGGGCGCCATCTTAATCTGGTTGTAGCCAGAGAAACCATCCATGAAGGAGAATACTTTAGCTTGAGCAGTATTATCGACCAAAATGTCGATGTGCGGGAGAGGGAAGTCATCCTTAGGGCTAGCTCTATTCAGATCCCTATAGTCAACACACATCCTTACCTTGCCGTCTTTCTTCGGTACTGGTACAATGTTTGCAACCCATGGGGGATAAGAAACAACCTTTAGGAAACCTGCTTCCATCTGCTTCTGAACCTCTTCTTTGATCTTCCTTGACATTTCTGGATGTGTTCTACGAAGCTTCTGCTTTACCGGTGGGCATCCTTCCTTGAGAGGCAATTCGTGCATAACGATGTCAGTATCTAACCCAGGCATATCTTCATAAGACCAAGCAAAGATGTCCACGTACTCGTGTAGCATTTCGACAAGCTTTTGCTTAACTCCATCTTCCAATGCTGCCCCAATTTTGACCTCCTTTCGAGCGTCCTCGGTTCCCAGATTAATCACTTCTAGATCCTCTTGGTGCGGCTGGATGACCTTTTCTTCTTGCATCCCGGCTAGTTCTTGGTAATTCACGATCTCTTCCTCTTGACTTGATAAATTGGTTCATCGAAATCATAATGAGCCACAGGAATCATCGACAAAATCCGGTCCGTCAAGGATCTCGTTGTTGGTAATTTTATTTTTATTATTATTTTTTAAGTTTTTTTTATAAAACAAAATGAAAAGACAAAGGTTTGTATAAAAAGAAAATAAGATTTGATATTGTCACCTTTAAAAGAAATAAGTGAAGAAAAAACAAGAGAAAATTTGAATGCAAAAGGACGTCCTTCATTAATGATAAACTTGAAAGTTAAAAACATGGTGGCCCTACGCATGATCACTACGTCTTGGGCATAACGTAGGAATTATGGCATGACATAAAAGAAAATTACTCTTCAAAGCGGGTAACCAAACATCTTCAACGAGCCAATTTGAAAGCTCACGTCCGGAGCAGTTGGGTAGATCCACTTGTCCACATCATAGTCACCATCGCTTCACCATCAATGGCATCAACATCTTCAATCTGGATTCCACCTTTGACAAACTTGGGGAGGAGACACCCCTGCCCAGGGGTGGAGGCGGAGATCTTCATTCAGGAGCAAAACCCAAACCCCTCTTATCCGTCTGTAGGAAGTTCTAGCACTCTTCCCACCCTTGGATGTCTGACTTGACAATAGCTGAGCACGCTTGTAGGATGTCATGGAGACTTCACCTTTTGCAAAGGGATCTTATCGGTAATCGCCTCAAAAGCGGCATGGAGTTTCGTGGATTTCTCCTTCAACTTCAACATATCGAAAGTTGCTCGGATGACGACATAATCTTCTTCACCATAAATGGTGACCACCTTCCCATTAATTAAAATTTTAGCTTTTGGTGCAAAGTGGATGTCACACCAGCCCCATGAATCCAGGCGTCAAGCAAACAACATGGGAGGATTAATATCCATGGCGAAAAAAGTTGCATCAAAACACGAGGGCCTATCTTAATAGGCGGGTCCACCTCGCCAAACAACGACCTCTTGACCCATCAAACGCCTTAACTATCAAATCAGGGTCTCGGCCCTTCATAATCCAACTTCGAGAGTAGACTTTGGAAGAACATTGAGGATGATCCGTGTCAACCAGACACGGGATAAAGTAGTTCTCGCTATCTCCACGGAAACATGTAGCGCTTTGTTATGCTTCCTTCCTCGGGAGGTAAATCAAGTCGATAAAACGAGACCGTTACTTGCGAAATGTTGTTCACGATGCCTCCAATTGGTTAACCGAGATCTCTTGGGGAGCGAAGGATGTTCCTAATAGCTCGGGGCGTTGCGGTGAGGCTCGGAATCCTCAACAAAGCTAAGATAGAGATCTTGGCGGGCGTTTGGTGGTGGTCGATTATCTTGTAATCGCTCTTCTTTATATACTTCATCAATTCTTCAACATCTTTGGTCATCTCAGGGCTCAGAACAGGTTCTGGAATCTTTGGTGCTGACTCACCCCCAATCATGACTCCCTTCCCTTTTGCTTTAGCCTTGGCCAAAGCTTCAGGATTTTCAACTAGATTGGGTGGAGAAGATTCGTCCACTTGGTAATCCGACTTTCTTCGCAATGTCATGCCCGAGCTCAAACCTTCAATCTTCTTTCCATCAGACTTTCCTCCTTCAGAGGTCTCCACATTCAATTTCTTGCCGTCACGGTAGTACTCAGACCCATAATTCCACGGGATGGCCTTTTCGCTAGTGTAGGGTACTGGACCCGGCAAAGTGATAATCACAGGAGGTTTCTTAGTCGGCACGGGGATTGTAACGGGAATCCTTCTAGAAGTGACGGGGATAGTGACCACGTCAACCTCATCTTCAACATTACGTATATCAAGTTCTTTACGAATGAAAGAGTCCCTTGATGTCGAATCGACGAATCTCGTCTCTCAAATTATCACAGCCTTCAATTTGGATTAAACATTGTTTACAACCATCATCACAACCAGGGAAATCTCCCTTCAACAGCAATTGCTTCTTTATCCACCACAACGGGGTGGTCAGATCATTAACATCCATTATCAGGTTCAAACCTCCATCTTCGCAAATTGCATTAACAGCGTTTCCACCATGAGGAGGTAAAGGGTGCTGAATGACATTAGGGGTGGGAGGAGGTCCAAAGTTGATTGCCTCTGTCAGCGAGTTCGAACCTTATATTTGAAGCGATCTGATTCTCAATAGAGTGCCCACAGGCATTGGAGTGGTAAAGGCAACGAGCATTTGCATTAAAATATTTTGGCGGTTATACGGATCAATCTTCAAAGTGCGGCTCAATCATGTTCAAACTTTGCAAATGAGCAAAAACATCGCATAAGACATTGGCAAGGATCAAACTTCTTCACGGGTCTAGGTGGTGGTTGTCTTGGAACAACATCTTGTTTTGGAACACTAGCGGGAATAGTTACAAACAACGTGAATTCTCGGCGCTTCTCCTTTCCTCTTCGCTCATCGATCGCTCGACTTCTTTCTTCTTACGGTAACCACCAAAGACTTTTTGGCGCCACCAACTGATTCTTGTCGACACCGACATCCTGATCTTTCCTAACTTGATCCCCATCTCAACTCTTTCACCAAACATCACCATGTCGTGAAAGTCTTGGTCGGTTGCAGAGGCATAGTATGGCCCATCTAGTGTGCCGGTAACATTTCCACCATCTCTCGTTCCACCATAGGGGTTGAACTTTACTACCTCGCGCCACCTTTGCGTACTCCTTGAAAGATTCGGTTTTCTTCGAGCTAAGTTGTGCAACTGGGTTCTCGTAGGTGCCATATCAGTGTTAAAGCCATAGTGTTGAACAAAAGCTACAATCAACTCTCTCCAAGTTCGCACCTGGGAGCTATCAAGGCCCATATACCAATCCAATGGCCCATCAGTCAAACTATCTTGGAAAAAATGCATCAAGAGCTTCTCATCCTTCGTGTACGCGGACATCCTCCTATAGTAATACCTCAAGTGGGTTTTAGGACAAGAGTTGCCCTTGTACTTCGAAAGCTCTGGGATTTTAAATTTTGGAGGAATCCTCACTCCTTGAACCAATCCCAAGTTGGTCATGTCGAAACCCAAAACATCCTGATTCTCAAAGGCTTGCATGCGCTCCTCGAGCATCTTCAACTTCCTATCGACGGTCGGCTCCTCAACATTGGAAACCAATCCTCAAAGTTATCTTCATCATCTTGAGGAATCGAATCTGAATAGTCCTTCACGGTGGAGGCACCAACAGTTACATGGCGGCGTGTGGGGGTAGGCGGAGGAGGAACCACCGCGACATGATCCGTTTGAGCGGCTGGTTCTCGCGGCAAGATCGAGAAGATCGGCGTTGACTTCAAGCTAATTTCGACGCAGCATTCCCTTGAGCGACTTCTTGATGGTGACTACGGCCTCACAACGGAGCTCTCAACTCCTCTTGTTGCGAGCCATGTTCGATTATCTCCATCAATTTCCCCATACAGTATCCATTCTTGTCCCTAGGGCCATCGTCTTCCATCTTCTCCATCGGTTTCTTCAAGTTACTTCTTGTCGGGTAGCGATGAGCAGCGAAACACATAGTCTCTCGTCTGTGGAGAAGAAAATCAACTAAGAAGTAAGATGGTCTCGATACCTATGTATGATATGCTATGGGAGTATGCATGCATGCCCATGATATGTTTTGTATATTTTATTTTCGGGGACTCTTTGAAGACTCGTTAGTTAACAATAAACATTAGAGAAAAGCGATTAAAGCGCAATTCAACGAAATCTCATAGAAACTCAAATTGTTAGTTGTGACTACAAATGTTCAAGCTCAAACAGCAATAAAATTCATCGGAATTTAAATCATTACAATAATAATTAGATTCAAATATTCAAATAAGATAAGTGGCTAAAACTAGAAATGCTGTCCACGACGAGGCTTCAAATCTCTAGTTTCCTTGAACATTTCACCGCCTCTTGTGGAGGAAGAGGAAATCACTCACACGGGAGGTATCGGGTTGCCTTGAGGTCTTCTAGGGCCGACTGAGTCTCAAGGTACGTCAACAATCAAGCGGTTACACATGTCAACCATTTCACTGTACTTCAATAGAAATGCCCATTCTGTTCTTCTAGAAAGGACACTAGTTCATCCTTTTCATCTAACAGACGATTCGACTTTTGGATCTCATCAATCCAACCTTGGCATTGCTCTCTAAGGCCTTCGTAAGCATCCCTTTTACTATTTCTTTCTTCCTCGTAATGTTCGGCTCTCGAACTTTTCACTAATTCGATTGCTTCCATTCTCGAACGAGACTTCTTCTTTGCGGTTATCTCATTCTCTAGCATTTTATTGGTTCGTGAGAAGCTTCTAACTTTGAAATCTTTGCTTGAGACGTGCTTTCAATGCTCTCTTTTCTTCAACGGCCTTTCCTTCATCTAGATAAGCTGGCCCTTTGTTCTTGGCGGTCTTGATTGTCGACGGAGGTCCCTTGCCCCACTTGCCTCCTCAAGTTTTCGAACATCTCATCGAGCTCTTCATCCTTTTCATTACATATTCTTCTCCCTCTAATTCTTCTTTTACCTCCTTGAGGTTAGCCTCCAAATTTTCAGCTCGAGAAAAATCACGAGAATTAGAGCTTTGCGGCTCAATCTTTCCTCCTCCATCTTCCGATAATTTCCAAGCCTCATATTCTCCTCTATTGGCACATGAGTGATTACAGGTTCAGGATGATCAAAGGGTACCTCTACAAAGTAAGGCAGCTTGATTTCTTGGACTCTCTCTATCACCCACTGGCGATAAGACCTTCCATCAATTCCGCCCCTCTTGATTAACTCTCGGCTTTCCCTATGGATTTGACCCCAAGCTCTTGGATCAATACTTCGTTGCGGTCCTTTTTACCAAGTTCGTGCACAATGAAGCTTTCCAAGTGCTCAAGCCTTGGTTCGTTTTCCATCGGATACCCCAATTGTCTTGTTGCAAGTCTTGGGTTATAATTGATGCAACCCATAGACCCAATCAAAGGAACATTAGAATATCCACCACAGTGAGTGATAACATCAACGAATCCCAACACGAGAATGCCACATCACACCATCGGTATTAGTGAAGCCAATTTTGAGACCAAGATAAGTTTCTCGGGATCTTCTCCCACGGTCCACTGGGGATATGAGAAGTCAACCATAAATCAGATGGAGAACAACACGAACCACCCTCGCTTCTTGATTTCTCTCATGGAGATGGTAAAGAACATCGACCAACAAAGCGAGCAGGTTTCTTTGACATGAATACACCAATAGCAGACGGGCTCAAGTAACCGATTTCATTAGTTGGAAACAAAACCACCCCAAAAATGAGCAAAGCAAGAATGGAGCTGAAAGTCGGCCAATCGTCTTGAACACTCAAACCCAACAACTTATCTTCCAAGTTTTGCCTAAGAATTCCTTTATCTGTAATCCAAGGTGCCACCTCCTTACAGAAGAAACAAAGCGGCCTACCTTAGCCTTATCGAGGTCTTCCCTATGTTGAGAAAAGGGGTGTCGTCCTTCAAAGGCCAATTAAGGATTCTCTCGAACTCTTCAATTGTAGGAACAAGCTGAAAGTCTTGGAATGTGAAGCATCGGAGAGGAGGATCATAGTACTTTGCCAGAGCAATCAAAGCTTCCATGTCCACATTGGTAGTCAAAAGATCTAGGATGTTCCCAAATCTTTTCCCAAAATAAGCTCTCTTGTGCGGAATTCTTTCACTTTGAGTTATCGACTTCCCAACTTCGGTTCTTTGAATTTGAGACATGGAACGATCTTCATTGGATTCATTCTTCCTTTACCTTCTTGCAACAAAATCTATAAGGTTCCAAAATAAAAGTTATATGCTAAATGGTTTTGTGCAAATGTATGCAATGCATGTTGCAAATTAAATAGAACTGGTTCATAGGATCGGCCGGTCATGGTTTCGACGTCACCCAACAATTCCCGGTAAGGCTAATCTTATGTTTTTGGCTAAATGTTTCTTGGGGTCTCGGATCCCTTTACAAACACTATCATCACGAGAGGCCTACGTGGCGATAGTATTTGTAAAAGTATACCCCAAGAAACTCTTAACAGATGCTCTAAATCCAACATTTGAGCGTTTGGTCTCGGTTAGGACAAACATGAACAAACTTAGAGTTATAGGTCATTTGTCCAAAGATTGATGTCCTGCGCTAACGCGGGCCAACAACCTCCTTAAAACAACCAACTCTAAGCCGGAGTCTTCGCTTCGGGCCAACAAGACAATGGAGTCAAGTGGACCTAGGCTACATAACCCTATTCCTAAAAGGTGACCTAGAAGCCTGGGTAGTGGGCTTATCTATGTAACAATGCCCATGAATTCCCATCACAATAATATATCAACAAAATAATATACATAAAGTGTGAAGAGAATAATAAGCAAATAAATAATAGATAAGCATAAAGAAAGAAGCGATAAACAAACACACAAACATGCGAAGAACTAAACTAGGGTTAACTCGCTTAGTCAAAAAAGTTTTAAAATGTCCCCAGTGAAGTCGCCAACTGAAGCAACTCGATTTTCAAAAAATCATTTAAAATGAATTTTCAAAAAAAACAATGAAATCGCCACCTAATTTTATTTGTTCTAAAAAGAATGGGGAAATATAGATAAAACCCACAAAATCGGATAAGGCGGTCTACAAGACCAAAAAGCACGGATTCGGGAGTCGGTTACGCAAGAGGAAGGTATTAGCACCTCTTACGTCCATCGTACCCGATGGGACCCATTTAGTTCAAAATGTGTTTGTGTGTGTGTAATCGCTAATTTCTAAGTTATGAATAAGAAATAAGAGAAAGGGGTTTGTTTATTATTTATTTTGAGTTTGACACGGTTTCGAAACCGCGTGCCTCGTATTCCTCGCAATGGGAAATTCAAAACTCCGTAGTTCTTGTTGAAAATGTCTTGAATTGTTTGTATTGATTTTAGATGAAAATGTTTTTGATTTTTGATAATCGCATGAGCGAAAAAGGATTTGAATGGGTTGAATTGATTTTAATGGTAGATGACAAGTACCAAAACGTTGGGAGGTCCTCTAACGATTCGATACTCGAGATTGGTGATTGAGGTCAACCGATCTTCTCTCATCCAAAATCTTTATTATGAAAAGAGTGAGGTGAAACAAAGTTCACTTTTATTAAGTGTTATGGGATAAAGTATTTAAGTCATTGGGTTACCCTCTAATGGCCCAAATACTTTATATTTTAATTAAATCGTCGGGCGAACCTCTAACAATTTAATTAAATTCCATATCACTATGTTTTTTTTTTTGTTTTTTTGGAAAAAATTGATTTAGAAAACAAATTCAATTAATTAATTTAATTTGAAAGTGTTTTAGATGTTCAAGTGTATGGAATAAAGTATTCGAGTCATTGGGTTTCCCTCTAATGGCCCAAATACTTTATATTTTAATTAAATTGTTGGGCGAACCTCTAACAATTTAATTAAGTACCATAACACTATGTTGAAAATTGCGGCGTTGGACGTGGAGAGATGATATTTCGGGTTATGATTAACCAAGTATATGGACTTGATTAACCTCGTGAGGATAAGTGCTCCTATCCCCAACCATGAGACCCTGAGGCATGGTGATTGGTATATGGACCAATTATTTTTCGGGTTATGATTAATCAAGGCAACGAGGGCCCTAATTAACCTCGTGAGGATGGCCATGCCCATCCCCAACCATGAGACCCTTAGGGAATTTGGTGTGGGTAACCAAAAATAAGAGAAAGAGCGGAGGCGTTGTTGATTTTATATTAATGTGAGAGTGGAGTGTTCAATCGCGTAATAAACATACAAGCGGATAATGTAATAGCGGATAAAAAAAATAAATAAATTAACACACAATACAATATCGGAATTTAAATAATTATTAGTATAGATATTCTTTTACTTGATGAAAAATCAATTAACAATTTAATTGGTAATTCAAAAAATAAAAAACTACCATATGCCAAAATATTATTTAATACATCATTTCATAAAAAAAAAAAAACTTGCAATATATTGAATTTAAAGAGAAAAGTTTAGGAATGGGCCTGTTTGAAGCTTTAAACTGGAGGGTGTAGATAGCAATCTGAGCCCAAGCCCAAAAATGCTGCTGGATCTTGTATGAGATGCTCCATGGATGCAGAGTGTGGTCCACCATTCTGGATCGTCGGATCTGGACCTCATCAGATCTGATGGTTTGATGCAGAAGGGTGCAAAATATATACCATGGACATACACACACCAGATTCGAACAGGCCACACAGGTGGTGACAAGTGTCACCACCTGAACTAAACAACTAATCTTAAAACTAAACATCCTATTTAAACTATATTAATCTATCTACTTAGTTAAAATAAACATTAACCATAAGACATATATATAATAAAAAAAGGTACTTAAGCTAATATTTTATTTACTAAATAACTTAACATTAATCTTAATTATATTTAATCATTAAAACCAAACTAAGTTATTTTATGTAATAAAACTAACATAATAATACAAAATAACGTAAACAGATAAAATAAAAAAAACAAATTTTTTTTATTAAAATTAGAACAATTTATAAACTAAAACTATATTTTACAGAATAAAAACAAAAATTAGTTTTTCCCTTTTTTTTAAAAAAAAAAAAACAAAACTAAACTAGAAAAAATTACTAAGTTAAGTTATATTTTATAAAAATGAAACACAATCAGTTTTCCTAAACCAAGACTAAAATCAGTTTATAAATCCAAACAAAATTAATTAATAAGCAAGATTAGTTTATAAGTTTAGCAAAACATAATCAGTTTTTTAAAAACACAAAGAAACTCATCTTCTCTTCCTCACGACCTCACGAACCCTAGCCGTCGTACCCATCACTCTCTCGTCCTCTCACCGCTTGCATGTCTCACCGTTCACTCTCTGGTCACTCTCCGGTCACTCTCTCGCGATCTCGGACACCCACCGAAAACTCCCTCGATCGCGGCTCTCTGACGATCTCACTGAACCCTCGACGCCGCTTTCAATCGCGACCCATAAACCCGGAGACGCTCTCGTTCTCGCTTTTCTGTTACTCTGTTTTACTGATTATTTCGATTCCTGAAAACTGGTTTAAACTGTTGTGTTTGCAGATTTGGGAATGGAAACGGGAAAGAGGAACTCTAAACGTGGATTGAGTGTAACGGCGGTGGGGATATGCGAAAAATAAAGAGGGCAAAAGAGAGAAGAAGGGAGGACGGCGACCATGGTGGTTCGCAACCTCCTTCTCCTCCTCTGAAGATCGGGTAATACCTTTCAAACTTCTTCTTTCTGGCTATTTTTTCGAATTTCTGAAGGGGGAATGATGGGAAATGATGAACTGGGATACTTGTTTCTGGGATTTCGTATGCTGTTTTTTGGGATTTTGTATGCTGTTTGGGATTTTGTATGCTATTTGGGATTTTGTATGCTGTTTGGGATTCTGGGTTTTTGAATGTCTGATGTTTGCGGCTAGGGTTTTCAGTGAACAGTCCCCCCTTGATTACTGTGCAATTGGCTTTTATAATGTCCTCTATTAGGGTTTCTGACAGTCAGTTTTTTGGGATAGGGGCCTTTTGAAAACAAAAAACGCAGAAAAACTGGGCTTAGGTATTATGTTTTCTTGATCTGTTGGTTAGAAAACAATAGTGCCAGCTTTGATTTTCTGTGTATTGGGCTTAACAGAATTATTTGATGGACTAAAACACTCTGTGAACTTTTGTTGGGCTGCTATTGATGTATTTTCGATTTATGGGACAAGATCGATTCTCGGTGACATTGTACTTGCAGCAGTGGCAATGATGATTTCTGAGCCACACCCCCCTTTTGTGAACCAACATGAGTTGTGATTTGCAAAAGGGTGGGTTTTCGAATCATGAATGATAAACAAAACTCAAAGTAAAACTGATCTCAATCACTTCCCCCTAATGATGAGACAATAATTGTTCGAAACTTGTATCTTGTTAATGCTGCCACAATTACTAACTAAGCTCTTTCTTTGTTTTTGCTTCATGAACACGAGCCATGGCATGAGCTTTGGAGATAATGGTGAAGGAAAACTTTGGACAAGAAGGCAAGGTGTGAAAATGGAGCAAGAAGGCTTGGAGGCAAAAGAAACAGCAAAGATTTCCAATAGAAGATAGGATTAGGACATAACGTGTGTAGTATTATGTTTGAACTCAAAATCGTAGCTTAAACTTGTAATCTTGGAATTCTTCTTAGAAGTTTTAGAATCTTGTAATATCACAATATTTGAATTACACTTTGTAGATTTCAATGACTTTGCAATCAAACATTTCACTTGTTATTTTTGAATAATAATATGAATCTTGAACGCAACATAGAACTTTGGTCATTCGAAAATTGCCTTGTGGTATTGTGAAACTTGTAAGGTTGAAAGAATGGTAAACAAGTTTAGAATTTAGGAGATGAATCACTTGAATGCATCTGTGTACCATATCCTTGGGCCATGGCATATGTAACAATGTTTGTAATTTTGAACAAATAGCTTGAAACTTCAAAACTTCCTTGAAAAGTACTTGGCTTAGAAATTTGCACCATGTACATGAATGAGTTTTGAGCAAAATAACTAATTTGAGTTCTTGATTTTGAATCTTAACATATCACCAATGCTATCTTCTTTGCCATAATACGCGTAAACGTTGGTTGGAAACCGAATTCACCGTGACTAACATTAGCGGTTAAGACACATCATGGTGAAATATCGACTAAAATACGTATTCAACTCCAACTTCAAACCAAATTGTAATTCCAGTACACAACCTTGAAACATACGAGCAATAACATGGTTTCCATATAAAATTGTCAAGTATGTTCTTGATTCATGTTCTAAAAAAATGAGGTCTTAAGAGAATTATGAATGGAATTTGAATATGTATTCAATTTTCTAAATCCTCCTTTGAACTCAATAATGCACATTATAAAAGCTTTGAACTTGTGATCAAAATCTCGAAATCCAAGTTATCTTGTAATCAAATTAATCCCATTTGAATTTCCCGGCCACAAAGTTCCACTTTTATCCATTCACGTAGAAATTCGGAGCCTTTTGCTTCCTGAGACAAAAATTAAAACTCTAAGTTTCAAATAAAACTCTTGATTGAAAACCTTAGTCAACTTGGCGATTCCATGATTTCTTTAAGAAATGGGTGATAGATTCCACTCGGATATAATGGTATTCGGTGGTAGAAAAAGATTTGAAACCAAACGAATTTCATAAAGAAACTTCTAATTTTTCATTGAATGCCTTGAATCACGTGGGCGATGAACGACCGGAAAAGATCTCAACATGCGGCATTTGACGTCAAATCTTGTAAACAAGTCCTCTGGATGAATATCTTCACATACACCCACTATTTCCAAGAGCGAACAAAGTCGACGAGCAAGCCAAATGCACTAGGACTTGTATCGTTGACCAACAATCGGACAAACATAAACCACCCTTTTACATCCTGAACCATGAACTCGAAACAACAACAAAACCCAAACTCGTGGTGAATGGATCTCCTGAATCGGGAGATAATGACATTCAAAATAACCAGACTTCCGTAGCTCCATCAAGAACAGTCCATTCAATTCAACAATCGAACACCAAGCCCCGAAAACCGATAGATATGAACGGATAAGATTTAATATTAAACCTCGTCGTTTTCAAATATCCCCAAATTGGTCGAAAACACCACGCCTTTTCTGCTCAACCGAGAAATCTTTGGGAATCGACTCCAAGCCGTAACCATAGAACCAGTGACATGAATGCATGTGAGTGTCATGATAAATGCAAAGCCTAAACCAGATAAAACCGAGATAGGAGGGCAAATTTTGGGGTGCAACACAACCATCAGCGAAAAATGTCTTCATCATCCTCATCATCTCAAGAATCAGGATCTCCATCTCTCCCCATGGCTGAAGATAGAGCAAACACTGAAACCATGCAAGTGAAGCTCGAGAGTGACACCATGCATAATGCCACTAACCCAAAAAGGTCAAGAAGTTGCACAAGAAATGCGAGAAGGGCACAAATATCTCCTTCGTAAGACCTCGCACCATCATCCTCTGTTCACCCGTAACTAGTGCATAGAGAAGGATCTAGGTCGATGCATGAGGCCATAGCTAGGATAGTGTCCGATATCCTAAATGAGAATAAGTCTGCAGGATTTCAGTTCCTGAATCATAAGTCCTAGCCCTAGCTTAGCAGGTTGATCCGATGTCAATGAGAATGTCAAGACATCCGTGATGATGTTGATTCCCCTGAAAATGATGTAAATCCTCCCGCTCCAGCTCAAGGATGTAACGATGATAAAGAATCTCCGCTGAAAATGTGAATGAGATTTCGATGAGGTTCTTGAGAAATCTTCGATCATAGTGGTTCGATAAATCTCCGCCTCTCGACAACATATCGATGGAATTCTTGAAGATACTCCGAGAAGAACACCAATCAAAATATGGTGTCTCATGTCATCAATCTAGATGAGGACTTCTCCGATAATGACCTCATAGCCAAGGTTAATCCCATATTGCTAGTAATGAATAGGAAAGGGAAGAAAAGTGTTGCTCAAAGCCCTGCTCAGAGAAGGTTTCTAAAGCTTCTCATAAGTCTCAAGACTGATGGCTGTAAAGAGAAGGCTAAAACTTCCAAAGGGAAGAATAAGATGAAGAGTGGTGGTTCATCTAAGGCAAAGAGCACCTCAATGGTGAAGAAGAGGAAGGCACGAGCCATCGTAACGATGATTCGATCTTGATGTTACAGAATGTCTCGGACATTCACTCAAGAAAGAGGTCTCTTGGGAAATGCCTATTGTCCCTGGTGGCAATTGACAACATTTCCTTCCACCACCACGAGAGTGCTAGCGGTGGAAGTATGTGTGTCGAAAAAATTGCTCTAGAAAGAGAATTGAACAAAAGTGCCCTTGAATGCAAAGATGTTATGGAGCTGATCAAGGAAGCTGGGCTAATGAAAACTATGGTCAAGTTTTCTAATTGTTATGATGTTTTGGTGAAAGAGTTCATTGTGAACCTGACAGGTGGCTGTGCTGATGGAAGATCAGCAGATTTCAAGACTGTGTATGTTAGAGGGAGAAAAGTGAAGTTTTCCCCAAGTATCATCAACAAGTATTTGGGAAGATCAGATGATGCTCAACCTGAGCTTGAAGAAATAGACAATCAAGTGTGCCAAACAATTACTGCCAAGCAAGTAAAATATTGGCCTGTGAAAGCTTTACGCTAGCAAATTAAGTGTCAAATTTGCTATCTTACACAAGATTGGCCAACTGGGTTCCCACAAATCACAAGTCCACCATCTCCATTGCAGATTTATATGTCTTGGCACTAAGACAAAGTTTGACTATGGGACTTATATCTTCGAGCAGACCAATAGCCTTTCCCTCCCTCTTGTGTGGTATTATAACTGGTCAATACCCTGACATTCTGGGAAATAGAGATTCATCAAAGAGAACTCCACCTTGGCTTCCACTACAAGTTATTTCAAGGGAAGCATGTTCGACATTGTCATGACATCACCGAGACATCAAATGTCAAAACCAATTCTCAGAGATGTCATATGTAAAGGAGACTAGGGAACTTGAGGCAAGGAAGCGAAGCTCGATCTCTACTCTTGAAAAGAAAAGGACACAGAGGTTGAGGAAGAAAAGCTTGATGGTGATACCTCCATTTCATATGGAGGAAGATGATGTTCTTGACCAAGAAGTTCCGACAAAGAAGGCTGATGTGTCCTTTCACTGCTTCTTAGAAGAAAGCACTTGAAGCTGCTACCTCTAATGTTATTCTCAATTGTTTTCATTTTCTTACTTTCTTGTATTTTCCCATTTGTGCTTCTTTTGGATGATTGTAAACATTGTATCGGATGTGTATCCACAATACCAATCTTGGTACTTAATTATTTGCTGGTATACTTGTTTTTGGTACTGTTTGATTAAAACTTTTGGGAACTTGTATTGTTTCCTTTGGCCCTTTATGGCTAAAAAGGGGGAGAAGAACTAATATGTGACAGTAGTAGGGGACTTTGGGAAATTGTATGGCCTGAAATTGTATGCCTGTTTAAAATTTTGTATATGGGGCAATTGTGGGAATTGTGGGATTTTTGTATGGGTAGAATTTATCTTCTCTAAGTTCTAGTTACTTGAAGCTTAGGAAAGCTTAGAACTAGTTTATTGTCTTCTGCTGCATAGGTTCTCTGATGTGTTAGGTAGTTTTAGCCAAAATGTGCCAAAGGGGGAGTTTGTTAGTGTTTTTGAGTTGGCATTATGTTTGGTAAAACTAGGCTTTAGCAATGTCATGATGGATGTCATGACATTCAGAGATTGAAGATAAATCCTACCTGCTAAGGATGTTAAAAGACACTTCAGCTGGAAGCTAAAGTCAGATCGAAATTTGAACAGATGATGTCATAATGATGTTATGACATTCGACATTCTGCGAGAACTGCTTGTTCTAGATTTTTCGGAAGTTTGTTGAGTGCTAAATATTGTTTTTCCGTTATTAGAAAGCATGCTCACGTGGTTGCTAGGTTAAACTTAATTAGACCTAAATTGGTTGTTGAAAAGACCATGTTTTTAGGAGTAAATTAAGTGAACCCTAGCTATCTTTATGGAAGCCCAAAAAGTTTCGGGATGCTTCTATAAAAGGAAAAGAACCCTTACAACTGTCTTGCGCCTTTGAATGTATTGAAGAGATAGCGACTTGTGTTTGTGTCTTGTTGGGATTTGTACAGTTGTAATTGTGTAATTCTAGTTTCTCTTGTGAGCCAAGCAACTATCAATTGATAAGTGCATTGGACTAGGATTTCTGTAAGGGTAGTTTATCACTCAAAGCTTTAAAGCACGAGTGTTTGTCTCTTGATTGGAGCTTTGAAGCAAGATCAAGATATTTTATTGAAGTGTGTCTTCACAATTCAATTAGTCAATAGGTTGATATCACTGCTGTGATTGAGGGGAGTGAACTCATATCTAAGTAGGACTTAGGTAAAAGGGTCATTGGGTAGTGATTAAGTGAGAAGGCATCAGCAGTGTGTTGGCTGTAGGGTCTTCAATTGATATCGCTAATAGTGAACTTTCTCCTGGCTTGGTAGCCCCGGATGTAGGTTTGTTGAACCGAATCGGGTGAACAACTTATTGTGTTCTTGCTTCATATTTCTTGTGTGAATGTTAACATAGTGTCGAATCTTGTGTCATTCTTCTGTGACATCAAGTATCTGCTGCCAGGAATTTCACTTTCGAAGGAAACTATAAGAGTTGATTAATAGGAGTTTTATGAATTTATTGAGGATTCTCCAATTTTCGAGATTATGCCTTCATCTTTAAGTAGTTGAACTAGTTCGTTCAACTTTTCTATGATTTCATCTTTCTTTAATTTTTCCTGATATTCATGAACACTCGCATCTTTTAATTTAAGGATGAATTTAATTTCTAATTCTTAACTCTTAGAAATTGGTTAGTAACAAATTTTCTAATAGAGTTTCTAATATTTCTAAATTTTGAAAGACGTTTATGATAGAAACCTTCATATTTTTTTGCCTCGGGTATTCATTTCCTCTCGTTTAATATTTGGAGAAACTCCATATATCATTTCAAGAGTATCCTATATTTTCTTGCCAGATTTGCAATTATAAACTTAAAGGAGTTTACTATCACCTAAAGACATTGCTAGAAAATTCTTGATTTTGAAATCAATTTCGAATTTTCTCTTTTCCTCTACAATCTAAAGGAAATCAAGTATCTATACTACTTCTCAATTTAATTGGTGAGTAGAGTTCAACGGACTATTAATTAGTGTTTTCCACAATTCAATATCAATACATTGAATAAAAAATTTGAATCTAGCTTTATGTAATTCAAAACTAATACCATTAAATGGTGGAGATGTGTTTAGAAAATATTCTTGTTAGAAAAGGTCTTAGAAATCATCTTTCTCCTGAGACGATTATTCTATAAAGTAGATTTAGGCTCTAATTCCAATTGTTGGACATGTGACACCACACATAAGAGAAGGGGGGTGAATTCCGGGTTTAATAAAAATAGTGGTTCAGAAAACTTTTGATATCTTTTTTTAGAATTTAAAAACATTTTGATAAAAGGGTTTTAGAAATTAGCAATGGAAAGTAAATATGCGAAAAATAAAGAGTTAGTTGAAAGAGAAATGACACCATTGACTTATACATATTAATTCAAGAAGACTTAATTATGTCCCCAATATTTGATCTTGAGAGTATCAAGTAATGCTTAAGAGTTTTTTGTATGTTAAACTCTTGAACCCCCTTATACAAGGAAAAATTAAAGTTCTAGTCTAACCTCGAACCGAACAACTAGCAAAGAAGAGAATAGGATAATCTTCCTTTAAAAGAAAAGTTTATGGAGATAAGTGATTAGTCTTCCTACCAAATAGTGGACTAAAGCAATTAGTCTTCCTTCCAAACACAAACTTGAAACAGTTAGTCCCTAAGCTAAACTGAGATTTTATACGGGCTTATTTCAAACCAAAACGAGCTTAGAACCGTGATGGACTCACAGACTGAATCGAGGTTTTGACCAGGCTAATCATGAAACAAGATGACATTTTAAATTAGGCTTATCTCGAACCAAAATGAGCTTGTAAACTGGGTTGAACTCATGAACCGTTATGAGATTTTGAATAAAGCTAACCTCAAACCAAAGTATGCTTTTAACCAAATCCCTAAACCATATATTTTAAAGAGTTTAGCTTTTAATTAAAACAAACACTCCTTTAAGGATTATTCAACTAAGATAAAAATACTCTTGGGTGAATTTACGACAATAACTTTTCTTGAATATATAAATTCCTCGCCAAACATGAAGGCTTTCTCGAAGCACTACTATTAAATTTATGTGAGATGAGGTTGGAAAATATTTTAGAGAGAGTGTGAGAAATAAGATAAAATTTTATTGTTTCTGTATATGAAAGTATGAAGAGAAGAACCTTTATTTATAAGTTAGAGGTTGTCACAAAAAAGGAAATTGCCTTGGGCCAAAATTAATGAGCCAGTCGATTGGCTTATTGCCCAATTGGTTGGAAGCCTAAAAATAATAGATTATTATTGTTTAAAAATTAAATAAATGATACCTAGATATTTTACTTCATTAAGACACTATCACAAATGTTTAAGGACAAATTTTACACTAACCAATTGAGTATGAATGCTAATCGATTGGATATTACAAAGTTTTGTCTTGAACTTTTTGACAGTTCCTGAATCAAGTAGAGCAATTACAAAAAAATTTAAAGGATCTTTTCATAAGAAATAGAAACATAAAACATGTTTTTGTGTGTGCGATTTAGTCATATAATATTACGAAAAAGGCCCTTGTGTTTTTACAAATCACGGGTCACTCAAACGCAATTGAGCTGACTTTCACACTTCCTCTCTTTCACACTTTGAAGCTTCAATACTTTCCAAGTAAATCACTCATATAGAAACTTGCTTGAATCTTCTTGGAGATAAGGATTGTGATTTATTCAATTTAAGTACCACCATCAAAGAATGTTTGCAATGATCACCAAACCTTAATTTGTCTGGTTGCATCTTTAAATGCTTGTCATAATTAAATCATCATAGGTTGTAGAGGTTGCTATGTAAGTTTCCATGTAGGTTGCATCATCAAAAGATATTTCTAGTTGTCATCATCAAAAGCACATTATCAAAAGCTCCTTACTTCTTTGAGTACCCTGCAAAACATGGTTCCATGCATCCTTCCTTTGCGCTTGGTTTCTCATTTTCTTGGATATATGTGTTTACCCATCTCATTTGGAAATTCATATATTTTCTTATGGGTGTCCCACACTTTTGTAGCCATGCTACAATTAAAACATAATAGAACTCTCCAGTGATTAACGCACGGGTCATTAAATACTTATCACGAAACCATTGTTGCACTTTTCTCTTTTCTATCATGGTCCACAAATAATTTAATTAGTTTGTCTAATACTTCATTATTAACAAAATGAATAGGGACAAAAAGATAATCAAAAATAAAATTCCATAAATCACAATCAATAGAATTAAAAAAAAACATTTTTATTCTTTCTTCTCGTATATTAAACCTTTCACCATTAAACGGTAGAAGGGTATTTATGAACACCCCATTGTTAAAAGAAGAAGTATTTGAATTCATCAAAATATCTCCTAAGAGGATTAGTATTATAGTATGAGTTAGACTCTGGTATTAAATTTTGACCAAATAACTTCAAACACAAGATGGATAGTGGATTGTGTTGTTTTAAAATCAAAACTAATTTATAAAATCTTTATTATGTAAAACAATTGTTTTAATTTCAATAATCATATAGAGATAAGGCAACAAAAATAAAAAAGAAGATTAAGATGAAGAGAGATATACAACGAAAATAACCTAAATAATATAAATTAAATATAAAAGATACAAAGAGAGTGCATCATATATTTATACATGTTTGGCTTAACCATTTGTCCTACTACTATCCCAAGAGTTTTCTCTTGACAGTTCCACCTTAAAAATACGCTTGAGTTTTTCACTATATTCAAACATGAACCTTCAACAACATACAAATAGAGTTTTTATACTAGGTTAGCTCATGAACCTTAAAATAGAGCTTTTACATCACTCAAGCTCAAGAACCTTTAAATAGAACATTTACACAAGTAAAGCTGAAGTACTTACAATCAAGCTTGTACGCATGTTTAGCTTGATGTGAGTGCAACTTCACCATTAGATATTTTGCATGATGTCAACATTAGGAAAAGTTAGCATTTTTGTATATTGGACGGTATCTCAGTTTCGTTTGATGCCCCTTTGCATTAGAGGTCTGAGGAAGCATTAAAAGCAAGGTTAAAATAGATCCAAATCTTGAAAAATTATTTTCTTCACAAAACACACTTGTATGTGCCAGCACATCCGCTTTTCAGACTGGCATATAAGCTTTTTGTGCCGGCAGATAAATATTTCAGGCTAACACATATGATTTTCAGGTTGATACATGTACTGCATTTTTAAAGCCTGTAGCTTTTATTTTCTATGTGCCAACACATAGAATCTTTTAGGCCGGAACATACAATTTTTGTGTCGGCACATAACTTTTTTTAAGTCAGCACATATAGTTATGTGGGACAAAATTTTCATAAACTTTTAACCTAAGTATCCCTCTTTTCCACCAAAGTTCCCCAACTATAAATACATCATACATGCTTCATTCCAACTTGATGAAACTATAAATACTTACCATTGTTGCTCTCCATCTTAAACCTCCAACCTATGCATACATATTGATAAATCACACATAATCATCTTTTATCGGGGTGCTATCTAGGCGAGATTTGATAACTTCCAATTAGGCTTTTGTGTAACCGACAATATTGGGTTGAGAATTATGGGAGGTTTCATCCAGAAAAACCTATGGTTTGTCCTCCAATATCTTTGGTAGATTTAGAGGTTTTGTTCAAGACTTTCAGAAGAGGATTATGGCCAAGAAATCCTTTGCAGTTATATACCCAAGGAAGTAGCGAGAGAACGTTGAACCAAATTAAAAATGCTTAGGTTCAATAGTTACAATTGGTCATGTGCGAAAGAGCTTTGGACTTTGGTACTAAAAGGAGTAGTTAGATTGAGTAAATTAAATGGGATCTATTGTGTCTTGGTCTTATTGAAGATCAAAGGAAGAGAATGAGTTGAATCAACATCAAATGTTTAGGATTTGTAAGGTTTCTCTTGAATACTTCTCTTGTCATCATACTTTTTGGCAAAGTAAGAAATTTATCTCAATTCTAAAATAGAATTGGGGGAATATATAGCCATAGCGAGGATGATGTGTGAACTTCCTATATAAATCTTTGTGCCACTCTCTCTAACTGACGAGAATTGAGATATCTTATTTATCAAGTGTCATCATTGTTAGAAGTAATTCATATTCAAAAGTTGTTGTTAGAATCAAAAGCTCCAGATGTTATTACTCATAAGCAGTCTTTCTCAAAAGTAGTAGAGTTTCTAAGGTTGTTAGTCAAAATTCATAAGCTTCAAAGACTTCTTAGTTAGAAGCAGTAGTTTGATATAGTCAGATATTGTTATTAGTCAGAAGCATAAGCTTCTGAGGTTGCATCCAGAAGTATTCTTAGCTTATGAGGTTCTAGTTATTTTGTTAGCGTGGCTATGAAGTTTAGTTTGCTTAGTTATTAAGTTTACCTTTTTGTTAGTGCATATGTGGCAAATTACTTTGTGTATAAATAGATTAGTGGTAGCTGTCATTTAATAACAACAACCCTATATTTTTTCATACTTTTGTAGCCATCATTTATTATTCTCTCATTATTTTGTTATAATTAATTCTTGTGCACTAACAAATTGGTATTTAGAGCTCCAATTATGATCTATAGGGAAACACGAGTGAAATGTGAACGTCTGTGTGATTAATGTTTTTTCTGGGTTCATGTTGAATCTTTGAAAAAAATTGTAACAATCACATTTTTTAATTCTGTGGGATTGGAAAACACTGTGTTTGGTGAGATCTGAGTGACTTGCACAAGGTTGAAGATGAATGGAAACGGTAACTTGAGTACCAAACTTCTAGTTTTTATGGTAAGAATTGGAATAGATGAATGATTCATATGCGCATTATTCGGTGCTCAAGATGCACTTGAGCTTGTTACTGATGGCTATGATCCAATTGTAACAGATGTGACGGAAGAAGAGAGAAATACGTAGAGAGATACAAGGAAGAAATATCATAAGGCGTTGTTCTACATCCAGCGGTGTGTGGATGTAAATGTGTTTGAGAAAATTATTGATTCAATGACAACAAAGGAGGCGTGGGACACACCGGTCAGATGTTACGGTGGTGATGCATCAATGAAGAAGATAAAGCTTTAGTCCCTACGAAAGCAATATTAGAATCTCAACATGAAGAACAACAAGAAGGTTTATGAGTACATCTCCAGAGTGATTCTAAGAACTAATGAGATGAAGGCTTGTGGAGAAACTTTTTCTGAACAGGTAATCATTGAGAAGATATTGAGGTCGCTTACTCCTCAATTTGATTACATTGTTGTAGCAATTGAACATTATAAAGATATGGACACCATAAGAATATAAGAGTTGCAAAGTAGTCTAGAGGCGCAAGAGTTGCGTCTGACTGAAAGAACTTCTAAGAGGGAAGTTGAGAAGGCTCTGAAAGATTATTTTGTCAAGAAGGATCAGAACCAGAAAATGCATGGTAGGTCTCAGAAGTCAAAAGTCTTTTATTCTGGTGAGAAGAAACATCAGAAGGGAAATGATAAGTATGACAAGAGAATGGTTCAATGTTACTGTTGTAATGGGTTTGGTCCCTTTGCTAAAGATTGTTCGTCAAACAAAGAAGAAGCAAAATAGCTAGAGGATATTCTGATGATGAACCTGTGCTATTGATGGCTTATGTATCTAATGAGGAACCTGTGAGATTGTCATTTTCTAATTATGAAGGGGAAGAAGATGACTCTGAATATTCTGAAGAAGTCATATTTAGAAGATGACTTTGAAGATTCTGAAGATGACTCTAAATCTGAGGTTTCTGAAGACGAGTCAGAGTTAGAAGATGACTCTGAAGCTAAAGACAAGTCACAATGCGAGAGTGATTATGAGTCTAAAGAAGAATCAAAAGGCGAGTCAGAATCTGAAGGAGATTCTAAAGAGTCAAAACTTGAAAGTTTTAAAGGTGAGTCGGAGTCAAAAGATGAAGAATCTTCTGGAGACTCTAAAGATGATTCAGATGGTGAATCTGATTTTGATCTAAATTTTGACAATGATCTAGAATCTGCTGGGAATCATGCTTCTATAAGGGAAAACTCTAAAGACGTAGGTTCTGGAGGACAAGCTTCTGAAGATGATCATGTCTCTAAAGGTGGAACTTCTAAAGAAATAGTTTCTAAAGTCGATCCAACTTCTGAAGGTGGTGGTTCTTGACAAGGTCCAGAATCTAACAAAGGTGGAACTTTTGGTGGTATTCAAACTTCTGAAGAAAGTACATAAGGAGATATGATCCCAGAATCAGATGGAGATTTTGAACAAGTGGGTATTGTATAAGTTCTCAAGAAGAAAGTGTGGCTGAAGGTCGTGAAAGAAAAACTTGAGGCTATAGAAACAAACAAGACTTAGGAGTTGGCTAAGCTTTCAAAGAAGAAAACCATCAGCATCAGATGGATTTTTAAGGTGAAATCTGCATTTCTGAATAGAGTGTCAAAAGTTGCACACTGTAGCACCCAAAAACAACTTGCAGATGTTCTGACGAAGGATGCCATGACTGAATACTTATCCGTTTGAGGGATGGAATTGGTGTTGTAGTTTTTTGGTTAGCTGAATATGAATTAAGGGATGTTGGAAGTAATTCATATACAAAAGTTGTTGTTAGAATCAAAAGGTTTTGGTGTTATTACTCAGAAGCAGTGGAGTTTATGAGGTTGTTAGTCAGAAGTTGTAAGATTTTGAGACCGCTTAGTTGATAACATGAAAATGTATCGATTATTTGGATCGGTTTATATGATTTTTATCCTCATTTTAATTAATTAAATTACTCTTTATTCGTATTATGCCGGTATTTTCTATGTTTTCAGGTTTTTACCAATTATAAGGCATGTGCGAAGAAAGTCGGGAAAAGACGGATAAATCATACTCAAAGTTCACAAAATAGAAACAATTATTGAAGTGTGTGGTGTATGACAAGAAATAAAGGGTGTAAAAGAAGCAAAAAAAGGAAAAATGAATTAAGGAAACAGGCCCAGCCCACTTCCACGCGCTTCTCACCAAGCCCAAAGGTGTAACGACCGTTACACCCCTTCCAGCAAACCCTAGCGACCGTCACGGACCAGGGACGAAGCTTCCTCACTAAGGCAAGTTGTGGCAACCGTTATGCGTGACTCAGCCAACTCTGTAGCGACCGCTACAGAGGAGAAATAGAAGGCGAGAAAATCTCAACAACTCCATTTCCAAGTGTGCCACTACCTCTATAAATAGGCTGCCATATTTCATTTCAAATAAAAAAATTTCTTCTGCAATTTTATACCGTTACTCTGCCAGTTTTACGTTCCAATTTCAATTTTATTTCCGATTTCATTTAACTGCTAGTTTCAATTTATTAGTTCTGTTTTTCTTTTCTCGTAGCAATTTCCACATCGGGGATTGCTGCGAACCTTTGTCAATTCTAACCTTACGTTAGAGTTGCGCCATTTTATTTCTTTCATCGCTTTTGAATTTCTGGACAACGAAGGGCAGATCTCACCGACTTGTGGGAGACTCCTGGAGCTTGCCAAATATTTCGCCTTTTATTTTCATGTTTATTTTAATTAAAATATTTATTGGTTTATTTAATTGTTCATTTATTTATTTATTGGCTAAATTAATTGTTTATATGCCTGATTTATCCGCAATGCATGTTTTATTTGAATTGTTTGTTTATCACTGTTGCGCTATAACTGAATCGTTTAACATACTAGGCTAAATTTAGTTATCGATATGTAGGGTCACATAGCCAACGGGGTTTAGCAACGCCATTCGATTTATTCCGTTTAAAAAAATGATTAGTTTTCTGGTTTCAATTACTAGTTCTTAATGTAACTGTTTTGTTACGATAGTAAAGTACAGATTAGAAGTTAGGATCAATAAAGCGATAGTTTGAGATTTTAACTGGACATTAGTAATTGAGCATCAACTTAAAATACAGTGAGAGCGCTTTTAAGTTGATTAGGTTTTATTTATTTTCAAAAACTATTTTTAAACTCTAATTGAAATAGCGAGAGCACTCACTTAGGTTTGACTATAGGACCTGAATCAATAAACACGAGAGTGTGAGAAGAGGATTTTTAAACAAGTATTTCCTACTGAAACACGTTTTGATAATACAACTTAAGTCAATGAGTTGCTAAATCCCTAAGCCCGACCATTGCATACCGATACTTTCATTCTGAATCTAAACTAGATCTTAATCAGTTAGGTTCCCTAAAACCAAACATTATTTATATTATTAGCCTTAGATTTATGTAGTAACCTAAGATAACGGTAGATCAACATTTAGTCCCTTGGGATTCGATAATCTTTAAAACTACACGCGATAGGACTGTATACTTGCAGGCTAGATTCTATAAGACGTATAAAGTCGTGATCATTAGTTAGAAGCAGTAGTTTGATATAGTCATAAGTTGTTCTTAGTTAGAAGCAGAAGCTTCTGAGGTAGCGTTCAGAAGTATGCTTAGCTTCTAGGATTCTAGTTATTTGGTTAGCATATCTATTAAGTTTAGTTTGCTTAGTTATTAAATTTACCTTTTTGTTAGGGCATATGTGACAATTTATTATGTACATAAATATACTAGTCGTAGCTGTCATTTAATAACAACAACTCTATATTATTTCATATTTTTGTAGCCTTCCTTTATTATTAGAGATGGCAGGCAGACTCAGACCTACGGGACTCACCCGCATCCAAACCAGAGTCAATGTGTGAAAATCTGAGTTGACTGGATTTGAGTTCGGGTTCAGGTGCCACCCGATATTTCGAGTGCGGGTTTGAGTTCACTTAAACCCACATCCGAAACCCGAAATTACACCTGCTTAGTCATTAAATTATATAAGTACCCCTAAATATATATCAGTGTACAAATTTAAGACCTTAATTTTAATTGTAATGTTACAAAACTTGATGGAAAATTGTAATTTAATTCTTTAATTTCTTTGAGAAATCTTGATGAAATTATTGTGTTTCAAATTTTAATATTTTTGTTGTATATTTTGTATTTTTGACGTGGATTCGAATTTGGATGGAAAAACCCAAATCCAATGGATGGGGGCGTGAATGTTATTTTACCACCCCAAATAACCTTTGGGTTTAGATTCAAGTCCGAGTGTTGATTTCGAATGTAAATTTACATAATGTAAAACTCGCACCCAACTCGATCCATTGTCATCCTTATTTATTATTCTCTCATTATTTTGTTATAATTGATTTTTTGTGCACTAACGATCATCAGAGCGGATTTACTTGAGGGTTGAAATCAATTACTCTTGTCACAAAAGAACTCTCAACATCCAAAATTTGTTTAACTTATGAAATGTAGGTATATTAGAAGTTGATTTATCGGTTATCATCATCAAAACCAATGGACAGTTATACCCTTCGAACAAATGGAAAATATTTCACATCAAAACTCCAACACAAAAACCTAAATCCGTTGTCCCGCCCTTCTCCTCCTCGTTTCAAATTGAGCGCCACCAGACCGTTTCTGCTTCCTATTTTCTCTGTCTTGTTTCACATCTATGTTGCGATTTTCTCATAAATTTTGCTACTGAAAAGGTTCAAGTTTGTGTTGTTTTTTTTTCATTTCCATTCTAAATTCTAATCAATGGCTTCAAGATCTGTGGAAACTGAACCATCAACCCAAGCCGAAGACGATTACAATGCCATGCTTTCAACCACTGATGTTGAACTTCTCAAACGCGCTTGGCGTAACGAGAAAGCAGCCCCGGAGATTCTTCCTTTTCAATCCGATTTGATTGCCCGTGTCAGAGAACAAATTGAATTGATGGTAACATGTAAAACCCTGTTGCATTTTTCATGTTTTTGTGAAAGTATTGTTCTGAAAATTGCGAATTTCTTGTTGGGTGTTTTTTGCAGGAAGAAACTGTGGAGGAAAAATCTACTGTTGGGACTGACCCTCTTTCGGTGTCGTTATATCAAATGGATTTGGATAGAACCCTCTTTCTGTTGAGGTCGTATCTTCGTATCCGTATCTTGAAGGTAAAACAGCCATAGGTTCTTCAGTTTGCCATTCAAACCAGTACTTAATAGAAAAGTTAACCAATGATTTATTGTTGTACTTGTACACTCGATTATTAGTCGTTACTTTAGTTAGTATATTAGTTTTTAGTTGTTATGTTAACCGAAGTTGGAGTACTAGCATTGACCTTACTCGGTTAGTATTTTAGTTGTTATGTTAACCGGAGTTGGAGTATTAGCAGTGACCTTACTCGGTTAGTATTTTAGTTGTTATGTTAACCGAAGTTGGAGTATTAGCAGTGACCTTACTCGGTTAGTATATTAGATGTTATGTTAACCGAAGTTGGACTTCGGTCCAATGTAGTCAAGATCGAGTGTTGGATCGTAAGATTGTAAGATCTTATGCGCTAAGGATGCATGGGAGTGCTAAGATCAGATAAAGATCGTTTTTGTCACCAGCATGGTCAAGATTGTTTTTCGTCACCAGCATGGTCAAGATCGAGCTTTTGGGCCTGTTGTATAATAATTTTCATGTTTTTGTTTATATATGAAATTACCATTTTTCCTTTGGTAGGATCTTATGTTTGTGCTAACGATCCAAGTTTTATGATCTTTCACAAGCTGTCCGATCATACTTAAGATCTCGTTTTTGACTACATTGCTCCGGTCTTCTAACTCCTTCAACTCCTTTAACATTTTGTTCAAACCAGTGGAACCATCCAATAGCAGTGGCCTTATTGATCTTTAACTAGATTGAAATTCTATTTTTTGGTATAGCATCTAATTTGCGAGATAATGTTTTTTACAACCTTAGTTTCTACCTGTATCACAGATTTTATATAAATAAGGTACACATTAATTGTTGAAATATTTGAATACTGGTCAAGATGTGTATAGAGTCACCTATTGTTGTATTTCCTAGATTGCATTTTGATCAAATTTTATTAACCATATTTATATTGCAGATCGAAAAGTACATGTTCCACATCCGAAAAACTGATGAACTTTGGAACAGGCTTTCTAAGGATGAGAAATCTTTCACGGAAAGGTAAGGTTGTTCAATTTGTTTCTTAAGATAGCTCAATGTATTTTTACATGAAATTTTTCCGGACTTTAAGGTAGGCTACTTGTGGTTTTTAATCTAGTTTTCTGGTTGTAGGTGCTCAGATGACTTAAAGAAACATCTGGAGGAGAGTGTTCTATCAAAACTGCCGGAAAATTATCAGTCTCATGAGAGACAATCCATAATTAGCGAAGAGGATGACATGAGTAATTTTCCATTCTTGTTTGTCATTGTCATTTTTGGGTTCGATATTTTGTTATTTCTTATGGACCATTTTGTCTGTCTAGGAGTCGATGTATTCAAATTTGATTTGCCTGAACTGAAATCAATCTGTTATAAGAAGAAAAATTCTTGTTAGCATTTTGACAAGCAATATGAAAGATTTTGGAATGATTGGATTGAATGACTTAAAATCAGAGTCTGAGGATCATATCAGTAGTACCTTTTTCAACATTTTATGAACTTTACGCGTGAAGTTGTTTTGCAAATTTGTAGCTCTCTTTGCTTATTTGACTTGAAATCGTTTTGCTAATGAAGCATCTGCTCTGACAAATAATTTGTTTTTGCATGTTTCAGTTCCAGAACCACGACTAGACACATTTGTTTTGTGTAGAAGTAAAGATTATATCACAGGCATTCAGCTTGGAGACGGACCTGTTGATGACAGGCAATTCTCTTTTTCTTGCATGAGTTTTTATTCCGCGGTTTAAAGAAAATTTAGAAAGCAGATTAATTTGATTGTTTCTGCAGGTCAAAGCTGTTTGAAATGGAAGCTGGCGTACTTTACTTTATATGTTACAAATCGATAAAGCCGCTTGTAGAGAGTGGCAAAATTGAACTGTTATAATTATGTTGTTTTATCATACTTCCTCTGTCCCAAATTATGTGATTCTAGAAGAAGAAAAGAATATTTGTCCCATTACTTCTTTTAAACATCTTCAGACAGTTCAGGTGTCATTATCATTAGTACCCACATACTATTTTGGTAATATTTATCAAACTGTGATGCATGAGTGCTTCAGTTCATCGCGTAGACAAGTCTTTATACTCTTTTGAACACGAGGATACAAAACTGCTAGCTGCAGGTGGTTAGAGCTCATAGTGTCGGTTAGATTAGTTCATCTTGTTGAGTTTATTAGAGTTGGTTAATGAGTTGTTAGTTTGGTTGTTAGAGCAGTTAGATATTCTTGCTCTATATATGGTAAAGGTGATGATGCATTTTGGAATTTGTTCGATTAATGTACAAGAATTTACCTCCTTTCTTCTTCCTTAAGCTAATGCACTTTTCTTCATTTGCATCAATGGATGACATTTTAAAGATGGTATCAGACCTAAATTTATTTGATACATTCTCATAGTGGCCAAAGTCTCACCATAGTCAGAACAATAATTTCTCTTGTTCAAATTAACTATTGGCTGTTACTCCAATTAGATATTAACACCAATTAGATATTAACAATGTATTTATTCATGGTGAGCTGCAAGATGTTTACATAAAAATTCTACAAGGAGCAACTCATTCCAAACCAAATCAGCAAACTACTGCTGTTACTCTATGGTCTAAACTCTAAAGCAAGCAAGCAAGAAATGGTATGAAAAATTTGCAGACCTTATCAAGCAAGAGTACAAACAATCAAATGGAGATCACTCTCTTTTTAATCTACAAAAAGGCTTGATTTTCACCATACTTCTAGTGTATGTGGATGATATAATCCTAGCAAGAAATTCCTCAGAAGAATTTGAGAGTATAAAACGAATTATGGGTAATGATTTCAAAATAAAAGACTTGGGAAAGATAGCACATTCCAAACTTTGAATTTCAACTTGTCAAAGATATTATTGTAGACATCCACATGATCGGATCAAAACCAGCATCTACTCCTCTTTACCATAAAGTTACATCAAGATTCAATAGCAGCTTATGAAGACATTGTTAGATATAGGCAATTGGTATGCAAACTTTTGTATTTGATAACCAGGAAATCTGATATAGTTTTTGCCAGATAGCAATTAATTCCTCGAGAACAAACAAACAACAAACTATCTCTAAGAGCTCTTCAGAGGCAGATACAGATCTTTTATACTGTGATACCGAAAGTGTTATACACACGCAGTTAATTCAGTTTTTTATGAATGAAAAAAATATCTAGAAATATATCGTCATTTTTCAGAGAAAAGGTTCAACAGTAATTACTTAAACTGATCCCTATTTCCACCAAGTCTCACCTAGCATATTTCTTCACAAAAGCACTGTCACACAAGGTTTTCAACACACATTTATATATCCAAGTTGAGCATGCTCAAACATTTACCAGGAAGTTGTTAAATAATAACACAACAAGATGAGAAAAAATAGAAGTTAGACACCCAGTTAATATTAATGCCAATCATTTTCATTTTATGAACATGACAAAAAAACCTGAACAGGGTTTTTAATTTCTACAGATGGGAAAAAATAGAAAATATCACCATCTTAAGATATAAACTGAAAATCTTCATCTCATTCTATAAATATTACAGTACAGACTGGTGAATAGGACTCATACTCGAAGCTTCTTCCCAGGGGTGGGCTCATCTTCATATTGGCCACCCTCACCATTCCCTTCCTTATCCATCTTCTTTCTTGAAAGTATCTTGTTGATCTTGTGCAAATCGTTGTTGAGTTTCTGGTCCTTGTTTTGCTTACGGGTTTTCCGACCATCTTGCATCTTCACACCAAACTGGAATGCAGCCTTTGGCATTGCTTCTTTCTGCTCGTTGTAAGTGGCCCATTCCTCTTCAGTTTCAAAGTCCCATCTATGAAGACGACCCTTTGCCTGTCCAGAGCACATTTCAATATTGGATCTTTCAACACATTGTTTGGTTATAAGCAAGCTTACCAAAATTATTAATTCTCTCAAATAGCTATTTCGAGATAAATACAAGTAATCAATGTATAAATTAGCTTGCTGAAACAATGACAAAATATATCAATGTTACTTACCCTTCCTCCCATATCCATTTTAGACAAGTCAGCTTCCTCGTCACTGTCCACTACCTCACGATTATATTCTTGATACCCAGGGTAACATTCAGAGTAACTTTCCGAGATGAAGTTAGGATCTTTCTCACGAGCATCTTGCTCCCTCAGCTGCTGAAGTCTCTGGTCATCTCGTTTAAACACTGATCCTAAACCTCGGTCCTTTTCTTCTTGAGTCATGAATCGTGGATCTTGTGGAGCATTTAAATCTGCTTGGACATCATAAGCTTGCATATTTTGCTGAAGATATTGATCAGGGTAAGCCAGTTGTTCAGCATACTGGTACTCCTGCCATTCCCCTTGGTAACCACCAACCACGGCTTGTGTTTGCATTACATCATATCCATTCTAATACCAGACAATGAAATGAAAAAAGATAGGAACTTAATAAACCATCAAACATAACTACTCAAGTAGAATAAATCTTATGAAAGAGAGAGAAGCATAAATAGTATAATTAATTTCTGAATAGTTCTTGACTTCATATAAAATTTGGCTTATTTAACTATAGTCCCTACAACTTGAGAGTTTTTTCTTTAGGTCCCTACCTACATGGTCTTTGTTTCAAAAGCGAAGATTTAAATGATGAGGTGACTAACGGAAGACCATATATCATTGTTGTCGGCGTTCATCCAGTATGGCACATTTGATGCCACTTGGGATCTGACGGGGAAGGCATGATATTTGAAATATCTTAAATATTGTGTTATTTTTTGGTATAGCTGTATTCATGTGGGAAATATACTTAGTTGTATTCAAATTTAAATCTTTGACATTTTAGTTTAGGGCTCAAATAGGATTGATATAACCTAAAGTAGTCTGTTCATCTACCTTTAAAAAAAAAAAAAAACAAAGTTGATGTATGAGACACGGACAAAGCTCTCAATGGAATGAAGTTTACCAAGGGTGAGGCATGGCTTGCTAAGGGCATGACAAAGCTGTTGGAGAGGGGGAGGAGGGGCTTTGTGCGAGTGTTTCCTCCTAAAAACCAGATTTTTGCATGACAAGTTCAAAAGCATGTTCGGACAGAGTGCCTAAAATACATCTAATAACCAACATTTTCTTAAGGTTTAGGCTGTGTTTTATGGGTCAGGTGACAGGGACCCGATGAGAAGATTTATAGGGGTCTTTAATTAGAGTAAATAAATATTTTTTTTCTTCTATGCATGAATTTTGCACTGGAGTCACCATAGAGATGTATCTGTCAAGGAGACTAAGCTGATTTACAGGGGAGGAGACATCCAAGCACATGGACATAGATATATGGTTAAACTTTGGAATCAGGTCATTCATGAATGAAATAAGGTATGAGGATGCTGTAAAACTGAGATGGAGAGTAGAAGGGTCAAACTTTGAAGATTGATTGATTTTTTATGTTGAGGAAACCATGCCATCAAGATGGTTAGTTTCACAATTCACAATATGTGAAATTAATATATGTAGAAGATATAGGGGTAGCAAACCCAATACCCAGTGCAAGTAGCAGAAGAGAATGGAGGTTTATGAAGGGACCTGTGCTAAAGAATATGGGTGAAGTTCACAACAGTGACATATTAGTGTAAGAGAATGTAGGACAGGACAATGGATTTGAAAATGTGGGAGGTAGTCACATGAAAACAGGTTTTGAGAAGAAAGGAAAAACTTGAGTAATGACAGCGTCTATAAAATTCAAGTCTGACATTTTGTTCTCATCATGAAAAGTAAAATCTCATGATAATGAGCGAGTAGGTGCTGAAGATGATGACAATGAAGAAAATGAATTGAGGGTATCCAATATCCATACTAAAATATTTGTACCATCAGCATAGACGACGTGTATGTTATATTCATAACAGGAGTAGGGAAATTTTTCCAATAATGTTGCAAAGTAAACCAGCAATCCAAAATCAAAATACAAGGCATCAACTTACCGTTTCTTGCCACCCTTGATCCATCATAGAAGGGGGGACAGGACCATAAACAGGTTCAGTGAAATATTGAGGTCTTTCTTTGTTTCTAGGAGATTCTTCCATGTCCTCAGAGATGGGACTCGGGGGAGCAGGTATCTCATAGTTAACGCCTTCACCAACAAAAATGTCATCGTCTTCTTCTCTAGCAACAGCTGCAACAGCTGGACCTTGATTCTCCCTTGAGATAATAGGATTTTTCTTCAAGGGGGGTGGAGGTGGAAGGATGGATTCTCTTTCTGTTTGATTCTTTGTCCCCACACTTTCAACCTTTGCCAGCTTATCCTCTTTGTCATATCCATTACCGACAGCCAAAAATTTCCCTGGGTAATAAGAGAATGTAGGGAATTTATTAACCATTAATTCTTTTTTTAAGTAAAGTACATATAAGATATGACAGTGAATGTTATCATTCATTATTTCCCTCTTTTTATTTAACAATGAAAAGGAACAATGGTAGGTGTTTCACATCATTGATCTAAGCCACTCAAACTAATCAAAAGCTTTTCACCCCCACATAAAAAAATGGTCACCACAAACCATTGTGATCTTTCACAAAACTAACAATAATGCACCTAACAGAAACATGCTTTTGAGGAAAACTATATTAGTTCAATATTAACATGCATCTAGAAGATAATGACCATAATTCCCAAATAATCTTCTTAGAACAATACCTTTAGCATCTTTTTCCTTTTTCTTCTTCTTTAGGACCTTCCCAGAAGAGCCAAGACGGAGGTATGACATAATTTTAGCAATGCGGTCTAGAACAGATCCATCAACATTAACTGTAACCATTTCCTGTCCCAAATAAAAGCAAAGTATATCAGGAAAATGTAAGTATAGACAAGCTGTGTAACATAAGAGAGTAAATTCAAGGTTACAAACCTCGGGCACTGGACAATCAGCTTTACTACGGTGCAAGGTTGTTGGGATATCATGATGGTATCCACCCTCCTACCAGATTAAACATAAGTTAAGTCAGAAAATTGATTCCAGAGTTTTTTTTTTAAAGTAGAAAGATTATAAAAAGATTGTATCCAGCAGTCTACAAACACGAGTTTTTACCCTGAACCTCGCAAATGATCCTTCTTGTCATTACTGAGTATTATATATAATATTAAGGTATCACTGAGATGGCAATGTGTAGGGTACTAAAATACTCATTCCCATACCCCCATTGAATATATATACGTACCTGCTGAATACCTAAGTGCTTGTCCTCATACCCATTACTTGCATTTTAACTATTTTAACTATAATAATAAATCAACAAATAACCCACTAAAAATAAAAGCGACAAATGACAAACTATCATTAGAACTCTAATAAAACAGCACTCAAAAATCTCCAAAGAACCGTATTGGTTGGGACTCTGAAGCAGGTCTAGAAATTAACCAAAAACAGTAGGTCTATAAAAATAAACCATTCAAATATCATAATGCAGGTAATTAGATGTGCTCATATTCTTACTCATAAAGCAGGGTTTTACCCTACATACCCTACTCATCATGGATATCTTTTGTGGGTAACTCAACTCATCATGCACATCCCAATCAAAAACAAAGACTGATATCCATTGCAACGATTTATACACATCCCAATCAAAACAAAGACAGATGAAAATGTGTACTACTACTACTGCTACTACTACTACTACTAGCCACTAGTTAAAATATCAAGCCATATGATCATAAGATGGCTTTTTAAATTAAGTCACATGACTTGATGGTTTAATCTTGAGCCTTCTTTGTCCATATAAAATGTAGTCAAGATCCGCTCCTCTCATTTCTCATATTTCTCACATAATTATAAGATTAGGTTTCTACACACAACAAGAGCATTTAAGGACACCTGTAAATTGCACATGGCCAAATGTTTCTATCTTGGAGCACAAGTATAAACACATACATGCTGCCAGACAGACTAATTCTATGATACGAAAAGAGTATAGCAATCATATGTTCCTGTAAAATACCAGCGCCTTGTCGGTAAAATGGAAATACTCACCATATTATAAATGAATGTCATTCGACCGGGAAGGAACATATCATTCGTCTTGCTAATGGTCTGAGGCTTGACAATCCACTGATAAACTGACTGAAACAAAGATTAAAAGAGTCACTACCAACGGGTGACAATAATTCTCAAACTAGCAGTAGCAGCTTCAATCTCAACTTTAATAAATTGTAAAATAATTCCCCAGTTCCTATTCTATACAAATCCACAAAAGAACCTTAGCAGTTGCTGTGCGAATTGACACTTGCTGGTCTTCCTTGGGTGCTCTGTCAGAAAAACACAAACATAGCAATTTTTACTGAATATAAAGCTTAAAGGACAATAGAATGCTTTAATCAATGGCAGTACAATCACATAGCAACAACTACTGGCTCAGTCACCTGGGTTTCCCGTCCCCGTCATCCCCAGCATCTGGCTTCTTAATCTCACTCCTTACTTTGTTCAGTAAAGCATAATCCAAACCTTTAACCAAATGTGTATGCTCCACATCACCTGAACAATATAATTAAAGGAAACAAGCTAAGTTATTAACATCTGAGATTCACTTAGGACTTAAATTTTTAGTTACAGCAAAAATCTTTACATATATTGATTCCACAATCATGCTGGTGATGACAGAGATAGACAAATACTCTATCATAAAGCAAGCATGTCAAAATGTAATCAAAAGCATAAGAGCATAAACCTGAATAAGAAAAAATTATGAGAATATGTAGCATAGGGAATTCTAAATTCCAAGTTAACCTATTCACGAGATATTAGGATCTACAATATCTGGAAATTTAGGATCACCACGGTTTAGGATGACAATTATGCCTAAGTGCATTACAAAGCCTGTCCCAGGCCCTGTCCTAAAAATAAGGAGGGTGGTGTTAGACAATTAACAACCAGCATAAAAAGTTGTTGAGACTTAATGGAACATATCAGTGATAATTAGTGTTATAAAATTGTGGCGCCATGACTGCTATGATGGCGGATATACATGGCGATTTTTGGGCTCGCAGCAATGGTAAATATCGGCCGATAATGTGGGTTTTTCCACCATAATCCACTATAGCGTCACCCAAAGGTATTGCAGGATTTTGGCTCTCTCCCGTCGACAACACCGGTGATGATTTACAAGAAGGTACAGAATTGCTAGTTTCAAGGTGAAAATTGGAGAATGTACTATTTTGTAAGTATCATGGTTTAGGTATATAGGGTATAATTCACAAAATAACGAAGAAAAAGAAAATGCCAATCACAGGATCCACCCAGAGTAGATGAAATGGAAGAAGACTTAGGGGTATCATTTTGATAGGAAAGCACCCCTTTGGAGGATAATTTTATCGCCAAATACAAGAGCCTATAAAAAAGGAATTTTAGTGTTGCACAGGTAAAAATGTTATAATGGATAAGTAGAGAACAAAAACAGTAGAGAAAAAGTAGGGGCAACTCCCATTGTATAAAAGATGGTAGAGACCCTGTTTGATTGCTTGAGTATTTATGGATGACAAGAGAAATTAGAAGACAGTCCAATAACTAGGGATAAAAGGAGACTATAGACAAAACCATTAAGAGAGTATTGCAGTTAAACAATGTATTATTATATATGATTTGCGATAAAGAATTATAACTTTGCTTGATTCATGTAGTCAACCCATCTAATGGGAAAAGATTCCAATTCTTGTCGTTGAACTATAGTCATGAATGCACCAAAGTAACAAACCCTCCCAGAAATAAATCTCTTATAACAATTAACAATTTTTAAGCACGTGCAAAAGAGACCTAGACCTTCAAAAGTTAGCCAAAAAGGGGGGAGAAAACAAACTTTTAGATTAGTGTGTCAATAGTGGATCAAAGAAAATATCAGTTTGTTCAAATTCCGCTGTGTACAGTGCAATAGCACTGCTACAACTGCTATTTGACAAGTGACGACACTTTGTACTAAATTGGGTATCACACAACACTATAATGCCGCTATAGTGGGTATTGCATAACAATACAACAATAAACAAGCCTTATCCCATTAAGCGGAGTCGGATACATGAATTAACATCCATCATAATGTTCTATGCAGGACCATGTTTCTATCCAAATCGTTAATCTCAAGATCTTTCTTAATAACTTTTTATATAGTCTTTCTTCCTCTTTCTCTAGTTATTTGACTTCTCTCAATCTCCATCTGATATACTCTCCTTACCACAGAATATACATGTCTTCTCTCTACATACTCAAACCACCTGAGTCTATTTTTCACCATCATCTCTAATATAGGCGCTACCCCAGCTCTCTCTGATATTTTCATTTCTAATCCTATCTAGTCTAGTCTTACCACAATCTAACGCAACTTCCACAACACTATAGAGTCGCTATTTGACAACATTGCTTTTAGATTAACTATTTCTTCACAAACCAAGACCGCTATTGCTCAATGTAGAACAAAATAAAAGTAAAACACGAACCTCCAAGGTACTTGCTCTTCTCAATAGACAATTTATGCGCATCAGATGACCTATAAACATTATCACCATCAGAAAAGCCCAACCATTAATACACCATAAGCAACAACAACAACAACAACAAAAAACTATTTTTCTGTGCTGCATGCTTGATTAAAGTGGCGGAAACCTTACGTAATATCAACGGTACCAGGAGGAGCAACCGCATGAAACCCAAGTTCAGTTTGTTCATAATCAGGATTTTGATCTTCTCTACGTTCTTTAGCTCGATCTCTGTATTTCGGCAATTCTGGTTCTTCCGGTTTCTCTTCCCTGCACAAATTCTACTATCATAAACAAAAAACATGTAATTTCACCCCATGGAAATTTACTATGTGCACCTCCCCCTTCAATCAAAAACTGAGATTTCGATAAAACTTACTTGCGGCGAACTGGTTTGTCTTTGTGGTTTTTCTTCGATGCAGTCATGGTGGAAACTCGATGGAAAGTGATGTGAATGAAGTTTGAAGTTGGTTATGGCGGAATGGTTTGAATGCGAGATTGAATTTTATAATTGAGGTTGTTTCTGGTTTAGGGTTTTGCGAGGGAACGAGAGAGAGTGGTGATGAACGGGGATTGGGGCTGGAAGTTACGGAAGTACCCTTCACGTGAAAGAAAAAAAATAGGTAAAAATCACAATTTTCTTTTATTATAGGGAGCGTTTATCTATTAGTGATCTTTTCATATTCATTGTATTTCTGACTTTGTGGTGATTTCGTTTTTGTTCATCATTCATTCTGTTTCTAAGAATGGGAATACCAAGTGCAGATATAAGTTTTTCATAACCATTTATGACTATATCTTAGAGATATATATCATAGTCTATAAAGAAACTTTATATTATATGTTTTTCAGTAGTTAATTTTTTCTTCATCAAAGACAAAATCTCTTTCGTTTGGATTAACAACAACTATAGAAGTTTTTCTCACATTAAATCTCTTTACACGGTTAAGTGTTTGATTGAAAAATCAATAAGAGAGTTGAAGCTTTGATACCAATTCAAGGTTGAGAAAACCACAAGAAAAGGTATGTTTTCGAGGACGAAAACTCTTTTTAGTATGGGAGAGTTGTGACACCTCAAATAATTCAATTATTAAATAATTAAAATTTTAATTATTAATTTAATTAAAGGTTTAATTATTGGTATTTTTTTGAATTAATAGATTTAATTAATTAATTAATTAAATAATGGAAATGTTGGGGGTGTGAAGTTGAATTGGAGGGTGTGTGGTGTAAAAGGCTCTACTTAATTCTAATTTATTTATCTCTATTATTTGGCAAATAAAAAGGAATAAATAAATGAATTGAGGAATAAGAGAAGGATTGGAGAAAATTAGGATTCATTCTATGTGTTTTTGGAAAAGAGAAGAGAAATAGGAGAAAAAGTCAATTCGTCGGAAATTCGAAGATTCATCGCGAGGTAAGGAGGGATTGAATCTGATTATGATGCCTTATAGGTTTTGATGGTCAATAGAACGAATTGACCCGTTAGAAAACTCGAATTAGGATAATTGGGTGTGCCCTAACGTTATGATCCGACGTAAAACCATGATTGGAATTGTTAAGAACGATTAAAATGATGTGGAATGATTCTAGGCTAATTAGAAAATATGTTCCTATGATCAAAAGTATGTAAAATTGCATTAACTAATTCTGGTCTGGTGTATCATGAAGTTTGGTGATGTATGGAATTAATGGGAATTCGTAACAGTGAAGAAAAACTGAGTTTTTGATGAAAAACAACAGTATGGGTCGACACATAGCTTTATGGATCGATGCAAGTAGTGAAATTTTAGAAAACCAAAAGCAAGGAAAATGTATGCATCGACTCATAGAGCCATGCATCAACTCATAGGAAGAAAAATTAAGCTATGCATCGACACATACTGAACTATTTTTGAAAAATGCAGAATTTTAACTGGTATGCATCGATGCATACGACTTATGGATCGACACAAGCAGTCTATGTGTTGACACATGGGGTTTTGGATCGACACATCTTTGTATAGAAAGCGAACATAATTTTAAAGCGGTTTGGTCATATCTTTTAACCGTAACTCCGATTTAAGCGTAGTTGGTATCGTTGGAAAGCTTAGACAGTACTATCTAATAAAAAATTTTCAAAACCATAATGAGATCTTGAGGAATTAATATGGTTTCCGTAGTAAGAATACGTTGCAATTTCATAGTTATTCATTGCGTATACTTGTTGTATGTTAATTCCATGTATTGTGATTAATGTTATGTTCATGATTTTGATGTTAGCATGTGTTGTTGCTGTTATTGATCATGAATGGAATAATGTTGTATGACCATATTCTGTATTTGAATTGTTGCATGCTTCTGATGTGCATGCATAAGCATTTTGTTGATGGTTCATTCCCATTGTGTGGAATTGAACTTGCGAGATAATACCGTACCCAATGGATAGTGGTGGTGAGGCTAGATTCTTGACCCAGTGGTGTATGGGCGAATCATTGATTGACGTTGTTTTTCGAGGTGTAAGCGGAACAGGGTGTGGACTTGGTTCACGTTTGGTACCACATGCATTTGAGTCTGCATTGCATATGTAATTATAACATGTTAGGATAATTTCTAGTGTTATGATTGCATTGATTGTTGTTGTATGCATAATAATCTGTGTGAATTGTGTTTGTGAATCGTTTTCTGATGATGCTAATAAGGGTGGAATAATGAATTGATTATTTTATTGTTTAAAGAAACGTATAATGTATTTTAATCTTGATGAAATCTCACCCTTACTTTAATGATTTCAGATTAAAGTGAATAGCTGCTCGGAAATTGGTGAGGACAGCTTGTAGAGTTGTGCTACTTATTTAGTCCGTGTATCGATGTCATGCTCAGTTGTAACCTTTGAACGATCGTTTTGGAACTTTTATGGATTTAAACTTATTTCATTTGGTTTATGTTTTAGAATAGTTATGATTTGAATTCATTTCGGGTTTTATATTATTTCCGCTGTGTAAAACATAACTGTTGGTTTGAATTATATTTAATAAGTTCTTGATAAAAGCATGACTCTTGGTTTGTTGTTTTGTTATTCTTGAATTTTCAAATTGTTCTTCTTTATGTTAAAACTACGATTAAATATATAATTAAATTAGAAGGGTGTTACAATAGTGGAATCGAGCATAGTCGATCGTGTCTTAGAGTCCATCCCTTTTGTGTCACGACTAGTGCAAGGTAACATTGTCGATACTTGTGTCTTGATGTGATTGTTTTGTAATGTTATAGAACAAAAGACGATGTTGCTATTCTTGAAGCCTTAATGCTATTGTGCTTGGAGGAATCGGGGAAAATTTGAGAAAACAATCCTCCATTATTCAACTCATGATCACACGAAGTGCCGAGATGGTTGAAGGAGATCGAATGGTGATGTAAGAAAGGTGAGGAATGGTACTCACATGTTGGCGATGGTGGCTACGAAAATGGAACAAGATGGTATTGCATTGACTTGGGGTGTCAAGAGAGCTCTTGAGGAGGTAATTTCACGAAGATATTCGGCAAGAAGGAGATTGAGTTTCGGAGCTCAACAAATGCTGAGTGAGTATGCTTGAAGTTCTTGAGTTGGCAAATTACTATGCCCATTACACTAACGACGCCGATGGAGAAATTTCCAAATGTATCAAATTTGAGAATAGTCTTTGTGATGAGATCAAGTATATCATAAGGTTTTTGATTTAGTAGACTGTAGTAGGATTCTAGAAGAGGATCTTGCTAATACTCGGACAAATGCCCGAGGGTATGTGGATCGTAAAGGAAAGCAACAGATGGATCGTGGGAAACCCTATGATAAAAATAATCAAAAATCCGAGGTTGAAAGATTCGGTTCTTCCATTAAGTGCTACAGGTGTGGTGAAACAGGGCATCGAGCTAACGAATGCAAGAATGATGTGAAGAAGTGCAGCAAATGTGGAAGGTTTGGTCATGTAACTCTTGAATGCCGAAAAGATAACTTGTTAAAAGAAGGTCATACTCGTCCGCAGTGTATTAAGCCAAAGAAAGAACAAGCTGGTGGTAAATTGTTCGCTTTGTCAGGATCTGAGACTAAGCCAGATGATCGGTTGATTAAAGGTACATGTTTTATTAATGGCATACCTTTAATTGCGATTATTGATACTAGAGCGACACATTCTTTTATTGCTTTGGATTGTGCTAAAAGATTGAACTTGGACATTTCTAATATGGATGAAAGTATGGTTATTGACACTCCTGCGTCGGGTTCAGTGACTACTTCATATATTTGTAGGAATTGTCCTATTGTAATTTTTGGTAAAGGTTTCGGTATGGATTTAGTGTGCCTACCGTTAGAACAATTTGATATTATCCTTGGAATGAACTGGTTGGAATTCAACCAGGTTCATATCAACTATTTGGAGAAGACGATTATTTTTCCTGAAGAGGTTAGTGTCGAAGATGTGACTATGTCGGTTAAGCAGATGAATTCAGCTGTTAAAGATGGTGTTGTAGTGTTTATGTTGTATTCTTCAAGGGAGGTGAAAGGAAAAGCTAAGAGTGATGAATCCGGTGAATGAATTTCGAAATGTTTAAGATGTTGGTGGTCACAGAGAAAATGAACTTTACTATAGATTTAATTCACCGATCCGGTCGATGGATCCTTATCGCACGGCATCGGCATTACGAGTTGAAGAATTACTTGAGAAGAAGTTTATTCGTCTAGTGTTTCGCCGTGGGGTGCTTTGGTTAAGAAGAAGGAAGGTACAATGAGGCCGTGTTGATTATAGGCGGTTGAACAAAGTGACAATCAAGAATCGGTATCCCCGAGGATTGATGATTTGATGGATCGATTAGTTGGAGCTTGTGTATTGCAATTTTGATTTGAGATCCGGATATCATCAGTTCGTGTGAAGGCGAAGATATTCATAAAGCGCATTTAGAGCGAGGGATATTATGAGTATTACATGCCGTTTACTAACTAACACTGGTGTTTTCATGGAGTATATGAACAAGATATTTCATCTGTATCTTGATAATTTCGTGGTGGTGTTTATTGATGATATTCTGATCTATTCAAAGAATGATGAAGAACATGCAGAACATCTTAGAATTATGTTGGAACTGTTGAAAGAGAAGAAGTTGTATGCGAAGTTGTCTAAGTGTGAATTCTGGTTAAGTGAAGTAAGCTTTCTTGGTCATGTGATTTCCAAGAATGGCATTGTTGTTGATCCTATGAAGGTAGAAGCGGTATCTCAGTGGGAAGCGCCGAAGAATGCTTCTGAAATCCGTAGTTTTCTTGGTCTTGCAGGTTACTATAGAAAGTTCATTGAAGGATTTTTGAAGTTAGCTTTGCCGTTGACTAAGTTGACAAGAAAGGGTCAAGTGTTTGTTTGGGATGTTGAATGTGAGAAAGGATTTCAAGAGTTGAAGAAGAGGTTGACCAGTGCTCCGATTCTGATTTTGCCGAATCCGACAGAATCTTTTGTTGTGTATTGTGATGCGTCCTTGATGGGATTAGGTGGTGTTTTGATGCAAGATAAGCAGGTTGTGGCTTATGCTTTGGAGACAATTGAAAGTTCATGAAAGGAATTATCCGACTCATGATCTAGAGCTGGCAACAGTGGTTTTTGTTTTGAAATTGTGGAGGCATTACTTGTATGGTTCTCGGTTTGAGGTGTTCAGCGATCATAAGAGTCTGAAGTATCTCTTCGATCAGAAAGAGTTGAACATGAGGCAGAGAAGATGGTTAGAATTTCTAAAGGACTATGATTTTGGTTTGAATTACCATCCCGTAAGGCGTTATTCTGAATGCATTAGGAAGTCCTTGCATATGTATATGTTGATGCGTGAATTGCAAGAGATTTGAGTTTGGTATGCGAGACTACTTCTGATAGTGTTAAATTGGGAATGTTGAAGTTGACTAGTGGTATTCTTGAGGAAATTCGAACTGGACAAAAATCTGATGTTGTTTTGGTTGATAAGTTGACATTGATCAACCAAGGTCAAGGAGGTGAATTCAGAATTGACGAGAATGGTGTTATAAGATTTGGTGATAGGGTGTGTGTTCTGGATATTGTAGAACTTCGGAAGAGTATTTTGGAAGAAGGACATCGTAGTGGATTGAGTATTCATCCCAGTGCTACTAAGATGTATCATGACTTGAAAAAGTTATTTTGGTGGCCTGGAATGAAAAAGGAAATTGTTGAGTTTGTTTATGCTTGTTTAGTTTGTCAAAAGTCAAAGATTGAACATCAGAAACCGTCAGGATTGATGGAGCCGTTGTTTGTTCCAGAGTGGAAATGGGATGGCATTTCTATGGATTTTGTGTCAGGTTTGTCGAGGACATCGAAGAATTGTGATTCTATCTGGGTTATTGTTGATCGGTTGACGAAGTCCGCTCACTTTATTCCGATAAGAATGGATTATCCGATGGAAAGGTTGGCAGAATTTTATGTTGAGAAGATCGTAAGTTTGCATGGTATTCCTTCTAGTATTGCATCAGATAGAGATCCGAGGTTTACGTCTAAGTTTTGGACGGGGCTGCAAGAAGCGTTAGGTACTAAGTTGAGGTTGAGTTCCACTTATCATCCGCAGACATATGGTCAGACGGAGAGAACGATTCAGTCGTTAGAGGACTTGTTGAGAGCTTGTGTGTTGGGGAAAGGTGGAGCTTGGGATAATTATTTGCCATTGATTGAGTTTACCTACAACAATAGTTTTCATTCGAGTATTAGTATGGCTCCGTTTGAGGCATTGTATGGTAGGAGGTGTCGGACACCGTTGTGTTGGTACGAATCTGGAGAAAGTGCTGTGATGAGACCGGAAATTGTTCAACAGACTTCAAAAAAGATTAAGATGATTCAGGAGAATATGAGGGCTTCTCAGAGTCGCCAGAAGAGTTATCGTGATAAGAGGAGGAAGAATCTCGAGTTTAGTGAAGGAGATCATGTGTTTATGCGAGTTACTCCCGATGACTGGTATTGGTCGAGCTTTGAAGTCAAAGAAGTTGACTCTGCGCTTTATTGGTCCGTATCAGATTACCAAGAAGGTTGGAAGAGTTGCTTATCAGATTGCTTTTCCGTCGTCGCTTGTGAATTTGCATGATGTCTTCCATGTATCTCAGTTGAGGAAGTACATTCTTGATCTGTCTCATGAGATTCAGGTAGATGATGTACAGGTGCGAGATAATCTGACTGTTAAGGCATTACCTGCGAGAATTGAGGATCGAAAGGTGAAGCAGTTACGTGGTAAAGAGATAGCGCTGGTGAAAGTAGCTTGGGAAGGACCAGCAGGTGGAAATGTAACTTGGGAGCTAGAAAGCCAGATGAAAGACTCGTATCCCGAACTTTTCGTCTAAGGTATGTTTTCGAGGACGAAAACTCTTTTTAGTAGGGGAGAGTTGTGACACCCCAAATAATTCAATTATTAAATAATTAGAATTTTAATTATTAATTTAATTAAAAGTTTAATTATTAGCATTTTTTTTTTGAATTAATGAATTTAATTAATTAATTAAATAATGGAAATGTTGGGGGTGTGAAGTTGAATTGGAGGGTGTGTGGTGTAAAAGGCTCTACTTAATTCTAATTTATTTATCTCTATTATTTGGCAAATAAAAAGGAATAAATAAATGAATTGAGGAATAAGAGAAGGATTGGAGAAAATTAGGATTCATTCTATGTGTTTTTGGAAAAGAGAAGAGAAATAGGAGAAAAAGTCAATTCGTCGGAAATTCGAAGATTCATCGCGAGGTAAGGAGGGATTGAATCTGATTATGATGCCTTATAGGTTTTGATGGTCAATAGAACGAATTGACCCGTTAGAAAACTCGAATTAGGATAATTGGGTGTGCCCTAACGTTATGATCCGACGTAAAACCATGATTGGAATTGTTAAGAACGATTAAAATGATGTGGAATGATTCTAGGCTAATTAGAAAATATGTTCCTATGATCAAAAGTATGTAAAATTGCATTAACTAATTCTGGTCTGGTGTATCATGAAGTTTGGTGATGTATGGAATTAATGGGAATTCGTAACAGTGAAGAAAAACTGAGTTTTTGATGAAAAACAACAGTATGGGTCGACACATAGCTTTATGGATCGATGCAAGTAGTGAAATTTTAGAAAACCAAAAGCAAGGAAAATGTATGCATCGACTCATAGAGCCATGCATCAACTCATAGGAAGAAAAATTAAGCTATGCATCGACACATACTGAACTATTTTTGAAAAATGCAGAATTTTAACTGGTATGCATCGATGCATACGACTTATGGATCGACACAAGCAGTCTATGTGTTGACACATGGGGTTTTGGATCGACACATGCTGTATAGAAACAGAACATAATTTTCTGAAAACGGTTTCGGTCATATCTTTTCGACCGTAACTCCGATTTAGGCGTAGTTGGTATCGTTGGAAAGCTTAGAACGAGTACTATCTAATAAAAGCATTTTCAAAACCAGTAATTGAGATCTTGAGGAATTAATATGGTTTCCGTAGTAAGAATACGTTGCAATTTCATAGTTATTCATTGCGTATACTTGTTGTATGTTAATTCCATGTATTGTGATTAATGTTATGTTCATGATTTTGATGTTAGCATGTGTTGTTGCTGTTATTGATCATGAATGGAATAATGTTGTATGACCATATTCTGTATTTGAATTGTTGCATGCTTCTGATGTGCATGCATAAGCATTTTGTTGATGGTTCATTCCCATTGTGTGGAATTGAACTTGCAGGGCCAATAACCGTACCCAATGGATAGTGGTGGTGAGGCTAGATTCTTGACCCAGTGGTGTATGGGCGAATCATTGATTGACGTTGTTTTTCGAGGTGTAAGCGGAACAGGGTGTGGACTTGGTTCACGTTTGGTACCACATGCATTTGAGTCTGCATTGCATATGTAATTATAACATGTTAGGATAATTTCTAGTGTTATGATTGCATTGATTGTTGTTGTATGCATAATAATCTGTGTGAATTGTGTTTGTGAATCGTTTTCTGATGATGCTAATAAGGGTGGAATAATGAATTGATTGTTTTATTATTTAAAGAAACGTATAATGCATTTTAATCTTGATGAAATCTCATCCTTACTTTAATGATTTCAGATTGAAGTGAATAGCTGCTCGGGAATTGGTGAGGACAGCTTGTAGAGCTGTGCTACTTAGTTAGTCCGCGTATCAGTGTCATGCTCTGGCAGTTGTAACACTGGGGAACAATCGTTTTGGAACTTTTATGGATTTAAACCTGTTTCATTTGGTTTATGTTTTGGAATAGTTATAATTTGAATTCATTCCGGGTTTTATATTATTTCCGATGTGTAAAACATAACCGTTGGTTTGAATTATATTTAATAAGTTCTTCAGTAAAAGCATGACTACTGGTTTGTTGTTTTGTTATTCTTGAATTTTCAAATTGTGACGTCCTTTGTTATGTTAAAACTCTGATTAAATATATAATTCGCGGGGAAATTAGAAGGGGTGTTATAGACCATATTCCAGTATTCGATATTCAGTTTCGGGAGTTGGGATTTCGCCTTCGTTCACTGATCTCTGCAAGTGGTGATTTTTTACCACCTTCGCCTAGCTCCATCTCAACTTCAGCCGAATGCGATCGTTTTTATTCGGGCGTTCGAAATAGTGTGCAAGTACTTAGAGATTGGTGCTACTCTTCCCCTGTTTTCCCGTATACTCTGTCTTTAGAGGAGCTTAGATAAGACGGACGGAGTAGTTCGGTGGAGCTGGGTATCGTTTCGACAACAAAATGGAAAGCTCTTCAAACCTTATCAAGAGTCTGTCCAATTTTTCAAGGACAAGTTCATGTTAGTCCAACCGATTTTAGAACAGGCTCGATTTAACATGCTTTCAAGTGTTCCTACAGTCTGGGATAATGGTTCTCCGAAGCGAACGAGCATGGGGAGAAGATGTATCATCTTGTGTCCAAATTTAACTTTCACTGGAACGCGGAGCATTTAGAGCGAAATGTTGACCAATATGTTTGGGTGAAGGAGGGACTGGATGCCAAGGATTTGGCCAGTCTTGGCGTGTTACTGTCTTATGTCGAGGGTCTTGTCCCTGTCCAACGCATGGGGAGAGGGGGAAAACCACTCGTAGGAGAAGATGGGGGTTACGTTTTTGAGCCCCTGCTCATCAACGTGATGGATCTCCTTCTTAGTGGAGATCCTAAGGCTTACTTGGGTAGATTTGAAATTCTTGCATCTTTTCTTCCTTTATTATTGCCAAATATATCCCGATATCCTATGAGTGTATTGAAACTTCAACGATGAAAAAAGGGTCACCAAATGATCACGGTTCTAAGGCCGACCCGAGGAAGGTGTCCGTAAGCCAAGCGGTTGGGGCTCTATCCCCTTAACATACCCCCTCAAAGAACAAGAGGGTTCGAGTTGATGCCAGTACGGTGGATCTGACTAGGGAAAGGGGTAAGGAGAAATTTAATCTCCTGCCCAGTTGTCTCGACCGCACCTACTTCGATAATACGAGCGTGAATCTACCGCGAGCAGAATCTCTCTTGTTGGAGGAAATGGACCGACCATCAAAGACGGTAGCTCTTTCCAAGGATGCGGGCGCGTGGGTGTGCATTTTCGAGACCTATTCGAGTTGGGTCGGTCTCCGGGTTGAACCGAGCTCGAAAAAGAAAGGAGGTTTCTAAGGGTCATGAGGATAAGTTATCCGTTGATCTGAAATGGGCTATAGAGGAGCGCGACGCGGCTTTCGAAAAAGATAAGCGACGGTTGCGCTTTTGAAGGTTGATCTTGCTCCAATTGAGGGGAACCCGAGGATACTGCGGGGTTGAAGACCCGGGATGATCTGATTGGACGCATTCAACTGGCATATGATGATGCAATGATCGCTTCTATCGGGAGCTTTGAAAATGCCTTGGCCCAAATACGTGTTTTAAATCTGGGTGTAGAGCTGGTGATCGACGGAATGGGAATCTATTTTTATGTCGAAGATAGTGAGATAAATAAGCCTGACTTCGTCGACAAAATGTTCGTGGAAGAGACTCCTCCACAACCAACTCCTGGAAACGTTCTTGATCAGCCCGTTGAGTAATTCTGATTTATTATTTTTATTATGTTTATCTGGGCGAGGCCCGTTTATGTAATGACAATTTTCGACCTTTGTGGTTGTTTTGTATCTTCCATTTTGTTGGGGTGGAGCCCCCATTTTAACTCCAGGACAAATTCGGTCTTTAATGGTCGTGGATGTAATGTTTAATGTATTTTAGTTTATTGTTCGTGTGCATTTGATGCTTTTTATATTTCGAGGAGGGAACGCTTGTTATTAGTGCATGGTCTTTGACAGTGAGGGGAGACTAGTCAAAGCGGGCCAGTTCGTTATTGGACTCAGTCCGGAGCTCAAGCTTTGATTAAAGGCCTGAGGTCGATGGTGTGAATGTCTCATCGTGAGTAGGATGTTCTGTCGGGCGAGGTACTTAGACAACGGAGCTCGTTTGAGTCCCTCGCGCCGAGGAAGAGATCTAGATTGTTAGGTTAATGGAACGAGTATCTCTTTATGTGTCGTGATGTCACACAATGCTGGTACCGGGGCGAGCGTCTGATGTCGAGCTATAAGCACCTAGATGGTTTCTTGAGGTGTGTCGACTGTTATTGTTTTACTATAGTATTCTTTTAATTTTTTCACGTTCCATGATCGGGTGAGTTGCTCCCCTTGGAGGTTTTCTAGGTAGTAGGCCTCTGTCCCTATTTTGGCATAAATACGATAAGGGCCTTCCCAGTTTGCTGCAAACTTTCCTTCGGTGGAGCTCTTAAGGTTCCGTTTGAGGACTAAGCTTCCGACGTCGAATTCATGAGGAATAACTTTTGCTGGAATTTGTGTCGACGTTGTTGTTTTGTTTGCCATTAGATTCTCTCTGAATCGCAACCGGGCTCTGATACCAATTTGTTGGAATAGAGGGTAAGAAAATAGTTTTGTAAAGAAGAAGAAGAGAGAATGATTATCTAAACTGAATGAAAAAATGTTATTGATTATAACTGAAAACCTGCTTTTGATTACAAAGAAATGCTCCTTATATAGACACATTTCCTAGGCCCAAAGAGAATCTAAACTAAAGGCCCAAAACATACAAAGCCCACAACATTACGAAATCTGCAATAATAAACATTTCATCCTAATAGTTATTTCGACACAAACACTACTCATATTTCGACTATGCCGAACGAACATGAATTATACTTTCTAACATATTTCAACAGTTAAAATGTTGTGGCTATTTGAGATTTACAAAAACTTAATATTTTTGGTTTATGGAGATACGGTAGATATTATGTTGTATGTGAATGTTAGATTTGTGGTTGTGTTTGAAAATCAGTTTATGTTTACATGTTGTGATGTGAGTAAAGTGGTGAGAGCTTTGTAAGATTAACATATGGTATTGAAGATGATAAATAGGCGATCGCAGATGAAAGAAACTTTTATCTATTATGATTGTTTGTGATCTTAAAAAATGTTTAGAAAAAGTTTCTATACAAATTTGTGAAAAAAAGTGGATGAATTAATGATAGAAAAATGAGGCAATTGTGTGTTTTTGCAAAACTATAATGTTTTTGCAAAAATGGATAAATTATTATATATTTTTAAATGAGTGAAAAAAATTATTGTTAAAATGTTAATAAAATTGAACTAAGGAATTTTGTAAAAACCAATATTTGAAAATATTTTTGACTGTAGAAATAAAGGGCGGGCAAATTTGGGATATGACACCGGGCAGTTCCTGTTGTTGTTGCACTTCCTGAAGCCGGTCCAGATGCTGAATGGAACCGACTGATGCATATGGCTCATCAGAGAGCATTCATGTTCATGCACCAAAGTATGGAGCAGATGGTGCTACAGATTAGAGAGCCAACTGTGGACCATTTCATCCGCACTAGTGCCCAGTTGAGAGCTTATGCTAATTGGCCCGGGGTCGGGCTAGAAGATGAGGAGGAGGCAGTTGCTGATGATGATGTTGGTGATGATGATTCCGGCTCAAGTAGTCCGGGTGACTCCATTCTTGAGGATTCAGACTGATCCCTTTGTAACTTGCTTTTTTTATATTTATTGTTTTAGTTAATATTTTTGTTTATGTTTAAGTTTATTGAAACAATGGTTTTATTTTGTTGGTTGTCATCCTTGTTAGGATGTGGTTGTAATTCCAAATATTATATTTTGAAGTCATTATGCCTTAACACATTTTACATTTTGAAACACCATTTTGGGGTGTATTTTTATTTATTTATGCTTACCTTTTAAATTTATGCATTGTTTATTTTTAATTTAATTTCTTTTGGTTTGTCCTTTTGAATTAATGATGCTCAAAAGCAATAATAAGTGTCTTGAAAGTGTGTTTTCACCAAAATGTGATGGTGATGATATGATTCTTGATATTGATGCGCTCTTAAGTTACATTTTTAATTGCTTTATAGTATATAACATGTGTATGAAATTTGTGCTTTATGCAAAACATCTAGGCATGTATAATTTTTGAAAAAAATTTGTGTTCACATTTGAATCAAGTAGGACATAAACCACAAAAGTGAGAAGTTTTCCACTATGCACAAAAATGAGTATTTTCTAGCAATTGTTGTTAACTCATTTAATTCTTGTTTAATCTTAATTTGTTGTCGACAATTTGAAAACTTAGAAGTGATCAAGGCATTTTTTGTGTATCATGAGAAAAACCATCAATTCTAAAAGAGATTAATCTAACCTTGTGAGTGGGGGAATCTTAGTTACCCCATTTTAAGCTTAAAATTGAAATTTGTGGAATGAATCATTCTTAGTCAACTAAGTGTTAAGTAGGCCACTTAATAATTTGTTAATGATCTATGAAAATACAATGACGGCTCATTCTATGAAATTTTGCTTGTTTGTAAACACCAACCCAATTGTTTGATTAGCCTCTGTGAAGAGCATGTTCTTAAATAAAGAAGGATTGGAAAATTGAAAGTTAGGGAGGTTGATAAAAAAGAAATAATGAATTGATGGCACAATGTATCCTTTGAAAAAGAAAAGGAGATTGAATAAAAAAGAAAAAAAGGGATAAGATCATTGTGTTAAAAAAAAGAAGAAGAAATGATTGTGATAAATAAGGAGGAAGTATGAATGGATATTGTGAAATGTGAAGTGCTCTTTATTACCTTTATCCCATTTTGTTTCAATGGCTTTGTATATATATTCTTTGTTTTTAACCCAAGCCAAGTTACAACCCTTGAAAGTTCTTAGTGATCTTTGTTTCCATTTTGCTCATTTAACTTGTTTTGATGAATGCATGAATTATTCCGGATGTGCATGGTTGCTAGTGAGAGTGTTTAGTCCTATGTAAATATTGCATTTTGTTATTCAAGGAATATTGAATAAATCTTTAGGTGATTCAAGTTTGAACATATCTTCTGCTTTTTTTTGTAGATAATTTTGTGGTTCTTTACAATGTCTTTTAATTAATTAGTAGTATTTAATATAGTATTTTGATATATTTATGTTTTTATTTAGTTTTTGTTTATATTCTATTATTTAACTTTGTTTATGTTTAATTTGTAGGTTTTTGGTAATTCTACTTTCAAGCATGGATTCAAGGAAGCTAGGAGAGCTTAAAAGATAATTTCAAGCTATTTTTGGAGGGTGGAGTAGGCTTCAGGGTGCACTTAACGCAGTTCAAGCATGACCTGGAGCTTTTGAAGTGGTTAGGTGTAAAGTAGGTCGCGCTTAGCGCCATAAAATGGTCTAAGCGCGGTCTGCGAAATCAAAAAAAATACATAGACACATGCTTAGATATTTTTCTCAACCACTCCCTCATTTCCTCACCAAATCAGACCTAAAAACCAGAGAATACGATTCTCCTTCATTATTGCGGATTGTAACTCAAAAACATAAGAGAAAAACCTTGAATCTTTGCTAGTTTTTTCTTCTATGTTCATCATCTCTCCATTTCTTGCAAGTGAAGCTACCATGAGAATGAGTAGCTAAGCTTCTTTGTGTCAAGATTAGAGGTGGTTAACCTAACTTTTATGTATTTCCTTTGATCTTTTGGTGTATGAACTTGGTTGATGATATATATATGTTGAATATCTTTGTTTTACTTGTACTTTTTGCTTTGGATCATGATTGAGAAATATGTTTCAAACTTGACCTAAGATATTCATCTACTAAGGAACAAATGCTAGATATAGATTTGTGAGTTAGTATTTACTTGTATTGAACTTAAAGATTATCAAGTCAATAGTTAGAGTGAGACATCATCTAAAGATTAACATGATAACACTCACAATATTGGTTGGAAATCAACAATATTGAGAAGATACGTAATTATATCGATCATCAACTAGTTCATTCGCTTGGTTAATTGAATTTATATGAAATTAGGTTAATGAAACTAAACTTGACATGCTTTTACCATCTTAAAACCAACCAAAACTCTCTTTAATCCAAACAACTCTCTTTTGGAAATAAAACTAAACTTGTTTACTTGAAACTTATGATTTTTGTGACTAGGAAACAAAACCCTTTTGTAACCAAATCTTAAAAGACATGTGAACTATCGAACGACGGTGATATCACACCAATCCCCGTGGAAACGATAATAAAAATACTTGTATCAGAAAATACGTACAACAACACACATGCTGGAAATTTGTTCCCACATGTGTCATTCCTCATAAAAACAACTTGAACATACCATGTTGTTTTGCATAAATCAGTTAACCCAAAAGGAACAACAAAATGTAAATTTGATAAGAAATTATTAGTAAGAGCTCTAAACCTACCGTTGAGCTATTATGATTATTGAATTTTTTTATAACATAATTTACTTAAAATTAAGCAAGTTATGTGATAAAGGTAATAAATTATAATCTAATTCTTTTATGTGGGAGGTCTTTAAAAACTCCGAAATAAAATATATTTTTCTCTATAATTGTTTTCTCCAAAAAAATCATGACTATAGAAGAGTTTATACATGTTATCTTTGATTATCTAACCCCTTTTGTAGTAGAGGTAGAAGTGTCTGACTGTGCAGGTATTCTAAAGAATACTCTCCTAGAAGATCAAGATAAAAATAAAGATCAGACGAAGATCAAGATCAAAGTGGAAATAAAGATCAAAGATAAAGAAAAATACCAATGTCAAACTAAAAGCAATCAAGACAAAGAAACAAAAACCATCAGGTTCTATCCCAGGAATGGAGACCACAAAAGAACATCCAATCTAGAACTTCGTTGAAAATATTTCTAAGAGATTCATAACTAGACACTCCCTTGATGTGGTATGTACCCTTATGGAATTTGTTTCCCAAACTAGGGTAAAAGGCATCAATGGAGCCATTATCGATGAACATTAGTCTCTTACTATGAAAGATTAGTTAAATTAATTTCATAGAACCAATGATTTGGAACTTGTTGTCAAACATTCATATAATGTTATGGTTGGAACCAAATAGATATTTTCAAAACTCTTGACCAAAATAGAAATGTTTTAAAAAATAAAGCAAGACTCGATGCAAAATGACACAATAATCAAGAAGACGTAGATTTCCTCTAGCTATATTAGAGACCATAAGAACATATTTAGCTTTCTCATACATTTTCAATTTTAAAATATTCCAAATGAATGTAAAAATAAAATTACTGAACAATTACATCTAAGAGGAAGTGTATGTTGATCAACCTCCCTGGTTTCTGAACTTATATTCTCCTAATCATGCATTCAATTTGAAAAAAGATCTCTATGATTTGAAACAAGCCCCTAGGGTTTGGCACAAACGTTTGAGCAATTTTATACTTGAATAATTTATAAGGAAGGAAGGTTGAAACAACTCTTTTTATTAAGAAAATTGAGCATGACATTTTAACTGTGCAAATTTATGTGAATGATATCATATTTTGTGCTACTAATGAGTTCTTGCACAAAGAATATTATGAGATGATACATAATAAATTTGAAATGTCTATGATATAGGAGGTACACTACTTTATTTAGTTACTAATTCATCAATCAAAAGAAGGAACCTCCATCAATCAAGTAACATACTATAAAGAGCTGCTAAAGAGATTCGACATGGATAAAGCTGAGTCAATCTCAACTCGAATGAGTACAAGAGAAGGACAAAGAAGAAAAATAATTGAAGAAAGAATATATTGAGGTATGATATATTATCCCCTTTGTATTACTACATCCCGCCATGATATCATGTTTCTTGTCTGTTTGTATGCATATTTTAAAGCAAAACCAAAAAAATCATGCTTCACTACAGTGAAACGTATGTAATATCTCACTAGATTACCACTTATGGGTTTATGGTACCCCAAAGAGAAAAATTCACTTTAGTTAAGTACTATAATTCCAATTTTGCAGGTTGTAAGTTGGATAAATCTCTCTCTCTCTCTCTCTCTCTCTCTCTCTCTCTCTCTCTCTCTCTCTCTCTCTCTCTCTCTCTCTCTCTCTCTCTCTCTCTCTCTCTCTCTCTCTCTCTCTCTCTCTCTCTCTCTCTCTCTCTCTCTCTCTCTCCGTGCGCACGCGCGAAGTTTGATAAGAAGGCAAATGAGTAAATCTCATAAGCAATTTAAATCATTAGGATACCGTCCTTGATTTCATACATGTTTGTTTTAGCTTTTATATATATATATATATATATATATATATATATATATATATATATATATATATATATATATATATATATATATATATATATATATATATATATATATATATATATATGATATTACATGTTTTTTAAATTTATTTTTTATAAATTGAAAAATTAATTTTATCATTCTATAACATAAATAGTTATTATTGAAAATTAAAACATAGTCAAAATCACAAAAAATTTAAACATTTATATTTCAAAAATAATTTGAAATAACTTCAAAATTAAGTGATTTTTTAAAATTTTAATATTTAAAAAATAATAAAATTATCTTATACCTAACATATCATTTTAAGAATAATTATTCCAACTAAATTTTTATTTAAATCTTTTTCTTATGATATACCTAAAAAATTTTAAGAATTTATAATAGAGTTATTTATATAAAGTTATAATAAAAATTAGTTTGAAATGCAAATAAACCATATATACACAAGCAATTCAAGTAAGAATCTGTTTTAATTGATTCCTTAGTAAATAATAATATTATATAGTACAAGAAGATATAGTGTTACAAGCCTAAGTGGATGCAAAATTATCTTAATAACTAACTAAACCTCAAGAGGGTTTTTGTGTTAGTTGAGTTATAAATTTCTGTTATAACTAACTTTGGTTCCCATTCTCCAAAACAAAAACAGTTATCATTCCATTCTGCAAAACAAGATTCATCTCTCCAAGAAAAGAAGAAGAAAAATGCTGAAATCAGTATTCACCAGACAGAAACCACACACAACACCACGTCCATTCAAAGAATACTACACAGAATGGTTCAACACCCTCAAAAACAACCACCTCCCGTTGCTCCGTCGCTCGATCTCCGGCGACTCATTAACCCTTCTCTCAACCCACGTTGAGCTTCTCCACCAGCATTTCCAATCTTACTACCACGCCCTCGACGCGGCCGCCACCACCGACCCTTCACAGATTCTCAACCAAGACTGGCGTAACTCCTTGGAAAAACCTCTCCTTTGGATCTCAGATATCCACCCTTTCGTCTTCACAAACCTCGCGCGGTCGTTTCTTGAGGACGAAGAAATCGAACCAGACGATGATATGTCCGGTTCGATCTCTTCTGACCGTTCTGACCGTCCATGGCAGATATCCATGGCGTGGAGGAACCCGTCAGAGACGCTGATATCGCGCATGGAACAGATCGAATGCGGGCTGAAATCCATCGTCCCAACGCTGAACGAGAGACTCGTCCGCGCGGAAGGTGGATTCATCGACCGTGTAGTCGGAGACTGGTTTTCGTGTAAGGATCGTAGCGATGACAAAGGGAAAGTTGCTCTGGGAAATGATGTGAAGGCTTACATGGAAGAGTTTGTGAGTGTTTTTCTCTATGCAAACAGATTGAGGAGAAGTGTTCTTGTTGATATTATCAGTGCTGCTTCTGTTTATCAATCTGCATTGTTTCTTGAAGGGTTGTCGATGTTTCTTATCGGGTTTAAAGATCATGATTTGGTTAATTCTGTTGAGCATGGGAAAGATCATAAAGAGTTTTGTGGTTCAAGGTGTCACTGATTGGTTCAAGAATCTTGTTTTGGTATGTATGTAATGTAATGCATGATAGTTTGAGTTCATGCATGATTTGTAGTGTTGAATATTAAGATGGCACAATGGCACAGTTTTTGTGTTCTGATATGATAAGTGAAGAAATTTCAGTTACTGTATTTGATTATCTGAATCACCAAACTCTGTATGAAAACAAAATAATGCTCTCAAAGGTTTATATTTTTTACATGTTTTTGTTTAAAGTATTTAAAGTATTAAGCTCTATCAATTACACTCAAAGAGATAAATTTTCTTCTCAACTGGATCATAGAGATTGTAAGCTTTGGACTCATCACTCACAAAAGATACTAGTTTTGATTTTTGTTAGGGAAATTGCGACCAAGTTTATCCCTATCTAAGTATTCTATTAGAAAATCATTACTAGAATTATGGAATTTGTGAAGGAATTGGACCATCACAAAAGAAATTATAAAGTTTTTTATTAAAAATATTTTTGATTGAAAGTAGATATTATTATTATTATTACTATTATTATTTTATTATTATTATTATTATTATTATTATTATTATTTTATCATTTTATTATTATTATTATTATTATTATTATTATTATTTTTATTGATATTTTTAATATTATTATTGAAAAAAATATTTTTCATTTTTTAAACTAAAAAAATTAAATTAAATTGTTGTTGTATAAAATAATTTATATAAAAACTTATAACACTATTTAATGTAAATTGTATAAAATGATATTCTTTTATAAAAAACTGAAAACTTTGATTTCCCTCCTCACTTATTTTACATGTCCCTCTTAAGGAAATTTTTTTTCAATTTTTCATCAAGTTGCGCCCACCAACAAAAAGAGAAAAATCTTAGGGTACTAATAGAATATTGTGAAAAGTACGTTCTATATTAAATCACGAACTAAACTCCAATGAAATTGCCTTCTTCACCTCTGTCTCTTCTGATCCACCCATCCCCTCCAACATTCTTAAACTCTTTCCTAATTTTCCATCTCCTCCAACATTCTTAAACTCTTTCCCAATTTTCATGACTCTGAAGTCATCGACATCTTATATGGTTCCGTTCTACAGGGATCTCAGAGAATGTTCGAGATGAGGGGTGACACAGGACATCAACTTTTTACGGGTATCAAATTTATTTATTTTATTATATATTATATGATTTATAAATCTGTTAAAAAAAATTATGAATTAAGAAAAATGACACCAAATTCATAATTTCGACAGGGCACTCAAAATTTTGGGGAGGCTCTGCCGTTCTACATCCCCACCTTGTTTGAAAAGATAACACTAGTAATTAGACCAACTACGTATCGACTTCAAGATCTTTTCTCAAACCTTACATCCTCATTCCTATGAAGATTATATTCACAAATGTCGCCATGAAAGATGGAGAATCTTCCATTATCAAAGTAGGGTTTAAAATCTTTGGGTTGAAATCTATTATTCATAAGGTGTTGTAACTTATATGCAACATACCCAATTCTTTCAATCACTTGAAAAAGGCTATGGCAGCCTTCAAACAAAATTTCAACTAGTGAACTCAATCAAAACTCAGGTGCAACACTCTTAGATATAGTTTTTATCATCGAAATACACAAAGACCCACTTCTAACCCTAAAACCCTTGGTTATTAAACCCTAAAACCACCATTTTCTAATGTCCTAATTCTTTATCCAGGATAAGTCACTATAAAAAAAAGTCTAGTTGCGACGTCTAAATCACGTCACAGTCTATTATTTGTGACGTGACTCATTACATCGTAGGGGAGCGTGTGGCAACTTGTTTGCCACATGATTTTCACGTCACAAAGTTGTGACGTGAAAATCACGTCGCAACATATTTGCACAAAAATCACAATACTGCTGTAGCATCAGGCACAACAAGTGTAGCAGTCATAACAACAACTTTTGTTGCCACGTGATTTTCACGTCACAACTTTGTGACGTGAAAATCATGTGGAAAATTAATTCTATTTTATAAATAAACGTATTAAAATGTTATTCTTTTTTATAAAAAATTTATGGTTGCAACGTGATTTACAAATCAATATAGACGAAAACAATATTTAAGCCAAATTTAAACTATCGACATTTTCAAATTTTCCGATATTAGTGTATAAGTAAATACTAGAAATTCTAAAATCTTCGATAAAAAATTATTTATTTATATCGACATTTTCAAAATTCACAATAAGAATACAAAAGGGTTTTACTGAAAATTTGAAGTTTTACGTTAAAAACTCATGAAACTTGAAAAAAAAAAACTTATTTTTGTTAAAATTTCTGATATTAGTGACAAACTTTTAATAAATACGTAAATTTAAGATGAATTTGAAATAATAATTTTAAAGTTGTGCAAAATAATATAATCAATTCACTCTATATGTGAAGGATGTTGGTTAAAAATTTTTTGAAGAGAATTTAATGTGACATCCCTCAAGTTATACACGATACTTCTCAATTTGCTTTATTTAAAAATGTCCCTGAATAAACTAGGGGATGTACAAGAACGAAATTTCTATTTTTTTTCAAAATTTTAGATTTTTATTTTTGAAATTTTTTTTTAGAAATTTCGAAATATACTAAAATTTTGAATATGATACCAAAATTTTGAAATTTGCGTCAGTGTAAAAAAATTGTTTATTCTCGAAAAAGTGAAGTATCAGATTTTTCGAAAAATCTAATATTTTTATGGAAAGTTAAAAAAAATCAATTTTTTAAAATTTTTTGTGGTAAAACTCATTTTTTAAAATTTGATAATTATTCTTAAAGATATAATCATAAAAACATATCTAATAAAAAAATATCATGTATAAGTGTGAGGGTGCCATGTTAAATCCTCCTCAAAATTGATGGACTAATAATGCAAAATGATAATTTGGGCCACGGATATACCTGTCCAACATTAATTTGATAGATTTCTGAAATCCACCTCTCCTATTAAACTAGTGTGATACACGTGCGTTCGCACGGGTATCAGTTGGTACTTGAGCATTTTGTTCAATATTTATGTTATGCAAAATTCAATATTATAAAGAAAGGTCTATAAGATGGACACATTTAGTAAGAATTTAAAAAATATGTAAAGTGTATGAAGGCAAAGAATATGATACGTTCCCATTAATTTTTAATACTTTGATCAATAATTTAATATTTCCGTTGATATTTAATATTTTGATCATTAACTTCATGTTCCCGTTAATATTAAATATTTTGATTAGTAACTTCATGTTACCTGCAATATTCAATAATTTGATCAATAACTTCATGTTCCCATTAATTTTCAACAGTTTGATCAATAATTTCATGTTCTCATTAGTATTCAATATTTTGATGAGTAACTTCATGTTTATGCTAATATTCAATATTTTGATAAGTAACTTAATGTTCCCGTTATTATTCAATATTTTGATCAGTAACTTCATATTCCTGTTATAGTTTATATTTTAAAAGATATAATAAATCAATTTCTATAATTTTTTCAGTACATAAATATATTTGAATTAACGTATTCTTATATATAAATAGTTGTTGTTTAGGAATTATTTATAAAATATTTAAATCAACACTTAACTATTCTTGTTATTATTCAATATTTAAATCAATAGCTTAATATCATTACCATATGCGCTTACCATATTAGTATCTGTCGTTTAAAAATAATAAATTAAAATTTGAATCAACAATATATTTTTCCTGTAACAGAACAGAAATATTAAATTAGTGATCAAAATATTTTATATATATATATATATATTATTTGGATCACTGATATTTTTTCCTTATTTACATCGTTATCAAATATTTATTCAATTATTATTTTAGTTGTATACATAAATTTCAAAAATTAGCATATATTTTTGTCGTATTTGGATAAATATTATATCTTTTCTGTATTTATATTAATGAGTTGAATTTATTTAACTTTTTTTAATTAATTTATAACTTTCAATAATTGAGACAGATTTTAAAATTGCCACATAGGCCCTAATAAAACTAATCTTGGTGACCAAGATAAAAGGTACTAACAATACAAACTAACAAATACTAAAGTACACTTAAAACTAAACTTAATAGCTAAGTTAGGGAACCAGAAGTTAAACACACTTCTGGACACAACCTCAGAAGTTCTACAACTTATGAATACAACCTCATAAGTTCTATAACTTTTGAGCAACAGAACTTCTGCTGACCCTCCGAAGTTCTGAATTGAATTATTCTCAACACCGTCCCTTAATTCATATTCATCATAAACTAACAACATCAATTCCATCCCTCAAACAGATAAGGTGTTCAGTCTTGACATCCTTCATCAGAACTTCTGCAAGTTTCTTCTGGTTGCTACAGTGTGCAACTTCCAATACTCCATTTAGAAATGCAGATTTCTCCTTGAAAACTCATCTGACGCTGATGGTTTTCTTCTCCTTTGGAAGCTTAGTTAACTTCTAAGTCTTGTTTCTTTCTGAAGCCTCAAGTTTTTCTTTCATGGCCTTCAACCACACTTTTCTTGAGAACTTCTTCAATATCTATTTGTTCAAAATCTCCTTCTGATTCTGGAACCGTATCTCCTTCTGGACTTTCTTCAGAAATTTTACTTCCACCAGAAGTTCCACCTTTTTTAACTTCTGGACCTTGTCCAGAACCATCACCTTCAAAAGTTCCTCCTTCAGAATTATGACAACCACCAGAGGCTGGACTACCTTTAGAAGCTCCTCCTTCAGAACGTCCACCTTTAGAGTCATGATTACCACCAAAAATTTGATCACCTCCAGAAGCTTATCCTCCAAAACCTATGTCTTCAGAGTTTTCCCTTCCAGAAGCATGATCACCACTAGATTCTTGATCATCATCAAAATCTGGATCAGAATCAGATTCACCATCTGACTCATCCTTAGAGTCTCCAAAAGATTCTTCATCTTCTGGCTCTAACTCTTCTTCAGAACTTTCAAGTTTTGACTCATCTTCGGAACCTTTATGTTCTAACTCATCTTCAGAAGCAAAATCTCCTTGAGATTCTAACTCATCTTCTGATTCTTCTTTAGACTCATAATCACCTTCGAATTCTGACTTTTCTTCAGCTTCAGAGTCATCTTCTAACTCTATCTCTTATTCCGGAACCTCAGATTCTAACTCATCTTCAGAATCTTCAATGTCATTTTCTGAATCTTCAGAAGTTTCAACTTCTGACTCTTCTTTAGAAGTTTCAACTTTTGACTCTTCTTCAGAAGTTTCAACTTCTGACTCGTCTTCAAAAGTTATCTCTACATCAGAAGTTGGTTGGGACTTACTCCAATCCCAAACTTCTAACTCTTTCACAACAACGTCTCTGCTGATTTCAACTTTGTTGGTTTCTGGAAAATATAGCTTATATGCACATGTACTGTGGTACCCCACCAGTAACATTAACTTGCTTCTATCATCCAGCTTCTGGGACGTGTTTGTAACATACAAAACCAAACACTCTCAGATGACCAACACTTTGCTTATCTCCAGTCCACTTCTCTAAAGGAACAATTTCCTTCAGCTTCTTTGTTGGACACTTGTTCAGAACATATGCTGATGTGGCAACAACTTCTCCCCATAACATATGAGGTAACTTCTTCTCTTTCAGCATACTTTTGGACATATCAAGCAGTGTTCTGTTTTTTCTCTCAGCAAGACCATTGTGTTGAGGAGTATATGGAGCAGTAACCTCATGTTCTATTCCATTCTCCTCACGTAATTTCTGGAACTTTGTAGAGTTATACTCACCTCCACCATCTGTTCTCAAAATCTTCATCTTCTAACCACTCTACTTCTCAGTCTTCACCTAGGAATCACCACTCACATTTGGTCTCATATGATTGATACACTAAGAGACAACGATGTAACATCACGCAGCACCAAGTTTGGAACTGTCTCTGTAGAAGCATCCTTGAATTTGTTTTGAAAAACTTCTACAAACTCTTCTGGAATTCCATAGAAAGCCAAACAGCAAATTGATCCCAACAAAATCAAAGATAAATTTCTTTAGAATTTCCTGACTTATCACTTCCATTTCAGTATAAACATTTTGGGAATCATTCGAGTAATAGTGTGAAACTTGACCAATACGATACGCAAAGATTTGGTAATAGTGATGTAGAAGTAACAATTGATGAGAATGGTAAAGTAACATATATAAGTTAACATTAAACAATATAACCCATAATGAATAAAGAATGGATATTGATAAACTTGAACCAGAAATGATAACGTAGTTATAGTTGAATAAAAGTAAAGTGCAATGACGAAGCAAACAAATTACAACTCCAGACGAAAAAACAAATTATAGCTGCAACTAATCCTTCTTCTCCATTTTGATAATCTTCTTAAGCTTGGTTGGTGAGAGTTCTCCTTCAGACAAGCCTTCTGAGGTTGTTGACTCACTTGATCCATCTGGAACCTGTCTTTTAGCAGTGGGAGTTTTTGGATCGGGGTTATGCTTAGACGTAATCTCAAGATCCTGTTACATAATCGAATATAGTCAAGTTCAACAATACATGCAACATTATTTATTGTTACAACAACTCATTAAATTCACATAGTGCAAGGGCATCGAAAGTTATTGTAACCAAATGACTTTCTTCAAGGGCTTCAGTCTTGACCTCATCAACACTCTCTTTAATCTAAACATAATTAACATAATTTTCATTGTGCAATGTATATCAACACAAACCATACAAAGAAAAGTAAAAGACTATGTAAATAGTGGAGCGAGGAAAAAACCTGCAGCAACTCTGGTGTTTTAGACGGGACATTTCCTGCTACCTTCTTGTTGTGATCATAGTAGGATCATTTCAAAAGTCGTAAGAGAAAATTAACGAATAAAAAAACACTAAAGGCATGATAATGAATTACACCTACGGAGGAAGTTCCCAATGGGCCTTAAGCTGTTTGATGAAAGAGATCATCTCGTAGGATCATGACGACAGAGCAATTTTTCCAACGCGGATGCCACTTAACTTTAAAAGCCATATCCAAATTCAACATCACATCGAGTGCCAGTGGAAATTCTAAGGGATTATGAATTTCTGCCTACAGAAAGAAGCAACACAATTAGTATCAGATTATTGTTCGATGGTGTTAATATGATACTGTTTAAATAAATAACATACCTGAATCATGGTATCGCGCATCTGAGCGGCAAATAAATTCAAAATCTATGCACATTCTCTGTCCCAGAAAACAAAGTTACTTTTCCCTGAGTGGAAAAATTCAATTTCTATCTTATACCTACGATATGGGGAATAATGGTTATAATAAATATGATGGATCATAAATATAAGATTATACTTTCAGTGACAAGTCATACGACAAATCATAACCAACCATACCTAAATATCCCAGCTTCGGTGGAATGACCAACTTCACAAAGAAATGGAGGTTTATCACCGCGTGCAACCCTCGGGCATAGATGACAGGCTCGATAATACCAGCCAAATGGAGATGCTACTAAAATTTTGGTTTCAGCAACAGTGGCACAAAATGTGATCTATATCAATCATTCAGAGATTGAAATGTAAATTATGTAAAAGCCTTAGGAAATCTTTAGGTAAAAGTAGTCTATACATCAGTAAGTTTGATAATCTCAGCGAGCGACATAAAAACATCCTTAGAGAGCAACTTTTGAACAAGAGTTTGTTGAGTATTTTGAAGGAAAGTGAAACTGTTAGTTGTCCGGACACTAACCACCAAATCTTTAGGCGCGCTGCACAATTTTTATTTCATTAACAAACATATACATAAAACATTCGTATAACTGCCAGAGAAATGTAAACAATACATATAAAATAACATAACATACCTATCTATAAATTGTTTGATTGGAAGAAAACCAGCATCGAGATAGAGCATGGTAACATTGTAAGTGCTTGTAACGGCCAGCGGAAACTTCCCTACAATAATCAAGTGACATATAAGTGAGTATTTAAAAGTATAGCAATATTTAAGGCAAAATAAACCAACTAACCCTTTTCCTTGACTTTTGCATATTGAAGTAAAACCACAGTTAGAGCAGACACATTCACCCGATCCTGGTTGAACTTGATGAATTGATCGACATACGACTCCCAAAGCGTGAAATTCACAGTGTTGTTGCTAAACAAAGAGGGCATGATATTGAGTTGCGAAACATGAAGTAAATCTACAATCAAACAGAATATTATTGAGAGTAAATATAAAAACTTGTGGTCGCGTAGCACTAAATTAACTTGTTGTTTTTTCGGTCCTGATTGTGTCTGCGAAAATCCAATGCTTTCCACCATTCCAATGATGTATTACAAAAGATAAAAGGGATGTAAGAATAAAATAACACATCAACCACAATTTACATAAGCAAAACAAGAACAAAATACGAACATAGGTCTGTTACCTATTAGTCCATCTTTGTTAAACCTGTCGGTGATGATATCAGAAAAACTTGTAAATTTTAGTGGTTTGGCTGGTATGTCGTGTTTATCATCATCACCAACGGATGTTCCTCCAGTAAACTCCACCATATACTTGTGCGCCGACAGTTTGAAACTCAACACATTAGGCTGAACCTTGAAGTTCGACATAGTGTAAGTATGGTCCAATGTTAATTTGTCGTAGAACGCAACCATATGGGTTGTTGTCACCACAACATATATATCATCCCCCTACGATGCACAAAAATGCAAAATGATAAAATTAAAAGAAAGTGAAGGTTAACGAAACGGTTTTCAAACACCCCGCAACATAGAATTTCATATAACATAAAGAATCACAAATGGCAAATCAAATAAACATAAGCAATTTGAGTTACGAGAATTGCGTCCTTGTCTATGAATATCATCTCGAAGTGCTCTTTGTTGTTCAAAACAACCGTCCATTTGTGGTGCACCCTGACAGCCACCTTCCATAGCTCATTCTTGTCATTGATATGAGTTATTCTCTCTAAAGGTCTGGCCATGACAAAAAACAGATGTGCTTAAAAACAGAGAGGAAATAACATACAATGAAAGCATCAGAAGTTGTAAAAATAAATATATTATAATAACATACAATGGATGGAGAAAATATGGAAGATCGTGATGTTCATGGATGAGGTTCGGTGGATGGAGAAAAAGAGAAGAACGTGGTGTTCATAGAGAAAACCAATTCTAGGTTTTTGCTGAGAAGTTGGAGTAAAAGAAGAAATAATTGATGCACGACCAATTCTCCAACGTGTTAATGGTACAAACAATTAGAATTAAAGAGTTAGAACGCGGTGTTCATGGAGAACCGGTTCTTCAACGTTTTATTTAGAATTTATTGGAATTTATTGAAATTAATTAAAATTATTGGAATTTATTTAAAATTAAATTTTTCACTAAAACATAGTACTTAAAAATTAAGCAAGCCACATTAATAAATTGAGATTAATAAGGGCAATTAATAATTTTAATAAACACTTTCTTTTCTTATATGATAGATTATTTTTAAAAAAAATTATTCAAATGCATTGAAATCTTTTTAGTTTATTGTGATTGGGTCGAATAAAGACATAAGTACATACAGAAGAATGAAGACAAATCAATAATATTGACCTAATTATACTTCCATGTCTACATTACATACCCTTGCTTTTTGGGAGAGAATTTTATCTGAATCCAAAGCATATGGACCCATCATTTGCTCCTACATGATTCCACTTTTTAACATTCAACATTCTCATTTTTCCTTTCGACTTTTCAAATTCCAAATGATCTTGAACATAAAAATTGAATTGAAATTAATTTAAGTCAAATAATCGTTTTCTAGTCGATTAAAAAAAACTCATTTTCTATATTAATTAATTGATTGATTACATGCATTTAACTTTCAATTCTAAGCCAAACAATTTGGTAGTACTCAATTTCAATTCCTCTTGTGTACAGTTATTTTCATGCACATGTAGAGGAGACAAAAACAAAAAGACATAAAGACTTTCTAAAAGGCTTCACATCACATCATTGAGTTTGAGTGAGAGTTATCCAAATACTTGGAAAGGTTAGATGTAGCTTTCAAGGAAATCGTGGGATGGAATTGGAATTGAAATTGCTCAAATGACAACCTCCTAAAATCACTATCTTTCAAACAAAAATATGAGTTTGATCTTCGCGTCATTTATTGAGAGAAAAATATTTATCCTACAAAAAAAAGTAAGGTTAAAAGGGTTACTTTCTCTCTCATTTGTGTTATGGGTACATGTTGTAAATTATACGGAGTAGGACGGAGTGGAGCAAAATGAAATAAATATGATATTCTATTATTTGAGTATTTTATGATAGAACAGAGAAGTTTTGTTATTTTGTTTAAATTGAATGATACAGAAATAATGAAAAGTGATGAAATGAGATGAAATACATTTCATTCGATTATACTCAATTTCATTATTTTTTAATCAATCCAAAGAGTAGAATTTAAGTTTATATTATTCAATTTCATTCCTTCCATCAATCTAGACATGACCCTTAATGAATTTTAATTTTTCTTATAAGTTCTATTTTAGTGATTTAATATTGCAATTTATTTTCATGTCATTTGCACATCAACTATTGAGAGTCTCAGAATCAAAAGTATGACAGTTATAATTAAAAATAAGTTTACGAAGAAACCTGAAGAAAGATATATGGATTTAGAAGCTCAGAAGGCTGCATAAAGAGAGGCTACTGAGAAGCTAGTTGGGGAAACTACTAGAATTGCAGCTGAGAAAGAAGTTGAAGGAATTTTTAACCATTCAGAACATACTGGCCAAACTCCTCGCTCAAAAAAATTCTTCTTGTAACCCTTAGGCACTCTAGGATATCCTTTTTCAAAGATTTTATGTTAAGTTTTTTCTTTTTTGTTCTCTAATAGTTTCTTGAGTGTGTAGATAAAACATTCTAATTGATTCAGGATTTTTGTCTAAATAATCGTCATAATAAAGTTTTGACACGCCGCAGAAAGACTATTGCATCTACTTCTGAAGAAACATCAGTAGTTCTGAAGAATGTTGAATGTTCGTCAGAAAAGGATCTCCAAAGTGTACTTCTCAAATAGGTCGTTGCTTTAGAACACACAAGTATTTTCTCCAAAAAGAATTTATGCTTAAAGCTTTTGCTTCCATATCGAAAATCAGATTTTCTCTCAGATCAAAATTCAAACTTTTGCTTCCAGATCAGAAATCAAATTTGTTCCAGATCAGAAATCAAGCTTTTACTCCTAGTTCAGAAATCAAGATTTGTTTGTCAGATAAGTTGTTGCTTTCAAGTCTGGAGATAAGATTCTAATTCTGAAAACCAATACTCTTGAAATATGCACTTCACTCCACATCAGATATATTCCATCATAAAACAAGATTAAAACGAGCTACTCTTTCTGGACTCATCATCAGAAAAACATTTCTATCTAAAGATGAGAACTCAGAAACTTGCACAAGAAGGATTAGTACAAAGGTACAATTACACATTCCCCTATGATGAACGTATTGTACCACCAAGAGAAATTGGTGTGCTCCTTGTCTCCCAAGATCATTTTTCTACCGTTATGGTAACTAGCAATGAAATAGACATTTGTACTGTTCAACGATATACTTTCTCATCCTATTTAAAAGGATGGCTACTTATTTGCAAAATAACAAGGACAGTCAATAAAACATAAGAAATACAAAGAAAAGAAAAGCTATTGTGCAAAGAAATCCAAGAGAGAGAATACTCAAGAGAAAATCACAACACAAAGAGTTGTTGCTCAAATTTGTGTTAATCTTTACTCTCTAAAAACATAAGAGTTATTGCTCATATCTGTGTTATTATTATTATTATTATTATTATTATTATTATTATTATTATTATTATTATTATTATTATTATTATTATTATTATTATTATTATTATTATTATTATTATTATTATTATTATTATTATTATTATTATTATTATTATTGTATGCACAAGAGTTGTTGCTTATATTTGTGAGTGAACATTTATTTTTTCATCGTAAGTATTAAATCTGCTTTATAGAATCACTATTGTAAACATTGTTTGATTGTAAACCTCTTGAGATTTGTTTCCTCAAGTGACTAGGGTATAGTGTGTGTACTTGAGAGGGCTAAGGTGTCTTTATAGACTCTTAGACGTTGTTGTAATATTTTAAGATCAGTGGATTAGATCGTTTTCTAAGGCAAATTTACCTTGGCCGGTGGACAACAATAGCCTTTTCTAAGGTGAACTTGTTTAAACTGATTGTGTCATTTTTCTCTCTTGCATTGTCTATTATTGATCATTTGTGAAAAACATTCTTTAAAGAATTTTTTTTAGAAAATCCAATTCAAAACCTCATTTCTTGTGTTTTTCTCTACCTTCAGATAGTACGTTCTAGCAGAAAAATAAAATATTCCTTAAAAAGATAAAAATGATGGAATTCTTAAAGGACAATACTACCAAAAGATATTCATGTTTTGCAGCTCAATCTCGTACCACTACTGCGATTGTAAAATTTGTGAAGCTTCCATTTTCACCCTCCACCGATTATTAGTAGCCAAAAAGCAATTGGTTTTGGTGACAGTAACAATAGGGATCAATGTAGAGTAGTAGTAGTAACAGGTATGTAATGGTAGTAACCTGTAAGTATTAGAATAATTAAAATACAATGCTAATACATGTACCTATTGGTTGTAGAACTAGTATGTACTCATTTGGCAGGGGCATATGATAGTAGTAAATAACAGGTTTTATCAAATATTGAGATAAGTAGCAATAAGGTTGAATTTTAATGACATCATGAAATAAAATGCAGGAAATTAAATGTAGCAGTTTAGTAAATTAATAGAAGCTGTATATAATAATCGGTAGTAATGGCAGTGAACGAAACAGTACCGAATTGACCGGTTTAGTAAAATTAAACGGTAAAATTAGTCGTCCAGAGTTAACCGGAATTAGTTGGAAACTGTCGGAGAAACTCGTGTATGCGTGTAGTTATTATTGGTTGGTTGAGGAATTGGAACGGTGTCACGTATGTCGAATATAGCGGGCATCTTATTAATGGAAAATCAAGTAGTTGACTAATTAATTAATTTAGTAGAAGACGTTTAATAAATAAGTAGCATTAGTATTAAATAAGATGTTTTAAGCATAGATTTGTAATAGTTAAGTTGTGTAGTATTTGTCGTAGTGTTTGCTTTAATTGTTGTTGTTACTAACTTGTTGTTGATATGTTGATGAAGTTGTAGGCCTAAGGCCAATGTTGATTAAATTGAATTAAGTTATGGATCGAATGACCTGTGTTGATTTAATTTGATGCAATTGATACATATTATAAGTTGTTGTTGTTGTTGCATTGTCGTGTATTGGTTATTGAAGTTGAGGTCGCATAGCATAAATTGCATGATTAAGTTGGCCTTGATGGAACCACGTTGAAAGTTGAAGGCTTATGCCTTGGCCTTGATGGCACCACGTTGAAGGCTTATGCCTTGTTGAATGCCTCGATAACCTGACATGATTTTAAGTTGGGAGTTTTACTCCAAATGGTACCACATGCATTTGCATAGTTGAGTCACATGTTGAGTCGCGTGTTAAAGTTGTTGTTATTACTCGTTGTTTATTGATTGTCGTGGTGTTGTTGTTGATATAAGCTGTTGTTGTTATAAGTTGGTGTTGTTATTAAGTTATTGTTATTATGTTGTGTTAATTTAAGTTGTTTCGTTGATGATTATGTTGTGGTTAACTGTGAAGTAAATTATGTTGTTGTTAACTGTGAAGTTAATTATGTTGTTGCTAACGGTGAAGTGGTTTTGTGTTGTTGTTAATTGAGAAGTTGTTGTGATGTGTTAATTGCGGTGTGATAATTTTGTATGATTTAATCCTAGCATATTATTTATCATACACTTGTTTATATTGTTGGATATCTCACCCCTTCTGCTGATATTTCCCCTACCATGGGAAATGGGCAGGTACTCAAGAATAATCGTGGAAGTTCGAAGTAGCATTAAGAAGTCGTTAGTTGCTGTTAGTTCAAATTGGTGTCATTGCTCTGATACGTAGCACTCAGAGAGACGTTTATGTTGTTGTGATTATAAGATGATGAATAGTTGTTATTAATTGTTGTTGGAATTGTTTCTAATTGTTGTCATTACAATTATTCTCGAATAATTATAAATTAAAGTTTTGATTTAGTCGAATAAAGTTGTATATGACTTATAAGATGTGAAGGCCGAATGCTATGTATCTATATTAAATGAAACACAAGTGTTTGATAATATGTTGAAATGTGACATCTGTTTATGTTTTGAAATTTTGGCACTCTGATTCTATTATAAATGTTGGATAGAAAATAAGTGTTACAAGACTCTCCCAAAATGAGGCGGAGCGGACCAATTTAAGTGTCTGGGCTCAAAAGTCAAATTCAACCCATTTACTAACGAGTTCACAGGTTCACGGACCGATCTATCAAACTTTTTTTTTTGAAATTTAATTTACCATTTTATTTACAATTTGATTTACTATTTTGTTTACAAACTTTTATATTTGGTTGATTTATTTAATATGTCATTACATTCTAAATAATAATACAATATAATAATAATAATAAATTGTAGTATTTTACTAAACATTATTAATAATAAATATTTATTATTTCATTACTTTATTTTTTAATTATTATCTCATAAACTATTAAATTTTATGGTTTCAATTTGCATCCATCGTCCATGTAAGTGAAACAACATGATAACAAGTTTTTCATTTCATGATGACGTTAAACATAAATATTTCAATTCTAACTTTTATCAATAAAAAAATAGTTGATTGATCTCCTTGACACATTGTCCAATTTTAATTCAAAGTAAATTTTTTTAACAAAAAATCTGTGGCTAAATTTCGACTCTGTCCCATTTTTAAAGTTGGTTAGGTGAGGTGGGCCAACTTAAGACAGCGAGTCGAAAATATCAATTTAATCTGCCAAAAGTAACGGTCAAGCAAGTCGGTCTGACGGATCCAGGCCGTTTATACACCCTTAATCAATGTATAATAATTTTTCACAATATTAAAAAATATCTCGTTAGAAAATAATGAGCTCAAATATTTTACTTTTAGAAAGAAAAATGCTTGTGTTGAAGCATAATGATACATTTTATTGGTTTTTCTACACTGTATCCTGTTATAATCACCACTCTATGCTAATAAATGTTAGTGATCTGAACAAGTGATCAGAATCGGAGACGACCAGAACGATTGAAGATCCTTCGAGCAAGTTGATAGTGAGGAGAGGATGGTGTACCTGCAAGGCACTCCGATGCTAAAGTAAGCAAATGTTTAAAGAGAGAATAATGAATATTAGGGTTTTAAGTGTAAGAAAGTGATACCTTGCCCTCAAGGATATGAGGATTTATATAATGATCTTAGGAGGACTCTCATTGGTTTCCATATTTGGGTCGGGATATGCGGATCCACGAATATAGCTGTCAGAGCTGACTAGGTTAGATCAGGCGACGATGCTCATAATTAGCCGTTATGTGGAGCAGAGGAGACATAACGGGCATGGTCTTTAGTGAGATAAATTGTTGATCTGCTCGACATGTCTTGAGCAGAGGATGTCGCGTGGCTAATGAAACGGGCAGATGGAGGCCCTCAGCATATTATTGGATCTTAGCGGATAGATGTACCTCGAGATGGAGTGATCTTCCCGATATGCATTTGAGTAGTCCAGAACAGTAGCCCCAAGTCGTTGCACATGTCTGTGGAGGTGATGACTTCATTTCGAAGAGTGTAGTCAAGGTCGTTTTATACAGGGATATGAGGAGTTGTCGAGGAAGCGAAAGGTTGGAGAATTCGTAGGGTTTTGCCCACGTGGCCTTGAGCCGTGTGAAATGACTGCTGGCAGACCTAGGGACTAGGGAGTAATGATGATTTACCTAGGTCCCTAGGTAGGCGTAAACCCATGCGTGGAGTGAAGGGTTATAAATTCCAGAGAGGTCTCTCATTTATAACTTTCCCTTTTCTACTTCTCTTGATTATTTCTGCCTGTTCGCGCTCGTCTTCAACACTCATTAATCCTGAGAGCCATTTTACTATAGATGTCATTATTTCCGCTTTCTATAGCCGCGTAGGAGTCTTGATTGCTTGATTTCCAATCTCTTTTACTTACAAACGGTATGTTTCTGACTTTTCTGTAGGAATTTGGCTGTTTAAGCTTGGGAATTTTATTTTCACATAGAGATATATGCGGTTAGGGTTTTGGATTTAAGGAATTTTTCTGGTGGTGAGTGGTTGCTCTGCCTCTTTCCGGCGGTCTGTGTAGCCTGGATCGCCTACGCGCTTTTTGTTTTAATGTTGTCCTTTGTTTCGGCGGCGTGTTATCCTTTCGAGAGGAATCTATTTGTAATAGTGGCTCGAATTCTGATACGTCTAGATATGAGCGCTTCTTGTCGGGAGAGGGCTTTTGGTCGGGGATATGATTCTTGCTCGTCCAAGCCCTTTCACTTGAGTAATGGTGGAAGGGTGGATTTTACGTCACTGTCGAGCTCACCTATCTCCTCTGCTTTTTAGGTATCATGGCAAGTGTTAACGAGGATATCCTTGAGGATCCCGAGGGTTCTGGGAAAACTCCTTCCGGGTTCACTTCCGTCGAGCATAATGATTCGGTGGAGTTGTTCGATGAGAGTCCGCCAGTGCTTGAGGTTGAAGGGAACCCACATGCGCCTGAGGTCGATGAGACCAAATAGGACAATCCTCTAGTTTGGGCTTCTTCTGACATGTGGAATCAAGCATTGCAGTTTGTGGGTAATCTGGGAGAAATGTTTAGCCAGGTGAATTCATACACAATGGTCAAAGTTATCGGGGAAGCCGAGGTGGCCATAGAAGCATCAAAAAGGGATGCTTTTCAAGGCGTATCAGGAATTTGTCTATTTCTTTAAGGATATGTATATGCTCATTCGACTGGTGTCTGAGCGGGCATTGTGTAATGTATTTAAGATAGTTCCTGGCTTGAAAAAGGACGGGACTCCATGTCTGAACGAGGACGCGGAGCAGAAATACACGCTCGTGGGAAAGTTCAAATTTTGGTGGTCGAGGAAGCACTTCAACAAGGGTCATGACTTCTATGTCTGGGCTAGTTGGGTGATGAGGATTTGGCCAATTTCGAGAAAATGTCGACGTTTGTTGCGGGCTTCCCATGTGTTCAACGTATGGGAAAATGGGGGAGGCCGCTTTTGGATAAGGATGGAGAGGGGATCTCCGAGCCTAGTTTAATAAATTTCAAAGAGCTTCTTGCTTGTGGGGACCGTAGGAAATATTTGGGTAGAATTTTTTCCTATTTTTATTCACCGTATATGTGTTTTGTTTTTGCTAATCTGTGTTTTCTCTTTTCGTTGCAGATAGGATGAATTTGGCCATGGAACGTGTGGCTCGACAAGCCATGAGGAAGAAAGGGAAGGAGGCTAGATATTCTCTGATAGAACCGGGGGCGGTTGGCGCGACTTGTTCGGGGAAATTATCCACTGGCCCGACAATTGGGGCGATGTCTCCTCAACATGTGTCGTCAAGGTTAAAAAGGACGTGGGCTGAGATAGATCTGACAAAGGAGAAAGAAAAAGGGAAGTTTACCCTTCCTCCTTGCTGGCATGCTAAGAAGTGTTTTGAGAGTGCCAGTGTGGTCCTCCCTCATGTTGAGAAGCTCATGTTAGACGGGCTAGATCGTCCGACCAACAAGGCGAACTTGGCCGAGGATGCAGGGAAATTGATGCAGATCTTTAAGATGGTCGCTGCTTATGCTGAGTATAATCAATTCTCGGATGCTGAGTTGTGTCAACTCAAGGCCAAGTTGAAAGAGGTTGATAAAAGGGAGAAAAAGCTCGGAAGAAATGGTCGGAGGACTACAAGGCGATCGTTGAGGAGCGTGACGCCGATCTGAAGGAAAAGTGTGAGCTCACCAAAGAGGTTGACCGTTTGCAGAAGGAGGTGGCCTCGATAGAAGGAGAGTCCGCGTAGTTTTCTGAGGTGAGGATTCAAGCAGAATTTATTGGTCGGATACATCAAGCTTATGATGATGTGGTGTTTGCTTCGATGACCAGTTTTGAGAACGTTATGGCTCAGATGCGTGTTCTAAACTCGGGTGTGGAGTTGGTGACTGATGGAATGAGAGTCCATTTCTATGTCTAGGGTAGCGAGATAAAGAAGCTCGATTTTCTTGAAGATATGGTCGTGGAAGAGACCCCTCCCCGTAGCCGACTCTCGTAAAAAACCTTATTCAGCCCGCCGAGTGATTTTGATGTGTTGGTTTTTTTGTATTTGTTCGAGCGTGGCCCTTTATGTAATGACAGTTTCAGTCTTCGTGACCGTTTTGATCTTTTTGTTGGGGTGGAGTCCCCTTTTTGACTCCAGGTCAAATTGACCTTTAAGGTCGTGAATGTAGTATTAATATTTTATGTTCATTGTTGGTTGTATGCTTGCGATACTTATTGTTTTTGGGGAACACTCGTTAATTATGTATGACCTTGGCTAGTGTGGGGTATCTAAGAGAAGGGGGCCAGTTTGTTTGTTGGGCTTGGTTCAGAACTCAACCTTTGATTAAAGGCCTGAGGTCGGTGGTGTGAACGTCTCATTGCGAGCTGGGTGTTCTTTTGGGCGAGGTACTTAGACAACGGGGCTTGTTTGAGTTCCATGCGTCAGGGCAGAGATCCGGCTCTTCATACGAGTAAAGCAAGTATCTCTTTAATTGCCATAATATTACACATCGGTGGTACCGGGGTGAGCATTTGACGTCGAGCTGTAAGCACCTGGATGGTTTCTTGAGGTGTGTCGAGTGTTCGTGCCTTAACTATAGTATTGCTTAAGTTTTTTGGATTTTCATGATCGAGTAAGTTGTTCCCCTTGAAGATGTTCTAAGTAGTAGGGCATCGTTCCTATTTTGGCATAAACACGGTAGAGACCTTCCCAGTTTTCCGTGAGCTTCTGTTTGGTGGAGCTCTTAAGGTTTCCTTTAAGGACTAAGCCTCCAACGTCGAATTTGCGAGGAATGACTTTGACGTCATAGCAGAGGGCTATTCTTTGTTTGAGTGATGCCTCTCTAAGCGCAACCCCCATTCTTATCTCTTCGACCATGTCGAGTTCTTCTCTCAAGGATTGGTCATTCATCTCCACGTCGAGGGGAGATTTGATTCTTCTTGAAGGCTCGACAATCTCTATTAGAATGAAGGCTTCGGTTCCATAGGCTAGTCGGAATGGGGTTTCAATGGTGGATGAACGAGGAGTAGTTCGGTAGGCCTAGAGTATGTTGTGTAGTTCTTCGACCCACTTATTTTTTGATTCATCCAGTCTTCGTCAGAGTCCGCGTAGTATGACCCTGTTTGCAGATTCGGCTTGCCCGTTCATTTGCGGATGTTCAACCAAAGCGAAGTGTTATATGGTTCCCAGGTGGGCAAAAAAGTCTTGGAAGTTTTTATCAGTGAATTGTGTCCCGTTGTCGGTGACTATAGCTTGTGGGATGCCGAATCAGGCTAGTATGTTTCTCTTATAGAAATGTAGGATGTTTTGAGCGGTGATTTTGGCCAATGCTTCGGCTTCTATCCATTTGGTGAAGTAGTGGACACCTAATATCAGATATTTTTTCTGGTATGGTCCCAAGACAAATGGCCCGAAGATGTCGAGCCCCTACCATGAGAAGGGCCAGGGAGAAGAGAGGGATTTGAGTTTGCTCGGAGGAGCTAGATGCATGTGTCTGTGTCGTTGTCACTTATCGCATTTCTTCACGTATTCCTTGGCGTCGAGATGCATGATCGATCAATAATAACCAGCCCGGAGGGCTTTCCTACCTAGTGATTTTCCTCCAAGGAGCTGGGCGCAGATGCCCTCATGTATTTCTTTTAATGTATATGGCACTCTGGCTTCTTCGACGCATTTAAGAAGAGGGATGGAGAATCACCTTCTATAGAGTTTATCATCGAGGATGACATATGAACATGCCCTTTGTATGATAATGCTTGCCTCTTTGGGATCGTCAGGGAGAGTTCCATTGGTCAGGTATTTGTAGACAGACGTTATCCAGGAGGTGCCTTCTTCGATGACGAGCACATTGTGGCTGAGGCTCTTTTTCTCGATGCTTGGTCGAGGGAGTATCTCCTGGATCACCAATTTGTTTCCTCCCTTTGTCCTTGTACTCGGGAGCCTGGATAGAACGTCCTCTAGAGCATTGTGTTCTCGAGGGATATGTTGTATGTCAATGGAAGCGAACTTCTTCAAGTGGTCTTGGACGAGGGCGCAATATTCGGCCAGCTGATCGTTCTTGACCTGATATTCCCCTTGGACTTGGGAGGCTACGAGTTGTGAGTCTGTGAGGATCTTGAACTCTTTCGCTCCCATGTCCTCGATGATACGTAGGTCGACGAGAAAAGCCTCGTACTCTGCTTGGTTGTTGGAAGTGGGAAATGAGAGGGAAAGGGATACTTCGATGATGATCCCTTCTATTTTTTCCAGGATTATACCTGCTTCACTTCCCGTCGAGCTAGAAGCTCCATCGACGAATATTGTCCATCTGTTGGCCCCTTTTTGGAGTGTTGGGAAAGTCATATCTGCTACGAAATCTGCTAGGACTTGTGCTTTGAGGGCTTTTCCTTTCTCATACCTGATGTCGAACTCAGATAGTTCTAGAGACCACTTGAGCATTCGTCCGACTATGTCTAGTCGGCCCAGTAGCTGTTTAATGGGTTGGTCTGTTCGAACTATGGTGGTATGTGCAAGGAAATAATGGTGGAGTTGTCTAGCAGTGTTGACTAGTGCGAGGGCTATCTTCTCGGTTTGTTGGTATCTCAGTCTGGGCCCCTGTAAGGGTTTGCTCGTGAAGTAGATCAGTTTTTTATCCCTCCTGGGTTTCTTGGATAAGGACAGCGCTAACGGACTCGGATATCACGACCAGATATAGATATCATATCTCTTCTTTATTAGGCCGAGTCAATACAGGAGGTTGGATAGAGTTTGCTTGAGATGAAGCAGGGCTCGTTATCACTCCTCGGTCCAGTCGAATGCAGCTTCCTTTCTTAGTAGTTTGAAGAATGGGAGTGTGTGTTGTGTCGACCTCGTGACAAATCGTGACAACGAGGTTAGCATACCGTTGAGGACTTCAATGGATTTTTTTGGAATTTAGAGTGGGAAATTCTGAGAATGCCCAACATTTGTCGGGGTTGACCTCTATGCCGCACTCGGTGAGATAGAAGCTCAGGAACTTCCCTGCTCGGACCCCGAAGGTGCATTTCTCAGGGTTGAACCTCATTTTGACTCTTCTGGCTTGATCGAAGACTTTCCTGAGGTGTAGGGCGTGATCGACTTCATCTTGGGACTTTACGATCATGTCGTCCATATACACTTCGAGCATGTCCCCGAATTCGCCTTTGAAAACTTTATTCATCATTCGCTGATATGTTGCGCCGACATTCTTCAGAACGAAGGGCATCACATTGCAGTGGTAGTTTCCCGATTCGGTCACAAAGGTTGTATAAATTTTGTCCATTTTAGCCATGGGAATTTGATTATATCCCGAATAGGCTTCCACAAAAGAAAGCATTTTAAAACCTACAGAATTGTCAATGAGTTTATCAATGTTAGGCAGGGGTATGCATCTTTTGGACATGCCTTATTGAGATCAGAGTAATCAATGCACATGCGCCATTTTCCGTTATTCTTTTTCACAAGTACAGGGTTGGATAGTCACGTAATATTGGGCTTCCAATACAAAATTGGCCTCTAGAAGGTCCCTAACTGCTCGCTTGGCAACCTCGGTTTTTTCTGGGGACTATTTTCGCCTGCGCTGTGCTACGGCCTTAAGGGCTGGATCAACAGTTAGATGGTGACAAGCTACCTCTGGGTCGAGACCGGGCATTTCGGTCGCGCTCCAGACAAAGAGGTTGGCGTTGTCCTTCAAGCATGCCTTGAGCTGGTTTCGTGCTAACTCTGGGAGGTCCGCTCCGATCTTGACTCCTTTGCTGGGGTTATCACCGAGTGGTACGAGCTCAAATTCTTTGTCTGGAATCGGTCACATGTGTTGCTTCGAGGGTCCTTCCGAGCTGCTAGGAGCGGGTGCGCCTTCCTCAATCATCGGAGCTTTACCTTTCCTTCTTGTCTCCGCCAAGTCATTGGGTTCCAAGCGGCTGTCGAGGTCGATGGCATTGAATCGAGGGAGGGATTCTAGCTTATGAGAGCTTTCTGGGAGGTCGATTTTGCCTAGTTGTGGTTAGAGATTGATGGAGTCCATGCCTTTTGCGGATGCTTTGAAGCATCTTCGGGCGAATTGAATGTCTCTGTGCAAAGTTGTTATTTGCCCGCTTGCCGTGTAATATTTCATCTTCAGGTGTACCGTGAATGCACTGATACAGGGACGGGAAATCGACGACCAAGAACTGTGTTTTATTGGACCTACCCGTCTCTCTGATGCCAAAGGTTACAATCAACTCAATTTATCCCCATGGTTTTGTTGTGGATTCATTGAATCCTTGTAGATCCGAGCCGATGTAAGGAGTCAGATGGGTCTCGTTGAGTTGCAATGTGCAGAAGAGCTGAGTGTACATGATATCAGCCGAACTTCCTTGGTCGACTGATTTACGCTTGACATCGAAGTTAGCCATCCGAGCACGCACGAGCATAGGAATATTTGTGTTGGAGGCGCCCTCAGGTAGCTCCTCTTTGTAAAAGGTGAGTGAGTGAGACTTGCCTTGGATTTTGTCGAGGGTGACGCCCAGATCTGAACTTGTTTTGACGAGATCATCAAACCTTCTTTTAATTGATCTGATGGAGTTCTTAGTGAACCCTCCACCGGAGATGACCATGACCATTGGGAAGGATTCCTAGGGACTATGGGCGACGAAGTACGCCGGGGTGGTATCGAGATCGGGAAAGATGAAGTCTTCTGGCCTAGATATACTCATGGCCACGAGCACGAAAGATTCCTCAACAGGTTTTTCTTCCTCGACCTTGATAGACGAGGGTTTTTGTTATTTTGCAGATTCCTTTTTCTTGTATTGTTTGAGATGCCCGTCTCTGATCAGGATCTCAATCGCATCCTTCAAGTAGATGCAGGCGTCCGTCACGTGCCTGTGACTCCTGTGAAATCTGCAATATTTGATTTTATCTATCCCTGGTTTTTCTGGGGGAAACGTACCCCACCTTGTTTGAACTTGGAGTTTGCACAGTCGGTTAAGATATGTTCTCGAGAGGTGGTGAGGGGGGTGTAGTCGCTGAATCGATCAACCGGACCCTTGTGATCCCTGGAGTCGCGGGGTTTATCCTTCCACTTTCTCTCCCCCCTCGACGAGATGCCGGGGGGTCTTCATTCTTTGAACTCTTGACATTCTCCCTATGTCGGGTGTCACGAGCACAGTTAGCAACTTCCTTCTCCTTGTATTGGATGTATGCCTGGGCTTTCAGGAGGAAAGCATCCAATGTTGAGGGAGTTTCAATACCTGTGGCCTTCGTGAAGTCATTGCGAGGGTGTAGTCCTATTTCGAGGAGATAGTTTTTCATATCGTCCGTTGTAGATACTTGGACGACTTCTTGATTAAACCTCTCGATGTAGGCTCGAAGAGACTCCTCTTTTCCTTGGATGATGGCCTTTAGGGAGGCCTCCGACTTAGGGTGTTGTCGGGATGCAGTGAAGTGTCTGGAAAATAATCTTCCCAGATGCTTCCAAGATGTGACTGATCCATCGGGAAGACTTTTGTATCATGCCATGGCCCATTTCCTTAAGGCCGTAGGGAACAGGCGGCACTCAATGGCTGCCCGAACTCCTCGATAGTCGAGCAAGGCATAGATGTTCTCGATGTGTTCGTCTGGGTCGGTGGTGCTGTCATACTGTCCGAGTCTGGGAGGTTTCTCCAGACCAGATGGAATAGGAATATCCATGATAGCCCGACATAAAGGGCCATAGTGCCCGTCTTCATCGCTCTGTTCGGGAGAAAGGGAGACAGAGTGATTTCTTCTTTTATGATGGGGGAAGAGGTCTCTCTCCTGTCTTGATTTGGGTGACGAAGAATGATCGCAGGAGCGATGTAGTTCGTTCTTCGTATTCTTGTTCGAAGGAGATCCTAATTTTTCCGAGGAGGGGTGTGTCCCCTCTTTTTTAGAAAAGATCGGTCGGGGTGATCCTGATTTCGAGCAGGTCTTCTTGGCGAGAGGCTGTAGGAGGTGGCTGGTTTAGGTCTCTGAGGTGGAGACGAGGGACTGACTTTTCCAGAGCCTCGATGTGTTGACCCTGCTGGAAGAGGAGGTTGTTGGTATGATTAAGGGCAGACATAATAGCAGCTAATGTTGGGTCTGTGTTGGTCGGCAGTTGTGCCGAGGGTTGAGGGATGACGACGTCGTCAACTTGGTTCCTAGATTTCTAGTTATTTAAGAGGGAATCTTGGTCGCCAGCATCATCGGAATCGGGGGAAGCGGTCTTGTCGTCCCTGTGGTCTATGAGGTCCTCTAGATGAGGAGAGGTGTCATTCATGTCCGTCTTTCGAATAGGTGAAAGGGCGGTCTTCCCGGAAGGGAGTTGATCATTGTTATCAGCCATCTCGTTGGGAGTTTGGAAGTATCTTTGATCTTCTGATATCGGGATAATGAATGAATGCGGGGAAGATAGGTTCCCACAGACAGCGCCACTAATATGAACAAGTGATCAGAATCGGAGACGGTCAGAACGGTTGAAGATCCTTCGAGCAAGTTGATGTTGAGGGGGGGTGTACCTGTAAGACACTCTGATGCTAAAGTAAGCAAATGTTTATAGAGAATAGTGAATATTATGTTTTGAGTGTAAGAAAGTGATATCTTGCCCTCAAAGATACGAGAGTTTATATAATGATCTTAGGAGGACTCTCATTAGTTGCTATATTTGGGTCGGGATATGCGGATCCGCGAATATAACTGTCCGAGCTGACTAGGTCAGATCGGGCACAGACATGGTCCTTAGCGAGATAAATTGCTTATCTGCTCGACATGTGTCGAGCAGAGGATGTCGCGTGGCTAATGAAACAGGTAGATAGAAGCCCTCAACATGTTATTGAATCTCGACGGATAGATGTCTCTCGAGATGGAGTGATCTGCCTGACAGACATTCAGACAGACCATAACAGATGGTGAAACTTTTTTTATCTAATGTACTTTTTTTTCTTGTACCAAATCCGGTGAAAAATCTTAATCCGAAACTGTAATGAAGTAATATGGTTATGTTCTCATGCGTGAACTTTACAATCTTTGGACTAAAAAGAATAAGCAGTTATGATTTTGGATACAACTTCGTTTAAACGCAACCCAATCACGAATTAGATTCTTTCACTAATATATAGTTTTCTTTATCAAAAAAAGAAAAGGATAACTAAGCTTTTTGGGTTAGAAAACTATCGTTTCACCCCCTACAATTCCCATTTGTTTACGCTAAAAATTCATGAATGAGTCATGCCATATCTTCTTTTATTTTTTTCATGCCATATTTGACCTAATATACCTATTCCTAAAAATTGGGTAGGGTATTTTAGACCTAATATCCATTATGTTTTTCTGTTGAAGCATAATATCCATTTTTTGAGTAAATTTTATTTATTTTCTGTTTGAATTTTATTTATATAATAAAATGAACAGAATAATTTGTATCAACTTAGAAGGTAATTAATATTTTAATATTTTAAATAAAATTTAAATTATATAGTAAATTTTAAAATAGTGTTGATAATTATTAAGTTAGTGAAATATTGTAGGAGAATCAATGAAATCAACTAAAATAAAATAAAAAAACTCACAAATTTATTATATTCTTATGGTAGAATATTAAATAATAAATATATTTTTCTCATTATTTCAGATTAATTTAATTGAATTCAAATTTCTTGTATTTCAATAAATTTATTATAAAATTTATATGCGAAGTTAATATATTTTTATGTTATTTTAACATTTTCAAATATATTAAAATTGTTTTGTATATTTTTATTAAGATATTTATTTTTATCAAATAAAAATTTATTTAATAATATAATAAAATAAATAAACCATATTTTTTTAATAAAAATGTTTTTTTACATTTAATCTTTATCAACTAATATAATAATTTATTAATCAAACACTTAAATTAATTTATTAGATCTCAATCATTAATTATAGATTATTAGTTATCAGTACCAATTATGAGTCAATTTTATCTGCTAGAAACTAAGGTTCATATAAAGTTGGTTATTATTTGGCTAATTGCAAAAGTTAACTAGTGTGTTAGGCTGCTTTTAGTTTAAGAATCATTTAAAAAATAGTTTGATTAAGTATTTTTATTCATGTAAGTTAATCATTATTATTTTGTATTTTTTAAATATTTGGGGCATCCATCCATTTCTCGAATATTTCTCTGGTTTTCCATGCTCCATCCATTTATTTTATTTTGTATTATTATTATTATTATTATTATTATTATTATTATTATTATTATTATTATTATTATTATTATTATTATTATTATTATTATTATTATTATTATTATTATTTTAACCAATTGATACTAATTATCAAAAAAATGTATATGCTTTAAACACTCATGTTTGAATTCAAATTAAACTTTTTAATAATAATATTGATATTTATTGATTGAATTAAATTTTATAAACCATGTCTTTCTTTTTTTAATTATATGAAAAATAAATTATTTTATTTTTTTTATTTATTTAAAAAAGCAAGTTTCATAAGAAGGCTGAATGTGGAAAAAAAGTTTTAATATTTAACAGAAAAACATTTAAAAAATAAAATAGAAAATAGAAGTAGTCTTTAAAATTAGATTATAAATTTGAGAGTTTAATTTTGGTTTAAAAAAGAGTTTGAAGATTTGATTTATTTATTTAGTAAATTTTTTGTTGACTATTTTAAAAAATTGTACAATGCCAGCCACCTAATTTAAAAATTTGCTATTTACAAATTTATTAAAAATTATATATTTTATAGTTAAATATATGTTTTAGTTTAAGGGTGTACATGAGTCGGTTTATGTCTGAATTACCAAATATATGACATAACTTATACATGGTATATGAGTTTGAGTGAGATGAAATAATCATCTACGATATTATTTGAGTCGGTTTAATTTAAATTATAAATTTGTGGGTTGGATTGAGTTGAATAATAAATTATCATTTTTTTTAATTTATATAATTATAAATGATGTGTCACATTTTTTCTAAATCAATAGTTTAACGTATTACTGCAATTTATTTAAATATTAAATGTCTAAATGTACAATAAAGTTTATCATAAATATATTTGCAAAACCAAAGTTACATTATATTAATACCTAAAATTGAATAAAATACATAAAACTTACAAGAATTATAATCAAAATAATTAAAGTACGACATCCAAAATAAATTAAAAGTATTGCTTACGGAATAAATATGTTCAAAAGATTGTTATTGAAGCAACCAAGATTAAAAACATAAAAGACATCACTTATCAAATTAAAAAAAAGAAGTCAAAGAGTCACTCAATAACCCATGAGTTCTGTGAGTTAGGTGTGGGTTTACCTATAATCCAATTATTTAGAATGTGTTTTTATTTTTGAAAACTGCAATTACTCAATATCCTGGCCCAATTATTTTTTTAGTTTGGTTTGGGTGGATTTTACTGGGTTTATTAGGTTTACCCAATCCATGTACACCCGTAGTTTAGTCAATATGAAAATGTGAACTTTTAAATTTTGTTTAAAACTAATAATATTTTCAGTTTTTATTTTTTTATAGATTTAGGGTTTATGGTTCATTGTACTTGTTAACAAGTATAATACGAGACAATTCATGGTAATTAAATATTATAAGTGGTATTAATGTATATATTATAGGGATAAGAGCTAGCTCATGTGAGGTGAGAATTTCTAGGTATGTGGTTTTCTGTGTGAGAATAAGATTGTTATCCTTAACTCTATCATTGATGTATTTATAACAGACTTGAGCCTGAATCTTAGGCCCTTTGAAAATATGAACTACTCTTGATAAGATGCAGAGTGGATGGTTAACCAACCACCATTTCTAAGAATGTGGTCAAATGACGGCTTATTTATCGTTAAGGAAATGGAAAATGTCATTCAGACAGTTCCCTATATCGGGCGACCATTCTGAGATAAAGGCGACGTGAACTATGGTACAAGTGACATATCCAATAAACGCAACCTCAAACTAGAAAAATAGGCGACCAAAGAGGCGCTATGGACCCAACTCTGGTCCCTAGTCTATGTTTCACCCTTCATTGCCCCTCTTTAATATATACCAATACGCAATCCCTTAAACACAGAGATTTGTAAAAGGGGAAGTGTTTCATCTTCTCTTCCTTTATTCGGACACCCATGAGGTCTTTAAATGGAATACTTCAACAAGGCCCAAGCAAGGTTTTTTTACTAGACTTCAGATGAGTCCCTCAGGCGAGTTAGTTGAGTCCTTAAGGCGGAATTTTAGTTGAGTATCTCAAGCGAGACTTTAGTTAAGTCTCTCATATGAGACTTCATTCGAGTCCCACATGTGAGACTTTAGTCAAGTCTCTCAAGTGAGATGTTAGTTGTGTCTCTTACGTGAACTTTAGTTGAGTTCCCCATGCGAGATTTTAGTCGAGTCTCTCAGGAGAGACTTTAAGTAAGTCTCTCAGACAGGACATTAGATGAATCCGTCAAAGGAGACATTACTTGTCTTATGGGGACTACATTTACAATACCTCTCTCTAACACGACAAGGATTTTACAATGAAAGTAAAACATTCTTGTTTCCATTTCAAGGCAGCAAAGATCTTATAGTGGTAGTCCAAGATTCATATTTCCATTTTCAAGGCGGCAATGATCTTCTAGTGGAAGTCCAACATTTATATTTCTCTTTTCAATACGACAAGAAACTTCTAGTGGAATATGTAGTGGTATAATGTGAATAGATCTTAGGGACGAGGTGAAAGGCATTCATGTATCCCTTTGTCCTTCAGAAGTCTCCCATTAATTAGGTCGAGCACCCTTTCTTTATCGAACGCCCCTTGTTCACATACATTGCATGAATCCTAATGTTGTTGCATATAGAGCACGATCAAGCGAGAGACGTGTATTAGGTCAACAAAATTTGCATAAGGTGTTGTAGGATTCAACTATTCCCTGTGAGTTTCAAGGAACCAACCACCCATTTTTGGAGTGGTTAGATTGTCCCAAGGATATTGAGATCCATACTCAGGGGATTATAAATATCTCAATATCATGACAAATTAAGAATAACCTAATTCTATCATAGATAAAATACATAATACAATAGCTTCTCACCTCAAGTGAACTAGCTCTCAATACTAGAACAATCTTAAAGCCTCTAACACCCATCAATCATTAGAGATTATCATGTGTTGTACTTTTAGTGAGTATAATTGGCACCCACTGTGGGGCCTCGATACAACTAATAGGGGCCATGATCACAAAATTATACTGGAGTGTTGTCTTTGCGCTCATCTATCATTATGGTGAATAAAAAGACAATAACTCTGGCCAACGTAGAATCTAATGGTAAGGAAAGTGCCATAACAGAGATATATGTTGTTATGAACGACCTTTGTTGCCAGAACCAAACCTTGGAGAATATTATTCTTCATATTTAGAAATACCAACAAGAAACTAATATGGTGGATGAATTGAAAGTATTGAATCCTCAACCCCTATCAGACGAGATATGTCAGGCGCACATTCTAGAGAACTTTAAGCCGCCATCATTGGCTAAGTTGAGATGGCCATAATTGGGGCAACTGACTCCCTAAAGTGCAAACTTCTATACAACACCTTTACACACACAGCCTTGAGATATTATATGAGCCTCTTTAGGCTCTCCATAACCAACTATCAAGATTTGTTGAAGAAGTTAGTCCACCGATTTGCTGCAAACTGACACTGAAAGTTGAACACCATTGCTTTGTTTAATATACGCCAAGGCCCATAAATGTTATTGATATTGCTCTTTTCAAGGAAACAACGATCTTCTAGTGGAAATCTAACATTCATAATTCTCTTTCCAAGGTGGCGACAATCTTCTAGCAAAATTCCAACATTCATATTGACTTTTCTAAGGCAGAAAATATCTTGCAATGAAAGTCCAACATTCATATTGTCAACAGATCCAAAATAATCTATTGCAAATGATAAAAGTTTTAAAGATATTCATACATTGATATGTTCCTCGCCCTTATAACAATCAACTATAATAACATCTTAGATTGTCATAATTCTAAGTTTTAAGAATGAGTCGTTCATCTAACTCCTCAAGCTTGTAGGCTCTATGAGGGAGTTTCTAGTAGATGTTATATGACCCTTCCTAGATGGGATAGAAATTTCCAGGTTGAGTGGGCATGACGACCTGTCTTAACACCGAGTCTCCCTTATACATTTCACTTCAAACCACTTTGGATTATAACCTTTGGGCACCTTTTACTTGGAGGAGAACTCTCAAATATGGGGAACATCTCTTATTTCATCAACCAAATATGCAACACGTCTTAAACTTGCCTCGTATATTCTATATTGAACTGAGAGCGTCGCTAGAAAAAAGTTTCGATTTTGAAGTGAAATATTGTGTCTGCTCCATATACTAGAGTGAAGGGAGTTCCCTTAGTGGTTGAATGAGGACTGGTGTGATATTACTACAATAATTTGTGTAATTGTTTCACCCATAGTCCTTTGGCATTATTTAGCTTCTTCTTGATCCCTTTTAGAATTACCTTGTTAGACAATTTTGCATGTCCATTAGTTTGTGAGTGGACAACAAAGATAAACTTTGTATGCACTCCTAGGCCGTGACAAAAATCAAACATGGAGGTGCATGGGAGCTGAGTTCCATGGTCTGAAATGATGACCCTAGTCAATCTAAACCTACACATGATTATTTTCCAATAAAAATGTGAACCTTATTTGTTGTGATCTTCGATACAACTTCAACCCCTATTCATTTTGTGAAATAGTTTACCCTTACGATCAAGAACTTTAGTTAATTCGAGGCCCGTGCAAACTCTCTGCTCAGTTTTGAGATTAACCTCTACACGCCTTATTTGTTGTTGTGTTAGAAGTCAACCTAAAAAATTAATTTTCTTGTATAAGGAGGTTTGAGGGAAAATCCTTTTCAAATATCTCAATTTAGTGGAAACTCTTAAGGATAATTCTTGGGGAAAGAAGTAAGTCTTCTTAACCAAACTTGTATAATTATTTGGTGTTATTTCTCTTTTCTTTCCTTTCGTTTTCTGTAGCATATTTACTCAAAATGTTTTCAAACTAGGATTTTTCAAATGATTTTTATTTTAAAATATTTTTTTTCAAATATCCATAATTCAACTCCCCTCTCGTGTATGGAGTCACGTGTCCAACGCCTTAATCTGCCACTTACACTCACTTTCTTCCAGCCTCTTTTTTCTACTTTACTAGTCTAAAAATCCCACAAGTATATATTTTTTAACTTTCTTTGACTCTGCCTACTTTTGAATGCCTCATTGAAGATCCTTATTTTTGAGTTTTTCAACCCTTCGGTACATTCAAAGCATAACACTCAATGAACATAATTATGCTTTTGAGATGGTACATTCTCCCTTTTTACCTTATGAAGGAACTGTACAAACTCATCTGATAGAATATCAATGAAGTCACCATCAAACGTCTTTTATCCCGTAGAGGGAAAGGTAAACATGACTAAACTTGAAAGGGAGATCTTGCGACCGAGAGATCGAGTAAGGGAGTCTGTTAGGCGAGGGAAAGGTATTAGCATCCCACATGTCTGTAGTATTCTACAGGATCCACTACTGCTATCTATTTAGAGGATGTGTAAAGAATAATCTAAGGGATAAGCATAGAAAAAAACACGGGGAAAAGAAGAAAGTTTTACGAAGTTTGCTCAATCGAGCCTCGTGAGCAGATGCCTATGTATTCCCTCGTGCAATGGGAAATTAGAGCGTCGTAGTTTGGCTCACATGTTTTGGTGGGTTGCAATCTTTTTTATGAACGATTCTTAGTGAAGCATATCATTTCTGGAAAAAATTTAAACAAAAAAAGAGAGCCTGAAGGCGAAAAAGGTTTGCATTGGTTGGTTGCTTTTACCTTGAAAAGGGGTTTGAACCATTATTAGGCATCTTATTCTCAAAAGAAAAAAAAAAGAAAAGGTTTTAGTTTTAATGCAAGGATGCAAAAGAAAGAAAACATCTAAGAGAAACTATCTAGTTCTACCCCTAATGTTATCATACAATGATTGATCCTAAGATTAAGGATGAAAAGGGAACATCTACCTATGTTAGCATACATGGACAACTATCCTAATGTCTAAGCTCGAAACCCAACCTAACCGAGCGGTCCTAGGGGGAAACAAACAAGTACTTTGGCAGAAGCACACAAACAATGCAATGCACAAACACATGTGGGGAGGGAAGGGGAAACATGGGAGGGCTTTAGTCGAAACAAACAAGCCGTGTGGTTGGAGAATATGTTTGCGCCTTGGTATTATATGACTAAGTGGGAATAATATATGAGTATAATGAGAGTGTCAACGTGTGCCAGCACGAACACCAAACAAAGTGTCGAGGGTCAGAAACGTGGACCCTTACCCACGATACCACTCGATAACAAGAAGCATCACGGTGCGTCACGAGCTAAGGATGACACAGACAAAAATACAGGGGTCGATTATAGACCCTTTACGCTTGCATTCTCTGAGGACTTCGATGGGGGAAGGGGAATGTGCCTTCTCTGAGGTCTTTGAGCACAAATATAAACACACCTGCAAAATACCTACTACAAAGGTAGGTTTTAAACACACCAAACACAAATAGCACACAAGATGCAGAATTGCCTTAAACAGATCTTTAAATAAACCAGAGGGATTCCTGACATAATCAGCAATGGAGATTCCTGTCATGCATATCTATTTCTACTTCTCATGGAAAGGAAAGTGATAAAGTTCCTAATTTTCATGATCTCTAGAAAGCAATAAATGTGGAAAGAAATCATAAAAGAAGTGAACCGAAGGGATAATAATCCATAAATACTAGCAGCAGCAAGAAGCCCGAAAACTTCGCGAGGAGGTAGCATCAATAAATAAAGCTGATCAGAAATGCATCGAGGCATCAATGAACAAGATCTAAGTGTGTGTCATACACGTCCAAATAATAAAAATACATCTCTACAAAATACAATTCATATAGAATGCAAACAAATGGTGTGATATGGACTATACATATCTGAACCATGAACAGAGTACCTACATGAAATACAATTCAAATAGAATGCCTGAAAAGAGATGTAATGTCAGATATACAAATCCGCACCACAAATAACACCTGCATGAAATACAATTTACACAAATATGTGCAACGAGAAGATATGGAACATACAAGTCCACATCATAAACTGAATCCTTGTAAGGAATACAATTCAAGCAGAAAACCAGAAAGATATGTAATGTTTGATATACAAATCCACATCACAAACAAACACCTGCATGAAATAAAATTCACACAAAGATGTGTATGATCAAATTAATGTGGAATATACAAGTCACACTACAATCATAAACACCTTCAAGAAATACAATTCGATCAGAGTATGAAATAGAAGTGACACGGAACGCGCCCCCATATTTCCGTATCAAAAATGGAATACCTGCATAAGATACAATTTATACAAGATGCCAACCAAGAATACATGCTACAAGTTAGTAGCAAGCAATATTTTCTGATCACATAGTCACACAAAATTACATGATCGGAAACTATCTTTAAATACCTTGCACAATCAACGAACAAATTAATAATAATAAGGAAAGTATAAGCATGAAAGAATAAAAGAGTGCTTCAAGAAAGCATGGAAGAAACATGGTTTTAAACAAAAGAATTTGAACATTCTGGGCTTGAGGTAACCAGTTACCTCCCAGTGGTAACCGGTTACCACGGGAAAAATATTGAGTTTTCTGAAGCAGGGTAACCAGTTCCCATAACTGGCACCCGGGTTCCCCGACTTTGCACTAAGTCAGAACCTGGACCAGGCTTATGGTAACCGGTTCCCATAACATCATAACCGGTTATCTTAAATAAAATTAAAATAGAAACAAACATAATTATATGGTAACCGGTTACCACTGAGAGGTAACCGGTTACCACTGAAGTAGAAAGAATTTTTGGCATTTTTGAAAGTTTGAAAGGCCATAACTCATGCTTCGGGCAACTGTTTTGTGCATTGTTCGAACCGTCAGAAAGATTGAAAATAATAGAATATTCACGGAATGATACAAAAATCAAACTGACAAGCGATCAAACGACAAAGTCGTTGACAATTACACAATCAACATGTGAATTCATAATATGTTTTTATGAGTTTTGGTAAGTTTTACCGAATCAAAAGCAAAATTCTCGTCAATTATGAAATCACCAAGGCAAAAAACAATTTACATGCATTCAAAAATTGAGGAAATCATGCGTTAAGATCAAAGTGCAATGGCTTAAGCATTTAGTCGAACACTTAAACTACACACATTTGCACAAGGTTTTGTACATGATTCAAGGTTCTAATCTATGTATATTTGCATGCAAATCAAGGTTTCACATCAACAAATCAAAAGAATCTACTATCAACATCTTGAATAAGAACTTTTCTAATGAACTTTTGACCAAGCATAACTTTCACATACTTCATCAGAAATTTTTCCACAAAATCTCATTTTAAAGGGAATTCAATTCTATACAACTTTGTGTCTCACAAGGTTTGCCCAAAAATGCTTCATTTGAGAAATATGGGTCAAGACATTATAGGTTCTTTCAAAAGTCAACAAAAAGTTATCTTTTTCCAAAGAAGTGTACATGAGCATGGAAACTTCAATGAAGGTGAAACCAAAAGGAGCTCTTAGAAGACATCTTGAGCTTTCTAAAAAGTCCAAGATCACTCTCAAATGATAAAAATTGAGCAAGTTATGGCTTGAGAATAATTGGAAATTCTAAAGAAGTGCGTGAATAAAACATTAATCAAAATTGAAAATTTTCCAAATGGGCCTTGGTTTTTATAATCTGAACTTATTTCTAACATGGCCCATGACCTCGAAGTCCAATTATGAGCCACATTATGATTTATTTCATTTATTTTTGAATTATTTCATTTATTTTTGAATTATTTCATTAAAATTAAATTTTAAATAAAATAAAATACAAAGAAGAAGGCCAAGGCGTGTTGGGCTTGATGTTTGCATATCTTGAGGACCAAGGAAGCCCATGATAGCTGACCAAATCGTGTAAAATCTGATTGCATGAAGATTGAGAAATTTTGGAAATATTACATTTGATTTTTTAATCAAATATTTTCCAATGAATACAATATATTTTCTCTCAAGTTTCTGACCTAATACACTCCTCATTCTATATTCTACAAGACCAAGAGAAAAACACACGGATTGCTTCTCTCTTACACAAACCCTAAACTTTCAAAAAATTCAAAGTTCTAGGGCACGACCAAAAGCAATCCTCCATCCGTTTTCATTCAGTTCTAAGGATCTATTCATCCTCCTAAGCTTTCCAGCGACTGATTCAAGTCCTTAGGCAAGCAAAATCGTGCCCAGAATTCCCACGAAGTTGCACCGGTTGGTAAGGTTTTCTTGAAATCGATTTCAATTTCCATGCATTCTTAACATATTTGATGTGTTTGTTCATGTTCAGGATTCTTGTTAGAACATGTTTAACGTTTTAGATGTAAGCTTTGTGGCTTAAACCATATCGTGCCATTGTTAGGGCATAACTATTTGTAAGCTTCGAAACCCAAGATACATGTTGATTTAGTCCAGAAAAATATCACCATTGAACTCGCAGCCCTTGAATTAGGGGGTAGAGTCCTTAGATTCCATTTGTTTTTGCTATTTTTGCAGGACCAGAGAAGACAACCGGAGCTTGGCTCTGACGTCTCTGACTTTATTGACTATGGGGAGGGCATGTGTGGCGTGCTTCAATTGGTTGGTTCAAATCTCATGGGCCCCAACGCACGTTTGGTTTTGATAATCTAACTTTCAGAAAATAAATTCACTTATATATTTATCATTGTGTCATTGTTAATGGATGTATCACCACCCCAGTGGTTAACTATAATGGTTAACCATGTGCATGTTAATCCTCTCACTCTCTCAAGGCACGGGTTTGATCCCTGCCTTTTGCAATTTTTTCTAACATTTTCTGATTTCCATAGGTTTTCACATACATACAAACGGAGACGAGACCTAAACACCATTGGCAAATGGTGTAGTGGCATAATTTTGAACCTATGGCCCTCGAGTCATGAGTTCAACACCTCTAGGGACCAAATCCTATTTTTTTTACCACTTTTCTCCTTCAATTTTTCTAACATTTTCAATTTCTTTTTCTTATTTTAATTTCTTTTCAAATAATTTTTAAACTATTTTCTAAAACTCTAAAAAATGTTTTGATTTTAGATTCAGGTTTTAAAAACCTTTATTTAATTTTTGACACAAAAACATTTAATTTTCTTCGCATTTAAAACATTTAAAATATTTTCTTCTAGTAATTAGGTTTCTAACATTTTCCTAACATTTAGAACATTATTTATTTATTTATTTATTTCGCATTTTAAATTCTAGAAATCGATGTATAGGTCGTAAGGATATTTTTGTAATAGCGTAGATTTACTTTTCTCGCACATTTACTTTTCTGCACCTCATATTATGTATTTGCCCCAAAGCCTTGTAATAGCGTAGGACTTTACTTTCCGCACTTTTACTTTCCGCACTCTATAACTGTATATATTTCTAACTGCTTAGATGTATGGCTAATAGGATTGTATGGCAAGATTAATTGGTCAATCTTAGAATAACCTAACTTCAAGATAATATGTCTGAACTTAACACATCTTGCACACTTGCACCCCTAGGGTAATCTCTCTTGTTGCCTTCAGAAAATGGTCATGTCCCTTGAACGTAGGTGTACCATTGGCAAAGTTCCTCAGTTAAATCATCACAAAGATCATAGTTTCTCGATGACCCTCGATGTTGCCTACGAATATATGACCTCGTCCCTCGATTGTTACCTACGAATAAGTGATGATCGTCCCTTCGAATTGCTAAGGTATCCTTACAATGTTGCCTTCAATGACCATACGATGAACCTACGCCCATCCCTTCATATCTAACAGATAGAGTTACCTACCAACTAATGGTATGGATAGCGTTATCCTAAAGGAGAAGGAAAATAACAAGAACGACCTTTCTGAGTAGGTAATAAGACTCTAAATTGCTTGTTCCAATCAAAACAAATACTTTTCACACCTCACACTTTTTTCATAATTTCTTTCAAAAACACGTTTTATACATTCATAGGAGAATCGTTACAAAGTTAAACTTTCGAAATATTTTCAAACACTTCGTATACATTCTTGAGGACTGATACAAGAATCATTACGAAGTAAAAGCAAAATACTTCTTTTCAAATCACACATACACAGAGCGAGTTTTCAAAAAAAAAGTGAGCTGAAGCAATTAAGAGCCCGTAGATAATTACGGATGGAAATGGTGCTAATACCTTCCCTTTTCATAATTACCTCCCGTACTCAGAATCGATAAAAGTTCTTTCCCGTTCTTTTCACCTTTCCTTTATTAGATAAAAGAAAAGTCGGTAGCGACTCTTGCTATCCGTAACATTTGCGATAAATGCAAAACAAACAAGTCGGATCTCCCACCGTGTTACACCACACTTCCTTCTTCTCCTACCTCTCTGACAAAATGATATCGAACTCCTATGTGTTTTTGTCCTGAATGAAAAGATGGATACCTTGCAATGTGCAAGGCACTCTGACTGTCACAATACACAATAATATTTTGTTGCTCATGCTTCAGTTCCTCCAATAACCTTTGAATCCAAATTGCTTCCTTACACGCTTGGGTAGAAGTCATGTATTCAGCTTCTATAGTAGACAAAGCTACAATAGTCTACAATTTGGATAACCAGCTTGTCGTTCCTCCTGATAGTGAATTTTGATCCCCCAAAACATAATGTTGCATCTGAGATTCCTTTAATGTATCTAAGGATTCTTTTAACAATATTCCAGTGTTCATTACCTAGATCTGCCATAAACTGACTGACCGTTCCAATTGCTTGCGCAATATTTGGTCTAGTACATATCATAGCATACATAAGGCTTCCCACCGCTGATGCATACAATACTCGAGATATTTACATCTTATCCGCTTCGTTGCTAGGATTCATACTTAAGGATAATTTATAATTTACAAGAATTGGGGTAGATATTGGCTTACAGTCTTGCATGTTGAAGCGACGTAAGACTTTCTGAAGATAATTCTTCTGAGAAAGCCAAATCCTTCTATCTTTTTTGTCTCGAGGAATTTTCATCCCTAAAATCTTGTTTGTTGATCCCAAGTCCTCCATATCAAACTCCCTGGCCAATTGTGCCTTCAATTCTTGGACTCGGTCTTTGATGGGTCCTACCACCAACATGTCATCCATATACAACAACAAAATGATGAAATCATTATTATCATTAAACCTTTCGTAATACGTACAATGGTCTGAACTTAATTTGTTGTATCCAAGGCTCATGATGAAGGAGTCAAATATCTTGTACCAATACCTTGGCGCCTGCTTTAAACCATATAGAGATTTCGTCAACCTACAAATCAAGTTTTCTTTTCCTTGTTCTTCAAAGCCTTCGGGTTGAAGCATATATATTTCCTCTTCAAGTTCTCCATGAACAAATAGAGTATTTACATCAAACTTCTCAAGATGTAGATGAAATGCAACACACATTTCCAAGACCACTCTGATTGTGGTGAGTTTTACCACTAGAGAAAATATTTCATTGGAATCAATACCTTCCTTTTGAGCATATTCTTTGACCACCAATCTTGCATGATACCGTTCCACCTGATCGTTGCCATCTCGCTTAATTTTGAACACCCATTTATTGTTGATGCCTTTTCGACCTTTAGTAAGTTCAATAAGTTCCCATGTGTTATTTCTATATAAGGCTTCAATTTCCTCCTGCATTGCTGCCATCCAGAGACAGAGAGAAGCATCTGAACCATTTAATGCCTCATGAAAGGTTGATGGTTCTCCATCTTCTAATAAAAGACAATATGCATCGTGACTTGCCATCACATATTCTGAGTGCCATAATGGTTTTCTATCCGATGTGTTGTTCTTTTGGGATCTTCATTATTGACCTCCTTTGGTTCTTGTTCTCCGGGCTCTAGCTTTGCATCATAAGAATCATTTTCTCCTGAATTTTCCTCCAACTCCACTGTAGTAGTCTCATTTATAGTGTTGTCATCTTTGTGCTCCTTTTGTAGTCCATTTTCTACAAAGATTATATCTCTGCTAACAATAATCTTACGGGCAGTGGGATCCCACAAACGATACCCCTCACATTATCAACATAATTCAAGAATATGCATTTACTGGATTTTGCGTCCAACTTTGTTCTTTCTTGGGAGTTGTACATCACATACACAGGACATCAAAATACATGCAAAGAAGAATATTCACATGGTTTACCCTTCCACATCTCTATTGGTGTCTTTAAATCAATTGCAGTTGATGGTGATTGCTTTATCACGTAACAGGCAGTTTTGACAACTTCTGCCCAGAAAGACTTTGCCAATTCTATTGCTTTCAACATATCTCTCGTCCTCTCCAGGAGAGTTCTATTCATCCATTCTACTACTCCATTATGCTGAGGTGTATGAGCAATAGTAAATTGTCGTTTAATACCTTTTTGCTTGCAGAATGTCAAGAAATCACCATATGTATATTCTCCTCCATTATCTGTCCTCAAACACTTAATTCTTTTCCCATTTTCAAGTTCCACTTGTGCTTTGAACTCCTTGAATACTGAATACATATCCGACTTCTTCTTGATTGGGTACACCCATAGTCTCATGGAGTAATCATCAATGAATGATACAAAATATTTTGCTCCTCCAATGTACATTTCTGGTGACTCCCACACATAAGAATGAATCAAGTCTAATATGTATTTGCTTCTAGAAGTTTATTTAGAAAATTTTAGTATATGTTGCTTGCTTATCACACAGTGCTTGCATAGAGGTAAATTTACCGACTTGAGCTCGGGTATGAGATTATGTTCTACAAGAACTTTCAAGCCTCATTCTGATATATGGCCTAATCTGCGATGCCATATAATCGTTGTTTCTTCTTTAATTCCAGCTACAACTAACGTATCTGCCATTTTCAACGTATATACCAAAAGCATGTATAGATTTGCAGCAACCTTTTCTGCTTTCATCACTACTAGTGAATCTTTCACCACTTTCAAGATTCCATCTATAACATGGATCTTGCATCTGAGGTCGTCCAGTGTACAACCACACGTGTGAATAACAACCGTATGCCGCATGGGAAATAGGGACCGACACCAACAACTCTGATACCACTGTTGGGTACCAGAGTAGCAAGATAAATATCACACAACTTAAAATAAGAGATTAAGTAGAAATTGACACACAATATTTATGTGGAAACCCTCAACAAATAAGGGAAAAAACCTCGGGCACCGGTAGAAAAGATTTTCACTAAGTGGAAGAAATTAGCACACTTATCTCTAAATACAGGGAGAAAACAAATTACACTCTCTCTTGTAATAAGAGAACACTCACTAAAAGAACCTTACAAGAGAATACAATATTTTTTTTCTCTCTTATTTTTCTTCTTAATTACTACGTTGTAATGTTATTTTGTGGTGTGCTACAAATGAGAAATGCACCTCTATTTATAGGTGATTGTCTTTACAAAACCATGGAAGATTCACAAAACCATGGGTGCAAAATCATGGGTGTTCACATGTTTTCTTTGATCCAATGTTATCTTTGAACCACATGATTACTTTGACCCACATGATTTCTTTAACCATATGATTTTCTTGACCACATAATTTCTTTGACTCACATGATTTTTTTCTCACATAATTTCTTTGATCAATAAATTGTGACTTTATTCATTCACGATCTTTGACCTTAATCTTTGAACACTTAATCATAATATTTGACAGTTGTACGTCTTAGGTCAAGTTTTAAGATATACTACCATGTCTAATAATAAATGAGACTTTAAATAAAATTTTCAACAAAAATACTAATATTATAAAAAATGTTTTAATTTTTTTAAACAAATGACTTAAATGATACAATTAAAAATAATAATACAACATTTGAAATTAAAGTAGTAATTTACTACAAACTTTTTAAAATATAGTAGTTATTATAAGAGAGAGAAAGTGATAATCTTAAAAGAAGAGTATGAAGCAAAATTGACTTCCTCACGATGGATTCGTATTTCATGGACCAGTTCCTTTGAGCATGACATTGACATTGTTATGTCTTTGTTGTAAAAATTTATAAAATTCTACTCCTATTTCCATTTTACTTCGTGTATGTATGGTTGGTGGGTGTTGTGTTACGTGGAGCAGAGAGGTAGACATTGGGCAGTAAACTCCACAAGACTTTTCCATCAAACAAATAAAAGGTTCTAGAAAGTGAAAAGGAATAGCTGGAGAATCTAAAAACGTAGCAGAAACCAATGGATAAGATCATGTGTTTGGACCTCGGACCCACCCTCCCTCGTGTACGCTGTCTTAATACTCAACGTCGGTAAACTATGGATTTTGGTATTGAAAGGCTTAGCCAAACCACTGACCTTACTTAACCTAGTAAAATGGAACTTGGTGTAATTTTTTATATGAAAATGCAAAACATGTTCTTATTTTCAAAAATCATCTATAAAATATTCATCGAAAAAATCATCTATAAAACCTAACTCAAATAGAAAAGAAAAAAAAAAACAGATATCAACACTAGAAGTCATAATAACTTTATTAAATTAGCAATTTCTTATAATATATAGTTGTATGTAATCTCTTTTATTTCTGTTTAAACTTTGTTTTCGCAATATTTTCTAAAAGAGAAATGTCTATTCAAACTCCCTTTTAAATAGAGGCCGAAATAAATTAAAGTAAAATTTAGAAAGTCTGAGTTTGTCTTCTAATAAATTTAAAGTATACGAATTTGGTTTATGTCATATTATAAAAAACCTATTTAAAAATTAAATTTTAATTAAATTTTTTAATTTAATCCATAATATTGTAAAAAATTTATGTAAGGTTTTAATCTGATCTTTTTATTATACATGTAAGATTTTATCTGATCTTAAATATGTTAGATTATAGGTCTATGTAAATTTGGTCTAATCTATTTCATTCTTAGTTCTAAACTATTTATCGCTCATATTTAACCAACAACCTTCTTCGATTTTAATAAATGAGTTTAGGTCAATTTCATCCATTTAATATTGTTTCTTTAAGAGGGAATTATTGTACAAATATTATTGTAATCTTTGCGTTAATGGTATTACCTGGTCATTTGATTTCATTGTAAATTAAGAGAGAATTCTCTCTTGAATTTGTAAGGTGTAAAGTTTGCAAGCTGCTTGTGTTAAAAGTTTAATTTAAAGGTTGTTGTTGTTTTCGGATTTTTTTAAGAAATTTGGCATTGAGTAAATTATCGGGATGAGTCGCGTATTAGGTCTCTTTTTTTAAGACGTTTCGTCGTATTGCCAATAATTATGCAAAGCAGTTCGAGTTTCGATGACGTCTCCAGGATAAAACAGCTCGTTCGGAAAGACGATTTATCACTTGCACTGTAATAAATCGGTCGAAGAATAACACCTTCAGATGGTATAAAACCGATCGCGATGTCGGAAAACTCCAAAAAGAAAAGAAAAAGTGATGAAGTAGAGTAGAGAGAGAAGAAAGAATTTGATTGTGAATCCTTGAGTGAGTTGCATATGAAATGAGGACCAATATTTATAGGCCAAGGATGCAACTAAATGGAACAAAAAAACGTGGGAGAAAAATGTGGGAGGAAGTGAACCAGCCCAGTCAAAGGTAGCCGTTTTATTTACTTGGTCAGGAAGTCATACGTACACGTATAACTTTTGGAGGGCAAGCAAAACCAGTCAAAATTAGATTAAGACTTGATTTATGAGCAGGACACGTCACCATTTCATAATTAATAAATATTAATATTAATTAATTTCTTACCATTAAATAATAATATTTAATTTTCACCGAATAAATTAATTGATGATAATTAATTTTTCACTAATTCGGGTTCCAAAAAATTAATTCATCTAGACCGGACTGAACCAGACCGAACCGAGTCGAGTCGGCCGACCAGACGGACGGACAGCGGCGTGCGTGCGTGTGTCTAGATGGCTTATGGGTGTGTCCTCGCTCCTTTACAAAATTGGGGTGCCCCTTGGGGCCAATCCAATAGTCCAAGTTGGAATATATGTACACTACTAATATTTGTGTTCCCTCCTATGTGGGACTAAAATGAATCTTTTCAAATTCACTTCCATATTAGTTCTTACTTGTGCTAATTTATTGCTCATTTAATGTCAATAAATCATTCCAACTCCCACTCCAAGTTAACACTATTCCAAGATTTCCAACAATCCCCCACTTGAATTTAAAAAGTGATTTTAGAAGTACGTCAAACGTTTCTAAGATTGTGCATAAGAAAAGGTGTTTACGACTTGAACCTTTGCGTAGCAAGTAGGACTCTGATTCAACAAGAGTGACACTATTGTCTTGAACTCTATCTCAGACATCAGACCCACACACAACCTTTTATTTTAGGTGTATTCTAATAGCCCGTGCTTTAATGGCTCTGCACGTGTATCCCGGTTTAGTGAAGGCTCTAGGAATTCTGCCTCGCAATTCTATAGGAACCGACCTAAGTTCCATAATCACATATGTGAGTCTATCAAGAGTACTCATGTAGCCTAGGTACTCCCTCATATAGAGTATAGATCTCATTAAGAGTTTATATTATCTCATCCTTTCATTACTTCAGGATTCATGCTTTACTTGCATAATCATCTCATATTACTCACAACTTGTTATTACCCATTGAACCTATTTCTTGGGATCTCCAGTCATTTAGGTCGGGTTACCATCATGAGCAAATCATTTCTTTATAGGCATTAGTCTCATTTTTTTGATGTATTATACACTTTCTCTCTAGCTAATCCTTTCGTCAAAGGATTTGCTAAGTTTTCATCAGTGCGTACATGATCCACTCTTACAACTCCTTTAGAGATACATTCTCTAATGGTGTTGTGCTTTCTTCTTATTTGACGTCTTTTACCATTATAATAACGATTCTCAATTTTTGCCATAGCCGCGGTACTATCGCAATGGATCAACATAGCTAGCATAGGTTTTTCCCATAAAGGGATCTTAGGTAGCAATCATCTTAACCAACTTGTGTGACACCCCGATTTAATTCGAATATTAAATAATAAGGAAATTAATTATTTATTTAATTAAAGACTGAGGTATTAATATTTTTGGAATTAATTGGATTAATTGGAGAAAGAAGGTTGGTGGTGTGAAGAGTAAATAGTGGGTGTGAGGAGTAAATCACTCTACTTTTACTAATTATTAATTTATGTATTTTATTGGAAATAATAAAGGAATATAATAAGGATTATAAAAAGGAAAAGAAGGAAAAGAAGGTCTTTTTGGAAAAGTCATTTCACGTAGAATTAGAGAAGAAGAAGAGAAAAAGCCAACGGAAAGTCGAAGATCATCGCGAGGTAAGGGGTGATTTCATTCGGTTTTAATGCCTTATGGGTTTTGGGAATCAACCGGGTGATTGGGTACGTTAGGGAATTTGATTTAGGTGAATATAGGTTTGTAGGATTAAACCCTATTTTGTGTCGGATTATAGAATTTAAGATCAATAGTGTGACGAACAATTGATAGGAATGATGAAACAATGATATATGATGTTGTGTTGGCGTATAAAGGTCGTAAACTGGTGTTTCTAATGTTATAAGTTATATGGAAATGATTGGAAGTGTGAGGAATGCCTAAATGCTGTCAAAATAGCAGAAAATGATTCTGCAGGTCGTGGGAACCGGTTCCCTGTGGGGAGGAACCGGGTTCCCAGTGTGAATTTTTCAAAACTGGGCATTTTTGTACGTGGGAACCGGTTCCCAGTAGGGTAGGAACCGGGTTCCCATACAAAATTCCAGGGGCGTGACTTTTTCAAAAAGTGGGAACCGGGTTGTACCAGGGAGGAACCGGGTTCCACTGTGTAATTTTTCAAAATACTTAAAACTTCAAAAATTCATATTTTCTAAACCGTAATTCCGATTCGGGTGCCGTTTTCGGTATTATTTCTTAAATTTAAAATACTATCTTTTAAAAAGGGAAAAATATTATTTTGTGAAAATTATTTTAAAAAGAGTCGAGCTTCCGATTTTTGAAAAGTTATTAGTTTAAGGATAACGGGAATAGGATATGGATTGTCTGATTTATTGAGTGAGGAATAATGCTTACCATGTTGTGTTTTGATAATCATTATGATGGAATAGAATACATTGGTGATTGACATTATGTGAATTATGTGATATCATAATTTGTGAATTGATGTTGCATGCTTTTATGATGCATGCATAAGCATTGTTAATTGGTTCATTTTCATTGTGCGGAAGTGAACTTGCAGAGCCAATAGACTTACCAGGATTTGAGGTAGTGAGGCTAGATTCTTGACCCAGTGTTATGGGCGAATCATGTATTTCCGCTGTTTCCAAGTGTGATGGAACAGAGGGTGAACTCGGTTCACGTTTGGTACCACATGCATAGAGTCTGCATTGCCTATGGGATTGTAACATGCTAGGATAGTTTCCAGTGTTGCAATTTCCATTGATTGTTTACTTGCATAATGAATTGTGTACAATGCTCTTGTGAATTGAACTATGAATGTGTTTTGATAGTGGACTAACGCATCGAATTATCCTGTTGTATTTAAAAACGTATAATGCATTTTATATTGGATAGAGATCTCACCCTTACTTTAATGATTTCAAATTTGAAGTGATTAGCTGCTTGAAAATCAGTGAGGATAGCTTTTAGAGTCGAGTCATTAGTTAATCCGCGTGTCAGTGTCGTGCTCTGGTAGATGTAACACTGGGGAAACGTTTGATTGAGATTCTTTTGGATATTAAATATTAGTTTTGATTAATGTTTCAGTTTATCGTCCTGGAATAATTATGAACGACGTATTCAGGAGTTGTTATGTTTCATTTCCGCTGTTAAACATAACCTTAAGTCTGTTTTATTTTATTGATTTCCTTCAGTGAAAGCATGACATTTGTTTGGTTATAATTTTGAATTATATTAAAATTGTGATGCCTCTTGATATGTGTTATATACTCTGATTATTAAATTATAAAACACGGGTAATTAGAAGGGGTGTTACAATAGTGGTATCAGAGCATAGTCGGTCGTTGTGACCAGTGTCTTAATGTCATTATCCCTTTGTACGCGACAAGTGTGTACAACACTGTCGGTACTTATTACTTTTCTGATTGATTATTGCAGGAGTAGTGTGAAACTAAGTGGGGAAGGAAAGATGCTTCCTGGATATGTTCCGATTGTATCTCATTGGTACGAGGTACTGCTTGAGAAAACAGTGCAAGTGTGGTTAGAGTTATTGGAATCGTTTGGACCATGAGTCATAGTTGGAAGTGCAAAAAGGCGAGTACGATTCTGAGAATAGAAAGTGTTGGTAATGATGGTTTATACTCCAGTATGATTATCGGATGTCTATTGACAAATTGAGGACTTGATCACCCTTAATCTCTTGTTGATAGTAGACGAAATCGTATTGGATAATATATAATTGTGTTACTATCTAAATGGGGCATAAAGTGATGAATATGAATGAAGTGTGATAGAAGCTTGTGAACCATATGAGTGGACGAAGACTCTAATAAGGACAATGAATTAAGATGGATGATCAGAGTTACGTAGTTGTTAATGATGGTGTGGTGTTTATGTTGTATTCTTCGACGGAAGTGAAAGGAAAGGCTAAGAGTGGTGAATTACCTGTTGTGAATGAGTTTCCAGAAGTGTTTCCGGAAGACTTTAATGAGCTACCACCTGAGAGAGAAGTGGAGTTTGCTATAGATTTGATTCCTGGAACTAGTCCGGTGTCGATGGCGCCTTATCGCATGTCGGCATCTGAGTTGTCAGAGTTGAAGAAACAGTTGGAAGAGTTGCTTGAGAAGAAGTTTATTCGGCCTAGTGTTTCACCGTGGGATGCGCCGGTGTTGTTGGTTAAGAAGAAGGAAGGTACAATGAGACTGTGTGTTGATTACAGGCAGTTGAATAAAGTGACAATCAAGAATCGGTATCCCTTGCCGAGGATTGATGATCTGATGGATCAGTTGGTTGGAGCTTGTGTATTTAGTAAATTGATCTGAGGTCTGGATATCATCAAATTCGTGTTAAGGCGGAGGATGTTCAGAAGACTGCATTTAGAACAAGGTATGGGCATTACGAATACTCTGTTATGCCATTTGGAGTTACTAATGCACCTGGTGTTTTTATGGAGTATATGAACAGGATATTCCATCCGTATCTTGACAAGTTTGTGGTGGTATTTATTGATGACATTTTGATCTACTCAGAGAATGATGAGGAGCATGCAAAGCATCTTAGGATTGTATTGAAATTATTGAAGGAGAAGAAACTTTATGCGAAGTTGTCTAAATGTGAGTTTTGGTTAAGCGAAGTGAATTTTCTTGGTCTTGCAGGTTACTACAGGAAATTCATTGAGGGATTTTCGAAGTTAGCTTTACCGTTGACTAAGTTGACGAGAAAAGGTCAAACGTTTGTTTGGGATGCAGATTGTGAGAAAGGATTCCAAGAGTTGAAGAGGAGGTTGACTAGTGCTCCGATTCTAATTTTGCCGAATCCGGCAGAATCTTTTGTGGTGTATTGTGATGCGTCCTTGATGGGTTTGGGTGGTGTTTTGATGCAAGATAGGCAAGTTGTGGCTTATGCTTCAAGACGGTTGAAGATTCATGAAAGGAATTACCCGACTCATGATTTAGAGTTGGCAGCTGTCGTGTTCGTTTTGAAATTGTGGAGGCATTATCTGTATGGTTCACGGTTTGAAGTGTTCAGTGATCACAAGAGTCTGAAGTATCTTTTTGACCAGAAAGAGTTGAATATGAGGCAGAGAAGGTGGTTAGAATTTCTCAAGGATTATGATTTCGGTTTGAATTACCATCCCGGTAAGGCAAACGTTGTAAATGCGTTAGCGAAGTCCTTGCATATGTCGATGTTAATGGTTCGTGAATTGGATTTAGTGGAACAATTCAGAGACTTAAGTTTAGTATGCGAAACTACTCCGGATAGTGTGAAATTGGGCATGTTGAAGCTGACTAGTGGTATTTTGGAAGAGATTCGAAATGGACGTAAGTCTGATGTTGGTTTGGTGGATAAGTGACATTGATTAACCAAGGTCAAGGAGGTGAGTTCCAATTGATGAGAATGGTGTTATGAGATTTGGTGATAGAGTGTGTGTTCCGGATGTTGCTGAGATTAGAAAAAGTATTTTGGAAGAAGGACATCGTAGTGGGTTGAGTATTCATCCCGGTGCTACTAAGATGTATCATGATTTGAAGAAATTATTTTGGTGGCCTGGAATGAAAAATTGTCGAGTTTGTGTATGCGTGTTTGGTTTGTCAGAAATCAAAGATTGAACAACAGAAACCGTCAGGATTGATGGAACCGTTGTTTGTTCCGGAATGGAAATGGGATGGCATTTCAATGGATTTCGTGTCTGGTTTGCCGAGGACAACGAAGAACTGTGATTCTATTTGGGTTATTGTCGACCGATTGACAAAGTCTGCTCACTTTATTCCGATAAGAATGGATTATCCGATGGAGAGGTTGGCAGAATTGTATGTTGAGAAGATTGTGAGTTTGCATGGTATTCCGTCTAGCATTGTGTCAGATAGAGACCCGAGGTTTACATCTAAGTTTTGGACAGGATTGCAGGAAGCTTTGGGTACTAAGTTACGATTGAGTTCTGCATATCATCCACAGACAGATGGTCAGAGGGAGAGGACGACTCAGTCGTTAGAAGATTTGTTGAGGGCTTGTGTGTTAGAAAAAGGTGGAGCTTGGGATAGCTACTTACCGTTGATAGAGTTTACCTACAACAATAGTTTTCATTTGAGCATTGGTATGACTCCGTTTGAGGCATTGTATGGTAGGAGATGTCGGACACCGTTGTGTTGGTACGAATATGGAGAAAGTGCTGTGATTGGACCGGAGATTGTTCAACAAACTTCAGAAAAGATCAAGATGATTCAGGAGAAGACGAGAGCTTCTCAGAGTCGTCCGAAAAGTTATCATGATAAGAGAAGGAAAGATCTTGAGTTTAGTGAAGGAGATCATGTGTTCATGCGAGTTACTCCGATGACTGGTATTGGTCGAGCTTTGAAGTCAAGGAAGTTGGCTCCGCGCTTTATTGGTCAGTTTCAAATTACCAAGAGAGTTGGGAAGGTTGCTTATCAGATTGCTTTACCGCCGTCACTTGCGAATTTGCATGATGTTTTCCATGTATCTCAGTTGAGGAGGTACATTGCGGATCCGTCTCATGAGATTCAAGTAGATGATGTACAAGCACGGATAATCATTGTTGAAGCGATCTGCGAATTGAGGATCGGAAAGTGAAGCAATTGTGGGGTAAAGAGATAGCACTGGTAAGAGTAGCTTGGGGAGGACCAGCTGGAGGAAATGTGACTTGGGAACTGGAGAGTCAGATGAAGGACTCGTATCCCGAACTTTTCGTCTAAGGTATGTTTTCGAGGACGAAAACTCTTTTAGTAGGGGAGAGTTGTGACACCCCGATTTAATTCGAATATTAAATAATAAGGAAATTAATTATTTATTTAATTAAAGACTGAGGTATTAATATTTTTGGAATTAATTGGATTAATTGGAGAAAGAAGGTTGGTGGTGTGAAGAGTAAATAGTGGGTGTGAGGAGTAAATCACTCTACTTTTACTAATTATTAATTTATGTATTTTATTGGAAATAATAAAGGAATATAACAAGGATTATAAAAAGGAAAAGAAGGAAAAGAAGGTCTTTTTGGAAAAGTCATTTCATGTAGAATTGGAGAAGAGAAGTGAAGGGAGGAAAAAGCCAACGCCGAGAAAGTTGAAGATCATCGCGAGGTAAGGGGTGATTTCATTCGGTTTTAATGTCTTATGGGTTTTGGGAATCAACCGGGTGATTGGGTATGTTAGGAAATTTGATTTAGGTGAATATAGGTTTGTAGGATTAAACCCTATTTTGTGTCGGATTATAGAATTTAAGATCAATAGTGTGACGAACAATTGATAGGAATGATGAAACAATGATACATGATGTTGTGTTTGCGTATAAAGGTCGTAAACTGGTGTTTCTAATGTTATAAGTTATATGGAAATGATTGGAAGTGATGAAGAATGCCTAAATGCTGTCAAAATAGCAGAAAATGATTCTGCAGGTCGTGGGAACCGGTTCCCTGTGGGGAGGAACCGGGTTCCCAGTGTGAATTTTTCAAAACTGGGCATTTTTGTACGTGGGAACCGGTTCCTAGTAGGGTAGGAACCGGGTTCCCATGCAAAATTTCAGGGGCGTGACTTTTTCAAAAAGTGGGAACCGGGTTGTACCAGGGAGGAACCGGGTTCCACTGTGTAATTTTTCAAAATACTTAAAACTTCAAAAATTCATATTTTCTAAACCGTAACTCCGATTCGGTGCCGTTGGCATTATTTCTTAAATTAAAATACTATCTTTTAAAAGGGAAAAATATTATTTTGTGAAAATTATTTTAAAAGAGTCGAGCTCCGATTTTTGAAAAGTTATTAGTTTAAGGATAACGGGAATAGGATATGGATTGTCTGATTTATTGAGTGAGGAATAATGCTTACCATGTTGTGTTTTGATAATCATTATGATGGAATAGAATACATTGGTGATTGACATTATGTGAATTATGTGATATCATAATTTGTGAATTGATGTTGCATGCTTTTATGATGCATGCATAAGCATTGTTAATTGGTTCATTCCTATTGTGCAGAAGTGAACTTGCAGAGCCAATAGACTTACCAGGATTTGAGGTAGTGAGGCTAGATTCTTGACCCAGTGTTATGGGCGAATCATGTATTTCCGCTGTTTCCAAGTGTGATGGAACAGAGGGTGAACTCGGTTCACGTTTGGTACCACATGCATAGAGTCTGCATTGCCTATGGGATTGTAACATGCTAGGATAGTTTCCAGTGTTGCAATTTCCATTGATTGTTTACTTGCATAATGAATTGTGTACAATGCTCTTGTGAATTGAACTATGAATGTGTTTTGATAGTGGACTAACGCATCGAATTATCCTGTTGTATTTAAAAACGTATAATGCATTTTATATTGGATAGAGATCTCACCCTTACTTTAATGATTTCATATTTGAAGTGATTAGCTGCTTGGAAATCAGTGAGGATAGCTTCTAGAGTCGAGTCATTAGTTAATCCGCGTGTCAGTGTCGTGCTCTGGTAGATGTAACATTGGGGAAACGTTTGATTGAGATTCTTTTGGATATTAAATATTAGTTTTGATTAATGTTTCAGTTTATCGTCCTGGAATAATTATGAACGACGTATTCAGGAGTTGTTATGTTTCATTTCCGCTGTTAAACATAACCTTAAGTCTGTTTTATTTTATTGATTTCCTTCAGTGAAAGCATGACATTTGTTTGGTTATAATTTTGAATTATATTAAAATTGTGATGCCTCTTGATATGTGTTATATACTCTGATTATTAAATTTTAAAACGCGGGTAATTAGAAGGGGTGTTACAACTTGCTTCTTCACTAGCTGTGGTTAGTGCTATCATTTCAGATTCCATTGTGGACTGAGTTAGGATAGTTTGTTTCTTTGATTTCCAAGATACAGCTCCTTCAACTATACTAAATATATAGCCATTAGTAGCTTTAGAATCATCTGACAAAGTATTCCAATCTGCATCATTGTATCCTTCTAGTACAACAGGAAACTTTTGATAGTGTAGGTCGATATCCATGGTCCTTTTGAGATACCTCACGACTTGCTCAATAGATTGACAATGCTCATTACTCGGCCTACTCGTAAACCTACATAATAATTTTACGACATATGCAATGTCAGGTTTAGTACAATCAGTGGCATACCTAAGACTGCCAATGATGCTCGCATATTCTGATTATCTGACACTTTCTTCAGTGTTCTTAAACAGTTTCACACTTGGATCATATGGTGTGCACGCAGGTTTACAATCAAAGTATTTATATTTTTGTAAGATCTTCTCCATATAATGTGATTGATCCAAATAATTTCCTTGTTCGGATCTCGTGATCTTGATACCCAGGATCACGCTTGCTTCTATGAGGTCTTTCATATCAAAGTTGTTGCACAACAGTGATTTCACATCATTAATGGTCTGAATGTTTAATCCAAATATGAGTAGATCATATACATAGAGACATATGATAGTGCAAATGCGATTTTCAGATTTATAATAAACGCATTTGTCACTTTCATTCACTTTGTACGCATTTGATATCATTAAGTTATCAAACTTTTCATGCCATTGTTTAGGAGCTTGTTTTAGTCCATACAAAGACTTGTCTAACTTACAGACCTTGGTTTCTTATCCATGGATCACAAACCCTTTTGGTTGTTCCATATAAATTTCTTCTTCTAAGTCACCATTTAAAAAAGTTGTTTTAACATCCACTTGGTGTACTTTTAAGTTATAAATAGCAGCTATTGAAATAAGTACCCTAATGGATGTAATTCTAGTGACCGGAGAGAAGGTGTCGAAGAAATCTATATTTTCTCTTTGTCTAAAACCCTTGGCTACAAAGCGAGCCTTGTATTTATCAATGGTTCCATCAGGTTTTAGTTTCTTTTTCAAAACCCATTTGCAACCGATTGGTTTGCAGCCAGGAGGCAAGTCTACTAAGTGTCAGGTCTTGTTAGAATCTATCTCATCATTAATAGCTTCTTGCCATAAATCTATATCCATAGATGATTGTGCTTCTTGAAGATTTATTGGATCTTCTTCTATATTATAAGCTGCATAATCGGGCCTATAATCTTTAGAAATTCTTACTCTTTTACTTCTTCGAAGTTCTGGTTCTACATTATCGTTGCTTTCGGTGCTTCTTATCACATGAATGTGACTCGATTGTGTTCCACCACTATTTCTCAATTTGAAAGGAAATTTGTCTTCATAGAATTCAACATCATTTGATTCTATGATCACTTTTTCATTTAGATCATAAAACCTATATGCTTTACTATTTGTTGCATATCCAATGAATACACATTTATATGCTCTACTAGCGAGTTTAACTCATTTTAGATCCGAAATTCTTACATAAGTCAAACAGCCCCAAGTTCTTAAATAAGACAAGTTTGGTTGTCTTTTCTTTAATATCTCATAAGTATAGATCTTACTTTTTAACTTGGGGACTCTATCAGGACATAGAAAACAATCAATAAAATTTTCCCCCACCAGTGAGGTGCAACACCAAAATTCATCATTATAGCAACAACTAGTTTAGTAAGATTTTCATTCTTTCTTTCTGCTTTACCATTCATTTCAGGAGAATATGGAGTAGTCGTTTCATGTATAATTTCATGTTCTTTATAAAAATCATTGAATAACCCAGAATCATATTTAGTTCCCCTAACACTACGAAGTCTCTTAATCTTTTTACTAAGTTAATTTTCAATTTCACTTACATATAATTCAAACATGTCAGGCGCTTCACTTTTATTCTTCATTAAGTATACATAAGTATAATCAGAACAATCGTCAATAAAGGTGATAAAATAACGTTTACTGTTTCTAGTCAGAGTTCCATCTAATTCACATATGTCAGAATGTATAAGATCTAGGGGATTAGATTCTTTAATAATTAATTTGTGTGAGGTCTTAGTTATTTTAGCTTGACTATAATACTCACATTTATTCGAATCATTGACATTTAATTTAGGGATCAGACCTAGGTTGTTTGCATTATACATAATTCATTTATTAACGTGACAAAATCTAACATGTCAAATATTAAAATCTCACAAAAAATAAATAGAAGGAAAAATCTTATTCAAATCAACATTCAACTTAAACATGCCACCAGTGGCGTACCCTTTCCCAACAAAAATATCATTCTTAGTGATGGTGTACAAATCTTCCCCTATAGTTTGACTAAACCCAGCCTTATTTAAAAGAAAACCAGAAACAAGATTCTTCCTAATTTCAAGAACGTGTATGACGTCCTTCAAGATCAAAGTATTTCCTGAAGTGAACTTCAACTCGACATCTCCAATTCCAACAACATTAGTGGTGTGAGCATCTCCCAATAACACTTTCTTATCTTCAGCATCCATGTATATCTTGAATATAGCACGATCATAACAAACATGACGAGAGGCGCCATTGTCTATCCACCAACCTTCACTTCCACCAACCATGTTGACTTCAGTGATCATAGTAATGAATTGCTCATCAGTCAGGTTAACCTGTGCACCTGAACCATCAATAGGTTTAGGCCTGCTCTTACATTTCTTAGCCATATGAACTAGTTTTCCACAATTGTAACAAGTGAAAACCGGAGCATCATTTCTTATAGGTGGTGGATGCTGCCTAGCAATCGGAGCAGATGAGGCCCTAAAGGGATTACCATTCTTAATTCGGTTCATAGCATTGCGATTCTGATTCTTTAAAGGTTTTCCCGTAGACTTCAGAACTGCACCGAATCTCTCTTTTTTTGTTGGAAACAACTAAGACTTCATCTTTCTGATCTTGTCTCTGAGCTTCCTCTTCAATTCGGAGGCGAGTAATCAGAATCTCAATTGAAAATTCTTTGGTTTTATGGCGAAGCACGTTTTTGAAATCTTTCCAACAAGGGGGCAGTTTGTCAATGATAACAGCAATTTGAAATTGTTCATTTAGGGGCATACCTTTAGTAATAATTTCATGAGCAATTTTCTGGAGTTCATGGCTTTGAGCTTCAACATATTTTTCATCCACCATCTTGTAGTTCAAATAGCGACTGACAACATATTTCTTTGCGCCTGCTTCTTCAATATCATATTTCTTTTGTAGAGCCTCCCATACATGTTTAGCAGTCTTGTAATTACTATAGTAATCGTACATATCATCAACAAGACTATTCATAATATGATTTTTGCAAAGGTAATCATTCTCTTGCCATAAGGCGATTTCTTTCCTGAGCTGTAGATCATTTGCTGCAACTTTAGCTTTTGCAGCAGTGTCTAATTCAGTGGCTTTATCAGCTCCATCTGAACTTACAGTTTTGGCACCATTAGTTTGTTTGGTTGATCCATAGGGAACAACAGGAATGTCCTCAGTCAAAACGTTGACAACCTTCTTTAAGGTTAAGAAAAATTTCATTTTAGCTTGCCAACGTTTGAAGTCAGACCCCTCAAACTTAAACGGTTTTTCAGAGACGGTAATGGCCTCAGTAGTACAAATAACTTCCTTAATAGCCATGGCAGCGAGTTGTCCTAAAATTGTTGTTTTTAGATTTTTTAAGAAATTTGGAACTGAGTAAATTATCGGGACGAGTCACGTACTAGGTCGCTTTCTTTAAGACATTTCGCCGTACTGTCAATAATTATGCAAAGCAGTTCGAGTTTCGACGACATCTCCAGGATAAAACAGCTCGTTCGGAAAGACAATTTATCACTTGCACTGTAATAAACTGGTAGAAGAATAACACCTTCAGATGGTATAATACCAATCGCATTATTTGGAGAAAAATCCAGTCGAAAACAGAAAAGAAAAAGTGATGAAGCAGAGTAGAGAGAGAAGAAAGAATTCGATTGTGAATTCTTGAGTGAGTTGCATATGAAATGAGGAACGATATTTATAGGCCAAGGATGCAACTGAATGGAACAAAAAAACATAGGAGAAAAATGTGGGAGGAAGTGGAACCGACCCAGTCAAAGATAGCCGTTTTATTTACTTAGTCAGCAAGTCATACGCACACGTATAACTCTTGGAGGGCAAGCAAAACCAGTCATTAGGTTAAGACTTGATTTATGAGCAGGACACGTCACCATTTCATAATTGATTAATATTAATATTAATTAATTTCTTACCATTAAATAATAATATTTAATTTCCACCGAATAAATTAATTAATGATAATTAATTTTTCACTAATGTGGGTTCCAAAAAATTAATTCAACTAGACCAAACTGAGCCGGACGGACGGCGGCGCGCACGCGTGTCTAGATGGCTTATGGGTGTGTCCTCACTCCTTTACAAAATCGGGGTGCTCCTTGGAGTCCAACTCAATAGTTCAAGTTGAAATATATACACTACTGATATTTGTGTTCCCTCGTGTGTGATACTAAAATGAATCTTTTCAAATTCACTTCTATATTAGTTCTTATTTATGCTCATTTATTGCTCATTTAATTTCAATAAATCATTCTAACTCCCACTCTAAATTATCGTCATTCCAAGATTTCAAATCGTAAATTGAACTATTTAAAAACTTGGTTGTTTGGTTAAAATCTCAAATAGTATTAGTGTGTCACAATGATTTATTCACTCACTTCTATCTTAAGTTTCCCTTAATTGAAACTAAAACTCTTAATTAGTGCAACAATGACTTTCTTTCTTACAAGCAATCTATATATAAACACATGCACTAAAGAATTAATTGGCTATGAAATATTGTAATTATGATGCATTAATTAGACCTGTTAAAACACATTTATATTCCTTTCTTGTTGGTTAAGTAAACTTACCCAACTAACTATCCAACCAACAAAGTTAATTATTCAACTAACTTTGAATTAACCAACTAATTCACATAGGTTAGCATTTCACACAAGTAATATCATAATTATTCCATGAAATATATGTTAGGATTTTTTGATTGTTGGTATTATGAACTTTGTTAGATATAAATACTTTATATCATAGTCAAAATTAATACAAAACTTAAATTTTTTATAAAAATAATCAAATATAAAAGAAATTTGACATTACATGGTTGAATATACTATATACATCCAACAAAATTGCAATGTACTGGACTATCCACCTATTTTAAAATAAATTTAAACTTTCTAAAATATAAGAAAAATGATATTAAGGTTAAGTTGTAAATACTTAATTTTTAATGTGTATAGCCGTTAGGTGAAATGGAGTAACATTTAAACTATATTAAAAAAAACATGTTCAGTCCTGTCAACAAGTCAAAGACAACAGGCACCACAGAAAAATTTAATGTTTTAAAACAAAATCCTTGTACTATAATATAGTTTCAATGTAATTGTCAACTACGAGGATGGCATATTGTATAATCAAATTATGAATTAAATCACAGACTTTGGATTTGAATCAAAAGTGGATGAATTAATTAACTTAAGATAACGTGAATTAGCAAGAGTGAAAGAGATTGGAGTACTAGTTGTTGAAAACAACAAAGAATCCACAGAAATGTTATTACAATAATACTAATATCAATAGTGAACAACACTTTCTTCGAAAAGAGGCAATTAAAATGTGAAGAAGTAAAAAAATATGAAAATTTTCTCCTAATTTTTCACTATAAAAAGGACTTCGAAACTCTTGACTCTTCACACATTCATTCCCCATTTCATATATTTGTGTTTTGTTTGCTTCTTTGCTCTGCCACCATTTTGTTGCCTCATTCAATATTTGATTTTTCCTTCATTCGGTTCTGTGCTGCCATTTTAAATACAACAAGGTATGTCTATGTCTCTTTGTGCTTAGCACTAACATTTCTTTTAATACTTTAAGGATGTATAGGTTTAAGATTTAGAATTTAAGTTGTCTAATGCATTAAAAATATGACTGATAAAACAGATCTAATCAAAAATATGTCTTTTGTTAATATTTTTTTACAATAAAGATAAATTTTTCAGAGTCGCATCTTTTAATATATTTATTTCATCTTATCTTATTTTTTTACAGATACAAATATTAATAATTTTTTTGAATTTTTTTAAGATATATAAGACCCGTATATCTGTCTATCCTAATTTATTTGCACAACGATACAAAATTTAAATCCGCACTCTCACTTATATTCTCTCTATGTTTAATTGACATTTAAGTGAGAGCTGTATTCTCTCATGTTTGTTTGACACTTAAGTGAGAGCACAAAGAGATCAAATATATGTTAGGTGGAGTGTCGACATACTTAAGATATATCTGTTATTATTGCTATTTCAAATTTTATTTGATTTAATATATTTTGAATATTTGCATTTGAAATAATATGTGAATCTATCTCACTACACATTCAATATTGATTACTATTTCTGATGCAATTTATTGTTATGAACCGTCCTATTGCTATTAAAGTCTTGCATTAATAGTTTTTATAACTTTATGTCAGATGAGAAAGTATTGTAGATATACTTTACTTTGATAGCATTTCATTTCTTATGTATTAATACATAAATTTGTCGTTTTTTATTTATAAAAAAATATAATTTATATAAATATAAATTAATTTTACATTATCAATTAATTATAAATGATATAATAAATTGTTGTTTATTATTAGACGATAGTATAAACGGTTGATACGTATCTATTAAACTTTTTTTATAAATATGAAATATTATAATTGAAGAGTACTATTGACTCTAAAAAAAATATTTTATTGGGTTAAATTTGTCTTACTTCAAACCTAAGATATTTCGTTTATTCACTAAAATTAAGCTACAACAAAAAATACGATTAAAGTTAAGCCACTGTACAATAAATACCTTATATCATGACAGGTCTAATGAGGGGGGACCAGGCTTCATTGCAATTAATTAAAGTTCCTCATTAGGTCGTAAGATATGGTGTAACACCAAAAAATTATTGCTTGTCATTAACCACAAAATGCAACCCTTTATATCATTTGTTTGTTGATTAAGTATTTGTTTGGTAAAAATAGCGATAAATTATCTGATGATTTATAGTTTATATTTGATGTTTGATGACTGATAGTTTATAGTTTATAGTTGACGATTGATAAATTAATTGAAGTATTTGATAATAAGCTAAATTATAGTTTTTGTCCCCCTATTTTAGTATTTTCACGATTTTCGTCCTCCTATTTTATTTTAAAACACTTTTGGTTCTCCATTCCTATTTTGCCTACAAAAAATGCTTATATGTCACTTTTTAAAATACGTGACATATAATAAAATATCAGTTGTGTGTTATACAATTACAAGGAAAAACATTTATTTTAAAAGTGAAACATAGTCGTTTTTTGTAGCCAAAATGGGAATGGGGACAAAGTGTTTAAAAATAAAATAGGGAGATTAAAATCGTGAAATTACTAAAATAGGGGGACCAAAAATATAATTTAGCCTTGATAATATTAGCGATTCAACTAACTTATAAATGTAAAATGACATGAAATATTTAATGTATAATTTTTATTTTAAATTAAAATAAATTATTGAAGATAAAAGTGAGTTTTTGTTAAAATAATAAAGAAAAAAAAGAAAAAATAAATAAATTATAAGTTATAAACTAAAACGCTATTTCAAATAGCGTCTAGAAAATAAACTATAAACTACTAATTAAAAGACCGTTATCAAATAGGTCTAAAATATCATATGAACTTATAAACTATAAACTTAAAAATCTGTCTTACTAAACAAACTCTAACATTTTTTAAAAAATATTATAAATTTTTTTTTTATCAACGTGTTTTAAAATATAAATGTGTCTAAATTCTAATCGATCCAAATTAAAATTACTCAAATTAATTAATTAATAAAAAATTAAATTTTAAATTATTACTCAAATTAAATTATAAATTAATAAAAATTAATAATATTAATAAATTATTATTGGACGTTATCACTCAAATCAAATTTTAAATTATTTTTTAAAATCAAACTAATAAATTTAATTATCCGTATGTCTGTTATTTTTGTATAATTTTTATTATATACATAAAAAATTATTCAATAAAAAAATTATAAATTAAAATTTTCAACAAGATTCAGCAAAAAAATCATAGATCTAGAAGAAAAGAAAGAAAAAGTGAATAATCTAATTAGAATTAAAGACAAACATATTATTCAAAGTTTCCACCAAGAAAAAAATCCACATACTTTCACAAAGAAAAACCTTGGGCACCCATGTGCCACTTTCCATATCAGCATTCTTTCAAAATGTTGAAATATAAACACCCTTTTGATCAAATCTATTTATTATTATTTTTCTAACTATAATTCTAATTTCATAAATACATATACAAAATTTACTAAATTATCAAAGATTATAATTTTTTTTCTTATAAATCTAGAATTCTATAATTTAATTTTTCTGTAAAACTATTAACTGAACTGATTTAAGTTAACTTAACTTATACAAGAAAGCAACTTCTAGAATATGATTTGAAGTAGTGAATTTACAAAACAGTCCTTGACAGAAAGTGTTGTTGTGTGTTGAATATGTTCTTTCTTACTTTCTCTGTCTTTCGCGCTTCAGTCTTGTCTATAAATTAACACCTTCACGACTTCCATCACCATCCATTCATTCTCATCTCTCTTGAACAATTTCACCATTTCTTAAGCTTTTGTAGCAATGGCGAGTCTCACGCGTTCCACCTCACTCCGTCAGAGGTTTGATGAATCTCTCACTGCTCACAGGAGCGAGATTCTGTCTCTTCTGTCAAGGTAGCTTGATGTTCTTGTTTTTTTTTTTTTTTTATGTAACAAAATTGTGCATGTTTGTTTGGTTGAGTCTGTGATGTTATGGTGTTAATAGAATTGAAGCAAAGGGAAAGGGAATCCTGCAACATCATCAGATCATTGCTGAGTTTGAAGAAATTCCTGAGGAGAATAGGCAGAAGCTTGTTAATGGAACTTTTGGAGAAGTTTTGAGATCTATTCAGGTAGGTCTATCTGCCTTTTTTGTGTTACAATGAATGAATAATCGGTGGAGTTTGTTTATGCTTTGTTGTTGTGCAGGAAGCTATAGTGTTGGCACCTTTTGTTGCTCTTGCTGTTCGTCCCAGGCCTGGTGTTTGGGAGTATCTGAGAGTCGATGTTCAAGGACTTGTTGTCGATGAACTGAGTGCGGCTGAGTATCTCAAGTTCAAGGAGGAGCTTGTTGAAGGAAGGTAAAGTTTTCTCTGAGGACGTGCATGACGGGCTATCACACAGAGTCTAAAATTTATCTCATGTTTTATTTATCTGTTATTGTAGTTCTGATGGAAGCTTTGTGCTTGAGTTGGACTTTGAACCATTCAATGCATCGATTCCGAAACCAACGCAGAACAAGTCGATTGGAAATGGTGTTGAGTTTCTCAATCGCCATCTTTCTGCTAAGCTTTTCCATGGCAAAGAAAGTTTGCAGCCACTGCTGGAGTTTCTCAGGCTTCATAACCATAATGGAAAGGTATTTTTGACAAATGTATTGCTAATTTGCTACACATTACACTTTTTCTTAACCGCGTTTTTTTGTTTCGTTTGTTAGTTTTGAAAATTTTCTGAGTTAAGGTTTTGGTTATTGCAGACTATTATGGTTAATGACAGAATTCAGAATTTGAATTCTCTTCAACATGTTTTGCGAAAAGCAGAAGATTATCTGATCAAAATTGCTCCTGAAACACCGTACTCGGAGTTTGAGTTCAAATTCCAGGAAATTGGTTTGGAGAGAGGGTGGGGAGACACTGCTGAGCGTGTCGTTGAAACGATCCAGCTTCTGTTGGATCTTCTCGATGCACCTGATCCTTGCACCCTCGAGACATTCCTCGGAAGAATCCCTATGGTCTTCAATGTTGTCATCCTTTCTCCGCATGGATATTTTGCCCAAGATAATGTCTTAGGATACCCCGATACCGGTGGCCAGGTTAGTTTCGATAACATATTGCATCATAGTTTTAAATTGTTGCGCAACGTCTTTGCTTTCGCAACTTTTCAAGTTTAAGTGACATGTTCTCATTGATTCTTTTATCTAGATTGTGTACATCTTGGATCAAGTTCGTGCCTTGGAGGAAGAGATGCTCAAACGTATCAAACAACAAGGCTTGGATATCACACCTCGCATTCTCATTGTATGTCTGAATTTACTTACGAAGAGTTAGCGTGTTTATTACATATGATATATGGATATTTCTCTAACTAGCGCTCGTGGTTTCTGTTAAAATCAGATCACCCGTCTTCTCCCCGATGCAGTGGGAACTACTTGTGGTCAACGTCTTGAGAAGGTATACAATACCGAACATTGCCACATTCTTCGAGTTCCCTTTAGAACAGAAAAGGGAATCGTTCGCAAATGGATCTCAAGATTTGAAGTCTGGCCTTACCTAGAGACTTTCAGCGAGGTGAAACTTTCATTCATAAATTTGACACAATATAAGCATTTTTATGTTTTCACTTGATTGAGATGAAACTATTTATTGTCATTAGGATGTCGCCACTGAACTTGCCAAAGAGTTGCAAGGCAAGCCTGATCTGATTGTTGGAAACTACAGCGATGGAAACATCGTTGCCTCTTTGTTAGCACATAAGTTAGGCGTAACGCAGGTTTGTCTACACACTTTGATTTTCTAATATAGTTTTCACCTTTGTTGATTATGCTTTGAAATATCTTAAAGCTTATACGCTAATTTCAACACCAAATTGCAGTGTACTATTGCTCATGCACTCGAGAAGACCAAGTATCCCGACTCTGACCTTTATTGGAAAAAATTCGATGACAAATATCACTTCTCGTCCCAATTTACTGCTGATCTTTTTGCAATGAACCACACTGACTTTATCATCACAAGTACTTTCCAAGAGATTGCTGGAAGGTAAACTATTGTTCTTAATTCATCATCTTATTTATTGATAATCTTATTGGACTCGAAAATCTCATGTCTTTTGTAATTTTACAGCAAAAATACTGTTGGGCAGTATGAGAGTCACACTGCCTTCACTCTTCCTGGTCTTTATCGCGTCGTTCATGGTATCGATGTCTTTGATCCAAAGTTCAACATTGTCTCTCCCGGAGCTGATTTGAGCATTTACTTCCCATATACTGAAACCGAGCGTAGATTGACATCATTCCACCCTGATATCGAAGAACTTCTCTACAGCTCAGTGGAAAATGAGGAGCACATGTAAGCACAATACAATGATTTACTGTTATGTAGTACTAGATTCGTCTTTATTATTTCACATAACCTTTGTCTGATTTAACGGTGTTTTGTAACAGATGTGTACTGAAGGATCGCAGCAAGCCGATTATCTTCACGATGGCAAGGTTGGACCGAGTAAAAAACATTACAGGACTTGTTGAATGGTATGGCAAGAATGCTCGTCTAAGGGAACTGGTAAACCTCGTTGTTGTTGCTGGAGACAGAAGGAAGGAGTCCAAGGATTTAGAAGAGATAGCCGAGATGAAGAAAATGTACGGCCTAATCGAAACCTACAAACTGAACGGCCAATTCAGATGGATTTCTGCACAAATGGACCGGATTAGAAACGGAGAGCTTTACCGTGTCATCTGTGACACAAAGGGTGCTTTTGTGCAGCCAGCTATTTATGAAGCTTTTGGTTTAACTGTCATTGAAGCCATGACTTGTGGATTGCCAACATTTGCGACATGTAATGGTGGTCCGGCTGAGATCATTGTTCATGGAAAATCTGGTTACCATATTGATCCTTATCATGGTGACCGTGCTGCCGAGACTCTTGTTGAATTCTTCGAGAAGACTAAGGCTGATCCTACTTATTGGGACACAATCTCCCATGGAGGTCTCAAACGTATTCACGAGAAGTAAGCTACTCAGACACGCATTTAGTTATACTGTCGTGTCTGATGTCTTTGTTAGTGTCACACATTTAGTTATACTGTCGTGTCTGATGTCTTTGTTAGTGTTTCATATGTCTAACACATACATTTTATTGACTTTGTGCTATAGGTACACATGGCAGATTTATTCTGACAGGCTTTTGACTCTTACTGGTGTGTATGGCTTCTGGAAGCACGTGACAAACCTCGATCGCCGTGAGAGTAAACGCTACCTCGAGATGTTTTATGCACTCAAATACAGCAAATTGGTAACATTTCTTCTCTCATTACACTATATATTTAGAGCATTTGAAATTTAAAAGTAGTTTAAATACATTGCTTTTCCTCCAAGAAATGGTTAACAATGTTGTTCTCAATGTTTATTTCAATTCCCTTTATGAATTTTACTAATTTAAGATGATATTTTGCAATCTTTAGGCTCAATCTGTGCCTCTTGCTGTTGAAGAGTAAATCAAGAAGATTGAAGATATTGCGGAACCAACATTATGTCATTCGGAGTCATCTGGAGCGATTTAAAATAATAAAACCATTGATTTTGATTTTGTGACGAGGTTTTTGATTGAAAATAAAAGTGTACTTTTCTTTTTTGCAATTTTGGATGTTACTGGAATCTTCCAATTTGGGTGTTAACCCCATAAATTCAATTTCAGAAGTGCTTTCAATTCAATTTTGGTGTTCATTGTCTTATCTTATACGTGTGTGTGTGATAGTGAGAATTATTTGGGCCATTGAGTTTCCACGCAACTTGTCCCCCTGGCATGCACTTTTTATGGTACCTTGTACAAACAAGTGTGTGGGTGGAAAAAATGGCACCATTACATTACATACAATTTTGGAAAGTTTGGTTAAAGAAATTTGGCAGATATATACATTAAGTGGGAGAAGCATCTTTTTGTGACCATTGTTTTCTCTACCTAGTTGGGTCTATCCCAAACTAGTAGAAAAACCAAAAGAATATTTTTTAGTGAATGTAGTTTAGGAAGCGTTACATACCAACAAAAGGTTAACTCTCACAAATAATTGAGGCTAAAGTAAAGATTCATTATCAATAATTAATTGATTAAGTAGTGATTGATGATTTTTCATAACTGTGATGGGAGAAAATTGAAATCATTTGATATCAAAAATGACTTCTAACGAAAATAATAGAAATTCATTAGGGTAGTTATCTTGCACACCTAAGATACACATTTGTGTTAGATAGGTCATGACTTATGATTGAATGAGTGTTTGTTTTCATTTCTTTCTACCAGATAAGTTATGACTTATGAATAACTAAGTGAGTGTTAGTTTCCACTTCTTTCTACTGTCACCTTTCACACGCTAAGCTCATATTTGTAGAGTTAAATGTGAGCACTTTTCTTCATTTTCACCGTAGAAAAGAAAGTTTCCAAACACACACTAAACTCCTATTTATAGAGTTAAATAGAAGAACTTTTCTTCATTCTCCTATTTATAGAGTTAAATAGAAGCACTTTTCTTCATTTACTAGTTTAATATAAAATTGAATAACATGTTATGTATTTTAGCTAAAAACCAGTCTCCAACTTATTTACTTCATAAATTATATTTGCTAAAAGAAAATTCTATTGATTCTTCTAATGATTAAGAATAAATTTAAAGTTGTAAAAGTTTAAGTATCTGTTTGGTTCAAATGAGGAGAGAAAAAGTGAGAATTTTAAGTGTTTGGTTCAAAAGAAAAGGAAAGGAAATATAGATTTTAATTAAAACTGTGTGATTCAGAAAAAGAAAAAATGTATTTTATTAATAATTTATATACATTTTAATTATAATCTTATATGATATAATATTCAAATATAAAAAAATTCATTCAATTTTTTGGTAATAAATATTTTATTATTGAATGATAAAAAAATTAAAATTTATCACATGATATAAAAAATTAAGTACACTTAATTTTGACATAACTCTTTGATATAAAAAATTAAGTACACTTAATTTTGATATAAAAAATTAATTACACTTAATTTTGATATAAAAAATTAAGTACACTTAATAAACCGACACAAATTAAATTATAGATTAATAACAACTTTTAAATCACGATAAATCATTCAATAAAATAAATATATAGATAATTTATTATTAAATACTAATGATTTAAAATATTTTTAAAGTTTAATTAAAAAAATGAATGATTTAAAATTTGATATAAAAAAATATGATAGAATACATAACAAAATTAAGAAAAATAAACATAGATAAATATAAAAAATTTATTAAAACAAAATACAATGACTATGTATATTTATATTAAATACAAAAATTTAAAAATAATTTGAAAGTAAAGAACAATTATAATAAAAGGATGAAAGCAGTCAAGATAATAATAATTTTAAAATACTATAGTTAAAATATTTTTTAATAAATATACTAATTTTTTAATTATTAAAACTCATATTCCATCTCCCTCTAATGAAAATTCACGTTTTCACATATAAATACATTTATATTTGTAACTGTTTTGTTATATATTTACCAAATATTTAATTTTTATTGGACGTGTGATTCGCGTATATTTTCTATTTTCTCAAATCAAAATTAATAATTTAAGATACATTAATTTCTAAAAATAAACAATTAATGTTTTGTAGTTTTGAAAAATTATTTGTTCTCAATATAGAACTCTTTCAATAAAAAGACGGAGAATAAAACAAAACTGACACACTTAGGGAATAAATGAAAAATCCATTCTGCTTCAAGATTCCAATACTTGGCTTATTTGAAGCCCTTGGCTATCAAATAGGTATCATCTCCATTTTAGAAAAATAAATAAAGAATACAATTATTTAAGTTTTTAGCGTATAAATATCAAATTATATAAAATATATGGTTCTAGACTGGACCAGCACAGTCGTTCGGGTCTAATCTAGTATTTTTTGAAGATTGGGAGGCCCATTTTATAATGTCCTGAATTTAATTAATTATTTAATTAAATTATATAAGAATTTAATTATTGGATTTAGACGAAGTTTGGGAATTTATCGGAGTAACTGGGTTTATCGGTATTATTGTAAGAGGTGTGTTTGAATTATTAAAAATTAAAGTTGAATTTAATCAGTTAAATTGGAAGAATAATATTAAAAATAATATTATTTATTTATTTTGAATAATTGTATTTAATTAGATTAATTTGGATTGTGAGTGGCGAATAGCAAAGTGAAGGTGTGAATATATATATATATATATATATATATATATATATATATATATATATATATATATATATATATATATATATATATATATATATATATATATATATATATAGGCCCATTAAGAAAATATTATTATTATTATTATTATTATTATTATTATTGAATTAAAAGGAATTAGGTTTCAGTAGAAGGAGGTTTTTGGTTTTGAAAAAATAGATCATGAAAAGAGAAACTGCAGACCAAAAGAGGAACAAGGATTTTGTCGGAGAAAAGTGGAACTATCAAGAATTCTTAGAGCAACCTTCAATTCAAGGTAAAGGTGGGGTTCTTGCTCTATAATTGGGGATATGATGGGCAATAGGTAGTTTTGAGATGTATAATTCGCTAGGTTGTGTCATGTCGATGTGATTAACCGTAGAAAATCTCAATTGGAATATATGAATTTGGCTATTAGGAGTAAATTGTTGTTATTGATTGAAAAGAATGCATGATTCTGTTGTTAGATGATATGTTGCTATTGCTGATTGAAAATAATTCCAATTGAATTGTGAAACTTTGGGAAAAACTGGAATTTGGACATTCCCACGTTGCATGAGCCGACTCAAGAAAGCATGTATCGACACATGCTGTGTTTGTTTTAAAAAACCAGAAGTTTGGAAACAACATGCATCGAATCAAATTGTAATGTATTGGCTCATGGGGTAAAATTGGGAAGCATGTATCGACTCATGCATGTATGCATCAATACATGCAATACTGATGTTAAAAACCAGAAGCATAGTATTAGCTTGTATCGATCCAAAAGGACATGTATTGGCTCATGGAGGCAGGCTGTGATGTATGCATCGATACAAAGCATGTATGCATCGACTCATACTGAAGGAAATTGGAAAAAAAGAATTTTGAAAAGCTATGAGTCGACTCATACGACCTATGCGTCGATACATACTGTGTGAAAAATTGAAAATTTTAAGCTATGAGCTGACACATGGGCTTATGCGTTGACACATACTGTACAAGAAAATGAATGATAATTTTGAAAAACTGTTTTGGTCGTATCTTCGCGACCGTAACTCCGATTTTGATGCCGTTTAGGCCGTTGGAAAGCTAGAATCATGAATTAGCCTATAATAATGTTTTTAGGTACAGTAGGTGAGTTTTTGGATGAACATTTTTGTAGAGGCTTTGATAGCTAAAGTTGATGGTTGTTGTTGTTGATTACGTTGGCCGTAAGGGGCAAAATGAATATGTTGTAAGTTGGTTTCCGTTGTGGATTACGTTGTTGTTGTTGTATGCTGTTTAATTTCATCGTATACATACATTTTCATATTACGTTGAGCCGTGAGGGGCAAAATCACGTTGAGTCGTTAAGGGCATGTTGTTTACGTTGAAGGCTTACGCCTTGATGCCTCGGAATTACTGGAAGCTATTTATGTTGGGAGTTTTACTCTGATGAATCCACATGCATTTTCATAGTTGAGTCGCATTCAAATTGTTGATTACGTTGTTGTTGTTGCCGTTGTTGTTGCTGTTTGAGTCGTTGTTGTTGATGTTCATATTGCCGGTTGATATATGTTGTTATGGCTGTTGAGTATGATTCGCTGTTAATATAATTTGCCGTTGAATTTAGTTGCTGTTTGATAAATGTCGTCGCATACAAGTTGCTGTTGATATGTTGTTGTATTGAATTACGTTGTTGGGAATGATCGTATGTTGTTACGAAATAGTTGCGTGTTAGCGTTGATTAGTCGTGTGATTACACAATGGCGATATTATATGATTTTGAACTATATATTGTTTATCATAATCTCAATTATATGGTTTGATATCTCACTCTTTGCTTGTTTTCGACGTTGCCTTTATATTGGTAACGTGCAGGTAATGAAGGATGAAGAGTTAGTAGCCGTTAGTTCGAGTATGGTGTCATTTGCTCTGATACATAACACTCGGGTTGGGGATAAACGTTTAAAATGTTTATTTTGATTTAGTTTTATGTTTTTGATTCCGATTGGAGTAGTTTGGACTCTGGGATAATTAATTGAAATTGTTTTGTTGAGAATTGAAATATTTCCGCTATTTCATTAAAGTTTTGATTCAGACTATGTTACGTTTATTCTAATCATGTGTTATGTATCTAATTGAATGAGCTATATGGTTTTTGAAGCATGTGACATCCTAATCTATGTTGTTTGAAATTTTAAATTCACTCTGATTCTTATATAAATATGCCACGGGGGAAGTCAGGGTGTTACACATTTGCCCACGACTAATGGAAATTTCTCCACGTGCACGTTAGGACAACATGGTCAACGGTTGCTTTGACCACCACCATTCCCTCTGAGAATAACGGGTCAATTCCCTTTGTATCTTGGAGATGCAGACCAGGGAGGAGGCCACGTGCTAGACTTTATACACACATAAGCCTTGATAGTCTCTTATTGGGCTCAACAATCCATCCCATTAAGCAGACCTTGACCCAGCACTGGGGGTTATAAATACCCTCTCATTTGAGAGGGTCAGGTATTCATTCACTCATTCTTACTTCTCATACTTGCACTATAATCACTCTTGTTCTTACTTTGTCATTAAAGTATCTTGCAAGTACCCCCATATCTTGTTCAACCATAGAAGTACATTTCGAGTCTGCAGAACAACGACAATTTTTCAAATCAGATATGATCAGTGGCACCGTCTGTTGGAAATCCATTGTTTCCCCGTCTTTTCCTTACTTAAGACCAAAACAACCTTCCTCTTTCACATCGTCGTGACCGAACAAGTTGAAAACTAAAACTAGAATGCCCAATTCACTGACGGGCAACAACGACAACAATATCCCTGAGAATGATCCAAGGGACGGGAAAACGACCTCCTCATCCATAAGGCCTCACCACTCGACTTTCCTCACCAGAATGTGCTAGAACTTGTCGTTTTCTAGGAGATTTCAGTGCCCACGAACGCGGATCCCACTACCGTCGTGTTGTTCGCGACAATCAACCAGACCAACCTCATGCTGTTCACGCAAGGAGAACGCCTCAACATGCTGGAGGGGACCCGCCATTTCCCGATGAGACACCTAAGGCCAGAATCGTGGTCTCCTTCCCAGAGAAGACACCGCTCTCGAACTCCCCCGCGGAAAAAATTGGAGGGAAGATTTTTAGAGCCCCACGCGCCGATGCATTGGTTGCGGACCTCTCCTGAAGAGAACTCAACCCGAGCAGCCCGCCAAGAAGCGTGCCCTATCCCCTCCGTGCAAAGAGCGACGAGTCAATGACTCAAAGAAAAAAAGGGGAAACGAAAACGAGAACCCCCGACCAGAGGACCCTCCCTAAAATAACCATCGCCGCCACTACTCCCCGACTCACTCCCTCAAACGCAACGACAAAGATGACCCCGCGGTTCCCTATCTATGAGAATCATGGAGGTTTCCATCCCTAGGGGCATGGAGAAACCCCTCGCATTAACCAACTACGATGGGGTCACTAACCCTTTTGATCACCTTGATGGCTTTGAAGCGATGCTTAATTACCTCAATGTTGAGGGGCCCATCAAGTGCAGATTGTTCCCCACAACACTACAGAAAACTACAATGGATTGGTATAGAATCCTAATACCCGGGTCTATTCACCCCTGGTAGGATCTGAAGAGTCAGTTCGTCAACACGTTCATGATATCTCGCCGACACCCAAAGATGAAGGCCCCTCTCGAAGCCATTATCCAACGAAGCAATGATACCCTCTAGGAATACATCGACCGCTTCAATAGGGAAGCCATCTAGGTCCCCTGTGACGACCATATGAAGAGGTACTTGCTCGAGAAGGGCTCCTTCCGGGCACCGATTTCAGAAAGGCCATCGGCATCGAGCCACCTAGGACCTACGATGCCCTCCTCGACAAGTCTCGCACCTACATAACCTATGAGGAGAAAGGAACAACTAATAACGTCTGTGAGACAAGGAATTGCGGAGCAACCGGTGTCCCGCGTCTTCATGACGCCCGACAAAGCGATGTCGACCCTTCTCGATGGACTGGGGAGAAGAGAAGGGAATAAAAGCCATGGGACGCCCGTGAGCAATGTGGGTCTGTCGGACGCTTCACAGATTACACCCAACTCACCACCTTCCGCGAGCGCATTTTGGCGAAATAAGTGACCAAAAAATTTAAAGAAGGCAGGGTCAGACGCCCCAAACCAACTCCTCTCAAACCGGGGGTCGACAAGACCAAATACTTCCAGTACCACCAGAGTCACGGTTACCTGACCGAGGATTGTGCCCACCTTAAAGATGCAATCGAAACGCTGATAAAGGCAGGGAGGCTCGAGAAGTACTAGAGGAATGAGACTCCTCGGGAGACCTGGGAAGTCAAAGACATCGAAGAGGAAGCTAGACCAGTGGGCGACATGGGCCCTTTCCAAATGGCTTACTCCGTGACTAGGCTGAAGGATTTCAAAATCCGTGACAACTTGGACGAAGATTTGTTCATCTTCACCTACAACATCTGGGAGAAGTTTCCCTCTTCCATAGTTATATCCTGCGGGGGGGGTTCAACGACATATCCATCAACTCGGCCAAGAGGAAGTTCACCGAGCTGATCGGCTCGACCTCGGTTAATGTTGTCACCCTCGAGAAATTCTGAGGCAGGTCCGAACCAATCACATTTTATCTCGAGGAGCTTCCCGGAGGAACCCCAAACTGTAGCATCCTTTTGCTCGTCCGGGCAAGAATGGCGAATTGTGATGTGCACCGCATCCAGGTCGATGAAGGAAGCTCGGTCAACATGGTGTACACTCACCTACCCTCCAACTCAACAAATCCAATTTGTCTCCGTATGTGGGATCTGACCTGTAGGGGTTCAATGGTTCAGCGTCCAAACCATGGGGCTACATCGAGCTCTTCGTCACATTTGAGGAGGGCATCACATCAAGGAAGATCAAAGTGCACTTCCTCGTGGTCGACTGCCACTCCCTTTATAATTGCATCCTAGGAAGACCAACACAGGATGAGCTCACTGTGATCCCTTCTACGGTTCACCATAAGATGAAGTTATACACCAAGAGGGCCCGTGTCTCTATGATCCACGGAGACATCGTAGCGTCTAGAAGGTGTTACAATATTGCAGCCAAAGGATAGACTCTGGTGGAAATTGGAGCCCGACAGGTCGATAGCCCAACATCTCCCTCGTGGAACCGACCTAGAACGAAGACCAACAAGCTCCCAAGGTTGACTTCATCAACCTTGACACGTGATTTACAAAGTCTGAAGTCGAGGCACAAGATGGCGAGTAGGATCCTCTTCGGCCGGTCTGAGACGGTGAGTTCAAGCTCATTCCCCTCAAAAATTACCCGAATGGATGTGTGAAGATTGGAGCGGGGCTCCTCGACCTGGAAAGGAAGTAGCTCAAAGCCTGCCTCAAAGACAACACTGACTTGTTTGCATGGAGCATTGCGGAGATTCCCGGACTCGACCCTGAGGTCTCTTGTCACCAACTTGATGTGGACCCGGGTGCTAGGGCAATAATGCAACATAGGCGTATGCAGTCTCCCGAGAAAGCGGAGGCTGCTGAAAAAGCTATACAAGAACTCCTAAAGGCACATTTTATTTATGAGGCCAAGTATTCAACTTGGCTCTTCAATGTTGTACTCGTTAAAAAATCTAATGGAAAATGGAGGATGTGTGTTGATTATGCAGATCTTAACCAAACATGTCCCAAAGATGCTTTTCCTTTATCTAACATTGATATGCTGGTCGATAACTCAGTCGACTATAAATTTTTATCTTTCATGGATGCTTATTTAGGTTATAATCAAATCCCAATGGAGATGAGCGACAAGCACTGCGCGGGATTCGTGACGGCCTTGGGAAACTATTATTATAATGTAATGCCCTTTGGGTTAAAAAATATGGGTGCAACTTATCAGCAGATGATGAACAAAGTCTTCCGCAGAGAGATCAGTGACATGATCGAAGTGTACACGAATGACATGATCATTAAGTCTCGAGTAGAAATCTTCCATGCTTCCCACTTTAAAAGGGTGTTCGACCAATCCAGGTGATGCAAGATGAGGTTCAACACGGAGAAATACACCTTCATTGTAAAAGCGGGCAAGTTCCTCAACTTATATCTAACTGAGCGAGGATCAATGTCAACCCCGATAAGTGCCCAACATTCTCCAAACTACCCACACATAATTCAAAAAAATCCATTAAAGTCCTGAATGGAATGCTCACATCGCTCTCCCGCTTTGTGGCGAAATCAGTACAATATGCACTCTATTTCTTCAAGCTCTTACGAAAGGAGTCCGCTTTCGAATGGATGAAAGAGTGCGAGCAAGCTATCATCCATCTCAAGTAGGCCCTCTCCCAACTACTCGTGTTTACCAGAAAAGTTCTACAAGGCCTCGAGATCATATACTAACAGATCGAGAAAGTCGCCCTAGCACTCGTCACCACGGTGATGAGGCTCCGGTATTACTTCTTGGCCCACACCATCGTCGTCCGGACAGAACAGCCCATAAAGTAACTATTAGGCCGACCAGATATGGCCGAACGTATGATCAAGTGGTCCCTCAAGCTTTCGGAGTTCGACATACAATACGAAGGCAGGAAAACTTTGAAAGCCCAGACATTGGTCGACTTTGTCGCTGAAATGACTGCCGAAGAAGTTCCTCCAGGCGGGGAAAGAAAGTGGACTATCTTCGTAGGCGGGACTTCAAGCTCGATGGTAAGTAGAGCCGACATCCTCCTTGAAAACAAAGAGGGTGTCGTAGTCGAGCACTCCCTCACCTTTTCCTTCCCAATATCGAACAACCAAGCCGAGTACGAAGCTTTGTTCGCAGGTTTAAGGTTCGCCGAAGACCTAAGAGCGCGCAAAATACAAATATTCACGGACTCCTAGCTAGTTGCATTGCATGTACGAGGAGAATATTAGGCCAAGAATGACAACCTCATCAAGTATCTTAACCTCGTGAAGGAAAACATGAAGAAATTTGATCGGGCAAAAATCAAGCACGTTCCCCGCGAATAGAATACGTGAGTGGATATACTTTCAAAATCGGCGAGCACCAAAAATAAGGGCGAAAATAAATTCGTGCTACAAGAGTCTCTTTCCCGACCGATCATCGAAAGGTCTCCACCCCGCTCAAAATAAATGATATCGGGGATGCCGTGTGTTGGATGACCCCAATGTACAACTATCTGACCAAAGGGGAACTGCCCATAGACAAAAAGGAGGTTGACGCTACTAAATGACGATCCTGCTCTTACGTTGTGATCGAACAAAAAATCTATCAACGAGGATTTTCCATCCCCCTCTTGAAGTTCCTCGAGGAATCAAAGGTCCCAGGTGTAACACGGTGGGAGTATTGTCTTGTTTGTTTTGCGTTTTATCGCAAATGTGCGGATTACAAGAGTCGCCACCGAATTTTCTTTTATCCAATAAAGGAAAGGTGAAAAGAACAGGAAAGAACTTTGATAGATTCTGAGTACAGGAGGTAATTATGAAAAGGAAGGTATTAACACCTTTTCCATCCGTAGTTATCTACGGGCTCTTAATTGCTTAGCTCACTTTTGAAAAATTGCTTTATGTGTGTGTGTGTGATTTGGAAAAAGTATTTTGAAAAGAGAATTTCGCTTTGACTTCGTAATGATTCTTGTATCAGTCCTCAAGAATGAATACGAAGTGTTTGGAAATGTTTTTGAAAGTTTTAACTTTGTAATTGTCGCACCCCAAAATTTACCCTCCGTTTATTTTAATAATTTGTGTGGCTCATGTCACATGATTACGTTTCATTTACTAAATTGAATTATTTCGGTTGTCAAGCTTTTCAAAAATGTGGAGTTTAGTTATGTTGACAATTGGTATAAGGGGCTCTCATATTCACTCAAGGTTGGGATTCTTGATCACTGTGATATTCTCTGTCGAGCTATAAGATTGTACACTCGGGCGTTCATCATGTGCTTGTCATCATCATTTTTCGGATTTCTTTGAAAATGCACGGATTCAGGGATGTGAATGACCTGGTAATTCTCGGATGCATCCTCGTGTGTTCGTTTGCATCAGATTAAAGTTTTGAGCAAGATCATCAATTGGTTTATGATTAAAAGTCTCTCATGTGCGCGTATGTTTGCTGATGTTTTATCTACCAATGGAAGTTTGATTAAAAATCAGGACAAATATTATTTCTTCAAAGACGCTGTTTGACAAGGTTTGGATCCGTTGTTTGAGTTTCAAAGTGACTACGGAAAGGAAGTTTGTTGGCTTTGACGTTTTGCTCAGAATCGAAGAGGAAGTTCAGAACGTTATTTTTTTAACTCAAGTTTCATGTCATTATTTTAACTGCAAATATCAGAATCTTGTTTCAATTTCAAGGATTCAAAAGTTCATACCGATTTATCTCAACCATTCCATATGGTAAATTTCATCCAAACATTTCCAAGCCTATTACCCATTCATTCAAGAATCAGAGTTATTCAAGTTTTAAATTTAAACTAAGTTATGCCATCATCTTTTTGTGCTACAAAAGTTCAATTTCTAAAGCTTAACTTTTAATTGTATCAACATTGGCACAAATTGAATTTCAAATACCATCCAAGTGTGAGTTTCATCCAAATGTTTCTAAACACATTACAAATTCATTCAAGAACTCTTACAAGTTATGGAAATTTTGTCAAGTTCCAGTTTGAACATTGTTCCTAAGTTATTTCATTCAAAGTTCAAATTATGAGAACAATTTTATCAACATTTCAAATGACATTCAAACCAATTTCAAAGGACTTCCAAGTTATTACAAGCATGGAATGATTATGTTACAAGGTTCCTACAATTTACAAAGAAACTAAGCTCGGAGATTTTACAATGCAAACTCAAATGATTCCTAATCTAATCTTAGGATTGCTAGTGAGTTCTTCGATACTTCTCGCAAATGCTTCCAATTCCTACTTCCTTTGCTTCTTCAATGTGAATCTTCCATCTTTGATCCATCCTCATCATCATTGTTCATGAAACAAAGAAATGAACATAGTTATCAAACATAAACATGAACGAATTACAAGAAAACTATCGAGAGACTCATCATTAGGTGCTTGGCGGGAATCAGGTTTTAAATGCTAAACCTCAGAATCTTGCTTAAAGATTAATCATCGGAGAAAAACAACTTGTTTGCAAATCGCGAGCTGACTCGGTTCACAAACGAGCAAGTATAAGGCAACAGTTCGATTCTTAACAGGCAGCAAGCATATATCAAGGCAACAGGCAGCAAGTATAAGGCAACATTTTAAATCCCAACAGCCAGCAAGTATAACCAAGAGGCAACAGGCAGCAATACAGTCAACATAACAAAGAATACGATCAAGGTTATCGAATGAGGCGGTTGAAAATCGAGGAAAAGCAGAAAGCGATAACATGGTTTAGCAACTAATGCAAGTCAAAAACATCATTACAGCATGGCCATTAACAACTAATGCAAGCAACAAACTCAGGAGCAGAGCAGACAGCATGGTGATGAGCAATCAGCACAAGCAACAGAGACAAGGATATAATATCTGTTCAAGACATATTAGAAGGAAGAGCAGACACAGTTCATTTTTTCCCAACACAAAAAAGAAGAGAAACTTTGTTTCAAAACCAAATCGTGTAGTATCTGTTCTAAGTCGTGAAATACCATCAAGTAGCATCTGTTCTACAACCCAAAAAACCAGCATCCATTGACACAAACCAGAAAAAACCATAATCCCCAAATCCCAGAAAATGTAAACAGAACCTAAACAAAGCATACTCATCATTTTCCTACGCCAAACACCTTCAGAATTTTGGTTTTTTTCTCTAGAAATCATTGTTCTGAAAATAGAGAAAGAAGAAGAGAAGGAGCAGAACGATCTCACCCAGGTATATATCTGAACTCACTCCTCGCAGCCGTACGTCTCCAAGGTTCGGACTTTGTGGTCACAAGTCGGAATCGCAAGCGGAGGGTATAGGGTTTCAGAACCCCTTTCTGTTTTCGCCCAAATTCATCCTTTATCTGCAAATAAACATGAATACCAGATTAGACAGAGAAAAAACGCAAGAATCCAGAATCAGTAGGGTTAGGGTTCCGTCCAAGGACGATCGAGAGAGATGATGGGTACAGATCGCGGCGAGATTTAGGGAGAGAGACCGATGAGGGTCTGTGAGGAAGAGAGAGTGATGTCCGGCGAGAGCGGCGAGAGGAAGAGAGAGCAGAAAACGCGATGAGAGCGAGAGAGAGAGGACGATGAGAACGAGAGAGGAAACCCAGAACGGGCACACGAGAGAGAGATGAGAGTGAGAAACTGATTTTCTCTGTTTTTGCCAATTTGGGAAAAATATTTTGTTTTAATTTCTTTTTTCTGAAATAAAAAAAATAAATATATAAAACAAATTAAATTTTCTTTTACTTTAAATCTGGTGGTGACAAGTGTCACCACCTTGTTTTTTTTAATAAAAGAAAAAATCTATTTTTATTTTATTATTCTTAATTAATCTTATTTTAGAAAAATGTTAATATTAGATAGAATATATATGTGGTATTATATTGTTGTCTTGGAGCCATTGGAGTTTTTATTTCGAAGAAGAAAGATTCGACGCACCAGATCGCCAGCATACGACGAATTTTTGCGAAATAATCAAGTTCAGATGGATTTCTTTTCATACCGTCCAGAATCACTGCAATACAGGCTAACTCTGAATTTTTATCTATTTCAATTAATTTATTTTGTGCAAATAATATCATTGCGATGTACTAAATAATTATTGGATCTGATAGTTTTTGTTTTTTATCGATTAAACTATTAGCCGATTTTTCATCAAACAGAAAAAATCATCTCTAATAATTATTTAAATTTCCGATTGTATTGTATGGTATTTTGTCTGTTTATTTACTCATTCATTATTTATTCACCAATGTACACTTTCCACACATTTAAAATCAAAATCAATTCGATTTCATCCTGATTGGCTCATATGCCGATTTCTTAAAGGGTCTCATAGTTGGGGATGGGCATGGCCATCCTCACGAGATTGGTTAAAGCCCTTGTTGCTTTGATCGATCATAACCCGAAAATAACATTGGTCTATATACCAATTTTCCATGCACCAGGGTCTCATGGTTGGGGATAGGAGCACCTATCCTCACGAGATTAATCAAGTCCATATACTTGATTAATCATAACCCGCTTCCATTCCATCTCAGCACGCGTATCAGAATGCTTTCATAATTAAAGTTTCAAACCTCGATCCAACGTCAAGTGCATTTTCGAAACCTTTTTCATAATAAAGTACAAGTTTTTTTAGTCGTTGGACGCTAGACCAATTGCTAAAAAACTTGTCACCAAATAAACTTTCAGTCTGTAAGTCATTGGACGCTAGACCAGTTGCTTAAAGACTTCTAAATAACGTGAAACTCATTTCACTTCACTATTTCTCAAGAAAACTTTTTGGGTGATAGACGAATCGTGCGAGCATTAGTTCCTCGGGTTTCTAGTATTTGAATCGTGAGACGTTAGCCTCATTGTTCGGTACTTTTTCATCCACATAAAAAACAATTCAACTCACTCAAATTCTTTTATCGCTCATATGCGATCATCAAACTCTTTTCCGATAAAGAGAGTGCAATAGCCATTTCAAAACGCGAACGTGGACTTAAGCTTTTCAAACAAACAAAACAAGTCCTAGTTCAAAGCATTTGAAATGCCTAACGCACGATTTTTCTTATAAAATCAATACAACAAACTTAAAACCTTTTTGAGAGGAACTACAGAGTTTTGACTTTCCCATTGCACAAGGGAATATGTAGGCACACTGTTCTGAAACCGTGCCAAACTCAAAATAATAATAAACAATTTCCGTTTCTTTTATAAGTTAGAGATTAGCGAATATACACACACACTTAAAATTAAATGGGTCCCATCGAGTACGATGGATGTAAGGGGTGCTAGCACCTTCCTCTTACATAACCGACTCCCGACTCCATATTTTTGGTCGTAGACCGCCTTATCCGCTTGTTTGGGGTTTTATCTATATTTTCCCGTTCTTTTTAGAACGAATAAAATTAGGTGGCGATTTCACTAGTTTTCAAGAATTAAATGATTTTTGAAAATCGAGTTGCTTAAGTAATGATCCTCGTATGAATGTATACAAAGTGTTTGTTTGAAAATAGTTTTGAAAAGAGGTGTGAGGTGTGAAAATGATTTTGATTGGAGCAAGCAATTAAAAGTCTTATTACCTACTCATAAAGGTCGTTCTTGTTTTTTTCCTTCTCCTTTAGGACAATGTTATCCATACCATTAGTTGGTAGGTAACTCTATTTGTTGGATGTGAAGGGACAGGTGTAGGATCATCGTATGGTCATTGAAGGCAACATTGTAAGGATACCTTATCATTTCGAAGAGATGATCATCACTTATTTGTAGGAAACAACCGAGGGACAAGATCATATATTCGTAGGCAACATCGAGGGTCATCGAGGGACTATGATCTTTGTATCGAAGGGACTATGATGATATTATTTGTAGGAGGCTTTGCTAATGGTATCCCTACGTTCAAGGGACATGACCATGTTATTCGTAAAGGCAACAAGAGAGGATACCCTAAGGGGTGTGCAAGTGTGAAGAGTGTGTTGTATTCAGATATTTATCTTGAGATTAGAAGTGATCTAGGGTTGATTTTAGTCTTTAGCATGTAAACCCTAATTAATTAGCAGTTAATATGTGCAAAAAGTAAAGTGCGGATATGTAAATCCTACGCTATTACATGGCTTTGAGGAAAATACATAATAGGAGTGCGGAAAGTAAAAGCAGAAATGTAAATCTACGCTATTATAGAGTAAAAACTGTGCGAGCTATACATCTTTTCTAGATTTGTAAATGCAGAATAGCAAATAAATAATCAAGATAATAGGAAATATGTTAGTGAAAATGTTTTGGAAATTAGTAAAAAAGTTTTAGGTTAGTAACCCTAATTACTAGAAAAGAAATTATTTTTTGTGATTTTTGAAAAGGTTTTAATTAATTTTGAAAAAAAAATTAAGTTAAATTAAGGAAAATAGGAAAAATAAAGAAATAAGAAAAGTTAGAAAAATGAGAAAAAAGGTCAGCAGGGATCGAGCCCCAAAAGTTGCGCTTGCATGCTTCTATCAGAAGTTACTTCTGTCAGAAGTTGTGCTTGCATGCTTCTAACAAAAGATACTTCCATAAGAAATTACTTCTATCAGAAGTTGTAGTTGTATGCTTCTGTCAGAGTTTGTGTTCCAGAAGTTCTTTCCCAAAACTTCTAAGTTCATCTTCTGCTCAATACGGTGTAGCGTTTCATTCTAACACCTGAGTCAGAACATCTGCTGAAAAACAATAAACAGGTCAGAGTATCAAGTTTATTATAGGATCATAACATCAGAGGATCATATTATCAGAGGTTCATATTATTAGAGGATCATATTAAAACATGCATGGACCCCAAGGGGTTTGAATGGACCAATCAGGAGGCAAGGTTTTGCCACGCGAGAGTCATATTTTCCCTCTAAAAACCCTTGACCATCATGGATGGTGGTATCCACCTTCTTCTCTGATGAAGGGTTTTCTAAAACCTGCAATAATCCATCGAAAAATGAAAACAAATAGTCCAGATCGAATAACTAGAATGCTACGAGTTCGATGGTGGTGTTATCTTGGCCTGAAACTGCCTGTAAATAAAAATACGAAGCTTAGCAGTTCTATGCCCTAACTATGGAAAATCACGATTTGGCCATGAAAAGCTTGTAACTATGGCCAAGACCTGCTCTAATAAACCTCAGGAAACGGTTAGCATGGTTAGTTTAGATCAAAAAAATCATAAAAACAGAAATACGAATTTAAGAAAAAACTTTTAATCGGAGCTTCATGATGCATGCAATTCAGGATGTTTTGGTCATGGATTTTGATCCATACTTATCCTTTGTTACCTCAGGAGCATAATGGAGTGCTTGGAATTGCTTGAGGACGGCTAGAACTAGGGTTTCAATGGTGCAACTTTCTCTTGAGAATTTGAACAAGAACCCTAGTTTTTCTGGCTGCCAAACTCGTCCTCCTTAGTGTCTGAATGTGCTATGTATATATGGGGCTGGAGGTTAGGTCAAGACTTGAATGAAAAATATATCAACTTGAATGCAAAATATTTGATTGAAATGTTTTATCAAATTCTTCCATATTTGGGTCAATCTTGTATTAATGCATGGTGCACGAAATTTCCAGTTAGCATGGGTTATCTTGGACCTCAAGACAAGTAGAAATCAAGCCCAACTCATCTTAAATCTTACCTTTGCATTTTATTTTATTTAATTAAATTTGAATTTAAATCATTAAATTCAAAAATTAATCAAATAAATACAAGATTGGCGTGCACTTGAGTTTTCAGGCCATGGATAATGTCAAGATTAAGTTTGGATCATGAAAACTTAGGCCCATTTGAAAAATATTTGTATTTGCTAAGTATTTCTCTTCATGCACCTCCTTAAAAATGTCAAACTTGCACAACTTGTATCTTACTCAATTTTAAACATTTTTAAGTGTTCTTGGACTTTTTAGAAAGCTCAAGATGTCCTATAAACACTAATTTTTGTTTAATATTCATTAGAGTTTCCATGTTCATGTACACTTCTTTGTAAAAAGATGACGTTTTGTTGACTTTTAGAAGTACCTCTAATGTTTTGATCCATGACTCTCAAATGAAGCATTTTTGGCCAAAACTTGTGAGACATGAAGTTGTAGAGAATTGAATTCCCTTCAAAAAATGAGCTTTGTTGGAAAACTTTCTAATAAAGTATGTGAAAGTTATGCCTAGTCAAAGTTCTGTTGACTTTTAGTTCAAAAACCCTAACTTGGAAACTTTGACTTTTGATCAAATCTTGAGTTTTCTTGATGATTCATGGTTAAAACTTGATCATATGATGAATCTGACTTCAAAATATTGATGTTGCCCAAAAATTATGAAGTTTGACTGTATGTTGACCACAATTGACTTTGTCCAATAGAACTGATTTTCAACCATTTGAGCACTTGACAGAGCAAACTTGAGCTATGAGGTTTGAAACTTGACATGGTGATCCCTTGAGACATGTGAGGAGGTATGATGATCACTTGAGGTATTAGAACTTTATTTTGTCTTGAGATAAGTAAAACTCTAGTTGTGGGCTGATTGCTTAGAAGAGGGTTCTTCTTGTCAACCCTTGAGAAATTCTTGAGTATGGAGACGTGAAATGTCTTGAGAAATAGGAGGGAAAAATTTGGGGTATAACAGTTGCCCCTGTTCAATCTTCTTGTACATGAAGGGTTAGATTGGTATGCTTGCCTTTCGTGACTTGAAGGTAGAAGATGATTGAACACTTGAGTATACTTGAAAATTTGCACTCGCCTGTGTATGGAATGAGATCGTCAGTTGACGATGCGCTGAAATGGGCTTATAGATACCATTTGGAGAAGTGGATGTTGGAGAGTGAGTCGTACGTTAGACTTTGTGCTTATATTTAAATGAAGATGACTGGTATGTCTTGATTTTAACCATATATGTAGCATTCTGAAAATGGAGAGATTTTGGCGTGTAGTCGGAGATGGGCTTAAAGATGCCATCTAGAGAGATGATATGATAAGAATCAAAATAAAACTTTGTCTTGGCTATTTTTGAAATGAATAATTCGTCAAGATGTAGATAGCTTCCTCGTCTTGTTTCGGGTATTAATTTGTATCTTGTTGTCTGTTGATAACTTGCATGGTCGTTCAGATAGCTTTCCCGTCTTGTTTAGGATATTAATCTTTTGACCTTCCACCTGGAAAATAACTTTCACCCGTTGGGAAATTTAGCTTGAAAGGATATGCTTAATTATATGCAGATTATGATGCATGTGAGATAATGACAATGCTCATGAAGGAGATATGCAGATGTTATGATTTTTTTACGAATAATGTATGAATGTAGATGTCGTGGTATTTCAAAACATATCCATCTTGAAAAAGATAGGAATGTTCTGCTGAGGATCTTTGATTTTTGCTTGGGGATGTAGTTGTTGGAGTCTGGATATTTCTGCTGTCGGGGAATGATAATCATTGGGAGATACTCCGCTGGGGATGAATATTTTTGTGTATAAACCTTGATGGGGAATGATGTGATACTGAATAACCTATTATTGCTCGGAGACTGACATAATAAGCTGATTGATGATTGGTTATTGCTCGGGGACCAATGTAACATGATAACTTGAGAAGGTAGATAGGATCACTGCTCAGGGACCGACGTGATGATGTAGAGGTAGATAATCACTGCTCGGGGAATCATGTGATGAAGTTGATAGGATCACTTCTCGAGGACTCATATGATGAAGTTGATAGGATCACTGCTCGGGGACTAACGTGATGAAGTTGAAAGGATCACTGCTCGGGGACTGACATGATGATGTTGGTAGGATCACTACTTGGGGACTGACGTGATGTGTAACACCCCAATTCTACCCCGGTAATTATTAAGAAAATCAGAGTTGCAAAATTATTTTCAACAAACAATTGGAGTATTACAATTCAACTAAACAATAACATATTATCACAGATACATAACACTTGAGTTCGGGAAAACTTAAATAACATGAGTTTAACTTTATTAATATAAAATCAGCGGAACTACTTTATTTAATTTGGAAGTTATAACAACTTTTCAACTTTAAAACCATTTTAAAACAAACAGTTACTTTTCATGTATCAACATGGTTATTCAACAACAAATCCATAACAACTAAACATCTAGCGTTCATCCCCGAGTGTTACGTATCAGAGCGACTACGTAACTTGAACAAACAGCAACTAAATCTTCGACTAGGGTACCTGCAAGTTACCAATATAAAGGTAACGGCCAACAAAATATAAAGGGTGAGATATCGAAATATATAAGCAAAAGTACGATAATTCATATGCTAGGTAAAGAATCATACAATAATTACTACTTTAATCCACAACGTACGATATTCCACGAAACAACATAATAATCAACGACAACATAAAATGCGACTCAAATGCGACTCAACAAATGCAAATTCATGTGGATCCATTCGGAGTAAACTCCCAACTTAAAATCATGTCAGGTTATCGAGGCATTTCAACAAGGCATAAGCCTTCAACTTTCAACGTGGTGCCAATCCAGGACAACTTAATAATGCACATGCTATGTATGATACAACGACCACAACATCAACAACAACTTAAAACAACAGCAACTTAATCATGCATTAACTGCATCAACTTAATCAACACGATCAACTTCGACTTCAACAACAATTAACAACGTCAACAACAATGCAACTTATAATTAACATAATCAACTTCAACTTCAACAACAATTAACAACTTCAACAACAATTAGCAATATCAACAACAATACAATTTATATTTGACACAATCAAATTCAACTTCAACAACAATTAACAACTTCAACAACAATTAGCAATATCAACAACAATACAATTTATAATTAACACGATCAAATTCAACTTCAACAACACTTAACAACTTCAACAATAATTAGCAATATCAACAACAATACAATTTATATTTGACACAATCAAATTCAAGTTCAACAACAATTAACAACTTTAGCCATTTAAGCCTACAATCCAAAAGATTGTCCGATTCGGGGACAAACAACTTGTCCCGACAATACCTGCAAATCAAGCAATCGACGCGAAATTCAACAAAATGAAACAATTTTATTTAACTACCCGTATACACGAACTGCCCTATAAATTGTTGTCCAATTCCGATAAACTAATTTCTCCGCTTAATTCGACTGACAGTATTATTTCTGCTCTGTTTTTATTGTTCTGCAACATTACTAATTAGTCCTATTTATTCTACTAATTAATTATGTCACTACTTATTAATCTTCTACATTATTGTGGATCATTCTCCTAATTAAACTACACAGTCAGTTATCATTTGTTGCTGTTAAATACTACCCTTCTGATATAATGTTCTATTGCTGCTAGAGTATTTTTGCTACTTGTTATCAAATATTTACTTGCTGCTATTATTATTTTCATCATGCTAATGGTATTCTTGTCCTATTGTACTATCCTAACTCTCTAAACATAATATCAGCAAGCCACGTGCACACAGAGGACAAGCTGAGACGTCCACCCCACATACCTGAGGCGGTCGCCTCCCAGCCACTTCACACAAGGAGACAGACGTCTCCCTTTCTTCTCCTCACCCACTGAGGCGGTCGCCTCCTCCCTCGTTTCACCAAGGGGGCGGTCGCCTCCCTCCCTATAGCAACATGTAAATTTTCTTCCTTTTCTTCAAGCCACAGTACGATCTCAATACAACATTGTAACAATTATTCATGCAACAGTAAATGCAACACAACAAGCTATTCAATTCATTCCAGCAACACAAATTTTACCGATCAAACACGATTAACAGTGTAAATATGCAGCCCTAAACCCCACATAAAAATCATCCTACAATCGATTATATAATCCGAACCCCACCCCTTACCTTTGGATTGAAGGAAACTCGGAAAATCGATCGGAAGAACGTCGATCCCGGACAACCAAATGACACTGCTAGGAACCCTATTCCCTCTTTTCTCTCCTTCTCCTCTCTTCTACGTGACTTGTTCTTCTTTTGTTATTCTACTTGCTTTTATTTTTCCTTTTTATATGGTTACTACAAGTTACTAAATAATAATAATAATAATAATAATAATAATAATAATAATAATAATAATAATAATAATAATAATAATAATAATAATAATAGTAGTGGATTACTATTATAAATTGTGTGTATTAATTAATACCCTTAACATACTAATTCATCCTTCTAATTAATTAATCTTCTACATTTAATTTAATAATTCCAAAATAATAATTAAAGTCTAATAATATTCTTCTTCTGACTAATTTTCCTCTGACCATTAATTTAATGATTCACTCACAAATTTGACTTAACTAAACTAATTTAATTAATAATTCTACTAAGACTAATATTACTTCTAATATTAATTTCTAATAAAACTATTATTATTTACCGATAATATTTTCTCCTGGTTAAACCGACTAATTATCTGATTATCAGCTTATCAATCCAAATAACGTATTAATTCAAAATGCCTCTTATAATAATTCCGATAAATCCAATTATTCTAGTTAAATTCTCAAGCTTCGTCTATACCCAATAATTAAATCCTTCAATAATTTAATTAACTAATTAATTAATTTCAGGGCGTTACAACTCTCCCCCACTTAGGATATTTTCGTCCTCAAAAATCTATCCGACACAACCATCCTCATTACCGCATTCACATCCAATTCTTCGATTCAACAATTCAATCACAGCTTAAATCCAATGCTTATGCTTCAATCTTCCAATTACTCTTGCAACATAATCTTTACTATCTTGCCAACCATTTTATCAACATCTTGAAATAATTGTCTTACAACATATAGCAACCTTTACTTGCTCGTACTCGATTGATACAACATCGCGTCTTTATTTCATTGATATATTCCCACCAAAACACATATACAATTCTTACTCTCATACTCTAAAGTTATTCATCCGCGAAACACCAACAACTCTATTCATCTCATCGTATCACTCTCATAGTGACATCACCATAGCCAAACTTCATCAACCTCATCATACTATGGAGTATTATTCCTTACTTACGGTAACCAACAACAACATCATGAAACGAAATTAGAATCACTATAATGTCAAATTAACAACTTAACTCAACAAATATACGCACAACGAACTATCAACTCACAACTATAATAACATCCTTAGGGAATCCGCAAAATTTACGAGAACCACAACACCCTAACACTTCACGCTTCCGCTGCTCCACTCTAGTTATCCACCTTAGTGAGTAGTGCTCAATCACCCTCGGTCAACCAAGAAATTCCTACTTATCAATTTAGTCTCATCTTCCTTCAACGTTCTTAATTTCTCACTCCACGGCGATAGTTTGCACATAGACCATCTATGCTCCATTGCTCAATACTCCCCAACTCCTTCATTGATATTCCTCTACTGACTCTCATCAACTCGAAAGCAATTATCTCCGTGAGATAAAATCCATTACTTAATGCACTATTAAGATAGTAATGTAAGTCTACATCCTCTATTACGATTCCATCAACTATCAACAATGGATTAAGGGTGATCAAGTCCTCAATTTGTCAATAGAATTCTGACAATCATAATGAAGTGTAAACCGTCATGACTAACTACAACATTGTTCCTTTTAAAATTTGTGCTTACGTCATCAAAATTATCGTAATTCATCAACTTCCAAAATTATCCGAGCATGCCAACACCGACATCTTACATTACATACAAATACACCTCTGATGATAATATCAGAACAAAATTTCTTTACACCGTTACCAATACTCCTATTCTTAGAATCACATCCTCCTCTTCGCATTCCAACCATGATTCGCGATTCAAAGATTCCAACCAACTAACCCAACAACTTTACAACTTTTCATTACTTACCAATAATCCCACAACACGGCCTATAACAATTTGATACTTAATCGTCACTCTCCCGTCACCTCTTACACAAGGCTACTTAAACAAGAACATCACAATCCATCAGCAGCGCTGAACATAGTGACTTAAATTCCATCCCGTAGCAATTATCCTTGTTACTTAACAATCACCTTCTGAAACATCAGGAAATTGCACCACACTTCCACATCAATAATCCTCACATTGATTCTCATCCTTCGAGAAGTCAATCCTAATAATTCTTGATCATCCTCTTTCAAGATGCTCCAACTCGTTAAATGACCAAAATCTTAAATCCATGTTACCTTCGAATTCAGGAATCAACAACGCTCCAACAATGCTTGCACTGTCGCCAATAATAACATACTAACTGATGCCTCTCAACCAAACACATATGAGAAGCAAAGCTTCTCTCCCACTTAGCATCAACTAACTCCTACAACAAAATCAGAAAACAACAAGTACCGACAGTGTTTCACACACTTATCGCGTACAGAGGAATGAACAACATTAGACGACACTGGCCGGACAGACCGACCTGCTCTGATACCAACTTGTAACACCCCAATTTTACCCTGGTAATTATTAAGAAAATCAGAGTTGCAAAATTATTTTCAACAAACAATTGGAGTATTACAATTCAACTAAACAATAACATATTATCACATATACATAACACTTGAGTTCGGGCGAACTTAAATAACATGAGTTTAACTTTATTAATATAAAATCAGCGGAACTACATTATTTAATTTGGAAGTTATAACAACTTTTCAACTTTTAAACCATTTTAAAACAAACAGTTACTTTTCATGTATCAACATGGTTATTCAACAACAAATCCATAACAACTAAACATCTAGCGTTCATCCCCGAGTGTTACGTATCAGAGCGACTACCTAACTTGAACAAAAAACAACTAAATCTTCGACTAGGGTACCTGCACGTTACCAATATAAAGGTAACGGCCAACAAAATATAAAGGGTGAGATATCGAAATATATAAGCAAAAGTACGATAATTCATATGCTAGGTAAAGAATCATACAATAATTACTACTTTAATCCACAGCGTACGATATTCCACGAAACAACATAATAATCAACGACAACATAAAATGCGACTCAAATGCGACTCAACAAATGCAAATGCATGTGGATCCATTCGGAGTAAACTCCCAACTTAAAATCATGCCAGGTTATCGAGGCATTTCAACAAGGCATAAGCCTTCAACTTTCAACGTGGTGCCAATCCAGGCCAACTTAATAATGCACATGGTATGTATGATACAACGACCACAACATCAACAACAACTTAAAACAACAGCAACTTAATCATGCATTAACTGCATCAACTTAATCAACACGATCAACTTCGACTTCAATAACAATTAACAACGTCAACAACAATGCAACTTATAATTAACATAATCAACTTCAACTTCAACAACAATTAACAACTTCAACTACAATTAGCAATATCAACAACAATACAATTTATATTTGACACAATCAAATTCAACTTCAACAACAATTAACAACTTCAACAACAATTAGCAATATCAACAACAATACAATTTATAATTAACACGATCAAATTCAACTTCAACAACATTTAACAACTTCAACAACAATTAGCAATATCAACAACAATACAATTTATATTTGACACAATCAAATTCAACTTCAACAACAATTAACAACTTTGGCCATTTAAGCCTACAATACAAAAGATTGTCCGATTCGGGGACAAACAACTTGTCCCGACAATACCTGCAAATCAAGCAATCGACGCGAAATTCAACAAAATGAAACAATTTTATTTAACTACCCGTATACACGAACTGCCCTATAAATTTTCGTCCAATTCCGATAAACTAATTTCTCCGCTTAATTCGACTGAAAGTATTATTTCTGCTCTGTTTTTATTTTTCTGCAACATTACTAATTAGTCCTATTTATTCTACTAATTAATTCTGTCACTACTTATTAATATTCTGCATTATTGTGGATCATTCTCCTAATTAAACTACACTGTCAGTTATCATTTGTTGCTGTTAAATACTACCCTTCTGATATAATGTTCTATTGCTGCTAGAGTATTTTTGCTACTTGTTATCAAATATTTACTTCTGCTGCTATTATTATTTTCATCATGCTAATGGTATTCTTGTCCTATTGTACTATCCTAACTCCCAAAACATAATATCAGCAAGCCACGTGCACACAGAGGACAAGTTGAGACGTCCACCCCACATACCTGAGGCGGTCGTCTACCAGCCACTTCACACAAGGAGACAGACGTCTCCCTTTCTTCTCCTCACCCACTGAGGCGGTCGCCTCCTCCCTCCTTTCACCAAGGGGGCGGTCGCCTCCCTCCCTATAGCAACATGTAAATTTTCTTCCTTTTCTTCCAGCCACAGTACGATCCCAATACAACATTGTAACAATTATTCATGACAACAGTAAATGCAACACAACAAGCTATTCAATTCATTCCAGCAACACAAATTTTACCGATCAAACACGATTAACAGTGTAAATATGCAGCCCTAAACCCCACATAAAAATCATCCTACAATCGATTATATAATCCGAGCCCCACCCCTTACCTTTGGATTGAAGGAAACTCGGAAAATCGATCGGAAGAACGCCGATCCCGGACAGCCACATGACACTGCTAGGAACCCTATTCCCTCTTTTCTCTCCTTCTCCTCTCTTCTACGTGACTTGTTCTTCTTTTGTTATTCTATTTGCTTTTATTTTTCCTTTTTATATGGTTAATACAAGTTATTAAATAATAATAATAATAATAATAATAATAATAATAATAATAATAGTAGTGGATTACTATTATAAATTGGGTTTATTAATTAATACCCTTAAAATACTAATTCATCCTTCTAATTAATTAATCTTCTACATTTAATTTAATAATTCCAAAATAATAATTAAAGTCTAATAATATTCTTCTTCTGACTAATTTTCCTCCGACCATTAATTTAACGATTCACTCACAAATTCGACTTAACTCAACTAATTTAATTAATAATTCTACTAATACTAATATTACTTCTAATATTAATTTCTAATAAAACTATTTATATTTACCGATAATATTTTCTCCTGGTTAAACCGACTAATTATCTGATTATCAGCTTATCAATCCAAATAACGTATTAATTCAAAATGCCTCTTATAATAATTCCGATAAATCCAATTATTCTAGTTAAATTCTCAAACTTCGTCTATACCCAATAATTAAATCCTTCAATAATTTAATTAACTAACTAATTAATTTCAGGGCGTTAGATGATGAAGTTGATAGGACCAATGCTCGGGGATTAACGTGATGAAGTTGATAGGACCATTGCTCGGGGATTAACGTGATGAAGTTGATAGGGTCACTGCTCGGGGACTGACGTGATGATGTTGGTAGGATCACTGCTCGGGGACTGACGTGATGATGTTGGTAGGATCACTGCTTGGGGACTGACGTGATGATGTTGGTAAGATCATTGCTCGGGGACTGACGTGATGAAGTTGATAGGATCACTGCTCGGGGACCAGTGTAACATGATAACTTGAGAAGTTAGATAAGTTTGATAGGATCACTGCTCAGGGACCGACGTGATGATGTAGAGGTAGATAATCACTTCTCGGGGACTCACGTGATGAAGTTGATAGGATCACTGCTCGGGGACTCACGTGATGAAGTTGATAGGATCACTGCTCAGGGACTCACGTGATGAAGTTGACAGGATCACTGCTTAGGGACTCGCGTGATGAAGTTAATGGGATCACTGCTCGGGGACTAACATGATGATGTTGATAGGATCACTTCTCGGGGACTGACGTGATGATGTTGATAGGATCACTGCTCAGGGTCTCACGTGATGAAGTTGACAGGATCACTGCTTAGGGACTCGCGTGATGAAGTTAATGGGATCACTGCTCGGGGACTAACATGATGATGTTGATAGGATCACTTCTCGGGGACTGACGTGATGATGTTGATAGGATCACTGCTCAGGGTCTCACGTGATAAAGTTGATGTAGATACTGCTGATTAGAGTAATAGATTTGTTGGAGAGATCCGTTTGTGTCATAAGAGCGAGGGCAGTTTGTGTACAAAGAGACAAATATCCTGGTAAGAGGAAATTGTCAGAAAAATTTAGAAAATAGTAAAAGCTATGTGGAAACAATCTCGTTGGATTTCAACTCTGCTATTGCTCATATATTTTTAGCTATCTCATCTCCTTGCTGCTAGAAGAAAGTGATTGAACTGATCTGCGCCATTTGAAGCTTGAATCTTGATAGTGATGTAGTCTATAAGTAGATGATCTGGACGAGACATAGTCGTACGCTTGAATCCCTAACTTTTGCCTAGACCACCCTTTCGGGTTTTCAGTATACCGGGATACCCTTTTTTGCCCAATCCGCCTTTGCAGGTTTTCGACTTGCCGGGTGTACATTTTTTGTAAATATGTCCTTAAATTTTGCCCGAACCCTTTTGGTTCGTCAGAACACCCTTATTTTTTCCTAGGTCAGTCGACCTAGCGGGTCTCGTTTATGCGTAGTATTTTTTGACTATGTCTGCGTTCACAGGGTGCAGGAAGTCTTCTCCGTCCATAGTGCTTAGGATCATGACTCCGCCGGAAAATACTGTCTTGACTACAAATGATCTCTCATAGATGGGTGTCCATTTGCCCCTGGAATCACCTTGTGGTAAGATGATGCGCTTAACTACTAGATCGTCCATTTGGTATGCTCGGGGCTTGACTTTCCTATTGAAGGCTTTGATCATGCGTTTCTAATATGTCTGTCCATGGCAGATGGATGCGAGCCGTTTCTCATCGATCAAATTAATCTGGTCAATATATATATATATATATATATATATATATATATATATATATATATATATATATATCTATTATAAATCTATAAAAACAGAAGTACCTGGAAAATACCACTATACCCCAGCTTAAAAAACTCCTATTTGGTCTATTCATTAAGGGTATAATTGTGAACTAAAAAATTGCTGGCACTACATTGATTTGGGTCTGATGTGGCACTCCCACAATTTTTCATCAATTTTTAATTTATTTTTTTTTCAATTAATCCCAGCCCATCCCTTAATATTAAATAAATTCTTTTTATAATTATACTTTTTTAACATAGAAAACAGAAGCTTTCACGCATGGGGAATACCAATTCATTATCCCTTGCCATCATGCTATGCCTCTCTTCTCTTCCCATGCCAATTTATTTTCTACATCGAATTCAAATTCTAATGGAACCCCAAAGGTTTTTGTTCCATCGTGAACTTATGTATATCCTCCTCTGCTTAACACCTTCCAACCTTTTCCATTCACGCGTTCCATTGATACACACGTCCATTAATTTTTCGTTCACGAGGCTCTCTCACCGTTACAAAGCTGCGTGACTATGGCAAGGCCAATCGAGAATATCGATAGCATCGGCGACTCAAAGGATTTGTGGAAGGTTCTTTGTTAGGTGTAAGCATCGTGGTGCGTGACCGTTCTCGAGAATAGAGCACTTGGAGCTTATTCTGTTTGATTCAAAGGTATAATACAATGTAAACTTCTCTTTTCCATTATGGTTTTGTTGTAACAATCGCTATATATACTTATTTCAATATGTTTGTACTTTCACGCTTGGATATGATTCAAGCAATTGTGCCAACTTATTTGGTATCAAAATTCAAGTCACATCTTGAACTTGGATGTTCCTACGTAATGCGAATTTCAAAGTTTCCACAATGATTTCTCCTTCAAGTCTCGATCATAAGTTCAAATTGATTTTACGTGGTTCAACTTCCGTCAAGAAGGTCCCACTTGCAGACATACAGTAAACCACCTCAACTTAATCGGAATAGATGCTATTGTTGATGGTAAATCAGACGAATGTTTTGTATGGTGAGTTACATTTTCTTGTTATAATAAAGCGCATTGCATTGTGGCTCGTCCGTTAAACATGGTATCATTGTGAACTTTTGTGCGATGTCATTGGTGGGGTCAGAAATATCCCAAGCCGGATAATTCTGATAGCAACAAAAGCAAGGTTGTGTTTTCATTAACTGATCTGAGGTAGGTGTGGTTTCATATTGTTTATTAACATTCATGGTGATAAGTATAAAAGTTTAACATGTTCATGTTGTTTGTTTTGTAATTCCACCAACCAAGAAACATCATGTGCAATGTACTCTTTATAAATTAGTTGCAATGAATGAGTATTATACCACTCATAAGGCTGATGGTAGTATTGTTCTCCTACTTATGAATGCAAGGATCAAGGAACCTTAAGGTATGCTATGTGACTATTTATTATTATATCCAATTTTAAGTGTTGTCGTTTATAAGTATGTCAATTTTTCAGGAAATTATCCTTTAAATGTATCAAATGCTTGGAACGGCACAAAACTGCTCATCAATGATTTCACTATTCAGGAGGTTAAAACCTTAAAGAGAAGTAAGTGATTTTATGATGAAGTTATGAATTAGCGACCTATCATTACTAACGACTATTTTCCTTCGATGCATGTACATCGGACTTAACAATGATCTGCCGGCTCATCCTCTAGCATGCAAATGGAAGCGACAAATAGCTCTTTTTCTCGAATTGGATAAATTTTATGGAAGGTGAAGTGTTGAGTCTATCGATATTGCGTATCTGCAGAATGTTAGTTGCTCTTTAATACGTTACTGTCTGAGATTGTTTAATTACACAGCCCGTGTTCTAATCCATATTTTGAGAACTGGTCCCATCTTTCTGTTTCAGGAAACTACATGTGTGATTGTTGCGACACTGGAGAAGTTTGAGTGTGGGCAGTCTGGATGGTATTATGATGGATGTAGTGAATGTACCAAAAGTGTGACTTTGAAGGATGGAAAATTCACGTGTTATTCCAAACACATCATACGAGCGGTCCCAAGGTAACCAGAGTATTGCATATCGGTCATTTTCATCGTATAACCAAGCGCTTCATTCTACAATTTGTTATGTTGATCACACAGTGCAGATTTAAGATTGAAGTTCTTGCCTCCGATGGAAAGTTAAAGTACAAGTTCGTATTTTGGGATGTAGATTGTGTAAAGTTGATTGGGAAGTCCGCCCTTCAGATGAAGTTGGATTTGATACAGGTATTTGATTAAGGTATTTTCCATTTGGCTAATATGAAATTTAGTTTATTACCACGTAAATAACATATATTGTGTGGATCTTTTAGACCGGAGATTTTGATCCCCTTGAATTCCCTTACGAACTCGATGTGATGCTGAAGAAGGAGTTGGCTATAAGAGCGGTGTTTCAACCAAACAAGGCCAGTCTTTCTGTAATTGGATTTAAGGAAGATGAAGTGCTACGTACAAGAATAAAGGAGAGATTCAAGTGTGAAGAGGTACTGTTGTACTGCTGTTTTACTGTTGTTATAATCAGTTTCATGTGCATTGCATTTTTTTAACAAATGTTTTAAAATTGCAGCACACTTCAAAGATTGTCGTCTCAACAGATGACACTCGTGATGATATGCATACAACATCGGTATAAGCTTGAATCTGAACCACCTATTACTCTTGCCATCATGTCTTGAACAATTGTGTAATGTTTATGTTTTGCGTTTTTTAACTTGCAGTGTACTCGGACCATGTCCACCTCAGAAAAACAGTCTCATGATGATCCACATACAGTTTCAGTGCGTTTGTTTTTGCCTTTCAACATTAACAAATTATCCTATTAAACAATGACTTACTTCCTTTTTTATGCTACTGATTTTGTAATGACTCTTTAATGGCAGGATCCGTTATCAATCACTGCAGATTATGACCCTTCAGTTGCCAACTCATCACTTACTCCTTCAAAAAGAGCTGTTCCAGAGACGATTGAGGATCTCGACAGTGCCCAACTATCATCCACCAAAATAATAAGGGACATCAAGGAGAAATGATGCGATCAATTATAAATCGATGATATATTTTACTTTGTTGTTTTGGACAACATTGCACACCTTATTTTGTTTGATGTAATTGAATAATTATGTTTTATCTATGTTTATTGTGGTTTAGGATGATATGATTTGTCATTCTTGCTTTTTGTATGATCCTTTCGACATTGTAAAAACTGAATTATCTGATGTTAGTAATTCTGTTGCAAAAACGACATGATGTTGGTGATGACTTATTTCGTTAAATATAATGAATTTATTGTCTTTTCTTTTGTAAAATCAGTGGCCTTCTATGTATAATTTATGCTGCAAAAACTGATATGGTGTTGGTAATTCCTTATTTTACTTAATATAATGAATTTATTCCGTTTTCTTTTGGAAAATGAGTGGCCAGCTAATTATCCACGGAGTATTTTCGATTTCATTATGACCACAACCTTTTTCTTTTTTCATTTACATGTTTGCAAAACTTTGATAAACATTATCACATCGAATAACGGCAGAGTTTTTGGTTACCTTATCACCATCGCCTTTTCTTTTTTCATTTACAAGTTTGGATAACTTTCAAAAGCATTATCACAGCTAATTATTTGTTTTACCTTACACAATTGTTATATATTTTTCCTCCGTAAGTCTAATACCATCCAAATATAATCCCACAATTTGCCATTTCAGAATTGTTCTTAATGACGGATGTATATTTCTTATGAATTGAATTTTGATATAACTTTATTCATGTGTTTAGGTTCGCTGTAAATTACATTGTCATCTAATCTGTTGAGTTGTTAGCTTAGTCTATGCCTAATACATCAGAAGTATATCAGCCTACTGTACATAAATCTACAAAACTGATACATTCATAACAGATTATACATAGCATAAATCCATGACACTTGATTAATTAAAATTGTTATCGGAATTTACAAAACGGATATATCTGCATATCATAAACGCAAAATATGAAGCTAACTTGGTAACATGCCATTTAAAATAGTTATAAAGAGATTGTGCATTGAGCTGTAGGTTAACAATATCAAAGTAGTTCACAAATAACAAACAAAAATGGGCATCAAACTGAATTTTCCATCAAATATGCACGCAGTTCCGCCCATACAAAAATAATCCCTCCTTTGTGCCATGATGCTTCCCCTCATATCATATCAGCACCTCCTTTCAATGCTGCCCTCTCACTACTTGGACCAATATACGTTCCACAGGAGGATGCTCTACACTAAATAGGATAACGTCGCCTTCCGACAGGTCTTTCTCCTTAGCAAATGTGAACCAGCCTTTTGACAGAAACTTCTCATTCACTTTCTCCCTGCTTTTAAAAACACATGGGTATGTAATACCCGATTCTATGTCGATCAATACATGATCTTGGTTCTGGAAGACTTCCACGATGACGCTGCTGGAAAGTCTTTGCAACATTATAAATTTATTAGCTATGTCTATTCATTCTACATTACACATCCAAATGGCGGTGAAAGCAAACAGTGCAAGAGCTTACAAGAACTTGAGTTTTTATGCTGCTGCTGCTCTTAACAACTTTATTCCATTTGCATACACGTTTCTCTTGCACGGCAGCAGGTTGTACAATGTCAGCACCATCAGGAGTGTTGTTCTCCTCGCTGCATCAACAGACACGATTATTTAATAGCCTAATTTGCAAAATTAAGTATTCAAATGTATGTATATAACCTAAAACCCCTTGCCTGTCCAAAACATCGCCCGCTGTTTCCATTGCTTCATCAGTGGAATTCTGTTCATGCTCTTCTGATCCCTCAACAAGCCATGCCTCCTCTCTGGCTATTTCAAAGTACTTATCCACAGATAGACAGCTTCTCACCTTTCCCGTTCTCAGTTCGTATGATTCCTCTCTTTCGACATACTCATAGTATTTCTCGATAAGTTCAGCACGTGTCAGTTTTACGCAACTCCTGCTACTTAATCAAAGAAACAACCAAACATCATGCAATAAGTTTTTTTAATTTATTTTACCATCAATATGAAAATACACTCATTCGTTTTACTCTGTTTTACCTTGAAGAACTTTCAGCTTCTTCTTGCATCCTCTTAGCCTCTTCATGCAACTTTCTCCATTCTGCTGCTCTGTCCCGCTTATCCTTTGATTGCTTCCAAACATTTTGGATAGCCAGATTTTTCCATTTGGGATTAGGAGTTGTGGTTGTGTGACTTCTACCAACGAATCCCCTGCATATAAATTCATTCATCACCATCATGCACACGAACATGTTTGTATGAACCCTAAATGTTCTCATTCCAACTGATGAAACATGTGTGTCAAAACGGAAGAACTTACCCACGGGAACACCAACGTAAGTACTCACTCTTCATCGTATTTGTTGGCCGGCGATGTATGGAACAAAACGCTATTTCAGAGGTGTACCTTCGCTTTCTGGAGCAAAACCCTGTTTTAGAGGTGAACCGTTTTCTTGGAGTGTTGTTTCTGATGGAAAACGAAGAGACAGGAGATGGAGTAAAGCGGCGTTAAACAATAACTATTGTTGGCCCAACAAGTAAGCATTAGTTACATATATCACTATACATGACATGTAGAATACAAACTACGATCATTCCATTTTAATATCCCTTAGAAAATGTATATTTTGGAAGTACTTTTAATTTTTCATTGTCTTTGTCAAACCATGGTTGCATGTCTATTATCTAAAAATGGTATGATGATAGTATATTATACAATAAGAATAACCTTTGGTTTCCAATGCCAATTTGGAGTTTCCAACATAACATGATTTAATGTCATATGGTATTGATGTCACATTAACCTTTTAACCTCTACCAATAAATGTTAGGCTTTGGTATCATATCTTGTAATGATGAAACACAATTAATGTTATATAGGAACTTCAACGATGCAATGCAATACAATGTTCAAATAGAATATCTTAGTATACTAAAAATTATTGTACAAATTTTACGAAAACCAAACAATCCCATATAGATGCATTATTCTTACATTCATAATGTTATACTTATGAAAAGTTGTATGTTATCAACCATATAATCATCAACTATGAACAACCATTTTGGAGATAGGAAATACTGCGCATCACTCATGAGACAAAAGGAAGCATGTTCTTGATGAAAGAAGATTTAAGAAGAATAGAGTCAATGGAAATACAACTGAGCACAACGATGACGTAAGTAATTCAAGTTATGTAAGCAAACATCATACAAGAAAGCCACTCTCTGATATCAGTTCTGTTTTTGTCAATGGGCATGGAAATGTCTCTGCACGAACAGAGTGCGTAATGCTTAATTCACAACAGAGGAAATGCAGTGTTGGTTTTAACGAAGCACAACCAACACTGCATCTTCCCCAAGCTTCTCATGCATTTCTACTGATACAATTTCTACCAGACAAAATTCTGCTTCAGCACGTCAAAGAAGGAGGTCAATAATGAAGCGTAAGAGTCCCCAAACCAAGTGCCATCGTGCTCATCTGCATTCCCCTTTACCGTTTGATGCTAACACACCTCTGAGTGGCGTTACCTCCTCATCAAGTATTAAATGCAAAAATAATTCATATGGACTACCGACTTCGTATGCATCTTCATCCAACAAACATCTTGATCCAACTCTAATTGTTCAACATTGCGAATCTGTTGAAAACCTTTTCAAGTGTCACGAAGCGACATCAACTTCCCTTCATACCATTGTCTTGACTCGGTGAACCCGGTCAACAATCGGTTGCACACTATTCAACCGATGAATCTTTAACCGATAGTTCGTGTGAATTCATAAATGAAGTTCGGATTATGATTCAAGTTCAAGTTTGGACAACGACGAGTCTCATTCGCAAATGTCCCAACAATTGATTGCACAAATCTTTGGTATGTATTCTTTGGAATTATTCTTAATAGCGAACCATAACTTAAATTCAACATCATGCGGTTTGGTGTCTGAATATCTTGATGTGTATAACATATATGATGTTTCGTTCTATCGATAAATCTGACATATTCGGATATTGGTGATCCTTGCATAGAATGCACTCACCGTGGAGCACAAATGTGGTATCGGGGAGAAAGCGACAAGAGAAAACATAGTGCGATGCCTAAGTTCCAATTATCTTTGTGGAAAGGGTAAAGTTGTGTTGCCACTTTTGATAACACCACCACCGTTTCTTAAACATCTTCTCTCGAATGAAGGCGATGTACTATGTAGAAATTATCGGTGAGTGCGGTACAACATAATGTTTGCATTCGTCTCCGGAATGAAAATTGACAATGATTCAATCTCGAAATGGACCACCTAACATGAGAATTCAAGGCGGACTTGCCATAGAATTGGTAGCATGATGCCTCTAGATGGCGAAAAACCGAAATTTGCTCGACTTTATATATCGACAACGACAATGAGATTCATCATAGGATGCAAGGAATGGGGTAATGTTTTTAAGCCAATGAGATCCCTACTTTATATTACCTTTGTTATTATCGCATGACATATGTCTAATTTTTTAATGCGACAACAACGAATATTATTGAAGAGATATGGCGAATACAACACATGCTTGATGAATTCAACACACACTAAATCTTTTAGAATGGCGTGACTAGACTAAAGTTGTCACTGCACGACCTCAAGTTGAAGTTAATATCAGATAGATTAAGGACGGAAGAATTTACAACCAACCTGTGTGCGAGGTTGCAGCCCTCATTGTTGGTGATGTTGATACGGGATCAAAAGGGATATTATCCTTGAAAGACAAAGCGCAGACTAAAGCGAATAAGTGAGTTTCATCCGAGCTATCTTGCATTACAATATCCATACATTTCCCTACGGGAAGATGGATTTAGACTTGGTGTTCTACAGGAGAAACAGGACCCAAAAAAAAAGGAAAGATGAACAAACTTACTATTAGAGAATGGCTTGCTTTTCGCATTCAAACCAGACAACGTGAAGCACACACACTGCTCAGGTCAAGGAGACTGTTCCAACAATTTTTGGTTGATGGATTCACTATGATGGAGTCACAGCGACTCAATTATATACGTAAGCATAAAAAAAAATTACGAGTGTCCAAATACTCTAATTTGTCAGGAGTACACCAACAATATTCAAATGAAGGAGCCCACCAAGGCAAAAGAGTGGTGTTGCCGTCAACATACGTTGGAAGTCGCCGATACATGGAACAATTATACTTTGATGGAATGGCAATTTGTAGTCAAATTGGATTTCCCGATCTATTCATTACCTTTACCTGCAATCCATGTTGGCCAGAGATTCAAAGGTTACTTAACAACATGAATTTACAACCTCAAGATCGTCCTGATATAATCTCAAGGGTTTTTAAAATGAAGTTTGACGAATTACTGTGTGATGTAACAAAGAAGCATGTTTTGGGCAGAGTTGTTGCATGTGAGCCACATGAAATTAAATATTTAATACTCAATTGTTCCTTACTATATACCAATGATTTTAAATTAATATTTTCTGTTTTTAATTTCTTCGGATATATACACCATTGAGTTCCAAAGAGAGTTTGCCCATGCACACATTTACTTTTCATGCATCAATGAACAAGTTTCCATTCGATGACATGAACAACATTATTTCGTGAAATACATGAAACCGATGATAAGCAATTAAATCATTTGGTAAAGACACATATGATTCATGGTCCATGTGGTTTGGCTAATGATCTTCCCTTGCATGAAAAATGGTAAATGCTCTAAATTCTTTCCCAAAATTGGCCCTCAAACCATTGTCGATCGGGATGGGTACCGTCTATAGGAGAAGGGATCTTGGCATTCTTGCTACGAAAAAGAATATTGTTCTTGATAATAGGTATGTAGTTCCTTATAATGCATATCTTCTAAAGAAATATCGGTAGCATTAATATGGAATGGTGTAACCAAGGTACTTGTCAAGTACTTATTCAAGTATATTAACAAAGGTTACGATAGAATAAGCTATGTTGTTCGGACCGAATCGGACGAAGTTCATTTGGTACGGATGTTGATGAAATCAAGCGACCTTGATTGCGGTCGTTTCCCAGTGAGGCGTGTTGGAGGATTTTTTCATATCCTATCCATGGTAGATCTCCTTCTGTCGAAAGGCTGTATTTTCATCTGGAGGGCGAAAATCCCGTTTACTACACTGACTATGATTTCATAGACAATGTTCTTGAAAAACCAACTGTAAAGGAATCAATGTTTACAGCTTGGATGGAGTCAAACAAGAAATACGAAGATGCGAAGAGTTTGACATACACCGCCTTTCTTTCGAAGTTCGTTTATGATAAAAGGTACCGTTTATGGAGACCTCGAAAAAGAGGTCGTACAATTGGCCGCTTAATTTGGGTTCCTCCAAGCAGTGGTGAGCTCTATTACCTTAGAATGATGCTGACAGTTGTCAAGGGACCGACTTGCTATGACGTTGGTGGAGTAGTCCGCGACAGTTTTAGAGATGCATGCTTTGAGATGGGATTTCTTAACGATGACAAAGAATATGTTGCAGCCATAAATGAGGCCAAAGATTGGGGTTCGGGTAATTTTTTGAGGAAGTTATTTGTCACGATGCTGTTGTCCGGTACTGTTAATCGACATGACATGTTTGTATGAACTTGGAAGTTGCTATCGGCGGTATTCTTCATCAACGAGAAATTGTCACCGGAATAAGAGGTACAATTAATAAATACTTATATAGTTACATTAAATTTCATACAATTTCAAACCATATGAAACTATTATAATCGACTTTTCTTCTTATAATACCTTTTATACTACTTTGGATGCAATCATTACAATCCTTTTATACTTCCATATATTTACATGTCATACAATTTCAAACCATACTTAAGTCTTGTAGCGAGTTCTCATTGTCATAATGTAATTTCAATGATATAGATAGAGCCTTAACTTAAGAATTTCAATGGCTCTCAAACTGCTTCTGCCATAAAATATTTAGACAGTTCTGCCCATATAGATAAATTCCTAATCTTATGCCATAATGCTTCACATCATTCCCAGTAAACATGTCCTTACAATTCTGCCCTTTCAAATAATCATAAGTTCCAGTAACCATGTAATTTCAATGCTGCTACTTGATCAGTAACACAAATCTGTCATGCAATCGTAATGTAATTTCAACTGATATAGATAGAGCCTTAACTTAAGAATTTCAATGGCTCTCAAACTGCTTCTACCATAAAATATTTAGACAGTTCTGCCCATATAGATAAATTCCTAATCTTATGCCATAATGCTTCACATCATTCCCAGTAAACATGTCCTTATAGTTCTGCCCTTTCAATTAATCATAAGTTCCAGTAACCATGTCATTTCAATGCTGCTACTTGATCAGTAACACAAATATCTCATCCAATCGGATATTATTCACTGCCAACACAGAACAAAATAGTTCTGTCATTTATCTTTTACGTTCAACCAGCTTTTCTCATACCTACTGATAAAAACGGTAACATTTTTAATGTACCCGAATGACTGATGTTGTTGTATTATACTGAATTTTACCATGATACTGCCATTTTAAGGTTAACGATCCTTTTGTATGTCTATCTTCATCAACAGTGTGATTTCTATTGTACATAAAAGTTATATCTTATTTTGGTTTGTATTTGTGTTGGAAGACATGCAATTGTCAACTACAGAACTAACAAACCTCACATTAATTGAGATTGAGAATATGATGCAATCAAATAGAAGAAGCTTGCGTGAATTCAAAGATATGCCGTTTCCAGAACTGTATACAATGCGACATGTCGGCAATAGGCGATTTTTGATGAGCGTGATTACGATCTTTGATTTAGGCGACAAAACTTCCGACTCTATTTACGTCTCTAATTATTTCCTCATTATTCAAATCATCGATGCTTTCATTAAACTACAGTTGTATTGATTCTTTTCATTTGAAATTCAAGATGAGCAACGTGCAATCTTTGATACCATAATGGGCGCGTCAAGAAACAAAACGGAGGGTGTTTTTTAAATGGGATACGGCGGAACCGGTAAAACGTTTATGTGGAGGACATTATCAAGTGCACTTCGTTCAGATAAAAAAATTGTTCTGGCTGTTGCTTCAAGTGGCATAGCTTCCTTATTATTGCCAGGTGGTAGAACAGCCCATTCGAAGTTCAAAATTCCCATTCCAACGCTTGACAACTCTACATGCAATGTTGACAAAGACTCTGAGCATTCACGGTTATTGAAGCTCGATGTCATAATATGGGACGAAGCACCCATGGCTCATAAAATTGTTTTGAGGCCTTGGATAAGACCATAAGGATGTCATGAGCGATAAGGGTTTTGCAAATACAATTTTTGGTGGTAAGGTAGTTATATTTGGAGGAGATTTTCGACAGATACTTCCAGTTGTTCCAAGAGCAGGCCGTTCTGATATTGTTCATGCTTCCATTTGTTCTTCTTATGTGTGGGACTATTGCCAAGTCTTAACACTAACCAAAAACATGAGACTAAAGAATGGGAGGGACGGTACAACTTCTGATGAACTTGCAGAATTCTCTAAATGGATATTAGATGTTGGCGACGGAAAAATATGTGAACCTAACGATGGATTAGCCGATATAGAAATTCCTCGGTTTGTTAATTTCCATTTTGAGGATCCATAAGAGCTATAGTTGAAAGCACATACAGTTGCTTCCCGACTTTCAAAATGTAGAGTTTCTACAAGGAAGAGCAATACTTGCTTCAACCATTGAAGTTGTTGATAAAATTAATGATTACGTGTTAGACATGATACCGTGCGATTTTTCTTTTGATGTTTATTTCGTACATGTTTCGTTATTGTATTATTCTTCATAAACATTTTGGATTGATTCGCGTTTTCCCATTTATTAGGCGAGGACAAAGTATTTGAGTTTTGATTCGATCGATAGAACGATACAAGTTACACGAAGCCTACGAATGTCTTACTACAAAATTTCTTAGTAGGCTTAGGACTTGGTGTCCCAAATCACAAACTCAGTTAAAGGTTGGTACACCAATAATGCTTATGAGGAATTTGGACCAAAGCGATGGTTTGTGTAACGGAACTAGACTAATTGTTACAAGGTTGGCAAATCCGTTATTGAGGCAAAGGTCATATACGGTAAGAATGTTGGTAACATCTTTTACATCCCTCGAATGTCTATGTCACCTTAGAGTCACCGTGGCCATTTAAGGCGATTAGGAGGCAGTTCCCAATTATTGTGTGCGTGTGACAATTAATAAGTCTTAAGGTCAATCACTTGATACGCTTGGATTGTATTTGCCTACTCAGTATTCGGTCATGGCGGTTGTATGTAGCCATTTCAAGAGTTACAAGCAAAAGTGGTCTAAAGATCTTAATACATGATAGTATGAATGTATCAACATCTATCACTACAAATGTTGTATACAAAGAAGTTTTCCAATCTCTTTGTTGATCGGTAAGTACATAATAACAAATGTTTTCTTTAATATAAATTGTTTCCGTAAATGCTGTCTAATTTATGCATACTTTATTGTGGGTAAAATAGTTGAAAACATCGTTTCAAGTCGCTTCGTTGTATTTGAAGACTCGTGATAGTTTCTTATTTTGAAGAGTCACGACAGTCTCTTATTTTGTTACACAATCATGTTTTTAGTTTACATTTTTTAATGTTGTCAAATATGTTTGATACACTAAATTGGACCAAATTAGTTGAAATTTTATTGAATTACATAAAGGCAATTTTCCGATACATGACAATATTAGTTCCACGTTTATGAATTCTCGACCGCCGTGCGTGACAAGTTTATATATATATATATATATATATATATATATATATATATATATATATATATATATATTTATATGAAGTCATATGCATTTGTTATGTATCGAAATTCACCTCGCTTAAACATTAATTACAAAATAAATATTATTCAATTATTAGCTTAATAAAAGAACTTCCAAAAGAGCTCGAAAGACACCTAATAATAATTGAGAAAAAATTATAGAGGTTGACAAAGCCAAGAACGGTTCAAAATTCCCACCCACCAAAGACCAAACTCCAAAAAAAACTCAACAATCGTTTTGGCCACTTTCTTTTTCTTAATTAGATGCTTATTACAATTTCAACCTTCTCACATCCTTTTATACCACCCAAAACCGAACCTTCCCTTCACCTTCTCATCTCCCATCTTTGTTTCTTCAACTTCCAAACATGACAAAAGTTGCAAAACTAACAAAACTCAAGTCAGTGTTGAAGAAATGGAACACCTTCACCTATTACAACAACAACAAGCACAACCGCTTTGATGACATCAGAGCGGTTGTGAACGAGGATGAGTCATGTGTGTTATCAGAACAAGGCCTTCGCCCCGTGTTTGTTGGAAAGACGAGGCGTAGATACCTTGTTAACTCCGATGTTGTTGAACATCCGCTATTTCAGGAGCTTGTGGACAGGTCTCGCAGCTCGGTCGAGATAAACGATGACGATGATACGGTTAATGTGGCATGTGAGGTTGTCTTGTTTGAGCATATGTTGTGGATGATTGAAAATACTGATCCTCAACCGGAATCATTGGATGAACTCGTTGATTATTACAGTTGCTAGATATGTCGTGGTTGCATTTGTTTGTAACAATTTTAAAGCAAAAGATCTTGATTGAAAGGTGATGATAATATCATCCAGTATGTATTTATTTTTAATGCATGATTATTGATAGTGATTGTATGTAACTTCGGTATAAGCATATATGATTAATAAGAGATTGATCATTGATGATTAGTTTAGTATTGTTTTGTGATTTTACCATGATAATACTGTTTTTTTCTCGTACAATTCCCCTGTATAGGCAAGTTTTAATTTAATCAATTTATTATTTTTTTAAAGATTATCTCTGAAATTTTAAAATACTAAATTTTTTTCTCTTAAATGTAAAAATTATTTCTTATAAACTTTTTCTATTTATCATCTAATTTTTATACATTCAGGGATCCTAAAAAACCGGAGAGTAATCAAAACAATACTTTTAAGAGAGAGGCGTAAATCAAAACTCATCTATTTTATTGAGATGAATTGTGCATTTAATCTTTTTGTTTTTACTTCTACCATTAAAATAATACTCTTTCTAATAAATACTCGTAAAATTATTATTCTCTCTGTTTTTTAATCTGTGTAAAATGATCCATTGAAATAAATAATATGGGACGAAGGGAGTAGTATTGTGTAAGTTACATTAACACATTGTATACTCTATATTTTTGGAAATATAAACAAATAAATTGTATTATCGAGAATACATAATAGATCGCGACTTTAAGAGTCTATGGATTATACTGACTGCAAGTGCACAGACGTATCGTGTCGTTTTAAAAGATTGTCGAACCCACAAGGACTATAAATCAATCTATCGTATTCTAAACCTACGGTGTAAAGCTAAACCTAACGATTAATTGATTTGGGGGAAATTTGAGGGAATAAAAGCTTAAATCTAGTTGAAATATAAATAAGGCGGATATCGGTATCCAAGTATCCAACTTAGGCGATCTGAAGGTTTGTTGGCCAATTTCCTAATTAATATAAATTCCTTTTTCAGTAGGCAGTATTCTTTAAAAACTCTTATATCAAACTCCCGTTTTATTGAATTAGGTTATGCTATTAAATCCTAACGTACGCTTCCGCTGTCCCGCCGAATTTAAAAAACAATTTTTGAAAATAAATAAAACCTAATTTGTTTTAAAGTGCTTCCGCTGTATTTAAAACTAATTTCTAGAAATCACTATCCGGATAAAAACCTCATACTTACGCTCTGTTGTTTTTTAACCTTTGTCCATTTTTACTTCCGTAATAAACTCTTTTAAATTATAATTGAAAATTAAAACCAGATAAAGCAATTTTAATAAATATGATTTTGCCAATTTATTTCGGATCCCTTAATTCGATTAACTTACATACCGATACCTAGACAGTTTAGCCAGACATACTTTTTAATTCAACCATGCAAAAACAACAACATAATATATTTCCAAACATGTTTAATATAGCAGACAAATAAATGAACAACATAAATAATTATTGTAAAAACCTTAAATTAATAAATGTAAATAGACGAACACAACTGAGCAAACTTGTAGTATAATAGCTTTCCTCCACATGTCGGTAGGTTTAGCCACTTAAAACCGGAAATTAAAATAATGCAATGAGTCCTAAACAATTCTAGAAGTCTGGAAAAAAATCTAACTAGTGCAATAGTTTTCCAGTGTAGATTTCTATTAGGCGGGAATTGAAAACTGTCTAAACACTAAACAAAAGCTCTGAACGATTGAATTCTTCTGGAAACGGTTTATCAAAAATCTGGAAAAGCGTCGAACCCTTCTCGTCTGGTGAAGCTTATTATTTATATTAAGCGTTTGTAACAGCTTCAGAAAATATAGACTTCCGTAAATCTCGTTCCACATTTCAATTAATTGTTGAGTTGTTGAGAAGAAATAGGGAGTACTTGAACGTGCTTACTTGTTGAGATATTTCAGGAACATGGAAAAAATATAAGAAGGTGAAGATTCAAACCTAGGAATACTTGAGATGGGCGCCATTGGCAACTTGGAATTTTGGGCCACTAAATGAAATCATGGGGTGGGCACCATGACGTGGCATTGGGCCACTTAAATAAGTAGTGGGGCAGACGCCCCTTGCTTTGAAGGTGGAGGCTTGTAAGAAGTGGGGCGGACGCCCCTTAGTCTAAGGACGGGGCCACATGATTATATAATAGGACGTGGGCAATAATGGCCCTTCTTGTGGTTCTCTACTATCTTTATTTCTTCACCCCTCATGCTATTTTCACCTCACTATCTTCTTTTAATGATTTTCCACCTATTTCTTCTCAATTTCTTATTCTTTTCTCGAACATCTCTGAATATAATAAATACCTGAAACACAAAATATACCAGTGTAATATTGAAATAAAACAACATAATTAAAAGAAAACAATAACATTATTTATGCGAATTAAGTCAAATATGCGGTATATTTTCGTGTTATCAAACTCTCCTACACTTGAACCTTTGCCTGTCCTCAAGCAAGAAGTAGTATGAAAAACCTTTTGAACACGTGGTGAATGCAAGTGCAAGATACAAATCAATTCATACTCGGTTGCGAAGCATTCTTGTCTGAATAACATAAGCTTAATTTCAACACCAAAGCCACCGTATTGACACTAGACAACCCCACCTTATGCAAACCAGTTCCAATCATGCTATTATAGCGCAACCTAATTATTTTTTTCGTTTTTTTCACCCATTTCATTCGAGCGCGATCACATTAAGCCGATTATCTTTTCACACATATAGTAGAGTCGCCGATTAGTGATGATCCATTTAAGCACAGAGTTCTGGCACAATTATGTGGTACACTCCTTTTAACTACCCAACTGCAAGTTGTGGGGGATCAAACCGTAGTCTGCCCTACCAAGTCCAGTATCAGAAAACTTCTGAACCAACTGACAACGAATTTCTTTTTCATATATCGTAGGTTCCGTGACGTTAGATTAAGTGATTGGGTGCAGATCACCTAACTTAATTGGTGCATTCCTTATTTATAACACTAAAGCATATAATTTTTCAATTGTTTTTGGATCATTCACTTATATGCATCGACTCTCTATGTAGTTTATGCTTAACACGGTACCAAATGCTTATATAAACTACTCGGGGTTACTTTAAAGCTAAATCTTAAGGTATTGGAATAATAGGTACTTAAATCGATCTTGCGTATTGGGGTTCTAGAGTGTTAGGACGGTAACGATTTTGTTTAAATCTTTCTCAAGATCTTATCATTACTTAAAAATATGCAACCTTTATACGTTTTGAATGCATCGAGTCATGCGTTTGACCAATGAAATTTTTGTTACGGCTTAAGAAAATGGAGGAAATCGACTAAACATGAAAGTTTTGGCATTTAAAACTCAACGTTACATAAATATGCTTTTTATTGAAGGGAAATCTAACTTAAAAAAATTGTAAATAAACTAAAGACGGTAAAGCTTTCTCCCCTACACTTAAAACAATGCAACAAAATAGGAACAAAATGATCACTCCTCATCACCTCCACCGCGTGCTCTTCCTCGGCCCCTTGGTCGTGGCCGCCTACGCCTTTCACTGTCGTGATGGAAAATGTCGTGAATGCCATCTACACGGAGATTCAGAGCTTGCATTTCTGCGCTAAAATTTGACATTTGCTGAAACATTTCCTTATAACTGCAGTTGTTCTAGTAGATGTAGTCGTGTTGATCCTGCTGAATTTCTCGGACTAGCTGCATCATGCCATTATGGTGCGTTTCTAATGTTTAGAACCACTCGTTTTGTTGTAGCACTGCAATATAAATGGCTTCGAGTGTGGCCGGTGGAGGAGCATTTTCCGGAGGCGCTTGTGCAGTAGTTTGGGGGATTTCTTGCTCTAATTCCTGTTCCATTTCATCCACTACAACATTGTTAGCCTCACCTTAGTTTTCCTACACATTCACCTCATGAGCGGGTCCATCCATATCATATCTCCAATTGTTCACTTCTCGCACATCAGTTTGATTAGGGCTAGGCAAAATTACACCTTCGACCGTTCTGTTATTAATCACCAAGTTAAATATTCCATCCAGTCTCGAAGTAATTTAATGTGAGTCACGATAATAGGTAATATCAAGAAGTTTTGCCGGAATTTGGAGGAGCCCAATGGTTGCACATTCAGTGGTCAGGTTCAGAGAGAGGGCTATCGAAGTGATTATACCTCCAAAACAAAACGGATTCGCTCCGCTTGTACGAACGGATGCCCGTATGTGCTATAGTAGGAAAGGAGCTGCATTAACTTGTGTCCCGAAGAGTGTGCACAAAATGAAGAATAGTTCCCACTGGTTTACTTTGTGGTTGTTAGTCCTACCAAAGATAGTGTTTGATAGGACCTTATGGAAGTAGCGAATTGTCATGTTGTGAATATGCGAAGTGTACAAATCCTTCCAATCCTGGGATATTCCACCAATCAAATATCGCCAGAGAATGAATCCTTGGTGCTCCCAAACCACTTGTTAGTCGACTATATATGGGTAGCCGATTGATTCGGGTTTGTAATAGACATTTTCCCCTCGTGGGAAATGCAACATTTTGGCCACTATATCTTGGTCTAGCACATATTCTTGATTAAACATCCGAAATTTTGTGGTGCTTCTGATGAAAGGATCATCTGATGGGGTTTCATAAGAAAAGGAACTTAAAAATTCTAATACTAATGGCTCAATGGTGGAAAAACTTCTGGTGCAAATGTGGCGTAGATTTGTGTTGTCGAACATGATCATCACACTTTCAATTAACCCCAATTTTCCTAAACAATCTTCGTCCACGTACTTTGTGGGTACCATAAATCGTTGATAGAATTTCAAATATTTCTCTCTTTGCTTCCCACCATCTTGAGTGCGAAAGATAACACGTGAAAGATCTGGCGGTGGCCTGACTGGTCTAAGTGTCCTTTGGTTTTGAGCTCGTCGGGCCATTATAGGTTTGTTGCAAAATAAGTGATTGTGAGGAAGAAATTTGAGGAAGAATGAAATATGGAGCATATGATATTGAACGAGTGTGGTAGGATGAATTTATAAATATGGTATTGGAAGTTGAATGGATGGAATAAGGTCTTATTGAATTAAAGGAGGAAGATTAAATGGCGTGGTTATGGAAACTGGGAGTTTGAAAGTTGTAAATGAGGAATAGAAAGTGGAGTGAGTGGGTTATTAATGTGGGAGTTGGAAAGAGTTTAATGAGTAGGAAGTATAATGAGGGAAAGATAAATAAGTGTAGTGAGGAAAAGAGAGATTACGCGTGAGAAAAAGGAGAGAGGGAGACAGGGCAGGGGCCACTAGTTTAAGGGAGGATCCCCCAAGGTATGCATGTGATTATAACTTGCATGTGGCACTCTAGGAAATGATTTGAATGGAGTCAGAGAGAGAAACAAAAACAAAATCATGTGGGAGAGAAGTGCAGGACGGGCGCCCCAAGGTATAGGGCGAACAGGTGAAGCAATGTCATGATAACCGGGAGGTGTCTCATGGTCCTCTAAATTTTTGTAAGTCTGGGGGGTTTCAGTAGTGGATGGAGGTGTGGGAGGCTGATCTAATCCAAAGATCCAATTGGCCCGGTTATGCACGCTGGTAATATGGTTAGGTAAGGTGAATTGGTTTACTACTTGGTTATTGATTAGCAAAGAAAATTGATGTGGGCCAAGGTTACCTTTAAGTCCATTGTTGAAGCAAAACTGAATGTTCATGGGTTGGATTCCACCGTAGGGGATTAGGCCTTGGAGTGGGCATCTCAATCCAATAGCATCAGTTATCATTGTTACTAGGCCACATATCTGAATGGATACATGATCAGTCTAAATAAGACACTCAAAACTAGATAGCATGAAGGTGACATCATTAACGGGTCGGTTTTGGGATGCCCATAACATTATGAGAAGTTCATCGGGAGATACTGTGATGATGTTCTATGACTTTCCAAATAGGGTGTGAGCTATGATCTTGTGGAAATACCGAATGGCTGGGTTATGGATGTTTTCTGAGCGAAAATCAGTAGGCTCAGGGTTTAGGTTACCTAAAATGCATCCCCAAAAATGGTCGAGCTCCCTATAGGCTAGATATTCCTCTTGAGTTTCATGATAAACACCTACACCGCTAGGAAAACCTAGGAGGTCAGCAAACTCTATATGGGTAAACTTGTAGTTAATTCCAGACAGTCTGAAAAGGATAAGCATGCGGCCAGTACCTAACCCATGGTTTTGTAGATAAGTAAGTGAGCTAAGGAACTCTAAGGTTAGGTTTCGGTATGTGGCATAAGTGATCATAATGCGAGAGGTGTCCCACCCAATTTGGTTTAGCAGGAAAAGAACACTATCTTGAATTCCAAGTGCATCCATAGCCTGGTCATGAGCATAGATTGTAGGATACATCTCCCGCTCAGCCAATGCCGCAAATTTTCCTCTCTGGTGCCTTCCTCTGAAGGTAACATGCATAGTATCAGCTCTTGACATCGTGAGAATTAGTTAGTGACTAAGAATGTTATCCTGGATATTAGTAAAGCATAATAAAAGAAAGTCAGCATTGGCCAAATGCTGAAAGAAAGAAAATAGAAATAAGAATAAAAATATGATAAAGAAGAATTTTAGAGAATATAAAATAGGAAAAATAAGAGAAAACAAATATTGAAATAAGAATTTAAAAATGAAAGAAAATAAAATTAAAGATAAAAAATAAAACAGTGGGTTGTCTCCCACAAAGCGTTTTTTTATGTCGTAAGCTCGACATAATTTTTGTTAAATCCAAATTTTGTGAGTCGTCGGGCAACTTGACAGGTATTAGACTAGCGAAGTAGTCTCTGTTTTCTACAGAATGGTAATGTTTCAAGCGCTACCCATTAACAATAAATGGATTATAGGATTTTCCCTTAATTTCTATGACACCACTTGGTAAGACCTTAGTAATTTCAAACGGACCGGACCCATATAAGACGTAGTTTACCAAGAAATAATTTTAGCCTAGAATTGAATAAAAGTACAACGTCGCCCTCATTGAAAACTTTCTTAGATATATGTTTATCGTGAAATTTTTTTGTTCTCTCTTTATAAATTTTGGTGTTTTCGTACGCATCGAGTTGAAGCTCTTCAAGTTCATTTATGTCTAAGATTCTCTTTTGTCATGCGGCAGTGTAACTTAAGTTTAAGGTTTTTATAGCCCAATAGGCTTTATGTTCGAGTTCTACTAGCAGGTGACACGATTTACCATAAACTAGTTTTAAAGGTCTAGTTATTATAGGTGTTTTATATGCTGTTCTATATGCCCATAAAGCTTCATGTAGCTTGGCAGAAAAATCTTTCCTAGACGTAGCAACGGTTTTCTCTAATATTTGCTTAATTTATCGATTTAAGATTTCTACTTGCCCACTTGTTTGTGGGTGATAAGACGTTGCTACACGGTGTCAGACTCCATATTTCTCTAAGAATTTTTCGAAGATTTTAGAGATGAAGTGCGAGCCACCGTCACTGATGACTACGACACACCAAATCTCGGAAAGATCGTGTTTTTGAACAGCTTGATTACAACTCGTGTGTCATTTTTTGGAGAGGCTACAACCTCGATCCATTTCAATATGTAGTCGACAGCTACGAGTATGTATTTATTTCCAAAAGAAGATGGGAAGGTCCCATGAAATCAATTCCCCACGCGTCGAAGACTTCTACTTCTAGAATTCCTTTCTAAGGCATCTCATCGCGTCTAGAGATGTTTCCAGTGCGTTGACACCAGTCACAATTTAAAATATTGATGTGCACATCTTTCCATAAATTAGGCCAAAAGAAGCCTGCTTGTAATATCTTAGCGCACGTCTTCGAGGTGCTTGCGTGTCCTCCATAGGGGGCATCATAACAATGGGAAATTATGCTAGCTACTTCATCTTCGGGGACACATCGACAAAAAATACCATCGGCGCCTCTTTTGAAAAGCAGAGACTCGTCCCAATAATACTGTTTAAGGTCGTGGAAAAACTTCTTCTTTTGCTGGTAGGTTAGGTCAGGTGGAAGTACTCTGGCTGCTAGGTAGTTGACAAAGTCAACATACCATGGAAGTATTGAGTTAGAGACTACATCGACTGCTTAATTTGTTTCAGCAACGTGATTAGATGAAGGTATTCAATCTCGTTATGTTCCATTAAGGAGATTATTCGATCATAAAGAAAATCATCATTTATAGGGACATTATCGGGTTCGATTCCTTCCATTCTCGATATATGGTCAGCTACCACGTATTACGTACCTTTCTTATCCTTAATTTCTAAATCGAACCCCTGTAGGAGTATAATCCATCTTAAGAGCCTCGGTTTAGCATCTTTCTTGCTCAGCTGGTATCTAATTGCAGTGTGATCGATATAGATGATTATTTTTGCTCCTATAAGGTAAAAATAGAATTTTATAAAGCGAACACAACGACTTAGAGTTCTTTCTTAGTGGTGGCGTAGTTCAATTGTGCAGGATCTAAGGTTCTACTTGCATAGTAAATAAAATGAAGCTTTTTATCTTTTCTTTGTCCTAAGACTGTACCTACAACATAGTCGCTAGCGCCGCACATGATTTCGAATGGTTTATTCCAGTCGGGAGGTTGCATGATCGGTGCTGATATTAAAGCTTGCTTAAGGGTTTCGAAAGAGTTTAGACATTTATCATTGAATATGAATTCAACGTCTTTCATTAAAAGTTCTCTGAGCAGCTTAGTTATTTTAGAGAAGTCTTTAATGAATCGTCGGTAAAAACCGGTGTGTCCTAGAAAGCTTCGAATTTCTCTAACAGTTTTAGGAGTTTGAAAGTTTTCTATGACTTTGATTTTAGCTTTATCTAATTCAATTCCTCTATCTGATACTATATGTCCAAGAACAATCCCTTCTCGAACCATGAAATGGCATTTTTCCCAATTTAGCACTAAATTGACGCTTACTCATCATTCGAGTACCTTTTCTTGGTTTGATAGGCATTCTTCAAAACTTTGTCCACAGACAGAGAAATCGTCCATGATACCATCTAAGAAATTAGCAAATATTGACATCATACATCGTTGGAAAGTTGCTGGAGCATTACATAGTCCAAAAGGCATTCTCCTATAGGCGAATGTTCCATAATAACATATGAACGTTGTTTTCTCTTGGTCGTCCGGATGTATGGGGATTTGGAAGAATGCTGAGTATCCATCTAAATAGCAGAAGTGAGAATGCTTGGCCAAACGTTCAAGATTTTGATCAATGAAAGGTAATGGGAAATTATCTTTATGAGTGGCCTTATTTAATTTTCTGTAGTCGATACATATTCTCCATCCGCTTAGAGTGCATTGAGTCACAGATTCTCCTTTCGCATTTTGAATGACTGTAACACCTCCCTTCTTAGGCACAACATAAAATGGGCTGATCCATTTACTATCGGATATTGGATATATTATTCCTACTTCTAATAGTTTTTGTACCTCCCTTTTAACAACATCACTTAAAATATGATTGATTCTTCTTTGATGTTCTCGAGAAGTCTTACTATCCTCTTCAAGCATAATGTGATGCATACAAATAGAGGGACTTATTCCTTTTAAGTCTGAGATGTTATAGCCCAAAGCTGAAGGATATTTCCGAAGGAAATGTAGCAGCTTTCCGGTTTCTAACTGTCCTAAGTCAAGATTCACTATAAATGGTCGTTCAAGCTCGGTATCTAATAATTCATACCAAAGATTATTGGGTAGTGTTTTAAGTTCTATGGCTAGTTCCTTTGGGAATGACATAGGATTAGGAGTTAGTGCTAGATATTCACTTAGGCTATCGTGTCGGTATTCAGGGAGAAAGTTATCATCTTCGAAAATCAAAGGAATTGGAATCTTTATAACATCGGAATAAGCTTTTTTTTCTGACTCCATGTATGGCTGGTGATTATAAGAATTGTGTAAGAATAAACTCGACTTTCTCTTCAACAACTTCAAAAGTTAACTTGCCTCTCTTTACGTCTACGATGGCTCCGGAAGTAGCTAAGAATGGTGTTCCTAATATGGTAAGGGTGTCAATGTCTTCTTTTATGTCCATAATTATGAAATCGGTTGGGATATAGAATTGACCTATTCGCACAAGAACATTCTCAAGAACTCCTACAGGGTATTTAATAGAACGATCTGCTAATTGAACAAACATTTTAGTTGGTCTTAATTCTCCCATTTCGAGTTTGGTGCATATGGATAAAGGCATTACACTGATATTGGCTCCTAAATCACATAAACCTTTGTCTATGACAAACTTTCCTATTATGTAGGGTATAGAGAAACTATCAGGATCTTTGAGTTTATGAGGCATTTTGTTTTGAATTATTGTGCTACACGCAATAGTAGGTGTAACAGTTTCGTTATCCTCTAGCTTTTTCTTGTTAGACAGAATTTATTTAAGGAATTTGGCATAGGAGGGCATTTGTATAATTGCTTCTGTGAATGGAATTGTAACATTTAGTTGTTTCAGAAGATCTACAAATTTCTTGAATTGCCCTACATTCTTGGTTTTAGCTAGCCTTTGAGGATAACGAATGGGCGGTTTGTAAGGTGGTGCAGGCACATAAGGTTCTTCTTTTTCTGCAGCCTCATCATTGTTATCTTGATTCTCCTCCTCCTCTGGTTTTTCCTTCTTTTCAATCTCTTTACCAGGATTTTGTTTCATGGTTGAGCTATTAATTCTTGGATTTGCAGGTCCATCATATTCTGTTCCGCTTCTCAGGATAATAACATTTGCGTGTCCCTTTGGATTGGGTTGAGGTTGTCCAGGAAATGGGCCATCTGGGGCAGCGGTAGCCGCCTGCTGTTGAGCCACTTGAGAGATTTCTGTTTCTAGCATTTTATTATGAGTGGCTAGAGCGTCAACTTTGTTGGTTAATTGTTTAATCTGCTCATTAGTGTGCAGATTTTGATTTAGAACATCTTTATTTGTTTGGGCTTGGTTAGCTATGAAGTGTTCTATCATGATTTTAAGATTGGACTTCCTAGGTACATTGGAAGCACTCGAAACATTATTAGGATGATTTGGGATATCTTTCGGATAACCAAGTGGTGTAGCAGGAGCTTGTCCTGGTGCATACAATGCGTTGTTGTTCTTGTACAAAAAATTGGGATGATTCTTATAACCAGGGTTATAGGTATTGCTATAAGGGTTTCCTGTATGTAATTCGCTTGTTCAGCTGGAACTCCTATTAAAAATGGACATTTTGGAGCAAGATATGATTGAAGTCCATACAGATCGCAAGTTTGAGCTATTGTAGCCACGGTGGCTGCGGGAGTGGTGGTTAGATTTCTATCTTCTGGGTAAGGGCTTCCACTTTAGTGTTACCTTGGTCTAAACTATTCACTTCGAACATGCCACCTTTCGTTTTAGGTTTCTCCATAATAGTCATATTGCTTCCCCATTAATAATGGTTTTTAGCCATGCTTTCAATAAGCTAGTTGCCTTTGTTATACGGTTTATCCATCAGTGTGCCGCCTGCAGCGGCGTCTATGGTTAATCTTGTGTTGTACAAGAGACTGTTGTAAAATATGTGAATGATCAGCCATTCTTCTAAACCGTGATGCGGATAGAGTCTTATCATGTCTTTGTAGCATTCCCACGCCTTGAAAAGTGATTTGTTTTCCTTTTGCCTGAATCCATTGACGTTGACTCTCAACATATCGACTTTTCTAGGTGGGAAATATCTTGCTAAGAAGACTTCCTTTATCTCATCCCATGTGGTGATTGAGTTAGAAGGTAAATATTGGATCCATGCACTAGCTATGTCTCTTAGAGAGAAGGGAAATAGGTGCAATCGTATCGCCTCAGGTTAATATCATTCGCTTTACAGTGTCTGTGTACTGCACAAACACTGACAAACACAGCGGATGTAGGTTTGGGGCGTCCGTAGGGGATCCAGAAAACTGGTTCTATTGAACGGTAGAAAGTAGTGAAGGTTTCAGCTCAAAATCGTGTCGAGCGGTAGCGGGGGCATAAATACTTTTGTGAGGTTCCGTTTGATAAGGAACTACGTAATCCTTAAGAGGACAGTGTGGTGTCGCTCCTTCTTCATCCATCTTTGATTCTTCAACTAATTCGAGGATTGGAAAATCAGGGAGATTAGTCAGAGGAAGATTGCCGAAAATACGGTATTCTTGAAATTGGCGTCTTAATATGAGATAATGCTCGTGTTATACCCCAAAATTTTCCCTTCTATTTTTCAAGTCAATACATATCTCCATACTCAAGATTTCCTCAAGGGTTGACCAGATGAACTCTCTCCTAAGCAATCAACCCACAACTAGGGTTTTGATTCTCTCAAGTCAAAAATGGTTTCTATTGCCTCAAGAGAGCATCATGCTTCCTCACATGTCTCAAGGCATCACCATTTCAAATTTTAAGCCTCATAGCTCAAGTTTGCTTAGTCAATTCCTCAGATGGTTGAAAATCAGTTGTATTGGACAAATAGTCAAATGTGGTCAACATACAGTCAAACTTCATCATTTTTGGTCAACATCAAGATTTTGATGTCAAATTCATCATTTGATCAAGGGTTGATCATGATTCATCAAGAAAATTCAAGGAATGGTCAAAAGTCAAAAGTTTCTAAATTAGGATTTCTTAAGGGAAAGTCAACAAAACTTTGACCAAGCATAACTTTCACATACTTCATCATAAATTTCTCCACCAAATCTCATTTTGAAGGTAATTCAATTATCTACAACTTTGTGTCTCACAAGCTTTGCCCAAAAATACTTCATTTGAGAGTTATGGGTCAAGACACTATAGGTCATTCTAAAAGTCAACAAAAAGTCATCTTTTTCCAAAGACGTGTACATGAGTATGAAATATTAAATGAAGATGAATCCAAAAGGAGAATTTAGAGGACATCTTAACCTTTCTAAAAATTCCAAGATCACTCTCAAATGATAAAAATTGAGCAAGTTATGGCTTGGACAAAAATGGAAATTTTGAAGAAATGCATGAAGAAAATATTGGCCAAAATTGAAAACTTGAAAAATTCTAATCGGGGACGAAACCCCTTTGCGCGTGCGTTTCATATATATATATATATATATATATATATATATTTCCATTCTACTAACACCATGTGCAGGCAACTCAGTTGACAAAGGGAGTGTGCTGATGACCATCAAGACCTGAGTTCGATCCCAGCGCCTGCAACCCTTATTTTTGCCATTTTTCGTCACTAACCCTTATTTTCCTATTTTCTTTTCTAAATTATTTCTTTTCCATTTAATTTTTTTAAAAATATTTTTTTAATACAATAAAAAACCCTAAAAAATATTTTTATTTTAGATTTAGGTTACAAAATTGTTTAATTAATTTTAGACACAAATATTTTATTTTTCTTTTCACTTTTAATTATTTTCATAATTAATTTATACTTAGGTTTTCTTAATTAAAATCAATTCCAAAAAATACCAAAAAATATTTTTCTTTAATAATTAGGGTTTAGAATATTTTCACAATTGTCAAAACATTGTTCTCATTATTCACCTATTGTTTTTGCATTTAAATTCTAGAAATCGATGTATAGGTCGCAAGGTTTTTTTGTAATAGCGTAGATTTATCTTTTCCGCTTTTACTTTCCGCACCTCTTATTATGTATCTTCCCCAAGGCCATGTAATAGCGTATAACTTTATCTTTTCCACTATTACTTTCCACGTCTCTTATAAACTGTATATACACTGCTTAAGTGTATGGCTAATAGGATTGTATGGGAAGATTAATCAATCAACCATTAGATAACTCTAATTCAAAGATAACATATCTGAATTGAACACACTTTTCACACTTGCACCCTTAGGGTATCCTCTCTTGTTGCCTTAGGAATACAATGGCCATGTCCCTCGAACATAGGGGTACCATTAGCAAAGTCTCTCGATTCAAAAATCATCACAAAGATCATAGTCCCTCGATGACCCTCGATGTTGCCTACGAATATATGATCTCGTCCCTCGGTTGTTGCCTAGGAATAAGTGATGATCGTCCCTTAGAATTGTTAAGGTATCCTTACAATGTTGCCTTCGATGACCATACGATGACCCTAAACCAGTCTCTTCACATCCAACAGATAGAGTTACCTACCAACTAATGGTATGGATAGCGTTATCCTAAAGGAGAAGGAAAATTACAAGAACGATCCTTTTTGAGTAGGTAATAAGACTTTTAATTTCTTGCTCCAATCCAATCAATCAAAATGCTTTCCACACCTCACATTATTTTCAAAAAAAAATTTCAAACACTTTGTATACATCCAACGAGAATCATTACAAAGTTAACCCTTTCAAAGAAACATTTCCCAACACTTCGTATACATTCTTGAGGACTGATACAAGAATCACTACGAAGCCAAAGCGAAATTCTTTTAAAAATACCTTTAAAATCACACACACACAAATAAAGCAAATTTTCAAAAGTGAGCTAAGCAATTAAGAACCCGTAGATAACTACGGATGGAAAGGGTGCTAATACATTTCCTTTTCATAACTACCTCTTGTACTCATAATCGATAAAAGGTCTTTCCTGTTCTTTTCACCTTTTCTTTATTGGATAAAAGAAAAGTCGGTGGGGACTCTTGCTATCCGCACATTTTTGATAAAACGCAAAACAAACAAGTCACTTCTTCCATCGTGTTACGGAACTGATGACTATGCTGGGGAAAACACCCAAAGAGAGGTTACCTTAGGGCTTTAGATCACTTTTACTCTCTTTCTGTTTGCTTTGTATGCTTTACTTTTAAGGGTTGCTTGGGTATTATATTTATGGGGGATCCTACACCAGGATCCAAGTTTCCTTAGGTAAGTAGCAATAGATCATCGCGACTGTCTGGCATAGACCGAAACGGTTAAAATGATGGTTTCGGTTAGTGTAACACTTTGGATGTCCTGATGTTCCTCATGTTCAGTTGAGGAAATATTTGGAATCTGCGTGGTGTTATCAAGCACTAACTAAACTTTTAGAACCCTAATTGACCCACCTTAGCCATTAGAAGGTAGTGAGATAGCCGGCTTCGGTGCAAACTAAGGTTGGTTGATACTCGATGCTACGTTCATTGAGATTTGACTTTCAAGATGTTTCGATCAACCATTTGGTAGCTGTATTTAAATAAAGCGTGCGAGAAAGATCTGTGATATGAGATTCCTAGAACCTGGTTACTATTGTAGGACAGGTTGAACCAACTTAAACTCTGGTAGGGTAGACACCTTGTTAAGTGCTTTGAATATGAGATTTCAATGAATTTTGTTTACATGTTTTTCTTATCTTGCCTAAGCTACTGACTTTGTATGTTTAATCACACCCTATCATGACACTAGCTAGACACTTTTAGAAGACCACCTAGGCCAGTTAATTAGGAGGTACTTAAAGTTTACGATGCCACACTGAGAGCGTGTCGATGGTCTGTCAGTATTATGGATATCCGTAAAAAAGACATATAGGAAGACTCTTTGAAGATGACAGTCCCTAGTTGGTCTCGCAGAGAACATGATTGACGTGTTACATAATATTGTACGGTACAGGCGGGTGCGAAGGCAAAAGGTTAGACTTATCCAGTAGTTCATTCCTAGGATGTTTTTTTCTTTCTATTTTTGCATAAATGTTATGTATGATCTTGATTTTTTGAATTAATGCATGACTTTATACTTTCATTTAACTTTAACATAAGTTGATTTTACTTTAATATGACTAGGTCTCAAAAAATTACAATGTTGCGATAATGGTATTGCTCTGAAATAATTCAGGAGGTTTCCCATGTTGCATCTTCGAAAAATGTTTCATTTCAATTAACACACTTTCAATCGAATTCAAGAGACATTTCAGATATGCATATTCGGATACACTCAAATAACATATGAATATGTATTTTCTGACCATATTTTATTCAAAATAGATAATCTCAAAATAAGATATATTAATAAATTGGATGCGTTCATAAATATATTTCTAACCTATATTTTCAGATTCAAAAAATGTGTATTGCAATACTTAAGGGCGTGGAAAAAGTATTCCCAAATATTAATAATTTTACAAGTAGTACTGCTTACATTTATGTATCGGTAAATTCACTCTCTACATGTTTTTAAAGCTCATTGATAACCATAGCATATTGTACACTTGGATTCTTTGTTGCTTAACTTATAATGCCAAGTGAATCAGCCTGAGTACTACATTTTCTAAAAGTTAGCTTAGTGTGATTCGCTACATTAAATTTACAACTTAATTTATTAATAATAGTAAAAAGCGTCACTATTGTCGAGTCATTTTTCTAATGCTAATGGAATAAATACTCATTTTTCTTACTCTACACCTTTTCACTATGTTTATCTTTCTCACAACATCTTTTATAATAAATACAAAATATTTTACTTGTTTAAGTTAAGAAGGACCATATATCTCATTCACAATACATAATAAAACTAAAATAACTACATATATCCAACCATTCCTACTAACCGCAATTGGCAACCCTAAGAATTTTTTAAAGTTGAAGTGGTTGCTACTCGCTTCATAGAATTTCGTGACATCCAATTAGACGTAATTAATAACACCATCTACTACACTCAAAGAAAATATTTGGTCAATTAAGAAGCACTAAGACTCTTTTTGTTATGCCACGTAAAATATTGAAAACGGTTAGTGCGTGAGATATTTTTATTGAGGAGAGAAAGAGAGAATAATAAAGGAAATAAGAATTTGTATTATTGAATTGTATAAATAATGATACAGACTAGGACTATTTATATACAACTCTAACTAGATTTGGATTTACACAACTTGAAATATATTTAAATATTAAATCTAAGCAAATCAAATCAAATCTAATATAATATTTTTGTCAAATCTAATTTAATATTTCAACATATCCCCATAATCCAAGTTGTTGAACATCCTCAAAAATAGTCAATCTGAACTATTCCTAATTTCTTTCTCAAATTCAGGAATCTATCAATCTTCAATCCTTTGGTGAAGATGTCAACCAACTGTGCTTCACTTGAGCAATGCTTAACCTCAAGTTCACCTTGATTTACCTTTTCCCTCAAGAAGTGAAACCTAGCTTCGATATGTTTACTTCTTCCATGCAGAACTGGATTCTTCGCGGTTATAGGTGACTTGTTGTCGATTTGCAACACCAACGGTTTCTTCACTTCGACAGCTATTTCTTCAGGTACTGATTTGATCCAAATTGCTTGACAAGCAGCATAAGATCCTGCTATATATTCTGCTTCACAAGATGACAATGGCACCACGGGTTGCTTCTTCGAACACCATGAGATTGAAGCACCAAATACTTGAAAGAAATATCCAGTTGTGCTTCTTCGATCTTCCTTATCTCCACACCAATCAGCATCTGAAAAACAATTAACTATTGCTTCTGTATCCTCAAAATTTCGTCGAAATAGTATTCCACAGTTTATCAAATCCTTCAAATATCTCAGGATTCTTATAGCAGCCTTCATATGTGACACTCTTGGTTCACTCATATATCTGCTTACTAATCCGACAGCGAAACCTATATTAGGTCGACTGTTGCATAAATACCTCAAAGATCCCACAATTTGCTTGAACAAAGTTACATCAACTTTTTCTTCCTCTCAATTCTTCTCCCACTTCACATTTGGTTCGATAGGTGAGGATGTAGTATTCAAATCATCCATTCTGAATCTCTTGAGTGTCTCTTTGACATACTTCCTTTGATGTAGAATCATACCTTGTGTTTCAACTTAAACACCCATTTTACTTCGATAGCTTTTGTATGTTCTGGAAATTCGACTAACTCTCATGTGTTGTTTCTTTCGATTGCTTGTAACTCTTCGACCTTAGCTAACTTCCACTTGTTAATCTTAAAAGTTTCTTTATAGTTGATTGGTTCAGCACCCGCAAGTAAAGCAAAATGAACTAATTCTCCATCTGGTGTTACCTCATCATCGCCATTCACTTCATAATCCTGAAGTCTTGTTAGAGGAACTCTAGTTCATTAAGGTCTATGACTTGCGCTAGCCACACCTTCTTCGACTTCGACATTGTCAGCAATTTCTTCGTCTTCTACTAGAATATTAGCAATTTATTCGTCTTCGACTTCATCAATTTCTTCATCGAAACCATAGCTCATTAATGGCTTGTTAATTGCATCATTAGAATTCCAATCCCAGGCAGAATTTTCATCAAACACAATATCTCTACTCAACACAATTTTCTCATTAATTGGATCGAATAGTCTATATGCACCAGTTTTATGACATCCTACCAGAATCATAGGTTCAGTTCTATCATCTAGCTTCCTTCTTCTCGCATCAGGAATGTGCTTGTAACATATAGAGTCAAACACCTTCAAATGACTTACTGATGGTCATTTTCCACTCCACACTTCTTCATGAACCTTGTTCTTCAATATCTTGGTAGGGAACCTGTTCAAAATATAAACTACAGTCGAAACAACTTCTTCCCATAAAGACTATGGCAAGTTCTTCTGCTTCAAAATACACCTTGCCATATCTAATATGGTTCTGTTTCTTCTTTAAGAAAACCCATTATGTTGAGGCGTATAAGGAGCGGTTACCTCATGATCAACACCATGTTCTACACAAAATTTCTCAAACATCTTCGAAGTGTATTCGCCACCTTCATCTGTTCGTAGATATTTGATTCTTTTCTCACTCTGATTTTCGATAAGTATCTTGAATCTCTTAAATATTTCGAATACTTCATCCTTTCTCTGGATCACATAGATCCATAGCTTTCGACTGAACTCATCAACAAATGAAACAAAATATCTGCTTCCACCAATGGTATGTTCTTAGAATAGACCACATACATCGGAATCTACCACTTCGAGAATGCAGGATGATCTCATTGGCATAGTCGAAATAAAAGAATTTCTGGATTGCTTTCCGACTAAACAACCTTTACAAAGTTATTTAGGAATCTCAAGACTTGGAATTTCAGTAACCATATCTTGAGTAATCAGTTGATTGAGTGATCGAAAAATTCAAATGTCCAAACCTCAAATTCCATAACCAATTATCCTTGTGGTCAATAATAGTTTTCAAACATTAAACTTTTGTCGAACTGATCATAGTCTTAAATGTCCTATTATTCGACAACGGAGATTTTAAGACCAAATTGTTCTTGGTGTCGAACAATTTCAAAACTCCATCTTTCATAACAAATGAGAAACCTTTTTTGACCAGTTGTCCAACACTTAGCAAGTTGCACTTCATTCCAGGTACATAGAGCACATCTTTAATCATAGTTTTCCCTCAATTACGCATTTGAAAAACTGTTGCCATTACCTTCTATTTGCAACAAACTATTATCAATAAGTTTTACCTTGCTGTTCTTCGACTCGTCATAGTCTGCCAACCACTCATTTCGACCAGTCATGTGATTCGAGCAACCTGAGTCGAGGAACCAGATCTTGGATTCGACTTGGTTATCAGCAACTGCAGCCATAAACACCATACCACCTTCAGAATTATCTGAATCTTGGCGTGCAAGGTTCGCTCTTTCGTCCTTGCCTCTCATTCCCTTTTCTTTTTTGTACCAAGAATTCTTGGCTATGTGACCCCACTTTTCACAGTTATAGCACTGCACACCTTTCTTATCTTCTTTGTCCTTTCGATAGTTTCCTCCTCCCCTTTTCGAGGATTCAGAAAATCTATCTTCGACCTTATTCTTGTGGGGATTCGACCAAGGTTTCTTTCCCTGAGTCTTGTCAAACTTGCCTTTGAATTGTTGGAACCACCATCCTTTTTCCATGACTGAGCTTGCAGAGCCTGTATCAATTCTTGAACTCATTTCCTTTCGGCAATCCTCATCTCATGCGCCTCTAACGAACCAACCAAACCTTCCACTTTAGTGGTTTCAAGTTTGTTGGATTCTTGAATAGCTACGATAATGTGATCAAAGTGAGAGGTCAACGTTCTCATTACCTTCTCAACTATCATCTTATCACTTATGGTTTTGCCACAACCCTTCATGCGATGGACGAGTTTTCGAACCTTCGAAACATATTTTGCAACTTTTTCATCTTCTCACATCGACAACAATTCAGACTGTCGACGCAAGGTTTGTAACTTGACAACCCTAACTTTCTCACCTCATTCACAATACTTCACCAGAATATCCCATGCCTCTTTCGTCGTTTTAGCATGAGAGATTCTATTGAAATTAGCAGCATCAATAGTCGTCTGAATCCAATACGCAGCCTTGCAATCTTCCTTCTTGACTTCGTTGTGGACTTTTTTCTGTGCTTTGGTTGCATTTGCAGCCAACGCAGGAACGCCGTCGGCAACCACCTCTAGAGTTTCATGGAAGCCAAACAAGGATTGCATCTGTTTTTTCCATCGGATCAAATTCTTGTCGTCAAGCATTGGAAGAGAATTCGGAATGCCCTTATCACTAGTCATCTTCGCAGCGGTTGATTCACTTGCCCTGAAAATACGATCTCTGACGTAAAATTCTTAAAAACTCAACCAAGAACAATAACCGGAAGCTCTGGATACCAATTTGTTAGTGTGTGAGACACTTTTAGTGAGGAGAGAAAGGGAGAATAATAAAGGAAAGAAGGATTTGTATTATTGAATTGTATAGATAATGATACAGACTAGGACTATTTATACACCGTCCTAACTAGTTTTGGATTTACACAATTTAGATTATATTTAAATATTAAATCTAATCAAATCGAATCGAATCTAATCTAATATTTTTACTAAATCTAATTTAATATTTCAATAAAAAAAATAGTATAAAAATGTGATCAGACAGGTAGTGAATCTAATTTAATATTTCAATAAAAAATAGTATAAAAGTGTGTACATTATCTACAAAATCAGACAGGTAGTGAATGCAACAACTTTTAAGGAGACAGGAACCACAAAGAAATGATGTTGCTACATAAAGTTTTAAGTTGTTGAGAATTGAGATGATTAATTATCAAACAAGGTTTAGAAATGTACAAAAGAAAGAAATAATATTGATGATTGGTTAGTTAGAGATGCATTCGTTAATCCTATATTTTAGAGGGGTGCACGTCTCTAAAATTATATTTTTATATCTGTGTGTTGAAGTTTTTGTTTTTCTTGAACTTGTGGATTTGAACAGAATTTAGCAGCCTGTCAGATTATATATTTTAATTTGAAAACATAGGAGAAACTACACCAACTTTCAATCAATTTTTTATTTGATCTTCCATTATTAGAATATTGAATGAAAGAAAAATGGAAAAAAAAAATACAATAATAGGGGTGACTTCTTATTTATAATTTTATGTTTGCTTGTTCCTTAAATCAAAGACAAAAACATAAAAGTTTAAAAATACAAGAAAATATACTTAGGTCGAAAATCAGGTCGAGCAACCTACATTCATCATAGATCTTAATTTTTTAAACACTTCGATTTGCACTCTTTTCGTCATGATGTTTTCTATCTGATTCTTTGTTCGATAGTGTTCCAAGTTCATCTTCCTTTTTGCTATCGGCTTTCGAAGATAATAGAACCTCATTTTGACGTATTTGCTTCGTCCATGTGCTATTGGATTCTTCTCAAGATTGAAAGCCAACATGTTTTCAATCTTCATAGTAATTGCTACATAATCTTCTATTGTAATCTCTTCGACTAAGTTCTCTATCAATGTTTCATGACATGCACAAAGAAAAGCAGTTATGTAATCTACTTCACACGAAGATAGTGCCAATACTAATTCTTTTCTCGAACTCCAAGTAACTGGTGCACGTCCCAGCATAAGCACATAGCCCATTGTGGATTTTTGATACTCAGCATACCAACTTACATTATTTTCCTTCATCAGCTGCAGGAAACAAAATTCCATAGTCAATAGTTCTTTTTAGATACCTTTGTGTTCTATTCACTGATGCTAGATGTAATACCTTTTCCTTTTGCAAGAATATACTCACTATACCTACCTTGTATGATAAGTCAGGTCTTCTGTGACAAATGTATCTTAATGACCCAATAAGTCTTCTATATTATGTTGGGACAACATCATTTTCTTCTAAGTCTTTCGAAAGTTATTGTCTTGGTTTGGCAGGTGTCAAAGTCGAGTTGCATTCTTTCATCACAAATCCCTTGATAATTTCACTTGAATATCTTCTTTGATACATTATCAAGCTCATACTACTCTTGTAGAGTTCGATGCCAAGGAAGTATGAATGTCACTCATACCAGATATTTCAAATTCTTTGCTCAAATCACCTTTGAATTCTTCGATCTCTTTCTTGCAACTACCCGTTATTAACAAGTCACCAACATAGAGACATAATATAAGCAATTCATTTTTGCTTCTTTTTACATATACTCAATACCCAGTTGTGCACTTCAAATATTCCCTCTTCCTTAGAAAATTGTCAATCTTCTTATTCCAAACTCTTGGAGCTTGTTTAAGTACATACAAGGCATTATGCAGTATGTACATATTTCTATATTTTCCTTGTTTCACAAGCTCAATTGGTAGTGCAACATAAACTTCTTCGTCTAAGGGTACATTTAGGAATGCATATTTCACATCCATATGAGATATATTTCAATTGTTTATGTTTTCTAGACCAACAACCAACTAGATTATTTTGATCCTAGCAACAGATGCAAAAACCTCATCAAAGTCGACTCCTTCTTCTTGAAGAAATCCTTTCACCACAAGTCCTAACTTATGCCGAGTTACATCTCCTTTTGGATTCAACTTCACCTTGTATACCTACTTCACATCGATTTCCTTATTGCATTGAGGCAACTCGATAAGTGACCAAGTGTTGTTAAATTTCATGTACTTCAATACCTCATTCATTGCTTTCACCCACTTCAAATCCTTCAATGCCCCAATTGTTGATTTCTTCAACATATGCATATAAAGCATAGTGAAATAACTCACCTTCATTATCGACCGCATCATCTGATGTAATCACACAATCATGCAACCCTGTAGGCGTAGATCTTGTTCTTTGAGGCATGAATTATCTCTGAATTCTTCTTGTCTAACTTCTTATCTTTCTACTTCAGTTGCAGGTCCTTCACATAAGATCCTTATTGAATCCTTGTTTACATTTTCATTCCAATCACATTCCTTAAGCTCAACTATGATCACGTCCCTTTTGATCACTACTTTCTTGTTTATTGGATTGAACAACTTGTATCCTTTAGTAGAATGGTATCCTATTCAGATTGTTGGACTCGATCGTCAAGTTTTCTTCTCAACTGATCTGGCACATGTTTATATGCTATATATATCAAAATACTTTTAGATGACTTAAGCTAGGTTTAACACCAAACCAACATTCTTTTGGCGTAATTCTTTCTATCTTCTTAGACAAATATCTTTTCAGGATGTATGTTGCAGTCAACGCAGGTTTCCCCCAAAAGTATCTAGGTACATGCTTGTCATTCAACATACTACTCACCATGTTCTTGATATTTCTATTTTTCCTTTCATTTGATCCATTTTGTTGTGGAGTGTAGGGTGGAACCACCTCAAGTATATGCTCAATGAATTCCCACTACCAATTGGGATACTAGCTCAATTGGTAGTGGGAATACATTGAGCATGTACTTGAACCCCAGGGTACAAGGTTCGATTCCCATAGAAGGCAAAAACTCTACTAATGAGGGGGGGGGGGGTAGAGAATATCATGAGGTGACAGTGTCGGGAGCATCTTGCGAGGGGCCCGGGTTGTTACATTGACAACCTAATATTTCCTTTCCGACATGTGTGATGAGCATCCTGAGTCCAAGTACTAGTGGTCCTTGAATCTCTCTTTATCTCTTGTAGTGAGCATCAACACCATCTTTTCTTCTTCTTCTTCTTCATGTTTGGCAAACTTTACATCACTTTCTTGATTCTTCTATTTTTTAGGACAATCATTAGAATAATGACCATACTTCTGACAATTGAAATGCTAAATATGGCTTTTGTCAAGTTTTCGACCACTGCCTCTTCCTCTATCTGCAGCTCTTTAGTTGTTTTGGTGTGTTGGTCTTCTCTTATTCGACCAATTTCCTTCATGTTGGTTTCCTCGACCATTCGAAATATTGTAGCCTCTTTAACCTTTGTCGTCAAACCACTTTCTTTTTCCTATATTTTCTTTTATTGACTATGCTTGCAAAGCCACATCACTCTTCAACTTGCCCTCAACTCTTTCGGATATTATTTTTTAATGAAATTCAAGTGTTCCTTGAAGCTCTTATTTTGTCAATTTCAAAAAAAACTTTTGACTCTTCAATGGCTACCACCACGTGGTCAAACTTTGGATCCAAAGACATCAAGATCTTTGTGACAATTGATATCAATGCCAACGTTTCTCCATATTCCTTGATTTTATTCACGGGTTTCGTAACCCTAGTGAAGAAGTCACTTATGCTTTCACTTTCTTCCATCTGAAGAAATTCATATGTTCTCCTGTGAGCATGTAACGTCACCTCTTTTACCTTTCCAACGCCTCCAAACGATTTCTCTAGAATTTCCCAAGCTTCATTCGCTTATTCAACATCACTCAACTTTTCTAAATTATCTGGATCAACGCGTTGATAAATTATAAAGATAGCTTTATAATTCTTCTTTTTAAATTCTCTGTGTGCAAACGTTTCTTCATTCGTGCGTCATCTTCAAGAGGGGGTTACACCTTATTTCATAAGATCCTAAAGATCTTGATAATAAAAAAAATCTTCATTTGTTTACACCAAATATCATAATTTTAACCCTTCAAAATCGAAAGACTCGCTGAAAATGTCCTTTTGTATAATCATTATCATTGTTGTTACTTGCCTCGAATCGCTCAGTCAGAGCTTTAGATTTCAGATGTTGGAAGTTTCCCTAAACCTATGGAGAATTCCAAATCAATCTTGACGAACAAGATTTAATCAACCCGATCAAAATCCATTATCCCTCACACTTCACTCGAGTGATTCAACCAACCTTGGTTCCAAGATGATTGTGCCAACAATTTCAATGCAAAAGATAAAAAATATAATTGGGAAGAAGAAAATTAGGGTTTGAACAAAATAAGGAAAAGATGAATATTTTCTGCAGAGTTTCTCTCTTTTTTTTAGAATATTTTTTTTGTTTGCAACTGCAAGTGTGGAGTGATTATAATAATATGGGTTACTTCCCATTTATAGTTTTAGGTTTGCTTGCTCCTTAAGCCAAGTCCCAAACATAAAAGCCCAAAATACAAGAAAATAAACATAAGTCAAAAATCCTGTCGAGCAACCTGCTTCGACGTTTTGACATCAGTAGGTGTTTTAACAACAACATGCTTCAACACCATGAATTACATTCTCAATAGTTAAGTCAGTCTCTGAGAACCTTAATGTTTTGGTATGATTTTATGTATTATGTAGGTAATATCCTCAAATGCTTTTGACGATGATAACTTTTTTTAATGGTTTTGACCTGGTACATAAAAGGCTCTATTATTGAAAACATAGATTGGTTAGCTTGGGAGGAAAGTTATCACGCTTAACTATGTTATAAATGCCATTCATATTTTCTTTATGTCTTATTTAAAGATGTCAATTAAAATGTGTATTAGACTGGCCAAAGGCACAAAGTGAATGCCTAGAGAGATGCAAGTCTAATCAAAATAATCCAATCTATAAAGCCACCACACCCTTCATTCGTACAGGCCACCATCCATGGTGGAATCCTTCTCCCAACCATTGTAAAATGTTTATTATGTATTAGCGAGTGTAACGTCCTATACAATAACACTCTAAAGTAATTAGGGCTCTAAAAACTAAATATGAGTTCATATCTTGGCGAAGATCTATTGGCCTTTAATGATTCAATAATTCTCCCTTACAGAATGAGAGACTTGACACATTCACTAAGAGAAGGAGTAGGCGAGAGAAAGGTAACCCTCATCTTCCTAGTAATTTTGTGTATGAACTCCTTCATTGGTATCCTTGGGAGATCCTTCTTGGAAAAGCTATAATGTGAGTTAATACATCCCTTTATATTTTATTTATTAATTATTTAATTTTCTTTTTAGATGATGTTTTATGGCATTTTAGATGTTTTTGTAGTAATTAGCTTGGAGCATAATAGGTGATCCTTTTTATTTGTTTTGAAGTTTTTTTGTATTATTCAGTGTTTGCTTATGTGCTCATTTCCAATCAAATCATAGAGAATCACACTTAACAAGTGTTAAGATGTTTTTTAGGTATCTGAAAATTACACTAACCTTTAGTTTATGTTATAGAAAATCAAAATAGTACAAGTTAGTAGGTTATTGTGATGCGGACTTTGTTAGAGATACACTAGAGTGAAAAAGCACTTTTGGAAGCTGCCAATTTGTAGGAGATAATTTGATCTTATGATCCAAGCAAGAGGCAATTAACAATTGCATTGTTAATTGCAGAAGATGAGTATATTGTAGCTTCTAGATGCAACACTCATATGCTCTAGATGAAAATCCAATAAGAATACTTTCAAATATATGAGAGTAACGTTCCTATTCTATATGATAATACTTCTACTATATATTTATCTAAGAATCCCGCTTTACATTATAGATATAAGCATATTAAGATTAAATATCACTTCATATGAGACTATGTTCATAAGGGAATTTTAAAATTAAAATTCATTAATATAGACCGTCAATGGAATGATATCTTTACAAAATCCCTTGTTGAAGATAGATTTATTTTCATTTTTAAAAACATAAAAATGAAGCTTTATATATAATGAAAAAGATTAAAACTTATAATGATTGTTTCTTAGAATGTTAAAATAAGATTCAGGGAGTTTGTGTGTTTCTAAGATGTGAGTCGTCCAAGTGTGAAGGTCTCATGTATCAGAAGCGTCCAAGGTCATAACCTTTTTCTTTTAGAAACAATTTTGTCATATGGACACTAAATAGTTTACTTAATTAATTGTTGTCAAGAAAGTGGAAGGTATGTAATTCAAAATTAGACAGTTGTCTTTTTTTGAAACACGCTAGACACTTGATATGAAAAATTACGAGAAGTGATTTGTGTCGGGATCAGGTAAAATCTTCACGCTCTACCTCTTGTCATATTTTTTCACTATTCAAAATCATATTAATCATTGCAAAAATCTTATTTAAACCCACTCACCCTCAATTCACACATTTTCGCAACTGCTATCCTACATTTTCTCTCTTTTTAGCCATAAATCTCTCTGAAACCATAACCCTTGTTTGTGTTCGTTCGTCGTGATTGATCAACAACAACAAGCATCAACTGCTCAACAATCTTCATCTTCATTGTCTCAATAAAAATTTCAACAACTTGAAGGATCTCTTGACCTTCTTATATCAACTCATGTTGATGATTTGAGAGTTCTTTGTGAAATGATCGTGGATTTTGAAAATCTCAAACAAAATGGCTTTGATTTTTCTTCTGAACTAAGAACTCAAGGTTGGGAAGACTATTTCAACCATTTAAAGGGGCCAGTTTATACTCAACTGGTTAAGGATTATTGGATACATGCTTATGTATCATCAATTGGTCTGATCTTCTCAAGCATTATGGGGGGAGAAGATTTGTATTATTGAGGATGATATGACAAAACTTCTTAACCATGAAGGATCTGGTAAGAGGTTTTATGAAATACCTACCATTTTGGAAAATTTAACTAAGATTGGTGTTGTAGTCTTTCAAGATAGAAATGACTATTGTCACGCTAAGCATCCTTACATCATCGTCTTTCCACCAAATCTTCTAACTACATCAGCATAAATTAAGATTATATGCTTTTCTTCCTTGCTTTTGGAGTCAAGTTGAAATCTATTAGCAATACTCTTTAAGTATTTGACTTAGATCATCAAGAAGACTAGAGATGGTGGTGCTAACTACAAAGTTTGGATTCAAATGAGAATACTTATTTCTGACATCCTTGTGGAAAGTAAGCTCGTATATGCTCTCAACTTGACTAAGTGTCATACCCCAAAATTTGCCCTCCATCTACTCAAGAGATTTCATACATCCATACTCAAGGATTCCTCAAGAGTTGATCAGACAAACTCTCTCCTAGACAATCAACCCAAACTAGGGTTTGGTATCTCTCAAGTCAAGATGGATTTCCAACATCTCCAATGGCCTTCATGCCTCCTCATATGCTTCAAAGATTCTCCATGTCAAGTTTCAAGCCTCACAAGTCAAGTTTCCTCGAAATGGTTCGGATGGTTGAAAATCGGGTGTATTGGACAAAAGTCAGCATGGTCAACATACGTCAAAACTTACGATTTTTGGTCAACATCCTCATTTTAAAGTTACATTCATCATTTGATCAAGGGTTGATCATGATTCATCAAGAAAACTCAAGATTTGCCCAAAAGTCAAACTTTCTAAATTAGGGTTTCTAGATGAAAAGTCAATGAACTTTGTTGATCATAACTTTCTCATACTTTCTCAAAAATTTTCCACCACCTCTTGTTTTGAAGGAAATTCAATTCTCTACAACTTCATGTCTCACAAGAATGTCCAAAAATGCTTCATTTGAGAGGTATAGCTCAAAACATTCTGGTCATTTTCAAAGTCAACAAAAGTCAACTTTTTGTTTTGAAGATATTTTGAGCATGGTAACTCCAATTGAGATGAGACCAAAGACATTGGTTAGAGGACTCTTAGAGCTTTCAAAAGTCCAAGAACACTCAAAAATGTGGAAAATTGAGCAAGTTACACCATCTACAAGTTGGGCGATTTTGGAAGAATGCACAAAGAGATACTTCAAAAATCAAATCTTTTGCAAATGGGCCTACTTTTCTTCATCCTAACTTGTTCCTCAAGCAATTAGGAGTGTCAAGCCAAAGCCATGAATTTTTGATTTATTTTTCTATTTAATTTGTAATTTATTCATTTAAATGCAAATTAAATCTTAAAATAAATTATAAAATTGAAATTAATAGCAAAGATTGATTTTATTCTTTCCTTAAGGTCCAATTAACTCACAAATGCCAGCAAATTTGAAATTGGAGCAAGAAAGGCAAGATTGGATTGAAATTGATCAAGCTTTGAAGATTTGATTTTCATGGAAATATCAAATTTGATTTCCATTGAATATTGATTGATTCTTTCCAAATTCAATCCCAAATCCATCCATATAAAAATGTACAATGCATACCTATCAAGAGAGAACGAAAAATTGCTCCACAAACCCTATTCCAAAGCTCAAAAAACGTGGTGCCAAGCAAGTACAAACCCTACTTGGCCGTTTTCAATCGTTTTGAGGTGTCAACACATTGCTTGACATCTCTGAGTCGATCAGACCCTCACATTGCACAAATCCATTCGAATCGTGAAATCGATGTTTGGTTTGTTCTTGGAAATCTCAAATTCGATTTCTCATATTCATGCATTATTAACTTGTTTTGATTGTTTGTTTGTGTTTAGAATCAAGTTTGCAAGCTTTCTGGGCAAACCAATTGGATTTTATGGCCGAATCGTGTTTCACCATAACTAGGGTTTGAACACGATTTGGGGTTTCCTTTAAGCGGAAAAATTGGACCTCGAGACTAGTACCATTGCATTGAAATGATGTTTCCATCGAACCATGGCTTTAGAATGTATTTATATTATGTGTCTTTGCATTTTGATATTAGCGAGGGGACCTAGCGTCGAAGAATTTGGATTTTGAAAATTCAAAAGGTTGAAGGCAGTGGATGGCGAAGGAAGCGAGCGGCGGCGTGTTATTTTAAATCGGTCCGATTCAAGCGGTCGACACGCCATTTCGGTTGGTCAAGCATGTGGTTTTCAAGGTTTGAAAGGATGTCTCGATTCGATTCTGGTTCGACAATCCCTTTTACACTTTTCCAAAACTCTATTTTCATGTTTTTTTCATATTATTTAATTTTTGCATTCAATTTTAATTGTTTTCATATTTTTTATTTTGCATTAAAAAATTACCAAAAACATTTTTTCTTTTTACATTATTTTCATAAAAACCTTTATTTAATTTAATAAATTAAAAAATATAATTTTTGCATGCATATTTATTTTATTTTTATTTTAGCATTTAAATCACTTTTAATTGCATTTTAATTATTAAACCTTTTCCAAAAAATCCCAAAAAATTATTTTAATATATTTATCTTATTTCCAGCATATATTAATTTTCTCATATTAAAATTTGCATTTTTCTAACATTTCTTCTCTTGTTCAATTCATATTGCATTTCCCGATTTTCTTATTCCTTCACAGGTTGCTCCGATTCGGACGTTTTTCTTTTTATCGTTTTATTTTTCCAATAATGTAATTGCTCATGGGTTGTAATAGTTTAAATTAGGGTTTTATTTTCCGCAAGTTTAAATTATGTATCTGCCCCAAAGCCATGTAATAGCGTAGGTTTATTTTCCGCACCTTTACATTCGCATTTTACTCACCCTTATCAATTGCTAGTAACTAGGCGTGTATGGCAAGATAATAATTGGACATAGCTCACACTAATTTCAAGATAATATATTCTGAATGCAACACACTTCTTTCACACACGCACCCCTTAGGGTAATTCTCTCTCGATGCCTTTCGATTTCAAAATGGTCATGTCCCTCGAACGTAGAGGTATTCTAGCACCGTTGCCTTCCAAACAAATCATCATAGTCCCTTGATATAAAGATCATAAGACCCACGATGTCGCCTCCGAATACATGATCTTGACCCTCGATTGTCGCCTCGAAAATGATGATAGTCCGGAATGTGCTAGGATACTTCCTGAGTTGCCTTATGACCATCCGATGTCCCGAATGTCCGCTTACATCCAACGAATGGAGCTACCTACTAACTAATGGTATGGCTAGCGCTATTCTAAAGGAATGTAGAAGTACAACAAAACGACCAATTCTGAGTGGGTAAATAAGTCTTTTAGTTGCTTGCTCTAAACAAATGCTTTTCACACCACACACTTTTCTTCAAAGTTCAAATTCTTTTCAAAACAAAAAAACATTTCCGAACACTTTGTATACACTCCTACATGAGTCATTATAAAGTCAAAGCGAAATGCCTTTCTTCAAAACACTTTTGTCAAACACACAGAAAGCAATTTTAAAAAGTAATCTAGAGCAACTAAGAGCCCGTAGATAACTACGGATGAAAAGGGGTGCTAATACCTTCCCTTTTCATAACCATTCTCCCGAACTCGGAATCTAACGAAGGTCTTTTTCTGTTACTTTTACCTTCCCTTAATTGGATAAAAATAAAAGTCGGTGGCGACTCTTGCTATCCGCACATTTGGATACAAAAATCCTACAAAGTCAGTTCACCGTGTTACACTAAGGAGTTAGAATTTTCAAGTGGGAGACCTCTCAAAGGAAGAAATCTGAAGAACATGTCTTTGATTTCTAAAGTTGTTGAAGCTCTAGAAGAACAGGATACGAATGAAGTTTCTTCAAGAAGAATTTCTCTTGAATATTTTCCTACTTTTAACTTAGCAATATTTCCAGAAAACTTTTAGACTACCATTAGTGCTTGATAACACGAAAATGTATCGATTATTTAGATCGTTTTATATGATTTTTTATCCGTATTTTAATTAATTATATTATCCTTTATTCGTATTATGCCGGTATTTTCTATGTTTTCAGATTTTTACCAATTATAAGGCAAGTACGAAGAAAGTTGAGAAAAGACGAATAAATCACACTCAAAGTCCACAAAATAGAAGCATTTATTGAAGTGTGTGGTGTATTACAAGAAATAAGGGGTGAAAGAAGCAAAAAGGAAAAATGAATTAAGGAAGCATGCCCAGACCACTTCCACGCGCTTCTCACCAAAAGGGTGTAACGACCGTTACACCCCTTCCAGCAAACCCTAGCGACCGTCACGCACCAGGGGACGAATCTTACTCACCAAGCCAACGCGTAACGACCGTTACGCTTCACTAGCAAGTCCGTAGCGATCTCTACGGAGGAGAAAAATGAGGCGAGAATATCTCAACCAACCCAGTTGCCGAGCACGCCACTACCTCTATAAATAGAGCTTCAGTCTCCGATCCAAAGAGAATTTTTCTTCTGCAATTTTTATATCGTTACTCTGCCAGTTTTACTTTTCAGTTTCAATTTTATTTCCGATTTCATTTAATTTCTAGTTTCGATTTATTAGTTTTGTCTTTCTTTTCTCATAGCAATTTCCACATTGGGGATTGATGCGAACCTTTTCCAATTCTAACCTTACGTTAGAGTCGCCCCTTTTTATTTCTTTCATCGCTTTTAAATTTTCGGACAACGAAGGGAAGATCTCACAGACTTGTGGGAGACTCCTGGAGCTTGCCAAATATTCCGCCTTTTATTTTCAGGATTATTTTAATTAAATTATTTATTGGTTTATTTAATTGTTCATTTATTTTTTTATTGGCTAAATTAATTATTTATCTATTATATGTCTGATTTATCCGCAATGCATGTTTTAACTGAACTATCTGTTTATCACTGTTGCGATATAACTGAATCGTTTAACATGCTAGGCTAAATTTAGTTATCGGTATGTAGGGTCACATAGCCAACGGGGTTTAGCAACGCCATTCGATTTATTTTGTTTTAGAAAAGATTAATTTTCTGGTTTCAATTACTAGTTCTTAATGTAATTGTTTTGTTACGAGAGTAAAAGTACATATTAGAAGTTAGGATCAATAAAGCGAGAGTTTGAGATTTTAACTAGACATTAGTAATTGAGCATCAACTTAAAATGCAGCAAGAACGCTTTTAAGTTGATTGGGTTTTATTTATTTTCTAAAACTATTTTTAAACACTAATTGAAACAGTGAGAACACTCACTTAGGTTTGATTATAGGATCTGAATCAACAAACACGAGAGTGTGAGAAGAGGATTTTTAAACAAGTATTTCCTACTGACTCCTCTTCAGAAGTCTCAATTTCTGACTCCTCTTCAGAAGTCTCAATTTTTGACTCCTCTTCAAAAGTTGCAACTTCTGGCTTCTCTTCAGAAGTTGCAACTTCTGACTCCTCTTCAGAAGTCTCAACTTCTAACTCCTCTTCAGAAGTCTCAACTTCTGACTCCTCTTCAGAATTTGTAACTTCTGACTCCTCTTCAGAAGTGGCAACTTCTGACTCCTCTTCAGAAGTCGCAACTTGACTCCTCTTTAGAAGTGCAACTTCTGACTCCTCTTCAGAAGTTGCAACTTTTGACTCCTCTTCAGAAGTCTCAACTTCTGAAGAGGGACCATTTTAGCTACGATTTTACCACGAGGGACCAAAAGTTAAAATTTAAATTTTTAGGAGGACCATACTTTAAAGGAAATTTTTAGAGGGATTAAAAACAAAATTTGAGATATTCATAGGAACCAAAAACTTATTTAACCCTTGAATTTAGTCAGTCTTACACTTTAATTTGAATTAAACAGGACTTTAGTGTAAATTAAATGTGGATATATTGTTTTAAAAAATTCTCTACTTCATTTCTATTCCTCACTCTATTTTCACAATTTTAATAAATTGAATTAACATAATTATTAAAAAAAAATTCAAATATCAAAATTATTCATAATTATTAAAAAAAAAATTTGCACATGTTAAAATTTTTATTTTTCTCACGGATCACTATGAACAAAATATTTATTTTATTTAGTTAACATTATACTTATTTGAGACACAAAATTCAAAATTTTTTATTTTTCTCATGGGGCACTATCATTTTATGTTAATTAATTTTTTTTTTTATTTGAGACACAAAGTTATAACTCATTTCAAATGTACATGTATATTTAGATAAAATTTATATCGTATTAAATAAATTTATAACGGGACACGACCAGTTAAATTCACACAAAATTATTTTTGATAAATATTACTTTCAATATGCATTTGAATAAAAATTTACTATAATAAATTATTTTAATCTATACAAATTCATGAATATCATTAATTTTTTATATAAAGAATATCATTAATTTTTTATATAATTATATTTATCATTCAATATTATAAATATGAAAACAAATCTATCTATCTACTCTGCAATCAAGCATTCACCCTATTTTTCATTGTTTTCAATTCATTACGATTCGTTCAACAACTTAACAGATATACCCGTGCGGGAGCACTGGTCTGTTACTAGTAAACATACAAAACATGATCTCAATTAATCTAATAGATTTATCTACAAAATCAAAATAATTTGAAAGTGAATGTATGTACCTTTTAATGTTTTTTATAAGCATTTCGGCACGTGGACTCCTTCTCTTGCTGTCATAAACCAACAATGGAACAGATAATAATTCAGGTTTCGATCATAATTTTTAGTGAATGGAAGTGACCAAGTAAGGACTTGTTAAGCCTACCTGCTTACTTTCTGACATACTTTCTTGCTTGCCAACTATTGGTTGATTCAAACAAATAAATTAAGTAAGCACAAAATAAATCCAGCTTGTTAGACATCAAATGATTCAGAAATCATCTAAAAACCAAAATTAGTAAACTCAAGACCAAGTAAATTCTAACAGGTATCTTTGATACTGTGAGGATATTTGCAAAATGAAACATTTTGTAATAGAAATAACATCAAGCAAATTGCAATACAAATTGAGAAAAAAATATAATTTTACCAAATTCGTAGTCTTTTTTTCTCCTAGTTGTATACACATCAATCACTCTTGCAAATTATTTAGTAGCAAAAAAAACATATACATAATCCTTAATTTCTAACAAAAAAACAAAACAACACCGAAACAGAAAAGCATAAAATCGTAAAATTATTTTTCCAAGTATTCTTATGTGGATGATAAACATAAAAGTATAAAATTAGAAGCTTGACTAAAACAGAGAAAACGAAAGAAAAAAGCCAGTTACCAAACTGTTAACTTTCTTTCTTCTTCACTTGCTTTCTCTTTGTATCATTTGTCCAAGCTTTAAACCTGCAAGATATAGAATGAATAGGCGGATGGGGTTTCGTCAAAATCTTCTAACTTTTGGCTTCATGAGTTGATGAGTTTGGAGGACAGGCGGATGGGATTTCAGTTTTGTCAATAGGAGAGTGTGAGTTTTGGAGGCGCGGCGCAATCTAGGGTTTGGGGAAAGAACACAGAGTAAATAAGGAAAGACTATGCGAAGATGGAGAGAAAAAGAGATAAATGAGAGAGTTTATGTAAATACATGGAGGGTAAAAAGAAGTTTCAAAAATGGCCAATGAAATATTAACAGATGTTTGATAGTTGGGATAGGTTTTGTAAAATATGAGTTGATTTTGTTGATTACGAAATTGCCCTTTTTTTAGTGGGGATTAATTTGAATGGAAGAGCTTTTTAGGAAGAGTGCTCAATTGGTTATTATTAGCTTCATAGTTGATAGTTGATAGTTGATACCCACTAATAATGGTAGTACAATATGGAGTTGAGACAACTTCTCTCGTAAGTGATGAAAAATGTAGATGCCATCGATGCTTATTATGTCGCTCATAACTTCAATTTCCTTAAAATCTACTATCTACTATCTAGCCATTAAAGAAAGATACCACAATTACACCGAAAATACCCTTTCTGTTCCAACAATTTACACAGTCAAAAGGACAATTTTGTCTCTTCATAATCATACTTTTCTTTTACTTACAAACAAACCCACATGCGACACATGTACAAACTTAGCTTTTCTACTTCTCTCTACTTCATTTCTATTCCTCAACTTGACTCCTCTTCAGAAGTCTCAACTTGACCCTCTTCAAAGTCTGGACTTGACCCTCTTGAAGTCTCGACTTCTTGACTCCTCTTCAGAAGTCTCAACTTCTGACTACTCTTCAGAAGTCTCAACTTATGACTCCTCTTCAGAAGTCGCAACTTCTGACTACTCTTTAGAAGTCGCAACTTCTGACTCCTCTTCAGAAGTCGCAACTTCTGACTACTCTTCAGAAGTCGCAACTTCTGACTCCTCTTCAGTTGTGTATTTTATATACTTCTATAAATACAAATCAAACATGATTGAGTCGAAAACAATATATACTTTATATATCTTCTCCAATTCATTTCTATTCCTTACTCTAAATATCAAAATTATTCATAATTATTAAAAAAAAATATTTTCACATGTTAAAATTTTTACTTTTCTCACGGATCACTATGTACAAAATATTTATTTTATTTAGTTAACATTATACTTATTTGAGACACAAAATTCAAACTTTTTTATTTTTCTCACGGGGCACTATCAATAAAATAACCATTTTATTTTAATTAATATTTTTTTATTTGAGACACAAAATCTACTTTTTTTCAAATATTTAAATTAAATTTAAATTATTCTTATTCATTTTATAATTAAATAACTCATTTCAAATATACATGTATATTTAGATAAAATCTATATCGTATTAAATAAATTTATAATAGGACACGACCGGTTAAATTCACGCAAAATTATTTTTGATAAATATTACTTTCAATATGTATTTGAATAAAAATATACGATACAAAATTATTTTAATCTATACAAATTCATGAATATCATTAATTTTTTATATAATGAATATCATTAATTTTTTATATAATTATATTTATCATTCAATATTATAAATATCAAAACAAATCTATCTATCTATCTACTCTACAATCAAACATTCACCGTATTTTTCATTATTCTCAATTCATTACGATTCGTTCAACAAGTTAACAGGTATACTCGTGCAGGAGCACGAGTCTGCTAGTAGTTGCTATATATATATATATATATATATATATAGTCTTTGAATCAAAGTTTAAATTACACACAATTCTCTTTCAATACTTCACACTTCCCCTTTGTCCACACTTGTTTGAACGTCGAAGTGTTGACAAATACTACCTCTAATTTCAACGTAGGAGCATCCATCAATTTATATGTTTTCCCTTTAAAGCCACTTATCAGGATCCAACTCAACTCCACCTCAAAGTTAATTATTTATCGAGTTAATAGATATAAATCTATGGTTACACTTACATAGAATAAAACTTGTGATATTGTCATCGAACAACAAAACATAATTCAAACCACAATTTTTTTCAAAATGTTACATCATAAAAATTATTTGAATAATTTTAAAATTAAATGATTTTTTTTTTAAATTTTGATATTTAAATTTTTTTTCAATAAAATAATGAAATATCCAAAAGAACATTTTAAAAAATTTTACTTATAATTTTTTAAAGAAAAATATATAAATTATAAAGTCATTTAAAGAAACTGGAATAAATGGGCCAAATTTAATACATTTCATAATTTTTTCCTTCTATTTTTTCCATAACATTTCACAATTGGTAGGAAATTGTCAAATAGTTCTTATAATAAGATACAAGCTACTTAGTTGCCTAAAAAATGTATATTTAGCTAGCAATATTAATCAGACAAAAATTTGTTTGAGAACATCACATTTGGAAATTATGCAGTTAGTATATGCTCACATACTCAAAATTCAAATTTGTTCCATATAAATAATGCTTTTAGCTATAAAAGCATGTGAGTGACTATAAGATACAAATGTTGCAGATCTTATACATGAATTTCTAATAACCACTCCATCAGCAAATTATTGCTAAGGAACTTGAATTTTTTTCTAACTAAGATATTCTATCATTCTTCACATAAGAAACCCAAAAAAAATATTAAGCAGAGAGAACCACTTTTACACCAGAAGACATCCTATAAATCTGAACCTTTCAACAGAGATCTTAATAATAACTAATGTTACTCTTCCACTGTTTCTTCTGTTTCTGTTTCTGAGTTTCCAGCTGTTGTTTCATTATGAGTCGAATGTTAGTGACATAATAAAAACATTAGAAACCTCTCAAAGAAAAATATTTGTATTCAGAAAATAGCGATTTATTCAAATTTTGCAAGGTTATATAGTACTTGTGTCAGACTAGTCATTATTTTGTAACAATTGTACTAAATAGCGTATGACAGAACAACAATAATCATGTTTTTCGATGATTTAGGTTTAGATTTTAGAAGAAATAATTATATAGATTTTAATTTAAGTTACATATCTTATGTAAGAGCAAGTAATGAAAACAACTTACACAAGTTGTCATCGTGTTGTTCTTCTTTCTCCTGGGCCTCAATGCATTTGAGTAGATATTTAAAGGTCTCAATCTCACACGGTATCGTGAGCCCGCCGCTCTGATCAAATCCGAATTCCTCAGCAGCCTTTTCAAGCAACAATTTGAATAGGGAGTGGCTAAGGTAGCTAGTTGGAATAATGAACCGTCGAAGCTCCGGTCCAACGTACACCGCCAAGTAGCCTTTCGGCACATCAGGTGGTGGTTCTGGACTTTTGCAGCTTTCCTCATCAGAGTCACAACACATGATCTCTGTTATTCTTTTGTTGATTATTGGAGATTTTCTGCTACCATGAGATTCTTCAATTTTGAGCCTTGAATTTCTTGAGCGTATTGTGACACAGTGCCACCTATGAAGTAATTCTTTTAGTCTCACAATTTCCCTAATCCCGATTACTTTCGAGCCTCCACCGTTCTCCATTGCTGAACTTTTTACCACGACAGTCAAATGTATGCCAACACCAAGTTCAATGGAATAGATTCTAGACTAAACAGTCACTGCATATAAATTTATACTCAGTTATAAATTTACATATTATACTGAAAAAATATGCTCATGAGATGAGTTTCATATTGAGGTTTTTAACCGATTCGGTAATTTGCATTAGAATATTTAAAAAGGGAAAACAATTTTTTTATAATAGATGAAGTGGTAATAACTATTAGAAATTCGCACTAGAGATCTGGGATGGAACTCTGGTTATGACATTCAACCTAATATTATTGGCATTTGCCAATAAACAACATAGTTGAGGTTGCAAATGTCAATAGACAATGTAATCGAGGTTGCAAAACATCATGAATTTCAAAGTCGCTTCATCAAATTTATTAAGATTGTCTGCAAAGAATCGAAAGCAAGGACACAGACAATAAATAAATTGAATATATCATAAATATCGGTAACACATCTTTTTCAAAATTATCGGTATATATGTCTTTTTTCAGACACCAACACCGACAGCAACACTTTTTTCCAGTGATCTTGGTGTCTGATACCAACACCAACACGTACACACCCAAATAACATTACATAGATCAACACAACAAAATTTGCAATGAAAATAAAAAATGCATAATAAAAATGTAAGATACCTATGGAGCATGAGCCATGAAAGGGTTGAAAAACGGCCATGCAGTTTCTTCGGAAGTAAACCAGAGCAAGCGAGCTCTCGTGAAAGAGAAAGAACAATAATAACAAAAAAAATGCGGTTTGTTTAAATCTGTTTTTGGAATTCAAAACCGAAAAAAGAAGTTTGTGTTTGCACTTTATATGCAAAATTATCGGCTACAAAATAGGACTTTTGTTTTTCTGTTGCATTGTTTGTTTTGTTTTAACGTTTTTTTCTTGTTTCACATACGACAAAACCACTCGCTATAGCGTCTTTATAGGGGATACTCTTTTTTATTTATTTAGGTAGAAACGGTGTCGTTTTGACTTTTGATTTTGTTAGAGAAAATGTTTAGAAAATTAGGGAAATATAATATGATAAAATTAGTTCGACAGAGTGGAGGGATGTGTTTGAATAAATTTACTATCTAACTAAGAAAGAAAAATGTCTATGTCCTTCCATTATTTCCCTTTTATTAAAAAATAAACTACAATTGTACTATTCAATCATATTTTCTCAGTAGTCCAAGTGTCACTCATTAGACCATACTAACTGCTCTAAATTTGGATCTCTGTAATGTATTGCTTTTGTAATTTTTATGTTTTGCTGTTTACTTCAGTAATTTTTTTCTCTCAAGAATATGGTTTACTACAGAAGAGTGTCTGTTGAACAAGAGTAGAAATATATGAGTAAGAGTCAAATAGAGGATGAATTTAAGGCATATTTTGGAATCAGGAAGATTATATGATTGCTTCGTGGATTATATGGTAAATAAACTTAATAGCGATCTTTAAGATTAAGAATCTTCCTATGAATTTATAATATTTTGCACGGGATATTTAATGTGGTATTCATATAAACAATTTATATGGACATGAGGCTAGTGGTGGTTTTAAGATAGAGACTAACATAGAATTAGATAGAGATATCATCCTATGATAATTTGGTTGATATCATTGAGATGGACAATTTTAATAGTTTTTTATTTTGGTTTTGTGAGATATTGGGTCGAACTCTATTGTGTCGAAGGATGCTAGGATTGTTAGCATCGAATTGGGCCTGTTTGTTATGTCCAATTGGTTAAGTTAGCTTGTACTCAAAGTTAGCTTGTAATGGGTATTTGTGATAAAAGCCCATTAGTTTAGTATGTTAGGTTTATTATAAATAGCATACTAGTCTCTCATCATTGTAAATCCTAATTTAGGGTGAGAGGGTTATTTGTTATTCTTGTATACTTGTAATCTTGGTTTTTTAAGATAAAGGAAAGAATAACAGTTAATAACCAATCCTTGTGTTCATCGTGTTCTTTATTCTTTTTCCCTACAAGCTTATATATATTTGTTTTAAGGCATCCGATTCACAACAAATTGGTGCGGTGAGCGTGGAGAAGATGCCTTCGACAAAGTATGAGATTGAAAAGTTCACGGAGTGAACGATTTGATCAATGGCGTTTGAAGATGAAAGCCCCTTGGTTCGGAGGTTGTTTGGAGCGTTGAGGGAGTCACCATGAGCGAAGAGTTGACGGCAGAGAAGAAGGCAATGATAGAGAAGGCCCAGTAGCAATTTTGTTGAGCCTTGGTGATAAGGTTCTTGACGGTATCAAAGGAGACGGCGGTAGGGTTATGGGTGAAACTTGAAAGTTTGTACATGACTAAATCGTTGGTGAATCGACTCACGAAGCAAGCTTTGTATTCATTCAAGATGATTGAAGACAAAGTGTTGGGCAGTTGGATATGTTCAACAAGTCGATTCTTGATCTTGAAAATATTGATGTGAAGATTGATGATGAAGATCAAGCCTTTGTTGTCTGGCGTTGCCGGATCACATGCCCACTTCAAAGAAACTCTCTTGTATGGAAGGAGTCCCGACCTTTGAAGAGGTTCAATCGACCTTGTATTCAAGGACTTGAATGAACGAAAGGAGCATAAACCTTGACGGTTGGTGAAGGTTTGGCGTTAAAGGAAAATTCTTGCGAAAGGATAATAAGTTCGACAAGAAGAAAGGTAAAAGTCGGTTTTATGGTGAAGCATCTAGTATTCGATGCTATCATTGTAAGAAGGAGGGTCACACAAGAAAAGTGTGCCCGAGCGCTGAAAGATCATGGAGGAAAGGATAATGGCAATGCGCTATTGTTCAAGATGATTTCGACTCATCGATGTTCTTGTGGTTTCAAGCGACTCGTCGAAGGAATGGATTATGGATTACGGGTGCACTTGGCACATGACTCCAAACAAAGACTTGTTCGAGGAATTATGTGATCAAGATGGTGGATCGTATTCTTTGAAACAACAAAGCTTGCAAGATTGCGGTATTGGATCCGTGAGATTCAACTCCATGATGAGTCAATAAGGTTATTGATCAAGTCGTATGTACTGATTTGAAGAGAAATTTGATTTCTCTTGGTGAATTTGACAAGAAAGGATATGTTTTCAAGGAGAGAAAAGTATCCTAAGAGTCATGAAGGGTCGAAGGAAGTCTTGAGGCGTGAAGAAACAAGGCTTGTATACCCTTGTGGTGAAGTTGTAAGTGGTTCGACAAATGTTGCATCCACGAAACCTTTGTCGAGCAATCGCACATGAGATTAGGCCATGTCGTGAAAGGGCAGTCGAATTGGGAAACAAAATTTGCTTGGTGGAGACAAAGTCGAAAAGCTTAAGTTTTGTGAACCACTGTACTTGGAAAATCTTGCAGTGAAGTTCAACAAAGGCAAACAAAGAACACATGGATCCCTTGATTACATCCATGCGATCTCGGGGGCTGCAGGTGTCCATCACATTCGGGAGCAAGGTATTTTCTATCCATAGTAGATGACTATTCCGAAAGTTATGGGTATTCATTCGAAGACTAAGGATGAAACTTTTGAGAATTTCAAAGGTTGGAAGACTCGGTCGAAAACAAACCGCGAAAGGTCAAGAGGTTGAGAAGATAATGGTCTTGAATTTTGCAATGAGGCATTCGACGCTTTTGTCTGCCTCGGTATTGCAAGACACGAACTCTGCAGGCACTCCACAACAAAATGGTTTGGTGAAAGGTTTAATCGAACCATCTTGGAGAGTTAGATGCATGTTGACTAGTCTTTGGATTAAAGAAGGTGTTTTGGTGAAATTTGTTTCGACAGCAACATATCTGATAAATAGATGTCCTTCGACTGCGTTAGATATGAAGACACCTGAAGAAATTTGGTCGGGACATCCACCAAATCTCGACAAACTGAGAGTATTTGGCTGCGTAGCCTATGCTCACATTAGGCAAGACAAGGTCGAACCTAGAGCTCTTAAATGCATGTTCCTGGGATACCCTGAGGGAGTCAAAGCTTATAGGCTATGGTGCCTAGAGTCAGGTCACAGAAGGATTATCACCAGTCGAGATGTTGTTTTCAATGAAGCTGAAATGGCTTTCAAGAAAACGGATGATGTTGGTCGAAGTGCAGAAGTATCTGACGAAGAGTCGGGTAGATATTCCTGTTGAGGTGGAGCATGTTGATCTTGAATTGCATATCCCGATAAAGTCGAAGAAGCAGATGATCTTGATGAAGTTGAGGAAACTGTTGATGACTATCTATTGGCAAGAGATAGGACACGAAGAGTCATCAAACCACCTCGAAGGTTTGGGTATGCGGATCTTATAGCTTATGCCTTAATCTGCGCAGTGAGGTTCGGACGAAGAACCAAGAGACCATAAGGAAGTTATGAGGAAATAAGACCGAATGGTCAAGGCCATGGATGATGAGATGAAGTCTCTTCATGATAACAACACTTGGGAATTAATCAAGAAACCTGCTGGAGCCGAGGTTAGTCACCGTAAATGGATTTTCAAAGTTAAGGAAGGAATCAAGAAGGGCATCGAAAGATACAAGGCAAGGTTGGTTGCAAGGGGTTTCACTCAGAAAGAAGGTATAGATTTCAATGATGTGTTTTCTCCTGTTGTGAAGCATAGGTCCATTCGAATGTTGCTTGCCATGGTGGCACAGTTCGATCTTGAACTGGAACAGATGGATGTGAAGACTGCGTTCTTGTATGGTGATCTAGATGAAACAATCCTGATGAGGCAGCTGAAGGGTATGTCGAAAAGGGAAAGGAAGATTATGTGTGCAAGTTGAATAGATCCTTATATGGGCTGAAACAATCTCCTCGACAGTGGAATAGGAGATTCGACAAATTCATGACACGCATAAGTTTCGTTAGAAGTCAGTTCGACCACTGTGTTTACTTCAGATTTCGTCCTCGTAATTCATTTGTTATTTTGTTGCTTTATGTTGATGATATTCTCATAGCAAGTAACAATGTCGAAGAGGTATTGAGGGTGAAGGTGAACTCAATAAGGAGTTGAAATGAAGGATCTAGGAGCAGCTTCCGAGTTCTTGGAATTGACATTCAAGAGATAGAAAGCGATCGAAGTTATGCTTATCTCGGAGGCATATTCTGAAAGGTTCTCGAAAAGTTTGGTATGTCGATTGAAGCTGTTGTGACTCCAACAAACCCTCAATTCAAGTTGAGTATTGATCAATGTCCCAGTACTGAGGTCGAAAGAACTTATATGAATAGCATCCCATATGCTAATGTAGTAGGTTCTTTGATGTATGCTATGGTTTGTACTAGACCCGACATAGCATATGAGAAGTCTTGGCGGTACATGGCGAATCCTGGAAAGGCTCACTGGCAAGCATTGAAGTGGATTCTAAGGTACATAAATGGGTCTCTGAATAGAGTCTTAATTTATGGTGGAGCCTTTGATGAAGATAGTAAAGCAGCAATCGAAGGATATGTCGACTCTGATTATGCAGGTTGTATGGATTCCGAAAATCTATTTCGGATATGTTTTCACTATGTTTGGTACGGCTATTAGTTGAAAGCAACACTTCGAAGGTTGTTGCATTATCAACCACCAAGCGGAATATATTGCTTTAACGTGAAAGAAGCATTGTGGCTTGAAGGTTTTGCTAAGGAGCTGAAAATTCAAGGGAAGTTATCAAAATGTGATAGTCAAAGTGCAATACACCTATCGAATTGACTTATCATGAGCGAACCAAACACATTGATGTGAGGTTGCATTTTGTCGAGGGTAATCGAGGTGAGAAGTCCAAGTCTCAAGGTTTCGACAGATCATAATCTTGATATGATCACCAAGACATTACCTAGTTGCAAGTTTTTCCATGTATGCAGTTGATAAAGCGCATGAAGAAAACTAATTCGTTAGTTGATAATAGAGTTTGTTCCAAGGTGGAGATTTGTGAGATATTGGGTCGAACTCTATTGTGTCGAAGGATGCTAGGATTGTTAGCATCGAATTGGGCCTGTTTGTTATGTCCAATTGGTTAAGTTAGCTTGTACTCAAAGTTAGCTTGTAATGGGTATTTGTGATAAAAGCCCATTAGTTTAGTATGTTAGGTTTATTATAAATAGCATACTAGTCTCTCATCATTGTAAATCCTAATTTAGGGTGAGAGGGTTATTTGTTATTCTTGTATACTTGTAATCTTGGTTTTTTAAGATAAAGGAAAGAATAACAGTTAATAACCAATCCTTGTGTTCATCGTGTTCTTTATTCTTTTTCCCTACAAGCTTATATATATTTGTTTTAAGGCATCCGATTCACAACAGGTTTTCTTAATTTTGGCTTAAACATTGACGAGTGCTTTTAGGACGTTAAAAATTTATGATTTTGATTGACAATATAGCTTTACATGTCTTCATATTTTGTTTAGGTGTGAACTACTAGCCTTTTGTATTTGTATCGGTCAATTGGCTATCCGGGGTCAGCTTTTACATTTATCATCTATTTTGGAGAATTGAAATTAAACATCACACATTACATTTATACATAGATTTTGAATCCAATTATTTGTGAATTTTATCACTAAAACTATCAATTTATTATTATATATAGGAAAATAATGAGAGTGATAATTTTATCAATTATTCTGAATTTTATTATTGAAACTCACTATTTTCACTTATTACTATTACCATACTATTTTTTTAAACAAAAAAATATTTACAGTTATTAGTGATATTTGTAATATTTATAGTTATTATGTATATTAGATTTATTATGTTGGTCATTTGTTGCTACATGTTTATTTTTAAATATTTGCAGTTGTTATTGATTTTCTAATAACAATTATATATCAGTAATAATTAACCTAAAATATGAATGAACTTAGTCGGGTCTGCACAGGTTTTCTAGTGGTTAAAGGAAAAAAAAAAAAAAGACTATTAAGGAGGTTGCGTGGTTGTTGGGTTTAAAAAGCTAAAACATTGTATGTAGGGATGTAGTGTTTATTGATTTAAGGTAAACTCTTATTTAACTAATGAATTTTATTTGAAGGAAATTTATTGTTGTTATATTATTAAGAGTAAGTGAATCTTACGTTCTATTATTATTTAAAAAGTGTGTAGTGTTTATCATTTCTAATTTATTTTATGTGATTGTAGTTCAATTTTTTCCTTTTTATATGAGTTTTAAGTTCATTTATTTAAATAACATTCGATATTTCAAAAAACATTTTGATCTCTCTCAATGACACAATTCTTAGTAAGGTTAAAGGGTGCTTTGTGAAGTCATAAAAATGACAACTTAAAAAAGTCATTCGAGAATAGATTCGGTGTTATACGAGGTGTGTAATTCTCATTTTTTAGATTAATTTAACGGTGTTTATTTATTCGAGTTTGTTTTTGTTTATTTTATTTCATTTATAATAAATAAATTCTTAATCATAATCTTTAATTTTTAGTCAGGTCACTTCAACTCGATTTCATAACCGTAATACCAACATGAAACCCGACAATTTTAAATTCATTTGATTAAAAATAATAATTAATTATCTAGAAAAATCACAAATATCATTTAAAATACATTTATGATTTTTATTGATTAAAATGAAATTAAAAAAAAAACTCTAAAATTAAAATTTACAAAAACTTGCATCTTACATGCTACCATAGGCCCACGATAATTTGATACTAACTTAGACTTTACAAAATCGATAAATCATCAAATCAACGAATTAATTCAAAAATTATATAACGTTGAAATAGAAATTTCACCATAATTTCAAATATTCAAAATTGCAAAACGGGTTGTGAATCTAACAATTCAAAGCCATTGATGCTTGGGAAATTCTCAAGAAAACCTATGAAGGGTATTCCAATGTGAGATTTCAATACTTTAGCTTCTCACTTTCAAATCTGAGGACTTAAAGATAAATGATGATGAGATAATTCATGAATATTTGATGAAACTTATTGAAATTGTTAATGCATCAAGTGCCTTGGGAGAGAAGATTTCAGAAGCAAAATTAGTAAGAAAGATTCTTAGGTCCTTACCTAGGAGATTTTATATGAAGGTCACAACTATTGAAGAATCTCGGGATATCAACAACATGAGGGTTGATGAGCTTATTGGCTCACTTCAAACATTTAAATTAGCTATCGGGAACAAGGATGAGAAGAAGAACACAAGTATACATTTTGTGTTTAATGTTGAAGATGATGAAGGGCAAGCGGAGTTGGACGTTGATGAGGATCTGTCTAATACCATTTTGATTCTTGGAAGTCAATTTAATAAGGTTTTTAAGAAGATTGGATAGAAGAGGAAGACCAGATGTTAATAAAATCTCGCATGACATCGGTAACAATTTTGATTTTCAGAAGAGAACAAGAACATAAGAGAAGCCAAGTCAAATCAAAAGTACTCAATGTTTTTAATGTGAAGGATTTGGTCATATCATACATGAATATCCAAATTTTCTCAAGAATCGAGAGAAGGGTTTCACTGCATCTTGGTCTGATGATGATAAATCAGAAGACGTAGACGATTATGAGAATTCCAAATTGGTGTTGGCTTTATCTAGAAGATAGGCAGATAAAGTTGAAGCTTGCGATGAGAATGATCTTTATGAAGACTTGGATGTGTTCTTTAAAAATACTTGTGACATATGTGAATAAAGCCTCGAGAAAGAGGAAGAGCAAAGGAAGATCATTGCTGATTTAGTAAAAGAGAGGAAGCAACTCCTAAGTATTGTCTCTCATCTACAAACTGAGGTAACATGCTTAAATGCCAAGCTTGATAACTTGATTGATTCCATAAATATGGTAAAAGAGGATAAGATACCAAATTTCATTATCAAGATGATAATAAACTGAGGAGAATGTTAGAAGAATTTTTTTTCCTGTTTTGAATAAGAAATAGACCAACATATCTAAGCACATGTTACAACATCCTGGCAGAAATCATCAACCTCAATCCACTTGGAGATGTCACTATTGTGGTGAGTCTGGTAATATACAGTCTTTTTTCTTCAAATTGTATGGAGATAAAAAATCTTTAGTTAAAACAAAGACTAATAAAATAAACAAGAGGAGAAGTGTTGAAAATAGGGATGCTAACCTTGTAGCTTATACTTCTTTGAGAGACTCAACTTATGAAGACTGGGATAACAACATTAAAGATTGGCTCATATGTTGTACTCATATGAGAAATAAACCTGGAGATGTAATTCAAACGCCCAAGGAAACCTCTAACTTGATTTTTATTTCTTGGTGCAGGCATCTCTTGAATTGCTCCAACTTTATCAAGATCAACTTCAAATCCTTTATGACTAATAATGAAACCCAACAACTTCCTAGATCGGACACCAAATATATATTTATTAGGATTCAAACAGAGACGGTACTTCCTCAAACACTAAAACAACTTCAACAAGTCTTCTAAATTCACTTCCTCAGTCTGAGATTTGGAGATTATATCATCAACATATACATCGATCTCTTGGTGCATCCGATCATGGAATAGGGTTGTCATAGCCCTCTGGTACATTGCACCAACGCTCTTCAACCCAAAGGGCATCACTCTATAAAATAATGTTCCCCAGGGTGTGATAAACGTTCTTTTTTCCATGTCCTCATGAGCCATCTTAATTTGATTGTATCCGACAAATTCATCCATGAACGAGAACACTTTATATTTTGCAGTGCTATCTACCAACATATCAATATGTGGTAACAGGAAATGATCTTTTGAACTAGATTTATTCAAATCTATCTAATCAACGCACATGCAAACTTTCTCTCTTTTTTGGAACTAGCACAATATTGGCAATCTACTGAGGATAGACTGACATCACAAGAAAACTAACATCAATATGTTTCAAAACTTCCTCATTAATCTTTACTACCATATCAGGATGAGTTCTTCTCAACTTCTGATTGATCAGCGGGCATTCAGGCTTCAATGGCAAACGATGCTCCATAATATCGGTGTCTAATCCAGGCATGTCTTGATAAGACCAAGAAAAGCTATCCACATACTCTTTCAACATCTCAATCAACTTGCTCCTTACATTGGGATGAAGCAGTGCCCCAATCTTAACCTCTTTCACATCTTCCCCAGAACCTAAGTTAACAATCTCCAATGGCTTTTTGTACGACTGAATGGTATTTTCCTCGCGCTCAAGCAACCTAGAAACCTCTTTAGGGATTTCATCAAATTCCTCTTCTTAAACCACATATATAGGATATTCAAAGTTGGGATAAGTTGCATGGTCATTGTATTCAACGATTTTATTAATTAATATGCACATATGGTTATGCTTAATTTTAGAAACTAACAAATGCAACAAGTGATTATGCAGATTCATTTACAGTTATTATTTATTTTGAAAGGTTTTTTCTGATTACCATTTTCCAAGAAAATGCAGAAAATAAAATGACCTTGGGAATCAAAAACAACTTTTATTAATGATTTTAAAATTCAAAACAAAAGGCTCACCCATACAATATCACTTTCACCTTGGGCAGAGTGAAAGGATTTTGAAAAAACAAGCAAAGACAAATTACTTTGAAATGTAAATCCAAGTGGGAATATCAACAATAGTCTAATTATGAACCCTTGCTCCATGCGTCAAAAAATTAGGTATCTCTTGCTCTGGCTTGTCTTCAACGATTGCGTTGATTCTAGGAATAGTTGGATGGAGATATCCAGCACTGTGGAAGATGTCCTGATATTTGCTGAAAGTAGACTTCGGCTTCAAAACTTCCTTCTTTTGCTCAGCCTTTGGTCTGATGATATGGATAAGTCCTTCATCCATATTTCCTTGAAGATCAAACCTCACTTTGTCACATCCACATATATCTTCACTGCAAAAGTTGCAAGTTGCATGGTTGTGTGTATAATAGCCAAACTCGCAAAGATTTGTATGCATCTTCACCAAATTTCCTTATATCAGATTCACATCAAATATTATGCACTCGTTAGAAACATATTCACAGCATTTCCACCTCTATGCTTAGGCAGTGGGTTTTCTTACACATTGGGACTTATATCCTTAAAAGACAAGATGTCGGACCTTAGCAACTTTTGTACTTCAAACTTCAGAGGATAACAATTCTCAATGTTGTGCACATGGGCTCCTGATGATATTCACAAGTTTGATCAACTTTATAATACCAAGGCAACTGATTGGGAACGACATGAGAATACCTAGTCTACACCAAGTGTTTCTGAATTAATGCAAGAAACAAATATGTATAAGACATTGGAATAGGATAAAAAGCTTCTCTCTTTAGTCCTTGCCCTTGTTGAGGCGTTTTCTGGTAAGCAACAGTAGTTGGTGCAATAGTGACAAATGGAGTGACATAAGAAACCTGTTGTTGATTTTGATTACGTCTTCTCGGAGGTCTAGTTCTTTTATCTTGAATGATGGCATTTGTATCCCTTTCTTTCTTCCCAGATAATACAAAAGCTTGCTTTTTAGCACCACTGGATCCTTCATCTCTTGGAAATCGTCCTTCTCTAATAGCTTTTTCCAGACAGACAACCATACTCACCATCTCAGTAAAGTCACTTGGTGCACTAGCCACCATCATTTCATAGTAAAATGAACTAAGGTTCTTCAGGAACGCCTTAGTCATTTCTTGCTCTCCCATTAGGGGTACCACTTGAGTAGCAAGTTCACACCAGCGTTGCGTGCACTCCTTAAATGTTTTTATCCTTCTCTTTATATCGAAGTAAAGAGGATTGATACGCTGACTATAGACGATGTCATATAGGAACGTTATGTAGGCCATATAGTGCATAATGTGTTTGATGGCATTTTATTATTTTTTGGTTATCTGCAACGATAGACATTAGTGGCTAGACACTTACCTAAGAGGTGTCTGCTCTAGTTTGGCCATGTTTATGACATTCCATGACCAATCCCTACTATTCCATCCGAGGGTATTACTAGTTGGTTTGTTGGTCACGTTTTTGGTTCTGCCTGTGCCATTAGAGATCCTGCAGTAGATGTTCAGTTCCCTGCAAACTGTGTAGATGGCTTCTTGGACTGCTAACTTACTATGTTTTATCTGTCACATTTATGTTCTTGATGCCAGGAAACATGTTATTCAACTTGGATCTCATAAGGGCGAGGCATGTGGTGCCCTCCGAAAGCCGAAACTCTAAAGGAGGTTTCACCCCATTAAAATACACTTCTACCTTAAACGAAAACAGATGCATTGTAAAATATTTTTCTTAACAACACATGAATATTATTTATACAATTTTGGATTCGTTTTGGATCACACAAAATGATCGGTGCAATCATAGTCATACAAAATTATTGACAAAATTTCAACCCTTCAATCAACACAATCGAATTTTTTACTGAACCATAGAAAATCTGATAAATAACGACTATTTTGAAAAAAAAAACTATACTTGTTAAACTACCCAATTTGTCATCTTTAGAAAAAACAATATGTGCCATAACATACCAAATTTTTTATAGAATCGATACCCCGAATTTTTATATAAACTGTCGAATTTTTTCATTTATACTGAATTTTTTCATGATTCTACCAAATTTTTGGTCCAAAATTTTAAATAAAATTTGAGGCATTCTAGAAATATGTAGAGTGTGAGAATAAAATCTCATAATTATAGATTTAAAGCTTCTTAAGCCCAAAAAGATAAAAGGGAGGCGTGGCCGCTATTACTATTAGCATCTCCATTTTGTATATAAATTTCATTTCATCAAATTTTCTTGTTCTTCTTCTTTCAAATGTTCTACAAAAAGAAAACTTACAGAAGTTATTAGTGAGATTTGAAAGTTAAGAAAATGGTCAGTAAATTTTTTTTAGATAGATAAGTCATTTTATTCAAATCATACTCAGCATCATTAGTGAGCACAACCCCCCATACACCCTACCCAAATTATATGAGTTTTAATTCTTTGAATTTTGTTGTGCTCAAAAAAAAAAAAAATTCTTTGAATTTTGTACTTGTAAGAAGAAAAACAATTTGTAAACTATCTGGCCAGAATTTTGTTAACCTACTGTTCGCTACAAAAATCGATGCCTTGGCTAGAAGGAGTTTTTGTCATGCTCCCTCAAATTTTGGTTCGCGTACTGTTTCTATGTAGTTCACGTTTTTGAGTTTAGGCCCACCATATTATAAACAAAAATTGAAATATATATATATATATATATATATATATATATATATATATATATATATATATATATATATATATATATTTTGGTACCTATAAATTGCCGTACTTTTTATATTCGTCTTTAAATTTTATTTTTCTTGAAAATGATCTTTGAATATTAAAATTATTTTTGTTTTATTATCGAAAATCAAAATCTTTAGAAAAATTCGAAAAAATAATCTGAAAAAAATCTGCATATTTTTTTGCGGATTCTATTTTAAGTACTAAAATTAAAAATATTTTAACATTCAAGGACCGTTTCCAATAAATACAAAAATATTTATTCATTAAATACAGAAAAGTCTTGTACAAAAAGTTACAAACATCAAAGTGAATATATGAAATTTATATTTTAAAAGTTTAAGGACTTCCTAAGGCACGAAGCACAAACTTCAAAGTTTCAGAAGTAAAGTGAAGAAAGATCCTTATTCATTCCAATAGGTCATCAATACAGAAAGAAATGACACATAAGATCAATCTGCACTCAAAATCTGAACTAATGGAGAAATCAGAATCAAAGAAGATTCAAGAAACATCAAAGTGAAGTCAAGTGAGCCTACACATATTAGGACAACAATGATATAAAACCCTCAGATAAAGAAGAAATAAGAATTTGTCTCATGACAATGTTAGAATAATAATGCAATTGTGAGTAAGTGGAGAAATAATCTCTTAAATAGGAAGGTGGAGACTTGAGTATATATAAGTGGGAGAGTTCACTCATCTATTACCTTAAGGTTTTGGGTGAATAAGTTGTGTGTTTCTCAAAAAGGTGCATGATCCTCAACTTTGTATCAATGCACTCAGTGAACTCCCTCAACAGACAAATTATGATCTTATCACCTTAAGATTTTAGGCAAATAAGCGGCGTGTCTCTCACAAAGGTGCATATAATCTAAAACTATGTATCAATGCTCCTAATGAACTCCCCTGATAGAAAAATCATGATCTTATCATATTTAATTCGAATTTGCAAGAAATTATCAAAAGCATATTGATTAAAAAATAAATCACAAATAAGTAACTTCACACAAATCTAATCATACAAATTAGAAAATATCACACTTAAATGAGTAAGAGAATATAATTTGAAAAAATAGATTATGCATTTACGGTGTAAAATATTTTTATATTGTCAATCAATACAAGTCACATTCTAAATTGTAAAATACTTTCATAATTTGACATTTTAAAATATTCTAATTAAATATCGGTATAATATTATTTCACACTAAGAGTAAACTACTATCAAACTTATATAATTATATTAAAATATATAAAGTATATTAATTCAATAGAGTAATATCACTTTATAAATAAAAGAAAGGACAACGATGTTTTCTAGAAATAACATAAATATTTTTAAGGACCAATACAACATTGACGCTTTTCTTCTATCTAGATAGAAAGTTAAAAATAGCAATCGTAGGCCGGAAATAGAAGCACATTATATTTTCATTCATGTTAAAGCAACGAGACAGAACCAATTGATGATGACACAAGCCAAATATTCCACAAATTTAAGTGGCTTAGGATGCATGCTTGTCTCGTAATTTCGTTGCTTCATTTATAGGATATATTTGAATGGTTTACGAGAGTACAAGTTGCATGCATTGTAATTTTGCTTGGTTACAAAGTTAGTACGTTAAAAATAATTGACGTGGTAGCTGCTTACATAATCGATGTGCAGTGCATGTCACAAAGAGAATCATGCTCTCCATGACGATTTCTCTACCTATTAATGTCCATTTCACAAAAAGACACTCTTTGATTTGTAGGTTCCACCTAAATGCCGAAGTGGTTCTCAAGAAATTTGTATCTATTGGTACATTTTCCAGTACCATTTATTTCCAGTACTATGTACAACTATAAGTACATCAAGCACCATTGTGAAAAGTTCAAGCTGTGTCTTTTTTGAATAGAGAATCTATCCATTTTCTAGAAGAAATGGAGATCTCCATCACTATGTTTTTTTTTAATAAATATCAACTTAATGTGGAACTCAACCCCTATTTTTTTGTTATTTGTCAAATTCGGACACACAATTATAAGATTCTAAATTCAAATTCGAGTAAAAATATTTATATTTATTGTAGAAAGTTCAAATATTTTAAATATCCTTAATATATGTTTAATGTGTGAAATGTATTTAGTAGAGATTGTTGTAATAAAAATTGACTTTTTATTTATAAATATGATAAGTAAGATGTTTTGAAAATTACTACGACTTTTTGACTCAATTATCTACTAGTATAATATTTTTTAAAAGAATTCAATTGAATCTAGATTCTAAGTTTTAGTTATGTGTAACTAGTTTAAAAAAGAATTTAATTGAAATATAATGATAGTGTAAAAAAGTTTTACATCACCAATAAATTATGACCGTTAAATTATAAATTATAAATTATTTTTATTTTAATTATTTATTAAATAGTATTAATGGGTGATTATGATGCACTAACCATATAAAAAGTTTTATACTGACGCATAGTAATTAATCTCTTTAAATAAAATTATTTTGTTCAGAATCTATATCATTTGTTTTGAAAAGATTGGTGTGAAAAGAGTTAATTGGTCACATAATTTGCATGAATTAAAAAAAAAAAATGTTGAAAATTGAATATGATTTTAAACACATTCAATGAGATTAATTATTTGAGTCTTGTAGTGTGTTTTGCTTATGTCACACTTTGCCTTTTGTTATTCATCACTATTTAGGAAAGTTATAATTTTTAGTTTCCATTTAATTTGTCCATAACATTAATTCTTACAAATACTTAGGAGAGATTAATTATTTGAGTCTTGTAGTGTGTTTTGCTTATGTCACACTTTGCCTTTTGTTATTCATCACTATTTAGGAAAGTTATAATTTTTAGTTTCCATTTAATTCGTCCATAACATTAATTCTTACAAATACTTAGGAGAGTGTTGAGTGGAAGATAGTGGATCTTAAATTTAAGGGGAATTTGAGTTAAAATTTACAGGTAATATTAAAAAAAATAATACTATATTAAAAAAGTTAAGTTGAAAATGCCGTATACTATTGACTACTTATAATTAGATAATTTCTTTCCTCTAGCAATTGCCCTCCATACTTGTTCCACCTTAATAAGTTATCAATTTGTTGTATCTTTTATTTATTATTTGTTAAATTATTGATTGAATAATTTAGATCATCTTGTCTCACATATTGTTTTAATATTATGTGTGACATCATTTTTATGATCAAACATAATTTTAATTGGCATTAGAGTAGATAATATTTTCTAGTTGAGTGTGTTATGGGGTAACTAATATTTTGTGTTTAAGATGACAATGAACAATACCAAAAAGGTGAGATATGTTCTCAGGATAAGAGTAAAAGAATAACATTTAAAGTAGATATTGTTGATCATGGAGACTAGGTATTTAATGCCACTAATGAAAATATTACTATATTTATTTCCTTACTTGCTAAGAAATGAAGAGATGGCGAAAGACGACTCTAACTATCATAACAGATCAAAGGAAACCAATATTGTGAATGTGAAGGATTCAAGCATATCCAAACTGAATGTCCTAATTTTTGAGAAAACATAGAAAATCTACAATGTCACCTTTTTGGACAATGAGTCTGATAAAAGAAGTGAATTTAATTAAACAAGTAGTGTTGTAGCATTTACTATTTGCATCAAAGATATATCTAATATTGAGTTACTTAGTACTAATGTATTTCCTAATGATAATGAGAATATAAGTAGTGAATACCAGCTTCCTAATAATGCTCTTATTGAATCCTATACAACTCTTTATTTAAAGTGGATTGAAGAATCCCAAGTGATTGAAAAACATAAGAAAAAACCAAACACATGCTCACTATTGGTGGGTTGAAGCATGGAGTTAGGCGTCTCAGTTCTAAAATTGAAGGAATGATCAAATTTATGTGCATGCTGAATAATGGAGATGATAGTCTCGATGTTATATTGAGTGATGGAAAATTTGCAAAGAACATGAAGGGACTTGGATATAATTATGGATCATCCACCCTAAAGACTATGTATGATCATCCTACACTGAGATTGGAAACCAAAATGTCTTGTATAATGTCGCAACAACCAACCCCCATTGTTACCAATATATCAATGCCTTAGTTAAGACTCGTGTCAACAAGTCTCATTGGGTAAGTCATTATTATGGTCGACATGGTCACATTATTCCTTTCTTCTATAGACTATAAGGTAAAAAAACCTCATCGAAATCAAGTAAATCCACCGTGGAGTATGAAATATCACCCTCGTCCTCAACAATTTTATCGTGTCAAGCCTAAGCATTAAGTCAAAATTTCATGCAACTCGCTTAGAGTTTCATCCAGCGAAGACTGGTCCATCGATAGCGGTTATTCTAGGTAATTGATTGGTGAAAGAAAATATCTAAGGAATATAAAATATAATTCAAATATTTGTGTTACATTTAGTGATGTTGCTAGAGGAAAAATAGTAGGAAAAGGTTAGTTGGACTATCTTGGTCTTCATTCTCTTAATTAAATGTTCTTGGTTAATGATCTTACTGCTAACCTCGTAAGTATTAGCCAACTATGTGATCAAGAATTAAGCATTCAAATTTACTATCAAATAATGCACTGTTACAAATAAATAACACACTCAACTCATGAATGATAAGATCCATAGACAACTACTACATGTGGTAACTCTCTAACGGGAATAAACTTTGTTGGTTCTATTGATTGGTAGCAATTTTGGTAAAACATTCTGCTCAGAAAATGCCATGAAGTTTACTGAAGTAGCAGATGTCCTAACATGTGAAACTGACAGAATTGGTTTAAGTTCAGAATTTTTAGGAAGTTAGTTTGTTTGTTATTTGTATGCTTCGATTAAGGAAGCTTGAGAATGCCTTCAGGAATATACTTGGAGATTTTATGTCATGCTTTCATAAAGAAAAGAAAGGAAGCGCTGAAGACTTGTGAGTAAAGCAACCCTAGTTGTTGTTACTCTATTTAAAGGCTGCAAACCTTGTTTTGCAGTTTGGCCGATCTAGATTTAGAAACTTAGATTTTAATTGTTGTTTGTTCATTGTTTTGGTTGTTCATTGTTCATTGTGAGTCTCTCTTGTATTTATACTTGAGTAAGAAGTTTGTTGAGTTGTAAGTTGTCAATCACCATAAGCTTTGAAGCGAGTGTGATTTTGTGTCTTGAAGAGTGTGTTCAATTTTGTTATTGTTGATAGTCACCGCGTGTGACTGAGGGAGTGAGTAGAGGTTCACATATCTAAGTGAGGTATCTTAGGTAGAAGGGTTATTGGGTAGGGATTAAGTGAGGAGTGTAAACAGGGAGGTTTAGCTCTGAATCAATATTGTTGATAATGAACTTCATTCATGCCTTGGAAGCCTCAAGATGTAGGTTGGTTGGAACTGAACTGGGTTAACAACTCTCCGTGTTTTTTATTTTTTTATGCACTTTATAACTCTATTATGTTAGCTGTTTTCAAACAGATATAAGTGTCGTGACATTACCTTCGACATCTCATATCTGGTACCAGAATTTCAATTGGTATCAGAGCAGACATCTTGCTCTGTCTCTAGGTGAGACTTACGGAAGATACTTTCTAGTAACATGGACAAGGAGGCAATATTTATGAAGAGACCGCCAATTTTGGATGGTTCTAACTATGACTTATGGAAGCCTCGCATGACAACATACATAAAGTCCTTGGACAACAAGGCTTGGAAAGCTATTCTGAAATGATGGACACATCCTGTCATTATTAGAGCTGATAATCAACCTACTGGTGAGTTGAAGCCTGAAGAAGACTGGTCAAAGGATGATGATGAACTAGCTCTTGCTAATTCAAAGGCCTTAAAATTATGGAAGGATCCATTGGTCATTTGACAAATACTGGTGACCTCATTTTATTTTTTATTCCTGATTTTTTTATTTTTTTACAATTTTTTGGGTTTATTTCACCTTTTATTTTATTTTTAAAAAATAGTTTCTGACTTTTAAAAATTTTGTAAATTTTTGTCAACACTTGTTGACCTTTGTTTGAGTTTAGATAATTTTCTTGGAATTTTATTTTGATGTATGAATACTATTTATGTATTTCGTCAATAAAGTCCAATTAAATAATTTAATTTGAAGCTACATTTTATTTGTTTTCTTCTAATTGAATTATTTCTTTTTTTTTTTACTTTATTGATTTTGGACTTATTCGGAGTCATAGGTTTCCTCAACATCAGCGGAACTTGGATGTTGATAGGCCTCTTGGCCAAATCCACCAAGATGGTTGGTTGATTTTGACGAAGTTAAACCGAATAAATTTATCTGACGCATTGCTGACTTTGAGCTTATTTTTTCTTTTCCATCTTAATCGTTTTTATCTTTGTCCCGAATCGGAAAAGTGATCAATTGGAGGCATGAGCTTTAATGTTCAAACAAAAACCCCAAAAGATGACTTGAGATTTGATTTTGGTTCAACACTTGTGATGCTTGTCGTGTGGTCGCTATGATTTTTTTAATCAAGCTTCTGGTAAGTTTTCACTAACCTTGTCCAATTGAAACTCTCAAGCATCTTTGATCAAGTGATGATTGTTCCAAAACCGGTGATATACTTGACAAGTTTCAGGATGGTCACCTTGCTAACCTTACTAACAATTGACTTTTTCAGTGATATATTTGACAAAAAGCAATTGAAACTTGTTGTGTGGTCGCGTTGATTCTATAAAGCTTTTGGCAAGTCTTCACGCGCAAGCTTCAAGATGGTCACCTTGCTAACGACTAATCACTAACAATTAACTTTACATTACGCTTTTATTTGATGCATTTATTTTTTAGCTTTTATTTTCCCGATTTTTACTTTTTGCACTTTACTTTTAACATTTATATTTCATGTCATTTTTCTTTGCTCACTTGAGCATTTATTTTCTATGTCTTTTTTCCTTTGCTCACTTGAACATCTCATTTTCTTGTCATTTTGAATTTGCTCACTTGAGCTTTATTTTCCTTTTCAAAACACCTAATAATTCAACTTAAACATAATTGTTTTTTATTGAACTTGATTACTATCCCTATGTTCGGATTTTGATCTTTGGACTTAGGATTAAGACCTCTACCTCAACTCAGAGATTTCTATGATCTTAGTACTATTCTATCTCGCTTGATTATTATCTTTATATGCAGCTTATTCTGTTTATACTCGATTAAGAGTGAATTTCCTCCAAATACAACCGTTACTCTGCCCGTCTTTTCTCGAGACATGAATTCATATGAGGCGTTAATTTATCTAAAGCTTGGTTTTTTTTGTCTAGTTATTTGTTGCTTGTGTGGTAATCCAAAGGATGGGATATGGTATTGGTTTTTGATGTCAAGTACAAGCTTTCTCACCAGGTTAGATCTTTCTTTACCCTTACCTTTTACTTTATGCACTTAGGTTAGCCTCTTTATCTCCTCCCATATTCTTTAATTTTCCAAATCTTCCCTCTTTTTCAAAGAATTCTTGTTTTCAAATTCGAACTACTTTCATAAAAAACTTGGACTTAGGTCTATGGCTTTTCAAAATTCTTTTCTTAATAAACTTCCAATTTATTTAATAAAACTTTGATCACTTTTTGTTAAGACTAAAAAACACTTAACCCCATTCAAACATTTTGAGCCCTTTGTGGCTTTTCTAAATAACATTTTCTTAAAATTAACCAACACACAATTTTAGCCTTTTTTTACCGAACTACATTGGGTTTTGATTTCAACATTGCACATTATTGATATGTAGGTATGAAACTCATTACAAGATCCATCAAATCAAAAATTGTAAAAAATACTTCTTTTCTCACCCCCACCATCCATTTTGTACACATACCCTTTTAGCACACATATACAAATTTTCAAAAAGGTTCCTACGAGTCGTAGATGCTTTGGTTGCCTAACCCTTCTTTTTGCATAACTAACCCCTGGTCCCAGATCTCTGATATTTTTTTTAGGATTTTATTCGCTCTTTTTCCTAGTCCTTTAGATAAAATAAAAGCGCAGTGGAGACTCTGTTATTGTTTTCGAGTTGAGTCAATTCAATGGCTTATACTTGTGGTTTTTTCTCCGCCACAACCTCCCTTAAGGTGTAATTCCCATCCCCTTGTATATATTCAAGTATTGCTAGCTTTATTTGCTTGTATTGTTCACTTGTTTATATATTTCCGTCATAAACTCTTATGAATGCACACACACACTTTGTCATATATATATATACTTGTTCATGTTTATTTATGTCATTGCAACTTAGTATAACACTAGGTTCCCCCGTTAGCCTCATCTTGGGCTTTGTACAAAAGAACTCCCCCGTTGAGTTGGCCTCCTCTTGGGCCTCATACAAGAAAGATATTTGGAAATCTCAAACAACCTTCTCTTGGGCTTCATACAAAGAATATCCTTAGCTAGAATAGAACTAAAGAGTATGGTTTCCCGGTGAAATCACTCTTAAACTCAAGCCAGCCGTACCATATCCTCATCTTAGGCTTCATACAAGGACCCTCAATGTCCCTCGGATAGCCTACTCTTGGGATCACAATACAAGGACCTTCGATGTCCCTCGGATAGGATCCTCTTAGGCTCACAATACAAGGACCCTCGATGTCCCTCAGATAGCCTTCTCTTGGGCTTCATACAAGGACCCACAAGATTCTTAAAAGCATCCCCCTAAACAAACAAAAACACTTCCCCTTAGAGATGAGACATGAATCATATCTATGAAAGAAGTATCTCATCTATAACATCATATTCAAATCAAACATTTTATCAACCACACATCTTTCTTAACTGTAAGTGGCACACTTGTACACTCAATTTAACGCCTATTTCTTACAATGAAAGATTCAATATTTTCTCAACAAAAAGATCTTCTCATTCTAAGAACTATAAGTGGTACACTTGTATACTCAAGTTAACGCCCATTTCTTACAATGAAATATTTAACATTCAATCTTCAAATGTTTGTGATGAAATAGATTAGATACATTTTTCATTAAGATGGCACTTGTCTTTGTATCTTAAAAAACATTGCTTCCACTAGCACATAAGTGGGAACTACGATTGCTCTGACTTTCTCAACCTCCTTTTCAGAATACGTGGGCACGAGGTCTTATCCTTCGAGAGCATACTTCTTTCTCCATCAAACCACACAAACCCTAGTTACCCTTAGACCCCGAGCTACAATTGCTCTGATTCCCTCTAAGGGATATATATGTAGAAGATTGTGATAATCTTTGCGAGAATAATCATAACAAACCCACTTAGGTTCCTACTCAACTTACTTTCTTAATTCCCCAAAAGCGAAACTTTCCCAATAGCATAGCAAATAAAACATAACCACAAAAAAATAATCCTATAGAGTACTATAGATACATATGATGCTAATACCTTCACTTTGTATAACCTAACCCCCATATCCAAGAGCCTCGCTCCCCGTGCTTTGCCTTTAGTTTCATTACTTCTCGCATTGTATACTTTTTTAGGGTTGTGCAACTTTTCTCTTTTCCTTTTTTTGGAAACAAATTAAGTTTGGTGGTGGTGACCTTTTAAATAAATTACTTTTGAGCCAGAGAGCCGAATCTTGATTTGCCTCCCTCGGTTTCTGATTTTCATCGGGACAGTGTACATATACATTATTCAGACTGAGATCCTGACCAGGATTGGGTCAATTTCATTTACTCAAGAGAGTATGTTGGATATGTGTTATGTGTTATATTTTATTTGTTGTATTTTGTTGAGTCAGTTTTCTTTTGTCTTGTATGTCTGTCTCTCTTTCATCTAGTTAGAGAGTTAGTTGTGTTTGAGTAAGTTTGTTTCTCTTTGGGTGAGTCAATTTTTCTTTTTTCCTTTCTTTTGAGCTAGTTTGATACAATTGGTATTGTATCAAGCATATGGTGTACTTGTTTTTAGTCCTTCCTTATTTGTCTTGAATCAATTCTTGCTTGTTTTGATTCTTTTTGTGTCACTTTCTTCTCACTATATTTTTGTCAGTGTTTTTTGCTTTATGCAACATCTTAGGGGAAGCGTGATTTTTTGCCATGCGTGTCTTGAGTCTGTCCTAAGTTTGTTCATCTACTTCTATTGTAGTTGTTACAAGATGTTATAAAATTATGTCTGTTGTGTCTTTTGTTATGAGTTATGTGCATTATTGTGTCTTATGATCTGAGTTATGTACGCTGCTTCTGATGCATGTCCTTCTAATGTCTTGTGTTTTTGAGAGAGAGAGAGAGAGAGAGAGAGATTTATCTCTCTATGCCAAGAACTTGTTCTATGTTTGAGGGAGAGTAACATCCATCTTCTTCCTCATGTACAAAGTTTGCATGTTTACCATGTAGCTTATGTCTGTGTAAATGCTATATCTTTAATACATCTTTTGTACAATTTGTTTGTGGACTTATTTCTTGTGGTTTTATTCCTCTCTTTATCTGTGATGGATTTTTGTTGTTTTAGCTAAAATTTTCCAAAGGGGGAGATTGTTAGTTCCATGGTTTTGAGGTTGGTATAATTTTTTTAAAACATGGTTCTATATTGATGTTGATCAAGATGATGTAGTATTTTTATCAACTGCCATAACAACTTTGTTGTTATGAGTTTTTCAACTAGATGTCAAAGTAGATGTCATAACATCAAGATCAGCTACAACTGGTATTGGTGTTTTTAAATCTTGACATATCTTATTTGTTTCTGTTATATTTCTTTGGGATATATTTCAGAGATATTCGCAGGTCAAGAAGATTTATTTCGGAACAAGATTATATCTCCATCTGCACAAAAGATATACTACTAGAAAATTCGCTTTTAGTGACCGATTTAGAGACCGAAATTTTTTAATCATAGTAGCGATCGAATTAGCCAGTAAAATTTAACATTCATGAATTAACTTTTAATTGGTCACTAAATCGATCACTAAAATAAACCAGCCACTGATTTAGCGATTAAAATTTTGTGACCACTTATTTGGTTACAAAGAAATATTTATAAATAAAATTTAGTTTATATGAAAAGTCAGAGACCAAAATTTCAGTCACAAATATTAATTTTTGTTTTTCCCTATTTTTTAATCCTCTTTATTACATTAATATTAATCCTCTTTTAATTTTTAGTAAAAGTTCCATCTTTTTATTATTTTAATAATAAAACATATATTTATATAAAAATAATATCGTTTTATATTTATATTTTCTTCAACGTGAACTTTATTTCATGATACATTTTTTATGTGTGCATAATAAAATTGCATAATATAATTAAAATCATATAGTGATTTTTTAAAATTTTATTTAAAAAATTATAATTTTGTTATATATATATATATATATATATATATATATATATATATATATATATATATATATATATATATATATATATATATATATATATATATATATATATAAAATATATTAAATGGTCTAGTGGTAAAACTATGTTAAAGTTCGGGGAGGTCACAAGTTTGATTCCTACATTTAACAACTTTTATTTTACAAAAAAAATAATTAAAATCGGTCACTAAATTCAGTCACAAAATTGGCCTCCAAGTTTTCCTCACTAAATTCGTCATAAAAGTTTAGCGACTAGCACTTTTTTAACAGAAACGGATGGTCGTTAAATCGGTCACTAAACGGTTTAGTAACCAATTTTAAAGCTTTTCCGATCTCTTATTCGATCACTAAAAGTAAATTTTCTAGTAGTGATACTAAATTAGGCCTTTAGACAATTTAAGAAACTTTGTATTGGTTGTTCCAAGATTTAAGGAGATTGGATGCACTGTTGATGCATCACTTATCTTGTGGATCAATAAACTTCTGAACTCGGAATTCGAAGCCCGTGGACTACAGAAGTGTATTTAAAGAGAAACTGTAATCTAATATAATTTATTTCTTTTCACAAAATTGTAAAATTAGAGGAAGTCTTAAAAATCTTAGGTTTTGAGAGTCTTTTGTGTAGTTTGTAAGTCACCTAAGTATCTTTTGATACTATATAGTCGATTGATTGTTACTTGCCTGTTAGTCAAGTTATTGTTCTCACTCGAAGATTTTATGCAAGCGTTTAAGTTTTTGTATTTTTGTAATCTTTTAAATTAGGTTGTATTTATACGCTCACTTGGATTAAGACTATTAGATATCAATGAGGTGATTTAAGTAGTGAGATGGTCATTTCTCATATTTAGGAGGTTCCTATGTAGAAATAGCATTGTGTAGTAATTAGACGAGAAGTTATAAAGTATGATTGTTTAGCTTTAAACTAATACTGTTATTAATGAACTTTTTCCATACTGTTATTAATAAACTTTTTCCTGATTTGATAGTATCTAGAATAGGTGATATTGCTCCGAATTAAATTAATAATTCATAATGTTATTTATTATTTACAATTCTTAATTCTATATCACATATATCTTTATTGATCTGGTTTCTAGCGGATATTATAATACATGTCTTAATATCATTCCAATGTTGGATATATGTGTTGCCTTCACCACCAAAATTTCAACTGTTAAACTATAACGTATTCAATTTAATGTAAACATTTCATCATTTCTTTTTGCTTTTCAAAAGATGTTAGTATTGCTTTGCGGTACAAAACGTTTTTCTTTATGCTGAGTACAAAACATCGACATATCAACGTACTTGCAAAAGAATAAAAATGTGGCCTTTTAGATGCTTACATTTAAGCTAGCATACACAGAACCTAATAGTTAAACAAAGAAAATCACATTCGAGAGAAAAATATAACAACGGCCTTTTCAAAAGGTAGGTGTGAGTGAAAAAAAAAAACACACACACACATATATATATATATATATATATATATATATATATATATATATATATATATATATATATATATATATATATATATATATATATATATATATATATATATATAAAATACTGTCAAGCGGTGAGAATCAAACCGGTGGCTATTTAGGCTACGGACGCACAACTTTTGAGTGAAAGTCACTAGACCGTTCTATCCATTTGATATAGATCCGGAACGTTTTAATATAATATTGTTTCGGAACGGTCATATTCAAACAATTGAAACATCGTTTCTTCCCATCAATTGGTACAAGTTTTTTCTATAAATAAGGATACTTGTAAGACATAAAATGGATACAAAAATAGTATATTTTAAGGACCATAAATTATATCTAAGTCATTCTTTTATTTTTTTGTGCACAAAAATAAATAAAGAAACTTTAATTCGGTAAAATATCGTTGATTGATATGCTTAATGTGAATGTGTTATTCATGTTAAGGTTTCCAAAGTATACTGAAGGGGATTCGTTGGTCAACCCATTTGCATCCAATTTGTCTAAATTGGTGGGGGAATCGAACCTAAAGCTTAGTATAAACAAACGCTTTGAAATTTATTTTGCGCAATTTTCGTAGTACCGTTTTCATCTTCTTCCTGTCTATATTTTGCAAAAAAAAACCTATGAAAATTTCTCAAAAGTTCAAAGTTTTGGGCAAACTCGAAACCTATTTTCCAGATATTCTCAAGTCATTTCAAGGATCCTATCACTCTCTTGAGGTTCCTAGGAGTCAATCCAAGTCATTTGCAAAGCCAAATCATGCCCAGAACCTGCCTCCCAAGTTGCACCAGTTTGGTAACTTTTTGAATTTCAAACCTTTAGTTCTTGCAATTTAAATGAATTCGATGCATATATAAATGTTCATACTGATGTTTGTGATTGTTTAGAACCATCGTTCATGAGTTTTGACGTAGGAATCAGGGTTTGCCATTGTTAGGGCACGAAGCTTCTGCTTCGTCGTATCCCTGGCTACAGGCCGTTTCAGGACAAACAAATACCACCATTAGATTCGCAACCCTCTAGTTAGGGGATATGCCTCCTTTTGCATTTATTGTGGCTATTTTGCAGGTTTGGTTTTTGAGATGATCAGAGAAGATGACCGAAATGTTGAATTCGGCGTCGCTTGGCCATTTGACCGATCAAGGTGGCGTGGCTGTTTCTGATTGGACCATTTAAACATCTTGTGCCCCAACACGCGTTTTGATTTTAAATCTGATTTCATGGACTTAATTTCACTTATATATATTTATGAATGTGTTAATATTATTGGATGTATAACCACTCTAGTGGTTAACCATGCGCGCTAGTCCTTTGACCCATTAAGTCGCTGGTTTGAACCTGCCTTTTGCCAAATTTTTCCGTTTTCTCTGATTTTTGCAGGGTAACACATACATATTTTCAGAGGCGGCATAATTACATCATAAGCATATGGCTCAGTGGTCAAATTTTGAACATGTGACCCCAAGGTCAAGTGTTCAACACCCTGGGAGGCCATTCCTTATTTTTACCACTAATTTTCTTCATATTTTCTTTATTTCTTTCAATTTTCTTTTTCTATTTATTTTCTTTTCAAAAATTATTTAACTTATTTTCAAAAATCACAAAAATATTTTAATTTTAGTTATAGGTTAATTAAATCTTTATTTAATTTTTGACACAAAAATATTTTATTTTAATTAGGTTTAAAATTATTTCTTAATTAAATTTTAATTAAATTCTTTTTCTTATTAAAATAGAATTGCAAAAATACAAAAAATATTTTTTCTTTGATATTTAGATTATTAGAACATTCTTACATTCATTATAATTATTTTCTCGTCATTGTTTATTTTATTTTAAAATTCTAGAAAACAATGTATAAGTCGCATAATGGTTTTTTGTAATAGTCGTAGATTTACCTTCCTCGCATTTTTCTCAATTCTGTCACTGTTCACAGGATGTAATAGTCTAGGTTTAAATTTTTGCACTTTTACTTTCTGCACCGAATTATGTATATGCCCCGAAGTCATGTAATAACTTAGGTTTAATTTACGCACTTTACTTTTCCATGATATGATCCATCACGAGATAGAGGTCTACATCGACGACATGATAGCCCGATCTTAGATTGAAGAAGAACACCTTGATCACATGTACAAGCTATTTGAGAGATTGAAGTGGTACAAACTAAGACTAAATTCAAACAAGTGTACTTTTTGAGTAAGATCCGATAATCTCTTAGGTTTCGTCGTCAGTGGTAAAGGTATTGAAATGGACCCTGCCAAGGTTAAAGCCATTCAAGAAATGTCGGCTCCCCGAACCGAGAAAGAAGTTATAGGTTTCCTACGATGATTGAACTATACCTCCAGATTTATCGCACACTTGACTACTACTTATGAACCAATCTTTAATCTATTAAAGAAAGATCAGGTAGTAAAATGGAACAACGACTATGAGATAGCCTTCGACAAGATCAAGGAGTACCTCCAAGAACCTCCTATTATGATGCCACCAGTTGAAGGAAAACCTCTAATCATGTACTTAACAGTATTAGAGAACTCAATGGGTGTGTATTGGGGAAACATGATCGAGTTTGGTCGAAAAGAACATGCAATATACTACCTTAGCAAAAAGTTTACCGACTGTGAAACAAGATACTCACTGCTTGAGAAAACTTGTTGTGCTTTGGCTTGAACTGCTCGCCAACTAAGACAGTATATGTTGACCCATACCACTTAATTGATCTCTAACATGGATCTAATAAAGTACATATTTGAAAAACCTTCTCTCTCTGGAAGAATAGCAAAATAGCAAATGATTTTGACCAAATACGATATTCAGTATACTACTCAGAAGGAAATCAGAGGAAGTGTATTAGCAGATCATTTGGATCATCAAGTTGTAGACGACTACCAGTCTATGCATTTTGAGTTCCCGGACGAGAATATCATGCTAGCTACTAATTACAAAGAAGCTGGACCGAATGAAGGACTTGATGGACCATGTTTTTGATGGAGCTACTAACTCCCTTGGCAACGACATTGGTGCTATGATTATCTCTCCCAAGAGATGACATACCCCATTCACCGCCAGATTATGTTTCGACTGCACCAACAATATGTCCGAATATGAAGTGTGCATCACGGGTATCAAAGTTGCTATTGATTTGAGGATCAAGTTCTTACAAATATATGGAGACTTACCCCTAGTGATTAGTCAGATTAAGGGAGAATGGGACATAAAGCATTCAAATTTCATTCCATATCAAGAACATGTGTTGAGTTTGATTCTATACTTCAAAGAAATCACTTTTGAGCATATTCCGTGGAAGAGAATCAGTTGGCAGACGCATTAGCTACTATGTCATCTATTTTTAAATTTATATGGGACAATGAAGCTCCACGAATCACTATGTAAAGGCTAGACGAATCGAAATATTGTTGTGAACTTGATACTAAGGGAGTAGAGGAAAAGCCTTGGTTCCATGAAGTGAAAAGATACCTCGAGGCTCAAGAATACCCTAAGGGAGCATCTATCAATGACAAGAAGTTTTTAAGAAGGTTCTCCGTCAAGTTCTTTATGAGTAATGGGATTCTATACAAATGAAACCACGATTTGGCTTTACTTCGGTGTGTAGATAAGAGAGAAGCTGAGAATATTATGGAAGAACTGCACGAAGGTGTTTTCGGTACCCATTCTAGTGGACATACAATGGATAAAAAGATTCTGAGAGAATGTTACTATTGGTATACTATTGAAACAGATTGCTATTGTCATGCCCGAACATGTCATAAATACCAGGTCTACGCTGATAAAGTACATGTGCCTCCGGTTCCTTTGAATGTCTTAACTGCTCCCTGGTCGTTCGTAATGTGGGGCATCGACATGATTGGAGAAATCAATCCTACCGCCTCAAATGGACATCGTTTTATCCTTGTCACCCTTAATTACTTCACAAAATGGGTAAGGGCGACCTCGTTCGCTTCTGTTACCATGAATGTTGTGGCTTGGTTCATCAAGCATAATCTTATTTGTCGATATGGTATCTCTGAAAGAATCATCATAGATAATGGTGCTAATCTTAACAACAAAATGATCACCAAACTCTACATGCAGTTCAAGATTAAGCACCATAACTCTTCTCCGTATCGGCCAAAAATGAATGGCGCAATGGAAGCCACCAATAAGAACATTAAGAAGATTATACATAAGATGATAGTGACATATAAATATTGGTACGAGATGTTACCATTTTATCTTCATGGTTATCGTATCTCAGTACGAACATTAACAAGGGCAACCCTATTCTCTCTCGTATATGGTATGGAAGTTGTCTTACCTACTGAGGTCCAGATTCCCTCATTAAGAATTATGAAGGACGCAGGTCTAGACGGAGATGAATGGATCTAGACTCGGTTTGACAAAATAAATTTGATTGATGAGAAGAGGCTCGCGCCCCTTTGCCATGAGGAGATATATCATAAACGCATGATCAAAGCTTTTAACAAGAAATGCAAGCATCGAGTATATCAGGTCGGTGACTTGGTAATCAAACGCATTATCCTACCGCAAGGTGGTCCCAGGGGAAAATGGACTACCACATATGAGGGGCCATTGGTAGTCAAGAGAATATTTACGGTGGAGCTATGATATTAACCACCATGGACAGGGAGGATCTCCCACACCCTGTGAACGCGAACATAGTTAAAAAATACTACGCTTAAAAAAGACCCGCTAGGTTGACTTACCTAGGAAAAAATAAGGGCATCTTGACTAACCAAAAAGGTTTGTGCAAAAATTAGGGATATATATGGAAAATTGTACACCCGGCAAGTCGAAAAAATGAAAAGACAGCTTGAGCAAAAAAAGGTATCCCGGTGGACTGAAAACCCGAAAGGGTGGTCTAGGAAAAAATTAGGGATTAAAGCGTATGACTATGTCCCGTCAGATCATCTACTTACAAACCACATTGTTATCAGTTTCAAGTTCAAATGGTACAAATCAGTCCAGTCATTTTCTACTGACAGCAAAGTGATGAGATGCTCGAGGACATATGGGCAATAACAGAGTTAAAACTTGATGGGATTGTTTCCTCATAGCTATTTTTCTTTGTCACCACTTTGTATTTTTCAATTTTTTTCGAAGATTTCCTTTTACTAGGTGTCGCACCCCAAAATTTACCCTCCTAAGTTCAGGATTTCGTCTTCAGGATTGACTTTAATTGATTTAAGGGTTATTGCAGTTACATGAACAGTTGGTTGTGTTCCATAAGAATTGAAGTTGTTGGTTTGGTATGCATTCAAGTCTTTTTTTATAAAAGAAAAAGGTGACTAGTGGAATCAAGTTATAGAAGGCTTGTGAGAAATTAGGTCGAAGTTGAATTGCTTGGATCTTCTTGAAGTACAAGTTAGGTTTGGATTTAATAATAAAAGTTTTGAACTCATAAGTGTCTACTTGATACATTGCAGTTAATTTACTCAAAAATATATGCTTATGATGGCAATAACTATTTCAAGCAAGGAACACACGTTTCAGAAGGTGATTAGTTCTCAAGTTTTTCTATGCAATGATTCAAATGGACTTCAATTCAAGTCTTTTAAATGTCAAGTGAATTTTTACGATTTTAAATAAGAATCGTTTCTTTTCATTCATCAATCAAAGTTCCATGCTTTACTCAAACCATTCAAATAGTGCTCGTTCAAGTTCATTCAAATTTCAAGTCATCTTTTTCATTTACAAAGAAATTCAAGGGGTACAATATTACAGGTTCTATCAAGTTTGTTTGCAAAAGAAATGTGTTAATACAAGTTGGAACTTGAATATTTTCGAATTACATCAATGTTACATCATATTCCTACAATGTTACAAATATATGCTACTTGAATGGAACCTACGGCTTCTTGATTTTTTTCTTTTGTCATTCGACCTTCGTGTTGGCCACAATCCCTCCTTGTAATCGCCTCGTCAATTTCCATCGATTATCAACTCATTACATGAAACAAAACAAAAAAGAGAACATAGTTAGCAATTGCAAAACATAAACAGATATTCGTACGAAATCAAAAGAGTTTCTTTTCGAACTCATCATGAGGGTTGTGTTGGGGAATCAGGTTTGTAAGGTTAATTGTTTCAAAAGCCTCAGAACCGAAGTTCCTTCATCGGCCTCTACCTCTATTGCAAATCACAACAACCTTTGTTGTTGGTTCACAAAGGGAGGTGAGAAGTAGAAAAATCAGAAACATCATATTTTCCCAATAAAATACAGCCCAACAGTTTGTCAAATAAATTCCAAAAAAATCAGTTTCAGCCCAAATAAAGTCAACATGCTTCAGCAACAGATCAGCAAAACCAGAAATCACATTTTACCCCACAAGTACATGGTTATCAGCATAAGTGAATTTTTTTCACCTAGGTATAGTGTGACAGCAACAGGCAGCATGGAGACACAAAAATGCCAAGGTTCAAATTTAAACAACACAACAAGCCATAGCTGAAAGAGGAAATAACAACAAATGCAAGTAATCACAGAGGCAGCAGAGCTAAGTTCCAAGGAAAGACAGATGGAACTTGCATTAAAGGGATAACAGGACCAATATTAAGCAAGAACTAAGAGAGGTATCTGTTCAGATATTAACCAGGTAATGAGGTAGGGATCAGAAAAAGAGGAGAATTGGTTCAGATGGGTAAACCATAAGGTAAACCAACATCAGAAAATGTAAACATAGCAGCAGGAGAGGATCTGTTTACAGGGATACCATTCAGAAAAACACTAAAAGGGGTTCTGTTCAGATCAAAGTGAAATAGCATCTGTCTTTGTTCTAAATACCAAGCAAGAAAAGTAAAAAACACAACAGAAAAATAACCAAGATATATACCAAAACTGAGCATCTGTTCAAACGAGAAAAAAACTAGCATCTGTAAAAACCATAACCATAGTGTGTATCTATTCTACATCGGTCAAGCCATACCAAGCAAATATACGAAAAAACCAGTATATGTTCTTTCAAAAAACACTCAAGCCCAAGAGCACAACATTTGTTCTTTCAAAAAACCCTCAAAGACCAATCAAAATATAAACCAGCATTTGTTCTTGACACCCAAAAACACCCAAAAAACACCCAAAAAAACACCCAAGACCAAGACCAAATGGCATCTGTTCTATAATCGATAACCAAGCTAGCAAAACCAAAGCATCGTGCAAACCCAGAAATGGCCAACATACAGAACAACCAAAACACCTAACACTCATCACTTTCCCCACACACCCTTCAGAAATTTCTATTTCAGAAACCGATTTCTGATACAGAGAGAGAGAAAAGGAGAAGGGATTAAAACGATCTCACCCGAATTCGGCATCTAGGTTCCGATTTCTTTTCCAGTTCCGGCCAAAATCAGGTAAGTATCTGCAAAACCAACGGTATCCAACATTAGAAAGCATCAGAAAACAGAGATAAACCAAACAGAATCGAGGGGTTTGGGTTTCCCTCAAAGAGCGATTGAGATAGGGAAGTAAGAGTTTCCGTTCGAAACCATCGAGTGAGGGTTCCCATCAAGGATTCGAGTGAGAGAGAGAGACGAATTTCTGGGTAAGACAGCGAGGAAGAGAGACGAATTTCTGGGTTTCATCGAGAGAATCAAGAGAGAGATGAAAGGAACGCATGTATCGTATGAGAGAAACAGAGGAGTGATTTATTTTTTATTATTTTGTTTTGTTTTTGTTTAATAGTTAGGATTAGTATTATTATAACTTAATTAATAACTATTATTATTATAACTTAATTAATAACTATTATTCTTATTTTCTTAATTAATAATAATAATTATTATTTTCTTAATTAATAAAACCATGATTAGTTTTTTTTTAAATATAAAAAATAAAAAATAAAAATATTAATTAGACCATTTTGGCTTGGTGGTAACATTTGTCACCATCTCTAGTAGGGAGAATTTTTAACATTTTTTTTCCTTTCTTATTTGTATTGTTTGGTCCTCACAATATACCTGTGCTGTCACCGCTTCTGTGTGCTTCGAGTTTTCGGTTTTCTGATCAACGACGCATTCCCCTTCGAAGCTCCATATGAGGTTTTCTGAAGGCTCATTGGGCCCTTTATTTGGGCTCAAGAGTATCATCTCTGGATTTCTTTTCGCGCCGCCCAGACTCGCTTCATACAGGCTATCTCTAAAACTTTTATCTTTTCAATTATTTTATTTTTATGTAAATAATATTTTTGTGCGATGTGCTAAGTAATAATTAGCTCTGATAGTTTCTATTTGATGATATATCGATTAAATTATTAGTCGATTTTTCATCAAACAGAAAAATTATTTCTAATAATTATTTAAATTTCCGATTGTATTGTGTGGTGATTATCTGTTTGTTCCGCGATTATTCACCATTGTACACTTTACACACAATTAAAATTAAAATCAATCCGATTCCGCTTTGGTTGACTCATATGCCAATTTCTTAAAGGGTCTCATAGTTGGGGATGGGCATGGCCATCCTCACGAGGTTAACTAAAGCCCTTGCTGCTTTAGTTAATCATAACCCGAAAACAACATTGGTCTATATACCAATTTCCATGCACCAGGGTCTCATGGTTGGGGATAGGAGCACCTATCCTCACGAGGTTAATTAAGTCCATACTTGATTAATCATAACCCGATTCCATATTTCATCTCACCACGTGTCTCAAAATACTTTCATAATTAACTTACAAACCTCGATCCAACGTCGAGTGCATTTTCAAGTTTCTTTCATAACAAAACTCAAGTACTTAAACCGTTGGATGCTAGTCCAACTGTTTAAACACTTGTAAAAAAATGAACTTCGAATCTTTGAGTCGTTGGATGCTAGTCCAATTGTTTAAAGATTCTTAATAATGTGAACTTTGTTTCACTTAATTCTTTCATAAGAAATTTTTTGGATGATAGACGACTCGTTGGGCATTGAGCTCATCTTGTTTCTAGTATTTAAATCGTAGGATGCTAGTCCTATTATTCGGTACTTTTCATCCACCTAAAAACAATTCAACTCACTCAAAATCCTTTTCTCGCTCATATGCGATAACTAAACTATTTTCCAACGAAAGAGTGTGCAATAATCATTTCAAACGCTAACGAGGACTTAATATTTTCAGACAAACTAAACAAGTCCAAGTTCAAGTATTTGAAATGTCTAATGCACGATTTTTCTTATAAAATCAATACAACAAACTTAAAACCTTTTTTAGAGGAACTACGGAATTTTGACTTTCCCATTGCACAAGGGAATACGTAGGCACACGGTTTCGAAACCGTGTCAAACTCAAAATAATAATAAACAAATTCTCTTTCTTTTGGTATTCATAACATAGCAATAAACACACACAAACACTTAGAACTAAATGGGTCCCATCGAGTACGATGGATGTAAGGGGTGCTAACACCTTCCCCTTACATAATCGACTCCCGATTCCACATTTTTGGTCGTAGACCGCCTTATCCGCATCTATGGGGTTTTATCTATATTTTCCCGTTCCTTTTGGAATAAATAAAATTAGGTGGCGACTTCACTAGTTTTCGGAAATTTAAATGATTTTTGAAAATCGAGTTGCTTCACTAGGATATATATGTCTCCTTGTACGCAATTGCCTATTTATGGGCTAACTTTTTCAATCAATATAAATTTGTTTTACTTTCTCTGTTTTGTTTGCACATAAGTCCAATGATTGCTTTTGATGAACATATACATTGCACACGAGTATTTACACACACACACACACACACACATATATATATATATATATATATATATATATATATATATATAATAGAAATAGCATTTACTACAAGCTCTAGGAGTCCGGATAATGTTTAAGACATCAACGACTCCCCACTGAATGATCTCTATGATAATCCCCACAGAGCCATTTATTCTTCGACAAAGATAGATCTCCCCAACAGGATTACTACTCTATCAAACAGAAACTGGGGCATTATCCAACAATCATCGCTATATCCCCAGCATGATCATCATATACTTCCTCAACACAGTCTACATAATGTAATTCCTCAACGGAGTTTATTTCTCCAAATCCCCGGAAATATCCTCTTCCCAGCTGAGTGTTATTCAAGGTTGTCATCTCTAGTAGAGTAAATACTCGTGTTTGAGATCAGGTCAGATAGTGCATCAGAGGAATTTTTATCTCTCTTATCCCCAGTCAGGGTCTTCAACAATCAATTCTTCTAGTAAAAGCAACAAGCGATTGACTCTCTTTGAATTCTTCCATCCCCAAGTAGAAAGTGAAGATCTCTAGCAAAATATTTTCATAAATCAACAGAAATTGAAGAATCACTCTACTCATCTCCAGCAAATCACTAGGGATTTATTTTCCCAAGATGGACGTTTTTGCACTTCAGCAATATTGCATTCATACATCATCTATAAAATGTCATAACATATGCATACAAGATGCATATAACATTCTCGTTTATTCCGAGAGCACCATTACGCATTACATGCATCATGATGTTGATAAAGCTAACCTTATCTTTTCAGGTTAAATTCACGAACATGCAAAAATTATCTGCAAATTTATACGCAACTGGTCAGAGATTAATTCTTGAAATAGGACGGGGCAATTGTCTATATGACTGCAAACACTTCCCTTCAAATATTCATTCTGAAAATCATCTTCTTCAGATATTCATTTTGGAAAGCATATCCCTCCAGAAGATTATTCTGAAAAGCAACTCCTTCAGAAGATTATTCTGAAAAGCATATCCTTCAAGTCTCCATCTTGGAAAACATTTCCTTCAGGTCTCCATCCAGGAAAGCATCTCCTTCAGATATTCATTATGGAAAGCATATCCCTCCAGAATATTATTCTGAAAAGCATATCCTTCAGGTCTTCGTCCTGGAAAGCATCTCCTTCAGGTCTACATCTTGGAAAACATCTCCTTCAGATATTCATTCTGGAAAGCATATCCCTCCAGAAGATTATTCTGAAAAGCATATCCTTCAAGCCTCCGTCCTGGAAAGCATCTCCTTCAGGTCTTCATCCTAGAAATCATTATTCTTCAGGTGTCCATCCTAATAAGCATTACCCCTCAGATATCCATTCTGACGACCATCATCCCTCAGGTCCCTATCCTGGAAAGGATATCCCTTAAGGTCTTCATCCTGGAAAGTATCCCCTTGAGGTCTCCGTCCTACAAAGCATCCCCTTCAAGTCTCCATTCTAGAAAGAAACTTCATCATCTCCTTCAAATATTTATTCTGGAAAGTATCTCCTTCACATATTCACTCTGATAAGCATGTCTTCAGATGAAGTCTAGCATATGACTCATTTTGGTACTCACATCAACAACTACTCTAGATGGAATCTTTAAGCACATGTCCGACTACACGTCTTCATCTCTCTGAATGGCATCTTTAAGTTCATTCAAGCATATTATCAACCAACAACGTTACTCTGTGCACCAGCGAGTGCAAATTTCTAGGCACTTAAGTGTTCAATCCTCTTCCACCTTCAGGTCACGAATGGCGTGCACGCCAATCTAACCCCTCAAGTTTAAGAAGATTGAATAGGGGAAGATGTTGTACCCCAAAATTATCCCTCCCATTTTTTAGGTCAAGATACATCCTCATGCTCAAGATTACTCAAAGATTGATCAGACAAACCCTCTCCTAAGCAATTGACCTAAAATTAGGATTTTGTTTTTCTCAAAGTAAATGTGATTTATAATGCCTCAAGTGGACTGCATGCTTCCTCATATGTCTCAAGATACCCACATGTCAAGAATCAATCCTCGCATCACAAGTTTGCTCAGTCAATTGCTTAGATGGTTGAAAATTAGTTTTATTGGACCAAAAGTCAATTGTGGTCAACATATAGTCAAACTTCAAGATTTTTGGTCAACATCAAGATTTTATGGTCATATTCATCATTTGGTCAAGGGCTGATCATGATTCATCAAGAAAACTCAAGATTTATCAAAAGTCAAAAGTTACTAAATTTGGGTTTTCTTAAGGAGAAGTCAACTGAATTTTGACCAAGCATAACTTTCAAATACTTCATCAAAAATTCCTCTACAAAATATCACCTTGAAGGAAATTCAATTCTATACAACTTTGTCTCTCTTAGATCAAGTCCAAAAATGCTTCATTTGAGATATATGGGCCAAGACATTATAGGTCCTATTAAAAGTCAATAAAAGTCATCTTTTCTCAAAGAAGTGTACATGAACATGGAGGCTTCAAATGAGATTAAAAAATAGAGGATTTAGAGGACATCTTAAGCTTTATAAAAAGTCCAAGATCATCCTCAAATGTTGAGAATTGAGCAAGATATGATTGACGCAAGTTTGGAAATTTTGAGAAAATGCATGAAGTGAAAATTGAGCAATCTTGAAATTTTGACAAATGGGCCTATGTTTTAAGGTTTGGAACATGTTTATAACATTTTCAAAGACCTCTAAACCCATCCATGATTACCTTAATATTTATTTAATTGGTTTTTGATTTTATTCATTTAAATTCAAATTTAATTAAATAAAATGTAAGAGTAATGTATAAAGCGCGTGAGGCCTAAAATTTGAGTTACTTGAGGTCCAAACAACTCCTATATAGCTGACAAACACGCAAAAGGGTGATTGGAAACAGATTGGCATAATTGTAAGTTATTTTTCAAATATTGCCAATCAAATATTTTCATATTCAAGGCCAAGGATTTTCTTCACAATTGTTAACCTAAACCCTTCCTCTATAAATACACAACAAGACCACAAGCAAATGACACGAAAATACTGGCACAACAAACCTCTCCAAAATTCTCAAAATTTTAAGAAATTAGGCAAACACAAACCCTATTTTCCAGCTTCCCTCGATCTAAACTAGTGATCAAATCACCTTCCTGAGGTTCCCATGAAGCTTTCCATATCCATACACAAGCTCGAAGCAAGCAAGAACCTCTCCTCTCGATTGGACCATTAAAATAATTGGGGTCCCACCTTGGCACGTTTGACTTGAGTTGAATTTCTGGAATGGTTTTTCACATATATATATATATTTATGAAAGCAAATAAATAACTGGATGTATCACCACCCCACTGGCTAAAACACCCGCGTTAATGCTTTACTATACCATGGCGTGAGTTCGAACCTGGCCTTTTGCCAAAACAAAATCATATTTTCTGATTCATGCAGGATTCACATATATATTTTCAGAAGTATTATGATAACACCATAGGCGTATGGCCTAGTGGTAAACTTTTGTGACAACAACCCTAAGGGCGTGGGTTCAACCCTTGGCAAGACCATCCTAATTTTTTACCACTTATTTTCTTTCCTTTTCTAGTTTCTTTCTATTTTCTTTTCAAAATTTCTTTTAACTATTTTAACAATCATAAAAAATATTTTGTTTTTAGTTTTAGATTAATTAATTAAATATTTATTAATTAATTATAAAATTAATTTTATAATTAACATTATAATTAATTAATTAACATTATAAAATTATTTTTTATTTTAATTAAGTTTAAAATTATTTTTATAATTAACATTGTAATTAATTAATTATATTTCTTTTCTTATTAAAATAAATCATAAAAATCACAAAAAAAAAAAATATTTTTTTTAAATACTTAGGATATTAGAGCATTTTGGCATTTGTATAAATAATTTTTCATCATTATTTTTCTATTTTTCTTTTATTTTAAATTCTATAAACGATGTATATGTCACACGGTTATTTTGTAATAGGTAGATTTGTTTTCTCGCATTTTCCTAATTATGTAACTACTTATGGGATGTAATAGCTTAGGTTTAATTTCCCGCACTTTATTTTTTGTACGAATATTAATTGTTAGATGCATGCTAATACGATTGTATGGATCAATCACTGTTGCACACTTGCACCCTTAGGGTATCCTCTCTTGTTGCCTTATAAACATGGTCATGTCCCTCGAACATATGGATATCTTAGCAAAGTTGCCTACGAATAACATCATCGTAGTCCCTTCGGTATAAAGATCATAGTCCTTCGTTGTCCCTCGGTCGTTGCCTACGAATACATGATCTTGAAATGATGATAGTCCCTTCGAATTGCTAAGGTATCCTTACAATGTTGCCTTCAATGACCATACGATGACCCTTCGCCTGTCTCTTCACATCCAATGGATAGCACTATCGAGGGTCAAGGTCATGTATTCGTAGGCAACAATCGAGGGACAACGAAGGACTATGATCTTTATACCGAAGGGAGAAGGAAAAGAATAAAGGACGACCTTTGAATAAGCATATAGTTCTTAATTGCTTGCTCGCAACAACATTCTCAAAATACAATATATCTTACACCATACATTTTTGAACAAATATTTTCAAACACTTCGTATACATTCTTTAGGAATGATACAAGAATCATTACCAAGTTAAAGTCAAAATATTTTCAAACAAATCACACACACAAAGCAAGTTTTCAAAAGTCATTTAAGCAATTAAGAGCCCGTAGATAACTACGGATGAAAAGGGTGCTAACACCTTCCCTTTTCATAACTTACCCCCGAACTCAAAATCTATCAAAGGTTTTTCTTGTTCATTTCACCTTTCCTCATTGAGTAAAAGAAAAGTCGGTGGCGACTCTTGCTAATTGCAACATTTGCGATAAAATGCAAAACAGCTAAGTCAATTCTCCCACCGTTACACAAACAATGGTTGATAAACAGGAAAAATTATAGATTAAAAATGCAAATAAATAACTAATGATTGTCATTGCTGAGGAGACTTCACTCCGTCTAGACTTATTGATCTGGAGACTTTCTATAGTCGTGATAATCACTTGGGCACGAAGACTTCAATTTATGCGCAGACCCTCTAGAGTGAATTTGATTTTCTTGGCATCAATGAGATGATGAACTTTGCCTTTGAACGAATCACACCCTTCAATAGTATGGCCAGATGCCCCAGAATGATACTCATAGTAGGTGTTGGGGTTATATCCCAAAGGATAAGGAGGAATAACATGATCCAACTACTTGGGTTCCATTAAAGAATTTTGGAGTAAGTGAAAGAGCAACTGATTGAGAGGCAAAAGAATTAAGTCATGTACTCTTCTTGGTCTCTTGTACCTCTATCTACTTGATTGGTTTAGGTATTTAGTCTACTCTGGTGCCTTCTCCTTCTGATTTGGCTTAGAGACAAACAAAAATTGGTAGCATAGATGCTCTGGAACTCAAGATTTTGGAGAATGCGCCTGATTTGAAGCATATTTTGGATAGAAAATATTGAATAAAAACATCATTGATAGGAATATTTTCAAAAATATCATTGAATAATTAATTAAATTACTAAGTGAATAAAAACACCATAAATAATTTTATGGAATATTTCAAAATTGTATATTTAGAGACACTGAAATACTATACGAAGATGCATTTTCAGATAACATCTTATTTAAAACTTAATGAATCTAAAAAAATAAAATTTAATACAATATTGAATGTCTTCAGAAACATCATTAAATGGGATGTATCATGTGAAATTGAATGTCTTCAGAAACATCATTAAATGGGATGTATCATGTGTTTACATAAACAATGGAATGATCTAATTTAAAAATATAGTTAAATCTGTTTTCGGTTACATTATTTCCTTTACTTATTTCCATTAATAAGTAACAAAACAAGTAATCTAGAGTTCAAAGAACTCATTTCCCAACTACTCTTGTATATGCGTCAAGGCTAAATGCGTTGAAATCGTGTGCACAAATTCGTTGATAGGTGTCTCTCTTGTTTTTCAAGCTTTGCATTTCCATTTCATTTATTTATACAAACACTTCACACCCCAAACGTGGGAACCATTATCTTTCTATCTTTCTTTGCCTTCCAACACTTTCAAAATAAACATTTTAATTTTCTCTTTCTATCTCTGAAATGTTCCACGCATTCTAGAGAGAGAAAAAAAAGAAGAATTCTTAAATTTTCCATGAGAACATCGTCTTTCGGTAGATGCACCACCAGCAAAACCGATTCAGACTTCCAGGAAAATTCCGAAACCTCCTCGCCGACGACGGCGGGAAATCATGTTTACGGTGCAATGTTACCGGTGTTTCTCAACGACCTCCGTAGCAACCACCACAAGGAGCTCGTTGAGATAACACTTGAGCTAGAGAACGACGCAGTCGTTCTCCGCAATATAGCTTCTGTATCTTCCGTGCAAAACGTGTCTCCATCTTCAACTCACAGAGTCAAAGATGGAGACACGTTCACCGATGTTGGCGTTGAATTTTCTATTACAAGGAGTCACTCTATTACGTCGAGGATTAAGAAGAAATTCCCGTGGCTGAGGTCGATGTCGTTGCGGACATCAACCTCCTCGTCGGAGAGTGTAACTGCCTTAGAGGAGGATCCGATGACAGCGCGTAATGCGCGGAGAATACGAGCGGAGCTTGATCGAACGACATCGAGTGCGCAAAGAGGTTTGAAAGGTTTGAGATTCATTAGTAAGTCTGGTGAAGCTTGTGAGGACCTATGGAGAAAAGTTGAAAAGAGGTTTGGATTTCTGGCTAAGGATGGTATGCTTGATCGAGAAAACTTTGGCGAATGCATTGGTATGTTATCTTGTTTTGATGCTAAGTAAATATTTGGAAGAGTAAATTAAGTGTTTTTGTACATGAAAATTTTACTTCACCCTAACTTTAGTTTCACTCAGAGTAGTTAGTTTCTGGTAAGAAACATGAATCATGTTTTTTCTTTCTTTTGCACTCTGATTCTCAGAGGAATGAAACTAGTAGTCAGAGCTCGTGTCGAGCGTTATAATTACTTATGAATCATGTTTTATTTTCATAAGAAAATATTTATATTATCTATGTATATCAATTATATTCATATAATTTAAAGTTTAATGATAATATTTTTTAAAAATATTGGTTAATGAATGGATTGAAGGGATGGAGGATTCGAAGGAATTTGCGGTGGGAATATTTGATGCATTAGCTAGGAAGGAAAGAAAAGCAGTGAGCAAGATAACAAAAGAAGAGTTGCATCAATTCTGGTTGCAAATTTCAAACAAGAGCTTTGATGCTCGTCTTCAAATTTTCTTTGACATGTAAGTAATCTGTCGCTATACATGATGTATTGTCTTTACTGTCATTATTAAGAAATAAGAGAAAGTAGTATGCTTAATAATAAAATATTGGAAGAAAAAACTATACCTACAACAAACTTGTATTGCTGGATATATTTTATTAAATGGACTTTGTTTTTAAAATTCAAAGTTTAAGATGATTTTGTTTCTATAAGTTGTTTTTATTGTTATTATAAAAAATGGCTTTTATAATAAATATATTGTATAATAGATAAAAATATATTTTGATTTTACTTCAAGGCTGTGGATTAGAATGATATTATCTTTTTATTTAAATAATTTTAGAAAGAGAAATATACACGAGTGTTATAGATGAGAAAATATTTTTTTTTAAAATTTAAAATTTGAAGTCATTTAAATAATTCAACTTAAACTTATATATTTTTTTGATATTTTTTGTTTAAATTGGGTATTAAAATTATACATTGTAAAAATTTTGGGATCATCCTTACAAATTTTAAAAATTTTGAGTGAATTTAAAATTAGGATTAATTTTCAATTTTAAAAAATTTTAAAATTCAATTGTAAATTTTGAAAATGATATGAAAGACTAATTTATAATTTTTGAAAATTTTTAAGGGTCAATTTGTAAAATATGAAGACTAGTTTTTAAAATTTCAAATAATAACAATAATATATAATTTAACACTCGCATTCTATAGAGTTATTACAGAAATTTTAAATTATTTTATTTTAAATGTCTATTTCAAAATCATTAAATTTAATTTGAACAAAATAATTATAGATTTTCATTATTTTTTTTTAATTTTTATTCAAATAATAAATTTTGTCCAAATCACTTTCTACTCTCTCAAAATATTATATTTTCTTGTTGAAATGTCTCACTCAAAATTACACATATTGTATCTTAAGTATTTTATGTGAAAAAACTGGTTAAACTAAGAAAGAAAATAATATAAGAGAAAAATATAGACAAATTTTTTACCTAATTCTTCATCGTGATGGTATTTATTATATTAATGATACTAGAAAGATAAAAGCTTTATTTCCTTATTTTCAAGTTTTTTTTTTTAAAGTTTTAATCTTTTTATTTTAAAAGTTAATTTTCTTATTTTTAAATTTTATCTCATTCGGGATTTTATAAGTCCTCCTTTAATTTTATATAAACCTTATTAATGACATGACATGACTATATTAACTCTAAAATATGTGTTTATAATTACTGCATCATCAGTGTCATATCATTCATAACAGCGTTACACATACAAAATTATTGAGGACTAACAAAATCTCGAATAACGTAAAGTTTAGAGTTTAAAATACTAATTTTTAAAATTAAAAAATTAAAATTTAAAATACTTGAAAATAAAGGGATTAAAAGTATATTTAAAGCAAGATAAAAATGAGTATAGTATAGGAGACTCAAAAATCTAATTAATACAAATTTCTATCGGAGATGATGACTATATATTATGGTGAGAGCAAGTATTAATGTTTTAAACGGAATTTGGTAGGAATTTTGCTTAAAATATAAAGCGCTCAGATATTTAATTTTGAACTGAGATTCATTAATTAAACCTATAAGTGTTTGTTTGTTTCTTCTTTCAAGAGGTTTGACTTGTGCAACTCTTTGTTTATAATATGATGACTTGTACATTTCTGTTTTCAATCATATGATTAATTATACAATTCTTTTCTTAATAATATGAAGACTTGTGTATCTTTTACCTATGCATCATTTGAATTGAAATATTAAAAAAGTGTGTGTAAATTTGTTCATGTCAATGTTACTCCATTACCTATGGGAGAAAGTTAAATTAGTTTTGAAATTATTGTTGAAATAAATGTTAAATTAAAAACTCTATTTGCTTCAGGGCAGACAGTAATGAAGATGGTAGAATTACTAGGGAGGAAGTACAAGAGGCAAGGTTTACTAGTACTTATTTTTATTTGCTGAAATAATCCTCAAGATAACAATTATATAATTTGATCATACTTTCTGTTTTCATTTTTAAATCAACAGCTTATAATGTTAAGTGCTTCTGCAAATAATCTATCAAAACTAAAAGAACAAGCTGAAGGATACGCTGCGTTAATAATGGAAGAACTGGATCCAGAAAACCTCGGTTATATCGAGGTAAGATAATTTTATTTCATTAATATTTATGTATCTTTTACGTTAAGTCAACTCAATTGATAGCTGTGCAGAGACATCAAACTGTTAGGACGCTGATTCAATCCTGCGACATCCCACCTAACTACTCTACCATAATTTTTAATCTTTCTTGATCATCTCATAATTTTTTTCCTTCCATTTTTTCAGCTGTGGCAGCTAGAAATGTTGTTACTAGAAAAAGATAGGTACATGACCTACAGTAGACAACAGAGCAGTGCAAGTGTAAACTGGAGTCAAAATATGTCAAGTTTAAGGCCCAAAAGTAACATCCACAAAATCCGAAAAACACTCCAATGTCTTGCATTAGAGTATTGGAGAAGGGGTTGGATTTTGTTACTATGGTTGACTACCATTGCTTCACTTTTTACATGGAAAATTTACCAGTACAAAAACAGAAAAAGTTTTGAAGTTATGAGTTATTGCTTACCCGTAGCCAAAGGCGCCGCCGAGACACTCAAGTTCAACATGGCTCTCATTCTTTTACCGGTTTGTCGAAATACATTGACATGGCTTCGCTCCACAAAAGTTCGGAAATTTGTCCCTTTTGATGACAATATTAATTTCCATAAGGTACGAGGAGACTCTTAACACTTTACACGCTCTGTCATGTCTAAAACACGTTCTAGATAGTAATAACACGTCTATCCGTTTTTACAGATGATTGCATTCGCAATAGTTATCGGAATAACCATTCATGCAGGCAACCATCTGGCATGTGATTTCCCGCTTCTCGCGAATTCATCTCCAGAAAAATTCTCGATAGTATCTTCTGATTTCAACAACAAAAAGCCTACATACAAATCACTTTTGATTAGCATTGAAGGTGTAACAGGAATCACAATGGTTACTTTGATGGTTATATCGTTTACTCTCGCAACTAGCCAGTTTCGAAGAAATGCAGTAAATCTTCCTTCACCTATCAATAGATTGACCGGCTTTAATGCATTCTGGTACTCTCACCATCTTCTTGGTATTGTCTACATTCTTCTGTTCATTCATGGATCTTTCTTGAATTTGACACATAAGTGGTACCAGAAAACGGTAAGAACTTTACTTGGACCACAATCTTCGTAGGTACGGAAGAATAGTGAACGATGATGAATGTATAGTAACATATTTTTGACTTTTTGATGATAGACATGGATGTATATCTCTGTTCCGTTGTTGCTCTACATTGCAGAACGTACTCTACGAACTCGTAGATCGCAACATTATGCAGTAAAAGTTTTGAAGGTAACAAAAATAAATCTACTTTTAATAGTTTGATAATAACTTGCATTTAATTTTTCGAAATTTGACTTAGCAGGTTTCAGTGCTACCAGGAAATGTCTTCAGCTTGATCATGTCAAAGCCTAATGGGTTCAAGTACAAAAGTGGACAGTACATATTCTTACAATGCCCAAAAATCTCTCCATTTGAGTGGTGAGTGAGGTTCTTCTCTCCGGTTCATTTTTAATCATCGTAAATTTTACGATGCAATAGCGAATGCAAATAAGATCTTGATTTTTTTAGGCACCCGTTCTCTATTACATCAGCACCAGGAGATGATTACCTAAGTGTTCACATTCGAACAGTCGGTGACTGGACACGAGAACTTAAGCTACTTTTCACCGAAGATCATGACCAACGCGCTCCGGTAAACATCAAGGCAACATTCGAAGAACTAATAAAAATGGATCAAATAGAGTAAGTATAGGTCACATAAGAGTTTTATCATAGTTTTCAGGTCCCATCAACTGCATTTGATTATAATTCTTCGCAATATCAAATATTTCGACGTGACTACACAATAAAGCTTCAATTCATATGTGTTCTAATACTTTCAACTTACAAATTTGTAAATCATTCAAACTAGAATTTTGTTACAGACAACCAAAGCTGCTCGTAGATGGCCCATACGGAGCTCCAGCACAAGATTACCAGAATTTCGACGTATTGCTGCTCATAGGATTAGGAATTGGAGCAACTCCCTTCATCAGTATCCTCAGAGATCTTCTCAGTGACACGAGAACAATAGACGAGCAAACGGTACAATCCTTGCTCTTGCTTAGTAATTTGTTACAATGTTGATTGCATTTTGTCATCACCTGTGACCTTTAACAAGGCCAACTGCAGGACTCAAACACAGAAACAACAAAGTCAGACGAGAGTTTCAATAGTTTCACCTCTTCAAATGTAACGCCGGGTAGAAATAAGAGATCACAAAGGATTACCAAAGCTTATTTTTATTGGGTTACTAGAGAACCTGGATCTTTTGAATGGTTTAAAGGAGTAATGGATGAAGTTGCACAAATGGACCACAAAGTAATAATCAATCTTAATAATATCGTATCAACGCAATGCAGATCTTTACATAGTTACTAACAACTATTCTTGTATACTCTTAACCATTGTTAGGGTCTGATTGAGCTGCACAACTATCTCACAAGTGTTTACGAAGAAGGTGACGCGAGATCAACCTTAATCACTATGATCCAAGCACTAAACCATGCCAAACATGGTGTTGACATTCTATCAGGCACTCAAGTAAGATATGATCAATACTCTAAGAACTATTATTGTTTCAATTCATAGTGATTTCATCTAAAGCACCAACATAACCGATTTATTGATTTTCTATTGCAGGTGAGGACACACTTTGCTAGGCCTGATTGGAAAGAAGTTTTCACAAAAATAGCTTCAAAACACCCGAATTCTACCGTAGGTAATAAATTCCTCGCAAAAAGTGCATAAACTATTTCTCTCAAATTATAATATCGCACTTGCATTTACGATTGTAAACCTCAATTTAGTTTTTGTTACTCAGATAATATTAGTAAGTTTTTAACATGAAAATTGTGCATAATACTTGCAGGTGTGTTCTATTGTGGAATGCCGGTGCTTGCGAAGGAGCTAAAGAAACTATCACTTGAGCTCAGTCATAAGACAACCACACGGTTTGAATTTCATAAGGAGTACTTCTGAAATCGGAGCTTAAAATTAAAATACTTTTATTATTCTTATGTAACTATCAGTTAAATAATGCAAAAGGGAAAAATTGCAAAATCTTTGAGTTATTATAGGAGGGAAATAAATAACATGTAATTTTAGTAAATGTAGTAGAATACAAATGCTTAAATTAAACAATATATAGTACCCAATAAGAATATAAAAATTTCAGTGTCTAGAAAAGATCCTTCAATTTTCATGATTGTTTTATACATAGAATACATTTTAAGAGCAAAATCATCCAATATGGAATGGAAAATTACCAATACATAACTTATGTAGCAAGGCACCAACATCAACACAATAAAAAAAGAAGAGTTATGCTGATATCTGGTGGTTTGATGGAGGCCAAAATTGGACCTGGTGGAGAGGCTGAGAATCAACCAGGATTTGCTGAAGAATATGTTTTTGAAATTATCAAGGAGAAAGAAATGAATGGAACTGTTAAAAGGTGCCCAATTTTTAGCTAGAGCTGCCCAATAAAAATGGGACATTTCAAATTTAAAACCTGGTTAGTCTCAAGTCAAACACCAGAACATAAGATTTTTTTTAAAAAAGAATTAATTAATCTTTGTCTTAAAGACAAAAACAAAATAAATTCTAAGATCTAAAAATTTCATTTTTTTTTTTACATATCCAGTTTAAAAAAAAAATACTCCAATGGCACATTTCAAACAATATAGCAATTTATCTCACTTTCAAACAAACAAAAATTCGTCAACGAGAGGATACACCAATACTATCGGCGCATGCACTTAAATTTACACATAAGTGTCATTAGCATTGGTGCATGCAATACCCTAGCGCTAATTTCTTTGGCGCATGCATTACGAGAGGAGACACCAATGCCTTTGGCGCATGCATGCTGCCTTAAAAGAAGATGTCATTCTCTGCGACTCATATATCATTTTTTATAAGTCATTCATTCTCAACCATTTACAATCCATCATTTTATTTCATTCTTAAATATTTCTAAAAAAATGTCTTACATTATCAAAAGAAATACTCAATTTTTTTATTCTTTAACAAAACCTCTGATGAAGATTCGACTTTAGAACACGAAATTTTTTGAACATCTTCCAAGGAGCTTGATCCGTTGGTTAGACGAAGATATTCCCTATGGTGAAAAGATTAGAAGAACTGATAGACTTGTTATGATGTTCAACCAAAATAGAGAAATTCGTATGTGAGAGGCAGTTAAAACTCACAAGGATTGTCGTATTCAAATGCATGAGTCAGCTAATATTATCCTGATGATTGTAATCTCCAAGATATGTTATTGTGTTTAATCATTTTATTCGTTTTTCGTGTTGTTTTATGATTGCTTGTTTTCATATGGATCAATTCATTAAGGAGAAAACAATAAAATTTCTTGGTTACCAAAAATAAATTACATATCAATAATGCTTACAATAATTATGTTGGGGAGCTTGCTCCAACATTTGAAAAAATTTCCGATTGTGTTCTGTTTAACGACATGAACTGCATCATCTTACCATTTTGTTTTCCGTGTCCATTTAGAATCAAATACGCGTGTTGTTAGGGTGACCTTTTTTCTTCCTTCTCATATTTTTGTTGTGTGAAACAATATCCCCTATATAAGTAGGTTGATAATTCTACTTTGCTACCATCGAGAAGCTATTGTTGTACACGTTGTATAGGTTTATTAATTTGTAAATGGGGGATTGATGCTTGGGAGTGTCCTGACGAGCATATGAACATGTTATTGCTAGGTGAAAATATGCACATTAAAGGTCTAGAAAGGGGGGTTTGAATATATCATTTCCCAATTAGACAATTTTAAAATTAGTTTAGGTCTCATGTATGAAATCAGAGATTTTAAGAAGCGCAGAAGCAAAAGACAAAATAAGAGTGCTTGGAAGCACTTTAAGGAATTGATCCATATGAAATGACACATGATATCATCTATGAATTTAATTTCTTCAAATGAAAGTCAATCACAAGACTAACCCAATATCTTTTAAACAAAACCATTTCAAAACACTTAGCTCATATATTCTAACAAGACACAATTGAAATCATGATACTTTAATAAGATTGATACACCACACACTATAAGCATAGTCTAATTTATGTGGTATACAATCAATGCAAAGATGCAAGAATCCAATAACATGATAATGAATACTAGAATAGTAAAAGAGGCAAAAGAAGAAGAACAAATACACAATGATATATAGTGGTTCGATTGTCGTACTCGTATTTCCCAGTCCACTCTTCAATGTTGTTAAAAACCATTCAAAAATAATCACGATATTCTATTATTTTGATAAGTTTGATTATAGCATTTTGATTATAATAAACTATCATACGATAATCCTCCCTGTTGATGCAGACACTAAAACTGATAACAAAAAGTTAAGATCTCTAAAAGGTCTTGATCCAATAACCTTGATAAATACAATAATTTTGCTCCAAGTATTGGTATGTGACAATCTACCTAATTTCATTGACCTCTTGTCTGGTAAATTTCCACAGTCAAGCGTTAGTTGGACAACTCTCAACTTTGTCTGCGAGACCTTTCTCCAACACTACCAAAGGTTGACAACTACCATTCCCACCTTATAGATAATTGATACTCGATCTCTCCAAAGTCTTCCTTGAAGTATATAATGGAAAATCTATTATTGGTAAATAAAAAGAAACACTGAATTTCATTCAAGAAATGATACCTACATCTATTACAAATAAAAAACTTCACACAAAAACATTAGTAACCCTAATATGCAAATAATATCCCTCAACACTCAATCTTTAGAGATGAAATTCCTCAACAAAAGAATAAGACTAAGGAGGAAGATGATGAACAATGTCAAAATATCTCACAACAATATACAAATACAAGGTGTTAGTCAAGTGCTCTAGATAATGGTGAATGAAGAACACAAACACATAAGGGTCTCTCAAGTTTCTAGATGAATGGGTCTTGGCTTTGATTGTTATCAATAAATTGATTAACATGAAAACACATCAATATTAATCAACCCCGCCCCCCATCTAATTCACTCAAATACAACAACAAATTGCTCAAGAACAAGATGCAACAAAAAGAAGAATGAGCTCAGTCATGAATTCATGATCAAGAAACTGTAGTAGTGAAGAAGAGAAAAAAATCATAATGATGGGAATAAACACACAGAAAATAGAAGACTATATCACATTTTTGTCTCTAGGGGTATTGTCATAGGTTTCACACTCTTTTAACTTTTATGAAGAGAAATAACTATTTAATGAGAGGTGGAAAATTGGATTTTAAAGTACGTGATTTAGATCAAGAAGAAAATGTGTTTCGAATCAATCTGGACAGGCTAGAAAGAGGAGTTTTTGAAGCTTCATGGTTCAAATCATGATATGCACTTTATTCGAATCAATTGAGGTTATGATTCGAATCATGTCCAATTTGTGATTAAAATCATTTTGTCCAGAGGAAACTTTCAATTTTCACAGGTGTATGATTCAAATTAGATATAACACATGATTCAAATCAAATACTAAGACATCCAAATTTAAATTTTCTAAATTGTGATTAAAGCTACGCTTGCGAAAATACAAAAATAGCAATTTCACGGGCTCACCAAAGAAATAGCAACAAGGATCAAGGGAATATTATTGATTAAATGTAGATGGTTCTCAGTGGTATAAAATAACAGTATTTGAAGCAGTTACAAACAAATTGAAATGATGAAGCGTTCAAGCACACGAATGATAAATCATATACAAATTATAAATATGTAGTCAATCAATAATCCAATCAAAAAAACATGAATACACACAAAAAGATACTAAGACACATAAATGATAGTGAATGATGACTTTATGTTTTTATTCGTTATGACATGGGTGCAAGGCATACGGAGGGCTTGAACGCACAAACCTCTATCGAGTTCGACCCGATAGTATCCCCCTTATCCTCCCCTCATTATGGTCCACGGTCGCATGTACACTAAATCAACCTTTATGTTGGTCAAACATTGTGACCACATGTGTGTTAAATTAGAATTTTACTCCTTAATAACTTTCATACAACTTTCACTAAACAATTGCCCTGATTGTAACACTGAACTCCATCTTAAACCTCTGGTCTCAAATAGTGACCCTAACCTAAAATAGGTTGCACGCACCAACATAATTATTGGTAGGTTTTCGATGTCTTTGAAGACAAAGTTCAGTTCTTCAACAAGATTTGTTGTCATGTGTCCCTATCATTGACCATTATCAAATTCCCTGGTCCACTTCTCCACTAGTATATTATCAATGCAACTTAACGCTTCCACTTTTTTCAATCTGATATCTTCGCAGTAGTGTTGGAACGGTGGTTCTGTTAACACATAACTTACACTCACAACTTTTTCTCAAGTTTATTGTGATTGATATCCCACATGAAGTTTTGTGAAATATGTTTGATGAAGTAGACACGCGAGAATGAGGATCTTGTGAAATGTTATCAGGGTTATTGTATGCACTCTCAAGGGATGGATGTTTGTCTAAAATCAAACATAGGTTGGGTTGCATGGAAACATGTATTACCAATAACTAACAACAAATCCCACCATATCACCAGCCCCTACACCCAACAACCTAATTAAGATTTGCAGTGTTACAATGATGAGAGACTAGTATCTTATTTATAAGAAAACTAACGCACTAAACTAATTGGCTTGTACTCACATACCCATTACAAGCTAACATATTGAACAAGCTAACTTAAACAATTGAGTTTAACAAACAGCCCAATTGAACATGCTAACAATTCTAGCATTTTGACTACTACATACTTGAGCATACTTTGACTACAAGATTGCAAGGCTTTGACTAAAGCATGAGAACAAACTTCGATAACATGATGATAACATGTCAAATTAGCGAACCAAAAAGCTACATTTTGACGATACTAGAGTTCGATCCAATCCATCACAAATCTCCACCTCGGAGAAAACTTGATAACATCAAGGGAATAAACTAGCTTTCTTCATGCATAAACTACATACAGTGGAAAAATTTGCAACTTGACAAAGTCTTGGTGATCATATCAGCAACATTGTGATATGTCGAAACATTCAGCATTTTCTCTTCTCCATGTTCGATTACCCCTCTGGAAAAATGCATCTTCACATCGATGCGCTTGGTTCACTCATGATAGGTTGAATTCTTTAACAAGTGTATTACACTTTGGCTATCATATTTAATAAACCATTTTTGTTGATGTGATGTTGCAGGTCATACCGGAAATATATTTCCGGTTTTTTTCATAGCAAAACTCGGAAGTATATTTCCAATTTTGTAGCATTCAGTTTATCCATCTTCTTTGCCCTCGTTGTGTTTTTGTTTATTAATTGGTTCGTTTATTCTGTAGGTATTATGGCCGAGAGACCTTCCATATTGCGACTCAAAAGAGTTTCACAGTATGCATTCATGCGTAGGGAACGATCATATGCTTTTCAGTCTCCCAAACCTGTTTTGTTGGATACACCCATTGCTGACAATGTTTCTACTTCCACTCTGTCGACTAGCAGGCGAGATTCTCCTGTCCACCCATATCCTCCTCCTTCTAAGAGACACATGTCCTCATCGCAGGTATATATACCAGGAGAGACATCTGGATCCCGGACTATACCTATTATCTTTGAGATAAGAGAGGCGTATTCTTCCCAACCTAGAGCTTCTCCTAGTTATTCCCATGCTAGAGCTTCTCTTGCTCCCACGTAGCATAGTCCTTCTCCTTCTCTCACCCAGTATGCACCAACTGACCCATCTACATCATGCACCAGAGGTGGAACCAGAGGGTTTTGGAGGCGGACCTTTTGATTTGTTGGTGTTGTTGTTGTATCTGCACCATGTTGCCAGATACTTATGGGACAGAGAGGTGAATATTTCATCTAACAATTTTTTACGTATTGTGTTAATTTTATTTTTGTTAAGTATTGTCTTCATTTAAGTATTGTGTGTTTATCTACGCATGCATGCCCGTTATCCACTGAATATCATTAACCCTGCTCAGAAAATCAATCGTCTGGTACCACCCATCGAGCCATGGTTCCAGGAGCTTCTACACCTCACTGGATTGCGTGATTTGGTCTCATACGGTTATACTACCATTAATCATGGTATAATTAACTCTTTTGTTGAGAGATGGCATCACAAGACATCCTCGTTCCGCCTACCACATGGTGAGATGACAATCACACTCGACGATGTTGCTTATCTGTTGCACCTTCCGATTAGAGGGATGAAATTCTGGTGCAGCAGACTCAGATGTCCTATAAGGATGTCGAGACATCTAATCTGACATCAAACAAACAGACAAGGTATAAATTAACAGTGCATGAAATCATAAAGAACAAAGAGAATTGTTCACTTAGTTCGGTGCTACACACCTACATCTGGAGGCTTCCAAGCCAGGGATGAAATACACTATCAGCAGTATTAATTCAGAGCTAAACAACCCCGTAGATATGAGAAACCTCTTTCACTCCCCCTCAATCACACGTGGTGATTATAACAAATAACAAATATTTGAAGACACCCTTTAAACACACATGATCAGAAGCTACACTTTTGTCACAAACTACCTAAGACTAAAAGAAATATGCTTCTAACTAAGAACACACCTTGGAGTTGCTTCACAGATTTATCTAAGAACAATAACTCATCTCATTGCTTCACAGCTTCTGAGTGAGTACAACTATACTTTTTCCTACGGGCTTTGAGGTACAATTCAGTGACCATTCCATAATCCAGGTAGTTCACACACGCCTAACCCTAATGATTACATCCTTACTATAATAGGCTAGCTTCCTTAAACTAGGTTACAAACTTCTTATTTATAACTTGTACCCAAAGTTAGACTTGAGCCTTCAAACAACGTATCAGCTTTAACAAATAACACTACAGATAACTTCTGCTACAATCAAGATCTTCAATCCTAAGTTTCCTTATTTTTCTCATTAGCTTCTGATTGAGTCTTCTAGACCTTCAGATATGCCTTCAATAACACGCCGCATAGGATGCATAATATTCCCTAAATATTCTTTATAACTTAAAACAGAACTGTAACTGATTTAACAGTTCAACAGGTGTGATGTCTGATGTCTGAAGTCATGACATCTCCTTCGACATGTTGTTCAAGTTGTTAATTTAATTCAACACAACATGTTCATGCATTTCAATAGGATTAAATTTTCTTAAGCATTTAAGTTAAATATCTTATTGTACATTACATCGTTGCTGCTATTATTTGTTTTATTAAAATTAACGCCAATCCTAAAAAATAAGGAACTTACAATCTCCCCCTTTGGAAAATTTTGGCTAAAACAAATAATTATAATTACAAGAAATTACATCAAAACAGCAACAACAATTACCATTAAAATGTTCTTCAGCAGCTCCAGATCTTGAGAGCAGGCGAGCAAACTTCAGCAATAGTGCTTCTAAGGTCTGCACTGATGGCCTTTCAGTTGAAGACAATGTCTCAACATCCAGTTTGACATCTTCTTGTGTTTTTGAATTCCGCCATTGAATCAACTCGGGTAAATGGAAGGAAAGTCTTGGTGTACACGAGGAAGAAGATAACTTCCACTCCCTCTTAAGATAGGAACCAATTCTTGTCACTGAGGGTGGTAAAAGAGGATCATGAGCGATAAACTACCCCTCAAGAAGCATAAGAGGAAACTTAAGAGGTATCCTGAAATTATCTTAGGTAACTCAGAACACAAGTCACAATTGTGTTCATAACTCAGATCACAAGTCACAAAAGAATATCCAAGCAGGAACCTGATAGAATTTTTGGAATGGTCTGCCTTTTGGATAATGTGACTTGGACATGATCTCGCTCTCGCCCTGTCATGTTTCAATTTATGTGTGACACAACAATTTCTCTCCCCCTTTTTAGCTAAAATTTGGCAACCAAATCCCTCTCTAAACTATATCTAGGCACAGTTTGCCCATGCTCTAGAGAAACTCATGGTGACAACGAATAGCTGGAATGTTTACTTGAGACTAATGGGAGGAAGTAAGCTCTATAAATAGCACAGTGGTTACTTAGGAATTATCGGTTCTATTTGAATATTGGTCAAAGTAACATTAATTGAGGCTGAAAAACTGATGCATGACTCACTGTGCACCGTCCATGCTATCTTTGAATACTTTTAATAGCTCTTGATTGTTTCTTTTGAGAGAATTAGTTCCAATGCATGCATCGATCACTTCACCTATCATGTCCATGCAGAAACATGTCCTGTATAATGTCCTGACACTCAGTCAGGAATTGTCTACTTATTTCATGTGACTTACTTTTCTTCTCCGACCAATCAGGGACTCTTTACCATGTTGTTTTGACATTCCTCCAAGAACAATATCTCATCTCATTGCTTCATAGCTTCTGAGTGAGTACAACTATCCTCTTACCTACGGGCTTTGAGGTACAATTCAATGATCATCTCACAATCTGGATGGTTCACACACGGCTAACCCTAATGATTACATCCTTACTATAATTGGCTAGCTTCCTTAAACTAGGTTGCAAACTTCTTATTTATAACATGTACCCAAAGCTGGACTTGGGCCTTCAAACATCATATCAATTGTAACAAATAACATTGCAGATAACTTCTGCTACAATCAAGATCTTCAATCCTAAGTTTTCTTATTTTTCTCCTTAGCTTCTGATTGAATCTTCTAGACCTTCATATATGCCTTCAATAACACTCTATATAGGATGCATAATATTTCCTGAATATTTTGCATAACTTAAAATAGAACTGTAACTAATTTAACAGTTCAGTAGGCGTGATGTCTGATGTATGATGTCATGACATCTCCTTCGACATGTTGTTCCAATTGTTGATTTAATTCAACACAACATGTTCATGCATTTCAATAGGATTAAATGTTCTTAAACATTTAAGTTAAATATTCTATTGTACATTACATTGTTGCTGCTATTATTTATTTTATTAAAATTAATGTCAATCCTCAAAAACAAGGAACTTACAAGGGAGATTCTTAGATCATGAGAGGTGCAACAAATAGGAGGCACTGGATATGTTGGTGCAGTACTTGGGGGTTACTCCAGAGGGTGCTATGGAGGAGATCGACAAGACCCATGGATGTCATGTTAGATTTAGCTACCTCTATAGGGTGTTCACTATTGAGCTAGCGTGTGCACAACAGGTTTCCAGTGATGATCATTAGGTAGTCCAACACAGAGGATGTGTTATAAGGGTATATTTGTTGTATATGGTTGGTACGCATATTTTTGTGGACACTAGTGCCACTTACACTAATATTATGTACATCCGGTTGTTTTCCGATTTTGTGTAGATTGCGGGGTGGAACTGGGGGGAAGCTTGTTTGGTGTATTTGTACCAAAATCTGTTTGAGGGCATTAAGTGGAATACAAAGCAAATGACCGACAACATCACACTTTTTACGGTGACCTTTCTTACTCTTATGTTATTTTTGTTTGGCTGTGTAAATTACTTTGATTTCGTTACTTACTAGTTACGGTTTCATTTCAAGCCTGGATCTTACATCACTTCCCTCATATTTCCGGATGGTCACTTTAGCCGACATATACAGAGGTTCAACCATGTGCGGCTTCATTCGATCCACTCCGAGGGAACCAGGCGACAGAGCCATTCAAGGTGTATACAAACTGTCTGGTTTACGAGGATATATGCTTGCATGCATACAAGGCTCACCGTGAGATAATTCCCTTTGAAGATATTGTGTTATTCACTGGGTGGTTGGCTTGCGGGTCGCGCAAGACGATTGCTTATTTTTCTGAGCTCATGATGCAGCAGTTTGGATACATGCAGGTAATTTCCATACCACCAGCTGAGTGTACCCTCCATGGTGAAAAAGAGGGATATGGATGAGATATTTGGTGATTATCTTAACCATTTCGTTTCGGGTGAGGCTTTGGGTACCATAGCACCAAAATATTGGAGCTACGAGGATGAATATATCTTATGGTTCTTCCGGGTGTCTCATCTATATTTGGTACAAGAAGCTCCAGGTAACCCACCTAGACCAGCACATATGGAGAATCTTGAGGAGGAGCATGATGGGGCCGATCATGCCAGTGACGTGTTGCCTAAGTGTCGTCGTATCATAAAGATTGCACATGCGAGAATTGATAGAGGTTTGTTTCCTGATGACTCTGATGTTAGAAATGTTTAGGATGCTATCATGACGGAGGCTGGGGGACTTTGTAATACAAGAGGCATTAGATGAATGTTGCGAATATCAATGGCCGACTCATTATTCGACATACTCAGTAGTCTGTTAAATTTAGATGCATTTTGTACTATTATGTTTTTCATTTTTTGGATTATTTTGATAACATTTTGCGGAGTATTTTGTGTATTTTATTTTGGAACATAATATTTATGAGTATTTTGTGATTAATTCGTATTTAATTGAAATCGTATTTTATTATGTAAAAATGCAACAAATGTCTCTGTAAATGCAATAAAGCTGCATAAAAATATGTTCACAACTGTTCATGTAGGAACCAAAAATTCAATTACGGCTCTAAACTGTAGTTGTATTTCCGATTTCAAACATAAATTTAAAAAATAAAAAAATGCTCCAGAGATGTATTTTTCGGAGGGTATTTATGATTTTACGTAGAGTATTTTTACGCTATATAGGAGCATGGTTATATTAGGCCTACAACTCATTAAGGCAACACAAGCCAAATCTCTTAAAAAGTCCAATTGACTAATCCTGCACACTGCTATAATATAGGGAGATTTCTATCCATTATAATCAATGTCAATTAAGAGACTATTATTGATATAACATGACTCAATTTTTTTAATTATTAATCTCAACATCATTAACATAACCTAAAGATTAATTGAACTATACTTTTAAAGAACACAAAAACCAAGTGTAGATGAACAAAGCATCTCACACATTTTAAATACCTAAATTTATCTCAGTGATCCCTGAAATAATATGGTGAAAAATTGATGGGTAAGAAATTCTTTTATGAAAAACTAGTCCATCATTTATGCATTCTAGTTTCAAAGAACACCAAACACACATCAATTATTTTTCTTACACAAATTCTTATTATGAAATGCAACAATAAAGTAGCATACATTAAGAACCAAATAAAATTCTCAATCTTCCTTCTTATAGTCAAAAGCAGTGTAAGGAGAGAATGCCTCTTTAATCAAGCTCTTCTTCCTCCATGTATTCCAACCCAAATCTTCACAAATTTCATCATTATGGTTGATACCAAAAGTTGTGATGCAATTTCTTTTATAAAACCTAGTAGACTTTTTCATAGTTTCCACGTCCTTAATTGTTTGTGAGACCATCTTATCAGCACTTGGGAGGCTAAATTTGTTAGCTAGCAGTCCAGATAGCCACATGGAACGTACCTCTGAAGTGTATAGATTTGAAACACTCTCAACATAACCCAAAAATGCCATGTTTGGAATCAATGGATGAATTGTTCCCCTGCCATTAATAAATATTACTTGACTATGAATTCTTAGCTATAGAGAAATTATAAAAAATAAACTCTGATGGAATAAAATAATCTCTATTAGTAGGGGAGGCAAACGTGGGCGTGTCCGCTCCACAAAATCTCAAAAAAAACAGTGGATAGCAAGCAATGTGGAGAAGGTAAGTCTAATATATTAAAATACCTTGCAAAAAATAAGGGTGACACAGGGCAGCCTAGGGGCTTTGCACTAATAAAGTTTAAACATCACAAAAATTTATATTAATGCCCGTGTCGGTAAAAATTTAAAAAAAATACAAAATGAAACACATATTAGAAGGTGCAAAAATAAAATTTTAGATCATTATCAAAAAAAAATACAGGTAAAATAGATATGTCGACGAGTCAGGTCTATTTTTCCGTCTTTAATTATTAGTATCGGAGTCTCATTTTATCATTTTTATTTGAATAATTTGTTTGTGTCAAACTATTTATTGCTTTTAGGGTTGGGTAGCTCATTATTTTCTTTTCCTATTATGATAATATATCATAAACTAGTCAAAAGTAGGCATGACAATTAGACTGGTCGGAAAGGATTTTTATCTCCTCAAATCTCAAACAATCTCTATTTTTTGCTCGATTCTTTGACGAAGATTAAGAATTAAAATTTAAATCCATTTCAGACTTGACTTGAAGACGTCATCCCAACCATTTAGTGCAAGTAAATCTTTATGAAATACTATAATTAATATCACTATCAAATTTTCTTTTTTTGAGTGGTCAATCAAAAAGTTAATCAATCAAAAAGTTGCATGTAAGAATAAAATCAGTTTTCTATACTAGTTAGTGATTCTACCTAACTTTTACTACAAAAGGACTTTTATCAAAATTTAAGTTTCTCTATTTTGGAATTTACTATAAAATGACTTTTTATCAAAAATTTAAGTTTCTCTATTTTGGAATTTAGTAATAATTCACAATTTTTTTAAGATGTCCATATATTAAGGACAAAGAGACCAACATAGTACTTAGAGAGAGTAGATAATGCTTTATTTTTTAATAGAAAAATGTCAAGTAACTCAGTGCAAAATTAAACAAAATTATTTACCTGTATAGTGGCATGGTACCTGAAGGATATTCCAATAAGCTACAAAAAGGTTGTGGCAAAATGGCTTTGAGTTTCTTTGTCCCATCATAACCAGTTGCCAAAATAACAACATCAGCATCTATTTTAGTGTTGTCATCAAATTCAACTCCATCATTTGAAAACCACCAATTTGATGCTCTTTTGAAGATTATTTTACCCTTATCAGCCTCTTTGAAAAAACTTTCTGGTGTTATAGCTATTTGACATGATGCAAAATCTTCCTCAAATGGGTGGTCTGGTTTCAATCCATACTTCTCCATTGGCTGTTTCCAAAGCAAGTAGGACTCTATGAATTTTGAAATACCTAGCCTCTGTTCAATAATAATTAATATACAGTATTATTTAATTTTCAATTATTTATTATTATTAAAAGAATTAAAAATATTTTAATCAAAATTAAATTTTTGTAATATTATTTCAATTGATGTTTAATCCTTTTGAATAAGTGTGAAATCTCTCCAAAATATGTAAATGTGTGTTTTAAACAAAGAAAAAACATTTTTATATATACATGTCTCAATTGTTTGATACATGTTGTATGATTATCTGACAATTACCGATTTAAAAACAGTCAAAGCAAAGAAAAACACGAAAATATTTGTTTGATTTTTCTGATATTTGTTTAACTTTGTTGACACGTCTGGAACGAGTATCATATAAGTGTTGGACAGTGCGATACTCCTTTGAATGTAATTCATAGATTAAGAGAATATAATATCCTTTGAATGTGATTCATAGATTAAGAGAATATAATATTTTGAGTGAGAGTAAAATTATGCATTTAATAAATGATTGAATTAATAAAGATGAGGAGATTTACCATTGGAGATAAAAGGAGGCATAAAAGGTATTTGAGTAAACTCTGATTTGGTGTTTGATGGAAGAACTGTGCAGACCTTGTTGCATAGAACAAGAAAAATGGTATTCCCCACATCTGATAATGAGGGAGTGTCCAATGCAAACTCCTTATTATCATGGTGCATGGTTGCCCTTCAGGTCCTTCATAACAAGTTACAACAACCCTTCTTATTATCATGTTTCGAAAAGATCCAATAAAATGAATTTTAAAAATAATTAAAACTACAAAAATAAACCAACGCATGTAATATTTATTCTATAGACGGAAATTTCACTACTTAAAAGTAAATAAGTGAGATATTGCAGATACTCGAAAGAAATGTTACCTTGGTTTGCCTGCGCACACTCGAGAGCTAGATCAATAGCTGATTTTTTGTAACCAACCACCACAACCTTCTTTCCCTTAACAAGTTCACTAGTAGCTTCTTTGTCAAGTTTACAATAATCAATAGCATGTAGAACCTTACCATTGAACACCTCAGGTCCCTTGTTACATGGAAATGTTGGTATCAATGGTACATCACCATATTTTCCAGTGCAAACCACTAAAAACTCAAAGTGGTACCTCTAAAATCATGTAGTCAAAATAAAATTCTTAGTTTTCTCAATTAAATCATTTATACAAAATAACAAGTAAAAAAAAAAAAACATTAACGATTCTATTTTAAACCAATGATGTTTTTAAAAAAAAAAATCTTTTTGTATGTGTAAACGTGACTTTTTCTATTCTTACTTTTTGTTTCAATTTGTTACCAAATTTCACCCATGCATGGATGATGTTTCTATCAAAGAAACATGGAAGGACACCTGAAAAGGGACATGCAATATATGGACAAATTCAAAATACTTTTATTCCATGCATGTTTACTCTTTTATGTAAAGTTTTCTCCTTGTTTCGTACTCTTCATCAATCAATAATCATCAAGACTTTATGTTACATCCGATTCACGATTCTCGTCAAAATCACGGCAAATGCGATCATAAAGCTTGATGTCGTGACTCAAATTACAATGACTTACATTTTATTTTCAAAATTTCAATAAGATAGTCTTCCGTTTTAAGCTAAATCACGTCTTGGTCACAAATCATCATAAATTTTGATCTTAGTGATCGTAAATATTTTCTCCTACTCAAAGTCCCGATTAATATTGTAGGTCACCACGATAAGTTTAAAATTAGATTATGAACTAAAAGTTAAAATAAAGACCTGAAAAGTGTTCAATTCGTTAGTCTGAACTGAAACCTCCCAGACGGGACGACCAGGAAGTGGATTTTCATGGTCATTAGGCAGACGTCCGAAATCAAACCCATCTTTGTCTCGAATAAACTTGATGTCAACTACCTTAGACTTAAACTTAACATACTTGAACAAATCAAAACGCACTGCATAGAGATGCAAGTACTCCAGAACCTCAGCCTGAGTAGGGTAATCAGAACTTTCTCTTTGAGGCCAAGGGAAATCACTAAACTCATAGTTCCATGTTTGTGATTGAAGCTTAGTACACCTATAGGAACAATGTCTCCAAACACCACCAATTGAATCAGTGGCTTCAAAAACAATAGGGTTGTAGTTTGATAGTTGTTTTGCTACGATTATGCCACTGATACCAGCACCTATGATGCCAACTCTAGACACCATAATTGGTGGATTGTTATGATCTTGAGTGGCCATAGGGATGTAGTGGAAAAAGAAAGTTGGACTTAATTATTTGGTTGCAAAATGTGTGTGGGCGGGGGGAATGGAAGTGTATCATTATCTCACTATATATAGAAGATAAATAATTTCACAATATTTTATCATATTCTTTTTTTATTACTTTAAAATTTCAGTGACTCAAATTCATATAAAATGCACAATGAGTCACTATAGAATTCTTTAACCAAATCTAATATTGCAAAAAGACGTGTTTTGTTTGGATTTTTTTGGATTTTTTTTAAAATAAAAATCACAGTTTGAGTTGTGGTTTTTATTTTATAAATTAAATAAAATCAATATTAAATTACATTATTTTACAGAATTTTATTAACTATTATAAATATATTTTTAACTCTTTTGTTAAATTAACATATAATATATATATATATATATATATATATATATATATATATATATATATATATATATATATATATATATATATATATATATATATATATATATATATATATATTATTTGTATGATATTTATATTAACTTACATATTAACAAAAAATTTGATATTGCGTATTTATAAATATTATTTTTTGTTTAAAATAAATTGTTATATATTTATTTTTTGTTTTCATTTTTAATTTGTTGGTGTTAATAAGAATAAGAGTAAAAGAAAACAATTAATTCACATTACTTTGATATTTATTTATATATAAAATATTGATAATAAAAAATAAATTAGTGTTATATGATTTACATAGTCAGATTCATGCACTTATTTATAATATTTTAAATTTATTTAAAAATGTAATTTCAGTATATTATTTTTTAAATCTAAGATAAAATTGTAAAATGTAATTTATATTTATGTATCAAATTATAAATTTATTTTAATAATTATAATTTTTTTTTATGATTATGTATGACTAACTGGACACAAATTTTGTTTTCCTTTATATATGAATGTATGACTTAATAAAAAACTTGTAAAAAATCAAATTAATTGAACTAATTCAAATTACATTGTTTTAGTTTGATTTTGTTTGTTTTTATTTTTAAAAGTCAATCGGACGAAACAATCCAGATTTTTTTTATCTCATGGTTTAAATGAAGTTTAGCATTAAAATTGCTCAAAATCGCACTGTGGAAATCCTGACCTATATATTTCATTTAGAAGCTATTCGCGGTTTAAATGCACATGTGTAAATTTACGCGTACGAGAACATGAAAAGATGCATGAATAATACTTCTTCCGTATCATAAAAAGTGTTTCATTTGAGCAATACACTATTCTTAAAAAAATGATTAGATGTGTTGGTTTTATTACTAAAATACCCTTATTGGATAGAGTGATTGAATAAAATTAAAGTTAATAAATAGAGGTATAGTAGTGTAAAAAGAATAATAAATATTATATTGTCAACGTAAAAGGACAATTATTTTGAGACAGAGAAAATTGGATATCAGACGTTTTTTATAAGACAGATAGAGTGTTGGCAACAACAAAATTGAGAAATGAATTCACTAACATTCAATCCTCAGATTTTAGGTGATTTTAAGAAATATTTGAAGAGAACATCGAGAAAAAGAAGAAACAAACAAAGTGAAACATGATGTGAGAGACAAGATTCTTAGTGACAAATAGAGAGAAAGGTAGAGGAAAGTTTTCTCCAAAAGTCAGAAAACCCCTGCTCAAACAATTGTGTATTCAAGATTTCCATTGCATTTGATTTGTCATAATATTAAAATAAACTTTTTTACGAGAAAATATTAACTCATATCATTTGTTGTGAATCTTGTTGTTAATTACGACAAAATTTAATATCAATTTGTGAGACAAAGAATAGTAGCAACCAAAATAAATAGTTTGCAGCAATAATAATTCTTACACATAAAATATCACAGAATAAGGCAAGAAAAACACGAAGGTTTATTTACTCAGTTCGATCAAACGATCTACACTAGGGGAGAGAGCTGCTCTCCAATTCACTATACTCAGAAATTTGTTACAAGAGATTACAAATGAGTTACAAAAAATTACCTTCGCCTTCAGGTTCCCAAGAACAACCCTGAAGGTTATAAACAAGTGTTTCCCAATTCCCAATAACCTTAGATAACCCCAAAGGTTTTCAAAATCTTTGCCTTCTAAGGTTTTCCTTCAGAATAGTCGAAACCCTATATTATGCCTTCAAACTCTTATTCTCCCTTTTGGTGCAACCTCTAAGATTGTCGATACATATTTATAATAGCAAATACCCAACAACTAAAGCCCAAAATCATAATCTAATCACACCTGAATCTATGTACCAAATCAAAAAAGGCCGAAACAACCAAAAGGAGAAACTGTCAAAAAAGTCTGAAAAACCCAAAATTACCATTCATGTTCGTATGGTTACTATTCACGTCCATACAATCACTATTCATCATTCTGTACTGACACTATTCACCCGTCCATACGACCGTATGGTTTGCCCGATTTTTGGTTTTTCGACTTTCTGAAACTTCCGATTTCCGCGGTATATGCAATCTCCAAAATATGTTTTCTTTCTCTTCATCAACAAAAGTTTTAAGACACATTTACAACAATCTCCACCTTGACTTTAAACTGTATTGATATCAATTTAACCATCAACAACACTGTTTCTCTCTACTAGGTTGAAACTCTAATCAATAACCTTGATCAAATTCAAGCAACGCTTGAATCTTGATCTCGCCACTTGCATCCACTTGTTTCCAATTACCCTTTTCTGCCGAGGTAATTTAAAAAGCCTACAAGTATGATTTTTCAACCACCCTTGACTCCACCTATTTTCAAATGCCTCGCTAAAGGTTTTTCTTCTTTTATTTTGCAGTCCTTCAGCCACATTAAAAATATAATATTCAAGGCTAACATAACCGTCCCTTTGAGATGTTACAATAACCCTCCTTATCTTATCATGAGTCAAATGATAATCAGAGATCTCTGTAACCGTTCCCTCAGTACTGCTAGCATCCATAATAGGAAACTCCACCTCAAATTGAGTTTTCTCCGTTATAGTTTCTCCCGGTTTTCTCCCTTGGTTTTCACTATTCTACTTCTGAAGAAATTCTCTACCAACCAAGTAAGTTGTTTTAACCTTAGTTGTTCCCCAGAAAATCAATAACAACTCAGTGGTAACATGCATTTTTATCCCTTGATTTCTTTAAAATTCATTCTTGATAACTTCTCTTAGAATTTTATTTCCGAGGCACAAGATAATGGCACTCCTGGTCTTATCCACCATCTCGGTCTTCTGTACCTGTGTAAGACCCGCGACATCGATGCTCCACTCTTCAAAACATCGATACACTTCTTTTGAATTAAAATTGCTTGCATCTTAATTTTCCACAACCCAAAGTCATTGTTAATGGAAAATTTCTCAATCTCCCATCCACCCATGTTGCTCAATACCTCTTTGCTCCACGCTCAACCACACCACTTGTTGTGAATCTTAATGTTAATTACGACAAAATTCAATATCAATTTGTGAGGCAAAGAATAGTAGCAACCGAAATAAATAGTTTGCAACAATAATAATTCTTACACATAAAATATAACAGAATAAGGAAAGAAAAAGACGAACGTTTGTTTACCCAGTTCGATCAAATGATCTACTCTGAAGGAGAGAGCAGATCTCCAATTCACTATACTCATAAAGTTGTTACAAGAGATTACAGATGTGTTACAAGAAAATAACATTCGCCTTCAGGTTCCCAAAATAACCCTAAAGGTGCCCAAAATTTATCCTATTTTCTACCCAAGTGTTTCCCAACCCCTTCAACCTTCAATATATGAATAACTCAAACCCAAGGTGTAAACAAGTGTTTCCCAAATCCCAATAACCTTAGATAACCCCAAAGGTTTCTAAAACTTTTGCCTTCTAAGGTTTCCCTTGAGAATAGCTGAAACCCTATACTATGTCTTCAAACTCTTGTTCTCCCTTTTGGTGCAAGCTCTAAGATTGTCACACTTGCAATAACAGAAGAGATACATATTTATAATAGCAAATACCCAACAACTAAAGCCCAAAATCATAATCCAATCACACATAGATCCATGGAATGAACCAAAGAGTCTGAAACACCCAAAAGGAGAAACTATCAAAAAAGTCAGAAAACCCCAAAATTACTATTCATGTCCGTATGGTTACTATTCACGTCCGTATGGTCACTATTCATCGATCCGTAAGTTCACCGTCAAAATTTTTGCGACTTTTTTTATAACGAAACAACTTTAATAATAATCACACATTCATTAAGAAACTTCATTAGTTTGTCTCCTAGTGAATTTAATATGAGAGTTCGTAAACAGAGGAGTTTAATTTAATATGAGAGTTCGTAAACAGAGGAGTTGACAAGCAATTACATTCTCAAGTTACTACACCAAAGTCTGAATCATTTACTTTCGAGTTGTTCACCCTATCCAATACACCTTTAACATCTAACTCAAAATTCATATTGTCAAAGTCGAAATCATGCCCCCATTTAAAAGGTGCCAATAGACATTGGCTTCTCCAATATCTATGTTTGTGACAAGAGAAAACTATTAAGTGCGAGCTGCAACAAAGAACCCCTTGTCATCTCTAATGCAAACATCTATACCTATTTTATTATAAGCAAAAGAAGCATCAATGTTTATTAATTTTTATAAATAATAATTTTTTAAAAGGGTCTTTCACCAAAAAAAACTACCAGAAAAAGGGATTTAATTAACAAAAATGATATATGAAGTTATGAACACCAAAAACACGGACACCATACGGTGTCCTTTGCCTTTTTTAATCATGATGTATTTGTGGGAATTTGTGCAAGTATATATCATTAAAAACTTGATAGAGATAGATGTGGAAGTCTACAGTGTGCATACGGTGTTGGAAATTTGATGTTCAAATAACACACATGTTTAATTAAGTGATGATTAATAACATTATCGTGTAATGTGATTGTTAGGGGTGTTTGACAGGTAGTTTATTGTTGATAACAACATTACATATCTATCTATCTACTATCTAGCATTTAAAGGAAAGGTCCACCATCTTCCCGAATTTGCCCTTCACCTTTTTGAATTTTACATGCTAATAAGGGTGGTTTTGTCAATTCATAAACTAACATTTTATTCACTCTTTCCACAATCAAAAGACACGTGTGCCTCTATTTTTCAAATCTTTCCTCTTCCCTTTAGACGTTGTAACTTCTGACTCCTCTTCAGAAGTCTCAACTTCTGACTCCTCTTTAGAAGTCTCAACTCCTGACTCCTCTTTAGAAGTCTCAACTTCTGACTCCTCTCCAGAAGTCCCAACTTCTGACTCCTCTTCAGAAGTCCCAATTTTTGACTCCTCTTCAGAAGTTGCAACTTCTGACTCCTCTTCAGAAGTCTCAACTTCTGACTCCTCTTCAGAAGTCTCAACTTCTGACTCCTCTCCAAAATTCTCAACTTCTGACTCCTCTCCAGAAGTCTCAACTTCTGACTCCTCTTCAAAAGTCCCAACTTTTGACTCCTCTTCAGGAGTTGCAACTTCTGACTCCTCTTCAGAAGTTGCAACTTCTGACTCCTCTTCAGAAGTCTCAACTTCTGACTCCTCTTCAGAAGTTGCAACTTCTGACTCCTCTTTAGATGATGCAACTTCTGATTCCTCTTTAGATGATGCAACTTCTGATTCCTCTTCAGAAGTTGTGTATTTTATATACTTCTTATAAATACAAATCAAACATGATTGAGTCATAAATAATATATATTGTTGCACTATATATCTTCTCTACTTCATTTCTATTCCTCACTCTAAACATCAAAATTATTCATAATTATTAAAAAAAAATATTTTCACATGTTAAAATTTTTACTTTTCTCACAAATCACTATGAACAAAATATTTATTTTATTTAGTTAACATTATTTGAGACACAAAATTCAAAAAATTTTATTTTTCTCACGGGGCACTATCAATAAAATAATCATTTTATTTTAATTAATATTTTTTTTATTTGATACACAAAATTTACTTTTTTTTCAAATATTTAAATTATTATTATTATTCATTTTATAATTAAATAACTCATTTCAAATGTACATGTATATTTAGATAAAATCTATATCGTATTAAATAAATTTATAACGGGACACAACCAGTTAAATTCACGCAAAATTATTTTTGATAAATATTACTTTCAATATGCATTTGAATAAAAATTTAATATACAAAATTATTTTAATCTATACAAATTCAAGAATATCATTAATTTTTTATATAATTATATTTATCATTCAATATTATAAATATCAAAACAAATCTATCTATCTATCTACTTTACAATCAAGCATTCACCCTATTTTTCATTGTTTTCAATTCATTACGATTCGTTCAACAACTTAACAGATATACTCGTTCGGGAGCACGGGTCTGTTACTAGTTCATAATGAAATAAATACATCATTGATATAAGAGCAATGACACAACAACACCAATATTTGACATATGAGTAATGTTATTTTGACACTAAATATTACACTACAGTAGTTAGATACAGTGAATAATAACTTTTTAATTTTAATTTTTTTATAATTTTTACACTAAAATAACTTTGGTTAATAATATATAAAAACTTGATTAATATAGTTCAAATTTTGATTAATATATATTCTAACATAAAAAAAATAATATGTATACCGTTCAGACATTAGTTAATAATTTGTATAAATTAAGTTAATATAATTTATAACTTGGTTAATGAATTCTCAAACATAAAAAAAATTTAAATAGTAATATAAAATTAATTAATAGAGTATAAAAATTGATTAATACATTTATAATTTAGTGTGAGAACATGACTAATACTATGTATTTTATTGATTAATAAAGTAGTGAAAGTAGTTAATAAATTATAAGTAAAATAATTGATTAATAACATATATTTTATGATTAACACAATTGTGAAATTGGTTAACGAAACAATTATATATTTGTGTTATAACATAAATTTTAAAAATAAATATTTCTTAAAAAAATAATAATATTTTAAAAATAATATTACTTTAATAAAAATATATTATTCACCGTATAAATATGGTAAACAGTACGTACGATATTAAATTTGGTGTAAAAGATGATATCAAGATAGCTCACTTCTTGACATATATACAGTATATTTATACAATACCATCTACTTTTTTAGTTTTTAATTATATTTATGTGATTTGAAATTTGTGTCACCCTCAAATGCTAAGATGCATATGGAATGCTAGAAACAAAGCCATCTTCAAAGGTATCAAATCAAGGATATCAAATCAAGGATATCGGATATAGGGTGGGATGTGAAGTTGAGTGTTTGGAAATGGTCTCGAATAGGGACTATTTCCACTACGAAGTATAATTTTTATAATTTTTATAAGGTTCGGATTAATCACTTACACTAAATTGCAGTTGGTAGGTGTTTTGCTCGACGGTTGTTTCGAATTTCTTTTGTAAGCGAGATAGAGTACCCCTAGTACTCTTTTTAATCAATCTTGCTTATAAAAAAAAAACCCTCAAATGATATTAAATAACCACGCCATAAAGAAATATAGTGTACAATTTTGATGTCATTATAGCATATCTTTTTATATAAATAATTGCACTATAGCATATGTTTTTGAACCATGATATCACTTTCATTATACTTACGATGTATATATTGTTTACTGTATTTATACAGTGAACACTACTTTTTTAATAGAATAATATTAATTTTATAAAAAATTGTTTTTAAAAATTTATTTTATAACATAAATATAAGTTTGTGTCATTAACCAATTTTACATCTGTATTAAACATATCAATGCATATTATTAATCAATTATTTTATTTATAATTCAATAACTAATTTTACTACTTTATTAATCAATAAAATACATATTATTGACCATATTATAACACTAATTTATAAATGTATTAGCCAACTTTTAAATTCTATTAACCAATTTTATTTTACTATTTAATATTTTTTATGTTTGAGAATTCATCAATCAAATTATAAATTGTATTAATCAACTTTATACGTAATACTAACCAAAGTCTATAAGTATATATATTAAATTTATTGTCAGAATATATATTAATCAAACTTTAAACCATATTAATCAAATTTTTATATACTATTAACCAAAATTATTTTTAAAAAAAATTAGTGTTCACTGTATTTATGAACAATAAATACAATATAGATGTAAAATTAGGTGTCACAGTAATATTACTCTACTTTTTATATAAATATAGTTGCGTTCAACTAATTAAAATATTTTGGTTTCACAATGGTCATGATGAAACCAAAGGAACTAGAAAAGTAGAGAGAATTGGAAACAAATGAAGCTATATCATTGATTGAAGAAAGATAATTATATGATGTATGTGTATATAAAAGGTAGTTTTTCTAACAAACATCAACTAATTAACTATCAACTTATTAATTTGTAAGGCTGGTTGCGTGTATAAAAAAACTGTGTATTAGAATGATTCGGCAAAACTCGTGTAAGTTTGACGCTTGGTGTCACGATGATTAATATTATATATTTTTAAGTCATTTAAGTTTGTTTAAGGCTCCAAAAATAATGTTTTACTATTTTTTACAATTTTAACAATTTTTATTTTATTTATTTAATTTTGTTTTGTATTAAAAATCCATTAGATCTTATTTTGTTTTTTATATTTAAAGATATTTGGTGTCGTCATAAAATTATTTTATGTTATTTAATTTTGTTTTACATTAAAAATCATATGCTTTTATTTTAGATTTAACGCTTTTATTCTCTAAATTTTTCAAATGCGTCACTTATTGAGATGTTATAGTTCTTACGAAAAAGTCTCATAGCGTATAGGAAAGTACATGGAAGTGTTTTAAAATTGAAACGAAAATTGACCAATCAAACCCGTTAGATTGGGAACATGAGGGAAAATCAGTTTGGTTAGATTTTTGAAGTAGATAAACCATTGAATCGGTGTGAATTGGCTAGAATCGGTCAAAAACGATAAAAATTTGAGAACCGACTGTTTTAGAAAATAGGCAATTTAATTTTTTTTTCTTAGACAAAACGATGTCGTCTTCATAATTTTTTAAAATATGAATAAACTTTGTTCAAACTTGATTTAGAACAACTTTTCTTCTTTAAGATTAAATTTATTAGACAATTTATTTTGTTCCTCAATTTATGTTAAATTAGACTTTGTTTAAAATTTATTAGATTTATATTTTGTATTATTTTACTGTGTGTGATAACTATTTTTTAAATTTGAATTTAAAAGCCGAACTTGTAAAATTATGATATTTTGAAATTTTGTAGGTGTTGTGATTGTTTTTTGAAAATCAAATCGTCTGGTTTAAATGGTTTAATAACTATATAATTTTGTTATAGAAATCGATTTATTCAACAGAATTATTCGTTTTAATCCGATTTAATCATTCAATTTGATTAATAATCTAATAGTTCGATCAATAAATCAATAATCCGATATTCTTATCGATTTGATGATGAGTCTATTTTTTAAAACATTATAAGTACTTTATAGGAAACTTTATAGATAATTCACTTTATACTAAGTATTGGCCTAATAAAATACATTTTGATAAAAGTAACCAAGGCCACATATTGAGTAACCAATGAAAACCAATGAATATAAAGGGTTTAGTTGTCGTAATGTCAACATAAACCAAAAGGACATAGAAATGCGAATGCTGACTGGTTTTCAATTGCAGGTAGAAAAAAAGTGAATCTTGGCATATTCTCTACTTAAAAAAGATGGAGTATTTTTCTATGTATTTTAATCTAGTCATAGCAGGTTATAACTGCTTCTCTTGCCTAAATATAACTAAAACGTATTTAGGATAACCTATATATCTACGTATAAGCCAACGCAATTTATATATTAATAGCCATGTTAACAAAATGAAGCTTGATTTTCTTCTAATTGGATAAGTTTTAATCTTTATGTGATAAATTTACGTTATGATTAACTTAACAAATTTAAATTCATGTCTTAACAAATTTAAATTCATGTCTCAGACAATCACGATCTATAATTATTTGTTTTTTCAAGTGCCGAACTCTATGGGATTTTGCACACTGGTACATATGTATTATTGAGCTACCTTAACAAAGACCATACTTTGGCTATGGTACATATTGTTTGTGTAGAAAAGTACAAGAAGCATAAGCTATGATGGAAATTTCATCCACCTTGTACTTCTTCTTCATAGCTTCACAAAAAAAATATTTTTCATACTTTTTGACAAATAAGCTTGTGATTTCACATGTTGATAACTTTCATGATTATTGTAGGACTCAACAAGAACAAAATATTTTAGTAAATGAAGAAACAACAACGGAAGAAAACTTTGTCTAGTTTGAGATACAATGAGAAGAAATATAAGAAGTGTGAAGTTATTTTGTAAGCTTCTTCCTCCTTATATTTCTTTTTCATTGCTTCACAAACTATATGAACTTCTTAAGTGATTGTTGTTCCACGATTTGTTTCAATAAAAGGTGCATTCTGGAAATTTATAATATATCTTTTTCATTGCTCACAAATTTATAATATTTGGTTCTATTGTATGATGTTGTTTGAGTTTATTATATTTTACATAGATTGTTATTTCACTAACCCTCACTTAAAATACACATTTAAATTGACATAAATACTTATAGTCTTCAAATTAAGTTGTATTTGAAAACCAACGTATATCAATCATTGTTTTCGAATTTGTTAATTCTCTATTTTACGGTTTGCATTAATTTTAGTAAAATAAATAAATAGGATGCCTTAAGTGGCGGAGAAAAATGTTGAACAAGATGTCCTATTATGATCATCCACATCTTGTATGTTATAATTGGGTGTTTGGATTTTGTGAGTATGTTAGAAATATTGAACATTCTGGGAATATTTAGTAATCATATGTGATGTTCAAGGTGAAGAAATCAGAGGTGTTGAACTAAGGTGTTCTATTAGCAAGAGAGACATGTTGAATAAAGTTGTCTTATGCATAACCATTCGACATCGTGACTACGATCAGCTGGACAGTTGGATTATGTTGAAGTAATACAGATGCAGAGTATTCTGGGAATATTGTGTATCTTATGTGATGTTCAGTTTAAAGAATAAGAGATTTAAGCTGAATTTAAGGATTATGTTTATTTTCTAATTATGGAGATAAATTAGGAAACTAAGGATTGATGTCCTATGTTATAGGAGATATATCTGCAGCCTTATTTGCAACAATCAACTATGGTTTTGAAGTCCAATCCAGTTCGGATGATTGTTATAAATAGAAGGTGTCAAACCTAATTTATGTATGGAATGTATTATAACTTGTATCTATCTTGTAGGGTTTGTATTCCATCGTCATTGTGATCCACTCTATAGTAGAGTTGGAATGTCTTAATTGTGAGACACTCTCGTATTGGTTGATACTTTAGTTAGGTTGTTAGTTGAATTATAACTATTGTCAATCACTCTTAAGTTTCTAAGTATAGAGTGATTTTGTGTTCTTGAAGTTCATCTTCTAATTCTTTTGAATTGTTTTAGTGTCACTGTTTATGACTGAAGGGAAGTGAAAGGGGTCTCATATCTTGGAGTTCCTAGGTAGAAGTATAGCACGGGTAGTGATTAAGTGATAATTTGTAAATGGGGGAGTTTAACTTTGAATTGATATTGTCTAGTGGATTTCCTTCTTGGCTTGGTAGCCTCCAGATGTAGATGTTGTACAATGAACTAGGTAACCAATTTTGTGTGTTTCTTTACCTTCAGTATTGTTACAATTGTGTTTTATATTGTTCATTGTGTTTCAACTAGATATCAATGTCTCGACATCTCATAGGACATCTGATATTTGCATATCAGAATTTTAGAATTGCATGCATCTCATAGTTCATTTCATGCTCCTTTACATATAAATTATGGTATAACGATTTGGCTCCTTAGATGCATCGTTGTCTTCGATTATAGTTAAATTTCATTAATTACAATTTATTGGCTAATATGCCTTATCATAAACACTTATCACGTAAAATTAGAATTATAAAAATTATGCTGATAAGTGATGATGATGATGATGATGATGCAGATTATCCAATGTCTTATTGTTATGGAAATTTAAATATAATCGAAGATAGTGATGTATCGAAGGATTTAAACCAATAAACCACAATATATATGTAAAAGAGCATGAAATGCACGATGAGACACATGCAATTAGAAAAAAAAAGGTTTGTTTAAGTCGGTTTTCAAGAATAGTTTAATCTACAAATTATAGACTTCTTCATCAATTTGAAAGCTTGTATTTTTTAGTGAGGTGTATGAAAAACAAGCCATCTACATATTATATAATAAACTTTGGGTACTTTCAACAACGATTATCTATTGTAACTGTGATCAAATGGCATTTATGTTTTACATAAGTTACTACTTATGGGTTTTGAACGCAGTACCTAAGTGTATATATCACAACGGTTTAGAAGCCTAACTGTTTTTATATGAGGCATATGTTTTGCCTTTCGATGACGGTTTCCAGACCGTGGTAGAAACAATGAACTTACAACATGCTACTTAATAAAGGTATAACACGCATGATGGTACCCCTTTTCCAACCATGGTTTTTCGTAGTAGTGGTTGCTTCAGAAGTCACAAGTATTGAAGAAGAAATATTTTTTGACAAGTTGTTGCTTCGAGATCAAAAATTAGGATTGCACGATAAACAAGCTTTCAATGCAAAGATCATAAGACAAGATTTTATCATCTGAAATGTTGTATCTTCTAATTTTGAAGACAAAGTCAAGATTCTGAACACATCAAGAGAAAGCTTCTACTTTTGAACCAGAAGTCAATATTTGTTCATCAGAAGAGCTGTTACTTATATTTAAGAAGACAAAGTCAAGATTCTGAAGACTCAGATAGTTCAAGGAATACGAGCAAAACTTCTATACATCAGAAGTATTCCATTAGAAGAAAGACAAAGGAAAGAAAAATCTTCTGGACTCATTTCTAATCGACATCATACAATTCATCAAAAGACAAGATCAAAGATGATATCTTCTCAAGCCAATCTACTCAGTAGAATTAACATTCATTAGAAGACAAGTATCATAAAAAACGTGAGCTACAAGAGTTATTACAATAGTACAATTACACATTTCACTGAAATGGATGTACCGTGTACTATTTGTCTCCCACGATCGTTTCTTACCGTTGGCAGTTGGCATGATGAAAGTGATGTGTGTAATATTACAACGGCCTACTTCTTCAACACCTATATAAAAGTTCGAGTACCTATTTACGAATTGACGAATCAACGAACCATTTAACAAGAACAGTAACATTGTCAATATAAATTCTCTAAAAGATAAAAAAATACAAAGAGTTATTGTTGGTTATTTGTGTAATATTGTTTGATTGAACACAATAATTGTTTCTCATATTTGTGTTGTTATTATTGTTAGAAAAATCTAGGAAAGAAGACAAAGGCACAAGAGTTGTTTCTCATTAATTGTGTTATTATTTGTTCTTCAATTATTTGATTTGAACACAAGAGTTGTTGCTCATATTTGTGTTGTTATTTGTTATAGTTAGAACAATCTAGGAAATAAGATAAAGTCACAAGAGTTGTTGCTCATTAATTGTGTTATTATTTGTTATTCAATTATCTGATTAGAACGCAAAATATGTTGCTCATATTTGTGTTATTATTTTAAATTGTTTAAACATTTGTGTAACCTTCTTATTAGAAGAATTCTCGTAAACAAAACCCTCCTAACGGGTAGTTGGTTTGAGTCTTTTTCTAAGGCAAGGGAATCTTACTCAAGGGACCAGGTTGGTCAGAAGCCTTAGGGAGTCAGTGATCGTTATATCTCTTAGAGGACCGGGTAGGTCAGAATTCTTAAGGGATCACTAGCAGGTTATCATTGTTTTGTTTTTATTCATCGGCAGGTATCTCGTGCATTTGTATTCTATTGAGATTATTGGATTAAGTCATTTTCTAAGGCAAAATCACCTTGGCGGGTGGACAAGAGGTAGCCTTTCCTAAGGTGAACTTGTATAAAACCAAATGTGTCAATGTTTCTCTTTTAACGCATTGATTTCTAATTTGATCGTTTGTGGAAAGCACTTCTAATCGTTTATGAAAAGCATTTCTAAACAATGTAAAAATACTTCTAAACGGAAAAGTTTTAAAACTCAATTCAAACCTGCATTTCTTGTGTTTTTCTAAACCTTCAATTGGTATTAGAGCTCCGAAACTGTTATTGATTTTTTAATCAAATACTTAACAATGTAGAGAGAGATCCAATTAGGAAAAACTTTTTAAAATGGTTGTTGCTAACACAAACGATAACGATTGATACAGTGCTAAACCTCCTATTTTTTATGGAGAGAAATTTGACTACTTGAGAGATAGAATAGAAAGTTTCTTTCTAGGATATGATATTGATCTCTGGGAAATTGTTACAAATGGTTATGAAGTACTTACCACTCCAATTGGTATTCCTATTCCCATGAATAGTATGATTGCATATCAGAAGCACAAATTCAAAAATTATCATAATGCCAGAACTATTCTTCTCAGCATTATCTCGTACAATGAATATCAGAAGATCACAAATAGAGAAACTGCAAAGGATATTCTTTAATCACTCAGAATGACACATGAAGGCAACACACAAGTAAAAGAAACCAAGGCTTTAGCCTTAATTCAGAAATATGAACCCTTCGAAATGGAAGATGAAGAATCGATTGAAGCTATGCTCTCAAGGTTTCTAACCTTAGTTGTTGGGCTTAAGGTTCTAGACAAAGGATATTCAACAGTTGATTATGTAAAGAAAACAATCACAGGTCTTCCCAAAAGATGGAGACTCATGCTTACTGCTCTAAATCGGTCTAAGGATCTGAACAACATAACACTTGAAGAGTTAGTATGTTTGCTTATAAGTCATAAGATAGAGTTAGAAGACGATGAACCTCAAAAAAAAGGGAAAATTTGTTGCTCTAAGATCAAGAACATAAAGAACCGGATTTGAAAAGAACAAGATGATACCCAGATCTCTGTTTCAGGTTGCTCCCGACACTGTTGTCCGCTGAGATCTTAATGTTATCTTTCAGGATTGTGAGAGTCATTTGGTGCCACATGAGTATCGAATGATGCCGACGTCCGAGAGATTGCATTGTGTAGAGGAATACATGACATGGTTCTTTAACATGTCACACCCTATCATGACACCAAATGGTCCAGGACATCCACCTAGGCCACCTCATGGGAAACCTTTGGAGAACCAACAAGCCGAAGATGACCATGCCACTGATGTCTTGCCGGTCTGTCAACGAATACACATTCTTGGGCAGGAGACATTGAATTGCAGGATCACTGAGAGTGATGGTCCTAAGACGGTTGCCATCGTTGGGAGGATAGAGAGACATCCAGTGCGACCCAATATAGGAGGCAGAAGAGGTCAAGTGGTTTAGGATTAGGCATACGTAGCAATAGCCTATGTTATATTTTGTTTTTTTACCGATGTAATATTTTGACATTACGCACTTTCTAAACAACTTATGTATTATATTATTATTTTTCTTACTTCTAAACATCTAATATAATTGTTATGTTCGTTTTATTTTTCGTTTAAATCCTATCATTTTATGTTTGTCCATTTGTCCGTTTATTAAGTAGTAATAATGATGATGTTTTAAACAAGAATCTCTCAACTTAAAAAAACTGATGAACTGTGTAGATCTGGAATCTTAAAATTGTCTTCACTATTTAAAGAGGAAAAAAAAAAAAACATTTTACAAATAGCAAATTTGTACACAATGTAAACATGCAACATTTTCATTGCTTTGAATATCTCAATTCAAACTCAGCTCTTCCTTGAGGTACTTAACTGCCTCTGATACACCATCCTGCAAGTTGAAGTATTGTGAATGTGATAAAAAGGCAGTATGATCATTAACCTCTAAATAAAATAATTGCCTAGTTTAAGAATGGTTATTACCTCAAGAAATATTTTTTCAGAAATTTCTGCAGCTCGTGTTTTCACTCTCGATGATAATGCATCATGTATCGCAAGTGATAGTACACGTGCAGCTTCCTGGATAGTTCTGTCGTCATTTTTATCAGGAAGCAAATGGTTTCTACTGAGCGGTTCAGGTGAAACACCGAGCCAATGCATTCTTTCAGCCCAATAAAACTGATCTAGCACAAAAGGGCACACTACCTGCAAGTTAGCAAAAAAAAAAGCTTAAATAATGCCCATGTGGTAGAAAGGATTTCACTTATCACTAACCTGTGGGGTGCCTGCCTGTAATGCAGCAGCGGTAGTTCCACTGATTAGAGACGATCGGTCCACACAAAATAAAAATCTATTAGAGAACATCTCTCTTGAATACTTCGATTCAATTTAATGATAATATCAGAACAATCAGCAGATCAAAATACATATTCTCCTACCTGCCTCCATGGTGAATCACAGTCGCACATTTTGGGAAAAGCCAACTATATGGTATCGAACTGTATATATTATATAAAAACATATCATTCTTCGAAAAGAGGGCTAATTAACTAGCATTTGCTTCGTTTTAAAGAAAACTCACCTAAAAAAACAAAACAACCGGCCATTAAAAAGAGAGAGACAATCTTCACTCCAACTATTCAGGTCTAATGTTGCTTCGGTAGCAATTGAACGAACAACCGACTCTAAAGGTTCATATCCACCAGTAAAGAGAATGAATTTATAATTTGTAGTGCTCAGGACTGCCTGAAGAACACTGATAAACGAACGAGGATCTTTTAGAAAACCCATGCTGCGAGTAAAAAGTGAAAAGTAAGGTTTAGAATATATATAATTACAATGACTAAATCAGCTGTAATGTGTTACAATATTTGACACAAAATTGAAACAAGATGACGATGTACCTTCCAATAGCACTCAACCCGATGAATATTGGTGAAGCCTTTACAAAATTTTGCAACTCTAAATGACGGGGACATAAGTTATCTTTCTTGTGTTGATGTCCTGATGAACTATATAACAATGTTTCTCTGCATTTCGTACATGTAAACTGCCATTCAATAGGAAGGAACCAAAAACCACAAACCCGCACTCTTGATGGCCAGTATGCTGTAAATGTTCAAATGAATCAAGTGATAAAACTAATTATCTAAAATCAAGAATACTATATTATGACCTAATCAGTTCGCAAATCGCAAGTAGAAAAAAGACATGATTTAATTACGCAGTTTTCTATTTATAATTTGTGACATGTAGTAGAAAAGATGGTGGAAAATCAGCTTAGGTGTTTTGGACATGTAAAGAGAAGATGTGAAGAGAAGACCTGTACATTCAGGTGTAAAGAGAGTAAATCAGATGGAGAGGAGTCAAACAATTAGAGGTAGAGAAAGACCTAGAATTTCTATCAAGACAAAAAGAACATACCTGGACATTCAACAACTTCTTTACTGAAGCCATACCTGTTGAGAAGTGCATGTCAATTCAAAAGACTAAATGTATGTGACCACACAATCATCTAAATCTAATTAAGAAAAACATTCTATAATTAAGTTGCATCAAAAAGAAAGAAATCTTTATCGGGAGTTTTAATGTTTTTTGAGCCAAAACAGAAAAATTGGTTTTAATTGATTTTAAAACACTTGTACAAATAGCAGTGAAATACATCAATTCCAAAATCCAGGCAAATTGGATCTAGCTTGGTGCACAAATAAGGCATGAAATATTTAGCCAAAAATATCAATATAGAGCTGTTCTGTAAGTACCGTGACAGAACTTCAATGAAACTAATTTCACTGAAAGCAATTTTAGCATTCAGAATCCGTTACTTACATCACAAGAGGAGATTGTGGCCTATCATACCAAGTAGGAATGCCTGTAACTGGATCCTGAAATCAATAAAATAACAAAAGAAAATGAAAGAAAAAAAAGAGAGTGCTCATCTGAGATCGGAGTTCCATAGATAATGAATGCATCAAACTTAAATCATATGGCACAAAGCAACTTAAATCATATGGCACAGACATGAATTAATTTTATTCGATGAAGTGAGGAAAAGAACTAGGAAACACTAACAGTAAAGGGACATGGACTCAGATGTAAGTCGTCATTTCTCCACGACCCCCAATTTTCTGTGAAAAGGGGCCACATCCAATGATCCACATCCTTCCAGCAAACCTGCAGGGAAACAAGATGGTTGGAAAATTTTAATCTTTATCTTACACCATGGTTTGTCTTTTATAAAGGGAACAGTGTATGTTAATGCAGGAAAATAAACATAATCACTTGATGCAGCGTGTTTCAAAACAAAAAACAAAGAAACATTACAACATAGAAAAACTAAAGAAATACCTTACCAGCAGGAGCTTCAATAAGATATTTATACAGAAGAGGAAATTCTCTTTGGAATTGTCTTTCAAATGTTGCAGGTGCACTGCACAGTAAATCAATGATTAAAATACCAATATGTGTTCTTAAACTAGGTTCAAAAACTGAATTAAAGTAGGTTCGTGAACTTATAAAGTACCTGTATGGAACAACATAAGGTGCAGCTACAATGCAGCGGATAGAAAAACATTCTGCAAGACTCCACCCTTCCTGAACAATCATGAATAAATATCTCTTCAATCACCAGATCACTTAACCATATAGCGGAATCAAATACCGTTTATGAGTGTATATGAGCAATTACATACATGCATAGCATAGCAGTTCAGGAATTTATTAGTTCAAGAGAATATTCCACTTAGGCCTTGTTTGGGTAAGCAGTTTACTTATCAGGTTATAGCTAAGTGTTTTTCATGATAAGTGCTTATGTATAAGCTATTTCTATAACAAAAGATAAAGTTCAATTAAATTATGTTTGTATAAGCAATAAGCTGTTTTCATAAGCCATCTTAGAGAGTTTGTGAAAATAAGCTGAAAATAGCTTATGAATGTGTCCATAAGATGATCTCAAAAGTTCATCCAAACAGTCTCACAAGTTTCCAATCAGACACCTAATGTTATTTCATGGAAATATTATTGTACTTTTTTATCATGAATCGAAAAATCAGTATCACCAGCAATGTAGTCAAGCACGAGATCATAAGTACGATCGGTCAGCTTGTGAAAGATCGCAAAACTAGGATCATTAGCACGACACATAAGATCCCACTGAAGGGAAAAATGGTAATTTCATACATATTTATACACACACATACACAAAAACATGAAAATTATAATTCAGGCCTGACACTTTTTTTTTACGACCTTGCTTCAAAAAGTTCGATCTTGATCACAAAGGCGACGAAAACGATATTTCTCTAATGGTATCACTCTCATATATCCTTGGCACGTAAGATCTTACGATCCAGCACTCGATCTTGACTACACTGATCACCGGGTTTGTAATAAGGAAATGACTAACTACACATTCCCTTCTAGTAGTATAAGACGTCTCATTTGTCGCCTTGACCACAACCAAAGTTGCAGACAAATTATTTTTCAATTTCAAATGCAGCTAGTGAAAAATTTCAATAAATCAAAGGCCACCAACAATAGAAAATATTAGCTTCAATCAAACCCTATCCCCAATGATCACAAAAACTTGTTAAGAAAAACAGAAATCTCAACTACACTTCTCAATTTCAAGTACCAAAGCAAAGAAATTTATCACAATAAGATCACCATCCACGCTCAGCTCATCTCCAAATATTCTTCCAATTAGAGAAAAACATTCTCGTCTATGATCTCTGGTAATTTTCTTTTTCTGCAATAAAAACGACGATTTTCCTTCCCCTGATAAAATAAAAGACCCATTACAACTATAGATTCTCATCTCATCTAACAACAGCTCTCCGCATTTTCTTTATACAAAGAACTAGAGAGCACAAACCTTCGGTATCATTATTATTCTGATCAGCAGAAAAAACCGGAGGTGATGAAACAGCGCAAAACTCAACGTGGTTTTCACGCAAGCGAGAATTTAAGCTCTGCAATGAAAATAATTTTCTCAATTCAAGTATCCGACTAATGGCGATCAGCCGTAACAAAAGGAAATACAAAATTTGAACACAAACATGTTGGTGAGCTGAATGAGTTATTAGAATGACATTGTATTGTTTGTGATCAGTAGCAAAAGCTGCTGCAATGGCCTGAAATCAACACAACTTCGATAAAAACCATTCTAGGTTTGTGAAGAAACTGATGACAGAAAATTAAAAAATAAAATAAAATAGAAAAACAGAAAACAAACTAGTAAGAAGAAGAAGAAGGAGGAAAGTTACGTACAGCGAGAGGGTAGACATCGCCTTGAGTTCCGAAGGCCATGAAAACTGCTTTTGGTTTCCTTCCACACATTTTCTTCTAATGCGTCTGCTTAATTTCAATCGATTCATTCATTAAGCACCCTTTAGATTGGGGAAAAACTCTTATTATTCAAAAGTGTGTATATATGTATATATTTTTTAAATATAGAACGGCTTAAATGCACTTTAGTTCTTCTTGATTTTGTTTAATATTTTATTTTTTTATAAAAGAAATCAATTTTTAAACTTTCTAATATTATATTTTATGTTTTTTTAGATTTTTTATGATAAAACAATCTAATTTATATTAATTTTTTATTGCGACGTCATTAAAAATAGACACAAAATATATATTTTAGAATTAAAATTTATAATATATAATTTTTAAATAAATATTTATACATAAAAATAATTAAAAATATTTTATTATTATAAAGAAAACTTTTAAAAAATAAAATAATAAATTTTTAAATATTTTTAATGATGTGACATCAATTTAAAAAATGTCACCTCACAATTTAAATATCATTTATGCAAATTAGACTATTTTGTTATATGGAGAACTACCAAAAAAATATGAAATATGATATTGAAGGATCTAATGACTGATTTTTTAATAGAGAGACTAAAATATTAAAAATATTAATATAGGAGGATCAAAAGTGCATTTAAACCATATAGATATAAGAAGAAGAAAAATTGAGATAAGTTAAGTTTTTTTTTATATTTTCTCACTTATGAGTTTAGAAATATTTTATTTTTTAAAATGGTCACTCACATCTCCACAAGAACATTGGATTACTAAGATAAAAGTGATCTAATGTTACAAATAATAAAATTAAACTCTGACATCCCACTTGAATTGAAACGCAAAGCCTTAACCACGCTAAGAGAATCACTTTTGAAGATAACTCGATCAAGTTGTAGAGTTATATCATCCTTTATAGTCTCTTTCAGAGCTAAAGCTTTCGTTACGATAATAGAGAGATTCCCAACATCCCAAGCCACCCATGCATGAATAAAAGTGCCACCCACGTCCTGCATACACCACCCTCTATTTGACGTGTCCAGATGAATATTAAAACTCGCGTCGACATTGCATTTAACCCAACCTTTCTCTGGATGGGACCAAGACAACACTTGCTGACGGTCATTATTATTATCTTGTAACTTGTCGATGTGATCTATGCTCAATAATATGATTCAACCCTACAACCTACCAACTAAGAATCATCTCTGGACACCCAAAGAAAATATGTCAGTCATCTTCTAGATGGTTATCACATAATGGACAATCTCCATCACAAGGGACGTGATGTTGGCGAAGTCTCTTTCTAATAGGTGAACACTCTTGGAAATTCTCCACAACAAGTGTTTAGACTTAGGAGTGGCTCGAATCATCCCCAAATTAGACCAACTAGTCTCAAACCCCACACTATCCAGACACGCCTTAGCGTTTCTCCATAATATGTACCCAGGCCGCACGCTATAATTACCACTTTTCTTCTCCCCCAAACCAATTTGTCCTCTATAACTTACTCCACCAACGAAACATGGATAATATCATTTATCGCTACATAATCAAACAAATTCCTTAATACTCTCATGTCCCACTGTTTTGCAATTGGTAACGTGATATTATTAAGGATTATATTATACACACCTTGGATTTTAAGACCAAGCAGGCAACCCTCACGTTTTCCTCTGAGCCAAGGATCATTCATCACTTTAATCTGACTACCATCTCATATACTCCACCTGCAACCCATTATTAAAATCTCTCTAGCCGACCATATACTTCTCCAAACAAAGTTAGGATTATAACCAAGTTTCACATAAAAGAAAGAGGTTCTAGGGAACTACCTTGCTTTAAAGATGCAAGAAACTAAAGAATGCGGATTAGACAAGATGTACCAGCCTTGTTTAGAAACCATAGCCATATTAAAAAATCTAAAATCATGAAATTCCAATCTCTCTTCCTCCTTCGTACAAGCTAACTTGTCCCACGTCATCCACCTAATTTTGACCTAAGTTTGTTTTAACTTTTTTTTTTATAAAAATAATTTTTATGATGTTACATAGTTTTATTTTTCAAAAAATGTAAATAATTTTTTAAAAATAAATTAAATAAAAAATAGATTTAAATAATTATTCGTAAAATATTTATATGTTTTATCACTTTTCTATAATTTTTTTAATATAAATTTTTTTAAAAATCACTTAAATTTGAAGTTATTTCAAATAATTTTATATAAAAAAAAATAAGAGAGTTTTTTTTTTTAATTTTTTGATTTTGACTACGATTTATTTGTTAATAATGTATATTTATGTTATAAGATGTCAAAATGAGTTTTTCAGTTTATAAAAAAACAAATGTTAAAAAACATTTTTGTTATTTCTCTGAAAGTATGATAGAGATGTATTTTGGTAAAACTAACTTGGCAGCAACATGTTGAACAAGATGTTTCAACTTGTTGTTTGAACATGTCGAATGAGATGTCCTAACCAGAAGTATAAGACATCATGTATACCACAACTGACAATTTGGATACAGTTGTTGTGATTTAATTATTGAATATTCTAGGAATATTTAGTAATCATATGTGGCGTCTAAGATTGGTAAATCAGATATTGTGTTGGTATTCAAGATATTCATAGTTTCTAAATATGGAGACATTTTCAAAAAAAATTGATTTAAAACCTATTTTTTTGGAGAAGTTTCCAGTTGGGAAAAAGGTTATAAATAGAAGCATTGTAACCTAGAAGATGGTACCAGCCGTGAATGAAAAGATGTAATTAGTAGGGCTAAGTCTTTAAGCCACTCTCTAGGAGAGTTTGTATGTGTGATCCATTTGACATGCGAATTGGACTATTTTGTTATATAGTTGAAAGTCTCTAATTTTGTTCACCTCAAAACTGTGAAGTAAGAGTGAGTAGTGTTCTTGGAGGAAGCTTGTAAGCAACTCCAAGATATGTTCTTTGTCAAGAGTATTGGCTAGGTATTGTCATGGAAGTGTGTCTTCCTGTTTTTTGCAATCTTTGTATGTGATTGATAAGGGATTGAGGAGGGCCTCATACTTAGGTTAGTCAAAGTTAGCACAAGTAGTGATTAAGTGAGAAGTTGTAAACAGAGTAATTTAGTTTTGAATTGATACTATTATAGTAGACTTTATCCCTGACTTAGTATCTCCTCAGATATAGGAGAATTACTTTGAACTGGGTTAACAATTCGGGTGTGTTATTTACTTTTCAGTATTGTTTTTACATGATTATACCTTGTTTGGTTGTTTAAGTCAAATCTCATTATTTTCTCTTCCATTTTATAAGGTAGTTAGTGCCGATTTTAAACAAGATCAGCGCATAACTACAACGTTATTGTTTAAATCTTTCAGGTCACAAGGAAAGATTCTACATCAGAATGCTAGCGCCCTGCCAAATGATGTCAGTGTTAAGAAAGCAAAGACTTTAATTGACCTATTTTTCTTGGAGTGTCAACAAATTAATGTGGTTAACAACTTAGAGAAAAAGGCAGATAGTCCATACAATCAAAAGTAGAACTTATAGTAAATTAGTAATACATGTTTTGTTGTTACTTTGTTAGTACATTTTTTTGAAATTGAACTAGTAGTTAGTTGTGATTTTTTTGTATGATTTTACACTATATATGATTCAGACATGTGACATTGAAAATAAATAGTTATTGTCCTAAGTTCTATTATGAGTATATTTCATGAAAATTGAAATTTTGCTGGTTGTTCTTGTTGGTCATAACATTGGCGATACTTGCATGTCTAGTGCACCGGAACATTATCCACACAAGCTCTCAAAAGCGATTTTTCTGTGCTATAATGGTGATCGATGGTCAAAGGTCGCTTGATGTTTTTCCTGATCAGATATATAGAACTTTCATTTACTTATGTGACTAGTTTAATTTATTAGAGTTCATATATAGTTTATTTTTTATAGAACTTTCATTTACTTATGTGACTAGTTTAATTTTTTAGAGTTTATGTATTATAATAAATAATCTTTAAGGAAAAATAGAAAACAATTGAGAGACTCATCTTGAGGAATGGGATGCAGCTTTTTCATTTCCTATGTTTTACGTGATGTTCTGTATTTTTTGTATAAATGAAAATATGACTTAGGCTACGGGTTATTTGTGTTGCTTTTTAATAACCGTTGCAATTTCTTATGTTTCAGGGATGGTTATTTTATATTGTTATTACAAACTGCGGCCTAAAACTACTACCAAAATCACTTCTCTTTCTTCTTTTCTTTGTCAAACCTCTTCTTTGGCTTCTCTTTTTTGAAGTTTAGGACAATCACTTTTATAGTGACTAGGTTCCTTACATTCGTAACAGACAACTTATTTGCTTCTTGACTTTTTGTGTCCAGAGTATGAATTAGAGAAGTTTCTGGATCTTTTGGGATTTTTGAACATCCTCTGTCTATTCTCCCAGATTTGTTGAACTCTTTTGGAGAGCAGAAATAACTCATCTTCTTCTTCTGATGATCCTCCAGAGTTTTCTTCTTCTGCCTGAAAAGCTTTAGAATCATATTTTTTGTTAGATTTAAGAGCAATAGACTTACCTTTCTTTTGGGGCTCATCTTCTTCTAATTTTGTCTCGTGAATTCTTAATGAGTTGATGAGTTCTTCCAGAGAGATCTTGTTCAAATCTTTTGCAAGCTTGAGAGTTGTCACCATAGGTCTCCATTTCTTGGGAAGACTTCTTATGACTTTCTTTACATGATCAGCAATAGAGTATCCTTTATCCAGAACTTTGAAACCAACTACCAGAATTTGAAACCTTGAGTACATTGCTTCAACAGTTTCATCTTCTTCCATTTTGAATGCTTCGTACTTCTGAATGAGAGCAAGGGATTTTGTTTCTTTGACTTGTGTGTTGCCTTCATGTGTCATTCTTAAGGAATCAAAGATGTTGAGTCTCTGTTTGTGATCTTCTCATACTCTGCGTACGAGATATCACTTAGAAGGATGGTTCTGGATCTGTGGTGATTTTTGAATTCCTTCTTCTGCTGATTTGACATTTTCTTCCTTTCAATCTTCTGACCACTTGCGTCAATAGGATGAGTGTAGCCATCTGTTACCATGTCCCGGATATCAACGTCATGAGCCAGAAAAAAACTTTCAATTATGTCCTTCCAGTAATCAAAGTTTTCTCCATCAAACATTAGGGGTCTGACACTGATTCTATCTCTGTCATCATAGTGATCATTGTTGTTCTGAACATGTTCTGCCATAGTGTTTTTCAAGTTGGATCTTTTATCTGACATGGTTAAGTTTTAGTACCCAAAACTACGCGCTCTAATGCCAATTGAAGGTTGAAAAACACAAGAAAGGGGGGGTTTGAAATTAAAATGATTTTGACATAGTTATTTTTATCCTGATTTGTTTGAACTCAAACTAATCTAGCCCACCCGTCAAGGTGATTTGCCTCTCTCAACGAGGTCTTAATTCACTAATCAGAACTTGATTACAACTCACTAAGACAATTGTCTTAGTCTTCTCAAGATCAACCACAACTTGGTTTCTCAAGGAATTTCAACTTTACAATTAATTACAAAACACGATGCTTCTAAAAAGCTATATCACAACCGTGATTTTTACACAATATTTCAAGCACTTATGAACTAGAGAATATGAATGATTTTTTTCGTATTTTTTCTTTTTGTTGTACGCACGAAAGTTGTTCATTTTTTTTCTCTTCATGGATGGATCTTTATATAGGATTCAAGAGAACTTATCCGTTGGAGACATATAATCTATATATGGAATGATGATATTTGGACTTAATTGTTCTTTCCATAAAAACGAGATCCTGTTGGAATTTAGCCGTTGCTTCAAATCTTTATGTAATAAATGGTAACGTATCAGAACAAAGAAACTAGAACATAGGTATCAGAGTTTGTAGAGCATCATGGTGCTTTCAGAAGTTTGACTTGAATCCTTGATGTCTTGATCAGAAGATGATGTGTCAAAGCTTTAAGGTTGTTAGATCAGCGGACAAGGTTTTGATCAGAGTTTGGTGCAACCTTTGGTGCTTTTAGAAGTTCATTAGAACTTCTCTTTAGAACGTGAAATTAAACTTCAGATCATGAATGAATCTTCTAACATATATCCATTGTATCAGAACTTTTGTATCCATTGTATCAGAACTTCTATATTGATTCACAATCTTCTGACATATATCCACTGTATCAGAACTTCTGTATAGAATGACAATATTCTGACATATATCCATTATATTAGAACTTCTGTATAGATCAGAATTTTCTTCTACTATCAGAACCATAACTTGTTCTTCTTTTCCTTTCAAGGTCAGAACTTCATCTGCATACTTTATTAAATAAAATTAGGAGACAACAATGTTTCATACAAAATATTTATTTACCAGGGTCAGAACATAGTTGTCATAAACAGTACTTGTTATCATCAAAACTTCTAAGATAGGTGTAGAACCAAACTATCTTCTAATAATTGTTGGATTAAATTATCCAGCGTCTCCCTGAGGGATTCGTAAAAGGCTTAACATCCTCTCATGGGCGCCTACACAGGTGTGTTAGGTGGGCCAGGTAGGCTTCTTGTTAGGTTTGCTGTAAGGAAATAGAGCAGCACCTTGGCTATAAGCAATTGCTTTTGGCCTAGTGGTAAGCGCTTGATCTAGGATTTACGTGGTATCAGAGCAAGGTCATGAGTTTGAATTCCCCCAGTTGACATTGGGGGGGTAGATTGTTGGATTAAATTATCCAGCGTCTCCCTAAGGGATTCATAAAAGGCTTAACATCCTCCCATGGGCGCCTACACAGGTGTGTTAGGTGGGCCAGGTAGGCCTCTTGCTGGGTTCGATGTAAGGAAATAGAGTAGCACCTTGGCTACAAGAATTTGCTTTGGCCAGTGGTAGCGCTTGAGATTTACATCAAGCCACCACTGGCCAGCAATTTGAGTGCCTCTATTCTTGAACAACAATTAGCTATAATTATTCCTTGCATTATCTCCAAGGAGCATAAGGGATTTATTCAAGAGAGAAACATAAAAGATTGTATTTGTCTTGCCTTAGAGGTGGCAAACATAATGCACAAGAAAACTCTGGGAGAGAATTTAATGTTTAAAGTGGATATAGTTAAGGCTTTTGACACTCTAGATTGTGGTTTTCTTTTAAAGGTTCTTAAGAAGTGTAGACACTTTTTGTTTATGGATTCAAATGATCCTTGTCTCAGCTAAGGTTTTATCTCCATTAATAGCGAGCTTCATGGTTTCTTTAGTTGTTAGAGAGGCGTCAGGTATGGCGACCATTTGTGACCTTTATTGTTTTGTATAGTTGAAGATGTTCCCAATAAAGGTTTGTCTCATCTGGTTGTAACTAATAAGCTCAAGCTAATCATGGACTACATGTGTTTCATGGTTCCTTCACATGCTTTGTATGTTGACGAAATCATGTTATTAACAAAAGGCCGCGTAAGTTTTCTTGATGCAATATCTGAGCTCTTCATCAAATATGTTGTTTGTTCTGGACATGTCTGTAATTTGGTTAAATCTTTTATGTTTTCCGGGTCTATGTCTTCATGTAGGCATAATATTCTAGCCAACATGATTGGTTTTTAGTGGATAAATTGTCATTTTCTTATTTGGGTGTCCTCATTTTCAAAGGGAGACCTAAAGCCATTTACTTTCTCCTTATCGTTGATAAAATTAAAAGTAAGATTGCAACATGGAAGGTTGGCCTTTTGTCTATTATTGGTATAATCTAATTGGTGAAATCGGTTATTTAAAGAGTGATAATGTATTGTATTAGAATATATTCCTGGCATGCTAGCCTGATGCGTATGGTTGAAAATGGTATAGAAACTTTATCTGGAGCGCTAGAATTCAAAAAAGAAAAATGGTAAATGTGTCTTGGAAGATTTGTTGTAATGATTATAAAAGTGGTAGTATTGAATTGAGGTCTCTTAGAATCATCAATGAGGCCACTAACTTGGAGAAGTGTTGGTCCATCATTAATGAAACAAATTGTTAGGGATCTATTTTGAAATCTAGAGTTTTCAAGCATGGGAGAATGGTGAAATATCATGTTTTTCCTTCTAGTTGGAATGGTACGAAAGTTTGCTTGAGCAATTTATTGAAGAATTTTGTCTGGAAGATTAAAAATTGGGAGAATATCAATCTTTGGAAGGATAATTGTTGTGGTCAATCTTTAGTTACCCTTTTGTGAATTTCTGAAGATAGGATGCACACTTTGAAAGATACGATGAGTGAAATTGTTTAGGGTAGATCCAATATATTTCCTACCAATATATCTCAGTTGCACCCAAATTTGTCTTGGCTTGTTGCATATATTTTCCCAAATATGCTTAAGGAAGACAAACTCATGTGGAATCTGAATGATAGTGGTCAATTATCAGTTAAGGATGCTTATAACCACTTAAAAGGAAATACACAGGATTCATCTTGGGGTGAGATTAGTTGGTGTTCTTCTATCCACCAGTCTCATGCTTTGTTATTTTAGAGATTGATCCATGCGAAGCTCCCAAAAGATGAAAAACATGCTTCAAGGGGTATGTGTTTGCCTTCTATCTGCAACTTATGTCTCGGGGAGGAAAATCTAGCTCATCTGTTTTCACTTGTTCTTATGCCAAAGTTGTTTGGAACTGGTTGCGGCAAATGCTTGTTTTTGGTCCTTCTATAGACTGTTTGGGTGATTGCAAAATGGTCATGGCTAGATGCGCTTCAGCTCAATGTAAGACAATCTCGATTATTGCTATTGAGAGTACTGTGTAAGTTGTTTGGCATGCGCTTAATCAAGCCAGGTTTCAAAATGTTATTATTCTTTGGAAAACTTCATGCTCTTCCATTAACTTTTTGAGTGCTATCGTGGGTAATAATTAATCCTATTCTGCTAGCTCTTCCATGCGGGATTTTGTGATCCTAAAGAATTTCTCGGTGCAAATTCATCCTCCTTTACCCAAAATTTGAAAGAAATTTTGTGGAGTCCACCTTATCCAGGTTGGATCAAAGTGGATGTTGATAGTGCTTCAGGAGCTAACACTCTTAGAGTAGTCTGTGGTGATATGTTTAGAAATTATCTAGGTGAGCATTTAGGCAACTTTGCAAGAAATTTGCTTCTGAATAATGTGCTTTATGTCGAGACTATGGGAGTCATTTTTGCAATGGAATATGATGTTAGTTGTAACTGGGATAATTTGTGGTTGGAGATGGATTCAATGTTGCTAGTCAAAGTCTACAGTAAATTATATTTAGTGCCTTAGAAGTTAAGGAATATACACTATATGATCAAAATTATAAAATTCAATTTCTTGGCAACTCATATTTACAGAGAAGGAAAGTATTGTGTAGATAAATTAGCTAGTATAACTTAGACTTTTTAGTTTCTAATTTTACGTGGTGGCCTAGTATACACACTGATCTAGCACTTGATTTTAATTGAAACAAGATGGGACCTCTAATTTTAGAATCAAATAGGTTTGAGGTTTTGGCTTTAAGTTCCCCTCATTTTTGTACCTACTTTTTTCTGTTATATATCGGGCTAAAACCCTCTTTTGATTAAAAAAAAAAATGCTTATGAAATATGAAAATGCAAACTTAAAAATAGGTTTAATTATAATTTTGACTCTCTATTTTATCTGATTCACAAAATTGATCTTCTTATTTTAAATTTAAAAAATTTTAGTCTCACTCTCAAATTTTTACGTTTAAAATTAACGATGTTTCTATTTTTCAAATGACAAATTTTTTTTGAAACATGACAAATCATCAAAATATAAATTTATTGTGGAATTTTATAGATACAAATATACCTTAAAAAACAAGCATCCCAGTGATTATATGGCCTACATATATATAGCCTAAATTCATTGTACTTTTTCCTTTATTTTTCAAAAGAAATATTTCTTAATATTCAAAATAATACTTTTTTTATCAATTAAGATATATTTAAAAAATAATACAATTAAAAGAGAACAATCAATATTACCTTTTATTTATTGTTGCATTCATATTTATCATAAATGTAAAATTAATATAAAAAATAGAAAGAGGTTGTTGTACAATTAATTTATTTTATAAATAGGTTAGTTGAGAATAGAGTATTATTTATTTATTTATTGTGGTGATGGTGAGAGAAGATTAGAATTTAGAGGAGAGTATATGTGTATGAAGAAAGATAATATACCTAAAAAATACGCATCTTGGTCATCGATTCTAGGCATCTTATCAAGATCCCACACCCTCTCCTTATATCTTCACCTTCCTCATTCTCTTTCCCTTATTCTAATTCAATTCATTCCTTTCTTCCTCTCAAACACAAACCTCAAACCTCAAACAAAAACAATAAATCATGAATGTCTTGTTAGATTCCAACGTTGAGGCTTTGGCTTTCAACTACTTGAACTTTGGCTTAGTCACGGTTCTCAATAATTTATGGACCTGTCTAGCTCTCATAACCGCCGCTCTCAGCTTCTGGAAGATTCGCTCATCGGGTAGATTACAAGAGCCGGTTTCAGTCAAATCCGACCGGGAAGTCGAACCGTCGTTGTTGTCGTTTGAAGATGTAGCGTCGGAAACTGAGAAACCTAGGAAAACATTAAACGAGGTTTTTGATGATGATGTTGATGGTGTGAGGAAGGGGAAGTATACGGTGTATTACGAGGAAGACATGCAATGCGGAGGCGGAGAGATGAGTGGTAATTGTTGTTTCGGGCGGTTTCCGGTGGCGGAAGGGTGGGAAAGGGAAAATGATGAGTCGGAGTGGTGGAAACGATGGGAGAAGGTGTTGAGGTTGAGAAACGGAGAGAATGAGAATGGGTGGTACACGTGTCAAGATTTGATTGGGTTTAATGGCAACGTGGTGAAAAGATGGAATGGTGGTTTAAGGTTTGGTGGTAGTTGCATGAAAGAGGAATCATCATGGTACAGTTCCAGCTGTATGTTGGATTTTGTGTCTCAATGAGTGATGGTCCATGAGATGAAAAAAATAAAGTAGAAATAATTTTCTTTTTGTTAGGGGTAGACTTGTAGTTAGTAGGTTATGTTGTGTTTGTTTCTGTTGGATTAATAATAGTTTCTCCTTTAAGATTTGAGAGAGATTATTTAGATTTGTCATTTGAGAATGTATATATGTTGCTAGTGCGATTTCATCAATTTTGTTGTTGATTATAACAATTTTATCATCTTTGTTGTACAAGGAAGTGAGTCTCATATTTGAAATGAAATTGGCCAAAATGAGAAACTAGTTTTTGTTGCTTTAAGAAAATTGTTACACTCATAATTTCTAGCATTTAAATTCGGCTCCCAAGGCACCAAAATTTGAAATGTTTTTTTTAAATGGATTGGCCAATAAGTGTTGGGTTAATTTGATTGCTTAATTTGAGTAATATATGATTGTTTTGATTTGACCGGCTCTTGGGTGATTATGTTGATCTTTCAAAAATCAAAATCAATCAAACTTAATATTTATTTTATTTATATTGTGAGGTTATTATCATTTTTTATAATTTAATTGTGTCATTGTGTACTTACAAAATACACATGCAATATGAAATTTTAAAGATTGTTTATTTTGTAATTTAAAATATGATAATGCTCAAATTAATGCCAAATGATTTTTTTTCAATGATAAAAAAATATTTTTTTCATAAGTTATTCTAAAATTTTGAAAGGTTTTTATTTTAAATTAAAAAACAAATATTTTGTTGAGATTGTAATTCTTTGTATCAAAGTAGCATGTTGTTCCACATAAACAAGATTGTGTCGAAACTAGTCTAATGTGTGTGATATGTATCACATTTTGAAGTGTCAAAATATATTGCTTCACACCGGATTTTAATTTAGATCTAAAATAGTTATTTTGGGCTTTTGTATGTTGGGCTTTGGCTTAAGAAGCAAGCAAGCTCAATTATAAATAAAGGGAGTAATCCCTAATTTTGTAAGAACTTGAATTTTTGAGAAACTTGCAGTTGCAAGAGAGAAATAAGAGAAGTTTTCATAGTTAGTGGGCAGAGAGAAACTCTGCGCAAATCATCTTTTCTTCTCCAATTTCTGTCAAACTCTAATCTTCTTTCTTTTTCAATTTTTATTTCTTTTCATTATTATTGTGTAGAGATCATCATCTTGCAATCAAGATTGATTAGTTCACTCAAGTAAAAAGTGAATTACAAGATATTTTGATCGGTGTGATTGAATCTTATTAATCAAGATAGATTAGAAATTCTCCATAATTTTGGTGTATTTCCAACATCTAGTATCTAAAGCGCTGACTGGGAGATTTGTGGGAAGAAAATCACAATGGCAATGAATCATCCAAATGAACATTTTCTAACAAGTCTTCCAATTCTGAAAGTTGATATCTATGAGAATTGGTGCAAGCAGATGAAGATTGTGTTCTATTGTCAAGATCTTTGGGATCTTGTGAAAGAAAGATTAGAACTGCTTGAAGATTATGCATTAGAAGCAAAAGAGGAAGCACACAAAGTATGAAGAAGAAGAATTATAAATCCCTCTTTATAATTCATCAATGTCGGATTCCATACAACTTTGAAAAAGTGAGCGATGTAGAATCTACAAAAGAAGCTTGAGATATTCTTAAAAAGTTCATTGAAGGTGCAAAAAAGGTAAAAGAAGTGAGGTTATAAACTCACAAAAGAACGTATGAATTGCTTTAGATGGAAGAAAGTGAGAGCATAGCATATTTCTTCACTACGATTATGAAACTAGTGAATTAAATCAAAGTATGTGGATAAGCGTTAACAACAAGATTAGTTGTTTCAAAGATCTCGAGATCTTTGGCTCCAAAGTTCGACCAAGTGGTAGTTGTCATAGAATAGTTAAAAGACATGTCAACTTTGATGAAGGAAAAACTTCTATGGACGCTTGAATCTCATGAATAAAGAATGGACGAAAGAGTTGCAGAGAAGTCAAAAAATGATGTGGCTCTGCATACGAAATCAACAAGAGAAAATAAAAGCATATGAAAGTGGTTCAACAATAGAGGTAGAGGAGGATAAATAATTTGACTGATAGAGGAAACAAGTAGGAATGAATTATGTCAAATAAGAGAAGACCTCATACCAAAGTAACCAAAAAGGTGGTGCTGGAGGAAGAGAAAGATGTGGTGGTCGAAAACTTGACAAGATTCACATTCAGTGCTTCAATTGTCAAAAGTATGGTCATTATTCAAGTGATTGTCCAGAAAAACAAAAGAATCAAGAAAATGATGTGAAGTTTGCAAAACATGAAGAAGAAGAAGAAGAAGAAGAAGAAGAGATGATGAGGATGGTCGCAACAAGAGATGAAGAAAGATTTAAGGACCAATGGTACTTGAACTCAGGATGCATATTATACATGTCTGGAAGGAAATATTAGTTTGTCAACATAAAATCCTCAATGAAGAACATGGTGAAATTTGCAAATGACAATACTCTAACAACTGAAGGTATTGGTGATATTCTGATTATGAGGAAAGATGGAAAAAGGTTAGTAATTTCTAATGTGTTGTACATACCATACATAAAGAGCAATTTGCTGATTATATGACAGTTGGTCGAAAAGAATTATAAAGTTTCAATCGAAGACAAGATGATGAGAGTCGTCGATGCAAGAGGAAGGTTAATCTTGAAGGCTTCTATGTCTCATAATATACCTTTAAGATTGAACTAAATGTGATGGAGCATAAATGTCTTGCAACTGCATCTAGCAGGGATTAATGAAAATGGAATTATAGACTTAGTCATATAAACTTCAAAGACATCATATTAAAGAGAAGAAATATGGTTTCAGGGTTACTAGAAACCAATATTCCAAACGAAGTGTGTGAGGAATGTGTGCAGGAGAAACAACACAGAAACAACTTCTTCAAGGATTCAGGAAGCAAGTCGAAGATAATCCTTGAAGTCATATACTCTGATGTATGTGGACCAATCCAGGTGGATTTGATTGGAGGTAACAATTAATTTGTCACTTTCATTGATAATTTTAGTAAAAAACTATGGACTTACGTGATCAAGAAGAAAAGTGAAGGGATTGAGGTACTTGTCAAGTTTAAATCTATGGTCGAAAGACAAAGTGTTCGAAAGCTCAAGATTTGAAGGATTGATGGTGGTGAAGAGTATGTGTCGAAAGACTTTGATGCATTATATGAAAAAGAAGGGATTGTGCATGAGGTGGTTCCAGTCTACACTCCACAACAAAATGGAACGATAAAAATAAAGAATCGAACCATCATGATGAAGGTGTGAAAAACACAAGAAATAGGGGGTTTGAATGGGGTTTTAAATCAAATCTTTTCTTTTAAAAATAATCCCCTTAAAAATACTTCTTCACTTTTGATAATAAAACTAGAGATACTAGAAAGAAAGAACATAATATGTTTATACTAGTTCACTTGAAAAAATTTCAAGCTAGTCTAGTCCATCCACCAAGGTGATTTTGCCTCTCTTAAGCAAGGTCTTAATCTAATACTCAAACAAATTATTATAATGCATAATCCAAACTGCAGGTGACTAACAGGTCTCTCAAGAAAATCAAACAACTGTTTTAGAAATAGTTTGTTTACAATAAAGTGTTTCTACACAAGTTGAATAGTAAACAAATTTTACGAATTGGACTTAAGAAAATAGGAGCTATGGACATTATGCTTAAAGCGTATGAACAGTGAATTAGCAACCTATTCTTGAAGTATTCAAACCTTTATATAGCCATGCAAATGTGCTATCAACTAGATTCCTAGATCAATGACACCTTTTCTAGTAGTTTAATACTTGTCATAAAAGTCTAAATTCTCATTTGAAGCAATAGGTTCAATAATCTTGGTGATTCTAGTGATTGTTGAAAAGTTTGATGAGCCATTGACTGATGTATCTCGTAGTTGTTTAGTCTTCAATCTTAAAGTGGTGCAAAATATTAACATTTGGTTTGTCATGTCGAGTTTGTGTGTTGGACATTTGGTTTTCCCCAACAATGACTTCAAAAATTTGATTGCGATTTCAGAAAGTGTACTAAATTATCGCAAGTAATAAAAATAGTAATGTTATAAAGTATCAATATCAGAGACAAATAATCTTATTGAATTTTAACTTCCTTAATTGGTTAAATAAAAGGTTCTGATCTGAACAAGTGATCAGAATCGGAGACGGCCGGAACGGTTGAAGATCCTTTGAGCAAGTTGATGTTGAAGAGGGGGTGGTGTAGCTGTAAGGCACTCCCATGCTAAAGTAAGCAAATGTTCAAAAAAAAAAGGATTGTGAATATTAAGGTTTTGACTGTAGGAAAGTGATACCTTGCCCTCAAAGATATGAGGGTTTATATAATGATGTTAGGAGGATTCTCATTGGTTGCTATATTTGGACCGAGATATGCGGACCCGCGAATATAGCCGTTCGAGTGGACTAGGTCAAGGTCGAGCGATGATGCTCATAACTAGCCGTTATGTTGAGCAAAGGGGACATAACAGACGTAGTTCTTAACGTGATAAGCTGTAAACCTGTCCGACGGATGTCGAGCAGGGGACATCACATGGTACGCGATCCAGGCATCTGATAGCCTCCAGTATGCCAACAAATCTCGGCAAAAAGCTGTATATCGAGGAGGTGCGGTCTGTCCGACTGGCGTTCAGGCAATCTAGAAGAGGTTCATTTTGAGTGTTTGTGTTTCTAAAATAGAGAATAGAACTAATTTGAAGCGATCAGATGTAGCTATTTAATAAATTCTCAAACACAGGGTGGAAAGACAAACGATCTACCTATTACAACATGTTCACATCAAGGTTGGAAACTAAGCTCCTAACTATTTACTTTAATTTTGGATGCTCACAAACGTATCCAAGAGTTAGAACCGATATGCATACTTTTGGCAGATAATATAGTCCTACTTGGACAATCAACTGAGAATTTAAATGAGAGGCTGGAGACTAGGAGGTGAGCTTTATAAATGCATGGGTTTGTACTAAGAAGGAGTAACATATTGTATAATAAAGGAAGTGTGTCGAATGACACATATAAGGAAAGATGGCATGCCGAACGACATGCATAGTAATGAAGAAGTGTCGAACGACACTTTGCTGTAATATCCTATTTTTTTAAAACCTTTGTCTATTTCTTTTTTATTTATTTATTATATTAATTTTATGGCTATGTGTACCTTTATTTTACTGTATGCATATACACTTTTAGAAAACAAGCACGGCTGGAGAATGAAAGGTGCCCACCTATACAACACAATTTTTTTGTGTCTTACTATATTATTTAATTGTTAAGTGCTTAGCTAAGTAATATTTTAATATTACTTGTTTGTTTTACAAATCAAAATATATATTAGTGTTGCAGGTTAATAATATACATATTTCAGCAAAGAATAAATTGGTAATAGAATTGGTTAAAGGACTTGTAGAGTAGTTATACTGTCTTAATTAAGTTAATAGTATAATAGAAATTTAAACCAGAAATTATATTAGTTTAGTAGTAGTAAAAATAACATACATATTTCAGCAAAGAATAAATTGGTAATAGAATTGGTTAAAGGACTTGTAGAGTAGTTATACTGTCTTAATTAAGTTAATAGTATAATAGAAATTTAAACCAGAAATTATATTAGTTTAGTAGTAGTAAAAATAACAGGACTAGTATTAAATAGCAGTGGAGGATTTAGTTGATTAAATTAGCAATGACAACAGTGTGTGTTGGATAAATAGTAGTGCAGAGTATTAAAATAATAGAATTTTTAGCCGATAATTAGTTAATTGAAAATAGTCGAAGTTGTCCGAATAATTACGTGGTTTGTTTGTAGCCTATTTTGATTGATTCGTTGTGTTATACACTTGTCGTAAATTGTGAATTTGCAGGTGATAAATTTTGTTGTGTTGTGTTGTTTCCGTTGAATTGTTGTTGTTGTTTGCTTGTGATGATGTTGTTAATAATTGCAAAGTTGCAGGCTGTGATGAACTTGGTTGGTGTTACTTTGTGTTATTGTTTTTCCTTGTGATGTGTTGTGATGTTATGATGTTGTGATAAATTTTGTTGATAATGCGATGTTGCAAGGAAAGTTAGTGACGACGAGTTACCTCTATTTATTGGTAACAATGGTGATATAGGCTTATGTCTTACAACGTTAATTACGATGTTAATTGCAATGTCAATTACGATGTTAATTACGATGTTAATTACGGTGTTATTTACTATGTTAATTGCGATGTTAATTGTTATTGTCGCGTATGTGATTGTTGCATTCATTGAGTCACATACATTTGCATCTTTGCGATGGCCTGGGTTGGCACCACGTTGGCCTAGATTGGCAAAATTAGCGACGAAGTCTTATGTCTTGGCCTTGATGGCAAACACGAGGATGATGAAGGTTTATGCCTTGACCTTGATGGCAAACACGATGGGATTTTTGCTCCAATGGTACCACACGCATGTGCATTTGAATAAGTTGTTGCATCACATGTTGCATATTTGAGTTGTTATGATGGTGAATTTATTGTTGTATTATGTTGACGAATATGTTGTGATAAATGTTGTTGTGTTGATAAATTGTGGTCGTTATATTACGTTGATGATTATGTTGTGATTGTTTGTTGTGTGAATAATTTGCGAAGCGGTAATTTACATTACCTGATTCTAATATATTATTTATCATATGATTTATTAGATTGTTAGATATCTCACCCCTTTCATTTGTTTCGCTGTTGCCTTTATATTGGTAACGTGCAGGTAACGAAGAATGAAGCGTTAGTAGCCGGTAGTTTGAGTCGGGTTGTCACTCTGATACGTAACACTCGGGGGATGAACGCTAGTTGTGTTATTTGTTATTTTGATTTCATTGTTGAAAATCATGTTGATTATATGAAAGTAATTATTGATTTTAACTTGTTTTAAGTTGAAAAGATAATATGCCAAATTAGTTGATTAATGTAGTGCCGCTATTTAATATTAATAAAGATGATTCTTGTTGTTTCGGTTCATCCTAGTTTATGTGTTATTTATCTGTGATTACGTGATGTTGTTTAAGTTGAATTGTAATACTCCAATCGTTTGTTGAAAAGAATTTTATAACTCTGATTTCTAGAAATTACTTGGGTAGAAATTGGGGTGTTACAGGAACCGTACATCCTTGGTCTCTGAGATAGAGACTGGGAGCTGTTTTTTTTAGGGCCTCTATGCGTTGTTCCTGCTGGAGGATAAGATCGTTGGTGCGATTGAGAGAAGACAAGATTGCTGTCAAGACTAGATCGTTGCTGGTTGGTGATGGTACTGAAGGAGGAAAGATGGTGATGTCGTCTGCTTGGTTCTTGGATTTTTTTATTAGCCAAGGGAGAATCTTGGTCTCCAGCTTCGTCGCAATCGGGGGAGACGGTCTTGTCATCCATGTTATGCATGAAATCCTCGAGATGAGGAGAGACGTCGTTCCTGTATGTCTTCCGGACAGGCGAGGGGACGGTCTTGCCCAAAGCGAACAGTTCGTTGCTTTCATCCATCTTCTTGGAGGTGTTGAGGTATCATTGGTCTTCTGGATTCTTGATGAGGAATGAAGACGTGGAAGATAGATTCCTACAGACGTCGCCACTGATCTGAACAAGTGATCAGAATTGGATATGGCCGGAGCGAACAAAGGTCCTTCGAGCAATGTTGATGTTTGAGGAATGGGTGGTGTACTTTCAAGGCACTCTGATGCTAAAGTAAGCAAATGATCAAGATGAGAACAAGAGAATATTAGGGTTGTTAGATTAAGAATGTGATACCTTGCCCTCAAAGATATGAGGGTTTATATAGTGATGATAGGAGGATTCTCATTGGTGCTATATTTGGGCCGGGATATGCGGATTCGCGAATATAGCTATCTGAGCTGACCTGGTCAAAGCAAGCAAGAATGCTAGGAACTAGGCGTTATGTCAACTATATGGGGACACAACGGGCATAGCCCTTGATGGGGAGATTTGGTCTGATCTGCTCGACACCCGTCAAGCAGACGGGTTTTGGCTATGTGCAGAATGGGCAGATGATGCCCTTTGGAGGCCTTTCGAGCTGTTCGATTCGCTACTAGACTCGAAGAGATGGCTTGTCCGATAGCCTTTCGGGCAGTCCAGAACAATCTTCATCTGAGTCTTCTTCATACTCTTCTGATTCATCCATTGCTTGATAAGCCATTATATTTTTAGTCTTAGACTTGAGAGCGATGGATTTACCTCCCTTCTGAAATTCGTCTTGTTGAAGCTCAATCTCATGACTGCTTAAAGAACTAATGAGTTTTTCATGATTGTAGTATACACACATAGAATGCAAAGTTAATTTTTATCATGGTATACCACTTTCCTATTTCTTCTCTCTTTTCATATCTTTTTCATTCATGAAAACTTTATAAGAAGTTGATTTTCAATTTTCCAATATATTCATATAATTTTGCATTATATCTTTACAGGAAAATTTTTGTTGCAAAATCTATAGCATTTGAGGAATATTAATCAATTTTAGCAAGATTCAGTCAACAATCATCCATTGTCATCAATATCTCAAAACATATATACATATATTGATCCTACCCAATTCATTATACTCTCAACCCTATTTGTGTAGGATTTTTCCATTTTCTTCTCTTAGCCTATCTATTTCTACAATTCTTATTTTCCTATCTTTTTTTATCATCTTCATCGTCTTATTTATTATTATTGTTAAATGATTCTTCATCGTGTTATTTATTATTATTACTGATATTTCATGGTACCTACTTCTTTTTCACCAACTTCTAAAACCACATGCTTCTAAACCAAAAACAAAAGATAAAGAGTGATTAGTGATTAAGTTGGTGTAATTTAATGAGTTTGAGAAACACGATGCAAGAAGAATAAAGGATGGTAAAAGACTCTCATCCAAATTGTATGTATTGTGTCCTCATAAATCAGAAAATTATTACGATATATTATATATGATATCTATGTCCATCTAAATTTATTTTTTCTTTAATTTCTCATGTTTCAGTTTCTTCTTTCTCTTTTCCTTTTTTTTTCTAATTATATTTCTTATGTCATATAGACTTATTAACTCTAACAAATTAACATTCAGGTAAGTTATAAGGGTGGCAAAAGAAATGTTGTTGTTGGGTAGTGTTATGTATTGGAAGTTGATGAATTTGTTGTTTTAGAAAGGGAGATGTTTGAGATTTGGTGAATATGAAGGAGAGACTGAACTTGAGTGTTGGTATATGATAATTCTATAGATTGGTGTCAGACTAGCAGTGTATCTGATTCATTCTTTTAAAAATTATTAAACAGAAATTATTGGTAACATTAAAAGAAGTGACTACAAAACCGAATGAAAAAACTATCATTGTTTTTTGAAATTTCGGTTAATTGAGACTGAGTTTTTCATTTTCATTACATATTTTGATGCAAATATTTGAGTTATAATTTTAGTAGTTTGTTTTACTAATACTTATATCACACTTACTTGTTTATGTTTCTAAATTTTGCCACACTAAGAGAAAAAAAGGACAGAAAATTAGAAAAACACACATTCCTTTACACACAATTCATTCAATAATAAACACAATTCATTCAATAATAAATATTAAATTGATAAACGCACATGTTGAAATATTGTTGGTAAATTCTCTAAGATTGTTATCAAACATTTTATTTACGTATTAAATAGATTCTATACCACATTAAATTTTTAGAAGAAACAATGAATCACAAAAGTAGTGAAGTGGAATATCAAAGACAAATAAAATATATGACTAATGATTTTTAATTTAAAATCATAAAGTGTGAAGTAGTGAAAAGGATGAGGAGAAACCTATGTCTTTTTACTTTGGAAATAAATATATTAATTTTATATATTTGTTAATGTTTTGTGTTGAATATATCATACTATATTATTTTTGAAAAGTGCAAAACTAAAAATATATTAAATACTAAAGCAAACTATTCCAACACAAAATATATTGAAGATGATAAGAAAAAAATCTGAACTCATTACATAAATCATTTTAAATAAAATTTTAAAAAATCAATTATTTATACTTTGACCGCGTATTAAAAAAATAAATAAATGGACATGAGAATGTCAGTTTAGACGCTAGTAATAATAATACATGAAGGACTTTCTGTTTGTTTAATTTATCTAATTCTCTTTCTTTCTTTTAATTTAATAATAAATAGTTTAATTAACCCCAACAATTTAGACGCCGACCAACTTAATCTCTAACAAAAATATTAGTATTTAAATTTTAAATTAATCTTTCACAATTTGAATGCGTTCAATTTAGTCCCCACGATTACATAGGATGATACATACATTAGTACCACTCAAGATTTAATGTCAAAGTTTTCTGCTTCAACTTCATAGTCACGGTCACCCACTTGTGGCTAAAATCTGGAACAATCTACAACATGTATCATGTGAATGAAATGTCATTATTAGGTAACAATGTGTGTTAAACAATTTACAACATGTATCATGTAGTAATTATAGAGAATACTTCTAAAATTGTTCATATGTCGAAAATTAAATGAGTTGAAATTGTTGATGACTAATTAAAAAATGTTTATTAGATAATAATGTGTCTTCTTCCATAAAGAAAGTGATACAGAATAAAGCAAAACAAAGACGGGACAAAAGGCAATAGTAGGACATGATGAGTGTTTAGCTAAGGTACGACTTGTGATTAGTTGTCATATTTGTTTCTGGCCACACTTGGATCTACAACTTCTAGTGGACGGTGGTTGTTTCTGAATCATGTTTTTTCAAGGTTGTAAATTGGATGACGCAATGTATTGCACTTCTAATCAACTATTAACTATTTATCTATTAAAATTACCTATTATCAAGTTTTCTAATATATTCTTTTCTTTTAAACAACTTGAAAGCTCGTGTCGCAGATTGGAAAGGAGGTTACTCAGCTTTGGTGGTAGAATCACTTTGTTGAAGTCTGTTTTATCCAGCATTTCTACCTTCCATCTTTCTTTCTCCAGAGCTCCAGTGAAGATTTACAAAAAAATAGTTTAAAATAATTTTCTTTTGGGTGATTCAAATGTTGAAAGTGTTAGAATATGTATAATTCAAGTTCGAATTAGTGTGTAGAACTAGTGCGTCCAACCAGTTGTAATGATGTGTGCTAATCGAATTAGCCTATGTATGCTGGTCGAATTAGTAAGGCTGTCGAAGTTACTCTGAAGTATGTTAGAGTGTGTCAAATTCTTTGGGTCTTTGTATGTTTTGAGCCTTAGTTTAGTTTCACTATTGGGCCTAAGAAATTCGTCTATATAATGAGCATTTCTTGGTAATCATAATAGCATATTACATTCATTCAAAATCATCTTTCTCATTCAGTTTCACAATTATTCTTTTTTCAATTCCCTTAATCTTCTTCTTCTTCACAAATCTATTTTTCTATCTTCTGTTCCAACAAATTGGTATCAAGAAGCTCGGTTGCGATTCAGAGAGAATCTAATGGCCAACGGAACAACAACGTCGACACAGATTCCAGCAAATCTACCAGTTTTCAAAGGAGAAAACTGTCAACGATGGATTGCACATATGAAGGTCATTTTCAAATTTCAAGATGTTGAATCTTGAATGATGGTGTATCAGAGCTAGAAGCAAATGCGACGGAAGCCCAGAAAGTTGCGCACAAAGATCAGAGGAAGAAAGATTGTAAAGCATTGTTCTTGATTAATCAATGTGTAGATTCTGATGTATTTGAAAAGATAATTGAAGAAAAGTCAGCGAAAGAAGCTTGGACAAGTTAAAGAACTAGTATGGCGGAGGAGAGAAATTGAAGAAGGTGAAGTTGCAGACGCTGAGAAAGCAATACGAGATGATGCACATGAAGGATGATGAATCGATTTCTGCATACTTCTCAAGGATTGTGACGCTGACGAATCAAATGAAAGCATATGGAGAAACGATCACTGACTTGCAGAAAATAGAAAAGGTATTAAGATCTTTAACTGCAGATTTTGACTATATTGTTGTGACAGTTGAAGAGGCCAAGACTCTATCTAAGATGAAGTTAGAAGAACTTAAAGCTTCATTGGAGGCTCATGAGATGAGATTGAATCAAAGAAACTCAGAAAGAGAAAAGGTGGCTGAACAAGCATTGCAATCAAGATTCAGCAAGAAAGCTGAAAAATCGAAGTTTCGAAAGCATCCTGCAGATGATGAGAAGTCAAGCAAGAATGCTGATTCGAGTAAAAAAGGTGTGAGCAACAAGTATTCTGGGAAGAAAGTTGACAGGAAAGATAAGCAATGCTACCATTGTCAAGGTTTTGGTCACTACGCTCGAGACTGCCGAAGGAGGAAAGTAGAAAGGGCGAAAGAAAGTGATGAAGCTCAATATGCACGTGCAGGAGACAATGACTTAGATGATGTGTTGATGATGGTAAACTCTCAGTTGAACTCTGAGAGAACCAACATGTGGTATCTGGATTCAGGATGTAGCAACCATATGACTGGAAACAAAAATTGGTTCATCAACTTAGATGAGTCAGTAAAAAGGGTGATAAAGTTTGCTGATGGAAGACACATCAATTCAGGTGGCAAATGAGATATTTCGATTGTCAGAAAAGATGGTGGAAAAGCTACTATCACTAAAGTATTCTATGTACCCTCTATGACAAGTAACTTGATAAGTGTAGGTCAATTACTTGCAAAAGGATTCAAGATGGAGCTTGAAAGAAATGAGATGAAAGTATATAGGGCTGATGGGAGGTTAATCATGAAAGCACCATTAGCAGAAAACAAGACGTTCAAAGTCGAACTCAACACATCAGATCACAAGTGTCTTGCTTCGACTACATAAGAAGATAAGAACTGGCTATGGCACCACAGGTATGGACATCTAAACTTCAGAAGTTTATGCATGCTCAATCAGAAGAGGATGGTGGTTGGTTAGCCTTATGTGAAGGAACCAAAGCAAGTATGTGAGGAATGTTGTAAAGCTAAGCAGGCAAGGAAGGAATTCAAACACGACTTGCCCATGAAATCTAAGCGCAAGTTGGAGCTAGTTCACTCTGATGTGTGTGGACCATTTGAAGTGAAGTCAAATGGAGGCAACACGTATTTCCTTACTTTTGTTGATGAATTCACCAGACATATATGGATTTATATCATTGAAAGAAAGAGTGAGGTATTTACACAGTTCAAGAAGTTCAAATTGCACGCTGAAAAGCAAAGTGGATGCAAATTGAAGAAGTTAAGAACTGATGGTGATGGTGAATACGCGTCCAAATTATATAATGAGGAAGGTATAAAGCATGAGATTATTGCACCCTCTACACCTCAACACAATGACATAGATGAAAGGAAAAATAGAAGTATACTGAACATGATAAGAAGTATGTTGAAAGCTAAAAATATGCCTAAGAGATTTTGGGCTGAAGCAGCTTCAACTGCAGTGTATATTCTAAAAAGGTGTCCAACAAAGAAGATAGTTGAAAAAACACCTTATGAGGCTTGGACAAGATCGAAGCCAAGTGTGAGTCATTTTAGAGTTTTTGGATCAATGTGCTTCAGGCATGTACCTGGACAATTGAGAAGAAAACTGGATAATCAAAGTGAAGCTATGGTTCTCATAAGTTATCATTCGACTAGTGCGTACAAGCTGTATTGCCAATCGAAGATAAACTAGTAATTAGTATAGATGTTCGTGTCGACAAAAGCTGTAACACCCCAATATTTCAATTATTAGATAATTTGAATTTTTAATTATTTAATTGATTAAAAATTAAATTTTTGGATTTTTTGGGATTATTGGAGTTATTTAATTAAATAAAATGGAATTGGGTTGTTGGTGTAAGGAGTAGAAGGAGGAGGTGTGAGGAGTAAAAGCCTTTAACTTACTATTTGGTTATTATTATTGTAGAATAATAATAAAAGAAAGGAATAATAAGAAGAAAAGATAAGTGGGAATCATTTGGAGAAAACTGATCGTACGTAAAAGAGAGAAGAGGCAGAAGGAAGAGAAGAACCAAGAATTCAAGGATTCAAGATATTGACTAAGGTAAGGGGTGATTTCTCTTAGTTATTATGCCTTATAGATTTTGGGAATGATAGGGTTGATTGAGTAGTTATGAATCCCAATTTAGGATTTTTTAGGTTTATGGAATTTGTTCCTAATATTGTCTAATTGCATGAAATTGAGTCAATCACATGTTATGGATATCTTAAGTATTGTTGGATGATGTTATCATGCCTTGAAAATACTGTTTGATGGATGATTTTGATGATGAATTAGTGATTGATTCGTATTTGAATGTGTGAATGAATTTAAGAATGAAGCATGCTGTCAAATTATAGTTTTCTGCTACAGGAGGTCGCAGGAACCGGTTCCCTGGTGGGAGGAACCGAGTTCCTGGTATATTTTCCAGCAAGGTGATATTTTTGTGTCTTGGGAACCGGTTACCATGTGGGGGGAACCGGGTTCCAAGTGTATTTTTTCAGGAAAAACCAGATTTTTGAACGTGGGAACCGGTTACCTGCTGGGAGGAACCAAGTTCCCAGTACATTTTCCAGGAGCGTGTTTCACTATGAGTGTGGGAACCGGGTTCTTCCCAGGAGGAACCGGTTACCACTGTAACTTTTGGAAAATTATTAAACTTTGAAAAATCATAACTTTCAAACCGTAAGTCCGTTTTAATCACCGTTTTGGACATTATTCTTTAAATTAAATAATCTATTTTATAAAATGAAGAAACCATTTAATTAATTGGTTTTATTTTGAAAAGTGTCGGTTTCCAAATTGGTAGTTATTCGTATCTGGTGTACTTAGTGGATGGAAATAGAATGTGGTTGTACTGATGAATTAGGTGTACATTGATGCTTGCATGTATGTGTTATTAGTGGCATTACTGGTTGATGAGTAAATGCTTGCATGCTATCTTTCTGGTGATTTATTCATGATGGTTGTTGATATCATGTGTTGTTGTTGATGTTGTATATTCATGATGATTGTTGATATCATGTGTTGTTGTGGAATGTTGCATGTTGTTAATGTGCATGCATATACATTGGTGGTAGCTAATTCCCATTGTGTGGAGTTAGTGAGTTGGCCAATATTTGTTGCCGAGTTGGAATGGGCGGTGAGGTTTTATCTATGTCCGAGTTGGAATGGAATAGATGTTAATCTTGTGTTCGAGTTGGAAAGGAATAGTATGTGAATTTAGTTCGTTGTCGGTACCACATGCATAGAGTCTTGCATTACATTTTGTATGGATTATAACATGATATGATGGTTTCCAGTGTTATAATCTTGTTTTTGTATGTGATGTGTGTTTATGACTTGTATTGTGAAATAAATCTGATTATGCTGAATAGGGTGGAACAATAGCTTATGAAATTATGTTGTTTTGATGAATTTATAATGCATTTTAATTATGATGAAGTCTCACCCTTACTTTGATGATTTCAGATTAAAGCTTTAGCAGCTTAGGAGTTGGTGAGGATGGCTCATAGAGCTATGCTTTTATTTTATCGTGTGTCAGTGTCTTGCTCTGATTTGTAACACTGGGGAATGCTTATCTAGAGTCATTAGTAAACTCTATGTTGTTTTGAAGTTTGTTTGGCTAATGGTTTGTTTTCTCAAGGCATAGACCTTTGAATTTTTGTTGGTTTGAACTTATCCAAGTTTTGAGAATAATTCCGCTGTGTAGAACATATTACTTTCATGATTAATTGAATTATGTTCTTTAGTAAAGCATGACATTATATGGAATTTTATTTTACTAAATTGTGATTCCCTTTTAATACATGTTAACTCTGAATTTATTATAATAGTCACGGGGTATTTTAGAAGGGTGTTACAATAGTGGTATCAGATCATAGTCGGTCGTTGTGAACAGTGTCTTAGTGTCATTATCTCTTTTGTATGCGATTAGTCCAAGGTAACACTGTCGATACTTGTGTTCTAATGAGAGTTATTTTGTGAATTCTCAGAACAATGGCTGGAAAAAGTAACGGAAGAGATGTCGCTGCAATTGCTGAGGCTTTGGGGATGCTTGCTGGTGTGCTTGGAGGAAATCAGCAGGGAGCTGGTATTGGTGCTGACAGATAGTTGGGAAATTTTCAGAGGAACAATCCTCTGTTGTTCAAAGGCACACATGACCTTGATGGCACTCAGAAGTGGTTGAAGGAGATTGAAAGAATCTTCTGAGTGATGTATTGTGCTGAAGATCTGAAAGTGAGGTATGATACTTATATGCTGGTAGAAGAAGTTGATGACTGGTGGGTTGTTACTAGAATTGAGATGGAGCATGACGGTACTGTGCTGACTTGGGCTGTGTTCAGAAGGGCTTTTCTGAGAAGGTATTTTCCTAAAGATATTTGGGGAAAGAAAGAGATGAATTTTTGGAGCTCAAGCAGGGTAACATGACTGTAAGTGAGTATTCTTCTAAGTTTACTGAATTGGCTAAGTATTATGCTCGCTATAATAATGATGAGGAAGGAGAATTCTCTAAGTGTATCAAGTTTGAGAACGGTCTCCGTGATGAGATCAAGGTATCAGGTATTAGCGTATTCGCAGGTTTTCTGATTTGGTGGATTGAAATAGGATTCTGGAAGAGGATCTTGCTAATACTAGGATGAATTCTCGTGGGTTTGCTGATAGGAAAGGAAAGCAACCAATGGGTTATGGCAAACCGTACGACAGGAATAACCAAAAGTCTGGTGGTTGGAAAAGGCCTAGTGGGGGAGATTATAATGCTCATATTAGGTGCTATAAATGTAATGAGTTTGGGCATCGAGTTCAGGAATGAATGAGTGACGCGAAGAAGTGTTACAATTGTGGGAAACCTGGACATGTGGCTTATGATTGTAGAGCAAGAAAGGTGAGTTATTACAACTGTGGAGAATAAGGTCATACTCGTCCGCAGTTTACTAAACCAAAGAACGAGCAGACTAGTGGTAAGGTGTTTGCTTTGTCTGGGTCAGAGACTAATCCAGATGATCGATTGATTAAAGGTACGTGTTTTATTAATGGCACACCTTTGATTGCGATTATTGATACTAGAGAAACTCATTCATTTATTGCTTTGGATTATGCTAAAAGATTGAATTTGGAAATATCTGATATGAATGGAAGTATGGTTATTGACACTCATGCGTCAGGTTCAGTGACTACTTCGTTTGTGTGTAGGAACTGTCCTATTAAAAAAATTTATAGGGGATTTGGTATGGATTTAGTGTGCCTACCGTTAGAACAACTTGATATTATCCTTGGAATAAACTGGTTGGAATTCAACCAGGTTCATATCAACTGTTTTGCGAAGACGGTTAGTTTTCCTGAAGTTGTCAGTGTCAAAGATTTGACTATGTCCGTTAAGCAGATGAATGTGGCTGTTAATGACGGTGCTGTAGTATTTATGTTGTATTCTTCAATGGAAGTGAAGGGAAAGGCTAAGAGTAATGAGTTAAAGGTTGTGAATGAATTTCCAGAAGTTTTTCCAGAAGATGTTAGCGAGTTTCCACCTGAGAGAGAAGTAGAATTTGCCATAGATTTAATTCCTGGAACTAGTCCGTTGTCGACGGCGCCTTATCGTATGTCGACACCCGAGTTGGCTGAATTGAAGAAGCAATTGGAGAAGTTACTTGAGAAGAAGTTTATTCGTCCGAGTGTTTCTCCGTGGGGGTGCTCCGGTGCTGTTGGTTAAGAAGAAAGAAGGTTCGATGAGACTGTGTGTTGATTACAGGCAGTTGAATAAAGTTATGATCAAGAATCGGTATCCATTGCCGAGGATTGGTGATTTGATGGATCAAATGGTTGGAGCTTGTGTATTCAGTAAGATTGATCTGAGATGTGGATATCATCAGATTCGTTTAAAAGTGGAAGATATATAGAAGATTGCATTTAGAACGAGGTATGGACATTATGAGTATTCTGTTATGCCATTTGGAGTTACTAATGCACCTGGTGTTTTCATGGAGTATATGAACAGGATATTTCATCCGTATCTTGATAAGTTTGTAGTGGTTTTTATTGATGACATTCTGATCTACTCAAGGAATGATGAAGAGCATGCAGAACATCTTAGAGTTGTGTTGGAGTTGTTGAAAGACAAGAAGCTCTATGCGAAGTTGTCTAAGTGTGAATTCTGGTAGAGTGAAGTAAGTTTTCTTAGTCATGTGATTTCCAAGAATGGTATTGTTGTTGATCCTACGAAGGTAGAAGCGGTATCTCAGTGGGAAGCGCCGAAGAATGCTTCTGAAATCCATAGTTTTCTTGGTCTTGCAGGTTACTATAGGAAGTTCATTGAGGGATTTTCGAAGTTAGCTTTGTCGTTGACTAAGTTGACAAGAAAAGGACAAGTGTTTGTATGGGATTCTAAATGTGAGAAAGGTTTCCAAGGGTTGAAGAGGAGATTGACTAGTGCTCCAATTTTGATATTGCCGAATCCGACAGAATCTTTTATTGTGTATTGTGATGCTTCACTGATGGGTTTAGGTGGTGTTTTGATGCAGGATAAGAAGGTAGTAGCTTATGCATCGAGACAGTTGAAGATTCATGAAAGGAACTATCTGACTCATGATTTGGAGTTGGTGGCTGTAGTGTTTGTTTTGAAATTATGGAGGCATTACTTATATGGTTCTCAATTCGAGGTATTCAGCGATCATAAGAGTCTGAAATATCTCTTCGATCAGAAAGATCTTAACATGAGACAGAGAAGGTGGTTGGAGTTTCTGAAAGATTATGACTTTGGTTTGAATTACCATCCTGGTAAGGCAAACGATGTTGCAGATGCGTTGAGTAGGAGGTCTTTGCATATGTCGATGTTGATGGTGCGTGAATTGGATTTAGTTGAACAGTTTAGATACTTAAGTTTACTATGTGAAAGTACTTCTAATAGTGTTAAGTTGGGTATGCTGAAGTTGACTAGTGGTAATCTTGATGAGATTCAAATTGGACAGAAATCTGATGTTGGTTTAGTTGATAAATTGACGTTGATCAACCAAGGTCAAGAAGGTGAATTCCGAATTGACGAGAATGTTGTTATGAGGTTCGGTGATAGAGTTTGCATTCCGGATATTGCTGAGATTAAAAAAAGTATTATGGAGGAAGGACATCGCAGTGGATTGAGTATTCACCCTGGTGCTACTAAAATGTATCATGATTTGAAGAGGTTGTTTTGGTGGCCTGGAATGAAGAAAGAAATTGCTGAGTTCATTTATGCTTGTTTGATTTGTCAGAAGTCGAAAATTGAACATCAAAAACCGTCGGGATTGATGGAACCGTTGTCTGTTCCGGATTGGAAATGGGATGGAATTTCTATGAATTTTGTATCTAGTCTGCCGAGGACAGCTAAGAATTTTGATGTTATTTGGGTTATCGTGGACAGGTTGACGAAATCTGCTCACTTAATACCGATGAGAATGGATTATTCGATGGAGAAGTTGGCTCAATTGTATGTGGAGAGGATTGTAAGTTTGCACGGTATTCCTGCTAGTATTGTATCAGATAAAGATCCTAGGTTTACGTCTAAGTTCTATATAGGATTGCTAGAAGCCTTAGGTACTAAGTTGAGGTTGAGTTCTTCTTACCATCCATAGACAGATGGTCAGAAGGAGAGAACGATTCAGTCGTTAGAATACTTGTTGCGGGCTTGTGTGTTAGAAAAAGGTGGAGCTTGGGATAGTTACTTGCCTTTAATTGAGTTTACCTAAAACAATAATTTTCATTCGAGTATTGGTATGGCTCTGTTTGACGCATTGTGTGGTAGGAGGTGTAGAACACTGTTGTGATGGTACGAATCTGGAGAGAGTGTTGTGATTGGGCCAGAGATTGTCCAACAGACTTCCGAGAAGATTAAGATGATTTTAGAGAAGATGAGGGCTTCTCAGAGTCGTCATAAGATTTATCATGATAAGAGAAGGAAGGATCTCGAGTTTAGTGAAGGAGATCATGTGTTTATGTGAGTTACTCCGATGACTGGTATTGGTCAAGCTTTGAAGTCAAAGAAGTTGACTCCGCATTTTATTGGTCTGTTTCAAATTATGAAGAAAGTTGGAAGAGTTGCTTCTCAGATTGCTTTACCATCGCCACTTGGGAATTTACATGATGTATTCCATGTATCTCAGTTAAGGAAGTACATTGCTGATCCGTCTCATGAGATTCAGGTAGATGATATACAGGTGCGAGACAATCTGACTGTTGAAACATTGCCTACGAGGGTTGAGAATCGAAAGTTGAAGCAATTGCGAGGTAAAGAAATAGCTCTGGTAAAAGTAGCTTGGGGAGGACCAGCTGGTGGTAATGTTACCTGGGAGTTGGAGAGCCACATGAAGGACTCTTACCCGGAACTTTTCGTCTAAGGTATGTTTTTGAGGACGAAAACTCTTTTAGTGGGGGAGAGTTGTAACACCCCAATATTTCTATTATTAGATGATTTGAATTTTTAATTATTTAATTGATTAAAAATTAAGTTATTGGTATTTTTGGGATTGTTAGAGTTATTTAATTAAATAAAAAGGAATTGGGTTGTTGGTGTAAGGAGTAGAAGAAGGAGGTGTGAGGAGTCAAATCCTACAACTTACTACTTGGTTATTATTATTGTAGAATAATAATAAAATAAAGGAATAATAAGAAGAAAAGAGAAGTGAGAATCATTGGGAGAAAACTGATCGTACGTGAAAGAGAGAAAAGGTAGAAGGAAGAGAAGAACCAAGAATTCAAGGATTCAAGTAATTGACTAAGGTAAGGGGTGATTTCTCTTAGTTATTATGCCTTATAGATTTTGGGAATGATAGGGTTGATTGAGTAGTTAGGAGTCCTAATTTATGATTTTCTAGGTTTATGGAATTTGTCCCTAATATTGTCTAATTGCATGAAATTGAGTCAATCACATGTTATGGATATGTTAAGTGTTGTTGGATGATGTTATTATAACTTGAAAATACTGTTTGATGGATGATTTTGATGATGAATTGGTGAATGATTCGTATTTGAATGTGTGAATGAATTTAAGAATGAAGCATGCTGTCAAATTGTAGTTTTCTTCTACAAGAGGTCGCAGGAACCGGTTCCCTGGTGGGAGGAACCGAGTTCCTGGTATATTTTCCAGCAAGGTGATATTTTTGTGTCTTGGGAACCGGTTACCCTGTGGGGGGAACCGGGTTCCTAGTGTATTTTTCAGGAAAAACCAATTTTTTGAACGTGGGAACCGGTTACCTGCTGGGAGGAACCGAGTTCCCAGTACATTTTCCAAGAGCGTGTTTCACTATGAGTGTGGGAACCGGATTCTTCCCAGGAGGAACCGGTTACCACTGTAACTTTTGGAAAATTATTAAACTTTGAAAAATCATAACTTTCAAACCGTAAGTCCATTTTAATCGCCGTTTTGGACATTATTCTTTAAATTAAATAATCTATTTTATAAAATGAAGAAAACATTAATTAATTGATTTTATTTTGAAAAGTGTTGGTTTCTGAATTGGTAGTTATTCGTATATGGTGTACTTAGTGGATGGAAATAAAATGTGGTTGTACTGATGAATTGGGTGTACATTGATGCTTGCATGTATGCGTTATTAGTGGCATTACTGGTTGATGAGTAAATGCTTGCATGCTATCTTTCTGGTGATTTATTCATGATGGTTTTTGATATCATGTGTTGTTATTGATGTTGTATATTCATGATGATTGTTGATATCATGTGCTGTTGTGGAATGTTGCAGGCTTTTGATGTTCATGCATATACATTGGTGGTAGCTAATTCCCATTGTGTGGAATTAGTGAGTTGGCCAATATCCGTTGCCGAGTTGGAATGTGTAAGTGTTTCTGTGTTGACTGCAATTTTTGGTAAAACCAGATTGATGTGACAATGTCTTGACTGATGTCATGACATTCTGATATGAAGACAAATTCTGGAGAAGGAGTGTATTTACAGGTACAACTCAAAATCTTTGCATAACAGATGATTATGCTATAATCAGAAGTACAGGTTTTGCAAGAATAGTATGCAGGATGTGTGATGTCATGACCAATGTTAAGACATCATGTATTGTATAAGTGGATTATGCTGGTTTATATTTCCTGAGAGTTTTCAGGATTCTGTTGGTTTATTCTGGGCTGGATTGTTTACTTTAGACCCTATGCTCACGTGGAAATTAGGTTAACTGTGTTTAACCCTAATTAGTGTTTTTGCAAGCCCAAGACGAAGTCCTCTACTGCTTCCATATAATCTCACTAATCTTGATGGTTAAAGCTGCGCGTTTTCTGAAACAGAAGATTAAGGAAGAAAGGAACGATCGTTGTATATGGTTTTAGTATTACTTGTGAGCCAGAAAATTATCTTCTGATAAGTGCATTGGAGTAGGACTTTCTGTAAGGATAGTTTTTATCACTCAAAGCTTTGAAGCACGAATGTTATGTCTCTTGATTAAAAGATTTGAAGCAAAATCAAGTATGTGTATTGAAGAATGTATTTATAATTCTATTAAGTGTTAGATTATTATCAGTGTTGTGATTGAGGGGAGTGAGTAGGTTCTCAGGTCTAAGTGGCTCTTAGATTAAAGTTGCATTGGGTAGGTCTTAAGTGACGGATATAAACAGTTGGTTTAATCCAGAATTAATACCTCATATATTGGATTTCCTCCCTGGCTTGGTAGCCCCAGATATAGGTGTAGTTACACACCGAACTGGGTTAACAATTGATTATGTTCTTTACTGCTTTTGTTTTATTATTAAGATTGTTAAAAAGTTCGTTAGACACCAGTGTCATAACATTCTATTTGACATCAAGTGTCTGTTGCCAGAATTTCAGAATGGGCGGTGAGGGTTTTATCTATGTCCGAGTTGGAATGAAATAGATGTTAATGTTGTGTTCGAGTTGGAATGGAACAGTATGTGAATTTAGTTCACTGTCGGTACCACATGCATAGAGTCTTCCATCGAATTTTGTATGGATTATAATATGATAGGATGGTTTCCAGTGTTATAATCTTGTTGTTGTATGTGATGTATATTTATGACTTGTGTTGTGAAATAAATTTGATTATGCTGAATAGGGTGGAATAATAGCTTATGAAATTATGTTGTTTTGATGAATTTATAATGCATTTTAATTATGATGAAGTCTCACCCTTACTTTAATGATTTCAGATTGAAGCTTTAGCAGCTTAGGAGTTGGTGAGAATGGCTCGTAGAGCTATGCTTTTATTTTATCGCGTGCCGGTGTCATGCTCGGATTTGTAACACTGGGGAACGCTTATTTAGATTCATTAGTAAACTCTATGTTGTTTTGAAGTTTGTTTGGCTAATGGTTTGTTTTCTCAAGGCATAGACCTTTGAATTTTTGTTGGTTTGAACTTATCCAAGTTTTGAGAATAATTCCGCTGTGTAGAACATGTTACTTTCATGATTAATTGAATTATGTTCTTCAGTAATGCATGACATTATATGGAATTTTATTTTACTAAATTGTGATGCCCTTTTAATACATGTTAACTCTGAATTTATTATAATAGTTGCTGGGTATTTTAGAAGGGTGTTACAAAAGCAAAGGTTGGGATTGGAGTCGAAGTTCAACACAGGAATCAGACACTGTAATATCTGTGTTCGAGGAAGATCCACAAGATGAGCCCTCAAATAGTCAAAGTGATAAGGCAACGCTTCAACTAGTCCAAATGAAGAACCACCTGAACAAAGTGAAAGGAGGTCGACCAGAACATAGAACTGAATCAACAAGGCTAGATGGGTATGAAAGATTTCCAGATCAAGTAATTGATGATGATGGTGATTTAATTGAAGAAGCCATGATGATGGCTGAAGTAGAACCAATCGATTTGAATGAAGCAATGAGTAATTCGAATTGGTGCGAAGCCATGAAAGAAGAACTTAGAGCCATTGAGAAGAACAAGACCTGGGAGCTTGTCGAAAGAATGAATAAGAATCCAATTGATGTAAAGTGGATATACAAGGTGAAACGAAGCCAAATGGAGAAATTGCTAAGTACAAAGCAAGGCTGGTGGCTAGAGGTTTTCTACAAAAGCCTGGAATAGACTTCGACGAAGTATTCTTGGAGACATATCAAAGGGAGTAACTACACAGTCTAAGATAAGTAACTTTTGTTATCATTTCGCATTCGTCTCTCAAATTGAACCTAAAAACCCTAAAGAAGCTTTACTCAATGAACATTGATTTTTAGCTATGCAAGAAGAATTCAACCAATTCAAGAGAAATGAGGTTTGGGACCTTGTCCCCCCTCCGCAAGACCATCGAGTAATTGGTACTAAGTGGGTATTTAGGAGCAAACTTGACGAAAACGGAATCATAACTCGCAACAAGGCTCACCTTGTTGCACAAGGGTATAACCAAGAGGAAGGCATCGACTATGAGGAAACTTATGCTTTGTTGCCCGACTCGAGGCTATACGCTTGTTACTAGCCTATGCATGCTCACAAAACTTTAAGCTATTTCAAATGGATGTTAAGAGTGCATTTTTAAATGGTTATATTAATGAAGAAGTTTATGTATCTCAACCTCCCGGATTTGAAAATCATGAGTTTCCTAAACATGTTTATAAACTTAAACGTGCTTTATACGGTCTTAAGCAAGCCCCTAGGGCTTGGTATGATCGACTTAGCAAGTTCTTACTAGAAAAGGGATTCTCTAGAGGGAAGGTTGATACAACCCTCTTTATTAAGCGCCAAGGAAATCACTCCATCTTAGTGCAAATTTATGTAGATGATATCATTTTTGGGTCTACTAACATCAGCTTGGTCAAGGGATTTTCTAAGTTGATGCAGGGTGAATTCGAGATGAGCATGATGGGGGATTAGACTACTTCCTAGGTATTCAAATCAAATAACTTGAGGAAGAAAATTTTGTTATCCAAACAAATTATTTCTATGAGTTGCTCAAGTGCTTCGGTATGGCAAACTCAAAAGATATTGACACTCCAATGCCTACTGCGGTTAGCGTAGATCAGGATGAACATGGTAAGTCGGTTGTTGTAAAAAGGCATAGTGGTATGATTGGCTCTCTTCTTTACCTTACCTCTTCTTGTCCCGACATTATGTTTAGTGTTTGCATGTGTGCTAGATATCAATCTTGTCCTAAGGAGAGTCATCTAAAAGCTGTAAAACGTATACTTAGGTATCTTTGTGGTACTCCTAAGTATGGATTTTTGTTCTTCAAAGGTAGTGACTGTTCTTTGGTTGGCTATTCCGATTCCGACTTTGCGGGTTGCAAATTGGATAGGAAAGGCACCATTGGTACTTGTCATTTCTTTTCAGACTCCTTAGTTAGTTGGCATAACAAAAAGCAAGTTTTAGTTGCTTTGTCAACGGCCGAGGCGGAATATGTTGCAGCCGGTAATTGTTATGCTCAAATTTTGTGGTTCAAACAACAATTACTCGACTATAATTTAAAACTTAATCATATTCCAATAATTTGTGATAACGCAAGTGCCATTAATCTAACCAAGAATCCAGTTTTACACTCGCGCACTAAATATATTGAAATTAGGCACCACTTCCTTAGGGATCATGTAGAGAAAGGTGAAGTCGTGTTTGAGCACGTTGATAGCAAAAATCAACTTGCCGATATTTTTACAAAACCACTTGCGACCGAACCGTTCTTTCATATTCGTAGGGAACTCGGTGTCCTTGATATTTTGGATAGATCGCAACTCCAATGAGTTGCATTCTCTTTATTTATCTTTGTGTCTCTATGAATCGTGAATATCATCTTGGGATGGCGGCATGTGAGGGCATCGTGTCATTCAAATACGTTCGGTAATATCCTTCATACTATTTCTCATTAGTGACCATTTTTCTTAAATGTTTGTGCTATGAAATGCTTAAATGCTTTGTGTGTTATTGCTTCTGTGCATGCATACTTGTTTATTGTGTTCAATTAGTTCCTACAAAACCTACATGCCATGAAATACAAGAAATTTCAAAATTTTAAATACATGAGCCAACCTATAGCACTGAAAAACGTATTCTGCTTGCGTGTTATGCTTGTATTACTATGGTTTTGTATTAAACTGTTTTACTTCCTATACTACTATGTGTTTATTTTGAGTTTGTAACAATGAACATCGTATTGTACTATTTTATTGGTTATTGCATCTATTATCGTTTGCACTTGACTCATATTGTGTGTATGTTAGTTTGTGTTCATTTTGCAAAGTTGAAAAATATTGGTCATTCTACATTTTTTTGGGTTCTCTTAATCAATGTCCTTGTTTATTTTTTATGTTGTCAAAGGGGGAGAAGAAATACACAGCAGAAATATGCAATATCTCATGGGGAGGATGGTTGGATGATTCACAATCATTGAGACGATTACATGGTTTCATATTTGCGGTTTTTGCCATCATCAAAAAGGGGGAGTATCTGAGGGAAAAGGTGAAAGAACTATGTTTTAATAAGTGTTTTAATGCTTGTCAAAAACCTGTCGTGCAAATATATCATGCTTCAAACTGGTGCAAGTGAGGAACATAAAAAATAAGCATATTTCTCAAAACAGATTGCATGAGTTGGCTAATGGAACCTTAGGTTGGCTCATGAAAAGAAGATTTTGGTTTGACAACGTCCAGGAAGGCGCGCGCCTTCTCTATGGCTCGACGCATTGTTCTAGGGACACATGAGTCAGCTCATTAGGCAATGAGTCGGCGCATGCCTAAAGAAATTTTCACCCTCACTAGCTCGGGAAGGCGCACGCCTTCTGCTCATCCTGCATGAGCCGACTTTAGGTCGGCTCATGAAAAGAAGATTTTGGTTTAACAACATCCGGGAAGACGCACTCCTTCTCTATACATCGACGCATAGTTATGGGAAAACATGAGTCAACTTATAAGGCAATGAGTCGACGCATGTCTGAAGGAATTTTAACCTCTCTCACTCTGGAAGGCACATGCCTTCTGCACATCCTGCATGAGCCGGTGAAGCAACTCGATTTTCAAAAAATCATTTAAAATGAATTTTCAAAAACAATGAAATCGCCACCTAATTTTATTTGTTCTAGAAAGAACGGGGAAATATAGATAAAACCCACAAAAATAGGATAAGGCGGTCTACATGACCAAAAAAGGATGGATTCGGGAGTCAGTTACGCAAGAGGAAGGTATTAGCACCTCTTACGTCCATCGTACTCGATGGGACCCATTTAGTTCGAAATGTGTTTGTGTGTGTATAATCGCTAATTTCTAAATTATGAATTTAAGAAAGAAGAAAACGGGATTTGTTTGTTATTATTTTGAGTTTGACACGGTTCCGAAACCGCGTGCCTACGTATTCCCTCGTGCAATGGGAAAGTCAAAACTCCGTAGTTCTTGTTGAAAATGTCTTGGATTGTTTGTATTGATTTTAATTGAAAATGTTTTTGATGACCGCGTATGAGCGGAAAATGAATTTGAATGGGTTGAATTGATTTTAATTGTAGATGACAAGTACCAAAACGTCGGGATATCCTCTAACGATTCGATACTCGAGATTGGTGATTGAGGTCAACCGATCTTCTCTCATCCAAAATCTTTATTATGAAAAGAGTGAGGTGAAACAAAGTTCACTTTTTATTAAGTGTTATGGAATAAAGTATTTAAGTCATTGGGTTACCCTCTAATGGCCCAAATACTTTACATTTTAATTAAATCGTTGGGCGAACCTCTAACAATTTAATTAAGTACCATAACACTATGTTTTTTTTGGTTTTTGTAGAAAAATTGATTTAAAGAAAACAAATTCAATTAATTAATTTAATATGAAAGTGTTTTAAATTTTCAAGTGTATGGAATAAAGTATTCAAGTCATTGGGTTGCCCTCTAATGGCCCAAATACTTTACATCTTAATTAAATCGTTGGGCGAACCTCTAACAATTTAATTAAGTACCATAGCACTATGTTTTTTTGTTTTGGTAAAAAAATTGATTTTTGGAAGAAAACAAGTTCAATCAATTGTTGACTTGAAAGTGTTTTTGGAAAACAAGCGAGCCCATACAAGGTGGCTTTATGTATGCTCCTAAAAGTGAGACTAGCGTGACACTAGTATTCTAAACGACCGATTGGAACAATCGATCGAATAGTTGTCGCTAGCTGTAGAAAAGCCCAGGACCAAACTATAAATGTGTGCAAGTGTGCATTGTGTATGTTTACCTGCTTCTTGATGAAGAGCCCAAGAGGAGACTATGTGTTCTAATATGATAAACGCTTGATTAAATGGTAATTAGAACACACAAGGAAATAAATCCTAAGCTATTACAACCAAATTGAATTAGTTTGAATAATTAAATAGCTTTTATGCGGTGAAAGAATTGAGCTTCGGGTAGTCTTCAAGATCGGACAAGGCTTGATGCATCGGATGAATACCAAATGAAGATCCCTACATCACTCAAAATACAAACAAAAACTATGCGGAGAATGTTGCAATGCTTTAAGTATGTATTTTGTTTACAAATTAAACCGAATAAAGTATATGAATAAAAATAGTATAATTGTATTTACAATACTAAATATGAAATAGAAATACTGTATAATTATATATGCAATACTAAATATAAAATAGAAATACTATATAATTATATATGCAATACTAAATATAAAATAGAAATACTATATAATTATATATGCAATATAAAATATAAATACTATATAATTATATTTACAATATATAATATGAAATAAAAAAAATAATAATACTAAGAACTATATATATTTACAACCTTAAATATATATTACTAAATACTAAATAAAGGTAGTAATCCAATATTTTGATTGCTAAAGCAAGTGTGGATGCACTAATTGGAAGTGGGTGTTTTGAATACTCCTTGAAGATCTTCACAAGTAGCAAACTCGTTAGTAGCATAAGTGGGATGAAAAGTAAATGAAATGGAAATGCGATAGTTAGAACATGTATTAGTAATCACAAATGAATTGAAAACTAAACATAACAGAGCTTATGATAACCAAGTGATTCCATTAACATCAAGTAGCATGACAAACGGAAAACATAGTTTTAATTCGCAAATGAAAACAACAACCACAAACTCATGCTATTATTTAATTCACATTTGAAACATAACAAATCGATTTCAAAGCAAGCTTCATTTGTCTAATACAAACTCCGGGCAGCAGCCATGTTATCACAAATATGCTCAGGATATCGATCAAAAATTGCATAAACTCAAAGGCGAACACAAACAAGTGTCAAGATAAACTCAATCAACCACGGATTATCAACCAACTTGTATATTTTCAATCACTTACCAACCCGGGCAGCCGCTATTCCTACTCAATCATGCTCCACAATTTCAGTTAAACACATTTGAAACCAATGAAGAACACGTCGAAATCAACATCAAATCACTCATGATTAATTTAAAATGAAACAAGTGAAGTTGTTAACATCTCTAGAACACTAACTCAAATAGCGTGATATCAATTAATGTTTCAAACTCAAGTAAAACTCAACAACAAACACTTCAATAATAAAGCAAATATGGAAATGTATCAATATGTCAAAAGTCAAGCACAAATTAAGCAAGTAAACAAAGATTCAAGAGAGCTCGACATATCAATGCAACACACAATCTAAAAATTAACATTAAACTCTCAATCACATATGCTAGTTCACACAACAATTATCGATCCATATGTAGAATTCGACACAACAACTAAATACATCTATCCAATTCCGGATCTTGACATTTGTCCACAATCAATGCTAACTCAAGAATCTAAAATTAACACAATTGTTTATGATTAACACCATGTCAAAAGATTATCACAATGTCAAGAATTAGCAATACAATTCAATGAGACATTAATACAAACGCTTATAGTGCATTAGATTATTCAAGAATTCCACATCACTAATCTATGTTAATTTAAAAGAACAAACCATCCTAAATCCCAAATCATTCACATGGAAAGCAAGATTGCCATCAAATTCCATAACACAAAAGTAACATTGTTCAGCCAAACATAGACACTGAGATATATCAAAACAAACTTCAATCAATTTAAAAATAAATGAAATGGTGCTGTCAACAGAATAGCTTCCAAGGTCAAACCACAAATCACCATGACAGTTCAATTCATTCAAAAATTTCTATCACAGGTTTATTAAAAATACAAGAACATTCATGAAATGTGAAGTTACGAACAATAAACAACAATGATGTCAATATTCAAATCAAATTAAGCAACAATGATGTCAATATTCAAATCAAATTGCACATATATCATAATTGAATGCTTCAATCAAGCTAGCAAACTTACACTATTCAACTCAACTAAAAACGGTATTGACATGGGAAGTATTATCTAAATTGGCATAAACTAAACATGAAAGCAGCAGCATCATTAGTTATTATCACGACAAAACAACGGTATCATCCAAATTTCAACATCAGATCCATAACATCTTGAAGCTAGCCACATTTAACAGTATCACAGAATGGACCAATCCAATGTATTATACTATCAAACCAATTTTCGGAGAATTCAACACGGCATTATAGTTCAATTCGATTAACCAAAATGGTATCAAACTAGATATCACAGCATAACAACCTCAAGAGATTAACACAAGATCTAAAACCAATAGCATACCATATGAACATTTCAAATTCACGGATTAACATAAACACAAACTGTTTTTCGGTTAACTAACATTTCATCCTATCAACGTAACATCACGGAACTTTAATTAATTTCTTACCGATTTGAAGCTGGGCAACGGGAACGGATGATCCGGTTGTTTGAGGATTGATAACGCCTAATCGTCTTCGCCGAGGTCGAGCCTGTGGAAGAGACTTCAGAGCTTCCGGTGACGAAGATTCATCATTTGTTTCGACCAATTCGATGGATTCGGACAGAGGTGATGCTGTTACAGTGTCGGTGAGAACAGCGATGACTTCGGCGATGAAGGTGAGACAAAATAGAGCGGCGAGCTTGACGGAAGTGTCGCTGTCTGATTGTTGGGACGGAGGCGGCTAGAGAGTGAAGTGAGACAGGGTCGAGATTGAGATGGTAGACGGGGAGCGGCTGTGTGAGAGGAACAGCGACACGGTGGAGAGGAAGATGATGAAGATGATTGGAGGGTTACGGCGGGATAGACGATGGAGTTATTTCGGTGTGGCTGTGAGAGTTTGGGTTAACGGAACGGATGATTGGAGACGAGGGTTAAACGATGTGGATTTGAGCGGCTGGGATGGCTATGGAGGTGGGTCGAGGAAGACGGAGAGGAAGTATGAAGTGGCTGGGGTTTTGAGAGAGTGACGAGGAAGCTGGAAATAGAAGGTTGAGAGTGACAGGAATTGGTGGTTGGAAGTATTCGGCGGAGGTATGTATGGCGATGAGGAGGAACGAGAGGGATGATTACAGTGTTGACGGGATGGAGATACGAGATAGAGGGGTTTAAGGTGAGCGGTTGGATGAATGGCAAGTTGAGGAAATTGTTTGGAAGAGAAAGATGACGCGGCGGCGGTGAAGAGAGTGAGGAACAGAACAGCGAGCAACGGACAGAGGGAGTTTGGTGAAGGTTACGGTTTGAGTTGGAGAGTGAAGCTGGCAGTGACGTCAGTTAAGGAGAAGGACGATGGGGGTTGCTGGAGGATATGGGTTTGAAGATGAAGGGAACGGCGTGGAGATGAAGGTTTGTGAGAAAGAAATGGAGCTGTGAAGGGGGTTAATGGAATGAATGTGACGGCGGCATAGTGAATGGCGTGAAGGTGTTGGAATGGCGATTTGGATGAATGGTGAAGGTGAGATGCGTTTGGTTTTGAATCCGAAAGAAGATGGATTTTGCTTTTTTTTTTATAACTTTCTGGGTTTCAATTTCCGATAGCCTCCGCCTCTTGTTTCTGTTTCTATTTGTTGGCCCCCCCCTTCAATAGTAATATAACACATATATATACCCAATAAATTAGGGTTTTCAATTTTTTGATAATGTCCTTTATAAAATGGGCCTAAAAATTGGGTCTAGTAAAAATTTACAAGCCCGAAAATATTTTTTGTTTGATTTTTAGAGATAAAAATTGGGCATCTAAAATTGTCAAAAATGTTATAAATTTGGACAATAAATTATCCGAAAAATTAAAATAAACATATTAAAATAAATTACAGGCATCAAACATTAAAGAAAAATTATCGAAATATTTAAAATTGAAATAAAGCGATAATAAGAAATACCTGATTTTAAAACACTTACGGTTAAAAACAAAATTTCAAATGTATCGAAAATTAGAGATCACATTTTCATGATCTACGTGACACGAGATTCATAAAGCAGTGAGTTAGAGGCAAAAGTTTGAAATATTTTCCCGCTAATTTTCCGCACATTGTCGAATTGTTTTTAGCAGTTTGTTTGTAAAATCGAAATATTGATATCATCGACATATAATCAACTTAAAACGATGCAATAAACAGGTAAGAAGATAAAAATGAATGAAGTGAAATATCGGGTATTTTATAACTATAAAACGATGCAAATATCGATTTAAACTAACTTTTGGTCAATTTAAATACGATGAAATGATGCATATGCAATGGATGAATGACTGTTTAATGTCAATGATCTAATGGACATATATGCAGATGAACGCGAAGCCTAAGCCAGATAAAATCGAGATAGGAGGGCAAATTTTGGGGTGCAACAGCCGGCTCATCGCTAAATTGTCTCATTATTTCTGCTATGTTGTTACATCATGGGAATCACTTATATATAGTTTTGGCTTCTATTTTTTTGAGATAACAATAAAAGTGAAATATTGACACAAGAGCTCTCTTCATCTTAAACCTCTCATCAACCATCAACAATTACACACAATCATTTTTGTTGATCAAGTTTTTGGGATTTAGTTGATAACGTCCAAATTGAAAGTCCAAATTTTAGATTTGGGTAGATATTTTTGTGGATTTTTTCTTGAATAAAACCATTGGGGTTTTCTCCTCCAAAATTGGGGGTTTTATCACAAGTCTTTGCTTCATTGAATTCAGCCGAGCTAAGGGATTGGAAGAATGTGAGTTGTTCAATCAGGTAGCGATAACTGGAGGATTGTGAAGAAGGATTTGTGGCCAATTTCTAGGGTTCAAAATCATTCAAGGAAGAAGGAGATTTTGTTCAAGATTTGGCATACTTGATTCATCTAGAATCAAGGGAAGAGGAGTGCAACATATAAGATTCATCAAGTTACTTTGAATTGTGGTGATTGTATCTTCTCTTACAAACTTTGCAAAATTAATTTCATAATCCTAATTCTAGATTCTAGAATTAGGGCAAATAGAGGACGATAGGGTGAACTGCCTTAACAAATACTGTGTCCATTTTAGTTTTCCGCATTTTATTTCTATTTGCTTGAATTTGTGAGTTATCAATTTTTCTCATTCATACAAAATAATGGTAGTGACAAACTAAATTTTACAATAATTGTAGTGACAAACTAAATTTTACAACACATATAGAATTCATTTGAATCTCTATAATAACTATAATTTGAGTATAACCAAACCTTGTGTAGTACGTACACCAAGTGTTCGGTGAATTTACAACTCACAAATTAGCTTTATCTTCTCCGCGACTAATTGGTAATAACTTACACCTTGTTAAAATTGCTAAAGCAATTCATCATATTCAATTTTAGTTGTGATTCTATTCTCATCATTTTCATCAAATCGGTTCGCATATCCGATCTTTCCAATACGTAAAATTTAGACGATTAGATTCAGGGATGTCGCTCTCTGATAAAAACAACTTTACAAAAAGCTCAAAATTTTCAAAGGGATCTATTCAACCCCCCCTTCTAGATCCGTCACATCGTCTAACAGTTGTAAATGATGATTTTTGTAACATTAGTATAAATAGCAAGCAGCAGTATTCTATTAGGACCATAAAATAAAAATGCAAGCAATCTTAACAGGAGCTAGTATTATCCTAGCAGAGCAATATATTGATGACAAAATAGTTTGGTTAGTAGGTATTAGTTGTGGCAGTATAATAAATTAATCAAAGCTATATAATGGACCAGTAGTAATGGTAGTTAATGAAAGAAGTGTTGATTAGCCGAATTAACTGAACTAAGCGGTAAAATTAGTTAATCGGAATTAGTTGAAATTTGTCAGAGTAGTTCGTATGTACTAGTAGGTATTTTTGGTTGATTTGTTTTGTTGGAATTATGCCGAATAAGTTGATTTGCAGGTGAAGTTGGATTGTCCGGTTTACGAAATTGTGTTGATGTTTATTATTGTGAATAATTATTGTCGAATACGTTGTTGTTGTTGAGCTGCTGTTGTTACAAGTTATTGTTGATGCGTTGATTAAATTGTAGGCCTATGGCCAGTGTTGAAGCGACGTTGAGTACCTCTATTTATTGGTACAGTGTTTATATGGGCATGTGCCTATTGTGATGTTGATTGTTATTTTTATTGTTGCATTCATTGAGTCACATACATTTGCATTATTAAGTTGGCCTGGATTGGCATCACGTTGGCCTGGATTGGAAAAATTATTATGTTGTCCTGGATTGGTAAATTAGTGACAAAGGCTTATGCCTTGATGCCTCATAATATGGTAGTTTTTACGCTGGGAGTTCTGCTCCAATGGTACCACATGCATATGCATTATGTTGAGTTGCATAGTTGTGTCGCATTTGAAGTTGTGTTGATTTACGTTTTTATGTTCATTGATTGAAGTGTCTTGTTGTTATTAAGTTGTTTGTTAGTTATTGCATGATTGTTGTTATAAAGTGGTGATATTTGTATGATCTAATCTAATATATTGTTTATCATAACTTGTTTATATTGGTTGATATCTCACCCCTTCTATTGTGATGTTGCCTCTACATGGGTAACATGCAGGTAGGGAAGGATGAAGAATTAGTTGTTGTTAGTCCAAGTCGGTTTAGTTGCTCTGATACGTAGCACTCGGGGGAATGAATGTTATTTGTTTCTACGTTGTTGTTACTACTCTAATTGTTGGATAATTATAAGTTGAAATTTTTTTTAGTTGAATAAAGTTATAAATGACTTCTAAGTTGAAAATTGTGATTCCGCTGCGTATTTAATAAAAAGGTTGTCATGTTTTCATATGAATAAAGTATGTTGTAAATTGTTCATCTGAATGCTATGTATCTATGTTAAATACAATACAAGTTTATTGTTTTAAGTTGAAATGTGATACCTCGAATATGTTGAAGGTTTTTAAATACTCTGATTTTTGTTATAATTTCCTGGTAGATTTGGGGTGTTACATTAGTGGTATCAGAGCAGGTCTGTCTGTCTGGCCAGTGTTGTCTAATGTTGTTTATTCCTCTGTACGCGATAAGTGTGTGAAACAATGTCGATACTTGTTGTTTTTCTAATCGATTGTATGCAGAAGTTGGGTTCAAAAATAAGTGGGGAGAAGTTGTGCTTCTCGGACATGTTTTAGTTGAAAAATGTTGGTTCGGTATGCTACCGATGACTACAATGCAAGTGTTGGTGAAGCTTTGTTGTTTCCCGAATTCGAAGGTAACATGGATTTAAGATTCTGGTTGATTAACAAGTTGGAGCGTCTTAGAAAAAGGATAATTGTTATAAGAGGGAATTTAGAAAGTTTCTATGTTCAGCGTTGTTGGTGGACTGTGAAATTGTTGTTTATGTAGCCTTGCGTAAGATGTTGACGCAAGAACAGTGATTAAGTAACGGATTATTATGGATCTTGATGTGGAATTATTGGTAAGTGATTGAAAAAGTTGTAGAAGTTTTTGGAGTTTTTGGGATCTTTTGAACCACGATTCGTAGTTGGAAATGTGAAGAGTATGACTTCAATAATAAGAAGTGTCGGTAATGGTGTAAAGGAATTATGGCTGATGTTTTCGTCAGAGGTATATTAGTATATAGATGTAAGACGTCGGTGTTATCATGTTCGGATGGTTTAGAAGTTAATGAATTATGATGCTTTTGGTGATGTGAGTACAAGTTCTATAAGAACACTATTAATGTTGATAACGATGGTTTATACTCCATTAAGATTGTCGGCTATCTATTGAAAAATTGAGGAACTGATCACCCTTAGTCTCTTGTTGATAGTAAACGGGATCATTTTGGATGGTATATAACTTTCATGCTATCTTAATGGCGAGTAAATCGATGGATGTTGTATCTATGAGATTGTCAAGACAATGTTGTAATGTTGTATAGTCAAGTATAAGTGAATGGTAGTTGTTACTACTTTGTAAGTCGATGTTCCAAGGTATTGTTGAAGCAGTTATGATTATGTTGCAAGAGTATTGGAAGATTAACACATGAATGGTGGGTTCAAACTATGTTGAGTTGTTGTAGTATCGGAAAAGTAGTAGTCGGAGTGTTGCCAAACACAACTAAGGATCAGAGAGTTGGAAGCGAAGTTGAGGATGGTTGTGCCGAATAGATTTTCGATGACGAATATCTTAAGTGGGGGAGATTTGTAACGCCCGAAATTTGATTTAATTATTTAATTAAATTAATTAAGGATTTAATTATTGGAAATTATCGAAGTTGAGAACTATCGGTATTATTCTAAAGGCGTAATTGGATTAATATGTTGCTTGGGTGGTTAAGTTAATAGTCGAGTAATTAGTTGGTTTAATTAGAGAAATAATATTATAAATAATATTATTTGATTGGACTGTTACTTAATTAAATTGGATTTAGTTGTGGTGTGCTAAATAGCAAGATGGGGGTGTAAAATATGAGCCCGTTGGAAATAATAATAATGTTATTATTATTTGGTTAAGTATATATATAAGGAAGTTAGGGTTTGTGATGAAAAATAAATAAGTTGATGTCAGTACGTGAAATAGGTGTGGCAAGAGAAGAACAAGGGCTCCATGGCAAAGTTGCAAAGTGGCAGGAAGAAAAATAAAGGTTCGAAGGGTTGGTCGTAGAAGTTGCCGAAAGAGGAAAAGGTTGGAAGTTTGGGCAAGGCTGGAATTCGACCGGAAAATTATAGAGAGACCGTCAATCCAAGGTAAGAGTGGAGTTAAATCTCTATAACCGGGTATATGATAGATCGTATGTGGGGTTGAATTGTATAAATTAATGCCATGGAATTGTTTGGTTAATTGTTGTGTATATCGTTGTTTCTGTGACGTACTGAAAATATAGTTGATGTTGTTGTTCCATTGATCGGTTATTTGTTGTTCTGTATTTAATGGTTGTGTTGATTCATGATTAATCGAAAATAGAAATTATGTGTTGCCTCTACTAAATTAAATCATTGGAACATGTTGTTTGATCTATATAAACTAAATCGATTAAAAATTGTAGTAATAATTCTGGTAGGGAACCAAATAACAGTAAAGAAGAAGAAAGGAAGAAAAAAATTGGGGGCGGGGGCCACACCATGAGGGATGGGCGCCCTTAGCAAGGAGGAGATGATGGGTGGGTGTCCCCCATGTGTTATGGTTGAGGGGCGGACACTCTACATAGGAAGGTAAGGGCCATATTTTGTTGTTTTGTTGTTTCACTTATTTTTCTGATATATATGTATCTTTCTGGCACTTAATTGTAACTTTAAGCAGATTAATTTAATTAAGTATATATATTAGCAACATGAAGTATGGTATTAGATTATATTACTAATCAGGTGTAATGGTATGTAGAAATATTAATCAGATTAATTAATAGAAACAAGCCAGTTGTTATCAGATAGCAGTAGAATAAATAAAAATAATAATAAGTATGCAAGAGTTTGACTGGTTCTAGAGATTGTTGGATTTAATTGGTACTAATAATTGAATTAGTTGTAAATGATGATTTTTGTAACATCAGTATAAATAGCAAGCAACAATATTCTATCATGACCATAAAATAGAAGTGCAAGCAATCTTAACAGGAGCTAGTATTATCCTAGCAGAGCAATATATTGATGACGAAATAGTTTGGTTAGCAGGTATTAGTGGTAGCAGTATAATAAATTAATCAAAGCTGTACAATGGATCAGTCGTAATGGTAGTTAATTAAAGGAGTACCGATTAGCCGAATTATCCGAACTAAGCGGTAAAATAGTTAACCAGAATTAGTTGAAATTTGTCGGAGTAGTTCGTATGTACTATTAGGTATTTTTGATTGGTTTGTTTTGTTGGAATCATATCGAATAAGTTGATTTTCAGGTGAAGTTGGATTTTCCGGTTTACGGAATTGTGTTGTTGTTTATTGTTGTGAATAATTATTGTCGAATACGTTGTTGTTGTTGTTGTTGTTGTTGAACTGTTGTTGTTACAAGTTGTTGTCGATGCATTGATTAAGTTGTAGGCCTATGACCAGTGTTGAAGCGACGTTGAGTACCTCTATTTATTGGTACAATGTTAATATGGGTGTGTGCCTTTTGTGACGTTGATTGTTGTTGTATGTGATTGTTGCATTCATTGAGTCACATACATTTGCATTATTAAGTTGGCCTAGATTGGCACCACGTTGGCCTGGATTGGCAAAATTATTATGTTGGCCTGGATTGGCAAATTAACGACGAAGGCTTATGCCTTGATGCCTCATAATATGACAGTTTTTACATTGGGAGTTCTGCTCCAATGGTACCACATGCATATGCATTATGTTGAGTTGCATAGTTGTGTCGCATTTGAAGTTGTGTTGATTTAAGTTGTTATGTTGATTGATTGAAGTGTCTTGTTGTTGTTATTAAGTTGTTTGTTGGTTGTTATAAAGTGGTGATATTTGTATAATCTAATCTAATATATTGTTTATCATACACTTGTTTAGATTGGTTGATATCTCACTCCTTCTATTGTGATGTTGTCTCTACATGGGTAACGTGCAAGTAACAAAGAATGGAGAATTAGTTGTTGTTAGTCCAAGCCGGTTGCTCTGATACGTAGCACTCAGGGGAATGAATTTTATTTGTTTCTATGTTGTTGTTAATACTCTAATTGTTGGATAATTATAAGTTGAAATATGTTTTAGTTGAATAAAGTTGTAAATGACTTCTAAGTTGAAAGTTGTGATTCTCCTGCGTATTGAATAAAAAGGTTGTCATGGTTTCATATGAATAAAGTATGTTGTAAATTGTTCATCCGAATGCTATGTATTTATGTTAAATGCAATACATGTTGATTGTTTTAAGTTGAAATGTGATACCTCGAATATGTTGAAGGTTTTTAAATACTCTCGTTTTTGTTATAATTTCCGGGTAGATTTGGGGTGTTACATTTTTCTTGAATAAGTTCAAGAGATATTTCATCAATGAGGAAGGTTTGGACAGCCATTAGGGAATAAAGTGAAGGTGTGAATATTTGAGATAAAGAAATATATGTTTAAAGAATGAGTTGAGAATAATGAAATTAGAAGAAGAATGAAAAAGTGTTATTTATAAGCGAGAAGTTGACGACAAATAATAGGAAGCAATTGATATTCCTAACTAGGTTATAATGACCTAGAGCCGACTAGGCTAGCAGGTTTATGGGAAAAGAAAAAACAATGATTAAATGCATTAATGTGAGCATGTTACCAATATAAGAAAAGAAGTTTAACCAACTATTTACTTAAAAAGTGGGAAAAATTACTAACATACGTTAAAGATTTGATGTTTTACTTGTGCTTTTAGAAACATATATGTGACAGTATTAAATGTTTTAATTAATTTTTGTTGTTTTTAACTACTAGTCATTTCAAGTATTAAATCCATATTAAGTAAGCGCAGAAAAAGAGTAACAAACGATAAAACAACTTCATTCAATAAACAGAAAACATCACACATAATTTAAAGACGAAAGTAGATAAAAGACACAATAACACATGTGACCATAATTGGAGAGACAAGAACATATTCCTCTAACCACTAAAGACTTCACATTTGGTTTTCAACAAATAGTCTTCAGAGTGATTTTTTGGACCATCTTCAGCCAACATTTCCTTGATTGAAGCCACTATTCCATCCTGGAAGATAACTTTAGACAAAATTCTTCCATATGGGATATAGGATTTAACCCGATTTATGGATTCAACAATGGATTTCCAGAGGAAATTGAAAATAGTCTGAGGAAGACTGACTCTATGTTCATTCAGCAGAAGACAGATGAAGGCTTTGTCATCAGAGCTAAGAAGATTTTGATTTTCTCCCCTGGAAAGAAAATTAGAGACACAGAGTTTGAACCATGCTTTTGGAACATGCAAGAGGTTCCCATGATTCAATGGTTTATAACCAGAGAACATGTCATGAAGAGATGCAAATCTCTCAGACATGAGGAACATGCTCCTTGCCAAGGAAACCTTCATTGCAATGTCTTCAAAGCCAGTCACCAAAGTGATTGAAAAAGGATTGATGGTGATGAGACAATCATAGACGTAAGACTCAATAGAACCAGATTTAAAATCCATAAAAGCTTGCTTCAAGAAATCTTTCACAAGATTAACATACACCGACTTCTCCAGAATGGCGAAGTACCGAGACCAATCTTGAAAATAAGAGACATCTGCAATGTTACATCCAAATATCATCCACAAATGCCAGGTGAGTAATACTAAGCTTTTTCGCATTTCACATGGTGGTTAAACTTCAGATTCCTTTGCATTTTAAGCAATACCCTATTGAGGTATTCCATAATGATTACAAATAGATAAGGGGATATAGGATCTCCTTGTCTAACCCCCCCTTTGAGCCTTCATGATGTCACTATGATTCTCGTTGATGTTGAATCTATATGAGATCGTGGTTACATCAAGCATTATCCATTTTACAAATTTCATAGTAAACCAATCTCATGCAGGATAGCCTTTAAAGCTTTCCAATCAACCATATCATACGCCTTCTGTAAATCCAGTTGAATCATACACCGAGGCATACCACCTTTCCTACTATACCCTTTTATCAGTTCATATGCTAGCAGAATATGGTTGTGAAGTTGTTGCCCGAGAACAAACGCAGCTTGGCTACATCCCACGATATCTTGCAAACTTTGCTCAACTCATTGTGAGAATTTTTGAAATAATTTTGTACAGAGTGGTGCAGCCTGCAATAGGATGATAGTCTCAAATTGATTTAGCCTCGTCATGTTTTGGGATCAGTGTTACTATAGTGCAGTTTACAACCATGTGCATTGTTCCATGCTCGAAGAACTCTTTCACTGCAGCAATCGCATCAGTTTTACAGTTCGCCAGCTTGCCTTAAACTTTATTTTGATTGATCTTTAATGTTATTTATATATTTGTGTCCTCAAATGGATGTTTATAAATGTTTAAAATAAATTTTTGAATTTTTAATTATATTTATCTAAAAGATAATATTAAATAAAAATTAATTAATATGAATTATGTGATCAATCCAATTTTTATAGAAATTCCAATTAATTTATTCTTTCTCATAAAACAATTAAAGAATGGTGGAAGAGATGTAACATGATGACACAAATATATTTGTATAGCACTATTCATTTTGATCCCTTAACTATATTATTGAGTTTATATTTGTCTCTAATTTTTTTCGCGTCATTTTGATCTCTTAACTTTTAAAAGATTTCATTCTAGTCCTTTTGTTTAATTAGTAATGAAAAACTTTGAAATTCATCACTAATTAGATAAAAAAAACTTAAATAATACGAAAAAAATAATATCAATTTTGAAATTCATCGCTAATAGATAAAATATCTCCATTTTTAATTTTAGTCCTTATTAAAAAAATAATATATTTTAGTCCCTACAAATTTTTTATGCATGCAGTTTTAGTCCCTGTTATTTTATAAAGTTTTGAAAACTGTTTAATTACCCTTAAACTTTTAAATTTTCAAATAATTTTTTTCATGCACCTTTAGAATACTATCTAATATTTCTTTACCAAATTTTATAATTTTTTAAAATGAGAAGAAATAAATATGAATTTTTTAAATTTCAAAAAATAATGATAAAAGTAATAAAAATCTCGATTTAAAAATTAAATTCTGAGTTCATTTTTTTCCGAGGAACTTTTTATAACTTTATAAAGATGTGTGCAAAATAATCATTTAAAAATATACATTAGTTTAACAAAAAGGACTAAAACTAACTACGTGCATAATAATTTTGTAGGGATTAAAAAATAATCTTTTTTTAATAGGGACTAAAAATGAAAATTGAGATATTTATAGGGACCAATAACATATTTAACCCTATTTTTTTATCAATTTGAAATAAAAAACAAAGAACTAATAAGGGTGTAAAATAATATATATATATATATATATATATATATATATATATATATATATATATATATATCGTAATGATAATATCTCAATTAGAAAAATTAATTTCCTAAATAAATATACTATATATAAAAATATTTCTTAAATACAAATGATATTTGCATATATTAATATGGAGAAAATTTAGATACAATTTTTTATGTCTGATTTTTATTATTTTTCAATAAAATTATGATAAGTATATAATTTTCTCTTACACATATGTAATTTTTTTTTCACTCTCTAAATAATATTTAAATACACTTATCATATTTTCATTAAAAAATTGTAAAAATCACATCTAAAGAATGATGTCTAAATTTTTTCTTTTTAATATATCCCTTAGTTAAAATTTGAGATTTTCGAATATTAACACTAAGTTGAAAATCAACTAAGATATTTATATATTAATAAAAAAAACTTATAATACTATTTAAAATGGACATTGATATATATATATATATATATATATATATATATATATATATATATATATATATATATATATATATATATATATATATATATATATATATATATATATATATATATATATATATATATATATATATATATCCAAGAGTTACACCATAAGTTACACTCGCTCAAAAACGTCACTTTAGATTAATATTTTTTTAAATCAACCTTTGGATTGAAATATATCATCATATAGATCATTCCTATAAAGTTTGAGATTAATCTATAATGATTTACTACACGTTCAAGATATCCAAAGATTGACGTCAAAATGGATTTTCATATAGCGTTAACTTTGATGTAGTTCAATGACATAGTAAATTATTATAAATTAATCTCAAATTTTATATGTATGATCTATATGATGATATGTTTCAATCCAACGGTTGATTTTAAAAAATATTAATCCGAAGTGACGGTGTAACTCTTCGAGTATAATTTAATTCTCTCTATATATATATATATAATTCAATGAACTAACAAAGTAGATTTTATTTATAATAAAAAATGAAGGGTGTATTTGTTAAGGTACGTATTGACTATAAAACCATCAGTTGGGTCTCTCTCTATTGAGCACTCAAAAATATTTAGTCAGTGCTAGTGCTAGCTTTCTAGATCAATTAAAATATGGGTGAGGGAAGAAGCAGTGCTGGTAGCACAAGTGTTGCTATAATGCTACTATTATGTATGTGTGTGTTTCATTCTAAGATGATTTATGCAGCAACGTACAATGTTGGTGATGGGCAAGGTTGGTCCTTTGGTGTTCAAAACTGGCCTTCAGGAAAAAGTTTCAAGGCAGGAGACACACTTGGTAAGCATCCCTTATTGGTTTTATGCTTGAATAATTTTCAAAAGCATGGGTCTCTCTTGGATTAGTCGGTGCAAGGCTGAATACCAAAATTTTTAAATAAATAAAAAAATTCAAATGCATTAATAATAAAAATGAACTATTATCTAAGACATACTTTAATTATAAATTATTTTCAAAATGCAGTATTTAAGTATGATCCTAGGGTACACAATGTGGTGAAAGTGAACCAGAATGGCTACAATTCATGTGTGGCTAGTGGAGCACCTTATAAAGCTGGGAATGATAGAATTACACTTGCTAAGGGAGCCAACTACTTCATATGTGGGATTCCTGGTCACTGCGATATTGGACAGAAAATTGCAGTCATTGCAAATTAAGCCCTTAATTAATGTATTGTATTGTATTCCTGAATAAAGTTGACTAGTTAATATTCTTAGAAATCACACCTCTTTGCATTGCAATATATAATGTGATGTTATTTTCTTACCCATTTTTCTTGAAACAAGTGATTTGCCATGTTGATGGGTCTTTATTGTTAAGAGTCTCACATTAAATATTATATGTGTATTTCAAAATTAATCGTCATTTATCAGAGGTTAAACACCTCACAAAATCAAAAAACCTCTCACTATATTTGCTTGGGATTTTCCCCCTTGTAAATTATGGTATACATTGTTGACGCGGCAGACATAGCCCAGTATAGATCGTGGAGTGTGGTGCAGAGGAGCAGTATGACGCAGTTATGTGTCAGTCTTTTGTTCGGCGTTAAACTCCTGACAAATTGTCAGCGTTATGTTTTTGTTAGGGGTGAACCCCCCTTACAAAATATAAAAATTTATTTATTTTTTGGCAAGATACCCTTAACAATTAATTAATAATATAAAAGTATTATAATTATAAAGAATTAATATAATATATAAATTTAAAATTTTATGAAAATAAATTTAATTATATTATAAAATTAAATCAAACATAATTAAAATTGAAATAAACTCCTACATGCAAATTGTATTAAACTTAAAATTAAATTCAATATAGTTAAAATAAACTTCATAAAACTAAAATAAAAACTCCATACAAATTAAAAGTAAATTCAACATACGTATAAGAAACTTCATACAAATCAAAATAAAAGCTCCATACCAATTAAAATAAATTTCAAATGAACTTCAAATTTTCCAATTCGTTCATTATCTACCTCTTCTTGTTCCGCTTCCTCTTCAACAATTTATCCATATCCATTGACTCCTCCATATCCACTGGCTCCTCTATATCTATCACCAGAATTTTGTGAAGCGAAAAATTGATCAATTTTCTGTGTCCGTTCATTTGCAATCTACATAGCTTCTTGATACTCCAGTGTTTGCCTCCTCATTTCTTCTCACAACTTTGTTTCTCTTTTCCTCATTTCTTCTCGCATCTTTATTTGTTTTCTCTTCATTTCTTCTATTTCTGCATTTATTGTTTCTACTTCACGTGCTACCACGGTATTCGCTAAGTTTCACACTATTTCAAGCATATTAATGGTTAATATAGGTGGAGTTGATGTCCCTTAACCATCAACAAGTCTCATTCTGAAACACCTATTACGCCGCTTAATACTTTTGGCATAACCTCAACACCATGCACTTTCCCATTTTTCTTATTTTCGCCCAATACATCATACCGAGTACGAAAACCCACACCAAAGTCAGTAGGATATCCTGATGGCGACCCAGGTAATTCAGGATGCTCTAACAATCATAGGGCAAGTCGTCTATCATACTCCTCCTATAAAAATAAAATAATTAAATGTTATAAATATTTAAATAAGTTAGGTAGATAAAAGAAATAAATAAGATGACTTATATAAGAAAAACTTACTTGAGTGATTCTTGAGCGCTCATCAACAAACTCTCCATTTCTCTTGAGATGAGTCCTCATATGGATCTCATTAAGAAGTGGAGTGGTTCTACCCAACTCTTCACGCTAATTTAATGGGAAAAAATAGAAAAAAATTAGTTATGAGTAATATAAAATCTTAATGATAAATTAATTAATAAATAAATTTACCATCCTTCTTGCAACTCCAGCAACATTGATACTCCTTTCTACGTAGTTGTAACCTCCAACTTCAGATGCTCTATTTTTTTCCTTCTCAGATGTTTATATAAAAGCTTTAGAAGTCTAATGAACAATAAGTTGTTGAAATAATTCTTCTCCTATCCAACATGGACGTGTTCCTATTTTTTCCCATCTAAGTCTAACACATTCCTCATGGTGTCAGAAAATCGGGCACCACATTTTATGTGAAAGTTTTCTTTAATTTGGAGTTCATCTCTAACATCTCAACAATATGTCTCCTACAGTGTTGTATGAATTCAAATTATATTAAATAAAGTATAATCATGAATAACTCAATAAATACAAAGGAAGTGCCTAAATGAGTAAGTTAATTATACCTAAAATGCCTTAAACCAATCCTCCTTATCATCTTCAAGTACTTCTACATAAGTTGGCTAGAATTTTTTATACTTCTATTTGATAATGTTGGTTATGGTCGATGTTGCCTGATATGAAGGAAAGATTCTAAACAACAAAATCTTGAGGTAGTATTTATTAATTAAAACTCAAATTTAAAATATATTATAAAACATAAACACTTACGATACTCCATCGGCCCAAATGATAAGTTTACCTTGATGATATCTAATTTTTAATGGCACATTTCTCAAGATGTGCCTCCTTCTCCTTCCTCCCCATGAGCATTGGTATCTCTTTGAGGCATTGGTATCTCTGTGAGCATTGGTATCTCCATGAGCACTAGTATCTCCATGATCATCCTCAAGAGTGTTAGCTCCACCTGGATCCATATACTGGAAAGGCACATCTACACAATGTTGCATGCTAGCTTCACTTGACTGCATGGAAGGCATAGGAAAATATATGGGGTGAGGGGTTCTAGGTCCACCTGGATGCATATAGGGTGTATATCCAGGAGGAATAATAACTTCTAGAGAGGGCATGGGTGGGAATGAAGAAAAATGATATGTGGATAGTGATCTAGTTAAAGATCTAGATATGGGTGTAGTATGCATAAACATCATAGTATAATGCGTAGGCGGTGGAGTAGAATGAAGAGGAGGATGAGCCACTTGACTCAAAATTGGCATAGAAATAAACAAATATGAATTAGGAACCTAGTGCGGCGATGCAATTAAACAAATAAACTTTCTCTTCAAACAAGATTACAAGTGTTACAAGAATAACCAATAATCTCTCTCACCCTAAATTAGGATTTGCAGTATGCAATGATGAGATACTAGTATGTTATTTATAATAAATCTAACATACTAAACTAATAAACTTTTTCACAAATACTCATTACAAACTAAGTTAGGGTACAGGCTAACTTAAACAATTGGACATAATAAACAACCCCAATTCAACATGTTAACAAACCTAACACTTTCGACAACTACATACTAGAACACGTATCGACTAAAACATGTGGGTTTTCGATAACAAAATGTGAGCAAAATTCGACGACATGCTAACCATGGGCGGACACATGTAAAGGCATGGTGTGGCTAAAGCCCCACCATAATTTTTCAACTTTTTTTTATATTATACTAGTATATTTATTGAGATAAGATGCAAAAAAATGATATAAATTAGTACCTTTTCATGTCTCTCTCACATAACAATAGGTACCTTTTCATCTCTCTCTCTCACATAACAGTGGATAATAAAGTGATATATACCTTAGCATGTGGATTAGCGGCGGAAAGAACAATACATAGAAAAATATATAAAATTATTAATTCTCTCTCGCATAATATTATTATTATAGTAACTCCACTAACCCATTTCACTCTCCCTCTCAAACCTCACTAACATCTCACTCTTCCTCTCTTTGCAAATCCATCAGTTTATCTGTTTATCATAAATGGTTTCTTTCATAATCAACTAGTTTCAATGTTATCTTTATAATGTTAATATGAATAACTATTTTAAATGGTTTCATTGTTCGCTTTATAGGATGAAAAAAAATTTAGGGTACTTTCTAGAGACAAAGCTACTTCTTTGGCCAATATAGAATCATCGGAAACTCGACATCCAAGTGAGAGTATCAAAGTTGTTGATTATGAATTGTTGGAGATGGATCCAGGAATTAGGCCTCCAATTTCTAGTTATCATCCTGACATCCAAAATGAGGTAAGAAAAGCTTATTTAAAAATAGGTCGTCATCAACCTCCTCACAATTTTGTTTACCCTTGGTCTGTTTAAGGTAAACATAAACGTCAATTTTGTAAAAAAACGGCTTCATTATTGATTATAGTAAATCTAAGGATCTAGCATTTTGTTTGCCATGTTTTTTGTTTAAAAATGTCACTAAATATAGAGGGGTCACTTTATGAAGAATGCTCAAATATTGGCTAATCATGCTATTTCTTGTAATAGTCATGTTGATTGTGTGCATATGGGTTATGCTCTCATGAATGCAAACCAAAATATTAAGGCCACATTTGTTAAATATTCTTATGACTGGTCCTAAGATTCAAAAGGATCTTCCTGTTGCTTGTGCGTGTGAAATAACTCAACAAATTGTATGTGATATTGCAGATGATGTGTTTTGTGTTTTGATTGATGAATTTGGTGATGTTGCTGGTAAAGAACACATGGTTATTTTTATTCACTATGTTAATAGTGAAGGTTTGGTAAAAGAAAGGTTTCTTGGCATTGTAAGTGTTAAAGAAACAAGTGCTAGGTCACTTAAGGAGACACTTGAGAAGTTGTTGTCTATTAATGATTTAAGTATAGCGTTACAAAAACGTGATCAAGATCTTTTGAATGCTTTGTCACTCGTTCATGCTACCAAACAAGAATTTCAAGAAATGAGAAATGATGGATGGGAAGAACTTATATCTAAGGTTAAGGAAATTTGCAATAAGCATGATATTGATGTACCTTATATGGATGCACCGTATGTGCAAGGGAAGAAACCTAGACAACATGGTACAACTTCTAGTGTTACTAATTTGCATAATTATAAGATGATTGTTTGTTTAATGTTTTAGATTTGCAGTTGCATGAGCTCAATGCTAGGTTTGATGAAGAGAATACTGAACTTTTGCAATGTGTTTCATGTTTGAGTCCTTCATCAACATTTGCAGCTTTTGACGTGGAAAAATTACTAAGGATGGTTGAACTTTATCCAAATGATTTTGTAGATGTGCCGTAAGTTGTGGTGCGACATCAACTTCAAAATTATGTTAGAAATGTTCGATGTGACCCAAAATTTGCAAAGTTAAAAGGACTTTTCAGATTTTTGTGCAAAACTTGTGGAAACAAATAAGTGCAGCACATTTGATATGGTTTACAAGCTTCCGAAATTAGCTTTAGTCTTACCGGTAGCAACTGCAAGCGTGGAACGTGTTTTTTCAGCTATGAAGTTTGTGAAAAGTCAATTATGTATCAAAATGAGTGACCAGTGGTTAAATGACCGTCTTGTAACATTTATAGAAAGAGATGTTCTTGAAACAGTTAATAATGATGTTATTTTAGCTCATTTTCAAGAAATAGATGGTAGACGATTTTCATTGTCATGCATTACATTAAATATTATTATTATTTATTTTCAATATGATTTAATTTATAGTTTATTTAATATTTAGTCCACGAATATATAACGTCTAGATCCGCCCCAAATACTAACGACTGTCGAATTGTCAAAACCAAAAAATTTTATTCAATTATACTAGAATTCAATTTTAATGTCTCACAATATATGAGAGAAATGTTAACGAATTTTTAAAAGACATTTATTTATCGCAATATTTAAATATATGGTGTATATCTTAGTCTCTATAATTTTTTTAATGTTTTTAATTCATTGTAATTTATTTTCTCATTAAAATATTAAGTAACTCGTGTAATATTTAAAAGTCAAACAATAAATGAGGACTAAATTTTTTTTCCGTAATAAATACACATTGAAAATCGTTCGTATAATAAATAAACAGAATTATTATGTAGTATTCAATATTTCCGAATTCTTATGTCCCAACTAAGTGTTTCATTTGACAATTATTTCCAATAAACAATTTTACTTTTACTTTTAGTTTTGGGTCATAGTACTAACGAATCTTTAATATTTTCAAATGAAAAAATATTCTTTTAACAAAATTATCATTTGAAATTTAATGTATTAAATATTTGTGTTTTCTAAAAAAATTCTTTTTTAATTTTTTTAAAAATTTTCTTGAAACACTCGTTATCATTATAATTTTATTTTAAACAGAATTTTATTTTGAATGATGTACTCTTTTAAAAGTTTTAAATAAAAATAGATATTTTTTTTAAAATAATATTATTTCAATATTTAATATATTAATATAAGCGTTTTAAAAAAATAAAATCTTAATTCTTAAAATATATCTTTTAAAAATTCGTTAATATTTCCCTTTTATTTAATATATTTTAAATATAGTAATTTTAAATTCAATTATTAATTTATATATTTTTTTCTGTCTCGTAATAATTAACTTTTTAAAATATCAATGCACTATTTACTACTATATTTTGTATCAAAATAATTTCACATCTATAAAAAATATTTGTCCTAAAATATTAATACTACTATCTTTATTACTATATTTATATTACTAATTCATTTTAATATTTAATCTTTAAATTATACTTTCTAATAAATAATAATTAAACTAATTTGACTATACGATAAAAATAATACAGTAAATCATTACTCTTTCTTTCATTTAATATTATTTTTTAGTTTGTGTGAAATTGTGAACTATGACAATTATTTTAGAAAAAAAAGAGTATTATTTTTTACTATTATACAAATATTTATTTATTACTTTTCATTTTATTCAATTATTTTATTAACTACAATTAATAAAAGTATTTTAGTAAATAATATTTGTTTTATTATTAAAATTAATAGATCTAGTTGTTGAATGTAGTGTGTAAGTCAAGTGCAGTAGGCTTCATAAGCTGTTTTTGGAAACAACTTATTTGGAAAAGTTGTTCTGTCAACTGATGCAGAAAACTGTGTTTCGAAGAGGAAATTGGCTTTCTCATTTGGAGAAACCAATTTCTGCTTCGTGTTTTTGTTTCTCTGCATTGCTGTCAGGGGCAGTTTTGGTAGTTTATTTTGGTTTTTGTTGTGTTATGTTTGGACATTATAAATACTCTCCCTCTCATGTAATGTTTAGAGAGTAAATGTCATTGTGAATAATAATACAATCTATTTTCTCCTCAATTACTCTATCTCAATTCTCTTTTCTCTCTAAACTTCATTTTCTCCAATTACACTTTTTCACCATTGCTTCACCTCATCCCAATTATGTATGTTCCACCATCTGGCATAAAGAGCACTGGTTCTGATCCATTAATCCGCTACAAATATGACAACCACCGATCGAATCCCTACGAACCTCCCAATTCTTGATTCTAAGAACTATGATAAATGGTGCAAAAAAAAGAAAGTTTTGTTTGGGTAACAAGAAGTCCTTGAAGTGGTGAATGATGGAGTCACACCACTTGTTGTAGAGGCTACAACTGCACAACAAGCCACATTCAAGGAAGAAAAAAAGAAAGACTACAAAGCCATCCTTTTGATACATTCTTGCGTCGACAACGACAAATTTGAGAAAATTGGTGATTGTACGTCGGCAAAGCAAGCTTGGAAGATTTTGAAGAAAACGTATGAAAGTGTCGAAAAAGCTAAGGTGGCGAGGTTACAAACTCACAAGAGGCAGTTCGAGTTGGTACAAATGGAAGAGAAGGAATTGGTCAATGACTACATTACACGCATAACGCGTTTGTTGAATCAAATGACGGCTTGCGGTGAAACCGTTACGGTGCAAAATGTAGTGGCTAAGATCTTGTGTTCTTTAACGTCAAGATTCGACAACATAGTGGTAGCCATAGAAGAGTCAAATGATCTTCTCATTATGACCAAGGAGGAGCTTCAAAGCTCATTAGAGGGAAAGGACAAGGCCAAAGCAGAAATTGCATTGCAAGCAAAATTCAATGAGAAGAACAAGAGATCGAAAGGCAAGTGGTCTTCGAATGGCACAACAAAATTTCCAGAATTTTGGTGGAAAAGATTCACAAAATTCAAGAGGTTCCATGGCTCAAAGAGGAGAGAGCAGCTCCAAGAGTAGTGGTCAAGGCAACAATTACAAGAAAGGTGACAAAAGTAATGTGAAGTGTTTCAATTGTCAAAAGTTTGGCCATTTTGCTAAAGAATGTAATGCGAAATCGAAGGAAAATCATGGAGATGAGGCCAAAGTTGCTAGGCAACAGGTAGAGGATGATGATACTCTTCTTGTTATGATCACGGAGGAGAACAATGGCTGAAAAGAGGGGTTGGACAGCAACTCTGTAGGTGTCAAGGGCTGGACAACAACTCTAACAGTGCAGAATTTTCTACACAAACGCGTTCGGAGTGAAACACAATGGTAACTGTTCGAGGTGGAGTCCAAATTAGTGATGAGTGGTACTTGGATTCATGTTGTTCAACTCATATGACGAGTAGAAAGGATTGGTTTGTGAAAATCAATCAAGCCACGAAGAATAAAGTGAGATCCGCAAATGACACCACTTTAGCGGCCGACGGTGTGGGTGATGTCTTGCTCAAGTAGAAAGATGGAAGTCATTCCTTGATCAACGATGTGTCATAAATTCCTGGAATTAGGTGTAATCTCTCGAGCATTGGCCAATTACTCGAGAAGAATTAAACAATTCGGATAGAAAACGAGGTTTTGTGCATTTTTGACCAAAAGGTGTTTTAATCCTTAGAGCACCCATGGCTGCAAATCGTACTTTCAAGATATAGTTGAAAGTAATGGAACACAAGTGTCTTGATACATCAGTAAGTCGTGATGAGTGGTTGTGGCACTACCGTGCTGCCCAAGATTAATTTTCCAAGTGAGTTGTGTGAAGAGTGTGTGCAAGGGAAGAAACACAAGAACAATTTCAGCAAGGATGTTGGTCATAGGACCAAGGAACACCTTGAGGTGGTGTATTCCGATGTGTGCGGCCCAATGCAAGGCAACTCGTATGGTGGAAATAGGTACTTTGTCACTTTTATTGATGATTTTAGTAGGAAGATATGGATTTACCTCATAAAGAGGAAGAATGAGGTGTTTGATGTGTTCAAGCGTTTTAAGTCCATGGCGGAGCGGCAAAGTGGTCACAAGGTGAAAATTCTCAAAACGGATGGTGGAGGTGAATATACCTCAAGTGAATTTGGGAATTATTGTGATAATGAGGGTATAGTGCGTGAGTTTGTTCCACCTTATACGCCTCAACAAAATGGAATTGCTGAAAGGAGAAATCGCTCAATTATGAACATGGTTCGTAGCATGTTGAAAGGGAAGAGGTATGGTCTGGCCATAAACCGAATTTGACGCACTTAAGAGTTTTCAGTTCGATTGCATTTAGGCACATTCTGGGTCAACTTCGAAAGAAGTTGGATGATAAAAGTGAGGTAATGTTACATGTCGAATATCACCCTACTAGAGGCTACAAATTGTTTGATGTGAGTAGAAAGAAGATCGTGATTAGTCGAGATGTGGTGGTGGATGAGTCAAGTCGCTTGACAACAGAAAAATCGATGCCATCGCCAGAAACCGCCTCAAGAAGGAAATCGGTTTCCCTCGCGAAACCCGTCTCGAAAGCTCGAATTGAATTTTGAAGCAAATCGGTTCCCCGATCCCGAAACCGTTTCACCGTAAAATGCGTAAATCAACAACAACAAAGAACGCGATTGTCGTTCTTATCCGATCAAAGATGGTGACTCATTCAGATTGTGAAGTCTATGATAGCATGAGATGATAATCAACTGAATCCGAAAGAAAAAGGTATATGAAAATGTTGATTTGAAAGAAAAAGGAAATCAGAGTAAAGTGGGTCTATAAAGTGAAGGCAAATCCTAAAGGCAAAATTGTCAAGCATAAGGCTCGACTAGTACCAGAGGGATTTTTGCAGCGAGAAGGCATAGACTATGATGAGGTATTTACTCCGGTAGCTAGATTAGAGACCATACGGTTAGTTGTTGGTATCGCCAATAGAAAAAATTGGCAAATGTACCAAATGGATGTGAAATCCGCATTTTTGAATGGTCCACTTAAGGAGGAAGTCTATGTAGAGCAGTCCCCCGATTTTGTGATAAAAAACCAAGAGGGAAGAGTATACAAGTTAAGGAAAGAACTCTATGGTTTGAAACAAGCACCTAGAGCTTGGAACACACGCATAAATACTTTTCTTATTGAGCTTGGCTTCAAGAAGTGTATATCCGAACATGGTGTTTATGTGAAGTCGAATGCAAGCAAATGTGTGATTATACTTTGCTTATATATGGACGATCTTTTGATTACGGGAAGCAATGAGGAGTTTATTTCCAAGTTCAAAGGTGAGTTTATGGAAGAATTTGAGATGAGCGATCTTGGTATCATGACATACTTCCTTGACATAGAGTTTCACAAGTCAAATTTGGGACTACTCATGCATCAAAGAAAGTATACTCATTAGATATTGAAGAGGTGTGATATGGAGCATTGCAATGCTGCCAATTCATCAATGAAACCAAGGTTGCAGCTGTCCAAGAATGAGGATGAGGGTGACGTCAATCCAACTAAATATAAAAGGTTGATTGGATCATTATGTTACTTGTGCAATACGCGACCGAATTTGGCATTTAGTGTCGGTATTATTAGTAGATTCATGGAGAGGCCAAAGGTGTCTCATTTGGCAGCGATCAAGAGGATCCTTCGTTACATCAAAGGTTCTCTTGGTTGCAGAATTCTCTTTCCCGCGGCTGATGTGGGCAACATGTGTGAATTACTCGGTTATACAGATTCCAATTGGTACATAGATAAAGATGGTTGAAAGTCTACAACCGGTTATGTCTTTATGTTCGGAGGAGCTCCAATCTCTTTGTGCTCTAAAAAGGAACCTGTGGTGGCACTCTCTTCTTGTGAGGCCGAATATATTGCAGCATCGATGTGTGCATGTCAAGTCGTGTGGCTAATGAATCTACTTAAGGAGTTGGACAACATTGAGGTAAAAGTTGTCACACTCTTTGTTGACAACCTCTCGGCTATCAACTTTGCAAGGAATCCTATAGCACATGGGAGGAGCAAGCACATAGAGATGAGGTTTTATTACTTGAGGGAGCTGGTGTGTGAAGGACAGCTGAAGCTAGCTCATTGTTGAAGCGAAGAACAACTTGCGGATTTGTTGACGAAGGCGGTAACAAACGAAGTGTTTAAGAGGCTTGTGAAGAAATTGAGCTTGAGGTACGTGGAGCACTTGACTTAAGGTGGTATGTTGAATGTAGTGTGTAAGTCAAGTGCAATAGGCTTCAGAAGCTGTTTTTGGAAACAACTTATTTGGAAAAGTTGTTCTGCCAACTGATGCAGAAAAATGTGTTTCGAAGAGGAAACTGGTTTCATCATTTGGAGAAACCGCTTTCTACTTTGTGTCTTTATTTCTCTGCACAACTTTTAGTGGCAGTTTTGGTAGTTTGTTTTGATTTTTGTTGTGTTATGTTTGGACACTATAAATACTCTCCCTCTCATGTAATGTTTAGAGAGCGAATGCCATTGTGAATAATAATACAATCTATTTTCTCATCAATTACTCTCTCTCTCTCAATTCTCTTTTCTCTCTAAACTTCATCTTCTCCAATTACACTTTTCACCATTGATTCACCTCATCTAAATTGTGTATGTTTTATCACTAATTATTTTTTAAAAAATGTGTATTGCTCAAATAAAACACTTTTTATAAGATAAATAAAATAATATAAAAGAAAAATTATTTAAGAAAATAGGGAACAATCACCAAAAGAAACAAATATAAGAAAATGCATACATATCCTATTCTTTATGAAATTAACCTTAAATAAGAAGAGATAAAAGAAAAATAAATAGAATAAATAAGATTAAGCCTTAAATTAGAAAAAATATCTGACACAGTACTCCCTTGTCCCTTCCCTAAAAGTATTGGGAATCCCAAAAAAAAAAAAATTAAATTATACTCTAGAAACAGTAGTTAAATTTTTAAAATCAAAGACAAAAGCAAAATAAATAGCAGTAGGAGATATCAAAAATCACAGTTACAAGACCATGCAGAATCACACAGTACACGAAAAGTTAAAACGTAAAGAAAATAAAAATAGTCACAGTAAAAAGTAAGAACCACACTTTCCAACACCTAGAAAGAAATAAGAACCACACTTTCCAACACCTAGAAAGAAATAAGAACCACACTGTCAAACTCAAAACTAGCACATATACTAGTAGTCATTAATGTCACAGTTACTATGCTATAAAACCACCTCTCAAGTTTCTCTTATGAACACTCAAAATTATTACTAATACAGTAAAAGATGGGTGAGGGAAGAGGTAGTGCAAGTGTTGTTACAATACTACTATTATGTATGTTTGTGTTTCATCCTAAGATGATTCATGCAGAAACCTACATTGTTGGTGATGGTCAAGGTTGGACCTTTGGTGTTCAAAACTGGCCTGCAGGAAAAACATTCAGAGAAAGTGACATACTTGGTAAGAGTCTTTTATTTGTTTAAACTTCAAAATAATCAATGGTTGGTTCAATAATGAATTATTATAGTTTATATTTTAACAGTTGTTTACGCGCAGTGTTCAACTACATCCCTTTGATACACAATGTGGTGAAAGTGAACGAGTTTGGCTATAATTCATGTGTAGCTCTTGGAGGATATGGGTTGCATGTTTCTGGAGCAGATAGAATTACACTTGCTAAAGGAGCTAACTATTTCATATGTGGTGTTCTTGGTCATTGTAATCGAGGACAGAAAATTGCAGTGAATGCTAATTAATCTCTTAACTAATGCCTTGTACTAATTTTCAATATTTATGAATTTATCTATCCAAGGCAAGGCATGTTTCCAAGGAAGTATTGAAATTTTGCCTATCAAGATATACAATGGAAAAGACTGTATTGTTGTATTGAATTGCTATAGGCTGATTGCTGATGGATTTGCTATCTTATCTAATTGTTATTTCTTTTGTCTACATAATTTTGATAGTCAAAAGTACTACAATTAAATTATATAGAGTTGGAAATGAATCGAGTCGAGTCAACTGACTCAGTTCAATTTGATCGTTAAAAAAATGATTCGATTTAAATATAGGTTCGAATTTGCCACGAACTTTATTTTGAACTCTAACTCAACTTGTTAAAAATTTATGAAGAACTCAATTCAACTTATCATACTCATATCATTAGATTCAACTTGTTTGTTTCACGGACTTGAAAGTTATTTTTTAAAGTTTATATATTTTTTATATATTTGACATTTCCAATTAATATTTTTAATAAAAATATAAAAATAAAATAAAAATTATAAGATTGAAATTTATACGAAATTAATTTTATTTATATAAATATTTTAAAAATATTTTATTCACTTGAGAATGTAAATTATCGATTAAAACTATTAAATTAAAAGAAAATATTGGGGTTAAAATTTAGAACAAATCTTTAAACCTACTGTCACACCCCAAAATATACCCTACCATCATTCAATTTCACCCACATTTGGTTTGTAGTTTTATTCGGGTCAGGATTGTGTTCGTTCAAGTTTTAAGCTATCTGGTCCATCTCATAGGATAAGCAATCTAGAAGTTCGATTTGTGGTTCAGATTTGATCACATGTTTTACAAGGGTTTTGGTGCCCGCTCCTTCAGAAAGGGAATTTGAAATAAATCATTGAATTAGGGTTTGAACTCATTATCGTTATGGATTTCTTTCTCGTCAAGTTACAATGTTTTTGTGCAGTGTAACTCTTGAGAATCAAGTGATTAGAATTTCCATTCGATCCAATTATGGTGCGCGAGGAATCACCTTTCTGAGATGTTACCAAAGGTGATTCAATTGTTGGAAGGTTGGAAAATTTAGATGTATGTCCAATATCATGTTATCGATTTGTGTGCTCAAGAATTTAAGACATTGAGGTTAAAGTCAAGAGAATCCATGTGCAATTGCATCTTTGTTTTAAAGGGCATGTTGTTACCATTATCATTTAAGAGCCTCTTTGAAGCAAATGTTACAAATTGATACATGATATGTTGAATTACCAATTTGATTTTAATGTCATTCAAGATTTCAATATACTTTCAATATTGATTATTGTTGGAATCAAGTCCAAATGTGAGGAGATTTTTCTATTTGACATTTCAAAGATGAATATTAAAGGATTGTAAAACTTTAATTTATCTAGAGAATTTTGCATTGTGTTACAAAGAGAATTCAAGCTTATTCAAAATTCATATGAATGACATTCAAACCAATTTCAAAGGACTTCCAAGTTTACAAGTATGGAATGATTATGTTACAAGGTTCCTACAATTTATAAGGAAACTAAATTCGGAGGTTTTACAATGCAAATTCAATTGATTCCTAATCTAATCTTAAGATTGCTAGTGAGTGCTTCGATACTTCTCGCAAGGCTTCCAATTCCTATGCTTCGTTTGCTTCTTCATGGTGAATCTTCCATCTTTGAGCCATCCTCATCATTCATGCCAACATGAAACAAGGAAAAGTGAACATAGTTAGCAAAACATAAACTTGAACATAAACAAGAATTCCAACGAATATTTTCAAGGACTCATCATTAGGGTTTGTGTTAAGGAATCAGGTTTTAAAGGTTTTAATTGTATTCAAGCAATCAAAGCCTCAGAACTAAAAAGTTCCTTCATCGGCCACAACCTCCTATTGCAAATCACAACAACCTTTGTTGTTGGTTCACAAAAGGAGGTGTGAAGTGGAAAATCAGAAATAACATCATGTTTTCCCAAAGCAAGCAAGAAATCCAGCCCAACAGTTTATCAAACAGTTCCAGAAAATTGGTTCAGCCCAAATGCAAAGTCAACAGAATATTAGTAGGCAGCAAGAAGTCAACAGAATAGCAACAAGCAGCAAGATGAGGGACAACATTTTTACCCAAAAGGCCATGGTTATCAGCATAGAGTGAAAAAAAAATCACCCAAGAGGACATTATGATTTAGCAGCCAGCAGCATGTAATAACAGAGACATAGCAGAGCAGCAGACAAAAAGAAGCTCAAAGTGTCAAGGCAATAAAGCCAATTGAGAAAAAGCAAAGTCAAATTGGCTAAATGAGAGTTACATAGCAGACAGCATAGCAGACAACAGAGTAGCAGTAAGGAGTATCAGAAAAGCAAAACTGAGTTCCAACCAAGACAAGGACAGGCAGAAGCAGAAGTTGGAAATAATATAACCAACAGTTTGTGGTTTTACAAAGGGAGGAGAAACTAATACCAATCAGAAAAAGAAACTCAAGCATAGTATCTGTTCAAAAACGAAAAACCATAAACAATAGCCACAGTCCTAACCACAGAAAACCAGAGCCAATCTCAAGAGCAAAAGAACCGAAATGTAGTATCTATTCAAAACAAATAAGTTCCAAAGACCAAAAACCAAATAAGAAACCAGAAGCAAGCAACCATTCAGTTATCAGAAACCAAAACCAAGAAACATAGTAACTGTTCTAAGCCAAAAAGTCAAAAAACAAGGGTATCATCTGTTCCAAACAAAAAACAAGCCAGAAATGTATCAGAAAAGAAACCAAACCACCATTGTTCCAACAGCCACAAACCCAAAAGACACAAGAAAAACCTAAATTTCTATCATCATTTTCCTAACACAATCCCTTCAGAAATACGGTTTTCTTCAGAAAAAGAAGAACATTATAACAAATAACACAAAAACAGATCACAGAAGACGGAAGGATCTCACGCGAAAGGTCTTAGAACCAACGAATCCGGCCACGTAGGGGTTTCGTTCCTTTCCTCTTTGTCCTTTCCATGCCCGTTTGCCATCTCTTTCTCACGAAGTAGTTAGGGTTTCCGAAAATCCCTTTCCCGATTTGTAGTAAACCGCGAGTCATCTGGAAAAACAAAGAGTGGATTAGAAGAGAGAAGAGAGAAACGAGTCAGAAAACATGAAAATACTGATGATTTGAGTCGCGCCACTGCCGGAACCGCCGTGAGGCGATTTCTGGCGCGGCCCATTTCTTTTCCGATGAGGGTTCGGTGAGAGAACAGAGGAAGATGAGAGAACTTGTTTCACGAGAGAGAGAAACGATTTGGGCTTGGTCTCTCCTTCCTTCCTTCTTTTTTTTTTTGTTTTATTTAATTAACTTAATAATTTGTTTTTAGTTAATTTTTTTTTAGTTTACATTTAGTAGTATAGGTGTTTTAGTTGGGTGGTGACAAGTGTCACCACCTTAGTCTTGTTTATTTATTTATTTATTTATTTTAGTCAATCTTTCTTTTTTCTTTTTAAAAAATTTTGGTAAACAATATTACACCATCTCTACCATTGGTTTTTTGGAGAAGAGAGATCCGACGCACCCGATGGTCAGCACACGATGAGCTTTTGCGGGCCAATCAACAAGATCAAATGGATTTCTTTTCGCACCTCCCAGAATCACTGCATACAGGCTAACTCTAAACTTTTGTCTTTTAAATTATTTTATTTTATGCAAATGATTTAATTTTCTTGCGATGTACTAGATACTAATTAGTTCTGATAGTTTTTATTTGATGATTTGTCGATTAAACTATTAGTTGATTTTTTCATCAAACAGAAAAAATCGTTTCTAATTATTATTTAAATTTCTGATTGTATTGTATGATAATTGTCTGTTTATTTGCTTTATTCTGTATTTATTCACCATTGTACACTTCGCACACAACCAACATTAAAATTAATCTGACTTTCCTTTTGATTGGCTCATAAGCCGATTTCCTAAAGGGTCTCATGGTTGGGGATGGGCATGACCATCCTCACGAGGTTAATTAAAGCCCTTGTTGCTTTAGTTAATCATAACCCGAAAATAACATTGGTTTATACACCAATCTTCCATGCACCAGGGTCTCATGGTTGGGGATAGGAGCACCTATCCTCACGAGGTTAATTAAGTCCATATACTTAATTAATCATAACCCGATTCCACATTTCATCTTAACACGCATCTCAAAACACTTTCATAGTTAACCTACAAACCTCGATCCAACGTCGAGTGCATTTTCAAAACTTTTTAAATAATAAAATCCAAGTTTTTAAGTCGTTGGACGCTAGGCCAATTGTTTAAAAAACTTGTCCCAAATGAACTCTTAGTCTTTAAGTCGTTGGACACTAGACCAGTTGCTTAAAGACTTCTAAATAATGTGAAACTCGTTTCACCTCACTCTTTTATAAGAAAATCCTTTTTGGGTGATAGACGACTCGTCTGAGCACTAGCTCCTCGGGTTTCTAGTATTTGAATCGTAAGACGTTAGTCCTATTGTTCGGTACTTTCTCACTCATCTAAAAATAATTCAACTCACTCAAAACTCTTTTCTCGCTCATATGCGATCATCAAACTCTTTTCCGACAAAGAGTGTGCAATAGCCATTTCAAACACGAACGCGGACTTAAAGCTTTTCAAAAAACTAAACAATTCCAAGTTCAAGCGTTTGAAATATCTAATGCACGATTTTTCTTATAAAATCAATACAACCAATTTAAAACATTTTTGAGAGGAACTACGGAGTTTTGACTTTCCCATTGCACAAGGGAATACGTAGGCACACGGTTCCGAAACCGTGCCAAACTCAAAATAATAATAAATAAAATCCTTTTCTCCTTTTATTCATAACTTAGCAATAAACACACACACAAACACTTAGAACTAAATGGGTCCCATCGAGTACGATGGATGTAAGGGATGCTAATACCTTCCCTTTACATAACCGACTCCCGATTCCATGTTTTTGATCGTAGACCGCCTTATCCGCTTCTGGGGGGTTTTATCTATATTTTCCCGTTCTTTTTTAGAACAAATAAAATTAGGTGGCGATTTCACTTATTTTCAAAATTTAAATGATTTTTGAAAATCGAGTTGCTTCACCTACTCTTAAAAATAATAAAATATATTTCATATATAATCAAGTTGGCTCATGAAACTAGCGAATCAGACTATGTATAGCTCAAATTCAGCTTATTTAGTTAACGAAGTTAGTTTTTCGCTCATATTCAACTCTTTTGGTTTATGAACCTAATTCAATGATTTAATTGTCTAACCCAATTCCGAATTATTTTAGAGTTCATTCGTTTCATTGTCAACTTTACATATTCTTGATATTTATTTTTTCAATTTTTTCAAACCTTCTCCTTAAAAATAAAATTAATAGTATAATGTGTTTTTTTCATTAGAAAATTGTATGATATAATTAATTTAGAATTATTTTTGTAATAATCAATATATATATATATATATATATATATATATATATATGTGTGTGTGTGTGAAAATATTTCACTAATTTTTATTGATCATGAACATGTATTAAATACAAGAATTACCATTGCATAACAGGAAACTAATTATGCCTAATCAATATAAATATTCTAAACTTAATAATATCATTAGTGTACAATATTTGTTCCAAATATAAATATGTGTGCTGTCATGTTCTGTCACATCCCTGCAGTTGAAGCGGGAGGTTGGCGTACGCTTAAACTGTCTTGGAAATTTTGAAAGAGTATTAAGGGAAGACCCTAGGTGAATATTCCGCAATTTGATAGCGCGATGGAACATGCAAGACGTGTATCTGTCTGCGAGCTACTTTTTCACGTACAAAGTGAATGTCCATCTCGATATGTTTTGTACGTTAATGTTGAACGGGATTACCGAAAAGATACATGGCACTAACGTTATCACAATATACCAAAGTAGCATTATGTATCAGACAATGTAGTTCGAGGAGTAGGTTACGTAACCAGCATGACTCAGAGACGACATTGGCAACTCCATGATATTCAGCTTCAGCATTGGATCGGGACAACGTGGGTTGACATTTAGACGACCATGATAGTAAGTTGTCTCCAAGAAAAACACAATAGCCTGAGGTAGAGCGTCTAGTGTCAAGGCATCCTCCCAGTTAGCATTTGTGTAAGAAATCAATGATGTAGTGGATGATGAATAAAGATGTAAATCGTAGTGACTAGCTCCCTGAATGTAACGTAAAATGTGTCAAAGAGAGTGCATGTGATCGTCCATAGGGTCATGCATAAAAAGGCATATCTGTTGTACCACATATGTGATGTCGGGTCTCGTGAAAGTGAGGTATTGGAGAGCACCAGCAAGGCTACGGTATAAGGATGGGTCTTCATAGGGAGTGCTAGTCTTGGCGCTAAGCGTCGGTTTAGTGTAAACTGGAGTGGGACATGATTTGCATGATGACATGCATGCTTGCTCAAGAATTTCATCTACATACTTTTTCTAAGATAAGAACAAACCACCGTCATGCCGAGTAACTGCAATACCCAAAAATTAATTTAGTGGTCCCAAATGTTTCATAGCAAATTCAGAGCTGAGTCTTGATATTATAGACTTGTGAAGATCATCAGAAGAAGCAGTGAGAATGATGTCGTCCACATAAAGAAGAATATAGGCCATGTGTGTATCTTTCCGATAGATGAAAAGAGATTTGTCTGACTTGCTTTGAGAGAATCCGATATACATAATCTACAAATCGTTTGTACTAAGCTCTTGGAGCCTGCTTGAGCCATACAAAGATTTTCGCAGACGGCAGACATGATGAGGATGATTTGGATCCTTAAATCCCAAAGGTTGGTGCATGTATACGGTTTCTTTGAGTTCACCATGTAGAAAAGCATTCTTCACATACAACTGATGAATTTTCCATGCTTTAGATAAGGAAAGGCTGAGTACTATTCAGATGGTGGCTAGTTTAACAATCAGACAGAACGTCTCTGCACAATCTATGCCAACCTGTTGACCTGCAGCGTTACCTACAAGTCGGGCTTTATGCCTCTCAAAAAAACCATCAGATTTTTCTTTATGCCTAAAAATCCACAAAGAACGAATAACATTTGCATCAAGTGGACGGGGCACTAAATCCCACGTCTTATTTTGAATAAGAGCATTGTATTCATCATCCATAGCCATTTTCCAATTTAGGTCTTTTAGTGCTAACACTGGGTTACGAGGGACAGGAGATTGAAATTCTGGTGATGTTCAGACTCGGGATGTCATGACATCTGATCTGACATGATAAAAAAAGACAAGGTAGAACATACAATTAACAATGCAGGAAAGAAAATTACACACAAAATTGTTTACCCAATTCGGTTCTAACCAACCTACATCTGGGGACATACCAAGCCAAGAATGAAGTCCATTATCAGTAGTCTTAATTCAGAGTTAAACCTCCATGTTTACACCCCTCACTTAAACCCTACCCAATTTCTCTTCTACCTAAGATACCACACTTAGATATGAGAACCTCTGCTCACTTCCAATCACCTCAGTGATGTCTAGCAATCACATCCCAACAACTGCATCAATAAGTTGGCTCCTATAACGTAAAACCAGTTTGAAGATACCTCACTTCAAACACAAAACAGTCACACTTGTGACACAAACAAACTTGGAATTACTTCATAGTTTCTTCCACGGACACCCTTTACAACCTGAGTGAAATAAACCTCTTGCCTACAGGTTCGAGGCACAAATCAGTGACCATCCCACAATCCGGGTGGTTCACTTACATGGCTAACCCTAAAGAATACATCTTTCTAAAACCGACTAGGTTACTAAAACTAGGTTACAATTGCTTATTTATAACCTATTACCCAACTGGATTTGGGCCTTCAAAATAATTTGAAGTCAACAAACTTCAGAATAAACTTTGCATTAAATGGATAACTCGCTACAATCAAGATCCTTGTTGATCTTTCTCCTTAGCTCTTGGACATCCACATATGCCTTAAAGATCACGCCACTTATGTTGCATAATATTCCCAGAATATTCTGCACAATTGAAACATAATTGTAACAAACTTAACAATTTATGTAGCGTGATGTCCTGATGTCTAATGTCTCGACATCTCATTTGAAATGTTATTCCAGTTGTTTAAGGTCTTCAACACAACATGTTAAGGCATTCTAGATAGGATTATAAGTTAGAAATCCCACTGTATAAAACATTGTTGCTACTATTATTTATTTTATTAAAATTAAGTCAATCCATAGAAACCAGGAACTTACAATCTCCCCCTTTTGAAAATTTTAGCTAAAACAAATAATTACAATTACAAGCAGTTTAAAGTAGCAGCAACAGTTTACAATTTATAATTAACAATTAAAATCTTCTTTAGCAGAAACATTTTTTGTCTTCTGCACACATCTTCAGATCTTGAGTTCATGCTCATGTCAGGACACCCCATTTGACATCTTGTCTCCTACCTTGAACTAACATGAGGCTAGTATGATAGAGAAAGGTGAGACTTGGTGTTTTTCTTTGGGATATACTGTCGTCCGAGTAGCCTAATCGAAACTCAGAATGGCCTAATAAAAACTCAGATCACAAGTCACAAATAGTTTTCTTCTTTCAGGGTGGGACCTGATCTTTTGAGAGTTGTGAGATATAATTGCATTCCTTCTTGTTTCAACATATGTGTAGTATTGACACAGATACAAATACATTTTCTCTCCCCCTTTTTAGGAAAAAATTGACAATGAGAGCCTTCACAAAACCAGATCCAGTTGCAAAATATCCAGATTCGAATGAATTTCATTTTGATGTGGTTTTCACTGTCTTTATGAAAGTATAGAGGTCAAGGGGTCCTCTGTAAATAGCACAACTCGAGCTTAGGGGTTCATATTCTTTAATCCTTGGCCAAGGTGACTTAGAATTATGTTTCGAAGGATTGTATTAAAGACAAGGATGTACCGTCCAAACTAACCTTGATCACTTTTAATGGGGTTTGGCAGTTTCTAATGAGAAGAGTTAGTTACAATAAAGGTTCAAATTACCTCATGCAGTTACATGTGATTTCCACCTCTTCTTTCACCAATCAGGACAGTTTCTTTAAGAGATATCATAACATGTGACTTTGACCAGATTCTTTTGAATGCCTTCTAGAATAAAATTCTAGTTTGATGATACTCCTACGTGTCCATCCATTCTCATGACTTGCAAGTCATGTAGTTATAGTTTGAATTTATTTACTCTAACTTCCCTTTCGAGAGTAATGATGTTTTAATAATCATACTTTCTCAAAATTTTGATGTTCCAACATCATTTGGGGCATTCACATAGAGTCTCTTTGCCTTGGTTCTGAGATTATAATAACACTGCTTCTTCAAGATTTTGTCTCCAGGACATTTTAGGCTATAGCAGTATTCTCCTTATTCTCATTAGCTAAAGAACAATATCTAGACATGGCAGTTTTCACAATAATAATTAACAATTTCATATATACAGGTGCTCCCCCTTAATGTTAACATTCCTTGTACATAGAGCATACATACACTTGTATGAAGCATTTTCCTTGCACATAGGCCACTTGAATTGATCATGTGCATCATAAATTGTATGTTCATGCATTAGATTTCATCTAGGTTGAATAATTGAGTTGAATTCATATGAATAAGGCTTAATTTTGGAACGTTATTCTGTCGAGATGTAGACTTTTTGTGCATTTGTTTACTTGATGCAATTTCTTTGTACATAATCCATTTGTATTGATCATTTTCATTGTAATTCACATGTTCATGCATTAGAATGTGTTTGTTTTAAATAACTGAGTTGAATTCATGTGTTGAATTCATGTTTTGAATAAAAAATGCATTAGTAACTCGAAATGTGTCGGAGCCTAACTTTTATACACTTTTTCATGTGTAAAAAATGCATTATTGATTGTTTGAAATTGAAGTATTGTGACATGTTGAATTCTTGATTCAATTTGACTTTGATCCATGTTTTACATCATTTTTAGATATAGTATAAGTTGATCATTCATTAATTGCATATTGTATGTCATTCATTTGCATTTTATTCATATTCATGTAACATTTTCATTCATAAAATGCATTAAATACATGAGTAAACATGCATATTTTTGCATTCTTTTCAATTTTAACTTTTCCAATTTTTGCATATCATTTGCATATTCAAGAAATTAGAATTGTATGCATCATGTGTGGATTTAATATCCAATTCTTTCTTATTTAAAAATGCAAAACAAATGAGAATTGAAAATTAAATTGATACATGGAATTTCACTTTCCATAAGCCTCTCTAAACATTTTTATTCATCGAAACTCATTTTTTTCTCAAAGGTCCAAGGTAGCAATACTTGTCCATAATATTTTGGCATATTCTAAAACTATTTTTGATGGTTTCGGAACTGAATTTCAAGTGGAACATGCCAAACGGTGTTGCTGCCCCGTTCCTTTAAGGTCTGAAAAACGTTGCTTCCACATGGAATTTATTAAAACCGATCATATTTTGAGTCTGTTGGCTCATTTGCAAGCAACAATGCGATTTTCAATTGATTCCAAGAAGTTGACTTTTTCGCTCCAATGTCGAATAAGTGCTTTCCCAAGCAAATTTTTGAGTTTTTATTCCACTTCTTATGTGCTTATACTTGTGCATTATCATGTGAATAATCGCTTTTACGTTTGGTGCTTCCGTTAAAGCACTTGCTTTTTTTATTTCTGACACTTTGTTGCATGTGCGAGGTATATTGAGCATTATTATTGGATTTTAGATGTGTTATGACACCCATCTTGATCTTGCACACATGTGTGTGCATATTTTGTCTGCATTGCTTGGTGTTCACCTTCTTGCAGGTTATCAGATCGATTTGGATATATATGAATGTGCATTCCAATCTTGCACACATGTGTGTGTACTCTTTGTCTGCATTTTTCTGGATTGTAATCTCTTGCAGGTTCATTGGATCTACATCGAATGTGTATTGACACACATTCTTAATCATACCTATTTCATGCACATCCATTGTCTATATTGTCTGGATTGCGATCTCTTGCAGGTTATTTGCTTTGGACGTGTACGACACGCATTTCGGTTATGCTTTTGGTGCCTCCGTGCATTTCTCACTGGTTTTCTTTATTGCTTATCGGCAGTACTCGAAATTTTTCGGAGTATTTTTTAGATTGCTTTTGCTTTAATGGATTGCTATTCGTTTGGTATTTTCTTCACCTTTGTACCACATTCTTTTACTGCTTTTCTAGAGAGCATGAGAAGTAGGATTTTACCGCTTTATTTTGCCATGAGAAGTAGAATTAGAGATGCATGATGGGGCTTCCGTAGTTGTAGCATGTTCATGAACCCCTCTAGTTTATTTAAAGATCCGTTTAGGGAAATTCTGTGTGCTAATTATGTGTGGTTTGTTTAAAATCCTCTTCCGTGCAAAGGGAGGTAACTTCCAGTAAGTGTTTATCATTTGTGCTCGCGTAGGTCATGAGTGGTTAGGAAACCTGATATGGCACCACCAAGAAAAGTCCTGCTTATGATACGATTGATATATGATGATATGAAAGGGCACGTGGAAAGGGTTCGCAATCAACCCCCGCACAGTTTAGGCCATGTCTGCTCAGCTCACATGAATCGTGATGCTTCTTTTATCGAGTCAATAAAAAGTGGCAAGAGTTCCCTATTCTGACTCTCCACGCCTTGCCATGGGGTTCGAATTCATTGTTGATACTCGCACTCATATGCTCCTCACACTTGGTAATTCATATCAAGCTGTGATACCTTTCTCCCATAGGAAACTCCTGGTTTACACGTTTATTTTTGTTCGTGGCTATGGTTTTCCTCTGAAAGTCGGCTCCTGGTTAACTCTGGTATACTAGTTACCGTTGAGGCTATAGGACTTCTTTCTTCTTCCTTGCACATGTGTGTATCATTTGATTGTGCATTGCATTATTTGTGTGCTTTTGCCAAAGCACTTGTTTGCTTCATCCCTTTTGTCTTCTTCGACTCTACCTTAGCTAGCGATTAGAAAGATAGACATAGACTTAGGTTTTGAACCTTTATCTCCTCCCTTTTGTTCTCTCGACTCTATCTTAGGTAGCGATTCGAGATTGGACATAGACTTAGGTTGTGAACCTTTGTCATGTTCCCTTAGGATTCTCTCGACTCTATCTTAGGTAGCGATTCAAGTTAGTCCGTAGGTTTCCATCCATGTATGATAACATTAGGGGTAGAGCTAGTTAGTTTCCCTTTATGTTCTTCTTATTTCTTTTGCATCCTTTCATGTAATAAAACTAAAAATTATTTTCTTTTCTTTTTGAAAATCAAAACACTTAATAATGGTTCAAACTCCTTTTCCAAGGTAAAAGCAACCAACCTCACTTCAAATCTTTTTCGCCTGCGGGCCTTTTTGTGTTTAAACCTTTTTAATAAGGGTGTTTCTTTTCAAGTCAAAGCATTGTTAAGTGTGAGAGCGACCAAGCATAAGACTTATTATAAGCTACAATGCCAAGCACGAGTTGCAATTGTGAAGACGCGGAATCGAACTTCCCGTAAAAAACATTGCAACCTACCAAAACATGTGAGCTGAACTACGACGCTTTGACTTTCCCATTTCACGAGGGAATATGTAGGCATCTTGTCATGGGGCTCGATCGAGATTTTTTTTTAAATACTTCCTTATTTTCCCCGTGTTTCTTTGTTTATTTTCTTTCTTTCACATGCATTTCCCTTAGCACTAAGCATTAGACACAGATGTAGCGATTAAGCGAAAGATACCCACACCCAATAGATATAAAATAAAAGTGGATACCATAGAGTACTACGGGGGGTGGAGTGCTAATACCTTCCCCTCGTGTAACAAACTCCCTTACCCGATCTCTCGGTCGCAAGATCGTGATTTCTCCCTTTCAAGTTTTCTCGATGTTTATCTTTCTCCTTTTGCGAGATAAAAGATGTTCGATGGCGACTTCATTGATATTCTATCAGATGAGTTTGTCTTGTTCCTTCATTATGGTCTTTGGAAGATGATGAAAATCTCTTGAGAAAACTACAAATGACCTATAATGTTTTTATCAATCCCATAACCTTCCACACATCTTTATCTATTGATCCTTGAATCAAAGTTGTAGTAGACATCCTCAAGTTTATTGTAGAAAAATAATGAATTCAAGGAGATGAAAATTGGCCAAGTTATGCTCTTTTGAAGTCAAGTTTTAGATTTTAATGGAATTGTAATCTTTTTAAACTTTTGTTGTAAGTGATGAGAATAATCCATTGTAAAAAGAGCCATTTAAAAATATTGAAAATTAAGAGAAATATACACTTGTGACCATAGAATCAAGGACTTGTCCAAATTAGCTCAGCCATTTGGATTAACCTTGTATCCTTTGAACTTTATTTGCAAATCAAGGAATGATGAATCACATTAAAACTTAAAATGATGCTGTCTTGAAGTACATGTGATGAAGAGGCTCATATCTCAATGAAACATATGAGAGAGGGCATGGAAATAAATATGTAAATCTATGGGGCTTCTTGATGAATTCAACTAACAACTTTGAGGCATACTTGACCAAATAAAGTTGAGGGAAATCTCATACCATAGAACTTTTGATTTCATGGTCATGAATTTGAAGCTAAAGCTTACAAGAAACCCATTGAATATCCAATTAGCTGAGGATCAACCTTTAAAACCTTTGCTTATGAGGTGGGATGTACACACTTGATTCTATACCTAATATGTACAAAGTATAAAAGAGAAAACATAAATATTTTTGGATTTTTGTTAAGGGTTAGTAAAAATAAAAACATATACACAACACACACACACAATTCAAGATGTTTGGTGATCCCTCAAGACAAACTTAAAGATAGGAGTGAATAGAAGGGACAACGCCTAGTTGCGGGAACCTCCCCCAGTATAAAGAGCACTAACTGCCCATTCTCGCTTTCATGTAGAAATCCTAGTAGTTACCTATTTTTGGGGCCCCTAATATCTAGACCTAAAAATAGAAACCAATGGCCAAGCGTAGGGGGAATTATATAAACCCTCACATTTGTGAGGTTCAGGTATCCAATATTCACTACTAAAACCCTAAATTCTCTCTCGTATCTTTTTACACCCTTACATGCTTGAGCATCGGACTGCCTTGCAGGTACATCCCCTCCTTGATTCCATCCAAACAAATGCAAATGTCAACCCATTACAGGTTCTGATCACTGGTAAGATGAGTGCCGTTTTCTGTGAGAAATTGTTTTCCCCATCATTCTTTTCCCAAAAAATTAAAGATCAAAGCAACATTTCAAGATCCCGATCATGGTCGATAGAGATGACAACCACTTTGCTGGAAACACCGTCATCTCCCTTACTCAAAAGGCGGACGATGACGAAAGAGTCCCTCTCCTTGAAGATATCCCACTGAAGAGAGATGGTTGCACAATGTCTTTCTCCTTCGTAGAAGCTGAGGACGAAGACGTCCAATTTTTGGAAATGGGCAATTCCAAGAATACCATAGAAGCACTAGTGATTTTCCATCCGGTTTTGATACCATCCAACGCTAACCCCGCTATGGTTTCCCTTCTCGTAACACTTAACCAAACAAACACCCTGATCCTTCAACAAAATGCTAGTCGAGATCTCTCTGCAGAGGTACCGACGATGAGAGTCTCATAGCCTAGGAAGTCTTCACTCTCCCTCATTCAAGCCTAATGGTCGTTCGAGGAGTACATCCTATGTTGAGACAATAGTCCTCGACGAGGAAAAACAATTACTCTCTTCCCCTATCACCATACCAGAGTGAGGACGATGAGCCATGTGGTCCGCTATTAAGAGAAATCATGGAAATTCCCATACTTGACGGGATGGAGAAGCCTCCAAATATAGGGACGTACGATAGGACCATCTATCCAGACAAGAACATCATAAATATCAATGCTTAATCGAATACAGAGGCGTCAAACATACCATTGAATGTCAAAAAAATTGCACCACTCTAAGAAAGAGGGTTATGGCCTAGTAATAGAGCTTCCCCGATGAGTCGATCACATTCTGGAAGTGAAGGATGAAAAACATGAGAAATAGGGGTTTGATTTGGGGTTTTGAAACTAAAAAAAATTTGACACGATTATTTTTATCCTGGTTCGTTTGAACTCAAACTACTCAAGTACACCCGTCAAGGTGATTTGCCTCTCTCAACAAGGTCTTAATCCACTAATCAAATCTTGATTACAAATCACAAAGACAAATGTCTTCTACTACTTGAGATTTAACCACAACTTGGTTCTCAAGGAAGTTAACTCAAACAAACTATTATTGTGTAACTAAAATTGCTTTTACAAAGTTGTATCACAACTATGATGTTTTTACACAAAACTTAAGCTCAAATACTATTCAAGAGATAATAAAAAAATTGAAGCTTTGATTTTATCTTTTAGATCTGCGCGTGTAAGCAAGCATTATTTTGGTTGTTCTTTGAGACTCCTTTAAATAGACAAACCAATTTGATCCGTTGGAGACATGAGAACTTGGATATGGAATGTTTTGATAAATGCGTTAAATGATCTTTCCATAAATACAGATCTTGTCTGTAGACAGCCGTTACTTTTTTATTTCCATATAAGCCTTTAGTAACGCATCAGAATCAGAAGATACGAAGTAGCTTGAAGCATAAATGAGATATCAGAGTTTGTTGCTTGTAGCTTGTTGCTTTCAGAAGTTCAGCTTGAACAGAACTTCTCTTATGAGCGTGACAATGAGTGAATGTTGATTTCAAATTGTTTTATTCTTAAGAGATATTCTTTAAAGTGTCATTCCTCTTCTTTTTATCAGAACTTCTTCTTCTTCTATCAAAACTTCTTCTCCATATTTTAACAAAATTTTAGAGAGTAAAAATGTTCTATGTAAAACTTTATCAATCAGAATCAAGACAAAGTTATCATCAAATTTATTTGTTATCATCAAAACTTTTAAAGGGACGTAGAAACAAACTCTGTTCTAACACGAAGAACATGGGAAGACAATTCGCCATGCACTTTAAGGCTTCTCGTTGACATCCTAAATCAGAGGCATCACTGGTGGCAATCATCCAGGAAAACGATAAACCCCTTTGCGCCTACATAGAAAGGTTTAACAAGAAAGTCATCCAGGTCTTTATGATCGCCGCAATGAAGAAGTATCGCGGGCTATATCCATCAGTGATTTTGCCAAGCAAGTTGGAATCGAAACACCTCCTGCACTGGATTCCCTCATCCTCAAGGCTCGGGTATTTATCCAGTATAAAGAGAAAGAAGCTTCTAACAGTGCTCGGGACTAAAGGCACCAAGAAAATGCCAAAGGTCTAAGACACGATGACCCCTCGATATCTCGTAGGCGAATAAATAAGCGAAAGGATGACAAGACTCTGGAATCTCGAGAGTATAAGGGGCCAACTGGTCAGTTCCATGACTACACACATCTAACTGCCTCTCGCGAGCGCATATTGACTAAATACACAAATTCAGAGTTCCGTCAGGTTGGGACTCGCTTTCCACGATAGACATCATTCAGACCCAACATGGAAAAAAACAAAGTATTGTTGGCTTCACATAAGCCACGAACATGTAACTGAAGAGTGCATCCACTTGAAAGATACCATCGAGATCCTCATCAGAGATGAGCATCTCAAACAATACAAGAAGAAGGAAGGTGCTCGCGAAGATGCACTAGAAACAAAGAAGGTCTAGGAGGAAAAACCATCCTCCTACGACATCAACTTATAGGTCGTCATGAGCATTATGCGACCAGAATATTTATACATCCCGGACGGGATGTCGTCCCCCTTTATCTTGCAACACACATACCCTGGGAGATATTCCCCTCCTCCTTGGTCATATCAGGTGGAGGGTTCAACAAATTGATTGTGGGCTCAATAAAGAGGAAGTTTGAGCAGCTGATTGATGCGAGCTCCAACCAGAATGCCACCCTCGATAAATTTCGAGGAAGCTTTGTTCCTATCATATTCTATCACACAGAATTGCCCAACAAATTTCCAACTCAAGCATCTCTGTGCTCATGAGGATGAAAATGGACAACTTTGACGTGCGGTGTATCTTGATCAACCAGGGGAGTTCGATCACCATTATGTACTCTCAGCTGTGAAGGCGTGAAAAACACCATAAAGTGGAGGTTTGAATTGGGTTTTATCCTTTGAAAACTGTTGCCTTTTAAAACAATCCCCTTGAATATGCTTTGCTTTAATGAAGAATGGGTGATAGAAAAGTAATAAATGACACAATATGTTTATCCTAGTTCACTTGAAACATCAAGCTACTCTAGTCCACCCTTCTGAGGTGATTTGCCTCTCTCCACCGAGGACTTAATCCACTATAACCAAACTGATTACACTTGCACAGGTAACTGCCGGTGACTAACACCTGCACACACCAACTGTGTGGGACTAACAACCTATAATATTAACTATCCTAGACTTCTTGAGAAGTTGACCGAACCGGTCTCTCGAGGAACAATCAAACAACAGTTTGATAACAAGTTTGTTTACAAGTAAATTTGCTTCTACACAAGCTAATTATGCAAACAAATTTTTAGTACAAGGTGACTTAAATGAATTTACAGCTTTTTACAAAGAATAAAGAATTTATGCGCAGAGAGTTTCCTCGTGAATTAGCAGTTGTTTTTTCAAGTCTTCAAGCACTTGGTCTTCAGAACCCTTTGTCTTGTAACCTAAGTTTAGAAGAACTTCAAGTCTTTCGAATCTTCAGAACCACGTCTTCAGAGTCTTTAAGCATTTGGTCTTCTGAACCCTTTGTCTTCTGAAACTTGAGTCTTTAACATCTTGACATAAGTCACACTTTTATCTTTAGATCTTCTGACTAGTTTCTTCAGACGAATGTATTAGAATAACTTCAGAGTCTTCTGAAGCTTTTCCTTGCTAATCGTCCAGCATAACCTTTGTAGCTTAGAAGCGGAACATATTCTCTTCTAATTTCTTGGCCACGTCATTCATCAGAAGCAGAACTTGTTTGTTTATCTTAAAAATACAAAAAACATTAGAGTGACAAAAATTGTTCACGCAAACATACTCTTTGTTATCATCAAAACTCAGAGACATAATTGCAGAACCAAATCTTATTCTAACAAGTTGTTCTCCACCCTTCAGCTCAATGAATCACACCTATCGCCCTATGTGGATTCATACTTGCAAGACTTCAATGGTGCGGTCACCAAACCATGGGGCTACGTCGAATTGATCGTAACTTTTGGGACAACGGAGATGGCCATGATCAATTAAAGTCGTTAGATTAATGAAATCAAATGTCAAGATTTAAAGTAACCCTTTCAAACTTTCTCTTGGAGTTAGATCATCCCTCCTCAATATGAGAAAGGATATTCTTACTTCAAGAGTTACTTCAAATCTTAATCCTCAATTTTCATTAATCTGACGCCTTTAATTGATTTTGTTTATAGAAAAATATTTCTAAAAATAATTAGATTAAATTATCAATTAAAGTTGTTAACTTAATAAAAATCAAGGGTCAAAATTTAGAGTAACTTTTTTAAACTTACTCTTGGAGTAAAATATAAATATATATAAAAAATACATATTTTTTTTGTTTTTCATTAATATACAATAATAAACAAATAAATACAACAATAATTTTTAAGAATATTTTGATATCCATTAAAATTTAAAAATACAATAAGTTAGAAAATATAAAATACTCTTTCAAAATAGTGTTTTTTTAATTAATTTACTCCTCATTCTCTATTATAATTTATAAATAAAAAATTGATTATTTTCTTTATAAATTCATTAAATAATTAATATTTTGAATAATATATATCTTCAATATCAATTATTCAATAAACTTAAAAATATTAGTATCCTCAAATGGGTGTTACCAAATGTTTGATGTAAACAATTAATCTATTTTATTTTTATTATTTATTTCTAAAAATGAATTGGAATAAGTATATTTTCCTTAAAATTGTGATCATACTAGTTTACTCCCTCAATTCTTTATTATAAGTAAAAATTGATTGATTATTTCTTTTTCAAATTCATTAAATAATTACTATATATTGTTGAAGAATATCCATCAATTGTTGAACAATATCCATCATCAATATCAATTATTCAATCAATTTTTTAAAAAGAATATCTTTTTATTTATAGTAAAAAAATGAAAGGTGTATTTCTTAAGGTGCATATAGACTATAAAACCATCACTCGGGTCTCTCTATTGAGCACTCAATTATTTAGCCAGTGATAATTATCTAGATCAATTAAAAAAATGGGTGAGGGAAGATACAGTGCCAATAGCACAAGTGTTATCACAATGCTACTATTATGTATGGTTGTGTTTCATCCTAAGATGATTCATGCTGCAGATTTCACTGTTGGTGATGGCAAAGGTTGGGCCATTGGTATTCAAAATTGGCCTGCAGGAAAAACTTTCAGGGCAGGTGACACACTTGGTAAGCATGAAGCATCCCTTATTGTTTTATTTTTTTTATTCTAGTATGAAATTCAAATACATTAATAATAAAAATGAATTGTTGTCATCTAAGACATGTTTTGTTTTCTACATGCAGTTTTTAATTATGCTCCTGCCGCACACAATGTGGTGAAAGTGAGTGAGGCTGATTTCAATGCATGTGTGTCTAGACCTCTAAGTGGAACACCAATTTTTACATCTGGAGCTGATAGAATTGTACTTGTTAAGGGAACTAACTTCTTCTTATGTGGTATTCCTGGTCACTGTGGTGCTGGGCAGAAAATTGCAGTCAATGCTAGTTAAACTCTTAATTAATGTGTTGTATTTCTTAATAAAGTTTACAATAATTCATATTCTTAAATATTATATCCTTCGTTGCACTATGTAATGTTATTTGATGTTATTTTTATATTTATATTGTCCCATGTTGTCGGGTGTTTATCCTGATTTTAAATTTAATAAAAATTAATCACAACATCAACAAATAAATGTTTAAATGTAGAGTTTGGAATGAATTAAAATTGAATATTAATATCTGATTCATTTACTTTAGGGACATAGATAATTTGATTAGATAATTCATATTGAAGAGTTTTTTTTTTGTGTTTGAATATTTTTGAGAAACACAATTTATTTTTATGAGATTTTTATGTTACAAGGTTTCTGGACTTTAAATATTTACGTGACATTGTTAGGAATGTCATATTTAATATATTTTGACATGTCGGAGAATCTGTGATAAAAAAAATACGTGTTAATATTTTGAGATACTCGTCGTAAGAGCATCACCAACGGGAGATGCATGGATCAGTTTGCCAGTTGGCAAACGTAACACCTGCGTTTTCTCTTCATTGGAGTTCTCCGGCCTGTCCAACGTTGCAATAATAAGCAACGACTACTTTTTAAATTTTTATACTATAAAATTAAAACTAGCCGTTGGCTAGTTACTTTTTTTTATAAAAAAAATTTTAATTTTTTTTTTTTATAAATATAAGTTTCAAATTATTTTACCAACACAACATTTCTTTTACTTCTACTCTCTCTTAAATTTCAAATTCCTCTCTCACAATTTTATTATTTTACTCTTCAACTTTTAATTTTTTTTCAACTATTTATTCTCATTAGGACAAAATGGATCCTAATCAATTTCATTATAACAAGCTATGTTCAATTTGATGCAAAATTATCAAAATCATAATCCTCAAAATTCTCAAATTCCATCGATGCCAACAAACCCCGCCATATTTTTTCCATCACCAAACAATTCAAATATGTATCATATACCTCAAATGAATTCTAATAGTATGAAATTTTCTACCCAAGTTCCACCATTTTCTACTCAAGTTGGTACTCAAGTCGTTAAAAAAAAATCTCGAGAGCAATTTACAAGGGATGAGGATATACTTCTTATCCAATCATGGCTCAATGTTTCAAAGGATCCAATTGTGGGAGTTGATCAAAAGGCTGAGAGTTTTTGGTTAAAAATAGCTGCCAATTATAACCAGTATCGTGGGCAATCGCGGGAAAAGTCAGGGGGCAATTAAAATGATGATGGCATAGAATAAATGGTTTGGTTCAAAAATTTGTTGGGTGTTACAAACAAGCTGTTAATGGAAAGAAAAGTGGGACATCAGATAACAATATCATGGCCTCTGCACATGCTTTTTTTGCTCATGATGAAGGTACAACATTCAATCTTGAGTACGCATGGCGATTGTTAAAAGATGAACCTAAATGGATGGGAGAATCGATTGGAAATTCTTCAAAAGTAACAAAGACTTCTGCTAGTGGGGCATCATCGGCTAACCTAGATACACCTTCAAGTTACGAGTTTAACTCATCATCACCAATGGAGCGTCCAATGGGACAAAAAGCAGCAAAAATGAAGGGTAAGGCAAAGGAAATTCCAAATGCAACACAAGATGCAAGGAATAAAATAGCAGCAACAATAGAAAGACTAGCTCAAAGTAAGGAGGACAAGCTAGAATTAAAGGCAATGCAAATCATCATGAAAGACACTTCTACTATGAGTGATAGTCAACGAGATATTCATGAAAAATATTGTAATAAGGTGAAAAAAAATATGGATTATAGTTAGTATCACTTATGTAAAATGGACATTAGTACCACTTTAATTTATCAACACCTATGTAAAATGGTCATTAGTACCACTTTAATTTATCAACACCTATGTAAAATGGTCATTAGTACCACTTTAAATTATCAACACCTATGTAAAATGGTCATTAGTATCACTTTAAATTATAATAAATATTATGTTGTTCAAACTAGCCGTTATTAAAACTAGCCGTTGTTCAAACTAGCCGTTACTAAAACTAGCCGTTATTCAAACTAGCCGTTATTCAAATCATTATATACACTACCACTTATGTCATTATTTTCTCATTCTTATCTTATTTTTCTTTCATTTTTCTCTCATTCTTTACTCACTAAAATGGATTCAGACAATTCAGATAATTATGATCAAGAATTTTGGGTCTTGGTTGAAGAAGAATGTATGGACGATAGTGATGACGAACAACAACTTCAAAATGAACGTCAATCTGAAAGTTCCTCTAGGCCAAAGAGAAGAAAAATGGTAGATCGAAGTCGTGAAGAAGGGCACAATCGATTATTCAATGACTACTTCTCGGAAAATCCAGTATACACAGATGTTCAATTTCGAAGAAGGGTTAGAATGCATAGGCATGTATTTCTTCGAATTATAGATGCCCTTGTAAATCATGATAATATTTCCAAATGAGGGTCGATGCAACTGGTAAAATGGGTCTTTCACCGTTGCAGAAATGTACATCTGTTATTCGTATGTTGACGTATGGGTTTCCTGCTGATGTCGTAGATGAATATGTTCGAATTGGTGAAAGCACTTCAGTTGAGTTCTTAGAAAGATTCGTTCGGGGCGTGAATGTCGTATTTGGGGCTGAGTATTTGAGAAAGCCTAACAACACTGATGTTGAACATCTTTTACAAATGGGAGAATCATGTGGCTTTCCAGGTATGTTGGGTTCCATTGATTGTATGCATTGGGAATGGAAAAATTGTCTTGCTGCATGGAAAGGACAATTTTGTCGAGGTGATCATGGTAAGCCCACAATCATGCTCGAAGCAGTGGCATCACAAGACTTATGGATTTGACATGCTTTTTTTTGGTATTGCAGGTTCAAACAATGACATAAATGTGCTAAACCAATCCAACGTGTTTAACGATATTTTGCAAGGACAAGCTCCCAATGTGGAATATACTATCAATGGAACACCATATAATATGGGGTATTATTTAGCAGATGGTATATATCCTGAATGGGCTACATTTGTCAAGATCATTTCAATGCCACAGGGTGAAAAGAAAAAATTATTTGCTCAACATCAAGAATCGACTAGAAAAGATGTGGAGCGTGCATTTGGAGTGCTTCAATCTCGATTTGCAATTATACATGGCCCAGCGTGTGCGTGGCACATGGACACCCTCAAGCTTACCATATATGCGTGCATCATATTGCACAACATGATTGTTGAAGACGAACGAAATACATATGGATGTAATTTTGATTACTCATTTGATAATGTGGATAACAACAACTCAACAGCTGAAACATTTAGCGGTCCTCATCCTAATCTTGCGACAAGACTACAAAGAAGAGCAACTATTCGTGAAAAACAAGTTCATCGTCAACTTCAAGGAGATCTTGTCGAATATATTTGAGAACGTTTTGGAAATGAAGATGATGCAATTTAAGTTTGATTAATTATGTGATGTTATTTATTTTTATTATTTTTAATTATATGTCATGTATTTGAGATTAATTTTAATTATCATTTTTAATTATAAGTTTAATCGGAATCTCATTTATTTTTTATAATTTTTAATTCAATTAATTAAAATTATTATTTTAAATGATATAAAATTTAATATAAATAAAATATTAATATATAAAGTAAAGTTGTGGGGTCCAATATGAATTCTATAGAGTTTCACCATTGGAATGAAAAAGTAATTGAGTTATTTCAAGCTGACGTGGCTTAATAGGTCCCACAAAGAACTCAAAAATGAGTTCACCGTTGGAGATACTCTAAGTTCCATATTTCTTTTGATTAGTTTATTCATTATTGTGAACATTGGCATGTGATCATATTCATTAACTGTGTTATGTATTACTAACAAATACTAAGTACCACTTAGCGAAAAACTAACAAGTTGATTGTCGAGATCTATATGCATCGTAAAATCCAAATATAACACAATGGAAATTATCAATTCTTAACTACTTTAACCTATGTATCACCGACAGTTATGAAAAAATATGTCAACAAGTTAGTGTCAGTGTCGTTTCTCCAGTATATATGTGCTTAATAGATTTGGGCATTCCCTCAAAATAGTTTGACTTTATCTTATATTAGAATATTCTATGTGTAATCAACTCTTAACGGGGCCCTATTGATCTTCCTTTCACGTGTTCCAGTTATACATTTCTTATCTTGAAAATTATTTTCTACAACTTGTTTATAAATTGAAAAGAGCATTACTTCGTCTCAGAGAGAGAAAAAGATACAAGTCTTTTTTAACTAAACTATAGGCATCAAACTTATAGAAGACAAGAGAAATATCTATGTACCTAACCTATGCAAGTCTTAAGTTCGGCTATAAGTAAACCCCTATGTGAGCAGTTGGTATAAGGATGGAAAGTTGTATATGGGCGTTGATAAACATCAGGAGATATAAAAGAATGCGATATTGAAAATCAAAATAGAGAGCGCAAGTTGATGTAAGTAGAAATACGAAAGAAACCAATTCTTATTATCATCAACACTTTTAAGAAAGGAATCCAATTTATCTGCCTTCTTTTTCTTCTTAATTCTCTTTCCTGTAATGTCATATCCAATATGCGGTTCATCGGCATACCACTTCAAAGGAACCTCTCCAATAGTATTCTGTGGAGCCACCTACAAGAAAGGAAAGACATTAATCAAATTCATCTCCATAGTAGAAATGGAAACCAACTATAGCTAATGGTGATGAATACCTCATCCTCGGATGAATCACTCTCAACTCCTCCTCCCTTATGAAGATCAGAGCCCTCCCTTCCACCGTCCGAGTTAACAGCGTCCTGCAATAATTTCATTTAAACACACTAATAGGAGAACAACAAAGTACTCCTAGTTTTAGCTAGCACAGTTGTATGTGATTGAGAAAAGAGCAACGAACGTCGTCTTGAGATTATGCATCCTCTGATTCACCGAATTCTGCGTCCTCTAATTCACCAGAGTTGTCACCATCATTTTCTTCTAATTCACCAGGACCAGTAGATTCAGATTGAGAATCCAGTGAATCGGAAGATTCTTTGCCATAGTCACTATCTCCAGAATACTGGAACAACCATAATAGAGTGTGACTATAACATTACTGAGAGAATACAGTGTAAATTTGAAGATGAAATACCTCGTAATCAGAGTCTTCTTCGAAATCAGATGGAACTGGTGCTTCCTAGTTTGCTCGTCTTTTTGGTCCATTTCTGTCGATTTCTTTGCCTGTCTGGGTTGGGATGTTGTCGATTTCTTCCCCTGCCTCTTCATGGAATGGGTTGGGATGAACTTGTGCCTTGATTCCATATGTTTTAAGCTAATAATTTTCAAATGCCTCTGAAATTTTGTCCACCTATAGAATTGTTCAAATCACAAGGTTAGTAAACTTGGCCTGAATGAGTAGAAAGACACACTTGTTCAATACTAAATACTAAATAGGTGAGTTCAATGAAACATTTCATCAAATACATTGTGTGTGAGATATGTAAAATTAAATCAGAGAAAAAGAAAAAGCTAGATGTAAAAATGATGAGTTTAACCCCGCGTTTGGTGAAGGTTTTGCTTCATGAATAGTTTATTTGTTAATTAAACCCCGCATTTAGAAACCAGAAAAAATGATGAATTAAACCCAATATTAGGTGAAGGTTGTATGCTTCATGAATCGTTAATGCTTTTTAGGTTTCAGCTTACTAAAACAAGGTTTTCAAAAAATTTACCTTTTTCTATTATCAGATTTATTATTATCATCAGTATATTTTGGAAAAATAGTAGATTAGATTGAATTGATTTAATTTAGTTTAGTTTTTTTACTATGGTTTAATTTAGTTTAGTTTTTTATAGTGAATAATTAATAATTTAACTACTAATAAATAATTATTAAATTGATTTATTAATATGAAATGAAATAGGAAAATAGATTTTCATCCTTATTTATTTTATTAATTAATATAATTATTAATAAATAAATAAATAATTAAAAATGAAATAAATTAATTATTAATAAAGTAAATAGGGTGTAAATTTTAGTATATAGAGAGTAAATTTTAAAATTATATTGTCCAATTTGCACTAATGAATCGACGCTAAATGTATTAGACGTTATGGTGTATAAATTCTGATGTACAAATGAATAAGAGAAATATATTTGTGTGAATTTAATTGGAGTTTTTGTTAGTGTAGATGGAATTGAGAGCCGGTAGTTTTACCGTAATAAAACATGAAAAAACATGTTCAAACCATCAATATGTTTTTATACTTTATATTTCTTTTTATTTTTATATAATGGAATAGTAAAAGAATTTGCTAAATAGTTTTAATGTATAAAAATGTAATAATGGAGATGAAGTATGATCCAATCGCAGGTCACATAATATTTTATAAACTTGAGGAAATTCAATATCTTAGTGTCAGTGCACTTTTTAAATCTTATTAAGGTTTTATAATCTGTGTATCCTAAAATTCACAGCTTGGCTAGTCCATTGTTTAATGAGATGAAATGTCATTTATTCACTTAATCATATCTAATAAATGTATTTTCATAGAAACATATAATTAATAATGATTGGTTATTAATACATAAATTTTGTTATAATTAAAATAAATGTACCTTAAATTTAAAAAATTATAATTAGTTCATAAATTCTTTAACTTAATTTAATATTTCGTTTTAATTTCTTAATTAAAAACATTATAACAAACAAAACCACATGTTATCTTTCATGTTCCGAACTTGTAATCCACCATCAACAAACAAAAGATGAATCTATACTAAGAGCTGAAGCACCAAGAAACAACTTGGAATCATAAGATGACCTCATTGTCTTATCTTTATCTTTTTCAAAAGAACAAAACTTCAAAATCCCAGACAAACAGAGCCAAAGATTTTAATTAATTGCGAGAGCATTGTTTTAATTTATAAATTTGTAGCATAAGATATTTATCATTTATTTTTCTAAGGCAAAACAACAACAATATATATATATATATATATATATATATATATATATATATATATATATATATATATATATATATATATATATATATATATATATATATATATATATATATATATATATATAATTTGATTTTTTATGAGAGATATTTCTTAAAAAATATTTAGTAATTTTTGAATTTTTAGTTTTGTAATTTTTCAATTTTTTAAATAAAAATATGTATCTATTTATTTCTATATAAATAACTAATGATAGTATGAGTAATTGTCTGTTATCTTTTGTGAAGACATTTTATATTTTAATTAAAATATAAATAATTAAAAAAAACTAGTGAAAATTGTTTTAAAATTAAGTGCAAAGCTAAATTAAGTGTATTTTAGTCGAATATATTTTAATTTAAAAATATATGTTTAAATTAAAAAAAAAACGTATATGTTATGAAATAAGGAGAAAGAAGATAAGAGAGTGGAGAGATATAAGAGAATAGTTTGATATTATTTTATCGGTGTATTTTTACAAAGAGATTGGTCCTGTTTATAGAACAATATCCAGACAATGTAATAAATATGAATTGTTATAAATAAGGAATAAAATCATTGGGAAACAATCATCCAATTATTCGTAACACCCCCCTTGCATGTTTGTTTAGGATATGCCTCGTTAAAACCTTATTAAAAAAAACTCAGTGGAAAAAATCTAGTGAAGGAAAAAGAGTATATATCCTTTTAAGTAAAAAGTCATTTCTCCCCTCAATTGAACGAATTCAGTTCTCCCCCTCAGCTGAACAATCATTTCTTCTACGATGAAGGCTAGTCTTTTAGACTAAAAGGTCTGTAAGATTACCACATGAACAAATTTGTTTGGAGCTTAAATCACCACTTTGTTGAAGATCATGAGTGAAAAAGAACTTAGTAGAAATGTGTTTTGTTCAATCTCCTTTAGTGTGACCATGCATCTTTCAGTTGAGCAATGCATGCAGAATTATCTTCATATATGGTTGTTGTATTTATTTTTAGAAGTCAAATCATAAGCCTTTTGTTTGTGTTGAATTTGGAATCTCAATCAAGCACATTCTCGACTTGCCTCATGTAGTGCTAAAATTTTCTTCATGATTAAGCAAAGTTGGTTATGGTTTGATATACTGGTCTCCATTAAATAGTTGTACCACCATAAGTAAACAAATAATTTGTGTGATCTACCATTATGAGGATATGGAAAGTATTATGTTTCTGAATAACCTGTTATTTCTAATTGAAATACGAATAAAACAAAGTCATGTCCGTTTACCTCTAAAATAATGAAGTATTTGACTTCCTTCCAATGCCTTTATGTATACGAAGAACAATATCTTGTTAATAGAGTAATCTCATTTGATACATCATGGTGTGTATAGTTAACAATATAGATTAGTGCTTGAATTACACTAAGATATGTGTTAATGCATATTTTGTGACTTAATACATACCTTAGTTTTAAGTATTTTATTGCTTTCTAGTTTAAATTATTGATTTTGTAGTTAATTTAGTGTTTAAAGTATAGCACAATAGGTGCTCCCCCTTTTGTCATTTAGTTTGCGCTTTTATGTGTTGAAGATAGCATAGTCGAGCAGAGACGCGATAGAGTGTGACTATTGTGTGAGCTGGCTAATCTTGATAACCTTGAAGCAATGGATTTGTAAGAAAGGAGAATTATATTCTGCTGAAGGGCATAGAAAACATGTGCAGTTGGAGGGAAAATGGATAATACAAGAAAAGGAAATAAAACCCTTCAAATTCAAGAGAGACACAGAGAGAGGAGTAGCTAGAAGAAAAAATAGTACTTTTGTACTCTACTGTGTCAGTCAGGCGCCGCCTACTACAACACTCCTCCTTGTCCCTCATCGTTGTTTCCTCTGCACCTTTGCTTTTTACAAAGTTCTTTGTCTTCTAGTGGTTTGGGTGCAAAATTTGTGAGCTTAATGTGATTTCATGGATTCAAGCTCATGATACAAGGCAACTCTAACTCTAATTTCATTGACTATAAATAGTGTTGCTGGCTGAAGAAAAGGGAGTTCAGAAAAAGTTGAAAATATTTATTTTGTGTTAAAAGTTTGAGCTGGGGTGAAAAGTGGATGTAGTTCTTTGTTCTCATCTCTCCTAGTGTTATACTTGAAGCAGAGGTGTGACTGAAGCTGCCTCCAGAGGATTAGCAATCTCAAGGAAGTTCTTTAAGTTACCTCTTAGGTTTACATTCTTATTCATTATGTTTGTTTAAGATGTTTATTGTAAGAGCTCTGTTTGTTGTGTGTACTCGGCTCATTATGAGCTAAAATTCTAGTAGTTAACTTAGTGAAGTTAATAAAAAATGTGTGTTTAGCGTATATGATGTATAAATCGTGTTGGCTTTACCTTGTGTTATTTTTCTATAAATTTGTTTATTTGCTTGATTAACTTAGGAATAGATAAAAGCTTGTTGTTTAGAAACATCTAATAACAAGTGGAATATCAGGAGTAAAAATGATTGAAAGAGTGAGATAGACATATTCACTTGTCAAGTTTGTTTAGACATAAGAAAATACAATCATTAAGGATTTCTGATTTAAAATAGATACATAGTTAGGTTATAAGCGAGTCTTAGAAATTTGCACCATTTCCTCTCCATGTATGTTATGAATGTTGTAAAAATACACCAAAAGATCATTATGATCTTGCCAGTCACGAATCCACATGACATTTATGCATAAACATACAGGACATATTAATGGATCTATACTCAACTCATTTAATCTCTGAATAATTTTATCCAACACTTTTTACTTGACTTTAAGGTTCATCTTGTAGCAACACTGAAGTTGTTACCATCACAATTATTTATCTCTTTATCCATGCTTAAACTAGAAGAATAGAGTCTTTACAGGTCATGATTAAAGTAGCATTTACTCCCTATGGGTACAATACTCTTATATTTATTACTTGCTGCAATCAAAACATGTATACTTGTATATGACAACTTATAAACACGATTTCAACCAACAATATGGTACTTCAAGACCAATTAATTTTCCATCCTCTTGTCGAGGTCTAAAAGGATCTTTTACACATCCAATTATCCACTATCATAGAGGTAGACAATATACGAGATTTGTCCATGAATGAACATTTAAACATTTTTGCTATATACGAGATTTTTTCATATAAAAACGTTTTAACACTTTTTCTATATAACCTTCTAGGTGTATGCAAATTTCATTGTCTAAATGTTGACCTTGTAAGAACTTTGTCTTTTCCAAGTCCTTCACATCAAACCATTTATTTAAACAATTTATAGCTATTAGAAATTCTTCGGAAGTTACAATAATATTTATGTCATCCACATGGATATCTATTGTATCAAATTCTTTTCCAGATATTTTCATAAAAATACAAGGACATTTGGAGTTATTTATATATCTCTCTCCCTTAGGAAATATTTACTAAGACGATTAGACCATATGTGTCCATATTATTTCAGCTCATAAAGAGACTTGTTCAACTTTATGGAGTATCTTTCTCCATATCCAAAATTGTGTGTGTCTGATATATTAAACTCTTTAGGAACTTTCATGTAAATGTTACTATCAAGTGAGTCGTATAAATAAGATGTCACAACATCCATCATCTTCATATCAAATGAGACGTACAAATACATTGTCAATGTCGACTTTATTGGTTATCTTAATTTAGGTTCCATTCTATTTCATCCATGACATAATTTGATATCTCTTTATTTCTTATTTCAAGTACTTGATTAGTTTTTCTGGAACTGAAAAATAAATTACGTCAACATTCTTTTAGAATTTTCATATCCTCACTTGGACTACCTTTAACTTTAGTTTCTTTTCTAGGTAGAGGAATTTTTACATTGGAACGGACTTTTCTACCATGCTTTAGGCGCGACTACAACTCATTTGCAATATTAGATTTTTCAATAGGAAAAACCACTTTGAGTGAAGTATTAGCAGCTGATAATCTTTTTCATAGACTTTACAAATGATTGTGTTTTGTAACGCCCGAAAATTTAATTAATTATTTAATTAAATTATAGTCGAATTATTTAATTGAATTAATGAAAGTTGAGATTTATCGGTATTAATTATTGATGAATTAAATTATTGATTACTTACTGAGTGTTTATGACCACTTGAGCTATCTTGAATAGATAATAACTTCACTAGATATTGTTTGATATCAAGTGCTATCATCATCAAAACCAAACCGCTAATCACTTGATTACAGTTTGGCTATCAACAAATTCTAGTACCTTTAATCACATTGACAATATTTACAAGCATATAGATCCACACTGTCATCTCTGCATACATTAGGTCGCCAAAAAGAAATGCACAATAGAGTGTTGCTTCACCAATATTGAATATAAAGCAATGACCATAATTTCTAATATTTATACCACCACACTTACTATGTGACAAAGTTATAGCTACATAACTGTGTTCAAATCATGTACATCATTCTTTCATGAAACACATTTACATGAACTACCACTTTGTGAAAGTGCAAGTTCAAGCAAAAATATACATGTCTTTCATGTCTCTACCAAATATAGCTTCATACATTCTTACCAAACCTCTTCCATTAGAAAAATTTCATGAAATCATGTCTAAGATCAAAGTTACAGATAAGCATGACAACGGGGTGAGTCGGTAGTGGTTTTTACCTACCCCAGACCTGAATTCCCAACAATCTATGTTCTCTGCCCTAAATCCCAACAAGAAAGAATATTTAAAACTCAAATTCCAAACGGATTCAGATATCCCTGCCTCACCACCATCCGTTTAGTGAATTAATTTTTCTAATAAAAATATTTATTTTTTCCAAAATCAAATTATATTACAAATAATATAATAAAATAATCTCAAAAAATTATGTACGTACATTTCAAATATTTTAAATTATAAATACAAATCAAAGTATTCAAATATTAGTCACATATTTAATATTCTAAATTTTCAAAACTAAATAATAATATACATAATGAAATGAACGTGACAGATTTGAGGTGGATTCTAATGTTTCAGTTACACAATCCATCCCCATATTTTATAATCGAAAAAAACTCAAATCTAAATCCAACTAAATAGAGTTTTCTTCGTCAACTTCAAAGTAAATTCGTGTAAATACTCACAAGTACATGTTAAATTGTCATATCTAATTATCGATGGAAACTTTATCTTGAGAGATACTCCCTCTAGTCACTATTATAAGTAAAAATTCACTTTTTATATTTATTAAATTATTTATTTATCTAACATCTATATAGTCTAGATAGATTAAATATTTAATAAATCTAAAAAAGAAATATTTGCTTATAACGGTGATCGAAGAGAGTGAGATAAATATCCAACCACTTATTAACACTTGAATATTTCCCACTGATTAACTAAGAATATTTTCAGTGATATATAACCCATTAATCATCATAAATAATTATAGAATATATTTCAAGTAATGTACTACTTAATGACCCAAATTAAAGTTAAACACTTGTGTATAAATGAACTCCAAATATACTTCTACCGCCCGACAATACAATAAAACTACAGAATTCCCAACCTCTTTTCATCTCATTTATTGCACAAAAATATTCACTCACTTCCCACTACACAAAACCCTGCCACCATTCACTCACTGCCAACACTGCCAACACTACCACACTGTATCCACCATTTCCCTTTCTTTCCAGATCTAACACAAAATGCAAACTCATCCCACATTCACTACTCTCTTCCTCTACTTCTTCTTAACTTTCTCATCCTCCATCTTAGCCCATGACCAATCCCAACCCCAAGCTCAAGATCTAGTCCGTTCCTCATGCCTTCACGCCAGATACCCAAAGCTCTGTCTCCGAACACTCTCCACCTACACCGGTCCCGCCAAAAGCCCACTAGACATAGCTCAGGCTGCACTCCGGGTAAGCCTAGCCCACGCCAAGAGAGTCTCCAAGTATATAGGAGCTTCCAATGCTGGTTCCCACAGCAGTAGCAGCAGCTTAACTAAGCGGCAGCAGGCTGATCTCAGTGACTGCAAAGAGCAGATAGCTGATTCCGTTGATGAACTCCGGAAGAGCTTGGAGGAGTTGCAGCATATGCGACCGGAGACGTTCCGGTGGCAGATGAGCAATGCTTTGACATGGGTCAGTGCTGCTCTTACTGATGGGGATACTTGTCTTGATGGGAATGTGATGCCGGATGTGAAGAAGAGGGTTACTGATCTTGCGAGAGTGACGAGTAATGCGCTTTATATGATTAACCGTGTTGGATGAAGTGGGAGTTGGAAGGTCAAGGGTTGTTCGTTCAAGATCTAGAAACTGAGGTTAATGTCTGTGTTATCGTGTGAACGGAAGTGGAAGTGGAAGTGGAAGAAAGTAACGTTGTACTGTTTGTTTTTGTTTTTTTTTTTGGTTGTTTATTGTTTGTAGAACGTGAAAATATTAATGGTTGTTGTTGTAATTGATAAGTGGTGTTTGTTTTTGTTTAAGATAAATGGTGTTTGTTGTTACTAAGATGTTTGTTTTTTTAATGATGTTTAGGTTGCTGAAATGTTTCATGTTAATTGAATGTTGGGAAAGTGATGTGGATTGCGTAATGGGATAGGGGAACGTGACTATGATAGGCGAACGTAACCATGAATTGAGAATTTCTTTTTCCATCTAATTTTCCTATTGTTTCTGTTTCTGTATAATTCGTAACTGCACTTGCGAATTAACCTTAAATTCTATAAAAAAACAACACAGGCAAACTTTGCAAGTACACTTGCGAATTCTGTTAATAAGTGATTTCGCAAATGCATTTGCAAAATAAATCCATAAATCATGTTGGTGGTGCGTTCGCAAGTATAATTGTGGATTCTAGGGATATTTTGAATTCTTCGCAACAGATGTACGAGAGGGTACTAGGTAGAAAAAGAAATTCCCTTATGAATTATTGTTAATGAATATGGAAATGGTTTGGGATGTTTTTCATATCTAAATTTGCGATTAGGTAGCTACATGTATTAATATACATAGTTTTACTCAAACTTGTTTTAAAAAATATGGAGATGAGGGATTTTTCATTAACTTAAAAATAGATCAATCATCAAATCGATAAAGGTATTAGATTATTGATTTATTGTTCGAACTATTGGGTCATTTGTTGAATTGGATTAAATCAAATAATTCGATTGAATAAATCGATCTCTTTAACAAAATTATATATTTATTAAATCGGTCAAACCAGATGACTTGACTTCTAAAATATATCACGACATATACAAAATTCCAAAATATTTTTATAATGTTCATTCTTTAAATTTAAATTCTAAATATAATCAATCACTCATAAAAAATAATACAAAATATAAATTTAAATAAATTTTGAAGCAGATTTAATTGCAAACAAGAAAAAAATTTCCAAATAAGGTTTGAATAAAGTTTAATTATATTTTAATTTTTTTTCTTAAATTATGAAAACGACGTTGTGTTGTCCGAAAAAAAACCATGTATTTCACCCGCAGGTTTTCTAAAACTACTGATTCACCGATTTCTTCTAGTTTGGGTCGGTTTCTACCGATTCAATAGCATAACTAGTCCAACAATTAGATCAGAGCGATGACCCCTCTGATTCTCGGTTCGACCGGCCGATTCGATCTAATTTTTAAAACACTGAATAATGGTGACTATGCAAGTTTTAGTTACGTTGAGTATAATAGTTACCTGTGGTATACTAAGAAAAATGTCTTTAGGCGTGATATGTGAAAAGTGATATTTTGACATAGCCTCCGAGCTAGACATATGTAGCTTCATTTGAGCTAATTAACTGAACGTTCAGGTTATTTGGCCTAAAATATTGAGCCTGATTTGTCAGTCATGTTTTATCAAGCAGTGGATGAGTCTTCATTGAAAATATAGAGTAATATGACTAAAGAAACACATCATCCTTTGAGGCTAACATTTCAACTATGACTCTCCTTGCCCAACTCCACTAGGAAACGTCACAAGTGACTAATCATTAGGTATGTAGGATAATGTGGTGAGATCATATTTTTTATTTTACATGTGTCTTCTTCACCAAACCTTATTTAAGTTCTCTACGTGTATCTTATATGATCAGAGGCTAGTGGGTTGAGGTCTGATGATATTGAATAGGCTTAGATATTTTATTTCATAACGTTCCACATTCCTTCAAACACAGAATCTTTAAGATCGAATAGATTAAAATGGAGCATAAAGATATATAATTCCTCAATCATGAAGTCTGTATGGGCGAGGTGGTTTGGGAGAGATATAGAAATTTGGAGTTCTCAAGCACGAGGCCTTTAGAGGTGAGATGGTGAGTTTGCATCACAATTGATCTTACGTGATTAAGGTTGTTTTAATCATATTCGTTTAATTAGCGTAGATGGTCTAGATTGTTGATCAGTAGGTTTGTGTGATGGTCTTTTGAGCTTGTCATTATAGTGATTGTTATTACCTTATCTTGAGAATGACCATTATATTTGGACCATCCATTGACTTGCAGCTTTGAAGTTAGCTTCTTGGCGTCGACATGTTAAAGAGGGCAATTAGCTTATGGGGATTTTAATTCTTGTTAATTCCAAGACAATTATTTACCATTTTTTGCTATCCTGTTCCTCCAAATCTAGTTTTGCCCAACTCCTATGACATATTTCAACATGTAACCCCATTCTTATACTTATTTTTCATTTTTATACTTTCTTTTCTTTTTATACTAAAGACATGTTGTTCCTTAGAGATAGTAATGAGAATGACATTGTAGTTGATCCCAATACTCATGAAAAAAAGTTGAATTTATGACATCATTGAGATGGATACGTTTGGGAGTTTCGATAATGGTTCTAGTAGTTCTGATAGCAATGTGACTAGCAGTAATGATCTTGTTTTGGTCCCTTCTTACTTAGGCTATGTATAATGGGGTGTTGAAATATTAGATAGCAAAATATAATGTAATATGTTGTATTGGGATTTACTGGGCCTCTGTTGCTTTATTGGCCCATTAGAGCTCCATATATATGTTTTCCTATCTCATTGTATCTGAATCAGTTAATGAAAATCTTTATGCACTTTGTTCAAATTTTCTTTTCCCGCCTCAGGCACTTTTCCGTTACTGCATATGTCAAAGCTACCTATGGTTGTAATATGGTATCAGTAGTATAATCATCATCATTGTCCTTCTGCCATTCATCCTGCATCATTATCTTTTTAAAACTTACCTCTGTCATCTTCCATGGCAACTTCCGACGATGAAAACGATAACCCCAAAACCCTAAGAAACTCACCCAAGAAAGAACCCATATATCCCAGTCAAAACCCTTAATTGTTGAATGGTTGCAATATAGTGTTGATTGAGATGGGAAAATAAACTAGATATTTGTTGAGATGGATACGTTTGAGAGTTTCGATAATGGTTCTAGTAGTTCTGATAGCAACATGTCTACCAGTAATGATCTTGTTTTGGTCTTTTATTACTTAGGCTATGTATAATGGGGTGTTGAAAATATTCAATTGTTGAATGCTTGCAATAGAGTGTTGAATGGGGTGTTGAAAGTGAGATGAATTAATTGGTGTTGAAATATTCAATATATTGAACGAGGAAAGAGTGAGGCCTCATAAAATACTTTGTAAAACTTTATTGGTTGTTGTGAATATTTAAATTTTTAGTGTGTTGTGAATGGTGGTGGAATAGGGTGTTGAATTTTATTAAACAAAATCATTGTAGTGAGTAAAAATTGAATGTATATTGAATTATTAGGTGAAAGAAAGAGAAGATGATGTGGTGTATAAAAAGTAAAAAAAGAGAGTATTGAATAATAAAATCATTCTACATAGTCTTAGAACCAACGAGAAGTACATCGATACCACAAAAGACAACTACAAACACATAATTCCATTGTTTTTATGATGAAGTTGTAAACATCAACTCTCATTCCGTAACAAAATAGTTAAGGGTAAAGGCATTTTAAAATGATCTAACAATACCCTCCACTAGGAATGAAGACAACGTCATGTTTGTGCCTTATCAAGAGGGATAAAAGGCTTGCATTAAGAGGACACATGGAATTTAAGGCAAATATTTCTTTATAACCCTTGTGTGTTGTTAGATCAAGGGGTGGATATTGCTTTTACCCTTTTTGAAGTTGGCATTTTGAAAGCAGTCAATATGAGCCCCTCACAACTCCTCCCAAAATAGTTGGGTCTTTGTGAGGAGATTTGAAATCCTCTGTAGCGTCATATGGATAATTTTATGGTATAAAGTGTGTGGATAAAGGGAATTATATTTCCATAAATTCCCTTTCAAACATATGGTTACTTCTCTCTTTATTAATCAAACCATAAGAAAGGGAAAAAATTGTTTCAACGGAATATCAAGTTCTTACAAAATTCTTTTCTATTGGATGATCGAGTCTGTGAAAAATATTGGGTTTTGATTACGACAATCACAATGACTTTGAGAAGGATGAGGTCAATTTGGTAAAACAATTATATATTAAAAATGTTTCATGAGTTTATCTTTTGTATTTATTTTCATTATCTTTTGTATGTATCTCCACCTATGTGTAGGATGTTAAGACCATCGAAACTCTCAGGGTGATGCTGGATTAAATCATCCAACAATTCCCCCAGTGTCAATCGGGAGATTCAAATCCATGATCTTGATCTGATACCATTTGAAGGTTCGAAAAACACACGACATGGTGGTTTAAATTGAGTTTTCGAACCATATTCATTATCGAACAATTTTCTCTCTCGGAAACACTATTACATTGTGGCGTATAAGGTGGCACAACCTCATGCATTATACCCTCATTATCACAACAATTCCCAAAATCACTAGAGGTATATTCACCTCCATCATCGATTTTGAGAATTTTCAACTTGTGACCACTTTGTCGCTCCGCCATGGATTTAAAATGTTTGAACACATCAAACACTTCATCTTTCCTCTTGATTAGGTAAATCCATATTTTCCTACTAAAATCGTTGATGAATGTGACAAAATACCTATTTCCACCATACGAGTCGACTTTCATTAGACCACACACATCGGAGTACACCACCTCAAGATGATGTTTGTTCCTATAACCCACATCCTTGCTGAAACTATTCTTGGCTTTCTTCCCTTGAACACACTCTTCATAAATATCAGCAGGAACATTGATCTTAGGTAGCCCGGTCACCATACCATTCCTTTGTAATGCGTCGAGGTCTCGAAAATTGAGATGTCCAAGATGGTAATGCGATAACCACTCATCACGACTTGTTGTTGTAGCAAGACACTTGTGTTCCATCACTTTCAAATCTCTCTTGAAAGTATGATTTTCATGCATGGGTGCTCTAAGAATTAAAATTTTGTTTCTATCCAAAACGCGCAATATCTTATTTTTAATGTGAATTGTGTAATTCTTCTCAAGCAATTGGCTAATGCTTAAGAGATTATATTTAATTCCACAAATGTATATCACATCTTTGATCAAGGAATTACTCCCATCCTTTTTCATGATGAAAACATCAACCACATTGTTGGCCGCTAAAATTGTGTCATCCGCGAATTTTACTCAACTCTTTATGGCTTGATTGATTTTGACAAACCAATCCTTTTTACCCGTCATATGTGTTGAACAACCAGAATCCAAGTACCACTCATCACTTTCTTGGAATCCATCTCGAACAGTTAGCATTACGCTTTTCTCTGAACACGTTTCTGCAGCATTTTCTACACTATAGACTTTGCTGCCCAACTACAGACAACTGCTACTGTTGTTGTCCATCACATTTTCCTTGCCATAATTCTCCTATGTAATCATGACCACAAGTGTGTTATCTTCATCCAAATCTTGTTGGGAAACCTTAACTTCATCACTTTTATTTTCTTTCGATTTTGCATTACACTCCCTTGCAAAATGACCAAGCTTATGACAATTGAAACACTTTGCACCACTCTTGTCAAACTTCTTGGTGTAGTTTCCTTGACCACTTACTTTGGAGTTACTATCACCTCTTTGTGTCATCGAAACCTTTGAATTTTGTGAATCTTTTCTACCAAAATTCTGGAAATTTGTCTTCCCGTTTGAAGACCATTTTCTTTTCAATCTCTTGTTCTTCTCATTGAACCGTGCTTGCAACGCAATCTCCGCTTTGGCCTTGTCATTTCCTCTTTCATCCATCCTTTGTTCATGAGACTCTAGTGAGATTTGAAGCTCATCCTTGCTCATTGTAAGAAGATCCTTTGATTCTTCGATTGCAATCACTATGTTGTCGAATCTTGACGTTAAAGAATGAAATATTTTTTCTACAACATTCTGCACTGACGTGGTTTCACCGCAAGACTTCATTTGATTCATCAAACACATTATACGCGTAACATAATCAATGATCGACTCATTTTATTCCATTTGCACCAGCTCGAACTGCCTCTTGTGAGTTTATAACCTCACAATCTTCGCTTTATCATCCCCTTCATAAGCTTTCTTCAAGATCTCCCACGCTTGCTTCATCCAAGCGCAATCGTCAACTTTCTCAAAGTTGTCATTATCGATGCAAGAGTGTATCAAGAAGAATTTCTTGTAGTATTTCTTCTTCTCTTCCTTGAATATAGTCAGTTGAGTTGTTGTAGCTTTTGCCCCAAGTGGTGTAACACCATCATTAACTACTTCGAGAACTTCTTGATACCCAAACAAAACTTTTATTTGTTTGCACCACTTGTCACAATTCTTGGATTCAACAATTGGAAGATTGGTAGGGATTCGATCATTGAAACGGTAGACATGTTTGCAACAGATTAATGGATTAGAACCAAGATTGTTGATGCCAAATGTTGGAACATACACAAAACAAAGTTGGTGAGTTAATGGTGAAAATGGCTAATTAGATAAAACGAAGTTAGAGAAATTTTGGAGATTAGAGATTAGAGAGAGAGAGAGAGAGAGAGAGAGAGAGAGAGAGTAATTGACGAGAAATATCATAAATGACATTAACTAAAATCACACATTACGTGAGGTATTTATAGGATACACTTGGAACCAAACTGTCTCAAAAACAGCCTAAAAACACAAATTACCTCGCTTGAAACCGGTTTTCTAAAACAGGGAAACTGATTTCCTCAACTGAAAAATAAAAATTAAAACTGAAATAACATGTAGAAACGAGTTTCCTCAAACTGGAAACTGATTTCTTCTTTGAAACATTCAATTTCCAAAATTTCAAAAATATTTTTCAAATAAGTTATTTTATACGAAACGGCTACAAAAACTTCTATAATACATTTGAATTATATTGAACATCCAATAATTCATAATCTCAAAAATACAATTATATCTTATTGAAAAAAATCTCACATTAGTTTAGTAAAGAGTCTACTAAAGAAATAGCACTCTCATTTTCTTTTCTTTTTTAAAAAAAATCAAGTACGCGATTACAGAGATTGATTCATCAAACTGAATAGGACTACAATGAATAACAAAGTTTTTCTTTAAAAAATTTGATATTACTGCATTCTCAAGATCATAATCGAACCCAAAGCTTCTGGTTAAATTGAAAGACATATTTTAGCATCTCATCCATACTCTTGGATATAGCACCCTCATTTTCAAGTAAGTTGAGTTCATATAAAATCTATGCTTTGTCGAAATATCAGAATGAAAGAGGAAAAAAAACACAACATTGAATTGCATTTATTAATTGTTATTCTATTGTCGGTTTAAGGCATGGTCCAAGCATGGGCATGGTCAATAATAGAGAGGACCTCTCCGACCTCATATTAATGTATAACCATATATACACATGCTATTCTTTTGATCAATATATTCACCCTCTACGACATTGTGACGTTCTCATTCTCGCATGTTGCCACTCTTTAAGAGTGGGACTTGAGTTCTCCACAACTTAGTTATGGTGTTGTAGTTGTAGGGTCAATAACTTTATGACGAGGAACTTGTAAATTAATTTAGAGATCAATTAATAACTCTTAACATTGATTTATTTTGGGCTTTAAACTATTATGTCATCTTTCCTTTGAAGTGTGTCGAGGTATATGATAGTGTCATAAATTTAAAGGGTATATGGGCCCAAAGATTTCAAGTCGTAGGGCAGTATATTTATGATTTTGTAGCATAATATATGTACAATTATTTTTTATTAAATTTTTTTAAAAAAATATTTAAGGGTTAAATAAGTTTTTTATCCCTATAAATATTACAGTTTTCATTTTTAGTCTCTTCCTGCCTTTAGGCAACGATTTTTACAAAAAAATCGTTGTCAAAGCCAGCTAAAACCGTTGCCAAAATTCAAGAAGTACTAGAAATGAAACTGCAATATTTATAGGAACCAAAAACTTATTTAACAATGATTATCGATGGTGCTGATTTTCAATATCGTAACATGGTGTGGACTTGCAAGGCTAACATACTAACACTCAAGTCAGTTCAAGATAATTATAGTGAAAAGTAGAGATTAGAGAATGTACTTTTCTTTGTGTGAATTAACTTTATTACTTTGGGTCTAGTGCGATGGATTTGAGACGAATTGAGTCTTAGCTATCTAAGTTTTTGGTGTTAGTGCGTGATGCATTTTTAGGGAGAAAAGAATAAAGAGAAAATAAGAAAATAAGGATTTGTATTATTCAATTGTACAAATAATGATACATACTATTTATATATAATTTTAATTGGGTTTGGGTTTACACAACTTGAATTATATTTAAATATTAAATCAAATCTAATCTAATCTAATATTTTAACAAATCTAATTTAATATTTCAACACACCCCCATAATCCAAGTTGTCAAACATCCTCAAAAATAGTCAATCTAAATTATTCCTAATTTTTTTCTCAAATTTAGGAATCTGTCAATCTTCAATCCTTTGGTGAAGATTTCAGCCAACTGTGCTTCACTTGAGCAATGCCTAACTTCAAATAAGCATGGTCGGAATGTGTGTCGTACACATCCGAATACTGATAGAAAACCTGCAAGGGATAACCATCCAGACAATACAAGTGGACAAAGCACAATGTCATATGCACAAAATATAAGACATGTATCGTACACATCCGTCCAACAGGACACCTGCACCGGATAACCATCCATGGCAATGCAAGCCAATAAAGCACAACGACATATGCATAGGACAAGGAGTGTGTGTCGTACACATCCAAGTCAAACCCAAAAACTTGCATGAAATACATTAACCAATGTATTGTGGCAACATATGGAATATGTGTCGACACATCCGTCTAACAAAATCTGCGCAAAAATACATTAACCAATGTGTTGGGGCAAACGAAATGTGTATCGTACACATCCGTACAACAAAACATGCACGAAAATACATTAACCAATGTATAATGGCAAACGGAATGTATATCGTACACATCCGTACAAAGTACCTGCACCAAATTATTTATGCAAAAAGAATTCGGGGCCATAGAATATAATCTCACGTATCGAACGCAAAAATTGAATCAAAGGTAATAATCCGAACAAGTTTTCCGATCACATAATCAAGCGATAATTATGTAATCGGAAACTACCTCAAAGTACCGTGCATAATTAACAAACATGTTAGAATTAACTAGCAAAACGGTATAGAAACCGTATGAAAATCAATCTTATAACCAACAAATGAAATGCAACAAGCAAACATGTATCAAATGACAATTATGGTATTAAAATTCTGCACTAAGAAGTGTAAGAAATCTGCACCAGAAAGTGTGTTAAAATTATGCATTAAACGGTATAAAACGCGTTTTTTCAAAAATAGGCATCCCAAAAAATATGCCCGAAATGAAATGATATTTACATGGTAAGTTATAAACGTGCCAACAGTTTCAAATCTACAATCGATTTTGTCAAAATCGGAGTGGAAGCATGACTTCCACGAACGGTCCGTTCAAAATGCGGTACAAAAATTGCTCGGAATTGAACGAAACCCGTGTGGTAGCTTGAAAATGGGCCACTTGATTCAAAAATGCACTCGGTTTGAATTAATTCCACCCGTAAATGGGTCAAAATGGCATTTTCGTAATTCTGGCAGTAGCAAAAATAGAAAAACTAAAATGTCTGAAACTGAAAATAAAGTTCACTAACAGCTTCGAAATTGCCAATATAGTCAAGTTACATTAATCACAAGTGTAAAAACTCATCAAGGTTAGAAAGTTAGCTCATAATTGAGATTATGTCAAATGTTAGAAAAAGTAAATGGATTGTGACATTTTCCATTTATCTCTAGTTTTTTTTGTGTCAAATATAGTTTACAAAGCATCTTGAGTCTAATAGAAACTATCACAACTTATAAAAAGGGCAAGAGTCAATAAAGTCTCAAGTATCAACACAAACTTTCAAAATCACAATGTTATGTCAAGGTTTGGAAAAGCTAGCAAACAAGAGAATTGACACCAAGTTAGTAAATCAATACATGAGAAAATTACTATATGTCAATAGCAAGGTAATGATGAATAGCAACTATGTTAGTAAACATTTCTATGTTAGTAGAGCCTATGTGCATCAAGCTAGCAAACTTCTAATCTATCAAGGCAAAAGTTAGCAATCAAGCATGTTTAGCAACTAGCAATCATGTTCAAGCATTTTAACAAACACCTAAACTACACACATTTACACATGGTTTTGTACATGATTGAAGGCTCAAATCTATGTCGATTTACATGCAAGTCAAAGATTACAATCCACAATTCGATAAACATCGACAAGTATCAACTTGAATAAACACTTTCCTTATGAAAATCAATTAATCAATAAGTGCTTTTATCAACCAATTCCGGATTTCAACATTATGATCACATCAAATCAAAATTCTACAACCTAATACATAATCTCCAATCAATTCATCAACTAAACCCTTGATTAATTTTCAATTCTAGAAAAGTGCTTATTTAAGAATCGAGTGAGATATGATTTTTTTGAATATTGCGCATCAGATAAAATAATGTCGGTTCAGCCCAAATACACCTTCAAAGATCAAAATTCTGGTATTGATCCGTGAGGAATTAGCTCTCGGCCCGAGAATGAAAGTTGAAGAGGACGTCGAGACAGAATTTTAGGCACCAGAACCACTCAATTCGGACATTCCAGTCAAACATTGTGAATTTTTTAGTGTCCCGTAAACACGGTTCAGCCATAAAGATTAATTTTTCCGGAGGCTTTCTTCACACAATTAGCTCCCGATCTGAGAATGACAGTTGGAGATAAATTCGATATGGACTCTCCAGTCTAAAATCATTCGAAAATCAGTCGAATATAGCCAACGAGCTGAGAGTTATCAATTTCTAAGCATCTGAAACATAAAAGAGCTTGAATTCTGGTTTATTAAGAAATAAACTGTCGAAGTCCTTCCTTGATAAATTGGCTCTCAACCTGAACAGATAACATGGAGAAAATACCAATATGGCTCTAACATCTTTAAAACCAATCCAACACAACCTTCTGACCAGAAGATCACGAATCAAACATTTGAAACAAGAAATATCAATTTCTGATTCAAAATAGTCTGAACTAGCCGAAACACATAATTTCTTCCATAACCTGAGATGCTCTTAAACGCACAGTCATGAGATCTATGATATGTATGTATATTCATGATAGTGGAACTATAAGCCAAAAAGGTTGAAATGAAGAGGGTAAATTTTGGGGTACAACAATGTATTGCCTAGATGTCACAATATCATGGAGTTTGCAAAGGCAGGTATATATAGAGGAGTCTTTCCTAATGGCTCTAAGGCAAGGGACATTCTAGATTCCATCATATGGGAGGCACAAGAGACACTAAAATTTAGGAGGCGGCGTAGGAATTGGAGGCAGAGTCTAACATTGCATTAGTATATAGTACTTATAATAGGATCAATATTTTCATTTGTACTTTATTTTGATTATATTGTGTATTCCAGATTTATTCATTACATATTTCACTTTCATATTATTTGATTAGTAATGTTCAAGTAACAAAATGGCCATCTAGAAAGAGTCACGTGTCTATATTTGTATGTCCAATCTTCATGATATGGCGACATCAAGGAAATTCATCAACAATATGATATGTCCTAACCTGCTCTTTCTCTAGTATCTCCTGGTGATCTAGCTTAGGTGGATATCCTAAAGCATCTGATTTCATATAAGGATGTGGCTCTGAAATATCTTTAAGGTTCTACAACTCGGATGAACAATAATAGTGAAAATATAGTCCATTCCAACATTCAAAATAATGCATTGGTTATTTAAACTACCTATCAAACACAATTCTCGTTTAAATAACATATCTAAACTACCTATTACATAACCTATTGCTTAATTTCTACAAACTTATATAAAAATGAAAATAAATATAGAAAAAACAAAAACTTATCAAATGTGAGTTTAGTTTAATGTTGAGTTAGCTCTTTGATTGATTGGATGTTGATGGCAGAAGCTTTGAAGTGGGTTGTATAAGTTTGAGAAAATGTGTGTTGGGAGAGTTCCAGACATAAGAGATTTTGAAATTGTTGAGAGTTTTGTTTTGATATAGTATTTTGAAATGTGGAGAATGAGTAGAGTCCGATAAGTTTTTTATTAAAAAAAGCCTTCAAAATGCATCTTCATAATTTCCACAAATGTATTTTCAAAAGTTTTTGGGCATAGTCTTAAAGACTAATTTAGAAACGAATGTGTAACGGATGCGTCCTAAGAGGCATTTCTAAAATCTAGGGGTAAATTTAGTGATTTAAGAACGAATGTGTGTGAAATACGTCTTGAGAGACATTTCTAAAATCTAGGGGTAAATTTAATTTTTCACCAAGGTGGAGAAACATTCTTTAGTGTGATTTAAATCATTTCTTAGTTTCATCCTTATATGCTCGAAACATGTATCAGGAGAATTTTTCTTGCCACCCTCTAGTTTTACCTGGAACTCTCCCAATGCTATGAAAAGACAATTTTATTCAACCTAATTTTATTCTCAAAATTCACAGTACATCAGATTTTCGAAATTCTCAGACGATACCGGAAATTTAGAGGCAATACCGGATATTTCGCGAAATCAAGTAAGATTTACGATACATTTGGGGAAATTTCCGGTATTTTGCACCGGAAATTCCATAATTTATGGTACCGTCTACCGTAAATTATGAAATATCCGATATTTTTGCATCGGAAATTTTAAAATTTACGGTATCATCATTTGATAGTGATACCGAAAATTTTGAAATTTCCAGTTTATTTTCCATACCGGAAATTTCAAAATTTCTATTTTTTTTTTTTTTTTTTTAAATATGTTTCTTAAGATTTTTAATTTTGCTTGCAGTGAGGACTAGAAGTAGATATGAGTCTATTGTCGGCAGGACTACAGATCGGGCTGATGTCATGGCTCGAGCTACTAATGAGGCGCAGGCCTCAGAGATACGGGCCGAACGCCATCGTCCGACCGGTTCTCACCAGAAACGGATGGCTGAGCAGGCCATGACGGGGTTTCATGCACCTCATCGACAAACTGCTAAAGCTTCTACGGCAGTCGAGGATGATAGTTGAGGATTTCAAGCTAAAGGACTTTGTTGGATGCTCCTTGACCATGTTGGACGCCTCCCTGCTATCGGCTTTTGTTGAGAGGTGGCACCCGGAGACATCATTGTTCCATTTTTCATTTGGGGAGATGACAGTGACATTTAATGATGTGGATGCCCTCTTTCACCTTGCGATTGCAGGTACGTTTTTCACGTCAGATTATAGGGACCAGGCGACGGCGATGCGCATGGTTGTAAATGCTTTGGAGGTGGATGAGGTGGAGGTCCTACGTGAGTTTGGTGAGACTCGGGGATTTCACCTCTGCATGTCTTGATTGAAGAGTACTTATAAGGTGCTAATGGAGGCAGAGAGGTTTGAGGTTGCCGTTAGGGCGTACATGCTACATCTGGTGGCATGTACTCTCTTTGAGAACAAGTATGGAGTTTACATTTATGTTTGTTACTTGTGTCTATTCAGCGCCCTTGACACTCCATGTTGGGCTTGGGGAGTGGCAACTTTGGCGGTGCTTTACACAGCACTTGATCTTGCTTCCTGTCCGTCCTGAGACCAACAGTTTGCTGGTTATCTAAGCTTGTTACAGGTATACTATAATTCATTAGATGATTTTTTATAATTATTAGGTATTAGTATAATAATTTCATGATTTTATTTATGCAGTGTTGGATATACGAGCATTTCCCTCACATCTGTGACTGGAAGTTGCAACGTGTTGAGGCTACAGACCCATATGTGAAGAGGTGGAAGGCCATATAGATCCATCCTGGAGGTTTGATGGAGTACAGGAGGAGGCTAGATGCTCTAACTTTGGATGATGTCATCTGGACACCGTATTCGGCCCATCGCCCTCATCATCCTTTTGATGTATCTACTTTATATTCAGGGCATTTTACATGGGAGAGATATGTGGCTAGACACTTGCCTGAGAGGTGTCTACGCCAGTATGGTTATGTATAGGGCATCCCACGGCCGGTCCCACACGCCCCAGCTGGTGGCATTGACCGATGGTTTCAGAGTCACATTATGAGCTCCCCCTGTGAGATCATTGATGTAGCCGTCAGGGTTCAGGAGCCTGGGAAGTGCGAGGATGGATACCTTGAGTGGTTCCTTAGTGTGTCACACCCTCGGGTCATACCATCATCTTTAGCATCTGACGTCCCAGGGTCTTCAGGTACCAGAGATTCTTCTAATCCACCACCACCTCCTCCTCCCGCAACTGACCAAGACACCCGTCTACAGCTCATCGCAATTACATTAGATAATATCATGAGATTTGTGAACCCCGATGGTGAGGTTTATCAGGGGTTAGCTAGGTTGGCCGACATTGCCTGTGGAGGGCCTATGTAGAATTTTATTTTTATTATTGTATTATATGTGTATGTTGTGACAAACAAACTTCTAGTTTATTACATTATTTTTTTGCTAGTACCTTTTCTTTCGATTACATAAAAAAAAGAAAATAACACAAAGAAAAAACTCGAATAAGTTAACAAACATCATACGACAAACAACAAACATAAACAATACTCCGATACATGAAAACCTAGGAACTATCGGATTCATCTGGATACTTTATACACTTCATGATGTCGTCAATAGATCTCTGGATCTCTGCGTCCAACTCGATCGGACCTTTGGTTGTCCTACGACGATATTTCCACATGGCCTTCACATCTTCATCATTCTTCAACTCGATTAGGTTGTATTTCACCCAACCATCTGATCCAATGTAATCCTCCTGAAACTCGATCTTTGTCACCCTTCTGTTCTCGGAATCAGGCAGCAAATCGTTCAACGTTTCCTTCAAGGTGGCAAATGACTCATATCCACCTGGGAGTTTGAATTCAACAGGAGGTTTGTGGCCGTTGTAATACACTTCTGCCTTAATCAAAAATTGAGGAAGATGCATTTTGTTGAGATGTGTTATTCAATAACCCTAAAACCCTATTTATACAAACGGTGATGCGTTCTAGACCACACATAAGTGTCGGTGCAATCAGGACCATCCAAAAGTGTCGACAAAATCTCAACCGCTAAAAAAAATATAATATTTATACATACCGAAAATTTCAGTTATAAAAAAAAATTCGATATATGTCGGATATTACGTAATTCCTGGTATACCGAAATTTTTTAATAAACTTTCAAAAATTTGAGTGATACCGAATATTATGTTATTTCCGTTATATCGGAGTTTTTAAATAAGTTTTTGGAAATTTGGATGATACCGAAAATTAAGTAATTTCTGGTATATCAGAATTTTTAAATACACTTCAGAAAATTTAGATAATACCGAAAATTCGTGGTGATACCAAAAATTTTGTCCGAAAATACCTTTGTAATGAATCAGTAGTAAAGTGGAAATTAAAAAATTTTGGGGGTGTCAGATTAAACTTGGGGGTGACAAGAAAAATTCTCATATCCGATGGTATATTTTTGAATAAAAAACCATTTTCGGAGCCGTACTTCCAGTAATAATTATAGGGTGCAATGAGCAATTATCCTTAATTTTAAACCGTTTGACAGCTATATGACCTTTCTTAAAACTGAGTCCAGTAAAGTTTAAAGCGTCAATATATTGTCAAAATAAACATCAATGTCTACTTCATACGATCAAATCATGTTGCACATTCACTCAAAAAATCATATTGCACATGAAAAAAGAAAAAGATAGATCAACGTAGAGAACACTGATATGACCAATGTGGCCACTAAGTAGAGGTACAACATAGATCTAATCTAATTAACCGAAGAGGTAATAACTATTAAAAACTCACAATCATGAATACCAGGATTCAAACTCTAACGATGACGTCCTACCTAGCAATATCAATTTTTGTTAGTTGAGCTAGGATTTGCAGACTGCAAAATACATAATGACTGAGTTGAAATCAACCTAAGGCATAAACTTCAATGAAAATACCCCATATAATCTTGTCAGCTCAAAATCCACGTTTTCTCTTTTAACATTCAATTAAACAATGTCAATGTTTCCCATCAAGTGATTGTCTAAGGGTTACATCAAAAGTCAATTCCTACTCTAGTCATTCATGGTCAGACAGGTTTTTTTCACCAACTGATAAACGCAATTTTATATCATCAGAAGCACCAAACAATCTCTAGAATTTCTGATTGTAGAGTTGCATCTCATCCGCAATTTCAAAAAATATCACTCATCCAAGTAAGCAATCCACACCACAGGCATTTTCACTCAAGCAAAGGAGTAGTATGAGGAGTACGCGAATGCAGCACATTGCCTGGTTACTCAGTAAACTGCAAAATAAAAAGACTTCAGTCATGTTTGGATAAACGTATTAATTAACTGTTTAAATTAAATAAGCTGAAAATACTTATGAACGCGTCATAAGATATTTGTACAAGTTCGTGTCAATTCAAACAAACCCTTAAAATAGAGCAAAGAAACAAAGGGAATATGTGCCTGAAACTCCACATACCTTGTTAATGATGACAGGAAGGTAATAACACTTGTAAAATCTGTTTCACTTAAAAGGGGCAAATATGATTGAAGAATTGTGGCCACCAAAACCAAATGAATTAGACAAGCCTGCCTTTATGTCCAGTCTCTCTTTCTTTGGGCCCACAAGCACATTGGAGTCCTGGTTTTTCATTTTCAGTTAAACAAATTAGATAACTTTGATGAAACCCAGATACGACAGCGACGCTACCTCTGTCCCTAACTATAAACTCAATTTGAAAACAAAAATGTGATTTTACAGTACGCATCGAAGAGAAATACAAACAAGTGCATACCACTGCTTTATCGGGGTTTTCTAGATTGATATTAGGATGAACCCACCCTGTCTTTATTGCCTACATGCAGGAAAACAAAAAGAAGAAAAATCCTCAAATTTTTTGTCACAACACTTGGTTACATTACAAGAACAAGTTCATGAACAAGTGGCACGTTAATTTTCACCTGTATAGTTGCTACTGCTTCCACACCACCGGCTGCCCCAAGTAGATGACCGATCATAGACTTTGTTGAATTCACTCTTAGCTGTGGCATAGATCAAATGAAATAAAAGGGTAAAGATTATAGTTACGTATAAAGTGGTTAAGAAGAATATAGTAATAAATACACATGAAATGAAGTTTACGTCAGAATTTTGGCCAAAACAATGAATCAAAGCCTGGTACTCCTTAAGATCTCCAGCAGGTGTGGATGTGGCATGTGCATTAATGTAATTCACATCCTCCCTTGAAACACCGGAATTAGCTAATGCCTTTTCAATGCAAAGAATAACACCAGCCCCTATAGATGTGAAATATAGAAACATAAGTTCAAGCATAATAATTAAGATATGATTTGCAGGGATATCATATCATACAGAAGATGTAGCTGATATAATCTGAGAATTATCATGGTCAAAATGCCATAAAGCAGAAATATATATCTTGGTAAATCTTATTTTGCAAATAGTTCTTGAAAACAAAACAAAAAATATTAATCATTCATTGCAGTTTTTCAATTAATGAAAAGGAAAATGGCTTTCATTAGTTGTTTTCCAAGCTTTCAAGCAAAACCGAGAATACGAATCAGCCGACATCAGAAAATTGCAATTGTTCTGTGTTCTTTGACAACAACAAAACAGAACTATATTCAGTTCTTAGCATTTGGGTTGAATCTAACTTAACAAAATTGGTTTGTAAGGTAGAGCATATCAAGTGAAGCAAGAGAAGTGAGAGGGGATAAACTTGACCATATAACAATATAGTGAAGATTGATGCCTTATATGCTACCTATACACACTCAGTGACCTGATGTCCTACATTTTAGACATTGGAATTTAGCCTAAATAAATTCTTGATCAACATATACTAGTCTCGTGCAGCCTAGGACATGCTTCCGTTGGCCTCTTAAACATGGAGGAAGGAGCCTTAAGATCGGGATAAGATTACTGAACCCTAAACCCTTAATAGTCTATGATCTCCGGAAGTTGTCAGAAAACCTACCAGCTATTTATGTTATCAGCTGAAAGGAATTGGCCTTAAGAAGATGCAAAATTTTACCATCAGGACGTGGCTCAGTAATATGGTAAGCGTCACAGGTGAAGCTTCCACCAAGGAACTCTGCATATATGGTTGCTCCCCTTTTCTGAAATATAAATGCAAATATCAGTTAGTTGAATATAAGATTTTCCAAAACAACGTAATGTAACGAGAGAGATTAAGCGTTGACGGAAATAAGTATGAAGCGTGATTCTAACACAGGATACAACAACAGATTCATCAGTGTGTTCTTATTATACCTTCGAAAGGAAATGAAGGACGACAAGTCAATTGTGTAAATAAGTATCACATTAACGTTCTATGCAGTATAGTTTAAGTTGAGTTTTATTACTATATTGTAAGACTAAAATATAAGTACCTTAGCATGCTCTAATTCTTCTAAAAGCAAAACTCCAGCCCCTTCCCCCATGACAAATCCATCACGGTTCTGCGATATAACACAGGTAAACTAATGGTTAACAAAAGTAGTACAACACAAGAACAAGAAAAAAATACAGACCAAACTACAATTTCTCTTTTTCATTTCTCAAGGATTTCTCCAATTCAAGTTATAAACATCGTGAAACTTTAAAACTTTTTGCAGGGTCCAACTTTCAGCAGTATTATAGATTTATAGGTTGTCAAAAAAGACTACCGGAAACTCAGCAACAATAATGGAAAAAGAAAAGAAGAAAGCATTATGATATTACAGTATCCCACGGGCGTGAAGCTTTAGTAGGATCATCATTTCTCTGTGAAAGTGCCCTGCACGCTACAAAGCCACCCAAACCTACACCGAAGATTGTTGAATTGGTATTATATTTAAGCCAAGATAACTTCTTGCAAGCCACAAGTATTTGGTAAAAATAGAATACCGATTGGTATTATAGCAGCATCTGAACCACCACAAAGCATCAGGTCCTGCATAAGTAAACTCAATATTTTATGTCTTTCAGTAAAAATTACCATACATAATGCTGTTAACAAAGTTCTTCTCAAAGAGAAAGGTTAGAAAATGTGAGAAATCCACAATTCGTACAAGGAAATATTGAAGTTGTATACTTACAGCTTCACCTCTAATTATATGGTTTGCAGCATTCAATATACAAAAATTACTTGTAGCACACGCTGTAGAGATTGAATAGTTTGGGCCCATCCACCCCTGCATTTTTCATTAAAAAAATTATTTTTTGGAAGGTTAAGCCAGTTATGGTGTCCATAATATGTGCTTAATTTTATTTATTCAAACAGACCAGATCTATTGCAAGCATGGCAGAACCCATATTTGTGGTTGCAAAAGGTACACAAAAAGGATTCATCTTCCTATATGAGATTCGTAAAGCTTCGATGGCATCGTGAAAAACCTGTTCAACAAAAACAAAAACACAAAATAGTCAATAAATCAAAGCAATCAACTTACATAATATTAACACCTTGCCTCATCTAGGATCGCATTTTAAAGTAATTTCATTTCACACCACAACAGAGACAACACCCTCCTAAAAATTTGATTATGCTTTATAGATATAAAGTAAACTACTGAATGGGACAACAGTCTCTTTTCTCAATATGCTCAAGCATTGTATCTTAGGTGAGACAAACACTTCAGATTAAAGGCATTTCGGACTTGGACAATTTCATTTTCTTAAATATTGGTGTCTATTTGTTTGGTCTCTGCCAAGTCGTTGTCGATGCTTCATAGATAGTAACTAAATTTTCTAGAGTGATTACCTGCATTCCACCCATTGCTGAGCCAATCAAAACACCACATTTAGTTTTATCTAATTCATCCATTACTTCTTCAGTAAATCCAGCATCAACCAATGCTTTTTTCCCCGCTGTCAGAAGATATAACATAAATTTATCCATCCTCTTTGAAAACTTTGGCGCCACCCAGCCATCAGTTGAAAAAGACTTGATCTCACCAGCAATCCTCTGGAAACATAGAATACTAAGATCAAAAGCTACAGAAGGCACCAAATACGAATAAACTTCAAAAGAAATATCGTTACCGTTGGAAATTCCGCACAATCAAAAGCATTGATCTCGCTTATCCCACTAACACCATCAAGTAAATTATTGTAGAAAACATCTGGATCATGACCAAGTGATGTGACCACGCCCAACCCCGTCACCACTACTCGCCTTTGCTTTAAAGGAGGTTTTCTCGTTGTTGTAGCTTCTTGAGCAGGTTCTAAAGCTACAGCCTTTACTTTACCTTGAAATTTTATAAAACGTGAGGCATAGGTAAGTAATTATCATAACAACTATTAACAGTAAACGATAAAATCACGACTTGAAAGTGGCTTCCTTCAACATCAGCAGCACAACTTTAGAGTTCAAATTTGGAGCCAATTTCTACTAATCACACAAGAAACAATGCCAACAGCCTTACAATAGAGTGGATATCTAGTTCTTACCATTCAAAAAGAAGTAAAAGATAAGCAGTTTTAATCAACAAAATATCATAATCTTAAATGTGTATGCTAAATTTTAGCAGAGAATGCAACCAATGGCCAAGAATATGCTTAGGTTTAGGTAAACTTATCACCATAAACCTAAAACAAAAAGATGATTCAAAACGTATCACATTGAAGCAAACATATACTTAGAATGATAAGTTGATCACAATAAACACATGACCTTAACTAAACATACCAAGCCACAAAACACGCATGCATACTCAAACACTAAATTTACATTCTCGAAGCAACAGCGCGCGTGATAAAATCTCCTTCGTAGCACCAACACTTCATATTAAAGTCGTGTTGTGTCTAGTGTCATACACCAAGAAATGTGGTTACGTTGTCAACATGTCAATGTTGTGTCTGTAGATACTACTCCGGGCACATTTATAAGCAACAAAAATGCTTCATTTCTCGGTCACTATTATAAGCAAAAGTCAATTATTACTAAATCATTTAATGTTTTAATTCCTAATATACCCCTCTATTTCATTTTCCAACACTATTAAATTTAATATAGAGGACCTTATAGTAAACTTAATTAATATCTTCACCAAAATCTAAAAAATTAACGACATTTGATTGAGTTTCTTAATAACCGTAAAAACTATTTTTGTTATTTATAAATGTGGCCGGAGGGTGAAGTTTCTACCATAAACCAATACATGTCGCATCCGTAATATTTGTCAAGATTTACATCAAAAACAACAACCAAGCCTTATCCTGCCTTATCTCACTAAGTAGAGTCTACTACATGGATCAACTGCCGCCATAATATTCTATTAAAACTATTAATCACGAAATATTTCTTAATAACTTCTTCTCTAGTTGTTTGACTTCTCTTCATCTGATATACCCTCGTTACCACTGAATCTACAGGTCTTCTCTCTACATGTGCAACACTCTCATTTGATTTAATTATCCCAAAATAAAAACAATGAAACTAATAAGAACATTAATTATGTATCAAACTAATAAGTTATGAGTAGCAACCATATTTATATATAATGAATCCAACCAATGAAACTATAAACTATATAGAAGCAAATTACAAGTAACATAAAATAAAGCTAATACAGAGATTAAGAAACAATAAACAGAAAATGCTTAATTAGTAGAAAGAAGAGTGAATTACGAGAACGGTATCGATTGGGAGAGGAACGGGGGAGATTGAGATTGAGAAGATTCTTGGAACGACGACGAGGAGAAAGAGAGGAGTGAGATTCGCACGTGACTGACATGCAAGCAGCAACAAGCCACGTGCAGAGGGGGGAGGTAAGAGAAGCCATGAGAATGAGAATGGGGAAAAGAGAAAGAAGAGAATGAGAATGAAAATGAATGAAGGAGAAAGGATGAAAATGGAATTTTGTAAGGTTTTGTTTTTTATTTGTTTTATTTAATTTTAATTTTCTGTGGTTGGTGTTTGTGTGTGAGAAGAGAACTCAAAGAGGAGAAACACACTTCTGCACAACACTAATTGCTTAACATGTACTAGTAGTAGCCCTTCGAGTTCTTCCCCAATATAACAACACTAATTATAATTATAGGTTTTGTTAAGATATCAATTCTGACATTAAATGGTTCTATCACTTCTCATTGCAGTTGCGGAGATCGAACCGTAATTTTTTTTAATGACTATCGAATTTCTTTTTGATTAAATTATAATTATTTTTACTAAATTCAGCGTCAATCACCACCATAATTTTTGTGGAGTCAATAGCATAAAAAATTATTTAAACTAAAACTTGAATATAATATTTAACTTAATATTTTTAATTTTGCTCAAACTTGGAATACAAGAATTTTTATTCTATTTACAAACTAATGATTACATTAAAATTTGGGTTTTTTAAAATTATTATTATTATTATTATTATATATGCATCACTCTTGAGTCATTAGTGTATTTTTTTTTAGTTGAGTTGATTGAATAAAGTTTATTTTATTAATTGAGTTGAATTTAAGAGAAATATTTTTTTATCAAACAAGATGAGTGGATCCGTGGCATTTTTTTTTTAATAACCAATTTTTAAAATGGAAAATTCAAAAATAATTAATATTTAAAAAAATTATATAAATATTTATTTTCTGGCTAGATTAACACAATGTCGTCATTTTAATTGACGATTATTTTTATTTTGAGGACAAGTCGTCACTCTCATTGACGACTTCTCTTAATTTTGAGGGCAAGTCGTCACTCCTATTAATGATTTGTGTTGAAATTATTTCAACACAAATCATCAATAGGAATAACGACTTACCCTCAAAATTAAGAGAAGACGCCAATTGAAATGGCCAATTGAACCGTGTGTTGAAAATATTTAAGTATTTTATCCGTTTTTGTTTTCACTAAATCTAAAAGGTTAAACATTTTACGCCAAACTACAAATCTCAACTAAGAAAAATTATATTTGATGTTTTATAATATACTCAAATTAAAATAATCAAAAGAATGAAACTCAAGAGAATATTTATGTTTAATGTTTTATAATACTTAAATATAATTAAAAGAATAAAACTCTATAGCAAAATGATAAAATTTAATATTTAATACCATCTATGGTTTAGTATAGTAAACTCTGGGTGGTAGGTAGCTTAGCACATCATATTTAAGTTAAATGAGTTCAAAAAAGAAAATGGAAGTACGTGGTTATAAGGTTGAAGTATTTTAATTTTATTTTATTTAATAAAAAATTAAATATGTTTTTTATTTCTATAAATATTTCAAATTTTATTTTTAGTCTTAAAATTTTAAAAACCGTTTAATTATTTTTAAATTTTTAAATTTTTAAATAATTTTTTTATACGAGTTTAGAATATTATAAAATATTTTCTTATCAAATTTTAGAAATTTTTAAAATGAGAAGAATTAAGTATAAATTTTTTAAATTTTAAAAAATATTGATAAAAGTAATAAAAAATTTGACTTATAAATCAAATTTTGAATTTTTTTTTCTGAAGAACTTATTAAAATGTCTACAAAATAATTCAAAAATACACATCGATTTAACAGTAAAGACTAAAACTACGTGCATAATAATTTTGTAAGGACTAAATCATGTCATGTTTTTTTATAGGGACTAAAAATCAAATTTAATAATTTATAGGGACCAAAATCGTATTTAACCCTTTAATAAATGGTGTTGGAGAATTTTAAACGTGTTGAGAAGTATGTGGTATAGTGTTTTGAATGTTCGATATAGAGAGGAAGGGTCGGTTATGTTTTAGGAGTAGTAGTAGCTCTGTTTGGTGGAGGAATTTGAAAAACATAAGAGAGAGTGACAGTTTGGTTGATGGAGGGTGATTGATTGATAACACTAATCGAAGAATATGAGATGGGTATTTTTGGATAGATATTTGGTTGGATGGTATGCTTTTGAAGGAGAGATTTAGTATGTTGTTTGATTTATCGAAAAATAAATGACCGACAGTAGCATAAATGAATGAATGAATTGGGATGTGAGAGAATGAAAAAGAGTGGAAGTAGTGTAGGAGCTTGTTTGCTTGGGAGGAGGAGTTAGTGGGGGAGTGTATTGAACGACTAACCTCAATTATTTTGCATGTGAAAGTAAAAGACCGTTGGGTGTCGATTTTACATCCATATTCTTGCTACACATCGAGTAGTGCTTATAAATATCTGTCTGAAATTGACGTCATAAACAATCAGGTTGGTTCTCAATTTTTAAGACTGAAAACTCGGTCGCTTAAGGTAATTATTTTTTATTGGTGGTTGTTTTGAATCGTATGCCGGTGTAGAATAATCTAGTTAGGCGACGTATTATTGTTACAATTGATCATAGATATGTGGCAAATGATGGAGTGACTGAGATTATTTATTTGTAAAATGTGACTTTTTCTGTGAAATATGGTCTATTATTCTTAATTGGTTAGGATTCTCATCCGTGTCTAAAGGAAAGGCTCTAGATCATATGTTGTATTTTTGTGATATTAGCGATTTCTCTTCGTAGAGTGGATTAATGGGAAAGAGTGTAGTAGGCGTAATAGAACAATTGCATGTGTTATTTGAAAAGGTAAATCATTGATGGTTAAAGTCGAAATATGTTTATTAAGTAATGATTACTAATTTTAGAGATTAAATTTTTTATCTTGTTTATCATCTACTTCTTTTTATTTTTATTAGTTTTTTGAATTGACTCTTTTTTATCAATTTTGGTACATATTGTATTAGAGTAATTTGTTTGGGTTATTAATATATATCTCATATTTTTGTTTTTTTTAAAAAATAATGTATTAATATAAACAATATTTATAAGTCAATAATTTTAAAATAAAACGATTAATTTGTTGATGGTAAATATCATAAACATGTTTTATATTTAGGGTTCAAATTTATTTTATTAAAATAAATATCTATTAATTTTAGTTATTGATAAAATGAAAGAAATTCACATAAATTTAAATTTAAATATAATGTTCGACTAATAATATTAATTTTTAATTTTATTAGAATTTGAAGAGTCGAATAGTGTATTTTTATTTCTCCTTCACAAACTAATCATTGCATAGGACTTTGGATTTTTAATTTATTTATTTATATGCATCACTCTTGAGTCATTAGTATTTTTTTAATTGAGTTGATTGAATATTTTTATTTTATTGATTGAGTTGAATCTAAGAAAATATTTTTTATCAATCAAGATGAGTGGAACCCGTGTGCTGCAAATATTTAAGTATTTTATCTTTGTTTTTTTGTCACCAACACAAATGTCATTAGAGTGAAATTATAAATCTCACTATAACAAATATTTATATTTAATGTTTGTAATGCTCAAATATTTCTTTTAAGAAAAGAAAAATATATTAAAACAAAAGAAATACAGAAAGAAAGTTGAGGGGCATAACCCTAGGCCAACAACCATAATAAAACAAACTGCACAAAAGTTCAATTAATGTAATTGTATACTTAAAATGATAGACACGAAACACAAAATCATTCAAAAAAAATTTAAAATGATTTAATCATACAAAAACTCCATTGCAGCATACACAAATTCAAAGCTTTGAATCTTGCAGACCTCGATAAATTAAAAACAAAATCAAAAAATTAAATAAAAAAAATCTATCAAACAACAAATTACAGTATAGCAAACAACAACAAAATAAATAAACTAGTATAGTCAGAGATGAACACATAATTTTATAATATAAGGGGAGAATATATAATTTAATAAATATTAATATAGACATGGATATATTTTAATAATATATATTTACGGAATTTTAAATAATATAATTTATATTAAAATTAATAAGATGATACGATTAAATAATATATAATTTTAAATTATTTTATAAATTTGTATAGGTTTGATGTACTAGGTAAACAAAAAACAAAATTTATAACATATACTACCTCTGTTCCTATATACAAGAGACAATTCATTTTTTAAATTCATTGAATAATCAATGTATTTGGTCAATTTATAGACTAGGTACATTGATTATTCAATGAATCTAAAAATTGAATTGTCTCTTATATATAGGAACGGAGGTAGTAATATATAAAAAATATAAATAAATAATAGTACTATAAGATTATGTTATCCCCACTAAGTTATAAATACAACTCATTGTTATCATTTAATTTTTTTAAAATAATACAATTGTATTTAATAATTTTTGTTAATCTCATTTTGTTATATTGTAGTACATACTATAATATAATAAAGTGACATTAACAAAAGTCATTAAATACACTTGTATTGCTTTAAAAAAATTTAATGATAACAATAAATTTTATTTATGGCGTAGTGGAGATAATATAGAGTAGAATTTTGTAATGTTGATTTGTTTTATTATGATAAACACTTTGCATATTTTTAACAACAAAAAAATATAAGAGGGTTGCTCCCCGTTTAAGTCCGTCCAATAGCACGACGAGACGGGATAGGAAAACTTAGATGTTCGAGTTTAAAAGTCAAGTTTGTCTTGTTTACTAACGAGTTGGCGGGTCGGTCCGCCAATTATATTGCGTTTTATTTTAGAATTTAATTTATTACATAATTTACAAAAACATTAATCAATACTAAAGAGCCCGACAAAATATATTTTTATCAACGCATAATAGAACTTCAACATGTCTTAATTCCAAAAAATCATTTCCTTTTAACTCGAGGATAACACTCTTTTCTCTCTCATCGAACAAAACCTTCCGCCGCCATCTCTTTTTTTCTCTTCCCAAAATCCAAATTTTCACGCTTTAGCATGTAACTAAGTCCTAAGGTGGTATGATGAGGTTCCTCCTCCGTGCCACCATGTTTCTTGAGAGTTATCTGTCAATGGTTTTTACGCGGTCTCCACTGTTAGGTTCCTCCTCTTGGGTACTCTTTGTTCTTCACTGTCTAATAGTGGTAGTTTTTCTCTTCTCTCACTCTGTAAAAGCTTGCTCCCGTGAAGAGTTGTTGTTGTCTTATCTTTCATGGATTCCTTCTATTTTCGTGGTTGGTGGTGGTGTGCCTTGTTTTGACTACTGATTTTTTCAGATTTTTTCAGATCTGCGGTTTTCAAAGCCACCAGATTGATGTTATCCCAACAACGATTATGTTCTCTTTCCCAACCTTGTCACCACTGTTCCTTGTTTTGGTTTGATCGTTGTGATTTTGGTTTGTTTAGCTTGAAAGAGCTTTATACTTTATGTGATTTTCGTAGGAAGTTGTTGGTACGTGAATTGGTTCGTGTTGGCGATCGATTCATACACCATATCTTAAAGTTTGTGAAGACTCACACAACACCTTTGTTTTGCTATTTGATTTCGTTCTTGTATGCAGGATCGCTAGGTAGGGCCCGTTGTGTGTGTTTTTACTTATTTGTTGTAATAGCTATATTATGTTTGAAATACTAACTTTCTTTTGATATGTTTTTAATGAGTTTAGGTTATGCCCCCTCAATTTTTGTATTATCTTTATCTCTCTTTAATATATTAGTGGTTTATTAAAAAAAACTCCAAACAGTTAAAAATAAAATAAAATAAAGATCAATTACAAGAAAAACATAATGAAATAGACTAAAGCGCACACAACAAGAAAACATATCAAAATAAATAAATAAGCAATACATATCATCCTAATTTTAATTAAAAACTTACTACTAAAAGAATCCAATTAATAATTTGCACAAGAAAAACAATGATAACAATTACAGTGCAAAAAATAGTAGGATATTAAATATAAATGTTTGACTTTCTCACAATTTACATCATATGGACTCTTATATTGATCAATTTCTTAATAGTTATATCATAAATTTGTCACAAGTGTACACTATTCAAATCCTTTCTTTCTTTTTTAAATATCAACATGTGTTTGTACTGAAAAACATGTGAGCTAATATATTGACAACTTAATAATTCTTCATATCATACAATTGTTCTTTTATTTTAAGTTTTTTCAACCAACACATGTATTAGAAAGTTATAGAAAGAATATTACAATTATAATTCAATTTGTTTGTATAATAATTTAGAATGCATTTCAATCAACATAATCCTAAGAGAAAAGTGTTGTTTTGATAGTCAATATTTTAATTTTAAATAACAAATAAAATTTTAACAAAAAACCTTGCGGGAAAAACCTGTCTGCTCCGCCTCGACCCGCTTTTTTAAGCAAGTTAGACGGAACGGGCCAACTTAAAGTACTGGCCAAAAATCTAAGCCCAATCTGTCAAAAAATAGTGGGTCAAACAGGTCAGTCTGGTCTGCCCGACCTGTTTTGCGACCCTTAATATTTATTAAGAAATTATTTGTTAATGAATGAAAGATTAATGGGGCACATGCCCCTTAATAACATGAAAATATTTGTCCATGAGTTTTGTTCACCGAAACTTCCCTTTATCATCGAAACTGGAGTAAGTCGACCCTCTCGGGTATTTTGAAACCAATTCCAGCAACTAGACTTGACTGACAAAGCGATGTCGCCGAGGTCAAGTTGAGGGAATGTTAGCTGGAATTTTGACGGTCAAGATAATTTAAGATATAAAACAAAGCTGGAGAAAGTTGGTTGACTTCAACTAGGAAATATTGATGGAGACTTTGACCAGAATGTAGCGAAAGAGTCTCATACCTTCGGTAAGGTTTGTTTAAGACTTAGGATATTTGAAATTTGGCTCGAAAGTGAGTTAGACAAGATAATTTTGAAATAAGGCTAATAAATATTTTTTGGCCTTATTTGTTTCCTTCAGACGACACATGGAAGCCTGTGAGGGGTGAAGTTCATGCAAGTGAAAATGTGTCATTTTTTGGAGAAAAGACTATTTGTTACAATTGTTGTCGAAGTAATATAAATAGGGGTCTTAGTGTTAGGATTCAATGGTGTTCAATTTTACCAAACACAATATTACTCAAAGTATCTAAGTATGTTCAATATTACTCAAACTAAATATTACTCAATTTTATCAAACTCAACATTACTCAAAGTATCTAAGTTTGTATAATAGTACAAGTCCTTTTGGAAAGTCATGGAATTCTATGATTGGACTTAAAATGATCATAACTTGGTCAATTTTTATTACCTTGAGCTCATTCTTTTTCTAAAACAATCTTTGGGATGTCTACTACAACTTTGACTCAAGGTGCAAAGCTTAAAATTGCTTGAAAAGTTGTTTAAGAATTGAAAAGATTATAGGTCATTTGTGGATGTATCTAGAACATTTCATTACCTTCCAAGGACCATAAATCTCTGAATATTTATGATTTTTTGAGTGATCTCAATTCCACAATTCAATTCAAAGAGTCCTTAACAACCTCTCTTCAAGGATCAAAGGCCAATTTTGAGTGGAAGGTCATGTAACTTTGAAGAACATTATAGGTCATTTTGAAGCTCCATGCTTAGAATTTTTCTAAGTATCGTGAATCCGTGTGTTTTTTCTGATTTCAAACATGAATAACTTTTTGCTCAAGAATCCAAATGCTACATTTCTTGGCACATTATGGAGTTTGTTGAGACATCTTTCCATTGCAAAAAGAATCAAGACTCTTAAGATCCTTCCATCTGATATGTTGGAACCAGGGGGAGTTGTTGCTCAGAAGGTCCTTAATCATAAGTTCTGATCTTTACCTAGTTTGTGATTCAGGGGGAGTTTCTATATAAAGGTTAAGTAATCATTACCTTTCTCATTTCTCCTTTCTTCTGATGTTATACAAAATTATGGCATCAAAATACATAGTCTTGTCATCATCAAAAAGGGGGAGATTGTTAGAACAAGATTTGCTTCTGCAAGTATGTCTCTGAATTTTGATGATAACAAAGAGTATGTTTGAGTGAACAATTTTGTTACTCCAATGTTTGTTGTATTTTTAAGAATAAACAAACATGTTCTGCTTCTGATGAATGGCGTGGTCAATACATTAGAAGAGAAAATGCTCCGCTTATAAGCTACAATAGTTCTAATGAACAAGTAGCGAGGAAAGCTTCATAAGACTATGAAGCTAAGTAACAATGATACATCAGTCTAAAGAAACCAGAATGAATATCTCAAGACGGAATTTCAGAGTGAATGTAGTCCAAGATGTTGTAGACTCAAGTTTCAGAAGACAAAAGGTTCTGAAGACCAAGTGCTTAAAGACTCTGAAGACGTGCCTCTGAAGATTCTAAAGACTTAAAGTTCTTCTGAAGTTAGTTATGATACAAGGTTACAAGACCAAGTGCTGAAGACTCTGAAGACGTGGTTCTGAAGACTTGAAGTTCTTTCAACCTTATGATACGATATATGGTTCTTCAAAACCAAGTGCTAAGGACTCTGAAGAAGAATATCTGAAGACTCTGAAGACTTGAAGTTTTGATTAATTAGAAGTTTTATTCTCTCCTCTTACTCATACTCGTAGAAGCCTTTGAAGTACATAAGGTTAGAAAATAATGTTAACTTGGTACAACAGTACATGGTACAAACAAACGTTTCATTCCACTACCATGAAGGACGAACGTTGTGTATGATCTTGTCCTCCATGTTCTCTTAAGTTGCCACAAATTTCATATTTCCAAATGTACCCTCAACAGTTACATCACATGCATGGATCTATATAAAGGCTTGAAGACTTGAAGAAACAATTGCAAATTCACGAAGAACACTCTACGCCAAACGTTATTATTTCTTTGTAAAAAGTTATATATTATTTCAAGTCACCCGTGCTAAAAATATGTTTACATATTAGCTTGTGTATAAGCATATTTACTTGTAAGCAAACTTGTTATCAAATTGTTGTTTGATTGTTCCTTGAGAGTCCAGTTGGGTCAGTATTCTCGAGAAGTCTAGGACAATTAGTCTTAGAGGTTGATAGTTAGTCACACACAGTTGGTGTGCGTAGGTGTTAGTCACTTCCAGTTGGGTTATGCAAGTGTAATAATCAGTTGGATTATTGGATTAAGTCCTTGTTGGAGCGAGGCAAATCATTTGTGAGAGTGGACTGGAGTAGCTTGAACTTTCAAGTGAACTAGTATAAAAATATTGTGTTCTTTATAGCTTTCTAATTATTTCAATCGTTATCAAAAGCAAAGCAATTAAAATAGGTGATTGTTTTTAAAAGAAAAGTTTTTCAAAGGATAAAACTCAATTCAAACCCCCTTTTTCTTATGTTTTTGCACCTTTAAAGCGGCTTATCAGATTGTTTTGCCAACGTCACTTGATAATCTTTATTATGTATTTCATGTGTCTTAGTTGAGAAGATACATTGAGTATCTGTCTCATGTGGTTCAATTAGATGATGTACAAGTGAGAGATAATCTGACAATGGAAATATCACCTATGTGAATTGAGGATCGGGAGTTTAAACAACTTCGTGGTAAAGAGATTGCCTTGGTGAAGGTAGCTTGGGGAGGATTGGCGAGTGGAAACGTGACTTGGGAACTTAAGAGTCAGATGAGGGAGTCTTAACCAGGGTTATTTGTTTGAGGTAATTTTCGAAGACGAAAATCTTTTAAGTGGGGAGAGTTGTAACACTCTGATTTTTATTTATTAGTTATCTATTTTATTAATTATTATATAATATATTAATTAATTAAATTGTGTGGTTTTGTGAATATATGAGTTAGTTGGGTTAATTGGTGACGTGTGATATATGATTTATTTCATTAATTGGGTTAATATGTATGAGAATAGAAATTATTAATCGATTGGGCCTTATGTGTTGAGATAGAAAATAAGTGAGTGTTAAGGCCATTGGAGAAAATACTAGTTAGTAAGAGTGGTAAGACAAGAGAAAAATGTTACTTATCTAGTTATCCTTGAAGAAGAAGAACATTATGACGGCGAAAAAGACCGACGACGAAGGTGGATCTCTATCCTCGAAGAAGAAGAACATTGTGACGGCGGGAATGACCGATGACAGTGGTGGATCTCAAATAGTACAAAAAAATCACTCTATGACTTGTTTATTTTTCTCGTGGTTTGTTTCAAACCAAAAAAAAGGAAAGAGATTGAAAGATTTGTTCACGTGAGATTCTATTTTAATATGCGTGTGAATTTATTCTGTTCATGCCATATTATTGCGTTGGAGTTTAGGAAATTCTACAATGTACATTTCTAAATTAAATTATGACAAAATATGAGATTGCTCAGTTATACATTGATTTGATGTATATAAATGGATCCGGAGATATACATCTAAAATTTAAAAGATAATTTTGAATTTATATACAATATTTCTTCACAATTAAGTATGGGAGAAATAATATCATAAATAATTTATTTTTGGAACTCCAGGCTATCCATAATCCATATTTTTGAATTTTTTTTAACGAACAAAAAAATAATATCACTATTTATTTATTCAACTTTGATATCACTTTTGTTAACGGAGTTTAGTCTCAGAGTTGACTGGACATAAAATGAGAATAAAGAAATAAACAATTTTCTTCGGTTACAATTTTTTATTTTATTTCACAAAAAAAAAAAGAAATTTGTTGAATTTTGTATGGATGTTATAGTTTCATAGTTTAATAATTTTACAAATTTTTGTTTTACATATTTTTATAATCTACCAAGCAAAGAAAGCAGTGGTAGCATTTATGAAAACAATGGAGGAAGAATTTGTGGAAATATAGAGCTTGGTGAAGAGTTTATTGGAAGACAATGAAGAAGAGGCAATGTTATATGAAGCATCGTTTAAAGAAACTGAGAAGAATTTCGTCAAGTACCAAACAGTACAGTAGATACTTTACTCATTGTTACTAATATTAGCTTGGGGAATTGGGTTATTCGTGTTGCTTCATATACCAATCACAAGGTTTACACTTAGAAATGATATTTGTTCTAGAAAACTTTGTGTTACTCCAAATGCTATTGTTATAAGCATTGTGTTTTCATTTTTATTGAAAATGAGATTGGATTGAATTTGAGAAAGTGTTATTACAAGCAAGTTATATGAATTGTTGTAGTTTCGGTATGGGACCGGAATGTTCGATGAATGGTGAAATGAAATATTGGTACGGCGCAGAGCAAGTCTGGTGTGATTTTTAGGGGCTAACCTGCAAGATTAATGCTTCAACGGTCAAGTCAATGAGAAAATGAGAAGTATTGTGAGAGTGAGAGTGAATTTGAATATAAAAAATGACACGTTTGTATCTTTACATAGTGAAAACAGTTAAAACAGTCGGTGAGCGTAGTGTGCAGGTAGTCGTTGGAATTAATCAAACATTGATATATATGTCTAAAAGGATAGAATTGTTTGTTTTTGAATAAATGAGAGATCATCTGCTCCACGCGTTTTACGTTAGGTGGTACTCTTGAGTCTTTCGTTTTGGACCTTGCGCGAAAGGTCCAAAATAGTTGTCCTTGGAAATTTTTGAGATTGTGATAAAATAAATTAATATGTATAATATACTGTGAATTTGCTCCATTAGTAGGTAACTTTAACTAAAAAAAACATTTTTTAATCATTCATAATCAAAATTAGTAGTGCATTTCATTTTAATTGGTGGCCTTGAGTTTGATTTGAAACTTGAATGAAAGAACACTTAAACTTTTAATGGAAAACTTTATTACTTTGTACATGAAGTGGTTCTGCGTACATCAGAGATTAGTCTCTGTAGTTGCGCTTAAGAATATCAAGTTCTATATCATTAGATTACGTTTTATGTTTTATGTTTTATGATAAACCGTTCACTTTAGACGCGCCGTTGTTTGGATTTGTACTGATTTTGATAGCTTGTGAAGGTATGATGTTTGATTTTGTAATCTAGTTATGTATTTTATCTAGCTCAGGTCAAGAGGCCGGTACCATTTCTGTGTTTTGGGATGCTGCATAAAGAGAAGCATGTTTTATTGCATTCTGTTGCTGATGTTGTGGTTGAACAAGGTGCACTATTTTCTGCATAGGATACTTGCTCTGAATATGTGGTTTTAATTTCTAGTATCTGATTAATTATATCTGTTCATAGGGTACTTGCAATCCTTTTTTGGTGTATACTCTCTTAGATTTGATAAGCATAGAGGACATTGTGTTCTTCTGTTTTTGGACACAAGACGCAGAGAGTGATGGTGATGGAATAAGGTAATTGCATCAGATATGTCTGTTAGAGGAGTTCTGAACCAACAAATAACAGTGCTACTGTTACTTCATTGGCAGCAACCTGGAAGTGCAAGTTGATATCTCATGCAATATCTAGTCATTGCTAAATGATAAAATTGCATATCCTGTAATGGTGCTTGAACATACCTAAAATGTAAACTTAATTTGGTGCAACTCGTTTTGTTTTTTCATGTAATACATGGAGTTCTTTGGTGTTAGTGCTATCAGTTTCTTTAATATAGTTTTTCTTCTTCTTACTCTTCTAAACAAAGCTCTATGATCAACTAAGTAATACTAGGTAGGGTTGTTCAAAAAACCATAAACTGAACCGAACCACCGAATTGAAATCAGGTTATACAAAGAGTTCTAAAACTAATCCGAATCTGAAACAAAACTGAACCAAATTTGAACATAAAAATACTAAAAATAAATTTTATTTTAAAAAATATTGAAAAATAGGTTGACGGTTCAATTCTTTATAAATGATTCGGTTTAGTTCAGTTTTCTCCGTGAACACAATGGACAACCCTAATACTGGGGAGGTAATCCATGAAACCGGGACAAGAGAAACCATATTAAAGAAACTGATATTAAAGAAACCATGGCGAAAATAAGTGTGCCCAAAGATGCATCTCCGGATGCTAGGAAGGTTATGGACTTTTCGCAGTAGTGTGGGAGCACCAATAAAGGTGGAAACAGCATTCCCCTTAAGAAAAGACAGCTTATGACCAGTGTGACCAACCAGGACAATAAGCAGATTCAATAGCATGCAAAGTAAAAATTCCCTTTTTATAGTTTTGCTACATACGGCAAAAGGGTCACACAATTCTAGTAAAAATTCTACCAAGACTAGTAGTTAGTTCCCTTGTACAATTACAAATTACAATACTATGTTTCACAGAATTTACCTACTCTAATCCAAGCTGCTGCTGCCTAATAAATAAGCAAATCTATTACTTTAACAAAAAACTTTCTCGAGTGTCAAGTTAAGTTATACATACAAAACCTCTAAGTCCAAACTAAGGTTTTAAATTAAGGTATGCAGGCGCAAAGTTAATATTTTTGGGACCTCTACAACCACAGTCGCAGCTGTATCAACCAAATTTGTTTCCAATTTTTAATATCGAGGATTGTGAGGACCTGAGACCGCAATTTAAAACCTTAGTCATAGAAGCTAAATTAGCTTTATTTTGCAGGTGGCTGGGCAAACTGTTGCAGCTGATGAACAACATGTGACATTCTAGGCCGCATAGAAGGGACATGTTGCGTGCATGAATAAACGAGGTCAACAACCTTTTGGATAGCACTAGTCTCGGGGATGATACTAGTAGACGAGGAAGATATATAAGGATCCAAGAGTTCAGGGTAGCGGTTAGCTTGAACAAGAGGTGTAGCCCATTCAAATATACTCTGCCAACCGACAGAATCAACTGCCTGTGCTGGTCTACGTCCACTAACTATTTCGAGTAGTAGGACGCCAAAACTATAAACGTCACTTTTTGTAGTAAGCTCGTTTCTGTACACGAACTCCGGAGCAAGATATCCATAGGTTCCACCTGCCATCACAGTCCTCTCGTGCATCACTTCATATGGCACAAACTTGGACAAGCCAACACCCATAAGATGCGCTCCAAACTCCTCGTCCAGCAGCACATTACTAGCTCGTATGTCTCGGTGAACAACTTGTGGCTTAACTTTGTCATGTAGAAACCTGTTGAAATGGGAGAAAAAATAACTTATGATTAATATATCCACCGAGTTTAAAATGTTATGAGTAGTCCTTTTGTCTTGTTGGTAAATCAGGTTTGCAATGATTTCAAGAAGTCACGTTAAATACTTTTCTTTGAAGGAACGAAAACTATAATCCATAATTATGTGAAACTCCACAAATAAGTATATTTAACATGAAGAAAGTCATCAAAAATAAGTATATTTTGAACTTACGCTATTCCTTGAGCAAGCGTAGTTGCAATTTGCATCCTCATAGCCCAATCTAAGCTGCGACCTCCCCTTGGTATGTGATGTAGCCATTTATCTAAGGGCCCATTAGCTACAAACTCGTAAACAATATACCGGTCACCATGATCATAGCAGCACCCCATCACAGCCACCAGATTTGGATGTCGAAGCCTTGCAACCCTGCAAATTGCAGAATTGAACTCCTTTTTCCGCTGAAAGCTTGACCTCTTTATTCTCTTAACAGCGACCTTTGAGCCATCAGGTTGGACCCCACTGTACGTACCACCAGTCTTGGTATCCCCAGCGAGACGATTTCCTTCACTGAAATTTTTCGTAATTGACCTTAGTTCCTCTTTGGTATAGACTTTCCATGATGGAAGTGAAGTGGCAGGATCAGATAGTTTTCTAGACCGTCTTCTCTTTTTGCCTCGCTTAAATACAAGAAGCCAGACAACAACTGCTAATGTTGTTGAGAGTATCAAGCCACTCACCACTGCAAGGATTATAAGGTATTCCCTATGGCAGTGCATATGATTACATTTTGCATCTGAGATGGGAAAAAAAGGAAAAGAGTATATGATTCAGCTGGCGATGATTATTATATTAAAAAAATTAAACAAAATTGTAGTCAAAATAGAAGAAAAGAAACTGAAGAAAAAAAGCAGGCACAAGAATAAAAAAGAAAAAGAAAAACCTTTTGGAAGAATGAGTTAAATAACTGGATAATAAGCATACTGAATTTCTAATGAATGTAAAATGAGAAACCACTGGTAATATAAACAAAAGCATACCTATGTCCATGATACATAGAGAAGCATGAGGATTATCGCATCTCTCACTCACGAGGGATTTTGAATTATTAGTCAGTACGGCACATAAATTAGATGTACTGTTCCTAAGACATGATCGCCCAGTTCCAGTACAATTAAGTGGAACATTAGCCAAAGGAAATATGGACTTGTTCCATTCAGAATTATCCGACCACGTCCACTGAAAACCCGATATAGTGCTGTTGAGTAATCTTCCGCCAATCCAACAACTATTTATGGATTCGCCACAAAGACTTTGAGCAAAATGTTGCTCCTGAACCGATGATAATGATACTAAATGTCCACCATATTTGTTACAACATGTCTCTGAGTCATTCCAAGATTGAGGCCTCCCAACATGGAGAAAGCATTTGGTCTTATTAAGGTCCATAACCCAACCATCTGGGCATGGTGCTGCACAAGAAGAGGGGAAAATGTATAATTCTTGAATGCTAAAGCATGAATAATTGAATATGTAGATTGATACTCAAAATGTGACTGGAAGCACCTTCAGATAAAGTGCATTATAATTAAGATAAAACACACTCTACAACATGTCAGAAGATCGGGCTTGGAAGTTATAATTAGATGATTCTAATACTATACTAATTTGTTCGTTTACTATTTGGCTTCTTAATTTTACTTGGTGGTCACTACCTAGTCAATGGAGGATAGAAGAGCGTCATAGCGCGGCGACAGTCCCCCAAGACATTATATCAATATAGTAAGTAGGTAGCAATATGGCCGCTATGTTGTAGTTTAGAGAAACAATACTAAAAATTTATACCATAAACATTTAAAAACTCAAAAACTAGAAACAAGTTCATAACCAATAATTGAAGCTCATTGTTACCAAATATTCAAACCAAATATAAAGCAATTAAGTTTTATTCTCCAAGGCTTAAAATAACTCATCTAAGTATTTAATATAAATGCAAGTGATTCCTAAACATGGAATCACTATCTACAAGCCCTTCCTCATCATCGTGTTCACTCTCTTCGCTACTAGACTTCATTTGTTCTCCACCCTCCTCCTCCTCTTCTGTTTATATAGTATGTAAATTGTATCTTTAGTGACATCTTGGTTCCTCGTTCTATTTGGCTGTTTCCTAGACGAGGGCTACTGCTGCACGAGGTGAGGAGGGGAGAGAAAGTTATTTAGGGTGTACGGGGGAGATGAATCTGTTTTTGAGAAGAAGAAGAAATTAGAAGACAATAAAACTCTATACAGTTGCTTTTCAAAATTTTGAGGGTGAAATGACCAAAAAGTCCAAGAGAACATCTATACAACAACAACAACTAAGCCTTATCCCACTAGGCGGGGTTGGCTATATGGATCAACTTTCGCCATAATGTTCTATCAAGGACCATGCTTCTATCCAAATAATTAATCTCGAGATCTTTCTTAAGAACTTCTTTATAGTCTTTCTAGGTCTTTCTCTTCCTCGAATTGTTTGTCTTCTCTCCATCTAGTCTACTCTCCTTACTACAGAATCTACAAGCCTTCTCTACAGAATCCACATCTATAAGTTGAAGAAATATTCGAGTTTTTACAAGAGCTTTGTCGTAGGTAGCAGGAGAGGCCAATACAATCACAATTTGTTTTTCACCAAAGATGCCATAGCATCTACTTAAAACAACAATGCAATGAGTAGTTAATAACAACTTCCTTATTAACCTTGTTATTCATTAGTAACTACTAATTTCATATCGGACAAGATTGTACACGATCGAGTATACATTAGCTTCATTTATACCAAACTACATAAACTACTCAATTATAATTATCTCAAATATAGTTTTCATATTCAATCACATTTTCATTAATAGTCTTTACAAGAATACTGGCTTGCTGCCAGGATCCCCTGAGATTCAACCCTTATCGTTTCGATTCGTTTTTAAAAGATAAAAAAACATTTCCATGAATAGTAACTCTCATTTTCAATAAGATTCTATAAAACGGATGAATTGCATAGATTTGCTTAGATTTGAAGTTACGAGTTAGATATTATACCTTTAGTGTCTGAACGATTGAAGTGACCACAACTTTCATTCAGATTCTACAAACAAACACAGACATTGAATTACCGAAATTGTTGAAACAAAAAAAGGTTAAAAGACGAAGAAAGAAGAAAACTCACCGCATTGGAAGCGATTCGAGGAAGAAGAAGCAACGGTAGAAGAAGGAGAAGGAGTTGCAGAAGCGTGGGATTGACTTCCATGGAAGAAAGCTCAAAATATCGTACAGCGAGAAGGTGCGAGAAATAAAGGAGAACGAGACTTGTTCATTTCGAGAGTTGAGATGAGAAGTGTTGTTGTGTTGCTTTGAATGAGTTTAATTGTAGAAGTTGAATCCCGGTTTTTCAATTGTGTTTCTTTTTTAGTCAAAATAAAATGGGTTTAAATTAACACTTTCTTCTAAAACCTTTTTTTTTCCTAATGATGATTTTTTTTTTATTAACCATGTATTTCAAAAAACTTTCAAAAATAATCAAGCTGTCAGAAAAATTATAGAAATAGTCATTTTTCAGCAAAAATTACACTATGTCACCACTCCAAATGATAAATACACTACAAATTGACATAAGTCGCCACTTCAAGTGGCGAGTTTTCAGTGGACAAGGAGCAAGTCGCCACTCCAAGTGGCGACTTCTTTGAAAAGTTAACTTTTTTTGTTTTTTTATAAAATTATTTATATATTATATTATTATTTTTTATTTAATTATCAATAGAATTTGAATTAATTTTAAAATTATATTATTTAGTTATTTAAGTATTTAATTATTGAATTAATAAAAAATAAACACATAATAAGTTATCTATTTATTGCATAAATAACAAAAAAGTATCATTTACAGTCAAAAATATATTTTAAATATGGTTGTTGCTGACGAGGGTCGTGCAAATAAAATGGGTCAGACACAATTATTTCTGGATTGGTATTTGATCCGCAAGCCACATATTTATTGTTTTTCACCGTTGGATGCAACCGGGAAGTCAAGGATATAGTGGGCACGCTCTTTTCACATTCTACGGAACCTCGGAGCGTAAGCCTTCCAATTCTTTTGATATCGCTGGTGGCTGACTTTTTTAAGATGCCAAGGATCCAAACACATCGGGGGGCATGAAATTTCTTGATGCATGCCGAATTGCAATTTCACACGGTCACTGTGGTGCATCTCCATAGTGGTGAACCGTATTATAGTCATTTTTGTTGTCCAAACCGCTGCATCTTCGGGATTGGGTACATGTTCCAATCCCAAATATGGTCTCCAAACAAACTGCAAAGGAAAAGATAAATATATTATTTAGAAAGAATGCTTTATAATAAAATATAAGTTCGAAGAAGAATAGTTTAGTGGTAATACATCTTCTGCTCGTAGACGATCCAAGAGTTGGCGATATAGGATTACATTGTTTTTTGGAGTTCCACTTTGATCCACTCCAGTTGCACTGAACCTAAACACAAAAAATGAGAAAAAATATTATTTATCGAATTTTAAGAAATAAATATAATGCATGAAATGGGTTAAAGAATAATATTATTTAAATAATAAATATGAACCTAAACACACACAAAAATTATTCAAAAACTTACTTAGTCGCGTAGGGGAAGAAGTAGACGTGCGGGTTCTTGGGGGCTATCCTCTGAAGTCTCAAGAATGCCCAGGATTGGAGTAAAAATGCACATCCATAAAATGTACATGTATCATTTTCAGCATTTTTACACAATGAACTATAAAGGTACGCCAATACCGCAGAACCCTAACTATACTTTCTAATGTTATCTATGTCCCCAAGCAAAGACAAGTACATAAAAATTGATGTTATTTTTTGTGCCTTCAGGAAATAACATGTTTCCAAATAATAACATAATATATAATCTAGTTTTTATTATTTTTTCTTCCTCAAATGAATACTCGTTCAAAATAAGAGTGTCATAACAGAATTTAAGGGTCGATAGTTTAATACCTTGGCCCATACCTTTCGCAACATTTGTTCCCTCAATGAGATCTACGCCTAACATTTGCAGACATAGGTCTTTAGGTTGTTGAACATCTCCATTCACGGGCTTACCATTAATTGGGAGACCCAACAACATGTACATGTCCTCAAGTGTGACGGTACATTCACCAATTGGTAGATGAAATGTGTGTGTCTCAGGTCTCCAATGTTCACACAATGCAAGTATGAACTTCGTATCAATAGATGCATTTACGATATGCATCACATTTCCGATGCCGGCGCGTTCAACTAAAGGGGCAATCCACGGGTCAGGAGATTCCATAGGATGTGTATGAACCCTAAACTTTTTGACATCCTATAAAAATAATATAGACTGTAATTAAAATAAAGTGTGAAAAATAAATGAGTTAATGTAAAATTAAATATAAAGCATAAAGTAAAAAGAATATATATAGAAGAAAAACTTACAAACGCGGAAACATTCCTCTTAGTTCCTCGGTGGGATTCACCCATAGTGAGAAGAGACATGACTGCAATTATGAAAGTAAGAAATTCTCTCTGCAAAAGGTGTGTATTGCACTGATGAAAAACATTTGTGGATGATGGAAATGATGTGATAGTCCTTGGTATTTGTAGACTTTTCCACTCACTTCCACTCCTCATTGACACGACCCTTGCATGCATTGGAGGAATTATGAGGTGGCAGCAAGTCGCCACTCAGCATGGCAACATAGGGCAAACATGGAGTGTAGTCGCCACTCCAAGTGGCGACTTGCTTTGGTACTATAAATCTGAAAAATTCAGTCCTTGTAGTGGCATGCGTGACTGATAACTTAAAGTGGCATGCATGCATAATTTATAGCTATCCCTATGTGTTATAGATAAACAATATTGTATTGTCTTGTCAATGTCTCTTACATGCATGCATTCAATGGATAGTTTAGTGAATTAAGAGTATATTTTTTGTCTTGTATTGTCTTGTCAATTCTCTTACATGCATGCATTCAATGTCTCTTACAAGCATGCATTCAATGGATAGTTTAGTGGATCCTTTGGACAATAATATGATTTTGTGACAATAGGACAATTTAAATTTTTAATTAGTGTATATTAGTGTATTATAAAAATAAATTTAACTTTTAAGAAGGTATAATTGATCAGACTTGGGAAGGTGTGCGTGAGAGAGAGGCATGCATGAGAAATTCTTCAAACATAGTGTTATAGATAGGCTAGTGTTAGAGGCATGCAATTGTCTTATCAATGTTTCTCATATGCATACAATATTGTGTTGTCTTGTCATGTTTCCTTTTGTTTTTGCATGCATTAGATGAACTTGTTCTTGCTATTTATGCAGCTATGTTTCTTTGTAATTCATTCACACTTATACTCACATTCATTCACACTGCCACTCTCAAAAAATCAATCCTCAAAACCTACAATACTCACATATCATGGCATCCTCAACCCAATACAAAATCAATGCTCACACAAATGGTGAAATTTATGAATGTGATCAAGCCAGATTTCTATTTAGAAACACTGATTCCACTAGATTTTGTCTAAATAGAAAAGCCAATTTTTCGTATTTGAAAAAAAAGATTGAGTCCAAACTTACAACCTGTATCCCAAATTTTCTACCAACATCCCCATTTTCCTGATAATAACTCAGTCAAGTTTTATGAGTCACATATTCAAAATGATATTGAGGTGCAAAACATGTTTCGTAACCACGAGTATTCTGGTTACGATTATATTGAGTTGTACATTGTGTTGGAACAATTTCAACCGTCCCAGAACATGAAATTGTAGGTTATTGATCCCGTTGCTGATGACGAAGAAGATCCAGAAAATCAAGTTAAAGACTATGTGGGTTGATGATGTAGAAGACGTGGTTGATGAATTGGTTAACCGTAATTCTGAAGATGAAGAGAACGTTCAAATACCAGAGGTGCAACGCTACTCACCACCTATCCACTTCACAACCCTTAACTTGGACAAGGATGAGCCTTCGTCGTACATGTTCTACAACCCCTATATGAGGTCCGACGAGGAGTTAAAAAAAAGTGACAAGTTTCATACGAAGGAAGATTGTACGCTAGCAATAAAAAATTGGCACTTATCAAAATGTGTTGATTTCAAAGCTAATCGGTTGAATCCAGAAAGGTAAGTCATTTTGTGCAAAAACCTAGAGTGTGGTTACAGGTTGATGGCATCATTTAAGAAGAAACATAATGCCTGGGTGATAGGATCCATTAGTCAAGCCCACACTTGTGTTAACACAAACACGGAGCAAGATCATAGCAAAGTAAGCCATGATATGATATGTCACATCATTTTACCTCTCGTAGAAGTTGACCCGTCACTTAAGGTCAAGACGATTATCTCTCATTATGTTTTTGTGTTCAAATATAGACCTTCATACAGAAAGGCTTGGTTAGCGAAAACCAAGGCTATTGAAGTGGTCTACGGTAACTGAGAGGAATTCTACAAACAAATTTCGTGCTACTTGACTGCCCTAAAATTATATTCACCGGACGGTTGTTATAATGGATACCTTGCAAGACAATCCCCGCATGTAACCCTCTCAAGGTAATGGAATATTCCATAGACTTTTTGGGTGTTTCGTCCTTGCATCATCGGATGTGCTTTTGCAAACCGATTATTGATTGATGGAACTTGGTTGTACGACAAATACAAGAGAACGTTCGATGGCGGTTGCACAAGATGGAAATAGTAATATTTTCCCATAGCCTTTGCTCGGTAGAGGGAAATAGTTGTTGCTTGAGTTTTTTCTCAAAATCTTTGAACTTATGTGGCTCCACAGCCTGGACTTTGTTTGATTTATGACAGGCACGCTTCCATTATAAGTGCATACAACAATCCAGCAAATGGTTGGCACGACCCCCCCCATCTACGCATGTCTACTACGTTAGGCATATTGCTCAAAATTTTATGTGGGTGATCAAAGATTAATTTTTGAAGATCAAGCTTATGGACGCGGGGTATGCATTAAACCAACTAGAATTCCACTACTACCGCCATGAAATATTTGAGTCAAATCCAGATGCAGGGAGGTGGATTGATAATCTTTACAGAGAGAAGTGGACTAGATCGTACGACAATGGGGTGAGGTGGGGCCACATGACAATAAATCTTGTGGAATAAATGAACAACGTCTTCAAGGGCCTACGAAACCTGGCTATAACCGTTATGGTGAATGCAACCTATTTTTGGATGGCAATGTTATTTGCAACAAGAGGTAAACGTTGGAATGTAGTGTTATAGACACAACAGGTGTACAACGATATGTGCATGAAATTTCTACAACAGGAATCTGCCAAATCCAACAGCCATTGGGTTACAAAATTCGATCGCCATGGCCACACTTTCAGTGTCAAATAAACAATTGACCACAACCAGGGGATGTCAAGGCAAGAGTATCGGGTCCTAATACCTGATCGTTGGTGCGACTTTGACCAATATCAAGCCTACCGTATGCCTTGCTCCCATGTCATTGCAGCATGTTCACATTCCCACTTTGATGCATTCTCACTAGTATCTCCTATATACAAGGTTGAAACACTGATCAATGTATACAACAACAACTTTCCAGTGGTATCAATGGAGGCATATTGGCCAGAGTATGACGGGGAAATTGTTTGGCACAATGATTTGATGCGGCGGAATAAAAAAAGGTCGACCAAACAACAAGCGCATCAGAACCGAAATGGACGCCACTGATAAAATGCAATGGAAGTGTAGTGTATGTCGCCAGGTCGGGCATAATAAAAAGAAGTGCCCACACCGTGGCTCTAGTTCCACTACATAAATTTTAGATTCAGAAGTATTTGTAATTTTTTTTCATCAATGAAAAGTACTTTTTAATTCCAAATATAAGAACAACGACAACTAAGATGCCTACAATAATTAAACAACAACAACAACAAGACTAAAATATAAGAACAACAAAATTACAACAACACAAATACTAAAACAACAACACAAACAACCTTTAAAATCTACGAAATTACAATATTTAACACTATGTCATCTGATCCATGCATCATTTGGATGGCATCGATGTTGTTTTCAACTTCATCCCACCAACGTACCGTTTCTCCAGTTTCAAGTGAGGTCCTTGTTCTAAGCCTTTGAATCCTTCTGATGACTTCACCGGGTTTATATTCCCCCTTTAACCAAGACATGAGCTCTCTCGGAAGTTATGCAGGAAAAGTAACATAAGTTGTTGGACTGTCAAGTTTCGTCGGGCGATGGCCAAGCGAGGGCCATCGCTTCTGCATCGCTTGGCAACGGTGGGGCGATAGGAAGAGGGTCAAACTTTGGAGTTGGGTCTGCCTTGTTTCGCTGCTAGTCGCTGGGTGAGGGAAAGAAGAGTCGCCAGGCGAAGTTGACCGTTGCCGGGCGACGATAGATATTTTGGTTAGGTTGAGGACGTGGCTTAATTTGGGCCAAATTTATAAGAATTTTCATTGGGCGATGCTTTATTTCGCTGGGCGATTCTTGCGGAACAAATTTTCTTTATCTTTCCCTTTCATTTCATTTTTGAAGTATGGTTTTGGGTTGTAAGATTCCAATTCCATCACTCATATAGTTTTTTTTTTATAGTTTAGCTTAGAAAACAACATTAGGGTCTTGCTCATGGTTGATTGGAGTTGGATTGCTCTTCGATAAGCTCTAACAAACCGGTGTAAATGAGTAGTGTTTCTCCTCTCTTCTTTTTGTATTTCTCTATTTTGTTGGTTATGTATGTATATTTACTCTAAACCCATGTATATTTGTTGCCCTTGACGTTGTATAAAGTTTGCTTTATGAATCTGTGTTGGTAATTGTCTTAGGTTTTTACTCTATGTTAGGGGTTTGAGCTTTGCTAGAGATAAATTGCTTAGATTCTTACCTAGAATGGTTATCTGTTAGTTTCTGAAAGCTAGAAATGGGTTTAGAGCTGACATTCACTTAGAGTATTTGATCTTAATGCCTCTGCATTGGTGAAGTATGCCAGAGATGGGTATGGAGGTGACGCAATCGACTTCTGGTTGTAGAGGTAGGCCAGACATGGCTATCGAGGTGATTAGGGAGAATTCTCAATTTGGGTTAGAAATAGCTTAGGTTGTGAGAGGTATGTGATGACACAGACGAGTATCTTAGGTCGAGTATAACTAGACGGTAGATTTCAGTCTGTGACGGGTAGTGTGCATTCGTTTCGAACAAGCTGTCTATCCTTTATACTTTTTGTTCATTTACTTTTTGCCTTTTATTTTCAACTCATTTAATCCAAACTCATTAACGGTAGAATTGTCGAACGACGAATCAATAACCAATCTCTATGGACACAATACGATATAACCTAACCGGTATATATCACCCGGTAAAAATAATACTAACTCTTTGCTTGCCTGCTAATACCGCAACCAACAAAATGGCGTCGTTGCTGGGGATTGGTTTTATTGTTTCTGTATTGCGATAATTCTGTTGTTTTTGAGTTTTGTAATTAATATATATGTTGTATAGACTTTGTATATGAATTTGTATATTGTTACTTGTACATGTTATGTGTTTACTTTCCATACTTGTGCATATTTGTGATTTTCTTCGTTTTCACGTATTGTTGTGAATTGTCTCATATTTGTAACGTTTATTGTGTGGCTGTTAGGACACTTTCTTTAGGTTTGCACGGTGTGGAAATAACATGGCATGACGAGATGAGGTTACTAGTGCTCGCACAATAAAGGCGTCGAGCTTACGACGTAAAACAAGCATGTTTGTTTATGTTTGTTTACGTGTGTGGTGGCTTGTGTTTTAACAAGTTGAAATGGGACTTGCTCTTAATTTCAAATCTTCACTTTTCAACTTGTTAATTCATTTTCACCATGTCTTTCGTATTGTTATTTGTATTCGTTTTGTTTTGTCAAATTGTGTTATCCGCAAGCTTGTCGTGTTTAGCTCGAGGAGTTTTGTTGGTTGTAAATTTTGTTTTTCTAATTATTTTGTTATTGTTTGGACTCAAATTTTGGTCCGGTAACTTTTAGGATTTTGAGGTGATTTTCCTAGTTTGATCGTTTCAACTCGCGGATGTATGGTAATGCTAGTTTCAAAGTTGGTACACGTCAGATACTCGTTTATCGCTTTCTATAGCATAACATGTTTATAAAATTTATCATTTGTATAATTACCATGCCATTCGTTCTTTTTGCATTACTTGCTCATGAATTGAATCAATTTAGTTCTCTTTTTACCCATAAATGTGAGGAAGTTTTCCATTGATTATATATTGAAGGCCACATTCTTGTTTTAACTGGATTTTATTATGCTTAATCTTTTGTTTTGTGTTAATTGTATGATTGCATGAAAATGATCAAGGCATTTTGTTTGATTTTGAGCACAACTACCTTGGCCAAATATTCAATTTACCTTGTAAAAAAATGGGAGGAGATAAAAAGACTATCCTAAAGCATAAAGTAAGAGCTAGGGTAAGGAAAAGTATAAACAAACAAGAAGCCAACACTTAACATAGAGAAGTCATTGTAGAATTCTCATCCTTTAGATTAAAAGCCGCAAGTACCAAATAGACCAAGAGCATATCAATCATCACAAGTAAGGAGGTATCAAAGATATCCAAGATTTTAAAACCCAAAGCAAGGTCTTCAATATTGAGTCATGTATCACTTAGATCACCTAAAGCCAATAGAGCAACACCCGTACACGGAAAATTTCTCAATACACAACAAGATAACAAGATAAAAATAAAAATCCAAAGGTCTCGAGGTCTCCAAGTGTCAAGGCTTTTAATCCTAAGTCCAAGAAGTCCACACCTCCATAATGCTAAAGATAGTAACCAAATAGTCCACAAAGAATTAAGTCTTTTGAGGTTCAAGTTATTTAAAAGGAAAAAGAAAGTTCAAGTAAGCAAATACAAAAGGACATAAAGATCAATGCTTAAGTGAGCAAAAGGCAAATAGCATGACATGTAAAATGCTAAAGATAAAGTACACAAAGTAAGAGCATAAAATAAATGCATAAAGTAAAGTTAATTGTTAATGAGTTAGAAGTTAGTAGTTAATAGTCAATGATTACAAGGATGATCCATAATGATTGAATGATGACCATGGATCAAGGTTAATGAAATTCATAAGATGATTGATAGAATCAAAACCTATTGACAATGAATTTCAAAGGTGATGGACCTATGATACTCAATCAACCAAAAAGATATAAATTTGTGCCACTAAAAATCATCTCAAGTAAAGAAAAAGAAAAAGAAAATTCGTAGTAAATGATCAATGATGATTGAAGATTGAACCTGGGCCAAAATTGATAAGGACTTGTTAGAGGATTGATAAAATCAAATCCTTCTTTAACAATATTCAAAAGTCTTGAACTATGGTTTAATAATCAATCATGCTTGGACAATTTCAAACATAAAACTTGGGCCACTAATGATCATTTAAAAGGAAAGAACAAGAAGGGGATAAGATGGAGAGGGAAAGGGGGACCCTTATTTATCAAATGAGCTAAATCAAAAATAGAAATCAAATGAGGTCACCAACAACTGACAAACTATCATTGGGTCATTTCATTTTTTTTGTAATTTTCAAAGTATCAAAAACATTTTTAAACCAATTAAAACCAAACAAACAAAGAAAAAATGTTTAAAATATTAAATCTTAATCCAAAAATTTTGAAAAAAATATTCATTAGATCAGAAATGAAGTAAAATACTTTTGTGAATTTTTTCATATTTCTTGAATAAAAATTGGATGAGTTATGAATTCTAGAAATCAAAAGGAAATTAAAACAAATTTTGAAAAATAAAACAAATGTCAAAAAAGTGAGGGACGTTGGATCTGGCCATTTTAAACACACTGGCAATCTGGATGGACCAAAGGTGAGGATACACGGTGAACCATAGTCAATGCACGCATGTGGAAGTAACAAAAATCCCTCCAATCAAATTAAAACAATTGACTGAGGGTCATTAGTTGAAGCGCGACATGTAGGTCATCTTCAATCTCCAGTCATCTGTAAACAGGACAAGGTCAATATGCTTCAAATGGAATCATTAGAAACTCATAGTGGAATCATTGGATCCATCTCATTAAGACAATCTTAAATATATATCCTCGCGAAATATCTATTTAAAGTGTAGCTCACTCGATTTGGAAAAAAGTCTGAAGGTTTTGAAAACTTTGAAATAAAAAACAGAAGCATCAAATGCTTTGATGCAACAAAATTCAGTTAATAGTAAGCATCAATGAACATCATAGACCATTCTAGTAATTTGAGTTAGAAGTTTTGGTGCATTAAATTACCTAAACGAAGTAGCGAAAGTTTTCTTTGAAATTGGACATGGCTAGCACGATTTAGGACACTTCAAGGCTTGATTCTTATTGGAGAAGCTTCGGGGGAGTTCAATGAAGGTGAAGAGCTCAAGAATTTAGAGCTGAAAGTGCTCTAATAAGGAATTCGAAGTTACATTAATGGAGCTATGGAAGTAAGTTTGGCACGGGTTCTTTAACTCTCTAAATCTTGAAGAATGAATGAAGGGGGACCCTTATTTATAGTTGAGGTAATTGTAAGGCTCAAGTATGCGAAATCACCAAGAATTAAGTAAAATTGTGTGAGCTCAAAATCAAGGAAATTGTGACTTGCAAGTTGTCCAAGACTCACATATTTCTTGCGTTTTTAGGTGCTAATTGCTTCTGGAAGGTTGCTAATCATGTTAATAAACAAAACCACACATTAAAGTGACCTATAATTTGAATTATGTTGAGTTTTGAATCTGAATCAACGCTTAAAATATGATTTCATGGTGTCATGTTCAATACTGCATAGCTCAAAATGTAGAAAGCTTTATGACATGATGTTTTTTGCAATTGGAATATTTCCTCAAAAGCTTTACAAAATTCCAAGAAAGGTTTCGTTTGGAAATTTGAGTATAAAGTTATGTCCCTATGAAATTAGGAAAAAACCACTGATTTTGGATACTTAGAAATTTTTTAAGTATGAAGCTTCAAAATGACCTATAATATTCTTTAAACTTACAAAGTCTTCCACTCAAAATTATCTCTGATAATTGAAGATGAAATGAAGTAGACTTATCAAATTGAACTTTGGAATAGAGATCACTCAAAAATCATGAAAATTGAGAGAGTTATGGTCTTTGAAAGATGATGAAATCTTCTTGAGAAATCCACACACTTTTAGTGATCTCTAAAAAAATATGTACACAACACACACAATTCAAGGTGCTTGGTGATCCCTAAAAAAAAACTTAAAGATAGAAGAGAGTAGAAGAGAAAACCAAACCACATGTGTGATCTTAATACATTGTGATGATATGAGATAATAAAAGATATTAGGGGCAAAAATTTAGGTATAACGATACCAAATACTTTTGACTTCATTTAATGATATTTAATTACATTATTTCTCTCTATTGTCAAACAAATCTTATCAAACAAAACACACATATATATATATATATATATATATATATATATATATATATATATATATATATATATATATATATATATATATATATATATATATATATATATATGGTAAGAGTTAATGCATTATAAAACCCAAAAATATGTTAGATTACACGTTCCAAAATGCTACATTTGTGTAGCATTTACATTAAGCATGTTGATATTACTTAGGGTGCGTTTGCAAATCAAATGCATCATTAATATTAATATTAAAAAACAAAAACAAAAACACATCCACAACAAATTAGGAAGAACTACTATTTCACAGCATTTGACTTAAACTTTCATATCCCCATCTCAACCCCTCATCAAATGAACATGCATGAATGTTGAAACATTCTAAACGACCAATGCACTTTTCATCTTTGTTCCATTTTGCTGGGTGAATCAAACGATTCTACATTTTTTTAGCTTCCTGGTCAACAATTATGAAAATGCTACAAATAAATATCGATACAATTTTAAGTTATTAACGTTTAAAGTAGAAAAGAATACTCTTTTTTGTATTTTAACTTTTGTTGAAGATGCATTTTAATCCCTTAATTTTTTAAGAGCTCAATTTCATCCCTTAATTATACAATATTTATTTTTGTAGTTTAACTTATTAACAATATTTATTTTGGTTCATTAACAAATCATTTCTTTATTAAAAAAAAAAAACTAAAAACAAAAAAAAGCGGAACAAAAACCTAACACAGTGACGCTCCCAATCGCTCATAATTCCCTTCTCCTCTTCCGCCGTCAACTCCACCGCCGCGGAACCGCCACCACCATCACCGCCTCCCCCTTCAAACTCGGCGAATTTCTCAACCCCAACCATCTCACCACCGCCATACATTCCCACAAGCGGTGACAACTAGTAGAATGGGGACGAAGATGAAGTCCAAAACGCAAGCGGTGAAAAACAAAGATAACGATAAGAAAGCCGTCGGCAATGGAACCAACAAAGAAGACAGTAGTGTTTTTGCTTCTTGCACCTTCTCAAGCCTCGGTCTTCATCCAGCCTTATGTGACCAACTTCGCGGTACTTTTCGTGAATTCGGTGTTTTGAATCTTAATTCAACTCATAAGCAAGTTCAATCATTCAAATTTTTGATTTTTGATTTTTGGATTTTGTTTGAACAGAAAGGATGGGTTTTGAAGGTCCAACATTAGTGCAAGCTCAAGCTATTCCTGTTGTTCTCGCTGGCCGTCACGCGTATCCTTTGTAGTTTTAGAATTTTATATTTGTTTCTGAATGGAGAGACTATGTTAATTCGTATGCTATAACCTGTTTTTGTTATTCTATGGAGTTCTTTAATGAGAAAATTTAGACTAGTTAATGCTGCTACTGGCACGGGGAAGACAATTGCTTACCTTGCTCCAATAATTCATCATTTGCAGAGTTACGATAAGCGAATTGAGCGCTCCGATGGAACATTTGGTGGGTGTTTTTATTGTTTTGAACTCTATTTAGAATTCTATTTAGTACCATTGTGTCATTTTTGTGTTGTTTTGTTTTACAAACTCACTTATTTGTTCAGCTATTCATCACTTTCGGTTTCACTGTTTCATAGCATTAGTAATAGTATTTATCAATTTAATGGGTTTAACTGGTTTGTTGGCGATAGCGTTGGTTCTTGTACCAACGCGTGAGCTATGTTTGCAGGTTCATGAAATTCTTCAGAAGTTATTGCATCGGTTTCATTGGATTGTTCCGGGATACATTATGGGTGGTGAAAGTAGGTCGAAGGAGAAAGCCAGGCTGCGCAAAGGTAGAAATCATTTTTATTCATCATCAATACTCATCTTTTGACTTCCTCGTTGAAATCTGTTTTTTATTAGTCGTTTAAAAATTAAATCACGAATGTTGTGGAAAATGGAAATTAAATTATCATAGAAAAGAGATTAGTGTTTTAGTATATCTTACAAGTTAGTCAAAATTGTGATTTTGTTAGATGGTTCGATTTTCTGAATTTTGGGTGCATCAACGATCTCAATGCCATACTAGAACTTTTTATGATTTTGGATTTCATCACCAATCCTTATGCTGTGTCAGACAACAATCTCTTATGAATAAAATCAAATATGTGGCTGTGCATAGTTGTTGTAATGGTTCGAATGGTGAGTATATGATAGGACACCTAGACACTTAGGCATATTCTAAAAGGTTGTAGATGTAGCGAAGTAAGAGTTAACTAGCACTCCCTGCTTTTAAGGAATTTTCAGTTAGAGAGGGGAGGGTAGTGAGCAATTGATTCAGAAGTATTGTTAGAGATTTGGTTAGGAGAGTTTTCTGCCTGGTTAGGAGCTTTGCTGTGGAATAGGAGTCCTAGACTGCGGGTTAATGGTTGCATTATGTTATTTTCCACCATTGTAATAGCTTTGAGCCCATCCATCTACAGTCAATAATACACCCTGTTTACTTCAAATTCTGGGTTCTATCATTGGTTTGAGCTGTCGGATTGTCGAGGGAGAGGAGAGTCTCCATTCGAGATGTTCAAGATGAATGAAAGGATTGACGCATCATTGGAAGCTGGAATGGAAAGATGGGAGGAATCTGTCAAATTGTTTGTGTTGTCGGAGTATCCTCAATTGCTGAGGGTAGATATGGCGAAGCATTTGGGGCATGTTCCCACCGGAGAATCTCAGTTCTGGTTGGGGCATGTTGTCGTTAGCAGATACGATGGAGAAGCACCATAAACTGAGTCCCAAACAAAGGTTACACCGGAAAAGAAAGTAGTGGAGAAGAAGGAAGCAGATCCTTTTATTGGTGTGGCAATCAAAGATGAGACCGTCAAAGCTGAGAAACCAGAACATAAGATCTTTCAAGGGTAATTAGGGTAATGATGAATGAGTCAACATTGGCCGTCACATTCAAATATCAAACTCTGCCGATGGAGAAACAATTGAAGGAACCAATGCTGATCGAGCTGGGACAGCACTGCAATGGCAAGGCCCACCGCCACAAGAGCTGCTAAATGCTGGTGCACGAGTTGTGGCTCTTCTACCACCACCAAAATGACAATCCAGATCATTCCAAGAATGACAACATACATATTATTGACGGAGCCACCGGATACAGATCCATGTCCGAAGACCCCTCCAAAACAAAAACTACCAAACGACAATCCACATGCAGCGGGGACTGGGTCCAACTCACAACCTTTTTGTGTGCACAGTGCATCTACTATTGGAAAAGTTATGAGGAAGAAATAGGGAAAAGCAGTAATCTCTAAGTTGGAGAGCATTCTAGAAAAATTGAAGCAAAATGGGTTTTCTAATTTCTTCGAATTGTGCTTCAGTCTAGATGTAATGGGCCAGGCTTAAACTAAGACTAGGTTTGGTGGCATACCAAGGGAAATTATTACGAGTCCCACTACCACCTCATATACGCCTTCAATCGATGATGTAGTTTTATTGGAATCTATTGGAATTGCAAATGAAACTATGGTGATTGTCGGGGAATTTCCCCATGTTACACAACATGATGAATTCTGTATATGATAGAGGAAAAATTTGTGGAATATGCAAAAGGGATGTGGGATGCCACAAGTTGAATGCTATTAGGGTACCATTGTTAGTCAACAAGTTGATGTTACTTTATCAAGAAAGGAATTGCAAATGATGTAGTTATTACGAGTCCCACTACCAAGGGAAATTATTACGAGTCCCACTACCATGGGAAATTATTACGAGTCCCACTACCACCTCATATACGCCTTCAATCGATGATGTAGTTATATTGGAATCTATTGGAATTGCAAATGAAACTATGGTAATTGTCGGGGAATTTCTCCATGTTACACAACATGGTGAATTCTGTATATGATAGAGGAAAAAATTTGTGGAATATGCAAAAGGGATGTGGGATGCCACAAGTTGAATGCTATTAGGGTACCATTGTTAGTCAACAAGTTGATGTTACTCTATCAAGAAAGGAATTGCAATTGGCAAATGGGAGGTGGAATTGGGTCCCTAAGTGTATGGGTGCCTGCTGTCTTTCTTCAACTTCCTTAGTAGGCTTGATTATGTGCAGTTTTCTAACAAACTAGTGTTTCTCCAAACAACAAGGTCAATCAAAACTTCTCTCAACCTTGAGGACATAGTTGTTTATAAGATGGTGGCATTGATAGGACACTTACTTTAGGCATATTCTAGAAGGTTCTAGAAGAAGTGAAATAAGAGTTAGTTAACACTCATTCATTTTAAGGGATTTTCTGTTATAAAAGAGAGGGAAATGTAGTGTGAAGTTGATTCAGGAATGTTCTTACTTAGATATTTCGTTAGGAGAGTTTTCTGTCTGGTTAGGAGCTTTGCTTTGGAATAGGAGTTCTTGACTCTAGGTTATCACTTGCATTATGTTATTTTCCACCATTGTAAGAGCTTTGAGCTCTTCCATTTACATCCAATAATACACCTTGTTTACTTAAATTCTGAGTTCTATCAGTAATAGGTCAAAAAGATTGCAGGTTACTTGATGCCTGTTTCTGAAACCCTTGGGCCCTTTTTAAAACCCTAAATACACTACTATCCTATTTTGTGCATCTTCCTTCAACCAAAAGCTTGATTCTGTCGTTAGTCTCCTCCTCCATTGATTCCCGACTCCTTCCGCTGCTCTCATCTTTGATACTGGTTCCTTTGTATCTCACCTCACAACTAGCAGTTGTTGTCTCTGCTCTCACAAGCTGACACGGGTTGTGTGTTTCTGGGTGTCGGTTCGCTGGATGTTTGGTTCTGGTGAAGGCGGAACTTCCATCTTACAATTGTAGGAGCTGGTCCAACTGCTCATTGTTGGTTTATATCTTGTTACTTGCTAAAAACTTGTTATGTTTTTGTAGTTGTTTATTTGTTCAACCTTTTGCTTAAGTTGTTAATATGTGAATTTATGGATTTTCAAACTTGATTTAACAGCATTGACGTCTAGTTGTATGTTTAAAAGAAAATTTATCTATCACAGAGAGAAACTGCGATGATAACAAAACATTTATGCATTTTGTGTCAAACATTGACAACTTTTAACCTCGGTGAATTTTATTTAGGCATATCAATTCTTATTGCAACTCCCGGGCGTCTTTTAGATCACTTGAAGAATACAACATCATTCTTGCACACAAATTTGCGCTGGATAATTTTTGATGAAGCTGATCGGTATGGTTTTCATCTATTTATGCAAACCATATCTAAGCAAATGTGATACCTACTATCTCATGGATGAGTTCACCTTATATGTGTTCTCTTTTTGCAGTATTTTGGAATTAGGATTTGGAAAAGAGATACAAGAAATACTAAATCTTTTAGGTTCAATGAAGACCGGGCATGAGGACCAAAAGAATACAGTTACAAGACCCTCTGAATTTCAAAGACAGAACCTGCTTTTGTCAGCAACCTTAAATGAGAAAGTAAACCACCTTGCTAAAATTAGCTTAGAGGATCCAGTACTGATTGGTATTGATGATAAAACAATGGAGCCAACTTCAAAAATTAGATTTGCCCATTCGGACTCTGATGAAGACAATGAAGACAAGTTTTCCAATAAAATAGAAGCAGTTGGAGCTTATAAAGTGCCTGAACAGTTGATTCAGAGATATTTGAAGGGTATGTGATCATTATAAATTTCTTCTGTAAGCTTTCTAAGTAGTAGCATAATGTTTTTGGATCTTGCTTACTTAATTGGATTATTATGCAGTGCCTTGTGGATCACGGCTTGCTACACTTCTTTCAGTTCTAAAACATCTTTTTGAAAGGGAGCCGTCACAAAAGGTAGGGCTTTGGTCATTTAAATCAGTAGATTTTTCCCTCTGCATATTCTTCAATTATTTTCAACATGGTTATCACTATCTTACGGTTCATGCCAGTCATACTTGATTAGATACAAAATCAAGTGTTTATCCCTAGTGTTTATATATTTTGGACATGAGTCCCATATTGGATCCTGATTTATTCTGATGAATCATTACATAACTAATCACATCATTCATCTATTGACTCCACAGGTTGTGGTATTCTTTTCAACATGTGATGCTGTGGACTTTCATTATACGGTGTTAACAGAATTCCTTTTCTCAGCACATCCACAAACCGAAGAAGGGAACAGACCAATTTTTCTTGGATGCAAAACTCTTCGGTTACATGGTAATATGGAACAGGAGGACAGGACGACTAGTTTTCAGGCCTTTAAAACTGATAAATCTGCTCTTCTATTGTCTACTGATGTTTCTGCCAGAGGCCTAGATTTTCCAAATGTTAGATGCATCATACAATATGATTCTCCTGGAGAAGCTACCGAATATGTGCATAGGTACCTAATTCATCTTTTGTTTTTCGTTGGTGGCAGTGTATGTTCCATTCATAATGCTTTCTGTTTTTGTAGATTTAGTCCAAATTAAGATGCTAGGAAATTCAGCATATTTATTTACCCTGTTTTGAAAAGGACAAGAAAATTTACACATGATATTAAAACATTCATTCTGATATGTACACGATTTAAACTCCAAATTTCACATCAAAGTTAACAGTTTAATTGAAGTTAGAATTTTGACAAATTGATTGATCTAGTTTATATTGGCTTATAACATCGAAGTGTCAAATTGTGGTGCGAATAAAAAGTAAATTGTATAGAGATTTAACGGCTTAGAAGTAAATATAAAACTTTTCCAATATAGTTTGACTTTATTTATCTTTTGCTTTGGAAATAGCTTATACATAAGGACTTATATGATAAATACTTATGCTATAAATACTTAACTTACCTGTTTATCCAAACAAATTATATTTCTAGAAGTGTAAAGGTTACTTTTACTCTTCTAAGTGTTATGTTAACGACTGTGAGTATGTGGGGTTTGTTTCACTAGATATCGTCTAGTAGATTCAGAAGCGCCTTCCTACGTTTTGTTCATGAAAAGTAATAACAATTTGATTTGAAAGGCTCTTATTTACGAACTATCATTAAATCATTGATGTAGAGTTGGAAGAACTGCTCGACTGGGCGAAAGAGGAGAGTCATTGTTATTTCTGCAACCTGCTGAAATAGACTATTTACAAGACTTGAAGAAACATGGTGTCTCATTAACAGAGTATCCTCTCGTCAAAGTGTTGGACAGTTTCCCAATGTCTGGACACAAAAGCATGAAGAATTCTGTTTTCATAGACATGCATCCCTGGATCATGTGTCTCCAGAAGGGACTCGAGTCCTTCCTCTCGTCCAAGGTGATCATCCTAATTGCTATTCTAATTGAATTCTACACTTGTGTGAAGTATCACTTTTTTCGCCCTCTTTTAGTTGGAAAACATGTCTTCAAAGTTATATTTGGAATCATCAATGGATTTGTGTTTCTTGTTTATATCTTTCAAAAACTATGTAACATTTTTGTCGGTTTAATGCATCTGCTAAGCAATTGTTACCTTATTATCTTTTTCAGCCCCATATGGATGAACTTGCCAAGAAGGCATTTTGCTCTTGGGTCCGTGCATACACAGCACATCGCGGGGACCTGAAAAGAATATTTATGGTCAAGAAACTTCACTTGGGGCATGTAGCAAAAAGCTTTGCTTTGAAACAAATCCCCTCTTTAGTCGGAAAATCATTCCAAAACCAAGCGAAGAAGAGAAAAAGATTTGAGAAGAAAAATGGGCCGTCAAATAAGAGAAAAGTTGCACGACGGGTGAAGTAATCCAGATCATGAAAATGACTTGTAAGTAAGGTTGATGAAGCAATTGGCGTCAAAATGATGACTACTAGATTCTAAGTTAAAAAGTTGCCTCTTGTGACCTGATTTCAAGTATATCAGCATAATGCCAAATGACCTAATTCTTCGACAAATAAGAGTTTCACTAACACACAACATGTTTGTTTCTCTATTCAGGAATCCTTAAAATCACGTGGTTTTGACAAGAGATTTTTCTCACAAAACCGACTTCTAAAATGTGTGCCAGGTATTGTGTAGAGACTTGTCAATTATGTTGATGTAAGAGATTATAAGTCAATGTAGTTATGGTCTTGGTAGTCTGTTTTCTAGGGTTTAGATTCCTAAAGTTACTAGGAATTTTGTTTTGTTTTGCTAAGTTATTTGCACAATTAGATTTGAAGTGTTATTATGATGATCAATGTGATTGGATTTTTTTTTTACACGAGTTTCCTGAGTAATTTAAATTACATCTTGATTTCAAGTCTTGGTTAATCTGTTTAGTTCTTGAACAATGCAAGCAATTTCCCTGTCTATAAAATGAATAAAGATGTTTTTGTTCTTATTTTGTGATTAATCAAATACATCAATTTGATCAGATGGAGCATTGTCAATTTGCACCCGTGAGATCCCTGCGGGATTTCCCGTTTGGGGCCCAAAGATGGGGAATTTTTTCCCTCCGGGGATGAGGAATAAAGTTCTCCCGAAATACTTTGGGAATAGGGATGACGCTTTGGGAATGGGGATGACGAACATGTCCCCCATCCTGTGGAGTCTCTGCCCCACATTAGAATTTTGTAATATCGTTAATTAATATATAGTTTAGTATTTCTATATAAGTTTATTTATCGTTTCAAATAACTTGTTAGTAAAAGAGAGAGAAGTCTAAATAACTATTTTAATTTTTGGGTTAAATAAGTTTTTTGTCCCTATAAATATTGCAGTTTCATTTTTAGTCTCTTCTGGGTTTTGGCAACGGTTTTAGCTGGCTTTGACAACGTTTTTTTTGTAAAAACCGTTTCCTAAAGGCAATGAGGGACTAAAAATGAAAACTGCAATATTTATAGGGATCAAAAACTTATTTAACCCTTAATTTTTTAAAGTTTGAAAACTTTTTTTCATAATTCTTAAGATTAAATATTGTTAAAAAATATGTTTTTGAATTTTTTTTGCAATAGTCATGTATTGAAAAAAATACACGCAAATAACTATGTTTTGAAAATATTTACGCAAATAATCAGTTTTCAGGAAATAAACACATTTAGGCACCATCTGAGATGGTTCTTGCACTAAGCAAATGGTCCATGCACTAAGCAAATGAAATTAGGCGCCATCTCAGTTGGTGCCTCCCTTAGCACAAGCCATCCCAGATGGCGCCTCCGTTATGGCTGTTACATGTAGGAGCCATCTCAAATGGCTTCTACGTGTATTTGTGTTTTTTATAAATACAAAACTTATGTCTCCTTCATTCTTTATATTTTTTCAACTTCTCATCTCAACTTCTCTTTTTTTTTTGTGTCATGATATCACGATACATCCATACCACATATGGATACGTTATTTTCTCGGTTTTCAAACCTCCGATGAAAATGAAATTTTGGCACATTTTTACCATGACAAAACTGAAGAAAGAGTTGATGCGATGGTTAGAGGGAGAAATAGAAGTTGACGAAGAAATTAGAAGGATCCGGAGGAAGAGATTAACCATGAACTTCACAACTGAACAACCTCGAATTTGGTTGGAGGAAGTCAAAACAAACGTAGACGTTATCGCGATGATGTATAGATCCGATGAAATTGTTTTGATGGTTGTAGTATCTTAAATTTTTGTTTGTGTTATTGATGTTATATTTTCGTGTTGTTTTAGTTGTTGTTTTAAGTTATATTTTTATGTTGTTTTTGTTGTTGTTTTAATCGTGTTGTGATTTATTTTGTTGTATGCGTATTGATGGTTGTAAGAAATGTTATTAATGAAAAGAAGTTCTGTTATAATATTAAATAGTGCAGAAAATTTCCATACAAATTTTACGATGTCGAGCTTGTAGCACGTGTGGGATAATTTTTTCGATTGTGTCCGACTTGACGGCAAGACCACACTTTCTTTCTAGTTTGTCAAGTTCGTCCATTTCAGTTGTGATACGTTTGCTTTTGGGACGATCCTTTTTATTTATGCGTATTTGATTGTTGTTCCAAACTACTCCCCTTTCGTACGCAGGCTAATAATCTGGTTTTGCGACCGGTTCGAAGGCGTTGTTGTATACGTTGAGCAAAGTCTCGGACTTGTAAATGGGAGAAAGAAGTAGTAGTGCATCTTGATGAACATGTGCACACGCTGCAATAACATGAGAGCAGGGCATTCGAAAGGCCTGGAACTTTCCACAGTCGTGCCAACGAGATGGTAGTTTAACCCTGTACTCTTGTCTAGCCAACCCCTCGTTGTGGTCGAGTGTCTCTTTGACAATGAAATTATGGTTATGTCGGTCGAATCTTGTAACAAGATGAGTGCTAGATTTGACACTTTCGGCCTTAATAAATTTCATGCAACTTTCACTCCATAGTTGTCCCGATTGTACCACTGCGTTCCACATTTCACCCCTCTCTGCAAACAACGAGGCCATCCTAAAATATGTTGTACTCACCAAAGCGGTTATTGAGAGTGCTCTTATGCCTTTGAAGATGTCGTTCATTGATTCAACTAGATTTGTTGTCACGTGACTCCAACACACTCCATTGTCGTATGATCGTGTCCACCTTTTCACTTGCAGATTATCAACCCACGCACCTGCATCTGGTTTTACCATTCTGATCTGGCTGTGATAATATTTAAATCGTGGTTGTGTTAGTGCGTATATTGCGTTCATAAATATTTTCCGAAGACTCTTATCTTTGATCTCGCGCATGAAATTTTAAACGATATGTCTTATGCAATAAACATGTGTAGAAGGGGGGCCGTGTCAACCATTAGCGGGATTGTTGTACGCAATATCAATAGAAGCATGTCTGTCAGAAATCAGACAAAGATCACATTGTGGAGCTACGTGTGTTTGGAGATTTTTTAGGAAGAAACTCCAAGCACCTCCAGTTTCTGTCTCAACAAGAGCATAGGCGATTGGAAATATGTTATTGTTGCCATCCTGTGTGACGGCCAAACACTCAAATACAATACTCTAAAGAAAGAGCATATGTCCAACACCCCTATATGGGCCCATCAACATCTCACCTCAGCCCGGACACTGGCATTGTCCGATGAATATTCCCAACCAACCCAACATACCACCAACCATCACCGTACCAAACCCCCATCATTCGTATGGGTACGAGTCTCCAAACATCCAATTTTCTTTTCATCCCACACATTCACACTCCACCTATACAGATGATGACATCTATCATCCCCACATGGAACCTAACCCCCCACCACAACGACCAAGATTTGAGAACATGAGAACACGTCTATACGAAAGCAGTATGACAAGCAATACAGATCTTGAGGCATACATGAATCTTGGTCGCATACACTACGAGCAACCATCGACCCATGCACAAGGGCTATCGACCCAACCACAACAGACTCAAGAACCACGCATTACACGAGTTAGGAGAGGACGCGCTTGTGGAATTCGTGGTCGCTACATGTCCCAGGTCGCCGAGAATAAATCTATGTAATTGTTATTCGCTATGTTTGTAATGAAAATTTAGATTTAAAGTTTAATTCACAACAGTGTCCCGTACTTTAATTTGAATCTTTTTTTTTAGGTTTAACACCTAGGCGCCATCTCAGATGGCTTTTACCATCTAATTAACACCTAGGCGCCATCTCAAATGACTTTTCCACACCTAGGCGCCATCTGAGATGGCTTTTAAGGGAAAAGGCTACACCTAGGCGTCATCTGAGATGACTCATCCTTGTTGAAAAACAATATAAGAGCCATCTGAGATGACTTCTGCTTGTATCCTTACCATGAAACCTGGTTATTTGGGTAATTAATTTCAAAACATGGTTATTTATGTATTTTTTTCATAACATGGTTATTGATAAAAAAAATTCTATATTTTTCGTAGATGAATAACTTACTAATTTATTGTCTAGTTTTTGAATTTTTCTATTAAATTAGTTGAAAATAATGAGTAAAAAAAATTATGTTTATAGATATCCACAAAAATCGTGGGGATCCGTGAGGACGGGGATGAGGGACAAAACCCCCCGTGGCAGGGACCTGAAACGAGGACGGGGAATAAATTCGAGGGTGGGGATTGAGATGAGAACGTATACTCCACCCCATTGACATCCCTAATACAAATATTGGGTTTGATTTGCATATAAAATTTGGGAATTACTAATCTCACCCTAAGTGGTGAAAAAATACTATGAGAATTTAAAATTGTCCTTCATATTTCGGAGATGCATCTCTAGATGCATTCTTTGCTTAAGTTAAAATGTTAAAACTAAGATACACCTAATATATATTTTTAAAAATATTTTGGAGATGATATGTATTCACATCAAACATAATTCCGAGATGCATCTTTGTAGTCACACCAGACAAAGTTTTAAGTTTGTTTTAGTGATGCTCAAATGAAAATGATGATATATTATAGCTATACCATGATGAATTAGACCATACAACCAATATGAAGAAAATGACATACATAAAGTAATAAATCTAAAGTACATAATAAAGTCAAAATAAGTCAAATAAAATATAACCGATAATTAATTCAGAGTATAAATACTATAAACTACTGCATATGATAGACTTAAGATCCCTTGTTCCAACATTGTCTCCTGTATTGTAGTCCCTGACCTCACAGCCATTTGTAAAGAGTCCCCTGTCAATACCCACCGACTCAATATCCATGGTATAATGAGATCTAGGCAACACATTGATAACATGATATGCTCGAGCATACTCCTCCTATAATATACCCTAATGAGATGACCTTAGTGAATCTCCTGAAACATTATACATCATATAAGGATGCAACATCTTGAAGAACTACCAGATGTAATCATCTGTGTAGTTTCAATCGCTAGGAGTTAAGGTATTCCATGCCTCATACGATCCCTGGTGATTAAGATAATCACCAAACAAAGCATTTATATCTCTATGTGTCATAGCGGGAGGAGAAGACACAAAAGGGTCTATGAGAATATACTGCATGTGTCAGAATTGCCGGATGATGCACTCACACAGATGAGGATACGTCAGACGTGAACTGCAAGACAATAATTCAGAGTATATGACTATGTCGTCAAAGGGTCTATGAGAATATACTACATGTATCGGAATTGCCGTATGATGCACTCAGACAGATGAGGATACGTCAGACGTGAACTGCAAAACAACAATTCAGAGTATAAGACTATGTCGTCAAAGGGACACGGTGATCGACATACGTATGGAAGTGTATATCCGCTACCATCAAGCAGTCAAGATACACTCAGTATGGCTTCGTCGTCTGGTTCCTTTTGAGCGGGGAAAATAGAGAAGCACATGACATATCCTCTACGTAGGTTGGGACATATGACCATCCAGATATGCGTGGGAAGTGCAGGAGGATCCAAACTTGGAAATGGAACAGATTAATCATTACTAGTGGGATTACAAAAGTGTTATGAAAATTACACATAAACACTAAAAAACCAAGAAATATAACCGTCAATAGTATGTTGCAGCATATCACTTGTTTGGCCCTTCACATCCAGCCTTCGAATAATTTGGAGCAATGTTTTAAAAACCGGACCGGACCGGCCGGTCGGACCGGACCAGGTACCGGCCTGGTTTGATTACTCGATCGCTTATGACGTTAGACCGGAAGAAAACCGGCAAAACCGGACTGAACCGAAAAAAACCGGAAAACCGGTGGTTCCAGCGAACCGGCGGTTTGGAAACAATTTTTTTAAAATTTTTTTTCTCTCCTCAAAACGACGTCGTTTTGAGTTTAGGATTTAGGAAAACCAGAAACCAGTAAGTTGTTTCTTTAAGCTCTTGTTTCTCCAGATCTTGCCCTGTTCAAAGAGAGTTGAGGCAACGCAAAACCGCCGTCGCCGCCGTTCAAAGAAGCGTCTAGTAAGAGTTGAGAATATTCAGGTCAGTATGTGACTTCAAGTTTTTGAAATTTGAGTAAACATAGTTTCAACATAGTTTCGCGTCGTGCTATAGCCTGCTAGTGATTCGATTTTGGTGCGAATTTTGGATTGAATTAAATAAACAACAACCAAACAACATAGTAGCGATAAATGGGATGAGCAAATACCGGTAAAAAATGAAGAAAATGGTGATCCCTTCTTCGCTTGCAAGGTGCTCGATAAAATGTCACAACCAGTTTTCTTGATTCTTGTTCTTGTTTCGATTACACTTCTTGTATCTTGGTACCAAGAAAATCGTTGTTTGAATTTACTTTGTGATTAGTGTATAGTAATATCATTGATTGATAATTGTATTGTCTAAGAAGCTGGTCGTCTTTTATAAAGTTTATATACATACAAAACTAGTTGGGAATCAGTTTCAGTCATATTAGCTTATAATTTTATGCTTATATATGGTACTCTGTTTATTAGCTTGAGTGGTCCACCATTAGGTCCAAGAAAAATTGTATACTGCATGGTTTTAGTATGTAATGATGTTATTGTTGAAGTTAATTTGAATTTCTGTCTTTAACAAAAAATTGGTTCAAGGCACTATCTCAAAAGTTATAAAGAATGGTACAGTAGAGACAAACTTAATAATATATATTCTCTATCTTTGTTTTATTTTCTATACTGCAACTTTCCGTTGTTATCTGTAGTGGTGTATATTTTGGGTGGTGAATGTCTTGTTTATTACAATGGCCATTAATATGGAGCTAAGACATAGAGATATTAATAGAATCACGTAGAGAATCAACTATAATAGAAAAATCTGAGTCACTCATAAACATGCACAAAAACACCTATATAACCTTTTAAAGTTTTACTATGATATGTTTTGAGCTTTGATTGATTGCTTGTAACTTGAAAGAAATCCAAGTTTCTATCAAAATATTAACATTTGATATATAACTTCTGTCGTATCTTAACTGACTAATGTTAATTATCTGCTGACTTTGTATGATTATCTCTTAGCTATGTCACATAATACTCCAAACATTATTTAGGTTTCTAGTTTACTCCATTCTATTGAGCTTTCTCCCTCTCTAAAGTACCAAGGTGATTATGGAAGAGCTTGGTGATAGACAATTCTCCATGTTTATTTACCACACATGATTTATTATATAGAAATTTAATTGTTTTTGAAATTTGTTGTCCTTGTTTTACAGGAAAATGACATCTTCTAGAACACCTTCGTCACAACCACAATCACAAGAAGCCTCTTCAGCTCAAAGTTTAGTTCAAACTAATGTTAGAGGAAAACTATAGCTTGGGCACATTGCACAAACATCTGTTCTGTATATATTGTCACAAATCTTTGGTGGAGGTGGAATTCATAGGGTAAAGCAACACTTGGCTGGAATAGTAGGAAATGTTGAAATTTGTAAGAAAGTGCCTGCAGAAATTCGTTTTCAGATGAAACAAAATATCAATGAGCGGAGCAAGAAAAGAAAAACTTCAGATGTGGATGAAAGTGAGTCATTTTGGAGGGCATGAATCCAAAAGAATGGGTACTTATTTTATACCAAGAACAACTCCGGAGCTCACCTACTATAAAAGTGTGATGCAAAGTAAAGAAGTGGTAGAAAAGTGTGATCTTGCTATTGCCAAATGGTTTATTGATGCATCCATTCCTTTCAATCCGCAAATTCACCGTATTTTCAACCCGATTGATGCTCTTTGTTGTATGGGTGCTGGATGTAAAGTTCCTACCATGCATGCTCTTCGTGGTAATTTGTTAAATAAGTGGGTTGATGACGTAAAGATACGATAGAGCAATATCGTTCTATTTGGAAGGATACAGTTGTACTCTTATGGCGGATGGGTGGGTGATCGTTGTAGGAGAACTCTCATCAATTTTTAGTTTATTGCCCCAAAGGAACGATTTTCATAAAGTATGTTGATGCCTCAGGTGCTTCTAAAACTGCAGAAACATTGTTTAAGCTTTTCAAGGAAGTAGTGTTGTATGTTGGGCAAGAAAATGTTGTTCAAATTGTTACAGATAATGCCGCAAATTATGTCGCTGCTGAAAAGTTGTTGGAGAAGGAGTTTCCTAAGTTGTTTTGGTCTCCTTGTGCAGCCCACTGTATTAACTTGATGTTGCAGGATATGGGGAAATTAGAGGAAGTAAGTGGAGCAGTGTCAAATGCTACAAAAATTACGAAATACATATATAACCATTGTTTTGCATTGTATTTGGAAGAGAAATACTCCGTCCTGCTCCAACACGCTTTGCTACTAATTTCATTGCATTACAAATTATTCTGTCTCATAAGGATGCACTAAGAGCCATGGTAACATCCAAAGAGTGGACAACCACAACTTACTCCAAAGATATCAAAGCAAAACAATTTGTGGAACATGTCTTAGACTCAAGCTTTTGGTCTACATGTGCTGACATAGTGAAAATTACAGAACCTCTTGTACGTGTGTTGCGTATTGTGGATAGTGAAGATAAACCGGCTATGGGATATCTCTACAGAGCTATGTATAAAGCAAGAGATGAGATTGAGAAGAGGTTTAGAAGGAATAAGCTGAAAGTGGAGCCTTATTTGAAGATCTTGGATAACCGTTGGGATGCACAATTTCGCAAAAATCTTCATGCTGGTTATTGGTTAAATCCATCTTGTAGATTTGGTACGAATACTAAAAACAAGTGCACCACCCAAGGCCTTTTGGATGTCATTGAAAAGTATGCTTATGATAGTAAGGACTTGCGATCTAAATTAACTGCTGAGATGACTTCATTCAAAAATTGTGACGGTAGTTTTGGAAGGACAACAGCCATAGAAAACCGAGATGAAGTTTTGCCAGGTAAAATTGTATTTATACGATAAACTTTAATTATTTTATTACAATGTCAATATGTATTTTAAAGTGTTTTTTAATTTTTTTACATGCATTTTTTAAGATCAATGGTGGGAAACTTATGGAACTGAAGCGCCCAATTTGCAAAAGTTAGCTATTCGGATTTTGAGTCAAACATGTAGTGCTTCTGGTTGTGAAAGAAATTGGAGTGTGTTTGAGCACATCCATTCAAAAAAAAGAAATAGGTTGGAGCATCAAAAGCTTAATGATCTTGTCTTTGTTCGTTATAACTTGCGGCTACAAAATAGTTATTGCACTTATTACACTTTATATGATATGGTTTAATAGTTAAGAAATATTGGTTTATGTTCGATACTTGATATGATATGGTTAAGAAATATTGTTTGGTTTATTAAGAATACTCTGGAGAATATATGATATTTCTTGGGTTGTTGAGAATGTATTTTATTACTTGACTCGTTAAGTTTGTTTGGTTCTATGATTGAAGTTATCGTTAATGATTTATAGAACCAAGAAGAAACAAAATTATGATCCTATCAATTTTGAAACACTTGGTGATCATTCTAATTGGGTGTTTGAGGATTCACCACCATTCTTGACCATTGAGGAGGTGGAAGCACTACGCAAAGATCTTGCTAGTATGACAATCCAACCTATTTCAAATGATATTGGTATGGTATTAGTTATTGTGATTATAATTATGTTTTATTTTATTTTATTACTATATGTCAATTGGTAAACTTTTAAATTGATGTTGTTACGGATGAATTAAATTTGGATGACCTTGATGTTGAGGGAGATGCACAAATTCGGAGAAAACAACCAAAGTATTGGTATCGATGATGGGAAGATGTTGCAAATACAATTGATTTTGGTGTAGATGGTTTTGATGTTGAAGGAGATCCCAACATTGAAATAACTTTACCTCCTTGGAACTAAATTTAGTAAACATTGCAATTAGACTTTATATTTTGTAATTTGTACTATTTTGTTTGTGGTGAAACTTATGTTTAAATTTGAATTTTAATTTATGAACTAGTGAATTTATGGTATGATATTTTCCAAAAATTTAAGTGTTATTTATATTTTTTGATATTGAATGATCCGGTTCGACCGGTTTTATACCTATATAGTCCGGTTTTATACCTATATAATGACCGGTCTATAAACCGAGTTATCCGATTTAATCCGGTTTGATCATGCGGTTCGACCAGTGACCCAATGGTTCGACCGATGAACCAGTAACCCAGTACCCTTACCGGTTTGATGACCGGTCCAGTTTTTAAAACATTGATTTGGAGTACAAGTAGATCAAACAAGCAACTCCTCAATTATACTCATGGATCTGCTCGAAGTCATCGACGTCTTGCAGGTAGATGACATCCACATAAGTGACACTCTTGTCCACAAAAACACTGGTGCCAACCAAATACAATAAGTATGCTCTCATAACATATGCTCTATGTTGCATAACCTACTTGTCATCATCAGTATCCTGCTCTGCTCTACGTAGCTCATGTGTATACACATTCTCTAGGAACTAAAACATAACATGACTCCATCAGGTGGCTTCAAACTCCTTCATGACATCCTATGGGTTAACTCCCAGATAGTCTACCATCATCTCTAGTGCATCATCTCTGTTAAACTTCTCATAATCTAAAGCTTTCCCCCTAATTGAAAGATGCATCAGACACTAGACATCGTCCAATGTGATAAACATCTCACTACGTGGAAGATAAAATGACATCTCAATGTTCCATATCTATAGAAACACAAACAACATACCATGGTTAACCGTAACATAATCGGTCTTGCACAAGTCTTTCATCCTAGATAACCGTAAAATATCCTTAAATCACAACTCATTAGGCCACTGCAGGCCAATGATTTTCTGCCCATGCTTGATGAATTTTAGAGTATCACTGTCCTATCACAGTCAAAAAAATTTAATATTATATTAAACATGATTTTTAAATAATGAATTCAACTATACTTCATCTCTCTATCTAAGACATGTCTGACAACATGGTCCGAGTAAAGAGGCAGCAATGACAAGTCTGACATGCGTCCTCCAAACCCCTCAGGTGCATCATGTACCTGGGGTGTCTCAGCTACCTCATGTGCATGGGGTGCCTCAGGTACCTCTAGTGCATGAGATACCTCAGGTGACTCAAATACATCTACTTCTTGAATAGGTGAAACCTATCGCCTATAGGAAGATGGAGGCAGAGATGCATAAGTAGGTGACGTCCGTATCCTAGAAGAAGAAGAATGCGAAAGAGATACACGAGCTTCAGAAGATGATGCCTCCACATCAACCAAGCTATAGGTAAAATGAGATTGCAACAACTAACTCTTTTCCCTCTAAATCGATCCATGTTATGAAATCTTGTCACGCAACAATCAGTCTTGGCTATCATCCATAATACTTGTAAGTAAACCACATAAGCTTTACACTTATACATTTGAAACACAATGAGCTCAAGCAAAAATTTCCAAAAAAACCACTTAAAAATTCTAAGATGCATCTTTCGTTAATGGGAAATCAAAATGTTGGAAAATTTCGAAGATGCATCTTCAGATTTTTTTTGCAACTAAATCAACATCAATGGCGAAAATGCATTCCCCTAAAACAACATAAATAATACACTGATCAATAAAACTACATATCAAACAAATTTATCATTTACATAAGATGTATAAACTACCTATTTCATTACATAATCAGCACTTTATACAAATTTATACATAAACTCAAAAGTTTAGAAGAAAGAAAAAACTTACAAGCTTTGAAGTTGGTTGAATGATTTTGAGAGAATGTGAGCTCTTTGATGAAGTTGATGTTTATGGAAGAAGTTTTGAAGTGGGTTGAATTATTTTGAGAGAATGTGAGTTGAGATAATTTGAGAAATTTGAGTGTTTTTAGAAGTGAGCAAGGAGAACGGGGTTCTGGTGCATTTTTGAACAAGCAACATTCAGATATGCATTTCCGATATGTATAAGAAGACAGACTTTACGTAATTTTTTCAGTCACTTAAGGTCCGATTCAAGAATGTATTGAGTTTGGGTACGTTTGGAGATGTATCTCCTGAATCTAGGGGTATTATTGTATTTTCAAGACGGTGTGGTAGGAATCTATTGGATGCATTAAGTATTCCTTTAAAATTTTCCTAAACAAGAGTCATTGGAGTCTTAAGAATAGAATCTATTTGATGCATTTATATCGATTTTAAAAAACTGGTGTGTGGAAAAATTTACTGATTTTTTAAAAACATCATGTTGTGTCGAATTTTTTCGCAAATTCTTGAACAATCTGGTATTGTAAAATCACCAGTTTTTTTAAAAGCCTCTTCCATGTACCAAACTTTTAGAGAATTGCAAAATCTAGCAGTATAATTTCAACAATTGAGATTTTGCCGTCAAGTTTATAGGGTTGTGATTGTATCGACAATTGTGTGTTATCTTGAATGAATCAAACTTGTATAAATAGAGATCACGTGTTATTAAAAAACATCTTAAAATGCTTCACTATTCGTTTATGGTACGTGTCAGCTAAGGTCTAACCTCTGTATCATTCAGAGTATTCGTCTCAAAATGATGCGGCACCTTTGTCTAGGCCATAATCTGCATGTCACCCTGACCCCTCTAAATGCTCAACAACTGGCTCTCATCATTAGGATCTCGAGTCCATCCATCATCGCTAGATCATATATGTCGGATACTATAGGGTGCACGAAACGATTCAACTTCCATCCGCCTCTTGTGAGAATCGATCGAGGCTTTTCTTCCTGCCCGAATATGCGATCCTCGACATCATCTCCCATCGTACGAGCCCTTGCTGTAACATCTGCAGCTATATCACATTGCATAGAAGCAATCATTTTATATAATCTTCTGCTCCTCACTGCAAATACAAAAAATCAATAAAATATGAACTACTAGATTTTTTTAAAATTCGAAAATCATTACGGTTTTCTCGAATTTTTAAAAGCTTCTAGTTAACATAAGAAACGTTTTTCACTACATGTTTTTTCAAAATCACTGGTATAACTGCGTGCATTTTTAACGAATTTTTTAAAATATTTGACATCACTGCATGCAATTTTACCGTTTTTTCAAAACATTTGGTTAAAAACATGCATATTTATAAGTCTTTTCAAAATATCAAGTAGAAAATATGCATTTTTATAGAAAATTTCAAAATAGCCGGAAGAAAATATGCATTTTTACCGTAATATTCAAAATATTATCTAAAAATATATGAGAAACATGAGTTTGTTTATCAAACATTTCAAAAAAACCAATAAATTTTCATGTTTTTTTTTTGTTTTTTTCAAACATTTAGATTAAAAACAAAAAATAATTCGATAAGATTATATACTTACTGTTCATATATTCGGTAGGTTGAATGAAAAATTCAGTATGAATTAGAGCTTTTCAAAAAATTTGAAATGTTACCAAACAGTAGTGAAATGAATTTTTATTTTGCAAGATTAATATGGTAAAGACATGAAAAAAATTCTCATTTAGGTGGGGAGAGTTTTGAGGAACTTGTTTTTATTTAAAAACCAAAGTCTCTCTAATTTGGAGAACTAAAATACTTTATAGAAAAATGAGTTTGAAGAGTTTTGAATGACTTAGATAAATTGTTCAAATATAATTTATATTGTTATAACATTTTAAAATTTTAAAATATGTTAATGATATGCACTTTTTTATGATTTTATATAATTTTTTTTTAAATGTTAAAATTTCTCTATTTAAAAAATTATTTTTCAAAGTCCTCAATTTGCTCTCCTTGTCAAACTCTCAAACAAAACATACATATTTGGTATTAATTTAGTTGGGTTGCTGAGCAGATGTGTCTTGAAAGCTCTGACGCTCCTAAATTTTTTATATTGGTAAAAGTATCATTTTCATTATTTACTCATCTCAAATTTTTATTTTCTTAAAAAATTCACTCTCAAACAAGCTGTAAAAATTCAAAAAATTGACAGTAGATTTAAAACATATGGTATAATTTTTATTGATACAAGTGGAAATTTTGCATTCAGTATTTTTAAAAATTCAGTATGAGTTTTTTTTATCATATTTTTAAAAGTCAGGTATGATTTTTTTATCCATTTTTTTATTTAAAAAGTTGATACTTCTATTTAGCATGTTTTTGTTATTCGTGCCTAAGATAGATGATCCTTCAACAAATTTTATCCAATATTTCGCCACTAACGTTGTATATTTTACTTGCATGTTTTTTATCTTGTAAAATATTTAATCAAATTTTGGTATCTCTAGCGTAAGACATTCATTATATGTATTAATTGACTGATATTTCCCTCCTAGATCAACGTGTTATCATGGCACACTCTATTGAGAGACAACATGAAAATTTTGTTGTTATTTTTTATTCTAATACAATAAACAAAATTAAAGGGAGGAAAGATAAATTAATTATGAATTGTGAAAGAGGAGGAACAAGAACATGAATTTCTCTAAAGGAACTTTTATTAGAAAATTTAAATGTCAATTTATGTTGAGATTAATGCCAACCGATTTGATTGGAAGATAATAATTAGATATTTACAATCATGAACTAGCTAAGAATTTAATAGGTCATGATATATTATGTTTTTTAAAACCTCATGAAATACAAATGAAATGACAAAACAAAACATGACGCTGAAATTCATAGTTGCGTTATGAAAGATAGAGATCCTAATAGGCTCATAAGTACAACACAAGTGTATAAGGAAAAATCTACACACCAGTCTACTATCAGAGGCCTATTCATGGAAATGCAATATCAATTGGAGCTAATTTATGATGGTAAATACATGTCCTGGACCTGAAATAGGGAAAAATAAAATATTAGTACTGATATATTCTGGGCACATCCTAAGTTTGTGAAGTTGTTGAACATGTTTCAATTGGTGTTGATTTTTGACTGAAATAAACAAATTGAAATTTTCGGTTGGATTTTCCTAAACCCTTGAGAAGCTGAAGGAGTTGTTCACATTCGAGAAGTTGCTTCCCCAAGGTCATGGTAATAGATCAGAAACTTGCCAGAGTATGTTATGGTTCTAAGGAACAAATTCATGTATTTAAATAGGGAGTATGAGTTTGAGCAACACTTGCACATTTTGAGGTAGTATGTGGTGATATCCATTCATTTGTTGAGTATGTGCACCAAACAAGGTCGACACTTTATAAAAAGTTTGTTATCACATAGACTAATAAAATCACTTAATTAGAGAACAGAATAACAAACAAATACATCTTTGTGAGTTTTATTTTACCATGCTATCAATTCATTTATTATATTTTTCTCTATTATTGTTTTATATGGTTGAGTATACTCATTGCAGACTCAAAAACATGTTGAGTTCTAGTCAAAGAGACTTGTGCAAATGTTGGGATAATGTGAACACCATCTTGCATTTACAAGTGGGTGCAAACAGAAAATTGTTTCAAAATTTTTAGTGAACATTAAGCATTAGTATAACATTCTATTTTACTCGCGATTGCATGTTTTTGTATCAAAATAATGTATACAACACATTGCGAAGGAGTTCAGAAGGATAAAGTTTATTGGTTCTAACAAAGTTACGCAAATGCTTCATTAGGACAACACATTGATTACCTTGCTCATGTGACCTTGTTGATCTTTAAATACAAGGTTACCCCATTCCATTAAAATCCATTCACGTGTTTTGGAAGAAATTACACATTGAAGGGCATAAATCCACTCAATAAGAGAATGAGACACAATTGAACTTAGGAGAAGAATGTGAAGATTTGATGAGGTATTTTAGTACCTTGGATTGGGAGTATATTGAGGCCTCATAGGAAATTCAAGTGACAGAGATATCTTATAGTAAATCTCAATAAAGTTATCCTTCTAGCAAGTCTTGCAGACATCTTTACCTATCTCTATTCCCTATTTTCTTACATGACCATATAGAAGATATTATAAACGTGGAGCCTGATGAAAATTGTAGTTTTCGTGCTACTGTAACTTTACTTGGATGGGAAGAAGATGCATAGTCCTTGGTTTAGACGTAGTTAAATGGCGAAGTTTATCTAAATAACGAGTTGTATTCTAAGGTGTTCTATGACACAGTCTCTAAAGTTAGGAGTTCGTTGTGAGTGACTAAATCATGTGTTCAAGATCTTGAGAAATAAATGATGATTTCTGATATGGGTTACCTTATTACTTTTAGATACAATGTGATATTTGTTTTGTTCTTTAGTAACCTTAACATCACTTTCTTCCCACTTGTGGTATCTCCATTTATATTCGCATGTAGACATAAGCTTATTGCAATTGTTTTTGTTAACAACAGTCATTGCATTCTGGTGAAGTTGAAACTCGATTGTCTATTGCCTCCCGCCACTAACCAATGGAGACAAAAGTACATTGAATATGCAAGAGTATGAGAAACAATATATGCTAGACGTATAAGGCATTGAAAAGATGAAGTTAGGAAGTCAACGTAATTTTTTTTTGTATTGATATTGTTGTATGTATAAATTTGGTCGGGATGTGATTATACCGACGACTTTGAATGTTAAGTCATGTTATGAAACTTGGATTCATGATAAGTTATGTTGATGTATGTGTATACTGTATTGTTGTTATGTTAATAATGTCAAAAACTTAGTTATAAAAAAATTAAAACCCTACTACCTACCGAATTTTTAAATAATTAAATAAATGCGAATAATGAATTTTTAATATATCTGATACCTAATATTTTTATTGAATCTCTTAAATATCTGATATATCTTTGAACTAAAATTATTAAAAATCCAAAGTAAGTAAACAATTGGTTTAAATTCACATTTTTTTAAAAACCCAATAAAACCATATATATTTTTGTTTTCGAAATTTTAGTAAATCCAATAAATATTCATAAATTTCTCAAAATCCGATACATTGCAAAGATATCGAAAAAATCCGGTATATTTATCTAAATATCAAGAAAACGACAAAGTTTCTTTACAAATTTAAAAAGTTTTATTTTATTAATTTAAAGATATTTTAATAAAGTTGTACATAGTAAAAAGTGTTAAATACAAAAAAAAAAGGATTATTTAAGGAACTCTATATATTACTACAACACCCTCGTATAAAACCCAAAATACCCCTAAAATATGGAGATGCATCTTCGGAAGCATCCCAAACATACACAACTCATGTTGACTATGAGTCACACCCCATATTTTTTATCTTCTGGAAATGTATCTTCATAAACATTATAGAGATGTATTTTTGGATCATGCAGAAGAAGAAATAAGCGTAAAGTCAGAAAGGTGTAATGCATAATGAAAAATAAAACTAGCACTGATAACATAAAAAATGAAACATTATATTGATAATCGTTAACATAAATTGAACATTATGTTTCAATATTTAGGTGAGCATTATAACATCTTCATGATATATTTGATCGATCTCGAAAATGTTGCAGCCACCTTGATCAAAACTTTTGTTTCGAAACGGAAAAGTATTTCACATAGCCCTTAAATTGCACGCGTCTTCAGCTCAAAGTTAATGAACTCAATTATTGACAATCAACGATGAACGACACTTGATTTCCATTGTCGGAGTATGGTAGGAGATTCTGCAATATGTATTTCAAATATGCAAGGAGGGATGTACTCATTAATCTTAAATTCAATTGAGGGTTTCATGCCGTTAAAGTAGACATTTGTGACATGCCAATTGAAGTTCATTCTGGTGTAATGTGTTTTGGTATGAAACATAAGACAAGAGCCTCATACTTACAGTATTTCTAGAAAAATATGGAATTTAGAAGTTTTATCTTATACCAGGGGATGTTTCCGAAATGTATCTTATGTACCACCTTATTTTGTTATTTTAGAGATGTATTTTTAGAACCACTCAGAACATAATGAAATTCTGGAACAAACATAAACATAATGTTTATTAAAATGTATGATTTGTTTTTGGAAAAATTAAACATGTATTGAAAAAGTTGAAAATGTATATATTAGTCATCATTAATATTAATACAAGATTACATACAATATATTATTGAATAAAAACTAAAATAAACTGAAACATGTGTCATCGACTAAGTCAATATTTATGGGTGGTACTGCTTTTGACTTTTATTTATTTGAATCTCTCCCAATTTTGTGAACTCTTGCATCCATTGCATAAAATAATCCAGCTAAGTCTCGTCTTTTGTTGTTGAATGAGCTGTCCACTCCGGTGATGTCCGTGGTATTGGACATTCCAGTTTCAAATAAACTTGAACAAGTGTCACAAATTTGAAATCCACCCATTCTAGATAATACAATCATTAGGATTTTGAGGCGGGAAAAAGCGCAGAGGAACAAATTTTTCTAAAAAACTGTATCTTGTAAGATCAACACACACTGTTTCATACACACTTTCTATGAGATGATCCATTTTAGGGAAGAACATCCACTTATCCTCCATTGTAGGTCCATTAATGCAAGGAACAAGAGATTCGTAAATTTCATCAAAATTTTCTTTTTTCCCATATAGTCGTGTGTGTGATTTTTTATGGTCCTTCAAATTTTGGATATGATGGCAGACAAGTGTGTGATCATCTTCTCCTTTACCGAGTAAAGCAGAAACATCTTGAAAACTGCATTTACTGTCTCCCTTAACATCGTCAGAGAATGAAATTTTTGGTGGAGGCGGTGAATGAGGTGGTTTGATAATGCGAGTTTCTTTGAAAACATATATTTTTATTTTGAGATTTTGCAGTTAGAGAATCAGGAAAAAAATTGTCAACATGTTCAAAATAGAAAGGAGACCACATCATTGAATTGTCACTCTGTGTTGGTTTTACCTTCTTAGGAGCACCTTTTGGTTTTACCTTTTGTTTTAATGGGTTGAGGAACACCTTTTGTTTTTACCTTATTAAAAGCACCTTCATATTGTCATTGACTTTCAAAAATATCTCTTGTATCACTTTCCATTCGTTCAATATAGAGATATTCGATTATCGTTCTTCATGACACCATCATCATCAAACCCGAGCCATTTCTAGTGAGTGTAAACTTCACCCATTCATATCAGGCTATAAAGGTTCACCTTATTAGATATAAGACAAGCACATGAGAGACAATTTTTTCTTAAATATGAAACCACACTTTGAGATATCAGAACCTATATTCTTAGATCGTTTGGCTTCGTGAAAGATATAATTAAGTCCTACTTGAGACATGTTGTCGACCAATTTAGAATACAAATTGTTGTCTTTGAATCTGTGTTCAAACACTGTGATGCTGCAACAAAGTGATGTTTCTTTCTCATTATGTTGATTTTGGATCAATTGGTTCACAAACTCCCATATCTACATAAAGTACTATTTCCCAACCAATTCTTTAGTGTAGCATGGGAAGGCTCAACTCGGTTAATTATTGTATTTCTAAGGTATCTAACTTGATCGGTTCAAGCACAAACAATCTTCTCATTCACCTAGTCCAAAATTGTACTTTCGACATATTTCAACAAATCTGGATATTTCTTACAAAACTTTCTAAAATGTATAACAAAATCAACATATAAATCTTTTGTAGAAGAATTTATAATAACATTCTAGGCACTAATTATTCTTTCAACTATCACGCCGCCTTGACCATTTTTCTGTATTCACCTTTTATCTATTTCATCCCTACCATGGGTTTAACCCAGCTTCTCACATTCTTTGTTATATGATACCTACATAGTAATACGTAAGAATTAGGAAGGACCTTTCCACAAAATTCATCAAAGCATTATTGTGGTAGGTGACAATTACTTTTAGAATATGTTCTTTGTCCTTCAACATTGCCCGACACACCAGTAAAGCCCAAACAACATTTTCCTCCTTTTCACTCTCTAGAAATGAAAAGCCGACATAATTAGCCTTCTCAATAACACCAATAATTTCTAACAATGGAAGCATGTATTTGTTGGTCTTATAGTTCAATCAACTACGAGCACGGTAGAAAACATGTTGAAAAACTTGTTGGAATCAAGATGAGTCCAAAATATACCTCTAACGATTACTTCATCCTCACACGTTCGATACCTCATTATGGGCCCAAATATTGTAGATCTACCTGATATTTGAGATATTTCTAGGTTATTTATGTTTCAAAGTTGCAAGTATGATTTTCAGTTGAACCATATTCATTGTCATGTCTAAAACGATATATTTCTCTTCTAGTATGAGGCGATACACAATTGTATGCTCGACTAACCTTTCCCATATATAATGTTTATGTAATCCACATATTATATTAAACATCCATCTCTTATTTGATAAAGGACAACCACACCACTTAAAGGAACATTGACATTTTCTTTAACCGGTGTCATCTTGTTTGAATTTCCAAAGAGAAGTTCTATACCTCCCACTTCTTTCACATTCCATTTTCACAAATGAAACTATTCTATCCGAACATTATAGGACCTTTAGATTATAACACCAAAACCCAATTTGGATGTCTATGTAAGAATCCATTGAAGCATGTGATTATGAATTTCAAACTCTTGTTCATTTGTAAATTTATTCAGAACCCGAAAATGTATTTCCAGATGCAACATACATTTTTCAGCTATAAAATAAGATTAATGTGAGTAATAAGGAAATAAATAAACGATCTTTACCTTAAATTCCAACTTCTTTTTCTCCTTTTGATGTGATGAAATACAAGAATGAAGTTTTAGCGTGAATATCTTGATTAAGAAAGGAAGGGTTTTTTGAAAGGGTTTTAGGCAAAAATAGGCACGGAGTCTGATCATGCATGATGCTGTTTTATTAAAAATCAAGTTTGATATTTTTGAAAATGCATCTCCGAAAATGAATGACACGCAAAGGTGACAGGTTTTCTCCGGAGGTAGGATGATAGATAAGCAATAAATTTATTGGATTTCCCTGGAGATGCATCTTTAGAATAATATTTTAAAAACATGGGGTGACATTCATTTGGGGCGTTATTCAATGAGGTAAATGGTGCGTCTGTAGATGCATTTCCAAAACCTAAGAGAAATATTTGAATTTCCGTAGGATGTTATTCAACCTCTTAAGGTGAGATTAGTAATTCACCAAAAAAAACGTCTTGATAAGTTCTCATTGAGAAGACACTTTGGGCCCAAATGCAATTCCTCACTAACTTTCAAAGTGAAGTGGACCTTTAGTGCGAAAGATAAGGGGTTTCTTCCTGCCACCCCCGGTTATACTTGACATCCCATAATGGTTGTACTTTTACCATAATATTCTTTGTGATTTTTTATATTTTTAAAAAGTATGTGTTTTCCAGATTTATAAAAAAAATCAGAGGTGTTACTAGATTTATGATGAATTTTATGAGTTTCTATCGTAATTATAAAAACTGCAGGAATTTTAAACTATCGGAATTTTCAAATACACTGCAATTTTTTTCAAAATCCTATGAACTTTTATCAAATTTTTCAAAAAATTATCAAAAAATTTATGACTTTTTATTGGATTTTTCAAAATACACTACCAGATATGTCAAAAAACAAAGTTTTTATTAGATTTTTCAAAAGACACTATTGGAATTTTCAAAAAACTACAAATTTTTATCGATTTTTTCTTTCAAAAATCGAGTTTTTACCGAATTTTTTAAAATACACTATCCGTTTTCCAAAAACTATGAGTTTTTACCAGATTTTTCAAATAAACTATCATTTTTTTTTAATAAAAAAACTATGAATTTTTAATATACACAATCAAAATTTTCAAATTCTATGAGTGTTTTACCTGATTTTTTGAAAAACGAATAAAATTAATTTCGATTTTTTGGCTATAAAAAATGAACTACCATGTTTTCAAAAATATAAAATAACAATATTATAAATTAATAAAAATTGAAATAAAATCATATTACTAAAGAAAAGTAAAATTATATTTGAAAAAAATTTATTACCAAAGAAAGGTTGAATTAAATTTTCACATTATTTTCGATAAGTCTCTTTATTATTTAACTTATTTGTATGAATTAATTTATATGTCGGTTTTTAAATTTTATAGTTATAAAATTTAGTATTAATACCATTTTATCCCCCTATCATATAGGTGATTTTTTATTTTGCCCTCTGTAAATTTTTTTTGGTTGTAAAAAACGATTGAACATTTTTTATTTATTTTTTAATTTAAATATGCTGACATGACTTTATAATATTTATTTTAAATTATTTATATTTTCACATGTTATTTTATTTTATTTTTTATTTATTTTAATCTTAAATTTGATTAAATTATTAAAACTACATGAATTTCAAAAACACCAACAAAAATCATTTGTAAAATTCTAGAATCGAAATCAATTCAAGAGGGATACTAGCGCCTCTTTTACAAGTTGACCAATACATCCTTATTTCTTATTAGATCCAACGAAAATTAATTTGTTATTATATATATATATATATATATATATATATATATATATATATATATATATATATATATATATATATATATATATATATATATATATATATATATATATTTTATTGTTTGACATATTATATGTAACAAATTAATTAAGCTAAATATATATTATAGGTGACAAATTAATTACAGTTTATTATTATATAACATATAATAGAACTTAATTTCACTTAATTTCAGTTTATTATTTGAAAATTCACTAAATCAAATATATTCAATTACATTTTAATAGTTTTTAAATATATATATTTTAATTAATGTTCAAACAAAATTCATACATACTGAAATCAAATATACTCAAATACATTTTAATAGTTTTCAAATATATATATTTTAATTAATGTTCAAACAAAATTCATTAATACTGAAATCAAATTTAAATATCATTCAAACAAATTTAAGTTTAAATATTATTCAAACAAATTTAATAATAAACTAAAATTAGAAATTAATTTTAATATGCTTAAAGGTATTTGAACAATATATAAATATTATTTTAGTGGATGAATTCTATTTAAAAATTTATTATCAAAATGTATCAATATTTTTTAAGAATTACATATTTATGTATAAACACATACTGTATTTTTATAGTTTATCAATACTAGTCAAATATATTTAATTATCTAATAAATATTTAAATCAAATTTTATTATTAATATGTTAAAAAATAAAATTTAAACTTATTTTAATATTAATATGTAAAAATACCTTTTGTTCATGATAATATCTTTTTTCCGAGTTAAAAATATCTAAAAGAAGTCTATAAAATTTAAATGATCAATATATTAAATCTTAATTACACGATAAGCTTATTGGATGCATTTGAGGTACATGAATAGTAGTCAAACGTTAGTTTTTCCCTTCTATTGAAAAGTTATTTATATATTTTTGAAAAACGTTCTTTCAAACGACATAAATTATCTGGAAGACTTTAATGAGTTTTTCCCTATGTGAGTCCCAATTGCATGACCCACCATTGTATATTCCCAAACATTGAGGGTAACACATCCATGTCAATCTCTGTAGTTGTACCTGTAGAAAAACTCCATGCATGACAACACTTTTTATGTTTATTTTTTGTCAAAGAAAGAATTCTGTTATTCAAATACAATTCTGTTACTTCAAAATGTGGACCAAGATAACATATGAAGTAAATATAATAGGAATTTCGTACTTTGAGAAGACAATTTTTAGTTATATATGTTTTTTTGTTAAGAAAAAGATAATTCTAATACTTATAAAATATACAATTGTGTGAATATTTTTAGACATAATAAAAGTATAAAAATAAAAATGTTTAATTATTTATCAGAAACATAGCATCTCTTTAGTATTTCTACGTAACTAGTACAAATTTGATGATAAATTTATAATTTATAATTTATTACTCTCTATTTTTTATAAATATTATATTTGTTCTGAAGAGGATCATTTAAAATAATTTAAATAATATATTTTATTTTTAAAATAGAGAGTCCATAATAAAGTAAAGTATAAAATATATATTAGTATTTCTTTTTAAATAATACATTTTTATTAATAGCTAATATAATAGCATGAAAGGAGATAAATTAATTAAAGGAGTTATAAAAATTTAAATATACTATGTTATATTAAACTAAAATAAATTATTTAAAAATATTTTCATTACTACAAAATACACATAATTTAAGAAACATGCTATTACTTCCGTTATTAAGTCAACTAAAATAATAACTCTTATTTAGATACCGTGTTTATAAAATGGATATGTAACTTAAAATTTTAATACTCATATTAAAATACAAATTTTGTTCACCACGGTGTAAAATAGCAACCGCTATAAAAATATATTTAATCACAATTGTTTTTATCAACTGTGGTGAAAAGTATAATTTATATTTAAGCGAAAATTTGTTATTTCAAGACAACACAATTGTCTGTGTCATAATACAAAATTTTAACACTCTCACACCTTATTCTTACTCCATGAATGACCGTGTACCATTTACTTTGGTTGCTACTGTTTTTTGCCTCACAAATTGATATTGAATTTTATTGTATTTCACAACAAGATTAACCACAAGTGGTGCGGTGAACGTGGAGCAAAGGGATATTGTTTACAGGTTAGCACCATAGACAGATAAGAGATCGAGAAATTTTTTGGTAACGACTTCGGGTTGTGGAAAATTAAGATGCAAGCAATTTTAATTCAAGAGCAGTGTATTGATGCTTTGAAGAGTGAATCATTGATGCCTGGAGGTCTTACACATGTAGTGAAGATCGAGATGGTGGATAAGATCAGAAGTGTCATTATCTTGCGCCTCTGGGATAAAGTTCTAAGAAAGGTCTCCAGAGAGCAAACTGTGGTTGCTATGTGGGTAAAACTTGAATCATTGTATATGACTAATTGTAACACCCACTTCTCTTTTTCATTAAAATTGATAAATGACTAGATTTTCAAATAAGATAGTTTTGTAGACAAATTAGTGTACTCATTAGTGGGATGTTACATCCTCAAATATACAAAATCATAGAAATATTATTTCACTTCATAGCATAGTATCTAAATCGTTTGGATTAAAACAACGGAAAATATTTTTAAATAATTCACATCGCGCCCTATAGGCTCCATACCAAATAAAACTCCCATTCCTTGGTGGTCCAACATAATTTTGAAAATAAAGATAGGTAACAACAATTCAAAAGAATCACATATAACTAAATTCTCATCCCGGTGTTACATATCAATGCGACTCCTACGACTCGATTCAAAAGCAACACAAGCATCCAGGAACTATTCAGGTACCTGATTATCTGTACTCCCCAAGGAGCACAGACGTAACAACAGAAAAGGGGTGAAAATTACATTCAATTATTTAAACGCTGAGAAGTCACATGCTAAGGAGTAGTAAATGAATACACATACAATCATATGGTTACAATGCACACCCAATTATCACATATTCAAATCAACACCATTATTACACATAGTTCATCACAGTATGAAATATGACTCCATGGACTCTACACGATGCATGCACTTCCAACGCAACCAATACGATTCATTCATATGAATCTGATTCCCATCGGAATCCGGATAAGCCAATCATGTTCCCTTAAACTTGACTTATCTCCACTCGACTCTGTTCAAGAGTCTAGACGAGACTAGGCACCCAACAAGGATTCCCACCTAGGCTCATCTCATCACAACACGACCCAATGAATGCATGACACACACACACACACACACACACACGCACGCACACACACACACACACACACACACACACACACACATATATATATATATATATATAATATGCACAAAACCCACAAATGTTATTTTATAACATACGATCCTCATGATCTCCCGTGAGTCACATACTCACAATAATTTCTTCTGAAGCACCGAAATTCCTCATGAATGCCTATACAATCTCAAGCCATTAAAAAGGCATCAAAAGAATTCACAACGAAGAATACTTCACGATTATCATCAAAACATCATCGAAAGCATAAATCATTATCACAATGACATCATATCATCATAAAGAAAATACCCATTAAGTTGTATCAAGACATGGTTACATTAATTCATAGCAAAGAGCATAATACTTCATATGTTAGCACTACATAGTTCGTCACTTAATCCGGAAACTCAAGTTATGGCCTTTAGAAAAATTATTCAAAAATTGGATGTCACTCGGGACTGCTCATGCCAACCCGTAGATCGACGCATACTGAATCTTGAACTTGCATGAGTTGACTCATGACCTATATAGGTTGACGCATCAGTAAAGTTTGAGGAATTCTGCCTGCCTTGGGTGTGCTTAGGTCGACCCCCATGTGCTCAAGTCGACTCATGCTATTTTGTGCTGAATTTTTCCGCTACATTGTATTTCTCATGGATAATTTCTACACTAACACCGACCCTATTCCACTTGAATCCAACACAATATAACCTCAAAATCCTAATTTTAAGTATTCTAACATAGGCCTTTACTATTGATACTAATAATACATTATATTACCAATTTCATTATCAATTCTAAGGATTACAACTCAATATTAACCTATGTTCTCTAATATATTATTTTTAAGGTTTTCCCCCATAGCAATCCACAGTGATCAAGAATCTCATGTCACAATCATCACAATGATTCCAACACAATTCAATGCAAATGAAATCACAAAATTCATCTTCGTAATCAAACAAAACACACAAGGAATACAAAATTAAGAAAACCTAAGAGGGAAAAGAACCCTCAATACCCTCTCATGCTATAATCACCAAATTAGAGAAACCATTCTCCCCTTACCTTGATTTTCCAAAGCTTGTCTCTAAAAATGGTAGAACCTCTCTTTGACCTAGCTTTTCCTTGCTTCTTCCCTTCATCCGTTTCTCCAAAATTTCACAATTGATAGAATGATTGCAATTCTCTTCCCTTATTTGTTTTTATCACTAGACTATATTAGGACTTTCCCCTTATGCCCCTACTTAGCCCACCTACACTTTCTATAACACCATTACCCTAGTTTTTATTAATAATTTTATTTAACAATAATGTAATCATTATGCTAACAATAAATAATAAAATAATATTCTTCATACACCCATGTTTCTATACTTTTACTCACACACCCCCCTTAAATATTACACATTCCTCTAGTTTAAGGCAGATATCCTTCCCAAGGCCTCCATACCCATAGCTCACTAACAAGGCATTACAAGCATAATTCAACACATAATTTAATTATTAAAAATAAACCAAACAATTTATTTTGGGGCGTTACAACTCTCCCTTATTTAGAATAGTTTCTTCCCCAAAAATGTACTTGATGCGAACAGCTCTGGATACGACTCGCGCATCTTGCTTTCCAATTCCTAGGTAACATTCCCTCAGGAAACTCCTCCCCGAGCTACTCTCACCTAGGGAATATCCTTTCCCCTCAGTTTCTTTATCTTGCGGTCTTTAATCCTTATCGGCATTGTTTCTACCGTAAGGTTATCACGAATCTACACTTCATCTCTCGAAATTACATGAGACGGATCAGAAACATACTACCAAAGTTGTTACACATGAAACACATCATGCAAGTTCGAAAGCTCTGGTGGCAACTCCACCCTGTACGCAGATGTTCAAATCCTCTCCATGATCTGATATCGCCCAATAAACTTAGGATCTAGCTTCTTCGATTTCAATGCTCGACCCACACCGGTCATATGATTGACCCACAAAAACACATGGTCATCCTTATTAAATTCTAAATCTTTTCTTCTCTTATCATGATAGCTTTTGTCCCTACTTTATGATGCCTCCACCTTATTTCTAATCACCTAGATTTTCTCAGTGATCTGTTGTACAATTTCCGGGCCAAGCATAGTGCTTTTACCCGACTTGTACCAACATAGAGGCGTCCTGCATCTCCTACCATACAAAGCTTCGAAAGGTACAATCCCAATACTAGAATGATAACTATTATTATAAGTGAACTCAATCAACGACAAATGACTATCCCATGACCAACCTTATTCAAGTACACAAGCTCTTAACAAATCTTCTAAGGATTGGATGGTCCTCTATGTCTGTCCATCCGTCTGTGGATGATAAGAAGAACTCAACTTCAGATCAGTGCCCAACGCTTCTTGCAAACTCTCCCAAAACCTAGAAGTAGATCTCAAATCTCTATCGAACACCATGTTAAAAGGAACACGGTGCAACTTCACTATTACTTCGACATAAATTTCAGCCAGTTTCGATAATGGAAAATTGATATTAATTAGTATAAAGTGTGCAGATTTTGTCAGCCTATAAATGATCACCCAAATAGTATTGAAAACTCGCATGGTATTCGGCAACCCGGTTACAAAGTCCATCGAGATACTATCCCACTTCCATTCTGGAATCTCTAAAGGTTGCATTAAACCCGAAGGCCTCTGATGTTCAACTTTTGACTTTTAGCAAGTCAAACAAGTATGCACGAAATGAGCCACATCCTTCTTCATACCCGGCCACCAGAACAATTTCTTAAGGTATTGATATATCTTCACCTCACCCGGATGAATACTTAAGCTACTTCGGTGACTCTCTTCTAAAATCATTTTCTTTAACTCAGAATTATCTGGTACACAAATTCTGCCTCAAAATCTCAACACGCCGTAGTCATCCTATTTAAAGTCATTATTGACCTTCAATTCTCTTGTAGGCATTAAATCTACCAACTTCAAATCAAGTTTCCGATTCTCTCTAACTTCGTTGAGGAAATCATTATTAATTTTTAGCATACCCAACATCACATTATTCAGAGTTACTTTGCACACCATACTTAAGTCTTGAAATTATTCAATTAAACCAAACTCTCTACTCATCAAAGTTGACATATGAATCGTTTTTCCGACTCAAAGTATCTTCCACAACATTAGATTTACCATGATGGTAACTTAACCTGAATTTGTAGTCTTTCAAGAATTCCAACCATCTCTTTAGCCGTATATTCAGCTCTTTTTGGTCAAACAAATATTTCAGACTCTTAAGGTCACTGAACACCTGAAATGTCGACCCGTACAGATAGTGCCTCCAAATCTTCAGAACAAAAACCACTGCTAACTAAAGATCATGAGTATGATAATTCCTCTCACGCACCTTCAATTGTAGTGAGGCATAGGCCACGACTTTACCACCTTGCATCAAAACTCTTCCTAATCCCATGTTGGACGCATCACAATATTCCACACATGGTTTATGCGGGTTCGGTAGAACTAACACAAGCGCTGTAGTCAACCTCTTCTTTAGTTCTCTAAAAATTTCTTCACACAAGATATCCCATACAAAGACTTGTCCCTTTCTATTCAACTGAGTCAAGGAAAGAGCAAAGTTTGAAAACCCTTTAATGAATATACGATATAACTTGCTAATCCCAAGAAACTTCTAATTCTCGTCACTATTTTCGGAGGTTTGCACCGAAGTACAACGCTTACTTTAGATGGATATACTGCAATGTCATCACTAGAATTACATGCTCGAGAAAACTCACTTCCCATAACAAAAATTTACACTTCAAAAACTTCATGAATAACTTGTTATCCTTCAACACTTGCAACACAATTTTTAGATGTCCCACATGCTCATCTTCTGAATTTGAGTAAATCAGAATATCATCAATAAAGACTACCACAAATTGATCTAAGTAATCATGACAAGTACGATTCATGTACTCCATGAACACGCCTGCCGCATTAGATACTCCAAAAGGATTCACTGTATCATAATATCCATATTGCGTCTTGAATGCCATTTTTAGAATATCATCACCCTTCACTCGAATCTGGTGATAACCCAACCTCAAATAAATCTTACTCAATACCCGAGCTCCTCTAAGTTGATCTATAAAGTCATCAATCCTCGGAAGCAAATACTTATTTTTGATAGTCACTTTGTTCAACTAACGATAATCAATGCACAAACGCATACTACCATCCTTCTTCTTCACCAACAACACAGGGGCTCCCCATGGTGACATAATAGGCCTAATATATTTCTTATCTAGTAGCTCTACTAGCTAATATTTAGATTTCTCCAACTCTGAGGATGGCATCCGGAATAAGATCAATTGTAAATTCAATCTCCCTCTATAGAGGCAACTCAGAAATGTATTATGGAAACTCGCACACCACTAGTAAATCACTAACAGAATTTTTGCCCTCAATAGATAATGAGGAAAATAGTGTAAACACTTTGGCTTCACTTCTATCAATGCCTTCAACTCTTTGGTAGTTACAGATTTAGCCCACTCTCCCTCTTCTGGAGTAAGGAATAACAACACCTTGTTGAAATAATTGATATATACCCTGTTGAACTCTAATCAGTTCATCCCCATAATAATATCTAACTCATCGAGTGGTAGAAATATCAAATCCACTGCAAAATCTCTACCAAGAATTGATAAAGGACAGTTCAGACATACAAGGGAAATGGTTACTGAACCCATATATGAAGTATCAATCACCATTTCCCTACCCAAGATAGATGACACAATCCCCAATTTCCTCACACAATCAACAAAGATAAATGAGTGAGTTGCACCCGTATCAAGTATAGAAATCAAACGAGTATCAGGGACGTCACAAGTACCTTTGATTAAATAATCTGCACTAGTAGGTTGAGACTCTTTCAATGCAAATACCTTCCCACCTGCTTGCAACTTCTTCGACTTCTGATAGTTGGTGCTAATGTGACCATGTTATCCATCGTTTTAACAAGTAGGTATATTTATCCTACAGTCTGCCACGATATGACCTGGTTTCCCACACTTAAAACATTTCTTCACATCAGATTGACATTCACTAGCACGATGAACAATGCCACCGCACCGATAACACTTGAACGGATTGGAAGGAACACCTCCTCTTCCACTTTGCCTCTTGTCATTATAAGACCTCTGTTTTTCTTTATCAACCAGAGCATGATAAAGTTTCCCGTAGTTCATATTTGGTTTTGCCCTCCTCTCATTCATACTTTTGTAGTGAGTCGAATAAGCCATACGGTTATCTTCATAAATCTGAAAGATGTTCACCAATTCTGGAAAATTGTGGATCTTTTGGTGCCTTATAGCCCTGTTGATCTCTGGTCGTAACCCATTCTGAAACTTGATACATTTAGAGAACTCAGCAGTTGCAGCACTGTGGTGCGGGTAGAATTTCACAAGCTCTACAAACTTGGCAGCATACTCTATAACGACCGAGTTCCCATGCTTCAGTTGGAGAAAGTCCAAAGCTTCTTCTACTACTTCCAGATGAAAAATAATGGTGCAATGAGCTTTCTTGAACCTCCAGGAAGCTAATGATATAGCTAGTTTTCTTAAAAACCTTCTAAATCTTTCAAACCAAGTTAAGTTGCAAATGTCAAATGTGAGATATGGAGGATGTTGATTGAGGTGTTAAAGTCGTTTAATGAGGGTTTGGATGAGTTATAAATGAGTTATATAATGTGTATGGATGGTTATATTTTAAGGAACTTTCACGGATTAAGAATTTCAAAGATAAGGTCTTCAAAGTTCAAAAATGGAGTGTTGGATAATTATGAGTTTGAGAGAGTTTTAAGAGGTTTAGAGTTTGTGAGTTCATGTGTTTGAAGTGAACAAATGACCTCTATTTATAGGAGATAATTATGGTTTGAAAATGATTGGTTTGAAGCTTATGGTTTGGAAACATAGTTGAGAAGCAATTTGAAAATTAATGGTTCCAATGCATAATACAACTCCTCTAGAGTGGTTGACATCTTTTAGAGGTGTTGCTTCTGATGTTGTTGTTGAGTGTGGGAAGATGGAACCACTACAAAGCTCAATGTGTTGACTTTGTGCAAAAAAATTGCTTTTCCAAAATGGCAATGATGCCTTTCTTCCTTAAATGGCAAGTTAACTTGGACAAAGTTTTAATGACTTGGATAATGGCTCAAAAGTTTGTGTAATGTTCTGGTCATGGATAGATTTAGATATCTCATGGCCTGCAAAGTGGGATTGCATAACATGGTTTGGAGATTTTGTTATGAACTTGTCACAAAAATGACCTGTAATGCAACCTTGGACACCCATCTTCATCTCTTTGATTCTTCTTGCTCAAGCATGGTAAATTTGTGCTCTTGGACATTTTAGAAAGCTTGAAAAATTATCTACAACTTTCATGTTGAAGACTTCATTTAAATCAATTGGGATCTTGATGAAAATTGACTATAAAGTTTAGATATAAAACTGTTTGAAAAATTCTTCAAGTGTTGGATAAAAAGTGTTATAACATCATGGGCTTATATCTCTTGATTTAGGCAATTTTTGGAGATCAACCATCAAAGATAAAGTTGTATAGTTTTTCATTCTCTAAAACTTTTATGTTTAGTGTTTTCCCTGAATCAGCTTAGTTTTTGGTGCAAATGGTTATGAAGTTGAGGCTTTATTAGGCATAAAACACTTGAAAATTTCTACACGTATTGAAATTCTTTCAATTTTGACCTTTGTTGACTTTTCCTTGATTTTATTGATTCTTGAAGAAAAAGTTTGATAATTTGGAATACTTTGATGATTTATGAACTTTGAAGTTCAATGTTGACCAAGAAGTCAAAGTTTGACTTATGTGATAGTTGACTTTTCATCAGTTGATCAAATTCTTCCCATATCTATCAATTACATCTTTGGAAATGTCTTGAGACATACAATTAGGTCAAGATGTTGAAATTTAGTTCTATGAATCATTTCTTCAAGCCATTTGGTCATGCACTAAGCCAAAATTCAATGATCAACTTTCTTCTATCAAAATCCTGAGGATTAAGCTTCAAACCCTAATCTTCTTCAACCACTTGATGAGTTCAATAATGAAATTCCTATGTGATGAGAATGATGATTACTTGATTACCATAAATGAGGGGCTTGGATCTTTGAGTAACACACACCCTTTGATCAACCAATTGTTGGATATTCTAACTTATCTTGCACAAACAACAAACAAACATATATTTGCAATCTCATAAGGTTAGTGGGTGCAAGTATGAATGAGATGACATTTTAATATTATGCACATGATGCAAAAGGAGGTGAAATATTAGGTAAAAAAATTGAGGTACAACAGTTAATAAACACCAAAATATTAAAAATAATTTAGTAGTAAAACAAAATTAATGAAATATAAAAAGTTGGTTAATGAAGTGATGAAGTTGGTATATAAACGTTCAAATATTAAAAATAATGTTTAGCATTAAAATAAAGTTGGTTAATACAATGTAAAATGTTGATTAACGAAGTTATGAATTAGGTTAATAAACGTCCAGATATTAGTAGTTATGAAGTTGTTTAATGAAATTTAAAATATTGATTAATAATGAAGTTATAAAATTGGTTAATCACACAATTTTGTATCCGTACTCCTTTAATCTAAGAAAAATGTAAAAAAACATGTATTTTCTTTTTTATTTAATAAATATTTGGTGTAAGAATTACATTTTTTATGATAGCAGATCACTTGTCTCTAAGTGGGGTAGACTTTTACCAGAGCATCTTAAATGTAACATTGATGCTTCCTTTTCTCAGAATAAGATAGGCGTAAGTGCTTGTATAAGGGACACTGATGGGCGTTTTGTCATGGCTAGAACATTATGGTTTTCTCCCATCATTGACGTATATATTGAAGAGGCTCCAGAGCCTCCTAACTGCTATCAATTAGGTGCATGAGCTGGGTCTAGATAATATGGATTTCGAGTTGGATGCTAAAAGTGTGGTGGATAGTGTTAAATATTTAAAGCCCGATATTTCGGAGTTTGGTGCGATTACTCGAGAATGTAATCGCCTGTTGAATCTTCTGTTTACGAACTCTTATGTTAAATTCATTAGAAGATAAGCTAATGAAATCGCTCATGCGTTGGTTAGGGTAGCTCCATCTTTTGCTAGTATCCATATTTTTAATGTAATTCCAACATTTATTCATAATTAGGGATTAAAGTTGGATGCCTAACACCTTCCCTTAGCATAACTAACCCCCGGATCCAGATCTCTAGTTTTATTCGCTCTTTTTCCTAGTCTTTTGGATAAAATAAAAGCGCGGTGACGACTTCATTGTTATCTTTCCGAGTTGAGTCAATTCAATGACTTACACTCATAGTTTTTGCCGTTACATAAAGACAAAAAAATTATTTTAAAATTTAACACATAATAAATAATAACAACAAAAATCACATTCATTTTATTTCTTCTTTTATCAAAATAATAGTAATAATAATATTATATTTAACAAAATAACAATAATTTTGATCAAACAAAATAATATTTAAGTATTTTTTTAATTATTAACGGATACAGATATCCGCGAGTACGAGTACTATCAAATCCATATCTGTATCCATAAGTAAACGAGTAACTAAATATCCGTTTATTTTATCTGTGAATATCTATTAAACCATCATACCCGTGTCCGTGACGGATTTTATCCGCAAATATTTACGGGTATGGATTTTTTTGCCAATTCTACTTATACTATTCTTATTAATGATATGAGTTGATGTTTCTCTTTTAAAAAATTACATTTTTTATAAAAAAAAACTCAAGTATTATAGTGAGTAAAAAGACTTAAAGTATTACAGTAGGTGCGGCACCTAGTGGTACTTATATATTTATAGCAATTATAGTTTTGAGTAGATTGTAAATAATGGGCTCATGAAAAAGAACAGCTTCTGAATAATGCAGTTTTAAGACAGCTTGTGAATAATGTGGGTAATTTAAAAGAATAGTTTATTTGGTCTTTACAATGTCAATCAAATAAAAAGTAATCAAATATATAAATTTAAAAACATATATAATTAAAAAAATATTTAATAATTTAAATATTATAATTAATTGATAGTATAGAAAAACTTTGTACATTTATAATTGCGTATCAATTAAATCAATTAAATTTATATGAGACGTTAGATGAAGAAATTAATTTTTTTAGATAATATTAAAGATAGTATAAAAATTCTATTTAGATTTCATTGCTCAAAATATTGATTTGAGTAATATTTATAAAAAAAATTATTTTATAGAGCAGTATTTTTTCTGACAGGTCATAGAGTAGTATTTGAAAGTTAAGTTTATAAAATTTTAATTACCCTCTAAAAACAAAATAATTTAAAATCTCTAAATGAATTCTTTTAAACTGTGTCTATATGTTTAAAATATGTACACATTAGTCTCTATTATGTTTCTATATTGACATTCACGTTGCTTTAAAAAAACACTCACCAATCATCACACACAACACCATGAGATGTAACTTAATAATAGCAAGAGTGCAAGAAAATAGTTTATTAGTTATTGAGTGGAGCTAAGAAAAAGCAAGGTGGCATTATTCTTTCTTGTTCCGTACTTTGTCGGTGATAACATTTTTTTTTATCAAATAATCAATTTTTGCAACCCTAACTTCTCTGTCCTTTTTCCTTAGAAAAATATAAATAATTGTTTTATTTTTAAACCTTATATTGTTTTATTTCGTATGTACTAGTGAAATGAAAAAATAATTAAACAAGAGATACGTGGGGTGTACCTAATAAACAAGACATAAACAGAAGATACATTACGGCCATCTAGGGTTTAGGAACACTTGGTAGGGAAGGTTCCTGCAAAACAGTTATTTGTGCCTTAAACTTTGCTTCTTGCTACCTTATGAGGGCTCCATATGGGTCATTTTCTACTCCAAATTCATTGTACCTTTTAGGGAACTTAAATGAATTTTTTCACCAACCTACCATTCTTTTTCAATTTCTTTTCAAAAATAACATACTTCCTCAATTTAATACCAAACTAAATTTTTTTTTTAAAAAAAATTTGTTAACATACCACCGCTCAATGCTTTAGCGGATGAAGGTTATCTTTTTATAAATTTATTAGTTAATCGAATTTTTCTACAGCATTACTTGTGAATTTTTCTACAGCATTACTTGCGAATTTTTCTGTAAAAATATATTATGCAGAATTACCTGCGGATTCTCTAAAAATACTATTAATTTTTTATTTAAATTCGCAGAAAATTCTGCAACAATCATTTTTTGTAAAAATCTGCAGAAAACTTCGCTAAAGAGTATATTTCGCAAGAAAATTTACAGGAAAATTAAAAATATTAAAAAGAATAATAAAATAGAAAGATCCGCCCATTCAATTGACATATGCATTTCAAAGTAATTTTTTTTAAAAAAAATTAATATTTTGGGATTTATTGAAAAAAATATAATATTTTAATATTTAAAATAAAAAAAGATGATAGTTTCGTAAAAAATTCACTTAATTGAATATACCATTTGGACAGAGTTTTGTTTTTTGTTTATGCATTGGTTTGTCGAAATTTGAATTGTATTGTCCTCTGAGCATGTTCTCTTGTTCCTGTATTACATATTGCTCTAGTGAGCATGTTCTATTGGTAGGATTTTTAGTTTTTAAATAGAGATTATGATTTTTATTAATTGGCCTATGCAGTATAGCTAATAATTACCATTCTGTTGGGCTCAACTGTATTTATTTATTTTTTGAAAGTTTCAATTGTTAATTTGTTGGCTTTGCCATGAAAGGCTGTTTTTAATATATTTTAGTATCTATAATTGTTGATTATATATATATATATATATATATATATATATATATATATATATATATATATATATATATATATATATATATATATATATATATATATATATATATATATATATATATATATATATAATCAATTGATCATTGCGTGGGTAACACGCATATGCACATGTTGTTTATCTTCTTACTTTTATTTTGTTGCATATGTTTTTTGGTTATTGTTTTTATTTCTGAGCCTATGTTTGAGAGTTTCGAGGAGAGGGGAAGGGAGAGTTTCAAAAAATGATTTTTTAAATAAAAATATAGAGAAATTTTGACATTTATTTTAAAAAAGATTTTGTTTAGAATGGTAAAATAATATTTATCATTAATGTATTTTTACTTTTTCAAATATTATAACAACAAAAAATATATCTGAATAGGTTGTCTAAGCCCTTCAAAATCTTCCTCCAATACAAATTTTGAGTTTCTCCAAATTATGAGATTTTAGGTGTTATGAAGAAAACCAAACCCTCCAAAACACTCCAAACCAAAATCTTTATATTCTTTTCACCTAATTCTTCCTATTTTTCAAAGCCCTCCCCTTACTTTCCCTCCAAACTCTCAAACATAGTCTGAGGGTCTTTGTAGAGGATTCATCTTGTCATTGCCACTTAGGTTTTTCTCTTTATTTTTTGATTTTTTTCGCTAGTCTTATTTTAACACTACTTTTGTGATGCTAGGAGCAAGATTCTTAAGCTTGTCGTCTCTTCTACTTTTGTTTTCTTATACTTTAGCTATATTATGGTTTGCTATGAACTCTTTCACTACTACAAATTACACATTTCTTCTCGGATGTGAAATACATTTAATTTCGGCTACAAAAGTGAGGTAACGAAGGACGTCATGAAAAGTTTCGACTTAACCCCTCGATTAATAAAAAAAATTAGGGCTTAAGTTATGTGTACATGGGTTTTAACCACCACATGTGTATTTTAATTATTTTCAAAACTAACGCATCATACCTCTCGATTTATAAAAAAAAACTTAGGGATAAGATATATTGTTTTTTTAACTCGTTACATTGTTTACACATAATATTAATAAATTAATTTGTTTACAAACTACATTATTTATCCAAAATATTACATTGTTTACACAGAAAAATTAATTTCTCTAAAGATCTAGATTTTGGATCTTCAAATCATAGAAATTTGGGGAAGAGAAGATATTGGGTACATGTTATTTTCAATTGCTTTTGTATGCATTTGTTTCGAAAATAAAACAAAAAACGTGTTAAATAAATAAATGATTTTCTGCTCTAATAAATATATAAGAACACAAACCGTAAGCCAAAATAATTTCTGTTCTTGCAATCTATTGTAGAGATCTTTTCATGGCAACCCTTAAAGTGATGGATGTAGATAGTTTCAAGTGCTTCATGATGCTTCACAGTGATATTCAAATTGCTCTTTTTGATATTCATAATATTTTTATAATTGAAGTTTTTTATGTTTCACGCGGATCTCTAATGGTAGTATCTTGAGCGTTGATAGTCATGAAATAGACGACAAAATTTTGTGTAAGGACAATGATAAATATCCTTAATAATCAAGCCAAAATCATTCTCTTGGTTTTGACAAAACCGAAGTAAAATATGTTTAACCCTCATTTTTAGAAGAAAACCGAGGTAAATAATTTTTTAAAAAATTACATTGTTTACACATAATATTAAACAAATCTAAATTCATCGTCGTCACTATAATTCCATATGTTGTTGGATATCTTGTATGCATCAAACTTCCAATATTTTTAAAGGTTGAACTCCCTTCTTTGTTTAACTTGAAGCAAAAATGATTTTCTGCACTTGCAATCTATCATAGATAACTTTTTCAATCTTCTTTAACTAAGCATTGTTCCAAAAATACAACAACAAAAACATCAACACTATTATGTGAGATAGATTACAAGGGCATAAATTTTTTTCAAGAATAGAAGAACATTGAATATTTTTTTTGTGTTGCAATACATTCTAAAAAATGATGCATACGATTTTTGTGCGGCTACATATAAGTTAAATTTAGGATAAAATCTGCTTAACGAGTGTTTTATAATAAAATCTGATTATTTTATCCTTCGGTTATTATAAAAATCGAAGGGATAAATCATTTAGTTTATACTTAAAATAAATAAAACCTTAAACTTCAACAACTGAGTTTTGAAGCATGTCTTGAATTATTTTTTCCCTTGATTATATTAAAAACGAAGAGAATACATGTTTTTTTTTTTTAAAATTAAAACATGGCGTGCCTTGACATTATACCTCATTTTTTTGATGAGGTGAAAGCTTTGTCATGAAATATATTATTTGTAGTAGGGTTTGTTCCTACTTCTAATATGATCTTTAAACCTTTTGATATTCCACTGAGTGTTTTCATGCTTTTCAGACCACACCATCTCTTTGTTATTTGTATGCTCGTTTGTGCTATACATTTGATTATTAGTCTTTTTCTCAATCTCCTTATAATGTTTCACATTATAATTATTATTCATTTGATGAACCTTCTTTCTTCTTCCAGTAATGCAGGATTTCTCAGTATCTGGCTTGTTCTTATTCGAATTAGTATTCCTTTTCTTCTTCTTCTTCTTCTTCTTCTTCTTCTATGTATCATCTTTATCTTATTTTGTTGCCTTTTTATGATTATCTTGATTATTGACTTTATTATTTATTTCTCTTTTCTCCGTGTTGGTTTGTGAGGTAAGTCGATTATCCCAAAGGCAATCTAGGCATTACAAATGGTATTAGAGCACACCTGTCCTAGTACGTGTTGTACCCCAATTTCCCCCCTAAGATTCTCTAATACTTCATACCATTGCATTGCACAAAGATTACAAATGGTCTCTCTCTCTCTCTGTCTCTCTCTCTCTCTCATATCTTTGGGTTTTCTCTTGGGAGAAACACTAAATACCTTTGAATGTGTGTGATAATTGATACTTGGATAACAATGATATGCGTACACTTTGCTCTCTAAATGTTGTACGTGAATGGTGCACAAGTCTCTTATTCAAGGAGTTAATAGGTTCATGTGTTTATTTCCACGCCTTCTTTCCTCAATTATCAAGATTTTGAAAGTATTGTCTCTCATTGAAGACTTCTCTTGACATCAACTATGGCTTTTAATCTTGAAAGTATGCTTCATGCTAGAAGGAGATCATCAAATTTGAAGAATTCTCCATGGTATGGCCATCTATCTTGAAATTAGGGTTTTGGACTTCTAAGGACCATATATTGGTGTTTGTATGAAGTTTGTGGATGATTTTAAAGTCATTTGATTCTTAAAAGGACTTCTAATATGAATATGCGTTGGTCCAAGGAGTTTAATTGATGAGAAGATTTATTTTGGAGGTCTATGATTTCCAACTCTCTAGATTGATACTTCATCTATCTTGTATGACTTCAAGGATCATAACTTGGTAATCCCTTGTCTCCTTGAGCTCATTCTTCTTTCACAATGAACCTAAGGATGTCTAATACAACTTAGTTCAATTTTTAGGAAGATAAAATGCTTGTAAATTTGCCTAAGAGGTCAAATGATTACAAGTCATTGATGGATTTCTCAATTCTTGATCAAGCAACTTCAAAAGATCATATCTTGATCATCATTTATCACCTTGAGGTCATTATTTTCTCATAATAATATTAAAGATATGAAATTTATCTCCATTTAAGTTTCAAGGATTGAAAGTGTTTGGAAGTTAATTGAAGAAGTCAAAAGATTATAGTTCATTTCATAAATTTCCATCAACTTCACAAGGCCATAACTTTCTCAATTTTTGGAGTTTTTAGATGATTCTTTTTGCAAAATTCTCTTTGAAAGATCTACTTCATGTCATATTTGAAAATCAAGAGCCAATTTTGAGTAGAAGACCATGTTTGGATGGAAAATATTATAAGTCTTTTTTTGTGAAAGACTTAGAATTTTTTCTAAGTGTAGAAAATCACATGATTTCTCACGATTTCAAGAGGATACAACTTTTCATTCAAGTTGACAAATGCTACCTTTCCAAGTGCATTGCAAAGCTTGTAACCTCAGATTTATAAGGAGTCCAAGATTGTATCATAAAGGTCCTTTAGTGGTGAGAACTATGGATGCAAAGAAGGTGCCTTAAAACTGAAGTTTTCCTTAAAATCAGAATTTGTTTTCAGTAATGTGGTTTCTAATGATCAAATTGATACGCGTTTTTTACTTAAACATGATTAACAAAGTTCCCAATCTTGATTAGAGGGATAAAATGCACGATTTGGTTGAGTTTTGACAACTTGCAAGTCACACTTTGCTCATGATGCAAGTGTGCACGATTTCGCTCCAAATTGCATCACACACCCTCCATTCTGATTCCATTTGCCTCTCCTATAAATAAAAAAGCCATTCCACTCATTTCCTCAAGCTTTGATAGCCAAAAAACCTTTGCCAAAATTCCTCCACAACAAGATTTTCTGCAAGTTCAAATTCACAGTTAGACCACTTCCAATTTGAAATTAACCACTCATTCTTCTTCCCTGAACATCACTGAAGTTAGTAGAACAAGAATCGTGCCTTGAAACTACCTGAATTATGCTATCCAAGTCAAGATTCAGAGCTCTAAAAGTGAACTTTGTTCATGTAGGAATTTTCATCAAATTGTGTCAAATAAATCATCATTGAATTCTTCTCATCTCCCTGATCCTGGTGATCCTTACCATTTGCATTTTCATTGAGAATTGACTCTGAATTTCTGAAAATAAGAACTCGCTATTATTCTGGTTTTTTCCAAATTTATCTTCACTCAGTGTAAATAAATTTCTCACAAGCATGTGGCTGAGATCGTCTTGAAGAGACGAATCCAAGGATACCACTCATGTACATTGATTTTACAGTTTGAGAGTCACATATGGAGGATAGCTGGAGGTTGAAGACGACCTACGTGTCTGTCTTCAACCAATGAGAGTGTGACATGTAATTTTTTCAAATTGAATCTGGTATGTTGGTCATACATGCACACATAATAGGAGCCCTTAGATTTGATTACTTTTGTGAATCAGACTCGATCCAACGCGTGATATCTTTCCTCATTTTATTTTTTTAATTTTAATTTTATTTGTGATCCGGTGTGAAAACCAATGAGGTACATATCAAGCACATCACGTTTGATCCATTAGATTAGATTACTAACGCGCTTTGACTATGATCCAATGGTCCATATTTTTTGACTTTTTATTTTATTTTCTGATTTTATATTTTTTAACGTTTTAAACTTCAAAAAATAATAGAAAATTCATTTTTGACTAAAAAATTCACAAAAATATTTTCAAATATTCTCTTTTTGATTTTTATTTTTTCATAATTTGGCAATTTTTGGTTTATTTCACCATTTTCTTTTATTTTAAAAAATATTTTTTGACTTAAAAAAATTCTGAACATTTTTGTCAACACTTGTTGACCTCTGTTTGACTTTAGGTAATTTTCTTGAAATTTTATTTGGATGTATGAATACTATTTATGTATTTTGTCAATAAATCCAATTAAATAACCTAATTTCAAATTGTATTTTATTCATTATTTAAATTACTTTTAATTCTTTTTTTTACTTTGCTAATTTTGAACTTATGGGGAGTCATAGACTTCCTCAACATCAATGGAATTTGGATGTTGATAGGTCTCTTGATCAAATCCACCAAGAAAGTTGGTTGATTTTGATGAAGTTAGACCGAGTAAATTCAACTGATACATTGTAAATTTGTAATTTGTTTCTTCATCTCCATTTTATTTTTTATTTTGTCCCGATTCGGAAAAGTGATCAATTGGTGGCATGAGCTTCAATGTTCAAACATAAGCCCCAAAAGATGACTTGAGCTTTGATTTTGGCTCAACACTTGTGGCGCTTGTCGTGTGGTCGCTATGATTTTTAATCAAGCTTCTGGCAAGTTTCCACTAACCTTGTCCATTTGAAATTCTCAATCATCTTTGATCAAGTGATGTGATAATTCCAAACTCGGTGATATACTTGATAAAAAGCAATTGAAACTTGTCGTATGGTCGGGTTGATTTTAATCAAGCTTCTAGCAAGTCTTCATGCGCAAGTTTCAAAATGGTCATCTTGCTGACGAATAATTACTAACAATTCGATGATATAGTTGACAAGTTTCAAGATGGTCATATTGCTAACCTTTATTAATTGCCTTTTATGCTCTTTACTTTCCGCTTTTATTTTTATGCTCTTTACTTTTATGCACTTTGATTTTAGCATTTACATTTCATGTCTTTTTTTTTCTTTGCTCACTTGAGCATTTTATTTTCTTTTTATTTTGAATTTTCTCACTTGAGCTTTATTTTTTCCCCCAAGATACCTAATAATTCAACTTAAACATAAAAAACTTTTAATTGGACTTGGTTACTATCCTTATGCTCGGAGATTGACCTTTGGACTTAAGATTAGGACCCTTACCTCAGCTTGGAGATTTTTGTGCCCTTGGTGTTATTCTGTCTTGCTTGATTATTATCTTTGTAAGCAGGATATTCTGTTATACTCGATTAAGAGTGGATTTCCTCTAAATACAGTTGTTGCGCTGCCCGTTTCTTTTCTTGAGACGTGAATCCATCCAAGGCATTGATTTATCTGAAGCTTAATTTTTTGTCTGGTTATTTGTTGCTTATGTGGTAATCCAAAGGATGGGATGTGGTATTGACTATTGATGTCAAGTACTAGTTTTCTCACCCAGTTAGATCTTTCTTTACCGTTACCTTTTACTTTTTGCACTTAGGTTAGCCTCTTCATCTCCTCCCATATTCTTTAATTTTCAAAATCTTCCCTCTCTTTTCAAAGGATTCATGTTTTCAAAACTCGAACCGCTTTCGTAAAAAAAACTTGGATTTAGGCCTATGTATTTTTCAAACTTCTTTTTTTTCTTAATAAACTTTCAATTCATTTAATAATACTTTGACTTTTCTTTTGTTAATACTAAAAAACACATAACCTCATTCAAACTTTTTGAGCCCTTTATGACTTTCCTAAACGAACATTTTCTTTAAATCAACCCACACACAATTTTAGTCTTTGTTTACCCAAACTACATTGGGTTTTGATTTCAACATTGCACATTGTTGGTATATAGACCTGGAACTCATTGGAAGTTCTATCAAACCAAAAATTATAAAAAATACTTCTTTTCTCCCCCTGTCATACCCCAAAATTTGCCCTCCATCTTCTCAAGATATTTCATACATCCATGCTCAAGGATTCCTCAAGAGATGATCAGACAAACCCTCTCCTAGACAATCAACCCAAACTAGGGTTTGGTAATTCTCAGCCCGAAATGGACTTCCAACATCTCCAATGTTCATCATGCCTCCTCATATGCTTCAAAGATTATCCATGTCAAGATTCAAGCCTCACAAGTCAAGTTTCCTCAGACAATTGCTCAGATGGTTGAAAATCAGTTGTATTGGACAAAAAGTCAACTGTGGTCAACATACAGTCAAACTTCATAATTTTTGGTCAACATCCTCATTTTGAAGTTACATTCATCATTTGATCAAGGGTTGATCATGATTCATCAAGAAAACTCAAGATTTGCTCAAAAGTCAAACTTTCTAAATTAGGGTTTCTAGGTGAAAAGTCAACTGAACTTTGACTGATCATAACTTCTTCATACTTTATCAGAAATTTTTCCACTAACTCTTGTTTTGAAGTAAATTCAATTCTCTACAACTTCATGTCTCACAAGAATGTCCAAAAAATGCTTCATTTGAGAGGTATGGCCCAAAACATTACAGGTCATTTTCAAAGTCAACAAAAAGTCAACATTTTGTTTTGAAGATATATTGAGAATGGAAACTCCAATTGAGATGAGACCAAAAAGGTTGATTAGAGGACTTTAAGAGCTTTCCAAAAAGTCCAAGAACACTCAAAAATGTGGAAAATTGAGCAAGATACACCATTCACAAGTTGGGCAATTTTGAAGAAATGCACAAAGAGAAATACTTCTAAAAATCAAAAACTTTGCAAATGGGCCTACTTTTTCTTCATCCAAACTTATTCCTCACACCATTAGGAATATCCAAGCCCAATGCCACGAATTTTTATTTTATTTTTCTATTTAATTTGGAATTTATTCATTTAAATACAAATTAAATTTAAAAATAAAGTATAAAATCAAAATTAATTGCAAACTTGATTTTTATTTCTTCCTTGGGATCCAATCAACTCATTAAAGCCAGCTATTTTCGAAATTGGATTGATATGGCAAGATTGGATTGAAAATTAATCAAAATTTGAAGATTTGATTTTGTACAAAAATCAAAATTGATTACCATTGATTGATGATGATTTCTTCCTCAAATCAGTTCCAAATCCATCCAGTATAAATGTATAATGCATAGCACATGATTGAAAACGAAAAAATTGGCTCAAAACCCTAACCTAAAACTCAAAAATCTGTGACCTTCAAGCAATTTGCAGCCTTGGTTTCAGTGGTTTTCAATCGATTTTGAGCACTCCATCGTGTTCCTTGGGTTGTTTAGAATCGATCCAGACCTTCATTTTGCTCAAAACCATCCAGAAACAAGAAATTCGAATTCGGTTTGTTCCAATATAATTCAAAATCGATTTCTCGTATTCATGCATCTTTAACATGTTTTGTGTTTGTTTTTGTGATTAGTAGGAAGATTGCAAGCTTTCTGGGCAGTTTAATTGCATTTCCATGGCCTGAAGCACGATTTGCCATTGTTAGGGTTTTCGGCCATGATTTAGGGTTTCCTTAAAACGGAAAAATTGGACCTCAAGACCACTACCATTGCATTCGGAATGATGTTTCCAATCGAACCATGGTCTTAGATTTTATTTATATTGCTTGTACATGATTTTTGATTTAGCCAGGGACATAGCGTCGAGCCAAGGCCGACGCAGGATTTTCAAATTTTTGAAACGAGGAAGACGAAGCTTGGCGCGTGATCTGGAGCATCAGGGAGCGACGTCTGTCCAAAATCCATTCGCTCCGGTTTTCAAGATGCACGGCGCTCGGATGGCAAAGGCAAGGGGACTCAAGGTTTGAAAGCAAGGTCTCCATTTCGAATCCTGGCAAGACCAATGTTTTTCTTCTTTTTACAAACTTCACATATTTTTTATTTTCTTATTTATTTAATATTTGCATCAATTTTAATTCTTTTCATATTTTTATTTCGTGCATTAAAAATCATCAAAAATATTTTTTACTTTTGCATTTATTTTCAGAAAATACTTATTTAATTTATAAAATTAAAAAATACAATTTTGCATGCATATTTATTTTTATTCATAATTTAGCATTTAAATCAATTTTAATTAGTTTTTAATTATTAAATTGCATCCAAAAAATCCCAAAAAATTATTTTAGCATATTTATATTATTTCAAGCATGTCATATTTTTCTCATTTAAAAATTTGCATTTTACTAACATTTTTATCCTATTCGATTTCTCTCGTATTTTCCGATTTCTCAATTTCTTGCAGGTTATCTCATTTCAGACGATTTTTCTTTATCGTTTTATTTTTTCCAATAATGTAATTGCTCATGGGATGTAATAGTTTAAATTAGGACATTTATTTTTCCGCATCTTTACATTCCGCATTTTAATTTCCGCACCCTATAAACTGCTAGTAATTAGGCGTGTATGGCAAGACTAAAATCGACATAGCCCACTAATTTTCAAAGATAAAATATCTGAATTTGACACACTCTTTTCACGCATGCACCCCTCAGGGTAATTCTCTCTCGTTGCCTTTACAAGTACAAATGGTCAAGTCCCTCGAACGTAGAGGTATTCTAGCACCGTTGCCTTCAAAACAAATCATCATAGTCCCTTCGATACAAAGATCATAGACCCACGATGTCGCCTACGAATACATGATCTTGACCCTCGATTGTCGCCTCGAAAATGATGATAGTCCTTGAATGTGCTAGGATACTTCCTACAAGTTGCTTTCACGACCATCGATGTCCCTTCGAATGTCCCGCTTACATCCAACGAATGGGGTTACCTACCAACTAATGGTATGGATAGCACTATTCTAAAGGAACGTAAAACAACACGAAAACGACCAATTCTGAGTAGGTAGTAAGACTTTTAGTTGTTTGCTCAAATCAAATGCTTTTCACACCACACACTTTTGTCAAAAACTCTTTTCAAAACAAAACATTTCCAAACAGTTTGTATACATTCCTACATGAATCATTACAAAGTCAAAGCGAAATGCCTTTTCAAAACATTTTTGTCAAACACACAGAAAGCACAATTTTAAAGTGATCTAAGAGCAACTAAGAGCCCGTAGATAACTACGGATGGAAAGGGGTGCTAATACCTTCCCTTTTCATAACCTTCTCCCTTACTCAGAATCTAACGAAGGTCTTTTTCTGTACTTTTACCTTCCCTTAATTGGATAAAAATAAAAGTTGGTGACGACTCTTGCTATCCGCACATTTGCGATACAAAAACACTAAAAAGTCAGTTCACCATATTACAGAACTGGCGACTCTGCTGGGGAAAGTCCCTAAAGAGAGAATGCCTTAAGGATTTCTAGATCATTTTTACTGTTTTCTGTTTGACTTGCTTGCTTTATCTTTAAGGGTTGCTTGGGTATTATATTGTTGGGGGATCTTACACCCGGATCCGGGTTTCCTTTTAGGTAAGTAGCAATAAATCGTCGCGACCGTTAGACGTATATCGAAACGGTCAACATGATGGCTACGTTAGCGTGACACTTTGGATGTCCTGATACTCTTCATTTCCAAGTTGAGGATAGTATTTGGCTTCTACGTGGTGTCATCAAGCGCTAACTAAACTTTTAGAACCTTAATTGACCCATCTTGGCCATTAGAAGGTAGTCAGATGGCCGGTTTTGGTGCAGACTAAGGTTGGTTGATACTCGATGCTACGCTCATTGAGATCAGACTTTTGGGATATTTTCGGTCGACCACTTGGTAGTCGTATTGAAATAAACGCCTACGAGAAAGATCAATGATGTGAGATTCCTAGAACCCGGTTACTATTATAGGACAGGATGAACCAACTCAAACTTTTGGTGGGGTAATCACCTATACCTCATGCAAGCCTTAACCCTAGGCTCATTGTGTGAATTGTTTGTGTGTGCCAAACATGACATCATGACATCATTTACATTGCATATCATTTCTAACTATTTCAAGGACCTAGGGATTTATCTTTGCTTTGTTTTGTAGGGATTATGGCTTCTAGAAAGACTATCCGAATCAACTTCATGAGTATACCTTCTCAGCTCAAAGAATTGGTTTCAGAAATTCCCGACCATGCTCAGTTCATCAAAAGACATGGTTATCTACTTGACTTGGTTATCTCCGGTTTTGAAGAACATATGATGCATGTCCTATTCCAGTTCTTCGATCCGAAACACCATTGATTTACATTCCCAGATTATCAGTTAGTTCCTACCTTGGAAGAGTTCTCTAAGCTACTTGGGATACCTATTCTTGATCAAATGCAATTCACCGGTCTAGAAAAGGTTCCTAGGTACGAAGACATCGCATCAGCCGCCTTACATCTTAAGCGCTCAGACATTGAAACCAATTGGGAAACCAGAAGTGGAGTTAAGGGTTTACTTGCCAAATTCCTGATAAAGAAAGCCCGAGAATTCCTCAAGGTTATGAGTTTCCATGCATTCGAAGACATTGTGGCCTTGCTAATCTATGGTTTGGTTCTATTTCCTAACTCGGATCAATTTATAGATGTCAACGCCATCAAGTTGTTTCTTACCCGCAATCCAGTGCCTACTTTACTTGGAGACATCCTACATTCTCTCCACACTCGTACTATCAAAAGACAAGGAACTCTCATGTGTTGTGTACCGTTACTTTCCAGGTGGTTTATTTCGCACCTTCCTCCATCAGTTTTGAAGAACGAACAAAGGATGAAATGGTCTCAAAGGTTAATGTCACTCTCTCATTCAGATATTCGTTGGAGTCTTTTCTCTTAAAAGGATTTCACCTTCATCGAGCGTTGTGGAGAATTCCCTAATGTACCACTACTTGGTATAAGGGGAGGTATTACTTACAACCCTTCTTTAGCACTACGTCAGTTTGGTTTTGCCCGAAGAGATGGCCCGTATGATATGCTTCTCCAAGATATTGTGTTCGATTACAATCACGATCTCCAGAATTACCGACGAAGGTTCATACACGCTTGGGGCATGGTAAAGAAGACTGACACCAAGACTTTGGGGCACCATAACTCCATTCCTTGGGAACCTTACCTCAAATGGGTGCGGGATCGAGCTCAAAACCTCACGTTCACGCCTGTTCTACCAGTAATTATGGAACCTGTTGCTATAGGTGACGTACCCTATACTGTTCTCCATCCTGACATGCCTACTGATTTTGAAGACTTGAAGAGATCCTGGATTCAGTTCAAAGAAGAAAGGGATACCTTTGAAGCTCAGTGTTATGCAAGCGAGAAGAAAGTACTAGAGTTGACAAAGTTACTTCGCGAGGAGCGAAACATCAACGCCTACCTTGGCACCAAGAGGAAGCGCCCATGGGAGACTTAGAGCTTTAAGATTTATATGTTTTCTTTTATTTGTTTTTAACTATCTTTTGTACTTAAAAAGAAAAAGAATAATAAAAAGAGAACTAATAAATGTTTGCTCATTGCTTGTCTAACAAATTTAAATCTCTAAGGTCCTTGAAAACATTGCATTGCATTCGCATAAACATCGCATAGCATAGCATAACATTGCATCACAGGTACATTGAAGATTGATTTTCTCATTCTCTCGCTGTTTATTTTAGCAGAAATGGCTCTTGAACAGTCAGTCAAAGATCTTCAAGCTTAGAATGCTCAGTTTCAGCAGATGTTCACCAGCTTGGTCCAAGGCCAAGAAGATCTGAAGAAGCTCATCAACAGAAAGAAGAAGGTTGTTGGTCTCCTCAACATGGGTAGACGCTACAAAGGTGGTCCTAAGAGGGTCATCGGATAGAGCTCTCGAAGGAAGTGTCAAGACGAACAAAGTAACAAGGGTGATGGTGAAGGTCGGCTGAGCTTGAGAAGAACTATGATGATGGCCAATACTCGATGAAGATGACAAGTACAAGCAACTTGAAGATCGTCGAATCTTGTGGAAAACTCAAGATGTCAAGGTGAATTTTGATGATCCGAGTCTTGTTCCGTGTTGTGATTCCTCCCAAGTTCAAAGTTCCAACTTTTGCTAGTTATGACGGCATGTCTTGCCCTAAGCTGCATTTGAAGTCTTATGTTCGGAAGATTAATCCCACGATGATGAGAAAGTTGTGGATGCATTATTTTCAAGAGAGTTTGTCCGAACTCAATTGGAGTGGTATTATCGCCTAGAGAATGATGATCCGTACTTGGGTGACTTGGTGATGCTTTCTGTATGAGTACAATCTTGAATTGACACCCACTGCAACTACAAAGCATGTCTATGGGTTGTGATGAGAAGTTCAAGGTATGCTCGAAATGGAGAGATCTAGCGGTGAGTTCAACCACCCTTGTCCAATAAGGAGTTGGTTGATATGTTTATGGAACACCGACAGTCCATTTTCAATCATCGATTGGAAACTCTTCACCGGATTCACCGATCTTGACAATGCGTATTGAAGGGTATCAAGAGTGGAAAGATTCATGTAGAGTTATCTTCAAATCTTTGCGAAAAGATCTTTTGGTGGCAAGAAAAAGCTAATCTGTATGGTCGAAAAGCCAAGACCGACCGCTTAATGTAGGCGTTTGTGATCTCCAATCCTACATCGGCAACCTCAAGACAGCGTAACGAGCACGAGCAGTTTACAAAGATCAACATGCCATTGTGTACGGTGAACGACTTTGTAGGATTTTGTATCCAAATGTGCGGATAGCAAGTCGCCACCGACTTTTATTTTATCCAATTAAGGGAAGGTAAAAGTAGAAAAGACCTTCGTTAGATTCGAGTTCGGGAGAATGGTTATGAAAAGGGAAGGTATTAGCACCCCTTTCATCCGTAGTTATCTGGGCTCTTAGTTGCTCTAGATCACTTTTTAAAATTGCTTTCTGTGTGTTTGACAAAGATGTTTTGAAAAAGGCATTTCGCTTTGACTTTGTAATGACTCATGTAGGAGTGTATACAAAGTGTTCGGAAATGTTTTTTTGTTTTGAAAAAATTTGAACTTTGAAAAAAGTGTGTGGTGTGAAAAGCATTTGGTTTAGAGCAAGCAACTAAAAGACTTATTTACCCACTCGAATTGGTCGTTTTCATACTTTTCGTTCCTTTAGAATAGCGCTAGCCATACCATTAGTTAGTAGGTAGCTCCATTCGTTGGATGTAAGGCACATTCGAAGGACATCGGATGGTCATAGAAAGCAACTTGTAGGAAGTATCCTAGCACATTGAAGGACTATCATCATTTTTCGTAGGCGACAATCGAGGGTCAAGATCATGTATTCGGAGGCGACATCGTGGGTCTTTTGATCTTTGTATCGAAGGGACTATGATGATTTGCTTTTTTTTGAAGGCAACGGTGCTAGAATACCTCTACGTTCGAGGGACATGACCATTTTGAATCGAAAGGCATCGAGAGAGAATTACCCTAAGGGGTGCGTGTGTGAAAGAAGTGTGTTGATTTCGGATATTTTATCTTGAAAATTAGTGGGCTATGTTCATTATTAGTCTTGCCATACACGCCTAATTACTAGCAATTTATAGGGTGCGGAAATTAAAATGCGGAATGTAAAGTGCGGAAAGGTAAATGTCCTACGCTATTACAAGGCTTTGGGACAGATACATAATTTAAAATGCGGAAAATAAAAATCCTAAATTAAACTATTACATCCCATATACAATTACATTATTGGAAAAAATAGAACGAAAACGGAAGAATCGTCTGAATCGGAGCAACCTGTGAAACAAACGAGAAATCGGAAAATATGATAAAATCGAAATAAGAGAAAATGTTAGAAAAAATGCAATTTTTTATATGGAAAAATTATTATATGCTGGAAATAAGATAAATAAGTTAAAATAATTTTTTGGGATTTTTTAGATGCATTTTAGTAATTTAAAATGAATTAAAAGTGATTTAAATGCAAAATTACAAATGAAAATAAATATGCATGCAAAAATATGTTTTTTAATTTATTAAATTAAATAAAGATTTTCAGAATGTAAATGTAAAAAGAAAATATTTTTTTTGATAATTTTAATGCAGAAATAAAATGTGGAAATTAATTAAAATAGATGCAAAATGTTAAATAATATGAAAATATGAAAAATAAGAAGAAAAGTGAGTTTGTAAAAATAATGGTCCCAACATGGTTCGAACAGGGGACCTGACTCTCAAACCTTGAAAACCAACGCCTTGACCAACTGAGCTGGCATGTTCTACTGTTTGGAAACGGAGTTAGTGGGCTTTCATACGCGTCGCTCTCCAATTGTCTCGTTTCCGCGCCAAGAACATCATCGTTCTCGTTTGAATCCTGGGAATTTTGCGTCGGTCTTTCTTCGACGCTAAGGCCCCTGCAAAATTCTAAAATCCAGCACAGGTAATATAAATGAAATCTAAAGCCATGGGTCGATTCGAAATTCCATCCTGAACACGATGGTGGTGTTCTTTTTGTCCAATTTGTCTTATTTCATGTGATCCCAATTCGGTCCATGGAACCCTAGCTATGGCAAGTTTCGATTCCGGCCATGAAAATCCAATCAAACTATGCAGAAAGCTTGCAAACTTCCATCTAAACACAAAACAAAACATAAAACATGTTAAAATGCATGAAAATTAAAATACGATTTTGAATTTTTCTTGGACAAACCGAATTCGAATTCTGTGATTCTGAATGGTTTTGTGCAATGTGAGGGTCGGGATCGATTCTGAATGGCACAAGGAATAAGATGGAATGCTCAAAATTGCTTGAAACCACCTGAATCCAAGGCTGCTTGTTGCTTGAGAGGCACGGATTTTTGAGTTCTAGGTTAGGGTTTCTGGAGCAAATTTTTCGTCCTCTTTTGATTGGTATGCATCAAGTATTTATATTGGATGGATTTGAGACAGTTTTTGGCAAGAATCAATCACCATTCAATGATAATCAAAATTTGATTTTTGTATAAAATCAAATTTCCAAAACTTGATCAATTCCAATCCAATCTTGCCATTTTTGTCAAATTTCGAAATTTGCTGGACTTTGGTGAGTTTCTTGAATCTCAAGGAAGGAATAAAATCAATCTTTCAATTAATTTTGATTTTATAATTTATTTTAAAATTTAATTTGTATTTAAATGAATAAATTCAAAATTAAATAGAAAAATAAATCAAAAATTCAAGGCATTGGGCTTGGATATTCCTAATTGTATGAGGAATAAGTTTGGATGAAGAAAAAGCAAGCCCATTTGCAAAAGATTTGATTTTTAGAAGTATCTCTCTTTGTGCATTCTTTCAAAATTTCCCAACTTGTGAATGGTGTATCTTGCTCAATTTTCCACATTTTTGAGTGTTCTTGGACTTTTTGGAAAGCTCTAAAAGTCCTCTAATCAACCTTTTTGGTCTCATCTCAATTGGAGTTTCCATGCTCAATATATCTTCAAAACAAAATGTTGACTTTTTGTTGACTTTGAAAATGACCTGTAATGTTTTGGGCCATACCTCTCAAATGAAGCATTTTTTGGACATTCTTGTGAGACATGAAGTTGTAGAGAATTGAATTTACTTCAAAACAAGAGTTAGTGGAAAAATTTCTGATAAAGTATGAAGAAGTTATGATCAGTCAAAGTTCAGTTGACTTTTCACCTAGAAACCCTAATTTAGAAAGTTTGACTTTTGAGCAAATCTTGAGTTTTCTTGATGAATCATGATCAACCCTTGATCAAATGATGAATGTAACTTCAAAATGAGGATGTTGACCAAAAATTATGAAGTTTGACTGTATGTTGACCACAGTTGACTTTTTGTCCAATACAACTGATTTTCAACCATCTGAGCAATTGTCTGAGGAAACTTGACTTGTGAAGCTTGAAACTTGACATGGAGAATCTTTGAAGCATATGAGGAGGCATGAAGGCCATTGGAGATGTTGTAAGTTCATATTGACTTGAGAGATACCAAACCCTAGTTTGGGTTGATTGTCTAAGAGAGAGTTTGTCTGATCAACTCTTGAGGAATCCTTGAGCATAGATGTATGAAATCTCTTGAGTAGATGGAGGGCAAATTTTGGGGTATGACACATTGTCGCAAGCCTTGCAACACATGTTACAAGTAGAGCTGATTACCTTGAGGGATCCTCCTCAGAATGTCAACACTTCCTCTCCGAGATACAATCCTAATGCTAAGTGTGCTTACCATTCCAATAGCCCTGGACATAGTACTGATGATTGTTGGGCTCTGAAGAATAAGATTCAAGATATGATTGAAGCTAAACAGATTGAGTTTGACCCTCCTGTTGAGACTCCGAATGTGATCAACGCGCCTATGCCTAATCATGACAAGAGTTCCAATGCTGTTGGTGACGATGCTTACATTTTCAACATAGATGACTTGACCATCCCTTTGATGACTGTTAAGAAGAATCTGTTGCAAGCCGGTGTCAACCAGGATGCCCAGAATTGTCGTTGGTGCCCATGCACTGATGGTTGTGCTTGGTGAGAAGGCGTGTTCGATGCATGATGGACAACCGTGAGATACTATTTCGAAACCACCCTGAGGTGTGAAGAAATGTCTAAGTTGAAGATTGACAATGCGAATGAAACTATACCATCTGTGTGGGATACCTTGGGGCAGCCAAGTGGAAAGTATGATTACATGGTGAAGTACACTGTTCCTGAGAGCTACAAGATTCCTATTGAAGATGTTAAGGCGACCGGGTGGGGTGACGATTTCCCAGAAGACTATGCTGATGTTAACACAATAAGGATTTCCTCTGCTGATTCCGTGCCTAGAGTGGCACCTCTCGTTATTACTTCTCCAAGACCAGTTCCGTATTCCTCTGACAAAGCTATCCCTTGGGATTATGGATCTGATGTTTACTATCATGGCGTCAAGCAAGACCCTCTGACCATTGAAGATCTTACAGTTGAAGCTACCATTCCTGACATCGACAACATCACGGATCAAGTAAGGTAACGAGCCGGAGGGTATTCTCTCGGATATCTCTCCTCTAAAAGACACGCGACTCCACTCGCATTCGGCTATTCCATCGGTTCCCGAACCGGTGACTCATCCCTTTCGGCGAAGTACCAAAGGAAGTTCGAAGACACCTCGAACAAGAAATGGAGGAAATTAGAAGATTATCAAGAAGAGTGACTACGTTGTGGAGCAGTTAGGGACAGACTCGTCCAAAATCTCCATGCTTGCTCTGCTCTTGTGCTCGAGGCTCATGCTAACGCCTTGGTGAAGTTTCTGAAAAATGCTCATGTGCCTCAAGACACTACTACTGATTAATTTGAAGTTTATATTGCTAGCCTGACTGCCAACAACGGCCTAGGCTTCTCGATCTTGACTTAACTCCTTAGGAAGGAAACAAAGCCTTGCACATCTACGTTGAATGCAAGGCACTACGTTATCTCATGTTTTGGTGGATACCGGTTACTCTGAATATCCTTCGAAGATTTCGATCGACTTGATGTCGAGGGTTGGTTCGAGACCCGTGACATTATTGTGAGAGCTTTTGATGGTTCTAGCGAATGGTACTTGGAGAGCTCACTCTGCTGTTAAAGTCGGTTCCGGACTTTTGACTCCACTTTCTTTGTCATGGACATCCGTCCGCTTACTCTTGCCTACTTGGGCCCTTGGATACATGGGCGGATACCTCTACCTTGCATCGGTGAGTACCGGTGAAAGGAAAGTTGTTCTGATATGTGGTGAAGAAGAGTATATGGTCGATCATCTGATCATTCCGATACCTCGAGGTGGAGGTGAATTCTTCGAGACTCCTGTCAAGCTTTTGAAACAATTCCTAGAGCCATGCCTGTGACTCTCCCTTGAATGGCATCACCGAAAGATGCTCAGTCTGTTGAACAAGGAGGCGATACTATTTGGGGTCACTCACGATCTTCCTTTCAAATTTGACAAGACGGTTTAGGTTTCACCATCAAGGTCGAAGATGATACGCTGACGTGCGGCCAACTTCCTTTCCGCATCGGCAGTGGAATCCATGCTATAGAAGACGGCGGCGACTTGACATCAACAAGTGGATCTTCCCAACTCGGACAACGGACTCAATTGGAAGCGAAGGCGTCATACCAATCTCCTATAGTCGGGAGTAATTGCTCTTGTTTTGTTTTGCTTTTCGTATTTCTTTATGTTTTGAACAATAAACTTTGAAAGCCTAGTGCCTTGCCGGGCATCATGGCTCGTTCGAGGTTATTATCTCATTGTTTGCTTTTATTCAATAAATTCGTTGGACTTTTGCATTCAATGTTTGTTTTCTTTCTTTTACTTTATCACCCTTCAAAAGCTATGTGTTTCTTACACACCCACGTGATACACGCAGAATCACTCGAATCTCGTTAATATGACTATGCTATTGCTAAATATGACTTCGATAATCCGATCTACCAAGCGAAAGTGAGGAAGATTGTGAAGTGCCGGAGAACTTGTCGACACAGAAGAAGCGAGTTATCTGACACGAAGCGAGTTGAGGTTGTGAATTTGGTCTTGAAGAGAAAAGAGATCAAGATAGAGCGGGTCTTGAGAGTGTTAAGGAAAGGTTGGTTCGGATGCTACGAGACTATATCGAGGTTTTGCTTGGTCATACGAAGACATGCGGTTTAGACATTGATATTGTCACAAAGAGGTTTTCTCGGTGAAGGAAGGTTCGTCGCATCGTCCGAGATGTCGAGAGAAAATCAAAGTCGAGTTATGAAGCGATTCAACGCTGGTTTCTTAGTTACTTCCTATCCACAGTGGGTAGCAAGCGTGGTACCGTACCTAAGAAGGATGACAAAATACGAATGTGTGTGGATTACGAGATCGAACAAAGTCCGAAAGACGATTTCCACTTCCTCATATTGATGTTACGGTTGACAACACCGCAACATAAGGTTTCTCCTTTATGGATGGTTTCTCCGGTTAAATCGGATCAAAATGGCTCCCAAGACATTGAAAACTACTTTTGTTACGGTGGGGCACTTTCATTACAAGGTTATGCCGTTCGGATGAAGAACGCAGCGCCACTTATCGTGCTATGGTGACATTATTTCATGACATGATTCATCACGAGAGAGGTCTACGTCGTGATAGCTCGATCACGTGAAGAAGAACATCTTGATCATTTGCGCTGTTCGACGGGTTGAAGAAGTGCAGATTGAGACTCAATCCTAACAAGTGCACCTTTGAGTCGATCCGGAAAACTCCTAGGTTTTGTTGTCGATGGAAAAGGTATTGAAGTTGATCCGCCAAGGTTAAAGCTATTCAAGAAATGTCGACTCCCACCAAGAAAAAGTTCGAGGTTTCTTGGGTGATTGAACTACATTGCGATTCATTGCACATCTAACCGCTACTTGAGCCAATCTTCAAGTTCTTGAAGAAAGATCAAGTGGTGGAATGGAGCAGCGATTGCGGATCGCTTTGACAAAATCAAGGAGTACCTTGAATCCTCCTATCCCGATGCAAAGGAAGACCTCTTATCATGTACTTGCGGTGCTAGAGAACTCAAGGGTGTGTGTTGGGGCAACATGATGAGTCAGTCGAAAAGAGCATGCAATATACTACCTTAGCAAAAGTTTACCAACGTGAAACAAGATACTCACGGCTTGAGAAAACTTGCAACGCTTTAGCTTGCTCGCGACTAAGGCAGATATGTTAACTCACACTACCTTGTTGATTTCAAGATGGATCCGATAAAATACATATTTGAGAAACCACTTCTCGGAAGAATAGCAAGATGGCAAATGATCTTGACCGAATATGACATCCATACACTTCTCGAGCGATCAAAGGAAGTGTAGTAGCGATCATTTGGCTCATCAAACCGTAGATGACTATCGATCTATGCGGTTAATTTCCAGATGAAGATGTTTTACTAGTTACCGATGTGAAGAACCAGGCCCGACGAAGGACACGAACAAGGATCCCGATGGACCATGGTCTTTGATGGAGCCTCAAACGCAGGCAATGGCATTGGCGCCATCATTACATCCCTCTTGGCGGACACCGCCTTTCACCGATTATGTTTCATTTGCACGAACAACATGGCGAATCGGCGTGCATCATGGGTATTAAAGTCTATGGACTTAAGAATCAAGTTCTTACAAGTGTATGGAGACTCAGCTCTAGTGATCAGTCAGATTAGGGGCGAGTGGGATACGAAACATCCGAATCTCATTCCATATCGAGAGCATGTTTTGAGTTTGATCCCCTACTTCGAAGAGATTACTTTCGATCACATTCCACGAGAAGAGAATTAGTTGGCAGACGCATTAGCTACTATGTCATCTATGTTCAAGGTCAGATGGGACAACGAGACTCCCGATCATCATTGAGAAGTTTGACGAACCAAATTGTCATGAGCTTGATATGAAGAGAAACCTTGGTACTATGGCGTGAAGAGGTATCTTGAGACTCGGGAATATCCAGAGGGCATCATCAATGATAAGAAGTTCATGAGAAGATTTGCATCCAAATTCTTCCTCAAGACATCATCTTATACGCAATCACGATCATGCTTACTCATTGTAGACGAAAAGCAATACGCATCATGGAAGAGTTACGAAGGCGCATTTGGTACCCTCCAATGGACATACAATGGCTAAGAAGATTTTGAGAACAGTTACTATTGGTCCACCATGGAAGTCGATTGTCACCGCTTACGCTCGATCTTGTCACAAGTGCGGTTATGCCGACAAAGTGCACGTACCTCCGTACCTTTGAATGTCCTAACAGCTCCTTGGCCTTTCACAATGTGGGGCATTGACATGATTGGAGAAATTAAGCCCACAGCTTCCAACGGACATCGTTTTATCCTTGTGGCAATTGACTATTTCACCAAATGGGTAGAAGCGACCTCGTTCGCATCATTACTAAGAATGTTGTGGCTCGTTTCATCAAGCATAATCTTATCTATGGCACTCCCGAAAGGATTATCACGAGATAATGGCTCTAATCTCAACAATAAGATGATCACGAACTACGCAGTTCAAGATCAAGCATCACAATTCTTCTCCATATCGGCCTAAGATGAATGGCGCGATGGAAGCCGCCAATAAGAATATCAAGAAGATTATCTGAGATGAACTTACAAGGATTGGCATGAGATGTTACCATTTGCTCTTCATAGTTATCGCTCTGATCACGAACATCAGCAGGCAACCCCTCTCTTGTATACGGTATGGAAGCCGTCCTACCAATTGAGGTTCGAGATACCCTCAACGAGTCCTCCGGGCCTTGAGTTAAGCGACGATTGGATCCAGACTCGCCTTGACCAAATTAACTTGATTGATGAGAACGACTCGCATCCATCCGCCATGGACGATATATCGAAGCGAATGATCGAGCATTTAACAAGAAAGTCAAGCAAGAGTCTACCAAGTCGATCTAGTAGTCAGCGCATTATTCTTCCACAAGGTGATCGAGGGCAAATGGACTCCACCTCCGACGACCGTTTGTAGTCAAGAGTATTTTCGGCGAGCTATGATACTTAGCACCATGGATGGTGAAGACTTCCCACACCGTGAATCGGACATAGTCAAAAATACTACGCATAACGAGACCCGCTAGGTCGGTGACCTAGGTAAAAATAAGGGCATCTGGCGAACCAAAAGGGTTCGGGCAAAGTTAAGGATATATACAAAACATGTACACCCGGTCGAAAACACGAAAAGCGGCTTGGGCAAAAGTATCCTTGGTGAAAACCGAAAGGGGTCTAGGCAAAAGTTAAGGATATATACAAAACATGTACACTGCAAGTCGAAAACAAGGCGGCTTGGGCAAAAGTATCCCTGAAAACCGAAAGTTAGGGATTTAAGCGCGACTATGTCTCATCGGATCACTTCCGACTACTATCGATTCAAGATTCAAATGGCGAAGATCGATCTACTCACTTTCTCTTGTGCAAGGAGATGAGATAGTTGAAATGTATGAGTACTAGCATAGTTGGAACTTAACGAGATTGTTTCATAGCTTTTACCTTTCTTGTGTACAAACTACTTGGCCATACCACACATTTCAAATGAATACAAGTTCTTTCTCTTTACATTTTCACTATTGTCGTTTGCAATAAGTCCAGTATGCTTTGAATGATTATATGCATTTGACAATAAGAATCTATTCGCAAACATACGAAAAGTGGACATACAAAAGTAATTACTACGCTCTAGGAATTGAGATGGCGAAATTCACCAATGCATTTCCCAGAGCGGGATCCCCAGCAGTGTCGCTCACAACAAACCTTCCCAGTAGTATCGTTAGTCCCGGACTTGAAACTTGGTCGGATAAGCGCAGGAGAAACATCTTCTACTCCCAGTCGAGATTCCAACGGCCCCAACCCGTCTCCCCATCAAACCTCTCGTGAGATCTACACTCAAAATCCCCAGTAGAGCGCCTCCTAATTTTTCCCAACAAGGTCTACATGCAAGATTCCCGACGGATTTCCTCCCAGACTCTCCCTAGCAGGGTCTATATGTGAGATCTCTGACAACGAGTTTCTCGATCTCTACCCTCCTCAATGGTATCTAGGCCCAAAACTTGGTCAGATAGTGCACCGGAGGAATCAAAGCTATCTTTCTTCTCAGGATCTTCATCCTCAAGCAGAAGTCAGAGATCTCCAAATAGAACATCCGCATCTTCTTCAAGATGGATATGTTTTGAAATACCACAACATCTATCATTCATACATTACTCATAAAGTCATAATTCATGCATATGTCATTCATATACATTGCCATGCATCATACTTTGCATAAGACTAACGAATGTTCTATCAAAGTTTCTCTTGTTTTTTCCAAAACAGGTGAAAGTTACTTCTGATGCAAACAGGTCCAGGATTAAGCCCCGAATCTCGACGGGAAAACTATCTGAAAGACCGCCCCTAGTTGTCCTCCACAGTGGTCGAGATTAAGCCCCGAATCTCGACGGAAAACTATCGAAAGACCGCCCTAGTTGTCCTCCGGCAATGGTCGATTAAGCCCGAATCTCGGCGGAAAACTATCGAAGACCGCCCTAGTTGTCCTCCGCAATGTTCCGGATTAAGCCCCAAATCTCGATGGGAAAACTATCTGAACGACCGCCCTCGTTGTCCTCCGACAACGGATCCAGGATTAATACCCGAAGCTAGATGGGAAACCCTATCCGAACGATCGCAAGTTATCCTCCGATAACAGGCAGTGGGTTAGTGCCCGATGCACAACAGGGAAGATATCCACATTTTGCCAACTACTACCTCTCTCTCAGAGTAATCGACACGAAGATTTTTTCCGATTCCTTCTTATTATCAACAGCAACTACAGAGTCTAGCATACGACTCAGTTGCCCTGGATGGCATCTTAAGCCCATCTCCGACTACTTATCAGTGTTTCTCCACCTTTGGAATGCTGCATATTTGGTTAAAAACAAATACAAACCAATAACTTCATTCAAGGGTGAGCACGAAGTCTAACATACGACTCCCTCCGGATGGCATCTTAAGCCCATCTCCGCGCTCCTTCTACTATCAAGAACATCTACAGAGCCTAGCGTACGGCTCACTCCCCAGCATCGATCTTTCTAGATGGCATCTTAAGCCCATCCCCGTCAATTTTCCTATCGACATTCTCGAGTCTAGCGTATGACTCATTCCCCAGCGAAGTCTCTTCCTTCTCCAAATGGCATCTGTAAGCCCATTCCCGCATCATCCACCAACAGCGAGTGCAAATTTTCAGGTGTACTCAAGTGTTCAATCATTTTCTACCTTCAGGTCACGAAAGACAGACGTGTCAATCTAACCTTCCAGTACAAGAAGATTGAACAGGGGCAGCTGTGATACCCCAAAATTTGCCCTCCATCTTCTCAAGATATTTCATACATCCATGCTCAAGGATTCCTCAAGAGATGATCAGACAAACCCTCTCCTAGACAATCAACCCAAACTAGGGTTTGGTAATTCTCAGCCCGAAATGGACTTCCAACATCTCCAATGTTCATCATGCCTCCTCATATGCTTCAAAGATTATCCATGTCAAGATTCAAGCCTCACAAGTCAAGTTTCCTCAGACAATTGCTCAGATGGTTGAAAATCAGTTGTATTGGACAAAAAGTCAACTGTGGTCAACATACAGTCAAACTTCATAATTTTTGGTCAACATCCTCACTTTGAAGTTACATTCATCATTTGATCAAGGGTTGATCATGATTCATCAAGAAAACTCAAGATTTGCTCAAAAGTCAAACTTTCTAAATTAGGGTTTCTAGGTGAAAAGTCAACTAAACTTTGACTGATCATAACTTCTTCATACTTTATCAGAAATTTTTCCACCAACTCTTGTTTTGAAGGAAATTCAATTCTCTACAACTTCATGTCTCACAAGAATGTCCAAAAAATGCTTCATTTGAGAGGTATGGCCCAAAACATTACAGGTCATTTTCAAAGTCAACAAAAAGTCAACATTTTGTTTTGAAGATATATTGAGCATGGAAACTCCAATTGAGATGAGACCAAAAAGGTTGATTAGAGGACTTTTAGAGCTTTCCAAAAAGTCCAAGAACACTCAAAAATGTGGAAAATTGAGCAAGATACACCATTCACAAGTTGGGCAATTTTGAAGAAATGCACAAAGAAATACTTCTAAAATCAAAAACTTTGCAAATGGGCCTACTTTTTCTTCATCCAAACTTATTCCTCACACCATTAGGAATATCCAAGCCCAATGCCACGAATTTTTATTTTATTTTTCTATTTAATTTGGAATTTATTCATTTAAATACAAATTAAATTTAAAAATAAAGTATAAAATCAAAATTAATTGCAAACTTGATTTTTATTTCTTCCTTGGGATCCAATCAACTCATTAAAGCCAGCAATTTTCGAAATTGGATTGATATAGCAAGATTGGATTGAAAATTAATCAAAATTTGAAGATTTGGTTTTGTACAAAAATCAAAATTGATTAGCATTGATTGATGATGATTTCTTCCTCAAATCAGTTCCAAATCCATCCAGTATAAATGTATAATGCATAGCACATGATTGAAAACGAAAAAATTGGCTCAAAACCCTAACCTAAAACTCAAAAATCTGTGACCTTCAAGCAATTTGCAGCCTTGGTTTCAGTGGTTTTCAATCGATTTTGAGCACTCCATCGTGTTCCTTGGGTTGTTTAGAATCGATCCAGACCTTCATTTTGCTCAAAACCATCCAGAAACAAGAAATTCGAATTCGGTTTGTTCCAATATAATTCAAAATCGATTTCTCGTATTCATGCATCTTTAACATGTTTTGTGTTTGTTTTTGTGATTAGTAGGAAGATTGCAAGCTTTCTGGGCAGTTTAATTGCATTTCCATGGCCTGAAGCACGATTTGCCATTGTTAGGGTTTTCGGCCATGATTTAGGGTTTCCTTAAAACGGAAAAATTGGACCTCAAGACCACTACCATTGCATTCGGAATGATGTTTCCAATCGAACCATGGTCTTAGATTTTATTTATATTGCTTGTACATGATTTTTGATTTAGCCAGGGACATAGCGTCGAGCCAAGGCCGACGCAGGATTTTCAAATTTTTGAAACGAGGAAGACGAAGCTTGGCGCGTGATCTGGAGCATCAGGGAGCGACGTCTGTGCAAAATCCATTCGCTCAGGTTTTCCAACAGTAACGCGCGCTGGCTCAGATGGCAAAGGCAAGGGGACTCAAGGTTTGAAAGCAAGGTCTCCATTTCGAATCCTGGCAAGACCAATGTTTTTCTTCTTTTTACAAACTTCACATATTTTTTATTTTCTTATTTATTTAATATTTGCATCAATTTTAATTCTTTTCATATTTTTATTTCATGCATTAAAAATCATCAAAAATATTTTTTCCTTTTGCATTTATTTTCAGAAAATACTTATTTAATTTATAAAATTAAAAAATACAATTTTGCATGCATATTTATTTTTATTCATAATTTAGCATTTAAATCAATTTTAATTAGTTTTTAATTATTAAATTGCATCCAAAAAATCCCAAAAAATTATTTTAGCATATTTATATTATTTCAAGCATGTCATATTTTTCTCATTTAAAAATTTGCATTTTACTAACATTTTTATCCTATTCGATTTCTCTCGTATTTTCCGATTTCTCAATTTCTTGCAGGTTATCTCATTTCGGACGATTTTTCTTTATCGTTTTATTTTTTCCAATAATGTAATTTCTCATGGGATGTAATAGTTTAAATTAGGTTTTTATTTTCCGCAAGTTTAAATTATGTATCTGCCCCAAAGCCATGTAATAGCGTAGGACATTTATTTTTCCGCATCTTTACATTCCGCATTTTAATTTCCGCACCCTATAAACTGCTAGTAATTAGGCGTGTATGGCAAGACTAAAATCGACATAGCCCACTAATTTTCAAAGATAAAATATCTGAATTTGACACACTCTTTTCACGCATGCACCCCTTAGGGTAATTCTCTCTCGTTGCCTTTACAAGTACAAATGGTCAAGTCCCTCGAGCGTAGAGGTATTCTAGCACCGTTGCCTTCAAAACAAATCATCATAGTCCCTTCGATACAAAGATCATAGACCCACGATGTCGCCTACGAATACATGATCTTGACCCTCGATTGTCGCCTACGAAAAATGATGATAGTCCCTTCGAATGTGCTAGGATACTTCCTACAAGTTGCTTTCTACGACCATACGATGTCCCTTCGAATGTCCCGCTTACATCCAACGAATGGGGTTACCTACCAACTAATGGTATGGATAGCACTATTCTAAAGGAACGTAAAACAACACGAAAACGACCAATTCTGAGTAGGTAGTAAGACTTTTAGTTGCTTGCTCAAATCAAATGCTTTTCACACCACACACTTTTGTCAAAAACTCTTTTCAAAACAAAACATTTCCAAACACTTTGTATACATTCCTACATGAATCATTACAAAGTCAAAGCGAAATGCCTTTTCAAAACATTTTTGTCAAACACACAGAAAGCACAATTTTAAAGTGATCTAAGAGCAACTAAGAGCCCGTAGATAACTACGGATGGAAAGGGGTGCTAATACCTTCCCTTTTCATAACCTTCTCCCTTACTCAGAATCTAACGAAGGTCTTTTTCTGTACTTTTACCTTCCCTTAATTGGATAAAAATAAAAGTCGGTGGCGACTCTTACTATCCGCACATTTGCGATACAAAAACACTAAAAAGTCAGTTCACCGTATTACACCCCCCATCATCCATTTTGTACATATACTTTTTTTAGCACACATATATAAATTTTCAAAAAAGGTTCCTGCGAAGTACCGTACATGCTTTGGGTTCCTAACACCTTCCCTTAGCATAACTAACCCCCGGTCCCAGATCTCTGATCTTTTCTTAGGATTTTATTCGCTCTTTTTTTCGAGTCCTTTGGATAAAATAAAAGCGTGGTGGCGACTCTTTTGTTATTTTTTGACTTAAGTCAATTTAGTGGCTTATACTTGCAGTTTTTGCCTCTACAGTACGATGTGGTTCAAGGATGAACCATGAAAAACCTGATGGGAATGTAACACCCGAGAGAGAATAAGGCGATGATTGGTTGCACCATGTGTAACATTCGAGGCTGAAGAGGGCTAACAGTCTTCGCCACACGGAATGAGAGGGATCTTAAGGCTGTGTAGAGAAGGGAGTTCATGGTTGAAGGAAGACTTATATGATAGGTACTACATATATCAACAAGATGCATCTTCTTTTTAGTATCTCGTTCCATAAGAATTTCTCAATTAAGCGTGCTTTACTTGAAACAATTTTGTAATGGGTGACCTTTTAGAAAATTTTCGTAAACCAGATGTTGGAACACATTCTGAAACATCTTATTCCACGTGTTGCCTCTACATAAAATACATCTTATAATTATGTTATTTTACCTAATCCATATGATCAAAAGAAACAACATAATCCCTTATTTTCACCTTTCAAATGTCACCTATTGATATGAGAATCCTTGTATGGTTCCTTCTCTTTGTTATCCTCATAAATCTTACAACCATTACCAATAATCTAACTTTGTAAGTCATGTTGTGTCCAAGTATAACTTTACATTATAAACAAACTTTCTATTTGATTTCCTAATAAGCAATAAATATATATTAGACCTTATCACCCTTCTCCTTTTATCGAATTTTAGATCGACTATGCGTAACAAAGCTAACATGAGTAAGATTGGTTTTGACATAGAAATTTAGAGAAAACTATCATTGCATTTAGTAGCCCATGAATAAACCAACCAGCCTAAAAAAAATGGGATTGAAGCTTCAATCTCTTTTTTTTTATGTGTAATTTTTATATCTCTATTGTTCTTCTATCGAGCACTATGAGTAGCTAATTTTTATATGGTTGGAGATGAGTGAATCTAGAGCACTATGAGTAACTAACTTTCATATAATTGGGGATGAATAGATCTAAATGACAATTTTTATATTATAATTTGCTTTCTTTTTTTATTATATGAGTGTATGAAGTTATTTTTTCTATTAAACTGCTCGATATGCTATTTTATCTTGGTCGCTTTTAAATAGATTTTTGATTCATATTTTGACCAAAAAGAAGAGTTGACTTTATTAATGTTTCGAAATAGAAATTCATGACATTAACAATTATACAAACACATGATATCAACTATTAATTCTTACTTGATTATACTTAATCTAATCTTAAATACAATTTTAAAAATTAGAGATATTTTACAGATAATGATTTTATCATAAGAAATTAAGATTAAAACATTATAAATAATTCAGAAATAGTTCAATAGTAAAATTCAATACACATATATAGTAGTTACATATTCAGCTTCTTTTTTTATTTCTCCATTTTTATATTGATTTTTGTTTTTTATGTACTCCACTTTGGCTAATAACAAATTCATATTTCATAAGAATATTTAACCAAAGAAATTACATATTATTCTTTATGTGTTTCTCTCTATCTTTCTTCTCCTAGTCATAAATATTATCAAATTTAATTGTAAGAGCTTTATTGTGTATCCACAATGATCTTTTTAACCCTATTGCTAAGATATGGTTGATTAGAATCTTGACAAAAGAAAAACACTTGATTATGGTTGCTGCATGATAAAAAGGTATTATATATCCAATTGGATGCATTTGCTTTATGATATATATTCGTATATGGTGTCACATTGCAAAACTTTATTGCTATCACACCAACACATACACCAGCACATTCACATAAAATTACTTGCCTAAGACATATCACATACAAATCTAGTCTTTATCTTAAAGTTGTTTGGGGAAGGGAACATAAGTTGATTGATTAAACCCCACATTTTAATGGTGCTTGATGGAAATGGACCCTCGAAGAGAAAATATTGAAGCTTATATATTCTTTTCTAAGTGGTTAATATAAAACAAAGCACTTGAGTTTTCCTTGAAGATATAGTTGAATTGAATCACCTGGATGGCGACCTTAGTGTCTCTATCTTCAAACTTCCAACACCAACGTCTCTCTTTAATTTTATTCTATGTGCTTTTCTAAAGTCTAAAATAGGGAAGACAATATGTAGGATATGGGTAACGTACTATACTACCCGTCCTTATATTTAAAATTTAAAAAAATCTTCTTATCTAAACTCATACTTACGTAGGTATCAACTTTATTTTCATATTTGTACCCTATGAATATTTAAATATCCACACCCGCACTTAGTTATTTGAATTTTTAATAAAAAAATATCTATCAATTATAATTTATCATGTAAATTTAACTTTTAACAATATTAAAAAAATTCAAAAATATTATTGTTAAGTTAAGAAATAAACTAAGTCTTTTACTAAAAAGAATACAAATTTAATGTTAATCTACTTAATAAAATTGATAAACATACATGTTCATATAATAATAAAAATAAAAAATATATTAATATATATTGTGTGAGTATAAGACGGAATGGTTATTAAGGTAGAATACGTCCATACTCTCTTATTTTTATGGATAATTTTTTGTGTTTATATCCGTATTTATTTTACAGATTTTTATCCTAATCTTTTAAAGTATTTATCGGAAGATGAATATAATTATCATCACTGCTTAACAATTGTCATCGCAACTTAACAATTGCCGTTCCTACTCTAAATGATTCATATGAACTTGAAAGAAAGAAAAAAACACAAGATAGAAAATGATTTTTGCAAAATTAACATCTTTATTTAAATGCTATTTACCTTTCTGTTTATGATATAACTAATTATTTGATTTTTAATACGGTTAGTATGATAGCTAGGTCTAGATTAGTATTTTTGTCTTGGTTTCTCCTATTTAATTCTCCTCTTATTGATTAATTAAGTAAATAGTTTTCACTTGATCATTCTCCTATTTCTCCTCTTATTGATTACTTAAGTAAAGATTATAGCATAATTAATGACGACTATATACAATGAGGGATACATAAATAATAAATATTATTGGATAAAATATGAAAAGTTAAATATATTACTTTTAGTATCTGAATACTTTAAAACTTTTTATGTCATTAGTATTTAGTGTCTATTTTATTTTAACGAGACAAACAAAATTTCACAATCAAATTGTCATTATTTTAAACAAAAAATAAATATTACAATAAAAAATAGTAAATAGTTCAATAAAGTATAAAAGAATAAAATCAAATAGTATAAGACGTTTTGTAAGTGAATAAAAAAAAGAAGGAAAGCAACAATAAAAGATGAAAAAACTACAACAACAACAACGAAATAAATTAGTCAACAACAAAGGATACAATCAAAAAACAAACTCAACCCTTACAAAACTTCAATCTGAAAAATGAACTAAATTAGATCTCAAGCTAACAACACAATTCTCAATAAAATTGAGGTGCTAACACCTTTCCCTTGCGTAACTAACTCCCTTATCCGATCTCTTGGTCATAAGACCATAATTTCACCCTTTCAGGTTTACTCGATGTTCACCTTTCCCTCCACGAAATAAAAGACGTTCAATGGCGACTTCATTGATTTCACTTTATGATTTCACCGGTTGTTTCAGCATAGAAATAATAATTGTTCCTATCTCCCATTCTAATCCAGTCAATTTTTTATCTTTTCCTTAGGATGTGTTCCTCCATCTCCCTAAGGTTCAAAAGCTCCTCAGTACATCTCTTCTCTTGCCTGATCAGAATAGTATTCATTTTATCAAGCCTCAACTAGTCCTGGATATCTGTCAAGTTATTCCTCTTAGTTTCAATCTGGCTTTTAATATTTGTAAGAGGTCTATGTAAGCCTCTCATTATAAGCTTCAATCTCTGAAGCTTATTCCATAAATCTTGCTTATCACCCCCTCTCATCTTCTTATGCTAGATTTTTCCGACTGGCTCATGGTATCCATCCATTTTAGTGATTGCATTTATGAACTTAAAACCAAATTTAGGTCTTCTTATATTTTCATCACCTTTAATACACACCACAACATGGTCAGACACACTTGGTTCTAGCATATACACAAATTTATCACTATTTTGTTGGATCCACTCAATATTTCCAATAAACATGTCAATGCATAAGTAAATGGCTCCTTCAGTATGCTTAGTATACCATGTATATCTCTCCCATTTGCTTTCAATTTCAAAAAGCCTTGTATCAATCATCATATCCCTCAGGTCTCTGAACTCATTCTCTTTCACTTTTTTACCACCAATTCTGTCTTGCATACCTAGGAGATTGTTAAAATCCCATAGCATTATCCAAGGGCCCTGCTGATTCTTCCCAATGTTTCCTATATCTTTCCACATGTCCTTTCTTTTTCACTTTTGTTTGATGCATAAACAACAGTGATCCAATGCACTAGATTTCCCTCTATATTATACATTCTACAATGCATCAGTTGATCAATTTTTGAGACTTCCTCAATTTTTACTTTGTTATTGTCCCAAAGAACCCAAATCCCCCCATTTTCATGCTTACTATAGTTGTCAATGCGACTCCAATTACCACCCATACTATCAATACACTTCTCACCATTATCTCTCTTAACTATATTATCATTAATAGTAGTGGTTTAATATTATTATATTATTATTATAATTTGAGAATTAAATATGTTTTTATAAAAAATGAGGATTAAGATATTAAGATATAATAGTGTTAATTTAATATATTATTATTATTATTTATAATTGTGGTAGTTTTATTATTATTATTATTATTATTATTATTATTATTATTATTATTATTATTATTATTAGTTAGATAGATATTATGTTATTATTGGTAGTGATGATTTAATATTATTATTATATTATTCTTATTATCATTATTATTATATTTATTTTAATATTATTATTAATTGTGGTATTGAATTGGAATTGGTGTGAAGAACTAAAAAAAAAGTAATAAAATTCTAAATTCTAATATGATGTCACATAAGCATTAGGATTCTAATATGATAGTGTAACGGTTTTTCTTTTTATTATTTATTTTAATAATAATTATTAATAATAATAATAAAAACTAATTTTAATGTGGTCCATAGTTTGTGGGATTTGGTTTTGAAAAGCGTATGATTTTCTTTGGTCTTAATGAAAATTGATACGACCATTAATTTGGGTGGTAATGGATTTTAATGGCTTTAAATTCTTGATGGTAGAATCAAGACTATAAATAACCTTTGGTCCCCAAAGCTTTCTCTCATCGCTTTTAGAAATACACCATCTATATCGTAAGAGCAAGAGCTACCTTAATTCCATTTTCGCATTTAGTTTTATTGATCTTGTCGTTTATTTGTTATTAGGAACATAGGATTAATTTATATATTATGGTCTAACATTTGGTATCAGAGCCTCCATTACCTTTGCCTTATTTTCATTCGGTTCTTCCAAATTTGGTATTTTTGTGATTTAATATTTAATTTTGAATATTTAGAATATTATGTTTCAAAATATTATCAAGATTAAATAATCGCGTCCAGTGCGATTCAATTTTGAATGTCAAACGTTGGACTAATATATTTACCATGCAACTTGATTTTGTTCATAAAGTTTTGACGTTGTTTTTCCAGATAATTATATGCCTTTTTTTTTAATCTTTAAATTAAATTTATGCATAAATTGAAACTGAATTATAATGATATTATAATTATTTTGTTAAGCAATTATATGAGATATCTTATTTATTTATTTATTTATTTTATTTTAATTTTGTTATCTCATATAATTGAGTTGTTATGTCGAGTGATCATTATAATTTTGATTAATTTATATTAGTCACATCATTCTTAAATTAATTGAGATTATTTCTAAAGTTTTTGAGATCACCTAAATAATGAGACATAAAAATTACAATTAATTATATGTGATATAATAAATTTTATCCTACAGGAATCTTCACCATATTTATATAATTAATTAGGATAAAATATCAAATTATTTTCATAACTTGCCCACAGGAATTATGAATTGATATATAATTTGATAGTTTAATTATAAAGTATAAATTTTGGATAGAAAACCAAATACACGCTAAGTATAAATTGTGTATATAATTTGTAAAATCTATCGCAAAATTAACTAAATCTTTTCACATTAAAATTTAGCCCACAAGTAATTTTTAAGTTGCAAGATTTATTTTATGGTATGTTTATATTGATAATACATACAATTTAGATAATATTTATGCCTCAAATTTTGACATAATTTGTTTTTTGTTTTTGTTTGTTTATTTTTTCAGCTTCTCAGCCTGCTAATTTTTCTGATATTCGATGTGATATTTCTGAGCTCATAGGAGATAACTATAAGGTGTGGAAGGAAAGAATTCTCCTCCATCTAGGATGGATAGACATAGATTATGCTATTAGGTAAGACGAACCACCTGCAATTACAAATGACAGTACTCCAGCTGCAATCGCACTATATGAGCGGTGGGAGAGATCCATCGGCTCAGTGTGATGTTCATTAAGACTAAGGTCACAGGTGGAATACGTGGTTCTGTCGATCAGTATGAGAATGTCTGTGACTTGCTGAAAGTCATTGATGATCAATTCGTCACTTCTGAAAAGGCTTTGGCAAGAACCTTGATTATGAAATTTTCTTCCTACCGACTCACCAGTGTGAAAGGTGTGTGTGAGCACATAATGAAAATACGTGACATTTCAGCTCAACTTAAGAAACTTGAGGTTGATATGTCTGAGTCCTTTCTAGTGCACTATATTCTGAACTCTCTTCCGTCTGAGTATGGGCCTTTTAAGATTTCATATAATACACATAAGGACAAATGGTCAATCAATGAATTGATGACCATGTATGTTCAGGAAGAAGAAAGGCTTGTAATGGAACAGAGTGAGAGTGCATTGCTGACAAGCACTCGCGGGAAGAACAAAGCTTTCAAAAATGACAAGTCTCAAGTCAATCAGAAAGGGAAATTCAAAATACCACCGCAAGGTGATATCAAGAAAGAAGAAAAGTGTTACTTCTGTAAAAAGGGAGGACACATGAAAAAGGAATGCCCCGGATTCAAAGAATGTCTTGAGAAGAAAGGTAATGTATTCTCATTTGTTTGTTATGAATCTAATATGAATGATGTTAATATTAACACCTGGTGGATTGATTCTGGATCAACAATCCATATGACAAATTACTTACAGGGTATGCAAAACCTAAGGAAGCCAGTGGGAAGTGAGCGGAATGTCATATTAGGAAGCAGGATGGGCTCATATGTGGAAGCTATTGGAACTTGCAATTTAATTTTGAATAATGGTTTTGTTTTGAAATTAGAAAGGACCTTTTATGTACCAAGTTTCTCACAAACCTTGATTTCAGTCTCTAGATTTGTACCTTTTGGATATTCCTTTAATTTTAAAGACACCTTGTTTGAATTATTTTATAATTTTGAAGGTGTTGGGAATGGTATACTGTCTGATGGTCTTTATCGTATTAATTTACAAATCGAATCCACTTATAGTTCAATGCATGTTCAAACTGGCACTAAGCGGTGTAATATTAATGAGAATTCTTCGGTGTTATGGCATCAGAGATTAGGACATATCTCCATAGAGAGAATTAAAAGGTTAGTAAAATATGGAGTACTTAATTCCCTAAATTTTGCTGACTTTGAAACTTGTGTTAACTGCATTAAGGGAAAGCAGACCATCATGTTTAAGAAAGGTGTCAATAGAAGTTCAAGTATATTAGAAATAATTCATACAGACATATGTTGTCCAGATATAGATGCTCATGGTCATAAATATTTCATCACTTTCATAGATGATTACTCACGATACATGAATATTTATTTGCTTAATAATAAATATGAAGCATTGGATGCCTTCAAAGTCTTTAAGGCTGAAGTTGAGAACCAATGTAGAAATCAAATAAAGATAGTGAGATCAGATTGGGGTGGTGAATACTATGGTAGATACACTGAGAGTGGACAAGCACCTGGTCCATTTGCTAAGTTTCTTCAAGAACATAGGATTGTTGCCCAATACATTATGCCCGATTCCCCGGACCAAAATGATGTTGCAAAAAGAAGAAATCGAACATTATTGGACATGGTGCGGAGTGTGTTTAGCAACTCTAATCTTCCTAAATCATTATGGAAGGAAGAACTAAAGACGGCTTTGTATATTCTAAATTGAGTTCCATCTAAGGTTGTCCCAAATACGCCATTGAGTTATTTAAAGGATGGAAGCCGAGTTTATGACATATGCGCATTTGGGGATGTTCGTCCGAGGTAAGGATCTATAACCCACAAGAAAAGAAACTAGATTCGAGGACCATTAGTGGGTATTTCATTGGATATGCCGAAAGTTCTAAAGGTTATAGATTTTATTGTCCATCTCACACAAATAGAATTGTGGAGTCAAGAAATGCAAAGTTTCTTGAAAATCATTTGATTAGTGGGAGCGATCAAATAAAATATGTAATTTCTATGCATGATCATATAGATCATGAACCTCCCACTTCAAGTGGTAGATTGGTTACTATTCACAACATCCCTCAAGTTCAAATGGATGTTGATCAACCAATCATTAAGATTCAACAAGCTACTGATAATCTAGTAGATCAAGTTAGTCATCAAAATGATGAACAATTAGTTGAACAACAAGATCCACAAGAAAATTTTGATCAAACATTAAGGAGGTCTACTAGGACAAGAAAATCGATTATTTCTAATGATTACATTGTGTATCTACAAGAATCTGACTATAATGTTGGAGCCGAGAATGATCCTGAGAGCTTTAGAGAAGCCATGAGTTGCAAAGAGTCAAATTTATGGTATGATGCCATGAATGATGAAATAAATTCCATGAAAAACAATGACGTATGGGATCTTGTAGAGTTACCTAATGGGGAAAAGGACATTGGTTGTAAATGGGTCTTTAAAACAAAGAAAGATTCATTAGGTAACATTGAGATATACAAGGCCAGACTCGTTGCTAAGGGATTTACTCAAAAGGAGGGAATCGATTACACTGATACTTTTTCTCCTGTATCTAAGAAAGATTCTCTTCGTGTCATTTTAGCATTAGTTTCATATTTTGACCTTGAGTTGCATCAAATGGATGTGAAAACAGCCTTTCTTAACGGTGATTTAGAGGAGGAGGAGGTTTATATGAAACAACCTGAAGGTTTCTCCTCTAATAATGGTGAGCATTTAGTTTGCAAGCTTAAGAAATCCATATATGGCTTAAAACAAGCCTCTCGCCAATGGTATCTTAAATTCCATGGAACAATATCTTTATTTGGTTTTATTGAAAATCCCATGGATCGATGCATATACCAGAAGGTTAGTGGGAGTAAAATTTGTTTTCTCATTTTGTATGTGGATGACATACTAATTGCAACCAATGATAAGTGTTTTCTACATGAGGTGAAATAATTCCTCTCTAAAAACTTTGATATGAAGGATATGGGTGAGGCATCTTATGTCATTGGCATTAAGATCCACAGAGATAGACTTCGAGGAATTTTGGGTCTATCACAAGAAACCTACATCAATAAAGTTTTAGAGAGATTTAGAATGAAAGATTGTTCACCAAGTGTTGCACCCATTGTCAAGGGCGATAAATTTAATTTGAATCAATTCCCTAAGAATGATTTTGAGCGGGAACAAATGAAGAACATTCCATATGCTTCTGTTGTTGGAAGTATCATGTATGCTCAAGTATGCGCAAGGCCCGACATTGCTTTTGCAGTTGGAATCTTAGGAAGATATCAGAGTAATCCAGGTATGGATCACTGGAAAGCTGCAAAGAAGGTGTTGAGATACCTTAAAGGAACAAAAGATTACATGCTTATGTATAGGCAGACGGACAATCTAGATGTGATCAACTATTCAGATTTTGACTTTGCTGGTTGTGTTGATTCTCGCAAATCAACATCGGGATACATTTTTATAATGGCCGATGGATCTATTTCATGGAGAAGTACTAAGTAAACTTTGATCGCTACTTCTACTATGGAAGTTGAGTTTGTCTCCTATTTTGAGGCTATTTCTCATGGTGTATGGCTTAAGAGTTTTATTTTTGGGCTTAGAATCATGGATTCTGTCTCTAGGCCTCTGAAGATGTTTTATGATAATTCAGTTGTTGTCTTTATGGATAAGAACAATAAAAATGGAAGTTGAAGCAAACACATCGACATAAAGTATTTATCCATTAGAGAAAAAGTTAAAGATAAAATAGTAGTTATTAATCACATTAGTATTGATTTAATGATCGCAGATCCTTTGACTAAGGGCATGCCACCAATAAAATTCAAGGATCATGTAGAGAACACGGGACTTTGGTCCACCTTATGATTGTATACATATTGTTTATTAATAAAACTCTTATATTGTGATGTTTTCTCATTTTCATGCGCACAATTGTTTGAGAAAATATGTTACATATGGACCAAGATTAAACATTGGTTTATTCATCAAGTTTAGTTACCACATTAGATATATATACTTGAAAAATAAACATATTGTAATACATAGATGATATTATTCGCTTTAAGAGGAACTATCTCTATGATTCACATATTTATTTTATTTTGAGGAGGTTTTCATGACTAAGTTACACCAATAATCAGTTTTATGGACCAAGTGGGAGAACGTACCGGTTTTTCTTTTTATTATTTATTTTAATTATTATTATTATTATGCTTAATAAAAATCAATTTTAATGTCGTCCCATAGTTTGTGGGATTTGGTTCTGAAAAGAGTATGATTTTCTTTGGTCTTAATGAAAATTGATACGACCATTAATTTGGATGGTAATGGGTTTTAATGGCTTTAAATTCTTGACGGTAGAATCAAGCCTATAAATAGCCTTTGATCCCCAAAGTTTTCTCTCAACGCTTTTAGAAGTACATCATCTATATATATATATATATATATATATATATATATATATATATATATATATATATATATATATATAGAGAGAGAGAGAGAGAGAGAGAGAGAGAACTTAGAAGTATCAAAGGTAGTCAACTCACAACACTGCAACAATGGCCGGAGGTAAACCTTAATTCTATTTCTGCATTTAGTTTTATTGATCTTGTTGTTCATTTGTTATCAAGAACATAGGATTAATTTATATATTATGGTCTAACAGATGGCACATAAAAACTACAGTTAGGGTTGTGTCCAAGATTGTCATCATGACAATCTTAGATTTAGATCAAAGATTTATTTTTAAAATCACATATAAGAGTGACATTTATTTAGGACTAGTCAAATTTTATTTAAATAGGTCAAATGAAAGTGCCAGACCATAGTATTAACATTTTTAAAAATTGAAAATTTCTTATTTCAACCTTATATGTTTTTTTCAAACCCTTGACAAAATATTAAAAATATCTTTAATTTTTAGAAATATATTTTCGAACGCACCATTTATTTATTTTATCTAAATTAAATTCGAAGATGCAAATGCAAATGTATAATTCAAAGATGTATATTCAAAATGTATTCAAACAAAATAAAACACTTTATACTACATAGATTCATTAAAATAAATTCAAATTACGTATTATTATGAACGAGACGTTGCAACATAATTATTATATCCTCGACAGATCTTTGAACCTTTGCATCTACTCATAACGGTGAAAAACATTCCACGTAACCTTTAAATCTTTATATGTCTTCAGTTCGAAGTTGGTGGAATGTATCTTCCCTTTGTTTTCAATTTAAAACCGTGGTAACACATTACACAACTACAACAACGAATCTCTACTATACATTCTAAAAGGAACAACGCTCATGATATTGTCAAGACATAAATCCACAACAAAATATCTACATCCACCACTATATATCTTTCTTGTGAAAGAATTTACCTTGATAACATTTTCTCAAGATAATGAAATTCCAAAACTTAAAAAAACTCGGAAAAGTTCTCAATGATGGATTGTTAGTGCAAAAAAAATATTTTTAATGTCTGGAACTGATATTTCCTTACTTGTGGAAGATAGCTCTTTAGAAGTTGATTGCATACAGTCCATTGAAATTTAAAATAATGAGCACAAAATGTATCCAACGGGATCTAAATTAGAGCAAAGATGTATTGTTCTCTAAGAATAAAAACTACTATGATGACACTGCACTTGTTGTATTAATGTAATTTAATATTCAGCGTAAACAATATAATATTAACAAAAATTACAACAAAGAAAAAGCTTACACACATTTTACCTCGGCATGTGAGAGAAAATGAGGGAATAATTTTGGCGTAATTATTGAGGATATTTATCACCTTCCTTAAACAAATTTGTGTCATCCATTTCATGATTATCAATGCTCAAGACACTTCTATTAGTGATCCACGTGAAATCTAACCGACATACATTATAAAAGCATTATGAATATCAATAATTGTTAATGAACCATAACATGAAAACTTTATAGTGTAAAAAACTCGATAAAGTTCTGTACGATGGATTGCAAGAGCGGAAAATAAATTGTGTTTAAGGTTTGTGTTCTTCAATAATCATATTTTTACAATATTCTTCAAAAATCATATATTAGTTCATTTAACTAACTCTTTTCTTGTTTTACTTGAGAAACAAATTAAGGCGAAAGGGATCTGAAATATATTGCACCCAATATTTTCTCTTGCCCAACTTTTTAATGAAACGAGGATCCAACATCTGATCTTCATCAACAGTTATGACGATGAATCAGATTCAAAATTGGTTATATATATTTACATAAATATTATGTGTAAACAATGTAATATATAACCTTTGGACCCCTAATATTCAAACTCCATATTACCCTCACTTATACTTTACAATGACCACCTTACCCTTGCTATCTCTTCATCACATATATTATTCTATTTATTTAATTCCAAATAATCCCAATAAATCATTATTAAATCTAAATAATTCTAAAACAATCATTTAAATTTTATGTAATCTTAGTAACTCATCCTACACTACACCACTCGTCACCTTAACACCTTGATCATCAAGTCATCGCTATTTGCATCATAGATGCATCACGACTACACATCAAACATCGTCACAAGGACTCACAAGGCACCAAAACATCATAAATAAGCATCAAAACATCGAGACACTATCTACTTTACCTAAACTCATATAATCATGCTAAATTAATTAATCAAATAATTAAATCTAAAACTTTGGGTGTTACAACTCTCTCCCACTTAAAAGAATTTTCACCATCAGAAATTACCTAACGAAAACAAGCTTGGATAAGACTCTCTCATCTGATCCTCGCGTTCCCAAGTCCAACTCTCACCAGATGGTCCACCCACAACACCTTCACTAAGGCAATCTCCTTGTCTCTCAATTGTTTCACTTCCCGGACTTCTATCCAGAATGGTGACGTCTCAATGGTTAGGTTATCCCTCACATGTACAACATCCATATGAATCACATGTGAAGAATCTGGCATGTACTTCCTCAATTGAGACAGATGAAACACATCATGCAAATTCACAAGTGACGGTGGCAAGGTAATTCGGTAAAACAGCTCACCCACATTCTCTGGTATCTGATATGGTCCAACAAATTGTGGCGTAAGCTTCCTCGATATCAACGCTCTACCAACAGTGTTTACTGGAGTAACTCTCAAAAATAAATGATCATCTTTCTTGAACTCAGTGTCCTTCCTCCTCTTATCATAGTAACTCTTCTGACGATTTTGAGAAGCTTTCATGTTCTCTTGGAACATCTTTATCTTCTTAGTTGTTTCTTGCATAACATCATGTCCGAGCACAACACTCTCGCCTGACTCATACCAACATAATGGAGTTTTACACCTCCTACCATACAAGGCTTCATACGGTGCCATTCTAATACTAGAATGGAAACTATTATTATAGGTAAACTCAATCAACGACAAGTGGTTGTCCCAAGCACCTCCTTGTTCCAACACACAAGCCTTTACCAAATCTTCCAAGGATAATCCTCTCCGTCTGACCATATGTCTATGGATGATAAGCAGAACTCAACCTTAACTTAGTACCAAAAGCATTATGAATATCAATAATTTTTAATGAACCATAACATGAAAACTTTGTAACGTAAAAAAACTCGATAAAGTTCTCTACGATGGATTGCAAGAGCGGAAAATAAATTGTGTTTAAGATTTGTGTTCTTCAATAATCATATTTTTACAATATTTTTTAAAAATCATATATTAATTCATTTAACTAACTCTTTTCTTGTTTTACATAAGAACCAAATTAATGTGAAAAGGATCTGAAATATATTGCACCCAACATTTTCTCTTGCCCAACTTTTCAATGAAACGAGGATCCAGCATCTGATCTTCATCAACAGTTATGACAATGAATCAGATTCAAAATTAGTTATATATATTTACGTAAATATTATGTGTAAACAATGTAATATCATAGGTAAACAATTAATTTATTAATATTCAATAGTTTTAATGAGATAAAAAATATCAATCTTAAAATATTAAAAGTTAAGTGACTGGGGTTCAAACTCATGTGCATAAGAAATTTTCCCTAGGTATTTTAAAATTCAAGGTGTTAAGTTGATACTTTTTAGGACGCCCTTCATTACCTCACTCCTTTAGCCGATGTTAAATTCATTTTGCGTTCAAGGTAACATGTGTTTTTTATAGCAGTGGATTTTCTAGAAAGCACGGGAGAATATTCAATTTGGATATCACATCTGCAAGGGATGTTTCCTCGGTGACCCTAAATGAAAGTTGTAACTTCTCACCATTGAAATGCACAAATGCAAGGTGGGGGTATTCATTCATTCTCTGGTTTTAGTGCGTTGTGAAGAAAAAATGGATTGAGAGGCACCCTATTTATACAAGTATTAAGTCACTTTTAAGTCACTTTAGGCCTTAGAAACCTTATCATGTCATCAGGTAACTTTTCGCGTATGTATCTTCGAATAAAACACAACTTTTTTTTTTTACTAAAAGGGTGACTTCGGAGATAAATATCTGAAAATGTCACATAATTGTTTTTTTAAAATACGCGAGGTTAATTCGGATATGTATATTGGAAAACATATCTGAACTAGAAGCAAACAGACGTTTAGTATACAAGCACATACAATGTAAACCATAAGCAAAACGGAAACTTAATCAAGAATTACACCCATCATTTTTGAGGTTATTTATTAATTATGTATTAAATCGTATCAAATGGGTCGTGTAAGGTGGTTATATATTCAATTTCCCGCTAGAGATTTTCGGAGATGACGGTCATATATTCAATTTTCTGCTGGAGATTTTTATAGATACATCTCCGAAAATATCATTGAGTGGTTAAATGATAAATTATCTAGATAAAACTGTTGTGAGATGACTTCAGGGGTAAGTTCGGAGATATATCTACAAATTAACTTCAGAAAAATTCGCAGTTGCATCTCCAAACTAAATTTTAACAAAATAAAATTGAGTGCATTCGAAAATATATCTCCAAATAAACTCAATTATATTTCGAAATTCTCAGAGATGAGTTTCACTATAGAGGTGGAAAAAAATTCCCTACAAATTAATATTAAATATCTCTTTTCTACTTAGCCTTGAAAGGAATATAAGTTATACTTCTTACAAAAATAATAAGAAATTTATAGCATTTTGTGTAAGATTTATTTTATTATTTTTTTAACAAAATATTTATTATACTCTATATTATTTAAATATAGTAAACTTCATTTTTTTATAAATAATTTTGTCTGATTTGTTTAAATAAATATGTATTATAAAGAGATTGAATTTGATATTTTTATTAAACGAACTGATCTTAGGTCAAATCTTACTTAGGCTCTTATTGGACAATCTAACTTATTCTCACTTTTAATCACATATATTATCTATTGTTATTTACTGACATTTTTAAACTCTTTACACTAATAATATTTGAAAATTAAATCCTATTTAGAATAAACTTTGATTTATCTGAAGATATAGAACATCACGAGACTCAATTTAATATTTGAAGAAAAAAAATGAAAAACAAAACAATTTTTTTTCTTTGAAAAATAAAGTGAGAAAACTTAGTTTCTATCTTCTCTCATTTTATTTGGTTGTTGTAACGATGTTTAAATTCAAATCAATTTAAATAAAAATTACAAGTTAATCTAAAAAATTGAAAAATATAAAAAAATTAAAAATTGTTATTTTGTAATATCTGTTTGATTCAGATTGAATTCGTTTGTTAAAATCAATTCAAATCGAACCAAACCATATATCTATTTTTTTATATTTAATTATTTTTATTAATATAATATATTATGTTAGTTTATTATTAAATAATACTTATTTTTAAATATTATTTATTAATTTGATTCAATGTATTTATTTTTATTATTTTATTTGTTTAAAATTTATTTCTATGATAAACGATTATTATTATTTTGTAATATAAACTTTAAATATAATATATATTATATATTATGGCAATCTTATCGTTTCTGATTTATTATAAAATAAAATTTTTAATTTAAATATTCAAAAAATTGATCCAAATCAAACAGTATAAAATTAGATCGAATTGGATCAATTTTTTTTTAACTAATCATTCAAAATTAAATTAAACCATACAATATTGAATTTCAAAATCGATTTAAACTGCACCACAAATACTCTTATATTATTACGTTAATTATTTAAATTTAAAATGATTCAAATAGAATTTATAAATTGATTTAAAAAATTTGAAAACTAAAAAATCAAATAGTTTTGAATAGGTTTAAATTCTCTTTTATAAGAACCATTTATATTGAACTAGATTTCACATTTTTCAGAACGGGTCTAAACTGAACCAAATTGCATTCATATTTTGTAATTCTTATTTATTTTTTGAAATATTTTATTTCAAGACATTTAAGCTACCCCATCTATCCGATTTTTAATATTATTTATTGGTTTAGTTTATTAATTTATTTTTAATTATTCATTTGCTTCAAAAATAATCAATAGTTCTCATTTTATAATTTAATTTTTATATGTTATATATTATTTAAATTTATATTTTTATAATATTTTATAATATTAAGATTAATAAAAATAATAATATTCACATCAAATCAAATCAAATTTTTTAATTAATTATTAAAAAATAAACCGAATTCTTAATAATTTTATGTTACATCTAATAACTTTCCCCCCAAAACCAATCTATTAAACTATAACAACAGACATATATGTATATTTATAAACCTATTTTGTATCTTACTTATTTTTACTCCCATGCTAAATAGTTATATAATTATATTATTTTTCTCTTCTTCTTACTCTTTATTTCCATCATTTTACTTTCATCAACTAAGCAAAACTTAAAAATAATTGTCTTTTATGGACTTAATCATGTCCCATAATTTTTATGAAAGACTAAAATGCTTCTTCACCTTACATTAGTATTCCTTGATGGCATCTAATTGCTTTTCAATTTCCATTTGATTACTACGACTTTTAATTTTTAGAATTTCGACACGCAATTAATCAAAAAGTTAATTGAGTTTCAATGTTACAAGTAAGTATAATTTTTTTCTGACTAATGTTGCAGTATGGTACCCGTGGAAAACTGCAAGAATCACTGTTATTGTCGTCCTAAAAAAGCATCTAAGAAACAATACGAAAAAAATCGCAAGAATTTGTTCAACAATTGGTTCTTTATCTTTCTTGGTAGATGCTCAATTCAGCAGTGTAGAGACATCAAAAAGACTCGTGTTCAATGGTGAGAGTGCATGTATATCTATCAAATAGATTTGCATTTTATGTCTTTGTCTATTATGTGTACAATTTTCATTCATGTTACAAAATATCAAAAAGACAAAACCTTGTTTAGTGGGGGAATCATTCCATTATTTACTTTGATATAAATTAATTAATTAACTATGTCTAATTAGAATACTTAAATTAGATGTGGGTATTATGGGTACATCCATGTGCATATATTCCTTACATTGCATCATTTGCATGGATCATTCTACTGGCGTGTCGAGTGGCATAGGCAACGGAATTGAAAGGGAAATTTAAAATGTTTCGTTTGCATTTGTTTCTAAATTTTAAATATTATGATGGTTTATGGTTTGCATTTGAGATCTTGAAAGTAACACATTTTCACGATCAAGTCTTCACCAACAGGTCTATCTTTAGGATTTATTGAAAGTCATGTTATGATATGTTGGTGTTTGTCCCATCAAAATTTAAGTGTTGATATTTGAGTTTATGTTAGTGATAACATGATTAGTGACATTGAAATGGGGCAGCAAAATCTATTTGGTTGCGCTCTAAATTGTGTTACTTCTAAACATTTAAAGTTTATTTATTTATTAAGGTGAACGAGATAGTTCAACTCATTATGTGTTAGTCGAGTTAAATATGTATAAATTGTTAGAGTGAAGTTCAAACCGTAGTAACAATAGTTATTAAATTTATCTATTGACGTAAATAAATTATTGATATTTATAGATTAATAATTTTTTAAAAAAAATTATAAATGATTATTAGTAAGTATTTTAAAGAAAATTAATGATAGTAATAGAAAGTTATTATCATTGATTTTTATCTTGAGTGGTTATGACCTTAGTTCTTTAATTTTAATTTTATTTTGAAAAGAATTAAGAATACGACATGTGTGTCATGTCTTTTTTTCACTTTTTAGTTTATACAATCTTGTACTGGTCAAAAAGTATATGTCTAGGTGATATCTATGCATGCATCTATCTTGATTTGGCTTCTCTTATGTCATTCCTTTTCTCTGAAACTTATTATTCTTGATGATGTTATATGAGATGTTTTTAACATTTGGTCTTGATTTCCTCTGTATTCTTCTGCACATTATTAAATTGTCTCCTAGGAAACACAATAGCATTAGAAATTCCTTCATCAGTATCTAAGTTAAATTGATCTTCTTCATTTTTAATGTTGGATACAAGAGCTATGCTTTTGTTGTTCTTTTCAGATTTGTCACTAATAGTCAATTCAAACGTTTGAAGTGACTCAACAAGTTCGTCCATTTTCATGTTGTTGATGTCTTGGCCTTCTTCAATGGTTGTTACCTTCATGTCAAATCTCTTAGGTAGAGACCTAAGAATTTTCTAACTAGTTTTTCTTTTGACATCTTCTCTCCCAAGACACTAGATGAATTATAAATATCAAGAATATTTATGTGAAAAATCACGAATGCACTCATCATCCTTCATTATGAGATTCTCAAATTTGGTGGTGAGAAGTTGGAGTCTGGAAATTTTAACTTTTGATGTCCATTCATGAGTGGTTTTAATTTCCCAAGCATCTTTGGCCACAGTACAAGTGTTTATTAACCTAAATATGTTTTTGTCAACTCCACTGAATAGAGAATTTAAAGCTTTGGAGTTTTCAAGAGCAAGTTCATCTTCATATTTATACTACTCATCTTCTGGCTTTAAAGTATCCTTCCCATCTTTGTCCTTGACAATAGGATGGTCCCAACCCTTTATGACAATTTTCCAAGTTTTTCTATCCATAGATTTTAGGAATGCCACCATACGAGCCTTCCAATAGTCATAGTTTGTGCCATCTAAAATAGGTGATTTGTTAGTATTTCCTCATTTCCTTTCCATAGTACCGAAAAAGATCTTCCCTAGAGGTCACCCAAAATAGAATTGGGTGTCTGCTCTGATGCCAATTGAAATTTTGGTATTGATAGTCCAGTTATCCTACCCATGTTCTCGTATAAGATGTTGAACCATATGTCACGATATTATAGAAGTGACAGTTAAAATAAGAAATAATGAGGAAGAAGCATTTGCATCATCTTAAGGTGGAGGATTTTGCTTGGATTGAAATCAATAAGACAATCACTCAACACCTAAGTGGAAAATTCCATAACTTTACTACACATTGTCAAAGTATAAGAGTTAGCATCACTACAAGAATAAACAAAAGTCTAATTTTTGAGAAAATATTTTAAAGAGAAAAGTGCACAAAAGGTTTGAATGAGGTTGTGTGTTTTAGTCTTTTTGAAAAGGTTTAGAATATGATTAGATGGATTAATATTTGATTAATGAAAAGAAATTTTGAAAAGTCACTAGACAAAATCAAGGTTTATTATGAAAGTGTTTCATGTTTAAAAAACAAGAATCCTTTGAAAAAAATATGAGAAGGTTTTGAAAATTGAAGAGTGGGGTAGGATATGAAGAGACTATCCTAAAGAAAAAGGTAGAAGTTAAGGAAAGAAATATCTAACCAACACAAGAAGTCAATATAACATTCTCGTCCTTTAGATTTAAGTATAAGCAAACATAATACTCAGATGAATGCCAAACATCAGATGGATTGATAATCTCAAGCCAAAGAACCAAAGCCAAAGCAAGGTCTTCATTATTAGCCCAAAATTCAAATAAAGCTTCATGTCTCAGATGAATCTCTTAAGATGAAAATAACAACACTTGCACACAGAAAATTTCCTAACAAACAGACAAAATAACAACAAGGAAACACAATATCCAAAAGGTCTCAAGGTCAAGGTATTAATGCTTTTAATACTAGGTCCAAAAGGTCCAAAACTCCAAAATGCCAAGGATAGTAATCAATAGTCCAAAGAGAGTCTTAAGTCTTTTAATTGTTCAAGTTGATTATTAATGTCTTTAAAAGAAAAAATAAAGCTCAAGTGAGCAAAAGAAAAAGAGCAATAACATAAATGACATGAATGATAAAGATGCTAAATTTAATTTGCATAAAAGTAAAGGCATGAAATAAAAGCATAAATTAAATTTAGATGTCAATGGTTAGAATTTAATTGTCAAATATATGATCAATGATGATTGAATGATGATCTTGGACCAAAAAATAGTAAAGACTCATTAGAGGATTGATAAAATAAAGACCTTCTAACAACAAATCTCATAGTTATTGGATCAAAGATAATCAATCAACCATACTTGAACATTCAAACATATAGTTTGAGCCACGAATGATCATTTTCTGATTTAGGACAAATTTAGCGCTATGTTAAGCAGTCACAGACGAACTTATGTAGAAGTCAATATTATACGAGGTCGGTCAATAACAATGTATGTACCATACATGTTAGAGATATGCTAGAAACCATACTCCTAAAATATGTAACACAAGTAAAAATAAAAGTGATCAAGACCTAGGTCATGGAAGATAGTTCATCAATTATTTATAAGCTTAAATGAACTTAAAGTTCAAATGCGTTATCCAAATTGATCAAAAGAAAAATAAAAGAAAATAGATGAAGAAAGATAAGACGAAGAATAGAATTAAGATCAAGATGAATCAAAGTATCTCTTTCAAATGATCAACAAAATAAGCCAAAGTAGAACCAAATATATGCAAAATTAAAATTGCAATACAAAAATAAGAAAACAATTTTCTGAGATGGTTTTAAATGGAAATAAAGGAGAAAATATTAAACTATGTTCAAAACGTCAAATAAAATCAACCAAGACCATAGGAAAAATGTCTACAATATTTTTAGAAAATAGTTTCATCATTTTTGAAAATCAGAAACTATTTTAAAATCATTTAAAATCAAATAAAAAGATTTAAAAAATGGATGAAAAATAGAAAGAACTAAAATAAAAAAACAAATAAAATCACCATAGGTCAGAGACCATCATTGGATCGTATCATATTATTTTCCAGAATTTAAAAATTAATAAAAATATTTTTTAACAAATTAAAACAAACAAACATTCAAAAATTCATAAAACTTAGTAAATTAAAAAAATAAACAAAAATATGAATCAGAAGAAGAAAAATAGGAGGAAATTTTAGAAATAATTTTGATATTTTTTGGAATTAAAATAAGAGAGTTACTAATTTTGAAGTTAAAAACAAATGAAAATCAAAATAGAAAATGAAAATAAATCTAGAAAAACCTGGAGCATCAGATCTACACTTATAATTGAGTTGGCATATCTGAAAGTGCTCAGGCTATGATCTATGGTGAAGATGAGTCAAAAAAACACGCGTGTGATAAAACAAGTCCAGTCAACAAAATTAAAATAATTGTAACGCCTTCATTGGGTGAGGATGGCACGTTCTTCATCTTCAACCTCTAGCCACTTGTAATTAGGGAAAGATTGTGTTTCACAAAGAAGTAACCATTGCTCATGAGCCTGGTATCATTAAAAACGTCTCATCAAGACGATATTAACCATGCCCTCGCGAAATATTTATTTAAACCACAACTTACTCAATTTGGAAAAAACCAGAAGAGTTTGCAAACACAAAATTCAAAAACAAACACATCAAATGGATCAATAAATGAAAACTAACAATGCAGTGAGTATCAGTGCACATCAAAGATCATCACAGTAATTTTAGCTAAGATAGTTTATGCCTCTAACTATCTGAATAAAGTGTGATGGTTTTTCTCTGAAACTGAACTTGATGAGCTTCAATTAGAGCTTAATTCTTCTTCCTCTTGAGCTGGACAACTTCATTGAAAGTTGGTGAAGCTAACTGAATGAAGATTGTTGGTGTTTGAAGGGTGAAAATTAGAAAAAAAATACAACCTTAAGAGTTTGAATGGGATTAGGGGTATTTTGGCTATCAAAAGCTTGAGAAATGAATGAGGGAAGGTCCCTATTTATAGAAGGAATGAAATGCAACATTGAGGTGTGGTGAATGATAAAGAATTTGATCAAATTGCATGCATCTGAGTCATGAATAAAGTGTGACTTGAAACTCTTCAAAACTCATCAGTTTCGTGCGTTTTCTAATAACCTTCTAGAAACTTGTTAGACTCGATTAGAATAAAAAACGCGTGCGTAAGTGACTTGTAATTGGGACTAAAAGAATTAACAAATCTTATCATGATGAAAACTTTAGTTTCAAGTGACCCTATTAAAACTCATGGGGTATGCTCTATAGTAATCTTTATGATCTCATTCTTTTTGAAATTGAAAGACCTTTCCACAAGCTTTAAAATGTGCTAAACAAGTGTCCATTTGGATGCTTGAGCAAAAAGTTGTGATGCTTCCAAGTTGGTTGAAAAGAATCACTTTAACTTAGTCAAATTTCAAATGACCTACAATATTTCCTTTAATTTAATGACCTTCCAATCATTTTTATGACTTGCTTATTGAATCAAACTTGTAGAGAACATATTCAATATTATGACAGAAAAAGAATGAGCTTCAAATGATGAAAATTGATCAAGTTATGACCTTTGAAAGTTGAACAAAAATTAGGTAAAAATTTATAAAGTGACCTCTAATATATCCAAACTTTTCATGATCCTCCATGAATAATTGGCTCTTGTCATGTAAATAAAAGTTGTTGGGGATGATTATAAGTGTCCATAGAAAAAAAGAATAACTTCAAAATGTTGAAAATTAAGAGAGTTATGCACTTGTGATCATAGAATCCATAACTTGCTAAATTAGGTCAAACAACTTGAATCAACTTTGAATATTTTGAAATTTTCTTGAAATCTAAGGCATGATGAAGCATATATGATCTTGAAATTATGTTATCTTTAAGCACACTTGATAATGAGACTCATTACTTTATGAAACTTGTGGAAAAAGGCATGGAAATAAACACATGAACCTTTGAAGTTTCTTGATGAATTAAACCATAATACCTTGAGATAAACTTGACTATATGAAGTTGAGAGATGCTCAAGACATGACACTCTTATGATATAGACAAACATTCAAGGTTTAAGTCCTTAAGGTTCAATGAATAATCAATTGAATAAGGATTAATTCGCAAAACCCTAGTTTAGAAAGTGAGATAGACGCACTTGGCTTAACACCTACAATGTTCAAAACATAAAGGAGAAACAAAACACATTTTGAATTTTATTTAGACATTAGCAAACATAATATATATATATATATATATATATATATATATATATATATATATATATATATATAAGATACACAAATGAGGGTGCTTGATGATCCCTCAAAGAAAAACTTAAAGAGGGGAGAGGTAGCAAACCGAAGATTGAGATCTTGATGCATTGTAAAGATGCAAAATAGTGAGGGATCGTAGGAGTAAAAATTAGGGTATAACACTTATGACTGATGACAAAAGGTAATTTGGCCTACAATCCACTCAGCTTAAAAGCTCTTGAGTGATTGACAATGAACAACCTAAAATAAGTCAAACTCTAATATCAAAAGATAATAGAGTGGATCACAATGAACAAATAACAAATTAAAAACTCTAAACCCTTATCTCACGTGTAGGGTTTTTTCTCCAACGTTTTCAGAAATAGAAAGTCCATATAAATAGACTTTTGCACTATGAGTTTGTACTCTTCACGGAAATCCAATCTTCCAATTGTAAATCATCTGCAAAATCTTTTTCTCAAATATAGAAACATATCTTCAAAGTTTCCTATAAAGTATTCAAGATCCTTTTTATGAAACTAAATCAAATATGCAATGTTCCTAAAATATCTTTCATTGACTGCGACAATATTAGAAATAAAATCATTCAGAATCTCATATTTTAAAACAAATCTTCCACGATTTAAAAATTTGAATTGTACTCCAGTTCTGGTATAATATATTCTGACATTTGTCTTTAATAATGTATGATCAACATGTCAAAACATCTGTCACAATATCTTGCACTGAACTATATTTTAGCATTGCTTCCAACCATAAAACCATAGATCTAATAGTTATATTATTACAATTATTGAAATCTAGTATCTTTTTCTTTTCTTTAATTTGTCTTCTTTATTGTAAGCAATAAACACTTTAAACAATATTTTGCAATTACTAATAATATTTGAGAAGGAAAAATTGTATAAAACAAACTTCATTAGTTGACACCAAAGTGTGGATTGACAATGTTCAATATTATTTAAATGGTCTTACAAAACATACAAACAAACTTTTTGACCCAAAAAAGTTTGATATCATATCATATATATTCCTCAAATATTTTAAAAAATAATTGTAAAGATAATTTCTAGTATTTAAAAGAAGGAATTTTTTTCCAAATAATATTTTTTAACACTTAATATTCATAAATTCGTCTTTTTATCATAATTTCTAATATACGTATGTTTGATTAAAAAAAAATGAGTCGGTTAAACAGATTGACATTTGCACTTATATTTAAATAGAAATGTTAGATGATTGATAGATTATATTATTTTTATTTATTTAATTATTATATTATTTTTATTTATTTATTTTTCTTGTGGATTTGTGTATCGATTTGACATTTTTTTACATATTATTTAAAAAAAATATTTAATTTTGATGGTCAGTAGAAAAATCCATAAAAAATATCAATAAAATAAAAATTAAAGAAACGTCAATTCAATAGACACTCTTCTTATAAATTTTCAAGCATATTTGTTAGTTCTGGGAGAATTTCACATAAAATATGTTTTATTTTTGTTACATAAATATAGCTGCATAAATATCTGTAAGAAATGTCAAATCTATAAGAAAATAAAAATAAATTAATAAAAATTTAGAACAGCCAATTCAATTGGCTCTTCCTATTTAAATAGAGGAAAAACATGGATTAACTTAACTGGTCTATATCTATATATATATATATATATATATATATATATATATATATATATATATATATATATATATATATATATATATATATATATATATATATATATATATATATATATATATATATATATATATAAAAACATTAATAAAAAATACGTATATTAATATTAAGTGTTATAAAATTAGTCACTATTTGAAAAAAATTCTTAACAGACTAAAATATTGCAAACATATGAGAACTAAAATAATTCAGAATCTCATATTTTAAAAATAAAGTCTTTCAAATTTTAAAAAATATGAAATGTACTACAGTTCTAGTATAACATATTCTGACATCTGTCGGAACATCTATCTTCAATAATGTCTGATCAACGTGTCAAGACATCTGTAACAAAATATTGCAGTGAACTACTCCCTCCATTTTAAAATGAGTGTCATTTTAAAGAAAAAAATTGTTTCGAAATAAATGTCATTCTCACTTTTCAATAAAGTAATGATAGCTATTTTTCCAATTGTGTCTTATAATTATTACTCGCACACTAATTCCAATATATTAATAAGACTAATTTAGTAAAAGTACAATATCTCATGGCAATATGATTGCATCGCTTGATCTGTGTGTAAAAATCTTAAACGAGACTCATTTTAAAAACGGACGAAGTATAGAGGTTAACTAAGATAACTGAGCAATCAGTCAGACAGAAACAAGGGTATTCCACCGAGCATATACCCTGGCTACTGAAGGCTAGGTGTTTCCGAGCTATGAGACTGGAGGCACTACGACTCAAGTCTAGCAGAAGGCAAAGAGACAGCTTCTGAGCTCATATCTTGAACCCAGGGGTTACGAGGAGCCCGACAATTATGAGTATATTATGGCAAGACTGGCTCTTCAAAGATGTAACTGCTTGGTTACTTTCGACGGCACGCGTTTTGTTATTGGTCGTCATTGGCAGTGGCGGATATAACAAGACTTTATGGCAACCCGGTTACACTTAGTGAAGGGTCATGGCAGTTATGCATGGTAAATGATAAGGTCCATACAAGTTGATGGCTGACACCTTTAAGGAGTCGATGTTAAGGTGGTACATGAGCCTATCCCGGCATTCCATCATCGGCTATCAAGATTTCACTAAGAAGATGGTGCAGCAGTTTTCAGCTAATCAGCACCGGAAAATGGCCAATACAGCGCTTTTTCAATGTTAGGCAACTTCCTTCGGAGTCTCTGAGGGACTACATGGCCTGGTTCAATTAAGAAACCATAAAGGTCTCCCCCCAAATTAGAAGATCTTTGTGGCGACTTTCCAGCACGGACTTTGTGCTAGGCAGTTTAATGTATCCCTGGATCAAAAACCAACGGTAAGCATGGATAAGATAATCACCCGGGAAGAATGCTATGTCAAGTGGGAAGAAAGCAATATAGAAAAAAAATCCTGAGATGCTAGGGAAAAGGGAAAGAACCGGGAAAAGAGCGCTGGGCAGAAAGGCTGATCACGAGACCAACCGCCGCTTCGAGAAAGACCTTGTGAAAGGCAACCTCAACAGACGTCCCGGCAAGCTCTTGTTTCTGACGAAGTATTCACGCCCCTGAACGCCAGCAGAGAAGGTATTTGGAAAGATATAAACCACCTAGATCTGGTTGCTAAACCATGGCGTCCTGGTAAAATACATGCAGTTATGGGGAAGGACATTGAAGTATGGTGTACTTATCACTGGTTCTGGGGTCATCAGACGGAAGACTGCCTACAGTTACGTAGGGAAATAGAGAAATTAATCTAGAGAGGGAAGTTTTTGTCCTACGTCAAGGGCAACCAGGAGAAATTCGGCATGCAAAGTCCTTCAAAGGGAGACGGATCCTCTGAGTCTCCTTCTAAAAATAAGGGAAAAGTAGCGGAGGAGGTTCATGAAGCAAGGCTCACGCGGTATACTCTTAATACCATATGGGGTTCCACCAATTCAGCCCGGAAACCGTATGCCCGGGGAGTCATGCATGTGGCCCAAGCCAGACATTCGAGCAAGGACCCCGGGATAGTCGCATTTTTTCGATGGGGGATTCCAATGGTATCTTTCCCCATGAGAATGACCCTATGGTGATCAAGGTACAGATCAGAGATTGGAATGTTAAACAGGTGATGATAGACCCAGGGACCTCAGTTGATGTAATGTATTGGGACGCTTTCAAAGGAATAGACTTTGACTCAAAATAGTTATTATCGTTCAACGGGACCCTGGTCGGCTTCTCTAGTGAGTATGTGCAAGTGTTGGGGCACCTCCCAGTCTTGACTATATTCGGAACAAAGGAACACGCTAAAGAGGTTAGGGTGAGGTATATGATCGTTAATGCATCATCCACATACAATATCATCATAGACAGACTGTCATTCAACACGCTTGAAGCAACTTTGTCAACATTGTACCTCACCATGAAGTATCCTTTAGGTGAAGGTCGGGTTGGAGTCGTTCGAGGTGACTAAGGCTTGGCCAAAAAATGTTAGAAATACAGTATAAAGATGAAACGAAAGACAACGACTAAGGAGTATCCGGCTGATCATAAAGTTAATGCGGTAGATATTGATCCCAGAGAAGATCCCCATGAGGACATCTTGGTTCCTCAAGAGGAGATGAAGGAAGTACAAATAAGCCTCTAACCCTCAAAAATTACTCATATGGGAAAGCACTTGTCTGCGGATCAGGAGGTTAAGATAGTTGATGTTTTGAGGAGAAACATAGACCTCTTTACCTGGAAACTGTCTGACATGTCGTGAATCGATCCAAACGTCATGTGTCATCACTTGGCACTTGATCATGAGGTGAGGTTGGTGTCTCATTGAAAGAGGAAATGCGGGGAGGAAAAAGAAAGGCGATCGTGGAAGAAGTTGATAAGATAATGAAGGTCGGGTTCATTGGGGAAATATAATACCCTACCTGGTTGTCCAATGTGGTTATGGTAAAGAAAAAGATCGAGAAATAGAGGATGTGCGTAAATTTTACTAACCTCAACAAGGCGTGTCCAAAGGATCTGTATCCACTTCCACACATTGATCGGCTGATCGATGTGTCGTCTAGTTTCTAGTTGTTGAGCTTTTTGGATGCCTACTCCAGTTACAACCAAATTCTGGTGAATCTGGTGGATGCACCAAAGACAACTTTTATGATAGATCGAAGCAATTATTATTATGAGGTAATGTCATTTGGCTTAAAGAACCCCACGGCTACATATCAGAGGCTGATGGATATGGTGTCCATCCCCCCCCCCCCAGATCGGGCGAAACATTGAGGTTTATCTTGATGACATGGTGATAAAACTATTGAAGATCGAAATCATGTCCTGGAACTAGAGGAAACCTTTGCGGCGGTGCGAAATTATAATATGCGTCTAAACCCTGATAAGTGTATATTCGGGATCCAAGCAGGGAAGTTCCTCTGATTTATGTTAACTAGCCGATGAATAGAGGCCAACCCCAACAAGTGTCAGGCTGTGATTGATATAAGGAGTCCAACGTCCATCCAGGAAGTTCAACATCTAACTAGTCATATGGCCGCTCTGTCTCGTTTTCTGTCTTGTACAGGTGATAAGCCGATACATTTTTTCACAACAATCAGGAAGAGAGTCGAGTTCGAATGGACAGAAGAATGTGATAAAGCTATCTAGGGAGTAAAACAATTATTTTAGCTACTCCGATACTGACCCGGCCAAAGGAGAATACCCCTTTAGTGTTGTATCTTGTTGTTTCAGACAGAGCCATCAGCTCCTTTTTGGTTTAAGATATGGAAGCTAGAGAAAGACTAGTGTACTTTGTTAGCAAGATGCTGAAGGGGGCAGGAATAAGGTACCAGAAGATTGAACGCCTGGCTTTGGCATTGGTAGTAACGGCAAGGAAGATGAGTTATTATTTTCAAGGACATCCCATTTAGGTAAAAACAAATTTTCCATTGAAGCAAATATTTAAGAAGCCGGATCTGGCTGGCTGGATGGTGTCTTGGGCAGTGGAATTGAATGAATATGATATTGAGTTCACTCCTCGCACCAATATAAAGTCACAGGTACTAGCCAAGTTTGTGGTGGAATTTAGCACTCCGTTAGATGAGGAAAAAGTCACGAAATGAATTCTCTCTGGATGGGTCCTCAAACTTAAAAGGCAGCGGAGCCAGAATAGTCTTGGAGGGTCCCAGAGTTTTGATATTGGAATATTCATTGCGTTTTAGTTTTCAGACTAGCAACAATCAAGCAGAGTATGATGCCTTAATCACTGGGATGAGGTTAGCGTGATAATTTGGAGTGACCCATTTGCTTGTCCGCATTGATTCACGGTTGGTGGTCGGGCATGTGGGTGGAGGATCTCAAACAAAAGATCCTATCTTGCTGAGATATGTGCAACAAGCGTTGCAGCTTTCAAAAGAGTTTTAGGAGTTCGAGATATGTCATATTCCGAGAGAAGATAATGCCCAAGCCGATCTTCTAGCCCGGTTGACTAGTACGAAGGGTTCGGGTATGAATAAAATAGTAATTCAAGAAACGTTAGCTTTTCCAAGTATTGAAAAAGTGGAGGTGCTTGTTGTAGAAGAAAAGGTGGGGTAGATGACTCCCATCATCAAGTATCTATTGCAAAATGAATTTCCCGCTGACAGAGACGAGGCCAAGCGGGTTAAGAAAATATCAACCAGGTACATCATAGTGGTAGAAAAATTGTATAAAATGGGGAGAGCATCACCAATATTGTGTTGCATCTCTAAAGAAGATGTAAACCTTGTTATCAAAGAAGTACATTAGGGGGTTTGTGGAAATCACCTCGGTGGACGGGCTCTGTCCAGTAAAATATTGAGGGTGGGGTACTATTGGCCTACTATGCTCAAAGATTGCATCCATTTTGTCAACTATTGTGCCACGTGCCAAGTCTTTTCACCCTTCATTCATACTTCAGCCGATCTGCAGCATTCTGTGGTATCCCCATGGCCTTTTCACCAGTGGGGGCTGAAATTTTGGGACCACTTCCCATGGCACTCGAGCAATTAAAATTCCTAATTGTCGTGGTCGACTACTTTACTAAATGGGGGGAGGCTGAGGCCGTAGTCTGGATTACTGCTGAGAGAGTAAGGAGTTTCTATTTGAGGAACCTAATATTCCGGTTTGGACTCCTCCCAGTTTGCAAGTTCCTCAATTTTAGAATTTTGCAAGGAGTTCGGGATTATCAATAAATTTTTCTCAGTAGAGAATCCTCAAGCAAATGGGCAGGAAGAATCAGCCAGCAAAGTCATCTTAATAGGAATGAAGAAAAAAATGGATGAAGCCAAAGGTTTGTGGGCTAAATACCTCCACGAGATACTATGGTCCTACCACACCACATTACATTCAACTACCCGGGAAACTCCATTCAGGATGGTCTTCGGGGCGGATGCCATGATCCTGGTTTAGGTACACACGCCATCCTAGAGACAAGTAAGTTTTGAAGGCAACTTTAATGATGAATATATAGCAACCGAGTCTGACTTGTTGGATGAAATAAGAGAGGCAGCTCATGTTCGAGAAATTGCAGCTAAACAAAAGGTGGCACGAATGTTTAATTTGAAAGTAAAGCAAAGAGGTTTTGAGGAAGGGGATTTGGTCCTGAAAAAAGTCACGGATCCCATGAAGAAAGGGAAGTTGTAACCCAACTGGGATGGGCCTTATCGGGTGCTCAAGAAATTTAACAATGGAGCATACAAGCTGGAAACTTTAGATGGGATAAAAGTCCCTAGGACTTGGCATTTATCTAGTCTTAGGTTTTATTTCAGCTAACTTATGTAAATCATTGTAATCAATAAAGACAGATGCACTTTTTCCCTGGAAAGGGTCAGGGTTTTTAATGAGGCATCCTGTAAAAGCATAAACTATTGTAAAGCTCAAGTATGTTGTAACAGGCTCACTGCCTCGGATTTCACTTCAAGTGAACCGGCTTAGGTACAACCCGACTTCAAGCCAACAACTAGGACTCACTGCCTCGAATCTCACATCAATTGAACCGACTCTGATATAGTCTGGCGTTTCGCCACAACTAGGGCTCACTGCCTCAGATCTCACTTCAAGTGAACCGACTTAAGCATAGTCTGGTGTTTCACCACAACTAGGGCTCACTGCCTCAGATCTCACGTCAAGTGAACCGGATCAACTATAGTCCTCCGTTTCGCCACAACTAGGGCTCACTGCCTCGAATCTCACTTCAAGTGAACTAGCTCAGGCATAGTCCGACGTTTCGCCACAATTAGGGCTTACTACCTCGGATCTCACTTCAAGTGAACCGGCTCAGGCATAGTCCGAAATTTCTCCGCAACTAGGGCTCACTGCCTCGAATCTCACTTCAAGTGAATCGGCTCATGAATAATTTGGCGTTTTGCCACAACTAGGGCTCACTGCCTCGGATCTCACTTCAAGTGAACTGGATCAATCATAGTCTGATATTTCGCCACAACTAGGGCTCATTGCCACAGAACTCACTTCAAGTTAACCGGCTCAGACATAGTCCAGAATTTCACCACAACTTATGTTCACTGCCTTGGATTCATATACATGAGCCAGCCCAGGCATAACCCGGCCTTACGTCTCATATCGGACAATGTTTCAAAGCACAAGATGTCTCATCCTCGCTTGACCTAAATAATAGTACCAGGGGGTCAGGGGCTAGCCTACGAACATAAGCCATGACTTATAAATTGGCTAAGAATCCAAATGCATACAAGGATTGGTGTTTTCCCTAACAACTAAAGTCGTCATGTTCTTCACAGAGCCACTCGACTAGTGGGATGCCATACATCCATAAATCCTTCCATGCATAAATAACAAACCAGAAATCGGAAAGTAAAGTTGCTATGGTGGAACAAAAATTAAATTTCACAAAAATGACTAAAGGAACAAAAAGTACGATTAAGATTATAAAGCCCAAAGGGTGATTTTCAACAAGCGTGTTTAGAAATTATACAAAATGCACCCACCAAAAAGGGAGACTAACATGAACATTCAAAAACAAAAACAAGATTAAGATCCTTCATCGGTCTCAGGCTGTGAATCATCAATGTTGGTTGGGTCTTCAGTATCCAGGGTCTCATCATCACCGTCGACCTCCACTAGCTTCCTGTCCACTATAACCTTGAAAAAGTCCACAGCAGAAATATCCAGATCGGGATAGAGGCACGCCACTTGGTCTTTTTCCTGGTCAAAATTCATATCCCTGGTATTGTGAACATCTGTCTAAGACTTCTCCATAGATTTCTTCAGGTCAGCGCAAGATTTCTATAAAGCTTATAGGCGTGCTGCAAGCTCGATAGCCGAGAACTTGAGGGTTGCAAGCTCTGTTTCTAGAGACTTGATTTTTTTATCATCCTCAAGCGCCTTCGCCTCCAAATCTGAGTATTTGAAAGTAAGAGACTTTTCACCATCGGTCAGCCTTTGGACCTCCTTCTTGAGGTCAGAACACCTCATCTCCACCGCATCTCCAGAATTGAACAACTCTCGAGCTAAAAAAGCACACCTCATCTCATCAAGTATGAGCTAAGGTGTTGAGTGAGCTTTTGGGGCCCAAGTCTTTTCACCTTTTTGATGTCCTCAATAGTGTTTAGGTGATCATAGAGAAACCTTATGTTGTCGAACTCGTTGGACCAAAAATTGTTTTTACTTGAGGCGGGGGTTGAACCATCACGAGTTTCTCTCATTAATTCCAAAACCTCCCAGTCTACTTGGTTTATATCACTGGTCATTATAGTCTTATGTCGCTTCAGAGTCTTCTCGGCAAGCTCCTCAGTGACTGGAACGCGCTTGGCCGACGACAAAGGAGTAACCACGACACCTCCTGCCTTTGGGCCGGTGTTCTTCTTCTTGGGATATTGAATCTCCAAGCCGACTAGGTCCGATTTGGACTCGGGAGGACCTCTAACATTCTTCCGGGCAATATAGGCTGCAGCCATCAGATTCTTTTGTTCTTTTACAGAGAGATCGGTCATTTTTTCTTGTAACACAGTGGGAGAATGACTTGTTTATTTTGCATTTAATCGCAAATGTTGTGGATAGCAAGAGTCGTCACCGACTTTTCTTTTATCCAACAAAGTAAAGGTGAAAAGAACATGAAATACCTTTGTTAGATTCGAGTACGGGAGATAATTATGAAAAGGGAAGGTATTATCACCCTTTTCATCTGTAGTTATCTACTGGCTCTTAATTGCTTTAGTTCACTTTTTGAAAACTCACTTTGTGTGTGTGTGTGTGATTTGAAAAGTATTCCACTTTGACTTCGTAATGATTCTTGTATCAGTCCTCAAGAATGTATACGAAGCGTTGAGAAATGTTTATTTAGAAAAATGTAACTTTGTAATGATTCTCGTTGGAATATATACAAAGTGTTTGTTTGAAAGTATTTTTGAAAAGAATTGTGAGCTGAAAATGATTTTGTTTGGAGCAAGCAATTAAAAGTCTTATTACCTACTCAGAAATGGTCATTCTTTCTATTTTCCTTCTCCTTTAGGATAGCGTTATCCATACCATTAGTTGGTAGGTAACTATCCGTTAGATGTGAAGGGACGGGCGTAGGGTGATCGTATGGTCATTGAAGGCAACATGCAAGGATACCTTAGCAAATTCATATGGACGATCATCACTTATTCGTAGGCAACAATCAAGGGACAAGATCATATACTCGTAGGCAATATCGAGGGTCATCGACGGACTATGATCTTTGTGATGATTTTGAATCGAGGGACTTTGCTAATGGTATCCCTACGTTCGAGGGACATGACAATTTTTATTCGAAAGGCAACAAAAGAGGATACCCTATGGGTGCATGTGTGAAGAGTGTATTCAATTTAGATATTTTATCTTGATTGTTAAGGTGATCTACGATTGATTTCAATTCTTGCCATATAATCCTATTAGCATACATCTAAGCAGTTATAGACAGTTTATAAGAGAGTGCATAAAGTAAAACTGCAGAAAATAAAACCCTAGGCTATTACAAGGCTTTGGGGCAGTTAAATTATTGGAGGTGCGGAAAGTAAAATGCAAAAAATTAAATTTAAGCTATTACAAAAAATAACCTTGTGACCTATACATCGATTACTAGAATTTAAAATACGAATGAAGCATGAATAGATAAGAGAAAAATATTTGACCGGAGACATAAATGTCCTAAACCCTAATTAAAAGGAAAAAAATATTTTTGGTATTTTTTGGAATTGATTTTAATCAAGAAAACCTAATTCTAAGTTAATTAGTAATTAATTATGAAAATAATTAAAAGTGAAAAGAAAAATAAAATGTTTTTGTACTTAAAACTAATTAAATATTTTTTAAACCTAAATCTAAAATAAAAATATTTTTTTAGGGTTTTTATTGTATTTAAAAATGATTTTGGAAAATAATTAAAATAAGAAAGAAAATTGAAAAGAATTAGAAAAACATGAAGAAAACTAGTAGTTAAAAAATAGAAATGGTCCTGCTGAGGGTTGAACTCAGGACCTTAAAGTCATTGGTCCAAAATCAGAGCACTGCACCCTCTACATGTGTTGTAAATAACGCACTTCCAATTGTATGTATATGAAAACCTGTGGAAATTAGAAAAATATGAAAAATTTGGCAAAAGGCAGGTTCGAACTAGCGACCTGATAAAGGGTAAGGGACTAGTGCGGACATGGGTTGCCACTGGGGTGGCTATACATCCATTCATAATACCAACAACATAAATATGTTTATGACATTAATTTCAGAAAATCAAAACAATTGAAAACAAACTCGCGTTGGGGCCCAGGGATTCAAAATTATTCAATCGAAACAAGGCACGTATGGATGTCAGGGTCAAACGAAGGTTAGAGGCGCTGGAGGAGAATTCTGTTCGCCTTCTCCGATCGATTCAAACATGGAACCTGCGAAAATCAATCAAAACAAAAACAAAAACAACCCAGATCCACTAATTAAGGTGTTGCGAATCTAATGATGTGGTTAGTTTGTCCTGAAACGGCATGTAGCCATGGATGCGACGAAGCAAAAGCTTTATTCCCTAACAATGGCATAACATGATTCCTGCATCAAATCTCACAAACGATGGATCTAAACATTCACAAACATCAGTATGAACACATATACATGCATCGAAACGGTTTAAATGGCATGGATTTAGAGTTTGAAATATAAAAACCTTAACCAAACCGATGCACTTGGGGAAGTGAATTCTGGATGCTTTGAACTCGTGCAAGGACTTGGATCAATTCCTGAACACCTCAGGAGAATGAATAAGTGCTTGAAATTGATAGAGAATGGCCGGAAAGTGAGGCTTGAGTTTTGCCCTAAACTTGCAAAATTTTGGAAAAATTTATAGGGTTCTTGAGGCCAGTCATTTGTCCCATTGTGGTCTGATCATGCTAAGTATTTATAGAGGAATGGAATTAGGTCAAGAATTTGTGAGGAAAATATTGCATTTAATGAGAAAATATTTGATTGATATTTTATATCCAAATCTTTCAATTTTTCTTCAATCTTGTGTCAATCTTCTCCATGCGTTTTTGCCAGCTATTTTTGAGTTTCTGGTACTCCAAGGAGTTTAAATATCAAGCCTTGCACGACTCACCTTTAATTTTGTATTTTATTTTGATTTAATTTGATTTTTAATGAATAAATCAAAAATAAATACAATAAATATTAACATGGCGCATGGATGGGCTTGGAGCCTTTTGATAATGTTAGAAACAAGTTCTAATCATAAAAACATAGGCCCATTTGGAAAAAATTTAAGATTACTCAATATTTCTTTCATGCACTTCTTCAAAATTTTCCAAACTTGCTCAAACTATAATTTGCTCAATTTTTATCGTTTGGAAGTGTTCATTGACTTTTTAGAAAGATTAAGATGTCCTCTAAATTCTCCTTTTGGTTTCATCTTCACTGGAGCTTCCATGCTCATGTACATATCTTTGGAAAAAGATGACTTTTTGTTGACTTTTATGAGGACATATAATGTCTTGGCTCATATCTCTCTAATGAAGATTTTTGGGCAAAGCTTGTGATACATAAAGTTGTAGATAATTGAATTCCCTTCAAAATGAGATTTGGTGAAAAAAATTCTGATGAAGCATGTGAAAGTTATGTCTGGTCAAAGTTCTGTTGACTTTTTATCAAAAACCATAATTTAGAAAGTTTGACTTTTGATCAATTCTTTGAACTTTCTTGATGAATCATGATCAATCCTTGACCAAATGATGAATGTGACTTAAAAATATTGATGTTGACCAAAAATGATGAAGTTTGACTGTATGTTGACCACACTTGACTTTTTGTCCAATACAACATGTTTTCAACCATCTGAGCAATTGACTGAGCAAACTTGAGCTATGAGGCTTGAAACTTGACATGGTGATACTTTGAGACATATGATGAGGCATGATGCTCACTTTAGACAATATAAACCATTTTTGACTTGAGAGAATCAAAACTCTAATTGTGGGTTGATTGCTTGGGAGAGGGTTCATCTGGCCAACCCTTGAGGAACTCTTGAGTATAGAGATGTGTATTGACTTGAAAAATAGGAGGGAAAATTTTGGGGTATAACATGTCTGCATAAAGATAATAAAATAAATATGTAAGAGAAGAAACAAAAAAAATTCTATATGGCGGTGAATTAAAGGAGCCTTACCAAGAAAGGTCGGGATATCCTTATCAGGTAAAGGTAACAAGTCCTTAACCCTGATCGGCCGGAAGGAGTCTAAAACTTCAAGATACTTGCTCTCAAAATCACGTAACTTATCGTAATCAAATCCAGAGATTGGAAGTGGTTTGCTTGTCCAATATAGGGGGAATTTATGGTGACCGTAAAAAATTATGCCCTATCTTGATTCAGGATCAGGACGTTCTTCAGGTAACGGTCGTCACAATCTTCGTCAGGAAAGTCAAATTTGAGATACTGATATTCATTAATAGGTTGATATGTCAAGTGATCGGCAAGAATGCTTCCTTTGACCGCCTTTTGGATGCGGTACTCAATGTCATACTCGGACAATAGCATTTGCCATCGGGCAATCCTTCCTGTTAAGGAAGACTTTCCAAAGACGTACTTGATTGGATCCATTTTGGAGATTAACCAAGTAGTGTGGTTGATCATGTACTTGCGAAGACATTTTGAAGTCCATACCAAAGAACAACAGGTTTTCTCGAGCACGGAGTAACGAGACTCACAATCTGTGAATTTCTTACTCAAGTAATAGATGGCATGCTCCTTCTTACCGATTTCATCTTGTTGTCCAAGTACACGACCCATAGAATCTTCCAACACGGTGAGGTACATAATCAGTGGTCTTCCTTCAATTGGAGGGATCAATATCAGAGGTTCTAGCATGTATTCTTTGATATTGTCGAACGCTTTCTAGCAATCTTCTGTCCTCATAATCACTTGATTTTTACGGAGAAACTTGAATATTGGCCCACAAGTAGCGCACATTTGAGAGATAAATCTAGAGATATAATTTAATTGTCCAAGAAACCCTCTTACTTGTTGTTCATGCATAAAATCTACTTCCCGAGGTATAGAGATTAACTCAGATAAATGAGCAATCATTCAAACAGGAACAAGGGTATTCCACCGAGCATATACCCCGACTACTGAAGGTTAGGTGTTTTCGAGTTATGAGACCGAAGGCACCGACAACTCAAGCCTAGCTGAAGGCGAAGAGACAACTACCGAGGTCATATCCCGAACCTAGGGATTACGAGGATCCTAGCAATTATGAGTACGTTATGGCAAGGTCGACTCTTCACAGATGTAACTGCTTGGTTAGTCTTGACAACGCGCGTTATGTTATTGGCCATCATTGACAGCGGCGGACATTGTAGGACTTTATGGCAACTCAGTTACACTTACTGAAGGGTCAGGACGCTTACGCATGGTAAATGATAAGGTCCATGTATCTCTATAAAAGGGCTCCTGCCTGAGGGGTAAGCAAATCACATAGCTCGGAGCTCAAGACAACTCGCTTAAGCCTCTGAATCCCTAACCATCACATATACAATTTTTAGCAAGAACTATATATATATATATATATATATATATATATATATATATATATATATAATACTTTTATAAAGGTATTCTTAACTAAAGAGAAGCATAAACGCATGGGGTGAAAATGCTACATGTGTTGATAATAATCCTCTTTTAGGATTTGTTGATTGTTTGAAAACCACGGTTGAGGATAATGTAGTGAGTATCGATGTGTTACATCACCGAGACTTGGGTGCCCTAGGTAATGAAAGTTTGTGTGGTTTATTAGATACCACTAATCAAGGTAAAATTGATAAGAATCAAGATGGAGATTCAAATTCAGATGTCCAACAAGTTATGAATTTTCTTAGTGAATCTTGGGCTAACATGGATAAGAGAGATGAGATTGTTGATTTGGATGAAAATACAAGTCAACAATTTCAATTGATGGTTCTTAGAAAATGTAAGAACAAGAAGAAACCGTCGGAGACAAGTAAAACTTTTAAGGTGGGTGCCTCCATCTATATGCCTCACTAGTTTCTTTGATTTGAGTTGTATCTCATGTGTTTTTATTGTCATTTTTTTATTTTTCCTTTTCGCTATGTTCTTCTTGAGGGTTTTGGTCTTGTCTCCCTCCTTTTGTACTATTTTCTTTTAATATATTGTCTTAATTACAGTTTTTGTCCTCATATTTTCCCCAACTCACGATATCAGTCCCCCTGTTTTATTTTTAAACAATTTTGGTCCCCCATGTCCATTTTTCTTCTAGAAAGCGCTGAGTTAGAGAAAATACGGGGACCAAAACTGTTTAAAATAAAAAAAAATCAGGGGATCAAAACTGTAATTAAAACTGATACACCTCAGTGCTTTCTGACAAAAAATGGACATGGTGGACCAAAATTGTTTAAAAACAAAATAAGGGGACTAATATCGTGAGTTGGGGAAAATAAGGGGACCAAAATTATAATTAAACCTAATATATTTTAGACTTCATTAAAAAAACAGTGTAGGCAAAGCCTAAAATTGCTAAAGATTACTACCTCCGTTAATGAGTGTCGTTTAAGGTTGTTGTACATAGATTAAGAAATGCAATCATATTATCATAGGATATTGCACTTTTAGTAAATTAGTCTTATTACTTTATTGGAAGTTGTGTGTACAGTAATAATTATAAGACACAATTGAGAAAAAAATTATCATTACTATATTAAAAAATGAAAATGACATTCATTTTGAAACAATTTTTTCATCAAAAACAATACTCATTTTGAAATGGATGGAATATTCAGTATTACATTGAAAAAATAAAAGAACATTTTTCAAAAAATAAATAAATAAAAGAACTAAAATAACAATTATTTTGAGAAATTTTTATTAGCTAATAGAACAATTATTTTGAGGAAAAAAATATATTTCATGTACATTTATTATTCAAACATATTATTAAAAAGTTGTATAATAAGGAGTAATAATCACGAATTGCCTAAAATTGCTAAAAATTATTCAGTATTACGTTGAAAAAATAAAAGAAGTAAAATAACAATTATTTGGAGATTACTTTGAGAAATTTTTATTGTTTAAAAGCACAATTATTTTAAAACAAAAGAAAATACAATTTTTATATAACAATTATTGTTTAAAAGAACAATTATTTCATGTACATTTATTATTTAAACATATAGTAGTATTATTAAAAAGTTGTATGATAAGGAAAACTCTATTCGCTCACAATTATAAGTTAAAATAATAAATTTTATATAAATTAATAAAGTTAGTTGAGTGTAATTAATTTTATTGATTTCATGTCTAATCAAAGTAAAATTTACTATAATATCTTTAGTGATGTTTGATGATCATCTATTAATATTACATGTTTTTATCTTAAATTAAAAATATAATAGTAATACAAATATTAATTACTCTAAAGTAAATATTTTTGATTATAATAATAACTAAAATTTAAAGTATTTTTTTCTTATAATAGTGATGTGTATGGAGTAATAATCACGGATTGAGTATGACTTACTACATCCATTTTTGTGACAATTTCTCAATACTACTACTATAGTAAAGTTTGAAATATACACTGTGGTAACATTGATTTGTGTGAGCACAGAGAGAGAGAGAGTGTGTGCAGAAAAAAGGAAGAGAAATACGGTAGGGTAGCGTGTGCATGCATATTGCAGCAGCAGAGTGGTCGGCGCAAGTGATGAGATTCAGCCGACAAAAGCTGCTCTACTTTCACACACAACTTATCACATGTGCTTCCTTTCCAATCTACCTGGACAAAACTCATTCAAATTTTAATCAAACAGAATACTTTGATATGGGTGGGTAATATCTTTAAACTTTTTCACACATATTAAAAAGTATAATAATATTATTATAAATATTATATATTATTAAATTAATTTATTAATATATAGGAAATAATATAAAATATAATAATTATAAAATTATAATTGAGATTTTATGCAATAAAAAGTGAGATTGATATTTATTTTAAAATAAATTTTAATAGTTAAAACCACATTTATTTTAAATTTGAAAGGAATAACTTTTATATATTGTACAACAATTGTTGAAATATTAAATTAAATTTATTAAAATATCATATTATATTTGATTTAATATTTAAATATAATTCAAGTTGTGTAAATCCGAACCCAATTAGGGTTGTATATAAATAGTCCTAGTGTGTATCATTATTTGTACAATTCAATAATACAAATTCTTATTTCCTTTATTATTGTCTCTTTCTCTCATCACTAAAAGTATCTCACGCACTAACAAATTGGTATCCAGAGCTTCTGATTATTGTTCTTGATCGAGTTTTCAAGAATTTTACGTCAGAGATCGTATTTCTAGGGAAAGTGAATCAACCGTCGCGAAGATGGCTAGTGATAAGGGCATTCTGAATTCTCTTCCAATGCTTGACGACAAGAATTGGATCTGATGGAAAACACAAATGCAATCCTTGTTTGGCTTCCATGAAACCCTACAGGTGGTTACTGACGTCGTTCCTGCGTTGGCTGTAGATGCAACCGAAGCACAGAAAAAAGCCCACAACCAAGTCAAGAAGAAAGATTGTAAGGTTGTTTATTGCATTCAGGCGGTTGTTGATGCTTCTAATTTCGACATAATCTTTCATGTTGAAACGACGAATAAGGCATGAGATATTCTGGTGAAGTATTATGAAGGAGGTGAGAAAGTTAGGGTTGTCAAGTTACAAATCTTGCGTCGACAGTATGAATTATTGTCGATGGGAGAAGATGAAAAAGTTGTAGAATATGTGTCGAAGGTTCAGAAACTCTGAAGGGTTGTGGTGAAACCATAACTAATAAGATGATAGTTGAGAAGGTAACGAGAACGTTGACCTCTCACTTTGATCACGTTATCGTAACTATTCAAGAATCCAACAAACTTGAAACCACTAAAGTGGAAGATTTGGTTGGTTCGTTGGAGGCACATGAGATGAGGATTATCGAAAGAAAATGAGTTTAAGACTCGATACAGGCTCTGCAAGCTCAGTCATGGAAAAAGGATGGTCGCTCCAACAAATTCAAAGGTAAGTTCAACAAGTCTCAGGGTAAGAAGCCTTGGTCGAATTACCACAAGAATAAGGTCGAAGATAGAAATTTTGAATCCTCGAAAAGGGGAGGAGGAAACTATCGAAAGGACAAAGAAGATAAAAAGGGTGTACAGTTCTATAATTGTGAAAAATTGGGCCATGTAGCCAAAAATTGTTGGTACAAAAAAGACAATGGATCGACAAAAAGCAAGGACGAAGGAGAGAACCTTGCACGCCAAGATTCAGATGATTGTGAAGGTGGTATGGTGGTTATGGCTGCAATTTTAGATAACCATGTCGAATCCAAGATCTGGTTCCTCGACTCAGGTTGCTCGAATCACATGACTGGTCGAAAGTAGTGGTTGGTAGACTACGACGAGTCGAAGAAGAGCAAAGTAAAACTTGTTGATAATAGTTCGTTGCAGGCAGAAGGTACTGGCAACATAGTTTTTCAAATGAGTAATGGAGGGAAAGTTATGATTAAAGATGTGCTCTATGTACCTGGAATGAAATGCAACTTGCTAAGTGTTGGACAACTGGTCGAAAAAGGTTTCTTAGTTGTTATGAAAGATGGAGCTTTGAAATTGTTTGACACCAAGAAAAATTTGGTCTTAAAATATCTGTTGTCGAAGAATAGGACATTTAAGACTATGATTAGTTCGATAGAAGTTCAATGTTTGAAAATTATTGTTGACCACAAGGGTAGTTGGTTATGGCATTTGAGGTTTGCACATTTGAATTTTCGATCACTCAATCAACTGATTACTCAAGATATGGTTACTGAAATTCCAACTCTTGAGATGCCTGAAAAACTTTGTGAAGGTTGTTTAGTCAGAAAGCAATCCAAAAATTATTTCGTTTCGACTATGCCAATGAGATCATCCTGCATTCTCGAAGTGGTACATTCAGATGTATGTGGTCCATTCGAAGAACATACCATTGGTGGAAATAGATATTTTGTTTCATTTGTTGATGAGTTATGTCAAAAGTTATGGATCTATGTGATCTAGAGAAAGGATGAAGTATTCGAAATCTTTAAGAGATTCAAGATACTCGTCGAAAACCAGAGTGAGAAAGGGATCAAAGTTCTGCGAACAGATGGAGGTGGCGAATACTCTTCAAAGATGTTTGAGAAATTCTGTGTAGAACATGGTGTTAATCACGAGGTAACTGCTCCTTATACGCCTCAACATATAAAACCATTAGGGTTTTGTCCTTCAAGATTCCTCTTGGTGAGGGGATTTTTGTACAAGTCTTTGCTTCAACGAATTGAGCCGAGTGAAAGGATTGGGAAACAATGGGTTTGCTCAATCAAGTAACGTTAACCATACCTAAAACGATAAGGCTAATGCCACCATACCTAAACCGGAAGCACTATGGGATGAGGAAGATGAGAAAAGTATAACTATGATTAGAAAGATAGAAATATGCTCATAGAATCTTTAAGTGTTGATGAGTATTTTAGAGTCTCACATTGTTCTACCGCTAAGGCAATGTGGGTGGCATTACAAGTTTCCCATGAGGGGGAAAATGATGTCAAACTATCTAGAATCAATACGTTGACTCAAGACTTTGATCTTTTTCACATGAAGCATGGTGAAACCATTGCAGACATGCAAACGAGATTCTTTCATATAATCAATCGCTTACACACTCTTGGTCGTGTTACTTTCAATGTTGTTGCTACTAACAAAATTTTAAGATGTCTTAATAGGGAATGGAAACCTAAGGTTACGACAATCAAGGAAGCCAACAATCTAGCAACACTGGACATAACAACATTGTTTGGTAAGCTTCAAGAACATGAGAAAGAGCTCATAAATCTCAACAAGCACGAGAATAAAGAAAAGAAAGAAAAACCAAAAGATACATAAAAGAAGTATATTGCGTTAAAGGCTTCAAGCTCAAAGTCCTCCACCAATAACTCATGAGGGAGTGATTCTAGTGATGATGATGAAAGTTTGAATAAAGATATGGGATTATTTGTGAGAAAATATCACAGGTATATCCGAAAGAATGAAGTCCAACACTCGGACAAAAATCTCATCAACTATAGACACCAATCAAAACCCTCAAGGCAAGATGAAGGTAAGAAATCCAAATCAATAGGATCATGTTACAACTTACAATTGTGAAAACCCTGGTCACTACTAACCGGATTTCCCATTGCTCAATAAAGACAAAGGAAAAGAAAAATTCCAAAAAAGAGACCAAAGAAAGCTAGAAGAGTATATATTGCTTGGGAAAACGATAATGAAGCTTCAAGCAAAAGTGACTCTAATGATGAAGAAACACTAACTTTTGTATCATGGCTCATCAAAGAAAGAAAAAGAATGCAAGTCATTCTAAATATGATCATATTGATAAATTGTCTTATATGGAATTGCAAAAATCTTTTGATACTCTACACAATGAGGCTAAAGAAGCTTTTAAACGATTAGCCTCAAATAAGAAAATATTTTCATACCTTGAGAAAAAGGTGTCCGATTCCGAAAAGGAATTGGAAGCTCTTAAGGCATCCATGGTAGAGACTATCAAAAGTAAAATCGAAGGTGAGAAGAATTCTTGGCATGAATGGGCTGGATGTGAAACTTGTTATATTTGATAAATAGTAGTCAAAACTCTTAAAACCAAACTTGACAAAGCTTTACAACCTAAAATTACTTATGTTATTGATAGATCAAATTTTAGAATTAGTATGATTAATCCTTATAAAAAATATACTTATGAGATAAGGGATCCTACTAGCAAAAGTACTTTATCCAAAGTCTTGACTTGTCTTATATTGTTGCAAAAGAGGTCGCACCATTGGTAAATGTGGCTTTAGGAGATTTTTGGTTCCCCAAGGCTTTTTCGAATGGTTGCCCAAGTTCAACTCTAGTGTCACTCACACACAAGGACCCAATAAAAATTGGATACCTATTTCCCTTGTTTAAATTCACAGGTGGATTGTCTTGAGACTACAGAGAGAAAATTCTCGATAGTGGATGCTCAAGACATATGATGGACGACATCTCCTTATTTTTTGACTTTGTGGATAAAAAGAAAGGTTTTGTTACCTACGACGACAATAAAGGTAGTTGATGGTCTTAAACACAGTCTTATTAGCATTAGTCAACTGTGTGACAAAGAATATAATGTTTCTTTTTTGAAAGATTGTTGGATAATTGAACACAATGATAAGAAAGATGATGTGTTCAAAGGATTGAGGGTAAATAATGGATACATTCTTGACTTAAATAAAGTATCCTTAACTGGTGCTAAATGTCTAGTCTCCTTGAGTGAGGACTCTTAGATTTGGCATAGACGTCTAGCACACTTGAACTTTGACTTGTTAAATAAAGTAGTCTCAAAAGATTTAGTAGTCGGTCTACCCAAATTAAAATTCTCCAAAGATCATTTATGCGATGCTTGCCAAATGGGGAAGCAATCAAGAATCTCGTTTAAATCTAAAACAATGTTTCTACAACGAGACCTCTTGAACTTCTTCATATGGACTTCTTTGGACCATCTAGAATTAAAAGTCTAGGTGGAAACTACTATGGGTTCGTTATTGTAGATGACTACTCTAGATTTTGTTGGACTAGTTTCTTAGAAAATAAAAGTGACACCTTTCCGGCATTTGAAAAGTTTGCCATGGTGTAGCGGAAAAAATCTTCGAGACTAAGTCATTGATTAACTCAACATGTAAAAATAACAATGAAGTTGTCACCGCGCTTTTATTTTATCCAAAGGATTAGGAAAAAGAGAGAATAAAATCCTAAAGAAAATAAAGATCAAGGTATGAGGGTTAGTTATGCAAAGGGGAGGTATTAGGCACCCTAAACATCTAGAATTTATGGAAGACGTACTGACCAGTGGTTTTTATACAGATATTTAGCATGTATTACATATAGCTTTTCTTTAAATTGTCGAGCATTTTTGTTATTATTTCTGTATTTTATGCTTTGGTTGTGTGTTTTAGTGTTTGTAGGCTCAGAAGAACAAATCGGGATAGACCAGTGCGAAGAAGTGAAAAACTTGGAGTTTTGGAGGAAGTGCAAAAAATCACACTACATCAGGCCTGAAATGGGTGGCCGTGTCAGGAGAATGGCTAGGACGAGCTGAAGAAGACTGAAAATTAGAGGGCTGACACGGGTGCCCGTGTCTAGATTCCTGAACCAAAAAACAATAATTATGATCCTAGAAGAGCAACACGGGTGGTCGTGTCACCTGAAATGGCCCGTGGTGGGCAGCGACACTGATTTCAGTATTTTATGTGATTTTGCTTAGTAATCTGCGAGGGTGTTTTGGGTATTTCCAACCAACCTAAGTGAGTGTGTTCTATTTAAATGAGTTTTCACGATGGAAAAAGGGATCTTTTTGGCCACACAAATAATTCAGATGATTGAGGAAGGAAGCATATGCAATTGTTGGAGAACGAAGACTTTTCATGAGCGGAAGCAATTGAAGTTCAAAGTTCACCAGTAATTTATAATGTTATTTTTATGCCATTGAAATTCTTTTGAACAATATGAGTAGCTAACTCCCTCCACAATGCTAGAGACTGTCCCTGATTTGAATATGTAATGGCATGAATTTATGGTTTTATCAATTCCATGGTTTTTATTATTCAATTTAATCGTGCAATGTTTATATGCTTTCTCGATCAGACAAATTAGGATTGATTTATGGTTAAAAACTAGTTGGGCCACAATTGTTAAGGTTTTTGTGCGATTAAACTATAGTGGATATCACCTAGGACTAGGGATACTCTATAGTTACCGAATTTAACCCTTGATAGGACAAAGTCTTGATCTCATCATAAAGAAAAAGAGTTTTCGGTGTTGCACTCTGAAAGTGTTTCGCTCACAAAAAAAAAGTCATAATGTTTTTCATACAAAACTTCAAGATGCATAAATGTTGCATTAGAATTGTCATAATAAACATTATTCTACATGTAAAACAATTATCTGACGTTAAAGAAGTTTACATAATAAACATCAATGAAGAATTTAACTTTGTCTAAAGAAGATAAACTTGATCACTTTGTTAAATCAAGAGGCATGATGTTTAAGGACTCCGTCGAGAATAGAGCAGGTTATTTTCTCAAAATTCTGCCAATCTGGGGAAGGTCCTTAAAGAGCAATCAACAGGTGATTTGGTCATTCTCAAATATCGGTTAGCCTGGGGCAACCGTCGTTCCAAGATTCAGTCAGCCTGAAGCAATTACTTCGAGACGTGGAAGTCTCTCTAAGGCTATAAATTGGTGCATTTTGCTCCAATATCCATAGAACTAATCGCTCAGTTCCAATCAATCTGAGGCAATTACTTCGAGATGTTGAAGCCTTTAAAGATATCTCGTTCCATCAAGTTAGTTTCTCATATGTTGTTAATCCAAAGTGTTTATTTCAAGACTGTGAAGTCTCTCTTAATTGGAGCAAGTGTTTGTTTCAAGAATCAATCAGTCTAAATCAGTTACTTCGAGACATAGAAGTCTCTCTAAAGATCATCCTGGGGCAATTATTCCCTATGTTTGCAGAGCTCATTACTCACTTATAGTATGTCTGAATAAATCACTTTGAGATGTTGAAGTCTCTCCAAGGCTCATGCAGGGGCATCTCGTCCATGTTTGTAAAGCCTACCACTCTGAGGTTCAGTAAATCTGAAGCAATTATTTCGAGATGTTGAAGTATCTCTAAAGCTCATATCAAGGCATGTTATTCCCATATCATAATATCCAATTACTTCGGAATACTGGAGATCAATAGACTGTTGCTTTAGAATACAAGATACCGGGGCATTCCTTTTCAAGAAAGTTTTCTCGAAGGTCTAACAAACTGGGGCATGTTGAGATTCTGAAGTTGGGATATCTCTTAAGTGCAAAATATAATGCATCTACATTCCCACGGATAGGGGAGTCCTCTAATCATCATTGTATGATCAACTCAGAAGTTTTCTTTTCTTCCTTCTACGAGAATTAACAATTTAACCTTTCCAGTGGAAAATTAATTAGAGTTTGGTCAATCATCTTATTGATGCAATTTCTTCTCTCTTCTAGACCAGCAATGTCAGGAATTCAGTTGGATAACCAATGCATTAACTAGTACATTCATGCATTTAAGCATCTTTATCATATCATGCATAGCATATCTATGCATAAACCCCATCCAAGACTCGCGATATCCTAAGATCAGCTAGTTGTTCTCCTCAACAGGATCAGACTTTGAAGACTATTTCTCGAATGGCAGACTTAGTTCTTCCTGCCACAAGTTTGAAGGCTTGTTTAAAAATTGATCTACAGCGGTGATGATTCTCAAATCGAATCTCTTCCAAGGTGGTTGATCTTCCCCAAGTGAACTCTTGTGTGAACGGTTCTTACTTGGGTTTCCCCCAGTGATATTTCCCCATAGAGTCTCTTTTGAAGTTCCCCAATGAAGCTTCAAGTTTCCCCAAGAGGATATATTGCAGCAAGATTGCAACAACATTAAATTCAATATTGTTATTCTCTCTAGATAACAACTTCCCGAGTAAGTCTTAGTGGCGTCAGTCATTTATAGACCTAATTCTCTGAGTTGTTCTCAGTTCATCCTCTGTGAATCTCTGGTGTGTTTATTTCCCCAGTGTATTCCTTGCTTAATCAACAAAAATATGCAGCTACCAGGTGGGATGGTTAAAGATTTTAGAAGATCTGTTGCAACCTCAAATTGTTTAAACATGTCAGTACGTGTTATCATTATGCATTGTCAGCAGCATACTAGCGGATGAAAGATATATCCATTGTGGAAGCTTCTACTCCCCTTGACGGTGTTGAACTTGATTCCTCTACCCCCTAGTGGAGTTATTTATTGCTTATTTGCAATTCACTATAAGCTCAGTAGCAACAAATTGAGATTTTGTCGATGATAAAGATGTTCAACGTATCTGCATATGTTTGTTACAACCTTCTATCATCAATATGTCACCTTGTCAACTGTTGGAACATTCATGTCAGACATGTGCGCTAGACATGAGTTATTTTATACCTGCAGAAGTCCACTTTCAATACTTGAATACTGGCCATGTTATCTTTGCATCCAATTCATCCAACTTGGGGAACTCTGTTGATCATCATAGTTAATGCATTTCAGATATTGTTATCTTCCCTTCTACAAGGATTACCATGGAGCCTTTCAAGTGGTGGATCGGTATTCAGAGCTTGATGCATTCTCTTCATGATGCATTTGAAATTATCTCTTCCAACAGTATCGGGAAGTTAGTTTGATACCCTTTGCATTAAATCATTAAAACTCATGCATATCATACTCATGCATTGGCTTCGGCTAGTTTATCTTTTGCAGGATTTTCCCCAGCTGAAGTTGTAAATATCCTCATAAGGATAAAAATTGGAAGATTATGTCTCAGATGACATAATTATTCTCTTCTCCCCAACGCAAGTTTAATACTTGTTCGGATCTTAATAATTTACGGGTTTCTTCGGTCGAGATTTCTTCCCCAGCAAAATAGTTGTGAATTTCCAAGTGAACTCTAAGGTCAAAGGAATTTTCTACCTAGAATCCCCAATGACGATCTCATATGGTTTTCTTATGAAGTTTTCGCAATAAATTTTCAAGATTCTTTCAAATAAGAATTTTCCTGACAAATTTTAGTGGCAGTAACCTCTACAGGTTTGCTTCTCTGAGTTGTTCTCAATAGACTCCATTGAACTTCTGGTGTGTTTATTTCCCCAGTAAGTCCTCGATTACTCAACAGATAAATATCCATCAAGTAGGATGTTTATTCGATCACAGGATATTTCACCAACTCAGAAGTTGATCCATATATCTACTTGCTACAATGCATCATCGGTACAATGCTAGCAAATTGAAGATCTTTATCATAGAAATTTTTTAGTCGCAGGTGCTGAACTTGATTCTTCTATCTATGGTAAAGCTATTCGTATACAGATTAAAGATTTTATCAACTCGGGAGTTGTTTAGCATGTATGTACATGATCACTAAAATATTTTATCAGCAGGAATATCAGAAACAAGGATTTACCGACTTCATAAACATCTATATCACACCAGTGTGTTGAATATGATTTGTTTATCCCCAGAGAAGTGTATTCTTGGTCGTGCTACTGAATTTGTTCTGCTGGTAACTTGGAAGTTACATGGTTAAGACATTTAGCATGCCATGGCTCATTGCACCTTCGTTTACAACAATCCTAATATTGTTCCAGCCATATATCATCGTTAAAGCCTACGGGTATTCTTTAACTCTTTGGGATTTTTCTGACAATTTCTCCATTATATCTTCGTTAAAGTCTGCGGGTACTCTTTAAATCTTTGGGATTTTTCTGACAATTTCTTAATTATATCTTTGTTAGAGTCTGCTGATATTCTCTAATTTTAGTTAAGACATCCTGAGATGGCTTAATTTATTGCCTTTATTTTCTCTTGAGAAGTGTGGTTTTCTTCTCGAAGCGTTTTCGTTAAGACATACTGGATGACTTAACTTGTTGTTTTTTCTTGTCGCATGAGAAGTGCGGTTTTCTTCTTGAAGCATTTTCGTGAAGACATATTGAGATGGCTTAATTTGTTTCTTTTTCTTTTCGCTTAAGAAGTGTGATTTTCTTCTCTGAGCATTTTCATTAAGACTTGTTGTTTATTGCTCATTTTGGTTACTCGGTTATCCCCAGTGATGTTGAGATTTTTTGATATTTCTCGATCGTTACTGCCGTGTTAAGACATTCTGATGTTGCTTAACTGGTTTCTTCTCCTCAATTACCCCTTCCTTGACTTTGTAGTCAAGATATCTTATCTGCTTTCTTTCGTGGCATTGACATCTCATGTAGGGAAATTTTTTGGGGTTCTTTTAGTATTCAATCCTCTTCCACCTTGAACGTTAGAAAGTTGTCTATCTTTCTCACTTATCAGGTTTAAGATGATTTAATAGGGGCAGTTGTCGCACCCCAAAATTTCTCCTCTTCATCTCAACCTCTAATTCAGGCGCTCATATTATCATTGATCCTTCATTGTTAGGTAAAATCATGGATGCATAGGTATCATGTGTATTATAAAGTCAAGTTTTCATTTGTGACCATTATCTGGTCGAATATCAGAGGATGAATCATCTGGGGCATCAGTTTGTGGATTAAGTATGAAGTTCAAAATTCAAGAGAGTGGATAATCACTTGGTTTGCATTGTTTGAGAAGATAACTCGTCTTTATTGACACTTGCAAGAGAATTTGGTCTATTATTTAATTCATGGTGAAGCTTGATGCAGAATATGGTCATAATTCGTGGGAAGTTTTTGGTTTCAATGAGAATCTTGCCCTTTATCTTGGAGTTCAAACTTTGAATTAAGTTAAATGTGAATCCATAATTGATTTGGTGAAGCCTATGTCTTTTGATGACCCATTCTTACTACGAGGTAAATTTCCCATGAAAATTGCATTACTAAGGTTATTCAAGATAATCTTTTTGTTCTAATTTGTGAGCCATATCATTATCCTCTAGTATTGCAAATTCAAGTTCTATTCAAGTTTTCAAATTCTACCACTCATGTTACAAAGATACTTCAAGGTGTTTAATAGCGAAATTAAAATGGCATTCAAGATTACAAAAGATGGCTCAAATTTCCATAAGTTTTCAAATTCATTACAAAGGAAATGCTCAAGATTACGAGATTTTTACCATTTGTACTAAATTAAAAATTCAAATGACATTCGCATTACAAGACTTCAAGTTTCCATAATTCTAAAGTTTCAAACTAAGTTACAATGCTACATCAACATCCATGGCCTAATTTCAAGAACTCTCCAATTGTACAAGTTTATATGGTTATTTGCAAGCATTTTGAATGTCATTCGAATGATTCAATTTCACAAAAACTACAAAGTTTGGTTTACAATGAAGATTTTATCCTACCATAAGTTCTTAATTCCTATTCTCTTATAGATACAAGGTTTCCTAAACTACAGGAAAATTACTTCAAGCTTCCCAATAGATCTTGGCTCGCCATTGTGATTTTCAAGATTCCATCATCATACTCAATGGATATCATCATCATTGTTATACCCCAACATTTCCCCTCCTACTTTTCAAGTCAATACACATCTTCATACTCAAGAGTTCCTCAAGGGTTGACCAGATGAACCCTCTCCTAAGTAATCAACCCACAACTAGGGTTTTGTTTCTCTCAAGTCAAAATTGACTATTATTGCCTCAAGTGAGCATCATGCCTCATCATATGTCTCCAAGTATCACCATGTCAAGTTTAAAGCTTCATAGCTCAAGTTTTCTCAATCAATTGCTCAGATAGTTGAAAATCTGTTGTAGTGGACAAAAAGTCAACTATGGTCAACATACATCCAAACTTCATCATTTTTGGTCAACATCAAGATTTTGAAGTCGCTTTCATCATTTGATCAAGGGTTGATCATGATTCATCAAGAAAATCCAAGAATTCATCAAAAGTCAAACGTTCTAAATTAGGGTTTTTTGATAATAAGTCAACAAAACTTTGACCATGCATAACTTTGTGTATCACAAGCTTTGGTAAAAAATGCTTCATTTGAGAGACATGAACCAAGACATTATAGGTCCTCATAAAAGTCAACAAAAAGTAATCTTTTTCCAAAGAAGTGTACATGAACATGGAAGCTTCAATGAAGATGAAACGAAAAGGAGCATTTAGAGGACATCTTAAGCTTTCTAAAAAGCCCAACACTCTCAATTGATAAAAATTGAGCAAGTTATGGCTTGGGAAAAAATGGAATTTGAAGAAACGCACAAAGAGAAAAGTGATGAATTTTGAGTTTTTGAATAATGTGACCTATCTTTTAGGGTTTAAACATGTTCGTGACCTTAAAAAAGACCTCTAAAACCATTGCTATATTTTCATGATTTTTATTTATATTTATTTGAATTTTTATTCATTTAAATACTAAATAAATCAAAGAAAATATAACTTAAACATCAAAAGGTGCATGATTCATGATTTGCAATCAAAAATCAATCAAATATTGGATCTTACATATCAAGCAAGTGATTGGAAGTGATTGAAACATAATTGAACCAAAAATAGAAAGATTTGATCAAATTTTCAATCAAATTTCAATCAGCACAATTAGCATATATTTGATTGCAATCAATTGACCTAATTCTTCTTCTATATAAACCTAAACCATTCAGATCACAAAGAGAAGAATTTGCAGCCTCAAGAACACTAGCCAAGCCTCAAAAATCTGTGACTTCCAAGTTACTTGCAGACCAATAATTCCATCGATTTAAGCCATACAAAGGTGTCCATTAGCTTCATCGGTGCTCTCTAAGTAGTTTCAACCATCCGCAAGCAATCGAGACATCCAGAATTCATAAATCACGATTTCGATCGAACACATGCTTTTCAAATCCGATTACGTATTTTCATGCATATTTAACATGTTTTGATTATATATTCATGCTCATATGTTGTTTAGAAGATATTTGGGTGGTTTAATTCGAGTTTAAGTGTAGGTACGGAGATTCACCATGGCTAGGGTTCACAACTTCGAATTAGGGCTTTGTAAAACAGCCAAAATTAGACAAAACCAAGGGTACCATCATGTTCAAGAGGTCAATTCCAATCGATCCATGGTCTCATAACAAATTTATATTATGTTTTCAAGATTGTGTAATTTGCAGGTCTTATAGCTACAGAAAAAATCTGTAGGTAAAGCTTTTAGCAACGGACTGTGTCCGTAGGTAAAACCCTTGCCAGATCAGCGAAGAAGACGACCCCCTGCGCGCGTTATTTCGAAATTCAAACATTTTAAAATTTTCTTTTATTATATAATAATTTCGTTTCATTCCATTAACAACCAACACATAGCTCAGATGGTTGGAGGCGTGTGTTGATGACTCCCATGTCTTGGGTTCGATCCCTAGGGTTGTACTAATTTTTTGCATTATTTTCCTTTCACTTTTACTAACCTATTTTCTTATTTTTTTATTTCTTTTATTAATTTATGTTCAAATATTTTTATAAATACAATAAAAAATCATAAAAAATATTTTCTTTTTAGATTTAGGTTAATAAAATACTTATCTAATTTTTGAAATAAAAACTTTTATTTTTTCCCTTTATTTTTAATTAATTGTTTAATTAACCTTTAAATTAAACTTTAATTATTTTTCTCAAATAAAATCAATCCAAAAAGTACAAAAAAAATGTTTTCTTTCTAGTAATTAGGGTTTATACTAATCTTAAACTTTTTTTGCTAATTTTTAAAACCTTTTTCTTACTAACACAAAAATCTTTTACTAATGTTATTTCCTCTTATTCCTATTTAATCCTTCTCGCGATATTTTTCCGATTATTGTAACTCCTCACAAGTTGTAATAGTTAGGTTTAATTTCTCGTATATTTTTACTGTTATGTACCTGATCACATGATGTAATAGCCTAATTAGGATTTATTTTCTGCATTTACTTTCCGCACCTCTTATTATGTATCTTCCCCAAAGCCTTGTAATAGTGTAGGGTTTACTTTCCGCACCTCTATTTTCTGCACATATATTAACTGCTTAGATGTATGGCTAATAGGATTGCATGACAAGATTAAAATCAATCGTTAGATAACTCTAAATTCAAAGATCAAATATCTGAAATTAACACACTGTGCACACTCACACCCTTAGGGTATCCTCTCTTGTTGCCTTTCCCTCGAACGTAGGGGTACCTTTAGCAAAGTCCCTCAATTAAATCATCACAAAGATCATAGTCCCTCGATGTTGCCTACGAATATATGATCTCGTCCCTCGGTTGTTGCCTACGAATAAGTGATGATCGTTCCTACGAAATGCTAAGGTATCCTTACAATGTTGCCTTCAATGACCATACGATGATCCTACGCATGTCCCTTCACATCCAACATGTAGAGTTATATACCAACTAATGGTCTGGATAGAGTTACCTTAAAGGAGAAGGAAAATAACAAGAACGACCCTTCTGAGTAGGTAATAAGACTCTTAATTGCTTGCTCCAATCAAAAAAATGCTTTTCACACCTCATACTCTTTTCCAAAATACTTTCAAACAACCACTTTATATACATTCCAACGAGAATCATTACAAAGTTTTAAACTTTCAAAGAAACATTTCCAAACACTTCGTATACATTTTTGAGGAGTGATACAAGATTCATTACGAAGTTAAAGCGAAATACTTTTCAAAATACTTTTCAAAACACACACACAGAAAGCGAGTTTCCAAAAAGTGAGCTAAGAAATTAAGAGCCCGTAGATAACTACGGATGGAAAGGGTGTTAATACCTTCCTTTTTCATAATTACCTCTCATACTCAGAATCGATAAAAGATCCTTCATGTTCTTTTCACCTTTCCTTTATTGGATAAAAGAAAAGTCGGTGGCGACTCTTGCTAACCGCAACATTAGCGATAAAACGCAAAACAAACAAGTCAGTTCTCCCACCGTGTAACGTTTGGGTTATTTCAAAACAAACTGAAAATTATAACACTGAGTGAAAATTATAACACTGACTATTTTACGTATAACGTTTGGTTTATTTCTTTCAAGTTGTATTTTATTTACTTATTTGTTAATAATAATTGATAATAATGTGGATATAACCTTGGGATTCTTGAGTCACCGGTGGGTCACATTTGTCTCCACCAGAGAAGATAAGGTACATTTGATTCCCTATGCTCCTATCCATGGTATCATCATATACCTTTCTCATCTCAAACATCAAATCATCATCAAGACCATCTAACGCATCTGTAGCATACGCCCACAGTAGATTGTTTTGGGAGCGTCGCACTGGATAATCCAGGAGTAGTGGGCCTAGATTTTCTTTCTAGATTGCTTATTACAACCCCCTGATCTGCTAATTACAGGTTATCTTTAAACCTTGTTCCTTTCTATTATTTCCTTTATTTTTTTTAGTTTATATATTTTATAAGACACGACTTTGTATTAAATAATTATTAGTATTAAGATATTTTTTTATTTGATAATTATTGATTAAATTATTAATTAATTTTTATCAAATAAAAAGATTTATTCTAATAATTATTTAAGAATTTGGACTTGTATTGTGTGGTTTAATTATTTATTTGTATCTCATGTGCTTGTATAACTTATCCACATATGTACACGTCACACACTTAACACAGTTGATTCCATTATCTCTTTTGGTTCTTATACCAAATTCCTCAAGGGTCTCATAGTTGAGAATGGACATGCCATTGTCATAAGGTTAATCGGAGCCCTAGTTTGCATCAATAATCATAACCCGAATAAACATTGGTCCATATACAAATTATCCATGCCCAAGGGTTTCATGGTTGGGGATAGGCGCACTTATCATCACGAGATTAATCAAGTCCATATACTTGGTAAATCATAACCCGATTCCATTTCTCACCTTCTCTTGGTCCATATACCAAACATCAAAACACTTTCATAATCAAAATCTTCAAACCTCGATTCAACATCGAGTTTATTTTCAAAATATTTTCATAAATAAAATGTTCTACTTCCCCCTTCCCAAGCGTAAGGTAGTCAGTCCTTTTTCGACCCCTGATCGTACACTTGGCTTTTTAAATGAATCTAATCAAGTGAACCTTATTTTGCATCACCTTTTTTTAATAAAGCTTTTGGGTAGAAAAAGATGATCAGGATGATTTTGTCCACTCCATCCGAATACTTGAAGCATTAGCCGTTGAACGCTTATGGTCCGATGCTTGTCTCCCACATAAAAATAACTTTAACTCATCAAACTTGTTTTTCCGCTCATACGCGACCATGGAAAACCTTTTCATAAAGGGAGTATGTGTTAGCCATTTCAAAAAGGGAATACACGAGACTTAGCTCTCATACGAGCAAAACAAGTCGAGGTTTAAGAGTTTGAAATGTCTAACACATCATTCTTCTAAAATCAACCAACAAATTTCTATCCTTTTCTAGAGGAACTACAGAACTCTGACTTTCCCATTGCACGAGGGAGTACGTAGACACAAGATGCGACATCTTTGGCGAGTTCAAAAAAACCTATAAATAAAGACACTTCTTCTTTCTCCTTTATTAATTTAGAAATTAGTGAATTTACACAAAAACGCTTAGAACTAGACGGTTCCCATCGAGTACGATGGATGTGAGGGGTGATAATACATTCCCCTTGCATAACCGACTCCGAATCCACATCTTTTGGTTATGTAGACGACCTTATCCGTCATTCATGGGTTTTATCTATATTTTCCTGTTCTTTTAGAACAAATAAAATTAGGTGGCGACTTCATTGTTTTAAATAAATTACCTATTTTTCTTTAAAACCAGTTATCACAGTTGGCGACTTCACTGGAGACAATTTGACTAAGCGAGTCAACCCTAGTTTAGTTCTTTGTGTGTGTGTTTATTTTTGCTTTCTTCTTATTGCATCTATTCTTATATTTATAATTCAGTCATTTATTTCCTTATGCTTTGTATATTATCTTGTGTGGGAATGATTGATGGGGTTATTGGAAAAGCCCACTACTAAGACTATAGTGTACATAAATTAGAGTGGTTGCGTAGTATTAACTTTCTAGACGGAAATGTCTTGTAATTTGGTGCGAAGGCCACACCTAGGGGAGGTTCTTTCGAAGATATTATCGCTGATTGCAAGATTTTTGCGTTGACGATAGTGTTGTTATAAGGGATTTTTCCTCTAGTTTGACCTTTAAGGAAACCTAACCTTTTTGCCTTAAGAATGCTCAAATGAGACGTTCTTGGATATATCGTCTAACCACAAATTTATTTATGTTGAAAATGATATCTCCAAGTCGGGATCAATGATTTGGAGTAGCCCGCTTAGATCCTTGTGTCGAGGGCTACGTTGCGTTGGACCGTTAGACGCGTCCTTGTCTATTTGAGTCAATACGTAATTCTCCCTCAAACAAAATTCTCTCAAAAAAATATTGTAGCCTTGCAAGTTTTAGTTGCGATGGATGACAATATTAGAGTTTGTGTTTGTTGTATCAAAAAAACCTTAGAGCCATCCTAGGGGGAATTGTTGGGTAGACGTCGAAACCATGTCCGATCGTCCTTTTTAAACCTCTGTCTGTTTAACTTTACCCGTGATTTTGCGCATAACCTCAATATGATCACATCACATTAAATTCTTACATGCATTACCATTACATTGCATTTGCATTCTTTCATGCATTATCATGCATATCCTTCTCATCGGGGATCTCATTTCATCTCTCTCGTTTAGGAAATCAAACTGGATACTTAACACGCGTTCAAAACTTGAAGGATGTCTCAAAGGGCTATGGACGAGATTCAATGTGGTCAGGAACTGTTGAAGGCAGAAGTTAACCATTTGAAAGGTCAGATGAGTCTGGTCATGGATCTCTTGCAAGTTATGTTGAAGAAAAAGTGCAACACTAACCAATTGCCGCAAACTTGGTTACCACTCTACAATTATCTAGTATCTCTGTGGGTCAAGGACTTCCACACATGTGAAATATCCAATTAAAAATTCTCCTACTAGGCATCATCCTCGGCCTTCACCTTCGAGGATTCCTCGACAGCAGCCATTGATTACTCCTTGACCAAAGAAGAGGGAACCAAATCAACATATTAACCCGCATTACCGCTGATATGGTCAATAGGATATTCAGTCAATCCCAATATCATATTCTCGACTATTGCCTTACCTAATTCAGAGAGGTGTTGTGATACCAAGGGAGTTGAAGCCAGTTTCGTTAAAGCTTGGTTTGATGAGAGAGCCAAATGTGTTTTTCATGCTGACTCTGTAGGGCATGAAACTGATAATTGTTTTTCCTTCAAATGCAAGGTTCAAGATTTAATTGATGACAATATTCTGTATTTCAAACAAAGTGGCTCTAGTTTAGACATTTTGGTTGCAATTTCATATGATAGCAATTTCGAGGGACTTCTGAAACTTATTGGGACAATTGCTTACCAAGTGGGAGTTGAGACTCTAAAAAGTAGTGTTAGCGGTGAAGTAGACCAAATGGCCACTTCAAAAAAGGTGGTATCCTTTAGCAAATATATCCCAAGTTCTATCAAAGGGAAGTTAGTCGCAGAATCAACTCATTATCCTCCATTACCATCTTTCAAGCCTTTGTATCAGCAACCTTTGATTGATTATCCTGAACTTCAGAGTCGAAATTCCCAAAATCAAACTACACCTTGGAATAATCTAGAAAGAAGGGACGCTCCTTTGGATCATATTCCTATGACTTACAGTCAACTTCTTCTATATCTGATTCAAAGTTCATTGGTGGTTCCCAAGTTCATTAAGCCAACAAAGGCATCCCCACCAATATATGATCATGATGCGCGATATGGATACCATGCTGGTACGGTAGGACACTCAACAGAGGAATGCAATGCCTACAAAGCCAAGGTTCAATAATTGATTGACCAAAAGTACTGGACTCTTCAAGAAGGGAATATGTTTGTGAATGGCAAGCCCATACTCAAGTGAGCATTAAGATAGCTGAATCTGATCAACAAGTCAAGACAAAGCTCAAGTCTCCTCAACAATGACAGTCTGTAATTTCTTTACTGCATTTTCATTTGTATCTTGTTTAATTATTTAAACTTTGTTTGCATGTATAAACTTGTTTGGTTTTTCAATCTTAATGCAATTGTCTTGATGTAATTCATTTGTTCTCACTCAATCCATTCATTATCACTCTTTATTTTATTTGCGGGCATTTTGATAGCAACGTTACCAAGTCTTTCGCCTAGGCAAAGATCGGAGGGAGGATGACGATAGTTGAAAACCGCCAGGTCTCTTGTTGTATGCTTCTGAGTATAAACTTGCTAACAATGTACATGCATTGTTTCAAATCCCTAAACACCGGAGTCATAAGGGAGATAAACCACCGTTAACCCTTTTGAGCCTTGAGGTAAGGGTTTCTTTTCTTTTTAGAAAAAACCCTCATTTTTTAAACTTGTGGGCAGGTGGTGTTCAATTAATCTAATTGAGCGTTCAAAACTCATCAAGACAATGCGCGTCAAAGGATACAACAATGGTTATCCTCCAAAAGGTTGAAGAAAGTCAAAACTATAATGGTCTAACTTCGTTTGTCAACAATGTGCACCAGAAGAGGATAATACTATAATGGTTACCTCTTGAACATCAGAAGGTCAGTAGATGACGATACCACAACGATTATCCTTCATCTACCCAAGGAATCAGACAGTCACAAGCACTTCCAACAAATTGAAGATGATGTAAAGATCCACGACTTGTTCAAAGAGGAAGAATTAATAGTAAAGAAAGAAAAAGTCCCGCTAAGTCGAAACTTGAAAACAAGTCGCTTAGGCAAAATTTAGGGAAAGAAAATCGGAATGCCCAAAAGTGAGAAAGGATTGTCAAAGGAAATTCTCATCAAAGAACAAGTCGTGTGATTAGACACCAGAGACAATATGTGAGTGTCTGTCGTATCCAACAAACCTCGTATTGCTTCTTCAACCATCATAAACGTCTCTCGAGAGATGAATGCTCGTATCAAGATAGTTGAACTTAGGACTGAAGAACATAATGGAGAATGGGTGGGCACCAAATAATTTTGAGCTTAACAATCTTTTTTGTAAAAACCGTGAACTAGGCCACGTTACAATCCTTAAAAGTCCTAATTAAATCATGGGTCAATTCAAAAGCATACGACGGCGAGATCGCGTTTAACTGACTCCTACGATGCATGCTAAGTATTTGTGTTGGTATCATATGTTTGTCTTATCTTTCATACAGAAAAAGAGTTTTGAGTGTTGCACTCTAAAAGTGTTTCGCTCACAAAAAAAAGTCATAATGTTTTTCATACAAAACTTCAAGACGCATAAGTGTTGCATTAAAATTGTCATAATAAACATTATTCTACATGTAAAACAATTATTTGACATTAAAGAAGTTTACATAATGAACATCAGTGAAGAATTTAACTTTGTCTAAAGAAGAGAGACTTGATCACTCTGTAAATCAAGAGGCATGACGCTTAAGGACTCTGTCGAGAATAAAGCATGTTGTTTTCTCAAAATTCAGCCAATCTGGGGAAGGTCCTTAAAGAGAAATCAACAGGTGATTTGGTCCTTCTCAAAGATCAGTTATCTTGGGGCAACCGTCATTCCAAGATTCAGTCAGCCTGAAGCAATTACTTCGAGACGTGGAAGTCTCTCTAAGGCTATAAATTGGTGCATTTCGCTCCAATCTCTGTAGAACTAATCGCTCAGCTCCAATCAATATGAGGCAATTACTTCGAGACGTTGAAGCCTTCAAAAATCTCTCGTTCCATCAAGTTAGTTGCTCATATGCTGTTGATCCGAAGCAGTTATTTCGAGACAGTGAAGTTTCTCTTAATTGGAGCAAGTGTTTATTTCAAGAATCAATCAGTCTGAATCAATTACTTTGAGACGTAGAAGTCTCTCTAAAGCTCATCCTGGGGCAAGTATTCCCTATGTTTGAAGAGCTCATTACTCACTTGTAGTATGTTTGAAGAAATCAATCCTAGACGTTGAAGTCTCTCCAAGGCTCATGCAGGGGCATGTCGTCCATGTTTGTAAAGCCCGCCACTACGAGGTTCATTAAATATGAAGCATTTATTTCGAGATGTTGAGGTATCTCTAAATCTCATATCAAGGCATGTTATTCCCTTATCAGAATATCCATTTACTTTGGAATACTGACAATCAGTAGAGTATTGCTTTAGAATACAAGATACTGGGGCATTCCTTTTCAAGAAAGTTTTCTTGAAGGTCTAACAGAATGGGGCATGTTGAGATTCTAAAGTTGAGATATCTCTTAAGTGAAAAATATAATGCATCCTCATTCCCAAGCATAGGGCAGTACTCTAATCATCATTATATGATCAACTCAAACGATTTCTTTTCTCCCTTGTACGATAATTAGAATTGCATCCTTTCTGGCGGCAAATCAATTATAGTTTGGTCAATCATCTTATTGATTCCATTTCTTCTCTCTTCCACACCAACAATGTCAGGAATTCAGTTTGATAAACAATTCCTTAACTAGTACATTCATGCATTCATGCATCCTTATCATCCTGCATAGCATATTTATGCATAAACCCCAGCCAAGACTCGGGATATCTCAAGATCAGCTAGTTGTTCTCCTCATTAGGATCAGACTTTGAAGAATATTTCTCGAATGACAAACTTAGTTCTTCATGCCACGAGTTTGAAGGCTTGTTCATAAATTGATCTACAACGGTGATGATTCTCAAGAGGACCTTTCCCCATAGAGGACCTTTCTTACTTGGGTTTTCCCGAGTGATCTTTCCCCATAGAGTCTCTTTTGAAGCTCCCCAATGAAGCTTCAAGTTTCCCCAAGAGGACCTATTGTAGCAGGATTGCAACAACATTAAATTCAATATTGTTATTCTCTCCAAATAACAACTTCTCGAGTAAGTCTTAGTGGCAGAAGTCCTTTATAGACCCGATTCTCTAAGTTGTTCTCAGTTAATCCTTTGTGAGTCTCTGGTGTGTTTATTTCCCCAGTGTATTCCTCGTTTATTCAACAGAATTATGCAACTACCAGGTGGGATGGTTAAACGATTTTAGAAAAACTGTTGCAACCTCAAATTGTTTAAACATGTCAGTACGTGTTATCGCTATGCATTGTCAGCACCATACTAGTGGATGAAAGATCTATCCACTGTGGAAGCTTCTACTCCCCTTGACGGTGTTGAACTTGATTCCTCTACCCCGAATGGAGTTATTTCTTACTTATTTGCAATTCACTATCAGCTTAGTAACGACAAAATGAGATTTTGTCAACAATAAAGTTGTTCAACATATTTGCATATGTTTGTTACAACCTTTTATCATTAAGATGTCAGCTTGTAAAATGTTGGAACATTCATGTCAGACATGTGCGCTAGACATGAGTTATTTTATACCCGCAGAAGTCTAATTTCGATCCTTGAAGTTACTGACCATGGAGCCTTTCAAGTGGTAGATCGGTGTTCAGAATTTTGTGCATTCTCTTCATGATGCATTTGAAATTTTCTCTTCCAACAGTATCGGGAAGTCAGTTTGATACCCTTTGCATTAAATCATTAAAACTCATGCATATCATACTCATGCATTGGCTTCGGCTAGTTTATCTTTTGCAGGATTTTCCCCAACTGAAGTTGAAAATATCCTCATAAGGATCAAAATTGGAAGATTATGTCTCAGATGACAGAATTATTCTCTTCTCCCCGGTGCAAGTTTTATACTTGTTAGGATCTTAATAATTGACGGGTTTCTCCGGTCGAGATTTCTTCCCCAGCAAAATAGTTGTGAATTCCCATGGTGGATTGTTTTGGGAGTGTCGCGTTGGATCATCTAGGGGTAGTGGGCCTAGATTTTCTTTCTGGATTTCTTATTACAACCCCCTGAGCGGCTAATTACAGGTTATCTCTAAACCTTGCTCTTTTCTATTATTTCCTCTTTTTTTTAGTTTATATATTTTATAAGACATGGCTTTGTATTAAATAATTATTAGTATTAATATAGTTTTTATTAGATAATTATTGATTAAATTATTAATTAATTTTTATCAAATAAAAAGATTTATTCTAATAATTATTTAAGGATTTAGACTTGTATTGTATGGTTTAATTATTTATTTGTATATCATGTGCTTGTATGAGTTATCCATATATGTACACCCCACACACTTAATGCAGTTGATTCCATTATCTCTTTTAGTTCTTATACAAATTTCTCAAGGGTCTCATAGTTGAGAATGGGCTTAGCCATTCTCACAAGGTTAACCGGATCCCTAGTTTGCATTGATTAATCATAACCCGAATAAATATTGGTCCATACCAATTACCCATGCACAAGGGTTTCATGGTGGGGTATAAGAGCATTTACCCTCACGAGATTAATCAAGTCCATATACTTGGTTAATCATAACCCGATTCCATTTCTCACATTCTCTTGGTCCATATACCAAACCTCAAAACACTTTCATAATCAAAATCTTCAAACCTAGATCTAACGTCGAGTTTCTTTTCAAAATATTTTCATAAATAAAATGTTCTACTTCCCCCTTCCCAAGCGTAAGGTAGTCAGTCCTTTTTCCACCCTCGATCATACGCTTGGCTTCTTTAAATGAATCTAATCAAGCGAACCTCGTTTCGCATCACCTTTTTTTAATAATGCTTTAGGGTAGAAAAAGATGATTGTGATGATTTTGTCCCCTCCATCCTAGTACTTGGAGCATTAGTCGTTGAACGCTTATGGTCCGATGCTTGTCTCCCACATAAAAATAACTTCAACTTATCAAACTTATTTTTTCGCTCATACGAGACCATCGAAAACCTTTTCATAAAGGGAGTATGTGTTAGCCATTTCAAAAAGGGAATACACGAGACTTAGCTCTCATACAAGCAAAATAAGTCGAGGTGCAACAGTTTGAAATGTCTAATGCATCATTCTTCTAAAGTCAACCAAAAAACTTTTATCCTTTTCTAGAGGAACTACGAAACTCTGACTTTGCCATTGCACGAGGGAGTACGTAGGCACAATATGCGACATCTTTGGCGAGTTCAAAAAAACCTATAAATAAAGACACTTCTTCTTTCTCCTTTCTTAATTTAGAAACTACCGAATTTACACACAAACACGTAGAACTAGACGGCTCCCCTCGAGTACGATAGATGTGAGGGGTGCTAATACCTTCCCCTTGCATAACGGACTCTCGAATCCATATCTTTTGGTCATGTAGACCGCCTTATCCGTCATTCGTGGGTTTTAACTATATTTTCCCGTTCTTTTAGAAAAAATAAAATTAGGTGGCGTCTTCATTGTTTTAAATAAATAACCAATTTTTAAAAAAAACCAGTTATCATAGAGTCCAGCGTGTAGATCTGTATTATAGTACTTGAATCCTAAGAAGTACTACTTAAGTAGTTTATCTATACAGTCTGGCATAATTTAGATTCACATGCAAGTATGATTGGTGGAGAATCAAATAAAGATGAAACCAAATGATGAAAAGAAGGTAAAAGGCAACTGAACTGCTAAGTTGGTTAGCCCTCACCAGGTTATTCAACCCAAAGAGGGTTGATCCCCAAACGTCTTCCAGATGAAGGACAATATATAACTACAAAGTTTGAAAATTGCATCGGTAATAAAAAGTAGAAAATGTTGCTCATTTGGTGCCCGAACAAGTGAATTTCTTGATTAATTAGGTGCATGTGATGATTATCATTATTCTCAGTGCCTTAATTTGATTGAACGAATGAAAGAGGAGGAAAATCGGGGGGAAACTTAAGTACAAAGCATAGTTAGAGAGGTATTTGAAGAGGAAGCTCATGGTTAAAAGGTTCTTACAGAAAACTCATCGTGTCATATGAAGGTCGGACAAACTACCTTTTGAACAATATGAACTGAAGTCCCACATATGAGTACCGAGTTGCTTTGATTTCCATGAGTTCTTATAATTGTCGCTTGAGCTCAAGCAACACTTTAAGTTTGGGGGAGTTTGACAAGTGGTTTTTACACGGATATTTAACTTGTATTGCAGTTAGCTTTTCTTTTAATTGACGAGCAATTTAGTTATTATTTATGCATTTTATGCTTTGGTTGTGTGTTTTAGTTTTTGTAGGCTCAAAAGAACTAATCGGGATAAACTAGTGCAAAGAAGTGCAAAAATCACACTACATCAGGCCTATCACGGGTGGTTGTGTCACCTGACACGGGCCGTGTCAGGAGGATGGCTAGGACGAGCTGAAGAAGACTAAAAATTAGAGGACTGACACGGGTGCATGTGTCACTTGACACGGCCCGTGTCACGATTCCTGAACCAAAAATCAATAATTAAGATCCCAGAAGAGCAACACGGGTGGCCGTGTTACCTAACACGGCCCGTGTTGGGCGGCGACGCTGATTTTAGTATTTTATGTGATTTTGCTCAATAATTGACCTGCGAGGGTGTTTTGGGTATTTCCAACCAACCTAAGTGAGTGCGTTCTATTTAAATGAGTTTTCACGATGGAAAAAGGGATCTTTTTGGCCACACGAAGAATTCAGACGATTGAGGAAGGAAGCATATGCAATTGTTGGAGAACGGAGACTTTTCATAAGTAGAAGCAATTGAAGATCAAAGTTCACTAGTAATTTATAATGTCTATTTTTTATGTCATTGAAATTCTTTTGTATAATATGAGTAGGTAAACGCCCCAATGCTAGGGGGTGATCCTGATTTGAATCTATAATGACTTAAATTCCTGGTTTTATCAATTCCATAATTTTTATTATTCAATTTAATTGTGCAATGCTTTTATGCTTTCCTGATCAGACAAATTAGGATTGATTTATGATTAACAACAAGATCAATCGCGGCTGTTAAGGTTTTTGTGCGATTAAACTATAGTAGATATCACCTAGGACTAGGGATACCCTATAGTTACCGTATTTAACCCTTGATAGGACAAAGACTTGATTTCATCATAATTATCTAAGGACTTAGGAATTAGGATTGAATGTTCAAAGATTTTCCCACTAAGGACTTGGGGGAAAATAACTTGAAGGGCTAGTAATTTAATGTTATGAACTTATTGAAGAAATCAAGAATGAAAATTATTACAGGGAAATTCAACAACTCACCCCTAGTATAGTACTCATATTAGGAAAAAGTTATAATTTACATTCTGCTTATGGAGAATTGCTTTTGAGGTTCCTCCAGGATGTGATAAACTCATCGAGCGGGCTTTTAAACCAGGCCATAGACCCCTTCCACAGGATGATGGGGAATAACCAGCATTTGATGGAACCCTTGACGCCTCGATAGTCAAGCAAAGCGTTGATGTTCTCGAGGTGATCGTTTGGGTCAGTAATTCTGTCATAGATCCCCTAATTTGGAGGCTTTTCCAGCCCGACGAAGAGGTATGTTTACACGATTTAACGTGACAATGGACTGCGGGGGTCGTTGTCGTTGCTCCAACTTGTGGATCGAGGTAGAGAATAGGTTCTCCTTCCTCAGTGTGGACTGTCAACTGGTCGAAGAGACGTGATTTTTGGGCGACCCTTTGTCTTGGGCAGAGGTGAGTGACGATTCTCCGATTGTTGATAGGTCTTCTTTGTAAATGGGGAGCTTCGGTCCCATGTGAGGAGGAGTGTGGTTACATTTCTTGATAAATGCAACTTGTGGTTTCTTATATATTGATCGACGATTGGGTCGTTGAGGAGATGGGTTACGTGATCAATGTCTCTGATGTCTCCTAGGAGGAGATATTGACTAGCGTATTTTTTCTAATGCACCAATCTTGTTGTTCTGATGAATGATCATAGAGTTGGTCTGATTCAGAGTTGTAGGAAAAGCTGCCATGGTATGGTCACCGTTGGATGGTACCGGGATTGGTTGGAAGTTTTCCGGTGTCATTTCTTGTGTCTTCTTGACCCCGATGGTCTCTACAAATCGAACATCATCATCTCCTGCATTGTCTGAGGAATGAAATATGGTTTGGTAATCCTTCAACAAAGGAAGAACGTCTTCTGGACGTGGCATTTCTCCGTCGCCATCTATTTTGCAAACAGCGGAGATGACCATTTTATGAGCAAGATTGTTGTCATCTTGATCTACCATGATTGATTGGAGTGTTGAAATATTGCGTTGATATTTGGTTTTCGGGGAAAGAAAGATGGGAAAAATAAGTTTCTCACAAACAGTGTCACTGATCTTACTAGTGACCAGAACTTGTAAGGGCCCGTCTGCAAGTTGGAATCACGAAGGAGGAGGGGTGTACATGCAAGATACTATGATGTTAAAGTAAGTAAAAGTGTAGAGATGCGTCAAAGAGTTTAGGGTTTTAGAATTGAATATTGAATACCTAACCCTTACATGTGTGAGGGTATTTATCATCTCCCTAGTGCTTGGGCCCAAAACACGTAACTATCAGAAACCCTACGAATAACTCGTCCTCGTAGTCAAGGGAAGAGATGCCCGAAACTAGCTGTTGTCACGGGAAAATGTGTCTGCAACTAGCCGTTATTGCGAGCAGAGATGTGGCCGGTGGAAAACGTGCTCTTGTCGACCTCAGTGATGTCGACTGTAAGTCCCCTTTTGTCAAGCATAAGAAAAAAGTATCTTTTATTAGCCTTAATTGATTGAACAAATTTTTTCGGCCGTTTTAGACGCAAGAGCGGGTTGGGTCATCTTGGACCGTCGAACTATATATATATATATATATATATATATATATATATATATATATATATATATATATATATATATATATATATATATATATATATATATATATATACCCCAAAATTTACCCTCCTTATCATATTTTTCTTGGAACATCCCATCATGCTTAATTCTTTGTTTCAAATAGAATTAATTCAAACTTTGGTTCAAGATACATTCGAATATTGCACGACGAAAAATCAAGTCCATTCCAACCAATTTCAAACGATGGTGATGTTATTGCAAGCATAGAACAGTTATGTTACAAGATTCAAGGGTACAAAAGGGAAGTTTGAGCATATTTGTTTCGAACCAATTCAATGTGGCGAGCTGTGTAAAGTAGGACATTTTCACGTGTCAATTCAAATTCTATTAAAATTTCAAAAGAACAATTCAAGTTTGTTACAAACAATGATGGAACTATTCAACATCTATTCAACTCAAATGGTTTACATTGGTATCAATTCCAAACTACAAGATTTGTTACAAATTCATATGTTTCATCCCAAATTTACAAACCCTAAAGCTATTCTATGAAGTTCTCGGGGCCGAACTTTCAATCTCCATAGCCATGTCCTCCTTGCCTTCTCCATCTTCTCAAGGTTTTCTTCTTCAAGCTTCACCCGTGTTCTTCATCGCCATGCCATCTTCATCATCTCTACACATGAAACAAGAAAGGAAAATCGGGTTAGAAGTTACAAAACATAAACATAAAACAATGCGAGAAATTATAAAAGGATTATGTTTTTGTCGAGGACTCATCACTAGGCGTTTGGCGGGAATCAGGTTTTATCGTTTAAGCCTCAGAATCTCGAAGATTAATCATCGGCGAATGCTTGTTCGCAAATCACGGGCTGACCCGGTTCACGAACGAGCATACAACGGGCTGCAAGCATACAAAAGCAACAGTTTTTCCGAACGACAAGCATACGCATCAGTTCACCGTTTCCGGGCAGCATACAAGAAGCAATAGAAAATCCCGGGCAGCATACGATATCCCACAATTTGAGGCAATAAACAACAAGGCAACAAGGCAGCAGTTTTAACACAACAAAACAGCAGGCAAATCGAAGCGCAACAGGCAGCATACATAGCAATCATGTCTGAGGCAACAGGGCAATTGAGAAAGTAAGAAGAAAAAGAAGCAATATAAATTCCAGCAAACACTTAGCAGCCACAAGTTTGTGTATCAATTCATCATGATAAGGCATCATCACAACATTGAGCCCAGCAATTTAAACCCCAAAAGCCATACAAGTACAAATGATCATCACAATATTCCAAGTAACCAACATTGAGCAGTTCAAAATAAGCCACAAAGTTAAGTCAGAGCAGAGCAGACAGAAGAAATAAGCCACAAAGTAAGATCAGAGCAGAGCAGGGAATTCAGAAACAAAAGGCAAAAGAACTCAGAAATTCATCATGACCAAGACATAGGCAACTGGGACAATGGACAAGCTAAGATTCATATAATATCTGTTCAGATAGACACTAGAAAAAACCAGCCAAGAGAGTTCAAGAAAAAGCATAACTAAAAACCAACAAAAACCAAAAGTGCAAAGTCTGTTCTGATATTCAAAAAAAACCATACCAGAACAATACCAAGTGAGTATCCATCCTTATCGACAAGCAGCAGAGAGAGAGAAAGAAGATGAGTTAACCAGAACGAAAATCCCAGTTCTAAAATCGTAAACAGCAACACAAGCCCAGAAATACCAAACAAAAACAAAACAGCCAAAGTCATCATCTTCCACACCAACGCCTTCAGTTTCGTTCTTTTTTCAGAAATTTATTCTGAAAAGTAGAGAAAGAAGAAGAGGAAAAGTAATCGGAACAGTCTCACCCGGATTAAGTTCGGAGAAGCAAGCCGGACGCGTGAGGGGTAGGGCATACAAACCCTTTCTTGTTTTCCCAAAATTCCACAAACCTGTACCAATCTGTCAAACAACCAGAAAACAGAAATCAAAAATCAGAAAACAAACAATATCAGAAACCCACATGCAAACCGAGATCGAGAGAGAGAGATGAGAAATCGGTGAATCGCGTGAGAGAGAGAGAGAGCCGCGATGAATCGGTGAGAAACACGATCGCGGCCATGGCGAGAGGGAAACCGGAGCCGTCGCGGTCCGTGAGAGAGAGAGAGCGGCGAGGGTTTGAGAGAAAACAAGAGTAAGAACGCGTGAGAGCCGTGAAAGAGGAAGAAGACTGAGTTGTTGTGTTCCAACTTTCCTTTTCCTTTTTTCTTTTTTTTTTAAAAATAAATAAAATAATAAATATATTTTTGTTTATTTGTTTTTATGTGGGTGTGTCTGGTGGTGACAAGTGTCACCACCTTTGTTAAACAAATTTTCTTTTCTTTACTTTTTTCTTCATCTTATTTTGATTGTTTAATTCATAAGAGAAAAGCATGTTAAATAGAAAGTTGGCAAAAAAAATGTATATGATAATATGTCATTTGGGCCATTGGGATATTTTCAAAGAAGAAAGATCTGACGCACCTGAATAGCCAGCAATACGATGAATTTTGCGGAGTATTCGAAGTTCAGATGGATTTCTCTTCGCATCGTCCAGCATCACTAATCCAGGCTATTTCTGAACTTTCTATTTCCATTAATTTATTTTGTCGTAAATAATTTTGTTGCGATGTACTAAATAATTATTGGATCTGATAGTTTTTATTTGATGATTTATCGATTAAACTATTAGCCGATTTTTCATCAAACAGGAAAAATCATCTCCAATAATTATTTAAATTCCCGATTGTATTGCGTGGTATTTTTGTCTGTTTACTTATTCATTCAGCAATTATTCACCATTGTACATTGTGCACACAACGGAAATTAAAATCAATTCGATTTCATCTTGATTGGCTCATACGCCGATTTCTTAAAGGGTCTCATGGTTGGGGATGGGCATGGCCATCCTCACGAGATTGGTTAAAGCCCTTGTTGCTTTAATCGATCATAACCCGAAAACAACATTGGTCTAAATACCAATCACCATGCACTAGGGTCTCATGGTTGGGGATAGGAGCACCTATCCTCACGAGGTTAATTGAGTCCATATACTTGATTAACCATAACCCGCTTCCATTTCATCTCAGCACGCGTATCAGAATACCTTCGCAATTAAAATTTCAAACCTCGATCCAACGTCGAGTGTCTTTTCAAAAGTTCTTTTCATAATCAAATACAAGTTTTTAAGTCGTTGGACGCTAGACCAATTGCTTAAAAACTTGTCCTAATTGAACTTTAAGTCTTTAAGTCGTCGGACGCTAGGTCGATTGCTTAAAGACCTCTAAACAACGTGAAACTCGTTTCACTTCACTCTTTCTCAAGAAAACTCTTTTTGGGTGATAGACGATTCGTGCGAGCACCAGTTCCGCGGGTTTCTAGTATTTGAATCGTGAGACGCTAGCCTCATTGTTCGGTACTTTTTCATCCACATAAAATCAACTAAACTCACTCAAAATCCTTTTCTCGCTCATACGCGATCATAAAACTCTTTTCGGATAAAGAGTGTGCAATAGTCGTTTCAAATGCGAGCGAGGACTTAAGCTTTTCAAACAAACAAAACAAGTCCTAGCTCAAAGCATTTGAAACGTCTAAACGCACGATTTTTCAGGTAAAATCAATACAACAAATTAAAGCCTTTTTAAGAGGAACTACAGAGTTTTGACTTTCCCATTGCACGAGGGAATATGTAGGCACACGGTTCTGAGACCGTGCCAAACTCAAAATAATAAGAAACAAATTCTGTTTTCTTTTAGCATCCATAACTTAGTAAACACACACACAAACGCGTAGAATTAAATGGGTCCCATCGAGTACGATGGATGTAAGGAGTGCTAATACCTTCCCCTTACATAACCGACTCCCGATCCCACTTTTTGGTCGCGTAGACCGCCTTATCCGCTTCTTTGGGGTTTTATCTATATTTTCCCGTTCTTTTCAGAACGAATAAAATTAGGTGGCGATTTCACCCGTTTTCGAGAATTTAAAAGATTTTTGAAAATCGAGTTGCTTCAATATATATATATATATATATATATATATATATATATATATATATAGAGAGAGAGAGAGAGAGAGAGAGAGAGAGAGAGAATATCATATAAGATTGAGAATGTTATATAAGAATGAGTAAGAACTATCAGATTTGAAAATGAATGGTTGAGATTAAATTGTGATCTTCACTAAATCTTGTACAAACTCATACACATCACAAATGAAACAAAACACACACACACACACACACACACACACACATATATATATATATATATATATATATATATATATATATATATATATATATATATACACACACACACACATATATATATACACACACACACACACACACTGTGATAGAGTTGTACAACACACAAAAATGTAATCCAAGTACAAATACGATACAATACAATGCCATAAAACAAAAACCAAAATACAAATGCATCAACATAAACTATTGAGTATGGCGGATGATGAGTCGGCATGTCATCCTCGAGGCGTCCCTCCGCTCCTCCCGTAAAATAGAGCATCGTAATCCTCAATCACGATGGCATCCAAAACACCTCTAACATCAAATCCATTAGGAAACAACCCTTTATCAATACCATCCCGCGCAAGCTCCATGATATGATGACACCTAGGAAACACATCATGAGCATGATCCCTTCTAGCCTGCTCCACCTCTAGGATCTTCTGATGAATTGGCCTCGGTGGGTTCCCTGGATCATCCTCTACCATGTACGATATCCCATATCATCCAACAGATAAGCATCAGTAGGATCATCAAATATGTCATCCATATCCCTTTGTTCCACAATCAGAGAAGCACATACAACAGGATCCTGAGGAATGGTTTAGGCAAACTTGAATTAACGCATAACCCGCTCAGGTATATAAGTAGCAGTCTTGTGAATTCCGCAAGCCAACCAACCTATAAACAACGCAACCTCGTCAAACGGTATCGTGACACGGTGGTCGACGTATGAACTGAAGTGAATGTCCTCATGCATCAGTCGGTCAATGTAGACCCGAAATGACTATATCGCCTAGTTCCCTCCGAGAGGGTCGTATGCGCAATCATGTGATAAGTGCCAAAATGTAGTTATTTTGTACATATGTTTTGTGGCACTTATATATTCTTTTGTTTCGAATATCGTTGGATAACCCCGCTTTTTGTTGTAAATACGTTTTATTGCGTTTTGTGTATATATTGTACCGATTGATTAGTTTTGTGTATATTTTTTAGGTATTTTTGCATTATTGGAGCAAGAGGAATAAAAGCTCCAAAATGTATTTTTGGAAGAATAAGGCAAAGAAAGAAGCCAAGAAAAGTAGAGAAGAAGTGATGTCAAAGCACCACCGTCAGGCGGTGTGAAGGCGATGACAGGACGCTGTGAGTGCCGGAAGCAGCGTCGGGCGGTGCATGAGCGGTGCAACTTTGTCAAAATCTAGTAACTCCTGACTTTGGCTCGCCAGCAGCTTACTGGGCGAGGAAGACTAGCTTCGTCGGGCGATGATATTGGTCGCCAGGCGGTGTGAAGATATTTTGCCCAGATGCTTACGTGGAGAATCATGGGCCAAGTAATAAGGGATCCAACACCGAGCGATGCAATTGGAGCGTCGAGCGGTGGCTGCGAGACATAATTTGTATATAGTTTCATTTCATTTTTGTGTTTTATGGTTTTTGGGTTGGATTTTTGCTCTCAAATTCCATCACCTTTATAGTTTTTGATAGATTAGCTTAGAAACCAACACTAGGGTCTTGCTTATGGATGATTGGAGGTGGATTTCTCTTCGATAGACGTTGACAAACCGATGTAAATGAGTGTTTTATCTCTTCTATTCTCTATGTATTTCTCTATTGTTGGTTATGTATGTATATTTACTCTGAACACATGTATATTTGTCGCCCTTGGTGTTGTATAAAGTTTGCTTTATGAATCTGTGTTGGTAATTGTCTTAAGTTTTTACTCTATGTTAGGTGTAAGTGCCTTTGTTTAGGATTGGCTCAATTCGTGTAAAACAAATAATAACAACAATAATGTAATGTACAATAGGATAGTGAACAGCCTGAAAATCCTATTGTAATGCCTAAACATGTTGTGTTGAATTAAATCAACATCTGGAACAACATGTCACACGAGATGTCATAACATCATATCAGACATCATGCTACTGAACTGTCAAGTCTTTACGCCTTCCTAAAGTTATGCGAATATTCATCAAATAGAATGCACAACAAGTAGCGAAAATTCAAGGCATATGTGGAGCCCTAGAAGATTCAATCAGAAGCTAAGGATAAGGAGAAAAGCTCGATTGAAGACCTAACTTATAGCAAGTTTTCGCTTAATGTTATCTGAGTTGTTAAAGTTATGCTATCACATGAAGGCCCAAATCCATTGGGTAAAAGGGTTATAAATAGAAGCATTGTAACCTAGTTGTAAGCAGCCATGTATTGTAAAGATGTAATCATTAGGGCTAGTTTGTTGTGAACCTCCCGGTGTGGGATGGTCTCCATACTCCTTGAAGCCCGTAGGCAAGAGGATGTATGAATTGTACTTGATTAAAGCTTTTAAGCATGATCAAGTTGTGTAATGGAAGTGTATCTTCGAGCAGTTTATGAATCAGAAAGTAATCACACGGGTGTGATTGAAGGGAGTGAGAGGGTTCTCATATCTAAGTAGGACTTAGGTAAAAGTGTCATTGGGTAGTGATTAAGTGAGAAGGTCATCAACGGGGTGTTGGGTAGGGTCTTTGAATTGATCGCTAATAGTGAACTTTATCCTGGCTTGGAAGCCTCGGATGTAGGTTGGTTGAACCGCTGGGTGAACAACTCGTGTGTTATTTACTTTGCATTGGTTATTTGCTTGATGTCATAGCATTCATCATCATGTTTGTATAATTAACCTTAACTGCGAACTTCATTAAATCGAAACCGCTCTTATCAATGGTGTTACAGGTTACGTATGATAGTTCATTGTCTTGTAGAACGAATTTAAAAGTACAGCCCATTCTACCTTTCAAGACTTAATGTCGATCGGATGTCTTAACATTCCATTAGACATCCCGAGTCCGTGACATACCGTGAATTTCAATTGGTATCGAGCGGGCATCCCGTCTTTTCGGATGAGATCCATGGGGATACTTTCGGTTGTGTACAAGGTAGAAGATTGTCGAACAAAGTAGTGTTCATATTGATTGGTCCCTAGAAGTGGAGGATGGACCAATTTGGGAAAAACTAGACCAATCTGATCAGCTATGCTAAAAGAAGATGAAAGTGTTTGAACAAATTCAAAGACTTCATGCGGGAGTGAAGATTTTGGATTGCATTGTTCAACTTTTTCCAGCAGAGAAGAAAATTATCGAACCTTCATGCGGAGTGAAGATATTGATAAGGTGTCCTTTGTGTTTAAAAAGCTTCTATATGACAGGGCTTCAGAGTTGGGTCTAGGATGTTGCTTTGTGAAGAAGCAAACATAGTGTAGGATTGATTTATTTTCAATCCTTATGTGTCATGCTTACAATATGGAGTAAGCATTGTGCAAGTTCTGTTGAAGTATGGCTATTCCGCTGCATAGCTTCTGATACAAACCCTAAAGTGAAAGTAGAACTCTAAGGTTGTTGGTTTGTCTCAACAGATTCTTTAAGCAGATTTTACTACCTATCAATATTGTCAAAGATACTTGAGACCTCCTCAAGTCCACTCATAAAGGCATTTATTGATGTGTTGATGAGTATCAATTGATCAATGATTCTCATACTCATCGCAAGTTGTTTTGAAGACCTTGAAGATCATCAAGGATGATGTGTTTCAAGGAGATGGAACGATGTTCTTAAGGATGTTAGAACATTATACGGTTTCCAATTGAAGAACAGATGATTCTGGGTGCTAAACACATGTAGTGTGAGTACATATGTTTAGAACCTACTCCTGATCTGGAAGAGGAGACATCTTTTGTATTAGTTGGTCGACACGATCAACAGTTATCTACTCCTGTCGGTTTATTTCGACCAAAGCTTATGGGAGTATAGTAGTGAGCTCAATGTACTTAAAGGGACTTATAAAGGTATCTTCACAATCCGTATGTGAAAGCAAGATAAGCTCTTGTCGGAAGATCCTTCGATCAAAGGAACGAATTGAGGAACTCGTTCATGTCCATAGAACATATTTCCTTTGAAGCAAATCATTATGATTTGTTTAGATACTGAACAATGTTGTTAGTTGTGATTTCCATGTTTCCCTCAAGTGATGGATGATGTCTTATCGATGTTAGAACATCATCTTTGTGACTTCACCAAGTAAATATGCTTGGTAAGTGTGAAGAAGTGATCATCAATATCTAGTGTGAGTAGATAATTCTAACCGACTAACGATGGGAGCTGAATATTTATGTGATAAATATGTGGAAATCGTAATCAAGAGTTTTGAAGTATGTGATGAAAAGGATGTACAACATCACAACTTTTGAAGACACGGATCTTGAGAAGAGACAGATGAGATCTTGTTAAATTGAACATTCTCATGATTGATAATAAAGTTTCTTCTAGTACAAGTGACAGTGTGGCAATCGAAACTTGTGTAGCAAGCAAACTATGATTCTAAATTTGGAACCGTGGCAAATTCCAAATAAAGTGCTTACTATGTGGTGAAGAGCTCAACAATGTGTCCATAAAGAGAGTTAATGGATAACATTCTTCAGAGGGTAGTATGATCAATCGATCCGTCCCATAAGATGCTTGAGTATATTTCTCATGATCTTTGTGGTTTCCAAGGAGGATAGGATTACGCCAGATGTTGACTGTCAATCTCATAAACTGCAGCATTTATTGGAGAATTCTCATGATTCTCTAAAAGGATCTGAGCTGATATTCAGGGGGAGTCCTTAACCTGAAGATCTTTGAAGACATGTCATACAAAATGTCTTGACATCCTGGTATTGAGAATCTGGTATCTCAATATGTCTAGTGATAACTCTCATATAGGCTTGGTAGCTCTTGTCAAGTCTATATGAGCATAGAACTCCTGCTTCTGATGAAAAATCATCCATGGAGTGTTTTTGGCATTGGAATTGTTTCAACCAATGTCCAATAGTTGGTGTCTGCACCTTGAAAAGTCATCAATTTCACCTAGAATGATCTTGTTAGCTGTGTGAAGCAAGAAGGAGTTATTATCAAAAGATCACGGTTCCCTGACTCTTTCATGAGAAGTTCCTCTTCCTACTTGAGTTCAATTATGTGGTGTCCTCACATAATAGAACAGTTGGGTATGCACTTGTCTACAGGAGTATGTCAAGAATAACCCTAGCCATCTTATCAAGGGTAGCGTATGCATAAGGTGAAAATGTTACATGCTAGTTGATGCATGTATTTATGGGTGTGTGATCCGATCATGAAGGGTGATCAGCTTTTGGTGTACTCTTGTATTCCCTACAAGAAAGTGTGCTTGAATTACTATGGACATTCATCCAAAACCATAGTACAAGCCAGGGTCATGTGTTTGAGATCAATGTCAGGTCTGATGTTGCAACATCATCTCAAATAAGTTATTTCTTCAGAAAAGGAAGTTTGTAAGGATCAGCTGATTCTTCAAGTATGGAGCAGAAGATTGTTAGAATAATTATCCTACCTTGAGAAGGTGGCATAATCTAACTAATAATGAATACTTTGACGAGAGACTAAGTATTTATCAGGATCTTGCATAAAGATATATACAAACACTTTGATGGGAGACTAAGTGTTTGTTTAATATGCATGTATTCAACCTTTTTGAGCATAGTAGAGTTTATTTCTCTAGGGTATTCAGTGTGTAACTATTGTGAAGATGAAGATCATCCCTTTCATATGGGAAATACAAGGGCATGGATGATAATAAATCCCAGTTGTTAACTTGAACTCAAGCAGATAATCGATATCACGAGATGATGTTGTAACATCATTATTGTTAAAGTCGTGAGACTTGGGACTATGAATCTTAATATTCAAACGCCTCATTCAGAAGTGGCAGTTCTATCTTTGGTTTAGAATAAGAAGATTCTACTTGTGTTTAAGAGTAGTATGCTCAACAATGCATAACTACTATTTTGGTCTGAAGAATTTACTAGTATCAGCTACTACTAGTAAATGTAATGTGCAGAAGGATGATATGATCAACTTTTTGATTAAAGGATAATCCTTCTGGATTTGTTAGAGAGTCTGAATCTTAGTAAAGCTTGTAAGCACACTAAGAAGGTTGGAGGTTGGTTTCAGACAATGGTTACATGACTTCTCAGTCATCCAGAGAATCATGTCTAAGTAAGTGTGGAAGAGCAAGGGCATAATTCAGAGATGTCTTTGCTATTTTACGACTAGCTCAGGGTACTTGGAGTAATCACCTCAGAGCTAGTAGTTAGTGTCTATTCCTACACTATTGCTTGACTATCCATGACAAGGAGAGTCAATGAGTGTTGTGTTTTCCACTTCTGACAAAATACATTGATGGGAGACTTTGTATATGTCTAAGAAAAGAATGTTGGACTTTAATATGAAGATCAGAAGTCAGAAGAGGACATGGATATGCTGATTTTTTGTGTTCTGATACTATGACATTGTGAACTTCTAGGTGAAGTCATGGATAATGTCTCAACATCAGGTGATTGAAAAATTGCTCTTGCTATCTGTCTGAGTTTAACAAGAAAATCTCAGAGATCTTTGAAAGTATCATAAGTGGCAGTTTTGATCCTTTTTGGAGCAATTTGGAAGATTCAGATCTTATTAATAGCAACATGGTCTGGCAAATCAGAAATGCTATTATGGTAAAGACTTCACTAGTACTAGCAACTACTAGTGAAAGGTAGATCAGTAGAAGAAAGTCAGATTAAGGAATCGGTATATTCAAATATGTACAAGGGTTTTCTTCTACAAAAATAGAAGTGGCATCTAAATCTTGTGTATTTGAGCTATTTTGTGATGTCTTGTGGAGCATTTTGGAGTCTTCTGGTTCATTCTTTCCTTCCTTCTTTTGCTGTCTGGAAAAAGGAAGAAAGTAATTGTGTTGGATCTCTGCAACACTCAAGGAAGCATGATTGATGGCCATGCTTAATGCTACTAGTCTCTTGCTACTAGTTGTTTAAAGTGTCCTTCTCTTTGTCTGAATGTGAGAAGAAAATGAAGACTGCTGTTGAAGACTGTAAGGTAATGTCTAACTGAATGTCATGACATTATCAAGACATTGTACCCTTGAGAGAATCAAGAAGAATACGTGGAAAATAACTTAACCACGTGGTTGTGGATATCCGGGAGCTATATTTGGCATTCTTTCCCATAAGGAATAAATCTTCACCTTAAAAGCGGTCAAAGGTGATTTTATTCAAGAATTGCCTTGAAACTGTTGCATGTATTGGGACCGGTTCGTGTGATGAAACAACCGGAGGTATTAAAGGCATTCAACAATATATGACTATCCTTGACCAAGATTTATTAATGCCATCTTCTTGAACTGTTATCTCCTATATAACCTCCTGTCACATTTTTTCTCACAACCATCATGGGGTTTACGGATCCGGAAAACTGTTCTTGGATCCGGTTTTGTGAGGGCTTTCTTTGTCAATTTTGGCCAAAAGGGAAAGGAGTGTTCTTCTGTTGTCCTTATCGCACTACTCAAAATTATGATCACCATGGTCATCTCAAATTCAATGAAATTCAAAATTGTGATTGTTTTTGTGACTTGTGATTCGAGTTATGAACACAGTTGTGACTGTGTTCGAGTTATAAGGAGATATTGGACACTCCTTAAGGGTTCTCGGATGCTCCGAAGGATAGTTTATCTCCCATGGACCTCTTTCTACACCTCCGTGACAAGGAATGGTTCGTGGACTAAAAGGAATGTGATGCATCTTCTTCCTCATGTGCATCAACTCCGAAAAGGTGAGGTCTGGATAGTTAGTGTTGGTTACATATAAAGATGTCAAGATCAATGTCAAGACATCCTACAATGGTATCCGAACACTTTTCTGTTTTGTTTATTGTTGTAATCACTAAATAGTGAGGTTATTTGTTTTAGCCAAAATTTGCCAAAGGGAGATTGTAAGTGCCTTTGTTTAGGATTGGCTCAATTCGTAAAACAAATAATAACAACAAGAATGTAATGTACAATAGGATAGTGAACACTGAAAATCCTATTGTAATGCCTAAACATGTTGTGTTGAATTAAATCAACATCTGGAACAACATGTCACACGAGATGTCATAACATCATATCAGACATCATGCTACCGAACTGCCAAGTCTGCTTACGCTTCCTAAAGTTATGCGAATATTCATCAAATAGAATGCACAACAAGTAGCGAAAATTCAAGGCATATGTGGAGCCCTAGAAGATTCAATCGAAGCTAAGGATAAGGAGAAAAGCTCGATTGAAGACCTAACTTATAGCAAGTTTTCGCTTAATGTTATGCAGTTGTTAAAGTTATGCTATCACATGAAGGCCCAAATCCAGTTGGGTAAAAGGGTTATAAATAGAAGCATTGTAACCTAGTTGTAAGCGAGCCATGTATTGTAAAGATGTAATCATTAGGGCTAGTTTGTTGTGAACCTCCCGGGTGGGATGGTCTCCATACTCCTTGAAGCCCGTAGGCAGAGGATGTATGAATTGTACTTGATTAAAGCTTTTAAGCATGATCAAGTTGTGTAATGGAAGTGTATCTTGAGCAGTTTATGAATCAGAAAGTAATCACACGGGTGTGATTGAAGGGAGTGAGAGGGTTCTCATATCTAAGTAGGACTTAGGTAAAAGTGTCATTGGGTAGTGAGAAGGCATCACGGGGTGTTGGTGTAGGGTCTTTGAATTGATCGCTAATAGTGAACTTTATCCCGGCTTGGAAGCCTCGGATGTAGGTTGGTTGAACCGAATGGTGAACAACTCTGTGTGTTATTTACTTTCTGCATTGGTTATTTGCTTGATGTCATAGCATTCATCATGACATCAGTTTGTATAATTAACCTTAACTGTTCTGAACTTCATTAAATCAGAACCTGCTCTTATCAATGGTGTTACAGGTTCTGGTATGATAGTTCATTGTCATTGAAAGTAATTTAAAAGTACAGCCCATTCTACCTGTTCAGCACTTAATGTCAGATCAGATGTCTTAACATTCCATTAGACATCCTGAGTCCGTGACATACCAGGAATTTCATTAGGGATTTGAGCTTTTCTAGACATAGAATGCTTAGATTCTTACCTAGAATGATTATCTGTTAGTTTCTGAATGCTAGAAATGGGTTTAGAGCTGACATTTACTTAGAGTATCTGATCTTAATGCCTCTGTGTTGGTTGTTTTGAGCTAGAGATAGTCGTTACGAGTGGTGCAGTTGACTTTTATGTTGTTGAGGTATGCCAGACATGGATACCGAGGTGATGCGATCGAATTCTCAATTTGGGTTATAAATAACTTAGATTGTGAGAGGTATGTGATGACACGGACGAGTATCGTAGGCCGAGTATGACATAGACAGTAGATTTAAGTCTGTGACGGATAGTGTGCATTCATTCCAGACAAGTTGTCTATCCTTTATACTTTTTGTTCATTTACTTTTTGTCTTTTACTTTATAACCATTTAATCTCAAACTCATTAACGATAGAATTATTGAACGATAAATCAATAACCAATCTCTGTGGACACGATACGATATAACCTAACCCATATATATCACCTGATAAAAATAAATACCTCACTCTTTGCTTGCCTACTATACTGCATCGCAATAAAATGCGACTTATCTTCAGTATAACTCGTAACATATGACCAACCCGAGATGCGGGGGAAGTGTTGTAGGATCCATCCCTGAAATAACAAAATTAAATAGTTAGTTTCGAAATGAAAGTAATTAACAAATGCCACAAAGACAAATAATTTATACCGTCATGAGTGACATGCAGCCGGTCATCTGCTTCGTATTCCACTTAATGGCTTCATCCATCTTGGTATACAAGTAAATCAAGCAAGCAGCCCCCCCCAGCTCCACTGGTTGGTCGTCTCAAAATCATCAAAGTACCGCGGGTACATGATATCGGTGGTGAATTCGGTACTGGTGGTGTAGAGGTATGAGGAGGCTGGGTAGTCTAACTTCTTTCTCTCTGCACAAAATCATACTGTGCAACCCTACCATGCCTCAATCGTGACAGACTCTCATCCATATCTCTTGTAGAAGTACGGAAAAATGTTAACATAAGATCTAGTGTGCAAAATAAGCCTTATAACAAACACAGACATAAACCGGAACTATACTTCCGGTTTTGTTCTTGACAAAATCAAAAATTTAATTCTGATTCATACTACAATAATAAAAGCCGCAAAAATGGCGTCCCAGTCCCCTCAATGAGCGAATAAAAAGGGCATTGATCACGAAATTAACTTTACAAACACATTTCTAATGACTCCTAATGTTGATAACTAACTACAATATCACATTTTAAACCATAATTCACTAATTTGAGTAGAAATTACATAAACTCTGAAAATTTGAAAAACAACTTACTTGACTAATTGGTGTTGATTTTGCTTGATTGATTGCGTTAGAATGCTACATTTAACCAATGCTTGATGATTTCAGATGATTTTTTAACCATGATTGATGTTGATTTTTCTTGATTGACTGCGTTAGAATGCTACATTTAACCAATGCTTGATGATTTCAGAAGATTTTTTGACCAAATATGTAATAAGGGTTTGAGAGAGTTTCGTGTGTTATTTTGAAAATGGTTACGGTAACAGGAGGGGAAGAGGCATGACGTCATTTAGTGCGTTTAGGAACCGGAAGTATACTTACGGTTTGAAACCGGAAGTATACTTACGGATACGGTTTACACCCATCACTTCCAACGTAATTCATGTATAATATGGTGTAAATCGAAAGTAAACTTCCAATTTTAAGAAACACTAATAAAATTTCACGTGATGTGTAAGATCTGAGGTGGATATCTCTTATAAACTTAAAACAACGTACAAATACTATATGTCCTTTTAATATGATTTTTAAACTTTGACACATATACAACATTATAGCTAATATAGTCATTTAACATTTATAATATAAAATAAAAATTTCTTTATGTTCCACATCATTATTTTGATACAATGTCACTTAAAAATTGTTAAAAATTAATATATTTTTTTAATATATTCAAGATAAAAATAGAACAATTATAATATCTGAATTAATTTTTAACATAATTATTTTGTATTATTTTTTAAAAATAAATTCTTAAATAACATATAACTCATTAATGAAATGATGGTTTACAAGATAGACCCTAACGGTATAGGTTATTTTATTTTTTATTTAATTCATAAATACACGTGCAATTTATATTTTTTATTAATTATTTTTTAAAATATAAAAATATTACTCTTGAGACTAAACCCATTTAGGGTGGATTAACAGATAACTAGCTCATGCAATTTTCAGTAGATAATGTGTGTTGTCTATATAAAACCTTATTTTATCTTTGAAAAAATCGATGTGGGACTAAACCTTGCAAATATTCTTGAGCTGCAAACACAAGTCTCCTTGTTGGCCAACTACTATCCATATTCACCACTGCAAACATAAGAGGAATTTCGTCATCTCCTAAAATGCCTACATCCCATCCTTTGATATTATTGGTTATAATAAAGAATGAATAAGCTGAAACTCAAGGAGAGGCCTATTGCGTCTCTTCTGCTCAATTGATTCTCCTTTTGTACATGAAACTGGGGGTGGTTGTGGGACTTGGATAGAACATGTTGTTACTGAAATTGAATGGTTACGTTTTTGGGGTTGCAAAGAGGTGAGGCAAGTACCAACTGAATGTGATGCAAGTAAGTTCATCTCTAGAATATGATGCATTATACTGTTAATGCATCAGAACAACTTAACCAAATTATATCGAACCGCATCTAGAGAAAACAAAATATGTTGGTTATACCGTTATACTCTAGCTTGAGTTTCACATTCTATTTTATCAACACACATAATAAGAGTACTAGTGGCTAGTTTATTATGAAATGAGAGTTTTTACTTTTACTGTCAAAATAAGTTGTAGTACAAAGTTCAATTAGTTTATTCACTTTCTTTGTTATTTCAATTAACAACATAGGAATTAGTTATATTATTTGGATTCAAAGTGAACACCTCATCCAAACTCAATTGAGCATGATACAAATTTTTTTGATTATTTCTTTGATAAAATAATTAAAACAACTATATCACAAGCACATAAAAATCATACATGAAATATTTTTTACTCACCGATAAATAACTTAATTCAATATAGATTTTTTATTTTCTAAATAAAATTTAAAATAATAAGAATTTATTAATTTGATTTTATTGTAAAAATTATACAAAAAAAATTCTTTTGATTAAATAATTAATTAAACATAATTAATTTTTTAATATCTTTAAACTAAGAATTAAAACCATTATAACACGTTAAGAAGTAGAAACAAGTTAACTAAGAAGGGAATGAGATGTAAAGTTCTTACATGACACCAATTATTGTAACTAATCAATTAATTTAGTTTAATATTTTGGATATTTTATGAAAATTGAGAATAATTATAGTACATTAACTTGAAATAATTATGAATTTAACAAAAATAATTGTAAATTAATTCACAAGTAAATTATTTTTATATTAATTTTAAAATATTTCATCTAACTCAATTTTTACACATGTTGTGTTATATTTTAATTTATCAATACATTAAAAAAATAAATTGTTTCATTGATTTAACATGAGAGGCTAAAGTGTGATGTTTGGATACCATTATAAACTCAATAACAACTATTTATTTCAATGTTTTAAAAATTAGATTGTCCGACTCAATCAATTGGATTGAAAATTGAAGGTGACACTAATCCGACCAGTCTTGTAAAATTGCAGATGGATCAAAATCAAAATAAAATTAAAAAAATTAAGTTGAACCACTCAAAACCATTTGAATCAAAGAATCCGATATTGTTTTCTAAAACAACTCAATTCAAAGAAATGTCTATCATTGCACAATTATAGTTTTTTTTAATAAAAAAATGAAAACTAATTATTATATTAACATCAATACTTAAAACATTTTCCTTCCTAAAAAATACTCTTCTTTGACACAAAAAAACAAATTTTTTTTTTTAAATTATAACATTATGCTATAGTTTTTTTATTTTATGTATCACTATATTGTGTAATTATGTCAATTATTAAATTCATAATATTAGATTTCTAATGGAGTTCTAAAACTATATATTCATTTCTAATGGATTTCTAAAACTATAAAACTATTAAATTCATAACTATAGATTTCTAAAAGATTATTATTATTTTACTCCAATGTCATATAGACGATTTTTGGTTTAAACCAGTAATATCTTTTCTAAATCAACTTTACCACTTAAAAATTATATGTTTTAAATCTTATAAAAAAATTGTTTTTAAAATTATCATTATCATTTGAAGATTTTATTATTTTAAACCTTATAATTTTTTTTAAAAATCAATCTTGCCCATTAAAGTTCAGGTGGTTTAATTTTATATGTATTTCTTAAGAAAAATATTTATCTTGAGTTTGTTTATGCATCAATGAAAAATATTTATATTGTGTTTTCATATTAATTAATGAAAAATGTTTGATTTTGAATGCATAAAAAATATTTATTGATCATACAAAAATATCACAAATACTTTGTATTTATATATATAATAAATTTATTGCCTATAAATATTAATAAAATACTATCTTAATGAATATAAAAAACACTTAAAATGATTTGTCATTAATTCACTCAATTATTTGATAATCATTCAATTCAATTTTTTTTTAAAATTTAATTTCAATTATATAAATTTAATTTCATATTAAATTTATGTTAGTTAAATAAATTTTAAAATTTTTAATATTTATTTAATATAACAGTTAATGATAAATCTGTGCTATCAATTACCTAATATATATATATATAGATCGTACCTGATCAGAAGGTGTCTTGGTCCAATATGCAACGGCGGTTGAAAATGAGGAGGGGTACCTGCAAGACACTCCGTTGCCAAAGTAAGGAAACGAAAAAAGGAAGCAAGCAAGTAGAAGAGAGAAAGAATGAGATACCTGACCCTCTCAAGTGAGAGGGTATTTATAGCCCCCAGCACTGGGCCAAGGTCCTGTTAGTGGGTAGAGATCCAAGCCCACTAACGGATTGCCAAGCTTGCGTGTGCATGGAGACCAGCACATGGCCTCCTCCCTGGATTGTCGCCCGAGAAATTCGGGTCTGTTCCGAGATTTTCGGTGGGCGTGTGGCAGTTGAGATAGGAGTAACGGGTCCGTTATTCTCGGGGGCACGTGGCAGTCAAAGACCGTTGGCCACGTGTCCCTCGTATAAGTGATGCAAATTGTCTTCCAAAAACAAATGGGTCTTGGTTCTGCCTGTCAGATTGAGCCCCTATGATTGGGCCAAGTGTTGGGTCAGTCAAAATATATATATATATATATATATATATATATATATATATATATATATATATATATATATATATATATATATATATATATATATATATATATATATATATATATATATATATATATATATATATATACCGGAAGAACCAACCTTTGACATGTGAGATTTCCTGCTTTTGCGGCTAGTGGCTGTCCTAGCGTGTATTAAAAAAATCTCCTTTCTTTTTCTTTTTGGTACTTTTTATAGGTCAAGAATAAAATACTAATTATTAATAACATGATGAAAGGTGTAACGTGTTGTTCTTTTGGTTAAAATATGAAACTCTTTTCAATTTTATTTTGAAAGAAGAAATACAATTATAATATTAGATATATAAAGGGAAAAAGTATATTTGATATTCTACCTTTCCAATAAAAGATTAATACATACTACTACTTCACATATCATATAATACAATTAGTTTATATATAAGTCACATATTTGTCTAATTTAATGAAGACATATTCTACATTTAGCTATTATTATTATCATTACAAATAACTCTGTTATTTGAATTTTAAAAAATTTTAAAAATATATTTTTTTAATATAAATATTTAATTTCTTAAGATATGCCCTTAATGATTATAATGAAAATTTAAAAGCATTGTTATCAAGAAGTGAATAATTGAAATCATGTTTCATAAATGGCCTTTTTGTGGTCTAGTGGGTCCTATTCTCACCGGAAAATCCCCAAAACAGGGCAATACATCATTAAAGAAAAGTCCATAAAGTTAATAAATAGTACCAATAAAATTGCATGACCCAAGTAATGTTCACATTCAAAGTTCAAACATAGTGTGGCTAACCACGCCACTAAAATTAAATAATAGGAAAAAAATAAACATTACCAAAACTATGCTATCAATTGGTGTAGCGAATCTATGAACTTATTTACCAAAAATGGTTAATCCATTTATTTCACAACGATGTTTGTCAACAAGTTAAGAGCATTGTTGCAAGCAAACTTTATAGCACACACAATTTCACTCCCCCACCCAACATTAGGATAGCAATAAAAGGCAATCCTAGTACTCATGTTTTCTCTATAGATTGGTCATCTTCGGTCATATATAGCAAATGTATTAGTTTTTGTAAAAAAAAAAAAGAAGATAAGTTTTAATTTAAAATTATTTAGTGTTAGTTAAGACTTAAAGAAAATGGATGGTCCACATATAAAATATTTTTTATATTATGTATTCCGTCAAATTAAATTGTAAATTTTAAAATATTTATATTATTTGACATTTTAAAATATTTTAATAAAATAAATGTGTAATATTTTTTTACTTTGATAATATAGTACCATTAAACTCTAAGATTTAATGACAAACCAAGATCCGCAAACACAATATTTCTTCACATTGATTTATCAAACTTTAAATTCACAATTATTTAAAATTTTAAATTAGTTGAACATCAGATCTTAATTTTAAATATTTTAGACTATGTTTGGTAAGATGTTTTTTAAATTTATAGTTTATATGCTCATATGATAATAAAAAATTTGTTTGGTAACAGTCTGTTCATCATCAGCTTATAATTTATTTACTGACTTCTAGCTTATTTTTCAAACGTTATTTCAAATAGCGCTTTAGTTTATAGCTTATAACTTATCATATTTTCTTTCATTTTTACCCTTATTATTTATCTAGAATTTATTACTATTCTTTATAATTTATGTTAATTTAAAATAAAATAATTCTATATTAAATGTCTTTATGTCTTTTTAGTTTATCAAATAATTGGACTTCTAATTTTACCAAACACTTCAATTCGCTTATTAGTTATAAGTCATCAGTCATTAGTCATTAACTATAAGTTATCAACCATCAATCATCAGCTATCAATTATAAACTAACTTATCATCCAACCGCTATTTTTAACAAACAGAGCCTTATTATGTATTTATTTTCACATTTGAAGTGTTCATAATTAATTTTAATACGAATTGATTTTGACATATTTATTTGCACTTTTTTTACAATTAATTATATTTTTTTAAAATTAATTATATTTTTTTAAAATTAATTATATATTTTTTAAATTAATTAAGTTATAATTTATTAGAGATTTTTTTTTGTGTGTAAGCAAGATATATTAATGAGAGAACTAAGGGTTCTCCAACCTAAATACACAAGAAACGAGGACCAAATCAACCCGACAAAAAGAATAAAACATCTACCAATTACAATGTAGAAAGGAAGTGCAAAGGATCTTTGCAAAAGTCATAGAAACTATAATTGGAATGAATAATATCTCCAATAAACTACCACTTCTAAACTAACATTTTTATCTTCCATATCATGTCGTCCACACTCCACTTTTCTTCTCTAAAGCAAGAACCATTTCTCGCAAGCCAAATGGACCATAAAGTAGTTATCCAAATCAAATCCAACTTACTATCTTTCACCTTTTTCTCTTTACAAAAGGAATGTCAATCCCAAAAAATAGAGGCACCTTCACCACTAGTATCTACCGATTTGTTGAACCAAAAGGTTATACCATCCCATGTGTTTTTCACCACTCTACTCCCATAAAATGAATGATTACAGGACTCCAAAAAAACTCCACAAAAATAACAAGCTAACGAATCTATATGCAAATTGTAATAAGAAGAAACCGAGAAAATACCATTAGGTTCTGCCTTCCACAAAGCACTATCTTGATAATGCATCCTCAATGTAACCTCCAAGAGTTTAGCTTTAAGGGCCATAAAATTAGTTCGACCCTCCGAAGATAGAAGTTGAAAGTTGATGCCACAATTCCCCCAATTCCACTCACCCTTCATCCAGCCACCCATGCCCGCCACTGAAACCCTTTTCAAATTAGAAACAAGATACAAATCCAAAAATTCCTCCATAAGGAAAGACTCCCCCAGCCACAAAGCTTCCCAAAAGGGAGTATGAAAACCATTACTTATCTCACGTTTGCATTTAGAAAAGAAAAGATCTTGAGAAGAGGAAACCTTTATGATGCTAAGAATATCCTTCCACCAATAGGATGCGGACTTCAATTCTAACGAAGACTCCTCGCCACAATGCATCTTCATTGTTATATCTCTGTAACGAGCTTTCAAGATACTAAGCCATTGATTCTCCTCTCCTTTTATAATTCTCCACATCCATTTATTAAGAAGGGCTAAGTTGAAATTGGGTAAAAAAAAATTACCCCTAAACCCCCACCTCAATCGGAAGACAAATATTATCCCAACTCACCCAATGAATCTTCCTCCTCCCCTCTACCTTACCCCACAAGAAATTACCTTGCAAACTGACAAGCTCCTTTTCAACCTTCTTCGGCATCTTAAAGAAAGACATAGTAAAAATAGATAAAGAACAAAGAATGGATTTCAACAAAGTAATTCTTCCTCTGAGGCTAAGAAATCTATTCTTCCAATCCCAAAGTCTTTTCTTCATCTTTTGAATCAAAGGATCCCAAGTAGAATATTTTCTAGGATTCGAACCAATCGAAATGTCGAGGAAAGTGAAGTTGATAGACTCCACTTTACAAGAGAGAACACTAGAGGCGGCTTCCAAAAAATTAGGATTAAGATTAATACCAATAAATTTACTTTTATCATAATTAATACCTAACCCCGAAACAAGCTCAAAGGGACAAAGAACCGCCTTAATAGCCCAAACTTGCCTCTAAGACCCTTCGCCAACTAAAAGAGTATCATCCATAAATTGAAGAATATCAATTACGCAACGACCTTTGATATCGAACCCACTATATTCCCCCAAGCTCAAAGATTTATTAACAAGCCGAGTCAACCCTTCCGCTACCAAAACAAAAAGGAAAGGAGAAAGAGGATCTCCTTGCCTCAACCCCTTCTCCACCCTAAATTCTTTCGTCGGACTACCATTAACTAGAACCGACATATCACTATGGAAAACTAAAAGATCCATCCACTTAAGCCACCTATCTCCAAACCCCATTACCACCAACAAAAATCTAAGGAACCTCCAATCAACTTTATCATACACCTTTTCAAAGTCCACCTCGAATAAGAGACAATTCCTCTTCTCTTTCTTAGCATAATCAACCACTTCATTTGCGATAGCAACTCCATCGACAAGATGTTTACCCGGAACAAAAGCACTTTAACACGGAGACACAATAGAATGTAAATTTTTTTTAAGTCTTCCCTCCAAAATCTTGGCAATCACCTTATACAAACAACCAACCAAGAAAATCAGTCTATAATCATCTAAGCCCACTGGATTTGGCAATTTAGGAACAAGGGTTAAGAAAGAAGAAGTCACAGCCTTAGATAACACGAATCCGGAATGAAAACTAGTAATAAAGCGAATGAAATCCTCTTTGATGATACTCCAACATCTTTTAATAAAGAGGAAAGAGAAGCCATCGGGACCCGGACTCTTCGAACTACCACAACTCTATATAGCCTCTCTAATTTCCTCCTCTTGAAAAGGAGCTTCGAGGCCCAAACAATCCTCCAAACTTAATCTATTAAAATCCATCCCTTCCAATAACATACTCTCCCTCCCATCCTCCTTGAATTTCGGCGCAAAGTGATCCTACACCTCCTTCTTGACTTCATCCACTTTTTCGATAATATTACCCACCACATTCAAAGGTTCAATATGATTAATGCTTCTTCTCTCCTTTATGACCTTACGAAAGAAACTACTATTGCAATCTCCTTCATTAAGCCATTTAATTATCGATTTTTGGACAAGCATATTTTCTTTAATTCTCAACTTCATCCAAAAACTACTAAAAGCTTTTTTCCTTAAGGACACTATTTCATTTTCGTCTTCCAAATCCTCCTATTCTAACCGACCACCTCCTTCATTAATGATTTTGACTCTTTCCTCCACCTCCAAATTAATTCTCCCAAACATGTTCATGTTCCACTCTTTCAATTTTTCCTTTAAAATTCTAAGTTTCTCCTTTAAGACAGAATTCCTCATTCCTACCACCTTTATGTCACTCCACTCATTCTCCACAAAAGGAAGGAACAAATTATAAGAAAACCACTCATTATTGAATTTGAAAGGTTTAGGGTCCCAATTAACTTTATCCACCACTAACCAAATTGGACAATGATCTGAAATATATCTATCTCCAATTAATTGACCAACAACACTCCATCTATTGACAACCGTATCCGAGATAAGAAAACGATCGATACGACTCATGGATTTACCGTCACCCCCATACCAAGAATATTTCTTACCCTTCAATGGAACATCCACCAAGTTACTTTCGGATATGAAGTCCGCAAAAAGTTGGATTTCTCCAAAGTTAACCGAAGAGGTCATACCCTTCCTCTCCCTCCTATGTTTTATAGCATTAAAGTATCCCCCAATAACCCAATCTCCATCTTTATTAGTCTCCATTAACTCTAACAACTTCTCCCATAAAGCTTTCTTTTTGTCTAAGAAACAAGAAGAATAAACATTGACAATATAATAAAAATGATCCTTCTAGAGAACCTTAATTCCCAAGAAGCCTTCTCCTTTAAAACTAAGAACTACCTCCAAGTTCCCCTCATTCCATAAAATTAACATACCTCCAGAAAACCCATTAGACACTGAACAAGAGTATCCTAAATTCATATTCCTCCACATACCATTTATTACTTCTTCCTTAATGGATAACATTTTTGTTTCTTAAATCAAAAAAACATCCGCCTCACCTTTATTAATGATAGAACTCAACCTCCTTCTCTTTAAGGCATTACCTCCTCCTCTAATATTGAGAGATCCAATAATCATTTGAATCTCATGGAAGACTCCTTCAAACAACTATTTCTAACAACATCGACCTTCTTCATTTCTGCTATTTTAGTTACCAAATTTTTGTTGCCATTCTCCCCCTTGACTCCCAATTATTAGGGATGATAAGAGACATTTGATTAGTTATGCATGCTCATTTTCCACTTTTATATAAAATTAGTTAAATTTTTTAAATTTTTACTCTCTAATATATCTATAATATATAATTTTATTTCAGCCACCAGCACTAACCATTTTTTTAAAAAACTTTTAGCCTTTAAGAACCAAGCTTCTTCAAGTTCGTTCCACCCTTTTTTCTTGGGCTGAATCAAAATTTTACATAGTCAATTTAAACTATGCCCGCCACATTTACGCTATGTTTTTTTAAGACTTTTGCGAGACAAATTTCAACGAGACAAACATATCTGTTTACTAACCCTAAAATTTATAGCTTTTGATCTGAACATTATTTTCACATTGAAATTAATTATTTAACCCACTTGAAATTTTCTAAACAAAATTTATTTTACTTTATTTTTAATCATAATCAATTTTACAAAATCAATTAATTAAAAATCAAAATTTTACCATAAAATTAAATAAATAGTAAATGTTTAAATAAATTACTTTGAAGAGTTAAAAAATTAATGATAAATAATTGTGTGCAAATTATTATTAATATTTAATTAACTTGAACAAAAATACATGAACATAAACAAGATCATGCGTGATAATTTGCTATAAGAAAAGCACCACCAAACACAAAAGAGTGGAACATAAGGTGGGTTTTGGGACCCAAATCCAAATCAAAATCAAACGAATATAATCTCAAACCAAAATCAACTAATTACATGATTAATCCATCTCAATCTTCTTTAAACTTGAACATAAAAACAACAAAAAGAAATTATAATATAATCAGATGTAAGTGAAATAAATGTATTTAATATATTTGCATAAGATGTTTATGTACGATTATCATAATTTTAATTTATTTATGTGTGATGTCTCTGCATAACTATTAAGTGAGTTATTTGACGAGACCTTTTAATGAATAGTTTTTAACCATGCTTGTCTGTGATTGATTGCTTCATCTCATATTTCAATGTCGGCTTCTCACATAAAGCAAAGGAAATAAAACTAAAAAATAATCAAAAGTTGTCTTTCTTTTGTTCACTTCTCTCTGATTTCCCGGCGACAAGTCAGCTTTGGTCCTTCAGACATCAACCTGCTCCTACCTTAATCCTCACAAAAACAACTTCCCTCCCATTTTTGTTCTTTTGGTTACTTACTTCTTCTCTTTCTGTTTTTTTTTGCGTTTATGGGTTTGTTGCTGCCTTAAAGGTGATTCCTTTTGTCTTGTTTCAATGTTGGGTTTTGTTTTTTTCTTAAAAGAACAATCTTTTTGATGTAGTTGGTGTAATGGTTTGTGTTATACAGATTTTGGTTACTTGGGCACTTTCAGTTTCACTTGCTGTAGTTGCAAAGTTCTGGTTTTTGGAATCTTCAACCAGAAATTGGGAAGTTTTATTTGGGTTTGTGGCATTTTCTGTTGAGAAAAAGGTGAAGTTTTTTATGATAAGAATCAAAGAGGGTTATTGTTGTTGTTGAGTTTTTGAAGAGGTTTTGGTGCTATTTTTGGAGGATGTGTTGAAGTTGGAATTTTGATATTGTTGAATACTTGAGGAGCAAGGTGAAATCTTATTGAAGTTGTTTGAAGGGTTATTGTCATCATTATAATGAAGGCTCCTTCTAATGGTTACTTGCCTAATTCTAGTGAAGGTGTGTTTTCTCAAGGTTTATTTGCAACCTCATTATGTTCTCTCTTTGTTTTGTGTTTTCTAGTTTATTTTTCTTCTTTTTTCGTTCAACTCTTAACACTTTTGGGGACTATGAAGGTGATTTCTTTCAAGGAAATTGATTATGCTTCTATATTGTTTGTTGAATTTGTTATTTTATTAACACTTTAGATCCAATAAATGGTTTTTTTTTTTAACCTTTTGTCACCTTTATTCTTTTGTGATTTCAGAAAATTTGTAGTTTTTTTTAAAGGTCAAGTTCAAATGTGCTTTGTATAAATGTGTAATAGATTTTTGGAAGTCAAAGACAAGAAGGTTTATAGAAATTATTTTTGCATGATAGTGCTATTGTGCTGCAATAATCACTTTTTGACATCACTTTGTATTGAATAGCGTAATCATGGAAGAATAGCGATTTCGTATAAATTCTGCTATGCTGTAGCCGATGTTTGAAAACACCGATTTAAGAAGTTGAGTTTTACGGTTTACTAAGTGTATCTTTCTCTACAATTTAACTCGATTTGTGTCGCCGTAGGTGGGGAAAGGAAGGCCATCAATTCAGAGTTATGGCATGCTTGTGCCGGGCCATTGGTTTCTATACCTCCTGTTGGAAGTCTTGTTGTTTACTTTCCTCAAGGACACAGCGAGCAAGTACGTTTTCAATGTTATAGTATCTGTTTGTTTTCGTTTCTACACGAGTTTTTTTCTTCTTCTAACTACAATAACTTTAGGTTGCAGCATCCATGCAAAAGGAGGCAGATTTCATACCGAGTTACCCTAATCTACCATCCAAGCTGATTTGCATGCTTCACAATGTTGCTCTTCATGTAGGTGTACTTTTCTCATGTCAATAAGCCGTTTTTAGCTTATTTACATAAGCTCTTCTAAGTACCTTACGATACCAAACTTATATGAAAATAGTTTGACTTCATTTTTCTATTTATGGATCAGGCTGACCCTGAAACCGATGAGGTCTACGCTCAGATGACCCTTCAACCTGTAAATAAAGTAGGTCAGCCGTTCAATCTGATAATCCGTCGATATTTGTATCTATTTCCTCTCGGTCAATTAATGTTCCCGAAACTGATAATTTATATCTTATCGTTGTACTTTGCCCTACAGTATGACAAGGAAGCAATGTTGGCTTCTGACATGGGTCTAAAACAAAACCAACAACCTTCTGAATTCTTTTGCAAAACTCTAACAGCTAGTGACACTAGCACTCATGGTGGTTTTTCAGTGCCTCGTCGAGCCGCCGAGAAGATATTCCCACCTCTGGTGTGTATACAATATTTTTCATTTACTATGACATGGACTGAAAGTTTCATGCGATATATTTATATGCTGACCAGAATCGTGTTTGATAGGACTTTTCAATGCAACCGCCAGCTCAGGAAATAGTGGCCAAAGATTTGCACGACACTACATGGACGTTTAGACATATTTATCGCGGTATTGCGAATTTCACCTTTTCCAGTTTTCCTTTGTTAGTTAATATATTTTCATCGGTTTTATAAAATTGGTTCCACTTTTGACACAGGACAACCAAAGAGGCATCTATTAACTACTGGTTGGAGTGTCTTTGTTAGCACGAAAAGACTATTCGCCGGAGATTCTGTTCTTTTTATAAGGTAATGATAATTTTTTTACAATGAAGCAACAAAATTAACTAATTTTCGTGTTGTTGATAAACAATTAACTTTTGCTTGTTTGTAGAGATGAAAAGCAGCAACTTCTTTTAGGTATAAAGAGATCCAGTAGACAGCAACCAGCACTATCTTCATCGGTTATATCGAGTGACAGCATGCATATTGGCATTCTTGCTGCTGCGGCTCATGCTGCTTCGAATAACAGCCCATTTACTATATTTTATAATCCAAGGTAAATTGTGATGATAACACGAAATGACATCGGTAAATTTTTGTGACGGCCTCTTACATACGGACATCTTTTATTTTAACAGGACCAGCCCGTGCGAATTTGTGATTCCATTGGCCAAGTATAATAAAGCTTTGTACACTCATGTTTCCCTTGGAATGAGATTCCGAATGATGTTTGAGACTGAGGATTCGGGCGTACGTAGATATATGGGTACAATCACTGGGATCAGTGACTTGGATCCCGTTCGATGGAAAAATTCACAATGGCGCAATCTTCAGGTATTATCAAGATGTACTTGAGTGTCCAAAACACGTCTGTGTCTGAAACTCATATAACAATGACACTTGTGGATAGGTTCAGTCATTTCATGTTCTCAAATTATTATTGATGTCTGTGTCAAGATCAGTGTCATGTTCGGTGTCTGTGTATTTTGTAGTCTATATGTACTCAATACTATGTGCTTAGTTGACGTCGATGTTGAACCTCTCTACTAGCTTCTGAGGCGTCATGTTTAAATTTTGATAGGTTGGATGGGATGAATCAACAGCTGGCGAGCGTCCAAGCCGAGTTTCGATTTGGGATATTGAACCAGTTGTGACTCCTTTCTACATTTGCCCGCCTCCGTTTTTTAGGCCGAAGTTCCCCAAACAACCAGGAATGCCAGGTAGAAAGAGTTTCTTCTTATTTAGTTCAAATTTTGTTCACAAATTCTTCATATGCCGTTTCCTCATTATGGAATACAACAATTTGTTTCGATTGATTTTGCAGAAGACGAGTCTGAAATCGAAAATGCTTTCAAAAGAGCTATGCCCTGGCTCGGAGATGAACTCGGCATGAAGGATGCGTCAAGTTCAATCTTCCCTGGTTTGAGTTTAGTACAATGGATGAGCATGCAGCAGAATAATAATAATAATAATAATCAGTTTTCTTCTCCTCAGTCAGCGCTTTTACCTCCATCCATGCTTTCATCAAACTCACTTCACGGTAATCTTAACACCGATGATCCGTCCAAGATATTGAACTTTCAATCCCCTGCTGGGCTCTCAGCTCCACCAAGTCTTCAATTTAACAAACCTAATTTACCAAACCAAGTCAATCAGTTGCAACAGCCTCCGACCTCGTGGGCTCAGCAGCAGCAACAGCAGCAGAAGATGCAATCGTTGTTGCAAACGCCGTTAAACCAGCTGCAGCAACAGCAGCAGCCGAGGCAGATGCAGCTGACCGGAGCGCAAAATCTGCCGCAGTCACAGCAACAACAGCCTCAACTAAATCAACATAATGCACAACAGCCTCAACAACTACAACAACAGCAACAAAACCAACAACCGTGTCAAAACGCAACTATGAATAATGGCACAGTTGGTTCTAACCAGATTTCAAACCAATGTGTGCAGCAACAGGTAACCTACTCTCAGCTTCAGCAACAGTTACTCTCGGGAAGTATCCCAACACAACAAAATTTCCAGTCCATTGGCAAGAATGGATTGATAATGACATCCGGACCACAAGACTCGCAATTTCAGCAACAAATAGACTTGCAACAAGCTAGTCTCTTGCAGCGGCAGCAGCAGCAACAACAGACTCAATTGCAACAATCTTCATTACAGTTATTGCAACAAAGCATGTTACAAAGGGCACCACAACAATCGCCAGTATCTCAAATTTTGCCGCAAAATAACTCCGACCAACAATCACAGATACAGCTGCTACAAAAGTTGCAACAGCAACAGCACCAGCAACAGCAGCAACCTCTTTCCACGTCTTCGCCACTTTTGCAGTCTCAGCTTCTGCAGCAACAGAATACTCACCAGCAATTGCCACAGCTTCCTATGTCACAGCACCAGCCTCAACAGCTTGGAAACAACACGTTCTCGATGGAGAAGCTTCTCAACAACAATTACTCTTCTTCACCTCTCATGCAATCGCAGCAGCTTCCCATAAACCATCCCCAGAATACACAAAAGTCACCGACGAATACTAGACCTCCCTCTGCTTTTACAGATGGAGACGCCCCGTCATGTTCCACTTCGCCGTCTACTAATAACTGTCAGACGTCACCTCCAAACCCTCTGAAAAGAAATCAACCAGACGCAATTGGAGGGCCTTCGTTAGTTGAAACCACCAATAACATGATGCAGGAGCTTCAGAGTAAACCCGATTTACACGGAGTAAAAGGACCTGAGAAGCAAAAGCACAAAGGGGCAATCAATGATCAGATGGAAGCTTCTTCCGGGACATCGTACAATATTGATCCCGTTAACAACCACCCGAACTTTCCACTCTCCAACTTCTACATGGATGGTAGTGATGTCCATTCACAACAACCTAGAAGTAATTTACCATTCGCCCCCAACCTTGACGAATTAACACCTGATCCTTTGCTTTCAAGAGGTTACGATTCTCAAAAAGATCTTCAAAACTTGTTGTCTAATTACGGAGGTGCTCCACGAGACATTGAAACCGAGCTGTCAACTGCTGATATAAGTTCACAGTCGTTTGGGGTGCCAAACATGTCCTTTAAGCCCGGATGCTCAAATGATATTGCCATCCCTGATACTGGTGTTTTGAACAATGGCTTATGGTCTAATCAAACTCAACGAATGCGAACGTATACTAAGGTTTGTTAAAGAGTTTTAGGACTTATGTACAAAGTTATTTTCATATTGTTATGAACTGTTTTCATTAGTTTAGGCCTTGTTTGCCTAATAGTTCTTTATATATTTTGAAGGTTCAAAAATGTGGCTCGGTTGGAAGATGTATTGATGTCACCCGATACAAGGGATATGAAGAGCTCCGAAACGATTTGGCTCGTATGTTTGGGATTGAAGGTCAGCTAGAAGATCCTCTAAGAACCGACTGGAAACTCGTATACGTGGATCACGAAAACGACATTCTTCTCGTAGGCGACGACCCTTGGGAGTAAGCAACTAATTAAATTCCTCGTTTATTTCAAGCCATTCCGGTTTATTTTTATCTTCGTTAAATCTTATGAACCCGTAATTCATTGCAGAGAATTTGTAAACTGTGTCCAAAGCATAAAGATACTCTCATCTGTTGAAGTACAGCAAATGAGCTTGGAAGGGGACTTAGGTTATGTTCCAATCACCAATCAAGCTTGTAGTGGTTCAGAAAGTGGCAATGCATGGAGAGCACAATACGATGATAACTCGGCAGCATCATTCAACCGATGATAACCGTGTTGTCGGGTGTTTACATTCTTCACCATTCAACTTGTACACACATTTAGTGAGATGGAAAAGTCTAACTTAACCCTTCAAATTTTCTTTTTCTCGCTTCTTTGTATGGAAGTAAGACACATTCATTGCGAAAGATGCCATATTCATGCATAGCTGCATCCGGGTCGTGCGCGGCGGCACACTGGTTTTAATGGTGAGAGAGAAATATAAATCGTTAGATGCATCAAGAACAAGAACATATTTTTTTTTTCACTATAAAATGTTACATTTTATACTTTAGAACATGTTTTGTTGTAACTTCCGCTACTAGTGGTTGATTAGGATTTATGGAAAGTTCAATATAGATGAAGAAAATCATCTATTTTATGTGAATGGAGTAATATCAAAATTAATCTTAAAATAGAAATGTTAATTTTGATGCATTGTAGTGTTACTCAATAAATTGTATTTTGGTCAAAGGTTAAAACAATGTTTGAATAGGTTGCTTGCATGTGGTTGTTTCTCGAATGAAGGTCCAACCGTCCAACTACTGCAATTATTGTACAACTAGACCTATCGATCTATTCATTAAACATTTAATATTACGGCGTGGATTTGGGAAAATGTACACACCACACATTTTGTTCAATTGTTTAAACCTTATAAAATGTGATTAATTAAAGGAAAAAGTAGAAGCATGTTGATTGAGTTGATAAGTATTTGATTCATATTTAAAATTGTTTGGATCGAATTAAGATGACTTTTTAGAATCTGTCAAATATTGAAACTGAACGAAGTTAATTATATTTATTTAATTTTTTTTAATTATTATATGATGAACGGTATAAAAATATAGTTTATAATGCTATTATTTTTATAATTTAATTGTGCCATTGTTTACTCACAAAATACAAAATATATGTAATATATAAAATTTTGAATATTGTTTAGTTGTGGTTTAAAGTATGATAGATTAAATTAATGTTAAATATTATTCGAGTATTATCACATAATAATCATAATTTTTTCAATAATTAAAAAATGTTTTTTCTTAAAGTTTTTTTTTTAAATTTTAATAAATTTTTTTTTTCAATAAAAATACAAGCATAAAAATCGTCATTTTCATAAATTTATTCAATAAATATTAAATCGATTAAACTAATCTGATTTACTGACAAAATCTATTTAATCAAATTTATTAAATATTAAATAAAATAAAATTTAAAAAATAAAACAGCGGTTTGTGTTGTATTTAAATTTTGGATCCGCGATTGTTCCATCCTGAATAAATTTATTCTCTTTCATGGACATTTTTATAGTAAAAAAATTGTATTTCTATAAAAAAATTCTGAAACTCAACTCACTTAAATGTTTTTACTATAAAAAAATAAGAAAAGAAAGTTGAAAAGTTGGTCTGATTTCCTTTAAGAGATCAAAATGTAAGAAATAATTTAGAGGGGGAGGGGAATGAGGCAATCAGAAGTATTTTTTTAGTATAAAGAACATTTAATATTTTTTAAAGAAATAATTTTATATAAAATGATAAGAGTGTTAACATATTTTTAATATACAATCAGGCAGCTTTAAAAATATATATTATATTTAAACAGTCCTTCAAAATTCTGAAAGTCCCTTGTCTAATAATTTTTTATTTTTTATAGATTAAAAGTATTTTAATTTTTGAATAAAAATAAGTACTACAAAATCCTCATCACTTAAATCCTCTATTTTTTTTATTAAGTCCATTTTAAAATTTAAAGGCCATATTTAATTTGTAAATAGCTATGATTCATCTGTGAAAAAACAATTAAATAATTATCTCTCTGAAATCTTTTTCCTTTAAATTATTGTTAACCTAAACATAATTTAGAACAAGCTGTTGATAGAGTAAAAAAATAATCAAGACTTCACGTTAAAGAAGAAAAAAATAATTAAAAAGTAGTTTCAATAAAAAAAATGTGATGAAATTTGATTTGGCTTTTACATGATTTTTCTGTACTGTCCCTCTCATTGAATCAGGTGTTACGTTTTTCATTTTATTTTTTGTTTTCTTATACATGTTACTTTCTGAAAAGCATAACACTTTTTGGAACATGCTCTTTATGTTTATTCCTTTTTCTTCTTCTTTAGAGTATGTAGATAATATATTTTCCTACACATGTTTTTTAATATACTTTATTTTATTAGTTAAAACTCTTGGTAGCCTTACCAAATTCATATAAAATTTCTAAGCACACACCATGGATAAGACGCGAAACAGAAAACAAAAGAAGGAAGGGAACATAGATTGCTTAACAAATTTGAAAAACAGTTACAATGAGCTTATATAGAGTTTAGCTAGTAAGTGTCACCTCACCACTCCTAACTAATTAACTACTCAAAAATAAGCACAATATAGCCAAGTTTTTTTTTAACCTATATTTGTTAACCCACTCACCAACCCACCACACACACAAGCTTGAGGTCGGTAAATATCAATCAATTTAAGTTTGGACAAACATGCAAAAAACAGACGAGGCCCAAGAGCTTTGGTAAAAACATCAGTAGCTTGTTGTTGAGAGGAAACCTGAAGCAATCGCATAAGGCCAGCCTGTAACTTCTTGCGAATTAGATGATAGTCGATATCAAGGTGCTTCATACGTTCGTGAAAAACGGGATTGGCAGAAATATGCAGCGCACTTTGGCTATCACAGTAAAGGACTGGGAGGCGAGAAGGATGCTACTTGAGATCATGCAGTAGAAAACATAACCACTGAAGCTCACATGTTGCAAAAGTAAGAGCCCGATATTCTGCTTATGTAGAGGAGCAACTGACGGTAGCTTGTTTCTTGGATTTCCATGACACAAGTGATTGTCCAATAAAGAAACAATAACCAGTGATGGAATGTCTTGTGTCAATACAACCACCCCAATTGGCATCACTAAACCCCAAAAGTTGCAAGTTTGATGAGGCTGGTAAGAAGATGCCTCGAGCAGGTGAGCATTTTAGATATCTAACCACATGTAAGGCAACACGATAATGAAGCTCAATAGGAGCACTTATGAACTGACTAAGTTGTTTAGTGGCACGAGCAATGTCAGGACGCATAGTAGTGAGGTAGAGTAATAGTCCAACAAGGTGCTTATAGGTTGTGACATCAACAAAGGCCAAGCTATTATCTTGATGCAGACGAGTTGAAGCATCCAAGGGAGTGGATACATGTTTACACCCACTGAGACCGGAATCATAGAGCAAGTCCAAGCAATACTTTCGTTGAGACAACATGATACCTTTGGAGGAACAAGCCACTTCAGCCTTAGGCAAAATTTCAGCTGGCCCAAATCTTTGATGTGAAACGTCTGATCCAAGGCACTTTTCAATTCAGCAAACACAGTCAACGAAGTACCAACCAGAATTATATCGTCCACATAAACAAGAAGCACAGTGAAAAAAATGGGTGTAGATTTGGTGAACAATGTATGGTTTGCATGTGCATGAATAAAACTTTGTGCATGTAGGAAAACTGTTAATTTTTCAAACCATTGCATGCTGGTCTGCTTCAGGCCGTATAGAGATTTGAGAAAACGACAAACCTGACCTGGTTTAGGAGGTGACACTCCTTGAGGAACTTTCATATAAACAGCTTCATGCAAGAAGACATTGTTTACATCTAACTGATGTAAATGCCATCCATGTATGGTAGTTAATGCCAGAAGAACACGCACAGTAGAAAGCTTTGCTACTGGAGAAAAAGTTTCAAAATAGTCTAAACCTTTAGTTTGGTTGAAACCTTGAGCTATAAGGTATGCCTTAAACCTCTCAATCGATCCATTAGCATGTCTCTTGATTTTATACACCCACTTGTTGCCAATATGAGCAACATTGTCAGGCAAACATAGTCTCTTGACCCATCTGGAATCTTTAACTGCTGCATGATAGTTGGACGACTCAGTTTCAGATGATAGAGACATTATATAGGCTTTTTGTTTTGGTGAAAAATTAGAGTATGAGATGGAGTTAGGTATAGGATATTTACATGAAGTAGAAGTATTAGAAATGCAAACACAGTCTTTAAGATGATTAGGTGGTTTTGAAACTCGGGTAGATTTTCTGGTTTCAAGTGGTGGTGAAAGGTTTGAAAGAGTGGCTAAAGCATCTGATGTGGAAGACAATTCAAATGAGGGATTAAGTTGTGAGGTAGGTGAAGGAGCCGACCGAAAATTCAAAGAATATAATTATATATCAATGAAGTCGCCATCGAACGATTTTTATCCCGCCAAGAGGGAAAGGTAAACATCGAGAAAACCTCAAACGGAGGAATCATGGTCTTGCGACTGAGAGATCGGGTAAGGAAGTCTGTTACGCGAGGGGAAGGTATTAGCACCACACACGTCCATAGTACTCTACAATATCCGCTTTTAATTTCTATCTAAATGGGTGTAAAATATATCTAAGTATTTGTATATGAGGTATAATGCAGTCAAAATGAGATAAAGAATAAAGAAATAAAAGAAGGGAATGAAAGAAAACACGGGGAAAAGAAGAAAATATTTACAAAGGTTGCTCGATCAAGCCCCGCGATAGGATGCCTACTTATTCCCTCGTGCAATGGGAAAGTCAGAGCGCTGTAGTTCGGCTCACTTATTTTGGTTGGTTTGTGTTTTTTAGATTAGAAGATGAGACAACAAACAACGATGACGAAACAACTCCATGAAGACAAAACATTGACTACAGAAGGGACGATGGGACGTCAGCAACAGAAGGGGACGAAGAAACATCGGCAAAAGAAGGGGACAAAGAAACGTCGACAACAGTAGGGGACGAAGAAACATCAACAATAGAAGGGGACGAAGAAACATCAGCAACAGCAGGAACGACAGGACGTCCTAAAACTAAGAGTATTGGTTTGTATCTTTTACTTTGAAAAAAGTTTCAATATTATTAGGATGTCTTAATACTCTTTACAAAACAAAGTTTTAATTTTAAGATGCAAATGATAAAGCTAAAATGTCTAAGGGAAACTAACCTATTTTTAATCCTAATTACTATCATGCAAAAGTTGTTCCTAAGTTATGGATGTAAACATGGGAAACTACTAAGATTATCTACCTAATGTTGGCATGCATGAATACCTAACCTAAAGTCTAAACTCGATAACTAACCTAATCGAGTGATCCTAAGGGAAGGAAACAAAAATATCCATCTTTGTTAGTGAACCAAATTAGATGAGGGGGAGAAGCAAACACAATGCTTTGGCAGAAGCACACAAACCAAGCACAAACAAAATGCTAACAAAAAAGAAAGAAGAAGATGAAGTGGAAACAAGTGAGTGAATGATCAGGTAAGGTGTCATGTGAGGTGAATTCATTAAACACAACACACACATATAAAGTTTAGGCAAACCATAAACAAACACCAAACATCACTATGAACACATACATGCAAAGTTAGTGCACAAACTAGTCCTAAAAGCATACAGAGTGTAAATTGAACGAGATTTTAAATATAGATGAAATGAAAGAATAATTAGAAGGTAAAATGACATAAAAGTCTAGCTAACATGTTACTAATTTACTTACATCATGCAAACAAAATCATAGAAGATTTATCAACAAAACTTTACAAGAATGCGCAAACATGCAACAATGATGTGCGGTGAAGTGAATTCAACGTGTGACATACACCACATGCAAAGAAAGTGTAAAGATGAAGTGATTACAGTAGAAACATCATATAAAACAATTCACAATCAAATTACAAATAAAACATCTCAAGGATATAATTACAATCTTAGTACGAAAACTAGCCAAAACTATGACCTAGGAAGCATTTACAAGTTAAAAGAAGTCAAGAAGAGGCATGGATGAAGGGAAATGAATCATGCAAATTTAAGAGACATACAATACAGTAGACAATGCACCAATATATCACTCAAATCATACAAACATATGCATAAGAAAAATCCACAAGAAAATTACTTAAGGAGAACCAAAATCAATCCACAAAAGTGTGTGCATGTGGATGCTTGAGCATACTTGTGCTAAGTGTCACATAAGAGTGGGATCATAAGCAACACATAGAGATAACATTCATACAAATCACAAAAAAACAAATAGCATGCGTCAATACCACAATTAGCATAAAAGTTATCAAAAGAAGAAGTAAAAAATTCATCCCTAAAAGTCAACTTAAACAAGTCTACAAGTCAACAAGTAAAATAATGGTCAAGAGACAAAGTAAAGAGTTAATACAACATATTAGGTCAGTAGATTAAACAACATAAGCAAAACATAGAAACAAAACATATTCAAGGTCCAAACATGAAACACTTAACAAACTAGAACAAAACCAACACAAGCTAACACAAACAAGCCTCTAAAGGCAAAACAAACATCCAACAATTACCTATGGATAAAGGTCAAAGCTAAAATATATTAGCACTTTCAAGGTTAGTAGATTAAGATTTAAACAAAATACAATCAAAGACATCTCAAATAAAAGAGACTGCTTGCACTCAAAGGCATACAAAATTAGGGTTTGAAAACATCAAAACAAATTCAAATTCCAAGCATTAAATAAAGATCAAAACAAAATAATATTAATTGAACACTTAAGGCATGTGTGACTTGTATAATAAGTTAACTCAATATGTGATTCATGAGCAACAAATATAGAAGAATAAACTTCAATACACAAAATAAATCACCTAATTGATAGTCAACATCCTAAAAGATGGAACAACACTAGTCTAAAATTAATGATGGATGATATAAACTAAGTGTGGAAAGAAAATTGGATACTTATGGGTCCTAGGGAATTGGTATATCCCTATCATAAGTATCTATCATGACTTATAAGAACTTGAATGATGGTATCAATTTAACATGTTAAAGTGTCATGACAATGTGCAAATTTAGTCCTTTACGCTCAAAGCAAAGATTATCAAATGGAATTAAAATTAGGATTCTTAGATGTTATTGGGGATGAACCCAACATCAAGATACCTTAAGGGGACAAAGATGATAAGAAGCATCATTGAAATATTAAAGAGAAAGATAGTCTAAGCTACAATAGTGTCCAATTTAGCTTCCAAAAGAGACCAAGATGAAGTGACAATGAATGGTCATCCATGGGTTCATAGAAGCATCAAGTTATGATTAAAAAAACATACAAGATTAGGATCAAGATAAATTATAAGTAAATTGATTCACATAAGGCATTTGAAGGTGGTGCATAAAGCTACCTCCTAAACCATGACCATGAGCAACATCAAAACATATGAACAAAAGAAAATGGGAAAATTGTAAGAACTTGAATGGTAATATGGTTGAAATTAAGTCTACAAAATCAAACGAGGATAAAAGAATAAGAACATATCCCTCATGGATTGCACAAGTGCATCCCTTACATATATTATTTAAACAAAACATTGATGCATGCACAAAAAGGTAATTGAACAAAGAAATAGAAGCATGGGTTATAAAATTGGAAAAAAATGTTACAAGTCCTATAAGATGTCAACAAGTCATAAACAAAAGTTTGGAACAAAGATTAACACAACTCATGGGGAAAAGTAGTAAACCTAATCCTAAAAATTTAATAAAATTAGTTCTAAGATCCTAGGTGACTATACTATCATATTCGTAACAGAAATGGTCTCAAAAGTTAAGAGAAATTAGTCAAACAAATTCAACTTCTACCCTAAGTAACCAAAGTTGCCTAGATTTAGATAAATCAATCAAAAATAGGAAAATGACCTATAAAAACCAAATTTTTTTTTTTTAGAACACTTAAGGCTTATAAAAGTCAGAATCAATCAACTTGGATCTTTAAATGTTTGAATAAAATTGAAAACAAAATTCATCTTTCAAGACTAGTTGAGATAGAGCTCAAACTAGACAAGTTTTGTAAAGTATTTTGGCAAAAATAGAAAATCAATTGATAAATTAAAATAAAATTGATTTTAGTGAGATCAGGACATTCAAGGATTCAAATCAAAGTTTATATGACATATACAAGTTTTAAATGATCAACAATTAAATCAAAATTTGTGATCCAAGCAACAAAACCCTAAAAGAGGCATTTACAAACCTAATATTCAAAATTAAATAAAATCAGTGATATAAATCACAAACAAAATCCAAAAATAAGTATAAGACTATGAGGACCCTAAAAAGTATTTTTTGAGATTTTTTTAATATTCAAGAAAAATGGTGAAAATAATAAAAATGCAAGATATGAGATGCAAATTAAATAATTAATGCAAAAAATTACTTAATCATGCAACTCATGAAATAAAATTCAGAAATGTAACATACATGAATAAAATGATGCAAAATATGTTTTATGCAATTTTTATATGAGGGAAAATAATTTTAATGATAATTAAAATGCATAAAATGCAATATAATGCATGAAAATTATTTAATTATGCAAAAAATGCAAAATTTATAGAATAAAATTCAAAAATGCAACATACATAAATAAAATGATGCAAAATATTTTTTATGCAATATTTTTATGAAGATTTCTTTTTATAATTATAAATATGCATGAAATGCAATATAATGCATGAAATTATTTAATTGTGCAAAAATTAGAAAATTATGAAATAAAAAACAGGGATCAAGTATAAACCAATCAAATGGCTTGAAATAATTTTTGTGTAATTTTGGTAGTTTGAAAATGGTTATAATAAAATATTATACAAAAGTCAATTAATTAAACTCTGATTTTTTTTTTAACAATCAAATGATTTTTAAAAATTATGCAAAAAATACACAAAGTCACAAAGAATATTCTAAGACTACCCTAATTGTTTTAGAATATTTGGATAAGTTTTGATCAAGAAAATAAAATCACAAAATCAATTAAAACAAAATTTGTTCAAAGATGAACACAACCAATCAGACGCTGATACCTAATCATCTTCAACCTCCAACACTATGCCCTAAACACGTTTTTTCTCAGACCATACACCCAACTTCTGATCATCATAATTTCCTTATTTCTCAACCATTTTTCATGATTCAAAACACATAATGAAGATCACATGGCAAGGAACAAAAAGCAGTTCGTGGATTTCAAAATAATCAAACATACATCAAGAAATCAGAGCACGAAAATCACAAAAATCATCCAAAGCCAAAATTTCATCATGCAATGTGCTTCACAAACAAACAAAGATATACATCAAACCTAATGTTTGGCCAGCTATACACACGCATACATGATTTATTTCATCAAAAACAAGCTGAAAATGAAGATTCAAGTTTGAAAGCTTACCTCTTAAGTTGAGAAAAAAACTCAACTGGTGCCTCTTAACAATGAGAAAACCATATTCCCTTGATCCTTGAACTTCAATGAAGAGGAATAGAGGAAGAAATAAGCTCTGGAATCAAAGAAAATGAAGCTTCGAAGAACAATGAAAAAACTCAGATCTGACTTTTGGTGGAAGGAGGCATCTAAGGTTTAAATGAATGGCATTGTGAGCTTATATAGAGCATAGAGAGTAAGGGCAATATGGTCTTTGGCCTCAGAAATTCGTTGGAGAGAATATTCACAAAAATCATAAAAGTGAGGTGTCCTCTATGCCATGCGTTTTGCTTGCTTTCTCTCTCAAAGTTTGTGCGTTTTGATGAGCATATTGTGGGTGGAATCAGAGTGCAAACAATGAGAATGATGAGCTGGCTAGATAGTACAATGTTGGTGTTTTGGAAAAAATCACAAAGTTTCTTAAAATGGCAAAATTAGAAGGAATATGGTAAAATGCTTATAACACATGTGATTGGTTTCTTTTGGCAAGGGATGAAGCATATTGTCGCACCCCAAAATTTACCCTCCTAAGCTCAAGGTTTCAACTTCCGAAAACGACTTTGGAGTTTGTGTTTATGAGGAGTGATCATGAGGCATCCCTTCTTCAAGGAATACACTCTTTTAAAAGTGCACAAGATCAAGACTTTATTCCCTTGTATTTCTCATAAGATCATTGCATCACTAACAGTTTCAGAACAGGATAAATCGTGCGTGTGCTCCTAAAGTCAAAGTTATGATTTTATCAAAAATTTCATCTGTTCAAGATATAATCAATTAGGGTTTGAGTCTCCACTCACCTCAATTGATCTATCTTAATCAATCATCAACATTTGATCTTCAAACTCCCAACATTTTCTCATGATCTACCTTAAATCGACCAATTAGGGTTTTAATCAAAGATAGTGAATCATTGACTTTCTGCTCAATGGATGACCTATTTGCTTGAAGATTGATCTTAAAATATTCAATGCAACATCTTAACCTAATTTCTTGATTCAAAACATTGCAAAATCCATACAAATTCTGAACCATCTGATGAAAATTCATCTGCTCAAAAAAGTCAAACTTTGACTTTTGATCAACTTTTTCAAATCCAAACTTTTTCAATCATAAAATCATTTCAAATAATCCATCATGATCATAAAAAATCAAGAAATATGAAAAAGCAACAAAAAGTCAAGATTTGAATTTTTTCTAACACTTAGAAATTTTTTCAAGTGTTAAGAAACATGGTTTTTCCTCAATTTCTTGGCCATTTTTCACCTAGATCCATTTGGATTCAAGAAAAACTCAAAACATGAAAGTTGTAGGTATTGTTACAAGATTTCTAAAAAGTCCAAGAACTTACAAAAAAACTTTGTCTAGCTAGGGTTTTGATTTTGAAGCATAGAGCTCCAAATCCATGGATTTCCAAAATCATGCATCAAAGTTACAAGTTATTTTGCAACTTTCTCCCTTCTAGAAGCCTTGTCACCAAATGAGATAGGATTTTAGAGAAAAAATCTGATGGAAATGGCTAAGAAAGGATAGAAATACTTGAGTTTTCTAAAGCAATGATTACAAGATTTCATTTGCATTTAATGAAGGAATATTCCTTTCTTAAGCTTTAAACTCCAAGTTGCAAGCTCTAAGCTTATTTTTTCCTTGCCATTTCAGAATTCCTTGCCTATAAATAGAGGTTCTCTTTTCATTCACAATGACACCAAAGCTATCATAATCAAGCTTTCCTTCTTTCTTTCTTAAATTCCAAGTTTCTAAGTTCAAAGAGGGAGAATTTTGCAATCTTCAAACCTTGCAAAATCTGAGCAAACTTAAGTTTTTAACATGTTCTAAACATCATTTAGAAGTAGTTTAAAACTTAAAACCACCAGAAAACAAGCTAAGAAACAGTTTTCTACATAAAACTCCATTTGTGCAAGTTTTGAGCCAAAACTGCCAAACTAGAAAACTACTCGTGCTAGCCTTGATTTCTCACTTCAAACACATCCTATACAACATATAGAGACTGTCCATACACCTAAACAAGTTCTGGAACAGCTCCATCACCATTCTCCATTTTCAAATTAGCAGCTTGCAATTTGACTTGGTCAGAAAGTTCCAGCCACTTTCAGAACAAACTAAGAGTAGGAACACACTCAGTGAGGTTCAGGGAAGCTTAATTAATCACTACTTTGCACCTGGAAGTTGTCCAACTCGATCTGGTATTTCATACCAAGAGGTGAGTTTTCAAAACTTTGATACCTCCATTCATGCATTTTTAGCTTTAAAATTGAAAAGGAAAATGTAGATATTCAATCACTAAAGCTATCTGGATCTTTAATTTCAACTAAAATCAATTGTGTTTAAAGAATTAATCACTTTTTCAGTTAGGGTTTAAATTGGGATTGTCAAAATTCGTGTTCATCTTTGATTAATAATGATAACAAGATACATGTTCAAAATCGTGATGAAAATCTAGACAAAATGGTATTTTGAACTTTTAAAATTGATCAAGAAATGAAGAACTTCAAATCTCGGCCATGGCCATGTTCGCGCGTTGCTCAGTGAAGAAGATGAAGTGTAATTTTCAATTTCTGAAGCTGGACTTAAAATATATATTTGTAGTTTAAGTTTAAACACTGGATGTATAGCCACCCCAGTGATAAAGCCAACACGCCTTAAAACCTTCCTTCGCCTCAAGGTCCAGGGTTCGAATCCCCCTGGAACCCTTTTTTTAACAAAAGGAAATAACAAGCTTCTGAAGCTTGTTTCTCCAGAAGTCCTTCTGAGGCTCAGCCTCCAGAAGTGCTTCTGAAGCTTCTACCCCTAGAAGCTCTTCATTTACACTCTCTCCAAAAGTACTTCTAGTACTTCCATCTCTAGAAGCCTCAAGCTTCTAACGTTTCTAGCCCCAGAAGCAAGCCTTCTCAACATGCTTCACACGCAGCCAGCAGCCAGAAGCAGCATGCCAGCCTTATCATGCCCAGAAGCTGCTAGCCCATACACCCCAGAAGCAAGCCTTCTCAAGCGCTCCAGAAGCTCCTTCTCACACGCTCCAGAAGCCAAGCTTTCTCACGTCCCAGAAGCAAGTTAGCTTCTGATCCTCCAGAAGCAAACCAACTTCTGGACTTTTTCCAAACTTCTTTTTTTTTTCAAAACTCCTTCTAAGCAAGGTAATTAAATGACAAGTCAAGCAAATGGCTCAATGGAAAATCTTCACTTCTAAGTCAAAGGTCCTGAGTTCAAACCTCCTTTGGACCGAAATCAAATTTTTACTACTTGTTTTCTTCACATTTTCTATCAAACTTCAACATTTTCAAAAACCAATCAAAACTTCTCATTTTAAGATGATTATTTGCACACTTGTCATTTAATATGCCTATTTTATGATTATGTCAAAAAAATCCAAAAATATTTTCTTTTTTGATTATATTTTTTATTAAGTTAAAAATAAGGCATTTTAAGTATTCTTTAATACTTTAAAAAAAAAAAATTTCTTTCCAACTTTCAAAACTTAAATCTTTTTTCAAAACTTCTTGTGAATATCCTTCACTTTTAAAAAATCATTTTCAAAACCCCATCTAAAATACTTTCACAATTAACTTACAAACCTCGATCCAACGTCGAGTGCATTTTCAAATTTTCTTTTCATAATAAAAAACCCAAGTATTTAAATCGTTGGTTGCTAGACCAATTGTTTAAACACAGGTAAAAAAAATATAAACTTCGAATCTTTAAATCGTTGGATGCTAGTCCAATTGTTTAAAAATTCTTAATAACATAAACTTTGTTTCACTTCACTCTTTCATAAGAATTTTTTTTTGGATGATAGACGACTCGTTGAGCATTGAGCTCCTCTTGTTTCTAGTATTTGAATCGTAGGATGCTAGTCCTATTGTTCGGTACTTTTCATCCACTTTAAAATCAATTCAAATCACTCAAACTCTTTTATCGCTCATATGCGATCATCAAACTCTTTTCTTACAAAGAGTGTGCAATAGTCGTTTCAAACACGAATGAGGACTTAAGCTTTTCAAACAAACTAAACAAGTCCGAGTTTAAACATTTGAAATGTCTAATGCATGATTTTTCTTATAAAATCAACACAACCAACTTAAAACCTTTTTAAGAGGAACTACGGAGTTTTGACTTTCCCATTGCACAAGGGAATACGTAGGCACACGGTTTTGAAACCGTGCCAAACTCAAAATAATAATAAACAAACCCTTTTCTCTTTTTTTATTCATAACTTAGCAGTAAACACACACAAATACTTAGAATTAAATGGGTCCCATCGAGTACGATGGATGTAAAGGGTGCTAATACCTTCCCCTTACATTACCGACTCCCGAATTCACATCTTTTGGTCACGTAGACCGCCTTATCCAAATTTTGTGGGTTTTATCTATATTTCCCCGTTCTTTTTTAGAACAAATAAAATTAGGTGGCGATTTCATTGTTTTTAAAATAACCGATGAAAAAAAACAGTTATCACACATATGAATCGTGCAAGGCAAACATCAAATAGGACCTGAAACCATTAATCACAAAAATTGTACAAAACTTGAAAAATGACCAAGATAATACATAACTCTCAACATCCAACTTTGAGCTTGGACCACAAGAAATTGGCTCGTGTGTTTCTTAGCCTTTTTGAGCCACATATAGAACTTCTCATGATCTACAACCTGAGCTTTAAACCATTGAAAATTATCAAGTATTGAGTGAGATATCGTCTTCCAAAGTTGAAGAAAAACAGGTCATGGAAACCCGGGCCTGGTGCGCGCATGGGCATGCATGAAAATCCGGTTTTGGCTTGAACTTGCAAGAATCGTAACTTGATCAATAATTAGCCAATTGGGGTGATTCAGGGCTTGTTAGAAAGTTCTCCATGACAACTTTAAAATGCACGAAGCAAATTTTCAAGATTGGACTTGAATCAAAAGATACAAGCTCTTACATTATGCACACCATGTGTTTGTCAAAAGTACGCGCGCAGGATGACCAAGAGAAGGCAAGCTTGCATGTTTTGTGCATGGAACTTCTAACTTAAATATCTGTCAAATGCTGCATTTTTGAGAAATTTTACACATTGACAAATTTGTAGAATTTTTTCCAAGCTTTCCAAAAATGTATGGTATATAACCATTGGATAAAAATTGAGAAAGTTATGACATGTCAAAGTTCTATAGGGTGGACACTTGGAAAACTTTCAAACTTCCAATAACTTCAAGAACATGTTAACCCTAATTTATTCAATTTACTTGATTAAATGATGAATTTAACCATGAAATATGAAAAGAGGATATTTTAATTGATGGTTGACCAAAAGTTCACTTGGTCAACTTCTGATTTGACTGATTTTGATCAAAATGACCATTTTGCCCCTTTTGATCAATTGACTTGCTTCCAATTAAAATTAAACCTCAATCTTTCAACCATGGATGCCCAACAACATATAGAAACATATGAAATCAAGTTTGAGTGAAAAATTTGAAGAAATCTTGATTATATCCAAAACCCTAATTTTGCACCTTGTGTTAGGAGATGGCCAATCAAACTTCAAATCTCAGATCTTCTGAATGTGTTAAGAAATTATTTGAACCATGATAGAATAAATGATAATGGGGAGATAATACTTCAAAATATTGGATCAACCATGCTTCACACTCCACAATGAGTTAAAACCCAAATTTCATTAGATGGGTGACACAAATGAATTCCTCTTCAATTATTTGCAAAACTTCAATTCCTGAAGAATCAAAGACATCAATGGGGTGTCTTGAGCTATAATACAACATGGATTCTTAAGATATCCAAGGACATGAGAGCTTGAGTCCCCCTTAGAACCACTTGCTAACACAATAAACCTCTACAGATTGTAGAGGACTTGAGAACAAAAGAAACTTTGATCCTATCACAATGTATGAATGCAATTCAATATGATGTTTATGATGAAACATAAGCCTAAATAAAGAGGTTAAATTTTGGGGTGCAAAAGCAGGTTCAGATTCCACCAAAGGTACAACAGAAGGAAGGATATTTGGTGTACTGTGGGAATTTAAATCTATGGTGTCAGTGATCTCTTCAGGTTGGGGATGGTGACATGGTAAGTGAGTGTTGTTGGTCATTTTAAATTTGAGGAATATTTTGATTCAAAGAGGAATTAAAATATATGTCTATTGGAACTTGCATACTTGAATGTTCCTTGGAGGGAATTCTAAATCAAAGAATTTAACATTTTGAGATATGAATACCTCATGACTTGTGACATCTAGAAGCACCAAAACTTTCATACCTGCTTTATAGCCCAAGAAGGAAAATTTCCTTGCCCTTGCTTCAAACTTGTGCCTATTAATTGGTAAAGTTGAAGCATAACTAAGGCAACCAAAAACCTTCAAAGGGATGAGATCAGGAGCATCTCCATACAACACCTCATAAGAGGATTTATTTTGCAATAACTTGGTAGGAATCATTCATTAAAAACACAACATGTAACACTGCATAAGACCGATACTTCTTGGCCAATTCCGCCTGAAACATAAGGGCGCGACTGATGTTTAGAATATGCTGATGGCGCCTTTCAACTCTTCCATTTTGTTGGGGAGTATATACATAACTCTTCTGATGAATTATTCCTTTGGAAGCATAATACATAAGCATGACCAATTTAGCTCCACTATCACTTTTAATAGCTTTACAGTTTTGTCAAATTGTGTTTCCACCATGCTTACAAAATCTCTGATTTTCTATGACACTTCAGACTTTGTCTTTAACATGACCACCCAAACATGTATACTACAATCACCCAAAATGGTCAAAAAAATACTTGTAACCATGTACAGAAACAGTACTAAAAGGTCCCCAAATGTCTAAGTGCACAAGATCAAAAACATTGCTAGCATTTTTATTACTCATGGGAAATGGCAGAATTTTCTATCTAGCTTAATGACATACATCACATGCATCATGAATACCATTAGGAATATAACTATATATTTTTCTCATACAATGCATTCTATCATACGAAAAATGACCTAACCTAAGGTGCCACAATACACCTGGTGGCATTCTTTCATTATTAGTCGCTATCTTATTCACAAAAATACTAGAAACAAGTCCTATATCATCATTCCTCCTTGCTTCCTTTATTATACATCCATTAGTTTAAAAAACAAGACTACAATCCTGTTCCTCGCAAAGCTTTGACACAGGAATCAAATTTACTTCAAATTGTGGCAAATAAAGCACATTTTGAATGACAAGATCCTTTGATAGTTTTACATCACCAGATATAGAGGCAGCTGTAGAATTTTCATTTGGTAAGTTAACCATAATGGGATTTATTTCAGCATATTTGTCAAACCAAACTAAAGAGAAACATATATGATGGGTTGCTCTGGTGTCAAGTATCCAATCTATTTTAGCATGAACATTAAAGCATCAAGAATTACCTTATTTGGTCAGATTGGCTGCACCAGTGTTTCGTTCAAGAAATGTCATAAATGATTGATACTGATCCTTTGTTAAAGCAATGGTACCATTGTCACTAGAAGATCCAACATTAGATCCTGTCGATGCATCCTCACTTTTAACTTGATTCACATATGAGATTTCTTTAGCATTGTTAGGAGGATATCCATGTTTCTTGTAACATCCATCAATAATGTTCCCAGTTTTTCCATAATAGGTGCTCACCTTGATATTTCCTCTGCCTCTTCCATAGCTTCCATTTCCTCTTCCTCTTCCAAATTGCCTCTGCCCATCTACAACATTAACTAAGCCTGCACTTTCTTCAGTCACATTTGTGCTAAGAAGATCGGCTCCATATTGTAATTTTCGTTCTTGTTGCATGATTAAGGAAAAGACTTTGTTGATAGGTGGCATAGGATTCATGAGTAGAACCTGAGATGCCACTCCCTGAGATTATTCACTTAATCCAATTAGGAATTGGATAATTCTATCTTCCGCTTTGAAACTTTTCACATTTCTCATAGCTAAACACAAACACGTAAACGAAAAGTGCAATTGGGAACATGCCTATAATGATCCAATTCTCCCCACAGAGCTCTCAATTCAGTAAAATAGTCAGAGATTTCCTTATTACCTTGTTTGAGGTTTGAAATTTCTTGATGTAGTTGTGTAACCCTAATGTGATCTCCTCTCATAAATCGATCTTTAAGATTTTCCCACATGTCAATTGCATTGTCGATGAAAACCATGCTTTGTGCTATTGAAGGTTTGACCGAGTTGATGATCCATGTGTGCACTAAGTTGTTGCATCTCTTCCATGCCACAAATTTAAGGTCACTTTCATCTGGCACCTGTATGGATCCATCAACAAACTTGAACTTGTCCTTCATGGCCAAAGCTCTTCTCATCTTCATAGACCTTGCGTGATAGTTATCACCAGAAAGACTTGGTGTAACACATATTGTAGATGAATTTTCAGTCGGAATAACGTAGTAGGGATCAATTTGATCCACCTGGTTTTGCACGTTGTTGTTATTGTTGTTTCTTGCCATAACTATTGGTCAAGATCTTCTTATTAGAGAAAAATGAACAACAAGAAGAAAACAAGAAAACAAAACAATAATGAGAAAATGACGCAAACAAAGAAAAAATCAAAAAGCTTTGATCTCTATTAACGATCAATAAAGAAGCTTTAGTGATACTGCAGCAAAAACCAGAGAAGGACGAACCTCTCTGATACCATCTAAGGAATTCTAGTTCACCATGGATAAGATGTGAAACAAAAAACAAAAGAAGGAAGAGAGTTTCACATAGATTGCTTAACAAACTTGAAAAACAATTAAGTGAGCTTATATAGATTTTAGCTAGCTAGTTCCACCTCACCAACCTAACTAACTAACTACTCAAAAATAAGCACAATAAAGCCAAGTTATTTTTCCTGCATTTTCATCTATATTTGTTAAAATTCACACGATTTTCTGATATTTATTTAAACTTTAAATGGATTAAATAGAGTGTATTGTAAATATTTTAAAGTTTGTTATGATGATGACTAAAAAATTGAGGTGTTGCGGATTAACCATATTATGCATAAAAAGGTATCTAAATTTTTATTTATTTGTCGTTTGCGAACTAGGTTTTGAACCTTACTCTTATTCTTCATTTTATGTGTGAAATTCTTCAGGAGGTTTAAACATTCTCCTACAAACACTAAAACAATCCACGTGATACATCTCTCATTTCATATATGTATGTTGTTTTTGAATTAAAATTATGTTGAAAATAGTTTTTTCATCAAATAAATTATTATATGGATATCCACTTTAAGAGGTTTTGCATAACTATTTAAACTTATGCAAGAAGAATATCGATTGGAGTTTCCTCATATTGGTTCTCAAGAGGTTTGGTTTTAATGATTTATTTTGTCAATGGATCTCCGTCATTTTTGAATCGGCTTCCATGTTCATAGATTTTAATGGAGATTCTCATGGTATTTTACTTGCAAAAGAGGGGTTCGACAGGGTGACCGTCTTTCCCCCCTACTTTTTTGCTTGGCAAAAGATGTTTTGAGTAGACACATCTCTGCTCTTGCCGTCTCAGGTTCCTTAGCAACTATGAAAGCAAACTGTTACACTACTATTCCAACTCATATTCTGTACACAGATGATATCTTAATCTTTTGTAAAGAGCTTACCTCGAATATTGTCAACCTCAAAAATCTATTTCACAACTACTCTGCTGCCTCGGGGCATTTCATCAATGCTGCAAAGTCCATAGTATATTGGGGTGCCATGTCTTCTAGAAGAGCTAGCAGGATCTCTGGCTTCAACATTGGCTTAAATACCTCGAATCTCTTGTAACACCCCTTTTCTAACCCCAAATATTCATGGCATAAGTCAGAGTAAAATTGAATGCATGCATACAAAGGGTGTCACATGTAATTTTCCACACATAGGAAAACCAACAAAACAATATAACATGCACATGGTCATAATCATAACACATATTTGAATCTCATGCTTAAAACAAAACCATGTATTTCACAGCGAAGTATTTCATATTCATAGATACTATCAACGATTACATCCCATACTATAACCATTGGATGAAATAATAATGAATCCATAACATAATCAAGTCATAAGAATTCATACATCGACACCAAGGCCACATCAGCATAGTATCTCAACATACAAATCCAAATTATATGAGAATACATAACAAATATCTCATAAAAGCATAAATCCAAATAATCCCCGTGTTACATGACCAGAGCAATGACTCACTACCTAGTATTAGGAATAACTAGATAAACTCCTCAACTAGTCTCGTGCGAAGCACCACTATCCTCGAAACTTGCACGTTACCCACATAGAGGCAACATCACAACAGAAGTGTGAGAATTCACATCATTATCCAAATGTATATAAATTGGAAGCAATATAGAAACAACATCTATTAAAGAATCCTACACACTTCATGTGATATTCCAAATAATATGATTATACAAACATTCCAAGTGTAACATATCCACATTTATCACGAATAGCATAAATGTCATCAATACAATCCATTAAATTATTTAAATAATCAATTACCACAAATTCTAACATACAACACACATTCTTTAATGACTCATGAGACAATAATGCAATGTGACTCATGCATGTGGTACCATCGTGAACATTCCGCTCACTTTGCTTCCGATTCAATAACATAGAATCAAAGCCTCGCTTCCGATCCGAACAAGACCAAAGCCACCACTGTGAACCCAAAGTTTCACCGCTACTGTTTCTATTTATGGATCAAGCCACATTGTGAACCCATGGTTTCACCGCTACTGTTTCCCTTCACAGATCAAGCCCATTGTGAACCCAAAGTTTCACCACCCAATATTTCCCGTTAAGGATCAAGGTTAATCATGTATGCATGTGTAATTCATCAACATCATATGCAAATTAAGATTATTCACCAACCTTAACTATTCAAGCATATCACAATAATTCAATACATTTGAATTATCCACCATTTGCACAACATCATGTTTCAACAACAACAAGCAATACATATAGCAATTACTATCTACACACATCACAAATCACACATAACATACACTTCAACGCATGTTATTCCCAACATTCCATCAAGACTTACACATACTTGAAATTCTAGTGTCATCAGACTCAGGATGTTGGGACATTTGATCCGACATTATAAAATAGACTAGGTAGAGCATACAATCAACAAAGCAGAAAATAATAAACAACACACAAAAATTTTCACCCAGTTCGGCTCTAACCAACCTACATCTGGGGGCATACCAAGTCAAGAATGAAGTCCATTATCAGTAGTACTAATTCAGAGTAAACCTAGCCTATTTATACTCCTCACTTAATCAGACTACCAAATTTCCCTTCTACCTAAGATACCATACTTAGATATGAGAACATGTGCTCACTTTGAATCACCTCAGTGATGTCTAGAAATTACATCATAACAATTGCATCAACGACTTGGCTCCTAATACAATCAGCTTGGAGATACCTCACTCCAAACAAAATTAAAAACAATTTGAAGATACCTCACTTCAAACACAAACTAGTCAACTTGTGACACAAACTAACTTGGAATTACTTCACAGTTTCTTCCAAGGAAACAACTATACTCATTGCTTCACAGCTTCTGAGTGAGTAAAATAAACCTCTTTCCTACAGGCTTCGAGGCACAAATCAGTGACCATCCTATAATCCGGGTGGTACACTTACATGGCTAATCCTAAAGACTACATCTTTCTAAAACCGGATAGCTTACAAAAAACTAGGTTACAACTGCTTATTTATAACCTATTACCCAACTGGATTTGGGCCTTTAAAATAACAGCTTGAAGTTGTAACAAACTTCTGCAGTAACAAACTTTGCAGAATTAAATACGCAGATAACTTTTGCTACAATCAAGTTCCTTCCTGATCTTTCTCCTTAGCTCTCGGACCTCTACATATGCCTTAAATATCACGCCACTTATGTTGCATAATATTCCTAGAATATTCTGCACAATTGAAACATAACTGTAACAAGCTTAACAATTTTTGTAGCGTGATGTCCTGAGGTATGATGTCTCGACATCTCATATGACATGCTGTTCCAGAGGTTGAAACTCTTCAACACAAAATATTCAGGCATTCTAGATAGGATTATAAGTTAGAAATCCTACTGTACAAGACATTGTTGCTGCTATTGATTTATGTTATTAAAATTAAGCCAATCCATACAATTCAGGAACTTACAATCTCCCCCCTTTGGCAAATTTTAGTTAAAACAAATATATATAATAACAAGCAGTTTAAAGTAGCAACAACAATTTAAAATTAAAAATTAAGAGAGTCTTCAGCAGTCTTCATATCTTGAGAGCAGGGAAGTAGACTTCAATTGGAGAGTAGACTTCAATTGGAATGTACAACAATGTTTTATGCTTTCTGCACTGCTGGTCTTTCAGTTGAAGACAATGTCTCAACATCCAGTTCGACATATTCTCATGTTTTTGATTCCCTTCATTGAACCAATAGGTTAAAGGGAAGGAAGGTCCAGTTTATACTCTCATTCCCCCTTAAGGCAAGACCCAGGTCTTGTCACAAATGGTGGAAAAAGAGGACCATGGGAAGTTTTGTGATTTTCCCAGGTAACTCAGAACACAAGTCATAATTGTGTTCAAAACTCAGATCACAAGTCAAAAGTAAATTGATATACATTGTTGTGTGACATAACTTGTGACTTAGACATTGCTTCGCTCTCTCCTGCATTATTTTCTTATGCTGCACTTTTTGTGTGATGCTATTTCTCTCCCCCTTTTTAGATAGAATTTGAAAATTTGAACCCTCACCAAACAAGATGAATTTGAATGCTCACTTGTTGTTTGAGGATGGATGAGATCTCATAAATAGGCCAGTAGTTCCTTAGGAATTAACGACAAATTAATTCCTAGTCAATGGTGCGTTAATTTAGGCCTAAAATTTGTTACATGACTAGTTGTCCACCGTCCAAGCTATTCTTGAATGTATATAATAGCCTTTGACTATTTCATTCGATGAAAAACAGTCCCAATGCATGCATTGTTCACCTCATTTTACATGTCCATGTATAGACATGTTCTGTATGATGTCCTGACATTTAGTCAGACATTGTCCACTCACTTCATGTGACTCACTTTTTTCGGATCAATGAATTCTCTATTGTGAAGCACTCTCCACTTTTATCCATATAATGCCATAACTTCTCTCTAGGTGGCCATGAAAAAATAATATTAACCCATCAACATGCTTTAAATTTACTTCAGATTCTCAATGATATTGATGTTTAAACATCATTTGGGACATTCGCACAGAGTCCATCTGCCTTGGCTCTGAGATAACAATAATAATGCTTCTTCAAGATTTTCTACACATAGCAGTATAAACTCCCCTTTACATCAACTAGTGAACAATCTCTCCCTTGACATTAGCTGGTCATCAACATATATAACAGTTGCGCCTTCTTTAATAAACATATCCAATTGCGCTAGACAAGACAACTTTCACAATTGACAATTATTAGTTGCTTCTCAAATAGGTTGTTGCTCCCCATAATGATACTTTTTCTCCCCCTTAATATCATAAATCCTCCTTTTAGCTTCTAATATGGAGCTTACCATATGTTTTTACTCCCTATGAGTTATAAAAATAAGGATATCTTTGATGTTGATCCTTGAAGTATTCTTTATTTGGAATTTGCCACAGTTTCCAAATTAGGAATCCTTAGTTTACTTGCTATACAAGATTCAGATTGTCACACTCTGTAACTTGTAATAGAAGGAACCTCATAGTTAACCATATGTATAACCATAGATACGTCTTCAAAAGATAAGTCTGAGCCTTATCTACCTTCTTCAATCTCTGGTGTCTTCAATAGTTGTGATGTTGTATTTTCATGTAGCACATTATCTTCTATACATCACACGCTTCATCTCTTCTTGATTCAGATTTTCACACATCTATCACACAAATATCCAGCTCCCATCAAGATATTTGTACGTCTTTGTATGAATCTCCCAAGTTGGATCAGTTCTTCAAATAATCACCAGATAACATTGCCACATTTCCTAAACTTATGAAGATAACACTGAACTTTAATTTTGATATTTAGTTCACACTATGCCATGAATTCGTCATACAAGTACTCAACTCCCAACAGAGTATATGAATTTTGTATTCAGGCTGCACATCTAATAAGTACTTAGTCTCCCTTCAAAGTACCTATCAGTTAGTCAGTTAGAATTAACTACTCACACTAGATCATTCTGACTTATTACATCTTCACACTTACTTTTTAATTCCAGGCAATAAAAACATATATTCAAAATTGAAGACATTAAGATGATGTTTCAATATATGGTACGATATCATCCATTATGATTCTGGGGGTAACATCTACAATCTTTCATCCATAACACTTGGGGGGAACGTAGAATGCACAATGAAAACCAGCTTTATCTCAAACAATTAACATAATCAAGGAATAATATGAGCCATATCTCAATAAGCTTTTCTTCAGACTTTCATTCTGATTTTGAGATGATGGATGCCATAGTCTGTACCTACAGAGGAGATTCCCTCAACTAGGTTTCTGGAACATACTTACTCATGGCATGTGTAATACGGTGGGAGAACTGACTTGTTTGTTTTGCGTTTTATCGCAAATGTTGCGGATAGCAAGAGTCGCCACCGACTTTTCTTTTATCCAATTAAGGGAAGGCGAAAAGAACAGGAAAAGACCTTCGTTAGATTCTGAGTACGGGAGGCAGTTATGAAAAGGGAAGGTGTTAGCACCCTTTCCATCCGTAGTTATCTACGGGCTCTTAATTGCTTAGCTCACTTTACAAATTGCTTTTTGTGTGTGTGTTTGAAAATATTTTGAAAAGGCATTTCTCTATGACTTCGTAATGATTCTCGCTAGAATGTATACGAAGTGTTTGGAAATGTTTTATTTTGGAAAAGGCATTTCATTTTGACTTTGTAATGATTCTCGCTGGAATGTATACGAAGTGTTTGGAAATGTTTTGTTTCAGAAAATACTTTGTAATGATTCACGCAAGAATGTATATAAAGTGTTTGAAAAGTTTTTGAAAAGTGCGAGGTGTAAAAAGTATTTTGATTTGAGCAAGCAAAATAGTCTTATTACCTACCCAGAATGGTTGTTTCCGTGTTATTTTGCTTTCCTTTAGAATAAGGTTATCCATACCATTAGTTGGTAGGTAATCTTATTTGTTGGATGTAAAGGGACATTCGAAGGGACATCAGATGGTCATAGAAGGCAACTTGTAGGGATACCTTAGCATATTCGTAGGGACGATCATCACTTTTTGTAGGCAACAATCGAGGGTCATCGAGGGACTATGATCTTTGTATCGAAGGGACTATGATGATATGTTTGTAAGCATCTTAGCTAAGATATCCCCACGTTCGAGGGACATGACCATTGTTCGTAAGGCAACAAGAGAGGGTACCCTAAGGTGGGTGCATGTGTGAAAAGTGTGTTGTATTCAGATATTTATCTTGTGTTAGAAGTGATCTATATTTCTTGATTTTAATCTTGCCATACACTCCTAGTTACTAGCAGTTAAATATGTGCAGAAAGTAAATTGTGGAAAGTAAAGTGCAGAAAGTAAAGGTCCTACGCTATTACATGGCTTTGGGGCAGATACATAATAGGAGTGCAGAAAGTAAAGGCAGAAATGTAAAGTGCGGAAAGTAAATCCTACGCTATTACATGATAAAGAATTTGCAACCTATACAACCTTTCTAGAATTTAAATGCGGAATACTAAACAATCAGGATAATAAGAAAATGTTAGTGAAAAATGTTTTGGAAATTAGTAGAAAAAAGGTTTTAGGTTAATAATCCTAATTACTAGAAAAAGAGATTATTTTTGGAGTTTTTTATGATTGATTTTAATGAAAGAAAAACCTAATTCTAATTAATTAGTATTTAATTAGAAAAATGATTTAAATGAAAAGAAAATGTTTTTGTGTCAAAAATTAAATAAAGGTTTCTGAAACCTAAATCTAAAATTAAACATTTTTTAGAGTTTTAGAAAATAATTTAAAAGATAATTGAAAAGAAAATAAATTAGTTAAAAGAAAATAGAAAAAAAATAATTTTTGTCAGAACTTCTGACTAAGTTCGTCCCAGAACTTTTGGCTCACTCTTTCCAGAACTTCTGGAAGTTGGGTCATCTTTCCTTGCCAGAACTTCTGGGACCCTAAACGGAAGTTCCTTCCAGAACTTCTGGAACCTGGGCGGAAGTTCCTCCCAGAACTTCTGGAAACCTGTTTTCCAGAACTTCTGGGGGCTGTACGGAAGTTCCTTCCAAAACTTCTGGAAACCTGTTTTCCAGAACTTCTGATGGCTTGTGTGGAAGTTCCTTCCAGAACTTTTGGAAACCTGTTTTCTAGAAGTTCTGGAGGCTGTGTATGTTACCTGCATAAATCAAAAATATGTTAGAAAAGTGAAGGAAAGAAAGGGGTAGCCAGGGATCGAACCCCTGCTCCTGGGATCGTACGCGCGATGCCTTGACCAACTGAGCCAGCCTGCAATTATGTTAGGCATATGAAACAAAAAGATTATAAGCGAAATTATTTTCTGGATATGAAAACACGCACCAAGAACATCATCGTCCCCATTTGAATTTCCCAGGCTTTTACCTACGGACGCTTTCGTTGCTAAAGCATATAGTGACGGTTTTGTTCATCACTACAACACCTGCAAATTTCCAGAATTCACAATATAAATTTATATGGAAGGCATGGTTCGATTGCAAATTGTCCCCTAAACATGAATATGTCCTTGGATTGGTCCAATTTTGCCTATTCTGGAAATCCCTAATTCAAGCTCATGAAACTCTAACAATGGTGTAGCTCGATCCCTACATCTAAACTCAAATCAGACCACCCAGATAGCTTGCAAACATCATTCTAAGCATGAACAAACAATCAAAATAGGTTAAATATGCATGTATGATCAAAATCGAATTTGAAAAATAAGTGTGCAAACCGTGACTGTAATTTTATGATTCTGGATGTATTGCTTGCTTGTGAGTATCTGGAATCGATCAGAGGAACACCAGGAATGTGTTGTAAAGCTTAGAATGGCCTGGAACGATGCAAAACCCTGGCTGCTCGGTAACTTGAATGCCACGGTTTTTTGAGGTTTAGGTTAGGGTTCTTTGCTGCAAAAAATCGTCCTTCAGGGTTTAGAAACCTTCTGAATATATAGAGGATGGATTTAGGTTAAGAATTATGAAGGAATTATATGCTAATCAATGAGAAAATATTTGATTTGGAGTAAAACTAAATATTGCCTTTTTTGAGCCAATTTCAATCAAATCTCTTGTCAATCTTCATTATTTCGAAATTGACAGCTTGTATGGCTGGCTTGGACCTCAAGAATGAGATAAAATCAACCTTGCACTTAATATTTTGATTTTATATCTTTTATTTTAATTAAATTGGTTTTAAATGAATAAAAATCCAAAATAAATAAAAATAAAAGATAAAAGGCGTGGCCTTGGGTTTTGAGGTTCTAATTCAAATAAGAAGCAAGTTTGAACCAAGAAAAGTTAGGCCCATTTAGAATTTTTTTGATTTTCTCAAGTATTTCTCTTTATGCACCTCCTCAAAAATGCTCAACTTGTACAATTTATATCTTACTCAATTTTCCATATTTTTAGGTGTTCTTGGACGTTTTAGAAATATCAAGATGTCCTCTAAAAAAACCTTTTGGTTTCATCTCCATTGAAGTTTCCATGCTCATGAACACTTCTTTGGAAAAAGATGACTTTTTGTTGACTTTTAAAAGGACCTTTAATGTTTTGATCCATAACTTCCAAATGAAGCATTTCTAGCCAAAGCTTGTGAGACATGAAGTTGTAGAGAATGGAATTCCCTTAAAAATGATCTTTGAGTGGAAAAATTTCTGATAAAGTATGTGAAAGTTATGCCTGGTCAAAGTTCTGTTGACTTTTGTCTGAAAAACCCTAATTTGGAAACTTTGACTTTTGATCAAATCTTGACTTTTCTTGAGGAATCATGATCAACCCTTGATCAAATGATGAATATTACTTCAAAATATTGATGTTGACCAAAAATTATGAAGTTTGACTGTATGTTGACCACAATTGACTTTTTGTCCAATACAACTGATTTTCAACCATCTGAGCAATTGGATGAGCAAATTTGGCTTGTAAGGCTTAAAGCTTGACATGGTGATACCTTGAAGAATATTGTGAGGTATGATGACCACTTAGAGCACTGGAAATCCATCTTGACTTGAGATAATCAAAACCCTAGTTTGGATTGATTGCTTAGGAGAGGGTTTGTCTGGTCAACCCTTGTGAACTCCTTGAGTATGGAGTTGTGGATTGTCTTGAGAAGTAGGAGGGAAAATTTGGGGTATAACATAACTTCTTCTCTTTTAGCACAAATAACACAATCTCAAATGGTCATCATGATCTTCTTCACTCTTGGAATAAATCAGAATATCATCAATAAACACAACAACAAATTGATCCAGATACTCATGAAAAATACGATTCATATATTCCATAAACACACCAGGAGCATTAGTCACACCAAATAGAATTACAGAATACTCATAGTGACCATACCTTATCCTAAAAGCAGTCTTCTGAATATCCTAAGCTTTCACACGAATTTGATGATAACTAGACCTCAAATCAATCTTACTGAAAACACAAGCATCAACCAATTGATCCATCGAATCATCAATCATCGGAAGTGGATACTTGTTCTTAATCGTCATCTTGTTCAATTGTCTATAATCAACACACGACCTCATAGAACCTTCTTTCTTCTTAACCAATAAAACAGGTGCACCCCACAGAGACACACTCAGACGAATAAACCTCTTCTCAAGCAAATCTTCAAGCTGACTCTTCAAATCTTTTAACTCAGAAGTTGACATCCAATACGGAGCCATCGAAACAGGACTAGTTCCAGGAACTAAATCAATCGAAAACTTCACTTCATGCTCTGGCGGCAAATCACTTACATCTTCAGGAATTACCTCAGGAAAATCACAAACAACAGGAAATTCACCCATAGCTTATTTCTCACCGATATCCAACGATGCCAACAAAGCAAACAACACAACACCATCCTTCAAAGAGTTATCCACTTGCTTAGTAGAAAAAAAATCATTCTCGATACCAGAATCAAGAAAAATAACCGACTTGTCAAAACAGTTGATAAAAACATGATTGTATTCCAACCATTTCATACCAAGAATCGCATCCAATTGATCTAACGAAAGAGAAATTAAATCCATCTGAAAATCTCTACCAAAAATATTCAACGGATAATTCAGACATGCAACAGAAGTACAAACATAACCCATAGTAGGAGTATCGATAATCATATTTCCATACATATCAGAAAATTCAAGATTCTACCTCTTAACACAATCCAAAGAAATAAAGTAATGCATTGCACCAGTAACAATGATAGCAATCAAAGGTGTACCATTAATAAAGCACATACCTTGGATAAGTCTATCCTCAACCAGAGTCTCAACACCAGACAATACAAACACTTTTCCTCTATCTTTCTCCTTCTTTGGCTTCTCACACTTAGTACTAACGTGCCCTTGTTCACCACAGTTATAACAAGTCACATCCACACTAAATTTGCAATCAGTAACTTTGTGACCCGACTTGCCAAACCTAAAGAACTTTCCAACATCCTTTCCAAATTAGAAGCACTATGTCCTTCCACACTACACTTGAAACACTTAATCGGAGTAGAAGATCCTCCCCCACTTGGCTTCTTGCCACCACTAGCTTTCTTCTTATCATCATACGGCTTTCTACGAAATCGACCTTTTCCTTTCCTATCATTCATATTCTTGTAGTAAAAAGCACTCTCCCTACTATCTTCATCATAAATCCTAATCTTGTTCACCAACTCAGCAAAACGAGTAATCTGCTGATATCCAATAGCCTTCTTGATATCAGGTCTCAAACACTTCACAAACTCTAGATACTTAGATCTTTCAGCATTCATAGTATTGTAATGAGGACAATACTTAATCAGATATTGAATTCTTGCAGCATACTCAGCCACGATGCCATTACCCTTCTTAAACTCAAGGAATTCCACCTCTTTCTTACCACACACATATTCTGGAAAATAGTTCTCAAGAAATTCATCACGGAAAAGCGCCCAAGAAATTTCAACACCTTCCTCATCAAATCTCTGAATAGAGTTTCTCCACCAATCTTCAGCTTCCTTCTCCAGCATATGAGTACCAAACTGCATCTTCTATGTATAATACATTTCATAACTCTGAAGATCTTCTCAATTTCCTTCAGCCATGTTTGAGCCTTGTCGGGTTCATGCTCACCCTCAAAGATAGGATGATTGTTCCTCTGAAACTTTCCCAAAGCACGAAACTCATCTTCCTCACCTCTGTGTCCAGCATTCGCCTACAAAATCTACCTAAGAGATCCAACCATAATCCTCAAGGCTTCAGCAATAGCATCATCATCACTTCCCACAACCATCGTCCTAAGACATCCAACAACAAAAGATAACAACATTGGTCGTGTCAGATACACAAATCAAATACAATTGGAATTAAATCAATTAACAACTTGGCAAAATAAATCTAACCAACCAGACTCTGATACCACTAATGTAACACCCCTTTTCTAACCCCAAATATTCATGGCATAAATCATAGTAAAATAGAATGCACGCATACAAAGGGTGTCACATGTCATTTTCCACACATAGGAAAACCAACAAAACAATATAACATGCACCTGGTCATAATCATAACACATATTTGAATCTCATGCTTAAAACAAAACCAAGAATTTCACAGCGGAGTATTTCATATTCACAAATACTATCAATGATTACATCCCATACTATAACAATTGGATGAAATATAAATGAATCCATATCATAATCAAGTCATAAGAATTCATACATCGACACCAAGACCACATCAACATAGTATCTCAACATACAAATCCAAATTATATGAGAATACATAACAAATATCTCATAAAAGCATAAATCCAAATAATCTTCGTGTTACATGGCCAGAGCAATGACTCACTACCTAGTATAAAGAATAACTAGATAAACTCCTCAACTAGTCTCGTGTGAAGCACCGCTATCCTCGGAACCTGCACATTACCCACATAGAGGCAACATCACAACAGAAGGGTGAGAATTCACATCATTATCCAAATGTATATAAATTGGAAGCAATATAGAAACAACATCTATTAAAGAATCCTACACACTTCATGTGATATTCCAAATAATATGATTATACAAACATTCCAAGTGTAACATATCCACATTTATCACGAATAGCATAAATGTCATCAATACAATCCATTAAATTATTTAAATAATCAATTACCACAAATTCTAACATACAACACACATTCTTTAATGACTCATGAGACAATAATGCAATGTGACTCATGCATGTGGTACCATCGTGAACATTCCGCTCACTTTGCTTCCGATTCAATAACATAGAATCAAAGCCTCGCTTCTGATCCGAACAAGACCAAAGCCACCACTGTGAACCCAAAGTTTCACCGCTACTGTTTCTATTTATGGATCAAGCCACATTGTGAACCCATGGTTTCACCGCTACTGTTTCCCTTCACAGATCAAGCCCATTGTGAACCCAAAGTTTCACCACCCAATATTTCCCGTTAAGGATCAAGGTTAATCATGTATGCATGTGTAATTCATCAACATCATATGCAAATTAAGATTATTCACCAACCTTAACTATTCAAGCATATCACAATAATTCAATACATTTGAATTATCCACCATTTGCACAACATCATGTTTCAACAACAACAAGCAATACATATAGCAATTACTATCTACACACATCACAAATCACACATAACATACACTTCAACGCATGTTATTCCCAACATTCCATCAAGACTTACACATACTTGAAATTCTAGTGTCATCAGACTCAGGATGTTGGGACATTTGATCCGACATTATAAAATAGACTAGGTAGAGCATACAATCAACAAAGCAGAAAATAATAAACAACACACAAAAATTTTCACCCAGTTCGGCTCTAACCAACCTACATCTGGGGGCATACCAAGTCAAGAATGAAGTCCATTATCAGTAGTACTAATTCAGAGTAAACCTAGCCTATTTATACTCCTCACTTAATCAGACTACCAAATTTCCCTTCTACCTAAGATACCATACTTAGATATGAGAACATGTGCTCACTTTGAATCACCTCAGTGATGTCTAGAAATTACATCATAACAATTGCATCAACGACTTGGCTCCTAATACAATCAGCTTGGAGATACCTCACTCCAAACAAAATTAAAAACAATTTGAAGATACCTCACTTCAAACACAAACTAGTCAACTTGTGACACAAACTAACTTGGAATTACTTCACAGTTTCTTCCAAGGAAACAACTATACTCATTGCTTCACAGCTTCTGAGTGAGTAAAATAAACCTCTTTCCTACAGGCTTCGAGGCACAAATCAGTGACCATCCTATAATCCGGGTGGTACACTTACATGGCTAATCCTAAAGACTACATCTTTCTAAAACCGGATAGCTTACAAAAACTAGGTTACAACTGCTTATTTATAACCTATTACCCAACTGGATTTGGGCCTTTAAAATAACAGCTTGAAGTTGTAACAAACTTCTGCAGTAACAAACTTTGCAGAATTAAATACGCAGATAACTTTTGCTACAATCAAGTTCCTTCCTGATCTTTCTCCTTAGCTCTCGGACCTCTACATATGCCTTAAATATCACGCCACTTATGTTGCATAATATTCCTAGAATATTCTGCACAATTGAAACATAACTGTAACAAGCTTAACAATTTTTGTAGCGTGATGTCCTGAGGTATGATGTCTCGACATCTCATATGACATGCTGTTCCAGAGGTTGAAACTCTTCAACACAAAATATTCAGGCATTCTAGATAGGATTATAAGTTAGAAATCCTACTGTACAAGACATTGTTGCTGCTATTGATTTATGTTATTAAAATTAAGCCAATCCATACAATTCAGGAACTTACAATCTCCCCCCCCTTTGGCAAATTTTAGTTAAAACAAATATATATAATAACAAGCAGTTTAAAGTAGCAACAACAATTTAAAATTAAAAATTAAGAGAGTCTTCAGCAGTCTTCATATCTTGAGAGCAGGGAAGTAGACTTCAATTGGAGAGTAGACTTCAATTGGAATGTACAACAATGTTTTATGCTTTCTGCACTGCTGGTCTTTCAGTTGAAGACAATGTCTCAACATCCAGTTCGACATATTCTCATGTTTTTGATTCCCTTCATTGAACCAATAGGTTAAAGGGAAGGAAGGTCCAGTTTATACTCTCATTCCCCCTTAAGGCAAGACCCAAGTCTTGTCACAAATGGTGGAAAAAGAGGACCATGGGAAGTTTTGTGATTTTCCCATGTAACTCATAACACAAGTCATAATTGTGTTCAAAACTCAGATCACAAGTCAAAAGTAAATTGATATACATTGTTGTGTGACATAACTTGTGACTTAGACATTGCTTCGCTCTCTCCTGCATTATTTTCTTATGCTGCACTTTTTGTGTGATGCTATTTCTCTCCCCCTTTTTAGATAGAATTTGAAAATTTGAACCCTCACCAAACAAGATGAATTTGAATGCTCACTTGTTGTTTGAGGATGGATGAGATCTCATAAATAGGCCAGTAGTTCCTTAGGAATTAACGACAAATTAATTCCTAGTCAATGGTGCGTTAATTTAGGCCTAAAATTTGTTACATGACTAGTTGTCCACCGTCCAAGCTATTCTTGAATGTATATAATAGCCTTTGACTATTTCATTCGATGAAAAACAGTCCCAATGCATGCATTGTTCACCTCATTTTACATGTCCATGTATAGACATGTTCTGTATGATGTCCTGACATTTAGTCAGACATTGTCCACTCACTTCATGTGACTCACTTTTTTCGGATCAATGAATTCTCTATTGTGAAGCACTCTCCACTTTTATCCATATAATGCCATAACTTCTCTCTAGGTGGCCATGAAAAAATAATATTAACCCATCAACATGCTTTAAATTTACTTCAGATTCTCAATGATATTGATGTTTAAACATCATTTGGGACATTCGCACAGAGTCCATCTGCCTTGGCTCTGAGATAACAATAATAATGCTTCTTCAAGATTTTCTACACATAGCAGTATAAACTCCCCTTTACATCAACTAGTGAACAATCTCTCCCTTGACATTAGCTGGTCATCAACATATATAACAGTTGCGCCTTCTTTAATAAACATATCCAATTGCGCTAGACAAGACAACTTTCACAATTGACAATTATTAGTTGCTTCTCAAATAGGTTGTTGCTCCCCATAATGATACTTTTTCTCCCCCTTAATATCATAAATCCTCCTTTTAGCTTCTAATATGGAGCTTACCATATGTTTTTACTCCCTATGAGTTATAAAAATAAGGATATCTTTGATGTTGATCCTTGAAGTATTCTTTATTTGGAATTTGCCACAGTTTCCAAATTAGGAATCCTTAGTTTACTTGCTATACAAGATTCAGATTGTCACACTCTGTAACTTGTAATAGAAGGAACCTCATAGTTAACCATATGTATAACCATAGATACGTCTTCAAAAGATAAGTCTGAGCCTTATCTACCTTCTTCAATCTCTGGTGTCTTCAATAGTTGTGATGTTGTATTTTCATGTAGCACATTATCTTCTATACATCACACGCTTCATCTCTTCTTGATTCAGATTTTCACACATCTATCACACAAATATCCAGCTCCCATCAAGATATTTGTACGTCTTTGTATGAATCTCCCAAGTTGGATCAGTTCTTCAAATAATCACCAGATAACATTGCCACATTTCCTAAACTTATGAAGATAACACTGAACTTTAATTTTGATATTTAGTTCACACTATGCCATGAATTCGTCATACAAGTACTCAACTCCCAACAGAGTATATGAATTTTGTATTCAGGCTGCACATCTAATAAGTACTTAGTCTCCCTTCAAAGTACCTATCAGTTAGTCAGTTAGAATTAACTACTCACACTAGATCATTCTGACTTATTACATCTTCACACTTACTTTTTAATTCCAGGCAATAAAAACATATATTCAAAATTGAAGACATTAAGATGATGTTTCAATATATGGTACGATATCATCCATTATGATTCTGGGGGTAACATCTACAATCTTTCATCCATAACACTTGGGGGGAACGTAGAATGCACAATGAAAACCAGCTTTATCTCAAACAATTAACATAATCAAGGAATAATATGAGCCATATCTCAATAAGCTTTTCTTCAGACTTTCATTCTGATTTTGAGATGATGGATGCCATAGTCTGTACCTACAGAGGAGATTCCCTCAACTAGGTTTCTGGAACATACTTACTCATGGCATGTGTAATACGGTGGGAGAACTGACTTGTTTGTTTTGCGTTTTATCGCAAATGTTACGGATAGCAAGAGTCGCCACCGACTTTTCTTTTATCCAATTAAGGGAAGGCGAAAAGAACAGGAAAAGACCTTCGTTAGATTCTGAGTACGGGAGGCAGTTATGAAAAGGGAAGGTATTAGCACCCTTTCCATCCGTAGTTATCTACGGGCTCTTAATTGCTTAGCTCACTTTACAAATTGCTTTTTGTGTGTGTGTTTGAAAATATTTTGAAAAGGCATTTCTCTATGACTTCGTAATGATTCTCGCTAGAATGTATACGAAGTGTTTGGAAATGTTTTATTTTGGAAAAGGCATTTCATTTTGACTTTGTAATGATTCTCGCTGGAATGTATACGAAGTGTTTGGAAATGTTTTGTTTCAGAAAATACTTTGTAATGATTCACGCAAGAATGTATATAAAGTGTTTGAAAAGTTTTTGAAAAGTGCGAGGTGTAAAAAGTATTTTGATTTGAGCAAGCAAAATAGTCTTATTACCTACCCAGAATGGTTGTTTCCGTGTTATTTTGCTTTCCTTTAGAATAAGGTTATCCATACCATTAGTTGGTAGGTAATCTTATTTGTTGGATGTAAAGGGACATTCGAAGGGACATCAGATGGTCATAGAAGGCAACTTGTAGGGATACCTTAGCATATTCGTAGGGACGATCATCACTTTTTGTAGGCAACAATCGAGGGTCATCGAGGGACTATGATCTTTGTATCGAAGGGACTATGATGATATGTTTGTAAGCATCTTAGCTAAGATATCCCCACGTTCGAGGGACATGACCATTGTTCGTAAGGCAACAAGAGAGGGTACCCTAAGGTGGGTGCATGTGTGAAAAGTGTGTTGTATTCAGATATTTATCTTGTGTTAGAAGTGATCTATATTTCTTGATTTTAATCTTGCCATACACTCCTAGTTACTAGCAGTTAAATATGTGCAGAAAGTAAATTGTGGAAAGTAAAGTGCAGAAAGTAAAGGTCCTACGCTATTACATGGCTTTGGGGCAGATACATAATAGGAGTGCAGAAAGTAAAGGCAGAAATGTAAAGTGCGGAAAGTAAATCCTACGCTATTACATGATAAAGAATTTGCAACCTATACAACCTTTCTAGAATTTAAATGCGGAATACTAAACAATCAGGATAATAAGAAAATGTTAGTGAAAAATGTTTTGGAAATTAGTAGAAAAAAGGTTTTAGGTTAATAATCCTAATTACTAGAAAAAGAGATTATTTTTGGAGTTTTTTATGATTGATTTTAATGAAAGAAAAACCTAATTCTAATTAATTAGTATTTAATTAGAAAAATGATTTAAATGAAAAGAAAATGTTTTTGTGTCAAAAATTAAATAAAGGTTTCTGAAACCTAAATCTAAAATTAAACATTTTTTAGAGTTTTAGAAAATAATTTAAAAGATAATTGAAAAGAAAATAAATTAGTTAAAAGAAAATAGAAAAAAAATAATTTTTGTCAGAACTTCTGACTAAGTTCGTCCCAGAACTTTTGGCTCACTCTTTCCAGAACTTCTGGAAGTTGGGTCATCTTTCCTTGCCAGAACTTCTGGGACCCTAAACGGAAGTTCCTTCCAGAACTTCTGGAACCTGGGCGGAAGTTCCTCCCAGAACTTCTGGAAACCTGTTTTCCAGAACTTCTGGGGGCTGTACGGAAGTTCCTTCCAAAACTTCTGGAAACCTGTTTTCCAGAACTTCTGATGGCTTGTGTGGAAGTTCCTTCCAGAACTTTTGGAAACCTGTTTTCTAGAAGTTCTGGAGGCTGTGTATGTTACCTGCATAAATCAAAAATATGTTAGAAAAGTGAAGGAAAGAAAGGGGTAGCCAGGGATCGAACCCCTGCTCCTGGGATCGTACGCGCGATGCCTTGACCAACTGAGCCAGCCTGCAATTATGTTAGGCATATGAAACAAAAAGATTATAAGCGAAATTATTTTCTGGATATGAAAACACGCACCAAGAACATCATCGTCCCCATTTGAATTTCCCAGGCTTTTACCTACGGACGCTTTCGTTGCTAAAGCATATAGTGACGGTTTTGTTCATCACTACAACACCTGCAAATTTCCAGAATTCACAATATAAATTTATATGGAAGGCATGGTTCGATTGCAAATTGTCCCCTAAACATGAATATGTCCTTGGATTGGTCCAATTTTGCCTATTCTGGAAATCCCTAATTCAAGCTCATGAAACTCTAACAATGGTGTAGCTCGATCCCTACATCTAAACTCAAATCAGACCACCCAGATAGCTTGCAAACATCATTCTAAGCATGAACAAACAATCAAAATAGGTTAAATATGCATGTATGATCAAAATCGAATTTGAAAAATAAGTGTGCAAACCGTGACTGTAATTTTATGATTCTGGATGTATTGCTTGCTTGTGAGTATCTGGAATCGATCAGAGGAACACCAGGAATGTGTTGTAAAGCTTAGAATGGCCTGGAACGATGCAAAACCCTGGCTGCTCGGTAACTTGAATGCCACGGTTTTTTGAGGTTTAGGTTAGGGTTCTTTGCTGCAAAAAATCGTCCTTCAGGGTTTAGAAACCTTCTGAATATATAGAGGATGGATTTAGGTTAAGAATTATGAAGGAATTATATGCTAATCAATGAGAAAATATTTGATTTGGAGTAAAACTAAATATTGCCTTTTTTGAGCCAATTTCAATCAAATCTCTTGTCAATCTTCATTATTTCGAAATTGACAGCTTGTATGGCTGGCTTGGACCTCAAGAATGAGATAAAATCAACCTTGCACTTAATATTTTGATTTTATATCTTTTATTTTAATTAAATTGGTTTTAAATGAATAAAAATCCAAAATAAATAAAAATAAAAGATAAAAGGCGTGGCCTTGGGTTTTGAGGTTCTAATTCAAATAAGAAGCAAGTTTGAACCAAGAAAAGTTAGGCCCATTTAGAATTTTTTTGATTTTCTCAAGTATTTCTCTTTATGCACCTCCTCAAAAATGCTCAACTTGTACAATTTATATCTTACTCAATTTTCCATATTTTTAGGTGTTCTTGGACGTTTTAGAAATATCAAGATGTCCTCTAAAAAAACCTTTTGGTTTCATCTCCATTGAAGTTTCCATGCTCATGAACACTTCTTTGGAAAAAGATGACTTTTTGTTGACTTTTAAAAGGACCTTTAATGTTTTGATCCATAACTTCCAAATGAAGCATTTCTAGCCAAAGCTTGTGAGACATGAAGTTGTAGATAATTGAATTCCCTTTAAAATGATCTTTGGTGGAAAACTTTCTGACAAAGTATGTGAAAGTTATGCCTGGTCAAAGTTCTATTGACTTTTGTCTAAAAAACCCTAATTTAGAAACTTTGACTTTTGATCAAATCTTGAATTTTCTTGAGGAATCATGATCAAACCTTGATCAAATGATGAATATTACTTCAAAATATTGATGTTGACCAAAAATTATGAAGTTTAACTGTATGTTGACCATAATTGACTTTTTGTCCAATATAGCTGATAACCATCTGAGCAATTGGATGAGAAAATTTGACTTATAAAGCTTGAAACTTGACATGGTAATCCCTTGAAGCATATGATGAGGTAAGATGACCACTTAGAGCACTGGAAATCCATCTTGACTTGAGAGTAGCAGAACCCTAGTTTGGATTGATTGCTTAGAAGAAGGTTTGTCTGGTTAACCTTTGTGAAATCCTTAAGTATAGATATGGGAATTGTCTTGAGAAGTAGGAGGGAAAATTTTGGGGTATAACAGCATGACACAAATAATTTGCAGATTCTTCAAAGCAACCTGGCTCCCTTGATCCTTCTTAGACAATAACCTTCCAGGATAATATTTAGGGCAGCCAACATTCATGACCATGATTCACTGTGGTTGAGACACAGTATTCAGCTCCAAACAATATTTGTTTTATGGTCATGAATAATTTTCCACATATATGGTTCCTTTGATCAGAAGAATGTACCAGATATAAGCTCATCTTGATATCACATAAAGGGACTGAGGAGTTAAACTTTATGAGTCTTCTTATTTTCATTGAGCTTTACTTCTATACTCCCATAAACTTAGGTCAGAAATAAACTAACATTTGGAGTATAAGAGCTTGTTGATTGTGTCCTGATCAACTAATACAGATGTCTCCTCTTCTAGATCAAGAGCAGGCTCCAAACATATGTACTCACACTATATTTGTTTAGCATCCAGAACATATGTTCTTCAACTAGTAGCTACACACCAGTAAAAATAATTTTCTAACATCCCATAGAACATCAGTTCCATCTCCTTGGAACACATCATCTTTGATAGTCTTCAAGGTCTTCAAACATTTTGCATATGTATATGAGAATTATTGATCAATTGATACTTATCAACTTTATTATTAAATGCCTTTATGAGTGGACTTGAGGAAATCTCAAGTATCTGTGACTATTTTAATATGTTGTAAAATCGACTCAATATTCCATTGAATGAAAATAACCCTAAGATCCTTCTTTCACATAAGGGTTGCATCAAAGGCTATGTAGCGGAATATAGCCATACTTCAACAGAATTTACACAATGCTTACTCCATAGTTCACTTGTAAGCATAACACATAAGGATTGAAAATAAATCAACCCTACAATAAGCTTGCTTGTTCACCAAGCAAAAGACTAGACCCAACCAATATCCTGACCAATATGGAAACACATAGGCATAGACGTTACCTTATCAACATCTTCACTCCTACGTGAAGGTTTTGACAATCTTTTCTCTGTGCTGATTATATGTTGAACAATTCAATCCAAAATATTCACTCCCACATGAAGTCTTTGAATTTAACTCTCTTGTTCCAACATCATTATCTTCTCTCTTCAAGAAGGTACAACAATTCTGGTTAGATTGGTCTAGTTCTCCACAAATAGGTTCATCCTCCATTTTAAGGGACCATATAATATAAACACTCCTTGTTAAAAAAAGCATCTACCTTGTACACAACCAAAAAGTATCTCCTATGGATCTCATCCAGAAACAGACAAGATGCCTGCTTAGATACCAATTGAAATTCTAGTGCCATCAGACTCAGGATGTCGCGACATCTGATCCGACATTATAAAACAGATAAGGTAAAGCATACAATCAACAAAGAAGAAAACAATAAACAACACACATAATTATTCACCCAGTTCGGTTCTAACCAACCTACATCTGGGGGCATACCAAGCCAGGAATGAAGTCCATTGTCAGTAGTATTAATTCAGAGTAAACCTACCATGTTTACACTCCTCACTTAATCAGACTACCCAATTTACCTTCTACCAAAGATACCACACTTAGATATGAGAACCTCTGCTCACTTCCAATCACCTCAGTGATGTCTAGCAATTACATTCCAACAACTACATCAACGACTTGGCTCCTAATACAATTATCTTGGAGATACCTCACTCCAAACACAATTCAAAAGCAGTTTGAAGATACCTCACTTCAAACACAAACCAGTCAACTTGTGACACAAACTAACTTAGAATTACTTCACAGTTTCTTCCAAGGACACAACTACACTCATTGCTTCACAGCTTCTGAGTAAGTAAAATAAAACTCTTGCCTACAGGCTTCAACGCACAAATCAGTGACCATCCTACAATCCGGGTGGTTCACTTACATGGCTAACCCTAAAGACTACATCTTTCTAAAACCGAATAGCTTAACAAAACTAGGTTACAACTTCTTATTTATAACCTATTACCCAACTGGATTTGGGCCTTCAAAATAACAGCTTGAGGCAGCAACAAACTTCTCCAGTTACAAACTTCTGCAAAATTAAATATGCAAATAACTTCTGCTACAATCAAGGTCCTTGCAGATCTTTTTCCTTAGCTCTTGGACCTCCACATATGCCTTAAATATCATGCCACTTATGTTGCATAATATTCCTAGAATATTATGCACAATTGAAACAGAACTGTAACAAACTTATTAGTTTCTGTAGCGTGATGTCCTAATGTCTGATGTCTCGACATCTCATATGACATGTTGTTCCAGATGTTGAAACTCTTCAACACAGCATGTTCAGGCATTCTAGATATGATTATAAGTTAGAAATCCTACTGTACAAAACATTGTTGCTGCTATTTATTTATTTATTTATTAAAATTAAGCCTATCCATACAATTCAGGAACTTACTATACTAATTCAAGTATCATGTATACATTGAAATAGAATTCGAAATCAATCCAAAACGCATTTGATTATAATCAGATCAATTAATCGCATACATGAAAATACTCCATAAAATGTAATCATTTAATATTTCATGTCAAAAGATTCTAAAAATAACATTTCTGGTTTCAGGTCACGCTAAGCCCGACCTATCGCGCTAAGCGCCACTTCCTGAACAAAGAACCCTAACTTACACAACTTTCCGCGCTAAGCGTGCCTTTGATGGTGCTAAGCACGGTCTGCGAAACAAATAATTTTCTGCTATGAACCAACTTTTCCCCCCACGAATTTCTCACACAAAATCCATTCCAATCAGTCAAATAACATCATTAAAGGGTATCCTAACATGTTTCTAATCACGGATCATCATTTCTAAGTAGAAAAACACAATTCCTCTTCAAACCCAAATATTCAAAGATTCTTAGAAATTGAAATCAAACAACCTAGCATGTTAATAATCGCTACCCAACAACATACAAGTAAATAGTTACATGGATTCTCCCCTTTACCTCTTTAAGATCTAGACTCTTAAGGTTTTCTCGTCTCTTCTCCTCCTTTCCTCTTCTCTTCTCTTATTTCTTTCTTTTTCACCAAATGACAACACTAACTATGTTTTTTCCTCTAACCCTTAATAACTAGTAAGCTCAAATTGGGCTTAACACTTAACACCTCTTTATTACTTCAATTCATAAAATGAGGCCCAATACCGAATAATCACTTTTTACTCACAAACCAATTATTTAAATACTACACATATTCAAATAATTCAATTTTAATTTAAATCACCCAATTAAATTAATTATCACATAATATAATAAATAATAATAATTAATTATAAAAAAATCGGGATGTTACAACTCACCCCCCTTAAAAGAGTTCCGCCCTCGAAAATTACCTCAAGCAAACAACTCAGGGTACGATTCCTTCATCTGACTCTCATGCTCCCAAGTCACATTACCATTAGTAGGACCATAATACAAATCGGTAAAGTCTCAACCATCAAATTATCTCTAACTTGCACATAATCTAGTGGCACAACATGAGACATATCCGATATATATTAACTCAATTGAGATACATGGAATACGTCATGAAGATTAGAAAGTGATGGCGGAAAATGAATTTGATAGGCTACTTCACCTACCAGCTCAGCAATCTGATAAGGACCAATAAAATGCAGAGTCAACTTCCTTGACTTCAAAGTGCTACCCACACCAGTCATAGGAGTAACTCTCAAAAACACATGATCTCCTTTCTCAAAGCTAAGATCTTTCCTCCTCGTATCATGATAACTCTTTTGACGACTCTGGGCAATCTTCATCTTTTCCCGAATCATCTTAATCTTATTCGTAGTTTGCTGAACTATCTCAGGTCCAACCACAACACTCTCACCGGATTCATACCAACACAAAGGCGTCCTGCACCTTCGTCCATACAAAGCTTCAAACTAAGTCATTCCAATACTCGAATGAAAACGATTGTTATGGGTAAACTCAATCTAAGACAAATAACTATCCCAAGCACCTCCTTGCTCCAAAACACAAGCTCTCAAAAGATCTTCCAATGATTGAACCGTCCTTTCAGTTTGACCATCGGTCTGCGGATGATACGCCAAACTCAAACACAACTTGGTACCCAAAGAACTTTGAAAACCTTCCCAATAATGCGAAGTAAACCTCAGATCTATATCTGAAACAATACTCGACGGAACACCATGCAAACTCACAACTTTCTCAATATATAACTTAGCAAACTTTTCCATAGAATAATCTATCAAAATTGGAATAAAGTTTGCAAATTTTGTCAATCTATCCACAATAACCCAAACAACATCATGACTATTCAGAGTCCTCGGAAAACCAGAAACAAAATCCATAGAAATGCTATCCCACTTCCATTCAGGAATGGATAATGGCTGCAACAACCCAGACGGTTTATGATGTTCAATCTTAGACTTCTGACAGATTAAACAAGAATACACAAACTCAGCAATATCCTTCTTCATAACTGACCACCAAAATAACTTCCTCAAATCTTGGTACATCTTAGTAGCACCAGGATGAAAAGTCATACCACTACGATGTCCTTCACCAAGAATTCTCTTCCTCAAATCTCCAACGTCAGGAATATAAACTCTATCACGACACTTCATGATACGATTCTCATCAATCCAAAAATCACCACCTCGACCTTGATTAATCAACACTAACTTATCCACCAAAACCAAATCACATTTCTGACCTTCTCGAATCTCATCCAAAATATCACTAGTAAGCTTCAACATACCAAGCTTAACACACGAAGAAGTCGCTTCATAAACCAAACTCAAATATCAAAATCGCTCAAGCAAATCCAATTCGCGCACCATCAACATCGACATATGTAAAGACTTCCTACTCAAAGCATCAACTACAACATTCTCTTTACCCGAATGACAATTCAAATCAAAATCATAATCCTTCAAGAATTGTAACCATCTCCTTTGCCTCATATTCAACTCTTTCTGATCAAACAGATACTTCAAACTCTTATGATCGCTATACACTTAAAATCTCAAACCAAGCAAATAATGCCTCAAAATATTCAAAACAAACACAACTGCAGCCAAGTCTAAATCATACATCAGATAATTCCTCTCATGAACTTTAAGTTGCCTTGAAGCATAAGCTACCACTTGCCTATTCTGCATCAACACACCTCCTAAACCCATCAATGAAGCATCACAACACACCACAAATGGTTCTGTCGGATTAGGCAAAATCAAAATAGGAACGGTTGTCAATCTTCTCTTAAGCTCTTGAAAATTAGCTTCACACTGCAAAGTCCAAACAAAATCTTGACCCTTCCTCGTCAACTGCGTCAATGGAAACGCCAACTTAGAAAATCCTTCAATGAACTTACGATAAAAACCAGCCAAACCAAGAAAACTTCTAATCTCAGAAATAGATTTCAGAGCTTCCCATTGAGATACAGCCTCAACCTTAGACAGATCCACAAAAATATCGTCACTTGAAATCACATGCCCAAGGAAAAACACTTTCTTCAACCAAAACTCACACTTAGAAACTTAACATACAACTTGTAACACGGTGGGAGAACTGACTTATTTGTTTTGTGTTTTATCGCAAGTGTTGCGGATAGCAAGAGTCGCCACCGACTTTTCTTTTATCCAATTAAGGGAAGGCGAAAAGAACAGGAAAAGACCTTCGTTAGATTCTTAGTACGGGAGGCAGTTATGAAAAGGGAAGGTGTTAGCACCCTTTCCATCCGTAGTTATCTACGGGCTCTTAATTGCTTAGCTCACTTTACAAATTGCTTTTTGTGTGTGTGTTTGAAAATATTTTGAAAAGGCATTTCTCTATGACTTCGTAATGATTCTCGCTAGAATGTATACGAAGTGTTTGGAAATGTTTTATTTTGGAAAAGGCATTTCATTTTGACTTTGTAATGATTCTCGCTGGAATGTATACGAAGTGTTTGGAAATGTTTTGTTTCAGAAAATACTTTGTAATGATTCACGCAAGAATGTATATAAAGTGTTTGAAAAGTTTTTGAAAAGTGCGAGGTGTAAAAAGTATTTTGATTTGAGCAAGCAAAATAGTCTTATTACCTACCCAAGAATGGTTGTTTCCGTGTTATTTTGCTTTCCTTTAGAATAAGGTTATCCATACCATTAGTTGGTAGGTAATCTTATTTGTTGGATGTAAAGGGACATTCGAAGGGACATCAGATGGTCATAGAAGGCAACTTGTAGGGATACCTTAGCATATTCGTAGGGACGATCATCACTTTTTGTAGGCAACAATCGAGGGTCATCGAGGGACTATGATCTTTGTATCGAAGGGACTATGATGATATGTTTGTAAGCATCTTAGCTAAGATATCCCCACGTTCGAGGGACATGACCATTGTTCGTAAGGCAACAAGAGAGGGTACCCTAAGGTGGGTGCATGTGTGAAAAGTGTGTTGTATTCAGATATTTATCTTGTGTTAGAAGTGATCTATATTTCTTGATTTTAATCTTGCCATACACTCCTAGTTACTAGCAGTTAAATATGTGCAGAAAGTAAATTGTGGAAAGTAAAGTGCAGAAAGTAAAGGTCCTACGCTATTACATGGCTTTGGGGCAGATACATAATAGGAGTGCACAAAGTAAAGGCAGAAATGTAAAGTGCGGAAAGTAAATCCTACGCTATTACATGATAAAGAATTTGCAACCTATACAACCTTTCTAGAATTTAAATGCGGAATACTAAACAATCAGGATAATAAGAAAATGTTAGTGAAAAATGTTTTGGAAATTAGTAGAAAAAAGGTTTTAGGTTAATAATCCTAATTACTAGAAAAAGAGATTATTTTTGGAGTTTTTTATGATTGATTTTAATGAAAGAAAAACCTAATTCTAATTAATTAGTATTTAATTAGAAAAATGATTTAAATGAAAAGAAAATGTTTTTGTGTCAAAAATTAAATAAAGGTTTCTGAAACCTAAATCTAAAATTAAACATTTTTTAGAGTTTTAGAAAATAATTTAAAAGATAATTGAAAAGAAAATAAATTAGTTAAAAGAAAATAGAAAAAAAATAATTTTTGTCAGAACTTCTGACTAAGTTCGTCCCAGAACTTTTGGCTCACTCTTTCCAGAACTTCTGGAAGTTGGGTCATCTTTCCTTGCCAGAACTTCTGGGACCCTAAACGGAAGTTCCTTCCAGAACTTCTGGAACCTGGGCGGAAGTTCCTCCCAGAACTTCTGGAAACCTGTTTTCCAGAACTTCTGGGGGCTGTACGGAAGTTCCTTCCAAAACTTCTGGAAACCTGTTTTCCAGAACTTCTGATGGCTTGTGTGGAAGTTCCTTCCAGAACTTTTGGAAACCTGTTTTCTAGAAGTTCTGGAGGCTGTGTATGTTACCTGCATAAATCAAAAATATGTTAGAAAAGTGAAGGAAAGAAAGGGGTAGCCAGGGATCGAACCCCTGCTCCTGGGATCGTACGCGCGATGCCTTGACCAACTGAGCCAGCCTGCAATTATGTTAGGCATATGAAACAAAAAGATTATAAGCGAAATTATTTTCTGGATATGAAAACACGCACCAAGAACATCATCGTCCCCATTTGAATTTCCCAGGCTTTTACCTACGGACGCTTTCGTTGCTAAAGCATATAGTGACGGTTTTGTTCATCACTACAACACCTGCAAATTTCCAGAATTCACAATATAAATTTATATGGAAGGCATGGTTCGATTGCAAATTGTCCCCTAAACATGAATATGTCCTTGGATTGGTCCAATTTTGCCTATTCTGGAAATCCCTAATTCAAGCTCATGAAACTCTAACAATGGTGTAGCTCGATCCCTACATCTAAACTCAAATCAGACCACCCAGATAGCTTGCAAACATCATTCTAAGCATGAACAAACAATCAAAATAGGTTAAATATGCATGTATGATCAAAATCGAATTTGAAAAATAAGTGTGCAAACCGTGACTGTAATTTTATGATTCTGGATGTATTGCTTGCTTGTGAGTATCTGGAATCGATCAGAGGAACACCAGGAATGTGTTGTAAAGCTTAGAATGGCCTGGAACGATGCAAAACCCTGGCTGCTCGGTAACTTGAATGCCACGGTTTTTTGAGGTTTAGGTTAGGGTTCTTTGCTGCAAAAAATCGTCCTTCAGGGTTTAGAAACCTTCTGAATATATAGAGGATGGATTTAGGTTAAGAATTATGAAGGAATTATATGCTAATCAATGAGAAAATATTTGATTTGGAGTAAAACTAAATATTGCCTTTTTTGAGCCAATTTCAATCAAATCTCTTGTCAATCTTCATTATTTCGAAATTGACAGCTTGTATGGCTGGCTTGGACCTCAAGAATGAGATAAAATCAACCTTGCACTTAATATTTTGATTTTATATCTTTTATTTTAATTAAATTGGTTTTAAATGAATAAAAATCCAAAATAAATAAAAATAAAAGATAAAAGGCGTGGCCTTGGGTTTTGAGGTTCTAATTCAAATAAGAAGCAAGTTTGAACCAAGAAAAGTTAGGCCCATTTAGAATTTTTTTGATTTTCTCAAGTATTTCTCTTTATGCACCTCCTCAAAAATGCTCAACTTGTACAATTTATATCTTACTCAATTTTCCATATTTTTAGGTGTTCTTGGACGTTTTAGAAATATCAAGATGTCCTCTAAAAAAACCTTTTGGTTTCATCTCCATTGAAGTTTCCATGCTCATGAACACTTCTTTGGAAAAAGATGACTTTTTGTTGACTTTTAAAAGGACCTTTAATGTTTTGATCCATAACTTCCAAATGAAGCATTTCTAGCCAAAGCTTGTGAGACATGAAGTTGTAGAGAATGGAATTCCCTTAAAAATGATCTTTGGTGGAAAAATTTCTGATAAAGTATGTGAAAGTTATGCCTGGTCAAAGTTCTGTTGACTTTTGTCTGAAAAACCCTAATTTGGAAACTTTGACTTTTGATCAAATCTTGACTTTTCTTGAGGAATCATGATCAACCATTGATCAAATGATGAATATTACTTCAAAATATTGATGTTGACCAAAAATTATGAAGTTTAACTGTATGTTGACCATAATTGACTTTTTGTCCAATATAGCTGATAACCATCTGAGCAATTGGATGAGAAAATTTGACTTATAAAGCTTGAAACTTGACATGGTAATCCCTTGAAGCATATGATGAGGTAAGATGACCACTTAGAGCACTGGAAATCCATCTTGACTTGAGAGTAGCAGAACCCTAGTTTGGATTGATTGCTTAGAAGAAGGTTTGTCTGGTTAACCTTTGTGAAATCCTTAAGTATAGATATGGGAATTGTCTTGAGAAGTAGGAGGGAAAATTTTGGGGTATAACAGCATGACACAAATAATTTGCAGATTCTTCAAAGCAACCTGGCTCCCTTGATCCTTCTTAGACAATAACCTTCCAGGATAATATTTAGGGCAGCCAACATTCATGACCATGATTCACTGTGGTTGAGACACAGTATTCAGCTCCAAACAATATTTGTTTTATGGTCATGAATAATTTTCCACATATATGGTTCCTTTGATCAGAAGAATGTACCAGATATAAGCTCATCTTGATATCACATAAAGGGACTGAGGAGTTAAACTTTATGAGTCTTCTTATTTTCATTGAGCTTTACTTCTATACTCCCATAAACTTAGGTCAGAAATAAACTAACATTTGGAGTATAAGAGCTTGTTGATTGTGTCCTGATCAACTAATACAGATGTCTCCTCTTCTAGATCAAGAGCAGGCTCCAAACATATGTACTCACACTATATTTGTTTAGCATCCAGAACATATGTTCTTCAACTAGTAGCTACACACCAGAAAAAATAATTTTCTAACATCCCATAGAACATCAGTTCCATCTCCTTGGAACACATCATCTTTGATAGTCTTCAAGGTCTTCAAACATTTTGCATATGTATATGAGAATTATTGATCAATTGATACTTATCAACTTTATTATTAAATGCCTTTATGAGTGGACTTGAGGAAATCTCAAGTATCTGTGACTATTTTAATATGTTGTAAAATCGACTCAATATTCCATTGAATGAAAATAACCCTAAGATCCTTCTTTCACATAAGGGTTGCATCAAAGGCTATGTAGCGGAATATAGCCATACTTCAACAGAATTTACACAATGCTTACTCCATAGTTCACTTGTAAGCATAACACATAAGGATTGAAAATAAATCAACCCTACAATAAGCTTGCTTGTTCACCAAGCAAAAGACTAGACCCAACCAATATCCTGACCAATATGGAAACACATAGGCATAGACGTTACCTTATCAACATCTTCACTCCTACGTGAAGGTTTTGACAATCTTTTCTCTGTGCTGATTATATGTTGAACAATTCAATCCAAAATATTCACTCCCACATGAAGTCTTTGAATTTAACTCTCTTGTTCCAACATCATTATCTTCTCTCTTCAAGAAGGTACAACAATTCTGGTTAGATTGGTCTAGTTCTCCACAAATAGGTTCATCCTCCATTTTAAGGGACCATATAATATAAACACTCCTTGTTAAAAAAAGCATCTACCTTGTACACAACCAAAAAGTATCTCCTATGGATCTCATCCAGAAACAGACAAGATGCCTGCTTAGATACCAATTGAAATTCTAGTGCCATCAGACTCAGGATGTCGCGACATCTGATCCGACATTATAAAACAGATAAGGTAAAGCATACAATCAACAAAGAAGAAAACAATAAACAACACACATAATTATTCACCCAGTTCGGTTCTAACCAACCTACATCTGGGGGCATACCAAGCCAGGAATGAAGTCCATTGTCAGTAGTATTAATTCAGAGTAAACCTACCATGTTTACACTCCTCACTTAATCAGACTACCCAATTTACCTTCTACCAAAGATACCACACTTAGATATGAGAACCTCTGCTCACTTCCAATCACCTCAGTGATGTCTAGCAATTACATTCCAACAACTACATCAACGACTTGGCTCCTAATACAATTATCTTGGAGATACCTCACTCCAAACACAATTCAAAAGCAGTTTGAAGATACCTCACTTCAAACACAAACCAGTCAACTTGTGACACAAACTAACTTAGAATTACTTCACAGTTTCTTCCAAGGACACAACTACACTCATTGCTTCACAGCTTCTGAGTAAGTAAAATAAAACTCTTGCCTACAGGCTTCAACGCACAAATCAGTGACCATCCTACAATCCGGGTGGTTCACTTACATGGCTAACCCTAAAGACTACATCTTTCTAAAACCGAATAGCTTAACAAAACTAGGTTACAACTTCTTATTTATAACCTATTACCCAACTGGATTTGGGCCTTCAAAATAACAGCTTGAGGCAGCAACAAACTTCTCCAGTTACAAACTTCTGCAAAATTAAATATGCAAATAACTTCTGCTACAATCAAGGTCCTTGCAGATCTTTTTCCTTAGCTCTTGGACCTCCACATATGCCTTAAATATCATGCCACTTATGTTGCATAATATTCCTAGAATATTATGCACAATTGAAACAGAACTCTGTAACAAACTTATTAGTTTCTGTAGCGTGATGTCCTAATGTCTGATGTCTCGACATCTCATATGACATGTTGTTCCAGATGTTGAAACTCTTCAACACAGCATGTTCAGGCATTCTAGATATGATTATAAGTTAGAAATCCTACTGTACAAAACATTGTTGCTGCTATTTATTTATTTATTTATTAAAATTAAGCCTATCCATACAATTCAGGAACTTACTATACTAATTCAAGTATCATGTATACATTGAAATAGAATTCGAAATCAATCCAAAACGCATTTGATTATAATCAGATCAATTAATCGCATACATGAAAATACTCCATAAAATGTAATCATTTAATATTTCATGTCAAAAGATTCTAAAAATAACATTTCTGGTTTCAGGTCACGCTAAGCCCGACCTATCGCGCTAAGCGCCACTTCCTGAACAAAGAACCCTAACTTACACAACTTTCCGCGCTAAGCGTGCCTTTGATGGTGCTAAGCACGGTCTGCGAAACAAATAATTTTCTGCTATGAACCAACTTTTCCCCCCACGAATTTCTCACACAAAATCCATTCCAATCAGTCAAATAACATCATTAAAGGGTATCCTAACATGTTTCTAATCACGGATCATCATTTCTAAGTAGAAAAACACAATTCCTCTTCAAACCCAAATATTCAAAGATTCTTAGAAATTGAAATCAAACAACCTAGCATGTTAATAATCGCTACCCAACAACATACAAGTAAATAGTTACATGGATTCTCCCCTTTACCTCTTTAAGATCTAGACTCTTAAGGTTTTCTCGTCTCTTCTCCTCCTTTCCTCTTCTCTTCTCTTATTTCTTTCTTTTTCACCAAATGACAACACTAACTATGTTTTTTCCTCTAACCCTTAATAACTAGTAAGCTCAAATTGGGCTTAACACTTAACACCTCTTTATTACTTCAATTCATAAAATGAGGCCCAATACCGAATAATCACTTTTTACTCACAAACCAATTATTTAAATACTACACATATTCAAATAATTCAATTTTAATTTAAATCACCCAATTAAATTAATTATCACATAATATAATAAATAATAATAATTAATTATAAAAAAATCGGGATGTTACAACTCACCCCCCTTAAAAGAGTTCCGCCCTCGAAAATTACCTCAAGCAAACAACTCAGGGTACGATTCCTTCATCTGACTCTCATGCTCCCAAGTCACATTACCATTAGTAGGACCATAATACAAATCGGTAAAGTCTCAACCATCAAATTATCTCTAACTTGCACATAATCTAGTGGCACAACATGAGACATATCCGATATATATTAACTCAATTGAGATACATGGAATACGTCATGAAGATTAGAAAGTGATGGCGGAAAATGAATTTGATAGGCTACTTCACCTACCAGCTCAGCAATCTGATAAGGACCAATAAAATGCAGAGTCAACTTCCTTGACTTCAAAGTGCTACCCACACCAGTCATAGGAGTAACTCTCAAAAACACATGATCTCCTTTCTCAAAGCTAAGATCTTTCCTCCTCGTATCATGATAACTCTTTTGACGACTCTGGGCAATCTTCATCTTTTCCCGAATCATCTTAATCTTATTCGTAGTTTGCTGAACTATCTCAGGTCCAACCACAACACTCTCACCGGATTCATACCAACACAAAGGCGTCCTGCACCTTCGTCCATACAAAGCTTCAAACTAAGTCATTCCAATACTCGAATGAAAACGATTGTTATGGGTAAACTCAATCTAAGACAAATAACTATCCCAAGCACCTCCTTGCTCCAAAACACAAGCTCTCAAAAGATCTTCCAATGATTGAACCGTCCTTTCAGTTTGACCATCGGTCTGCGGATGATACGCCAAACTCAAACACAACTTGGTACCCAAAGAACTTTGAAAACCTTCCCAATAATGCGAAGTAAACCTCAGATCTATATCTGAAACAATACTCGACGGAACACCATGCAAACTCACAACTTTCTCAATATATAACTTAGCAAACTTTTCCATAGAATAATCTATCAAAATTGGAATAAAGTTTGCAAATTTTGTCAATCTATCCACAATAACCCAAACAACATCATGACTATTCAGAGTCCTCGGAAAACCAGAAACAAAATCCATAGAAATGCTATCCCACTTCCATTCAGGAATGGATAATGGCTGCAACAACCCAGACGGTTTATGATGTTCAATCTTAGACTTCTGACAGATTAAACAAGAATACACAAACTCAGCAATATCCTTCTTCATAACTGACCACCAAAATAACTTCCTCAAATCTTGGTACATCTTAGTAGCACCAGGATGAAAAGTCATACCACTACGATGTCCTTCACCAAGAATTCTCTTCCTCAAATCTCCAACGTCAGGAATATAAACTCTATCACGACACTTCATGATACGATTCTCATCAATCCAAAAATCACCACCTCGACCTTGATTAATCAACACTAACTTATCCACCAAAACCAAATCACATTTCTGACCTTCTCGAATCTCATCCAAAATATCACTAGTAAGCTTCAACATACCAAGCTTAACACACGAAGAAGTCGCTTCATAAACCAAACTCAAATATCAAAATCGCTCAAGCAAATCCAATTCGCGCACCATCAACATCGACATATGTAAAGACTTCCTACTCAAAGCATCAACTACAACATTCTCTTTACCCGAATGACAATTCAAATCAAAATCATAATCCTTCAAGAATTGTAACCATCTCCTTTGCCTCATATTCAACTCTTTCTGATCAAACAGATACTTCAAACTCTTATGATCGCTATACACTTAAAATCTCAAACCAAGCAAATAATGCCTCAAAATATTCAAAACAAACACAACTGCAGCCAAGTCTAAATCATACATCAGATAATTCCTCTCATGAACTTTAAGTTGCCTTGAAGCATAAGCTACCACTTGCCTATTCTGCATCAACACACCTCCTAAACCCATCAATGAAGCATCACAACACACCACAAATGGTTCTGTCGGATTAGGCAAAATCAAAATAGGAACGGTTGTCAATCTTCTCTTAAGCTCTTGAAAATTAGCTTCACACTGCAAAGTCCAAACAAAATCTTGACCCTTCCTCGTCAACTGCGTCAATGGAAACGCCAACTTAGAAAATCCTTCAATGAACTTACGATAAAAACCAGCCAAACCAAGAAAACTTCTAATCTCAGAAATAGATTTCAGAGCTTCCCATTGAGATACAGCCTCAACCTTAGACAGATCCACAAAAATATCGTCACTTGAAATCACATGCCCAAGGAAAAACACTTTCTTCAACCAAAACTCACACTTAGAAACTTAACATACAACTTGTAACACGGTGGGAGAACTGACTTATTTGTTTTGTGTTTTATCGCAAGTGTTGCGGATAGCAAGAGTCGCCACCGACTTTTCTTTTATCCAATTAAGGGAAGGCGAAAAGAACAGGAAAAGACCTTCGTTAGATTCTGAGTACGGGAGGCAGTTACGAAAAGGGAAGGTGTTAGCACCCTTTCCATCCGTAGTTATCTATGGGCTCTTAATTTCTTTAGCTCACTTCATAAATTGCTTTTTGTGTGTGTGTTTGGAAATGTTTTTGAAAAGGACATTTTGCTTTGACTTCGTAATGATTCTTGCTGGAATGTATTTGAAGTGTTTGGAAATGTTTTGTTTTGGAAAGGACTTTGTAATGATTCACGCTGGAATGTATACCAAGTGTTTTGAAAAGCTTTTGAAAAAAAGTGTGAGGTGTAAAGAGCATTTTGATTGAGCAAGCAAAAGAGAATTATTTTACCCACTCAGAACGGTCGTTTCCGTGTTATTTTGCTTTCTTTAGAACTAGGCTATCCATATCATTAGTTGGTAGGTAATCTTATTTGTTGGATGTAAAAGGGATACTCGAAGGGACATCAGATGATCATAGAAGGCAACTTGTAAGGATACCTTAGCATATTCGTAGGGACGATCATCACTTTTCGTAGGCAACAATTGAGGGACGAGATCATGTATTCGTAGGCAACATCAAGGGTCATCGAGGGACTATGATCTTTGTATCGAAGAGACTATGATGAGATGTTTGTAAGCGTCTTAACTAAGATTTCCCTATGTTCGAGGGACATGACCATATATTTGAAAGGCAACGAGAGAGGATACCCTAAGGTGGGTGCATGTGTGAGAAGAGTGTTGTATTCAGATATTTATCTTGTGATTATTAGTGATCTAGATTGATTGAATTAATCTTACCATACATGCCTAATTACTAGCAGTTAATATGTGCAGAAAGTAAATTGCGGAAATATAAAGTGCGGAAAGTAAAGGTCCTACGCTATTACATGGCTTTGGGGAAGATACATAATAGGGGTGCAGAAAGTAAAGGTCCTACGCTATTACATGTCTTTGGGGCAGATACATAATAGGGGTGCAGAAAGTAAAGGCAGAAAATAAAATCCTATCCTATAACAAAAATATTCTTGCGACCTATACATCGATTTCTAGAATTTAAATACAAAATAGAAGTAAATAAATGAAAGAAAATGTCTAAGGATAAGAGAGACAGTCTAAACCCTAATTATGAAAAATAATTTAATCATGAGAAAAAATAAATTATTTTTATGACAAAAATTAATTAAATGCTTAATTAACCTAATTCTGAAATTAAAATGTTTTTTTTGTGATTTTTGAAAATAATTAAGTTAATTTTGAAACCAATTGAAAGAAAATTAAAAGAAATAAAAAAAAAATGAGTTTTTGGTCAGAACTTCTGACTAAGTTCGTCTCAGAACTTCTGATGGAAGTCCCTTCCAGAACTTCTGGAAACCTGTTTTCCAGAACTTCTGAAGGAAGCACGGAAGTTCACTCCAGAACTTCTGGAAACCTATTTTCCAGAACCTCTGGAGGCTGGCACAGAAGTTCCTTCCTTCTGAAACCTGTGAGGAAGTTCCTTCCAGAACTTCTGGAAACCTATTTTCTAGAACCTCTGGAGGTTGGCACGAAAGTTCTTTCCTTCTAGAACCTGTACGGAAGTTCCTTCCAGAACTTTTGGAAACCTGTTTTCCAGAACTTCTGGAGGTTGTGTACGCTACCTGCATAAATAAGAAGTATGTTAGAAAAAACCAAGGGGCAGAAAGGGTAGGCGTGGGGATTGAACCACAAAACCTCTGGCTATCTACGCCCGCGCTGCCAACTGAGCCAGAAGGCTTTGTTGTTTTGGAAACACAAGCATCAGAACAAAAGCGTTGACACATTTTTACTTCTTTTGAATTTTTTCAAATAACACACGCGTGGGACCCAGATGCTGGAACGAGCGAATGAGAGCATGCCACGCCTAGGGTCAAAAGCTCTCTTCTGAGTCAAGAGAAATCAGAGACGTCGGAGCAGAGCTCCGGTTGTCTTCTCCGGCTGTCTCCAAACTTGGAATCTGCAAAATAGTCAAATTCAAAGCAAGATATCATGGCTACCCCCCTAAATCGACCCTTGCGAACCCAATGGTGGTGTCAGTTTGGTCTGAAAGCGCTTGAAAACACAGATACGAAGCAACAACAAGGTTATGCCCTAACAATGGTGTAACACGATTTGGACATCAAACCTTGTAAACGATGGCCCATATCTGCTCTATGACATCTCATGAACATGTTAGAATGATTAGTTTCAATTAAAACACAGTAAAATGAAAAATACGAAAATAAAAAACATGCTGCAAACGGAGTTCATGTATGGTACGATTCAGGGACATTTGGCCATGGATAATGATCCATTCTTACCCTACTATACCTCAGGAACAAGAATCAATGCTTAGAACTGCTTGAATATGACTGGAAATTGGAATACGAATTTTCAAGTTTGTATGAAAATTTTGGAACTTTAGGGCTGCTGTCTAAGGCTAGGGTTTCGTCCTTGAGTGTAATGAATCTGTTATGTATATATAGGGGAAGGAATTAAGTCCAGAGTTATATCAAAATATCTTGCTTTGATTGGAAAATATTTGATTGAAGAATCAAAATATAATATTTACAAAATTGTGTCAATCTTCATGCCAATCATGCTTTCCACGAATTTTCCAGCTATTTGGGCTTGCTTGGACCTCAAGAATGAGAGAAAATCAATCTTGCACTTAATATTTTGATTTTTTATCTTTTTATTTTAATTAAATTGGTTTTAGATAATAAAAATCCAAAATAAATAAAAAATAAAAGATAAAAAGCGTGGACTTGGGCTTGGAGGTTCTAATTCAGATAAGAAACAAGCTTGAACCAAGAAAAGTTAGGCCCATTCAGGGAAAATTTGGTTTTCTCAAGTATTTCTCTTCATGCACCTCCTCAAAAATACTCAACTTGTACAATTTGTATCTTGCTCAATTTCCAACATTTTTGGATGTTCTTGGACTTTTTAGAAATCTCAAGATGTCCTCTACACAGACCTTTTGGTTTCATCTTCATTGAAGTTTCCATGTTCATGAACACTTCTTTGCAAAAAGATGACTTTTTGTTGACTTTTAAAAGGACCTGTAATGTTTTGATCCATAACTTCCAAATGAAGCATTTCTAGCCAAAGCTTGTGAGACATGAAGTTGTAGATAATTGAATTCCCTTTAAAATGATCTTTGGTGGAAAACTTTCTGACAAAGTATGTGAAAGTTATGCCTGGTCAAAGTTCTATTGACTTTTGTCTAAAAAACCCTAATTTAGAAACTTTGACTTTTGATCAAATCTTGAATTTTCTTGAGGAATCATGATCAAACCTTGATCAAATGATGAATATTACTTCAAAATATTGATGTTGACCAAAAATTATGAAGTTTGACTGTATGTTGACCACAATTGACTTTTTGTCCAATACAACTGATTTTCCACCATCTGAGCAATTGGATGAGCAAATTTGGCTTGTAAGGCTTAAAGCTTGACATGGTGATACCTTGAAGAATATTGTGAGGTATGATGACCACTTAGAGCACTGGAAATCCATCTTGACTTGAGATAATCAAAACCCTAGTTTGGATTGATTGCTTAGGAGAGGGTTTGTCTGGTCAACCCTTGTGAACTCCTTGAGTATGGAGTTGTGGATTGTCTTGAGAAGTAGGAGGGAAAATTTGGGGTATAACATAACTTCTTCTCTTTTAGCACAAATAACACAATCTCAAATGGTCATCATGATCTTCTTCACTCTTGGAATAAATCAGAATATCATCAATAAACACAACAACAAATTGATCCAGATACTCATGAAAAATACGATTCATATATTCCATAAACACACCAGGAGCATTAGTCACACCAAATAGAATTACAGAATACTCATAGTGACCATACCTTATCCTAAAAGCAGTCTTCTGAATATCCTAAGCTTTCACACGAATTTGATGATAACTAGACCTCAAATCAATCTTACTGAAAACACAAGCATCAACCAATTGATCCATCGAATCATCAATCATCGGAAGTGGATACTTGTTCTTAATCGTCATCTTGTTCAATTGTCTATAATCAACACACGACCTCATAGAACCTTCTTTCTTCTTAACCAATAAAACAGGTGCACCCCACAGAGACACACTCAGAGGAATAAACCTCTTCTCAAGCAAATCTTCAAGCTGACTCTTCAAATCTTTTAACTCAGAAGTTGACATCCAATACGGAGCCATCGAAACAGGACTAGTTCCAGGAACTAAATCAATCGAAAACTTCACTTCATGCTCTGGCGGCAAATCACTTACATCTTCAGGAATTACCTCAGGAAAATCACAAACAACAGGAAATTCACCCATAGCTTATTTCTCACCGATATCCAACGATGCCAACAAAGCAAACAACACAACACCATCCTTCAAAGAGTTATCCACTTGCTTAGTAGAAAAAAAATCATTCTCGATACCAGAATCAAGAAAAATAACCGACTTGTCAAAACAGTTGATAAAAACATGATTGTATTCCAACCATTTCATACCAAGAATCGCATCCAATTGATCTAACGAAAGAGAAATTAAATCCATCTGAAAATCTCTACCAAAAATATTCAACGGATAATTCAGACATGCAACAGAAGTACAAACATAACCCATAGTAGGAGTATCGATAATCATATTTCCATACATATCAGAAAATTCAAGATTCTACCTCTTAACACAATCCAAAGAAATAAAGTAATGCATTGCACCAGTAACAATGATAGCAATCAAAGGTGTACCATTAATAAAGCACATACCTTGGATAAGTCTATCCTCAACCAGAGTCTCAACACCAGACAATACAAACACTTTTCCTCTATCTTTCTCCTTCTTTGGCTTCTCACACTTAGTACTAACGTGCCCTTGTTCACCACAGTTATAACAAGTCACATCCACACTAAATTTGCAATCAGTAACTTTGTGACCCGACTTGCCAAACCTAAAGAACTTTCCAACATCCTTTCCAAATTAGAAGCACTATGTCCTTCCACACTACACTTGAAACACTTAATCGGAGTAGAAGATCCTCCCCCACTTGGCTTCTTGCCACCACTAGCTTTCTTCTTATCATCATACGGCTTTCTACGAAATCGACCTTTTCCTTTCCTATCATTCATATTCTTGTAGTAAAAAGCACTCTCCCTACTATCTTCATCATAAATCCTAATCTTGTTCACCAACTCAGCAAAACGAGTAATCTGCTGATATCCAATAGCCTTCTTGATATCAGGTCTCAAACACTTCACAAACTCTAGATACTTAGATCTTTCAGCATTCATAGTATTGTAATGAGGACAATACTTAATCAGATATTGAATTCTTGCAGCATACTCAGCCACGATGCCATTACCCTTCTTAAACTCAAGGAATTCCACCTCTTTCTTACCACACACATATTCTGGAAAATAGTTCTCAAGAAATTCATCACGGAAAAGCGCCCAAGAAATTTCAACACCTTCCTCATCAAATCTCTGAATAGAGTTTCTCCACCAATCTTCAGCTTCCTTCTCCAGCATATGAGTACCAAACTGCATCTTCTATGTATAATACATTTCATAACTCTGAAGATCTTCTCAATTTCCTTCAGCCATGTTTGAGCCTTGTCGGGTTCATGCTCACCCTCAAAGATAGGATGATTGTTCCTCTGAAACTTTCCCAAAGCACGAAACTCATCTTCCTCACCTCTGTGTCCAGCATTCGCCTACAAAATCTACCTAAGAGATCCAACCATAATCCTCAAGGCTTCAGCAATAGCATCATCATCACTTCCCACAACCATCGTCCTAAGACATCCAACAACAAAAGATAACAACATTGGTCGTGTCAGATACACAAATCAAATACAATTGGAATTAAATCAATTAACAACTTGGCAAAATAAATCTAACCAACCAGACTCTGATACCACTAATGTAACACCCCTTTTCTAACCCCAAATATTCATGGCATAAATCATAGTAAAATAGAATGCACGCATACAAAGGGTGTCACATGTCATTTTCCACACATAGGAAAACCAACAAAACAATATAACATGCACCTGGTCATAATCATAACACATATTTGAATCTCATGCTTAAAACAAAACCAAGAATTTCACAGAGGAGTATTTCATATTCACAAATACTATCAATGATTACATCCCATACTATAACAATTGGATGAAATATAAATGAATCCATATCATAATCAAGTCATAAGAATTCATACATCGACACCAAGACCACATCAACATAGTATCTCAACATACAAATCCAAATTATATGAGAATACATAACAAATATCTCATAAAAGCATAAATCCAAATAATCTTCGTGTTACATGGCCAGAGCAATGACTCACTACCTAGTATAAAGAATAACTAGATAAACTCCTCAACTAGTCTCGTGTGAAGCACCGCTATCCTCGGAACCTGCACATTACCCACATAGAGGCAACATCACAACAGAAGGGTGAGAATTCACATCATTATCCAAATGTATATAAATTGGAAGCAATATACAAACAAAATCTATTAAATAATCCTACACACTTCATGTGATATTCCAAATAATATGATTATACAAACATTCCAAGTGTAACATATCCACATTTATCACGAATAGCTTAAATATCATCAATACAATCCATTCAATGATTAACATAATCAATTACCACAAATTCCAACATACAACACACATTATTTAATGACTCATGAGACAACAATGCAATGAGACTCATGCATGTGGTACCATCGTGAACATTTCGCTCACCTCGCTTCCGATCAATAACTTAGAATCAAAGTCACGCTTCCGATCCGAACAAGACCAAATCCACTATTGTGAACCTAAAGTTTCACAACTACTGTTTCCATTCAAGGATCAAGCCACATTGTGAATCCAAAGTTTCACCGCTACTGTTTCCATTCAAGGATCAAGCCCATTGTGAATCCAAAGTTTCACCACCCAATATTTCCCGTTAAGGATCAAGGTCAACCATGTATGCATGTTCAATTCATCAACATCATATGTAAATTAAGATTATTCACCCACCTTAACTATTCAAGCATATCACAATAATTCAATATATTTGAATTATCCACCATTTTCACAACATCATGTTTCAACAACAACAAGCAAAACATATAGCAATTACTATCTCCACACATCACAAATAACACGTAACATACACTTCAACGCATGTTATTCCCGACATTCCATCAAGACTTACACATACTAACTCAAGCATCATGTATACATTGAAATAACATTCGAAATCAATCCAAAATACATTTGACTATAATCGGATCAATTAATCACATACATGAAAATACTCCATAAAATGTAATCATATAAGATTTCATGTCAAAAGATCATAAAAATAACATTTTTGGTTCCAGGTCATGCTAAGCCCAGCCTATCGCGCTAAGCGCCACTTCCTGAACAAAGAACCCCAACTTACAGAACTTTTCACGCTAAGCGTGCCTCTAATGGCGCTAAGCGCGGTCTGCGAAACAAATAATTTTCTGTTACGAACCAACTTCTTTTTCCCACGAATTTCTCACACAAAACCCATTCCAATCAGTTAAATAACATCATTAAAGGGTATCCTAACATGTTTCTAATCATGGGTCATCATTTCTAAGTAGAAAAACACAATTCCTCTTCAAACCCTAACATTCAAAGATTCTTAGAAATTGAAATCAAACAACTTAGCAAGTTACTAATCACTACCCAACAACATACAAGTAAATAATAACATGGATTCTCCCCCTTACCTCTTGAAGATCTAGCCTCTTAGGGTTTCCTCTTTTCTTCTTCTCTTTTCCTCTTCTCTTCTCTTCTTTCTTTCTTTTTCACCAAATGACAACACTATGTTTTTTTCTCTAACCCTTACTAACTAGTAAGCTCAAATTGGGCTTAACACTTAACACCTCTTTATTACTTCTATTCATAAAATTAGGCTCAATACCAAATAATCACTTTTTTACTCACAAACCAGTTATTTAAATACTACACATATTCAAATAATTCAATTTTCATTTAAATCACCCAATTAAATTCATTCTCACAATTCACACACCGTGATTATCAACTTTTTTTTCTTTTTAAGTCAAACACAACAATCAAACAATAAAACCCTAATATAAAAAATACCGAAAATAAAAAGGACATCGCGAAGAACAAAAATAAAAAAAAGGAGGAAACAACTTACGGTGGTCATGGCATTCTAGGTTAGTAAATCTGATTTATTTTTTTTGGAATGTATGATTTATTTATTTTATTTATTTTTTGTATAGATTATTTAATTATCATTAATGAATTTGTTTGAACTGATGTTTACCGTGAAATTTATTTAAATGTTTTCTACATAACTACCAATTAAAACTTGTTATCGTACATTAATAAATTAGATTTTTTTATCATGTAAATTATTATAAATTTTGTGTATAACAATCAATTAGAAAACCTTTCTGTAAATTATTATAATTTTTTGTATAAGAGAACCAATTAGATTATTTATAATTAATTAAATATTTTGGACACGGAAATCAAATTGGAAATTTCTTAATGTAAATTATTAATTAAATTTATTATATATCAATAATAAAATAACAAAAGACAAATAATTATTTAAAACAAAATATTTCACTAATCAATAAATCAAATAAATTTGTTTACCTAGCATGAACTAATTTCAATGAAGATCAACTCTTCTTTAATAAATCAAATCAAACTTAAAATAGCTAATCAACGATCAAACATTTTTCTACTAACATAATAAAACCTCAAGAAGATTTTCGAAAAAGGATTAACTAGCATTACTTTCAAACTTAACTGCGAACTACATCTATGATCACTCACTTTTCAAATCCAGATAAGGTTCAAGGATAAATTTGAAAGCAATTTTAGGCAATCCTATAAAAAAACACCAACCAAACACTACGAACTACGATACTCCGATTCCTCTTCGCTCCCCCCGAGGATACCTAGGTACAAGGAGAAACCCGACGAACTAATAATTAAACTATACTTTTTTCTATTAATGATAAATTAAAAAAAATTAGACATTAGATAGATAATAAACCTTAGTAAGCACACCATACCCTAAAATTAAAGAAGGTTCCTCATTGACTTTCGAACCCTTAACTTTGTTACAACAACCACCTTATCTATAGAATTAGGGTTTTCCCATTAGGTTTCCTGTCCTTAGGATAAATAAATAATGGTGGCGACTTCATTAATTTAGACATATGTTACAGAGACCTGGACGACTTCTTTATTAAATCTCGCGATGTAAGCCCGGTTATATTAGTCTCTTCGTTAAGTGATTGCATCCAAGGATGCCTCGGATTTGGGATGCCGACGATACGCTGTGAAATGTTGGGGAAATTGTTTCCCCAGACTCTCCCACGATGTTATGGATTCATCGGGAAGACTTTTTTATCAGGCCATGGCTCCTTTACAGAGTGTCATGGGGAAGAGTGGACATTTGATAGCTCCTCAAACTTGTAAACCCGGAAATCATTTAATTAATTAAATAAAATTATTAAGGATTTATTTATTGGAATTTAGTTGAAGCTGGATTTATCAGTGGGATTATAAGGAACATTAATAGATTTATAAGTTGATTTAAGATGATTAAGTGAATTATCGGAAATTGGGATTAATTCGTGATGAATTAATTTTGTTGTAGAATATTATTGGAAATAATATTAGAAATAAGTGTGGATTGATAGAGTTATTTATTTGGGTCCTATTTGGTGTTAGAAACAGTAGAAAGGAGGTGTGAAAATTAAGCCCAAGTAGAAAAAATAGAAATATTATTATTATTATTATTATTATTATTGGGTAAGTTGGATTAATATATATATATATATATATATAAAGAAAAATAAGAAGGATTAGGGTTGGAATATAAGAAAGGAAAAGAAACAGTACGTGAGAGGAAGAATAGGTTTGGAGAATTAGCCGCCGGAAGAAAATTACAAATCGGAAAGCCAAAGCAGAGCTCGATCAGAAATTAGGAGTTGAACTGCCATTGAATCCGGGTAAGGGGTGGGGTTCTAACTCTATAACTGGGTTTATGATGAATGATATATGGGATTAGATCCGTAGGAATTTATCTTGGTTTTATTGTGTGTGTGAATTATGCTGCAAAAAACGATAAATTTGTATTTTATTGTGGGAAGAATTTCTATTAAATTGGTGTTGGAATTATGTAATTATTGGAACTGGAATTGGGATAATCAGTAGACTGATCGATGAAGAAAATAGACTGAAAAACACACAAACGGAAGAGAACGCATGTATGCAGGGAGAAGGCAATACGTGGTGGCCATGAAGCATTTGGTGGCGGGGGCCACAAGGCCCAGGGCGGGCGCCCTCTAGGTGGAAGGGAAGGGGGTGGACGCCTCCCATTAGTTGGAGGAATGGGGCAGTCGTCCCTTGTTCTCAAGGGCGTGGACCACTTGGAACTAGTCTGTGTATTTTTGTTCCGGCAGTAATTTCCTTTGGTTAGCAGTACAGTTTCAGTGAAATTAATATACTTGGAATTAAGTTAGTAGTAGGTAATTACACAGTGAGTAATCGTGAAATAGTAGTACAAGAGTGGTATTGTAGCAGCAAGGATAGAGTAACAACAATATTAATTAACTGACTGGAAGAGATTATTAGCACCTAATAGAGAAATCATTGGTACATGAATGAATGAAATTGATTTAATTTATGACAGAAGTAACTAGTTAGTATTATAAAAGTACAACAGAAATTAATTAATATAGCAGTATTTTCCCTACTTAATTTAACAGTATGGAAGTATAGTAGTGTAGTGAATTTAGTGAAAGGAGTATTAATTTGTTTTTTTGAACTGGCAGTATGGTAGTATAATTAATTTAATAGAAGAAAAATAGTGGATAGGAAATTAGCAGCCCTGTAATAATTAATAGTAACAATAGTACTTAAAAACAGTGTCGAATTAACCGGATTAGTAAATTAAGCGGTGTAAATAATTGTCCGGAATTAGTTAAAAATTGTCGGGATGGTTCGTATAATTTTAGTAGGTGATTACGATTGTTATATTTTGTTGAAATTGTGTGGATGCATCGTGTTGTTGATTAGTTTGTGAATTATTGGCAAGGAATATGTTGTTGTATATTGTTTTTATTTATGCAAAGTTGCAGGGTGTTTTCAGTGACAATAATTACCTCTAATTATTGGTAATAACAGTGATATAGGTGTATGCCTCGTGAAGTGAATTTATGATGTTGTTGTATGTTGTTAGTGTTGCATTACATTTGCATACTTGTGAAGACATGTATTGGCGGAATTGTGAAGAAGGTTTATGCCTTGTGCCTCTATTAATTGGAAATTAGTGAAGGGGGCTGAAGCCCTGTTGGTACCACATGCATGTGCATTGTTGCGTCTCATTTTAATTGACATAAATGTGAATGTTATGAAGTGAATTGATTGATGATATTGTAATTGTGAAATGATAATTTGTATGATTTAATTCTAATATATTATTTATCATACACTTGTTTATATTGGTAGATATATCACCCTTTCTATTTGTTCGTCGTTGCCTCTATATTGGTAACGTGCAGGTAACGTGCAGGTAACGAGGAGTAAAGAATTTAGTAGCTTTTGACATCGCCGCTCTGATACGTAGCACTCGGGGGGAATGAACGCTTATTTTTTATTATTATGTTATTTTCTTCAGTTGAACTAAAAGTTGTTATTTTGAGAAGTGTTGGTGATTTTCAGTTGTTTAAAAGATGCTATGTTTATTTTGCAAGTATTACCATTGAGAATCCGCTGTAGTTAATTTATTAAAGTTGAATTGTTGGAGACTAAATATGTTTCAAAGTCTTTCCTAATTATTATGTGCTATGTATCTGTTACAATTAAGTTGTTTTACTATTGCTTTTAAGTTGTGAAAATGTAATGACTCAAGTATTAAGTTGAAATTTTGGCACTCTAATTTATATAAACGTTTGGTAGATTTGGGGTGTTACAAAACTCATCTACAGTAGAACAGGGCATCAATGTTATCGATGTGCTCGTCAGGGTCCGTTGTTCCATCGTAGGTCCCCAAGTGCAGGGAATTCTCCAGACTAACTAGGGGTATGGTCTCCTTGATCTCCCTATATAACGGGCCACGGGGCTTGTAGTCGTCGCTTCTACCACGAGAGGACAGTGGAGAGTGGTTGCTCTTTCCTTGTCTGGGAGAGATACTCCTCTAATGTTGCCTCGACTTGGGCGACGGTAAGTGGTCGCACTCAAATCACTGCTCATTCATGGTTTTCTTGGAGACTGAGGATCTTCGATCTTTTTGTAGAGGCGTGCGACCTTGATTTTTGGGAAAGGATATGTCTTGTTTCTCCCTTGTAGCGAGTCAGCCACATTTGGTTCTTCTCTCTGGAACCAATCTTGTTGTTTTTTTTATAGTATAAGGGTGTTGATCTGGTTAAGGATAGCGACAAGGGCCACATCGGCATTGGGTTGTATGGAAACTAATTCGAGGACTGTATGGAGCTCCTCAGAGGGTTTCTTGGATCATAGATTATCCAAGAAAAGAGTGTCATCATGGTCGACGTCGACCGAGTCTGGGGACCCGGTTCTGTCGTCTCTAGTGTCTGAGATGTCCTTGATATGAGGAGCCTCTTCGTTCTTGTCTACCTTGTGGGCAGGAGAAAGTGTGGTTTTTCTAGACAGATGGTGGTCATATTTATCAGCCATGATTTGGAAGAATAAAGGTATCTTTGATTTTCAATATCGAGTAAGAAAGAAGATGGGGAAGTTATTTTCTCACAGAAGGCGCCACTGATCTGGACTGCTTATTAGAATCTGGTGTGGGCTGAGAAGATGATGTTTGTTTTGCTAAAACAGTTAGAGAAGAGGGGTTATACCTACAAGGCACTCTGATGCTAAAGTGAGAAAGAGCACAATGAGATACAAGATAATGTTTAGGGTTTTTTAGAGTGAATATTTGATATCTAGGCCTCACAAGTGTGAGGATTTAGATAGTTCCCCCGATGCTTGGCCATTTGTCCCTTTTTTGGGCCTATGTATTCGAATCCGCGAAAATAGATGACTGTCAAGACTTGGTGAAAACGGACAGTCGTGCGTGTAACTAGCTTTTGCTCCGAACTAGAGAGGAATTACGGGAAGATGCATTCTGGACATTTCCTAGTTGTATACTCAAGTGTGTCGAGCAGACTTGTGAGGAAGGAGTCGATGCGAGAACGTGTCTAGCTCGGGGCGTAGCTAGTATGGCTGCCTCATGGGGGCGTGCCCAATGGAGGGCCAGAGCTAGCGAATCAGAGTCGTTTCGGCCACGTTGGAGGTAAAAGTGGATTGGGCCAATTCTAGACTTTGGGCCAGTCTAGAACAAAACTCGATGGAGTGGGAGTTTTTCTAGTGAATGTTGGTGGTTGGCGGTGATTATGCCATTTTTGGATGACAACACCGACGAGGGCGCATAGGAAAATTAGAGCTTATGGCATTTTTGGTCGTCTTGGGACTATAGTTACAACGGGCGCGCTCGTCGTCGTTGGACTTATGAGTTTTCTGGTTGCACGTATGAAGACTTAGATGAATATATGAAGTTTCTGATGAATCTTCAAACGGAATTTTGGGTATCATGCCAAGGAGACCCTCTTCGTGGAAGTTTAAAGTTTTAGCCATCGGGGAGGATTGTCCTCCGTCTTCATTTTGCTATTTGAGTAAGGGTTGTGGTCAAGGACAATGTCCTTGTTCCTTTGCGCTTTCAATTGACTAATAGTGGAAGGGTGAATTTGATTTGATGTTTAATTCACTTTTGTGTGTTGCTTTTCAGGTACAGATGGAGGACGACGCCAGGGAAGAAACCATGAGCGAGCAGGGCTCGACCGATCAGGGAATGTTTGAGAAAAATGTGCCTGGCCAAAACGTGTTCGATACTTCTGGAGAGGAATGAATCGCTTCAGAGCCTCAGGGAATCGTCTCGGTCTTCATCGAATTTCCTAGTAAGGCGTTCACAATTGTGGCAGAAGAAATGGACCCGTCGACTCGAAGAGGATTGGAAGGTCATTTTTCCTAGAGAGGACGATATGATCTGCTCGAAATACGAGGTCAATCATCTTCCTATGTACGGGATTGTTTTTAGAGACCTGGGACTCCGACTACCTTTTAGTGACCTTCAGGTGGCCGTCTTTGATCATTTGTGTGTTGCCCCTTACTAGCTATATCCCCACTCGACAACGTTCATCCGGGAGTTCGAGATTGTGTGCCAGTATCTCCAGATTGGGGCCACATTCCCTTTGTTTTCCCAATATTGTCATCATCAACGTGGGGTTTTTGACAGGAAGTGTAACGCTCCAAATATTATAGTATATATTTAATTATATGATTGTAATTTATCTAATGCAATATGTGATTTGACGTTGTTGTGTGCGGGGTAGTTTCCGGTTTAAGTCGTGTTGAGAGTTATTCTAGATTGAATAGTTTATTAGTGAATTATTGAACTTTAAGAATTATTATTAGAATTATTAGTAAGTTGGAAAAATAGTAAATAATTATCTAAATTTTATTTAATTAAATAAATAAAGATAAATTGGTGAAAGAACGTTAAGGGCATTTGGGTAAAGTAGATGGCATATGTAAGGTTAAGATATGAATAACAATATTAGAGGTCCTAAGGGTAAAGAGGACTTAAGAAAAATTGAAATTTTTGTTCTCATTGTGACAATCGTAAAAAATAGAGAGAAACAGAGAAGAAGAGGAAGGAAAGAAAAGATAGGGCAAGAGACACCATTGTTGAAACTTAGAGAAACTTACGATCCAAATGTAAGGGTGGGGTTCCAACTTTCTAATGGATAGTATAATGGTAGGTATGCGGGTATATTGGGTGTTGTGGTCGTTTGGTGTATGATTTGTTTATGAAATTGATTCTTGAGTTCACAATATTTTGTTCATGAGATGTTTACTTATTGATGAAATTTTGATGCAATTGGGTGTATAATTGGTGAAATTGATGATGTCAATTGAGTTGAATTGATAGGTATTATTTGTGAATAATTGGTATGCTTAAAAGACGTTCTTCTAATTAAATTAATCGGGATTGGGGTTTTTGAAACTATGATTTTCGTAGCAGAAAAAATAATAGATTTTCAACTTTGTTCGCAGTGTAACTGGGTACAGCATATAGGGTAATCGGATACCTTTATAATTTTGAGAAACTTGGGCAAAAAATGAATCGGTAACTGGGTACAACATATAGGGTAATCGGGTACCTGTGCAATTTTGAGAAAATAGGGCAAAAATGAACTGGTAATTGGGTACAACATATAGGGTAATCGGGTATGTGTGTAATTTTGAGAAAATTGGACAAAAAGATAAACTGGTAATTTGGTATAACATATAGGATAATCGGGTATGAGAAAACTTGGGGAAAAATGAATTGGTACCCGGGTACAACATAAGTGAAAAAAGGTTACCCAACTGGACAGAAGCGTGTATTTTTTAGTTTTAGGAGTGTAATCAGTTACCCACTATGTAATAACTGATTACCACTGAAACTGACAACATTTTTTAAAAAACTTTAAAAATTCGTAACTTTTGACTCAGGTGTCTGTTTGACGCGCACCGTTTGGACTGCTGAAAAGTTGAAAACGTTATCTACCCTATAAAAATAATTTCAAAGATAGTAGATAATTATTTTATGGGATTATGCCTTTTTGTGCGAATTTATCATTTTATATGATAACGCGGTTTTGCGGATTTGTTGTTTGGAATGTGATGTATTGTTGTAAATAAGGCACGACAGGTGGCTGGAAAAAATGAATTACATCGATGAATGGTGATATCGATGTGGTGTTGCATTATATGGTCATGTCACATGCATCTCATGTTGTGGACTTTAGTCTGGTCGCTGTTGTTGGCTCAAATCCTAGATGATGTAGATAAGGGGCGAAGTGAATGTAAAATTCACATTTTGTTGTTGACTCTGATCCTAGATAGAGTGGATCCAGAGCGAAGTGAATCAGATTGTTCACAACAATGGTGACTTCGATCCTAGAGAACGTAGATTCGAGAGTGATATGGATATAGAGTCGGTGTTGTGTCTCATTGCATGTCTTGTTGTTGGCATAGTGATGTTGTGTGTGGTTGTTTATGGCTGTTAATTTTGTTTATCATGCGAAGGTGTGAGATAGTAAAAATAATAACTATGTATGATATATTTTTGTATACTTATTATTATATTTTTATTATATTTTTTTATATTGTTATAATATCTCACTCTTTCTGTTTGAATGTTGCCTCTACACGAGTAGCATGCAAATTGTCAGGAATAACTCATTATTGCAAAGTTCGATAGATTGCTCTTCAGTCTTATATTAGAGTCGGCGTTGTGCTCTAACACCAGAGTCGGCGTTGTGCTCTAACACCAGATTGAGAGATAAACGTTTATTTTGTTTTGTTTTATTTTGTTTTGGTGGTTTGTTGTGATTTATGACTTGTATTGAATCGAAGTTGAATTTTAAGACTATGGTATATGTTATTTATCTGATAAATGTTATGTATACTTGTTTTATTGCCTTGAGTGAAAAACCTTCCCCGATTGACAGAACGTCCGATTAACCTTTAGTAAAACATCTTAAAGAGGAGGAGGTTGTTCACCTAATTCATAGATGCATTTCCGATTAACCTTTAGTAAAATAAAGAATTGATGCATATGAAGATGTATCTCTAAAAACTAAGTATTTCTACCCGTGTATATTTTAAACATTCCACAATCGTAATAGACATACTGAAGGCTTCATTGTCAATCCGTCATTCCTGTGATATATCCACAAGTTTGATCTTAGTGATCATAATAGTAAATTGCTCTTCATTTATGTTAACTCGTGTCGTGCCAGACCTATTATGAAATACATCTTAAACAAGATAGCTCTAGCAAATTCCATTGAATATATTTAAAGTTCCTGTTTGTTTCTCAAATATTGCTGCTCAGGTGGTAATACAAGATGTTATCAAATAGCTGACAAAAGAGAGTTGAACTATAAACTGATACATGAATTCAAACTCACTTAACAGATAACATTCAGATGCCTGGAAAACCAGTAGCACCTTATTTGAATCATTTGGTGATCAAAACAAGGTGAAAACTAGTAACAAATTATAGTGCCCACTGAAAGAGTGAATCATGCATGTAGTTCATCTTACGATTGTATCCCTAAGAGAGAACGGCTATGATATCTGAACTCCTCAACGTTATGTACTCAAAACCATCTTTTCCTTTGAAGTCATTACCGGCATATTTGGAGTACAAAACTGTGTTCCCAGGAGAGACAGACAAAGGTTTTATGTTGCCTTCCTCATCCACAAGCCCTGGACCAACTGCTACGACCTGTAGCATCCAAGTATTAGAAAAATATTTTTCAAACACGTTATTCTTGATGGGATAAAATATTCATAGGACAGTGCCAATTGACGATAACATGAAAGCCTACTGTTCCAAATGAAGGTTTCTCCTTAGTTGCCTCCGTGAGATACAAACCACCAGAGGTTTTTTCCTCGGCTTTTTCAATCTGCAGTATATATTAAACCAGTCAGCAACTACATCTAAAGTCATCAAAGGCACCAAAGTATTAGAGACTAGTGTCTTTGAGTTAAACTTCTGTATGAGAAATTAAGTTGAACAAAATATGATATGGCCAAAAGACGCATACACCATGAGCATTAGAAATCAAATAAGATTTAAAGCATCAAACTTCTCCAAAAATTAAGACATCTCAAACTAAGCAAAACTGTAAAGGAGAGTACCTTTATGAGGACTCTATCATTCAATGGTTTAAGATCCTTGATGTCATCAGTTTCAAGGATGCCAACAATGTCATCATCCTTCACAATAAGATGCTTCTCACCATTGAAATCCACCTCAGTACCTGCATACTTTGAATACACAACTTGTGCACCTGGCTGTACAAACAAAACGCATCACGTTAGTTAAAATTAGAGAGAACAAACACCCCAAAAAATTAATGATCGGCCGTCAAAGGTTTAATGACATCAAAATTCAGAACATTGCAACAGCACCTTCACGCTAATATCAACTTGGTTCTTTCCAAGTGTCTTTCCTTCTCCAACAGCAACTACCTCACCCCCTTGAGGCTTTGTTTGAGCAGTTGATGGAAGCAAAATCCCACCCTCTGTCTTCTCTTCAGCATCCTTAACTTTTACAAGTACTCTGTCACCCAGAGGCTTGATTGCGGTGTACTGCACAATAAAATCATCACTCAGATATATATACATAGCATTGGATCATGATAAAATCATCACTCTGTACCCTTGAGGTTTCAAGATCAAACTACTAATTGTAAATATGACCTATGAAGCTGAAACTGACACGGACACCGGACACAATCGACGCGTGTAATAAATTTTAGAAAAAAAATGATTAAATTGAACGACGAGTGAGGTGTCAGTACTACTACAGAGCCTGTGACATCTCATTCAATTGTATAAACACTATACTTCCAATCAAAAACCAAAACCACCAAAGCTTTAAATCCTCACTTACCATTTCTATAAAGCTTGCATAACAACTCTATCAATTAAAAAAATAAAAAAACTTCACCCATAATGACCCACCTTTATCTTCTCAAACTACACCCAATCCAACATTCTTTCACAAAAACAACTTCCATAAAAGCATAGAAATTCAACCCAACAAGAATTCCACAACCACCAACAACAACTTTTCAATATCAAAATCCACCAACAATAATAGCAAACAAAAACTACTTTCCATTCATCATTTTCACAGCAACAAAAGAAAAACCACAAACCTTGGGGGCAACGACAGTGGCTGCTTTGACAACCAAACCCTTGAAGGACCTTCGTGCAGGGTTACCAATTCTAACATTTCTGGCACCATGAAACTGAACTCCAGAAGGTGGAAGTCCTTGAAAGGATGCAAAGTTCCTGGTAGAAATTGATGATGCTGTCAACTGAGAAGAAGCCATTTACACTGCAAAGGAAACAAAAACAAGGATTTAAGGTTGTTGTTGTTGTTGTAATTCGAGAGATGAATGAAGTTACCTTAAGGATTGGGTTTTGTTTTGTGTGAGAAAGTGGCGTTGAAATTGAAATGAATTGAAGATAATAAAAACCCTAGAAATGAAGATTGGGAGGGTTTTATCTCTAACGGACTATTCTAGAATTAACTAGCACACTACACTCCGAGTGTGGTCGTGTCACTCACGCGCCTACCCAATCAAGTTTGAGGATGTGTTTGGAGAAAATCTTGTCTAGTAAAAAAAAGATATTTGGGATTCATAAAATCTTTTTTTTTTTAATATAATTTGTCATAATTAATTATTTCACATAAATTAAGAAAATATGATAATAAAAAAGAGAATAGTGTTATTATAATTCGTGAATAATTAAGATTTTTTATAAATATGGATATAGTAGGACAATCTTTTTTAAGCATTTTTGAGAAATAAAATTTAAATATTATTTTCTAATATAGTTTTTATTATTTTCTAATGAATTGAAAATTGGATTAGATTGGTAGATTTGGCCGTTGAAATGAGAATCAAAGTATTCGGTCCAACAAATTTTAAAAATTAGATAGTATTAAAACTGGTATATATAAATTAGGAAATCGGGATTAAACCAGGAAACTGGAGAGAACTGAAAAAAATCGAAAGTTTAATTGATTCATAAAATTAGACGTAATTTACTTATTTTTTATGAAAAAATTAAAAAGGAGAAGGAATAGTTTTCAATACACCAGATCTATTGATTATATTTCTTCTTTTTGTATTTGTAGTAGACAATTCTAAACAATATAAATCATTTATTTTGTTGTTCTCTATATGGTTGGTTGAAGAAGATTAAATTGAGACATTTGATATGTAGAGTTTTGCAGGCACACAACCAGCCTTCGCACAAATGAGAAAAGGAGAAAAGTGTGTTATGTGGTGGACAAAGAGAAAATGAAAGTTATTGGACTTCAGGGTTTATGTTACTGTTTTCAAATAAAAAACTTTGGGCCAAACTTTTATTGATTTTGGTGGATTTCTCTTTCCGTCCTATAATGAAAAGAAAAATCATACGCATATTTTAAATTGTTTTTGAAAATCAGAAATATATTTTCGGTGCATATTATTTTCTGTTGCAGTTTATCTAAAAATCAAAAATATATTTACGGTACAAATCGAAAATATATTTTTGATTTATGTGCAGACAATATCAAAAAGTTTTATGTTGGCAGGTGGGTCGGTTTGTGCGTTGTTTCGTATTGAATACAAAGACGTATACAATAAAACATAATACAAAGACATGTAGACCAAAGACATATATAAATGAATATCAGAAAATAGTACAAAAGGTGTCTATAGTCAATATAGGGGGTAACCTAAAATATTATCCATATATAATCAAAAAAGATAACCAAAATATACATATATACATCAAAGGCTACTGGGTATGGTGGACTCTGAGTCGGCCCGTCACCCTTCCGATATTCCTCCGCTACCTCCTATACTACACAGCCCCCTGAGCCTCTACCATGATGGCATGCAGAACACCTCTAACATCAGATCCATCGGGATACAAACCTCCATTAATACTCGCATGTGTGATCTCCATGATACAACGACACCTAAGCAACACATCAGTGGCATGATCAGTTTGTAGTCCTCCTCTAGAATCTCTTAATGAGCTGGCCTGGGCGAGTTTCTTGGAGCATCATGTACCATGTAAGCACCCTAAAGAACTATATGATATAATCGTCCACATAGATCTATTCGTCTAAAGCAATGATATTGCAGGCCTTATATGGAACAAGATGATTCTCATAATCATAGAACAAGGCATCCATATCCCTACATTTCACCAGGGGAAGAATGGATACGACAAGATCCTGAGGAATATAGTGGGTGTACCTAAACTAACGCATAACACACTCAGGCATATAAGCAGTCGTCTTGCGTGACCCATAAGCCAACCATCTTGTAAACAATGCAACATCATCAAATAGTATCGTGGCACAGTGGTCGTGGTATGAATGGAACTGTATGTCCTCAAACACCAGTCGATCAATATACACTGGAACGGCTCTGTTGCCTGGTTCCCTCAGAGCGAATCATATGTAGTGGTATGCACCATATAGCTTTAGTATAACCCGTAGCTAGTGACCAACCCGAGATACGGGGGAAGTGTGTTAGGATCCAGCCCTGAAATAACAATAATTATGAATTAGTAATGCAATCACAATAATTATATAAGTTTCACGAAGTACTAATAGATTTTATCGTCAGGAGTGTGATGTTGTCAATCATCTGCTTCGTCTTCCACTTACATCAGTCCGACAACTTCGTATACAAGTACACCAAGCAAGCAGCCCCCTCCCCCAGTTTCACTAGTGGATCTGCTCAAAATCCTCAAAGTACCCCAGGTACATCTTATCTATGTAAGTGGCACTAGTGTCCATAAAAATTTGTATGCCAACCAGAAACAAAAGGTATACTCTCATATCAAACCTCTAATGGTTGGTAACCTGATCAGGATTACTATAAGCCTCTCGTGCATGCCTAATCTCATCCGTGAACACCCTCTTCAAATAAATATATCTGACGTGGATACCACGAGTAAAGTCCAACTCAGTCATCACACTCTCAGGGGCAACTCTCAATTTCTCTACCAACATATCCAACACCTTCTCTTTGTCAATCCTCTCATGGTCTAAAAATTCCCTTCTAATCAGAAGATGCAGCAAAGACGTGACGTCGTCTAGTGTAATTATCATCTCACCATGTGGTAGATGGAACGACGATGTCTCATGGTGTCACATCTCTATAAAAGCATTAATCATACCATGATTAACGATGATATAACTATATTTCATCAAATATTTCAACCTTGTAAGCATAAATAACTCATCAAACCATGGCTCATGAGGGGGCACGAGTTTATTGAGCTTGCGCCCATGATTAATGTCCTTTAGCGGGTCATGTTTCTGCATACATGTGTTGTACCTCGAAATTCACCCTCTTTATTTTTAATTACTAATTTTCTTACACTTAACCATTACGTGCATTTCATACATGCCATATATGCATTAACCATGGGATCAAGTCGCTCCTTTGTGAAAAATTACCAAAAAGGCAATTGGTTCGTTAGACAACGATCAAAGAAAATTATGTTTCTTCGGGATTTAAATGCGTTTCATGTGCTTCCCAAGCTCCTCAGTCAATGTTCAACCAAGTCATCATCATGGAAAGTTCTCATGTGTGTCAACATGTTTTGAATGGAAGAGAAACTAAGCGTTTCAGTTGATTTAAGTCAGTTCGGATCAGAGACAGTAATTTTGCTGGTTTAAGCTCAGAAACTTGCAACTTTCGATTGGAATACTATTTTAAGTGGTTTTTCATGCATTGGAATCGTCTTGGTATTTTCTCTATTTCATATGTTCAGATCAAAAGCTGATTCTACGAGGCAAGCCTTTGAATAATGCAATCTCCCTGAAACATAATTCATTTTATTTGCTGGCTATTAGCTTCCCGTGTGCTCATAAATTCATAACTCTCGTCTGGTGTCGTATTTTTGGTTTATTCTTCGAACATTGAATTCGTCTTTATACTACCCTCACTTCTCGTGTTCGAGGGTGGCTAATTTTGTGATGAAGGTCTCCATAAAAATTAATCTTTTAAGAGCAATATACTAAATTCTATAGATGAACCGTAATTTCACAGACACTTAAAAATTCATAACTCCTGATTAGAATATCGTTTTGAGCGGTTCTTAAAACCAAAATTTCGTCTTGATGCCATCTTCATTTCGTATGTTCTGGCCGAGAGCTAATTCTTTGAGGAGAGTCACGAAAATCATGGATTGAGAAATAATTGAGCTGAACCGAATTTTTGTTCCACCGTTTCACGATATTGTAAAATTTTTAACTCCTTCAATTTTATTGTATATCAACATTTCTTTCGGTATAATTTCACAAATTTTGTTAGCTCCGACTTTGCTTCAAACACTGAGTTCGGATTTTGATCGGAGGATTTTCGTTCGCAACATTCTTTCCAAACTAAATAGTAAAATAAGTTGAAAATCCGGTACATGGGAATTTGACTATGCGTATGCGCAACTTCGAAAAATCATAACTCCTTCGATTTATATCGTATTGAGTTGGTTTTTTCGGCCATGCGTCACAGATTTCGTCATCTTCGACTTTGCTTCAGGGCCCAGGTCCGGATTTTGCACCGAGGGGCATGACCTTGTGGTTTGTTCGTGCGCCATACACCAAATAAGCTTAAAGATCTGCACTATTAATTTAATAGTGAGTTTCTCACCGCTTAAAGTGATCAAACTCACTCAATTTTTTTCGTATCACGCCCGTTCTTTCGGCGTCGCGTCACAAATTTCGTCGCGGATATTTTTGTTGTTGGCCGAGCGTCAGGATTTCACACCAATTATTATGAGTTTGAGGGTTCAATGTCGACTGCGCATGAAATAAGCCAAAAGTTCAAGTCAAGCACCACTTTGGAGCCAATATTATATATTTCAAAATCCAAATTTTCAACACGAAAACACTCATTATGACAAACTTCCCCCAATTTTCTCCCAACTCTATCAAATCAAACAAAACTCTCTCTCTATTATCTCTCAAAGTCACAAAGACCAAAGAATTCTCCTCCCCCCTCAACCACCAACAACCACCACCTATTTTTGGTGAACACCGTAAGCCACCGCATCTCCAGCGAATTCTGGCCTAGCTTCCCCTCCGCGGCCTCTGTTTCGCTGCCAACGAAGCTGCCACGCTACCCTTCGTTCTTCGAAGTTTCTCGCGCGATACTCCTTCCATTTTCTGCCGCAAATTCGCGGTTGTTTTTCTCCTTGACGCTAGATTTTCCGTGCCGCTCCTCTGCCTCTCTTCCGATTATTCTGACTAGAATCATAACCATCCTCTCCGATTCAAATTTTAGGTAATTTATTGAATTCACCACTTGAATTAATTACTTGTTTGCATATTGATCTTGTGAATTGAGAAATTGATTATGACATGAATTGAATTCTTAAACATTACTTGAGACTTGATTCTTGAATTGTTGAAATTGTCGAAAATGTTGAAAAGAGAAGTTGGTTGAATAATTACATAATCGATATGGATCTTGATTTTATTAGGTAGAATTGTTGATGATTTTTGGATAAAAAATTTTAGATATATATTTCGATTATGGAATTATGTTAAGATTTGATTATGTTATCATGTGTTAATGGAATTTTCGATTCAATTTGTGGTTGAAGTTAAGCTTTCAATATAAAAACTTCAAGAATCCAGAAATTGCATTAACTCTTGATTTGTGTTACTTGTGACTTGAAGTCATTGTTTGAATGTAGTTTTGATTGTTACGATGTATTTATAATTTTTATGCGGTGATATGTGAATCGGTGTACATTTTTTTGTCCATTTATGAGTTTTAAACTCATTTCTTATCCGATACCTATGCGGATTCCACTCTATTAGTGGTTGTGTTTCCCAAATGTCTAACACGGTCCGTCCATGCACACACCACTTTCTCTTTCACTTGATCAAGAAGAGTGGATTCAACATATTTCAAAAATTTGGGATATTTAACACACAAGTTTCTAAAGTGTATCACATTAGCGGTATACATCTCTTCGGTAGAAGAATTAAGAATATCCGTCCACGCACTCATAATCTTCTGCACCATAACACCAGATTTAACAATTTGTATGTCTTCGTCTTTCTTCTCTTTGGTGCCAACCGCGCGTTTTAGCTTTGCTTTCACATTTTTTGTGATGTGATACCGATATAGTAAAGCGGTAGACGACGGAAACACGGTGGAAACCACATTCATAAGAGCGTTATCTCGATCGGTGACGATAATCAAAGGCATGTTTTTTTCATCTTTCAACAAAGTCTTAAAAACACCGAACGTCCAAGTGATGTTGTCTTCCTTCTCATATTCCATGAAGCAATAACCAACTGAAAATGTTTTGTCGGTAGAGGTGACACCAACAATTTCAAGAAGCGGAATCCTATATTTATTTGTCTTGTATGACGAATCAATCATTAGAATGGTTGAAAATGTATTGAACAAATCGATAATCGACGGATGCGTCCAAAATATATCACGGACACTTACATTGTCATCACAAACTCTATGTCTCGAAACATATTTGTTATCATCCAAACATTTCAATAAATGTTGCATTTCGGACCTCAGACCCCTTTTAGCAACATGTTGTTTGTATCGACAATTGTAAACTGATTTTATATTTGACACATATCCCACCCTATTCCGTTTCAAACCGAAAATTACTTTTTTAGGCGCAACTTTGACCAATTGCAATTCGGCAACATATTTCTTCTCTTCCGCCTTAAGCCGATAAACAATAGGATGCCCGTGTAACTTGGTCTCCAAGTTATGATTATGCATTCCGGACATCATAGTCAATCGCCATAAATTTTCCACTCTAAAATAACCGCGCAACTTGAACGGACACCCACATTTCCTTGATCCTGTGTGTTCGTGTTGTAACTTGCAGATTGTTGGAACGTATGCTCCACTTCTCTCGCATGTCAAAATAACAAATATTTGTTGATTACTACTCTCATTGTGATACCTCGTGATCACAATGCCAAAACCAAGTTTGCTTGCTTCCATTCTAACATAATCAACCATTTGTTGACGAGTATCGAAAGTTTTGTCATTTCCAAATTTATTTTCATTATCGGTCACAACATCAATCGTACTATCTACTTCTTTGACCATGATTGACTTATCGTCTATGTTCACTTTATCCGTAATCGGAACCTTCACAATAGTCTTGACAATATTGTCGGGGTGCACCATACCTATAACATATAAAACCATGTTAAAACTATGAAAATTACCATAACAAAATTCTGGTTTGAGGCATCAGGGAATATTTCGCAAGTTAACTTGCGAATTTAATCTGGTGAACTTCGTAGGTTAACTTGCGAAGGCGAAGCGACGCTGTTTCATGTAGTATTTTAACAGCAACAATGTAGTAAATGTAGGTTGAGGGGATGAAAGTTTACCTCAAATTGTAGCTTGCAATGCTCACTTTGCTGGGATCACTGACTTGAAACTTGATTTCAATGAAAAAATTGTATTGATTTTGGGTGTGGGTTGAGTGGTTTTTGTGTTATGTTGTAGAAAATGAATGAAATAGGGAAAAAGGTGATCATGCAACTATACAAAGATACACTTCGTAAGCTAACTTACGAATTAAGTTGATTTTTTTTCAAATGTTAATGTTTAAAATAATAAAATGTACAAAATAAGGTGAATTCGCAAGTTAACTTGCGAAATCACCCAAAAAGGTCACTTCGCAAGTTAACTTGCGAAATCACCCAACAAGGTGTATTCACATGTTAATTTGCGAAGAGTATTTTTTATTTTTTAGGACTGTGGGAGAAACCCACTAGGTGGGTGAAGAAATTCCCTAAAAAGAAATCAAATGCAACCTATAATAGAATATGAACGTAATGACAAGTTACTTAACAATACCAAGTTAAAATTTATATAAACTAACCGAGTTTATTCTCCTGTTGTCTTCAACACCACCCAACAAAAAACACGATATTACTTCTATATCTTATGAATTTCTTTTACTCTTTGTAGAAAGAAAAATAACATATTGGGATTGTATTCGAAATGAATGACTATTGGAAGTTTTTGTTAAACATGTGACTCCATACATAAGAGGAAGATGAATATTGGAAGTTTAAAAAAATATAGTTTAAAACAAATTTATTTTCCAAATCATAATTTGAAAATATATTTTATAAAGTGTTTAGATATGAATTAGAAAATAAGGATAAAGAAAATAAGCAGAAAGTAAAAGAGCTACGGAAAGAGCAATAAATCCAAAGATTTATAGAGGTTTACTCTTAATGAAGAGACCTACTACTCTTTCCAATTACTAATTTTGAGATTATACATTAATGCTTGAGAGCTTTTAGAAGGTTAAGTTCATTAACACTATTATCCAAGGAAAATAAAGTTTATGGTTAACTTCTAACCAAACAACAAACCGAGGAGTGACAAAGTTAGTATTCATACCAAACAATGAACATATCTTAGAGTGGTTAGTCTCTAAGCCAAATCAAGATGTTACACGGGATGCTCTCTAACCAAGTTGGAGTTTTGAGTTGTCTATCCCATAAATTGAATAAATAGTTTATACCAGACTAACCTCGAAACAATAAGCTTTGTTACTGAGATGAGATCAATAATTATTGTGAAAATTTTCTCTCTAGTTATTCTTAAGGAACCCAAAAGGAGAGTTTTTCTTTAATGGTAGAGCTCCCGAACAAAACAACTTATGCTAATACCCAAAAGAGATTTTACACATCTTTATCTCCAAACCAAAAAGGACTACTTCCTAAGGAAGAATGATTTACTCAAGAAGAAAAAGAACTATTGAGTAATTTATAATAATTCATTTTAGCCAAAAATATTTTCTCACGAGATTCAAAAACACTCTCAAAGCACTATGGCTAAAAAAGTGAGAGAAAAATAATTATTTTAGAGAGATTGAGAGAAAGGGAAGGTGTGATATTCACATTTTTACAGATGAAATGAAATGAAATGGATGTCCACTATTTATAGGCCATGAGATGGTTAGTTTTAGGAAAAAATCCATGGGCAAAATAACTGAACTAATCGATTACCTACATGTAATAATCGATTATTGTTGTCAAAATTGGAAGTTTTTGATTCCGAGTTGTTACCATTCATTAAGACAATGTGATAATAGATTATGGACTTGATTGACCCTTATCTAATAGATTAGTTATTTGATCTAATCGACCAAACATTTCAAAAACTTGTCCTAATCAATTTGACAGTTTCTAGTTCATCTGGCTAGGTTCCAAAAGTATATTTTGGTGATTTTATTTGGAAAAAAAATGGCTTCAAAAGGATTTTAAGTGTGTGAGTGTGCATATGTGTGTGTGTGTGTGTGTTTTAGCCATACTACTTACAAAATACCCTTGTGTCTTTACAATACACTTATCACTCATATGGACACAATTAACCCAATTTTCACACTTCATCTCCTGCACACTCTGAGACTTCAATTCCTTTTGTCTAATATACTAATAATATAATCACTCCAATAGAATCTTTTTGTGGATGAGTCTTAAGATATCTTAAATTTAGTCACTGTTATAAGAGGATATCACTAATGATAATAAACCCTAATTAGTTTGTTGACTCAGAGGAATAACTTGATCAATCCTCTTGTGCATCTTTGACTACTTCAATCTTTAGACATAGACATAGACATATCCTGCTTATAGATAACATTTTAAAAGAGCGGGAAATGGCCAAGATACAGCTTCCATGTGTAAAAGAGCGGGAAATGACCAAGATATTGAGAAGAATGGAATAAATCATCAAAAAGGTAGAAAAACAACATTTTCAACCTATGGCCTTCGCCACACATGTTGTGGCCCTCGCCACAGAAGTCAAACATGTGTGGCTCTTGCCACAACTCATTTTCCAGACACATCGCCCACCACCTTATGTGTGGCGCCTGTCAACTCATGGTGTTGCCCCCGCCACATCCTTACATATGGTGCCCACAACCACCCACTCATGATTTTATAAACTTTTCAAAATGATCTCCATTATATCCACTACTCCTCACACGAATTTGGGAGTAACTTCCACCATTTCTCACTATATAAATGACCTAGAATTCATTGTTTAGTGGATCAAAGTTTGTGCGCGGAAGCGCTGTTCATACTTTTAGGAAGAAAATTACTCTTGTAAAAGTGGAGTTTCTCACATTGAGGAACCACCACACCATTAATGTTAGGCCTATAATTTGTATAACACTTGGATTAATTTTGCCAACATTAGTAAAATAATTTATGTTCTCTTATTTTTCGTCTTTCAGGTTTATGTTTATTGCGTTATTATTATTGTTATTGTAAATTTATCCACCATGTTTTCTTTTATAGTAACTGCTATGTTTAATATGTATTTAATTAGTAACATGTCTAGATAATTTATTTAGAGTCTGGGATGTGAGGACCGTTGCTTCCAATGGGTCTCGGTAACAACGTTGACCTAATAAATTATAATGAAAATTCTGTTTTGTTCTTTGTTTTTAAACTCAATTTAATTAGCTCTGTCACGATAGTGAGAAGTTACTTAACACGATTTTGTCACGAGAGTGGGAAATTAACTAAGGTTTGAGCCGACACTGCGAGAGCGTGGGGGTCGAACCAGATAGTAGAAACTAGGCATTAATCCTAAATACAACGAGAGTGCTTTAGGATTAATTAGAAATTGTTCAGTTTTAAAAATACATTCCTCGATAAGAATGGGCTAACAAGATCAAAATCTCATGGTCAAGGAACATGACTTTATTCAAAACCACAAGAGTGTGAGGTAATGTCTTTAAATTGATATTTTCTACTAAACACTTCTTTAGTATAATTAAAAGCCAATAAGTTACGGAGTCCCTGAGATACACAGAATCCACATTCCGGCCTCTCTTTTACTATATATTTCTTTAATATTTTTTAGTCTTTATTTTAGTATTAGTTTCCCCTTAGTCAATCATTCATTAGCCTTAGCTTTACAAAGCAACAATAGATTACAGTAGGTTGACATTGATCTCTGTGAGTTCGACAATCTTTTATATTACTTCGATATTTATGTACATTTGCGGATGCATCACATACCTATCCTCCTTTGTCAGACAAAAATGAAGGTAAAAATAAAAGACGTGATTTAAAATATGCAATCACATTGTTCACATAACCAAACATATTACTAAAAGGGAAATTACATAAAGCATAAAATTGGAGGAGTTGAAATAATGGAGGAGGGAAATTGCAGAAGTATCATCATTTCTTGAGGTGCTTTTCTTGATGATAGCAACATTCTTTGTCAGGTTGTGTATGGCTAAAGTATTATGTTGTTACATCTCTAGATGGTTGATTACAACTATGTTTTTCAAAACTGGTTGTGACATGACTATATCTTCATCCATATACTTGCTTCTTAATTCTCCATAATATATACACAGCCTCATTCTTATGAGTGAGGAGTGACCGATCTTGTCATTACTAAAAAAAGACCTTTATGAACATATTATTACATCCTCCTTCATACTAATCACGGTAATATCACGTTTACGTGCACCTGAAATTTTTTAATTATTTATTAAAATGCATTTAATTATAGTCATGTAACCCAACCGTTGTAGTATATTAAGTTTACTTGCTTCGATTTCTAGTAGCAATATTTTTTTTTTTACAAAAGTGGTTGTCAGTATAATCTTCTAAATATATTAAAATAAATTTATTTATCACCAAGGTTTATAATCGAAACCGTTGTAAATAGGTCTTATTTATTATCACGGTTTTTGTTAACAAGTGTGGTGAAAAGTTTTACAAACACACACATACACATGTGTGTGTCTATATATATATATATTTGAGCAACAATATAATATTCAATAGAGGTAAATGTTGTGTCTATGATCTCATTTGGAACATTAAATTGAAGGCTTGAAAGTGGAGTTTTGTAGGAGAAATTTGTTATTCCAAGTATAATTTTTATGAATTTTGCAAAGACCCATTGTATTTTATTAACTAAGATACAGTCGGTTTGGAATTTTTCATGTTTCCGAGATTTCTCTTGACTTTTGCAAGCAGGTTAGATTACTCCTAGTACTCTTTATCAATGAACTTGCTTATATATAAAAAACAATCAGGAAATGATTCGAAATTCAAAGCAAATATAGATAACACCATCAATTTACAAATACAAAAGATATAATTTTAAGTTCAAACTATAGACAAGTATTCTAATTTTCTCTTATTCTTTATCGACTAAAGAAGAGTAGTTTTATGGTCAATATTTTTAATCTAGAATCATCCATTTGAATTTTTTGTCTTTTCTATTTATTCAAATAAGTGATTTCACATATATTTCCGTTTAGATTGACAGATTAGTTTTGACATTGTGCATATTCAACTAATAAATTTGATGTCGTCAATGTTGCAGACTCAAGAAACATAGGTATTCCGAGCATTTCAATTTCGTCATATTCGTAAGTTTTATGACATTTGTAAGCATTTTACCGTACTATTAACATGGATGTTGTGAGTCTGTTTGCAAATTCATCTTTTTAAATATAACGATTTTGAATTTGTATTATTCGATATATTATATCAATTTGAATGAAGTATATCGTTTTAAATCCAAAAAACAAAACTATAAACCCTGAAATATTTAATATAATTATATTAACTTTGTTTAATTTTTTTTGTATTAACTCGTATAAGGATCTTTGATTCTATAATGAATTCCAATACTACTAGAAAATTCGCTTTTAGTGACCGAATTAGGACCGAAAAAGTTTCAAAACCGGTCACTATGACGTTTTGTGTCCGATTTAGCGATTATCAATTATCAAGTGCTAGTCGTTAATCTTTTGTGACGAATTTAGTAACCGAAAATCAGTGAACGAATTTGTGATTTATTTAGCCACCAATTTTAGTGATAGAAAATTTAACAAATTTCTTTTGGAAAGAAAATTTAATTGTTACACACTAGTATCAAACTCACAACCTTGTCTACCTTATAGCATGCACACCTTTACCATTTGAACAACTTTTTATATATATATATATATATATATATATATATATATATATATATATATATATATATATATATATATATATATATATATATATATATATATATATATATATATATATATATATATATATATATATATATATATATATATATATTATTTTAAATGAATATACATATTACTAAAAATATTTTATTTAATTTATTTAATAATATAAATTAAATTTTACTATACAATTTCATTATTACAATTATGAAAAAATTGCATTATTTTCTAATAGTGCAAGTTAAGTTTTTCATAATTTTTACTATCCATAATTTTTTCACAATCCTCATTCTTATCTTGAACAAAAGTTTAATATTACTAATATTTTCACCATCCTCATTCTTATCTTGAACAAAAATTTAATATTTTACTATAAAATAAAAATCCAAATATATATTAAATATTTAAACCTCTTCTATATTTCTCTTTTAAACATGAATCCAAAGAAGTTTTTTTTTATTATTTATGGTATAATTATAATTGATTGTTCTGGATATATACTATGAAGGAGTATCTTTTAATTTAATAATATATTTATTTATGGAAATCATATATGCTAGTAAAATATTTGAATTTAAAGTTGAGTTCTTTAATCTTGAGACAGTACTATAAATTCAGAAAGATAGAGACAAAGAGAGATACCAAATATCTTTTGTTGTCTGTATTAAACATCTAAATGGCTAACTCTTTGATTTTCTTTGTCATTCTAGCATCAATTGCAGCAGGTAATAACTAGTCTCTCAAACCATTAAGCTATTATTATATTTTGAAATTATATATATAAATTTATAATTAATATAATTGATTTTACATGCTGATATATAGTGCAATTAACAGTAGAAGCAGGGTTCTGCACATTAGCAAATGAGGATTGCAATGTACGAAACTGTGAGAATTATTGTAACTCTCTAGAAACCGATGGTAATATATCGTGGTATTGTGATGAGTTCAACCTATGCACATGTACTTACAATATTGATAATTCCAAAAATAAGCAAAGATGTAGCATTACACTGGGATCATGCAATGGTGGTAAACCTGAATGCGATGATAAGTGTAAGATTCAATATGGAGATAGAGAACCTAGTGGGATTTGTTTTGATAATCCTAATGGTGTAAAGGTGTGTGTTTGTACCTATGCTAGTTGAATTACTACTTGTTGTGTTACTCCAAAATAAATATATGTAACAAATATAAATAATCACGTTCTGGTTTATAACCTATTTCTCTGGAATTCTTTCTACCTTTTTAATTCAATCTTTCATTTCAATTTAATTTATAATTCATGCTAAAAAAAAGAATTACTAATTAACAACAGTTGATATTTAAACAACTTTTATAAGTAATCATAATTGTAATAATAATTGTTCTCTATAACTTGACCCAACCAATCCATAATTTGTTCATCCGAGTGATGGATTTGGTTCACTCAAGGTCAAACCTCTTCTCGATGGTTCGAATTGAGATGCACAAAGAATAACAAGTTCATGATCCACAACTTAAAGCAAGGGGACAATTTCTCAATTGTGATTTCTGTATCAGACAAGTCCCTAATTGTATACAATTTGATACCAGTACAATCCCAATTCTCATATATACTTCAACATGTTTTCATCACACAACAATAAAACATTATAATGGACATTATACTCATCAAATCATGGCAAAAAATACATCACAATTTCATCATCTATTTCATCATATATTCATATTCATCACAAACACACAAAAGTTCCTACATATATCTAAATCCCGTATCAATTACAATAACAGGGACCACTACCCATACCTTAATTATTAAGTTTGAATTTTCCTCTTTGCGTTCTCCACCGAAATTCTCTAGTTCCTAATGCCCTAGCTATTTCTTTCTTCATGGTCGCTCCCAAACACGATTGTAACAAATGACTTGTTTTTCCTCTTTCCCACCCTTGACCCATATCATGCTCTTCTCATCTGAACCTCACTAACTCCATCAAACATTACCATTACACTCTTAACATTTCTACACCAAATATTTTCTCTATTTTAATAATAATAATTATAAATAATTAAAACTAATTATTTAAATCATAATTAATCATCATATTCATTTTAATTCCCTTTACCCCACAACACAACATACACAATACACCATATTCAACAATACATTACATATTTTCAACAATAATTAACAAATAATCACAAATAATTAATTAAACAATTTGCAAATTTTAGGGTATTACAATTCTCCCCCACTTAAAGAATTTTAAACCCGAAAATTACCTAAAGAAAATAGAGCCGGATATGACTCCCTCATTTGATCATCACGCTTCCAAGTCATACTCTCACTAATTGGTCCTCTCCACAGTACCTTTACGAAGGAAATCTCTTTACCCCACAACTGCTTCACTTATCGACCATCTTGAAATTCTGGTACAACAGACTCAGATGTCTTATAAGGATGCTATGACATCTGATCTGACACACAAGAAAGATAAACCAGTACAGAAAATATAAATAACACAGTAGAATTGTTCACTCAGTTCGGTGCAAACACACCTACATTTGGAGGTTACCAAGCCAAAGATCAAGTTCACTATCAACAGTATCAATTCAGAGCTAAACTATCCAGTTTACAACTCCTCACTTAATCATTACCCAATAAAACTTCTACCTAAGACACTCTTAGATATGAGACCCCTTTCACTCCCCCTCAATCACACACAGTGATAAACAATTACAATAACAAGGAATAAAAGACACACTTCTAACACAACCTAACTAAGTCTCAAAGCCTTTTGCTTCTAACTTAGAACACACCTTAGAGTTGCTTCAAAGATTCCTCCAAGAATATTACATACTTCCTCTTACCTATAAGTTTCGAGGAGTATGGTGACCATCCCACAAACCGGATGCTTCACAACATCTAGCCTAATGATTACATATTTGATATTTTTGGCTAGCTGCCTAAACTAGGTTACATATCTTTATTTTATAACCTATACCCAACTAAATTTGGGCCTTCAAACTACAACATATCAGTTGTAACAAACTGCAGAAACTTCTGCTACAAGAAAGGTCTTTAGTTTCCTAAATAATCTCCTTATTTAGGAATTCTTCATTCTCCTTGATTCTAGGTTGAATCTTCTAGACCTTTAAATATGCCTGTAAATATGAGCTATATATGATGTGTAATATTCTGCATAATTTAAATCAAAACTGAATTCATTATTTAGTTCAGCAGGCATGATGTCAAGTGCTCCTTCATAGGACATCTTCTTCGACATGTTATTCCAGTTGTTGAATAAGTTCAACACTATATGTCCTAACATTTCAATAGGACTTCTTGTTGTACCTATTCTTCTTAGCAAGTTTATACATCCTATTCTACATTACATTATTACTGCTATTATTTGTTTTACAAAAATTAATGCCAATCCTCAAAACTAAGAAACTGACACATCTATCTTCACGGGTGATGCTTCAACAGTCAGGTTATCTCTAACATATACATCATCCATATGGATCCCATGCAATTGATCCAGAATATATTTCCTGAACTGAGATACATGAAACACATCATGAAGATTCGCTAGTGATGATTGAAAAGTAATCTAATAGTCCACCGTTCATATCCTATCTAAAATTCGATACGGACCAACAGAACACGATGTAAACTTTTGTTACTTCAGGGCTCTATCAACACCAGTTATCGGAGTAACCCTCAAGAACATGTGATCTTCCTTCTGGAACTCAAGTGCTTTCCTTCTCTGATCATGATAACTCTTATGACGACTATGTGAAGCCTTCTTCCTCTCTTGGATCATCTTGACCTTCTCATTTGTTTCCTTCACAATCTCAGGTCCGAGCACAACACTCTCTCCTAACTCATACCAATACAGTAGATTTCTATACCTCATATCGTACAATTCCTCATATGGTGTCATACCAATACTAGTGTGATAATTGTTGTTGTACGTAAACTCAATCAATGACAAGTGACTATCCCAAGCTCATCCCTATTCTAACACACAAGCCCTCATCAAATCCTCCAAAGACTAGATAGTCATCTATGTTTGATCGTCCGTCTGCGGATGATAAGCAGAACTCAATATCAACTTGGTACCAAAGGCATTCTGCAAACCTTCCTAAAACCTCTACGTAAATCTCGGTTCTATGGCTGACATGATACTCGAAGGAACACCATGGAATCTCACAATCTTCGCAATATACATCTCAGCCAAATTCTACATAGGATGATTAATCTTCATCTGTAAGAAATGAGCCGACTTAGTTAATTTATCCACAATCACCCAAATCAAATCATTCCCTTCGTAGTCTTCAACAAACCTAATATAAAATTCGTATAAAGGCTTTTGATGTTCAATCTTTGACTTCTGACAAGTCAAACAGGCACAAACAAATTATGCAACTTCCTTTTTCATATCGGGCCACAAAAACAATTTCTTCAAGTCTTGATACATATTTATAGCACCCGGATGAATACTCAAGTCACTTTGATGTCCTTCCTCAAGAATACTCTTCTTAAGCTCTAGAACATTTGTAACACAAACTTTATCACCAAACTTCAATACTCCATTCTGATCAACTCTAAATTCACCTCCATTACCTTGGTTAACAAATGTCAACTAATTAACCAACTTCAAATAAAATTTATGACCTTCTCGAATTTCTTCTAAAATTCCAATATTCAGCTTCAACATCCCCAACTTTACACTATTAGGAGTCTCTTCACATGCTAAACTCATACCTCTAAATTGTTCAATAAATTCCAACTCACGCACCATAAGCATTGACATATGCAAAGACTTCTTACTCAACACATCAACCACCATATTCACCTTACTAGGATGATAAATCAAATCAAAATCATAATATTTCAGCAACTCGAGCCACCATCTTTCCCCCATATTCAACTCTTTCTGATCAAACAAGTACTTCAGGCTTTTATGATTGCTAAAACCCTCAAATTTTAGACCTAAACAAATAATATTTTCAACACAAACACCACATATGTTAACTCTAAGTCATGCGTAGGATAATTCCTCTCATGAACTTTCAGTTGTCTAGAAGCATAAGCAACTACATGTCCATTTTGCATCAATACACCACCAAGACCCATCTTCGATGCATCACAATACAACATAAAAGAATCACTTGGATTAGGCAAAATCAATACCGGAGTGGTCGTTAACTTCTTATTTAATTCCACAAAACGTTTTTCTCATGGAACATCCCACACATAAGCTTGACCCTTTCGAGTCAACTGAGTTAACGGAAACGTCAACTTAGAAAATCCTTCAATAAATCTTTGGTAATAACCATCTAAACCAAGAAAACTTCTAATCTCAGTATCCTACTTTAGAGTCTCCCATTTCAACACAACGTCAACTTTAAAAGGATCCACAAAAATCCCACCACTAGAAATTACATGGCCAAGGAAACTCACTTTTTCAACCAGAACTCACACTTTGACAGTTTTACATACAACTTCTTCTCTTTCAACACTTGCAACACAATTCGTAAATACTCAACATTCCCTTCTTCTGATTTAGAATGAATCAAAATATCATAATTAAATACCACCACAAACTTATCCAAATACTTTTGAAAGATCCTATTCATATACTCCATTAAAACACGTCACGCATTAGATACATCAAACGGCATCACAATATACTCTTAATGACCATACCTCATTCTGAAAGCTGTCTTCGGAATATCATTTGGTTTAACACAAATCCGATGATCGCCCGACCTCAAATCGTTCTCGCTAAACACGCTAATGTTAACCAACTGATCCATCAAATCGTCAATCCTTGGGAGTGGATACATATTCTTGGTAGTCACCTTATTTAATTGTCTATATTACACACGCAACCTCATACTATTGTATTTATTCTTAACCAATAACACAGGAGCACCCTATGGATAAAACACTCGGTCGAACAAACTTCTTCTCGAGTAATTCATCCAATTATTTCTTCAACTCGCTCAACTCTAAAGTTGGTATCTTATAAGGAACCATTGACATTGGACTCACAACTGGTATTAATTCCATAACAAACTTTACTTCACATTCTGGAGGCAAATCACTAATGTCATATGGAAACGCTTCTGTGAGTTCATAGAGAACAGGTAATTCAACACTCGCAGCTTCACGATCAACTTGCAATAACACAAACATTGCAAACGTCAAGGCTTCATCATCTAAAGTTTTTATATTTTCTTAGTAGATAAAAACTTCATTTCTCCACTGTCACCAAACTTAGATCCACACTCAGGAGGCAAGTCACAGATAACTTCAGGAAAAACATCAAGAATTACGCAAAATTGGATTATCACTATCTGTCACATTGCTCTCTATTTTTCGAGAGTCAAACGTAGACAATACATGATCTTTCTCCCTCAAAGACATCCAAACTGGAACGACAGGAAAAAATCATAATCGTACTCTCTTCGGGTTCGAGAAACAAAATAGCTTCGGGTTCGAGAAACAACATAGCTCCAACAACAGTTGCACTCTTGCAATTAGTACTCTCTTCTGTTTTCTTTTTGATTTTTACTATAATTTTTTTGTTATTTTATTTTATTTTACATTTTTTAATAATATCTATTTTAATTTTAATTGTTATTTTTTAAATATTTATTAAAACATAATATTTTACATTTTTAAATATTTTATATATTACGTTTTTATTTCATTTTTAATATCTCTGTTTTTATTTAATTTTTATATATTACATTTTTAAAAATTATTTTAAAAAACATAAATATTATGTTTTTAATAAATTTTTTAAAATAAAATAAAAACGTAAATAAAAACTTAAATATTATCTAATTTTTAAAAATTTAATAAAAATTTATTATTTAAAAATTAAATAAAATGTTATATTTACATTTTAAAATTACATAATATTTACGTTTTTATTTTTATTTTTAAATATTTATTAAAAACATAATATTTACATTTTTAAAAAGATTTTTTAAAAATAGTTTTTAAAAACATAATATTTAAAAATTAAATAAATACATAAATAGTTAAAATTAAATAGAAATGTAATATTTAAAATATTAAATAAAACATAAAATATTATGTTTTTAATCAATATTTTAAATAAAAATAATTGAACTTAAAATAGATATTGTCAAAAAAAATATTAAAAAGATTATAGTAAATTTCAAAAATAAAAAATGAAATAAAATAATAAATTAAAAATTGAGAAATATTAAAAAATAACCTTAGGGGGTGTTTTCATGAATTAAAAATTTATTCTCAGAAATATGGGTTGGAATATTTTTCATTCCCATATTTATTTCAAGCTTTTCAAAATTATACTTAGGAACTTTTTGTTCCCGAGAATTCATTTTACCCATGATTTTGTCATTTTCTATTATGATGTTATAGGAGTCTTACATTCCCATTGGAATAACAAATAACCACTTACAACTTTTTACTCTCACATATTTCAACTCATTTATTTAATATTTTAAATTATAAATTAAATGTATTTTATAAATATTCCAAAAAAACTAATTTTTTTCACCTAACACTTGGATGAAAATAAAATTCTCAAGAATAATATTTCAAGAAATAGCATTTTTAATTCATAAAACAAACACATCCTTAATTTTTAATTGATATAATACAATGAAGTAAATTATGCATGCTCTAAACTATTAAATTCGTAAATAAATCAAGAAGTATCTTCTAACCTAGTGATAAGCTTTTAGGTTCTCAAGGAGAAAGGTGGGGTTCAACTCATATTTCTTATCCAAGAAAAAAATCCTGCATTTTTTAATTCTACAACTACAAAAGAGATGACCCTAACTTATAAATTATTTAGCATTATGTTTTAAAAATTTAAATTTGTGATACTATAATAATTAAAGTGTAGTTATAAATTGGCAAAATTATCTCCAGAGTCTTTTAAATTATTTAATTGTAATAAGTCAGTCTTGTATCTTGTATTCGTTATATGTAGATCTTTTATGTTAACTAACGCTTGTATAGTTGACTTTTATGTTATTTTATTTTATTATATTAATTTTATTTTAACTTTTAAAATTTATATTAATTTATTTTTTGGTCCAAAAATTATGAAAAAATTCCTAAAAATATTTCTTCTCGTTTTACATGTCGTGTAATTTTCTGAGAATTTTATTTTCTATTTTACTATTTTTCTTTAAGTTTTTCTTTTTCATGCATTGTAATTAGTTTAAAAATACTTTTATGCACTAAATATTTTTGAAAATTTTATTATATAATCCAATAATGGTCTCTAATCTATGTTAAGTGACATATTCGTACCATTGGTGTCGCTTCAACTTTTTTAAAAAAGAGTTTAGAAAAATGATCAATAATGCAAGCGTTAGTTAACATAAATGACCCATATATATGTAGCAAAAACAACATAAATGGTCAATATGTTATAATTAAATAACTTAAAGAACTTTGGGGGTAATTTTGCCTTATAAATTTCTTAAATTGTTTTCAAAAAATTCTCAAAATATAATTTTTAAAAATATAATTTATTTAAATAAAGTCTTAGTCAAACTCCATATATGATATTTTTCTATTTTAATAGAGATTATAAAAATAAATTATTTTTTGTCTATACACATTTAATTTTAGTCTAACTTTTTTTATAATAAGTTAGCCTTAGTCAAACTGCACATATGATTTTTTTTATATTTTTAATAAAGGATAAGATAACAAATATTTGTCCATATATTTGTCCATATATTTCTAATTTTAATCTAACATTTTTATAATAGTTTTTTTAATAATTAATTTTTAACAAATAATGTTATTATATTTTAAAATATTTCATATGATCAACTCAACTGTTATGATATTTTATGGTAAAATATACTGTATGATTGTATCAGACTTAATCTATTATTTTTAAAAATATATATTATTTATTTTTTAATATGTTAAAAAATAAAAAATAAAATATTATTTAGGACAATGGCTCTGAAATGTTGGAGTCGGCCCTTCTATGAATAAGTATCTATTTATCTTAATAATATATTTATATATTTATTTATAGAAATAATATATATTAGTAAAATATTAGAAAGAAAAGTTTTTTTTTTGTATTTAAAAAAAAATCAAAATTGAGTTCTTTAATCCTTGAGGCAGTAATATAAATTCAGAAAGATAGAGACCAACAATGATACCAAATATATTGTTGTCTGTATTAAACATCTAAATGGCTAACTCTTGGATTTTCTTTGTCATTCTAGCATCAATTGCAGCAGGTAATAACTAGTCTCTCAAACCAGAGCTATTACTTATATTTTGAAATTATATAAGTTTGTAATTAATATAATTTATTTTACATGATCATATGTAGTGCAATTAACAGTAGAAGCAAGGATGTGCTCACTAGCAAATGAGTATTGCAATGTGCGAAATTGTAAGAATTATTGCAACACTGAAGAAGTACACGATGGTAATGCATCATGGTTTTGTGATGAGTACAACCTATGCACATGTGTTTTCAATATTGACAATGCCAAACATAAGCAAAGATGTAGCATTACACTGGGATCATGCAATGGTGGTAAACCTGAATGCGATTCAAAGTGTAAGAGCAAATATCCAGATAGAGAACCTAGTGGGGTTTGTTTTCCTTATCCTAATGGTATCAATATGTGTGTTTGTACCTATGCTAGTTGATTTACTACTTGTTATGTTAATCCACAATAAATATATGTAACAAATATAAAGCACGTTCTGTGTAATAGAATATGGATAGCCCAATCGTAATAATAATTGTTTCTCTATAATGCACATTGAATATTCAATATCAATATTTTAAAATTCAGACAACGAAGATTTTGAGTAATTGATTTATTAGTCAAATTAATGTGTTATTATCAAACCGCATAGTAAAATTAAATTAAATTAAATTAAATTAAATTAAATAACTCAATTGATTAAATTAATTTTTATAATAAAATTTTATAATTATTAAACTGATCAAATTGAATGACTCGATCCCTAAAAAAATCACAACATCTTAATAATCTTTAAAAATTCAAATAACATAATTTCACAAATTCATTCTTAAAATTTAATTTATAAATATAATTATCATGCACAATAAAATAGAACGCCATACAAATTAAAAAATTCGCACAAATTTTAATTATAATATAAATTAAATAATAATATAAATGTATTATTTAATAAATTTAATTCTAAATAAATTTTTAACAAAGTTATTTATATTTTGAATTTATAATTTTAAATTTTTTTCAAAACCACATTGTTATGTTGGAGATAAAAAGAAAACACTTAATTTGTCGATTTTTTGAAAGCATCAATTCTCTTGTTTTTATCAATTTTGACCAGTTTAACTAACTCACACTGATTCAATAGCTTATTTGATCTAACAATCAAACCACACTAATAATCTATTTGATTCACTATTCAACTAATTCGATCGACCGATCTGATCCTATTTTTAAAACACTAACCAATACGATTTTGGTAAACAATTTTTTTCATTGAGATTTAGATCTTAAAGTGACATTCTTTCTTCTTCTAATATTTTTATTTTCAATTTATTTTACTCATAAAAGTTATTTTTGAAAATATAAAGAAGATGTATATTTTTTAAGCAAAAGTAAAAATAATTGATTTTGCGATTAAAAAGGAGTAGCGGCGCAGTTTATTATTTACTTATCTTTTATTTATGTATTGACCTAATAATCTAAATTTGTAAAAAGATAACATTTGAAAGCAATTATAACACTTTTATAGTAATTGCTTGAATAAAAAAGGAAAAGGGCTCTTACTCTCCCTTTCTACTACTACACGTTCCTCCACTAGAAATTCTTTTGTAATTTGTAAGAGAAAATATTGTCTTAAAAGATAGATATTATCGGAGGTCTGGACCAAACTCCTATGTTTTCTAGTATAACCACTAGACTTCTTTTGGTCTCTGACAACTCTCGTTAATTGTGTTCATATCTATGACTGTAATCTAGCAGTTCAAAAATAACTTTTATTATATACACAGTTACCTCATCACATCATCATCAGCCTCACCATTAAAAGTCTCAGCTTGAACCCCAATACAAAATATGTCTTCATTTGGCTTGCTCATATTAGTGGTGCTTACACTATAAAGTGTGGTTATTCTTGAATCGTAAGCAACAGAAGCTCACTTCTTCCATTGGATCTGAAAACTCTACCTCTTAGAATCACAGCAACATTAATTTTCCTTTTTTTTGTGTTATAAAATGAGCATGTCAGTTATAATCTTAATATTTATATTAAAATTAAATTTCCTTTCACCATGGTCTAAAATAACAATCGTTGTGAAATATACTTATATTTAATCACAGTCATTTTTATCAACCATGGTGAGAAGTATAACTTATATTTAAACAAAAGTTTGCTCTTTCAAGAAAAAACAATTGTACCTCACTTAACAAAACTCTAACATTTTCTCACACTGTATCCTTACTTTATAAATGGTTTCATACCACTTATTCACAAAACTGCAACATATCTTCTTCAACACTTATGGATCAAGGAAATGTGTTACACAAAACTCATTTCTTTCACTTCCTCTTCACATTTCAGTTACGTAGACGTTTCCACCTCTTATGTTATGAGTTGTAATATTTTTTTATGTTTTTTTTTTATATTTAACGTTTTCTTGAATTATGTTGTTTAAGGTAAATTGTTGTTGATAAAAAATTATATGTTGTTGATGATTTTGTTTTTTTTTATAAAAGTTCTATTTCGTTTAAGTTATGTTGTTGTTGATAAAAGTTGTATGTTGTTGATGATTTTGTTTTTGTTAAGCTATAATGTATGTAGTTTAAGGTATGTTGTTGTTGATAAAATTTCTATATTATTTATGATTTTATTTTTGTTGATAAAAGTTCAATGTTGTTTAAGTTATGTTATTGATGATAAAATTGTATGTTGTTGATGATTTTGTTTTTGTTGAACTATGTTGTATGTTGTTTAGAGTATGTTGTTGTTGATAAAAGTTTTATGTTATTGATGATTTTGTCTAGTGAGCCATTTTGTATGTTGTTTAAAATAAGTTGTTGTTGATAAAAGTTCTATGTTAGTAATTTTTTGTTGAGCTATATTGTATGTTGTTTAAGGTATTTTATTGTGGTTGCAAATTCTATGTTGTTGATGATTTTATTTTTGTTGATAAAAATTCTATGTTGTTGATGATTTTATTTTTGTTCATAAAAGTTCTATGTTTTTGATGATTTTATTTATGATATTGGTAATGTTATTACTTGTACATTACAGCTATCATGTTGTTCATCAACATGGCCTTTGAAGATGAGTCTATTATATCGTATGTTAATTTAACAAAATTCTAATATTCAAAGGGCAAGATACATGTAATGGATTCTAGAAAGCTCAAAAAACATTAATTAGTGTAACTTATTCTTCTAATATAACATAATTTGTCATATTACTTATTTATAAATCATATTGAAAGGTAATATATTTATTGAGAAGTTGGTGAAATAAGAATTTCATATAAGTTATAATAAACTCAAGTATACATACCACAACAGTTACTAGTTATAACCATAGTGAAATATTGAAAAAACACTCAAAATTATGGTGTTGTATAATGAACCCCTGACCTCCATATTTTACTACGGTTGTGTTTTACAATCATAGTGATATGTAATGCACTACTGAATTTTCACTACACTTTCCAGCTCGTGGTGGTAAAGCTGACATGTACTGCCACACCTTACCTTTCCACAGATAATCAACCATGATGGTAACTCTTTAATAACCATGGTGAAAGGATTCTTTTGTAGTAGTGCAACTATTTTCTTACATTTTATCATCTTCACCATCGCAGCATAGTCTCATCGTCCATGTGCTATATATATGGCCTATAGGAAGATATTATCCGTCATTGTGTACGTGACTGTAGGGATTAAGAAATATTTGGTTTCACATTGGATTTTATCATCCAATATTTTTTTGGTTTTGGATGGAAATTTATTGATAAAAAAATAAGATTCATGTACTTGTCATAACCTCTTTTCCACTAGAGTCTCGTATGCTTGGAGAAGGTGTAACTTTAAATGAATATCTCTTGAAATTATGTCATTGTATCAATTCTCATTTGCTACCCACTCCATAGAAGTCTCTTTTCATACTTGCTTAGATAAAACTTAAATAAAGAAAATTAACAACTACTTAATCAGGTGGAATTCCAACAACTTCTCATGTACTATTATTAATGTTCATGGGAATTAGAATGACTCATTGTTCCATATTGTTTTTGGTGGTACCTTTTGCACCTCATTTGAGACATGGAAAAACAACTTCTTTGGATGTTTGAAGTGTTTGTTGACATTATAATTTCAATTTCAATTTTTTAAAGATATTAGTATTATTAAAAATTTATTCAATTGGTTCTTTAGTTAAATACGCTTCCACTATTTTACTTAAACCAAATAACGCTTAGAAGATTTTCTATTGGACATAAATACATATTTCACTTTAGTTTACTCAAACCGAATATCTCTCACTTGCATGTCTTTGGTTGCAAAAGCTTTATCCTTAACAACGAGAAGGATAATCTCTAAAAATTGATACAAAAGTTGATAAAGTCATATTCATAGGATATTCCACTTCTAGTGAAGCTTTTAGAACCTTTAACAAAATAACTTTGATAACTAAAGAATTAGTTCATGTTACCTTTGACGAATCTAACACTAAAGCAGTAAAAGTATAAGTTGTTAATGATGAAGATATTCTTGAGAAGACAAATCTAGAGGAAAATCAAGAATCGAACCAAGAGCAAAATGAAAATCATATCAGTGAGGAAGAATCAATTCAGGATCAAATCTCTAACACTCTTCCATATCATCTATATATACCAAAAGAATGGAGATCGACAAAAGACAATCATATCAAGAATGTCATTGGATGTGTCTCAAAGGGAGTCACTCCCTCAATAAGGTATGTAATTTTATGGGTTTTGTTTCTCAAAATGAACCAACAGGAATCGATGAAGCTATAGTCAACGGAAATTGATCTTTTTTTATGCAAGAGGAGTTAAATCAATTTAACAAAACAAAATTTGGGAACTCATTCTTAAATCTTTAATTAATATAGTGATTGGTACTTGATGGGTCATTCGCAACAAGTTGGAAGATGATCAAAATATTTTAAGAAATCAAGCTAGAATTATAGCGAATGGATACAATCAATGGGAGGGAATATATTTCGGTGACACCTATGCTCATGTGGAAAACTTGTTTTCTCATGCATCATGAATTTAAAATTATTCAAAATTGATGTAAAAATTGCTTTTCGAAATGCATACATCCGAGAGGAATTATATGTTGATTAACCTCCAGATTTTATCATCCCAGCTTTTCTAGACCATGTTTTCAAGCTCAAAAAACCCTATATGGACTAAAACTAGCTCCCATGGCTTGGAATGATTGTTTAAGCAAATTCTTACTTGAAAATGTGTTTCATTGGTGTTGCACCGTAAAAAAAAACACATAGTCGCAATTGAACTTTATATATCCCAAAGGGAAGGGAAAACGTCAAGAAAACTCAGAAGGAAGCATAAGATGGTCAACACAACCAAGAGAAGGATACCGGAGTCGATTATACAAAGGGAAGGTATTAGTACTCCTCACATTTGTTGTACTCATTGGGATCCACTTCAGATGTTTGTTTCTAAGGGTGTGTTATCTAGAACTTAATTGCTAAGAATGCATGCATGAATGAGTTATTGGGACAAAAGAAAAAGTTTTTATTATTGAATTTGTGAGGGTTTTGCAACTTTGTACCTACATATCCCAAGGGGAATCAGAACTTTGTAGTTCTTATTGAAAAAGTTTTGTTTATTGGTTGTTTTTATGGGTGGCGAACCCTTTTGAAAAATGTTTTAAAGAGAAAAGTCAATAGGCAAAAGAGTTTGGATTGTTGAAGTGTTTTTGTTAGGAGATCCCTCAATGTTGTCATGCATCATGGCCCTAAAGTTTGGATCAAGGAAACTAAACCCTAATTGTTATCATGCATGGATTAAGATCTTAAGGTCTGATTAAGAAAGAAAGCAACAAATTAATCAATCAAGACAAGGATCCAACAATTAGTCAACGCAAGATATCATGAAGAATTAATCACAAGATCAAGACAAATTCATCAATAAAAATCAAAGAGAAAATCAAGAAGAATTCATCATGTAAGCATGATAAAGTTAATCATGAAAGATATCAAGACTAATCACCAATTAAGCACATAAAGGCATCAATATTATCATGGAAATCTACTCAAGAAATTTCAAGTTAATCATCAAGAAAATTAAAGGTGAGGGGCATCATTATTTTTGCATTTAAAATCAATTAAGAAATCAAAAGAAATTAATTGCAAAAATAAAATGAAAAATAAAATCAAAATGAGAATATTTTTTAGGTTTTTATGAATTAAAATAATAAAGAAAAATTAGAATGAAAAATAAATAAAAGTAAAATGAAATTAAAATTAAAAAAGAAAGAAAGTGAGGTGCAGGTGCAGGTGTATGAGTAGATCTATGAGAAGCAAGCCTAAGCCCAATGCGCTAGGACCAGCTCAATTGTACCAAAAATTATTTCTAGTTGAGACAAAAGAAACGTTGCATTAGGCTGAGGGAGGGGTGTGTTCAATAACGAGGCCTAAATAAGCTGGAACAACTCTGGTCCATCTCAATCTATTTTCATTATTTATTTACTTCAGAAAAAACAAATGAAACAAAAATATTAAAAATAAATTGTAAAAAATGGCCATAAAATGACAATAAAATATATGAAAATCAAGTTAAATATACGATGCGTGTCATCATTCATCAATAGTTTACTGCATATGGTTGGGTGTAAAGCTATTACAATGGTGGATGAAATAGAAAACTGAACCAAGGTTCCAAGACCTCATAAATCAGGGCAGAATTTTTGTAAGTGTATCTTGAAAAGAATGAAATAAACTTGAAGTTTCCTTCCATTTGTAATTCAGAATTCCAAGTATTGTAGTTTGAATGGATCTTAGATGATGTTGAAACTTGTAATTCTTGAATGATATTTCCTTTGTAATTTGTAACTTGAATGCAAGAGATTAACCATGAATGGATCTTTCAACCTTCCTTGAATTAATTATTGACATCATGACCAAAACATGTGCTTGAGATCATGGATACCATAAGGAATCCGTGGACTAATACCTTAAATCATAATATTTGATATCACTTGGAAATATTGCATTCATAGCACACATAAACCCTTAAATCAATATTCCATGAGAAAATAAATCCAATGCACACCTTGCTTAATTAATGAATCTTATCCTTAATTTTAAATTAATTTTTGATTGAAGCAACAAGCAGTTAAAAGAATAATGATGCCTTGAACACAAAGAATCATCAAGTTCAACATCTTGTACTATGGTTCATATCTTGACTTGATGACCAATTAATGCCTTTGAGAAAACCCTTTGATTAAGATAAAGCCCTAACCTCGTGTCTTCACAAATAACAAACTTGTTAGTAGCATAAGTGGGATGAAAATGAAATAAAATGGAATCGCAACAAATTAGAACATGGTTAGTAAGCAAAGGAATAAAATCGAATGAAATTAGCATGAATGTAACATGAACAACTCAACAATCAAGTAAATGCTTATTCAATGATTTCGATTCACAAATGAAAACAAAAGACAAAAATTCATGTTATTATTCGATTCAAGTTCAAAGCATGAAAAATCAAGTCCAACGCAAGCTTAAATCAACCAAAACAAATTCCGGGAAGCAACTATGCCAATCGAAATCACACTCAAAAACTCAACCGAAAAATGCTCAATCGCGGACGGAAAACCAATGATATCACAAGCAACTTCAACATTATTCAGATTCAAAATCAATTAGCTTCCTTGCTCAAATTCATGTGAAAGAAAAGAGCGTCATATTGCCTCCATAGTTTCTCGGTTATATTTTGCGCGGATAAACACGACAATATCAAACCTTTATCGAAACTAGCAATTATCACCATTGCTAGCAATTAAGATCAACAAAGTGATGCTATCAATCGAGTTTCAAAAAGTAACACGGTTTGGTCTTCAATCAAGAATAACAATAAAAATGGTGTCAAAACTCACATTCTTATCAAATTCACCTCAAGAAAAATGGCCACAAAACTGTCCTATAGTTTCTCAGTTAGACCTACACGCGAATAAGTGTGGCATCATCGTCACCTTCATCGAAACTTACACAAATATCACATTAGCGTTTAACAAAATTAAAACAAAAAAAAAAAGACATTATCAGGTATTAACATCAAAACCCACTGGTCAATACTTCAAGACTCAATTCAAATTTTCAATCGAAGTTCACACCACATAACTAATTCGAAATTAAATGTATGAACCTGAACCAAACAAATTAACAACATCAACATCCTTCGACACTCAATGCCACAAAGTTTTTTTTCACACAGAATTTCAGCGTAACTATTAACTCAAAATTTAAACACACTAACACCACCAAACAAGGTTCTGACACAAATTTCTATAGCAAGACAACAGTTTATCAAATGATTATCAACACAGATTCAAAAATGCAACACAGTTTCAGCAGAATATTGACAACAACTCTGTTTAACAAATCAAAAGAAAAAACGAGACTTACCAATGTGTCGAGATTTAACAGAACAGAAACATGTGAGTTGATGATGGTGAGGTCTCCGGTGATGATAATGTTGAAACACCGACGAATGAGTTAAACCGGAAGTAGCGGCTATTGACAGAGGATTCGTGGTGTTATCGTATCAAGAGAAGACGGACGAAGGGCAGTGAGTTAGGAAGATTGTTGTGAAAGAGTGAGTGGATTTCGGATGGTGGGTGTTGCGATGGAGTAGGAAACGGCCGAGGAAGATGAATAGTTTCCGATGGAGGAGGCGGTGGATTACGATCGAATCGGCGTGAACAGGGGATGCCGTGAGGTGAGACGTCGAAGGTGATAATATAAAGATGGATAATGGGTATTCAGTTTGGTTGAATGAGGGAAGGAAGTACCGGCGAGAGAATGAGAGTGAAGTGTATTGAGATAAGAGGGTTTGGGTGGTTGTAGCAGAAGAAACAGAAGGATGGTATGTCACGATGAGAAGGATGGTATGTCACGATGAGAAGGATGGTATGTCGTGATGGTTGTGAAGATTGCGGTACGGTTAATCGATTAATTAAATTAATCAACTCTTGATTAATTGATTAAGCATTCACTTCATTTCATACTATTTTTTTTCTTTTATTAACTAAAATTCGATTTAAATATTTAATTTTGTTATTAAAAATTAATTAGTTTCGACTAATTGATTTTTCTTAACTTAATTTATTAACTTAATCAACTTTTAAGTTAATTAGTCAAGTATCCATTCCATATTTCATCTGTTTCTTTTAGCTTTAATGCTTGGTTCTAATCCTCTAATGTTCGACTTTTGAGACGTTTCAGATTGTTTCAAGTTTTTTGTTTGTTGGAGTTTTATTTGATGCAGAGATTTCCATTTGTATTCATTTGATGCGTCGAGCTTCATATGACATCTTGATGTTTACTTAAAGCGATTCCTCGCACCATGCGACATAAGTTTTTAATTTATTTAGTTATTTCTATTCAATACGATTCAATTAGGTTGCATTATTTGTGTTTATTTAGGTTTTTATCGCACTTTTCATTTGATACATCCCCATTCGTAAACTTGTACCCCCACCCCATATGGTTTGTAATATCTTAGGATTTTATTTTCTTGTGTGTTTTAATTATTGCTTAATTACACCTATATCATTCAATTAGAACACATATCCTCCTATTTGACTCCTCATCAATGAGCAAGTATACATACACGGTGCATACTCACACACATTCATAGTTTGGTCCTGGACTTTTCTACAACGACAACTATTCGATCGATTGTTCCAATCAGTCGTTTAGAATACTAGCGCCACGTTAGTTCCACTTTTTAGGAGCATACATATAGCCACCTTGTACGGGCTCGCTTGTTTTCTTACCTCCTTACTTCTTCAATCGAATTCTTATATCATCTTGGTCCACATACCAAGCCTTTCCAAAAGGATTTCATAGTTGAGTTTGGGCATGCCCATACTCACGAGATTAATCAAGTTTCGACCTCGATTAATCATAACCCGAATAAACATTAGTCCATATACCAATTATCCATGCACAAGGATTTCATAGTTGAAGATAGGAGCACCTATCTTCACAAGATTAATTAAGTCTATATACTTGATTAATCATAACCCGATTCAACTTCTCTTGGTCCATACATCAAAGCATTATAACACTTTCAAATTAAATTAATTAAGTGAATTTGTTTTCCAAAATGAATTTCATAAAACTTGGATGATATTTATTTAACTCGTTGGATGATAGCCCAATGGTTTAAATAAATTCGAAGTCTTTAGGTTATTGGATGATAGCCCAATAAGCTAAAAAACTTCTATCCGTGTCAAAATCTAGAGCGATATTCGGTTAAGTTGTTGGATGATAGCCCGACGATTTAATCGAATTGGAAGTCTTTAGGTTGTTGGATGGTAGCCCAATAAGCTAAATACTTTTATCCGCGTCAAAAATAATAGAGTGGCATTCGTTTAAGTTGTTGGATGATAGCTCGACGATTTAATCGAATTTAGAATATTTAGGTTATTGGATGATAGCCCAATAAGTTAAATATTTTATTTCACTCGAAACACTTAATAAACGTGAACCCCGTTTCACTTCACAAATTTCATAATAAAGTTTTTGGGATAATAGACGATTGGATGAGCTCACTCATCCAGTTTCTAGTATTTGAATCATTAGATGATAACCTAATGTCTCGGTACTTTTCACCCACTTAAAATCAATCTTAAACTCATTCAAGCCTTTTTGTGCATCCGAGCACCCTTTTTACTTTTAAAACCTTTTTCAAGATTATACATGATTCATTTATAATTGAGATGTTCTTCCTCTATCCCTGTGGTTTTCAACTTCTCCACTTGAGTACTAGAGGCTTTCTCAAACCCTCCCTCATGTTGGTGTGTAGTCCTTTATTCTTTATCACACCTTGTGGACGCTTAGACGAGTCTTCTCCTTTAAAAATGATGACTTGTCTCTTCATCTAAAATCAATCAACAAACAATCATTTTCTAGAAGAACTACGGAGTTTTGACTTTTCCATTGCACGAGGGAATACGTAGGCACAAGGTTTCGAAACCGCGGCTAACTCAAAATACTAAAAATAAAAACCATTTCTTCCTTCTCCTTTCTCGATCATTAATTAAAAGATAGCATTATTACGATAACACACAACACACGCATGAACTAAACGGTTCCCATCGAGTACGATGGATGTGAGGGGTGATAATACTTTCTCCTTGCATAACCGACTCCTGAATCCATATATATATTGGTCTCGTAGACCGTCTTATCTTTTATTTGTGGGTTTTATTTGATATTTTCCCTTCCACCTTTGGAATAAATAAAAGTTCGATGGCAACTTCATTGTAATAGAATAAATGATAATTTTTTTGAGGCACTTCATATTTCAAGGAGATGTTGAAGTCACTTTTGTGGATACTCATAATCAACTCGCAGATATTTTTACAAAACCGCTTGCTCGTGAACCATTTTAGAATATTCGAAGAGAACTCGGGATCTTGGATGAAAGTGATACATAAAATATTCACTTTAATTAAGGTGCACATTTTATTATTTTCTTAAAATTCATGAAATGCATCTCTGTGAGGGCAAAGGTGAAAGAACTGTGTTTTAATGCTTGTCAAAAACCTATATGGGCAAATATATCATGCTTCAAACTGGTGCAAGTGAGGAACATCAAAAACAAGCATATTTCTCAAAATAGGCTGCATGAGCCGACTCATGGAACCTTAGGTCGGCTCATGAAAAGAAGATTTTGGTTTGACAACGTCCGGGAAGGCGCACGTCTTCTCTATGCATTGACGCATGGTTCTGGGAAAGCATGATTCATATCATAAGGAAATGAGTTGGCGCATGCCTGAAGAAATTTTAACTCTCATTCACTCGGGAAGGCGCACGCCTTCTGCACATCCTGCATGAGCCGACTCATCGTTAATTTGTCTCATTTTTTCTGCTATGTTGTTACATCATGGGAATCACTTATACATAGTTTTGGATTCTATTTTTTGAGATAACAAGAAAAGTGAAATATTGACACAAGAGCTCTCTTCATCTTCAACCTCTCATCAAAACAATTACACACAATCATTTTTGTTGATCAAGTTTTTGGGATTTAGTTGATAACTTCTGAATTGAAAGTGCAAATTCAATATTTGGGTAGAGATCTTTGTGGATTTTTTCTTGAATAAAACCATTCGGGTTTTCTCCTCCAAAATTGGGGGGGGGGGGTTATCACAAGTCTTTGCTTCATTGAATTTAGCCGAGCTAAGTGATTGGAAGAACGTGAGTTATTCAATCGGGTAGCGGTAACCGGAGGATTGTGAAGAAGGATTTAGGGCTAATTTCTAGGGTTCAAAATCATTCAAGGAAGAAGGGGATTTTGTTCAAGATTTGGCATACTTGATTCATCTAGAATCAAGGGAAGAGAAGTGCAACATATAAGATTCATCAAGTTAATTTGAATTGTGGTGATTGTATCTTCTCTTACAAACTATGCAAAATTAATTTCATAATCCTAATTCTAGTCTAGAATTAGGGGCAAAGTAGCCCACGCGAGGACAACAGGGTGAACTGCCTTAACAAATACTGTGTCCATTTTAGTTTTCCACATTTTATTTTTATTTGCTTGAATTTGTGAGTTATCCATTTTTTCTCATTCATACAAAATAATTGTAGTGATAAACTTAATTTTACAACACATATATCATTCATTTGAATAGCTATAATCATTACAATTTGAGTATAACCAAACCTTGTGTAGTACGTACACCAAGTGTTTGGTGAATTTACAACTCACAAATTAGCTTTATCTTCTTCGCAACTAATTGGTAATAACTTACACCTTGTTAAATTTGCTAAAGCGATTCATCATATTCAATTTTAGTTGTGATTCTATTCTCATCATTTTCATTAAATCGATTCGCATATCCGATCTTTCCAATATGTAAAGTTTTGACGATTAAATTCAGGGATGTCGCTCTCTGATAAAAACAATTTTACAAAAAGCGCAAAATTTCAAAGGGATCTGTTCAACTCCCCCTTCTAGATCTGTCACATCGTCTAACAATCTCTTCTACTTCTTCTTATATTTGTTTTATGTGCATAAATGTGTTAAAATTTGTGTGTTTTATGTTTAGTATACTTAAATGTCAATATATGTGAGTTTCCAAGCATTCACATGCACTTACAGTAGGTATTTTCTTTTTTTCGCTGCCTGCAATCGATTGCACATAGGTGCAAATCAATTGCATACTGTAATTTTTCCAAAAAATATGCTTTTAAGGGTTGTGCAAATCGATTGCACCTGTGCGAAAACATCTATTATTTGTGCTTTTATGTTGTGGTCAGATTTGATTCCTCTCTTTATTGTCTCATTCAAACCTCCTTCCTTGACCTATCACATCATATTGGCATCTCTCTTCTACCTAATCACATCTTTGCCCACTCAATCTCTTTATCATAAATTTCCTTTCCCAAAAATCAATCACTTCCCACTACTTAATTTCAAAAATCATATCATAAACTCTAAAAAAAAAGTCATTTTCTTCCTCACACATACCCAATTCCGAAAATACACCTTCAAACCCCAAATTTTCTCCAAACCCTACCTCAAAATTATGGCTTCTAGACAAAAGATAAAGGCTACAGTTGCTGCAAAAGGAAAGGGTCCAACTTATTCATCATCAACAACTTATTTTCCACTCACTGTAGAACAAGAAGAGATGTTCTCCAAGCACTTTCAACACAAAGTTGTTTCAACACCTAAGTATGGTATGCTATCAACCTTTCCTACCGACTGCTTTACCTTTCAAACGGATTTAATTTCTTATGGTTTAGAATCTTTGATTTCATCATTTGGACCATACTACCCAGATCTTGTTAGGTTATTTTTTTGCAATTTACATGTGAAAAATGGACAACTTGTTACTTTTGTTAATGGAAAAAAGATTGTTTTGAATTCGGAAAGGCTAGGGAAAATCTTAGAAATTCCTAGTACCGGTAGTTCCTTGTATGATGGTGATGATGAAGAATGGAAAACTGATAAGAAAAAGTCCTTTTACTATAGTCTTGGTAGGATTTCGGTACAAGAATTTCATGCTAAAAGAGTCCGTGCTCTAGGTGGTGTTGAACCATTTAGAGATTCTTGGTCGGCCGGTATCTTTCATATCGATGATAGGCTCTTCCATTATTTCATGGATTATGTTTTGTTTCCAAGAGTCAGTAATCATTGCACCGTTACCAATTTAGAGATGCAACTACTATTTGCTAGGAAAAATAACATTGCGGTTAATTGGGCTAGAATGATATTGACTCACATGACAAAGTTTAATGAGATGTCAAAGTTTTTGCCGTATGGTTGGTTTATTACTCGAATTTTGGAGGACTTTAATTTTTAATTTGAAGGTTATGAGTCTTATTCCATGGATGCTCCTAGCAACAAAATCACTATTAAGAATATGGATGCAAGAATGGGCGTTATCTGCAATTCAGAATCAAAGTCTTTTGTTTACATTGGTGAAGATGTTGTTGAAAATGAAGGAAATAATCAAGAGTTTGATGGTGGTGAAGATGGTCTCCTCCTCAAGATCCAAATGTTCAAGGGAAAAGTAACCAAGAGATGATGGATTACATGGCCCAACAATATGTCGCACTTAACTCCAACATCAACTCTCAAATGTCTTCGACCAATGAGTCAATAACAACCCGGATCAACAACTTTCAAAATGAGGTGAACAACCAACTTTCCTATCTCTACGCACATCTATACATCCCTCCTTATGATCCAAACAACCTGGTCATCCCTCCACCAAGATACCATCTTTACCAAGGGCCAAACACCGACATGGATCAATCTTGACTTATGCTTTTTTTATCATGTCTTTGTCTATTTTAAGTTGTTGTGTTATTTCAATTATGATTAAGTTTCTGTTTTTGTACTTCAATTTCATTTGGTTATGTAAGGTAGTTTGTACCAAAACAATGTTTGCTTGTTTTTAAGAATTTGCTTAAGTTATGTTATCTTTAACTTTGATATGTGTTATGCATTTCTAACTTTTAATGCCTATGTGATGATAACTTATATACCATGCTTCACCCATCTTTCCCTTCTTTTTGATAATGTCAAAGGGGGAGAAATGGGTATTGTTGCTTGTTATTTCCCTGTCCTAAATTTTAAGGTACAAAATATTCTCCAACATTCTTAAATTCACACATTGAGGGGGAGTCAAGTCGAAAAATTACAAAGCATCTTAGAAGGGTGTTTGTCATCATCAAAAAAGGAGAGAATCTAGAATCAAGCTTCTCAATCTCAATAAATATATCATGTTTTGATGAAGTCAAACCTCATGTCAAGAAGGCAAAGATATTTCTCAAGGAAAAATGCACTCTAAAGTTAAAATATCATGACCAAGACTTTGACTCAAGACAATTAACAAACTTTGAGAATGTATAATAACAATGCCTCACAGATACTTAAGTTTTAGATGCTCAAAGTTCCTAACATGATTGCATGACATACATATTTGATTTCACTAAGTTTCAAAGCAAAAAATACAATTTTTTGACTGTGCAATCGATTTTCACAAAGGTGCAACCGATTGCAGACTGAATGGATTTCTTAGGAATGCTTCTGTTTGAGGTTGCAATCGATTGCATGCTGAAATTTTTTCACTTTTTAACTAAGTGCAATCGTATGCTTGCTGTTTGTTTTTTAAATTTTTTTCTGTTAGAGCCCGTGCAATCGATTTGCACAAAGGTGTAATCAATTTTACCCTGCAGGATTTTGAAAATTCAGATTTCTTGCATGCACCATTTCATGCACCCTTTCACTAAATGTATGTCTCTAATCTTGACACTTGTTCATAATTAAAATGAAGAGACTTATGATATCTTTAAAAGGTGCCATGAACATATAAATACTCAAATTTTCAAATTCATTTCTCACCTCTTCCAATCAAAGTTTATTCAAATTTCAAATATTCACATTCAAGTGTTCATCTTTCATATAAGATTTTCTGCATACTTTCACATTACATAAACCAGACAATCTTGAGCAATCTATTTCTCTAAGTCATTGTGAATTATTGTTATTGGAAGGGAAGATCAAGTATATTGATAAATCACTCAAAGTGATATTGTTCTACAATCTTACAAACTCAAAAACTCTTTTAAAAATAATATATTCTTGTTGTATTCTTGTTGTCCAGGATTATTGGAAGCAAGTTGTGCATTGAAGAGGATTGTTCTTCTTGCACTTAGTGTTTTAGACCTTAAAGGTTTTAAGAGCCTTTGGTCTCTCTATAGGTTAGATAGTAAGCATCATCATTGGTATGAATAGAATGTACAATAATTATGACTATAGTGAAATCTCTTGCATGTTGTAAGGGGACTGAAGTACTCTCGATCTGTGAGGAGAACCAAGATATAGCCTTGTGTTCTTTACTTTTCCGCATTTACTGCTTTCATCAATACCTTAACCAAAAAAGAAAGAATCACTCATATACTTTCATACACCAAACCAGAAAATATTATTACGAGTAATTATTGCCAGCCACAAGGATATTTGGTTGTGGCATTTAAGATTTGGACATTTGAACTTTCGATCACTCAATTAGTTGATTACTCAAGATATGGTAACTGGTATCCTAAGTCTTGTGATGCCTGGCGAATTCTATGAAGGTTGTTTAGTCAGAAAGCAATCCAAAAATTCTTTCATTTTGACTATGTCAATGAGGTCATCCTACATCCTAGAAGTGGTACATTCAGATCTATGGAGCTCATTCAAAGAACATACCACTGGTGGAAATAGATATTATGTTTTGTTTGTCGATGAGTTTAGTCGAAATCTATGGATCTAAGTGATAAAGAAAAAGGAACAAGTATTTGAAATCTTTAAGAGATTCAAGATACTTGTTGAAAACCAGAGTGAGAAAAAGATCAAAGTTTTACAAAGAGATGGAGGTGGCGAATACACATCCAAGATGTTTGAAGATTTATGTTCAGAACATGGTGTTGATCATGAGGTAACTGCTCCCTATATGCCTCCACATAATGGAATTGCAGAAATAAGAAACAAAATTATATTTGATATGACGAGATGCATGTTGAAGCAGAAGAATTTGCCAAAATCCTTATGGGGATGAAGTTGTTTCGACTACGGTTTATACTCTAAACATGTGCCCTACCGAGAAATTGAAGAACATGGTTTTTGAAGAAGTGTGGAGTGACAAACAGCCATCAGTGAGTCATCTGAAGTTATTTGGCTCTATGTGTTACAAACATGTTCCTGGTGTGATAAGAATGAAGCTTGATGACAAGAGTGAACCTATGATTATGGTAGGATATCATAAAACTGGTGCATACATGCTATTCAATCCATTATTGAGAAGATTGTGATGAGTCAAGACATTGTGATTAATGAAAATCTTGTCTGGGATTAGAATTTTGGTGATGCAATTAACAAGCAATTAATGATTTATGGTTCAGACGAAGTAACTGATGAAGTCGAAGTAGAAGAAAATGCCAATATTCTAGTCTAAGTCCAAGTCGAAGAACTTGCTGACATTCCCGACATAATCGAAGTCGAGGAGAGAGTGTCTAGCACAAGCCAAACACCCCCAAAGAACTATAGTTCTTCCAGCAAGAATTCATTATTCTGAAGTGGTTGGTGGTGATGAAGTCACACCAGATGGAGAATTAGTTCATTTTGCTTTACTTGCAGGGGTTGAACCAATAAACTATTGTGAGGCTTTAAAGATTAAACAATGAAAGTCTGCTATGGTCGAAGAGTTACAAACAATCACGAAATAACACATGGGAGTTAGTCGAATTTTCATCACACAAAAAAGCAATATAAGTAAAATGGGTGTTCAAGTTGAAACACAATGTTGATGGGTTGATATCAAGACATAACGAAAAAATTAGTAGCTTGAGGTTTTCTTCAAAGAGCAAAAATCGACTAATTTGAACAATTTGCTCCAGTAGCAAGATTTAAGAATGTTTGAATAGTGGAAGCCTTAGCATGGAATCAGGGTTGATCGATATTTCACTTAGATGTGAAGTCATCATTTCTGAATTTTTATTTAAATGAAAACGTCTATGTCACACAAACTCTAGGGTTTATGATTCAAAAGGAAGAGAGTAAAGTATATAAGTTTCACAAAACTCTATATGGCCTCAAACAAGAACCTAGGGCATGGAACAAGAAGATCGACTCATACTTAGTCAAATTGGGATTTGTAAAATGTAAGTTTGAGTATGATGTCTATATTCAGGTTATGAAACAAGATATAACAATCATCTGCTTATATGTCGATGATTTGCTGGTAACTAGAAATAGCTTGGAAAACTTGTCGAAGTTCAAAGAGTTGTTAATGAGAGAATTTGAAATGTTGGATCTAGGAAAAATTTCCTAGGCATGGAATTTCAAATATTGAAGCAAGGTATGGTGATGCATCAAAGAAGTATGTCAAGGAGATACTCAAGAGATTTAGGATGGATGATTTGACTCCAGCATCTTCGCTTGTCGAGCCAAATTTGAAGTTGGAGAAGCATGAAGAGGAAGACAAAGTCGATGTAACTTTGTTTGAACAAATAGTTGGATCTGTGAGATATGTGTGCAATAGTCAACATGATATAGGTTTCGCAGTCGGATAAGTGAGCAAATACATGAGTGAACCAAGGGTGTCACACATGAATGTTGTAAGAAGAATTTTGAGATGCTTATAAGAGTCAATAAACTATGAAATTCTATTTCGGAGAAACTCTAAAAGCAAAGAAGCAACAATTACTTGTTTTTCATATGCTAATTGGTATGGAGATAAGGAAGATCGAAGAAGCACAATTGAATATTTCTTTCAAGTATTTGGTGCCTCAATCTCATAGTGCTCGAAAAAGAAACATGTGATGGAATTATCATCGTGTGAAGGTGAATATATAACAAAATCCTATGTTACATGTGAGGAAATTTGGATGAGATTGGTACTTGGATAAATGGAGGTTGAAGTGAAGAAACCTCTTGTGTTGCAAATCGATAACAAGTTAACCATAAATCCGACAAAGAATTTAGTTCTGCATGGAAGGAGTAAGCATATCAAAATTATATTTCACTTCTTGAGCGAAAAGATAACTTGAAGTGAATGTTAAAGAGTAAGCATTGCTCAAGTGAGGTACGGTTGACCGACATTTTTATCAAATGATTGAAGATCGACAGATTGCTGAATTTGAAAAAGATTAAGAATAATTCAAATTAACTGTTTATAAAGCATGTTCAACAACTTGAATTATATGGGATATGTTGAGATATTAAACATAATTCAAGTTGTGTAACTTAAATCCAAATTCATTTAGGGTCCGTTTGGTTGGGGGATTTGGAGGGGAGGGGAGGGAAGATTTTAAGCCAAATATGTTTGATTCAATTTTTTATGATGGGAGGGGAGGGGATTGGAGGTTATCAAATTCCCTCCTTGAGCAATTTTTCAATCCCCTCAAATCGGAGGGATTTGGAGTGGAGTGGAGGGAGAAAAGTTAGGATAAAATTTATTTTATTATATTAACAAAATTACCCTCACTTTTTTGTTACAATCTTAAATTATCCTTAGTAAATATTATACATTAATATTTGTCCCTTTATTATTAGATTTCGTTCATTTTTTACGACAACTCTATTATTTTTATTAACATGACTCAATTTTCTTTCTTTTTTTCATATGTTTATTTTGTTCATTTTTTTAATTATTTTGTTTGTTAGAACTTAATTATTTTATAATATAAGTTGCTGAATTGTATTACATATCTATATATAATTGTAGTATATGAGTTATATATTAGATAGAAATGAACTTTATAAATATTTTATAGAATTAGATAGATAATTAAGATAAGAAAATAGTTCATCTAATTATAGATCATATAACGATGGTATGAAATTGATCATATTTTATTTGCGCTTTAATATATTTTAGAGTATTAAAATATTAAATATTGTGTGTCTGATTATTTATGTTGTCTATGAATCGATAATTTTTTTTTTATGAAAAACACTTTATTTTTTTATTTATTTAGCATGAGTATTATAATATTTTAAAGTTAAAAAATAAATTAGTTATAGAATCTCTCATCTCCTTGTGAACCAAACATATATTTGGTTTAAACAGTCTATATGAGATGCTTATAATTTTTCATTGCTCGCTTTTGTCTTATGTTAAAGTAAAACATCACATATATTTATTTAAATTTGAATTAATTTTGTTTAACTTTTTATTTATTTTTAAAATTAAAGGAGCATGTTTTTCATTTCTTACCTCCCCTCTTTATATGCATAGATTTCTAAAATTATTTCTCTCTGTAAATTTCTTTACTATTTTCAATTAAAATAATATATTGCGATATAGTGGGGTGTGTGGTATGAATTCGGATTTCGTCAGAGTTATGGGTGATCTTAGTGTTGCGAACCTAGATTTTGACCTTAACAATTTTATTTGTAAACACACCGTCTCTCTTAAAACACAACATGTTTTGTTGAGTGTCCTTTTTAGTAAAATTGTTAAGGACATGAATTTGAAGTTTGACATGACCATGAGGCAGGAGGCATTTTTTGGTTGTTTGCAAGCCACACATGCTTAGGAATTTCTCCTTGTTATTCTTATTGATGGGCTAGGCCAACATATGTCACCGGTGGAGTATTGTACTATCCTAAGACATCGTCTTATGATTCCTTTATTTCCTATTGATGAGGTTTTCCCCTGATTGTCGTAAGGCGTGTTTGGGTACATTTGGGGAACACGCAATTCATTTTAGGGAGCTTCCAGGCTTCAAATACTGACATGACCTTGTTAGAGATGTTTTGTTTGATATATTCCGACGTGGCAGAGTATCTGTGAAGAAAGAGGCGCCTGTGAATTTTTTGACTGACCCAGTTGAGGGTAGATCGACACTTAGGCCAACAGATATTTTGGTGTATGGGTGGATAGGAGGAAAATATGCTTGTGTGGACTTTACAGGAGTTTCTACACTGGTGGGCTTGAGGGGTGGTGGTTTTATTGTGGGATAGACAGCTCTCAAAGCTGCTTCCAATAAAGTGGTCAAACATGAGAAAGCGTGTTCTGAAAATCAACATGTTTTTATACCATTTACTTTTGGCATTTTTGGTTTCCTAGCACTAGAAGTTGTTGATCTTTTACAGAGAATTCAAAAACTAATGAATAACAATGTTGTATCTCTTAGGTCTATAGATGTAGTTTTTAAAAGGATTAATTTTGCGATCCAACAAAGAATAACGACGCACTTTGTTGTCTGTTTGCTTTCTATTTATGTATTAACCTAATTACTATATTTCAATTAAAATAATTATTTTGTATCAATGTACTTCTATTTAATTATATATTTTATATAATTACTAATAAAAATATAAGAGAAATTTAAATAATTATTTATTTTTAATATAAATTCCAAAAATTAATATTAAACCCACATTTTTTATTATGAATAATTTTGAAAAAAAGTTGTATTGAATTATAAATTACTTTACAATATCTATAAATTATTAATAATATTGTTTATTATACTTTTGAGTATTTATTATTTTCTGTTAAAATCATTTATATTTTTTTTCATATAATAAAATTACATTTTTATATAAAAACGTTAAAACAATTTATAATATAAAAAATTGTAAAATTTATGGCTAAACTATTACTACTTGATTTCAATTTATAGTACAATTACATAGTCAAAAAGATTTATATTTATAATCAAATTCAAAGATAGTGGATAATTACTTTTTCATAGTCATCTAGAAAATTAAATATTGCACAAACAATTAAAGCATTGGGAATACGAACTACTTAACCCCAAAGGAATGAGAATTAAAACCAGTGGCAGTAAAAACCGGTTCCACCATTGGAAATAATTATCACATTAATTACCATACATTGTTCCCTCAATGAATTCAAAACTCTAGAGAGAAAAAAATGCACATTGTTTTCATCACCAATCTTTATTAAGATCACATGGTTCAACATTGTTGTCTAGAGACACTTCACAACGCGTACGAGTTTTGGGAAAATCATAAATCTATCGTGATCGTACACGTGTAACAATCTAATGGATCTAGATTTATTATTATTTTTCTAAAAATCAAAATACACGTCTTAGAACTTAGGAGTGTTGACTCTTTTGAGAAGTTAGTCAAACTTTTTTCACTCGTTTCTTTGTACTTGAGTTATATATAAATACTTTCACTCTCAAACGCAGCCAAAACAAAACAACATACGACAGAGATTTTATTCCTCTTTTTTTATAAAAAAAACACTTTCTGAGTTTCGTGTTTCGGTTCCAACAACAAAGAAACAACATCGTACTAAGTAAAAAAAAATGGTGAAGACCAACGTGGAACAACAGCCTACGGCGGAACGAAGTGATTCGGTTTACCGAGGAGTACGGAAGAGGAAATGGGGAAAATATGTGTCGGAAATCAGACTACCGAACAGCCGTCAGAGGATATGGTTAGGTTCCTATGACTCTGCTGAGAAGGCGGCGCGTGCATTCGACGCGGCTATGTTTTGCTTACGTGGCAGTGGTGCTAGGTTTAATTTCCCGGGTAATATTCCTGAGATAGCTGGAGGAAGGACTATGACTCCTTCTCAGATTCAAGCTGCGGCAGCCCGTTTTGCGAATTCGTATATTCATGATACGGATCCGGGTCGACCCGAAAATAATTTGGTCGAGTCTTCTTTGTCGGAGGCAACTGCATTGTTGTTGCCTATGGAATCGGAATCACAGTCTCCGGCGGTGTCGGATTCGACTTTTCAGACGGATTGTGATTCGAAGCAAAATGGGTTGTTTTCGGATTTGTTTGCGGTAAACGGGTCGGATAATATTGAACCCGATTACTCGAATTTTCCAAGTTTTGATGATTTTGGAGGGGATTTTTATGTCCCGGAGTTGCCTAATTATAATTATGGAGAAGAGAATTTGGATGGGTTAATAATTAATGATACTTTTTTATGGAATTTCTAAGAATTGAAGGATAGGTATAGGGTCGGGTCGGGTTGTTTGTGGATAGTTTTTGATATATCCTAATTCCGGATCAACAATTCGGGTTTGGGTTGGTCAACTTTTTATAGGATCAATCCATAAGCTAATTTAGTATCAGTAATAAATTTTACAGTGATTATAAGGTTTTATTTTTGTGGATATGATAAATGAATCACTTTTAAAGTTCTAAGCTTATGTAATTTTTTTTGTTGTTCAATGAATTATAGTTATTTTACATAATTAGAGTACATGCCAATTCTTGTAATTAATATAAACATTATATTATTTTCATAGTGGTAATTTAGTCATTCATTCAACCTCTTTTTAATAAAAACTCATATAATTTTGATAGCGATTATATGAGCATTTGAAAACGTCGAAATTAACGATTTTTTTAGAAGATTAATTAAATGGTATTATTTTTTATTAGTGTTAAGGTTAAATTTATTTCTTTCTGATGGATAAAATTTTATTTCTCTTTGTTCAATACCGATTATCAAAGTTTTATAGAACAAGAAGTGTTTCTAGACAAATTATTGTTTTGATGATAACAAACATATATTATACGAAATTATATGTGCTCTAAAATTTATCAGAATCACTTATGCAGAGTTTTTGAAAGTAAGGACAACGCACAACTTTGATTAGAAGTCTCACTTTTATTTCTGAAGAAAAGACAACATACAAAGTCTCATCAGAAGTCTTACTTCTGTTTTTGAACTAACCTACGTTCTGATGAAAGGCAACAAGAGTTTTGTTCTTAGACCGCTGACTCCAGAAACATCAAAACATCATAAGCATCAAAGACTCTACATCAAAATCATCCAAGTCAAAATTAGAAAAACTATACATTTTAGGAAGAAAACAATCATAAGTTATCTTTGGACAAATGAAAATATTTATTATTATCATTTAATGTGCCTCCTATGCAATCATTATTATCATTAAAAGCACAAATTTTCCTTGAAAAATAGAGAAATGTAAAGGAGCTTTATTCCACTCATTTAATGATTCTTCCTTTTTTTTGTTCCAACGTGTCTCTTTTTAAGGCCTGTATGAAGAAGACATCACAGCGTTGGAAAAACGACACAAAAGAGGAAAAAATTCTTAAAGAAGAATTAATATTTAATACAAAGAGTTGTTGCTCATTAATTGTATTAGATGATTTTTTTTTTCATTGAGTGTTAAATCTGCTTTTTAGAAGCAACTACTGTAAACACATTTTTTATTGTAATCTTTTAATTGTATTTCTCAAGTTACTTTCTAGTATGTATATTTAAGAGGACTAAGATGTCTTTTTATACTCTTAGAGGTTTGTTTGTAATCTTTCAAGATTAGTGGATTAAGTCCTTTTCAAAGACGAAATCACATTGGCGGGTGGACAAAACATAACTTTATTCTTAAGGTGAACTTGTATAAAGTAGTTGTGCATTATTTTATTACTTTCATTGTACTTATTAATTCATTTGTGTGTTGAGTTGCTAAAACAATTTTGCAAAAGATTTTAAAAACTCGATTCAAACTCCCCTTTTTGTGTTTTTCTGCTATTGATTTCAAATCAAACACTTAACCGTGTAGAGAGATTTAGGGTGAGAAAAAAAATTAAATGGCTTCTACTAGCACAAATGAAAATGATAGTTACAATGTCAAGCCTCCTATATTTGATTGAGAAAAATTTGATTACTGGAAAGATAGAATATAAAGTTTCTTTCTGGGATATGATATGGATCTCTGGGATCTTGTCACGGGCGACTACACTGCATCAGTCTTAAAAGAAGGTGTTCCCGTTACCAAAAGCAAAATGACTGAAGATTAGAAACAATAGTTCAAGAAGCACCACAAAGCCAGAACAATCCTTCTCAACGCTATTTCATATAATGAATACGAGAAGATCACAAACAAAGAAACTGCAAAAGCCATTTTTTATTCTCTCAAAATGACTCATGAAGGAAATACATAAGTCAAAGAAACAAAAGTGCTGGCTCTAATCCAGAAGTACGAAGCTTTCAAAATGGAAGATGACTAAAATATTGAAACTATGTTTTCCAAATTTCAAACCCTTGTAGCTGGCCTTAAAGTTTTGAGCAAATACTACACTTCTACAGACCATGCTAAGAAAATTGTCAGAAGTCTTCCGAAGAAATGGAGACTTATGGTCACAACACTTAAGCATTCTAATAATCTGTACACCATCAATCTCAAAGAATTTGCCAGCTCCCTCAGAAGCCATGAAATTAAACTAGAAGGAGATGAACCTTATAAACGAGTAAAATCCATTGCCTTAAAGTCCAAATTAGAAAGAGTAAAGTCCATAAAGAACAAAGTCGTCCAAAATGAAGAAGAAGGTATAGAAGACTCTAATGATGAAGACTCTGATAACGAGGATAAACTATCACTATTTTCCATAAGAAACAAGCAAATCTAGAAGAAACGACAAAACAACTTTAGAAGGTTCAGAAATCGAGGAGACCGTTCAAAAACATCCTCAAAAGGTAAAAAATAGCAAAGAAGTAACATGCTATGAATGTAAGGAACCTGGACATTATAGGAATGCTTGTCTTAATATGAACAAGGAAAATTCCAGAAAAGAATACTCCAAGAAACATTTACACGATCAAATTTCATATCTAACAATCCTAAATTTTGGGATATGTATATATATATATATATACCAAAATTTATAATCAGCGGAGCAGGATCGGAATTCAAAATATTTTAGATGATATATTTAAAGAGGGTTGAAAGAAGACAGAGTAAGAAGACACAAGATAGTATTAAATTTTTGTGTGCTTCTAAAAGAAAAGAAAGTCCCTATATATAGGGATACAAAGGCTTACTGTGTAAGCCGGTATGAGCTACCTATGATAGCCGGTCAAACAAAATGAAGTATTATTGTCGAGTACACAGTGGGTCCCATGTACACAATAATACATCACCAACTATAAAAGTTTTCTTATAAAAAGTAAAACCTATTATTGTCTAAAAAGTAGAGCCTATTGTTGTCTACCCATATAATATTTTTATCTTCTTAGTCTTTAACTTTTGCTCTCTCCAAGATAAGATTCTTTCTTATCTTTGTATTATTCATTGTTGTTGCTCTTGTCTTATCTTCAAGATAAGATTCCCGCTTATCTTTGCATTGTTTTTACCGGAGTTACTTTGCCTTGGCTTTCTCTTTAGTTTTTTGAGCCATAGCTTGGATCATAGCATCCCAAAAATCTTCAGCTGTAGGGTCGTCATTTTGAGTCTCACCAGCTAAACCTTCAAAGGTGTTGGAGTCCATTGATCCCATGGACGAACTGGTCTTCATAGATTGAATATCATCTCTTGAAGCTTGAGATTGAAAAATATTAAAGAATTGAGTCTTCATATGATCTAGAGTTCTGACCTTAATTTCTTCTTCTGTTTCATTGGGATACTTTCTTTGGAAGAAATTTTTTAAGTTTCCCATAGACAATTGTTGAGAATTTTTTTCTTTAACATTGTTATTTTTATCCTCAGCCATTGCTGACTTAATTTGAATAATTTTGTCCTGGATTTCTTCTTGACTTATCTTATTCCACCATTTGTAGAAAAAAATTCTTTACTAAATGGGGATATTAAATTTGTCATTAGAAATGGTGATAGTCCATCTCCAAATCCAAGGAATCTGAAATTTAGTAAAGAAATGGACATTGTCCAGTTATCAAATTTGATGAAATGTTTAACATCAGTGGACTATTTTCACACCATGGAGTATACAAATCATTTAGCTTTTTTGGTAATATTTCCAAAGAAGGACCAAATTTAATCCACCAGGCATAAAACTAATTTGGAATGGGTCTATTAATCACTTATGGATTAATTAAGAAAAACCAAGAATGTTTATTCTTGGGATTTTGGTAATAAAAAGCTTGGGTGAAAGCCTGGACATAGGCCCAATATTTGAAATAAATATATTTTCCTTCGGCAATTCTTATTGTCTTTTCACCAATAGGGTTAAGACCGCATTCCCTTTGTGATAATATCTTATTAATATGGCATTTGCTGAAGTTTATAAAACTCTCAGGATTGTTGTTTTGATAATGATGAGTAAAAGTTACTGATTCAGTAACTACCAGTAATATCTCTAGATGTGGCCTTGATTTACCATGAAGGCCTGGATATCCTCTTGATTCGAGGTATATTATTTTAATAGCTCATCCATCATTTGGATTTATTTTTAGATCTTCATCATCAATATACATAATTTTTTCTGTAACTTGATTCTCAAAATAATCAGTTACTTGCTCTTGAGGTGGGTCATTGACCGTAATTTCTTTATAAGATATAATCTTTTTAGAGAATGAAGAGGAAGGTATATCTTCCTTTTTTGAGGTAGGAAACTGTTGCACATTTCTACCTTTATAGATTGTAGTCCAATCCCCTATTAGAGGAATATTTACTTCACTTTGGGGTAACATATTGTTACTCCCTCTTTCAAGGCCTCGTCCATAGCCTCAACCTCTTCCTCCCCTAGATGGGGGTGTCATTTTCTCCCTGCAAGAATTCACGGGTAAGGTAATCATCAAGTGAATTATTTTCACCTTTAATATGTTTAATATCAAATTCAAACATTGACAATTGAGATTGCCAGCTAGCAAATATTTGTTTTGCAACAAGATTTTTGACATCTTTTTCAATAATAGATTTAGCAGAGCTGCAATCAATTTGTAACAAAAACTTTTTATTATGTAAGTCATCTTGAAATTTTGAAACACATTTTATAATAGAAAGCATTTCTTTCTTGATAGTCGAATATTTTGATTGAGTAGGATTCCATTTTCCATAGGTGAACCTAACCAAAACTTCTTTAGATGTTTCAAGTATAACCTGTTTAAGAATTCCTCCATATCCTAAGTTTGAAGCATCAGTTTCAACAATTTTAAAATACTTGGGATTAGCTAGAGATAAGCAAGGCAAACATTTAACCTTGTTTTTAATTCTTCGGACTGCTTGAGAATGTTTATCAGTCTAAGGGCCGAAAATTTTTCTAAGCCTAGCATGTAATATACCAGTATCTATGGCAGGATTCTCATAGTAATCAGCAATATAATTAACACTACCAAGAAACCTTTGTAATTGTTTCTTATTGGTAATTATATCGGGAAATTTAGAAGCAAATTCAATACTTCTTTGAATAGGAATAATTGTTCCTTGATCAATTTCATGACCTAATAATCTAATTTTAGTTTGAAATATTTTCATCTTAGGAGCAGATATAACTAATCCATTATGCTTAACTAAACGCTTAAATATTTTTAAATGTTTAACATGCTGATCTATTGTTTTGGAAAAAACTAAAACATCATCAATGTAAACAATTATAAATTTCGTATAAGGAATAAAAATATCATTCATAATATTTTGAAAAATTCGGAAGGAGCATTTTTTAGCCCAAAAGGGAGAACATTCCACTCGAAATGTCCAAAAGGTACAGTGAAGGGTGTTTTATACTTATCAGATTCATTAATCTGAATTTGCCAATATCCAGATTTCATATCGAATTTAGAAAAGATTAAAGCAATATTTAATCTATCCAATAAATACTTTTTATTAGGAATAGGATATCTAATTCATTTCAGCACCTTATTAAGGGGTTTATAATTAATAACAAGTCTAGGGACACCACGTTCTCTTTCAACAGCGTTATTAACATAAAAAGCAATGCAACTCCAAGGAGATTTAGATTTTCTAATTAAACCTTTCTCTAAAAGAGAATTTATCTTTTTTTGCATAGTTCTAAATACTCATGATTCATTTGGGCTGGTCTGACCTTAGTGGGAATCTGACTTTCATTAAAGTCATCAAGATAAGGTAAGGAAATAACATATTTCTTTCTATCCCAAAAAGCATTGGGTAAATCATTGCATACCTCATCTTGGAACTGTTGATCAATCAATTTGATTTGTCTTTTATTTCATATATATTAAGTTGTTCATTAATATTTAATAAACTAACTTCTTCTTTAAGAAAACATAATTGTTTTTCTTTATTAAAGAGAATACTTTTAACTTCATTAAGCATCTTAATATGAGGGTCAGTAGTAAATTCAAAAGTGACCGTTTTACCATTAATCATGGTGGAAATGCCTTTAGTGTCAACATTAATTAAAGACATAATACTATTTAAAAAGGGAGTTCCAAGAATAACTCTATGAGTCATATTTTTAACTAAAATGGAATGAGTAGGTAAACAAATATCTTGATTACAAACATATGTATTAGGTAATTTATAATTAATCGTTAATTTGTTACCACTAGCCTGAGCAAGGGTTTGAGTGGTTTTAGTATAATACTTGGTAGGAACAATTCCTTCTTGAATACAATTAAGATTTGCGCCACTATCAATAAGAGCGACTTCATTTTGTAATATAAATGTTCTATTAATAACTAAATTTACTTTAGCAAACCATTTTTGAGAAATTACTCTACCAATAAGAGTAAGAAATCTATCATTAGTAGAAAGACTGCTGGTAGAAGATATTTCTTCAATTTTAGGATAATCTATTTCTAGCAAGGAGACCCTTTGAGATAATTTTTGATTATCTTTCTTTATCTGAGCAATTTCAGATTTTAAGAGATTAATTTCTCTATTTAAATCAGTAAGAGAAACAGGAGTTTCATGGATATAGGACTGTTGAAATCTAGATAAAACTCCACTTACTTGGTAAGGGGCTTCAATAATAATAGGAGATTTTTTTTTAGAATTTTCTTGAATTAATACTTCAAGCATTTTTCTCTTAAGATTATTATCAGAAATGGACTCAATAGCCTTTATGGCTTCATCTTGTTTTGTAGTAAGAACATTAAGACCTTTCATGTCTACAATAGACTTCCAGTAATCTATTTGATTACATTGACAATTATTATTGTCAGAATTATCAGAGGAATAATCTGCTGATGATTCATAAATCATGTCAATATCTTCATTAGGAGAATTGGTTTCTAAGTCAAACTTAAGCAAACAAACTTTCTCAAGTTGAGAGCATAATTGCTCATCTTTGATTTTATTAAGAGCTTTTTTTGTCCAACATTGGTTTACATAATGACCAACTTTACTACATTTGTGGCAAGATACATCAAGTATTTTAGCTTTACTTTTACCTTTATGATTAAAAGCCTTTTCTTTTGGTCTACTTTTATTAAAGTGACCATTTTTCTTATACTTCCTATAAGAATTTTTATAATTATCCTTATTGTTTTTGTGAGGTTTATTCCTAATAATTTTTTCTTTTTTCTTTTTATTTTCATAAGATCCTCCAAGATCGAAAGCGAATTGGTCACAGAATTCACACATTTGGTGTTTTTCAGAAAGTTTCTGTTTTTTAAGCTGATTTCTAAGATTAATATCATTACACAGGGTTAATCCTTCATTAGCTCAAGTGCTAATAATTTGACCATAAGTAAGATCGGGATAATTAATATTTATTCCATCATTTTTAATTCTTAAAGAATGTCTAACCTTTTCTGAAAAGAAATGAGGTAAACCATCAATAAATTTGGCTTTCCAATGGATGAAATTAGGATTGTTTAGTTGATAGACTCTAGACAAAAAGGTATCCTTGTACCATCTAAAATGTGTAAGGGAGGGACATTTTAGATTTTGAAGTAGAGTTTGAATTTTTTTCTCCAATAGGAATATTGGTTCCAACTAAATGTTGAAGGATAGAGAGACACAATGTATAAACCACATCTTCATCTCCCGTGGTAGCAATTCCACTTACTCCGATTCCAGGAGCTTAGGACTTAACCATTTTCTTATGGTTAAGAGTATCTTTTTTCTGATTTTCAGTGAGATAATGATCCCACCAGCCTCTTAATTGACCAACAAATCCAGTTGTTATAAAGGAGGCAATGTCTCTGTCGGAATTTCTGTGTTGTTTACAAATAGTAGAATACATAATCATTCTATGTATTGCATCAAGGATTTTTTTTATCATCTAATCCTTCAATATTCTATTCATAAATGGCTTTTCCAGAATACGAATTTTGGAAAGGTTCCGGTTCCTCAAAAAGTAAATCTTGAGGAGAAGGGCGCTTATAATAGTATTTCTCTAAAGGTTTAGAGTTATAAACAGGGTTTATTTCACTAGTATGTTGATTACTAATGTCTAGGTCAGCAAACATATTTGCTAAATCATTAATGTCTTCTTCATTAGAAGAGTCTTGATTAGACACAACCGTTAAACGTAAATCCTTAAGCTTTTTCTCAAGAATACGGACAAACTCATCACCGTTGGTTTCCATTTTAAATCCTTCTATAGGTATAAGAGGTTGAATTATAGGGACATCTGAAATACTAGATGTAGAAGCTTGTTCTTGATATTTAGGCTTATTGATAAGGTCAATAATAATCTTCTGACGAGCTATTTGTTTGTCTAAAAGATCTTTTATGGATGAGAGTTCTTTTTCTAGAGAAATAAATAGTTCTCCTAAACAGACAAGATAGGAATTAGTATAATTATTGGATTTAATTATGGAATTTAACTCTTTGAGAGTAATTTGATTTTGTTCAACTCTTTGCAGCTGAAGGGTAAGATATGGTGTAGCCTCCGTATGAGGACCCAAACTTATGGTTTGCTCTGGGGAAAAAGGAGATTCCATTTTTTCTCCTCTGATATTTTCCCAAGGTTTTTGTAGGACTAAGAGTTCGTCTTGTTTTATGAAAACCAACTCTTCTTTTTTTTATTTTTATAAAGTAACTAATGAACCATTTGACAAAGAGAATGAAATCTTGATTCACCGACATTTGAGTATAGCACTCATCTTTAAAGTTTTCTAATATTGGAGTAGAAAAAGTTTTAAAAAACCATTTTCTAAATTGAGTGTATCTTTCATGGTGAAACTCCTCATTGACGAGGTTTCTTAGGTTACTTCCTGGAGAATAGGCTAACATTATAATGGGAAGTCCATATCTGAGGGAGTAGGTGATTCTACTTTTGGTTTTTGATATATTCCATGTGGAATTTTGATTTCGCTAAGTCTTATATTCTCGACTACGTCTATTTCTTCTCTTAATTGAGAAGTTGAAGGTCTAGATAATTGACTAGGAGCAGAATCAAACTCATTTATAGAATTCACATAATATCTTCCAGACATAGATCTGGGTATTCTAATCATTCTTTTAGAACTAAAGCTTATCTCCAAATCTCCTTCATTAGACTGGATTATTTGATCAACATCTTTATTAAGGACAGATTCAGGTTCTATGGCCTGAGGAAGATTCCAAGTTTCTGGAAAATTAATTTCATCCCATTTTAGCAACCTATTAGTTGCAACATTAGAAGTTAACAAATTAGTTTGCACTAAAGTAGTGGTTCCAGGAAATGATATATGTCTAGCTTAAGGGTTTAAAGTGGTAAGAACTTTGTAATAAACCCTGTAACATATAGCCATGATTTCACTACCATATTTGAAATTGTAACCATTTGTATGAATGGTTAATTGAAGAGCGTCTAATAAATTTTTATCAGACATAGATAAGCTTATATTGGGAGAGACATCAAAATAAACTGGTCCATGACACATACTTGTCTCAATTAAAGCAACTAAAGATTGTTTAAAATCCTTACATCTACCATCCCTAATATATCCTAGGATGCTAGCATTTAATCCTAGCAAAGTCAAAGGTTTAACAACAATTTGTATTAAACCAACATGAATATAATTATAATTTTTAAATGGAAGTAAATCCTTTTTTGTTAAAAGTTTGATTGTTTGAGTACTTTCAGAAATTTGAATAGTTTGTTCTAAGCTTTTTACTGCAAAACGAGATAATAAATCTATTTTATCAAATTTATAAATTTGGTTTGAAGGTACGGATGAAATTGTCTATTTATTAAGTTTATCCAATTTTTTTGGATATTCCATAAGTTCTTCATGTTTAATCAAATTATTTTGATGGTTATCATCATCAGAATCCATAAATATTGCAGGCTAAGGATGTTGTGGTTGATTAGCTATTTTAGATAAAATTAAGTGAGTAAATTGAACTCTTAATTTTAATACAAATATATCTAAGCAACAATTAAAAAGTCATATTTACAAACAACTTTATTTAACTATCAACCCTAAAGGATAGAAGGATCTCTTATATATATATATATATATATATATATATATATATATATATATATATATATATATATATATATATATAAACACGTGTGTCAAGTTATAATTTAGTGAAAAGTGAGAGTGATCCTACAACTTTGTCGTTTTTCTGATTTAAGGCCAAATATGCACATGCCATCAGAATCAACCCCCTTTCACTTTATATAGATAGACATGTTATCAATATAATACAATATAAATGACAAAACGTGGTCTAAATCTTGCGATTCTTGTCTCCTAGCCGCGTAGTGAACTTCATAATCACTTCTCTTCTTATCTTACACACGCTATAAACTGCGTTGACCATTCACAATTAGTCAATTTCCATCACTCGCTTCACTTATGCACCTATATATATCTTCAGCCGCAAAACTCAACTTTCCAAACATCATTCGACAACAGAGATCATATTTTAACAACACAAGAATAACACAAAATCATAACAACACTTGTCATTAGTGTTTCTATAATAATTTTCTCAGAGAGAGACCATACAAAAGTGAGCATGGTGAAGACAAATGTGGAGAAACCTGCGGCGGAAAGAAGTGATTCATTGTTCCGAGGAGTGAGGAAGAGGAAATGGGGAAAATATGTTTCGGAAATTAGATTACCAAGAAGCCGTCAAAGAATATGGTTAGGTTCATATGACACCGCCGAAAAGGCGGCGCGTGCATTTGACGCGGCTATGTTCTGCTTACGTGGCAGTGGTGCAAGGTTTAATTTTCCAAATAATATTCCGGACATTTCTGGTGGAAGGTCCATGACCCATTCTGAGATTCAATCAGCTGCCGCCCGTTTTGCCAATTCGGAGCCCCGTAATGAGTATTCGGATAGAAACGATCAAACATCGTCTTCCTCGGTGGGGACACCAATCACACCACTGTTGCCTATGGAGTTGCCATCTCCTGCTCTTTCTGATGCGACGGTTCAAACGGAGAGTGACATAACAGACAATGAATTGTTTAAGGATATGTTTTCAAACACCGGGTCGGGTTACACTATGTTTCCAGGTTTTGATGATTTTTATGGAGATTTCTACGTGCCGGAGTTCACAAATTTTGATTATGAAGAAAACAACATGGACGGATTGATAATTCACGATTCCTTTTTGTGGAGTTTCTAGATTATTTCATGGAGTTTCTACGTGGGAATGCTGCATGGATTTTTACCCGGATACGAAACCCGGTTAGGGTGGGTCAGTTTTTTCTCTTATAGCATCAAGTGTTACACAAATTTTATTTGTAAAATTTTTGCCGAGAAAATTCGGTTTTTGAATTTTGTGGATATGAAACATGAAACAATGTAAAGTGGTCTGATGTTATAAGTTTTTAGCCATTCTTTAAACCGAAGATTTTTCCCCTCATATAATCTATATCCTTGATAAAATAGTTTTGACAGATGTCGATGTCAAAATTGTTATCGTCATTTTGTATATTAAAGAATAAATTATGATTAATTTTATACTGCGACTATCACAATACACTTGTACCGACTAAAATTACAAAAGAAATTATGCGACCGCAACTTGATTGTTATTGTTTTTTAAAATCTTGGTCTTGATATCAGTTTAAAAATTGCATTAGAGTAACATTAAGGGAGTAATTTTTAACAAGTGTTTTATTATTTATTTAGCAACACAAATCGTATAGCATTGTTCCCATATATTATAATTCTTTCACACAGTTCTAACCATTTTTTTTCACTAAAAAACCAATACAAGTTTGTTCCATTAGAGGCCAACTTTTTGTTCATTTACACTTATACCCGTACGGGATAAAATTTTGAATATTAAAAAAAATTTATAATTCATATTTTTAAATTATGTTACTCATTCCAAAAAAATTAACAGTAAATAATTAATAAAAAAAGATAACAAAAAAAACAACACATGTAACATATTTAAAATTTTTAACATCAATTCAAAATAAGTGACATAAGTTTGAGAACTCCCTTGTCACATGACAAATCAGAATGTGAATTGAATAATTCAAGATTGAGAGAAAAAATTTAAACATGAAATATGTCAAAAATCGATTGAAAGAAGCAAGATTTGCACTGCCACCTAGTAGACCGGGAAGAACCTTTTCTAGAGCGTTGAGGTTTTGGGAGGATAGATTTTGGTTGCATCGGTTGGGATCTCTGGAGTGTAAAGCAGCTCCTTATCGTTGTTCCAGAAATAAATCTTTAGAAGTCAAGTTTTGTTAGTTAACAATAGATTCGTGATCGATTTTGGTTGGTACATAACACACAATGAAATTTCCTAACATGTATAGATTATTAACACCTTAAAATTTGGAATTTACTCATTGGAAGTGCTTTCTCCCAACCAGCAGGTAAATCACCAGTGATGATAGATTTCAATACTTCAGTTTCCTTGTTGTACTTTTCGTATTCAATAAACTTGGCATTCCACTAAAATTTAACTGCAACACCCTCGGGAATGTGGCGACTCCATTGTCTGCAAACAAAAAAGCAATTCTTATTAGATTTAAATATATAAGGGGTACCTATAAATATGCGACCCTTTAATTTTAGTCCTTTTGAAATTTTCCTTCAAAGAACGGTTCTCGCAAACTTTTCTGTTTTCAACATTGGTCCCTCCCGTTAGTTTTCACTAACGGAGGCTGACGTGGCACACCACGTGGAAGATTGTTTGGCAAAAATCTAAAAAACATTTAAAATTGTGGGGGTTTTAAACCTTCTCTAAGCTAACCCAAAAAAGAAAAGAAAAATATTAGTTCTGAACTTTTGTCGAACACCTTGCAAGTAAGTTTTGCAATAATGATTATAACATACATCATGATGATCTAACTAGATTTTCCCATGTCTATCATAACTTAAAATTCCAGCACCTTCACACCCTCATTCCAGCCCTCAAGATGGAGATCCAAAAGAGCATGTGTAAAAGCATTTATCTGGGAAATGTCGCGTGTCCCTAAGACTATCTCTAACATCACAACACAACACTCCATATGTCATATCTGTAATTGAAGAAAGGTTTCTTTAACTCAATGGAAACGGGGAAGGAGAACCATGTCACTCTCATTCTTCCTTAGAACCTTACGTTCAGATGCAGCATTAGAAGCCATAGCTAAAGCTTCCAAAGATAAGGTTCCCATCATAGTTCTGTACAACTACCCATCATTTTCTAAAGAATTCTCCTATCTCTTCACTCACCTCTTTGACACTCGTCACAATCTCACTTCCCTTACTCTTCCTTTCTCTTCTGTCCCCTCCCTAACTTTTAACATTGAACATTTATGGATTCAAGGCCTTCAAACACGCTATCTTCTTGACTTTGTTCCTCCAAAGGAATTCCTTTTTCAACTTTTCCATCAAATTGCAAGTAGGTTTAATTATAATTTTATTGTAATTTTCCCAGTGTTCATGTGATTTTGATAACTTTATTAATGTAATTGTTTTTATGTGTTTAGGATTATTGAGTTTGATCAAAGGAAATCAATGCTTACACACGTTCCTTACGCAAATGAGTATCCTAAGAATGTTATGATTAATGTTTACCTTGTTGATCTGTCATCTCCTTGAGAAGAGAATAAAACATTTCATAAGTTGATTAGTTATGAAATATTTTATTCTGTTAGACTGTCGTAAAGTACTATTGTAACATTTTTGACTATAACATCCATCTATTTTGTTGCTTACTTGCTTTTATGTGCCTTGCTAACATTACAAATACCAAAAACATCTGTTGTTTTTACTCTTTGTTGTAAATTGTTGTCAGTTTATCTCTTGTTATTATGTAATTGCTACATTATGCTTTAAAAAAATATGAATTGCAATTGATGGAATTGAGTATAGAAGAGTTAATTGCTATTGATGAGATTGAGTTAATTGCATGGTTAATTGCAGGGTTTATTGCAAGCTACAACGAGAAGAAGAAGAAGAAGAGTTAATTGCAGCTGATGGAATTGAGTGTTGAAGAGTTAAATATGTATTGCCTTTTTTTGGATTAGTTTAGAGGAGGTTTAAAACTCCCATAATTTCAAATGTTTTTAGATTTTTGTCAAATAGTCTTTCACGTAGCGTGCCACATCAGCCTCCGTTAGTGAAAACTAACGGGAGGGACCAATGTTGGGGACAAAAATGTTTGTGAGGACCACTCATTGAAGGAAAATTTTAGAAGGAATAAAATTGCAGGGTCGCATATTTATAGGGACCTCTGACATATTTAACCCTTCTTATTAAGTATCATATTTATAACAATAATGGTAGTAAACAGAGAAATAAATAACTACATCATCTATACTTTTTGACATCCTCGGTCACATGGAAAGGCTCATATGGCCATCCGAGATGGTTTCTTGTGTCACAACTTCTTTGGAACCAAGTACACTTCCATGAACACTATAGGATATACAAATGCGCCATAAACTCAGATAGTATGAGGTATAATCAGCTATGTAACAGGAAAAAATTTACTCACGGGTCTAACATCCAATAGCCCCGCCTCTGAAAATTAGAGTTTTGTTCTCTGTGTGCATAGTAACAATTTATGGCTTCAACATTTTCAACCTAGTCATGCACATTTTTATGATTGTTCAAAGTGAAATGAAAAATAAAATAATCAAATATGTGCACTACTAGAAAATTTTCTTTTAGTGACCAGAAAAGCTTAAAAATCGGTCACAAAACTGTTTAGTGACCGATTTAACGACCATCACTTTTTGGTTGAAAAGGTGCTAGTCGCTAAGCTTTTGCGACTAATTTAGTGATCGATTTTTAGAGATCGATTTATGATGTGTTTTTTATAAAATAAAAATAAAAGTTGTATAGAACTCGTGACCTCCACAAATTCTTTCGAAGCCTTACCACTAAACCATTCAATATATTTTGTTCTATTATATATTTAGACATATATAGATATAACAAAGAAATAATGTTTTTTTAAATAAAAATTAAGAAACCACTATATAAATTTGATTTCATCATACTATTTTACTATGCAACGTAAAAATTGTATAATAAAAATAGAGTTCACTTTGATGCAAATATAAATATAAAATAATATTATTTTTTTATAAATATATATTTTTATTGTTAAAATAGTAAAAAGATGAAAATTTTACTAAGAATTAAAAGAGAACTAATTTTTTTTTTTAAAATGAAAGAGAAATAGTAACATAACAAAAATAATTAAAAAATAGAAGAAAAAAAACAAAAACATTAGTGACCGAAATTTTGGTCTCTAATTTTTCAAATAAATTAAATTTTATTTAAAAATATTTTTTCGTGACCGAATAGGTGGTCACAAAATTTGTGTCTCTAAATCGGTGGTTGATTTATTTTAGTGACCGATTTAAATTTGATTTATGAATATTAAATTTTGATGGCTAATTTGGTCGCTATAATGGTCACATTTGATCACTAAACTGATTACTAAAATAAAATTTTCTAGTAGCAGTGGTAAAAACAATCAATGAATGCAAGACCTAAGGATAAGAGGTATAAAAGGAGCCTCTTTGAGAGAAAAAAGAGACATGCAATTCACAAACACAAAAGTATATATATACAATGAGGGATCAAATTACACCCGAAGAGTTACACTCACTCAAAAACGTCACTTTGGATTAATATTTTTTAAAATTAACCGTTGAATTGAAACATATCATCATATAGATCATACATATAAAATTTGAGATTAATCTATAATGATTTACTATATCATTGCACTACATCAAAATTAGCGTTATTTGAAAGACTATTTTGACGTTAATCTTTGGATATCTTGATCATATAACAAATTATTATAAATTAATCACAAATTTTATAGGTATGATATATATGATAGTATGTTTCACTCTAACAGTTGATTTTAGAAAATATTAATCTGAAATAACATTTTTGAGCGAGTATTATTTATGGTGTAACTCTTTAAGTATAATATGATCGTTTATATATATATATATATATATATATATATATATATATATATATATATATATATATATATATATATATATATATATATATATATATATATATATATATATATATATATATATATATATATATATATATATATATCACATGTATGAAGTTATAGTTTAGTGAAAAGCGAGAGTGATCCAAGCTTGTCTTTCTTATGATTAAAGCGTAATGTGCCATCACATCATCAACCAACTCTTTTATATTATACTATATATAGAATGTTCACGTGGAGTATATAGTAAACGTGGTCCAAATCTTGCGATTCTTGTCTTAGCCGCGTAACTTCTTTATTCTTTACTACTCTCTTCATCTCACACACACGTGTAAACTCAAACACGCAATTGAACTGAGTTGACCCTTCATAACTAGTCAAATTTCATCTCATCAGTCGCTTCCCTAACGCACCTATATATATATCTTCAGCCGCAAAACTCAACTGTCAAACTCAGCCAAAACATCATTCTTCAACACAGATCATAACAAAAACAACACTGAAATAGTAACAATATTTAGAGTGTTTGTATACTAACTTTCTATAGAGTAAATATGGTGAAATCGAATGCGGAGAAACCTCGGCGGAACGAAGTGATACATTGTTCCGAGGAGTGAAGAAAAGGAAATGGGGAATGTATGTGTCGGAAATTAGATTACCAAACAGCCGTCAAAGAATATGGTTAGGTTCATATGACACCCGAAAAGGCGGCGCGTGCATTTGTCGCGGCTATGTTCTGCTTACGTGGCAGTGGTGCAAGGTTTAATTTTCCAAATAATCCACCGGATATTGTCGGAGGAAGGTCCATGAACCATTCAGAGATCCCAGCAGCTGCCGCCCGGTTTTCCAATTCGGATCCCCGTAATGAGTATTCGGGTCAAACATCGTCTTCCTCGGTGGGGACACCACTCACACCATTGTTGCCTATGGAGTTGCCATCTCCTGCTCTCTCTGATGCAACGGTTCAAACGGAGAGAGACAATGAATTGTTTAAGGATATGTTTTCAGATACCGGGTCGGGTTACACTATGTTTCCGGGTTTTGATGATTTTTGTGGCGATTTGTACGTGCCGGAGTTTACAAATTTTGAATATGAAGAAAACAACACGGATGGGTTAATTATTCACGATTCCTTTTTATGGAGTTTCTAAATAGTTTCATACGGGTTGTATTGGGTTGGATTTTTGTCCGGATTCAAAACCGGGTTTGGGTTGGTCAATTTTCTTGATATAATTTTTACCGAGACATTTCGGTTTTGATTTATGTGGATATGAATCATGAAAGAATGTAAAGTGTTCTTCTAATGATGCAGCCGTTTTGGCCATTCTTTCCACTAATAAATCAATAGCACTTAAATTTAAAATTACTTTCTCCGTGTCTTTAAGTGTAGTTTTAGAAGATTTTTTTTGTTTTTATTTAAATGTCATTTTTATAGTTTAATATTATAATTTGTCAATTATACCACTACTTTATCATTAAATGAGAGAATATATGAATGAATTTATTAAGAAAGAAAAAATAAATGAGGGTATAATAAAAAAAATAACTTTAACATTCTACTATCTTAGTTGAAGAGTTTTATGTTAAAATGACACTTAAAAAGAAACGGAGAAAATAATAAATAATAACAATAACCATAGTCTTAATACTATTTAAGTTTAATTAGAATATTAAATTAAAACTCATAAATTTAATACATTAAAACCATAACTAATTTCTAATAATCAATATTTGATTTGATTCTCTAACATTAAAACTCATAAATTCAAAATTAATCATCCGTATACAAACATTAAAAACATTTTTATACAAAACAAATAATTTCTTTATACTTTCCCAATCTAATAGTTATTTTTTTAGATAAATTTAGAGAAAAAATTAATAAAATTAAGATCAAAATTAATAAAATCTAAGATAAAAACATGTATATGAAAGGGGGATTTTAGATAAAATTAAAGGAAAAATTAATAAAATCAATTGTAAAATTAATAAAAACAGGGATATATATACCATCACTACTTACATTTTTTTGCCCAAACTAATTAAAATTTCTAACTCCATCATTAATTACTATGATTCAAGTCTAAAATTTAATGAGGAATTAAAATATTTTATAAATAATTAAAATGAGTCAAAATTAAAGTAATAAAGGAATGGAGAGTTGAATTTACCTAAACAACACATTCATGCAATATGTTTCTATGCCAAGAGAAAGTTGTGTTTTGTGGTATTTGTAGAGAAGGTTGACTAGTTCTTTGATGATTTCTTCAAATTGAAGACATGAATATGTGTAGTTGTTTATGAGAAAGCCATTATAATCTACTGCACGATAAAAAGTTAGGAAGAATTGTGGTGAAAAATAAACCATTCATACATTATGTTAATATCATGGTAAACAAATAAATGTATACTTGTTGAAACATACACCATAAGACGAAGATTAGAGAGAAAATTGAGAATTAAGAGAGAGTAATTGAGGAAAAAATGATTATTATTCATAATAGCATTACATCATTACATGAGAGAGTTCTATTTATAATGTGTCAACATAACACAAAACAAACAGCAAAAACATAATAGAAAACTGTTACACATGCAGTGCAGAAAAACAAAAATTCGTGAGAGAAACCGGTTTCTCCAAATGAGGAAACCGGTTTCTCCTTTGAGAAATAGAATTTCTGCTTTAGTAGCAGAACAACTTTTTCAAATAAGTTGTTTCCAAAACAACTTCCAATACTTCTAAACTGCACTTGACTTATACTTAGCATCCAACACACCATCTTAAGTCAAGCGCTCCACATTCCTCAAGCTCAAACTCTTCACAAGCCTCTTGAACACTTCATTTGTTACCGCCTTCGTCAACAAATCCACAAGTTGTTCTTCGCTTCGACAATGAACAAGCTTCAGTTGTCCTTCACACATCAACTCTCTCAAATAATGAAACCTTATCTCTACATGCTTGCTTCTCCCATGTGCTATAGGATTCCTTGCAAGGTTGATAGCCGAGAGGTTGTCAACAAAAAACGTGTCATCTTTTACATCAATGTTCTCCAGCTCTCTAAGTAGATTCACTAGCCACACAACTTGACACGCACACATCGACACAGCAATATACTCTGCCTCACAAGAAGAGAGTTCCGCTACGGGTTCCTTTTTAGAGTACCAAGAGATTGAAGCTCCGCCAAACATAAAGACATAACTTGTCGTAGACTTTCAATCATCTTTATCTTCGCACCAATTAGAATTCGCATAACCGAATAACTCGCACATGTTGCCCATATCAGTTGCGGGAAAGAGAATTCCGCAACCAAGAGTACCTATAATGTAGCGAAGGATCCTCTTAATTTCTGTCAAATGAGACACATTTGGTCTCTCCATAAATCTACTAGCAATACCGACATTAAATGCCAAATCAGGTCACGTATTTCACAAGTAACGTAACGATCCAATCAACCTTTTATATTGAGTTGGATCAACATCACCTTCATCTTCATTCTTGGACAGCTGCAACCTTGGTTCCATTGGTGAATTGGCAGCATTACAATGCTTCATATCACACCTCTTCAATATCTCAAGGGCATATTGTTTTTGATGCATGAGTATTCCCAATTTTGACTTATGGAACTCTATGGTAAGGAAGTATGTCATGATACCAAGGTAACTCATCTCAAATTCTTCCATAAGCTCACATTTGAAATTGGAAACAAACTCCTCATTGCTTCCCGTAATTAAGAGATCGTCAACATATAAGCAAAGTATAATCACACCTTTGCTTGAATCCGTTTTCACATAAACACCATGTTCGAATACACAGTTCTTGAAGCCTACTTCAATAAGAAAGTTATTTATGTGTTGTTCCAAGCTATAGGTGCTTGTTTCAAACCATATAGTGCATTCCTCAACTTGTAGACTCTTCCATCTTGATTCTTCACCATAAAACTAGGGGGCTGCTCTACATAGACTTCCTCTTCAAGTGAACCATTTAAAAATGCAGATTTTGTAACACCCAAATATTTCTAAAATATTAAATAAATAGAATTTTAATTATTTATTTAATTAAAATGGAGTTTTAGTATTTTTTTGGGAATTATTTAATTAAATAATAAGAGTTGGATTATTGGTTTATTATTATTGTAGAATAATAATAATAAAAGGAATAAAAGAAGGAAAAGAGAAAGTGAGAAAGCAATTGGAAATATTCATTGTACGTGAAAGTGAGAAGAGCAGAAGGAAGGAGAAGAACCAAGAGTGTTAGAATCCGACGAATCCTTAAGGTAAGGGGTGATTTCTCGTAATTACTATGCCTTATGGATTTTGGGAATCGATAGAATAGTTTGAACATGTTAGGAATCCCAATTTAGGATTTTCTAGGTTTGTAGAATTTGTCCCTAATGTTATCGAATGGTGTGAAATTGAACCAATTGCATGATATAGGATTGTTAGAGATGATTGGAATATGTTATATTACATGTTACTGTTGTTGTTTGATTGATTCTACTGTCTTGGGATGTATGGATTCGATTGGGAATGATAGGAATTGAGTTATGAACATACTGCTGTAAAAAAAATCTACATTTTTGCTACTGTAGGTCGTAGGAACCGGTTCCTGTGTGGGAGGAACCGGGTTCCTAGTACAAATTCCAGGGAAGGAAATTTTCTGAGTCTGAGGAACCGGTTCCCTTGTGGGAGGAACCGGGTTCCTAATCTATTTTTCAGTGAAAATGAGCATTTTTTAACGTAGGAACCGGTCACTCCTGGTGAGGAACCGGGTTCCTAGTACAATTTTTACAAAGAAAATAAAATTTTTAGCAGGAACCGATTCCCTGCTGGGAGGAGCCGAGTTCCCCATACAATTTTCCAGAGAGCGTGATTTTAAGACTTGTGGGAACCGGATTCTCCCTGGAAGGAACCGGTTACCACTGTACCATTTTGAAAAATAACTAAACTTTGAAAATTCATAACTTTCAAACCGTAAGTCCGTTTTGATCGCCGTTTTGGACGTTATTTCTTAAATTTAATGCTCTATTTTATAAAACGAAGAAAATAACTATAGTTACGATCAAGAATCAGTATCCATTGTCGAGGATTAATGATTTGATGGACCAAATGGTTGTGGCTTGTGTATTTAGTAAAATTGATTTGAGGTCTGGATATCATCAGATTCGTGTGAAGACGAAAGATATTCAGAAGACTGCATTTAGAACGAGGTATGGACATTATGAGTATTCTGTAATGCCGTTTGGAGTTACTAATGCAACTTGTGTTCTTATGGAGTATATGAACAGGATATTTCATCCGTATCTTGATAAGTTCGTGGTAGTTTTTATCGATGATATTCTGATCTACTCAAAGAGTGATGAAGAGCATGCGTGTAGTTCTTTGACAAAAGGGGGTATTTGATTGATGTATTCATATATGCAATGTGTCTCTGATAACACACCTAGGGTAATTGGTAGCTATAGTCAAACGTGCAAAGTGTCTCTGATACTTCCTCTGAACTCTTCAGGCATGCTTCGTGCTGCAGGGATTTGATTTCTGTAGTCAGCCATGTAAAATGTCTCCGACAGCATCCCTAAAATATTTATGCGTACTGGTTCTATGGGAATCGATTTCTTTAGTCAGATGTTCAAAGTCTCTCAAAAAGAACCCATGAAATATTTAGGCACGCTCAATGCTATACGTAACTGATTTTTTTTGTCGGATGTGAAAAGCGTCTTTGATAGAATCCCTGAAATTTTTATGCACACTTGATGTTGTAGGGAATTGATTGCTATAGTCGAACATGCAAAGCGTCTCCGTTAACACCCTTGAAATCTTTAGGAATACTCTATGGTGTGGGGAATTGATTTCGTTATTCATACGCTAAAAACATCTCCAACAATATCCTTGAATTTTTAAGCTCAAGAATCAACTACATTGGTTGTACCTCGATCCAATGTCATGTGCATTCACACTTTGGTACCCTAAAGAGGGGATACAACAGAAAACATAGCGGCAAGAATATAATAGTAATACATGTGTGTAAATAATTTGCGTTTAACAATTATATAACCAATTTCAACTAGGTAATATATTTATAAATACATTAATTAAATCTTGCGCTCGACGCAAGTGTATACAAATTATTTGCCCTCAAATGTGTTGTCAGTATGGTTTGACTGCCTATTAATCTAGAGGACTGAATCTTCGACTTGGGAGATGGTCTGACTCAAATGAATGTGCTCGATTTTGCTTCCCAGGGTTAAAGTAGACTGTCGTCTTTGGACTCAGATCTTCTTTAGAATATCTGTGTTCCTCGGCTATTGGACTGGGGACCGAGGGATCCCGACTTGTTTATTCCCTTCTCAAACAATATGTGGTGATCCTGTGGTGAATCTACCCATCTAAAATGTTGGACATCGACCTTATGTGGATACCGACACATTTCTAGTTGATCGAGACTCGTGTTATATTTCACTTGGCATTTCCAGTGGACACCTATTTTGTTGTCTGGTCGATGGAAGTCGTGGTTCATCCCACATAAATCCTATGGTGTCCGTGAATTGCACCATGGTATCTGGTCGCCTTCTGACGTTAACTAAGAACTTGCGATACCCTAGCGCCATTAACTGGGAACTTGTAATATCTGTCATTGGCTTCCTCTTTGATCCTCTTGGTGACGGGGGAAAGTGTGGGAGCCGGTAGGTCCAACCATGTATTATGGGCTTTCATGAGAGTCATTTTTAGACCTTGACGCATCCCTAGATTTTGATCATGCGTTCTTTATTCTGCCGTCCTGCAGGACTTTTGAAGGAACTATAAATATTGACGACAAGAATGGTGGCTAGGTAGCATATTATTCATACCATCCATCTTGGACCTCAGTGTTGGACTTTTTGCGCTATTCGATCTTGAGATCTGAAGGCGTAGTGGATGAGAAAACCAAAAAGTGGACGTGACTTGTCGTGGCTATCGAAGTAAAAAACTGAACGTGTTCGTGATGCGGTAACCTAGGAAGATTGTGAAATGGTGCATCAGGAACCCGATTTTGAGTCGTCAGAACCTTGATTTAGAATTTCCGAGTCTGTTCAATGGCGGTTGACCATAATTTTCTTGGAAATCGTAGGAATAAGTGGATCTTATCGGGCCTTTGGCCGACACGAAAATCTAATATCCTAAATGTTATGGACTGACCCAATCGTTGGCCCACACTTAGGCCCAGAATGGCAAAACAGGACTAAGGCCCAATTGCCCTTGGATGACAACTTGGATCATTCACGCGGGGGCCACGTGGCCAACAGTCCTTGACTGCCACGTGCTCCCCGGAAATATCGGATCCAGTATTATCCCAACCACCACACGCCCGCCGGAAATCTCGGAACAACTCCGGATCTCCTAGGCCGACAATCTAGGGAGGAGGCCACGTGCTGGCCTCCATGCACACGCAAGCCCTAGCAGTCCGTTAGTGGGCTTGGATCTTTGCCCACTAACTGGACCTTGGCCAGCGCTGGGGGCTATAAATACCCTCTCACTTGAGAGGGTCAGGTATCTCATTCATTCTCTTCTCTTTACTTGCTTGCTTCTCTCTGCCTTTTCTTACTTTGGCATCGGAGTGTCTTGTAGGTATCCCCCTTCTCACTTTGAACCACCGTTGCAGATTGGACCAAGACACCTTCTGATCAGGTACGATCAGTGGCGCTGTCTGTGGGAATCTTGCTTCCCCGTCTCCTTTCATTCAGTTGACCAAAGCAAATCGAAACTCCATTTGTCATGGTCGATCCTACAACCAACATGGAGAATCCCCTCCACGACGATCTGGCCGAGAAAAACAACACAGTTTTCCCTGAGACAGATGCTCGAGATGGGCACACTGCCTCTTCTTCGACCGGATCCTACCGAGGAGATGAGCGCAGAGCAGAATCGAGTCGCCGTCGGGCAGCTGAACCCGCGGTTTTCCAAGAGGTGCAACCACCACCCGACGCTGATGCAACAGTCACCGCCCTCTTCGCGACCATCAACAACACCAACCTCCTTCTCTTCACCCAGGGGGAGCGTCTCCATACTCTAGAAGCTTTCCGCCGATCACCCCGGAGACACCGGCGACCCCACTCCTGGTCGCCGTCACCCAGAAGGCATCGTTCCCGAACTCTCCCGCGGAGGACCAAAAGGGACGACTCTCCCAGCCCAACACGTCGCTCTAAAGGAAGAGGATCCGCGACCGAGCGGAATCCTCAGGAACCACCCAAGGCGACCTCGCTCACCTCCGCGACGTGAGCGGGGGGCCGAGGAATCAAGAAGGACCAAAAGCAGGCATCTCCGCACCAAAGAGCCTGCCACAAGGCATCATCACCGCCGCTATCGCTCATGCTCTTCCAACCGGAGCGACGAGGACGACCCCCGCGGTCCTCTGTCTGCCAGCATCATGAATGCGCCAATTCCTCGGGGGATGGAGAAACATCCTCAGCTCGCCAGCTACGACGGGGTGGATGACCCTATTGACCACATCGATGGGTTTGAGGCCATGCTCCAATACCTCAACGTTGGTGGACCGATCAAATGTAGGTTGTTTCCACTACTCTCCGAAAAACAGCAATGGATTGGTACAAAAGCTTGCCCCCGGGGTCCATACACTCCTGGAGGGAACTTAAAGCCCAGTTCACGAGCACGTTCACAGCCTCCTGCAGGCATCCGAAGACCGAGGCCTCCCTCGAGGCCATTATTCAAAAAGGTGACGAAATGCTCCGAGAGTACATTGACCGCTTCAACAGGGAAGCCATACAAGTTCCCTGCGACGATCAAATGAAGCGATACCTATTGGAGAGAGGGCTCCTCCCCGGCACAGATTTCAGGAAAGCTGTCGGCATCGAGCCTCCGGCCACCTTCGATGCCCTCCTCGACAAGGCTCGCGCCTACATCACTTATGAGGAAAAAGAGGCCGCCAACCGCGCGAGGGACTCGAGGAGTCTTGGTTCTGGGAACTTGATAACACGAATTTATATAACATATTTGACGTAATTTTCATAGATAATATTACTATTTTTATTTAATTATTCTATTTTATTTCCGTATTATGTTGGTATTTCTTTCTTTTCAGGTATTTGCATTAAATAAAGATTAATTGAGCAAAGGAATAAAATCGAGGGAAAATCGGATTAAAAAGGCAAAGAAATGAAGCAAAAGGGTGATATAGCAAAAAGGAGGAGTTAAGAAGAAAGAAATAATTATAAGACTAAGCCCAGAAGAGAAAAGCCCAGCAGAAGTTCAGTCCACTAGCTGTGACGGTCGTCAGCCATCTGCCACGACCGTAAGACATCCATGAAGCGCGTGACGACCGTAACACCCTGGCCACGACCGTAACACGGGAAAACATGAAACCTGCTCGTAACGCACTTGTGACGACCGTAATGCGCCTAATAGCAGTTACAAAACAAGTGCAGAACGTGGAAAAGCTTCAGTAGAGGAGTCAAAGACTCCTGAAACTTCTCAACCACCCACTCATGCCACGTTCAACCCACTTCCTTCTTCTGTCCCATGTTCTCCCATGATCTTGGCAGTTTTTACCCATGATCTCCACTTCTCTTCGTGTGAAATTGAAAAAGGGAAGTTACAAATGAAGCCTATAAATACAGCTTCAAGCATTCAGTGCAAGGGTCGGAGATTTCTTCCCGAACAACCGTTTCTGAGTTTTTCTATTTTTTTGTATTTTCTTTTCAGTTCTGCATTTCTATTTTATTTTATTTTTCAGTTTCTTTTCTTATATTTTATTTTCAGTTTAAGTTTCTGTAATTTTCTCACAACAATTTCTACACCGGAAATTGTTGTGTATTTTTCACTGATCTAACCTTACGTTAGATCTAGTGCTTTTTATTTCCTTGTTGCAATTTTCTTTTCGATTCAAGTGAAGAACAAGATTATTCAAGTATTATTATTTCCAGGTTCTTAATATAATTATTTTATTTTGTTTTAAATATTGTTGCTTGATATTTATTTATTTAATTATGGGAATGTTTAAATATATTGAACCTTATTATTTAGGCAAATCCGAATTAATAAATATGTCCGGCTAAATCGTTTAGGTATCGGTAAGTAATAGTAGTAAAAGTAGGAATTAAATTGTTTCTAAGCTAAGATATTAATTAACATAATTTCTGGTTATGACTTTTTATAATTAAAATTCATCTTTTCGTTACGAAAGTAAGTTAAGTAGAATAGGTTAGGATCGAGACCACGAAAGTGTGAGGTTTTAACCGGATAGCTAAAGTTAGGCATTTGATTTAAATACAGTGAAAGTGCTTTAAAACAAATTAGAATTAATTAAGTTTCCAAAAAGTATGTTCTAAACACTTATAGGCTAGCGAAAGCAGGTATAGGGCTTTAGACGTGTAATCCGAGATAAGACCACGAAAGTGTGAGTTGAGGGTTTTTAAACTGATTAATTCTACAGATAAATTAAGTTAACCATCTTTATACGCTTAGGTTCAATTTAATCCGCTTAGGTTCACTACGCTACGTACCGATATCCGTTTTATTTATATTTCTATTTTTCCTTAAACCAAAATCCCAAAGAATTATTCGCCTTAGCTGTATACCGTAACTTAGGATAACAATAGATCGATTTATAGTCTCTGTGGGTTCGATATCTTTTTAAAACTACACGATAGGACTGTGCACTTGCGGTCTCCCGATTTATAGACGTTAAGTCCTGCGATCAAGTTTTTGGCGCCGTTGCCGGGGACTATTTAAGTCGATATTGTAACTCTGGTGTTACACCGTATAGACTAAGGCATTTTTATTTTATTTACCATGTATGACCCAAATTTTTCCTACGCCCATTATCAGTATTTTGAGGAACCACAAGAATCCCATAGATCCAACCTTGAAATACTGATGGAAGATTTCAATGCTTCACAAACCTACTCTTACCCAAACTATCTCCAAAACTACCAATCCCCACATTTTGAGGAACCACAAGAAACTTATAATTTCAACCAAACTTTTCCTCAACCCAATTTTCTCTACAATCATCAAACCCAATATTTTGAAGAATCACCAGAACCATATAAATCCGATATCGAAATATTGATGGAAAATTTTAATGAAACATCTAGGATGATAGAACGCTTCGGGGAAACGCAAAAAGAAACTTTAACTTACTTCCAAGACTCTGAAGAATCGCAAGATTTTAACTTCCGAAACACCAATAGAGGATTCAGATGAGATGATAACTAACTCTAGGATAGAGTCTATGATTGAACATTTTGAAGAAACACAAACTATCCAAAATGAAGAAGTAAGAAAACAAAGTCTTCAAAATAATGAAACCCTTAGCCAACTAAATATTGTAGTTGAATCCCTCGCGACTCACAACATTGGTTTAGACACTCAAATTTCTCAACTCGAACAAAACCTTCTAGGACCTCTACCCGAGGAAGATATGGATGTTGAAACAACCATTATAGAAAAACTATTTGAAAATCTGGAAAGTGATGATGAGTTTGAAGAGAGTGATATTGCGACGAGGAAAGTTCGACGAGAAAATAGTGGAGATTGAGGATTCACCGCTGCTTCGAAAAGGAGGTTGTAAAAGAGGTAGAGGAGGAAGCGCAAATTGTAATCCCACATCACTACATCCCTCTGCCCCCGAAATATTTTATGGGAACTCCGCTAGACCCCAAATTTAAAACGTATGTTGGATTAAATTATATCCACATTAATTCAACACTATTTGAAGTCTTGCCTAAAAAGCGAAAATTAGAGGACCATAAAATTAAGAATATAATTATTGTCAATAGGGTAAGGTTAACTTATGAGGCGATGGATGAAATCATTAAGCCCAAATTCGAAAAACTTATACTTATGATAGATCCAGAACCACCCTACAAACGTAAGAAAAGAAAAGGTGAGGGATATGTGAGATGGCTTGATAAGTGGCGATGGAAAATCAACGAGTAGTCATTCAAATTTTAAATTTTCTTTTTCGTATTTTCAATTTTATGTTAAATTTTAAATTTTTAGTCGGTTATCTATTGCACCCTTTCTTCTGATGCGCTTGAACTATTTCCCCGTAATACCGATAATTAAGCTCAATAAAAATTTCCCGTTAATATTTATAATTATAATTGAGTATTATTTTAATTATCGTATTTTTCCTATTAATATACCGAATCAATATTTCCCAATATCTATTATATTAATAATAAGGCATTATATACTAGTATTATATATATCCTACTAATTAAAAGTTTGAATTATCTATATTATATATATATATACAAGTATCTATATGTATGCATGTGATCTACAATTATTTTTTTTTATTTTTTTTTTATTTTTTTTTCTATCTCGTATCTCAAGTCACATGTATTACTAGAAAGGCATGTAATTACAATTCCCTGCAAATTCTTCACATGCCAAGATTTTGATTCTGCCTAAATTCACATCTCGCTGCCCAAAACGGTCTCCTCACGCGTGCTGTTCTTTTCTGTTTCCTTGACCGATTTATGTTTCGTCGGTTTCCTTCTTTTCATTTCCCACCATAATTCCCATTCAAACTCTTCTCTTTTTGTTTCCCAAATTATAATTCATTATAATTTATTTATTCTTCCATCCTCACACCACCATAAATATTCTTCCACATTTCTTCTCATTTCACATCCCTTCCATTTACTCCTCATATATTCTTCTCTCATCCACTCCATCTTCTTCCCTTTTTTATCCTTCATTTCCTTCTCTTATCATGGCCCCACGAAACACTCATAGTAAAGTGAAACCCGACGACCTCATAGTAGAGGAACAAGAGGACGAAATTTTCCATGCGACAAGTGATTACCCTACTCCTTTCTGATTTCTCCCGGTTCTATCGCATTGAGGACAATGCTTAATTTAAGTTTAGGGGAGTCAGAACATTTCTATGTTCGTTTTTATTTTCTTTGCTCTAGTTAGTATTTCCTTTTTATTTCTTTTTCCTTGTATTGCAAATTTTCCATTTAATAAAATACATGTTTATGAAATTTTAGTCTTTTATGTTTAAATTTCGTGCTTATTCGAATTCCTCCATTTTCTTGAGCCATAACGGAAAAATTAAAACTCATATATTAACACACTCAAATAATACTAAGGTTGCTTATTTTTAAATAAGAATTCGAGCGCGACTTAGCAAAATTGTTATCGTCCTAACACTTTAAAACCCCCAATGTGTTAGATTGATTTAAGTACTTATTATACCAACACCTTAAGACTTAGTTTTAAAGTAATCCCGAGTAGTTTATAAAAGCAGTCGGCACCGCCTTAAACGACAAACTACGTGGAGAATCGATGAATATAAGTGTTTGATCAAGAGTTTTAAGGAAAATTTTTATTAGAAGACGCACTTATTAAGTTAGATGGTCCTTACCAGATCATTTAACCCAACAGTTGCCGAAACTATAAAATATTTATGCAAACATCCATTATGAATTGGTTCGGTGGTTTCGGTCTTGAACTTGGTAGGCGACGACGGTCCGATCCCCGCAATTTGTAATTGGATAAAGGAGTACCAAATATAACTACGAACTCCTAGCTAGATTATAAAGATCAAAGTCACTAACCGGTTACTCCACTATGTGCGTAAGGTAAATGGCTTAATGTGATTAAGAATGAAAAAACAAAACGAAAGTGTTAGGTCGAGTTATAATTCATGACTTAATTTGGTCTACATAAATAAGGTTATCTAGTGTTATTACGGTAATTTTAATGTCGAAGTCTAAACTTGAGTTATCCAACAAAGTGAATAGCAACCAAATACGAATTGAATTGTGTTTTATATTTGCGTTTGACTTATCCTTGCTTGATTTTAATTTCTAATTTTGCTTGAGGACAAGCAAAGGTTTAAGTATAGGGAGTTTGATAACACAATTTATATAACATATTTGACGTAATTTTCATAGATAATATTACTATTTTTATTTAATTATTCTATTTTATTTCCGTATTATGTTGGTATTTCTTTCTTTTCAGGTATTTGCATTAAATAAAGATTAATTGAGCAAAGGAATAAAATCGAGGGAAAATCGGATTAAAAAGGCAAAGAAATGAAGCAAAAGGGTTATATAGCAAAAAGGAGGAGTTAAGAAGGAAGAAATAATTATAAGACTAAGCCCGTAAGAGAAAAGCCCAGAAGTTCATCCACTATGACGGTCGTCGACCATCTGCCACGACCGTAAGACATCCATGAAGCGTGACCGTAACACCACAGCCACGACCGTAACACGGAAAACATGAAACCCTGTAACGCACTTGTGACGACCGTAATGCGCCTAATAGCGATTACAAAACAAGTGCGAGCGTGGAAAAGCTTCAGGAGAGTCAAAGACTCAAAACTTCTCAACCACCCACTCATGCCACGTTCAACCCACTTCCTTCTTCTATCCCATGTTCTCCCATGATCTTGGCAGGTTTTACCCATGATCTCCACTTCTCTTCGTGTGAAATTGAAAAAGGGAAGTTACAAATGAAGCCTATAAATACTGACAAGCATTGATCAAGGGTAGATTTCTTCCCGAACAACCGTTTCTGAGTTTTTCTATTTTTTTGTATTTTCTTTTCAGTTCTGCATTTCTATTTTATTTTATTTTTCAGTTTCTTTTCTTATATTTTATTTTCAGTTTAAGTTTCTGTAATTTTCTCACAACAATTTCTACAAAATTGTTGTGTATTTTCAACGATCTAACCTTACGTTAGATCTAGTGCTTTATTTCCTTGTTGCAATTTTCTTTTCGATTCAAGTGAAGAACAAGATTATTCAAGTATTATTATTTCCAGGTTCTTAATATAATTATTTTATTTTGTTTTAAATATTGTTGCTTGATATTTATTTATTTAATTATGGGAATGTTTAAATATATTGAACCTTATTATTTAGGCAAATCCGAATTAATAAATATGTCCGGCTAAATCGTTTAGGTATCGGTAAGTAATAGTAGTAAAAGTAGGAATTAAATTGTTTCTAAGCTAAGATATTAATTAACATAATTTCGGTTATGACTTTTATAATTAAAATTCATCTTTTAATTCGAAAGTAAGTTAAGTAGAATAGGTTAGGATCGAGACCACGAAAGTGTGAGGTTTTAACCGGATAGCTAAAGTTAGGCATTTGATTTAAATACAGTGAAAGTGCTTTAAAACAAATTAGAATTAATTAAGTTTCCAAAAAGTATATTCTAAACACTTATAGGCTAGCGGCGGTATAGGGCTTTAGACGTGTAATCCGAGATAAGACCACGAAAGTGTGAGTTGAGGGTTTTTAAACTGATTAATTCTACAGATAAATTAAGTTAACCATCTTTATACGCTTAGGTTCAATTTAATCCGCTTAGGTTCACTACGCTACGTACCGATATCCGTTTTATTTATATTTCTATTTTTCCTTAAACCAAAATCCCAAAGAATTATTTGCCTTAGCTGTATACCGTAACTTAGGATAACAATAGATCGATTTATAGTCTCTGTGGGTTCGATATCTTTTTAAAACTACACGATAGGACTGTGCACTTGCGGTCTCCCGATTTATAGACGTTAAGTCCTGCGATCAAGTTTTTGGCGCCGTTGCCGGGGACTATTTAAGTCGATATTGTAACTCTGGTGTTACACCGTATAGACTAAGGCATTTTTATTTTATTTACCATGTATGACCCAAATTTTTCCTACGCCCATTATCAGTATTTTGAGGAACCACAAGAATCCCATAGATCCAACCTTGAAATACTGATGGAAGATTTCAATGCTTCACAAACCTACTCTTACCCAAACTATCTCCAAAACTACCAATCCCCACATTTTGAGGAACCACAAGAAACTTATAATTTCAACCAAACTTTTCCTCAACCCAATTTTCTCTACAATCATCAAACCCAATATTTTGAAGAATCACCAGAACCATATAAATCCGATATCGAAATATTGATGGAAAATTTTAATGAAACATCTAGGATGATAGAACGCTTCGGGGAAACGCAAAAAGAAACTTTAACTTACTTCCAAGACTCTGAAGAATCGCAAGATTTTAACTTCGAAACACCAATAGAGGATTCAGATGAGATGATAACTAACCGACGCCTAGAGGCAGGGTCGTCTCGTTGCCCTGATGACAAACGACGCGAGGATAGACCCCGGGATTCCCGAGATCAACGGGGCCCAGCTGGTCGTTTCACCGACTATACCCCACTGACCGCTTCCCGCGAGTGGATTCTGGCAGAATGCTCGGCTACAGAGTTTAAAGGCGGTGGGGTCAGATGTCCGAAACCCACTCCTACGAAACGGCGAGACCAAGTATTGTCGATATCGCCGAGTCACGACCACTAACAAGGATTGCGTCCATCTCAAGGACGCAATCGAAACATTAATCAAAGGTGGAAGACTCGGGCAATATAAAAAACCCGAGGCATCTCGAGGTGCTCGAGAGAACAAGGAGGTGGAGGAGGAGGCCCGGCCCCAAGGGGATACCGACCCTTATCAGATAGCATACTTTGTAATCAGGCCAGAGGACTTCCATGACCCGTTTTCCTCATCTTCCCCGCCATGGTCATCTCCGGGTGGCCTAACTATCCATCAACTCGACGAAGAAGCGAAACGAAAAAACCCATCAGCGAGGTCTCCCTCGAACAATTTGCCGGCCGATCACCTTCACAGAGGAACTCCCCGGAGGAGCACCCAACGCCCATATTTCCCTCCTTATCAAAGCAAGGATGGCGAACTTTGAAGTACACAGGATCCTGGTCGACGAAGGCAGCTCGGTCGACGTCATGTACACTCATCTCTTCCGAACACTAACAACTCGACGAATCCCACCTATCACCATACGTGGGATCCGACTTGCATGGATTCAACGGCTCCACCTCCCGACCCTGGGGATACGTCGAACTCCTCGTTACCTTCGGTGAGGATGTGGCGCGACAAGTCAAGGTCCGGTGATCGTGCCACTCCTACAATGCTATGGGAAACCACTCTAGCGTTCACCCCCGACCGTCCATTTAAAGCTTACACAGCGCCGCGCTCCACGCAAGAAGGATGGGCGACAACGCCAGTTGAGCTCCCAAACCGCGAGAACGGAGCCCCAAAGTCGGACCTCGACACTAGATTTGCAAAAGATGAAGCCGGCACGGGAGACTCGGATCCACTCCGATTCTAGATGGCGAGTTCGAGCTCGTCCCCTCGGCCCAAGATCGACGCTCCCGACCTCGAAGAAGCAACTCGAGCCTACCTTGGGACAACGCGATCTCTTCGTGGAGTGCAGCAGATGCCGGACTCGACCACGAGGTCGCCTCACCAACTCACCATAGATCCGGCCGCTAAACAAGCGTAGGCGTCTCGAAAGCGAGGCTGTAAAAGACCTCCTAGAGGCAAATTTTATTTCCGAGGCCAAGTATTCAACTTGGTTGTCAAACGTTGTACTTGTTAAAAAATCTAATGGAAAATGGCATATGTGCGTTGACTACACGGATCTCAATCGGTCATGTCCCAAAGATGCATTTCCTTTGCCTAACATTGATATGCTGGTCGACAACTCGGCCGATTATAAATTGCTCTCTTTTTTGGATGTTTATTCAACGGATCCCCATGGCTATGTCCGACAAGACTTGCAACCTTCATGCAGTCGGGAAACTATTACTAGCGTAATTCCTTGGATCGAACCTAGGTAAACCAATGAGGAACGAAATCGGTGATATGCTCGAAGTATATATGGACGACATGATCGTAAAATCCCATATCGAGGACGACCACGCTTCACGCCTGAAGAAAGTATTCGATCAAGCTCGCAAGCACAAAATGCGCTTCAATCCGGAGAAGTGCACGTTCGGAGTCAGGGCCGGTAAGTTCCTCGGTTTCTATCTAACCGAACGAGGAATCGAAGCCAACCCCGACAAGTGTCGGGCATTCTCCGAACTGCCAACACCCAGATCCAAGAAGTCCATTCAAGTCTTGAACGACATGCTAACCTCCTTATCCCGTTTCGTAGCGAGGTCGGCACAACATGCCCTCTCATTCTTTAAATTATTAAGAAAGGGCCCGACCTTCGAATGGAACGAGGAGTGCGAGCAAGCCCTCCTGCACCTCAAACGGGCACTCTCGCAGCCACCGGTGCTCTCGCGGCCACTAGTCGGGGAAACCTTATACTTATACTTAGCTGTATCCAATGAAGCGATAAGCGCGGTACTAATACGCGAAACCAAAGACGGACAAAAGCCTGTTTACTTCACGAGCAAAGCCCTTCAAGGGACAGAGACAAGATATCAACAAATAGAAAAGGTCGCACTCGCCCTCGTTATCACAGCGAGGAGACTACGATACTATTTCCTCGCCCACGTAATCGTCGTGCGCACGGAGCAACCCATAAAACAGCTCCTTGCCCGACCGGACATGGCTGAACGGATGCTGAGATGGTCCCTCGAACTTTCCGAATTCGACATCCGATATGAGGGACGAAAAGCCCTGAAGGCGCAAGCGCTAGCCGATTTCGTCGCCGAAATGACAGCGCACGAACAGGTACCCACCGGGGACAGAAGGTGGACCCTACACGTCGACGGAGCCTCCAGCTCGACGGGGAGCGGCGCCGGCGTCCTCCTCGAGAACGAGGAAGGCATCGTAATCGAGCACTCCTTAACCCTGGCTTTCCCCACGTCCAACAATCAGGCAGAGTACGAAGCTTTGCTCGCGGGACTGCGCACTGCGCCTGGCGGAAGACATAGGCGCACGGGACATTCAGGTGTTCATTAACTCTCAACTCGTCGCATCGCAAGTTCTCAGAGAGTACCAGACTAAAAGCGACAGCCTTATCGAATACCTTAATCTCGTTAAGGAAAAGCTAAAAAACTTCGACAGGACCGAGATTAGGCATGTTCCCCGAGAACAAAACACCCGAGCGGACATCTTGTCCAAACTCGCGAGCACGAGTAAAAAAGGTGGAAACAAGTCTGTAATACAAGAGACGCTCGCTCGACCAAGCATCGAGAAATCCTCGACGACGCTCGACATAAACACAATCGGGGATGTAGACTGCTGGATGACGCCCGTATTCAACTACCTCACCCGCAGGGAATTACCCACAGATAAGTTGGAAGCAGCCATCACCAAACGACGTGCATGCTCATATGTGGTGCTCAAGCAGCATTTGTATCGACGAGGCTTCTCCATTCCCCTCCTCAAATGCGTCGAGGAGTCCAAGGTGCCCGACATTCTTCATGAAATCCACAAAGGAATCAACGCACAACATTTGGGTGGTCGGTCAATGGCCCGTAGGGCATTGCGCGCCGGGTATTATTGCCCCACTATGCAAAGGGACGCTAAAGAGCACGTCATGAAGTGCGACAAGTGCCAACGCCACGCCGGTATGCACATTGCCCCCGCCACACGAGCTCACGACGCTAACGTCACCATGGCCCTTCAGCTGGTGGGGAATGGACATCCTCGGACCTTTCACACAAGGCTCCTACCAGAACAAGTACCTCATTATGGCCGTGGACTACTTTACGAAATGGATAGAGGCCGAAGCGCTCGCCAAAATCACGTCCTTCAACATCCTCCGATTCTACAAACGAAATGTACTTGCCCGCTTCGGCATCCCACAGGCTCTCGTCACGGACAATGGAACACAATTCACCGACCAGAACTTCCGCAGTTTCGTGGCACGGCTCGGCACCAAGCAACACTTCACATCGGTCGAGCACCCCCAGACCAATGGCCAAGCAGAAGTCGCAAATAAGGTATTGTTGCAGGGACTCAGGCGGCGGCTCGGGGAGGCTAAGAACAGATGGGTCGAAGAACTGCACAGCATGCTATGGGCATACCGGACAACTCCCCATTCAACCACGGGAGAATTCCCGTTCCGGTTAACATACGGGACAGAAGCGGTCATACCTGTCGAGATCCGGGAACCGTCAAGACGTACCGAATTCCCCCTCGAGGAGGAAATGAACGACGAAGCACTGCGCGAGGAACTAGATTTGGTCGATGAGATCCGCGAAGGAGCAGCCCTCCGGGAGGCCCGCTTGAAGCAACAAATTACGCTATGCCACGACTAAAAGGTCATCAAGCGTGAGTTTGACGTCGGCAGCTTAGTCCTCCGCAGGAACCAAAAGGAATTCCGCGAGGGAAAGCTGGCCGCCAACTGGAAAGGCCCATATCGCGTCCAAGCAAAGACGGGCACAGGAGCCTATTACTTAGAGAATCTAGCTGGAGTGCAACTCCCTCGACCTTGGAATGCTACAAAGCTCAAACAATATTACAGCTGAGCTAGAGCGGCCACATGTCCAGTACTTAGTGGCCGTCGATCCCCTAAACGGAGATTCAGCTCATCCTTGGGTCACAGAATGGTGCTCGCGCGTGTCCCAAGCTGCTTACAAGCAGGAGGACCTCCTCGACTATAACGAGTAGAGACCCCCGTTCGATGCGGAGTCCTCGATCGAGATCCGCAGGTTTTCCATGCACCTTTGGCAGGATGTCCGGCTCGTGACGGACAGTCCACGCCACGAGGAGGTAGTCCTGACCGCGACTACGTCCCCGTCTGGAGGTCTACCCTTCTAACCTAGCGCAAGCTAAAACAGCAAGGTCGGTCATATTTTACAAAAGCAATAAGCAACCAATAGACAGTTAAAACTAAGTTCATAAATAAATGACCAACAAAGGTCAACAAAATAGTAGCGGGCATCTAACCTAGTGTACAAAAATTATAAAATGGCACACAGGCCAAAAATAACGGACTCGCAGGCCCACATAAATTAAGCATCGGGAGCCACAATCTTCCCGTCGGCCACGCAGTGAAAAGGGCCGATCCCAGAGGTCACGAGGTCCAGCCCGGGGTTCACTGCCTGCACTTGCTGAATGGCCTGGTCGAACCTAAAGGACAGCGCTTCCACGGTGTCTTCTTCAAGGACCCTGATCCGCCCAATCAAGTCCGCACGGGAAAGGAGCATCTACTCCTCGGCGGACTCATCCTCAACAAGAGCCATCTGCCCTTGCAACGATTTCACCTCGGCTTCCAGTTTGTCCTTCTCCTCAGACAACGGACCGTACTTGTCGGTCATCTCCCTCAGTTCTGTGGCCATTGCCTTGCATCTATCGTCCAGCCCCCGAAGCTTCAACAATTCACCATGATACGCCATGTTCTCGATCTCCAGTTCAGTGGCACGAGCGTTGGCTTTGTTGGCTTTGGCTCGGTAGCTAGCTGGCCACCTCGTCGTTGAGAGTCAACGAGGTCTCAAGCATCCGGATGACCGCGGACACGTCGGCGTTCAGACCTTCCGCCCGTGATTTCGTGTCGAGCGCCAGGATCATCTCCTTCTCCGTCTCTTGCACTACCGGGGGTCTCCCCTCGAAGAGCTGCCGTTGAGCATAGCACGGAGGTAGCACAAAGGCGTCCCCGGTCGAAACCGAAGTTCCTGTAACTCCTTGCTCGAGACGCTCACTTCTTCGCCTCTTGAGCGATTGTTCGGGGGATGACGCCGGGGAAGGGGTATTCACAGCAGGTTGAGGATCTTCCCACGCCTGTAGCTGAAGCTCAGCTACTCGGTCATTGGCAGGAGCACGGGCACCTTTGTGTCGCAACTTGAGCATGCGCTCCTCCATGGCCGCCATTCGATCTGCAAGAGACAATACAAGAAAGTTAACACAAGTTAAATGAACGGGCAACAAGCAAACCTATACCTCCCCGAACATCGTTACCTAAAAGCCCCAGCGTGTCCTCGTCGGACTCGCAGGGCCTTTGTGTTAATGTATCGCCGGGCAATCTCGATTTCCCCGTTGGAATCGAGGAGCACGTTCCCCTCCCGATCGACACAGATGGCCGGTCTGAAGCCCCTCACAAAATTTTCCAGCCTCTCGTAGGAAAGCTGGTCCTCTCTGTCCAATTTCTCGGGCTTCACGAAATAGAAATCCGGTCCCCGCTCATAATGCTTCTTGTCCCATTCAAGGGAGAACTTGGCCCTCAGCTTGTCCGCCTCTTTGCCGTCTTCGCCGACCTCCACGGTGCGGTCGAAGAGGGTGTCCTCGGCTTCTCGAGTGAGGGGCTTCACCACGTAGAAACGTTTCTTGAAGTCCCGGACAGACTCCAGATATGGCCTAAATAGCTTGCCTGACTGTTTGAAGGACACCCAGGCACATTTATCACCGACCATCTGCCGCTGAAGATGGAAGATGCGGAAGAACAGGGGGAGGGTGACACCTATGTCCAAATACCGGCAAACCAACTCGAATACCCTCATGAAGGCCAGAGCATTCGGGTGGAGCTGTGACGGGGCCAGGTCCAGCCATGTGAAGATCCCCATTTGGAAACCAGTAAAGGGCATACGAAAGCCCGCTTCCCAAAATGCGAACTCATACATCGGGAATCGGGTGGAAGTATATGACGAGCAGATCCTCCTGCTTGGCTCGGGGATTTGGACGGCCCATGAAGGTTCGAAACCCTCGTCCAGATCCTCTATCAAATTGAACGCACTTGAAGGATCGGTAGCGAAATCCGAACGGAAGTCCCTCGGCTCGGGCGCAACCCAGGAGAGGTCCGCGGCCAATCTTATCCTTCGTAGCTCGCATGCGCCCTCTTCGCGAGGATGGTCCCCAACACCTGAAAAGCAGCGAAAGAAAAGTGAATTCGAGGATATCAAATCCACCCCTCCACCACGACTCAAGTGAAACGGCGAGGGGCCCGAAAGCACGAGCGAGGAAAGCGCCCTGGAAACCAACCACGATCAGCTAGAGATGTTTCTCGGGGATCCCGCGTGTTACACCGGGGAGCAACTACGTTGCATCATTCCCCAGAAAGTTTGTTCCCCTCGACACACTCAAGAACTTATCAACTAATCACCAAAACCTCCCCGTAGCGTCGATACTTTTCCCCGCGATATTCAGTGATCTCCCCGTGGAGTTCAAATTTCTACCCGTGGAACTCAAATTTCTACTCGTGATGTTCAAACTTCTACCCGTAGCATTCTAATTTCTGCCCGTGATGTTCAAACCTCTCCCCGCGATGTGCAAGTATCTCCCCGTGGCATTCAATTCTCTCCCTGCGATATTCATAAAAATTAAGCCCTAAATTCATCCTAAAACGCGAAATGAAAGAAAATTATCAAAGGATTAGGGATGTTTACCTGCATTTGAAGTCGAAGACATGTCGAGTGTTGAAGATGTGATGTGTTGAAAACTTCGCGTTCAAGAGTCCTGTTGGCAGAAATTGGAGAGTTGGAGAAGAATAAACAAATGAAACCCTAAAGGGTCCTTTTTATAGCAAAAATCCTTGGGCATACGAAAGGTCACGCCTTTTGAACGCCACGCGCCCCCTCTCGAAGCAACAGGTGGCATCTAACTGACACGTTTGATCCAGGAAAACTGTTCCTCGAGGACTGGAGACTAAATCTTGCCCGTCTTGCCACCCTTGGGTACACACGGATATCCTCGACCCTAAACGGTCCACACGTTTGATCTAGGAGAGCTGTTCCCCGAGGACTGGAGACTAAATCTTGCCCGTCTCGCCACCCTTGAGTACACGCGGATATCCTCGACCCTAAACGGTCCAAACGTGCCCGCCCGCTGAATGGCTGCTGTAGCTGCGGGTTCGTGCCCGTGGCACGCCTGAATGCACTTTGGCATTGACCCTATGCGAGGATCTGCTCGGTTAAAAGTCAACACTCTTGAACAAGAGCAAAGACTTGGGGGGCTCCTGTTCTGGACTGGCCCACACTTAGGCCCAGAATGGCAAAACAGGACTAAGGCCCAATTGCCCTTGGATGACAACTTGGATCATTCACGCGGGGGCCACGTGGCCAACAGTCCTTGACTGCCACGTGCTCCCCGGAAATATCGGATCCAGTATTATCCCAACCACCACACGCCCGCCGGAAATCTCGGAACAACTCCGGATCTCCTAGGCCGACAATCTAGGGAGGAGGCCACGTGCTGGCCTCCATGCACACGCAAGCCCTAGCAGTCCGTTAGTGGGCTTGGATCTTTGCCCACTAACTGGACCTTGGCCAGCGCTGGGGGCTATAAATACCCTCTCACTTGAGAGGGTCAGGTATCTCATTCATTCTCTTCTCTTTACTTGCTTGCTTCTCTCTGCCTTTTCTTACTTTGGCATCGGAGTGTCTTGTAGGTATCCCCCTTCTCACTTTGAACCACCGTTGCAGATTGGACCAAGACACCTTCTGATCAGGTACGATCACTAATTTTGCCAGGCCAAATTCTTTTGTAAAAAATAATATAAATTTTGACGATAAATTGAACAAAATTTCTAAAAATAAAAATAAATAACATTAGCTTTTAATTAATTGAATTTATCATCATTATTACTTTTTTTTTAAAATTTTCAAAAAATACAAAAAATAAAACATCCATTTATTTTAAACATGATTTTTTAATTAAATAGACAAAAAAAAAAACTTATTATTATTATTATTATTATTAACTTTTAATGGTTTTAATTCCATTAGTCTATTTTATTTTCTTTCACTAAATTAAAAAATAAGTCAATAAAATTTTACTCTTGGTTATGCTCTAATTTTGTTTTTTGGGTTTGTTTTATTGCTTCATTATTATGAGTAAAATAGTACAAGTTGATACACCTCCCCTCATTCCACTACTCCGCTCATTTTTCACACACAAACTTTCAAAATCTGAATTTTAAATTGAACCCCTAAGGCCCAAAAAGAAAAAGGGTTATATCGACTTAAGGGAGGAGAAAAGCAAAAAAAGTGCATGACATATTAAGGGAGGAGATGCGTAGCAAGCAACAATAGCAGAGGAAATTGTTTGGACTTTCTTTCATTTTATTCTTTCACCACTATCTTCACCACACTATAATCCTCATCAACCATACATCATCATACTAGCTCTTTAATCTTCATCAACCATACTACGTAGCACCATTTTCTTCCATTATTCTCCAACCTTTTATCAACACCATTTTTTTTCTTCATAAACACCACACAACAACATTACACATCAACATCATCTCCCAACCATTTTCTTGACGTGTTTAGGTGCCAACATGCAATTACTGTGTTTGACTTTTCTTTGTTTTTATTAATAAAAAATACAATAATGGAAGGGGTTGAGGAATAGGGGGACCACCTCCTTATGTTGTTGTCTTTATCATTTATACATTTTTTTTTTCTTTTTGTTTTAATTATTATGGTTGATTGTTTGAATTAGGCTTTGGCTTCAATTTGGGCCTTTATTTAGACTCTATGGTGGATTTCTACTTATTACTCCCCCATTACTAATTACGCCCATTAAACTAAGGTATTTTAAATTATTTAATGTAATCTTAATTCACTAATTAAATTTTGGTTATTTTATGTATATAGTTGATTTAGAATTAATTTAAATTATATTATAAAAAAATACAAAAATATTTTGCTTTCCATTAATTAGATTTATTTTCCATTTTTTCATTAATCCAAAAAACAACAAAAACATTTTCTTTTATAACTCATAAAACATCTAACCAATCAAAAAACCCATTTCACTAATTTAACAAAACCAAAATATTTTTTTCTTTCAAAAAGGAACGATCTGGTCCCTTGAATGTAAATTGAAAACAAACTTTAAGTCTATGTTCGTATGAGCAAGCATATGTTATCGCTCGAAGGTGACTTTACATCGTTCCATAAAAATAACCAATAAGACTTTGAAATACGTAGACTTTTACTTCTTTATCTCTTGACAAAGACACATAGGCACCAGGTTGCGAAATCAAGGCGATTCCACTAAATATTTAACATAGTTCCGATCCTTTGTACATAGATAATTAAAATAATTTAGGCAAGAAATAAGTAGCAAACATACCTTAACCCCAAATCTAGAGAAGGTTCTCCTTTGGTACAAGGGAGGTGAGGGGTGCCTAACATCTTCCCCTCACTTAACTGACTTCTGAACCCTTATTCGGTTGTGATGATTGTCTTATCCTTTCCCTTAGGGTTTTCCCGTTATTTCTCATGTTCTTTAGTAATGAATAAAATATGGTGGAAACTCTGTAATTTTTCCAACCGCGACACATGGGTGATTTAGAGGATGTCCCACATTTCTTTAGCAATTTTGCAGTGAGAAACTCACAAAAATTCATCAAGATCTAGTGCGATATTGATGATATTCTTAGCTTTCAAACCACGTTACACATTCTCTATCTACTTTAGACCAATCCTTTTCAAGTATGTTTACTACAAAACTATAAATTATGCGCGTATGATCAAATGATGCATTCCTTCTATGAAGAATTTCATTTTCTCTTTCCACAGTCCATACTCTTATCCACTAAAGGATGGAGGTTTGCTTAGTGAATAGCTTGAAATCCTTCCTTATGAGATGATCAGTCCTTAACATGAGTTAGGCTCTGATGCCAATTGTTGAACAAGTGACATCAAACACAAGAGGAGGGGAATTGTGGTTTTTGAAAAGTGTGGATATTTTTCCCTTTCTTGATTAAGACCGAGTTACTAATAATTTTGAGTAATAAAACATAGCGTAAGTCAGGTAAATAAAAAATGTTACAAAAAAGTAAAGAGAGTAAGGATAGAAAGATTTGGCCTAATGTTGGCCTAGTCATGTCCCCAAGAGTTCTTCTTGATATTTCTTACTATAAACTTGAGATCTTTTATCAATTATACCCATAAAACTTAATGCAATCTAACCTTTAAACTTTGAACAAGCTTATTCTCAACCCAACTTACTATAAGGAAATAGTTTAGAGATATATGGTTGATCTCTTTAATCAAGAATAGAGTTTTTTTATTGGCTAAGCTTAATAAACTAATAACATAATTTAGCGGCAAAAACCTTCGAGACTAAGCCTTTGATTGACTCAACTCGTACAAATAACAATGAAGTCGCCACCGCACTTTTATTTTATCCAAAGGGCTAGGAAAAGAGAGAATAAAATCCTAAAAGAATAAAGATCAAGGTATAGGGGTTAGTTATGCAAAGGGAAGATATTAGGCACCCTAAACATCTACGGTACTCCGCAGGAACCTCTTTAAAAATCTGTGTATATGGCTATAAAAAAATATGTACAAAATAGTTGGTGGGGGTGGGAAAAGAAGTATTTTTACAATTTTTTATGTGATAGAACTTCCAATGAGTTCTAGGCCTACATACCAACAATGTCAATGTTGAAATCAAAACTCATGTAGTTCGGGTAAAAAAGACCGGAATTGGCGTGTTGGTTAATTTTAAGAAGAATAGACATCTTGTCATATCCGAGTGGTAAACATACTTACTACCCATAATTATGAGAAATGAGCGTTTCATCAACTCAAAGTGGAGGATAGAGCTCAAATTTTCATCAACAAGCATCACTCAACACCAAATAGAAAATGTATCACTTCACTACATATCGTAGAAGTATAGTAGTTCGCATCACTACAAAGAATCAACAAGAGTCTAATCTTTTAAGAAAATGGTTTTAAAGAAGAAAGACCACAAAGGGCTCAAAAAGTTTGAATGAAGTTAATTGAATTTTAGTCTTAAGAAAAATATCAAAGTATTATTAAATTGGTTAAGAGTTTATTAAGAAAAGAATTTTGAAAAATGCACGGACATAAGTCCAGGTTTATTAGGAAAGCGGATCGAGTTAGAAAACAAGAAGCTTTTGAAAAAGGGAGAAGATTTTGAAAATTAAAGAATATGGGAGGAGATGAAGAGACTAACCTATGTAAAAAAAATAAAAGGTGAGGGTAAAATAAAGATCTAACCGGGTGAGAAACCATTACTTGACATCAAGAAAACCAATACCATATTCCCATCCTTTGGATTCACAAACTAACAAACAAGTGATCAGACAAAAATACCAAGTCTCAGATGATCCTATGCCTCAGATGAAATCATGTCTTCAAAAATCGGGCAGAGTAACAGCTGAGTTTAAAGTTAATCTACTCATAGATGAGTATAAGCAAAAAACTTGCACACAGAAAAATATAACCCAAGCACAGACAGAATAACACCAAGATCATAGAGTGTCCGAGCTAGGTTCAAGATCTTAATCGTCCAAGAATCAATCTCTAAGCATAGGGAAAATAACCAAGTTGGAGTTAGTAGTTTTTTAGTCTTTTATTAATGAATCAAACAAAGACAAAATAAAGGTCCAAGTGGGCAAAGGGAAAATAGCGGAACAACAAACATGATAATGAATGCTGAAATTAAAACAAAGCGGTAAAGAAAGCATAAAAAAAAAAAATGGGAACTTTAAAGTTAGTAATTAGTAATTAGTTGTTATTTAATTTCATATGAATGATCCATAATGATTTGGATATTGTGCCGTCAAAGGTTATGAGGGCTCATCAGAAGATTGACAGAGTTAAAACACCTAAGCGATGAACCAACAACTTTATTGGCTATATCTCAAAATCTAATCATCCTTGGGCTTACAAGTTGAAGTCTTGGGCCACGAAGAATCAAGCATACAAAGAAAAGAAAAAACATAAGATCGTATGGTTCGAGATGATTTAAGCCTTGAGCCTAGGTCAAAGGTTATGAGGACTCGTCAGAAGATTGACAAAGTCATAATAACTACGCGATGAATCAACAATTTTATTGGACGTATCCCAACACTTAATCATACTTGGAAAATTTCAAGCATAAATCTTGGGCCACGAATAACCAACTTTCTTATCCGAGGGATAAACTGTAGAGCTATATTAAGCAATCACCAAGTAACCTATATAGAGGTCACCCTACAACGAGGCCGGTCAAGCATGTTCTATGTGTTGAAAAGACAAATTAGAGGTATGATATATAGATCAACCTCTAATGTTTGCAACACATGTAAAAAAAGAAGAAGGGGATAAGATGAAGAGTGAAGGGAACATGCCACAAAATCATCAATGCGTCAGATGAATTTATCCGGTCTAACTTCATCAAAATCAACCAATTATCTTGGTGATTTGTTCATGAGACCTATCAACACCCAAGTTCCATTGATGTTGATAAAATTTATGACTCCAAATGAATCTAAGTTAGGACAAATATTACATAATTAAAGAAAATAAAAATTAAAATTAAAAATGATTTGAAAATAGATTATTTAATTAGATTTTTATTGATGAAATACATAATGGTCTCCATGCATCAAAATAAAACTCCAAGAAAATTATCCAAGGTCAAACAAAGGTCAACAAGTATTGACAAAAAATTTCAGAATTTTAAATAGTCATAAACTATTTTTTAAAATAAAAGAAACTGGAAAAACGAACAAAAATTGGTAAAAAATAGTGAAATCATAAATAAAAATAAAATGAGGTCACCAATATTTGTCAAGAGACTATTGAATTCTTGAATAGGGTTCCTAAGTTATTTTTCACAAATAACAAATTTTTTTAAGTGTTTTATTTTTGAAAATTTTGTTTAGTATGTGTGAGTTGCCTTAGTATTTTTAAGTTACTATTTTATTTTTACAATACTTGGTTCACTCAAATAGACATACACAACTCGATGAGATTTCACATCTTTCCTTTGAAGGGTCTCTTTATGAATCTTTTTGTGTTTAACAATTGTCTTTTAGTTCCTTCATGTTTATGGATGCATTGTCTTCATCAAAACTTTGTTGTTATATCCAAGTATATAGATCCACATGAACATCTTTGCTTATGTTGTTTATTTCATATTTAATATTCTACCTTACCAGTGCCAGCATGAAAAATAAAAGAAAAGTCATTATTAAAATAATAACAAAGTGATCACCATAGACAATGACTTAATACACTAATCTCAACCGATTACAAATACATGGGCTATCTGCCGGTGACTAACCATATTACAATGTTACCCTGTTAGTGATCCCTTAAGAATTATGACCTACCAGGTCCCCTAAGAGATATAACTATCACGGACTCCCAATGTTTCTGACCTACCCGGTCCCTCAAAGGAGATTTCTTTTTTCCTTAGACAAGGACTTGAATCAACTTCCCGTTAAAGGACCGTGTTTACAAAGATGCTTCAAATAAGCAGATTACATAGATGTTTAGGTTGAGATTTCTTAACACAATTATGAGCAACAACTCTTGTGTTTAAACAATTTACAATAATAACACAAATATGAGCAACAACTCTCGTGTTCTAATTAGAGAATTGAAGAACAAATAACAACACAATTAATGAGAAACAACTCTTGTGCCTTTGTCATATTTCCTAGATTGTTCTAACAATAATAACAACACAAATATGAACAACAACTATTGTGTTTAATCAAACAGTATTACACAAATCATGAGCAATAACTCTTTATGTTTTTGAATCATTTAGTGTATTAATTTTTGCAGCGTTATTGTTCTTGTTCAATGGTGTATTTCTTCAGTTTTCGTCAATTTGCAAATGAGGTGCTTGAAGATTTATATAGACGTTAAGGAAGTAGACCGTTGTAGTAGTATACAGATCACTTTCATCTTTCCAGTTACCAACGGTAAGAAACGGTTGTGGGAGAAAAATAGTACACAGTACATCCATTTGAGTGAAATGTGTAATTGTACTATTGTACTAACTCTTCTAGATCACGTTTTTGATGATACTTTTCTTCTGATGAATATTACTTATGCTGAAGTAGTTTGGCTTGAGAAGATATCATCTTTAATATTTTCTTCTGATGGAATATATGATGTTGATTAGAAATGAATCCATAAGATCTATCTTTCCTTGATTCTTTCTTCTAATGGAATACTTTTGATGTTGAGAAGATGTGCGTGTATTCTATGAACTATTCAAGTCTTCAGAATCTTGACTTTGTCTTCAGAAATATAAGCAACGTCTTTTCTAATGAACAAATATTGACTAATGATTCAGAAGTAGAAGCTTTCATTTTATGTGTTCAGAGTCTTGAATTTGTCATCAGAGATATAAGCAGCAGTTTTTCTGATGAGCAAATCTTGACTTCTAATCTTTGCGTTGAAAGCTTGTTTCTTGTGCAATCCTGATTTAAGATCTTGAAGCTACAGCTTGTCAGAAATTCTTTCTTCTTGAATACTTGTGACTTTGAAGAAACAACTTGTTGAGAAGTAGACACGTGATCCTCTTTCTGATGAACATTCAACATTCTTCAAAACTACTGATATTCCTTCAGAAGCGGATGCGAATAGTCTTTCTGATGTGCTTGGCGTGTTTCTGATTCTTTAGACAATACTCATGAATCAATTAGAATTTCTTATCTGCACACTCAAGAAATATATTAGAAACAAAATTGTTTACATATAAAATATATGTATTGTTATCATCAAAATCCAGAGATCAATTGTAGAATCCAAATCTTGTTCTAACACTTTTTCCCTTTCTTGGATCTGAATAGTCACAATATAATTTGCTAAATAGTCGTTTATGCCATAACAGACGTAATCGTCCCATTCCTTTTGTGTTAGTTGTAAAAAATAAATGACATTTGGAGAGTCTAGATATTAGCCACTTTGTTACTAACCCGACCATTTAATTGTTCATAACAACTCTATTTTGGTCAGTCCCGAAATGTGCACAGAGCTTGTTGTCCGACCTTATGAAAATTCAAAAACATACATATATTCATTTAGATCTCATCCTAAAATATATTCTGTGTTTGTATGAGATATTTATTACAAATCGTAGAAAATTATAGGGTTAAATGTCTTTTACCCCTTGCAATAGTAGCGAGATTTGATTTACCTACCTTTTAAAAAAAATCTTTTCGCCCCTTATAAAATAAAGATTCTGTTTCGAGACACCCATATTCCATGTTTGGATGACTAGGAGTGGAGAATCAATTTTATTTATTTATATAATGACATGTCAATATCTTTTGTAAATATAGAAAAATCTTCTAAAAAAACTGATTTCTATGGGAATAGAATAAAAGTTTCTTCACTCAATAGAAAAACTTCTTACCACTACACCATACTACTTGATTTGTTATATTTGCTCATTAATGTTATATAATATATACATTTTTCATAAACACAACATAAAACTAGATCTAGATCTGCATCTTCTTCTCCAAGAGCAGTACCCCATTGCTGGAAACGATTTTCACATTACTTTTCTGCAGCATATCCAACAAAACTGTTTGTTTTTTTTTTTTACAGAATCATACCAATTGGTTTCAAACAATTAAACAAAATCATATCGACATCGAAAATAAGCGCAAAACTGAGTTTCACTACAAATTTATTTAGCACCATAACATATCAACATTGACAAATTTATTTAATACCTAATTGTTTGAATTTGATGTTTTAGACGGAGTATATGGTGGATATCAGTTGCAAAGGTTGTGTTAATGCGCTTAAAAATAAGCCGCAAACGATTGATGGTTAGTATAAATGTACCGTGAAAAACATTTATCCAGCAATGGGGTACTGCTCTTGGGGAAGAAGCAGCAGATCTAAATCTAATATATAATATTTATGAAAAATGTATATATTATATAATATTAATGAGCAAATATAACAAATCAAGTAGCATGATGCAGTGGTAAGAATTTTCTCTATTGAGTGAAGAAATGTATATTCTATTCCTATAAAAATCAATGACATGTTATTATATAAATAAAAAATTTAATAGGGGTGTCTGAAAACATAATCTTTATTTTACAAAGGACAAAAAGATTTTTTTTAATTTTAAAAGAGAGTAAATCAAATCTCACTACTACTCGAGTAAAAGGCATGTAATCCAAAATTATATAACATTATTAAATGCATAGTGATTTTTTACTCAAATTTTGGATATATTGCTAAAAATTAATTGTTCACTTTGAAATTTAAAAGGACTCATATAAAAAAAAAAAAATTTTTTTTAAGAAAATAATATATATAAAACAAATGCAGTACTATTTTTAAATTAATATAAATTTATTTTCAATTATGTTTTTATTTCAGTCAAACAAATTTTATACATTTAGAAACGTGTATTCTTTAAATAAATGAAAGTGATTTTTTGTTTTAAAAATTATTAATCATATAGAAATAAATTTGATAGAATTTATAACGTTAATTACTTTTTTGAATAATTAAAATAGAAAAACTTATTAGAAATGATAGATCATTCAGATAATAAAAAATTAAGCTTTTTTAAATAATTAGTAAAGAGTCCATTTTTTGACTATTATATATGAAAGAAATTTGATTGAGAAGAGAAAATTAGCATTATATACTTTATAGTTTTTTTATAAGGATAAATTCTTAAATAAATATTCTCTCTATTATTTTTATTAAAAATCATATTTAACATGCATATTAAATTATTAATAAATAATATTTGTTTAAAATATTATCTTCTGTTAAGTTTAATCAAATGATAGTCGTACAAAGATATCAATTGCAGAATCACATGTTTATCATGCAATATTCTATTCGCACGTTTTAGACTAATTGACAAAAAAGAAATTACAAAAGTTTTATAAAATTGTATTTCATTAATTATATTAGAAATATAAATTTAAAAATTAAAAAATAGTTAAAAAATTATTATTAATAATTTTTACTATTATAAAACAATTTATAATTTAATATACAATTTTTCTCCAAAACAAATTATAATATAAATTAAAAATTATATATATATTAAACTCATAAATTTATACAAACTAAAAATATAATTTTATTTAAAAATAGATATTATAACTTATTTTCAAATAATTATTTATTAATAAATTAAAATATGTGAAACAAAAATTGGAAAAAATAAATTAAAAAATAATAAAAGGTATAATAAAAAAGAAAATAATATTTTATTGATATTATAATAAAAGTAATATTTTACAAAAAAATGTAATCAACACAGTATATTACAAGAATATGTAGTCGGTTTTCAATGATCTAAAAAGCATATTTTATTGATGTATATAACTTATTTTATAAACGTATTAATTATGTGAAAAAAAAGATTATGCACAAAGAATTTTACAATGTTAATTAACCACAACTATATTAAATGATAAATCATATTTAAAATTTAAATTTTTTTAATATTTTAATAATTTATTATTATTTTATTAGATGACAATATAAAATTAATTTATATTGTCAATATATCTATTACATTCTAATTATTAATAAATTTGAATAAATGAATTTAAAAATTATAAAAAATAAATTTATATATGATATAATATATAAATAAAAATAAAAATATTATTTTATTAATATTAAAATAAAACTTAATACAATTTATAAATAATTATATAATTAAACCGAGAATATCACAAGGAGAATATGTAGTCGGTTTTCAAATGTCAAAAAACCATATTTTAATTTTTTTTATATACAATACATCTTAATCATTGAAACTGACATTTTCAAAAAACTGGCCCACAGGAAAGTGACCTTTTTATATATAATAATTTCCATAAAAATATATAATAATTACATGGTAGGCATCTGTCTAAAGCAGTAATATAAATCAATAAAATAGCTTATATTAAATCATTTAAATAAAATAATAATTGTTGGGCATATCTCTAGCAATCATCACCCGAATACTTCCAAATGAAACAGCGGGCTTATTCCAATACCAAAAACCATCAATTATTTTTCAACCCATAACATAATAATATGCTTTTATAAAAACACATCACTCTCCTTAAAACCCTTCACACTTTTTCTTCACCATAACAATTCTAAATTTCTAATACTAACTCAAACTCAAAAATCATTCTTTTCATCATCATGTTGTTGGGTAAGAGATCCCAGCACTTGATCCGAAAATTCTCGGAGTTGTTAGTTTTCAGTGAAACCGCCACCGCGCTTTTGGACACAATCGGAAGTCCAAGAAGCCCGTTTGAAATGAATTCTAGGATGCAAATCCATTCGCCAAAATTTGGTGGTGGTGTTGGTCTTGGAATCGTGGTGGCTCTTGAAAAGTCCGAGGAAACCGGGTACGGGGTTGTTCCAAAACATGTTTGTACATCACCCATCCCAATCCAGAATCAAAATCAAAAGCATCCACATAATCAATTTTGTGAAACCGAGATTATTGTGGGAAGTCCTGAAGATTACACGTATGTTACATACCGTGATGAATCTAATAAACCCATCACTAAGGTTTTTTATGATAGTGGTGAAGAAAGTGGAATTTTGAGACATAATAATAATAATACCTCGAAAAACAAGAACGTTGGTGTTTTCCGAAGATCCCCACCAACACAAACTTTCCTTGAAGCTGAACCGTCTTTTCTCAACTCTTGTCATTTATGCCAAATGAATCTAGATGGCAAAGACATATTCATGTACAGGTATGTAACTTTTTTTTATTCTGCGTAACTATCAACTGAGTCTATTCAACGCGACCCAGAGTCTCAGACACTTTTTATTTATTTAGGCTTTAAATTTTGATTATGGGTAAATTTTTGTGTGTGTAGAGGGGAGAAAGGATTTTGCAGCACAGAGTGTCGTTCGAAGCAAATAATGATGGATGAGAGAAAAGAGAAGTGTAGATCAGAAGCTTCAAAGGCTATGGAGTTGTCAAATTCTTCATACACAAAGAATCAAATGTTTTCAACTGGGATTATAGCACTTTAGTACTTAGGGATTAAATAACTCATATGATATGATTAAGACTTATGCTAGATATGAAAATTAAGAAACCAAAAGAAATTTTTGATAAAAAAATTATAGAGATTTTTGTTTATTTTTGAAACATAATAATAAAATGTTTCTTCTTTTTTTTCGGGGACTTGGGATATTAATTGCTGAGATTTTGTATTTCTGTTACTAAGTTTTGTCCTAAAGAAAAACTTGTTCAATCGGATATTTTTTTAATTCGATTTTTCTGTTTCTTTTGCTTTCTAGTTGAATAAAGCAGATACGTTCAAAAAATAATTAACTGAAAATTGTATAAATTATCAATAAAGTTATTTAGTTGAAAAAATTGAAATACACTATATAACTATGAAGAAGGAACTCTCATTCGTTACCGAGACATAAGATTGACACTGAAAATATTAAAAATATAAGATATACTATAATATTTAATTATTTATTATTAAAATATGAGTTGTACAAATATTACAAAATATTTTTATATTGTTATCTAATAAAATTTATTATTTGGTCATGATGTAATTTATTTAAAAATAAAAGTATTACTTATTAATTAATATGACTGTGTAAAATTATTTTAAACTGTCGATACATATTTTTTTCTCTTAAGATGTAAATTTAACTATTTAATTACTTGTGAAATTTGTTTTTGGTTTTTCATCGTGGTCCTCTCTATTAAATCCAACGTCAATTACTATTAGACAAACTAACGATTAGGTTCAAAACACGTATTTTAATTGTCCAACACATATTGTGAGAGTATTGAACAAACATACTTACGATATTGATTTTTATAAAATATTAAACTTCAGACACTTATTTTATTTTATCAACATTTTTATTACTTTTCAAAATACTCAATTTTATTTTTAATTTTTTTTAAATAATTTATATATCTTATTTATATATTGATCAGATACATTAATTATTCAACAAAGTTAAAATAACAAAACCTTTTTACAATTTGTTACGGAGTGAATATATCGTATAAGTGTACGTCGGACGTCAACGTGTGTTAAACATCGCGATACTCTCACTGTTGAAGATCTTGTTGCTTTAAAGATTTATAGGTATATATTTGTGTTTATATTTCTTATATTTATTTTTAAAATAATATTTTCTCTGTCTTATTTATAAAAATAATATATATTTTTAAATTAATTGAATAATCAATAAATTTGATTTGTATATTGTCTAGATACATTAGTTATTTATTCAATGTATCTAGATTTTTTTTATTTATAAATAGGACGATAAGCTACAATGTTTCTTTTATCAAATTCAATAGTGTTTGGGATTGGTGGTGAACTCTCAAAACATTATTTTTCCTTTTTTACGACGGGGAATGTACTGCAGACACTTTCACACTCAAGATAGTGACAGGCGTAAACATTAAGTTTTAGGTTAGAATAATATGTACTTGATATTAATTTATGATCAATTGCATTTTTGTGAGGTCCTAAAGTTTTCAAGGACTTGGAACCTTTTGGGTCTCCTAGTTGTCTTAGAGGATTGTTGTTAGAAGATCCTTTAAAGTATGTTTTTACGGTCTCCAGCGTCTTATCAACTCTAATCATATGTACTTTTAAGATATGGTCAATGGAACGATGTTGTCTGCTTGATCCAACGATTCTTGAGTGATTGACTGACCTTGATTTGATATGATGTTAAAATGTTAACATTATATTTACTCGAGGTTTTCGAATCATTAAATGAGTGTATATATTTTTTATCGTCTTCTTGAACCTAAACATAAATATGATGGTCAATGTTATGGTGTGCTAATTGGATATTGTACACTAATAGAACTAAGTGAGGTATGTAACACTCTTCTAAGCCCCACATGTAATTTAAGAATAATTCAATTAAAATCACCTCACAAGGTGTCACGTGTCATAATAAGACACCATAAATACAATTCTGTTTCGTAACACGCGTTACAACAATAGAAATAATAATAAAACTTTTCATAACATACATTATCATGATGTTCATGCAACTTCAATACATATTTTAAAAGCAACACATCAGAATCACCATCAAATAACATGCTCAACCTTCCAGCTCATTAAATTTAGTCTCATAAAGATTTGAAACTTAAATCAGTCCAACAATGCAAAATCCTTGTAAATACGTCAACAAATATCAGGACATAAAATCCAAATAAAGCTTTTCCAACCCGATGTTATATATTAGAGCAAGACACCTCTATATAATGGTAAACTATTAAATACTCCAAAAAAAAAAACTATCTTCAATGCTTCTGCAAAACCTATCTTCGATGCTTCAATGCTTCATTATAACATCGATATTTCGTTGTTATAACTCAAAGACTCACAAATAGATCATACAAACACTACAAACATCCATATAATATACACATGAATATTAATCAAACATTTCACCAATAATGTTCATGTTATATCCATATGCATTGGATTTCTAATGCTTCGAACGATACTCGATTTGGACTTACGGTTCAAAATTTATGGCCAAAACAATTTCACAGTACAAAAACCAGGGAGCTGTTATGGCCACCCTTAATATCCATTACGGCCCGTAATGTTCCCAGTCCAGAATTTCATTTTTCGCATGTTTCTGGTACAAATATCCATAGGGCTATTACGGGCCATAATAGAGCCCAAAAACACTTTTCCACGCGATTTTGGGCGATCTCTCTTGTTTTTTAGCCTTTCAACATACCCCAAACCCCAAGTTTTGACCTCCAACAATCCCAAAACACATCATATCATATGAGCCATGAATCAAGGAAATTAAACACATCACAAAATCAATTCATCATCTCTAAATCACCATTAACACACTTAAGGTTGCAAACTTCGAACATAAATCAATGGGATATCAAACATCATTCTCAACCATTATATCATGCCATTCATCATCAATCAACACATTCAAAAAATCCTACATTTATCCTTCCCTGATACCAATCATAATCAACCACCATTACACCCCCTACCTTGTTATTCCTAGCAATTGATCTCTTCAAGCTCTAATGGAGAATCTCATCTTGGTTCCTCTGTGCCCTAGCCTTTCTCACGTTCTCCAACATTTCATGTACAACACAATAATTCCCTTATTCCTTATTTTCCCCCTTTTTCTAGTATAAATATTTCTCCCAATTAGGATTTTCCTTGCAAGCACTCACTCACTTACATGCACTCACCCTTATACCCTTAGCCTATCTACTCATTCTAATATTTTATTTTATTTTATTATGTTTAATTATAAACCACATAAACTAGTAAATATTTTTTCTAAATAATTTCCAAGTTAGCATATACATCCCACTAATAGCCCAACAACATATCAACATAAATCTCATGATATCCGCAATAAATCACAAAAACAACCAATTCTAAATTTGGGGTATTATAAGGTAGGTCTCACCCTAGACTAGAACAATAGATGTGCCCATATTAGCTCCAAATTTTGGGTGGACAAACAATCGATTTCTTTTGTTGACAGACTAGAAATTTCAATCCGATTGAAACCACAATTGCAAAATTTTAGCCTATCTTGTTCATTCAAGATTTTGGTTTCCTTGGGAAACATGTCTGTTAGATGATGATTTATTTCAGGCGGTTTAGTTTAGATCCTTTAGTTAAGTCATCAAAAACAACAATTCAAAAGAAATAAAAAACATAGAAAATTGATGTATAAAAAATAATCATAGAAGATGAAGAAATGTTGTTCATCTCGAAGGGATGAGAGAAGCAAGTATTTTGCTCCAAACATGTAGATTCAAAGATAGAGAACATATATATTGGAGTGGTGAAGCATAAGCATGAAAAACTAAGAAAAATTATCGTCGGGACCTTTGCAAGGGGAGGTCCTATCCTAATTAAAATTTGAGAAATTAGAGGAAGCTTCCTTTGTTAGTTGAAATGGTTATGAGAAGAAGAAAATTAAATAATAAAACAATTAATTTTTTTATAAAATGGATAATTGGGCATACAATTAGAGTGAGGTTGGTTATAAATATTTAGGTAGGCGTGACAAATAAACCCGCCCCCGCTGGGGCCCGCCCGCTGGGGCCCGCACGCCCCCGCCCCGAAATTAGCGGGGGGAAAACCCGATTTAATCGGGTGCGGGTGCGGGGAAAACCCATTTTTTATTTACGGGTGCGGGTGCGGGTGCGGAGGCGGGTGATGGTTATACCCGCCCCGCACCCGCACCCGCCAACTAAATTTATTTTATTTTATTTATTTTTAATAGTTTTATTACTCATTTACACTTTTTAATACTTTTTAATGTTATAATATCATGTTTATTAGAATTATTATTTATTTTTTTGAAAATAAAATTTAAATAAAAATATCAAACTTAAAAAATACTTTTAAAATAATTAATTATTTAGTTTAATTATTTATTTTTAACTTTATTGAAAAAAAATATAAATTAAAAAAAAAATTATTCGGGCGGGTGCGGGGAAACCCGTTTCTTGTTGGGGGTGGGGGCGGGTGAACAGATTTTAGTCCCGAACGGGTGCGAGGGCGGGTGCGGGTCTAGGTTTGAGTGGCGGGTGCGGGTCTGGGTGTGCTTAAACCCGTCCCGTTGCCATCCCTATATTTAGGGACGAATTTAGTGCCTTTACTTTATGTGACTTTACTTTGATTATAATATATTATCTTTTGAGAGAGAATTTGTGTAACACCCCAAATTCTATCTAAAATTATAACAAAAACCAGAGTATTTAAAAACTTTCAACATATTCGAGGTATCACATTTCAATATAAAACAATCATTGCATTTAACATAGATACATAACATTCGAATGAACAGTCTACAACATACTTTATTCATATGAAAACATAACAACCTTTTTAATTAATTACGTGGTGGAATCACAACTTTCAACTTAGAAATCATTTACAACTTTATTCAGCTAAAACAAGTTTCAACTTATAATTATTTTACAACTAGAGCAGCAACAACAACATAGAAGCAAATAACATTCATTTCCCCCCGAGTGCTACGTATCAGAGCAACTAAACCGACTTGGAATAACAACAACTAATTCTTCATTCTCTAATACATGCATGTTACCACTATAAAGGCAACAACGAAAAAAAATAAAGGATGATATATCAACCAATATAAACAAGTGTATGATAAACAATATATTAGAATAAATCATACAAATATCACCACTTTATAACAACAATTATGCAACAACCAACAAACAACTTAATAACAACAACAAGACACTTTAATCAATCAACATAACCACTTAAATCAACACAACTTAATAACAACAACTGTAATCAACCAACACATCAACATAACAACTTTGAACATACAACTTCAAATGCGGCACAACTATGCACATGCATGTGGTACCACAGGAGCAAAACTCTCAACGTAATAATCTGCCATATTATGAGGCATCAACAAGGCATAAGTCTTCAAAGTAATATTTTTTCCAATCCAGGCCAACTTAATAATGTAAATGTATGTGACTCAATGCATGCAACAATCACATACAACAACAATAATCATTGTCACAAGGCATAAACCTACATCAACACTGTACCAATAAACAGAGGTATTCATCGTCACTTCAACACTGGCCATAGTCCTACAACTTAATCAATGCATCAACAACAACTTATAAAAATAACAACTCGATTCAATCAACATTGGTCGTAAGACCTGCCACTTAACAATATCCACAAAGCGGAACAAAACAACATAATTCAACTTCACCTGCAAATCAACTTATTCGACATAATTTCAACAAAATAATTCAACCAAGAATACCTACTAGTGTACACGACTTACTTCGACAGTTTTCAACTAATACCGGACAACTAATTTTTACCGCTTAATTCTACTTATTTGACCAATTCCATACATCAAACCAACCAGAAATAACTACAACCATTTACGAATTATTTCTGCAAAATTCCAACTATTTCGGTTAAACAATTATACTGGTTAAAACTACCGATATTACTATTCGATACTATTTCCGTCAAAATCTATTATTACTACTAATCTCCATTGTTTCTATTTATTTAATTCGACTACTTATCTTTCTACGCAGTGTTTCTGTTACTAAGCAGTCCTGCTATACTACTAACTTCAACGACTACCAATACACATATATCCTGCTACTTAAATTCTTTCTGCTATATAATGTTAGCTTTTTTTATTTTTACTACTTATTAAACCAATTCAATTCCTGTTGTTAACTTGACCAAAGCATTACAATATATATCCTGCAATCATTAATCCAACTTGTAGCTATGTTGTCTTACAAAAGTAATTACCTTATTAATATATAAAATGCTTACCTATTCAATTAAGTATTATATTGTTAGTTACTAAAAGTTAATAGAAAAGGACAAAAGGGAAAAACTAACGTATTAATGAATTGGGAAAATAACATACGACCCACACGCACATTGGACGATCATCCCACCCACTCCATGCTTATGGGGCGGTCGTCCCCTTCCCTCCTAGCCAATGGGGCGGTCGTCCCCTCCCCTTTATAGCATAAGGGGCGGTCGCCCCACCCCATTCTCCTATCCTGTTCATTCGTTACCTCTTTAATCTTCTGCAACTCCATCAATTAATTTGCAGACACCAAATCCTCCCACTCATAATACTCCATCAATCATCCACTAACTATTTCCAGCAGCGTTATATCCCAATTTATTATTCAGAAAATTCATGATCAATTTCAACATAGCAACACAACAACATTATCAATTTCAACATAGCAACACAACAACAATTATCAACCCATAAAAATAACCTAACGAATTATAGTCTTTTAATTCTCACATGATGAAATATACAACAGTATCAACCCACATACGGTATATCATATACCCAGTTATAGAGATTGAACCCTACCCTTACCTCAAAATGACGGTCGCTCTATAATTATCTGGTCGAATCCAAGCTTTGCAGCAACTTCCAACTTTTTTCTCGTCTAGACTTCTACGGTTAAACTCCAAGCTTCTTCTCTAATAACCATTGCGCCTCTATGTATCATCCTTCTTTCACCAAACCCTTACTGCTACATACATAACCTAATTTCGCTAATACTACTACTTCTTATAACAACCTAATAAAATATTATATCTTACCACATTGTCTTATTGGGCCTACTAGATAATACCTCCAACTTTGCTATTTATCACCCAACAACTAAATCCAATTTAATTAAATAAATAGTCCAATATAATAATATTATTTCTCCGATTAAACCGACTAATTACTCGACTATCTTCTGAACAACTCAAACACCATAATAATCCAATTTCTCCTCTTAGAATAGTACCGATAAATCCCAAATTCGACAATTTTAATTAATTAAATCCTTAATTAATTTAATTAAATAATTAATTAAATTTTGGGTGTTACATGTTGTAGAGAGAAATAGGGGTTAAAGTTACAAACCTATCAAATTTCAAAGTTTCTCGATCTCATCCTGTAAATGTTCACATCACTTTTTAAGACCACGAGTTTGTTTATTGTAAAAATGATTATTTATCATCTTCTAAAGAAATTCAATAGTATTTTCTCCATTTTCAAGAGATACGACCCATCGTAGCTATGCCATCATTGTTAAGTTAAAATATATCATTATGTGTTGTAACCGGTAACCACTGGAGTGCAATCGATTATAGTTGTGTTGAAAAGTGACAAGAAGCTAAAACAAGTGATTTTATTGAGGGTGTAACCGGTTACGCATTCACTGTAATCGAATACCCACTATTATATATTTTAATTATTAAAACCTTTATAAACAGTTACAAGTTTTGTGTAATCGGTTATAGGTATGCAATTTCATTTTTTCAATTATTTTTCTATGGTTGCTTTTGTCCCAATCCACTTGTATTTGTATATATATTTTAGACGTATTATGAACGAAAGTTAGTGAATATTTTCACCCACAATTATTATCTCTTTGTCTCTCCTGATTCTTTATCTCTTCAATTACTCCATTTTTACCAATCTTGTGATTCCAAGTTCTAACAGTTGGCATTAAGGTTCTGGTTCTATCGACCAAACACCTAGCGTGTTTGTTGAACAAGTGACATCAAGCACAAGAGAGTATGTGAATTGTGTTATTTAAAAACGTGATCAATTTTAGCCTTTCTTGATTAACACCGTACTAGTAAGTTTGTAAGAGAGTAAGCCATTTATGCTTGTTCCATAAGTGATTCACTCATGTTGTTTCATAAGTGATTTACTTATGTTGTTTCATGGTTGGGTCGAGAATCTACCTACTCTGATACCAATTATAACACCAACATATAATATATACATCTAGACTTACATTATACATAGAAAAGATTGGTACTGACACAACATAAGTTCCTATCAGAATCATTATATATACATGTACAATACATGGATCATAATATATAAGAGTACAAAAACAAAACTTAGTATATATATAGTATCCATAAAATACACAACAAAACTATTATGAAACAACAAAAGTCTTCAAACTTCTTCAAGCAATCTTGCCATTGCCTTTAACCTACATGAAAATCAACAATTATAACGGGGTGAGATAATAATCTTAGTGGGTTCTGCTATCTTATGGGTACACTCGACTCTAAAAAGACTATCAAATAATATCCTAACTTAAGCATGTCAACTTCATAATACTTTTGTAGACTTACACAATAGACTGAGACTTAAGTATATGAGAGGATTTTTGTCTTGTATGGAAGCATAAGAACTTGAGTACACATAACTCAATGAATCACTATTTGGGAATATTAATCAAATAATAACTTTCCTCAACCGATCCCATGTCTAGGACTATGGATATAGGCCACGTCACATTGGAAAACTTTCCCCAGTCTATCCTACATCTAGGAAATAGGACATGGGTCACGGAGGTCCGCTCTATAAATAACATCTTTCCCCGACATGCACATATCTCTTAGGTCAAGACATGGGTCATGGACTTCCTATAATAATCAGAGTAATTTTCCTGACCAACACCTCTTACATGGTTCAAGACACGACTCACAACATCCATCTCATTTGATTTCTTCTTTCCCGGTCACTACTTTATATAAGATCCAGACGCATGACAAGCACAAATTGGGTTATTCCCTAATACGAGATTATTCTCATCAGCAACAATGTCATTATTCTCATCAATCGTAAAGTGATTATTTTTATCAATCACAATATCACAACATGTTTCCATGACTTAGTTATGATTCATGGCTACCACCGAGAAATGACTAGGTTATGATTCATGGGTACCACCAAAAAATGAATGAATGAGAGTGGACCATTTTCCCCTTTATCAATATTTCATTTCTTCATAATTTCCACTCATTAATTTGATTAGTTAAAAGGATCAGGAGAATTGACTAGGAGTTAGTTTCATCTCAGCTCATTTATTATTTAATTTATCTCTACTAATAAAAAATAGAGTATTTAAGAGGATGTGAGATATTACACTAATCTAGAGCTGTCAAAATAGGTTACGCGGCCCTATGCAGACTGGCCTATGTGGGCCTCATACTTTTTAAGGTCGAGCCTAAACCCATATTTACATGGGCCCTATTTTTACTATCCAGTGCATCCCTGTCTGGACTACGGACTACCCGGTCCTAAACAGGCCCATTACTAAAAAAAATTTATAATTCTCCCCTTATTTTTGCAAGTAACCTATACAATTGCATGTATATATATATATATATATATATATATATATATATATATATATATATATATATATATATATATATATATATATATATATATATATATATATATATATATATATATATATATATATATATATATATATATATTAAATTTCATATCCAAAATTAGGATTTCTTACTAATCTATATAAGTTAACAATTAAAAGGTAAAACAACACATTAACTTAATTCAAACTATCCAAAATATATTATAAATTATTCAATGTAGCACACAAAATTAAATTATTGTTCCAACAAATTTTAAATTATAAATATTCATGACAATTATAATATTATAACAATTATAATAACAAATTATTATAAAATTTCATAAAAATTATAATTAGGAAAGATTTTTTTTAATTATATTACAATTTTTAATTTTTTTAGGTCGGTGGATTACCTATGGCCCACGTAGACTAGTCCATATTTTTTAGAGTTTTTTTGGGTCGAACTAAAAATGACCCAAAAATAAATAAGCTTAAAGAATAAGGCTTTAGACCCTAACTTTTTCAGATCTGATGGATCGGCCATAGGCTTCGGCCCATTTGAACAGTTGTACACTAATAATACCAAATATTTCTTATCCTATTACTTAATTGTTTTTCTTATTTTAAATTGTCTCCCTCCCATCATCGTTTTCTTTATTAATTATTTCCATCTCGAATTTTTCCCTTCTAAAGAAGCTTGACATTACTTTGCGTCCAAGTAAGCCTTTATCCACCATTGATGTTTAGTGGCACCCTCCTCCGTTGGGCTGGATCAAGTGCAACGTTGATGGTCTTGCTAGAGGTTCCCCGTCTGTTTGCGCCATTGGAGGTATTTTCAGAAATGATCAAGATGGTCATATGCTTAGTTTCTTTAATTATACAGGGGTTGGCACTACGAAAATTACGAAATTCACTAGTGTGATGGTTGCTATAGAAAAAGCTAAAGAGCTAAATTGGTCGAAATTATGGATCGAATCAGATTGTTTTTTGGTTGTCAAAGCTTACTCAAACTTAGATCTTGTGCCTTGGTGCATTAAGTATCATTGGCTTAGGTGTTGTGCTTACTCACTATCTATTGATTTTTTGATCACACACATTTACAAAGAAGCCAATTTTTGTGTTGATATCCTTGTTTGCCTTGGTATTAAGTTTCAATCTCCTCATTGGCTTTCTTTTGTTCCTAAGGATATTCTTAGAGATTATTTGCTTGACAAGAATGGTACCCCTAGGTTTAGACTCCTCTCTTAAAGGGTTTTGGTTTGGTCCCCCTTTGTGATCTTGTATCTCTGATTTTTTTGGTTTAATATATTTTCTTCTTTTGGTTAAAAAAACTAAATCAAACTACGAAAGTACGTAAAACTTAATGCACTTGAAGATAATTGTTTTACAAAATCAAGCACCATGCAAATGGATCCGATAAAATATTCAAAGATAGGCTTGTAGCTAGAGGCTACAACCAAACTGAAGGAATAAATTATTTTAATATGTTCTGATATGTAGCGAAACTAATAACTATCAAAATGATCTTGACACTTTCAACTAGGACTGGACAACGGTCGGATTTGGTCAGTTTCGGATGAAAAATAACCAATCAGAATGAAACCACGGTCCACAAACAATAATCCATTATCGTCCGTTGCAAAGTTCGGTTTTGTCGGATGACGGGTTGAATGGTTTACAGGTGTAGCGGGTGGAGAAGAAGGAGAAAAATAAAAACAAAGTAACAACTTAAATCTATAAACTAATATCCTCCAAATAGCAATGGTTTGCAGCGTATATGGTTGACTTCAATGTTAAGGTGTTCAACGAAAATCAAACAATGCTCATGATCTTTATACTAAAACATAAAATATTAAGGTCTTCTTTAGAGTCCATCTTTGATGAAATGCAAAACCATTTTAAACTCACATAGAGATATGTGGAAAGGGAAAGAAAGATAGTTAAATTAAAAACAGGGAGAGAAATAGAGATAAGAAAGGTTTTTAGCTTAGCTTTTTATGCTTTCTATGATTTAGAAATGGAGAGAAAGATGGAAAACAAAGAACAATATGTGGTGTCCACTGAAAATATTTACTCTCTCTTAACTTTCATGATTTTAACCACCAACTAGAACTTTCTATTAAGTTGCCTTTTTTTAATCACAATTTACTGTGTAGTGTATAATAGTACGTAGTACATATGTACTCTTGTGTGAGTTCCAAAGAATGTAGATATGACAACATTTATCTTTTACGGTTTACATGGTTTGCGGTCGATTTCGGTAAATCTGTCCACCTTTACTTTCAACAAGTTAGCATCTAAGTTATGCACGATAGACATCTAGAATGCTAAAACTTATGGGAAACAAATACATATGATGCAATAATATAACAAAATAAAAATAATACTATTGTTTAGATTTTTAACATTTAATTAATTCAGTTAGATTTAATTACATAAATATTTGATGGAAAGCATTAGCCACTAGTTTTAGTGAAATTTTCCACTTCACAAATAATTTGTTAAGTGAAAATTCAATAATTTAAGTGCTATAACTAATCATTACATAGTATAATTGGTTACAGTAGCGCTAAAATGTTAAAGAAGTCAAAATAGAAAGTTTATCCAATGGTTTAATCGGTTATGGTTTCGTAATAACTGAATACCAACGTTAAGTTTTAGTTTTGTTAAAATATAATTGATTATAAGTTTTGTGTAATCGGGGTTACAAGTAGTTAATTTTTAAATTCTCTATTATGTTAGTTTGTTACTTGTTTCTCAATCAACTTGAAGTTCTATGTATATATTAGAGGTATCAATGAATAAAATGACGTGTATTTTCACCCTTAATTATTCTCTCTAATTTGCTATCCCTCTCCCTCACTCTCTACATTCATTTACTTCATTTTTATCAATTTTGTAATTCAAAGTTCTAACATTTAGTATCAAGAGAATGATTCGATCCACCAAACACCTAGTGTGCAATATAAATTATGTCTCCAATGAAAGAACCCTACAAACCTACTCATCTTTGATGTGAAGAATTACGACAAATGGTGCAAGAAAATGAAGGTGTTGCTTGACTACCAAGATGTTATTTAGATGATCAGGAACGTGGTGATTCCTCTTGTCGAATATTCAACTGATGCACAATGAGCAATACATAAGGAAGAGTAGAAGAAAGATTTCAAGTCGCTGTTTTGATCCATAATTGTGTGGATGGTGACAATTTTGAGAAACTTGGTGATTGTGAATCATCAAAGCAAGTGTGAAAAATCTTAGAGAAGACGTATGCAGGAGATGACAAGGTGAAGGTTGCGAGTTATAAACTCACAAATGTCAACTTGAATTGATTCAAATGGAGGAGGAGAAGACAATCAACGATTTCACAGTGAGAATTACTCGGTTGGTAAACCAAGTAAAAGCACATGGAAAAAGTGTTATGGAGCAACATGTTGTCACAAAAATCTTGAGTTCTTTGACATCACAATTGATAACATTGTTAGATGACGACAACGTATCTAGAGGGGGTGAATAGATACCCAATTAAAATTCTAGACACAAATATAGTTTTAAAATATGTTTTCTAAGAGTTTGAGCGGAAGACCTTTTCTGGATAAATCGTCTTTATGAACTTTATTGGAAACTTAGATATGCAAACTTAGTAACAAAAATAGTGTATGGAATAAGTGTGATGATAATGGTAATGCTTCTCCCTTGAAGACTTTGAACTTGAAATCATAAGAGCTTTAGATTTCACAAATTTTTCCTTATAGTTGTCTTTATTCTTTCTTTTTTTTCTCAAGCTTATTTTCATGTTTTTCCAAGCAATTGAGTTCTTGCTCGTGTTCTTCTAACTTACCAAATAAAACGGTGAGATCAAGTGTTTCAAGATTATTATCTTCCTTGACCGTTGTGGCCTTAGGTTTCTAATTCCTAGTAAGACATCTCAAAATTTTGTTAGTATAAATAGCATTGGAAATAGGATTATCTAGCAAGTTCAAACGATTAATAAGATGTGAGAACCATTTTTGCATTTTCATAATGGTTTCACCATGTTTCATGAGAAAGAGTTCGAACTCTTGATTAAGTGTATTAATCCTTGCTTGTTTGACCTCATTAGTTCCCTTATAGGTAACTTGTAAAGTGTCCCATATATCTTTAAAGGTTTGATAATAAGAAATGCGATAGAACTCATCAACACCAAGAGCAGATATGATGATGTTCTTAGCTTTCCAATCGTAAGACCACTTTTTATTATCATCCTCATTCCATAGGTTTTTCGGATTAGATATAGTAATATCATCAACCTCATATTTCACCGGTGTTGGACTATTTTGAATGGCTTACCAAACACCTTTGTCATATGAGTTGACATGAATTTGCATACAAATTTTGAAATTACTATAATTTTCTCCCATGAAAATTGGGGATCTCACTTTAGGTTCGTAAGACATTTTCTAAAGAGTGTCGAGTCCGAAATGAACCAGACTCTTGATGCCACTTGTTAGATGACGACAAAGTATTTAGAGAAGGGAGAGTGTGAATATATACCCAATTAAAATTCTAGACACAAATCTAGTTTTAAAAATTGTTCTCTAAGAGTTTGAGTGGAAGACCTTTTTTGGATAAGTCGTCTTTACGAACGTTATTGGAAACCCAGATATGCAAACTTAGTAACAAAAATAGTGTATGGAATAAGCGTGATAATCAAATTAAAATATGCTTGAATCACTTTATTGCTTATTTAATTTCAATTACTAGTAAAGCTATTTCCAATGGCCATATTAAAAAGAACAAACTTAGTCAATTTATCAAACACTTGGTGTGCAAGTGAATTTTCAAAAAATTTCCTTAATTTATGTTGATACACAAAATTACTTATAATCGAAAGTGATTATAAGCTATACCAACACTTGATTTAGAACCAAAAACAGTTTAGAAAATTTCTTACAATTCAATTGATAACTCAATGCTAATTCATAAATTGATTGATGAATATTAAAGCAAGTAAAAGAGACACGGGGAATTTCTCTTCACAGTTACCCACTTTCATCCTCGTATATGGGTAAGTCTGCATTTAATTCCAATGGAATTAGGATAATTCTTACTTTGTAAAAATTTTGATACAAGAGAAGTTTTCAAGAGCAACTCCATAAACCCTAAGGTTGTTGTTAATTCAACCGCTTCTCTTCCTTTGATCTCGAGAAAGATCAAGCACACAATAATTGAAAACTGACTATCTGGATCCTACTACTCCTCTACGTACTTTATCTCAAAGTTTTCCTGCACCGTTAATTTTACTTATTGCAATACAAGACTTCAATTGTAATCCACTGTTATCTCTCTACTTCCTTTTAGTTCTTTTTCTCCAAAGGATCCTTGGTTTGTTATATCTAAAACACTTCACTTGGTCGCAATTAACTCTTGAACTTCTTGCACGAAACCCACAAATCAACCAGTGATCTTGGAGGACAAAATCGTAGTTTTTCTGGATGAGTTCCCTACAAATTTCAACCCAATATCTTAGGCTACACAAGAACCTAATCGGACGTTGTCAAACCTCTCCTAGATGGAACCCTAATGAAATATCGTTGCAATGTAATGCTAGTGTGTATGCATATGTTGGAGGTTGAAGATGAAGAGAAAATGTAGGCTAAATTTATGGTATCATCAAGTTATGAATGATGCGTGAATGAGTATTTATAGTCTTGTAACATTTAGGTAAAAAGGATAAATTTGGAGTTAAAAGGATTTGATAAAAATGACCAAGCAATCAATATGTGTCGACATATAACACGGGTGTGTCGACACATACTTTATTTTCTAGCTGCATGTGTCGACCCGTGTAAGGTTATTTGTTGAGCTAACCAAGTTAGAGAGTACACGCTTCAAAACCATAACAAATTTGTCAACCTGAAAAACATATGTGTCGACACATAAATTAAGTATTTATGCAATTTCATAAATACTTCAGTATGCGTCGACCTATGCGATGCATGTGTTGACCTGAGACTTGAAAAGGCTACAAGCTTTAAAATTGAGTTATGTGCCGACCTGAAAAGCGGATGTGTCGACACATGCAACGAAAATTTATGCATAAACCTATTTTAGTGACTTGACTCAACATTATGATGACCTTTAACAATTCCCAAGCAATCTAAGACTTCTAATAGACCAAGATGCCACACAAAACTCAGAGATAACGTCCAACTATAGAACTGCTAGATTCTCGTATGTTTGACATAATTAAAAACACTATAGAGAACAAGTTTCACTCACAAACATAGTCGCAACGATTAGGAATCGAAGGATCTTACGACCATAAGCAAAAGGGGGATACAAAGCTCTCTTGATGCTCATAAGAAAAGGATGGAGGAGAGAAATAATGACATGGCAAATGTAGATATTTCTTTGCAAGATCGTTTCAAATGAGAAAGACAAGAAGTCTAAAGGAAAATGGTCCATGTAGAGTAAACGTAACTTTCAAAATTTTGGTGGAAAAGAGTCCTAAAGTTCAAAGAACTTAGTTTGTCAAAAGGCTGAGAGCAGCTGCAACTATAATGGTGGTCAAGGAAAATTTCACTACTTCGGAAAACACCTTCCACAATGGTAGGAAAAGGGATACCGTCACGCGTGAAATACTGTTGTGAAGTAGTGTGTGTTATAAGTTTATTATTTCAACCATGGGAACACTACCATTGTGATAAACTATGTAACACGCTATCTATCACAATGATTGATGTAAACAACCATTGTCATAAATATAGTATCATGGGTTTGATACCCAGCTACAACCAAAATTAAAGCGCATAAAAAATAATATTTCACCACGGTTATAAAGTTCTAACTGTTGTGGTATATGTAAGAGTTTATTATAAAATATGGGATTGCTTGTTTTTTCCTGCCCCTCATTAACCATATACAATCATTCAAATAAATTTTTGATGTAATAATAAAAAATTAAATTATTCTTGAAAAAAAATTAAACGATCCATTTTTTTTCCTGAATTATATGTCTCTTATAAATCATGATTTCCTCTTTAGCCTATAGAATTTTATTCAATTCCAAATTCTTCAAAGTAATGACCGTCTAAGTTGATTTTCAAGAATAATTTAATTTTTTAAATTATTATCTCAAAAACTTATTTAAATGAATGAAAGTTCAATGAGGAGGTTAGTGAAACAAGCAACCACATATGATATAACAAACTAACTAACAATGTTTATCAACAAAATATCAATTAATTAACATATATTAGGAGAACTTAATAACTAACAATTTCTCGAAGCTTTGAGTGATAAGTAAAGAACATAATCACTAGCTAGCTAGATTCTAGAGATATATTTAGAGATAATAATCATTGGGGTTATCAGAGCTTAATGCCTCTATTATGTTTGTGTTGCATTGAGAGATCACCGACACGAGTAATACGGTTGTCTTCAATTTTGTGTTAGACATAAACTCTGTTGTGGTACATTTTGATCGATAAGTTTAAGTTTGAAACAAGTAGTTTATATTCATGCTTGATAAGTTTCTCCTCTATGAAGAATGTATTTATTTTCCTGTTAATATTTTTTCCTTTCTATATAAACCAACCTATTTTAACCTAAGCTCAGAAATGCTGAAACCGTTTAATGTTATTCTTTCCCTCACACTGATCCATGTGGAGATGATAAAATTTCCCAGAAAAATACTTACTTTCTTTTGTTCCTTACCGCTATACTACTGTTCAAACATATGCTGGATTATTATAATGTAGACAGATCTTCACCAACTCTTCAAACCTGGTAGCATACTCAACAACACTCAAATTCCCTTACTTCAACTCAAAGAATTCATTCTCTTTCATTCCATGGTACTTCTCCAAGAATGCAACTCTAAAAATAACCCAAGTGATCTCACCACCCAAAGTCTTCATCCTCTGTCGTGCGTTATCCCACTAGTCTTCAGCCTCCGCTTCTAACATTTGGTACCAAACTGCATCTTCTACTCCTCTGAGCAAGCCATCACTCTGAAGATATTCTTGATCTTTTTGAGCCACACTTGTGCACCATCTGTATCATGTGTGCCCTTAAATATTGGTGGGTTTTTTTAACTAAAACTTCTCAAAAACACAAAAATCGTCATTCCTTCCAGCATTATAGGGATTCTTCTGATTTTGGGCCATTTCCTGAGCCAATGACTCTTAGGCCTCATCAATTTCATCAACATTTCTCCCTATAGCCATTTCTTTTAGTGATCGGTCACCATTTCCACTTCTTTTCTGTACTCATTTCGGTATAAGTTTGTCAAGCTTGTAACATTTTTGTTCATTGTTTTTCTTTTTTTGTCTATGTTTCGTTCTAGTTTTCAAATGTTTCTTTGTGAGGAGTTTATTTAAATTTCATGTTTATTTTGATGCTTTTGATGGTCTGGTTTGGTAGTGTGTGGCAGCTGAGGTGCAGGTTAAAAAGTCAGAAGTCGGTGCACGCGAAGAGAGGAAAATCTCATTTTCAAGGGACCTGACATGCACCGTGTCATGAGAAGTATGAAGGAAAAAGGATCTCAAGTTACAGGGTTAAGGACACGGGAGCCCGTGTCACTAGACACGTCCCTTGTCGTGGCAAATGGAAGAGGGAGTGTAAGAGAAGAAGCTGACACGACCGTCCGTGTCACTGGACACGACCCGTGTCACTCGAAACGACCCGTGTCAGTATAGGCGAGTAATATTTCACTTATTTTGGATATTTTTAAAGCACAAGGGCGTTCTGGACATTTGACGCTGCTGAGAGATGACCTAGCATTACTAAAACCTATTTTGGACCAGAGAAGAGACACTTTGATATCGAGAAATTACACAAGAAGAAAGCTGGAGCATTCAAGGAGAATTGGAGAAGAAGACTCTCTCATGCGCAGAAGCAATTAACCAATCCAAGTCTATTGTAATGTTTATCTTAACTCTTATTGTAGTTTGTAGTACAAATTATATGAGAGGCTAAACCCCTCAATGTTAGGGGGTGTCCCTGATTTCCTATGTTACAAATTCTGATCTCTTTGTTTTAATCAACTTATAAGTTTTTATGCATCAATTTTACCATCTAGAGAATTGATAGTTTCACCTTATGGCACCATAGGGTTTCACTAATTTAAGACATTAGAGCCGGACGATCGTGTTAAGGTTTTCTAAATAATAATATTATAGATGATTTCACCTAGGACTAGGGAAATCCTATAATAATTGAGTTATTCTTGATAATTGAATGCTTAACCTCTAAACTAATTAAAATGGACATTGTACATTTTAAAATAAGCTCCACAAGCTTGAAAAAATATGATAAATGGTTTCTTAAAGGAGATTGGCTTCAAGAAGTGTGTATTTGGACATGGTGTGTATGTAAAGAAGGATACATATGAAGGGATGATAATCATTTATCTTTACATAAGCAATTTATGGATATTGGGCATTGACAAAAAATGCATTTCTAAGTTTAAGAGTGAGCTTATGAAAGAGTTTGAGATGACCGATGTTGGCCTCATAACATACTTCTTTGATGTTGAGTTGCATAAGTAAAAGAAGGAATTGCTCATGCATCAAATAAGGTATGCACTTGAGATTTGAAGAAGGTTAAAATGGAACATTTAGTGTTGTTATTACTCCAACTGAACCGGTGTTGGAGTTGTCGATGAATAATGATGATCAAGATGTTAATCCAACTCAATATAGGAGGTTGAATGGATCCTTGTGTTACTTGTGCAATCCACGAACAAATTTGGTCTTTAGTGTCGGTATTGTGAGTAGATTCATGAAGAGACTGAAGGTGTCTCACTTGGTAACAGTCAATAGGATTCTAAGATACGTCAAAGGATAAATTGAGTGTGGAATTATCTTTCCCACAACGGACACATGAGGAGAATGCAATTTTCTCATTTTTATTGATTCCAATTGGTGCAGAGATAAATATGATTGAAATTCTACAGCTGGATACATCTTTATGTTCGATGAAACACCAATCTCAAGAATCGATAGTAGCACTCTCGTCTTGCGAGGCCGAGTACATTGTCGCTTTGTTGTGTGTGTGCCAAGCTGCATGGTTGATGAATCTATTGAAGGAGTTGGACAACGATGAACCCCTCTCTAGTAGAGTTTTTTTTACCTACTGTGGAAATCAAACCCTGTATCCTGGGGTTCAAGTACATGCTCAATCCATTCCCACTACCACTTGAGCCACGTGGCTCAAGTGGTAGTGGAAATTGATTGAACATGTACTTGAATCCCAGGATATAGGGTTCGATTTTTACGAAAGACAAAAAACTCTACTAGAGAGGAGATAGAGAAGACGTGAGATAATAGTGTCGAGCTTGTTAAGCACTGAATTTAATATGTGATGAGCTATAACGAATTTATTACACTGTAAAAAAAAACTAATAATCAGTTATAGGGAATGAGTTTTTCAGATTTTCATTTATGTTAGCATACTATTTATTTTCTAATATACTTGTAATTATTTATATACCTCAATAATATAAATAAATAAATTACGTACAACTCAATTCTACTCTCTCTCTTATTCTTTATTTATCTCCCACAATCTCCACATTCATTTACTCTATATAATCTAAATTGTTACTTGTCTGTATAAATATCAGTACATAATCCATTTCGATCTATTTTTTCTTAACCATCTCATCTTCTTTGAAGATGGAAAATATTAATAAAAAAATCTTGAATGTTTATTTAAAAATAATTACCGACTCCGATTTTTTTTATTTAAAAAGAAATTCTAACTGAAAATTAAAACCTAAATATTATATACCATACTCGCCTATCTTAAAACATATTCTTGATACAAATAAAACTAAAACTTGATAAAATAAATATCATACTGTACCTATCATGAACCATAATGTTGAACACAACATGAAGATGAAGCTGTTGTCTCTTAAATGTGCTGTTTGATTGTTTACTAAAACAATATTGAGTGGGGGACTAAAGCATGGACCACTATGAAATTCATATCATCAAAGTGAAATGAATATAACAAAAGAATCCAAGTCTTGGTGTGGCCATATCCCAACCCCACTAACAAAGAGAAAAAAGATAGAATCATGAACCTAGGGTCTAAAAGAAGAATCATATTAAATTATAATTGTGGTTTCCCACTTCAAGTTACTTTTATGATTGGGAGCCACTTTTATCGTTCATAGAGAAATATGCCCCACTATCACATTGCATGTCTGCTTCTATCTTTTTGAAAAAATATAAATCATTGTGCTCCTGATAGATAGAGGAAAGTGAAGATATTTTACTTTTATACATTACTATTTTCATATATATAAAAATTAATAAAATTTACTCTTAGAACTTATTTCAAACTGTACAACGCTTTCAAACTGTAAAATTAATAAAAATATTAAAAGATGTAGATTTAAAACTTTGATTTACTATGCAAAAATATGTAGTGAAAATATAAAAATTCAATGGACCAGATCTTTTTGCTATTCCGTAATTTTATCATGTGAATATAAATTAATATATTTGTTAGATCTAAACTTTGATTCATTAGGAGGTAGTAATTTACCTCTTTTGATAGATTTAACAAATTGGTAGTACTTTTACAACTTTAATATGTTCATAAATTGTCTGACAATATTAATAAAAAGGTTGTATATTTGAGTCTAGGTCACCTTTGAGGTACACGTGAATTGTGTGTATATCGTTTATGTAAACAATATTATTTAAACATTCTTGTGAACAACAAAAACTAATTAAAAATGATTGTATTGACCATTTGAACAAGCAAAACAAGAGTAATACTACCTCCTTCCCCTAAATAACTCTTTCCTTCTTCAATATAAGACTCCATAAAAGAAATAATGAAAATTAAGAAAGAAATTAGAATGATAATTATGTTGGCTACTTATATGAATTTGCAGAAAAATGAGATAATATTTGTGTGTAAGAATATTTTGTTCAAATTATAAAAAAAAAAGTGAATTTTTTTAAGGGATATTGTTCATCTAGAAAATATTAATGTTTAAAAAAATCAAGTTTTGACTTTTTGTTGATTTTTTTTTCATATTTTTTATTCCTGATGTTCATGATGGATAATATGAAATGGTTTGATAATTGAAAATTTTGAATTTCAACATGTCACACCCCAAAATTTGCCCTCCTAGCTTCAAATTTATCTGACTTAAGTTTTACATTCACCTACATATGCATCCATTAGGTCATCAGCATTGAACTGTCATTAATTCATCGCATTTACATTGTTAGTTGCGTTCAGGTTGATCGAAAGTCAATTTAAAGCAAAATTCGCATCATTTTATAGTTGTAAAATATCTGATATTCCACTTCGTTCATTTTTATCTCTCTACTTGTTTCTTGCATCGTGTTAAGTTGATTATATATCGATAATATTGATATTTCGGTTTTATAGACAGATTGTTAAAAGCAATTCGACACTGTGCAGAAAATTAGCGAGAAAAATATTTTAAATTTTCGCCTATAACTCACTGCTTTATGAATCTACATGTCGCGTAGATCATGAAAATATGCTCTCTCTAATTTTTCGATACATTTTTTAATCTCGTTTTTAATCGTGAGCGTTTTAAAGTCGGGTATTTTTTATTATCATTTTATTTCGATTTTAACTACTTTAATAATTTTTCTTTAATATGTGAGACCCATAGTTTATTTTAATGTGCTCATTATTTCTTTTGGATAATTTATTGTCCAAACTTTTATAATTTTTGACAATTTTAAATGTTCAATTTTTATCTCTAAAAATCAAAACAAAAATAATTTTAAATTAATTAATTTTTGGTCTATTTGACTTTATAATTCATTTTATCGTTAGGGTTATTTTAAAACTTATAAAAATGAGCTAAACCTAATTGTTGGTGTAGATATATATTATAATATTCCCTTCATCCACTCATATACTCCAACCTCCAACCACCCTTGATGATATTTTTTCACCTGCTGCTCCTCATCAAACCCCCTCACTCCATATATTCCCTCGTCAACCCCCTCACCACTTCACAACAACCGAAACATCTCCCTCCGTCTCACGGTGAAGCCTCCTTCCATCTTCAATCTACCTTCACCGCTCAAGCCAACTCACTGTCTCTCCACCCTCTTCATCCTCCTCACAAAACCATAACATACTCCCTCTGTCCCTTCCTCATTCTTCAACTCACCGTTCAACCGAGCTCCCTCAGTATCTCACCTCTATCGTTTAGCCACTGACCGTTTGCTCATATCCGTCGCGGTCGCACAATCGAGCATTCGCCAACAACCTCAACATCAACTTCCGTCGAATAAGCTACTTCTGCGTTGAACATCATCAACTGGCCTTCAACTCTGTTCACCATCCAGCAACTTCGACATTCTGCCATTGTTCGGTAAACTTCGATTTCATTACGTTTGTGTTATTTGAGTCAAATTATCATGCTATTGTGTTTAATTTCTGTGAGATAGTTTGATATTATTTTAAGTCTTGATCTGTTTGAATGGCAGTGTTGTGATAACTCTCTGAAATTAAGTTTGATAGTAGAGTGTGTTGTTGAATCTAGGACAAAGCTAAAACAGTTTGAAACCTGTGATACTATATGGATTTAATTTTGAGACGATTCTGTGGAAATTGAAACATGTGAAAACAACTTGATTTCATTTCTTTGAGTTATGTGTTAATGTTTAAAATAGAAATTTAAAGTTCACTTGTGATACCATGCTTGGCTTCGAATTTATTTGATTGAAATGTTAAATGGTGAAATCATGTTATTCGAATTAATGTGAGAAATGTGTAGGTGACATTTTAAGATTGATTTTGATATTGCTTGATTCTCACTTGTTTTAAAACGTATTTGAGATAAAATTCTTAGGCGTTCTCGCGTAATGTATGTTCCTTTCTTTTTTGGGACGAATCTTAATGAAAGTGGTGGTTGTTTGAAACCGCTTTTATTGTTATTCTCGACTGAAGTCCAAACCGCATTAGTTGTGTTTGAAATTCGAATGTTAGCATCACTTTGTTAGCATCATTCTAATTTAGATTGATGTTTGTGAGTAAAGATATATTTGTATAGTTTCGATGAAGGTTTTATGATTGACCGCGTTTAATCGCGTGTAAATCTAACCGAGGAACTTATGGAGCGGCATGTTGTTTCTTTGTGTGAATTTAAGCAAGAAAAGTCCCTTTTTTTATATTGAGTATAATTGATTGAATCGTGGCTGCCCGGACAATGGTTTATATGTTTAGAGCTTGTGTTAAACTTGTTTCATCATATCATGAATTTGAATTGGGTAATAACATGAATTTTTGATTACTGGTTGAGAAACATTCATTTGTCATACGCATCATACAAGTTCGATTTCGATCTTATACCTTGCTTACTAACCATTTTCCAACTTGTTATTTTTATCTCACACTTATGCTACTAACAAGTTTGTTATTTGTGAAGACATTCAAGAATTGTTCAAGCATTCACTTTCAATTAGCACATCTACACTTGCTCATAGCATTTTATTGTTGAATTTCTATTTAATATTTAGTAATGTATATACAAAATATTTAGTATCTTTATTCTTATATTTAGTATTGTAAATATATAATTATACTTATTACTCTCAATTTTATACTTTACTCAATTCATTTGTAAATAAATTTAAATTGTATTATAGTGATCTTTATTGTGCTGCAATTTCGAACTTTGAATTCGATTCGAGTTTCGAATGTGTATGAACACAAATATATTGTTTGACTTCTTAGAGTTGATTCCAACATGAATCTATTCTAAATTTAATTAATCTAATAAAGTGCAATGGTCAATAATCGATACTTGAGCTTTGTAAGCTTCTTCGCATTGGTTTTGTTTGTATCTCGTGTGATGTAGGGATCTTTTTCTGATATTCATCTGATGTGCCGAGCTTTATCCAATCTTGAAGTTTACTTGAAGCTCTTTTCTCGCACTGCGACGGAGTTCACTTGATTATTTGAATTAAGTTGATTTGGTTGTATTGTTTGTTTATTTGGGCTTTTTATCGCACTTCCTGATTTAATGTATCCCCATTCATAAACTTGTGCCCTCGTCCCCGCATGGTTTGTAATGCTTGGGGTTTTATTTCATTGTGTTCTAACTATTGCTTAATTATGTGTTTGCCATCCAATTGGAACACATAGCCTCCTCTCGAGCTCCTGATCAATGAACAGGTATACATATACAGTGCACACTTGCACACATTCATAGTTTGGCCATGGGCTTTCCTACAGTGACAACTATTTGATTGATTGTTCCAATCGGTCGTTTGGAATACTAGCGCCACGCTAGTCCCATTTTCTAGGAGCATACATATAGCCACTTTGTATGGGCTCGCTTGTTTTTCTACTTCATTACCTCTTTAATCGGATTCTTATATCCTCTTGGCTCATAAGCCAATTTTCTTAAGGGTCTCATAGTTGAGAATGGGCATGACCATTTTTACAAGGTTAATCGAAGTCCAGTTTGCATCGATTAACCATAACCCAACATTATTTATTTGAGCACCACAACATTATTTATTTATATAAGGAAAAAAAGTTTGTTGTGTTATTTTAATTGCATTTTACATTAAATTAGCATTAAAAATAGGTTTTATGGATCAAGATCTTTTCAAATAAACTATATCCAAATAATTTTATTTGTCTTTTATTACTTTATTAAATCATTGGTTTTTTTAATTTTTTAGAATTTGTGTTTTAATTATTATATAGAGATAATTTAGGTTAAGTATTAAAATAATTTTTTTTATTACATCAAAATTAAAATAAAAAAGTCTTGACCGTTATTGTATAGATTAAAAAGAGAAAAAATGGAGTATTTGCTTTTTAAAATATGGATTCATCAAAAACTTAGATATGTGCATGAATCCAATCTATTATAGAGAATCTAAGTTAAAATATAAATCCAAAACCTTTTGAAATTCCCATAAACTATTTTATTTGTTTAAGTGAATTTCAAAATGTTTTGGATTTATGACTTTGATAACTTATGGAAAAAATTTGTGCAAAAAAGTTTGTTGTGTTATTTTAGTTGCATTTTACTTTAAATTAGCATTGAAAAAAGGTTGTATGGATCATGACCTTTTCAAATAAACTATGTCCAAATAATTTTATTTTTCTTTTATTACTTAATTAAATCATTTGTTTTTTTTTTTTGAATTTGTGTTTTAATTATTATATTGAGATAATTTAGGTTAAGTAATAAAATGATTTTTTATATTACATCAAAATAAAAATAAAAAAGTCTTTACAGTTATTGTATAGATTAAAAAGAGAAAAAGAAAAGTATTTGATTTTTAAAATATAGATTCATCAAAAACTTAGAGCAAGATACGTGCATGAATCCAAGTAAAAAATTAAAATTTTTGAAAAAAAAATTAAAAATTGGGATTTAATTTTTACTTATCTAGTATATTATAGAGAATCTAAGTTAAAATAGTTTATAAATCCAAAACCTTTTGAAATTCTCTAATTTATTTTATTTGTTAAGTGAATTTCAAAAGGTTTTGGATTTAAGACTTTGATAATTTGGGAAGAAAATTTGTGATTTTTGAGCACCACAACATTATTTATTTATATAAGAAAAAAAAAGTTTGATGTGTTATTTTAATTGCATTTTACATTAAATTAGCATTAAAATTAGGTTTTGTGGATCAAGACCTTTTCAAATAAACTATATACAAATAATTTTATTTGTCTTTTATTACTTAATTAAATCATTGATTTTTTTTTTAATTTTTTAAAATTTGTGTTTTAATTATTATATAGAGATTATTTAGGTTAAGTATTAAAATGATTTTTTATATTACATCAAAATTAAAATAAAAAAAGTCTTGACCGTTATTGTATAGATTAAAAAGAGAAAAAGAGGAGTATTTGTTTTTTAAAATATAGGTTCATAAAAAACTTAGATATGTGCATGAATCCAATCTATTATAGAGAATCTAAGTTAAAATATAAATCCAAAATCTTTTGAAATTCCCCTAAACTATTTAATTTGTATAAGTGAATTTCAAAATGTTTTGGATTTATGACTTTGATAACTTAGGAAGAAAATTTGTGGAAAAAAGTTTGTTGTGTTATTTTAATTGCATTTTACTTTAAATTAGCATTAAAAAAAGTTTTATCGATCAAGACCTTTTCAAATAAACCATGTCCAAATAATTTTATTTTCTTTTATTACTTTATTAAATCATTTGTTTTTTTTTTGTTTTTTTTTTAATTTGTGTTTTAATTATTATATAAAGATAATTTAGGTTAATTAATAAAATGATTTTTTATATTACATCAAAATAAAAATAAAAAAGGTTAGAGTTAATCAAGTTGATAAACTTATAGAGCCTATTTCTTAAAGTGAAGTCTGGAAAGATGTTAACAGTCTGAATGATATTAAATCTCCAGGGATAGATGGCTTTGGGGCAAAGTTCTTTAAAAGAAGTTGGCACATAGTTAAGGAGGATGTTATGGCTATTATGGAGGAATTCTTTAAACACGAGAAAATGTATTTAGCTCTGAACTATACTCGAGTCACTCTGATTCCAAAAAGTGCATATGCAAAGTCCATTAAAGAGTATAGGCCAATTGCTGGCTGTACTACTATTTACAAGATTATTTCTAAATTTTTAACTAAAAGGCTAGAAGATATCTTGAGTAGTATAGTGGGTGATAGTCAGGCTGCATTTGTGCTAGGACAACAGATCCAGTCACATATACTGCTTGCTTATGAGCTTATCAAAGGGTATTCTAGGAAAGGTGGTGCTTCAAAAATGTATGCTCCAAATAGATTTACAGAAGACTTATGACATGGTTGATTTGTGTGCTATGGAGAAGATCTTACATGAAATTGGAATGCCAGCTAAGTTTACCAGGTGGATTATGTTGCCAGTCTCAACAGTTTCGTATAAATTTAACATCAATGGAAATATCAGTAAAATCCTTAAGGAAAAAAGAGGATTGAGGCAAGGGGATCCAATCTCCCCTTACCTTTTTGTGATTGTTATGGAGTATCTTAGTAGAGTTATGCAGAAGGTGCAGGAAAAACTCGATTTTAATCACCATGTGAAATGTGAAAAGCTGGATATAACCCATCTTATTTTTGCATATGATATTCTTCTCTTCTCAAGGGGGATAGCAAATCAGTGGAGCTCTTGATGCTGGCCTTTGGTAGCTTTACCAGATCAATAGGTTTGAAGCTTAATCCAACAAAGAGTAAGCTTTACTGTGGGAATGTAGATGCTAATATTAAGTAGGAAATGCTTTTGTATACTCAGTTCTTAGAGGGGGAGCTCCATTTTAGATACTTTGGTGTGCCTCTTACTAGCAAAAAGTTGTCTATTCACCATTATATCGCTCTAGTTGAGAAGATAGTGGATAGAACTCGACACTGGAGTACCAAATTACTCAGTTATGCTGGTAGACTCCAATTGCTAAAGAGTATTATTTTTGCCATTGCTAACTTCTGGTTGCAGGTGTTCCCTATGCCTCTGTTTGTTATTCACAGGATTAATGCGATTTGTAGAAGGTTTTTGTGGACAGGTAGAGATGAGAAGAGTCATAAGAACGCAGTTGCTTGGAAGAAAGTGTGTAGGCCAAATAAATATGGGGGTCTGAATTTGATTGATATGCAGGTATGAAACCAAATTTCCATGATGAAACTTTTGTGGAATATTTGTAGAAAGGTAGAAAATCTCTGGGTTAAGTGGATACATGGGTGTTATATGAAGAACCAAAATGTGATGAGTGGGGATATTAAAAAGGATAGCTCTTGGATTCTTAAAAATGTCCTCAGTCAGAGAGATAATATTGGGAATGTGCAGGATGTCTGGGATAAAATGCTAACTCAAAAGAAATTCAGTATGAAGACTGTATATAACGAAATGCATAAGGGTGAATATTAGGTTACTTGGAAGCATTTAATGTGACGCAATATAGCAAGGCCAAGAGCAGTAGTAACTCTTTGGTTTGCTTGTCACAACAAGCTTGCAACAAAAGATCGATTGAGAAAGTTTGGAATAAATGTTGAGGCAAAATGTAATTTCTGTGATGAAGTGGAAACAATTAACCATCTCCTGTTTAATTGTAAGTTTGTGAATTATATTTGGCAGAAAACGCTCAATTGGATTGGTGTTAAGCATATGCCTCAATATTGGGAGCATGAGAAGAACTGGGTGGTGCGTATGTCAAAGGGCAAAGGTTGGAGAAAAGTCCTCTTAAAACTAGCTATCACTAAAACTATTTATGAAATTTGGAGGCATAGAAATAGAGTCAGTTTTGGGATGACAAATGATAGAGGGAAGATTTAAGAGAATATCAATAGTATGATTGTGTATAGGGGTTGGTTTCATAGGAAGCTTAGGAAACACATAGCTACTCTTATGATATAGTTGTGTTTGTTTTCTTTTTTTGTTGGGTGTAATGTTCGCTGGATTCTTAAAGATCGCCTTGTACCTAGTGGTTTTTTGAATTAATAAAACATTTCTTTGATTAAAAAAAGAAGAAGTCTTTACAGTTATTGTATAGATTAAAAAGAGAAAAAGAAAAGTATTTGCTTTTTAAAATATAGATTCATCAAAAACTTAGAGCAAGATATGTGCATGAATCCAAGTAAAAAATTAAAATTTTTGAAAAAAAAAAATTTGGGATTTAATTTTTTCTTATCCAATATATTATAGAGAATCTAAGTTAAAATAGTCTATAAATCCAAAACCTTTTGAAATTCCCTAACCTATTTAATTTGTTAAGGAAATTTCAAAAGGTTTTGGATTTAAGACTTTGATAACTTAGGAAAAAAATTTGGTCATTTTTGAGCATCACAATATTATTTATTTATATAAGGAATAAAAAGTTTGTTGTGTTATTTTAATTGCATTTTACTTTAAATTAGCATTAAAAATAGGTTTTATGGATCAAGACCTTTTCAAATAAATCATATCCAAATAATTTTATTTGTCTTTTATTACTTAATTAAATCATTGATTTTTTTTAATTTTTTAGAATTTGTGTTTTAATGATTATATAGAGATAATTTAGGTTAAGTATTAAAATGATTTTTTATATTACATCAAAATTAAAATAAAAAAGTCTTTACAGTTATTGTAACATCCCAATATTTATATCAATATGTATGAAAAGTTATATATTTATGTTTGAGAAATTATTAAGAAGCGAAAGAAGAACTAAGCTAGTAACCAAACTAGTTAGTATTGGACCGAATGGAAAACTTGTAATATTGACATGGTTAAAGGGAAAGATGATCATTAAACACTCATTGCATGTGTTAATAAGACCTTGTTTGGGTAGAGAATTATAACAATCAGATTTTTGGAAGCAAGAGAGAGTGGAAGCTTGAAACAAGAAGAGGAAGTCATCTCCAAATCCATTTTCGCACACCTTGAACAACTTTCACTAAACAGGTGATAACTTTCTACTCACAACTCCATTTAAGCTAATTCTTAACTTTTTGAAAAACTCACAAAATTCTCTTCGATTTACATATATGGTTTATGTTCTGCATATTCGGGATTAGTGAGATAAACATGTTTGAAGTTAAGGGTTTGATGCTGATTTTGGTGAAAAATCTGGGTACGAGATTTCTTGACCAGCTCCACTTATCATGTCGTAAGTTTTTACTCGTAACTCGGATTTAAGAAATTCTTGAAGTTCTGGAATCTACACAAAATTCCCTTCAATTTGATATATTGATTCATGATTATAGCTTATGTATTAAAGGAGGAAAACCTGTTTGAAGTTTGAAGATTCATGCTGGAAAATGGTAAAGGAAGCATTTCGGGATTTGTGGATGATGAAGGTGAAATCTTGACCTAGATGGAAGTTGTATGGCAGCAAGCATGACATCCAATACTCTATTAACCTAACGTGAGTCTCTTAGTTAGAGACTTGGGGAAAATTGGGATTTTTACGAAAACTATTTGGGATATGGGAATTGAGAGAAATTGTTGTTGCATGTTGATTATAATGATAATTGCATGCTTAATTTGATGAATATCTTATCATGTTTTTGTTTTCGTGATGATACATGATGGGATTTGAATTTGGATCATTGGGGAACCTTAAGAATGTATTAGAATGCTTTGGAACTGGTTTTATGCAGGAAAAATACGTTTTTTTTTACTCTGCTTCAGATGCAAATCAATTTGCATATAGTGTAAATTGATTGCTCACTAACTAAAAAATGACTTTCATTGTTTCGATCATAACTTATGTTTTATAACTCGAAACGGAGCCCTGTCAGAAGCATTAGAAAGGTCTTTTAATGACCTTTATGAATATGTTTAGACATCATGCTTTTAGTTCATTAAAAGGTTACGGAAAAGGGATGTTTAGGTGCATGATGTTGAATAAGCATTAATGGAATTTAAGAAAATGTATGTTTAATTCCCCCGAGTGTATTTCCATCCGTGTCAGGGATCGAAAGCCTCTTTGTTGTGTAACTAATTTTATGAATTGTATTATATTATGTTATGATTACTCGTATGCAAAAATCATAAATATGTATGAATATCATGTGCAAAGTGTTGAGAAGCACATTATGTAGAAATGTAGTTATGTGATCATTACTTGTTCCCGTTCATACCGGTTGAATGTTCGGATGAATTTGTCTTGTTGGCTTGATGTCACAAGTGTTTCGATCATGCTGAATCAAGCTAGACCTAGGCTATCAGATGGTAAATCACATATGACTATGGACAAGGTCCAATTTATTATCACTGTTCTGATGACTCGAGTGGGCCATTTATTGGGCGTTTCCACATGGCGTAATTATCTAGATATACGGTTTAAATTTATTATTACCGTTCAGATGACTCGAGTGGGCCATTTATTGGGCGTTTCCACAGGGCATAATTATCTGGATATACGGTTTGTCATACACACCTGAGCTACCATTGTGGCATTTCCAAGTGGGCTGTTGAGGGCATCCAAAGGACGTAAGCGTCGGCGTGCTTGGTATGGTGGGGTTGTGGTGCCATGTAGGCAATACCACCTCTTAGATTTAACTCACCTCTAGTGGTGCCATATAGGCAAGACCATTAGACTTTCACCCGGTGGACTGGTGCGTTAAGAGGGCGTTTCGTATTTGCGTAATTCATCTGTGTAAGGATGATCGACGTGGTTGTGACGCCATATAGGCAATGTCGCTTTGAGTACTCGTTGCGGATGGAATTCCTTATAGGATGATCCGATTCATCATGGGATGGACTTATATGAGTCTCTTGACATTATGCATTGGCGTAATTCATCGAGGGTATGATTTTGTGTAATTTGATAAAAGGTATAACTTACTTCTGGATTCCTCATACACGGGTACGAGTTTGCATAATATGATTGGTTGTTTTGTGTACCTGCCCCATTGGTTAGTTATGGGACTTTCAATGGTGGTGTTCCCCTCGTTTGTACTTGTACCGTGACGTGAGATATAACCCCGGGTTCTAGGTGAATCCGATATTTATGCATGTACCCTGTAGAACCGAGCATACCCTTAGGATAGGGAGGCTCACTGAGATTTAGTAATCTCACCCCAATCCTCTTATTATTTTTCAGGAACAGGTTATAAGTGGTAGGATTACTAGATGATCCATTTTGAATATTGCAAAGGTGCAAAGGCAGGAAGACCTCATCAGATCTTATCTTTCCGTTGTGTGATGATGAAGACAAGATGTATTAGATGCGTTCTATTTGAGATTTGTGTTGTATACAGTTTTAAATTCTTGTCTCTTTCATCTAGTTGTATGCTTCTTGTACCATAATTAGCATCACTACATATTATTCTAGACATATATGTATGGGGTGTCACAGTTGGTATCATAGCAGGTCGATTCTTGTCCCTGCCATGAGACATCACTAGCAATTCTTTTCTCCCTCAAATGTAAGTGTTGCTAACCAGATTTCTATTGTCGTAGTATTTAGTCATTGAGACTGGCAATTTCACTGACTGCATATGCGATGGATGGGATCACGGTGGAGCCACCATGAGGACGCGTAAGATCCGAAGTGACTCGAGCCGAGGTGGCGGAGACTTGTTGAATTAAGAGAGTATTGGGATTATTGAGTATGAATGAAGTGTTTGGTGCTGAGTAATTGATGACCTTGTCGTGGTAAAGATCTGAAACAACGGGAGTTTCTGAGATTTGATTGGGCGAAATGAGACCTTATCTAGATCCCGGTAGCAGTGGAGTAAGTTTCATGAAGAACTTGAGTAGGACTATAATGAAGGATTTCGGGATGGAATGGAATCTGAGACCGTTAAAAGATCCACTGTTTATTCCTGGTGCTAGTGGTTGTAACCTAAAAAATATGTCAGACAAAATACTTTTGGGAGTTTTGGCAAGGGAGTTGAAATCTTCCGGTTACCCTAATATGGGCGGTACTTGGAGGAGAAAGGTGTTGCACTCTAATTCCTTTTGGCATGCCGTAAGTTGTGCGTGGATTACATAGTAGAGAGTTGATAGAAAGAGTAGAAGTGGTGGTCTCTGTTTGGGTAAATATTGGATGACCGATCAAAGGAAGGAGTAATGTACCTTCGTTCTTGCTAATGCATGATTGAGACCTAGAACTTCACTAGGCAACGTGTGAAGCAAGTGAACGCGAAGTATGTTGTAAGCTAAATTTTGCTAGTTATGATTCATCTAACCCCAAGTGATGCCACAAAACTACGCTTGGTGTTGGGCAATTAAGTGAATGGAAACTAGTGTCTTTCCAAAGCATCCATGGGATAATCGAAGTCGTATCGAATGTTTGAAACTTGGTATTCCTATGTGAATAGGTATTCATAGAATTTCTTATGCATGCGTTGTGCAAGTGAGTGTGCACATGGCACAGTAATTCGAACTGAATTCTTAACCGTTCTGATCAAGCTTATTATTCCTAGTAAGTAAACCCTTGATGTGGCACTCTTAGGTTTTGTATCCTAAGGAGTGTGATTGATGTAATCTAGAAGGATGATGACCTTAATAGAGATCTGTTTAGACATTGTCAACCTTGACTATATAGGATAAGCGTGAAGATTGTTATACGCTACTGGGTAGATTACGTGAATACATGGCCTCAGAGTTGGACCACCATGCTAGTACTACCAGACAAGTATAACGCCACAATATCACTATCGTGCATGAGGTCTGGCAGATGTGGGATAATGTCGACCCAGAGTTTAGAGTAATTTTATGATTATTATTCGGAGACTCAGACTAAAGTTCTCATGAGGTAGGTATATCAAGAATCATTGTGTCATGCCGGTAGTCATGAACTATCAGGCGATAGTGGGGTAGATCAAATTCCATTACTACGCTTATGGGGATTATGAGTGGTCGTAACCACGTGGTCGATGATTGATGATACCTTATAGATGTTTCTTGTTTCGCAAAATGGTAAGTAATGAGTATGCATGAATACCAGAGGTGGAACTGACGCGAGATCATTATATCTTGGTCGACGTTGTGGTGTGGCTATTATTGTATATTGAAGATCAATGTTGGAATTGATGGAACGTATTTTGGTTTTACCGATATGAAATGTACCTAAGGGAATATCTATAGAATCTCAGGAGTGAAATAATGTCAGTCTCAGTAAGCGGAGACACATTGAATTTTGAGTGTAGAGGAATTCCAAAAGGGAATGTTTGAAGCACAAAGTATGGTTTCCTATATTGTGATAGAACTCAAGACGTTGGAAATGTTGCAATTGGGAGCGCAATTTATATAGTTGGTCTTGTAGCAGTTTCAGAAACAGTGAAGAATGGCGTTGATACAATCTTAGCAGCTTAAGCGGGATTTGAAGATTTCGTTGGGTTTGAGAAGAATCTTGAGACTGTGTAGGTATGGGACTGTATGGTTAAAGGAGGTCGTATAATTAGTATTGGTTTGTAGAGTAGTTCTGTGGCCCCAAGAGAAATCTAAAAGTATTGGAAACAATATCAGTCGATTGCTTGGGTGCAACGTAACTTTGAAAGGATTTTCGCATCAGTTAAGTTTCGTGGGTTGTCAAGAGTGTTGTCACACTAAGAGAAGGAAGTGGTATGGTTAGGGAGGAACTATGGAAAAGTTGTCAGTGTTATCGTAATAGTTGTACAACGTGTAAGTTGATGGTTTGAGATGAACTTGTATTCAGTAAGTCTTCAACGTCAAACTTTCTGGAGCCGAAGTGTGTAACTAAGTTGTATTTATGGACCTAGCCAAGACTAATGAAGTCAGTAGTGATCTTATTTTGGAAGTACTCAACTTTGAGGAGCAGTCTTTGTTAAATGTGTTTAACACTTTGGAGATTTTCATGATTGCGTGTTTCGAGGAAGAGTTGTTGTCGTTTAAGGAATCGAGTAAAGTGTAGTTGGGTATTGGGATCAAGTGTGCTGTGGAGGAAGTGTAACTCAGTAAGTCTCGAGAAGTGTGTATGATGGATTGGGATCATAGTAGCTCAACGGATGAAAGGAGGACCGGATAAGCTTGTGGTAGGTGTAAGTGGAATACATGTGACAAATGTTTAATTGGAGGAACCTTGTGAGGAGAAACTCTCTGTGAATGTTTTATCCATCCAGACTCTCAAGGATCCACCATAATCCAGCGAAAAACTATTGATGGATCAACATGTAGCCGACTATATGGTTAGTTTGTGATAAGATATTCAGGAGGCAGTAGTTGTATAGGTGAGTATTGAGGATTAAGTGAGGAAAGGGTTTTTGCTTGAAGTGAACTTTTCATTGTTGTGTCTGGTGCAAATTTGGGCACACACAAAGACTTGGACGATGATTGCGGATCAACAGTTAGGAGTGTATTTTGTTGATAGGATGTGTGTGAAGTTGTTGAATACAAAGATTATAGTTATGGGATTGTGTATCCTTATGGTTTCAGGTTGAAAGGTTTTGCGTAAAGCTGAAATAGAGTTTGAGGTAAGAGATCTTATGATGTCGAGGTTGTAGCTATAGAATGGTAACTTCTTGTGGATTGCGATGGTAGAGACTTTGTCTAAAGACTAAGAAAGTACCACATAAGAAGTTTTGTCGTACGAAGAGGATAGATTAGGAGTGAGTCAAATTGAGCATATGGGAATTAGAAGTTGGAACCAAGAGACTCGACGAGCGGTTATATGACTTTGTTGGAATGTGAGCGTAAGTGATATGGAGTTGTTATCGTTGGAGAGAAATGATGTTGTGGATATGTATGGATTCGAGACGATGCAAGTAACTAACAGAGAGGAAGTGAAGTTCAACATCATAAGTTAAGCAAGGATGAGCTTGGCAAACCTTGAGGACGAGGATTTTCTGACTGAAATGGATTGTTAGAGATTCTTGAACTATGCATACTCGATGTGAGTGGGTCTAGGTTGGAAACCTAGAAAGAACCTATTTCCAAGTAAGTTTGAGCGATGTACCAGATGAATGTGTTGTGAGACGACTAAGGCTTCTAGTCATGATTGTTAAGGACATGAGCGTAGTAGGTAATGGTGTTTTATTGGATGAAGCGATTTTTGGACGAAGTGGTAGGGTTTAACCAAAGGAGAATGTGAGGAACATTCGTCCCCTTGTTGGAAGAAGATGTGTAGAATTTGTTGTCATGGTTATTGAGTGGAATTCGAGGGCGAATTCTATTTAAGGGGGGGAGAATGTAACATCCCAATATTTATATCAATATGTATGAGAAGTTATATATTTATGCTTGGGAAATTATTAAGAAGTGAAAAAAGAACTAAGCTAGTAACCAAACTAGTAAGTATTGGACCAAATGGAAAACTTATAATATTGACATGGTTAAAGGGCAAGATGGTCATTAAACACTCATTGCATGTATTAATAAGAACTTGTTTGGGTAGAGAGTTATAACAATCATATTTTTGGAAGCAAGAGAGAGTGGAAGCTTGAAACAAGAAGAGGAAGCCATCTCCAAATCCATTTTCGCACACCTTGAACAACTTCCACTAAATAGGTGATAACTTTCTACTCACAACTCCATTTAAGCTGATTCTTAACTTTTTGAAAATCTCACAAAATTCTCTTCGATTTGCATATATGGTTTGTGTTCTGAATATCCGGAATGAGTGAGATAAACATGTTTGAAGTTAAGGGTTTGATGCTGATTTTGGTGAAAAATCTGGGTACGGGATTTCTTGACCAGCTCCACTTATCATGTCGTAAGTTTTTACTCGTAACTCGGATTTAAGAAATTCATGAAGTTCTGGAATCTACACAAAATTCTCTTCAATTATATATATTGATTCATGATTATAGATTATGTATTGAAGGAGGAAAACCTGTTTGAAGTTTGAAGATTCATGCTGAAAAATGGTAAAGGGGGCATTTCAGGATTTGTGGATGATGAAGGTGAAATCTTGACCTAGATGGAAGTTGTATGGCATCAAGCATGACATCCAATACTCTATTAACCTAAGGTGAGTCTCTTAGTTAGAGACTTGGGTAAAATTGAGATTTTTATGAAAACTATTTGGGATTTGAGAATTGAGAGAAATTGTTGTTGCATGTTGATTATAATGATGATTGCATGCTTAATTTGATGAATAACATATCATGTTTCTGTTTTCGTGATGATACATGATGGGATTCGAATTTGGATCATTGGGGAACCTTAGGAATATATTAGAATGCTTTGGAACTGGTTTTATGCAGGAAAAATACGTTTTTTTGACTCTGCTTCAGATGCAAATCGATTTGCATATAGTGTAAATCGATTGCTCACTAACTAAAAAATGACTTTCATTGTTTCGATCATAACTTGTGTTTTATAACTCGAAATGGAGCCCGGTCGGAAACGTTAGAAAGGTATTTTAATGTCCTTTATGAATATGTTTAGACATCATGCTTTTAGTTCATTAAAAGGTTATGGAAAAGGGATGTTTAGGTGCATGATGTTGAATAAGCATTAATGGAATTTAAGAAAATGTATGTTTAATTTCCCCGAGTGTAGTTCTGTCCGTGTCAGGGATCGAAAGCCTCTTTGTTGTGTGAATAATTTTATGAATTGTATGATATTATGTTATGATCACTCGTATGCTAAAATCATGAATATGTATGAATATCATGTGCAAAGTGTTGAGAATCACATTTTGTGGAAATGCAATTATGTGATCATTACTTGTTCCCGTTCATTCCGGTTGAATGTTCGGATGAATTTGTCTTGTTGGCTTGATGTCACAAATGTTTGGATCATGCTGAATCGAAGTAGACCTAAGCTATCAGATGGTAAATCACATATGACTATGGACAAGGTCCAATTTATTATCACTGTTCTGATGACTCGAGTGGGCCATTTATTGGGCGTTTCCACATGGCGTAATTATCTAGATATACGGTTTAAATTTATTATTACCGTTCAGATGACTCGAGTGGGCCATTTATTGGGCGTTTCCACAGGGCATAATTATCTGGATATACGGTTTGTCATACACACCTGAGCTACCATTGTGGCATTTCCAAGTGGGCTGTTGAGGGCATCCAAAGGACGTAAGCGTCGGCGTGCTTGGTATGGTGGGGTTGTGGTGCCATGTAGGCAATACCACTCCGTAGATTTAACTCACCTCTAGTGGTGCCATATAGGCAAGACCATTAGGCTTTCACCCGGTGGACTAGTGCTTCAAGAGGACGTTTCATATTTGCGTAATTCATCTACGTAAGGATGATCGACGTGGTTGTGATGCCATATAGGCAATATCGCTTCGGGTACTCGTCGCGAATGGAATTCCTTATAGGATGATCAGATTCATCATGCGATGCACTTATACGAGTCTCTTGACACTATGCATTGGCATAATTCATTGAGGGTGTGATTTTGTGTAATCTGATAGAAGGTAGAACTTACTTCTGGATTCCTCGTACACGGGTACGAGTTTGCATAATGTGATTGGTTGTTTTGTGTACCCACCCTATTGGTTAGTTATGGGACTTTCAATGGTGGTGTTTCCCCTCGTTTGTACTTGTACCGTGACGTGAGATATAACCTCAGGTTCTAGGTGAATCCGATATTTATGCATGTACCCTGTAGAACCAAACATACCCTTAGGATAGGGAAGCTCACTGAGATTTAGTAATCTCACCCCAATCCTCTTATTATTTTTCAGGAACAGGTTATAAGTGGTAGGATTACTAGATGATCGATTTTGAAGACTGCAGATGTGCAAAGGCATGAAGACCTCATCAGATCTCATCTTTTCATTGTGTGATGATGAAGACAAGATGTATTGGATGCGTTCTGTTTGAGATTTGTGTTGTATCCAGCTTTAAATTCTTGTGTTTTTCATCTAGTTGTATGTATCCCTACATATTATTCTAGACATATATGTATGGGGTGTCACAGTTATTGTATAGATTAAAAAGAGAAAAAGAGGAGTATTTGCTTTTTAAAATATGGATTCATCAAAAATTTAGATATGTGCATGAATCCAATTTATTATAGAGAATCAAAGTTAAAATATAAATCCAAAACCTTTTGAAATTCCCCTAAACTATTTAATTTGTCTAAGTGAATTTAAAAATATTTTGGATTTATGACTTTGATAAATTAGTAAAAAAATTTGTGAAAAAAAGTTTGTTGTGTTATTTTAATTGCATTTTACTTTAAATTAACATTAAAAAAAAGTTTTATGGATCAAGACCTTTTCAAATAAATCATGTCCAAATAATTTTTTTTAATAATTAATTAAATCATTTGTTTTTTTTTTGAATTTGTGTTTAAATTATTATATAGAGATAATTTAGGTTAAGTAATAAAATGTTTTTTTATATTACATTAAAATAAAAATAAAAATGTCTATACAATTATTGTATAGATTAGAAGAAGAAAAAGAAAAGCATTTGATTTTTAAAATATAGATTCATCAAAAACTTAGAGCTAGATATGTGCATGAATCTAAGTAAAAAATTAAAATTTTTGAAAATAAAAATAAAAATTGGGAATTAATTTTTACTTATCCAATATATTTTAGAGAATCTAAGTTAAAATAGTCTATAAATCCAAAACCTTTTGAAATTCCCAAAACTATTTAATTTGTTAAGTGAATTTCAAAAGGTTTTGGATTTAAGACTTTGATAACTTGGGAAGAAAATTTGTGATTTTTGAGCACCACAACAATATTTATTTATATAAGCAAAAAAAAGTTTGTTGTGTTATTTTAATTGCATTTTACATTAAATTAGCATTAAAAAAAGTTTTATGGATGAAGACCTTTTCAAATAAACCATATCCAAATGATTTTATTTGTCTTTTATTACTTATCTAAATTATTGGTTTTTTTGAATTTGTATTTTGATTATTACATAGAGATAATTTAGGTTAAGTAATAAAATGATTTTTTATACTACATCAAAATAAAAGTAAAAAAGTCTTTACAGTTATTGTATAGATTAAAAAGAGAAAAAAAAGAGTATTTGCTTTTTAAAATAGAGATTCATCAATAACTTAGATATGTGCATAAATCCAATCTATTATAGAGAATCTAAGTTAAAATACAAATCCAAAACCTTTTGAAACTCCCCCTAAACTATTTAAATTATCAAAGTGAATTTCAAAATGTTTTCGATTTATGACTTTCATAACTTAGGAAGAAAATTTGTGGAAAAAAATTTGTTGTGTTATTTTAATTGCATTTTACTTTAAATTAGCATTAAAAAAAGGTTTTATGCATCAAGACCTTTCCAAGTAAACCATGTACAAATAATTTTATTTTTCTTTTATTATTTAATTAAATCATTTGTTTTTGTTTGAATTTGTGTTTTAGTTATTATATAGAGATAATTTAGGTTAAGTAATACAATGATTTTTTATATTACATCAAAATAAAAATAAAAAAGTCTTTATAGTTATTGTAAATATTAAAAAGAGAAAAAGAAAATTATTTGCTTTTTAAAATATAGATTCATAAAAAACTTAGAGCAAGATAAGTGCATGAATCAATGTAAATAGATAAAATTTTGGAAAAAAAATTTAAAAATTGGGTTTTAATTTTTCTTATCCAATATACTATAGAGAATCTAAGTTAAAGTAGTCTATAAATCCAAAACCTTTTGAAATTCTCTAAACTATTTAATTTGTTTAAGTGAATTTCAAAAGGTTTTGGATTTAAGACTTTGATAACATAGGAAGAAAATTTCTGATTTTTTAGCATCACAACATTATTTATTTATATCAGAAAAAGAATGTTTGTTGTGTTATTTTTATTGCATTTTACTTTAAATTAGCATTAAAAATAGGTTTTATGGATCAAGACCGTTTCGAATAAACTATATCCAAATAATTTTATTTGTCTTTTATTACTTAATTAAGTCATTGGTTTTTTTTATAAATTTTTTAGAATTTGTGTATTAATTATTATATAGAGATAAATAAGTTAAGTAATAAAATGATTTTTTATATTACATTAAAATAAAAGTAAAGAAGTCTTTAGATTAAAAAGAGAAAAAAAAAAAAAAAAGAAGTATTTGCTTTTTAAAATATAGATTCATCAATAACTTAGATATGTGCATGAATCCAATCTATTATTGAGAATCTAAGTTAAAATACAAATCCAAAACCTTTTGAAATTCCCCTAAACTATTTAAATTGTCTAAGTGAATTTCAAAATGTTTTCGATTTATGACTTTGATAACTTATGAAGAAAATTTGTGAAAAATTGTTTGTTGTGTTATTTTAATTGCATTTTACTTTAAATTAGCATTAATAAAAGGTTTTATGGATCAAGACCTTTTCAAATAAACCATGTCCAAATAATTTTATTTTTCTTTTATTACTTAATTAAATCATTTTTTTTTTGTTTTTTGAATTTGTATTTTAATTATTATATAGAGATAATTTAGGTTAAGAAATAAAATGATTTTTTATATTATATCAAAATAAAAATAAAAAAGTCTTTATAGTTATTGTATGGATTAAAAAGGGAAAAGGAAAAGTATTTGCTTTTAAACTATAGATTCATCAAAAACTTAGAGCAAGATATGTGATTGAATCAATGTAAATAGTTAAAGTTTTTGAAAAAAATTAAAAATTTGGAATTAATTTTTTCTTATCCAATATATTATAGATAATCTAAGTTAAATTAGTCTATAAATCCAAAACCTTTTGAAATTCCCTTAACTATTTAATTTGTGTAAGTGAATTTCAAAAGGTTTTGGATTTAAGACTTTGATAACATAGGAGGAAATTTGCTGATTTTTTAGCATCACAACATTATTTATTTATATAAGGAAAAAAATGTTTGTTGTGTTATTTTCATTGCATTTTACTTTAAATTAGCTTTAAAAATAGGTTTTATGGATCAAGATCGTTTCAAATAAACCATATCCAAATAATTTTATTTGTCTTTTAGTACTTAATTAAATGATTGGTTTTTTTTTTATAAATTTTTTAGAATTTGTGTATTGATTATTATATAGAGATAATTTAGGTTAAGTAATAAAATGATTTTTTATATTACATCAAAATAAAAGTAAAAAAGCCTTTACAGTTATTGTATAGATTAAAAAGAGAAAAAGAGAAGTATTTTCTTTTTAAAATATCGATTCATCAATAACTTAGATATGTGCATGTATCCAATCTATTATAGAGAATCTAAGTTAAAATACAAATCCAAAATCTTTTGAAATTCCCCTAAACTATTTAAATTGTCTAAGTGAATTTCAAAATATTTTCGATTTATGACTTTGATAACTTCGGAAGAAAATTTCTGAAAAAAAGGTTGTTGTGTTATTTTAATTGTATTTTACTTTAAATTAGCATTAAAAAAAGGTTTTATGGATAGAGACCTTTTCAAATAAACCATGTCCAAATAATTTTATTTTTCTTTTATTAGTTAATTAAACCTTCTTTTTTTTGTTTTTTTGAATTTGTGTTTTAATTATTATATAGAGATAATTTAGGTTATGAAATAAAATAATTTTTTATATTATATCAAAATAAAAATAAAAAAGTCTTTATAGTTATTGTATGGATTAAACAATAGATTCATCAAAAACTTAGAGCAAGATATGTGATTGAATCAATGTAAATAGTTAAAATTTTCGAAAAAAATTTAAAAATTTGGAATTAATTTTTTCTTATACAATATATTATAGAGAATCTAAGTTAAAATAGTCTATAAATCCAAAACCTTTTGAAATTACCTTAACTATTTAATTTGTGAATTTCAAAAGCTTTTGGATTTAAGACTTTGATAATATCGGAAGAAAATTTGTGATTTTTGAGCATCACAACATTATTTATTTATATAAGGAAAAACATGTTTGTTGTGTTACTTTCATTGCATTTTTTTTTGAATCAAAATAGAAAATTAATTAATTCAAAAAAATACACTGAATACAAAGGCGATCGCTCGGATCCGGCCAACAAACATCCAAAATTGGCTCTAGAGGGAACCCCCACTATAGCATAAGGTTAGTAATGTGCCCCCTTAGTTTCCTATTAAACCAACCCCTATAGACAATTTTATCAATAATACTATCCTCAATTTTTGCACTAGGGATAGTAGCTCCAAATTGAGTCTTGTTCCTAAAATTCCAGATCCCATAAACAGTTTCAGCAAGCGCGACTTTAAAAAGCTGCTTCCGCCAACCTTTGCCTTTCACACTCTGTTCCAACCAAGTACACTCCAAATCCCATGGCAGTGGGTTGTGGTGGATGCCAATCCACACAAGCACAGAATTCCAGATATGTTTCAGTGTATTACAATTAAAGAACAAGTGTTCGTGCGATTCATTCTCGCTGCAGAAACAACACTGAGTGTTGGTCACCATACCAAATTTGCTAAGTCTGTCCTTCGTAGCCAACCGGTTATGGCACGCAAGCCACAGGGTGAAGATAGCCCTAGGTCTGGCCGCATTGCCCAAAACCAAATTCCTCCTGGTCACTGGTCTCTCATTAGCCAGCAACGCATCATAAAGGCTTTTCATGTGAAACTTCTTACCTGTCATCAATTGCTCCCAGTTCTGCTTCACCATACCAATTATCTCCCTAACATCCAGAATGGTCCTCAGGATCCAGGAGCTGTCTTGCTTGACTTTCAGATTCATCACAAAATCCTTTTTGATGTAATAACCATGCACCCAGCGAACCCACAAGTTATCAGTTTTCTTACAAAGATTCCATAAGAGCTTGAGCATAGTGACTTTATTCCAGATACCAATATCAATAAGGTTCAGCCCCCCTGTTTTAGCTGGTCTGCAGAGCTGCTTCCACGCCACAGGGCTCTTATTGATGTACTCTGTACTTCCCGTCCAAAGAAAGGTTCTACAAATGGTATTAATCTTCTTGATCACATCTTGAGGCAAAGGAAAACATTGGAGCCAATAATTGGCTATGGCAAACGAAATACTTCTAAGCAATTGAATACGGCCAGCATAACTTAGAAGCTTTGTGCTCCAATGTCTAGTTCTCTCAACAATTTTCTCAATCAACGACATATACTGAATAATAGATAGTCTCATACAGGTCAGGGGGACGCCAAGATACCTAAAAGGAAGCTCTCCTTCTACAAAATTAGTACGCTGCAGAATCTGGCTTTTAATATCCTCCGCCACTCCCCCAAAATAAATCTTGCTTTTAGAGGAATTGACTTTCATACCTGTAGACCTAATAAAGGTGCCAAAAGCTTGCATCATAATGTCAACAGAGGGAATATCCCCTCTGGAGAACAATAGAATATCGTCTGCAAAGGTAAGGTGGGTAATCCTCAACTTTTCACACTTCACATGATGGTTGAAATTCGGTATAGCCTGCATCCTAATCAGAATCCTGTTAAGATACTCCATGACCAATACAAAGAGATAAGGGGAAATAGGATCCCCTTGCCTCAACCCTCTCTTTTCCCGTAAGATAGAATTGATCCTGCCATTCACACTAAACCTATATGAGACAGTAGTAACAGCAAACATAATCCACTTGATGAATCTGGCTGGTATCCCAACTTCCTGCAGAATTATCTCCATAGCACGCCAATCTACCATATCATACGCCTTCTGAAGATCAATCTGCATCATAGTCTTGGGTGCTCCTCCCTTCCTGCTATAGCCTTTAATAAGCTTAAATGCAAGCAGAATATAAGTGTGGATCTGCTGGCCAGGAATAAATGCTGCTTGGCTATCCCCAATGATCTGCCCCAAAATATCCTCTAATCTCTTGGTTAGAACTTTAGAGATGATCTTATACACTGTGGTACAGCAGCAATAGGCCTAAAGTATTTTAAATGCTTAGCATCAACACTTTTAGGGATGAGAGTAACAAGGGTACAATTCCAAGTCGGATAAAGCCTATTGTTATCAAAGAACTCCTTCACAACATCCATCACATCATTCTTCGTAATGTGCCAACTAGCCTTAAAAAATCTGGAACTGTAGCCATTTATGCCAGGAGATTTGATGTCATTGATACTATTCAGGGCCTGCAGAACTTCCTGCTCAGAGATATCTTTGGATAGCATAACTGCATGCTCCCTACTGATTTGACTACCAGCCCCCATAGCCACAATATCTATACCCTCAAGAATTGCCTCTTTTTTCCCCATAAGGTTCCCATATAAGGTCAGCACTTCATTTTCTATCCCAACCTGATCTGATATAGTCTTACCATCAGCAGTGAGAAGAAAGTTCATGGATTTACTCTTATTCTTGGCTTTAATAGAGGCGTGGAAAAAGGAAGAATTTCCATCTCCCAGCTTAAGCAACTCAATTTTAGACCTTTGCTTCAGAATATCTTCCTCCAAGGCATTCCAGCTTACAACTTCCTCTGTACATTTCCTAACATCATCAATCTTCTGGGGGTTCATTCTGTCAAGCAGGAGATCCTTTTGGGCTTTAGTCAAATGGCTTCGGGCCTGAGTAAGGAACTGCCTAGCATGAGTAAGGGGGTGCTCAATCTCTTCAACTCAGGTTGCATCCTTTTGAGCTTTCTCCACATGACACCCAGAGAATTACCACTAATTGGTCTATTCCATCTCTGGAGCACTGTCTCATTATATCGGTCCTGCTTAGTAACACAGTTTATAAACCGAAATCTGGGCCCAACCGGAGCTTTCTTCTACTATTCAGTGATAAAGAGTAGAGCATGATCTGATATGTGAGGGGACAGCATACTTAGATTAAAGTCTTTATTAAACCAGTCAACATTACCAATAACCCTATCTATTTTGAAATAAATAGGATCCACACTATGCTTATTAAACCAAGAGTAATAATCTCCCTTTGACTCCATTTCAAACAAACCAACACGAGCCATCATACTGGCCAAATCAGTGAAGTCAGCTTCAGTCACCATTGCCCCACCAATTCTGTTTTTCGATTGTAAAACATTGTTAAAGTCTCCCAACACACGCCAAGGCCCATGTTGTTGAAGCTTCTCAATATCAAGCCAAAGTTGCTTTCGCTGCTCAAGTTTATTGTGAGCATAGACAGCAGTTAGCCAGAACTGGAAGTTACCCAGCAAATCAGTGATCTCACAGTGAATCATTTGCTCAGAGCTACTAATCTCCTTCACTTGTATGGTATTATCATTCCAATAAATCCAAATGCACCCATTCTCATGGTGATGATAGTTATCAATATAGCTTCCTCGCATATTCAAATTATTTCTAATGGCAGCAGCCTTATCTTTTTTAACCCTAGTTTCCAAAAGGATAATAATATCAGCATGAAAATGTAGGAGATGGGAGCTAATCTCCTTGTATTTACCCACTTTATGGAGCCCCCTTACATTCCAAGACACAACCATGTTCCAGGATAGTGCAGTGCTCCATTGTCCTTCGAAACAGCTAGAGCGTGAAATGAATTGGTACACTGCACTTCAGCATGCATTGGGCTCTTTCCTCTATCTTTACCAGTTTTTGTTGCCAGTTTCCAGTCTTCATGTTGAACTTCAATACTATTGTGTCTAGCTCTAGGGGTGACAACTCCTCTTTGATTCTGAGTTTTTATAATGGAGTTGTCTTCCACAAGTTACGCCTGGCTATCAGGGTTCTGAGCCTTCTCTACAGGGGGCTTCTTCCCCTTAGGTTGCCAAATTCTTACTTTTTGCTTAAGCTCCCCACATTGATGTCCAGCTCGTTGACATTTGGTGAAGTACTCTGGTTTCCACTCATATTCCACAGCTTGAGTCAGCTTGTTCCCCTCATTGTCACGAATAACTATTTCCTTTGGCAACTCCTTTGTTATATCCACCTCAACCAATACCCTAGCATAGGATACTCTGAGTCTATTGGCAGTACATTCATCAGTTAAAACAGGACTCCCTAACACACTCCCAAATTTTGCTAGGCTTGTTTCTCCCCACATATAGAGGGGAAGGTGAGGCAATTTGATCCATATAGGAAGCGTTCTAAGCATATCAAATTTCAAATTGAAGTTTGGTTTCCATTCCTGTAGCAACATAGGCATGTTCCTAATAGTATAAGGCCCTTTCATAAGCACTTCATCCCTGTCCCTGAAAGATGAGAATATCAAGATGAAATAGCCTTCCTCATGGTAATACATATCTGGGAGAGTCACGAAATTCCAATTCTTAATCATGTATTGTTTCACTGTGTGCATACTCAATTCTGCACCTAATACATACATGATTAGCACAGATTGCCAGAACTTCATCTCCGCCATGACATCTTGCTCCTCCAGCATCACTTCTAATTCACCACTCACAACTATCAGAGCTATGAACCTCAACGGCATCCCTTTCCTAGGATCCCTATTGTCATTCAGAATATAAACCCATACCTTCCTTGATTCATCCTAAATCTTACGGCTAGGTTTTCCTTCTTCTCGAGAGGCCACCGTCACAGGGGTAACCAGAGCCTTTTCAACCTCTTCAGCCTTCTCCGCATCCTCAAGTTCCTTCAGTATTTCTGCTGCATCATACTCCTCTTGTAACGGCGTCATGTGTTTCGGTGTCGTGTGTGTCGTACTTTTGTTCACCGGCGGCGGAGGCGCCGTTTTCTTCGGCCTCCCTCGTCCCATCGTCTTCTATTGTGTGTGTATATTTATTTTCATTGCATTTTACTTTAAATTAACATTAAATATAGGTTTTATGGATCAAGACCGTTTCAAATAAACCATATCCAAATAATATTATTTGTCTTTTATTAATTAATTAAATCATTGGTTTTTTTTTTATAAACTTTTTAGAATTTGTGTATTAATTATTATATAAAGATAATTTAGGTTAAGTAATAAAATGATTTTTTATATTACATCAAAATAAAAGTAAAAAAGTCTTTACAGTTATTGTATAGATTAAAAAGAGAAAAAGAGAAGTATTTGCTTTTTAAAATATAGATTCATCAATAACTTAGATATATGCATGAATCCAATCTATTATAGAGAATCTAAGTTAAAATACAAATCCAAAACCTTTTGAAATTCCCCTAAACTATTTAAATTGTCTAAGTGAATTCAAAATGTTTTTGATTTATGACTTTGATAACTTAGGAAGAAAATTTGTGAAAAAAAGTTGGTGTGTTATTTTAATTGCATTTTACTTTAAATTAGCATTAAAAAAAGGTTTTATGGATAGAGACCTTTTCGAATAAACCATGTCCAAATAATTTTTTTTTCTTTTATTACTATATTAAACCTTCTTTTTTTTTTGTTTATTTGAATTTGCGTTTTAATTATTATATAGAGATAATTTAGGTTAAAAAATAAAATGATTTTTTATATTATATCAAAATAAAAATAAAAAGTCTTTATAGTTATTGTATGGATTAAAAAGAGAAAAAGAAAAGTATTTTCTTTTTAAACTATAGATTCATCAAAAACTTAGAGCAAGATATGTGATTGAATCAATGTAAATAGTTAAAAATTTTGAAAAAAAAATTAAAAATTTGGATTTAATTTTTTCTTATCCAATATATTATAGAGAATCTAAGTTAAAATAGTCTATAAATCCAAAACCTTTTGAAATTCCCTTAACTATTTAATTTGTCTAAGTGAATTTCAAAAGGTTTTGGATTTAAGACTTTGATAATATAGGAAGAAAATTTGTGATTTTTGAGCATCACAACATTATTTATTTATATAAGGAAAAAAATGTTTGTTGTGTTATTTTAATTTCATTTTACTTTAAATTAGCATTAAAAATAGGTTTTATGGATCAAGACCGTTTCAAATAAACCATAACCAATTAATTTAATTTGTCTCTTATTACTTAATTAAATCATTGATTTTTTAATTTTTTAGAATTTGTGTTTTAATTATTATATAGAGATAATTTACGTTAAGTAATAAAACGATTTTTTATATTACATCAAAATAAAAGTAAAAAAGTCTCTAAAGTTATTGTATAGATTAAAAAGAGAAAAAAGAGGGGTATTTTCTTTTTAAAATATAGATTCATCAAAAACATAGATATGTGAATGAATCCAATCTATTAAGGAGAATGTATGTCAAAATATAAATCCAAAACCTTTTGAAATTCCCTAAACTATTTAATTTGTCTAAGTGAATTTCAAAATGTTTTTGACTTATGACTTTGATAACTTAGGAAGAAAATTTGTGGAAAAAAATTTCTTGCGTTATTTTAATTGCATTTTAATTTACATTAGCATTAAAAAAATGTTTTATGGATCAAGACCTTTTCAAATAAACCATGTCCAAATAATTTTATTTTTCTTTTATAACTTAATTAAATTAATTGTTTTTTTTTTGAATTTGTGTTTTAGTTATTATATAGAGATAATTTAGGTTAAGTAATAAAATGATTTTTTATATTACATCTGAATAAAAATAAAAAAGTCTTTATAGTTATTGTATAGATTAAAAAGAGAAAAATAAAAGTATTTGCTTTTTAAAATATAGATTCATCAAAAACTTAGAGCAAGATATGTGCATGAATCAATGTAAATAGTTAAAATTTTGGAGAAAAAAAATTTAAAAAATGGGATTTAATTTTGCTTATCCAATATATTATAGAGAATCTAAGTTAAAATAGTCTATAAATCCAAAACCTTTTGAAATTCTTTGAACTATTTAATTTGTCAAAGTGAATTTCAAAAGGTTTTGGATTTAAGACTTTTATAACATAGGAAGAAAATTTGTGATTTTTGAGCATCACAACATTATTTATTTATATAAGGAAAAAACATGTTTGTTGTGTTATTTGCATTGCATTTTACTTTAATTTAACATTAAAAATAGGTTTTATGGATGAAGACCGTTTCAAATAAACCATATCCAAATAATTTTATTTTTCTTTTATTACTTAATTCAATCATTGATTTTTTTTTATAAACTTTTTAGAATTTGTGTATTAATTATTATATAGAGATAATTTTGGTTAAGTAATAAAATGATTGTTTATATTACATCAAAATAAATGTAAAAAAGTCTTTACAGTTATTGTATAAATTAAAAAGAGAAAAAGAGGAGTATCTGCTTTTTAAAATATAGATTCATCAAAAACTTAGATATGTGAATAAAGCCAATCTATTATGGAGAATGTATGTTAAAATATAAATCCAAAACCTTTTGAAATTCCCCTAAACTATTTAAATTGTCTAAGTGGATTTCAAAATATTTTCGATTTATGACTTAGATAACTTAGGAAGAAAATTTGTGGAAAAACGTTTGTTGTGTTATTTTAATTGCATTTTACTTTAAATTAGCATTAAAAAAAGGTTGTATGGATAGAGATCTTTTCGAATAAACCATGTCCAAATAATTTTTTTTTCTTTTATTACTTAATTAAACTTTCTTCTTTTTTTTGTTTTTTTGAATTTGTGTTTTAATTATTATAGAGATAATTTAGGTTAAAAAATAAAACGATTTTTTATATTATATCAAAATAAAAATAAAAAAGTCTTTATAGTTATTGTATGGATATAAAAGAGAAAAAGAAAAGTATTTGCTTTTTAAACTATAGATTCATCAAAAACTTAGCGCAAGATATGTGATGGAATCAATGTAAATAGTTAAAAATTTGGAATTAATTTTTCTTATCCAATATATCATAGAGAATCTAAGTTGAAATAGTCTATAGTTCCAAAACCTTTTGAAATTCCGTTAACTATTTAATTTGTCTAAGTGAATTTCTAAAGGTTTTGGATTTAAGACTTTGATAACATAGGAAGAAAATTTGTGATTTTTGAGCATCACAACATTATTTATTTATATAAGGAAAAAAATGTTTGTTGTGTTATTTTAATTTGATTTTAATTTTAATTAGCATTAAAAATAAATTTCATAGATAAGACCGTTGCAAATAAATCATAACCAATTAATTTAATTTGAATTTTATTATTTAATTAAATCATTGATTTTTTAATTTTTTAGAATTTGTGTTTTAATTATTATATAGAGAAAATTTAGGTTAAGTAATAATACGATTTTTTATATTACATCAAAATAAAAGTAAAAAAGTCTCTAAAATTATTGTATAGATTAAAAGAAAAAGAGGAGTATTTGCTTTTTTAAATATAGATTCATCAAAAACTTAGATATGTGAATTAATCTAATCTATTATGGAGAATGTATGTTAAAATATAAATCCAAAACCTTTTGAAATTCCCCTAAACTATTGAAATTGTGTAAGTGAATTTCAAAATATTTTCGATTTATGACTTTGATAACTTAGGAAGAAAATTTGTGAAAAAAAGTTTGTTGTGTTATTTTTAATGCATTTTACTTTAAATTAGCATAAAAAAAAGTTTTATGGATAGAGACTTTTTCGAATAAACCATCTCCAAATATAGATTCATCAAAAACTTAGAGCAAGATATGTGATTGAATCATTGTAAATAGTTAAAAATTTGGAATTAATTTTTCTTATCCAATATATTATAGAAAATCTAATTTAAAATAGCCTATAAATCCAAAACATTTTGAAATTCCCTTAATTATTTAATTTGTCTAAGTGAATTTCAAAAGGTTTTGGATTTAAGACTTTGATAACATAGGAAGAAATTTGTAATTTTTGAGCATCACAACATTATATATTTATATAAGGAAAAAAATGTTTGTTGTGTTATTTTAATTTGATTTTACTTTAAATTAGCATTAAAAATAGGTTTTATGGATCAAGACCGTTTCAAATAAATCATAACCAATTAATTTAATTTGTCTTTTATTATTTAATTAAATCATTGATTTTTTAATTTTTTAGAATTTGTATTTTAATTATTATATAGAGAAAATTTAGGTTAAGTAATAAAACGATTATTTATATTACATCAAAATAAAAGTAAAAAAGTCTCTAAAGTTATTGTATAGATTAAAAAGAGAAAAAGAGCAGTATTTGCTTTTTAAAATATAGATTCATCAAAAACTTAGATATGTGAATTAATCCAATCTATTATTGAGAATGTATGTTAAATTATAAATCCAAATCCTTTTTAAATACCCCTAAAATTTTTAAATTGTCTAAGTGAATTTCAAAATATTTTCGATTTATGACTTTGATAACTTAGGAAGAAAATTTGTGAAAAAAAGTTTGTTGTGTTATTTTTATTGCATTTTACTTTAAATTAGCATTAAAAAAAGGTTTTATGGATAGAGACCTTTTCGAATAAACCATCTCCAAATATAGATTCATCAAAAACTTAGAGCAAGATATGTGATTGAATCAATGTAACTAGTTAAAAATTTGGAATTAATTTTTCTTATCGAATATATTATAGTGAATCTAAGTTAAAATAGTCTATAAATCCAAAACCTTTTGAAATTCCCTTAACAATTTAATTTGTCTAAGTGAATTTCAAAAGGATTTGGATTTAAGACTTTGATAACATAGGAAGAAAATTTGTGATTTTTGAGCATCACAACATTATATATTTATATAAGGAAAAAAATGTTTGTTGTGTTATTTTAATTTGATTTTACTTTAAATTAGCATTAAAAATAGGTTTTATGGATCAAGACCGTGTCAAATAAATCATAACCAATTAATTTAATTTGTCTTTTATTATTTAATTAAATCATTGATTTTTTAATTTTTTAGAATTTGTGTTTTAATTATTATATAGAGAAAATTTAGGTTAAGTAATAAAATGATTTTTTATATTACATCAAAATAAAAGTAAAAAAGTTTCTAAAGTTATTGTATAGATTAAAAAGAGAAAAAGAGGAGTATTTGCTTTTTAAAATATAGATTCATCAAAAACTTAGATATGTGAATTAATCCAATCTATTATTGAGAATGTATGTTACATTATAAATCCAAATCCTTTTTAAATTTCCCTAAACTTTTTAAATTGTCTAACTGAATTTCAAAATATTTTCGATTTGTGACTTTGATAACTTAGGAAGAAAATTAGTGAAAAAAAATTTGTTGTGTTATTTTTATTGCATTTTACTTTAAATTAGCATTAAAAAAAGTTTTTATGGATACAGACCATTTCGAATAAACCGTCTCCAAATATAGATTCATCAAAAACTTAGAGCAAGATATGTGATTGAATTATTGTAAATAGTTAAAAATTTGGAATTAATTTTTCTTATCCAATATATTATAGAGAATCTAAGTTAAAATAGTCTATAAATCCAAAACCTTTTGAAATTCCCTTAACTATTTAATTTGTCTAAGTGAATTTCAAAAGGTTTTGGATTTAAGACTTTGATAACATAGGAAGAAAATTTGTGATTTTTGAGCATCACAACCTTATTTATTTATATAAGAAAAAAAAAGTTTGTTGTGTTATTTTAATTTGATTTTACTTTAAATTAGCATTAAAAATAGGTTTTATGGATCAAGACCGTTTCAAATAAATCATAACCAATTAATTTAATTTGTCTTTTATTACTTAATTAAATCATTGATTTTTTAATTTTTTAGAATTTGTGTTTTAATTATTATATAGAGAAAATTTAGGTTAAGTAATAAAACGATTTTTTATATTACATGAAAATAAAAGTAAAAAAGTCTCTAAAGTTATTGTATAGATTAAAAAGAGAAAAAGAGGAGTATTTGCTTTTTTAAATATAAATTCATCAAAAACTTAGATATGTGAGTTAATCCAATCTATTATGGAGAATGTATGTTAAAATATAAATCCAAAACCTTTTTAAATTCCCCTAAACTATTTAAATTGTCTAAGTGAATTTCAAAATATTTTCGATTTCTGACTTCGATAACTTAGGAAGAAAATTTGTGAAAAAAAGTTTGTTGTGTTATTTTTATTGCATTTTACTTTAAATTAGCATGAAAAAAAGGTTTTATGGATAGAGACCTTTTCGAATAAACCATCTCCAAATATAGATTCATCAAAAACTTAAAGCAAGATATGTGATTGAATCAATTTAAATAGTTAAAAATTTGGAATTAATTTTTCTTATCCAATATATTATAGAGAATCTAAGTTAAAATAGTCTATAAATCCAAAATCTTTTGAAATTCCCTTAACTATTTAATTTGTCTAAGTGAATTTCAAAAGGTTTTGGATTTAAGACTTTGATAACATAGGAAGAAAATTTGTGATTTTTGAGCATCACAACATTATTTATTTATATAAGGAAAAAAATGTTTGTTGTGTTATTTTAATTTGATTTTACTTTAAATTAGCATTAAAAATAGGTTTTATGGATCAAGACCGTGTCAAATAAATCATAACCAATTAATTTAATTTGTCTTTTATTATTTAATTAAATCATTGATTTTTTAATTTTTTAGAATTTGTGTTTTAATTATTATATAGAGAAAATTTAGGTTAAGTAATAAAACGATTTTTTATATTACATCAAAATAAAAGTAAAAAAGTCTCTAAAGTTATTGTATAGATTAAAAAGAGAAAAAGAGAAGTATTTGCTTTTTTAAATATAGATTCATCAAAAACTTAGATATGTGAATTAATCCAATCTATTATTGAGAATGTATGTTAAAATATAAATCCAAAACCTTTTTAAATTCCCCTAAACTATTTAAATTGTCTAACTGAATTTCAAAATATTTTCGATTTATGACTTCGATAACTTAGGAAGAAAATTAGTGAAAAAAAGTTGGTTGTGTTATTTTTATTGCATTTTACTTTAAATTAGCATTAAAAAAAGGTTTTATGGATAGAGACCTTTTCGAATAAACCGTCTCCAAATATAGATTCATCAAAAACTTAGAGCAAGATATGTGATTGAATCAATGTAAATAGTTAAAAATTTGGAATTAATTTTTCTTATCCAATATATTATATAGAATCTAAGTTAAAATAGTCTATAAATCCAAAACCTTTTGAAATTCCCTTAACTATTTAATTTGTCTAAGTGAATTTCAAAAGGTTTTGGATTTAAGACTTTGATAACATAGGAAGAAAATTTGTGATTTTTGAGCATCACAACATTATTTATTTATATAAGGAAAAAAATGTTTGTTGTGTTATTTTAATTTGATTTTACTTTAAATTAGCATTAAAAATAGGTTTTATGGATCAAGACCGTGTCAAATAAATCATAACCAATTAATTTAATTTGTCTTTTATTATTTAATTAAATCATTGATTTTTTAATTTTTTAGAATTTGTGTTTTAATTATTATATAGAGAAAATTTAGGTTAAGTAATAAAACAATTTTTTATATTACATCAAAATAAAAGTAAAAAAGTCTCTAAAGTTATTGTATAGATTAAAAAGAGAAAAAGAGGAGTATTTGCTTTTTTAAATATAGATTCATCAAAAACTTAGATATTTGAATTAATCCAATCTATTATTGAGAATATATGTTAAAATATAAATCCAAAACCTTTTTAAATTCCCCTAAACTATTTAAATTGTCTAAGTGAATTTTAAAATAATTTCGATTTATGACTTTGATAACTTAGGAAGAAAATTAGTGAAAAAAAGTTGGTTGTGTTATTTTTATTGCATTTTACTTTAAATTAGCATTAAAAAAAGGTTTTATGGATAGAGACCTTTTCGAATAAACCTTCTCCAAATATAGATTCATCAAAAACTTAGAGCAAGATATGTGATTGAATCAATGTAAATAGTTAAAAATTTGGAATTAATTTTTCTTATCCAATATATTATATAGAATCTAAGTTAAAATAGTCTATAAATCCAAAACCTTTTGAAATTCCCTTAACTATTTAATTTGTCTAAGTGAATTTCAAAAGGTTTTGGATTTAAGACTTTGATAACATAGGAAGAAAATTTGTGATTTTTGAGCATCACAACATTATTTATTTATATAAGGAAAAAAATGTTTGTTGTGTTATTTTAATTTGATTTTACTTTAAATTAGCATTAAAAATAGGTTTTATGGATCAAGACCGTGTCAAATAAATCATAACCAATTAATTTAATTTGTCTTTTATTATTTAATTAAATCATTGATTTTTTAATTTTTTAGAATTTGTGTTTTAATTATTATATAGAGAAAATTTAGGTTAAGTAATAAAACGATTTTTTATATTACATCAAAATAAAAGTAAAAAAGTCTCTAAAGTTATTGTATAGATTAAAAAGAGAAAAAGAGGAGTATTTGCTTTTTTAAATATAGATTCATCAAAAACTTAGATATGTGAATTAATCCAATCTATTATTGAGAATGTATGTTACATTATAAATCCAAATCCTTTTTAAATTCCCCTAAACTTTTTAAATTGTCTAACTGAATTTCAAAATATTTTCGATTTATGACTTTGATAACTTAGGAAGAAAATTAGTGAAAAAAAGTTGGTTGTGTTATTTTTATTGCATTTTACTTTAAATTAGCATTAAAAAAAGGTTTTATGGATAGAGACCTTTTCGAATAAACCGTCTCCAAATATAGATTCATCAAAAACTTAGAGCAAGATATGTGATTGAATCAATGTAAATTGTTAAAAATTTGGAATTAATTTTTCTTATCCAATATATTATATAGAATCTAAGTTAAAATAGTCTATAAATCCAAAACCTTTTGAAATTCCCTTAACTATTTAATTTGTCTAAGTGAATTTCAAAAGGTTTTGGATTTAAGACTTTGATAACATAGGAAGAAAATTTGTGATTTTTGAGCATCACAACATTATTTATTTATATAAGGAAAAAAATGTTTGTTGTGTTATTTTAATTTGATTTTACTTTAAATTAGCATTAAAAATAGGTTTTATGGATCAAGACCGTGTCAAATAAATCATAACCAATTAATTTAATTTGTCTTTTATTATTTAATTAAATCATTGATTTTTTAATTTTTTAGAATTTGTGTTTTAATTATTATATAGAGAAAATTTAGGTTAAGTAATAAAACGATTTTTTATATTACATCAAAATAAAAGTAAAAAAGTCTCTAAAGTTATTGTATAGATTAAAAAGAGAAAAAGAGGAGTATTTGCTTTTTAAAATATAGATTCATCAAAAACTTAGATATGTGAATTAATCCAATCTATTATGGAGAATGTATGTTAAATTATAAATCCAAATCCTTTTTAAATTCCCCTAAACTTTTTAAATTGTCTAAGTGAATTTCAAAATATTTTCGATTTGTGACTTTGATAACTTAGGAAGAAAATTAGTGAAAAAAAGTTTGTTGTGTTATTTTTATTGCATTTTACTTTAAATTAGCATTAAAAAAAGGTTTTGTGGATAGAGACCTTTTCGAATAAACCGTCTCCAAATATAGATTCATCAAAAACTTAGAGCAAGATATGTGATTGAATCAATATAAATAGTTAAAAATTTGGAATTAATTTTTCTTATCCAATATATTATATAGAATCTAAGTTAAAATAGTCTATAAATCCAAAACCTTTTGAAATTCCCTTAACTATTTAATTTGTGTGAATTTCAAAAGGTTTTGGATTTAAGACTTTGATAACATAGGAAGAAAATTTGTGATTTTTGAGCATCACAACATTATTTATTTATATTCGTAAAAAAATATTTGTTGTGTTATTTTAATTTGATTTTACTTTAAATTAGCATTAAAAATAGGTTTTATGGATCAAGACTGTTTCAAATAAATCATAACCAATTAATTTAATTTGTCTTTTATTATTTAATTAAATGATTGATTTTTTAATTTTTTAGAATTTGTGTTTTAATTATTATATAGAGAAAATTTAGGTTAAGTAATAAAACGATTTTTTATATTACATCAAAATAAAAGTAAAAAAGTCTCTAAAGTTATTGTATAGATTAAAAAGAGAAAAAGAGGAGTATTTGCTTTTTAAAATATAGATTCATCAAAAACTTAGATATGTGAGTTAATCCAATCTATTATGGAGAATGTATGTTAAATTATAAATCCAAATCCTTTTTAAATTCCCCTAAAATTGTCTACGTGAATTTCAAAATATTTTCGATTTATGACTTTGATAACTTAGGAAGAAAATTTGTGAAAAAAAGTTTGTTGTGTTATTATTATTGCATTTTACTTTAAATTAGCATTAAAAAAAGGTTTTATGGATAGAGACCTTTTCGAATAAACCCTCTCCAAATATAGATTCATCAAAAACTTAGAGCAAGATATGTGATTGAATCAATGTAAATAGTTAAAAATTTGGAAATAATTTTTCTTATCCAATATATTAAAGAGAATCTAAGTTAAAATAGTCTATAAATCCAAAACCTTTTGAAATTCCCTTAACTATTTAATTTGTCTAAGTGAATTTCAAAAGGTTTTGGATTTAAGACTTTGATAACATAGGAAGAAAAATTGTGATTTTTGAGCATCACAACATTATTTATTTATATAAGGAAAAAAATGTTTGTTGTGTTATTTTAATTTGATTTTACTTTAAATTAGCATTAAAAATAGGTTTTATGGATCAAGACCGTGTCAAATAAATCATAACCAATTAATTTAATTTGTCTTTTATTATTTAATTAAATCATTGATTTTTTAATTTTTTAGAATTTGTGTTTTAATTATTATATAGAGAAAATTTAGGTTAAGTAATGAAACGATTTTTTATATTACATCAAAATAAAAGTTAAAAAGTCTCTAAAGTTATTGTATAGATTAAAAAGAGTAAAAGAGGAGTGTTTTCTTTTTAAAATATAGATTCATCAAAAACTTAGATATGTGAATTAATCCAATCTATTATGGAGAATGTATGTTAAAATATAAATCCAAAACCTTTTTAAATTCTCCTAAACTATTTAAATTGTCTAAGTGAATTTTAAAATATTTTCGATTTATGACTTTGATAACTTAGGAAGAAAATTTGTGCAAAAAAGTTTGTTGTGTTATTTTTATTGCATTTTAGTTTAAATTAGCATTAAAAAAAAGTTTTGTGGATAGAGACCTTTTCGAAAAAACCATCTCCAAATATAGATTCATCAAAAACTTAGAGCAAGATATGTGATTGAATCAATGTAAATAGTTAAAAAAAACTTAGAGCAAGATATGTGATTGAATCAATGTAAATAGTTAAAAAATTGGAATTAATTTTTCTTATCCAATATATTATAGAGAATCTAAGTTAAAATAGTCTATAAATCCAAAACCTTTTGAAATTCCTTAACTATTTAATTTGTCTAAGTGAATTTCAAAAGGTTTTGATTTAAGACTTTGATAACATAGGAAGAAAATTTGTGATTTTTGAGCATCACAACATTATTTATTTATATAAGGAAAAAAATGTTTGTTGTGTTATTTTAATTTGATTTTACTTTAAATTAGCATTAAAAATAGGTTTTATGGATCAAGACCGTGTCAAATAAATCATAACCAATTAATTTAATTTGTCTTTTATTATTTAATTAAATCATTGATTTTTTAATTTTTTAGAATTTGTGTTTTAATTATTATATAGAGAAAATTTAGGTTAAGTAATAAAACAATTTTTTATATTACATCAAAATAAAAGTAAAAAAGTCTCTAAAGTTATTGTATAGATTAAAAAGAGAAAAAGAGGAGTATTTGCTTTTTTAAATATAGATTCATCAAAAACTTAGATATTTGAATTAATCCAATCTATTATTGAGAATATATGTTAAAATATAAATCCAAAACCTTTTTAAATTCCCCTAAACTATTTAAATTGTCTAAGTGAATTTTAAAATAATTTCGATTTATGACTTTGATAACTTAGGACGAAAATTTGTGAAAAAAAGTTTGTTGTGTTATTTTTATTGCATTTTACTTTAAATTAGCATTAAAAAAAGGTTTTATGGATAGAGACCTTTTCGAATAAACCGTCTCCAAATATAGATTCATCAAAAACTTAGAGCAAGATATGTGATTGAATCAATGTAAATAGTTAAAAATTTGGAAATAATTTTTCTTATCCAATATATTAAAGAGAATCTAAGTTAAAATAGTCTATAAATCCAAAACCTTTTGAAATTCCCTTAACTATTTAATTTGTCTAAGTGAATTTCAAAAGGTTTTGGATTTAAGACTTTGATAACATAGGAAGAAAAATTGTGATTTTTGAGCATCACAACATTATTTACTTATATAAGGAAAAAAATGTTTGTTGTGTTATTTTAATTTGATTTTACTTTAAATTAGCATTAAAAATAGGTTTTATGGATCAAGACCGTGTCAAATAAATCATAACCAATTAATTTAATTTGTCTTTTATTATTTAATTAAATCATTGATTTTTTAATTTTTTAGAATTTGTGTTTTAATTATTATATAGAGAAAATTTAGGTTAAGTAATGAAACGATTTTTTATATTACATCAAAATAAAAGTTAAAAAGTCTCTAAAGTTATTGTATAGATTAAAAGAGTAAGAGAGGAGTGTTTTCTTTTAAAATATAGATTCATCAAAAACTTAGATATGTGAATTAATCCAATCTATTATGGAGAATGTATGTTAAAATATAAATCCAAAACCTTTTAAATTCCCTAAACTATTTAAATTGTCTAAGTGAATTTTAAAATATTTTCGATTTATGACTTTGATAACTTAGGAAGAAAATTTGTGCAAAAAAGTTTGTTGTGTTATTTTTATTGCATTTTAGTTTAAATTAGCATTAAAAAAAAGTTTTGTGGATAGAGACCTTTTCGAAAAAACCATCTCCAAATATAGATTCATCAAAAACTTAGAGCAAGATATGTGATTGAATCAATGTAAATAGTTAAAAAAAACTTAGAGCAAGATATGTGATTGAATCAATGTAAATAGTTAAAAAATTGGAATTAATTTTTCTTATCCAATATATTATAGAGAATCTAAGTTAAAATAGTCTATAAATCAAAACCTTTGAAATTCCCTTAACTATTTAATATGTCTAAGTGAATTTCAAAAGGTTTTGGATTTAAGACTTTGATAACATAGGAAGAAAATTTGTGATTTTTGAGCATCACAACATTATTTATTTATATAAGGAAAAAAATGTTTGTTGTGTTATTTTAATTTGATTTTACTTTAAATTAGCATTAAAAATAGGTTTTATGGATCAAGACCGTGTCAAATAAATCATAACCAATTAATTTAGTTTGTCTTTTATTATTTAATTAAATCATTGATTTTTTAATTTTTTAGAATTTGTGTTTTAATTATTATATAGAGAAAATTTAGGTTAAGTAATAAAACAATTTTTTATATTACATCAAAATAAAAGTAAAAAAGTCTCTAAAGTTATTGTATAGATTAAAAAGAGAAAAAGAGGAGTATTTGCTTTTTTAAATATAGATTCATCAAAAACTTAGATATTTGAATTAATCCAATCTATTATTGAGAATATATGTTAAAATATAAATCCAAAACCTTTTTAAATTCCCCTAAACTATTTAAATTGTCTAAGTGAATTTTAAAATAATTTCGATTTATGACTTTGATAACTTAGGACGAAAATTTGTGAAAAAAAGTTTGTTGTGTTATTTTATTGCATTTTACTTTAAATTAGCATTAAAAAAAGGTTTTATGGATAGAGACCTTTTCGAATAAACCGTCTCCAAATATAGATTCATCAAAAACTTAGAGCAAGATATGTGATTGAATCAATGTAAATAGTTAAAAATTTGGAAATAATTTTTCTTATCCAATATATTAAAGAGAATCTAAGTTAAAATAGTCTATAAATCCAAAACCTTTTGAAATTCCCTTAACTATTTAATTTGTCTAAGTGAATTTCAAAAGGTTTTGGATTTAAGACTTTGATAACATAGGAAGAAAAATTGTGATTTTTGAGCATCACAACATTATTTATTTATATAAGGAAAAAAATGTTTGTTGTGTTATTTTAATTTGATTTTACTTTAAATTAGCATTAAAAATAGGTTTTATGGATCAAGACCGTGTCAAATAAATCATAACCAATTAATTTAATTTGTCTTTTATTATTTAATTAAATCATTGATTTTTTAATTTTTTAGAATTTGTGTTTTAATTATTATATAGAGAAAATTTAGGTTAAGTAATGAAACGATTTTTTATATTACATCAAAATAAAAGTTAAAAAGTCTCTAAAGTTATTGTATAGATTAAAAAGAGTAAGAGAGGAGTGTTTTCTTTTTAAAATATAGATTCATCAAAAACTTAGATATGTGAATTAATCCAATCTATTATGGAGAATGTATGTTAAAATATAAATCCAAAACCTTTTTAAATTCCCCTAAACTATTTAAATTGTCTAAGTGAATTTTAAAATATTTTCGATTTATGACTTTGATAACTTAGGAAGAAAATTTGTGCAAAAAAGTTTGTTGTGTTATTTTTATTGCATTTTAGTTTAAATTAGCATTAAAAAAAAGTTTTGTGGATAGAGACCTTTTCGAAAAAACCATCTCCAAATATAGATTCATCAAAAACTTAGAGCAAGATATGTGATTGAATCAATGTAAATAGTTAAAAAAAACTTAGAGCAAGATATGTGATTGAATCAATGTAAATAGTTAAAAAATTGGAATTAATTTTTCTTATCCAATATATTATAGAGAATCTAAGTTAAAATAGTCTATAAATCCAAAACCTTTTGAAATTCCCTTAACTATTTAATTTGTCTAAGTGAATTTCAAAAGGTTTTGGATTTAAGACTTTGATAACATAGGAAGAAAATTTGTGATTTTTGAGCATCACAACATTATTTATTTATATAAGGAAAAAAATGTTTGTTGTGTTATTTTAATTTGATTTTACTTTAAATTAGCATTAAAAATAGGTTTTATGGATCAAGACCGTTTCGAATAAACTATATCCAAATAATTTTATTTGTCTTTTATTACTTAATTAAGTCATTGGTTTTTTTTATAAATTTTTTAGAATTTGTGTATTAATTATTATATAGAGATAAATAAGTTAAGTAATAAAATGATTTTTTATATTACATTAAAATAAAAGTAAAGAAGTCTTTAGATTAAAAAGAGAAAAAAAAAAAAAAAAGAAGTATTTGCTTTTTAAAATATAGATTCATCAATAACTTAGATATGTGCATGAATCCAATCTATTATTGAGAATCTAAGTTAAAATACAAATCCAAAACCTTTTGAAATTCCCCTAAACTATTTAAATTGTCTAAGTGAATTTCAAAATATTTTCGATTTCTGACTTCGATAACTTAGGAAGAAAATTTGTGAAAAAAAGTTTGTTGTGTTATTTTTAATGCATTTTACTTTAAATTAGCATAAAAAAAAGTTTTATGGATAGAGACTTTTTCGAATAAACCATCTCCAAATATAGATTCATCAAAAACTTAGAGCAAGATATGTGATTGAATCAATTTAAATAGTTAAAAATTTGGAATTAATTTTTCTTATCCAATATATTATAGAGAATCTAAGTTAAAATAGTCTATAAATCCAAAACCTTTTGAAATTCCCTTAACTATTTAATTTGTCAAAGTGAATTTCAAAAGGTTTTGGATTTAAGATAACATAGGAAGAAAATTTGTGATTTTTGAGCATCACAACATTATTTATTTATATAAGGAAAAAATGTTTGTTGTGTTATTTTAATTTGATTTTACTTTAAATTAGCATTAAAAATAGGTTTTATGGATCAAGACCGTTTCAAATAAATCATAACCAATTAATTTAATTTGTCTTTTATTATTTAATTAAATCATTGATTTTTTAATTTTTTTAGAATTTGTGTTTTAATTATTATATAGAGAAAATTTAGGTTAAGTAATAAAACGATTTTTATATTACATCAAAATAAAAGTAAAAAAGTTTCTAAAGTTATTGTATAGATTAAAAAGAGAAAAAGAGGAGTATTTGCTTTTTAAAATATAGATTCATCAAAAACTTAGATATGTGAATTAATCCAATCTATTATTGAGAATGTATGTGACATTATAAATCCAAATCCTTTTTAAATTCCCCTAAACTTTTTAAATTGTCTAAGTGAATTTCAAAATATTTTCGATTTGTGACTTTGATAACTTAGGAAGAAAATTAGTGAAAAAAAGTTTGTTGTGTTATTTTTATTGCATTTTACTTTAAATTAGCATTAAAAAAAGTTTTATGGATAGAGACCTTTTCGAATAAACCGTCTCCAAATATAGATTCATCAAAAACTTAGAGCAAGATATGTGATTGAATCAATGTAAATAGTTAAAAATTTGGAATTAATTTTTCTTATCCAATATATTATATAGAATCTAAATTAAAATAGTCTATAAATCCAAAACCTTTTTGAAATTCCCTTAACTATTTAATTTGTCTAAGTGAATTTCAAAAGGTTTTGGATTTAAGACTTTGATAACATAGGAAGAAAATTTGTGATTTTTGAGCATCACAACATTATTTATTTATATTAGGAAAAAAATATTTGTTCTGTTATTTTAATTTGATTTTACTTTAAATTAGCATTAAAAATAGGTTTTATGGATCAAGACCGTTTCAAATAAATCATAACCAATTAATTTAATTTGTCTTTTATTATTTAATTAAATGATTGATTTTTTAATTTTTTAGAATTTGTGTTTTAATTATTATATAGAGAAAATTTAGGTTAAGTAATAAAACGATTTTTTATATTACATCAAAATAAAAGTAAAAAAGTCTCTAAAGTTATTGTATAGATTAAAAAGAGAAAAAGAGGAGTATTTAATTTTTAAAATTTAGATTCATCAAAAACTTAGATATGTGAATTAATCCAATCTATTATGGAGAATGTATGTTAAAATATAAATCCAAAACCTTTTGAAATTCCCCTAAACTATTTAAATTGTCTAAGTGAATTTCAAAATATTTTCGATTTATGACTTTGATAACTTAGTAAGAAAATTTGTGCAAAAAAGTTTGTTGTGTTATTTTTATTGCATTTTAGTTTAAATTAGCATTAAAAAAAAGTTTTGTGGATAGAGACCTTTTCGAATAAACCATCTCCAAATAATTTTTTTTCTTCTTTTATTACTTAATTAAACCTTCTTTTTTTTTGTTTTTTTTAATTTGTGTTTTAATTATTATATAGAGATAATTTAGGTTAAGAAATAAAATAATTTTTTATATTATATCCAAATAAAATTAAAAAAGTTTCTAAAGTTATTGTATAGATTAAAAAGAGAAAAAGAGGAGTATTTTCTTTTTAAAATATAGATTCATCAAAAACATAGATATGTGAATGAATCCAGTCTATTATGGAGAATGTATGTTAAAATATAAATCCAAAACCTTTTGAAATTCCCTAAACTATTTAATTTGTCTAAGTGAATTTCAAAATGTTTTCGACTTATGACCTTGATAACTTAGGAAGAAAATTTGTGGAATAAAATTTCTTGCGTTATTTTAATTGCATTTTAATTTAAATTAGCATTAAAAAAAGGTTTTATAATTTAAGACCTTTTCAAATAAACCATATCCAAATAATTTTATTTTTCTTTTATTACTTAATTAAATCATTTGTTTTTATTTATTTTGTAACACCTCATTCATACATTACTTAGGATATACGTATATGGTATTAAATGGTACGCAAAACGATCATACATAAGCAGTAGAACATAGATAAGTATTAGTACATTTTACAATAAAAGTCTAATGATAGCTCAGGTGTGTATGACATACCAAATATCCTGATGATTATCCCCCTGTGGAATAGAACATACATCCATATTATGGGGAGCATTTAGCATTTATTTAGTACAATCGAACCGGACAATCCTTCCTTTTTATGGGGCATCAATACCACTCTTTAATCGCCTTATTACACAAGGCATTAATAGAGAAACAAGGTAGGCCAACAGTTCCAAAGCTTGGAACCATCTTGCACTTGGGGAAAATAATTTGGTTCTGCCTAGGAGGGCGCGCTGAGCTGCCTCTGCAAATTCTAATTTTTTCATAATACAATAGGGCGCGCTGAGTGTGGCCCTGACCGCTGAACGGCCTCTACGTTCTGTAGAAAAATCAAAATAACCACAGTTCTGACTTTGGGGTTCCCGACCTCTTTTCTTCACTTCTAACATTCACACACCACAGGAAATCGTAGAAAATGAGATTATATCATGCTATCTACTAATGGAAACATGCACGCATCGCAAATTTCTCTCAAAACCCCAAATTTCCCAACTTTCATAAAATCCCAAATTTCTCAAGGTCTCTAGTTAGAGACTCACCTTGATATGAGATGAATATGAAGCTTCTAGCAGCAAGAAATGATGACAGATCAAGGGTTATGAATGGGTTTTCGGCACAAGCAAGGTGAGATGATGAACTTAAACTTTCTCTCTTCTCCTCTTTCACGTTACTTTTCTTCCTTCCTCTACAAAATCAGATTTTTCTCTTATGTTTTAGGAACTAGTGAGATGAGTAAATGGCCAAATAGCCCTCCAACTATGCAAAAATCCCCAAAATGCCCTTCTAGTTGGATTGCAACTAATAGGTTACTAATACTCTTCTTCTTTTTTTTGTCTTTTAATAATAGCAAATAATTGAAATGGGATATTACAAAATTTTTAGAATTTGTGTTTTAATTATTATATAGAGATAATTTAGGTTAAGTAATAAAATTATTTTTTATATTACATCAAAATAAAAATAAAAAAATCTTTACAATTATTGTATAGATTAAAAAGAGAAAAAGATGAGTATTTGCTTTTTAAAATATAGATTCATCAAAAACTATGCAAAAAAACTTGTAATCAGGCCCAGCTCACGCATTTCATGCCAATTTTTCACATGGATTGGATCTAGAATTTTTTAACTTGTTTCACACGTTTGGGATCTCATATGGCACGTACTATGATCTTACTCCATTTCCTATAAATAGAGCATCATTTTCCTTCATTTGCAAGCTTTGGAGAGCCGCAGAAACCCTGCAATTTTCACTCTAAACAAGCTCAAACACCAGAAACCCTAACTTCCATTTTAATTTGTTTCAACTCCAATTCTCAACCCATAATGCTTCATCAGCATCATCTGAAGGTATCTGAAGCATTACATAAACTTCCCACGTCCTACAACCTCCAACTCGATCTCACCATTTTCAGATCTTTGAAGCTATTAAACAGGTAGATACGAGTAAAATATCAGCACAAACAATTTACCATTCTCTTTGTCTTTATCTTTTGATGTTAAGCCCTCACTTAACTGTGATTTATCTTGCGCATTGGTCATTTTATTTGATTTGAAGCTCTTAGGGTTTCTGCGTATTTGAGAAAATTCTCTCTGCTCAGAGCAAATCAATTTCTCTGATGCAGAGAGACATAAACGATGACATGAGTGGAAGCTTGCGTGTTTTGTATTTGAACTCAAATCTCAAAGTTTACAAACATGTAAAATTGAGTGCAAGAGGTTGAAGATGAAGTTGCTTCGCACATTTTGTTTCCAAATTCAAATATTTTGGCTAATCACAATGTGACGCACTACCTGGCTGTTACAACATTTTATTTTATTTTTATCTTTAATTCATTTAATTTCCATTTCTTTCAAAAAATATTTTAAATGGCTCCTTTATGAATTTTAACTCCAATTTTTTTCATAAACCATAAAAAATATTTTCTACCACATATGTTTTTTTCAGAATTAAAAATGAGTTTTAGCATTTTCTCTTTATTTTCTTTTTAATTATCTTTAAACAATTAATTCTCCATCATTTTGAAATATTTTTTAGTCCAACTTTTTAGATCTTGATACTTTGAGTTTTTTTGTACTTTCTTAAATTTTTGTGGCTTTTTATATGATGTTTTGATACATATTTTGGATTTTCTCTTTAATTTCTATTATTAAATCATTTTTAATCAATTTTAAATATTATTTTAATGATTGATGGTTCTGACCTTTGGTTGACTTGGTCAATTTTGGTTGATTGAAGTTTATCTTATTCAATTGGACTTTGGATTGTTGCTTTATGAACTTTCTTCTTTTCAAATCTATCATTAAATGATCATTTGATCATTTTTAGTACTTTCGAATGATGATAAGTTTGTCTCAAGGTATCATGAAGAAGATGAATTGAAGTAACATCCAATTCCTTTGTCTTAGAGCTTGATCAACTCTCTATCTCTTTGTTCTTCTTTTTTCTTTTGTTTTAACTTGTGTTACATGTTTTAGGAGAATGACTTTGTGTCATTTCTCTAACATGTATGACACATAAATTGTTATTGTCCAGCTCAGATAGTTGTGACTTCTACATAAGTCCAATTGTGATTGCTTAAAGTAGCGCTAAATTGCCTCGAATTAGTTGATTAACTTCTAACAATAACATTAACTCCATATTATTGTGCTAACTTTTATTTTATGCACTTTACATTAATATCATTTATATTTGAAGTCATTTTTATTTCAAGCCATTTACATTCATTTCATCTTTATTTTTTATTTTATCTTTTGTTATCTTGTGCTTTATTGCCTTAAAAGACCAAAAACATTAATAAAAAATCAAAACCCTAAAAAACTTCTTAAAATGGTTATCATTTGGACTTTGTGTTACTATCATATGCTTGAAGATTTTGGACTATTTGACTTAGATCTAGGATTCTCTTCCTATGCTTTGGATATTTGTATCAAAGACCTTAGAGTTCATATGCACCATTGATCATCAAACTTCAACTTAGAAAGGAATGTTGAGTTTGACTAATGTCAAATGCTTTCTTCATCGTGGTCATTTCACTTGCACACACAAAGACTTCCTCTTGATCTACCTTACAATAAAACCATTTATTTCTTTTCTTTTACTCTATGCTTTAAGATAGCCTCTCCATCTCCTCTCATTCTTAAATTTTCAAAATCTTCTATCTATTTCAAAACCTTCTTGTTTCAAACTTTAAACCACTTTCAAAACAAACCTTGACTTTGTCAAGTAATTTTCAAAAAAAAATCTCAATAAATGCTAAAACACTTAAGCATATCAAAATCATTTCATAAAACATAAAAAAAAAAATCATCAAATCAATTTTGTGCTCTTGCACTTCTTATTCTTTTCTAACTTTTTTTGGAAAGATTAGACATAAGTCATCTTCTTGTAGTGATTTAAATCTCTTGTTCCCATAGTATTATTGAGAGTTTGATTCATATTTTTGACTTGAATGTTGATAAATGCTTGTTGGTTATATCCAAGTTAAAGTTCTCCATCAAGATTATGCAAATATTCAATTTCTCATACTTGTGGGTGATAAACAACGAGATGTCTTCTCATTAAAATCAATCAAATAAACACCATTTTGTTCTTTTTTACAAGAACTACAGGGTTCTGACTTCTCCATTGCACGTGGAGGGTATGTAGGCACAAAGCTCTCAAAGTTTTGGCGAACCAAAAATAATAAAATACGTCTTTTCTCATCTCCCCAATCTTTTTGCAAACAATTGTTTTATTCTAACACATATTTTCAAGAAGTTCCTAAGGAGTATCGTAGATGTGAGGGATGTTAATAGATTTTCCTTGCATAACTAACCCTCGTACCTAGATCTTTCTTTTTTGGGTTTTATAGATATTTTATCATTTCTTTGGAAACAATAAAGTTCGGTGGTGACTCCTGCTTATTATTTTTGTGAGTTAAGTTAACTAATAGCTTAATCTCAATTTTCCCGCTGCGACACCTTGTTAGGGATGACCTGATTAATATATTTCGACGTACTTGAGTATTTGTGAAAAAGAGGCACCTTTGAATTTTTTGACTGACCTACTTGGAAAGAGATCGACACTTAGGTCAGTAGGTGTTCTGATGTACATGTGAATGAGAGGGAAACATGCTTGTGTGAACTTGATTGAATTTTTTCACTGGTAGAATTGAGGGCTGGTGGTTTTACTGTGAGACAAGTAGCTCTAAAAGTTACTTCAATTAAAGTGATCACACCTAAAAATGTGTGTTCAAAAAATCAACGTACTTTTATATCATCTGCATTTGAGACTTTTAGTTTCCTAACACTGTAAGCAATTGATCTTTTACATAGAGGTCAATTGTCAAAGGCTTATGAATATCAATATTGTATCTTAGATCTATCAATGTAGTTTTTAAGAGAATTAATTTTGTGATCCAAAAAGAAATGGCAACTTCTTATCCGTTTACCTCTTATTTATGTATTAACTTTAGGATTAAGTATACAACATCTCCTGCAATGTTAGCGACATTTGTTTTAGACCTTTGTAAAAGATTTTTTTTAAAACTCCCTCGTAATATTCAGATTCTCTCGCTATGACCCCATGCGTACTATTTAAGCTCAGATTCCATTTTTGTCCAGCGTGGCAGTACAACCGACTTTGTATTTTATTTTAGATTTAATTTTTAAATGCCATGTGGATTTCCTTTATTTTTATTCATTTTTTATTTTTTATTTTTTTATTTTTATTTTTTTTACATTTTAGTAAATTATTTTATTAATATTTATATTTATAAATTATAAATTAAAATATTCCTTTATCACTTAAAGCCCGAGAACTATTTTAGGAAGCTCATTACTTCACATTTTGAATCAACAACAGTTTGATCCAAAAGTGCCACTTTTCACATACTTTTCACATGTAGGCAGTCAGTAAAACGAATGTGCCTCTAAATCTAATCAATCAAACACACATTCTCTGTCTCGTGATTTTGTGAGTTCTTGCATGGAAGCATCAAGTTTCTATACAGTTGTAGTGTGTTTCTTGCATGCACTAGTTCTTGTTTCCAAGTTTCATATCCTATGGCTTTTTATGATAGTGCCTTTTCATATCCTTTTTAGTTATTGATTTCGATTTCACCAATATTATCTTCAAGAGACACCCCTGAGCAATTGTATTGACATTACTTTTAGGAAACCAAATAGTAACATTTAATTTACTGCTTAATTTTTGTCTGCAACTACTAGCAATGCTGCCATATAGTTTCTTTACATTGAAATGGTGTGAAGAAAATGCAAACATTAGAAAACATGTAGAACATGCTGTTAGATTTTCTTTGTAAACCTTATAATTTTTATGAATATAAAAATCAAGAATATAATCCTAATTAAAACATATCCGAATATAATTATAAGAATGAAAGTAGAAGTGTTTTTGAATTTGTCATTGAGAATCATCGAATGTTTGTGGGGATGTGATCTTTCAATTTGTAGAGTTATATCTTAGTATTCAATATTTCTAGTAAAATTTTTAATAAACTGTTTTTTTGGTTGTCTACAAATGATGACTATAACCCCTTAATATTTTTAGTAGATTTAAAAATTTTAAAAATAAATAAATTAAATAAATATAAATAAAATAAATTAAAAAATATCAGGTGGACCACCTGACAATTAGAGAATCTTTTTTATAATCCCACAATCAATAATTTATTTGATGGATTATAAAAATAAAATAAAAATTACCATTGACTAACCCTAAACTTTATTATTGCAAACTGAATAATATTCTCTAAAAAAAAATCAATTATATATTCAAGATATTCCAAACAACAGATAATGTAATCTTTTGTTATTCATGTTAAATGCAGTGCTAGTATAATTGTTCATTTTTAGCTAAAGTTGTTTTATTTGCTTCATATACTTGCTAAAAATGAGGACTGTCCTCTTTGTATTGTTTATTTAAATGTGCTAATTGATTTAATTGCTTGATAAAATTATACCGCTATAGAAGAAAAAAATAAGTCAGGACCAATAAAATTTTGACTACATGATCAAGTTTGAATTTTGACCCGTAATAGTAGGTAAAATAGGTCACACAAATATAATATAAATATTATACAATGACAAACTCATTAATAGTGGAGAGATAAAAAGAGAAACAGACCATATGACAATTTGGATGATTTTGAAAGGAATACCCTAGACTGCTAAAATGAGGATTACCCTCTTTGTAATGTTTCTTTTAATGTACTATTACTTGATTTGATTGCTTGATAAAATCCATAAAAAAATTGTATTAAAAAAATATTTTTTTCCAAAAGCCAATCAAAAATGATATCTTTACCAAATGATTTTTTATATTTAATAAAAAAACATATCCAAATAATCAATTATATCTCATCATAAACATAAACAAACAAGCCTTTAACCAGCTTAATGAGCAATTTCCAGATACAAAGTAAGATTCAACAAATCAATACACTTATGAACAAATTAATATCAATCTGGTATGATGATACCAATGAATACATAGAATCATATAACTAAACAAACAGCTACTAACAAATAGTTAGAGATCTATAGTATAACTTAATGAAGCTCAGCAGAGCCAAAGTTAATATCACAAGTAAAGTAGCAAAAAGAATTCCATAAAATATATATCTTAACCATAAGTATCAAACAAGAATAACAATATAAGCAATGCTATCTAGTCAAGGAAAAAATAACCAGAAACTTTGTCAGAAAAGGTTTTGGCAAAAATAGATCTGACTAAATAGCACTTCTTTTTAAAAGCAAAAATGCTCAAAATTACATTAAAAGTAAGTATAAGCTTCAATCAGATTTGAGTTGATTTTGCACCCACAAGCCATGACATGTTTTCACCTTGCTTGTTAATACTCTCATTTGTTCTCTGATATGGTGTTTTGGAAGCAACTCTGTAAATACATGATGAAACCAGTAATTAGAATTGATTCTGAGTGAATTGATGTGAATTAAATGTAAAGTGATTATGTTTGAATACATTCATATGTAAAAATCATATTTAAACTCAAAAGCTACAATCGTTTTATTTTCAAATTTTTATTGAATGAAGAGTGTTTACCTATCCTTTCTCTTCTCGAGGAACCGATGAAGAGAAGCTTTCCTCATAATTGGCAGATCTGCACATAAAGAAAAATCTTGATCAGAAAAACATGTTCCAATTTCGTGTCATTAAAATTTTTAGTGTTAAAGGTTTTAAGAAATTACCGCAAACATTAGGTCTGGAAAGGACTTGAGGGTGTTCCTGAATCGGCCCGTTGCAGGTGCTAGGGACGATGTTGTTCAGTGTCGGAACAATTGGAGCGATTGGGTCAACGGAAGTTCTGACCGAATTCTGAGGAAATGAAGGCTGGCTTTGTGTGTAAGTGTACAATGAATTGTTGTTCTGAGTTTGAGAGACTCCTTTGTTAGCAAAAGCCATGAGCTCTTGTGCTTTATCAGCAGGGAAATCGTCGAATACAATAACTTGACCATTGTAAAACATTGTCAATTGTGCAGCTTTAGGTCCCTTGACAGCACTGCAAATCAATTTTTCAATATCATATATTAGTCTAGATTCAAAAAAGTTGTATATTTTCTTTACATGATATTTTCTTGGACTTGAATCCCCACCCACGATGCAATCGTGGGAGGGGATCTGGGTCACCGATTCCGAGAAGACAGCAACCAAATCATTATACACGTGTATCCAAGAACGCAACAACCATACCATTGCTCTACGGCTCGGTCTCTTACCATTATTTATCATTAGTCATTTACTAATTATTTCCAAACCTAATTTGGCAAAAATTGAAATGAACTAAAACTAAAACTAAAATCAGAACAAACCAAATAAACAACATAACAAAAAAACTCACTTGGAGTTGTTCAAGGCAGCTTGTGGAGACAGCAAATCCATAGTAGTAAGATTCTTTGGTCCCAAGTTATTTTCCATGGTTGGAAACAGGTTCATAGTTGTTCCTAAATGAGAACAACTCTCAACACACCCTGCAAATTTCATCCAATTTAGAAAGAAAAAAAAAACCAATAAATCGAATTCAAACCAAACAAAATTTCCTACAAAGTAAATAGAAACACAATTCATTGAAACCATGAATTAGATCTATGAATTCATAAAACTCTCAATTAACCAAAAAAAATATACAATTGAAGAAATTCAAAGGAAAATATTTCAGAAAGGAGAAAATTAAATTAACATACCAATTATTCATTTTTCTTACATCATATGTCAATAATTATCAAATACATAATTAAAAAAAAAAACAAAAAAGAGAACTTAACATACAAGAAAAATTCAAAGGTTTATAAAAAAATAAAAAATAAAAAACAAACCTAAGAAAAAAACCTTAAAATTGGGAGAGGTTAAGGTTCCGTACCAGTAGTTTCGGTGGTGTTGTTGTTGGATGACATACCGAGAGAAAGATCTTTGAAGCTACCCTTCTCCTTGATATACTGACTGAGTAAACTGCAAGTCTGAGAGAAAGTAGTCTTCTCCGGCGACCTCGCCGGTTTGTGGCCGGAAACCTCGGAGAGTTCCGATGAGGTAGACATAGGTAAGAGAAAACGCGTTGTTGTTGAGATTGAAAGAAACAATGAGAGATTGTTTGTTTGTGATGAATGATGATGATGGTGATTTGATTTTTCTTATGCTAATGTTAATGTTATAATATATAGAAAGAAAGAAATGTGGTTTTTTTGTGAGGGGTATTTTGGGGATTTGGTTATTTGGAGGTGGGAAATTGAAGCACGAGGAATATGTGTGTTTTTTAAAAGTTGTCTATAGAGAATGCTTTTCTTGTTGATGTCTCTTCTCTTTCTTGTGTTTTGTCTAACCTTTGGATTTTTTATTTTTGTTTTATTATTATTGATAATTTGGTTTTAAAGTCAGTTCTGACATCAAATGGTTTCAATTCTCTCTCAATTGCCGTTATATATTTGAATTTTTTTTTATCATCATCGATATAATTCAGTACAGAATCAGATCTGACATCAAGTAATTTCAATCTCCTCCTTTCAATTGCGGTTGTGTATTTCATTTTTTTTATTATTTATTTATTCCTTGAGGATGGTGAATTTATGAATATATTTTAGAATATTTAAATTGAGGAAAATTGGTTTAGACCACGTGGGTGATATTTTGTTTGTTTACGTCGGTTTATTGAAAGAAGAGACCAAACGGACACGGCAAAGGTTATGCTGTGGGAGTTTCCTTTTGCTTTTTTATTTTTATTTTATTTTAATGAGATTGAAAAGAAGATAATGGAGGGTTGTTTTTTCAATTGTGTCACGTTTGACGGTTTGAGTGGATTTGTTTTAACAAGTTGCAATTTTTTATTAGAGAAATTCTTAATTCATCTTATAAATTCATACGCGCAAATCTGGACAAGTAACTCACTCACATTTTTTTTTAGTATAATTTAATTTCAAGATGTATCTTTGTAATAAGTATGGATATTTGTTTCTATAATTGTTTTTTAGAGATAAATTTTGACTTTTTTAAATACACCAATAAAATTGTCATAATTTTTTTTATAAATTAAATTATATATTAATATTATTGTCATATATATATATATATATATATATATATATATATATATATATATATATATATATATATATATATATATATATATATATATATATATATATATATATGATGATGATTGAATCTATAATAATAAAAATAATAAATTACAAATCATAATATTATTTATATTTTCTAATATAAATATTATAGTATTGAGTATATCGAACTCTCGTATTCTTTTGATACCTCTTATACTACAATGGTGTTTGTGTCTCAGATAGAATGGCATCTATAATGACTCTATCATAATTGTTTTTCAAAAAGTCTCTTATATTTATATTTGCTCACGCAAGTTCCATAATACAACGATATGCAGGAAACATATCAACGACATGATTTGTCCTAGTGTGTTCCTTCACTAACATCCCCCTTAGCATCTATTGTCAAGTAAAGATGTGGCACTCTAAAATATCAATGGATAGACGAATGCACAACTCCATTTGATGGGATCTACGACACCTTGTGCTTCAATCGGTACTAAATGATTAAGGAAATCTCAATACATGGCAACTACATCTCTGTGGACCATGGTAGGAGGAGCAAGTACAGATGGATTTCTTGGAACAACTCACATATACACAAATTGTGCATAACTCGCTCAGGTAGATGCCGATACATCAATAATGGTCCAAAGGCCAACAATATAAAGTATAAGGTTATGTCATCCAAGTGACGCATCTGAAGATGAAGGTCGTACTATCGAAATCGTATATCATTTGCTGATGTGCGGTCAAGATATGCTCTGAAGGATTCGGTTGATAGTTTTCCTCTAAGCAGGAAAAATGCACACACATGTGTTATCCTCAATGTAATTATCAACATGTGACCAATAAGAGATGTGTAGGAAGTGTTGGAGAATCCATGCCTGAAAAATGGTACAAATGAATTATTAGTAATAACATAGTACAAGTGTTATAAAAATTAAACATAAATAGTACCATTTAGGATATACTATAGCTTGTGCTTCAATCTCTAGGATCTAAGACACCTCGTGCTTCAGGACAATCCTCAAATTTTGATGTCAGACAGTAAAGTCTGCTCAAAATAATTTATCCTTATCATTGTTCGTAAAATATTATTTGAAGTGTTTGCAATAGTTATCTACATCAAATAAAATAATGCAATAATAAATACCACGTGCTTAACATATTTCATTAGGACTTAATTAAATATGCTCCAGCTATTTTACTCATATCATATTACCATTAACATTAAATTCATAAAATTGTGTCGGGAGATTTTTTAGTTGACTGGGATTCATATTTCACATTGTTCTAAGTCAACGATGGTTCGTCACCCTAATATCAATTATTTATGTAGGAAATGTTTCCAATTGTATCTTATATAACTCTCAATAAAGTTGAATAAATAACTTTTTATTCTAACTAGTTAAATACAAGTGCATCTGCACGGATTTAAATTATTTTGTACGGCACAAAGTAATATCTGTGCATGTTTTTTTGTTTGAATTAACTTATTGTGTTATGTGTCACTTTATGAAGTATTCCAATAGTATTTTCAATATTATAGACTAGTACAAATGAGTGATAGTCTAACACCTATCAAATAACAACAAAATATTGAGAATGAATCACTTCTTCAATCATATAACCATGAAAATATTAAAATACATTATAATAAAGATTTAAAATCTTTCATCATTAAAATCAATATTTATACATATTTTCTCACCTGGATCTAACTGGTTCTATTTTGTGCCTTAATATTAATACAAATTATTGTACTCTAATTTTTTTATCTAATATCCCATTATCTTTTTGCATCATTTTTCATAGCATCAAGAGACCATCTCATTCATTTTGTATCACTAACTTCATAATTGTACAGGGACTTGTATTTGTTTGTTCCTTTCACGTGATAGGTGTGTTGAATCAAGGGATCCAAGTGATTGATTAAATAGAATTTGTGTGTTCCTCAATTATTTAAGTTTCTCATTCATTCAAAGTAATCAAGTGATTTCCCTCCATCAATAATCAAAATCAAATGTGTATCATCTCAAGCTCATCAAGTTTATAATTCATCTGCGCCTCAAATTAGGGTTTTAGGTTAATGTTGACTAAATGTTTACTTTTGACCTAATACTTTGTCTAATGATTTGAAATATGATTCAAGACTCTCATGTGCTTCCTTCTGGTCCTCTCATATATTCAAATTGGTTAGAGGATCGTGATTCATTGACAATTTGAGATTGGATGCTCATTTAATAAAAAGTCAACTACTCAAAGTCAAACTTTGACTTTTGAGATTTTTAGTCAAATATGGACATATCAAGACAAATTTCATGAAATTATAAGATTTTAGATAACTTGCAAAAAGGGAAAAGTTAAAGAAAGTGAAAAAAAATTAAGTGTCAAAGACTCATGTTCAAGTGACTAACTTTTCAAGCTTGTAACTTCTTACTCAAGAAACCATTTTTATGCCCAATAGATGTATTTAAATATGATCCTACATACTTCAGAATTGTAGAAGGAATTGACTCAAAAGCTCATGAGACTTGGGAGATATGAAGTGTTCAAGTTGATGTCTCAAAGTTGAGGAAATTGCAAAGTACTTAGAGACTTTGCTAAGTGTTTTTCAGCTTGAAAGCCCAATTTTGTTGACCAGTTTTCTTACAATTCACCAAAACACTACATACATATATTAAAATCAAGTATCATTTATTCATCAAAATGCATGCAAAACGATCCAAAACTCATCGAATATATTATTAAAATTCATGTAAACTAATTATAAATCATAAGCATGCAAACCCCTAAGTCATTCATGCATAAAATTATTTTTCAACTTCCAACAACCTGCGCTAAGCGCCCCCACCCGTGTTAAGCACCCTCACGATTATGTAGAAAAATTTACTACGAAACAATTCTGACTTGTGCACGAAAATCACTATAAAACATGTTCTAATGCTTATTTTTTACCAAGTAAACATAATCTAGCATGTATATATCATAGGGGACCTGTTTGTATTATAAAAACTAGATTTCACCAACATAATTTCCAAATCCCTAAATCAATTTGGGTGAATCAAAACTTAGAAATTCATATATCCAAACCTAGTTCGTGTTACTAATCATTACCCAATCATATACAAACCCATAATAACAAGGATTCTCCCCCTTACCTCTTAATTGTAGGATCTTCTTAGGGTTTCCTCCTCTTTTCCTCTTCTTTCTCTTCTTTTATTTTATGACAACATAAACTTTAATATCTCTTCTTACTACTTATACCACTAATGGGCCTAACTCATTTATTCATCTTATTTGTTTTACCATACCCGATGCCAATTAATTATATTTCTACTCATAAACTCAATTATTCAAATAACACATATATTCAAATAATTCAATTTAACACATAATCACAAAATTAAATAATTATCATATCATATAATAATTAAATAAAAAATTAATTAATAAAATAGCTAATAAAAATTGGAATGTTACATAATCTATTTAAATAGGAACCCTTATTTTTATTTTTAATTAAATATTAAACCAGCTCACCTTAATAGAATTTTTTTAAAATTATAATTTTAAAGTGTTATGGACTGACCATGGGCCCAAGAACCTAAGGAAAATTCAATGTCAATCCACTACAAATGACCAAAGGTATGAAATTCATCTCATGAGAAATTCTAAGTACACATTTTGATCTTCACTTTGTATTATAATCATCTTGAAGTTTAAACTGACTTGTGTATTGAAGTGTTAATCTTCCAGGTCCACCCCAACGCCACCGTAACGAAGATTAGCATCATTGTTCAAGTTCTTCACCATAAATGTACACTTAAATATGATTCTCGAACAAAAAAAATTACTAATTATCCTTATCTACTAGTTGACCAACACTCATCAAATTTTCCTTTTCAGTACTACCTTCTTACTATCATAAAAATGCACATGTATATTCCACATGCCTTTTTCTTCCATTGAATTATCCTCAACCAGATGCACTTGGATTTTTTTCCTAGATCAAACTCAATGAGCAACTTCTAGTTACATGTCTATGATTTGAATACAATGTGTCAAGGTACCAAGCCATAGAGGCCATTACATCTTTAGTTGTTGTCACCATTAACTTCAATGTTCAAAGTTAAAATCAATATCTTATTGTGTCGTATTTTCTTCCTCTTCTTCTTATTCCTCTTATTTTTCTTCTAATCTTCTTCTTTTTGTTAAACGGCTTCTAATTGTTTTGATTTTTCTCATTCTCTTTTCTTATTTTATAAGAACATTCATGTTTATTTTCATGCATGTCCTTTCCTTTCTAGTTGTTCTACTCCTTCTTTTTCCATTTGTTTCTTATCACTTCCACTCTTCTCGAATCTAGCAAGTATAAAATGTTCTTCTTATTTTCTATTTTTATTTCAATCACCTTCAATTCATGGGATTCAAAATTGCTCTGCAAGTATTAAATCTTGATGTCACTCAATTCATCTATTTCTTCAATTATTATCAATATATGATCAAATTTTATGGTTAATATTATGAACACCTTTTATATCACAACCTCATTTGTCACAGCATCACCATAATTCCTCAGTTGGTTGGTGAGAGTCACCAAAGTAGTCAATTACCGTCTCATCATTCTTCATCTTCGTCAACTCTTATTGTCTACTCAAGATCTGAAACTTCCCTTTCTTGAATTTTGCATCACATTTATAAATCTTCACTAGGATATCCCAAACATTATTAGAATTTTCAAATTATGTAATTTTCTCAAACACCTTGTCATCTGAAATTCTGGCAACAGATACTTGATGTCAAATAGAATGTTATGACACTGGTATCTGACGAACTTTTTAACAATCTTAATAATAAATTAAAGACGGTAAAGGAGACAATCAATTGTTAACCAAGTTCGGTGTGTAACTACACCTACATCTGGGGGCTACCAAGCCAGGGAGGAAATCCACTATAAGAGGTATTAATTCTGGATTAAACCAACCGTTTATATCCTTCACTTAAGACCTACCCAATGCAACTTCAATCTAAGAACCACTTAGACCTGAGAACCTACTCACTCCCCCTCAATCACAGTAGTGATTATAGACTAACACTTAACAGAATAATGAAGACATTCTTCAACACAAATACTTGATCATGCTTCAAAGCTTTTAATCAAGAAACATAACACTCGTGCTTCAAAGCTTTGAGTGACAAAACTACCCTTACAGAAAATCCTACTCCAATGCACTTATCATAGTGATAATTTCTTGGCTCACAAGAAACACTAAAAACACAGACACACAGACAAAGTCTTGAACTCACAATTCTGTTTGTTGCTTTCTTCTTTGATTTTCTCTTCAATAAAACACGCAGCTTTAACATTAGGATCTGTGAGATTATATAGATGCAAAAGTGGACTTCGTCTTGGGCTTGCACAACCATAATTAGGGTTAACCAAAGTTAACCTGTGGACTTGGTCTTGGGCTTGCAAAAATACTAATTAGGGTTAATCAAAGTTAACCTAATTTCCACGTGGACATAAGAGCTTAAGTATGATTTTCTCTTGAAAAAATCCAGCCCAAAATAAACTAACTTTCCTAAAAACTCTCAGGAAATACAAAACTGCATAATCCACTTATACATAATGTCTTAACATTGGATGTGACATCACACATCCTACATACTTTTCTTGCAGAACCTGTTCTTCTGAAAATAGCATAACATCTGTTATGCAAAGATTCTGAGCTACACCTGTAAATACACTTCTTCTGCAGATTTGTCTTCATATCAGAATGTCATGACATCAGTCAAGACATTGGCACACCAATCTCGTTTTACCAAAAATTGCAGCCAACACAAAAACACTTACAATCTCCCCCTTTGGCAAATTTTTGGCTAAAACCAACTAAACTATCAAAGATCAACTAGAGCAACAGAAATAAAATAAGTAAACTAAATCTAGTAAACACCCAAATTAAACAGATCCTAATTAATTCTCCCCCTTTTTAGCCACAAAGGGGCCAAAGGTACCAGTACAAGATCCCAATACAACATTAGTTACATGCCAGTATAGCAAAATCAGAATCACAAAAGAAACATCAGAAACATAAACAGCAAACAGAAATAATAAGTTGCAAACACCAGTAACCAGTAATCTGAATCAGAAACACAACACAACCAGCAATCTTTAGGTAGAATCATCTCCTGAGGTGTCACTGTCTTCTTCATCATCTTCAGTGGAACTGCTTTCAGTGCCATCATGTTGTTCTTCATTTATATCTTCATCCTCATCTAGCTTTTCATCCTTAACCTCTACATCATTCATATCCTGTTCAAGAGCAGTGATCAATTCTTCAAGAGATCTTTTTCTTGTCTCAAGCGCTTTGCAAGTTTCCTTTAACACAACAATGACATCAGCCTTCTTGGAAGCAGATTTGACATTGGATGTCTCACCAGATGTCATAACAATGTCAGGGACATGAGTTCCCTGAAACAATTTATAATGAAAGCCAAGAGCAGAGCCTCTTTTGCAAACAGAGTCTCTCTCAACAAGGATATCAGGATACTGATTCAAAATAATACCACATATGAGGGAGGGAAAAGCTACAGGACCTTTGACAGCAAAACTTCCAACATGCTTCATAGTTTGTTCAAATATGTAAGTTCCATAGTCAAATTTGGCTTTTGTTCCAACAACATAAATGAATCTACCCAGTCCAGTTGAAATGGTAGATTTGTGATTTGTAGGATCCCAGTTAGCTGCTCATATCTTGTGCAACATAGCAAATTTCAAACTCAACTTGCTAGTAGACAGTTTTCCTTTCAATGGCCAGTTCTTCACCTGTTTTGCAGTGATCATTTGACAAACCTGATTGTCAATGACTTCCAGCTTAGGTTGTGCTTCATCGGAAAAAGTTACATAGCTAGTAGTGTGAGGTTTGATATCACTCAACATATTCTTGACTCCAGTCATGTGTTTAGAACATCCACTGCTTGACTCCAGTCATGTGTTTAGAACATCCACTGTCAAAGTACCAGTCTTCTTTGGCTAAGACTCTAAGAGAAGTGTGAGCTATTAAGGCTGCAATCTTTTTCATCCATTGTTGATTCTTGGTTGGCCCATTAATTTTAGATTTGACATGTGGAGTCTGATCAGGGTATCCATATAGTCTAAAGCAGAATGGTTTTATGTAACTAGACATTCCACAGTAATGACATCTCCATCTTTGGTATTTTCTCTTCATGTTCCTTTTTCCTTGATGTTGAGTCCTATGTTGTGACATCTATTTTGACATCTGTTTCTCAGGTCTTGGTTGTTTGATGTCAAAAGTAGATTCATTTGCAGCCACAAAGCCTATCCTAGACATATTTCTTGCATTTTGTCCAGTTTGAAGGATTTCTTCCAATTTGTCAGTTCCGTTGGTTAACATTCTGACAGACTTTGTCATCTGATCAAGTTTGGAGTTTAGCACGAGGACTTCACCTTTGAGGTGAGTTATAGTTGCAATGTGGTCCTTTTTCTCAGCTTCCAACTTCACTATGAGTTTCTTCTACTTCTCCCCTTGTTGACAGGCTTCAGCACTCCTGATACACAACTTCTTGTATGAGTCTGCAAGTTCTTCAAAAGTCAGCTCTTCATCACTTGAATCATTGTCAGAGTTACATATACCAGTTAGTGCAGTAACTAATTTAGCTGATTCCTCTTCAGAGTCACTCTCTGAGTCACCATCAGACCAAGTAACAAACATTTCTTTCTTTTGTTTCTTAAGATAGGTAGGACATTCAACTCTAATGTGTCCATAGCCTTCATATCCATGACATTGAATCCATTTGCTTTGGTTGCCTTTTTCTTCAGATTTTTCCCTTCTGCTTGAATCATAAGTCCTGCTGGTGTCAGAGGAGATGTTCTTGACATTTGATTTTGGCTTATGGTCCATTCTCTTTATGATTTTGTTGAACTATCTTCCAAGCATAGCTATAGCTTCTGATAGATTCTCTTCATCACTTTCTTTAGTCTCCTCTTCAGCATTGGATACAAATGTTATGCTCTTGTTCTTCTTTTCAACATTATCACTAATTCCCATCTCAAATGTTTGGAGGGAACAAATGAGTTCATCTACCTTCAAGTTGCAAATATTCTGAGCTTCTTCTATAGCAATCACCTTCGTAGCAAACCTTTTTGGCAAAGATCTGAGAATCTTTCTTACCAGTTTTTCTTCAGACATCTTCTCTCTCAAGGCTCTTGAGGTATTGGCAATCTTAAGAATGTTCATGTGAAACTCATGAATGGTCTCATCTTCTTTCATCCTCAGATTCTCAAATTTGGTAGTGAGCATCTGAAGTCTTGACATTTTTACCTTGGACGTAACCTCGTGAGTGGTCTTGAGAGTGTCCCAAACATCTTTGGCCAGTTCACACTGATGCACTAGTCTGAATATGTTTCTATCAATTCCATTGAACAAAGCATTCAATGCCTTAGAGTTTCCCAGGGCCAATTCTTCTTCTTCTTTGCTCCATTCTTCCTCAGGTTTTTGACTAGTAGTTCCATCTTTCGCAATCTTGATAGGATGTTCCACCCTTTGTCAGCAACTCTTCAAGCTTTATTATCCAGTGACTTCAAGAAGGCAACTATACGAGGTTTCTAGTAGTCATAGTTTGATCCATCCATAATGGGTGGTCTGCTCCAAAATCCTTCTTCCTTGTCCATAGTGCCAGAAAATGTTGTCCATAGATCTCACCCAGATAAACAGGCAGGGTGCCTGCTCTGATGCCAATTGAAATTCTGACAATAGATACTTGATGTCAAATAGAATGTTATGACACTAGTATCTGACGAAATTTTTAACAATCTTAATAATAAAGTAAAGACAGTAAAGGAGACAATCAATTGTTAACCCAGTTCGGTGTGTAACTACACCTATATCTGGGGACTACCCAGCCAGGGAGGAAATCCATTATAAGAGGTATTAATTCTGGATTAAACCAACAGTTTATATCCTTCACTTAAGACCTACCCAATGCAAATTCAATCTAAGAACCACTTAGACCTGAGAACCTACTCACTCCCCCTCAATCACAACAGTGATTATAGACTAACACTTAACAGAATAATGAAGATATTCTTCAACACAAATACTTGATCATGCTTCAAAGCTTTTAATCAAGAGACATAGCACTTGTGCTTCAAAGCTTTGAGTGACAAAACTACCCTTACAGAAAATCCTACTCCAATGCACTTATCATAGTGATAATTGCTTGGCTCACAAGAAACACTAAAAACACAGACACACAGACAAAGTCTTGAACTCACAATTTTGTTCGTTGCTTTCTTCTTTGATTTTCTCTTCAACAAACGTGCAGCTTTAACATTAGGATCTGTGAGATTATATAGATGCAAGAGTGGACTTCGTCTTGGGCTTTGTAACTCGGTGAACTGACTTTGTAGGATTTTTGTATCCAAATGTGCGGATAGCAAGAGTCGCCACCGACTTTTATTTTTATCCAATTAAGGGAAGGTAAAAGTATAGAAAAAGACCTTCGTTTAGATTCGAGTTCGGAGAATGGTTATGAAAGGAAGGTATTAGCACCCTTTTCATCCGATTTATTCTACGGCTCTTAGTTGCTCTAGATTACTTTTAAAATTGCTTTCGTGTGTTTGACAAAATGTTTTAGAAAAGGCATTTCGCTTTGACTTTATAATGACTCATGTAGGAGTGTATACAAAGTGTTCAGAAATGTTTTGTTTTTGGAAAGAAATTGAACTTTGAAAAAGAGTGTGTGGTGTGAAAAGCATTTGGTAGAGGAGCAACTAAAAGACTTATTTACCCACTCAGAATTGGTCGTTTTTGTACTTCTACGTTCCTTTAGAATAACGCTAGCCGTACCATTAGTTAGTAGGTAGCTCCATTCGTTGGATGTAAGCGGGACATTCGAAGGGACATCGGATGGTCATTGAAGGCAACTTGTAGGAAGTATCCTAGCACATTCGAAGGGACTATCATCATTTTTTGTAGGCGACAATCGAGGGTCAAGATCATGTATTCGGAGGCGACATCGTGGGTCTTATGATCTTTGTGTCGACGGGACTATGATGATTTGTTTGGAAGGCAACGGTGCTAGAATACCTCTACATTCGAGGGACATGACCATTTTGAATTCGCAAAGGCAACGAGAGAGAATTACCCTAAGGGGTGCGTGTGTGAAAGTGTGTTGATTTGGATATTTTATCTTGAAGTTAGTGGGCTATGTTCAATTTTAGTCTTGCCATACACGCCTAATTACTAGCAATTTATAGGGTGCGGAAAGTAAAATGCGGAATGTAAAGTGCGGAAAGGTAAATGTCCTACGCTATTACAAGGCTTTGGGGCAGATACATAATTTAAAATGCGGAAAATAAAAATCCTAAGTTAAACTATTACATCCCGTATACAATTACATTATTGAAAAAATAAAATGAAAACGGAAGGAACGTCTGAATCGGATCAACCTGCAAAGGAATGAGAAATCGGAAAATACGATATGAATCGAACAAGAGAAAAAATGTTAGAAAAATGCAAATTTTAAATTGGAAAAAATATGACATGCTGGAAATAATGTAAATATGCTAAAATAATGTTTTGGAATTTTTTAGATGCACTTTAATAATTTAAAATGAATTTACAATGATTTAAATGCAAAATTATAAATAAAAATAAATATGCATGCAAAAATATGTTTTTTAATTTATTAAATTAAATAAAGATTTTTAGAAAATAAATGCAAAAGGAAAATTATTTTTGACAATTTTTTAATGCATAAATAAAAACATGAAAAGGAATTAAAATAGATGCAAAATATTAAATAAAATAGAAAAATAGAAAATATGAGGTTTTGCAAACTTGTAAAAATAAGTGTCTGAGCCAGGGATCGAACTGGAGACACTAGCTTCAAACTTTGAAAACCCACTCCCTTGCCATCTGAACCAATGCGCGCTACTGTTTGGAAACGGATTGAATGGAATTTACACGCGTCGCTCTCTGGCTTCATCCCACTCGCGCCAAGCTTCGTCTTCAACCTTTTGAATATTTGAAAAGTCTGCGTCGGCCATGGTTCGACGCAAAGTCCCTGGCAAACATCAAAAACACAGCACACATAATATAAATAAAATCTAAGGCCATGGTTCGATTCCTTGGAGCGTTCCGAATTCAATGGCATAGGTCTTATTGTCCAATTTTTTCATTTAAAGGAAACCCTAATTCGTTCACAGAAACCCTAATCATGGTGAAACACGATTCAGGCCATGGAAATTCAATTGGCTCCAGAAAGCTTGCAAACACATCACTAAACACAAAAACAACAACAAATCGAGTTAATAATGCATGAATGAAGGAATTCGAATTTTGAAATTTCAAGAACAAACCAAATTCGGATTTCGCGATTCTTGATGCTTTTTGACAATGTAAAGGTCTGTAATCACTCCTGGGGTATCAAGGAACGTGTTTGGATCCTCAAAATCAATTGAAACGAGCTGGAACAAGGATTGCTAGTAGCTTGAAGAACACGGTTTTTTTGCTTTTAAGTTAGGGTTTCTAAGGCAATTTTTTCGTTTTCTTTCATGTGGTATGCATCAGGTATAAGTACTGGATGGATTTGGAATAGTTTTGGGAAAGAATTGATCAATAATCAATGATAATCAAATTTGATTTTTTTGCAAAAAATCAAATCTTCAAATTTTGGTCAATTTCCAATCTAATCTTGCCATATTGATCCAATTTCGAAATTGCTAGCTTTTAATGAATTGATTGGATCACAAAGAAGAAATAAAAATCAAATTTCCAATTAATTTGGATTTTATACTTTATTTTTCAATTTAATTTGTATTTAAATGAATAAATTCCAAATTAAATAGGAAAATAAAATAAAAATTCGTGGCATTGGGCTTGGATATTCCTAATTGCATGAGGAATAAGTTAGGATGAAGAAAAAGTAGGCCCATTTGCAAAGTTTTTGATTTTTAGAAGTATTTCTCTTTGTGCATTCTTTCAAAATTGCCCAACTTGTGAATGGTGTAACTTGCTCAATTTTCCACATTTTTGAGTGTTCTTGGACTTTTTGGAAAGCTATAAGAGTCCTCTAACCAACCTTTTTGGTCTCATCTCAATTGGAGTTATCATGCTCAATATATCTTCAAAGCAAAAGTTGACTTTTGTTGACTTTGAAAATGACCGTAATGTTTTGAGCTATACCTCTCAAATGAAGCATTTTTGGACATTCTTGTGAGACATGAAGTTGTAGAGAATTGAATTTCCTTCAAAACAAGAGGTGGTGGAAAAATTTCGAGAAAGTATGAGAAAGTTATGATCAGTGAAAGTTCAGTTGACTTTTCACCTAGAAACCCTAATTTAGAAAGTTTGACTTTTGAGCAAATCTTGAGTTTTCTTGATGAATCATGATCAACCCTTGATCAAATGATGAATGTAACTTCAAAATGAGGATGTTGACCAAAAATTATGAAGTTTGACTGTATGTTGACCACAGTTGACTTTTGTCCATCTGATTTTCAACCATCGAGCAATTGTCTGAGGAAACTTGACTTGTGAGGCTTGAAACTTGACATGGAGAATCTTTGAAGCATATGAGGAGGCATGAAGACCATTGGAGATGCTGGAAGTTCATCTTGACTTGAGAGATACCAAACCCTAGTTTGGGTTGATTGTCTAGGAGAGAGTTTGTCTGATCAACTCTTGAGGAATCCTTGAGTACAGATGTATGAAATCTCTTGAGTAGATGGAGGGAAAATTTTGGGGTATGACAGCTGCCCCTGTTCAATCTTCTTGTACTGGAAGGTTAGATTGACACGCTTGTCTTTCGTGACCTGGAGGTGGAAGATGATTGAACACTCGAATACACCTGAAAATTTGCACTCGCTGTTGGTGGATGATGCGGGAATGGGCTTACGAGATGCCATTTGGAGAAGTGGATACTTATTGGAAGATGAGTCGACGCTAGACTCGAGAATGTCGATAGGAGAATTGACGGGATGGGCTTAAGATGCCATCCGGAAGATCGATCTTTGGGAGTGAGCCGACGCTAGGCTCTAGGCGTTCGAAGGAGCATGGAGATGGGCTTAAGATGCCATCCGGAGGAGTCATACGTTAGACTTCGTGTTCATTTTTTGAATGAAGTTATTGGTTTGTATTGATTTTAACCATATATGCAGATTCGAAAGTGAAGCAATCGTTGATAAGTAGTCGGAGATGGGCTTAAGATGCCATCCAAGGCAACTGAGTCGTACGCTAGACTCTGTAGTCGCTTGTTGATAATAAGGAATCAGAATAAATCTTCGTGCTGATTACTCTGAGGGAAATAGTAGTTGGCAAGAATGTGGATAGCTTCCCTGTTGTGCATCGGGTGTTGATCCATTGCCTGTTATCGGAGGATAACCGGGCGGTCTTCGGATAGTTTTCCGTCGGTTCGGGGCTTAATCTCGACCATCGTCGGAGGACAACCAAGGGCGGTCTTTCGGATAGTTTTCCGTCGGTTCGGGCTTAATCTCGACTTGTTTGCGTCAGTAGGATCACATTTTGGAGAAAACAAGAGGAACTTTGATAGAATATTTGTTAGCTTTATGCAAAGTATGATGCATGACAGTGTATGAATGACATATGCATGAATTATGACTTTATGAGTAATGTATGAATGATAGATGTTGTGGTATTTCAAAACATATCCATCTTGAAGAAGATGCGATTTTCGCTTGAGAATTTCGATTTCGCTTGAGATTCGGTGGGTGAGAACCTCGCTTTGAAAGAAGAAAGATATCCGAGATTCCTCCGATGCGCTATCGACCAAGTCTTGGGCCTAGATATTGTTGAGGAAGGTAGAGATTTGAGAAGCTAGTTGTTGGAGATCTCACATATAGACCTCGAGGAGAACACGGGAGGCGATCCGTTGGGGACCTTGTATGTAGATCCCGAGGAAATTTAGGAGGCGCTCTCTGGGGTCCCGAGTGTAGATCTCATTGGAGAGCATTTGATAGTTAAACACGTTAGAAGAGTCGAGAATCCGTTGTAATCCGTGGGAATGAAGATGTAGTTTCCTCCGATGCACTATCGACCAAGTTTTGGTCCGAATCGCTGGGGAAAAAGGAAAGGATCGAGAGATGTCCGGGATAAATACTCGACCGGGGTGGTGTTACCGCTGAGACCGATGTAACTTTACTTAGTCGAGTAGAATTAGTGGATTCCCTTTTGCTCTGGGAAATTGTGTTGTGAGTGACACCTGCGGGGATCGTGCTCGTGGGGAACGCTTTGGTGACTTTCGTCGTCGTCCCATTCCGGAGCTGTAAGTACTTTTGTAAATTCACTTTTCGTATGTTTGTGATTAGATTCTTATTGTCAAATCGTATAGTCATTCAAAACAAACGTTGGACTTATTGCAAATAACAACAACGAAATTGTAAAGAGAAAGAAGCTTTATTTATTTGAAAGGTGGCATATGTAGTTTGTACACAAGAAAGGTAAAAAGCTATGCGAAACAATCTCGTTAAGTTCCAACTATGCTAGTACTCATATATTTCGACTATCTCATCTCCTTGGTCAGAGTGAGTAGACGATCTTCGCCATTTGAACCTTGAATGCGATAGTAGTGCAGGCAGTGATCCGGAAGAGACATAGTCGACGCTTAAATCCCTAACTTTTGCCTAGACCGCCCTTCGGGTTTTCTCTGGGATACCCTTCTTGCCGCCTTTTCGTGTTTTCGACTTGGTGTACATGTTTTGCATATATCCTTAATTTTGCCCGAACCTTTTGGTTCGCCAGATGCCCTTATTTTGCCTAGGTTCGACCTAGCGGGTCTCTTTATGCGTAGTATTTTTGACTATGTCTGCGTTCACGGTGTGGGAAGTCTTCACCATCCATGGTGCTAAGTATCATAGCTCTAGGAAAATACTGTCTTGACTACAAATGGTCCCTCGTAGGTGGGAGTCCATTTGCCCCTGGGATCACCTTGTGGAAGAATGATGCGCTTGACTACTAGGTCACCAATTTGATAGACTCGGTGCTTGACCTTCTTGTTAAATGCTTTGATCATTCGTTTCTGATAAATCTGTCCATGGCAGATGGACGCGAGTCGTTTCTCATCAATCAAATTAATCTGGTCAAGCCGTGTCTGAACCCAATCATCTTCACCTAGCTCTGCGTCCTGGAGGACTCTGGTTGAGGGTATCTGAACCTCGATGGGTAAAACGGCTTCCATACCGTATACAAGAGAAAAGGGAGTCATACCTATAAGATGGAATAACAAACCCACTAAAACTTTAGATTGAGCAATTGCTGAATCCCTTGTATTAATTTAAGTGTGACTAATACAAGATGATATATAGTGTTATATTGTACAATAATCATTTCCTAATTGGTTTACTTGTTGAGAAAGTAAACAAATAACTACATCCAAAACTCAATTATCAATAAATTTGAAGAACAAAACAACAAATGAAGCCACTCAAGGTATTTTGATTAGTATTACAAAATGTTCAACAAATTCCATAAGTAGTCAAATTCACACATAAATGATAAAGATGAACTCCAAATTTGAAATCAAAACATACTATACCATAAACTCTTGTGTGTGTTCCACCATTTTCAATTGTGTCAATTGAAATTAAGATAAATAATGATATGCCACATTATCACGCGGTATTGACTTGTTCTCCCCCAAAAAGCCATGACTCAAGTGTTTTGTATATTAATTTTATATAGTTATGATTTGAATCCAACATGTCGATAATTTTGAGACAGCATGGGCGGCTTCCATAATAATACTTGAAAATTGTATAATGGTTCGTCAATATGTATATACTATGAATAATATAACAATATTAATGTGCCACATTAACAACTTCAAAATTCAACAGCATTTAAAAGTACTACATTCAACGTCTATAGACATAGTACAATACAATAATATAAATGTTTTTATTTTTTTATTTTAAGGGAGTTTGAGTCAAATTTATTATGAGTTTATACAATAAAATAAACAACCTCACAAAGCTTGGTTAGTGCGTTTTAGTGTGTTGAACAAGAAACTATTACTAATAAATTGTTTGGTACAACTTTGACTGCTCAACTATCAACTAACACATGTTTAAAACGGGGGTGTAAATTTATACTATATATGTATGTACGTATATGTTTTGACTAATGCCATATTTAGAGGACAAAATAGTCAGAGATGGAATCTTGTAAATGATATATACTCCAGTTTCTTTAAAAAAGAAAACAAACAATACAATGCCAACTTGATTACAGCATTAAATACAATGCCAATAATAGTTATACATGTTACACTCTAAAAAATACTTAAAAGGAGATTAAACAAATATTAAACAAATACAAATTAGTGAGGGGGAAATTTAGAAGGAAATATGAAACTTGAAAAATTAGAGAGAGTTTTTATTTTTGTGAATTTCTTAATCCACTCCATATTTTTCTAGCGTATTATGTGAATTTTTTAAAATGTTTTTAGAAATCGGAAATATATTTCCGGTTCGCACCTTATATCATAGAAATCACGTTGAATAGGGTTGAGTGTAAATAAGAAGTATATTTTCGGTTTAAATTATGTGTAAATTTTAAATAAAGTGTGTATGTGAGACTGAATTTGAAATAATTTCTCAATATTTTATTACTTAGTTTGAAATCGGAAATATATTTATGATTTTTACCAACATATTTTAAAATACGGTGCGTACTGAAAATATTTTAAGTGAATGTTGCTTTCAGATTGTGTCATTCTTATGAGATCTTCTTAAAGCGTCATTCTTCTATCAGAACTTCTTCTGCATGTTTTATCAAAATTTTAGAGAATAAGAATGTTCTATATAAAGTCTTAATGATCAGAACCAAAACTATGTTATCATCAAATTTATTTATTATCATAAAAACTCTTTAAAAGGACATAGAGCCAAACTATGTTCTAACAATGATTTCCCGTGGGGTTTCGCGAGAAGTTAACATCAAAAATTTCGACAAACAGTGTCACTGTTCCGTTCTAGAACAAGAAATAATTGATGATGGAATGAAATAGAATTCATACGCAGTTGAACATGTTTCCGATACGACAAAACGAGACAGGCCTGCAAAATTTACATTCTAACATTCAAATTAATGGATGAAATTTGAGTGTGAAAGTGAATATATAGACCCGACGCATACATAACTTTGTATAATCTAAACATTAGAATTATTTCCGCTTAATTCCAATATTTATGTGAATCATCATCTAATTATATTAACAAGTACATATTACGTGCTTTAGTAAAGTCGTATCTATTCCTCGCGTCTTTATTCGTGGTGTTTGTAATTGAACATTTACGTACATGGTTTGTAAGCAACCCATAACATTACTATTCATCTTTAAATCAAATAATTTTTGTACCTCAAAATTAATTTACACCGCACCACAAACCTCTATACCAGAATGAGGTATTAGCCGCATATTACAAATGAAATACTATACATATATATTTTCTGAGCTTTGCTATTCCTACACAATTTTCTAACACCAATACTTATATCGTATACACTATTCATCATATTTATATGATGAACAATATATTTTAATAAAATAATGTTAAATAGTGAATAGAATTTGTGAACAGTGCGTGAACAGTGTCAGTGAACAATACATGTGAAGAGTATTTGTGAACAGTGTATGAATAATGACTTTTAATAGTAAAATAAAGTTGGTTAATGAAGCATTACACATTGGTTAATTAAGTGATGAAGTTGATTAATAAAAATTCAGATATTAAAAATAATTTTTAATAGTAAAACAAAATTGATTAATGAAACGTAAAAAATTGGTTATTTAAGTTATGAAGTTGCTTAATATACTGTTCAAATTTTTTGTAGATATGAAATTGGTTAATAAAATTAAAAATATTGGTTAATGAAGTTATGTTCAAATTTTTTGTAGTTATGAAGTTGATTAATAAAATTAAAAATATTGGTTAATGAAGTTATGAAGTTGGTTAATCACATAATTTTATTGTTTGTACTCTTTCAATTAAAAAAAATTTTAAAAAATACTTTTTATTTTTTAAAATAGTTTAATATTTTACTATTTACCGTATTGATAACAGTAACATACAATATAGGTTTACAAATTGAGGTAAGAATAGATTTTTCATATTTTTTATACAATAAGTTTGAAATTGGGAATCTGTTATACCCCAAAATTTGCCCTCCTTTCTCTCAAGACAATCTATGGCTCTATATTCAAGAATTCCACAAGGTGGTAATCATACCTCATCATATACCTCATAGGATCCTCATATCAAATTCCAAGCCTTACAAGTCTAAGTTGCTCATCCAAAGGCTCAGATAGTTGAAAGTCAGTTGTAGTGGACAAAAAGTAAATTGTGGTCAACATACATTCAAACTTCATAATTTTTGGTCAACATCAATATTTTGAAGTCATATTCATCATTTGATCAAGAGCTGATCATGATTCATTAAGAAAAGTCAAGATTTGATCAAAAGTCAAAGTTTCCAAATTAGGGCTTCTTTAGACAAAAGTCAACAGAACTTTGACCAAGCATAACTTTCACATACTTTATCAGAAATTTCTCCACCAAATCTCATTTTGAAGAGAATTCAATTCTCTACAACTTCATGTCTCACAAGTTTTGGTTGAAAATGATTCATTTGGAAGTTATGGATCAAGACATTATAGGTCCTTTTGGAAAAGTCAACAAAAGTCATCTTTTTGCAAAATAATGTTCGTGAGCATGGAAACTCCAATGAAGATGAAACTAAAAGGGCTGCTTAGAAGACATCTTGATCTTTCTAAAAAGTCCAAGAACACCCAAAAATGTGAAAAAATGGGCAAGATACAAATTGTGCAAGTTGAGCATTTTGAAGAGGTGCATGAAGAAAAATACTTAGCAAAAGCAAATATTTTTCAAATGGGCCTAAGATTTTATGATTCAAACTTATTCCTAACATTATCAAGAACCTTTAAGCACAGCTACACGTTCTCTTTCCTTTTATTTTATTTATTTTTGAATTTAACCATTAAAATTCAATTTTAATTAAAATAAAATATTAAGACAAGGTACAAGGCATATGGGCTTGATACCCAAGTTCCTTGAGGTCCAAGATTGACAATGCAAGCTGAAAATTTCGTGCAAAAGAGTTTAAGGAAGATTGAGCAAGGAAAAGCAAGATTTGATTAAAAAATTCCAATCAAATATCTTTCATTCAATGCAAAATATTTTACCAAGTTTGTTGACCTAATTTCTTGTCCTATATATATTTAACATTCACATAAGACAAATAAACGAATTTGCAGCCTCTTACACAGATTGCTAGCCTCTCACAAACCCTAGAAATGTCTCAAATTTTCTCAAAAAAACTTGCAAATCGTGTTTTGATTTCCAGGCAGATTCAAGCCATTCTAGCCACTCATTCGTGTTCTTGAAGTTCCCAGGGGTTGATTCACATCATTACACGACCCCATAACACTCCAGATCAAGCCTCTCACGCTGCTCCGATTTGGTAAATGTCACAAAATCGTTTCTCTTAAACCATGCATTGCTAACTATTTTTCTGTGTTTGTATGATCTCAGGATGTTGTTTAGAACAGGTACAACGTGTTACATGTGAGCTTTAGGGCTTAAACCCATGATGCCATTGTTAGGGCATAGGAGCTGTGAGTTTCGAACCCACTAATACGGGGACTTTCAGGCTATAAAAATACCACCATTGGATTCCTAGGGTTCGAATTAGGGGAGTAGGGTCCTTTATTTGCATTTATCTTGATTATTTTGTAGGATCTAAAATTCTAGATGGCCGGAGAAGACGACCGGAGCTTTGCTCCGATGCTTATGACTCAGGGACCAATAACACTTACATGTTTATGAGTCCAACAGTATGAATGGATGTATCACTACCCCAGCGGTTCACCTTGCGCGCACTATGTCACTCTCTATCTCTCAGGTCGTGGGTTCAAACCCTACCTTTTGCCTTTTATTTTCACTATTTTCTTTACATGTTTTCAAATCTCCAAAAGGAATGCCTCCGAGCTCCAGCTGGATCTTTCGATGCGGACACCCAAGCTCCAACTTCGGATCTTTCGATGCAGAACCCCGGCTGCAGGCGCCTCAGAGCGAAGCTCCACTTGGACCCTTCGATGCAAAACCACAACTTCGGACACGCTCAAGGGATATCCACGAAACTCCAGCTCGGATGCCTGATGCTTCACCTCGAAGCCCCACGAGAAGCTCTCTCTACTTTTTGCTTTTTATTATTTTCTGCTTTTCATCTTAATTAATTAATTAATTAAATTAGTAATTAGGTTAATTAGATAATTTCACAAATAACTTTTTCCATGCTTTTTAATTAATTAACTTAATTAGTCTAATTTAGGTTAATATTCATTAATTCTTTTTCTTAAAATCAATTAGAATTAGGCTTCTCACATACACTCTAAATTTCAAAACACCAAAAAATATTAGGATGTAGCTCATCTCCTGCTATTTATTTTCCTTGCATTTTTAAATTCTAGAAAGGATGTATAGGTTGCAAGTTTTTATCATGTAATAGCGTAGATTTTATTTTCCGCATTTACTTTCCGCACCTCCTATTATGTATCTGCCCCAAAGCCATGTAATAGCGTAGGACCTTTACATTTCCGCAATTTACTTTCTGCACCTATTAAACTGCTAGTAACTAGGCGTGTATGGCAAGACAAAAATCAACATAGATCACTAATCACAAGATAAATATCTGAAAATAATACACTCTTTTCACACATGCACCCCCCTAGGGTATCCTCTCTCGTTGCCTTACAAATGGTCAAGTCCCTCGAACGTGGGGGTATCTTAGCACGGTTGCCTACGAAATATCATCATAGTCCCTTCGACTTAAAAGATCATGGTCCCTCGATGTTGCCAATGAATAAATGATCTCGTCCCTCGATTGTCGCCTATGAAAAATGATGATCGTCCCTACGAATATGCTAGGATATCCCTACAAGTTGCTTTCTGTGACCATCAAATTATCCCTTCGAATGTCCTTTTTACATCCAACGAATAAGGTTACCTATCAATCCATGGTACGGATGGCCTTATTCTAAAGGAAAGTAAAATAACACAAAAACGACCGTTCTGAGTGGGTAAAATAAGTCTCTTTTGCTTGCTCAAAATATTTTTCAAACCTCACACTTTTTAAAAACTTTTCAAAAGCACTTTGTATACATTCCAGCGCGAATCATTACAAAGTCTTCTCCAAAACAAAACATTTCCAAACACTTCGTATACATTCCAGCGTGAATCATTACGAAGTCAAAGCGAAATGCCTTTTCAAAACATCTTTTCAAACACACACAAAAACAATTTAAAGTGAGCTAAAGCAATTAAGAGCCTGTAGATAACTACAGATGAAAAGGGTGCTAACACCTTCCCTTTTCATAATCACCTCCCTTACTCAGAATCTAACGAAGGTCTTTTCCTGTTCTTTTCGCCTTCCCTTAATTGGATAAAAGAAAAGTCGGCGGCGACTCTTGCTATCCGCAACATTTGCGATCAAACGCAAAACAAACAAGTCAGTTCTCCCACCGTATTACAGAATCCATCACTATTCACCAGCTCATTAGTTGTAATAATATATTTATTTGGGTTAAATATGTTTTTAATCCCCAAAATATAGCAACTTTTAATTTTAGTCCTTATAAAAAATTTCTTCACACAATGGTCCTCGCAATATTTTGCGTCCCTATTTTTTATCCCCCCGTTAGATTCCACTAACGGAAGGTGTTGTGGCATGACACGTAAGACGCTACGTCACCTAAAATCAATAGGAAAGTTGACTAAAAAATTAAGTTAGATTGTGGGGGTTATAAACCTCCCGAAATTAAAATTAATCTTTTTTAAAGATTTCATTGCCTTGAGATATTTGTCGATCCCGATCATCCCTTAGTTGTTGCAGCTAGCTTCAAAGAGATGTAATTTTACTAGAAAAAACGTCATTCTATTTTGTAGCCTCTTCTTGAGAAGCCTAACGAAAACCTTATGTTTCTGCTCTTTCACCTTGGGTCTATGAGAACTTTATTCATCACCCACAAGCCTGAGAAAACAACATAAAAAAAAACATTTTTAGCCTTGAAATTTCACTTCCACTAAACAAATTGAGAAAACACAACAAACCATTACTTAAAATGGCAAATAAATCAAGGAAAAGAAAAAATTTTGTACCTTTGAAAACTTTGAAGGATTTGAAGGTGGGAATATGAGAGATATTATTATGAGTTAAAGTTTTGATTTTTGAAGATGAAAACTTCACTACAGAGAGTGAGGTGAGAGAAACTAGTTGCAGCATAAATAAGAGATTGTGATAGTGTTCCATTTCAAAATCCAATCTCATTTCAACTTTCATTTATAGTTTGAAAAGGTCAGAATCCAAGAACTTAAACATTGTTTAAAAGAAATTATAGTAATCCAATAAAATTTGGTTAAAGGTTGTAATCCAAGAACTGTAACATTATTTAAAGGTATTATCTACGAAATGAGAGATAGTATATAATTGTTTCTTAGAAAAATTAGTGATCTAAGAACTGGAATTTAAAGATTAGCATTGTTTTTTAAAGTCATGTTTATAAGTTGGTTTTAATCATTGGGGTGTGTTTTTTCAATCACTAATATCTATTCAGTCAAGACTTGTTATTACATTATCATAAGGGTTCCTATAACTTGAAAGAAAAAAAAAAGGAAAAATCAATAATGAAAAAATTGTCTCCAATATCTTCAAATAAGACTTTACTCTTCAAAACACCAACAAGACAAGGAGTGGAAGAAAAACCTCCACCATTGATCGATGACTAAGGTTCAAATTACTAACATACTCAGTAAAGTTAGATAAATAGAAGGAGTTGAACTCCTTTAACCAATCCATTAATTCAAGAACAAAAACAACAACTTAAGCTATGTAATGTGAAGCATGTTACAAAGAGAGGAGATGATAAAGGGTTACTAAATGCAATAAGATGATACGGTGTCAAGTTGATGTGCCCGTCATTGTATATAGAAAGTTGAGACACAAAGATGACAAGGTGAAACAAAAATTAGGTTGATACTTTGAAGCTTTTGGAAAATGTGAGTTGTGTTATTGCAACTGGTGTAAACCCCCCGCAATCTTGTCTCTTTTATTTAATTTTGACTTTAATTTACGTGACATCACACGTGGTGTGCCACACACCACATAACTCTCTGTTAGTGAAATTTAACGGGAGAGACGGAAAATAGAGGCGGAAAATGTTGCGAGGACTATTGTTTGATGAAAAATTTTATAAGGACTAAAATTGGATATTTTCATATTTTTAGGTACCCTAATATATTTAAATCTATTTATTTTAATGTAGAAAATGCAAGCACACGTTGCTATGACAAATTCAAATAGCACATGTGGCAGATGCTTGTCAATGTCATTTGTAGTGTTTTGTGTAAACTCTTTCCTTTTCTTTAAATTAAAGTATCAATTGAATGTGTTTATATCTAACATGTTTTAATTAATAATTCTTGTGAACCTGGCAACGTAAACACAAATAATTTAGCATCTGGCATGCCAATGGTACATATGACTACATGTCTCCCGTGACTGAAAAAATTAAAAATTAAAATTAAAAAAATTAAAAATAATACCAAGATTCCCTCCAAATCTTTTTTATAAGAGAGAATTTTATTTTTATATTTTAAGTTTTTTAAGTTTTTTAAGTTTTTTTTTCTTTTGAAAAAGGAACAATGTAGAAAGTTGAAAGACCTGTTTTAAAATTTATATAAAATTGAATAGCGTAATGTTGTCCCTCAATCTGGTGGGATTTCAGCTATGCGCTATGAAACCTATTTGGACATTCTGGGTGATGATTTATTGATACTATCATGAACATCTTTAACAATCAGGAAGATTCCAAGAGGTTAAACAATACTTATCTCAGTCTAACTCCTAAAACCAAAAACTCTCTAAATCCACTAGTTTCAGACATAGTTTTTATGAAGATAATTACTATTACTATAGGTAACATGATTAACATATTCTCCCTAAGACAATGATTGTCTTTAAGACTTTCAAATACTAGATATAAAATATAATACAAGTTGAGTAAGCCAAACTCAAATCTAATTAGGGTTTATTAGCATCCTTAGTGTATAAGTTAGTTGTATATAAATAGACATAGTTTGTAATTTAGTTTGTACAATTCAATTCAATAATAGAATCCTTATTTTCTTACTCTCTCTTTCTCTCCTCATTAAAAATGCATCACACACTAACACATTGGTATTTAGAGCCCATGTTAGATTCTTGATTGTGTTTTCACTAATCACATGTCAGAGATCGTGTTTCCAGAAAACGTGAATCACAGTCACTGCAGAGATGAATGGTACAAACGGTATTCTGAAATCTCTTTCAATTCTTGACGGAAAGAATTGGATCTGATGGACAAAACAGACACAATTCTTGTCCAGCTTCCATGAAACCCTAGAAGTGGTTAACAATGGCATCATTGAGCTTGTCGAAAATGCAACGGATGCTTAGAAATTCCCACATAAGGATGCGACATATTACATTCAATCGACGGTTGATGCGGAGAATTTCGGCATAATATATCTTGTTGAATAGAGAATGGGGTATGGAATATTTTTGTCAAGTACTATGAAGAATGTGAGAAAGTCAAGGTTGTCAAGTTGCAAACCTTGCGATGACAATATGAATTGTTGTCAATGGGAGAAGACGAAAAGATTATAGGATATGTGTCGAAGGTGCAGAAACTCATTCATCTCATGAAGAGTTATGGTGAAACCCTAACTGATAAGATGATAATTAAGAAGGTAATGTGTACGTTAACCTCTCACTTTGATCATATTATTGTAGTTATTCAAGAATCCAAAAATCTTGTGACCCTAAAATTGGAAGATTTGATTTATTAGTTGGAAGCGCATAAGATTAGAATTGTCGGGAAAAAATAAGTTCAAGACTCGATACAAGCACTACATGCTAAGTCATGGAAAAATAATGGTGGTTCCAACGAATTCAAGGGGTAAATCGTCAAGAAGTCTTGCTCAAATCCTCGCAAGAATAAGGTCGATAACATGGCTGCTAAATCTGCGAAAAAAGGAAAAATAAATTCCTACCGGAAAGACAAAGAAGAGAAAAAATGTGTGCAATGCTATAACTATGAAAAGTGGGGTCACTTGGCCAAGCATTGTTGGTATAATAAAGACAAGCGATCAACAAAAGGCAAGAACAAAGGAGCGAACCTTGCACGTCAAAATTCAGATGGTTCTGATGATATGATGGTTATTGTTATAGTTTCAGATAACCATGTCGAATCCAAGATCTAGTTCCTCGACTCATGTTGCTTGAATCACATGACTTGTCAAAAAATGTGGTTAGTAGATTTCAATGAGTCGAAGAAGAGCAAGATAAATTTGGAAGATAATATCTCGTTGAAAGTAGAAGGTACTGTTAACATAGTTTTTCAAAGGAGTAATAGAGCGAAAGTTATGATCAAGTATGTACTATATGTACTTAGAATGAAGTGCAATATGCTAAATGTTAGAAAACTTGTCGAAAAAGGTTTCTCAATGGTTATGAAAGATGGAGCTTTAGAACTGTTCAACACTAACAATAAATTGATCTTGAAATTTCCTATGTTAAAGAATAGGACATATAATACCTTGATCAGTTCGACTGAGGTACAATGTCTGAAAACACTGGTCCACCACAAGAATAATTAGATGTGGCATTTGAGGTTTGTTCACTTAAACTTACGATCACTCAATGAACTGATTACTCAAGATATGGAAATTGGCATACCAAGTCTTGAGATGCCCGACAAAATCTATGAAGGTTGTCTAGTCGGAAAGCAATATAAAAAGTCTTTCTTTTCGACTATGCCAACGAAATCCTCCTACATACTTGAAGTTGTACATTCAGATGCATCTGGCCCGCTTGAAGAACATACCATCGGAGGAAACATATATTTTGTCTTATTTGTCGATGAGTACAGTGTAAAACTCTGGGTCTATGTGATTAAGCAAAAGGACAACGTATTCGAAATATTAAGAGATTCAAGATACTTGTCGAAAACCAAAATGAAAATAAGTTCAAATTTTTGCAAACAAATAGAGGTGGTGAATACTTGATTAGTGGTTTTTACATCTTTGTTTACCGTTAATACTAGTTATTTAATGGGTTTAATTCCCTTTCTCACATTTTATTCTTTGGGTGTGTCTCTGTAATGTTTTTAGGTCCATGTAAGCATTCAAGAAGAATTGCAAGAATTCAGAAAAGTTTCCTGTACACTCTAGGAGGCATGTCACCTCCCGTGTCATGCAAGCAGCAATTGCAAAATAGAAATCAGAAGTCCGCCACAGCCGCCCGTGGCAACTGCCAGTGCCCGTGGTAGGATGTGTGGGACCAAAAACACATATTTGAAATTATAGAAGGCTACCACGATCGCTCGTGGTGGCATCCACGACCCATGGCAGCATGTGACGCTGATTTCCTGATTATGTTTTATATTTTATCCATAGGTTGAGCTGTGGGGGCATTTTGGGTCTTTTTAACTGATCTGAGTGAATGTTTTCTATTTATATGAGTTTTGAAGAGGAGTTAGGGGAATTTTTAGCAAGCAAAGAATTACACGAGAATAGATTGGAGAAGTTGAGGATTTCTATGGAAGGAGATTTTCATGAACCGAAAGGATTAAAGATCATATTTCTCCCCAATACTTGTAATGTATACAATTTATCTTTTGTTTTCTTTGAACAATATACGTAGATAACCCCCCCATGCTAGGGGATATCCCTGATTTGCATCTGCAATGACTTTGATTTTATAATTGCAATAACAATGTTTATTTTTATAGTTGATTTAATCTCTTAATGTTTCTAGTGCCTTCTCTGTCAGACAAACAGGGTTTGACTTATGATTAGCAATTAGGCTGAACCGCCATTGTTAATTATTTTATGATATTATTCTATAGTAGATATCACCTAGGATTAGGGATACCCTGTAGTAATCGTAGAATTCTTGATGATAAAAGTGCTTAATTTCATCGGTAAGTTTCTTTGAATTTAGGGCTTATGATGAACAATTGAAGGTTTCTTCTCTAAGGACTTAGGAGTAAACACCCTTACAAACCAGTAATTGATTATCAAAATAAGTTGTTGCAAAATTAATTTAGATTTGTCACAAGGATAATTCACACACCTACCCTAGCATGTTACTCATATTTGTTAAAACCAATTAGTTGATTTTTTCTTACTTTTTTGCAATTATTACTATCTACTTGCAATTCAAACCAAAACGTTAGTTTTTGTTTAATTGAACCACTATTGAAACTCAATATTCACGCGTTGTCCTTGAGATTGACATTCGGGGAAATTTCTCCATTATTACTACAAAAGGCAAAATAGTTCACTTGTTATTTTCCCAATCAATACACGTTCAAGATGTTTGAAGAGTTCTATGCAAAAAAAGGTGTTGGTCATGAGGTAACTGCTCTGTGTACGCCTCAATATAATGGAACTCCATAAATTAGAAATGAGATCATATTAGAAATGGTGAGATGCATGCTGAAGCAAAAGAATTTTCCAAAATTCTTATGGGGTGAGTTGTTTCCACTGCTGTTTATATTCTAAACAGGTGCTCTTCCAAGAAATTGAAGAACAAGGTTCTTAAAGAAGTGTGGAATGGAAAGCGGCCATTAGTAAGTCATCTGAAGGTGTTTGGCTCTATGTGTTACAAGTATGTTCCTGATGCAAGAAGAAGGAAACTTGATGACAAAAGTGAACCTATGATTCTGATAGGATATCATAAAATTGGTGCATACATGCTATTTAATCCAATAATTATATTGTGATAAGTCGGTACATTATGATTTATGATAATTCTGCATGGGGTTGGAATTCTGATTATGCAATTAATAAGCCAGTTTTTTAGCATGGGTTCGACGAATAAACTGATGAAGTCAAAGTTGAAGAAATTGCTGATAATTGTACCAAGAATTTTATAGTTATATTCTTCTTGTTTTCTCATTCTTCGAGTGACACTGTTAAATATATGCCTTCACATGGATGAGTGGTGGAATCGTTGAATGCCAAAAGGTTCATGTCTTCACGGTATCAAATATTTCTCCAGGAGACCTAAATTTCTAATGACCTCAAGGTACATCAAGTTTCATGCACTTCTAACGTAAATTAGGAGGTCTAATACATCATGATTCTCCACAATGGTGATTATGACTAACAAAAATATAGCATTATAGGTCCCATTTACTTTTTCATGGTCTCAAAAGTCAAACATTTGCCAATTGTCTCTTCGTTTATCGATTTGTATTGTCGATCAGGGAAGGTCTAGTAGGATAGGCTCTTCACTCCTTGGTAGTGCTTCTCTGATTTGACCGACCACGAAAACCAGTGATAAGACTAGTTCAGGTTGTTCAAAGAAATTCTCTAGGTTGAAATTGGGAGTTACCTTTTCCATCATAGTATACTACTTCGACAATCTGATTTTTGGATCACATGGGATTTGATAGTGAAATTCATAGAAATTAGAAATTGATTTTCACCTACGACACTATTGTTCCCAATCAGAATAACAATTATTATTAAATCAAGACGTTGGATTTTGTATGTAGTGGTGCAAGTCAAGAGCGATTGAACTTGGGAGTGAACCTACAAGATTAAGGGTCCAATGCCTAAAACAATCATAAATATATAAAAATGAAGTATAAAAACATGCGTACCTTAAACTTTATAAATATCGTTTTCCAATATCATGCGCTTTGATAAGAAAACCAGATTTCTCTCAAAAACCAATTTCTCTTACTTCTCTCTAAAACTTTACCCATTCTCTTTCTCCCCAAATCCAAACTTTTCGGCCACCCGTGTAGGTTCCTGATCTGGTGGTGTGATACTCATTTGGTTGTATCATGTACAACTTTGTTCTCCGGCTGCTCCGTGGTCTCCGGTTCACTGTCCTATCTTCGTCGTGTTTGCTGCACTCGCTGGATTTTCGTCGGAATCATGGATTCTAGTTTTTGGAGGTTTAAGTGCTTGTTTTCTTGCAGGTTTTGTAGCTATTGAGTTGAAAATCCCATGGATCTGGAATTTTGTTTTCTAGACCTGTTGTTGTCCTTCGTTCTTGATTTTGTTTTTGATTTCGTGTTGGTGGTGGTATGTCTTGCTTTTGATTTCTGTTTCGCTTCAGATTTGTTGAAATCTGCAGTTATCAAAGTGTTTAGGTTGACACTACCACAACAACGATTTTGTTATGGTTCACATCCTTGCCGCTATGGTGATTTAGGTTTGTTTAGCTTGAAAGAGCTTTTGTATTTTCTATGATTTATCATAGGAAACTGTTGGTACGTGATTTGGTTTGTGTTGGTGGTCAATTCATTCATCATTTCTTTAAGATTGTGAAGATCCACACAATATCTTTTTTTTTGCTATTTAGTTTTGTTCTTGTAATCAATTTCGCTATGTTGCATTTGTGTTGGGTGTATTTTTACTTTTTTTGTAATAACTTTATTCTATTTAGAATATCTATTATTTGAGTTATGGTTTCACCGAATCAGATATAACTTCATTATTTTATAATTTTTATTTTATATATTAATAGTTTATTAAAAAATTGTATAAATATGACTCATGAGACTCTGCTTCATAATTGTAATGATGTATTTTATTTATTTATTGAGTTTTTGGCCAATCTAAAACATAATTCAAGACACCGTATCTATTTTAATATCATAATCAATACCTCTTGAACTCCTAGATCGTATTGTATTTTTTCTTATCAATAAACAAAAATGGTCATAACTATTACAATCATATGAGTAAGGGTTAGAGAGAGATATATGATATTAATTCATACTTGTTAGTAATATTAAATTAAAATAAAATATGATATATATTCACAGTTAAATTTAAAAGAAAACAAAAGACACTATTGTTTTATCAAAATCTATCGCTATCTATATTCTATCGATTTCTTTCAGGCTAAGAATCTGTAGTTTTATCTCAATATCATCTATATTCCTAACACCATACTATCCTATCCTATCTGATAAGTATATTATTGATTTAAAATTGAAATGGTGATGTTGAAACAACGTGTGGAAAATTGGGATACACGGAAAGTTCTGAGATGATCTCGAAACGCGCAAACAATTAAACGTGGCAGATCCAAGTTGTGTAAAAACATGCAAAATATTATACACCTACCTATGTTACAATGCAAATACTTCCATAATAAATTCTAAATATATTTGATTTTTTTAATATAGATATATTCACAATCAAATAATTCATATACTATTAACGTTGTTCATGAATATTATACACCTACCTATATAAATATATTTGATTCTAAATAATTCATATACTATTAACGTTGTTGCTGATACTATTTACTAGCATTATTCACATATTATTCATAAAATATGTTTTTATTTAAAAAAATATTGTTCATCATATAAGCACGGTAAACATATATTTAGCGTAAGTATTTAGTATAAGAATAACACAGCTCATATATTAATTTATATTAATGATTAAATGTACGCAAAAGAGATTAAATTTTCTTATAATTTATTAGAAAAAAGTAGTCAATAGGAACAAGAGAGGAGTTAGAGCGGCGTGACTATAGAGATTGCTTGATATTGCCGGAATCACAAGGTAATAGAAAGAATAATTTTAAGGGTTAAATAAGTTTTTGGTCCCTCTAAAATTTCTAAATTTCGGTTTTAGTCCCTCAAATATTTTCCTTTCAGTTTTGGTCCCTTCAATATTTTCCGTCTAAGGAATTAGTCTCCCACGTTAAAAACCATTAAAGGATGCTGAGCTGGCATGACAGGTGGGTAAATTTTATTGTTCCATTTTTAAATGACATAGTATTAGGTGGCATAAATAATTTTGTACCCCATGAGTAAATTTTATTGTTTCAATCGCTTTCTACTCTAATTTCATCCTCTTTCTCCATTCATTCTCTCTCTGTTTTCCTAATTCGTGGTCGTTCACCCCTGCCGTGTCGTTCTCTTCATTCACCATCTGTTTCAGAGATAACGTTATGTCGTCTGCTTCAGAGATAACGTTATGTCGTCTGCTTCAGTGAAATCTCGAGTTGGGAGGCTTTGTGGATGTCATTATAGGATGGTATCGTATTAATGCAGGAATGGACCAAACAAGGGAATGTTGTTTTGGAGATGTCCTAATTGGAGTAGTTCTGAAACCTGTAACCTCTTTATATGGGATGAAGATGTTGGTGAAAATTCTGGAAATGAAGATGGTGCCATTAGGAACTTAGAGTTGGATGGCTTGGCATCTGTGGGTTATATGAAGTCCTTGCATGAAGATGAAAGGAAGAAGAAGAAGAAATTGAAGAACAAGTTGAAAAATGAGGAATTCTATGGAAAATTGAAGATGATGTTTCTTGTCGTGTCCATTTTGATAAATGTGTATTTTGTTTTCAATTATAAATGAGGACAATGCAGTTTGTTATGGTTGTAGTTTATTATGGTTGTAATAAAATGAAATCTGTATTTGATTTAATGTAATGAATTTCAAGTAATTTGCACTCTGTAATTTGTTATGGTTGTAATGAAATGAAATCTGTAAAAGTGTATTTTAATGAATTACAAAACTTTATAATACATAACAAAACTGAGTGAGTTTGTGTCGACCTGAGTGAGTTTGTGTCGATACATATAGCATAAAGTATTGATTCCAGAGAGTAAACATGTGTATGAGTCGATGCATAAGTTGTATGTGTCGATACAAACAACTTATGTATTGATGCAAGAGGTTTTGTATCAATGCATATTGTGTTAAGATGACTTCTAGAATGCTTGGAATGACTATGAGTCGATGCAAGCATTTTTGTATCGATACATACTGTTTGTTAAAATGATTTTTGTAAACTAACTTCAGTATGAGTTAATACATAATACGTATGAGTCGATACAAGATTGATATGAGTTGACACAAGAGCTTTTGTATCAATACAAAAACAGAAGTATGCAAGCAGAACTGAATTCCAGTGATTGATGTATTTATGTATTGATGCAAAATGACATGTATCGACTCAAAAGACATATGCATCGATGCATGGTTGTATGTGTCGATGCAAGACAGCCTACAGAATCTTGTGTATCGACCCAAAACACGCATGAGTTGACTCATACTGCGTAGAAACCGTTTTCATGGATTCAGAGAAGTGTATGCATCGATACAAGCATGTATGAGTTGATACAAAAGGTTGGTGCATGACAAACATGATATTTTGACCACTTTTATGCATGTTATCATTTGGTCATATAAGTACACATGCATTATTGACATAATTTTGACAATCAAGTATATAGATCTTCTATCATTCAAGGCAATCTAGTATTTGCTATCATTCAAAAACAATCTAACACAAACTATCTAGTAAAGGTTTGCTCACAAAAACTTTGATATAGATTGTGTACAACAGTTTGTTATGGTCATGTAATTGGCTGAAATGTCTGGTATGAATGTTGTTGAAATAAATTGCAAAACTTTGATATAAAAAACTTTGCAAAACAGAATAAAATTCATAATATAACATTAATTAGATTCATAGCATAGTACAAAGTACAAAGTAATTAGATTCATAGATTCATTAGTTCATACATAACAAAATATAGTATAGAGAACATAAAATTTGTTCGAGTCTTCATTGAGTCATGCTCTTCTTGATTTCACTCCATTTGTTCTTCCCACAAGCACTACCAATAGTTGTTTCTTCTTCAGGAATTACAACTGGATCATCTGGATCCCTTCCAGCCCCCTTTACATCCTTTGTTTTCAGTGTCTTAATTCTGTCACTCTTTCTACTTGGAGATGCAACAATCTTCTTCTTTTTCTTTGGTGATATCATCATTTTCACCTGTTATGAACACAAAGATATTTATAGAATTGTTTGACAGCATACCAAAAAAGCATATATCAGTACAATAGAGAAACTTACAGGGTCACTCATGGTTGGGTTGTTGGCTGGAGTAGATACTTGTTTGACAGTGACTTGTTTGACAGTGGATTTAGGAGACTTTGGACATTTACCTATAAATGTTTTGGGACCAGACTTAGTTTTTTTTGCAGGACTAGGACCAGGACTCTCTTCAATGTTTAATGGTACAATATCTAGTATTTCATCATCATTCAGCAAAGCTTCCAACTCATCAGGATCTATACCACAATACATCTTCATTGCCTCATCTGAACTAACAGAATTTTGTGACATGTAATCCCCAGCTTGAGTTGGTGTTTGAGTAGCAGCATTTTCAGGAGCATGAGTAGTTGCATCCTCAGTAGCTTGAGTTGATGCTTGATTATATGCATGAGTAGTTGTTTGAGTAGTTGCTTGAGTAGAGGCATCCTCAGTAGCTTGAGTTGGTGCTTCAGGGGCATGAGTACTTGCCTGACTTGGTGGAGTAGATTTTCTTTTCTTTGTATCAGTGGGATTTGTTTTCTTTGTAGCAGTGAGCTTTTTTTCTCTTTGTAACAGTGAGCTTTGTTATCTTAGAAGTGCTTCCTCCTATCTTTGTAACAGTTGGCCTAGCCTGCAACAAAAAAAATGTGACATTTCATTGAAATGTTGTACATGGCATAAAATCAAAGTTTGTGTTCAGTTTGAGATACTAACCCTTTTTTTTATACTGCAGTGGCAACATCACTAGCTCTTTTAGTAGCAACTGTATTTGCAGTGGCAACATCACTAGCTCTTTCAGTAGCTACTGTATTTTCAGTGGCAACATCACTAGCTCTTTCAATAGCAACTATATTTTCAGGGGCAACATCACCTTCAGTAGGACCTGTTAACTGTTTGTTTTTCTTACATGCCCTTTTATTGTGTCCATATTCCAAACAACTCTTACATATGTGGACTGTGTTTGTCCTTTGCCACCTTGTTTGAGTTTCCTCATCTGACTCTCTTCTTCTTAGTTTCTTTGGTCTAAGGTTTTCATCTTCATTAAACCTTATCCCTGTAGACCTACCATCGTCACTATCATCATCTTCCCCACTATCTAGCTCATCTGTGATGTAATCATCATCAATGACATGTTCCCTATCCATCTCTGCTGTAGTGAACCCTTTATGTATGCCTTGACATGTTCCAGTGCCACCTGCTTGAACTCTGCCAGTATCATCTGCTTGAACTGTGCTAGTACTATCTACTTGAACTGTGCCAGTACCATCTCCTTGAACTGAACCATTACCATCTACTTGACCCTCACCAATAGCATCATCAAAATCGTGCATCCTTTCCTCTTCACTATCATCAAAGTGTATACCATCCAAAGAGTCTTCTGATGATTGACTACCCTCACCCTTTTCACTTTCCTCAACATTAACATGGCCTTTTTCTTTCTCTTTTAACCTCTCCATATAAGTCTTCCCACCACGTGACTTTTCCTTTGTATATATCTCAACATCACACTTAGTCTCCTCAGCACACATAGCTAACAAACTTGCATCCTCATCATTAACAAGTGGTTTTAGATCATTTTCAAGTGACCCATGTTCAGACTTCCACCACATCTTCACCTCTTCACGATTAAAAGACGAATCTATACCCTTGATTATGTCACATGTTTCAAAGTAAGACCAGAAATTTGGATCTTGACCACACACTGCATAAACATCCCCCCTTTGTATCTCAAGCCTTTTTCTTTTACAAATGACCCTTTTGTATGAAAAACAACCTTAAATAACCCCATTTCCTACAAAATTCACGAAACATAAGGGTATATCAGACATTATCATAGATTTTGGGACCACATACAAACAATCCAAAACTCACAGCCATTAAACTACACATAGTGGGACTTACCTAATTGTTGTTCTTAGGACCGAAACAAGGGGCTCCACCTTCGTCAACGCTGGTATGGTCCAGTAGCTTTGGCTTTTCAGAAACAGAGAACGTTTAATTTAGAAGGGACCACAAGAATGGAATGCAGAAAGGAAAGGAATTAGGGTTCAACGAGAGAGACATTGGGTTTAATTTAGGTGAAACAATTGGGTTTATGACAACTCAGCATAAAATTGAGTTTTAATTTAAAATGGAACAATAAAATTTACCCACCTGTCATGCCAGCTCAGCATCCGTTAATGGTTTTTAACGTGGGGGACCAATTTCTCAAACGGAAAATATTGAAGGGACCAATACTAGAAGGAAAATATTTGAGGGACTAAAACCGAAATTTAGAAATTTTAGAGGGACCAAAAACTTATTTAACCCTAACTTTAATAAAGGGTATATGCAAGACATGTAGGGTAGATGAGTTCTTAACCTTCAATAGAGTTTGTTTATTCATTGATTTTTAATGAATATTGATGAATATATGATGATGGGTTTGTTATTGTATGCATTTATTTAATTTGCATTGGTATGTTGTTGTTATGAGTTTGTGTTCTTAAGTGTCGATCTGAAATTGGGTGTTTCGAGGTATGAAGTTAAGTGAATAATTAATGAGAAATTTGATGTATTTATGCCCATTAGAGGAGGATATATTTAATGGTTTTGTTAGAATATAAATTGATGTATATGACGAAGTAATATTAGATTAAGTGGTGTATAGATTGTGATTTTTGAAATACGTTGTTTCGACATGTTAGGGAGTGTTTGGGTGAAGTTTAGAAAATAAGTGATTTTGTTGTACGAGTTGAAAGCCTTGAAAATGATGATTTTATTGACGCCAATCGGTGATATATTGTAAATTTGTTGTTTTAATTATTAGATAATTTTAGTATGTTGATTTTTGAGATCGGGATTTTTACAGAATCGAAATCAGAGGTCCGGTAGGCTTCCAACGATTAAAAATACAGAAATTTTGCATTATGCAGTTGGGAGTCAGCACATATGCTGAATGGGTCGACCCATACTGAGTTGTTTGCAAATTTAGACGTTTGGTCCTTTTGGAGTCGACACATAAGTCCCATAGGTCGGCACAAAAGTCCCATGAGTCGACACATGCTGGATATAATTTGAAAAATTGTTGTTTTTAACTTAAGTTGCATTCCCCGACAATTTTAGCATAACTTTTGATTTGTAAGTTCAAATGTATTGTCGTTTAAAACATTAGAAAGCTAAGTGAAATACTTGAGTAATATTGGGGTTCCTATTGTAAGGGTGTTTGTGATGACTTGTATGATCGATTAAAAAGTCTTTGTGTTTATATAATGATGTGTTGATGTTTTAACATGATTGAATGCTTTTGAATATTTACTTGTTAAGTTACTAATGTTGGTGTTGTTTGTATATTGTTGTAACATTGATCAATGGTGTATGATGTTATGTGAAGATGTTGTGTTGAACGAATATAAGTTGTGGTAAATATGTGTTGTTGTGTGAGAATGATAGTTGATGTTGTTGTTATGATGTTGATGTTGATGATAATTATGATGTTGTTGTGTTATGATGTTGAGAAAAATATTGATGTTTTTGTTGTGATTGGTGAATAATATTTCAAGTAGAAAAGACTATTATTTTTGGGTCAATGCATATTTTGTTTATTGTCGGGAGGGGGCTTTAAACATTATATTGTTGTTGCATTGACGTGTTTTGACATGCATTCATGATTTCATTGTTCTTGATAAAAGAGACAAGTTGAAATATGATCAGGGTAGATTGGTGACTTGTCTAGAATTCAATCAAAGTGGATTCAAGATTCGAGTAGGGTTAACCTAGTTCACTAAGGAATCTTTTGATGATACGGTACCACGTGCATGTTGAGTCGAGTTGTTGTCATGAGTCACATCACATAAATAAAATATGTGAATATGTTTTGGTGCATGATGATAAGATGTGAGTATGATTATGAGTAATTTTGTATGAATTGTATGAGTGTGATTGTGATGCGAGTGAGATGTGAATACATGATATTGAAGTGCATGTTGAATTGTATTTGACTTTGTAGTGTATTAATCTATCCTGATTATTTTGTGAACCGTATATTATTTGAATGTTTGTTGACGCCTTTTTCTTTGATGTTGTCCACAATGGAATTCTTGCAAATACTCGAGATTAAAATTTGCTGTTGTAAGTGGAAGTTAGCTCTTAGAGTTATTTCCTTTAGTTGTCACTTTATCTAGTAGTATCGTGCTCGATTCATGTAAAATCGAGGTCAGAACCTTTTAATTATGTTTTGAAGTTGATACTTATTTATTTTGAAATTTATACATTTTATGTTAAGTTGCTTCAAATTTTCTATGAGTTGGATATTATAACTCAATTTGATTTATTTTATGAAAGTTAAGTCTTTATAAGACCAAAATGGAAGTTCTTATGTTTTATTATTGTGGTTTATGTGAATCTGCTGTGATGATACCCTAAGTAAAGGTGACCAAGTGTTGCATCCCAAAAATTTCCCTATGCATTTCACTTTAATGGCTTATGTTTCATCATAGATATTCATGCACTGTGATGGGATCAAGGTATTTTTATCTTCCTGGTTTTCCTCAAATTGTGGAATTTGGTTGTATTGTCAATCAATCCAATATGGCTATTGTATCCTCTCTCTTCTGTTTATTCAATTACCAAGGTCTCTTGGGCCTCAAGACATCACAACTGATCCTTTGTGTCAGCAGAGGATTGAGAGTTGCAAGTATTTTTGAGCTTGAATCATACGTTTGTCTCATCTATTGAATCTTTTACTAGGGTTGTTGACTATTGAATATGTGACGTCTTTCATGACGTAATCTCTGAAGCATTATCAACATGGGTTGTATCACAATACACACTCAATCATAAACTCAAGTTCATTAGAGAGGATCTTGTTTGGTTTCATTCATATCTCTTTCAAAGAGCCTCCAAAGATAAGATATCATTCTTAAGCAGTGATCAAAAAGGGTTCGTGTGGATTTTCAATAGAAAGGATGTTATCTGATTACTAAGATCAAGTGAATATTTGGTTACTTGTTGGTTCAATTCTTGAGTTTAAAATGATGAAATTATGATGCAAAATTCAAGTGAGGATATTTTTGGGTTTATCATGGAGTTTTCAATCTTTGGTTCAAATGCCTATAAGGAGGTTGAATTTCAAAAGGAGGTTTTTGGAGGGAATTATTCATGTTGATTGTCTTGCTTAGAGTGTTTTGACATTTTTTTTTGTCAAATTTAGATGGTGGGGAGGTATTTGAAGGTTTTGTGCCAATATGCATATTATCATCAACTTCAATAAAATTTTACAAATCTCACTTCTACAACTCCATTCAAGTCTTTCTCATGGCAAGTTCAAAATACAAGTTTTCTACAAAACGTTCAAGTGTACATCAATACAAAAGCGAGAATTGAAGAGATTCTATATTTCTTTGATTCAATCAATAACATTCATTCAATTCTACATGTTTTCTAACAAGGCTTAAAGAAAAAAGGAAAGTTTGAGAGTTCAAAGTTCAAATTACATGTTTTCTACAAGAATTTATAGAATTCTTAATCGTAAGCTATTCCATGAGGTTTTCATGGCCGAAACTTCAATTTTTCATATCTTGTTCCATAGCCATAGTTTCCTTGCCCTCTCCATCTTCTCAAAGCCTCCTTCTACAAGCTTCATGCTAGGCCACTGCTTCCTCTTCTTCTTGCCTTGCCATCCTCGCCATCATTTGCCCATGAAAACAAGAAAGAAGAATATGTTAGCAAGCAATCAAGAAGCAACATGAATTCAAACAAGAACATTTTCAAGAGTTATCTATTCAAGATCATCATTAGGGTATGTGTATAGGAATAAGATTTTAAGGGTGGTTTTCAATCATTCAAGCTTCCAAAGCCTCGTTAAATCAATCATTGGCCATTTTCTCCTATTGCAAATCACAAAAAATCTATTTGTTTTTGGTTCACATAGGGAGGTACAAAAGAGACAAAGTTACTTCAAGTATTAGTGCACATCATCACAAAGCAATATAGAAATCATCCCAACAAGAGGTATCAGAAAATAATCAAGTGTCAAATCCCAATTTCGAAATTCACACAAACTATCACAAATTCCAGTTTCATAAAGAAGCACATGTTAGAAATGCTCAAGCCCAATACAATGCACACAAAGCCTGTTTTTATCAATAATCAGAAATTTTTACAGATATATAAACTATCATTTTCATTGAAATAAAGGACACTGTTCACCAAAAAACCCTAGCAGAGCTGCGCATCAGCAACAACCCAGAAAAGCCAAAAATCAGAAAACCCATTCACAGAAACAAGCACAGAAAAAGCAAGTTATCAAACCATCACCCAAAAACCCACATAATCATCATTTTCCAAACAATATCAACCCTTCAGTTTGAGAAAAATGAAGAGGAAAAGAAAACGAAACCATCAAACATAAACACAACACCAACAAACTTAGAGAAAACCCTAAACCAATTTATCATCATTTTCCAAACAACATCAACCCTTCAGTTTGAGAAAGAAGAAGAGGGAAAGAAGTTCATAAAAGGAAAGAACTCATCGGGGTTGCGGCCACAGGCTTCCGTAGACCTTCAACCTTGCCTCTAGAAGTCCGATATCGGTGTCGCGGTGTCCAGACCCACCACCATCATCATCGATTTCATCATAAACAATTTAGGGTTTCAGTCACCCATTTTCAGATCTACACCGATCGCAAATTCCCTTGCAAAATCAAGTCACAGATTCATGATCATTGAAGCAAGATGAAGCGAAAAACAAAAAAAAATAGATCATCGGAGCAATCGACGACGACACCACCGTCATGTTCATCAACGTCGCCGTCATGTTCATCATCACCGCCGTCATGTTCATGCTAACCACCATGTTGTTCATCATCACCACCGTGACAGATCTTATGTTCCTTTTTTTCTGGGTTTTCTAATGCTTATGTTTGAATGAACATGGAGAGAGGAACGAGAAAGAGAGCATAGAAAGATAGAAGAGGATCCACAAAACGATAATTACTTTTGATTAAGTTTCTTTTTTCATTAACTATTAGATTAGTGGGATAACCTGGCGGTGACAAATGTCACCGTCTATTTAATTGTTTCGTGATTCCACCGAAGAGAAAACAGACCTTCTCCGTTAGGTATCATCGTCGCTCTCTTTACTTCTTTCTCGCACCACTTGCATACATGCTTTTGCATGCTTCATCTGATGTCTCATCATCTTGTCTGATGAATTGTCATCTACATATGCTTTTTCTGATGTGTTATCATCCACATATGCTTTACCTTTCTTATATGATGTATCACCATCCATCGTCTGATTTGCCTGTGTTTTAGGGTGAGCTCTTAAGGCAAATGATCCATCCTTTTCTATTTGTTTTACTCATGAATTGTTTATCTTCTCTTCAATTTTGTTTTACAATTGCTTATGATCAAGGTTTAGGAGGTAGTTTTTGTGCACCACCTTAAATGCCTCGTGTGAAGCTATTATTGTACGCTTTAAAAAGTGACGAACAAGGGAATCGAATCGGAATTCGAATCTCTGGCTCGAAACGATTTACTCTTTTGATTTGTTTTTTAAAGATGCTGCAAGCATCAAGCTTTATTATTTCCAAAACAAGAAAAATGAGATGAAAAAGGGAAAGCTGCAATACCGTCAATAAATAATGATATGCGGTGCGACTAGCGTGAACTAGACGCAACGCATTGGGGAGAGATCTGAGTAAGGGGGTTTGTTATATAAAGGGAATGATGTGGCACCCTATATATATTTAGTTATCTATAGCTTTATATATATATATATATATATATATATATATATATATATATATATATATATGAATATTTTTGATATGTTTGTGTGTTTTAATTTTGCTATTCTATTCTTTGGAAGTTTCTCCTTTGGATTTTAAGAAAGGTAGGTTATGTGGGATCCTTGTTATTATTGTGCTCGCAAAGATCATTGGGATCTTCTGCATACATATCCCTTAATGGGAATCAGATCATCTGTAGCTCGGATCTAAGGGAGCTATGATTTTGTTTGGTTTGAGGGAGAAAAAAGTATGCTCGCCAAGGATGAGACCTTGTGCCTACGTATTCTCAAAGGGAGGTTGAGAAAGTCAGAGCAATCGTAGTTCCCACTTATGCTAGTGGAAGCAAAGGGTGTTATTAAGAGACAAAGACAAATGTCATCTTAATGAAAAATGTATCCAATCTATTTCATCACATACATTTTTGAAGGGTTGATTGATTGAATCTTTCATCGTAAGTATTAGGTGTTTTACTTGAGTGTACAAGCGTTACCACTTACTAGTTAAGAAAGATGTTTGAAAGATGATTTAATATTTAATTGTAAGTATTAGGTGTTTTGCTTGAGCGTACAAGCGTTACCACTTACAGTTAAAAGATGTTTTGTTTGAAAAGTGTTTGAAAAGAGTTTGATTGTATGTGATGTGATAGATGAGATACTTCTTCCATAGAAATGATAAATGTCTAAATCTTTAGGAAAAATTGATTATGGATTAGGGGGATGCTTTTAAGAAGCCCGTGGGTCCTTGTATTGTAAGCCCAAGAGAAGGCATTTCGAGGGTCATCGAGGGTCCTTGCATTGTGAGCCCAAGAGGAGGCATTCCGATGGTCATCGAGGGTCCTTGTATGAAGCTCAAGAGGAAGCTATAGGGTGTGGCTGGCTTTGGCTTTAAGAGTGGTTTCACCGGGAAACCATCCTCTTAGGATTCAAGACTGATTTCACCGAGAAATCATACTCTCAGGGTTCTATCCTAGCGTGGGTGATTCTTTGTATTGGAAGCCCAATAGGAGGTTGTAAAGAGATTTTCAGGTCTCTTTCTTGTTTGATGCCCAAGAGAAGGCTAAACTCAACGAGGGAGTTCTTTTGAACGAAGCCCAAGAGGAGGCTAACTCAACATGGGAGTTGTCTTATATGAAGCCTAAGCGGAGGCTAAACTCAACGGGTGAGTTGTCTTATATGAAGCCTAAGAGGAGGCTAACTCAATAAATGAGTTATCTTATACGAAGCCTAAGAGGAGGCTAAAAGGGAACCTAGTTGTTAGGCTAGTTGTTATGTTATAACTGAACAGTTATATGAACAAGTGTGTGATGTGTATTCACAAGAGTTTATCAAGGAAATATATAAACAAGTGTATAAAACAAGCAATTAAAGAAAGTGTAACTTGAATATATACAAAGGGTTTGGGACTTACACCTTAAGGGAGGCCCATGATCAATTTGAAGGAAATTCAAGGAAAAAACCTGGTTCGGTTCAAATCTAATTGATCATGGAAAAAGGTGTGTATGTTTATTGAAAGGTTTTTGAAAAGGTTTTAAAAATGATTTTGAAAAGTGAAGGATATTCACAAGAATTTTTGAAAAAGATTAGGTTTGAAAATTGGAAAGAAAACATTTTTGAAAAGTATTAAAAATACTTAAAATGTCTCATTTTTTAACCTAATTAAAATATAATCAAGAAGAAAATATTTTTTTGGATTTTTTTTGACATAATCATAAAATAGGTATATTAAATGACAAGTGTGCAAAAAATCATCTCAAAATGAGAAGTTTTGATTAGTTTTTGAAAATGTTGAAGTTTGTTGAAAACTTGAGAAATTTAGTGATAAAAAAGAGTTTTGGTCCTCAGGAGGTTTGAACCTAGGACGTTTGGCTTAGAAGTGAAGAGTTTTTCCACATAGCCATGTGCTTGACTTGTCATTTAATCACCTTGTTTTAAAGGAGTTTTGAAAAATATTTGAAAATGAAGTTTCAGAAGCTAACGTTTTGAAGGAAGACAGAAGCTAGAGTTCTGAAGGAAGGGTCAGAAGAAGCTTGCTTACTGCTTCTGAAGATGTTAGAAGCTTGATGCTTCAGGAAGAAATCAGAAGCTTACTGCTTTTGGAAGTGTTAGCATCAGAAGTGCTTCTGAAGGCAGTAGAAGCATGCTGCTTCTGAAGGAAAGGGCATTAGAAGTGCTTCTGAAGGATGAGCCTTTTATTAAAAAAAGGTCCCAGGGGGATTCGAACCCTGGACCTTGAGGCGAGGCAAGAGATTTAAGAGCGTGTTGGCAACCGCTGGGGCGGTAATACATCCATTATCTTAACTCAAACCACAAATATATATTATAAAACATGAATTTTAAATTTCCAGAAACTGAAAAAACGCGCGCAACATGTCATCTTCAACCTCCAGATATTTGCTCCATGGTTTCTTCATTTCTCAATGAAATTACATGATCCAAACATCAAACTTGCTCGGATTTTCACCAGGAACGTGATGGTGGAAATTAATTCCATTTATTTTAAGCTTAGAACTATTAATTTTCGTATGAACACAAAGAACCCTAATTCTAAGTTTTGATCATGAAATCATGTATGAGCTCAGATTTAAGCAATTGATTGATGGTTATTACTCAATGATAGTGCAGAAACAAAATGGCCAAGCCTTTTTTGAACTGGAAGTTAGAAATTAAAGAGTTCAAAGTTCAAGTTCTTACCTCTTGAAGCTGAAATCGAATTCCTTGCTGGAGGTGTTCCAAAGATGTTTTGATGATTGCTACAACTTCAGTGATGATTATGGAAGGTGTTGATGTGCTTACCTTGGATTGAAATGGTTTGGATCGTTCTGACCAAGTCCAACTGTAGTCACTTAAAGTGAGGATCGAATTTTATGATTCTTAGTTTACAGTGATGAAAAGATCGTTTGGATCACTTCTATATGATGTATAGAAGGTGTTTGGATTGAAAGATTAGAAGATGCACGAGTGGATTGAGAATTTGGAAGTTATGGCTCAATATGTGCATACATGAGGTTCGGAAGTGATTTCTGAGTTTGGCTAGTTCTTGGGATAGCTTGAGGATTCTAACAACTTTCTAATGATGTTTAGAAAGTATTTGAAGCCTAAGATTGCTCAGAAATTGCAAGGCTTGAAATTTGCAAATTCTCCTACTTAGAAACTTGAAACTTGAAAATCAAGAAAGAAATAAGGAAAGCTTGGATTATGATGCTTTGGGGTACTTTTGAATGAAGAAGTGACCTCTATTTATAGGCCAAGAAATCTGAATGGTAAGTAGAGGAGATTGGCTTGAAATTGAACAACTTGCCTTAAAGGGTAAGAAAGACATTTTTACCATAAATGCACATGGAATATTCCTTTAACCATGATTAAAATCTCACTTGATCTTATCTCCCTCATAATTACCTCTCAACTGATATTTATTAGCTCTAACTTACCTAAATTGGTGACAAGGCTTCTAGAAGGAGGAATTTGTGAAAAAATGACCTATAGTTCTTGAAAAATGACTTGTAATTCATGGTTATGGAGCTCTAAGTTTAAATTTCAAAACCCTAGCTACACAAAGTATTTTTTCAAGTTCTTGGACATTTTGGAAAGCTTGTAACAAGATCTAAAACTTTCATGTTTTGAGTTTTTCTTGAATCAAAATGGATCTAGGTGAAAAATGGCCATGAAAGTAAGGAAAAACCATATATTTTAACACTTGAAAATTTTTCTAAGTGTTAGAAAAAATTCAAATCTTGACTTTTTGTTGACTTTTTCACATTTCTTGATTTTTTATGATCATGATAGATAATTTGAAATGATTTTATGATTGAAAAAATTTAGATTTGAAAAAGTTGACCAAAAGTCAAAGTTTGACTTTTTGAACAGTTTAATTTTCATCAGATGATTCAGAATTTGTCTGATGAAGAAACATGGATTTTGGAATGTTTTGAACCCAGAAATTAGGTCAAGATGTTGCATTGAGGATGTTAAGTTCAATCTTCAAGCAAATAGGTCATTCATTGAGCAGAAAGTCAATGATTCACTATCTTCGATCAAAACCCTAATTGGTCGATTCAAGGTATATCATGAGAAAAAGTTGGGAATTTAAAGATCAAATGTTGATGATTGATTAATATATATCAATTGAGGTGAGTGGAGACTCAAAACCTAATTGATCACATCTTGAACAAATGAAATTTTGATAAAACCCTAATCTGACTCTAAGAGCACACGCACGATCTATCCTGTTCTGAAACTGTTAGTGATGCAGTGATGCATATGTGAATAATATAAGGTGGTATCTTAGGTCAAAAATTGGGGTATGACAATTATGTCTCTGACCTATTATAGTTTTTATCTTTTGTTATTGGATTGATATCATACAAGGCTCCAGTGATACTTGTTTGACATTTCAATGTCCACCCATCATGGTGACAAGTTAGGAGTCACATCTTTTAGTTTTGACCTAATTGTATGTGTATGATTTATTGAGGACTTTCATGTCCATTTATTTTGTGTTTGAATCTTGTTTCAAACCTCTCTTTCATTTTATTTCTCATGCTCTTATGATACTTGTTTGACATTTCATTGTCCGCCCATCATGGTGACAAGTTAGGAGCTACATCTTTTAGTTTCAACCTAATTGTATGTGCATAATTGGTTGAGGACTTTCATGTCCATTTATTTTGATGTTTGAATTTTTATTTCATACTTCTCTTACATCTTATTCCTTATTCTTCCATGAACCTTTGAGTGACACTTCATTGTCATTTTATTTTGGTATCATCTTGGAAGCTACATTGGCCATTTTGGTGGTCTTTACCTTCTTTCTCTTTATATTTTGATCATGATCTCATAATACATTTATACTTGAGGTATCTTGATGTTGGTTTCATTCCTATAACATCTAAGAACTCTAATTGCAATATAGTTTGATCATCTACGCTTTTGTGCATAAGAGACTAAATTTGTGATATATTATCATGACACTTTAGCATGTTATATTGATAGCATGGCTTGGAGTTCTTGTAATATCATTATAGATAGTTATAATAGGGATATTCCACTATCATAGGACTTATGAGTATCAATTCCTCTTTTTACACTTGATTTATATCATCCATCATTGATTTAAACAAGTGTTTTCCATCTTTCATGACGTTGATAATCAATTAGGTGACTTGTTTTGTGTATTGAAGCTTTGTCTTCTACATTTGTTGCTCATGAATCCCATAATGATTTAACTTATTATACAAGTCACACATGTATTAATTATCTAATTAATACCATTTTTTTTTATCTTTATCAAATGTTTTGAACTTGACAAGTTTTGGTGTTTTTAAACCCTAATTCGGCGTGCTCTGGTGAATGATCCTTATCTCGTGTTGGAGACACCCTTGAGTATGATTTATTTATATGTTAAGATACTGACTTTGGATTTCTCATGGACCTCTAATCTTGCATCTTGCTCATCTTTGGTTTTATTTGTTCTATTTACCTCTTAGGGTTAGAATTAAGGTAGATTTTTCACTTATCTTCCTCTTTTGTTGACTTGTAATTAAGTTGTTGGTGTTTATCGATTGATTGTGATTTGTGTGAGTACCTTATACATGTTATGATTCTTATATCACTCTTATGTGACACTTAGCACAACTATGCTCGAGCACACACACATGTACACACTTTTGCACACACTTGTATGGATTGATTTTGTTCTCCTTAAGTGATTTGTTCGTGAATCTTTCTAATGCATGTTTGTATGCTTTGATTGATGTATTGATGTGTTTTATACTATATTGTATGACTCCTAACCTTTCATGGTTCATTTTATTCCATCTATGTCCTTTTCTTGGCCTCTTTTTGACTTGTAAACGCTTTCTAGGTCAAAGTTTCGACTAGTTTTCGTACTAGTTTCGTGATTGCACCCTTGTGACATTTTCTTTCTGATTTGATTATGATTTCTTTCATGTGACATTTCTACTGTAATAAATTCATCTTGACGCTCTCTTTTCATGTGATGTATGTCACACACTTGTATTCATGTCACCACACACAATTGTCGCATGTTTACGTACTCTTGTAGAATTTTGTTTGTGAAATTTTTGTGGTTTGGTTTGCATGATGTAAATAAGATGTTAACATATTATCTGCTGAATTTTGTGTCATCTTACCTTCTAATTCTTCCTTCATCTCATCTATGCTTAATATATTGCATAATTTGCTTTTCATATGCTTTTAGGACTAGTTTCGACCTAGTTTATGAATTAATTTTGCATGTATGTCTTCATAGTGATGTTTTATGTTTATTAATGGTTTGTATAAACCTTGTATATGTATGTTGTGTCTACTGACTTCACTTAGCATTAAACCTTGCATGATTGCTCACTCACTTCTTTCCACTTCACTTTCTTCCCCATTTTCTTTGTGATTAGCTATTGTGCTATTGTTTGAGATGTGTTGCCATCATCCATTATCTTCTTGATGTATCATCATATGTAGTTTAGTGTTTTATCACTCTAACTTGTTATTGATAACCCGTTTGTTGAGTGTGCAAGGGATTTCTATCTAACGTTTATCTGATGCGTGAAGCTATATTCGACGTCTTGAAGTTCACCAGAGGCGATTTCTTGCACCATGCGATGAAGTTATTTATTTTTATTAGTTATTTATTTGATTATATTTCGATGGGGTTGTATTATTTAGACTTGTTATTTAGACTTTTGGTTTGATACATCCCCATTCATAAACTTGTATCCCCATTCCCATATGGTTTGTAATGGTTTAGGATTTTATTTCCTTGTGTGTTTCAATTATTGCTTACTTACGTGATTGTCATTAAATTAGAACACATAGCCTCCTATTGGTCTCCTCATAAATGAACAAGTATACATACACAGTGCACACTCGCACACATTTATAGTTTGGTCCTGGGATTTTCTACAGCGACAACTATTCGATCAATTGTTCTAATTGGTCGTTTAGAATACTAGTGCCAGGCTAGTCTCACTTCTTAGGAGCATACATATGGCCACCTTGTATGGGCTCACTTGATTTCCATCTATTGACCTCTTGGTTCTTATACCAAGTTCCTTTAAAGGGTTTCATAGTTGAGTTTGGGCATGGCCATTCTCACAAGGTTAATCAAAGTTTCGACTTTGATTAATCATAACCCGAACCGATCACCTTGGTCCATATACCAAGTGTTTCATGCAAAAGGGTCTCATGGTTGAGGGTAAGAGCACTTACTCTCACAAGGTTAATCAAGTATCGCCCTTGGTTAATAATAACCCGATTAAAGCCTCCGCCCGTACACCAAGCATTCCAAGTATTATTTTTACGATACTAATTATTTTGTTAATATTGTTGCCAGGATTTTGTGATCGTTGGTTGGCGCAACTTAGGCACACTCGGATGGTCGATGGTGAGATTCGTAAGCTTTCAAGAATGGAGCTTTAAAGAATCTTTCAATAGAGTTGGCTTATTTCGTGCGCGTTGCAGAGGCAACGTACTTTCTTTGTTAGGTATCATCGTCGCCTTCTTTATACATAATGTTTCACCATCCATTCACATGCATATTTTATCTTTCTTTACATGATATTTTTCCATCCATGTCTGTTATCTTGATGTTTTGCCATCCATGCTTGATATTTCGTCATCCATGCATATTTTATCTTTCTTTACATGAAATTCTGCCATCCATGTTAATTTCTTAATGTTTTGTCATTTGTACTTGTTCTCTCTTGTTTAAGTGTGATTACTTGCTTCTTTATCTCTCTTACGAGATTGCCATGTTCCCCTTAGGATCACTCGATTAGGTTAGTTATCGAGTTTAGACCTTAGGTCAAGTATTCATGCCTGTCAACATTAGGTAGATAATCTAAGTAGTCTCCCTTGTTTATATCCATAACCTAGGAACAACTTTGCATGATAACAATTCGGATTAGAAATAAGTTAGTTTCCCCTAGCTATTTTACCTTTATCCTTTTGCATACTTAAAATTAAAACTTTATTTTGTCAAGTGCATTAAGACATCCTTGAAACTTTTTCCAAAGTAAAAGATACAAACCAATATTCTTAGTTTTAGGGCGTTCTGTCGTTCCTGTTGTTGCTGATGTTTCTTCGTCCCCTTTTGTTGCTGACGTTTCTTTGTCCCCTTCTGTTGCTGATGTTTCTTCATCCCGCTCGATGATGATGTTTCGCCATCCCTTCTATTGTCGTTGTTTCGTCATCCCTTCTTTTGTTGATGTTTCGTCATTGTGGAGGTGTTTCATCATCATTGTTTGTCGTCTCATCTTCTAAATTAAAAAAAAAACAAACCAACCAAAATAAGTGAGCCGAACTACGGTGCTCTGACTTTTCCATTGCACGAGGGAATACGTAGGCATCCTGTCGCGGGGCTTGATCGAGCAACCTTTGTAAATATTTTCTTCTTTTCCCCGTGTTTTCATTCTTTTATTCTTTTCTTTATTTCTTGATTTTTTATTTCTTCTTGCATGCATTATACCTCATATACAGACATAATTAGACCTTTACACCCATTAGATAGAAAGTAAAAGTGGATACCATAGAGTACTACGGGCACGTGGGATGCTAATCTCTTTCCCTTATGTAACAGACTTCCTTACCCGATCTTTTGGTCGCAAGACCGTGATTTCTCCGTCTCAGGTTTACTCAATGTGTACCTTTCCCTCTCGGTGGAATAAAAAATGTTCGATGGCGACTTCATTGATATATAGTTATATTTCTTTTATTTTTCGGACGGTTGTTTTAGTAAGCGATGACAAGTGTGGTATGGTTTTATAATTCTGATACAGGTTTCTAAATGCTTATGTTGTATTTTAGTGGTTTCCCTTAGTGACACCTTAAATTATTGAGTAATTATTTTATTTATAAATTTCGGGGTTTAGGGTATTCACTGGAAGCTCAAGTATAGACACCTTAATTTTAATATTCTTTGTACCTTAAATTCAAAAGATATTGTGCATAGTTTGTCTAGAATCAGACTTCTTATGAATTTGTGCAAGAATCAGTTGATAGGAAAATAACCAATATAATCATTTGAGTCCCATATTCCAAATATATCTCAAGGTAAAATTGATGTGGTACATACTTATGTATGTGTTCCTTTTGACACAATATCACTGGGAGGAGGGAATAACTAATTTGTTTCCTTTGTGTATGAATTCAGCAGAAAAACGAGATTCTATCTGATAAAAACTAAAGGGAAGGTACTTTGTAACACCCCTTCTAATTACCCGCGTTTTATAGAATTAATATCAGAGTTTTATCCACAATTAAGAGGCGTCACAATTTAAAATCATAAAAATTGACCAAACAGTTGTCATGCTTTCACTGAAGAATAATCATTAAATAAATCATACTTAAAGTTATGTTTAACAGCGGAAATGAAACATAATTAATATCCCGAATACATCATTCAATAGTTATTCCAGGATATGTAATCAAGACACAATTCAAAACTATTAAAAATATCCATTAAAGGATTTCAAACAACCGTTTCCCCAGTGTTACATCTACCAGAGCACAACACTGACACGCGGACTAATTAACTGACTCGACTCTAGAGCTATCCTCACCAACTCCAAGCAGCTAATCACTTCGGATCTGAAATCGTTAAAGTAAGGGTGAGATTTCAATTTAATATAACATGTATTATACGTTTTTAAATACAACAGAATAATCAGTTACATTAATCCATTAACCAAACACAAAGTCATAAACAATTCACAAAACAGTTCACGCAATGATCATGTATATATCAAACAATGGAAATTGCAACACTGGAAATCATCCTAACATGTTACAACCTCATATGCAATGCAGACTCTATGCATGTGGTACCAAAACGTGAACCGAGTTCACCCACTGCTCCGTTTACAAGTGGAAAGACAGTGTAATCCATGATTCGCCCACAGCCATTGGGTCAAGAATCTAGCCTCACCACCTCCAACCAGGTAAGTTTATTGGCTCTGTAAGCTCACTTCCGCACAATGGGAATGAACCAATTTAACAATGCTCATGCATGCATCATAAAAGCATGCAACATCACTTCACAGATCATACTATCAATACAATCCACATAATGCCAATTCACCAATATATCACATTCAAATCATAATGAATATCGAAATATAACATGGTATGCATTAGTTTTCATCCGGTAACTCAGACCATTTGTATTAATTCCCCATTATCCTTAATTAATCCATACCTTTCAAAATCGGGAGCTCGACTCTTTTTAAAAATAATTTTTGAGAAAATAATATTTTTCCTTTCCAAAAGATAGAAATTTAAATTTAAGAAATAACGGCAACTCGAATCGGATTACGGTTTAGAAAATATGAATTTTTGAAGTTTTAGAAGTTTTGGAAAAATACACAGTGGTAACCGGTTCCTCACTGGGAGAACCCGGTTCCCACAATTTGAAAAATACACGCTCCTGGAAATTTGTATGGGGAACCCGGTTCCTCCCCACAGGGAACCGGTTCCCACGTTTGAAAATGAGCCTCCTGGATTTTTGTATGGGGTTCCTCCCAGGGCCGCATAAAAATTTAATTTTAACACTTGGAACCCGGTTCCTCCCCACAGGGAACCGGTTCCCACGACCTGTAACGGTAAAATCTGCTATTTTTGACAGCTTTATGCATCATTTAGCATTTCCAAACTCCCCAACACGAATTGTCATATTAGGAACACCAATCTAAAGCCATTTTACACCATTATAACATCGAACAACATAGTTTACTCATGCCTATTAGTTATCTGACACACTAATGATCAAATTTCCATACACCGACACAAAATAGGGTTTCCTTCTATAAACCTATAATTCAATTTCCTAACATACCCAATTACCCAGTTGATTTCCAAAACCCATAAGACATATTAACCGAAAGAAATCACCCCTTACCTCGCGATGATTCTTGAATTCCTCGGCGTCGGCTTTTCCTCTCTTCTCTTCTCTTCTCCAATTCTACGTACAATGACTTTTCTCCAAAAAGGCTTCTTTTTCCCTTCTTTTCCTTTTTATATTTCCTTTTAATATTCCAAATAAAATAAATAATCAATACTTAGTAATTAGTAGAGTGATTTACTCTCACCCCCACTGTTTATTTGCACACCTCCAATCCTTTCTTCATTAAATCGATCCAATTAATCCAATAATATAAATACTTAAGACTTTAATTAAATAAATAATTAAATTCCCATTTATTTAATATTTGAATTAAATCGGAGTGTCGCATACTTCATGTTTTCAAGAATTTCAAAGTTATGGTAGAAAAACATAAGAAGGGAGTTGTAAATCAAGATTCTTATAATTGATTGTGGTGGTGAATACACTTTAAGATAATTTTAATTTTTTTTAAGAAATGAAATTTTAGCATAAGATTACAACACCACTCACCTTTTAGCATAATGGTCTCTTTGAGAGGAGGAACAAGACTAAAATGAACATGATTAGATGTATATTGAAATAGAAAAACTTCCACATGCTTTGTGTGGAAAAGATATCATAACTCCCTCATATGTACTCAATAGAATTCCACCTAAGACATTATACACGGTTCCTTGGAAAATATGGTTAGGTCATACTCCATCTACAAGACACTTGAAGATATTTAGGTCTTTATGTTTTAAATACACCACATACTAAAGAAGTAAGAAACTTGAAAATTATAGTAAAACAATGATTATTTTAGGCTATTGTATTTCATTTCCTTCCAACTTATACAACCATGTTACCAAGGGATTATTACAAGTAGAGATGTTACAGACAATGAGAATGAACATTGAAGTTGGAGGAGTCAATATGTTAAATCATATTTTAGTATTCTATTTGTATTCCATAATGACCAAAGTGAGTGTCATATAATTGAAAGAGGTGATCCATAAGCTGAACAAGCAAGAAGATCACATGGCATTAGATTTCAACCTAGAACTATCTATAAATATGATTTTAATATAGACCTAGTAATCACACTAAAGGGAGATGTATTAAAATTAGCCTTACTTGTTGATTTTGAGTCTCTAAATTATGTATAAGCAACTACATCCTTTGTGTGGATTACTACTATAGAGAAAGAAATTAAGACTACAAAAATGAATTAACCAAAAAATCTAGTCTCCGTAGTAGCACACAAGAAACCTATTCCACACAATAAATCTAGTCTTATATATGGTTACACTGAAAACATAAGGCACGACATGTTACAACCATATTATCGCAAAGTCATGGTATCGAATTCACACAAAATTTGCACTATTATCAAAGACTAAGACAAGCAAATATCTGATGGTTGTTGCTAACTTCTGCAATCAAATCTCTTTCAACTAGATCTAAAGTCTTCATTTCTCAAAGGCTTTCTTTAGGAAGTAATTTACGTTGAACATTTTCAATAATTTATTCTGAAATATGAAGAAGATAATGTCTCAAAAATTAATAAGTATCTATATGGATTGAAACAAGATCCAAGTGCCTAAAAAATGATTTTTGAGTTTCTAATATAGATCATATATTCCAAGTTTACAATAACACATGTCATATATGTGAAATATGTGAATTCATACAATCCTAGCATATTTTATCTATATATTATAAGATAAACTCTTTGTTTTTGAGCATTGTGAAGTTAATATTAAATTGTTTTATGTTAAGTGATGTGTTGTTTAGTGCCTTGTTTTATTATGTGATAACTTGTTTACAAATCTTCTCCTTTGAATGATCAAGGGCCTCATGCTTTTACTGAACCAATAACGTCTCATTCCAAGGATATTTCACTTAAAAGGCAAAATGGTGGTATGCGGAGAGATCTATCGTGGGGTGAGGAAGGTGACAACGGGGATCTGGAAAAAGGAGGTAGTGTCTTTTCATGCAGTAGAAAGAGCAGGGAAAATTGCATTAAATGTTCAAGGGTCTCCTACTTTTACGGAACTGATAGCGTCTCATTCCAAGGATATTTCATAGGAAAGCCAAAATGGTGGTACAAGGAGTCCATTGGTAGTAGGTATAATTAATGTGGAGAAACTTACCATTAATGAGAAGGCAGGTGTCAAAGAGCCAATGGTAGGGAAAAATAAGAAGGTATCGTGTGACCCAAAAAGAAAAAAGTATTAGTTAAAAGAGTAAGAAAGGTAGAATTTGTAGTGCTCATCTGAAGGGTAGTCTTTTGTTGGCCACCCGTTTCAATTAGGCCCAAGAAAGTTACAAAAGAAAAATAGACAATCACATTTGAAATCCCATGGGCATAAAGACCATTTTGTCTCTTTGGGGGACAATGATCCAATTCAGTCAGTTTCTCTAGAGTCCTCTCATTATATCGCTTTTGTTTGTCCCAATTCAAAGATGTCGGTGGATCGTGTTTCTACACCCGATATGAAGGTTTTAGAGAAATCAACAACCGAAGGGTATATCCATAGTTGTGATTCAATAAATTATTTGGTTGTGGAGCAAGGTAATAAGAGATTTAGGGATGACGAGAAAAAGGTGTCAGCAGAAGAATTATGGAGAGCAATTTCTAAATTGGGGGTGGTGGGTGATGAAACGAATACAATGTATGTTAAATCAATATGAGATACAAAGATTAGGGATCGTGAAGGAAGAAGTGCTCAGATGGTGGCACGAAATCAAGGGTTAAAATAAATATTGTCCCATACAATATCAGAGGCGGGGGAATCCTTTGAAAAGGAGAAGGCTTAAAGAGTTCATAATAAATGGGAAACTAGGTTCATGTTTCTTTCAGGAATCAAAATTTAAAGTCATGTCAGAAGCTGTTGTTAGAAGTTTTTAGGGGAATTGTGATGTCGAATGGTCGGCAAAAAATTCAAAAGGGTCTTCAAGGGGGATGTTGATTATGTGGAAGAAGTATATCCTAAACTTGCTTTTCAGTTTCAATGGGGAAGGTTATTTAGGAATATGTGCTTCCTTTATGGGCAAGTTGTGTTATTTTGTTAATGTGTACTCACCTTGCATTTTGGCTCAGTAGAGAAGGTTGTGGGGGAGTTTGATCACATTAAGAAGCATTTGGGGGGATGATAAGTGGTGTATTGGTGGAGACTTAAATATGGTTAGACTCAAATATGAATGTATTGGTCATAGAAACTTCCAACGCTCTCAAGATGCAACAGATTTCAATGATTTCATTGGAATTATTGATCTTGTGGACCTCCCAACAGGTCCTAGAAAAAGCTTCATGGAGTAGAGGGTATGGCGGTGTTATGATCATAATTGATAGGTTTATCCTATCAAGTGGTTTATTTCTCTTATTTATGTATTCAGTCAAGAAATAGGTGCCAAACACGTCTCTGATCATAGTCCAATTTCGCTCAATTATAATACATTGAATTATGGACCAAGGCCTTTTAGGTCTCTTAATGGTTGGTTACATCACCCTGGCCTGGTTGAGTTTGTTGAAAATGGATGGAAGGTGGAACATTGAAGTTTTCAACTGGATTGATGTTCGTGTAGAGGAAGTTGTTAATCAAATAAATGTTTGTGATGAAAAGTCCGTTCCATTTTATGGTGAAGATGGCACCCAAGGGTTGATAAATACTGATGTTGAAGGAATGGTCATTTCAGCAGATAGAGCAGAAGCTTATCATTCATTCTGGAACAATCTTCGAATACGTGAATGTTTATTGAAGTAGAATTATAGAGTGAAGTGGTGCAAGGAAGGGTATCTAAATACAATGTTTTCCATAATGTGGTGAAGGCAAGATCAAGAAGTAATTTTATTGGCAGTGTTGAAACAGTTTAGGGTAGGGTATCAGATGTTCCAGGGGTAAAAGAAGAGGTTGGGCGCTTTTTTGAAGCAAAGTACTTGGAATCCTCCATTTGTAGACCAATGATAAATGGTGTACCCTTTGTTCAAATATCACATTCTAAAGCTTTGTGGTTGGAGGAACCTTTCTCGGAGGTAGAAATTTAGGAGGTGGTTAGGGAGTTCGACGGGAATAAGTGTCTAGGACTGAATGGGCACAACTTCAATTTTATTCGCGAATGCTGGAATTTTGTGTCATGTGATATTCTAAGTTTTGTCTTTGAATTTCATGAAAGGGCTAATCTTCCAAAAGTTGTTTCAGCCTCTTTTATTGTGCTGATTCCGAAAGTTGATAATCCCTAGTTATTATCAGAGTATAGACCTAATAGTTGGGTGGAGAGTCTATACAAATGTTTCGCAAAGTTATTAGCTAACAAATTGAAAAAGGTTGTTCATAAGTTGATCTCCAAAACACAGACAACATTTATACCCGGAAGGCAGAATCAAGATGGGATTGTCGTTCTGAATGAATTGTTAGATTTTTCCAAGAGTAAAATAAAAAAGTGCTTGTTGCTGAAATATGGTTTTGATAAAGCGTATGATAATGTAAATTGGGGCTTTCAATTGAATATTTTGAGCAGGTTCGGTTTTGGGGGAAGGTGGATTAAGTGCATCAAATCATGTGTGTGTTTGGCTACGTTATTGGTCCTTGTAAATGGAAGTCCATCAGTGGATTTCAAAATGAATAAAGGATTACGGCAGGGGGATCCATTATCACTATTTCGGTTCACCTTGATTACAGAGGGATTAGTAATGTTGGTTTCTCAGGCGGTTCAGGGAGGGGCGCTTAAGGGATTCACTGTGAATGCATGGCTGGAGTTTGAGCTACTTCAATTCACGAATGATATCGTTCTAATATGCGAGATATTAGAACAAGATTTAGTTCTATAATTATGTCTTTGAGTTTTGATGATAACAAAGAGTATGTTTGAGTGAACAATTTTTGTTACTCTAATGTTTGTTGTATTTTTAAGATAAACAAACAAGTTCTGCTTCTGATGAATGCCATGGAGAAGACATTAGAAGAGAAGATGTTCCGCTTCTTAGCTACAGAGGTTCTGATGAATAAGTAGCGAGGAAAGCTTCAGAAGGCTCTGAAGTTTAGTTACTCTGATACGTTCGTCTGAAGAAACCAGTCAGAAGATCTAAAGACAGAAGTGTGACTTATGTCAAGATGCGGAAGACTCAAGTTTCAGAAGACATAGGATTCTGAAGACGAAGTGCTTAAAGACTCTGAAGACGTGGCTCTAAAGATTCGAAAGACTTGAAGTTCTTATGAACTTAGGTTACGATACAACATTCTGAAGACCAAGTGCTGAAGACTTTAAAGAATGTGATCCTGAAGATTCCAAGACTTGAAGTTCTTCTGAACTTAGGTTATGATACAAGGTTACAAGACCAAGTGCTGGAGACTCTGAAGAATGTGATTCTGAAGATTCCAAGACTTGAAGTTCTTTCAACCTTTGGTTACGATACAAGGTTCTTCAAAACCAAGTGTTGAAGCTTCTGAAGAGGAAGATCTGAAGACTTGAAGTTTTGATCAACCAGAAGTTATATTCTCCATTTATAAACTCATGCTCGCAGAAGCCTCTAAAGTGCAAAAGGAAAGAAGATAACGCTAACGTGGTACAAATAGTACATAGTACGAAAAAGTTTTGTTCCACTATCTCTTTACCAGCGTAAAGTATGCAATACAAAAGGACATAGAAGTACTATGTTGTAACGTCTCTCTTTTTCAAATGGCCAACAAATATATTTTTAATTAGATATAAAAAGGGAAACATCACTAGCTTTAGTTGTTGCTGCTCCATGCCAAAAATGCAATGATAATGAAGATCATCATTGATAGAAGATATCAACAAGATTATCAATTAGTATATCTAAAACAAGAGAAACATGAAGAAAATAATCTAATCTTGAATCTTGTTAATTGATAATCTCAAATAAGAAATCATCAATTAACATTGTGCTTAAATCCACATGCTGCAAAGAAGCCTTTTAAAGCTGCAGAAGAAAATCAAGAAGATCATGGAAGCTTTAATTTGTAAATCCACATAGAGGATATGTTGTTTCATGATATTTTAGAAAAAGGGTTGTTTTCCATAATGTTCCAAGGTGAATCAAGATAAAGAAACTCTTCTCTATATTTTATCAAGATCAACAAGTTGTCAGAAGCTTTTGAAGAAGAATACTTCAGTTACTCAAGTGCTCTGGGCTGTTGTCCGTGAAGAAGCAACTTGAAGAAAATAAGATCACACATTTGAAGATAAAATACAATGTAATATTCTTAGTGTGTATTAGGATCTTCTGATGTACTTAATTGAGTTTACACCTGCTTATGTAGAAGCATTTTATTGTAAGCAGACATTGTAAAAAACAAATTGTTGTTTGTTGCTCCTAAAGAAGCAGTTGGGTCTGAAGCTTTATGAAGGTTTTGACAATTCTTCTAAAGGACCATTTGGGTGTAAAGCTCTAGAAGGTATTGTATTCCTCAGAGGACCGGTTTAGTCAAAATCTCTGAGAAGACTAAGAAGGACTCTTAGTTGAAGTTAGTCACCGGCGGTTGCCCGTGCAAATGTAATCAGTTTGATTATATTGGATTAATATCTTGAGTTCAAGGAGAAATCACCTCGGAAGGGTGGATTGGAGTAGTTTGAGGTTATCAAGTGAACCAAGATAAATTCACATGTTTTTTACTTTTGCTTATGCCTCTTTGTTTATATTTCTACAATTTGTTAGAAGCATTGGTTAGAAACAATCATAAGAAGCGATCTTGAGAATCAAAGTTCAGAAGCATGAATCAACGCTGAGCAGTATAAGATGCGAAAAGTTTTTCAAGAAGTGAAAACCCAATTCAAACCCCCCTTTCTTGAGTTTTCTTCACACCTTCACGAGCCTTTGTGAAACAATCTTTGATGTGTCAAAGCGCTCCTCAGGGGCTTTGAACTTTTATCCGGTTTAAATGTTAATCTTTGTAAAAGCCAACTTGTTGTGTATTAGTGTGGAAGAGACTTTTAGACAGGAGGCTGCAACTTTTCTATGTTGTAATATAGGTTCAATTTCGTTTAACTTTCTAGGAGTACTGGTTAGGGTGAATCATAGATTGCAAATCGTGTGGGAGCCAATAATAAGAAATATGAAAAATAGGCGGTCAACATGGAAAGGGAAGTTCTTGTCAATTGGTGGTAGAATCACATTGATCAATTCGGTTCTTAACTCAATTCTGATTTATTACCTTTCTTTGATATTCCTAAGGTTATGTTAAAGGAGCTTATTATAATTCAAAGAGATTTTCTTTGAAATGGTGGAATGGACAAGAGGGTGATAGCTTGGGTGAGTTGGAGTGATGTTTGTGGTGTGGAGGAGAGTGGGGATTTAGGCATTCAATGCTTGGAAGCTAATATTTCACTTCTCAATAAGTGGAAGTGGAGATTCTTGGTTGATAAAGAGACGTGGTGGAGATCGGTGTTAGAGTTCATGTATGGTTGTTTGGAAGCTGCGATTCTTGGTGGTGTATCCATTGATTCGAGGAAGATGTCCGCGTTGTGGTGGAGGGATGTTGTGCTCTTCAAGTTCGAAGGTGTGAGCGAAGATTGGTTTCTTCATAGAATTGCGTGCGGTTTAGGTTCGGGCATTCAATAAGGTTTTGGCTGAAAAATTGGTGCAGAGAAATTTCGTTCATGTTACTTTTTCCTGATGTATTTGGTATGTCCACTAATCATGATGGAATAGTTCAGGAAATGAGCAGTTTTGTTGGGATTGATTGGGTTTGGAATCTGAGTCCAAGTCATCTGGGGATTTTGGTTGCGCCTGCTACGCAGTTCCCAGATATTGCTGCTATATTGTTCGAAATCAGTCCGGTTAGGAGATCGGAAGACAATTACAAACGGTACAAAAGTGCAGATGGTATATATACAATTAGTTCGGGATATGTGGAATTTAACAGCAATAGGAACATTCTTCCTCAAAGTGAGGTAAATTTGAAAGCAACGAATGTTTTATGGAAAACTAGGGTCCCTTCGAAAATTCAAATTTTTGGTTGGAGGTGTATCAAGAATCGTTTAGCAACTAAAGAACAATTGACCAAAAGAAAAATCGTTTAACCGACAATAATGACAAGGTATGTGTTTTTTGTCGGCTTTATATTGAGTCTTTGGATCATTTGATAGTACAATGCATTTTCTCAAAATTAGTATGGCAAGAAATGACAAATTGGTTGGGGTGGTTCTGAAAAATTCTACTGGAATGGTAGATCATCTTCTCTATTTTTGTAGTGTATTGGATAGGATAGTTAGAATAAAAAAGAGACCGTTAATTTGGTTGGCAACATGATAAACAATTTAGTGCATGAGAAATGACATTCAATTTAAATCATCTGTCTTTTAAATAAGTAAGGAAGTGCATAGGACGAAATTGCTTTGTGGATGTAGAATGTGATTGAAACTCTAAATGGGAAATCAATATTTTAAACGAATTCACAAATATATTTGAAGTTAAATATTTGCAATTAAACTTTTAAGTAAAGAAGAGCTTAGCTTTGGTCTTTTTCGACACTATCTTTGTAATATCACAAACACTTTATTAAGATATAACATGTTTCCAACGCTCTTATAAGCTTTTGTCAATAAAACAATATCTTATAAGCTAAGCTAGCCTTGAGCTTGACATTATTTTAATAAATATTTGATTGGTAGTTGTTAGGGTTTGTTATGTCTTTTACTAACCCACGTGATATTTATGACTTTTTCCTGTTTTGATTTCTTGTGCGTGATGTTCATGAACACGGAAGCTTCCCCTTTAAGAAACAAAGAATTACCACAAGATCACAATTTCATTTCACCCACTTTTATTCCTTAGTACTCCTATTTTTCATAATTTATAAAATGCGAGTAAAATTATTGAATTTATAAAAATGTTAATAATTCGACAAGATTTGAGTGATTGTTCTTGTCATCATAAATACGAGATTGATTAAGTTGAGAGCTAACTATAAGACTAAAAAACCATGCTAACAATGAAGTAATATAGTGATAATAACAAGAGCTTATTTGAAAGGCTTTGTAAAAATTTTATTTTAGTTTTTAAAAATTTAAAAATTAAAAATTTATTCGAATACAAATGTGTTTTAAAAGTTCTTTATTATTTTTTAATTTTTAAAACAAAAAGTTGAAATAGTTAAATTATGTTTTAATTTTTACTTTTCAATTTTTAAAAACTAAAACCAAAAACTATTTCAAACAAGTCCTAAGTCTTTTTTCAAATCTAGTTTTTCAAATCTAGTGAGTGGCCTTTTTATCTCATTAAGTCTTTTTTCAAATCTAGTGAGTGGCCTTTTTATCTCATTAGTCTATGTTTATATTTGAACATGTAATGAATCTTTCTAAGTTATAACCAAGGTTCCTCGTGTGCTACTCTTTTCATTTGCTTTGTCATTGTAACTTTCATACAGGTCGGTCATTGTGTGAAGACACTAAAGATAGGGTTTTAGACCCCAAATATATAATTTGTTATTAAAGAAATTAAAGTAAAAAAAAAAACCTCCATTAATTTTGAATCAATTTAATATTCCCAATAAATTAGCATATTGTTAGTACTCCAACAAAGAACTCAATAAAATTTTATTCAATTTATAAAAAAGTCTCCGTCAATTTTGCAAGAATTTTTTATTTATTTGAATTAATTTAAATTAAAATAATTTAATTCAATTTAATACTCCCAACAGTATCAACGTGAAAAGAAAAAAAGCATGCTTTTTCAATTAATTTAATTTTGCTATGACTATGTTTTTTCCAACGTTCCAATAATAATATTAATAACACAATTATTAAATTGATTTATTTGATCAATGTTTCCTAATAACTCTTCTTCTTTCATTATTATTTAAACTATAATTGAATATTTTCTCAACAAAAAAAATGTAACTGCAAATCTGCCATCGAAGAAACTCTATATATTTATACTGTAATTTTGAGTCGCCGCCGTATCATATTAGAGTCATTCCTACGTAGACAACTTGTTATTTTGTTTTTTAAATTCTTTGTTATTCTCCATTTCCAATCATTGGCTTGATGACGACAAATAAGTTATTCTCTCTTTTATTCTCTTTTTATCGGCGTTCTTTTGTTCTTTGTTAAATCTAATTTCTTTATTGAAATTAGGTGAAGTGAATGATGAACCTAAAATAAAAAGTGAAGTTGAATGTTTGGCAACTTATGAGCTTGAAAATTTTGAATTTTTGGTAGGCATGACTGTTTGGTATGAAATATTGTTCGTTGTAACTCAGTTAGTAAACACTTTCAATCATAGGATATGAGCATTGATGTTGCTATAGAGAAATTGAAAGGACTTATTTCTTTTTTCGAAAAATATAGGGAAGATGGTTTTGAAAATGTCATAATTTCGGCTAAAGAAATTGCTATCGAAATGGATTAGAACCTAAGTTTCGTGAAAAAACCTATTATTTGTAGAAAGAGACAATTTAATGAGAATATTAACGATGAAGTTTTAAAAACTCCTGAAGAATCAGTTAAATCTGACTATTTTTTGTGCATATTAAATCATGCAATTACATCATTTCGAAGTAGATTTGAACAATTTAAAATATATCAAGATATTTTTGATTTTCTATTTAGTATAGAAAAATTAAGGTCATTGAAAATTGAAAATTTAAATTAAAAGAATATTGTCTTAACCTCGAATGTTCGTTAAAATATAACGGCAACTCTGATATTGATGGATTAGACTTATTTTTAGAATTAAAATTATTAAGAGAAAACATAGACGTCAAAAATGATACACCAATTGATATACTCAACTATATAATAAGACTAAACTCTTTTCCAAATGCATTTGTTGCGTATAGAATAATGTTAACGATTCCTGTAATTGTTGCTTCAGTCGAAAGAATTTTTTTAAACTTAAAATTAATAAAATCTTATCTAAAATCAACAATGTCTCAAAAAAGATTAAATGAATTGGCTTTATTATCGATTGAAAAAGAAATGTTAAATGAAATTGATTATAATAGTTTAATAAATAATTTTGCTTCTCAAAAAGCTCGAAAAGTAAATTTTAAATAAAAATTATAATAATTTAACTTAATTTACTTTTTTATTAGAATATAAAAGGCCTCAATTTAAAGTTTGTTTTAAGCCTCGTAGAGTGTTGGGCCGACTCTGCTTTCATAGTATAATACTATAAAATTTGTCTAGTTAAAAAGATTTTGATTTGGGTTAGTCTTTTCCATTATTCTTTGGAATCTTTATGAAAAACCTACCAAAGAGAAATCCAACAAAATGAACTATGTAAAACATAATATGATATATTCTCTCTACAATCATAGGCTTGAATCTTTATTTGTTTTTAAAGAAAATACTTTAGAAAAATAAGATTCTAAGAAAATAACGAAATTTACTTCCTTCGATAATAATTTATAAGTTGACGCTATTTACTGTAGGACTTTCATATTTCTGCTCAAGTTTTACTTTATTCTCGTACTCTGAGATGGATAAATCAAAAGATATATTTCTTAGATTTATTCAATTTTTCTTTATTCTCGCGTTCAGTCAAAAATATAATATTCACTCAATCAACATGCATAGGATTTCAAACAATTCGATTAAATTCGATTTTTCACTCGAGTAAATTCAATTGCAAATTATCAATATAAGATCACCAATCTTATCATCCAATCCTTGCTACTTCTTTAAAAAGATTTCGAACACTCCAAAAAAAATTTCACATGGATGAACTTTCGAACAATCTTACACGAAAATCCCCAATTCAACAAATGATCTTGGAGGAAAAACACGATGGTTTTTCCCGAATGAAGACCCCTATAAATCTCAACCCAAACCAATTGACAATCTTCAATTCTTCGTCTAGATGACACCCCGACGGAACATCATCACAATGTAACTTTGGTGTGTATGCATAGATGGGAAGGTTGAAAAGAAGAGGAAATGTAGGCTAATTTTATGGTATCATCAAGGTTCAAAATAATGCATGAATGAATATTTATAATTTTTAATATTTGGGATAAGAAGGGAAAATTTGGAATAAAGTGTGTTGACAATTTTGAGAAGTATATTGGGAATGTGCCGACCTGTCTTATTGTAAGTGTCGACCTATAATATTGTTATGTGTCGACCTGAGAGAAACAGAGCCTACAGGCTTTAAAACTCAAGTGAATGTGTCGACCTAAAACACGGGTGTGTCGACACATAAAATAAGAATTTCCATGTTTTTTAAAAAACCTTCAGTATGTGTCGACCTGAACTAATGCATGTGTCGACCTGTGGGTTATAGAGCCTCACAGGCTTGAAAACACAATTACATGTTTCAAGCCATCTAAGATACCACTCGATGCTTCTTAAAGAACCACTTGCACTTTTTTGACATCATTCAAAATCCTTACAAAGAGAAATTTCACTTACAAAGTTGTAGCGGAGCATGCATGCTTTTCCTAAATTATTACTTGCTCCTCTGTCGTAAGTGGAAGTGAGGAAGCGATAGATTGAGCGGCGCCCCGTCCCATGCTACACAAAAAGGTAGGGGCGGAGAGAGGAGCGAAGAGTGTGAGTTTGGGTGGAGGGATGGAAGCCCTCAGGGAGGGGTTCCTTCTGGAACCTTTCTAAATATCATGGATGTGTCTTTCACAACTTTTCATTTTACTGCAATAGAATATGACAACCTGAGTCAAGATGATAGAGATCGAAAATTAAGAAAAATAGAAAATATAATATTGATTGAATTAAGAAACTATTATAGAGATTGATCCCTATAATCCCGGAACAAATGATCCTTGAAGAAGAGATGATTCTCTCTCTGCCAAACCCTAATAGGAAAAACAACAAATAATATCATACCTAACTATTGCCTCATATACTCCTATTTATATGAGGAATACTAATTGAGCCAACTCTTATTTATTTGGTTTGGACTAAGGCGCAAACCAATATCCTAACATTACCGGCAACCAGAAATACAACTTTGTCCTCAAGGTTGAAATGAGAAAATGTCCTTAAACATATAACAATGACATGTCAAACACTTCCTTTGCAAGGTAATGGTGGGTCTAAAACAGACCAAATTTGCACTTCCGCAACCCAGAAAACCATACTTGAATTTCATTTCCTTGAAACACAACATCGAAACGACGATAGCTTTTATATCTTCCGAAATCCCATTGTTGAGAACTTGATGAGTCGGCTTCAAACAATCGCACTTGTTGTACCTCTTTATTCTCACTATCTCTAGATAACAGCCTACAACTTTTCTTCTTAAAACCCATATAAGCTTGAGAATAATCAATTGTAACTCCAACTAAGAAAATAAAAATATCACCAAGGACCATGTCTTCTACTATTTCTAATAATATTACCGAGCCATAACCATGTACTATATCTTCAATTAAAAATATTTCCATGATAAGCCATTCAAATTTTTTGTCAAATAACAATTCAACAATGTTGAGTGCAATCCTTGCGTCCCGATTTATAAAGGAGAGAAAAGGATATAAAGGTAACCAAATTAAGAAAAAGAGTTGAGGAGTTAGGCTAAAGAGCTATATTTTAGCCTAATCCATAAATGCTTTGAAAAACAAATTCGTATAAACTTGGATTTGGCCTATTAGGGTTAGAGAGATATCATTATCCTCAATTGCCCATTTTATCCTTAACTTTTCAAGAATAATCTTCGATTCACAAATTACCATTTTTGCCCTTAGTATCTTTAGATCCTTCTTCCGTTCAGCAACAACGATACAAACTAAAAAGGAATTGGAACTTGCATACGGTGGTTCCGGCTGTCGCCGTTGTATGTTCCATTGACATTTCATATCCTTCAGCACTCTTGTTTTCTCGTCTCCTTTCACGAAATCCTTAAGATCTGGTGCCTTAGGCGGCGGTCCTCACCGTGGAAGTGTTGTTGAAGGTTGAACTGAATCTGGCGGTTCCGATGGTGGTTGTGGTGACATCAACCAACTCAAATACTTTTTTACTCCTAGTCCCTTCGTCCTTGTTGCTTCTACAAACTTCTTTGAATCAATCAATGGTGTTGTCATTGATTTCTCCGTCATCTTCTCCAATGTTCTTCCTTTTACGCCACAATCGAAAACCACCACTGACACTTCTTTACTGACATCGCCATGGGAGACCTGAACATCTAACTTGTGAAATTTTTCTTCATATAAGGTAATTGTGTGCTTCCTCATTGCATTTGATACCGGCAACACGTCCATATCCGACTTAAAGTTCTTTGTGGGAATATGCACCAAATGCTTCACCATCTATGTATTCAGCAATTGACGAAACTCAGACTTAAAGGATTTCACAAATTCCTCCAATCTTCCCATTCTCGGTTCAATTGCGTCAATTCTCTTGGACACTCCTTCTTCTAACATTTCTTCTTCCCCAATCATCCTGAATGACACGAACACTGACACCTCCCTCCTCAATTATGATTATCCGGTAGGTCGGACCAATGACAGGGATCAAAAATTAAGAAAAAATAGAAAATATAATATTGATTGAATTAAGAAAATATTACAGAGATTGATTCCTATAATCCCAGAGAAAATGCTCCTCAAAGAAGAGATGATTCTCTCTCTACCCAAGCCCTAGTAAGAAAAACAACAAATAACACCATACCTAAATATTGTCCTATATACTCCTATTTATATGAGAAATACTAATTGAGCCAACTCTTATTTATTTGATTTCCTATTTGATTTCCTATTTATATGGAGAATATTAATTGAGCCAACTCTTATTTATTTGAGAAAATTTTACTTTGTACCCCGCAGTTAATCCTGTACCCCCACAATTTTTTAAAAATGACAATTTTACCCTAATTATAATTTAATTATTTTACTATTTGATTTTTAACATTTACGAAAAAGACAAAAATTTACAGTCCAGAAAAACACTTCTGGAACACATTCCGGAACACTTCCAGGAAGTATTCCGGTATGTAAAAACACAAACCGGAACAGTTAAAAAATGTGTTCCGAATTTCACAAAAGCCATTCCGGAACACTTTGTGCAAGTGTTCCGGAATGAATGCCAAATTGTATAACAAACCGGAGCACTTCTTAAATGTGTTCGGTTTATAAATCTAAACGGAACACTTTCGAAAAGTGTTCGGATATAAACAGCAGTTTCCTAAAGTGTTCGGGCTTTTTTTCTTCTTTTTTTCAAGTATGGAAATTCAAAAAAAACGAGTCCTCCATAGATACGACAGATGTATTCACTACAACAGAAACATTCTCTACACGAGAAAATGTTATTAGTTGGATCAAAGAAGTTGGATTAAGAAATAAAATCACCGTTATTATTAAGCGTTCGGACACTGAAACTGGCAAGAGAGGAAGGAGGAACAAGATAATTTTAGGTGTGATAGAGCGGAAAATACAAGGATAAAAGTGGAACTCAGAGCGCAACTAAGAGATGTGGATGTCCGTTCAAAATAAGATCGACTCCGTCAAAAGATGGGTTGGGATGGAAGGTAGATGTAAAGTGTGGAGTTCATAATCATGGATTACCTGATAGGCTTGAAGGGCATGCGTTTGTTGGCAAGTTGACCTCAGATGAAAAATAACATGTTTTTGATTTAACAAAAAGACATGTTCCTCCTAGACATCATGACTTCCTGCAAGAGAAATCCTGAAAATATCACTCGGATCACTCAAATTTATAAGCAGAAGAGTGTGATACAAAAAGAGATAAGGGGTCCAAGATCTGAGATACAGCATTTGCTAAAGCTAATTGAGGATGCAGGATATGTCTACTAGAGTAGAAAAAGAGATGGTTCGGATATTGTGAGAGATATTTTTGGGCATCAGACTCCGTCAAGTTGCTGAATATTTTTCCCATTGTCTTAGTTATGGATAGCACATATAAGACAAACAAATATAGGCAACCTCTCTTTGAAATTGTTGGCATGACATCGACGGAGTTGACTTTTGCTGTTGCATTTGCTTATATGGAGTCCGGACATATAGTTTTGTTGGGTCTTGGAGAAGTCAAGGAATTGTTTGTGCAGAAAGATCTGCGTCCAAAAGTGATTTTGACGGATAGAGATCTAGCATTGATGAAAGCTGTGGAAATTGTGTTCCCTACTACACAAAATTTGCTATGTCGTTTTCATATTAACAAAAATGTTGGGATGCGATGCAAGCAATATGTGGTGAAAGAAAGAGACTATTGACACATTATGGGAGGAAGTTGTGTGGGCTAGTGACGAGGTTGAGTATGCTCAAAGTTGGAACAACTTGAGCAAGCTGTTTAATTGTCTGACTTTATTGATTATGTGAAAGACACATGGTTGATTCCACATAGACATAGATTCGTTGGAGCATGGATTGATCGAGTACTTCATTTGGGCAACACCACGACTAACCGGTATGTATTTTATTTTATTGTTATTATTATATTATGCATGAATATTATTTATATATATTATGCATTAATATATATTATGCATTTATATATTATATTGTTATATATATTATGCATTTATATATATTATGCATGAATATTATTTATATATATTATGCATTAATATCATGTTATATATTTGTTATGCATTCATTTTTAGGGTTGAATCCGCTCATTGGAAGCTAAAGCAGATGTTGGGAAATAGTCTAGGTGACATGGTCAATTGTTGGGAAGCTATGAACAACAACCTGAGGATACAAATAGGCAACATTCGTGCTTCGTTTCAAAAAAAATTTTATGAAGTTGAGCATGCACATGTTAGTCCATTGTATGGTAAGCTGCGTAGTTTTGTTTCTAGAGCTGCTCTGAGACGCATTGCACAAGAGTTAAAGAGAGTTGATTATGTTGGAACTTCTAGAGAAATATGTAGGTGTACTCATAGAACAAATTATGGGTTACCTTGTGCTTGTGATTTAGGTAGATATGTGCTTAGTGGTGTACCTATACCTATTGAGAGTGTTCATGATCATTGGAGGAAGTTAAGTATGGAAGGTGAATTGCGAGAAGGAGAAGATGGATCGGAGACCCATGAATAATTTAATGGAAGAAATATGGAGAAAGTATAGATCATCATATGTTGTCGGGAAAAGAGCATTAAGAAGTAGGTGTAGTGAAATTGCTTACCCCGCAACAACTTCCTTATGTCCACCACCTGACAAAATAAAAACCAAAGGAGGAGTCAAGAAGAAAGGAAGAAACCAGTTGGGTATGATGTTTACTGAGGATCCTTCACAGCATGAGTATGTTGAACAAGCATCTCAAACTTCACAAAATCTCAATCCCAATCAAAGAGGGATTCAAAATAAAAAAACACGCACAAGACTACACTCTTGGCCAAGTCATATCAGGTCATATAAAATTATTATGCATTAATATTCATAGTGTTAATTATTTTATGTTTATTATTATATTATGTATGTATAATGCACTAATATTTATAATGTTAATTTCTTAGATCATATATTCAGGAGATTGTGGATGTTGAATCAGATGGTAATTGTAGATTTAGAGTCATTGCATCGTTGCATGGGTATAGTCAGGATGGTTGGGCAATGATTCGTCGAGAGTTGGACATGGAAATAAGGGACAAGAAGAGTTTGTATGAGAAGTTATTCGGAGATAGACTATCAGCAGTGAGAAGCGGGTTGATGATACAGTCCACTGGTATACAACCAAAGGAGAAATGGTTGACACTACCAGACATGGGTTACTTGATAGCGAACCGCTATAATGTCATTATTGTTCATTTAGGCAATCCCTGCTTGACATTTTTCCCTTTGACATCATCACCTTCACATAATCCTACTATTTGGTGTATAGGTTTAGTCAACGGTAATCATTGGGTTCAGGTAATAATTTATATATTCGATAATAGTATTTTCAATTATTATTTTCTATACAAAGTGTTGGATTAATTGTTTTTTATACTCAGGTAAACATGAAAGATGGATTCCCCTTACCCCCGGTGCCTACAGATTGGAAGAAGTTTCGTCACACGGATGCAACTGCATGGATGATATCATTAGCGGGACGATTGCAACTATGGCTACATCTTTCGCCAGTTTTACCTTCTTATATTTGCTTAGAATAATCCTATTTTGTGTAATGTATTTTGTGTAATGTAGAACTAAATTGTTATGAAATGTAACAAAGCATTACAACAGACGCTTTTTTTATTCATCCAAATATTCGAATGAATTCAATGATAAATTAATGATAACATACACTAAAGAGAAATAACGCATAAATCCAATGATAACATATATCATAAAAATAAGTCACAAATATTTAAAGAGTTACTAAAAATTACATAAATAATAAAATCACTCTTCATTACATAAATGCAACGCGGTAAATAAATCCGCAAACTGCGGATCATCCTCTTCAGCAGCAAATTTTTGTAAATGACGATGAATTAATGCGGAGATACGAGCCAACTTAGGATCGGATGGCCTTGATGCAAACTGTGGAACTGGCACCTGTCTTGGTTCATCAACCGGCGGTGGTACCAATCGAGGGTGTGACACCCGATAATACCAGTCCAAATAATTTTCCACAGTCTCGGAGGGAAATGTGACAGCAGTTGTGTGACCAACTACGTCTACAACACTTTGGTCGTAACCAATCCAGTTAACATCCACATCCGCCTCAATAATATCAGTGGGTGAACGTGGTATATACTGAATAAGACCAAACTGACGCAAACATCATCAGCCAAATATAATACATAAGTACCTCCCAATGAGTCCTCCTCGAAATAAGCAAGCTCGTCGCACAAGCGCCTATGATCCTCAAATGGACGCCACACGTCAACCGTGTCAATCTATCGAGGACAGCTCGCAATGCATCCACCTTCAACGCTCCTTGCTTGTATGCCCATCTCATCGCTCTCGGCATTCCAACGTTCTCACTTGGATGCCAGTTTTCTACCACTCTTCCAATTCCAGGAAAATACTCATGGATCCAGCACTGTGTCAATAAAAAGTAATAAACAGTTAATAATAATTAAAAATTATCTAAACAATAAATAATAAATAAAAATGATCTAAACAATAAATAATAAATAAAAATTATCTAAATAATAAATAATAAATGAATTACCTGAAGAAGAGTCGGATAACCAGCAAGTTGTTTGGTGCCAAACAAACATGCATCTCCAAGTGACTCATACAGTGTCACCAATGCAGCTGCCCCCAACTGTATCTTCCAGCACCCTCCAAGTCCGCAGAGAGAGATATATATATTTTGCTTCGACAAGCGTAAACGTCTTGTCGGCAAAAATAGTGCAACCTACTAACATCATTAAGTAAGCTCTGGTCGCATATGCCCAATTATTAAGAGCTCTATGGGCAATAAAGGTATCATACAACCATTCCAACTTATAGTAGGCACCTCTGTTGCCACGAACTTGAGTCGCGGCTTCTCTACGTGACACTCCTAAGTATGTCACAAGCTCAAGAAGATCATCTTGATGACATCTTTGGAGTCGAAAATACCTCTAATAGGGAGGTGGAGAATACAAGATACGTCATCGAGAGTAATCGTCATCTCACCAAATGGCATGTGAAATGACGATGTCTCGGAATGCCACCTCTCTACAAATGCCGTGATTAAATTCGGGTCTACCTTTGTCATACTAGATCTTTGCAAATGTGCAAGACCCGAATTTGTCACCAACCTTTCCATCTCTCTAGGGAGTTGCAGGGAACCCATTCTTTGAGTTTTTGACTGTAAGCACATTTTAATTGTTTTTGGTCCTCTTTCCTGGAAAAAAAATATTGAAAAAAATGTAACATATTAATAAACTATGCCAAAAATTAACTTAATTCATTTCAGATTAAATTTTTATTTACTTACCTCTCCATACCACAAATGTCGAGCACAATGCTGCTCGTATCTAAATAACAGAGATAAATCAGATGGTACACCCGGGAATCTCCTAGGCACCTCCGGAGGATGTGATCCAGATGCACCATCGTTTCTCCGAGGGAGTCGTCCGTCAGAGCCTAATCGTCGAGGCATTCTGGAAAAAAAATAACATAAAAATATGAAGAAAAAAAAAAGAGAAAAACTCAAACCGGAACACTTAAGGGAGAGTGTTCCGGAATGAATTTCGGAACACTTTTAGGAAGTGTTCCGGAATGCAATTATTGCAGGAACACTTCCTAAAAGTGTTCAAAAAACAAAAATAAAACCGGAACACTTTCCAAAAGTGTTCCGGTTTGGTAAAATTTTCGGAACACTTACATGATGTGTTCCGGAGTGCTTTTTTGTGAACCGGAAGACTTTCCCAAACTGTTCCGGAATGCAATATGTTTAGAGAGATTTTCGGAACACTTTAGAGGAGATGTGAAAAATGAAATTTTTTAAAAATCTTATGCTTTTTATATGAGGGTATTTTCGTCAAAAAATTGCTGTAGCGGGGGTACAGATTAAAATGTGGGGGTACAAAGTGAAATTTTCTTTATTTGATTTGGACTAAGGCCCAAACCAATATCCTAACTGAATGCCTGAATTATCATTGAAAATTATCTTCGCAAAATATATTGCATGAATATTTTTTGCATTCTTTTGACTAAGATCATTCCACTAAGATAATCATTATCATCACACATCAACTCAAAGGAAAATATCTAGTTTGGATATTTGATTACAATTTCTATGACGAGTCCTTTATCTGCCTGCCTTTAAAATGTGGCGGGGCATTGCATAGGTCAAACGATATTCTTCTATACCCCAAGATTTCTAGTGGATATACTAAAGTTACCTTTAATTTTAAGATGTCTCTTTTTACTACATCTGTTATTATTAGATATAGTTCTCGTTGAGGTTGAACAACTAATTTGCATTCTTCTTCCCTTGTTGTCAAGGAGTTGTTTATAGATTATGAAACTGATAAGCTACTTAAATTTATACATTTAATAGAAAAAAAATTCTTATATACAACTCATCACCTAAGAAAGCTATCAATGAACTGTGAGAAATGAAATCACCCATATAAAAAGGCAAGACTCTTGACTGTTCCATCTCCTCACAAAAATGATTATGCAGATACAATCAGACATAAATTGAGGCCTGATAAATGATGGAACAGAAGCTAGTAGTTTGCAATACTATTAGATAGACCTCAGATTTCATAATCTATATCTGTTACATTCTGCGACACGGCAGGCTTAACCAACTCCCGTTGCTCGTTGAGCTGATCGAAATTCCGACACGGTTTCGGAAAAATGGTCCCTATTACCTGACCTTCCACATACGCGCACTGAAAGATATGTTTCTTTTTGTATGTTATTCCAACATTCATATCTTGGAAAGTCACATTTCTGATTGGAATCTCTTTGCTACCTTCGATCCGTACTGGAACACGGACTCCCTTGCCACGGATACTGGTGAAGCTTATGTCTCTGAGAATTGGAAGTGCGGAAGGGTCATATCCAGCGTCAGGGTGTTCGTTGTAATTGGTTTTGATAACAATTCCAACACGGACGTTATGGAAAGTTAGATTTCGGTAAGTTATTTGGCGAACGTATCCGCCTCTTCCAGGTGCGGTTTTGATCCTCATGGCTCGTCTAGATTCCCATACAAGAATGTTTTCGATGGTGATGTTGGATACTCCGCCAGACATCTCGCTTCCTATGGAGATGCCAGCGCTGTTGCATTTCACACAAAGAACAATATGCAGATTCAGAATAATCCAATGACTAACGTTTTACGCGTTTCATAATGATCAAAATAGTAACATTTTTCAACAACCGCGTATAGAACAAAACGATGAAAGGTATGATATAAGTAAAAAAAGTTGAGCTAGAAATTCACTTTACCTGACATTAGAACGAACGACAAGGTTTCGGATTATTATGTTCTTAGACGGCTTTCCGTAAGCAATTCCATATTGATCCCAGCCACTTTTTATCGCAATTGCATCATCCCCCACGCTTATGTAACAATCCTCTATCAACATATCCTCACAAGAATCTACTCATAGCATAGAAACCGGGTCTTGTTAAACTTCTTCATACAACAAACCACCGGATCATATATCAAGATATGAAATTACTTTTCGTATTTTGAAAAAAATACTTGCCTGGATCGATGCCGTCGGTATTCGGAGCATGATATACAGGAGCCAATATCGTAACGTTTTTTATTGTAACGTTCTTGCAGTCATATGGATGAAGAGTCCAAAAAGGAGAGTCGCGCAGAGTAATATTTGAGATCACAATGTCACTAGACCACATGATCTGAACAAGTGGCCCCCTTGTGTGGTTGAGAAGGTTATTGAGATGTTTTGTCCACCATGTCTGTCCCTGTCCGTTTATGGTACCATTATGCCCTGTCCATTATGAGAATATACAGAGTCAGAAACATTACAGAGATAAAACAGCGATGGTGAATCCGAATCAAGAAAGGATGAAAAACCATCACCTGTTATCACGACATCTTTAAGATGTTGACCATGAATCAAACTGCTATACCGCGGTCCGGGATGCTCCCTACCATATCCATATGAAGGCAACGCAGGCATCAATGGCCAATACTTTTCATCCTATCAATCATCATACAAAATAAGCAAAATTTTCAAACTATAATCAATCATCCCAAGAAAAATGAAATTCAACAAATCTCAATTAATTCTTCACTTTTTCCCTGGCAACAAATGATCCATGAATTAACTGGTACGCCCTATCCGTATAAACAAGTTTTCCGTGCACATCCAATCATATGTCACCATTATGCCACTTGATCATATTAGTTCTTAAAATACCTCTAGAATCATCCACTTAGTGAGATGTGATTAACAACAACCAAGTCTTATTCAGAGTAGTCAATAGTAGCCAATAGTGGCGCTGTCCCACAATAGCTGTATAGCGGAGCGGAGCAGAGGCCGGCCGCTATGGAAAGAGTCTTAGCGGCGCAGAACACTATAGCAGCCGCTATAGGATAAATAGTGGGTACTGGGCGGAGCGATTCCTAGCTTGGAGCGGTTTTTGTCCCGCTATCATTTTCCCCTCTGAAAAACCGAAATTACTCCATAAATTTAAAATGTTTAAAGAATAATATTAGGTTTTTCAGTCAAATTTGAGCTGAGACTCAACCCTATCGCTCGTTCACCTATGTTCATGCATTTCAATCGTTTCAAAGAAAAATCACAACTTCCTCTCTCCCCTCTATTCAATCATGTAAAATTTGTCCAAAAAATGATCAAATAGAGGCCATCATGCTATATGCTATCCCACTATCCCATTTTTTAGATCAGCCGCTATCCGGGATTGACTACTCTGATCTTATCTCACTAAGTAGGATTGGCTACATGGATCAACTTCCACCATAATATTCTATTCAGGATCATGCTTCTTTCGAAATCGTTCATCTTGAGATCTTTCTTAATAACTTCTCTAATAGCTTTTTTAAATCTTTCTCTATCTCTAGTTGTTTGACTCCTCTCCATCTGATCTACTCTCCTTAGCACATAATCTATATCTCTTCTTTCTACATGTCCAAACCACCTAAATAGATTTCTCACCGTCTTCTCTACTATAGATGCTACCTGAAACACTCTAATATTATAATTTTTAATCTTATCACACATCCAACGCAACACTCTCTGCAAGTGCATGAGATGCATAAAACTAATCTCATCAACAAATCCTAAAGCAAAAATGTACAAACAAACACATGACAAAAAACAAAAAACAAAAATGCACCTGAATTCCAAGAATGACAGCATCCTGGGCTAGAAAAAGAGTGATATGACTAGTAAGATTAAACGGTGCAGTAAGCCAAAAACCAGGTGGCACATTCAACTGAGCACCACCCTTATCCCCAAACTTAGACACAACAGAAACAGCTCTTTCAAAAGCCTGAGTATTCAAAGTAACCCCATCACCCACCCCACCAAACTCAGTCAAATTGAAAACCACAGGCCTCAGCTTGGGCGCCTCCCAAATCTGTTCCCCACCCAAAACCAAAAACCCATTAATCACATTCTTCTGCCACACCAAAAAAACCGAACCAAGAGCTGCAACACAGAGAAAAACAAAGAAGAAACTTGTACTCTTGTGAGAGGTAAACACCACCATGATTGAATGAAGTTGATTTGGAAAATTGTTATATGGGTTTTTATCAAAATTCAATCTTTAGTGCGTTTTGGGGTAGCAATCGAGATTTGGTGAAGATTGAGTGTATTCAAAGTCAAGTTGATGGGGAAATGAGGAAATGGAATTAGTGATGACGTGATTAGAAGCAAGAGAAAGGACAGTGATGTTGAGGATTTGGAACATAACAGTGGTGCAGATCGCATGTTGTTGTTGTTGTTGTTCATGTTCGGAAATTTTAAGACAAGGTTATGCTTTTTGTTTTTTCGGATCTAAACCTTTGATGTCTATTTGATTATTTTAATGTGTTATTTACCCTTTTTTTTTGTCAAAAAAATGTATTATTTACTTTTATTTTCAATGTTGGAACTAGAGTCGATAAAAAGTACGAATGAGAAGTTTGTTGCGGAAGATTAGAGTTTCTGACGTAATAGAAATGAGGTTGGTTTGTAAAGTTAGTACTTCAACGTTTAAGTTATTATAATAATAAAAATGTGGAGTGTAAATGAGAAATGATTTGAATATCTGAAAATAATGTGTTTTTCTCTTTAAAGAAGAGAATTGGTTAGATATTGAGCACGTGTGGTGAGGCGTGAGATGTGTTTATCCGCTGGATTGATCTGAATAGTTGAGAGAGCACTTGTATATGAGGGATTACATGTTTAGCAAGAAAAAGTAATTGACTCGTTTGGCGCTAAATATTGCATCGCGGCGTTATTTGGTCTTCACATCTTTGGGTCTTGTGGCCATAAGTAGTTGCACCCCAATCCCTTGTTTCTGCTCTATAGGGTGAGGGTTTGCGATGTATCTTTATATTGGATTAATATAGCAAGTGTGAGTAAGTGAGGAAATAGTCTCACATTGGATAGGAATATGGAGACTTAAGCATATATAAGTGGGACAACCCCCTCACCTATCACCTTAAGGTTTTAGGTGGAAAAGTGGTGTGTCTCTCACAAGGATGTTTGTTCCTCAACTTTATATCAATGCTCCTACTATTAACTCCCTCTAACATGGTATCCAGAGCCTGGTTCGACAAAGGGACCGGAAGAGACTTGTATCTAAATGCGCCCAAGAGTGGTGTTCTGTTGCAAGGTGTCAACGGCGTTACAAGTGGGGGAGCATTGTGGACTCACACTTGAGGGGGAGTATTGGAATAATATAGCAAGTGTGAGTAAGTGAGGAAATAGTCCCACATTGGATAGGAATGTGGAGACTTAAGCATATATAAGTGGAAGAACTCACTCACCTATCACCTTAAGATTTTAGGTGGAAAAATGGTGTGTCTCTCACAAGGGTGTTTGTTCCTCAACTTTATATCAATGCTCCTACTATTAACTCCCTCTAACACCTTACACATTCACAAATCCGTGGATGTGGACGTCTTTGACCGAACGTTTTTGGGATAAGTGCATTAAATGTCTCCCTTGTAATATGTAACGTGATGCTAGGAATAGTCAACACGTCTCCCTACACTAGTCAGTAATAATATTCCACCTTTTTTAGAGTACTCAATTTCCTTTTAAATTATTTTCGAGAAGATATCAATTGTTGGTACTGTTGGGTGACCATACGATCCTCGATGCTCGAGCGGAGTATAAAGGGTTTTCGAAGCATTGTTTTATCTTTTATGTTGTTAGCCATCTACAAATGAATATTTTTGCTTCTTTTATCTCTCTTCTTAGAGAGTTACCTTGTTCAAGCGTTTGATCAAGTTTGAACGAATTTGTTAGTTGGTATTGGCTTCACATGCTTGGTTGTTCCTTCCTTTGGATTCCAAAGTTCAACATTCTTTTTTTTTCTATATTTCCTTTTTAATAGGGTTTCCAAACAAGATAGTGTCTTAGCTTAATTGCCAATTACATTGTACCTATTTTTCTCTTTTACAACATATATTAATCATGGTGATTGTGTCAAACTCGACCAAGAAGGTCAGTAAGAATATTCCAAGGGACTGGGTAGATTCAAAGATATTGGGGACTGTTTTCACTTTTGTCCGTGAAGATATCTTTGACCAAACTATGATTGATGTAGGTCATGTAATTGACTGGAGAGTGTTTCCTCCAAATGAAGATAAGAGGATTTGTAATCAATATGATGGGTGCACAATCCCTTTTCCCAAATGCTTATTCTCTCTTATAGGCTATCATTTTCCCTTCAATGACTTTGAAGTCAGCGTATTGAATCATTTGTTGATCTTCCCTTTACAATTACATTCGATGAGTTGGGAATTTGTTAAATTTTTCCTGTACTAGTTTAAGTATAATTGAGGTAAGCTAATGAGACATTGTCAATTCATCTTCTTAAAACCCAAAATAGTGTCAACTACGTGAATGATTCCACTTTGCTCTCTTTGAGGGAAAGTATGATATATTTTGAGGCTTATTATGGTATCGTGAAGCATTTCAAGGACCGTGTTTACCTAGATACTCCCCTTAGTGAAGAAATGCACGCAAAACTCTGCCACTTAGAACCCATTCCTTCACCCGTATGCACTAGCGTCTTTTGTAATTAATGGACTCAAAGTCATTATTTGACAAAAGAAAATGCATACCTCTATAAAGAGGGGGGACATGTCCCAGGAAAAATTGTACTTGAATAACCAATTTGTGGCCTTCTGCAAGGAGTTTGGCTACACTGATTTGTGGCCATAGGCAACGCTTCACTGATTCCCACCTAGTACTCGTACCCAATTCGCACCATATGATTGAGGCTCACTAAAAGAGGACTACCGTCCAAACACCATGATGCATGACTCAACAATGATATGCAACATCAACAAATATGTACAATAATATTCACCTTAATCAATGTACTATACCAGCATCAACCACCAACCACAAAAATAAATGTACATGCATTCAACATTAGCATTATAATAACACATCGCATACCAAAACATAATCCACACATCGACACCACACCACAACATACAACGACACACTATACAACACCATTACACATCATTTAAACCATTTCTAGGAACTGAAATTACTTTTAAATGAAAGTAGATTATATCAGCTTCCCAACGCTTTGGATGACACCTCAATCGGACACCCGAAGCTTAAGTTATGAATTTATTTATTTTTTAGAACACATCAGTGGTAACCATTTACACCAAAATTGGTAATCGGTTACGCCAAGTCCAGAATTTGTAGGTACATGATTTGTCCAATGGTAATCGATTACACCAAAACATGTAACCGATTATGTCTTTCTAAAATGTCAATATTATGAAAATTAGACTATGTAATCGCTTACATCAAACTAGTAACCGGTTACACTCGTGAAAATAGCTTTTTTAGAAAACATTTCAAGTGTAATCGCTTACGCTAAACTCGTAATCGGATACCACTGAACCAATAGCAATTTCTGCATATTTTATGTTAAAATCAGTTTCAAACCAGTCCCAAAACTCAATTTTTTTATGAAAAACATGTACTCAAGTTCTACACTTTGAATGTCAATAACACAGAACATTCATATCATTCCACAAACATCCAATTCATCCAAACATACTACACAATGATCATATCATTATACATTAATTTGCATCAGAATATATAAAAGAGAATAAAAACCCTAAAGATTAGAACATTCACCCACATGTTATCATGCAATCCCTTATACAAGAGAAAGTCTCACACATACCTTAGATTGATTAGCTTGAACTTCTCTAATAGAGGTTATTCTTCATATGCCCTAGCTCCCTTCCTCTTCTTTGTTTTCACGTTCGATTAGTATGTCCCGTTATTCCCTTATTTTTCTTATTTTATTTTATTGTTATTATTAATATTATTATTATTATTATTATTATTATTATTATTATTAATCCCAACTAAATAAAATAAATAATATACCAACTAAATATTTATTTAAATAGTATTCTCCTTACTATTATTTATAAATAAATAAAATAATTCTAATTAATTATTACTAATTAGTTTTACTTCTAACACCCCGAATCTCTACATTATTACTCAAAACACCTCAAACACCTTAATTCCAATATTTTTAAGGCTACCATCTTATAACTAAGGTTCCTCCAACACGTCAACACATTAACCAACACATATCATCACATAATTTATTTATGAAAAATTATTCAATAAATTAGGGTGTTACACAACGCTTCATAGATCCTTTTTGCTCCAAAAAAGTCAAAACTTATCGTCACATGATCATCGTGAACACCATGGTACTTCAACTTGAGATGTATTGGGGAAGCCAATACTTCTAAGGTTGTTGCAAAGGGTCGGCCTAGTATGCAGTTGTAAATGACTATGCATATAACTTCCAGGGACTAAGAGTTAATAGTCATGGTATCTCTTCCTTCTCCCAAGGTGGTCATCATTTCTATGTACCCCCAAGGACAAGTTATAATGCCACTAAAGGTATGTAGATCAGAACCTTCATAGGGCCACAACTTCTCCTTCTTCAGATCTGAGTTCTCAAAGAGATCTGAGGACATAATGTTGTAGGAACTGTCACCATTAATAAGCACTCTAGAGATGTACAATTTAGTGATTGTGTATGTAATGACCAAAGGAAATATGCCGTTTGGAATCCCTCATATCTTTTTGTTATCCCAAACTCCAAGGATTGGTCTTTCAGGGCTCTTAATGGAGGTGTTTCCATTCTATTTGCTGACAACCATCAATTCAACTATCTCAATCTTCATCGTAATTCTGGGCATGTTCCTTTCCCTTGGTACACCTCATGTAATGGAAATGGCGTATTATTGTTTCCTCTTATGCCCATCTTCTTCCCCGCTGCTTACATCTTTTCATTTTCTCCCGACCACGACCTCAATAACTTTTTTGGGGGGTTGATTTCTCTTCGCAGAGTTTTCTCGGTGCCTCTTACCATCCTTTGTATACTTCGCAAATAGTCCCTTCTTAATCATACCTTCAATTTCATCCTTCAAATGGATGCCATCATTTGTGTTATGGTCGTGACTCTTGTTGAAACAAAAGTATTTAGATTTATCAGTCTAGGCAAACTTTCTGACTGGGTACAATTTTTTATTATGGATTTTTTAAACTCCATGCTCGCGCGCTCATTTAAGATTATCTCTATTGCAGTATTCAAGGGAGTGTTAACTTCAAACCTATAGCAAGTCCCATGCACATTTTATGTTTACGTTTTCTTGACGTCTTTTTTAGAAATTCGACTATGTCTTATATTTCTTGGTACCTGGATAACCCTGGCGACCAAGAGTTTCTCTTATAAATTGATGTAAGGTTGTGCTCTACTAAATAAAATTTTCAGGTTGTTGGCCTCTTTGCGTCCTAATTTCTATCAAAATACATTGTCTAGTATCTGGCCCCCATTAAAGATCCAACATTACATGCTTTCACCTTAGCCTGCAATAGCCATGACCACTTTGGTGAAGTAGTCAATGTATATGTGTAAGGTTTCGTTAATACCTTATTTGATTCCTATAAGAATGGACATGGTAGTTGGATGTCTCTTCGTGGAAGTTAAGTGGACAGTGAAAGCCTCGCACATGTTGGTCTAAGAATCTTTACTTCCATCCAAAAAGGATTTATACCAGGCCAAAGTTTATCCATTTGGGGTTAGAGCAAAAAGCTTGTACCTCACGACCCCGCGGGCATAATAGTAGTTTAAATAGTCATATGTATGTTTAACATGTTCATTAGGATCTTTGGTCCTGTCATAACTCTAGAGCTTTGTCGACTTCTCTAACGATTTTTGGATCATGTTATCTAGGATATGAGCGAATATGGTTTTTTTCTGCATATGGACAATAATGTATTCCTCATCTCTATCCCCCCTCTGAGGATGGCGAACTTTCAAGAGGAATGTGACTTTTTTCCTATTTTGGGACTAGGGGAGGAGTACGGTGCATTGTTGTGGTATCTTGGAGACTTCTAGATCTCTTATTATTTAAGGGATAATAATTTTATGAGGTAGTCTCTTATACAATGCTGTTCTTTGAATTGGCATGTTCTAAACTTTGATTAATTTGAACCAATCTCCCTACTATGGCCAGAGATATATGATGCAGCATGTGGTGGATGTTGTTAAAGAGGTCGTTGGCTCTCTAGAATCCAAGATTTGTCGGCAAGAGTTAAAACTTGCAAAACATTTCTTATCCACACATTATAGGTAATAATTGAGGTCTGAAAAAGGTTCACCTTAATGAAACTATAGTGTGAATTTGAGGAACTGAGGAGGTCGAAATGCTCCTTGATTTGTCCAAGGTTAGACATGATCTTATGAAAGAGTAAAGAATTGAGTAGTCATCATGACTCGACTGTTCATCCCTTGAGGAACAAGTGAAGGATTCCTAGTGGCCTCAACGATAGCAGAAGCTTGACGTTGGACAACAAAGTGAGTAGCTTTGGTATGTGCTAATTGTTGTTTCGAGTCATTATTGGGTTTTGTCTCTTTAGATATTTTGGGAAGCTCAAAATAATATTCATAGATATAGACAAAGATGATTCAAAAGGCATAATATTCTAAACATGTTATGAGTAGGGCACATGTTAAGGTACTATAATTGGAAATTTTGTAATTTAATTAAATATAATAAAATTATATTTTAAATTTCAAAATACTAAATGCACGTTTCAAGAGAATATTTTTACAATTAACTTTTTAACATGTGACATTGGGGCACACGTTAGATTTTTCCATATGTTATTGATAAAAAATTCCATTTTATTTTAAAAGGAAGAAATCAAAATCTTTAAAATCTATTTTAATTTTGACATAATTATTTCAGCATTCTTTAAATTATTTTATTGCAATATATTAGTCTTTTGAGTTTTTTTAAAACAATTTAGATACTACTTTATGATACTAATATATGCATTTTAGAATCTGATTTTATATTTTTTTGATTATGCTTTACTTTATATATTTAGGATACTAATATATTATTTTATTACAATTTTATGTATTTTGAATGATTAATTGAATCTAAGGTTATAAATATGTCATTAAAGGATCAAATTGTTAAAAAAAATTAAGAGACTAATTTATTACAATAAAATAACTTAAAAAATACCTAATATCTGATATAATTATGTCATTATTTAATAATTTTAAAATAATTCACTAAGAGATCATTTTCAAAAATAATTTTATGAAATTATATATTCAAACATATTTTATTATTTTTATAATTTAAAGATTAAAACACAATTTCACATAACAAACTTAAACAAGCAATTAAAAGCTGTTTGATTACATTTGATTTTTAATTTTTAAAATGTGCTTATAATTTTTAAAAATAATATATATGTTTGTTTATCTTATTTTTGAAAATTGTTTTAGATTTAAAAATAATATATAAACTTGTTTTTAAAAAATATTTTCAAGATGATTCATATACATTGATTTTATATTTTAAAGTTGTACGGTATTACAAATTCGTCTTTAATGAAAAGTATTTTTTTTCAATTTAAAAATAAAATTTAAAACTTATAAATTTATTTTAATTTTTAAAATATAAACAGAAAATAGTTTTAAAAACACTTTTATAAAATTAGGTAATAAAAAAAGTGTTACTATTTTCAAAAAAAATTAAAAAACTAAATCAAACAACTTTTTAGACTATTACGTCAAAGTTTTAATATTAAGGAAAGTATTCATTTAAAATGGAAACAACTTAACCAAGCTTGTCCACGAGGGTTGTTCACCAAATTCATGAATGCATTGCATATTATTATTAGTCACTAGTATTGTAGTTGAAAGTCAAATGTAAGGTGTACGTGATGTAATCAATAGAACTACTTTGTGATACTTATGTGTTGATGGGTGTTGTTACGTTTCTTTTATAGTTAAGTTGTTATTAATATGATGATAAGAGACTAAAGTTGCAACACCCTATATATATATATATATATATATATATATATATATATATATATATATATATATATATATATATATATATATATATATATATATATATATATATATATATATATATATATATATATATATATATATAAAGGATCAAATTACAAGAAGAGTTACTCCATGAGTTACACTCGCTCAAAACGTCACTTGGATTAATATTTTTAAAATCAACCGTTGGATTGAAACATACCATCATATAGATAATACCTATAAAATTTGAGATTAATCTATAATGATTTACTATGTCATTGAACTACATCAAAATTAACGTTATATAAAAGTCCATTTTGACGTTAATCTTTGGATATCTTGATCGTATAGTAAATCATTATAGATTAATCTCAAACTTTATAGGTATGATCTATATAATGATATGGTTGATTAAAAAATAATGTCTGGTCGATTTGTAATCATGGTGTAACTCTTTGATCCTCTCTCTCTCTCTCTCTCTCTCTCTCTCTCTCTCTCCATATATATATATATATATATATATATATATATATATATATATATATATATATATATACACACACACACACAACACACACACACACTGAAGTTATAAATGATACAAGAAACATACTATTAGATGAAAAAGATAAGAATTTAAAACTGAATACAATACAAATTCATAATCATATTGTATCTAAGAAGTTTGTCTTCAACATTGCACAACAGACATTTAACAATTCTTCTATCTATAATCTATTCCTGAAAAATAATAAGAGGATTGGGGTGAGATTACTAAATCTCAGTGAGTTCTCATATCTTACGGGTTCACTCGGTTCTACAAGGTGCATGCATCGAAACAAATTCACCTAGAATATGGGATTACGCCTCACGTCACAGTACATGTACAAACAAGGATAACATCACCATAGGAAGTCCCATAACTGACCAATGGGGTAATAATATAAACAACAAACATAATATGCAAACCCACATCCATATGTGAGGAATCGAGAAGTATGTTAGTACCTTTACCACGGTTACGCATTCACGTCCTCGGTAAGTAAACCCAATGCCTAATGTCGAGAGACTCGTACCAATCCATCGCACGACGAAATAGATTATTCCTATATGGAATTCCATCTGCGACGAGTACACGAAGTGACATTGCCTATATGGCGTCACAACCACGTCGGTCATCTACACGTCGATGAATTACTCAAGCACGAAATCGCCTTCTCGACGCATGGCCCACCGGGTGATAGCCTAATGTTGTAGCCTATGTGGCATCATTAGAGGTGAGTTGTACATAAGGATTGCCTACATGGAAATTTCCTCCACACCATACCAAGCAATACAGATGAGTTCAAGGTGGAATGCCCTCCTTCATTGGCCCACACAAGCACATCGCCTTTGGTAGCTCAGATGCGTACGACATACCATATCACTCAGCAAGATATCCAAGATCACTCAGTAAGGCACGAACTAATGATCACTCAGCATTAGTCGTGGTCATAAGCGAATTACGTCCTGGTATAAGGCCTACTCCGATTCAAGCATATTCTAAAACTACGATGGGCATTCAAGCCACAAGGCACGCATCAAAACCAATCATCCGAGCGTTCTACCGAAACGACGAGAAAAACAATTCATAGCATATAACACCATATCTCATATAATTGGAATAGAACATACATCCATATTATGGGGAGCATTTAACATTTATTTAGTACAATTGAACCGGATAATCCTTCCTTTTTATGGTGCATCAATACCACTCTTTAATCGCCCTATTACACATGACATTAATAAAGAAACAAAGTAGGCCAACAGCTCCAAAGCTTGGAACCATCTTGCACTTGGGAAAATAATTTGGTTCTGGCCAGGAGGGCACGCTGAGCAGAGGCACGCCACTGAGCGGGATCCTGCAAATTAATATTTTTCCGCGTTCAGGGGTGCGCGGCGAGCGCGTCCCCGTGCGCTGAGCGCAGTCTGCGATTTGCAAAAAAACCAAAACATTAACAGTTCTGTCTTGGGGTTCCTAACTCCGTTTTTAGTTCCATTTGACATCAACCCATAGCATTCCAGTACGAATTATGTCACAATAACATGTTAATTTCTACTAGAAACATGCATGCATTCACAACTACACACTCTAACCCTTATTCCCCAAACATACAAAATCACTCAAACTCCCAATTCCTACCTAAGTTTCTAACTAATGGAACTCACCTTGACTAATTGGAGGATTGAATGGTGAACATTCTGCATAAGAACTCCATTCTTGATCAAAGTTTCTCTTCTAAGTTCCTCAATTCCGTAACTCCCTCCTACCCATTTCCAGCAAGAATTTCTCAACTTCAAACAGGTTTTTCTCCTTTAATACATAAGTTATAATCACGAATCAATATATCAAATTGAAGGGAATTTCGTGTAGATTCCAGAACTTCATGAATTTCTTAAATCGGAGTTACGAGTAAAAACTTACGACTTGATTTGTGGAGCTGATCAAGAAATCTCGTACCCAGATTTTTCACCAAAATCAGCATCAAACCCTTAACTTCAAATGTGTTTATCTCCTTCAATATAAAGGCTATGAAGACGAATTAATATTACCAAATCGAAAAGAATTTCGTAAACTTTTCAAAAAGTCTAGAATTACCTGAATCGAAGCTACGAACTAGGAGTTATGGCCGGTGTGATACGGTGAACTGACTTTGTAGGATTTTTGTATCCAAATGTGCGGATAGCAAGAGTCGCCACCGACTTTTATTTTTATCCAATTAAGGGAAGGTAAAAGTAACTGAAAAGACCTTCGTTAGATTCTGAGTTCGGGAGAATGGTTATGAAAAGGGAAGGTATTAGCACCCCTTTCCATCCGTAGTTTATTCTACGGGCTCTTAGTTGCTCTTAGATAACTTTTTAAAATTGCTTTCTGTGTGTTTGACAAAATGTTTTGGAAAAATGGCATTTCGCTTTGACTTTGTAATGACTCATGTAGGAGTGTATACAAAGTGTTCGGAAATGTTTTGTTTTTGAAAAGAAAGTTTGAATTTTGAAAAAGTGTGTGGTGTGAAAAGCATTTGATAGAGCAAGCAACTAAAAGACTTATTTACCCACTCAGAATTGGTCGTTTTGTTGTACTTCTACATTCCTTTAGAATAGCGCTAGCCATACCATTAGTTGGTAGGTAACTCCATTCGTTGGATGTAAGCGGGACATTCGAAGGGACATCGGATGGTCATAGAAAGCAACTTGTAGGAAGTATCCTAGCACATATCGAAGGGACTATCATCATTTTCGTGGCGACAATCGAGGTCAAGATCATGTATTCGGGCGACATCGTGGGTCTTATGATCTTTGTATCGAAGGGACTATGATGATTTGTTTGGAAGGCAACGGTGCTAGAATACCTCTACGTTCGAGGGACATGACCATTTTGAATCGAAAGGCATCGAGAGAGAATTACCCTAAGGGGTGCGTGTGTGAAAGAAGTGTGTCAAATTCGGATATTTTATCTTGAAGATTAGCGTGAGCTATGTCCAATTATTATCTTGCCATACACGCCTAGTTACTAGCAATTGATAAGGGTGCGGAAAGTAAAATGCGGAATGTAAAGTGCGGAAAGATAAACCTACGCTATTACATGGCTTTGGGGCAGATACATAATTTAAACTTGCGGAAAATAAAAGCCTAATTTAAACTATTACATCCCATGAGCAGTTACATCATTGGAAAATAAAACGATAAAAGAAAAAACGTCCGAATCGGTGCAACCTGTGAAAGTATAAGAAAATCGGGAAATATGATGAAATTGAAATAAGAGAAGATGTTAGAAAAAATGCAATTTTTAACATGAGAAAATTAATATATGCTGGAAATAAGATAAATAAATTAAAATAATTTTTTGGGATTTTTGGAAAAGATTTAATAATTAAAATGCAATTAATAATGATTTAAATGCTAAAATAAAAATAAAATAAATATGCATGCAAAAATTATATTTTTTAATTTATTAAATTAAATAAAGGTTTTTATGAAAATAATGTAAAAAGGAAAAATGTTTTTGGTAATTTTTTAATGCAGAAATAAAATCATGAAAGCAATTAAAATTGAATGCAAAAATTAAATAATATGAAAAAATATGAAAATAGAGTTTTGGAAAAGTGAAAAAAGGGTTGGTCTTGCCAGGATTCGAACTGGAGACCTTGTGTTCAAACTTTGAGACCCAACACGCTGACCAACTGAGCCAACACGCGCTACTGTTTGGAAATTGGAGTGAGTGGAATTTACACGCGTCGCCTTCGTATGGTCTCGTTTCCGCCAAGAACTTCATCGTTCTTGTTTGAATTACAGGCATTTTGCGTCGGCCTCGGGCGGCCTATGACCACCTCAAACATCAAAATGCAACACACATAATATAAAGTATATCTAAGACCATGGTTCGATTCCTCTGATCATCCCGAACTCAATAGTATAGGTCTTATTGTCCAATTTGTCCGTTTTAAGGAAACCCCAATTCGAACCAGGAAACCCTAAACATGGCAGATTTCGATTCAAGCCATAAAATGCAATTCGATTGCCGGACAACTTGCAAACTTCAAACTAAACACAAATCAAACGTCAAAACATGTTAAAATGCATGATAAGCGAGTTCGATTTTGGAAAATATAAGAACAAACCGAAATCGTATTTCTTGATTCTGGGTGTATTTTGGCAATGTAAGTATCTGGAATCACTCCTGGGGTATCAAGGAATGTGTTTGACACCTCAAAACCGATTGAAACTAGCTGGAACAAGGATTGCCAATTGCTTCAAGAACACGATTTCTTTGAGTTTGGATTAGGGTTTCTGAGCCAATTTTTTCGTTCTTTCTTGATAGGTATGCATCATATATTGGATGGATTTGGAATGGTTTTTGGAAAGAATTGATCAACATTCAATGGAAATCAAATTTTGATATTCTCATGAAATCAAATTTTCAAATTTTGTCCAATTTCAATCCAATCTTGCCAAATTTGATCCAATTTCGAAATTGCTGGCATTTATGGGTTGATTGGATCACAAGAAAGCAATAAAATCAATCTTCAATTAATTTTGATTTTATAATTTATTTTAAGATTTAATTTGTATTTAAATAAATAAATTACAAATTAAATAGAAAAATAAATCAAAAATTCGTGGCATTGGGCTTGGGCACTCCTAATTGCTTGAGGAACAAGTTAGGATGAAGAAAAAGTAGGCCCATTTGCAAAAGATTTGATTTTTTGAAGTATCTCTCTTTGTGCATTCTTCCAAAATTGCCCAACTTGTGAATGGTGTAACTTGCTCAATTTTCCACATTTTTGAGTGTTCTTGGACTTTTTGGAAAGCTCTAAGAGTCCTCTAAACAATGTCTTTGGTCTCATCTCAATTGGAGTTACCATGCTCAAAATATCTTCAAAACAAAAGTTGACTTTTGTTGACTTTGAAAATGACCAGTAATGTTTTGAGCTATACCTCTCAAATGAAGCATTTTTTGGACATTCTTGTGAGACATGAAGTTGTAGAGAATTGAATTTCCTTCAAAACAAGAGGTGGTGGAAAAATTTCTGAGAAAGTATGAGAAAGTTATGATCAGTCAAAGTTCGGTTGACTTTTCACCTAGAAACCCTAATTTAGAAAGTTTGACTTTTGAGCAAATCTTGAGTTTTCTTGATGAATCATGATCAACCCTTGATCAAATGATGAATGTAACTTCAAAATGAGGATGTTGACCAAAAATCGAAGTTTTGATGTATGTTGACCACAGTTGACTTTTTGTCCAATACACGATTTTCACCATCCGAACAATTATGCGAAACTTGACTTGTGAGGCTTGAAACTTGACATGGAGAATCTTTGAAGCATATGAGGAGGCATTAATACCATTGGAGATGTTGGAAATCCATCTTGGCTTGAGAGATACCAAACCCTAGTTTGGGTTGATTGTCTAGGAGAGAGTTTGTCTGATCAACTCTTGAGGAATCCTTGAGCATAGATGTATGAAATCTTTTGAGAAGATGGAGGGCAAATTTTGGGGTATGACAGCCGGCTTAGTGGAGGTTGTACTTGAAACACGAAAATGGTGTTTGAAGATGACAAGTTTCATTCCTTTTCCTTCTCTCTCTCTCTCTATTCTCTTGTCAAAAATCTGATTGTAATAACTAGCCCACCAAACATGCCCTTAAGTTACATGCAACTTTTGTTCTTTGTCCAACTTGCCCTCCAACTAGGTAGTATTTACAAAGATGTCATTCGGTTAGCTTCTAGCTTTTCTCTTTGGATTTATCTACAAATTCCTAATTTTCCATTATTCCTCATGGTGTAGAGATTCATATCATTTTCATGCTTAGATAAAATTGGGATGTTACATTCTCCCCCCTTAAATAGAATTCGCCCTCGAATTCCTTTCAATAACCGTGACAATAGATTCCCCACGTCTTCTTCCAACGAGGGGACGAATTTTCCTTACACTCCTCTTTGGTAAACCCTACGACTTCTTTCAAAGGTCTCTCTATCCAAGAGAACACCACTCTCTGCTACGCTCATGTCCTTAATATTCCTGACTAGAAACCTTAGCCGTCTCGCAACACATTCTTCAGATACTTCATTCAAACTTACTTGGAAATTGATTCTCTTGAGGTTTCCAACCTCGTCCCACTCGCATCGAGTTTGCATTGTTCAAGAATCTCTAACAATCCATTTCATTCAAACAATGCTTGTCCTCAAAGTTCGCCACGCTCATCTTTGCTTAACTTATGACGTTGAACTTCACTTCCTCTCAGTTTACTACTCACAAGGTCTCGAATTCTTACATATCCACTACAGTGTCTACCTAATGACAACATCCAGACTCGCTTCCACATGCGTCTAAATAATGTCACATAACTGCTTGACAATTCTTCGACCCTGGCCTCTAAATCTCGGACGCTCCAAACGGTTTGCTTCAACTCACCTTTCTCGTACTACGAAGCCTCTTACTTCTATTCCTACTTCAGCCTTTGTCGAAACATCTCTACTTAAAACCACAAGGATATACCATTCGATAGTTATAACATTCGTACTCAACAACTCCACGCAATGTCCGTTGACAAAAATCCAATTATAATAGTTGATCCACAACCCTCGTCCAAGTCTTCATGCACGCCAAAAATTGCACAAGACGTAACAACGAAAAGTCCACTTCAAGCAAAAATCCTTTCCTCACTTAATTCACAATACACACTCATACAACCAGTGTCTCTAGAATATCTTACCACATACAAACCACACAGTCTGCTCTATGTCGATCCATCAACAGTACCACTCGGGATTATGGCGGATCCTTGAGAGACTAGGACAAATAAAACATTTATCATAGAGTTTCTTCTTAGAAGGATCCTCCACTCAAACAATTGTCACATGTATTCCACTTACACCGACTACAAGCTTATCTGGTCCTCCTTTCATTCGTTGCGCTACTCTGATCTCAACCCGTCACACACTTCTCGAAACCTACTGAGTCACACTTCTACTACATCATGCTTGATTCCATTACTATACTACGCCTTGCTCGATCCCTTAACTAACAACATTTTTCCTCTGATTTCGCCCAATCATGATACTAGCTAGAGTCTTATACACTTAACAAAGGTCGCTCCTCAAAGTTGAGTAGTTCTGAAACAAGGTCACTACTAACTTCATTAGTCTTGGTTAAGTCCTCTAATACAACTTAGTTACTCACTTAGGTTCCAGAATGTATAAAGTCAAATGCTTACTAAATACAAGTTCATTTTACTCTATCCACTCCTGCGTCGTACAAAAGCTCTGATAACACTGCCAACTTTTCCATAGTTCCTCTTTAACCATACAACTTCATACTCTTAGTGTGACAACATCTTTGACAACTCACAAAACTTAACCGATGCAATAATCCTTTCACAATTACATTGCGTCCAAAAAATCAATTAATATTGTTTCTAATACTTTAGATTTCCTTTGGGACCACTGACTTACCCTACAAATCCATACTAATCCTCATACGATCTCCTTTAACCATGAAGTCCCATACCTGCATAGCCTTAGGATTCTCCTCATCGCCATGCCTCAATGTTTCTGAAGCTGCTACAAGACCAATTATCTCAATTGCGTTCCCAATTGCGACATTTCTAATGTCTTGAATCCAACTATCATACAAGAATCATACCTCATGCTTCAAACATTCCCTTTTGGAATATTTCGGCACTCTAAATCCAATGTGTCTCTGCTTATCGAGACTGACATTGCTTTACTCCTGAGAGTCTATAGATATTCCCTTAGATACATCTCATATCAACTGAACCAAAATACACTTCATCTATTCCAACACTGATCACCAATAGTAAAGCTACCCGCACAATATTTCGGCAAAGATATAATAATATCATGTAAGCTCCACCTTTGAAGTTCACGCATACTCATCGCGTACCACTTCGTGAAATAATAAACATCTATAAGGTATCATCAATTATCGACTACGTGGTTACGACCACTCAGAATCCCCATAAGCGTAGTGACAGAACTTGATCCACCCCACTATCGCCTAATAGTTCATGTCTACCAGCATGACACAAGGGTTCTTGCTATACCTACCTCATGAGAACTCGAGTCTGCGTCTCCGAATAAAAATCAGAAACTTACCCCAAACTCTGGGTCAACACTATCTCACATCTTACAGATTTCATGCACGATAGCGATACTGTGGCGCTATACCTCTCTTGTAGTACTAACATGGTGGTCCCACTCTGAGGCCATGTACTCATGTAACCAACCCAGTAACGTATAACAATCTCCACGCGTATTATATAGTAACGGTCGACAATGTCTGAACAGGTCTACACTAAGGTCATCGTTCCTCTAGATCATATCAATCACACTCCTTATGATGCAAAATCTAAGAGTGCCACGTCCAGGGTTTACTTACTAGGAATAATAAGCTGGATCAAAACGGTTAGGAATTCGGTTCAAATTTCTATGCCATGCGCGTACTCACTTTCACAGTGCATGCATAAGAAATTCTATGAATAGCTCTTCGCATAGGAATACCAAAGTTCAAACAGTCGATATGACTTCGATCATCCCGTGGATGATTCGGAAAGACACTAGTTTCCATTCATCTAACTTCCCAACGCCAAGTGTAGTTCTAGGAATTAATAACAAATTAGCAAGAACAAAGACATAATAGCCCTTCCCCTAATCGGGTTGTAACACGGTGAACTGACTTTGTGGATTTTTGTATCGCAAATGTGCGGATAGCAAGAGTCGCCACCGACTTTTCTTTTATCCAATTAAGGGAAGGTAAAAATTACAGAAAAAGACCTTCGTTAGATTCTGAGTAAGGGAGAAGGTTATGAAAAGGGAAGGTATTAGCACCCATTTCCATCCGTAGTTATCTACGGGCTCTTAGTTGCTCTTAGATCACTTTAAAATTGCTTTCTGTGTGTTGGAAAAATGTTTTGAAAAGGCATTTCGCTTTGACTTTGTAATGATTCATGTAGGAATGTATACAAAGTGTTTGGAAATGTTTCGTTTTGAAAAGAGTTTGAACTTTGACAAAAAAGTGAGGTGTGAAAAGTATTTTGATAGAGCAAGCAACTAAAAGTCTTATTACCTACTCAAAATTGGTCGTTTTCGTGTTATTTTACGTTCCTTTAGAATAGTGCTATCCATACCATTAGTTGGTAGGTAACCCTATTCGTTGGATGTAAGCGGGACATTCGAAGGGACATCGTATGGTCATAGAAGGCAACTTGTAGGAAGTATCCTAGCACATTCGAAGGGACTATCATCATTTTTCGTAGGCAACAATCGAGGGTCAAGATCATGTATTTGTAGGCGACATCGAGGGTCTTATGATCTTTGTATCGAAGGGACTATGATGATTTGTTTGAAGGCAACGGTGCTAGAATACCTCTACGTTCGAGGGACATGACCATTTGTATTCGTAAAGGCAACGAGAGAGAATTACCCTAAGGGGTGCATGTGTGAAAAGAGTGTGTTGATTTCAGATATTTTATCTTGAAAGTTAATGGGCTATGTTCAATTTTATCTTGCCATACACGCCTAATTACTAGCAGTTTATAGGGTGCGAAAATTAAAATGCGGGAATGTAAAATGCGGAAAGATAAATCCTACGCTATTACATGACTTTGGGGCAGATACATAATTTAAACTTGCGGAAAATAAAAGCCCTAATTAGAACTATTACATCCCATAAGTAATTACATTATTGGAAAAAGAAAACAGTAAGAAGAAAATCGTCCGAAACGGGATAACCTGTAAAAAGATGAGAAATCGGAAAATACGATGAAATCGAATAAGAGGAAAACGTTAGTAAAAATGCAAATTTTTGAATGAGAAAAAATATGACATGCTGGAAATAACATAAATATACTAAAATAATTTTTTGGGATTTTTTGGATGCATTTTAGTAATTTAAAACTAATTAAAATTGATTTAAATGCTAAATTAGGAATAAAAATAAATATGCATGAAAAATTATATTTTTTAATTTTATAAATTAAATAAGTATTTTCTGAAAATAAATGCAAAAGGAAAAAATATTTTGATGATTTTTAATGCATGATAAAAATATTTGAAAAGAATTAAAATTGTATGAAAATATTAAATAAATAAGAAAAATAGAAAATAGTTTGCAAACTTATGAAAAATCAAATGTCATGGCCAGGGATCGAACTGGAGACATTCCTCTCACAAACCCACGCCTTTGCCATCTGATTTGGAACGCACGCGTGTCAATGAAACGGAACGGACGGATTACAAGCACGCGTCATGCCCTGGTTGCCTCGTCTCCGCGCCAAACTTCATCTTCCTCGATTTGAATTTTTGAAACTTCAGCGTCGGCCTTTGCTCGACGCTACAGCCCTGGCTAAAACGAAAATCAAGCACACATAATATAAATAAATTCTAAAGCCATGGTTCGATTCCAGACATCATTCCAAACACGATGGGCATAGTCTCGTGGTCCAATTTTTTCATTTAAGGGAAACCCTAAAACGGCATAGGAAACCCTAACAATGGTGATACGTGTTTCTGGCCATGGAAATTCAATCAACCTGCCCAGAACGCTTGCAAACTCATCACCAATCACAAAAACAACAAGAAAACAAGTTAAAAATGCATGATAATTGAAATACGATTTTGAGATTTTTTTGAACAAACCGATTTCGGATTTTCCAATTCTTGATGGTTTTGAGCAATGTGAGGGTCTGGATCGACTCAAGAGGTATCAAGGAATGCAATGGACACCTTAGAATCGATTGAAAACGGTTGGAACTAGGGCTGCAGTTTGCTTGTTTGCCACGAATTTTTGAGCTTCAATAAGGGTTTCTCCAGCCAAATTCTCTACCCTCATTCGTGTGGTATGTATCATGTATATATAGTAGAAGGATTCAGAGTTTTTTTGGGAAAGAATTAATCAATAATCAATGCCAATCAAATTTGATTTTTGTACAAAATCAAATCTTCATATTTTGATCAATTTTCAATCCAATCTTGCCATATCAATCCAAATTTCGAAATTTGATGGCTTTATTGAGTTACTTGGACTTCAAGGAAGAAAGAAAAATCAATTTTGCATTTAATTTTGATTTTATACTTTATTTTTAAATTTAATTTGTATTTAAATGAATAAATTCCAAATTAAATAGAAAAATAAAATAAAAATTCGTGGCATTGGGCTTGGATATTCCTAATGGTGTAAGGAATAAGTTTGGATGAAGAAAAAGTAAGCCCATTTGCAAAGTTTTTGATTTTTAGAAGTATTTCTCTTTGTGCACTTCTTCAAAATTGCCCAACTTGTGAATGGTGTATCTTGCTCAATTTTCCATATTTTTGAGTGTTCTTGGATTTTTTGGAAAGCTCTAAGAGTCCTCTAACCAACCTTTTTTGTCTCATCTCAATTGGAGTTTCCATGCTCAATATATCTTCAAAACAAAAAGTTGACTTTTTGTTGACTTTAAAAATGACCTGTAATGTTTTGGGCCATACCTCTCAAATGAAGCATTTTTTGGACATTCTTGTGAGACATGAAGTTGTGGAGAATTGAATTTCCTTCAAAACAAGAGGTGGTGGAAAAATTTCTGAAAACGTATGAAGAAGTTATGATCAGTCAAAGTTTGGTTGACTTTTCACCTAGAAACCCTAATTTAGAAAGTTTGACTTTTGAGCAAATCTTGAGTTTTCTTGATGAGTCATGATCAACCCTTGATCAAATGATGAATGTAACTTCAAAATGAGGATGTTGACCAAAAATTATGAAGTTTGGTGTATGTTGACCACATTGACTTTTGTCCAATCTGTGATTTTCAACCATCTGAGCAATTTGTCTGAGCAATCTTGACTTGTAAGGCTTGAAACTTGACATGGAGAATCTTTGAAGCATATGAGGAGGCATGAAGACCATTGGAGATGTTGGAAGTCCATCTTGATCTGAGGATTGCCAAACCCTAGTTTGGGTTGATTGTCTAGGAGAGAGTTTTGTCTGATCAACTCTTGAGGAATCTTTGAGCATGGATATATGAGATATCTTGAGAAGATGGAGGGCAAATTTTGGGGTATGACAGCTGCCCCTGTTTAATCTTCTTGTACTGGAAGGTTAGATTGACACGCCTGTCTTTCGTGACCTGGAGGTAGAAGATGATTGAACACTCGAGTACACCTGAAAATTTGCACTCGCTGTTGGATGATGCGGGAATGGGCTTACAGATGCCATTTAGAGAAGTTGGAGATTTCGCTGGGGAACGAGTCATACGCTAGACTCGAGGTTGCTGACATGAGAATTGACGGTGATGGGCTTAAGATGCCATCCGGAAAGGTCGATGCTGGGGAGTGAGCCGTTAGCTCAGAGCGTTTACGGAAGGACCGGAGATGGGCTTAAGATGCCATCCGGAAGGAGTCGTATGTTAGACTTTGTGCTCATCTTTGAATGAAGTTATTGGTTTCTATTGATTTTTAACCAAATATGCAGCATTCCAAAAGGGAGAAATGTTGACAAGTAGTCGGAGATGGGCTTAAGATGCCATCCAGGGCAACTGAGTCGTACGCCAGACTCTGTAGTTGCTGTTGATAATACGGGAGGGTCAGAATAGATCTTTGTGCTGATCACTCTTAGGGGATAGTAGTTGACAAAATGTGGATATCGTCCCTGTTGTGCATCGGGTATTGTTCCACTGCCTGTTATCGGAGGATAACCTGTGATCGTTCGGATAGGGTTTCCCGTCTAGCTTCGGGTATTAATCCTGGATCCGCTGTTAGAAAACAGCAAGAGTGGTCGTTTGGATAGCTTTCCCATCTGGATTCGGGTCTTTAATCCTGGACTAGTTGTCGGAGGACAACTAGGAGCGGTCTTTCAAATAGTTTTCCCGTCTGGATTCGGGTCTTAATCTTGGACCTGTTTGTGTCAGACATGACTTTTACCTGTTTTGGAGAAAACAAGAGAACTTTGATAGAATATTTGTTAGTTTTATGCGAAGTATGATGCATGACAGTGTATATGAATGACATATGCATGAATTATGACTTTATAATGTATGAATGATAGATGTTGTGGTATTTCAAAACATATCCATCTTGAAGAAGATGCAGATGTTCTGCTTGGAGATTTCTGACTTCTGTTTGGGGACGGAAACCCTGAGAAGAAAGGAAACTTTGATTCCTCCGGTGCACTATCTGACCAAGTCTTGGGCCTAGATACCATTGAGGAGGGTAGAGATTGAGAAACTCGTTGTTGGAGGTCTCATGCATAGACCTTGCTGGGAGGGAATCTGTTGGGGATCTTGTTTGTAGACCTTGTTGGGAAGAATTAGGAGGCACTCTACTGGGGATGTTGAGCGCAGATCTCACTGGAGAGCGTTTGATGGTTGCTGGGAGACCGGGTTGGGGCCCGTTGGAATCTCTGACTGGGGGAATAGAAGATGTAGATTTTCTCCGGTGCACTATCTGACCAAGTCTCAAGTCTGGATACCGCCGTTGGAGAAAGGGGAATTGTTGAGAGATATTCTGCTGATGATAAATACCTCGGCTGGGGATGAAGTGTTACTGCTTGGAGACTGATGTAACATTGCTCAGTTGAGTGGAATCATTACTCGTGGATTAACATATACTCCGCTGGGGGAGGTTTAGTGAGTGACACCTCTGCGGGGATTACGTTCTGCGGGGGAATGTTTTTGGTGACCTTTGTTGTCATCTCAATTCCTGGAGCCTGTAGTAATTACTTTTGTTCGTTCACTTTTCGTATGTTTGTGATTAGATTCTTATTGTCAAATGTGTATAGTCATTCAAAACAAACGTTGGACTTATTGCAAACGACAATAGTGAAAATTGTAAAGAAAGAATCTGCATTTATTTGGAAGGTGGCGTATGGCCAAGTAGTTTATACACAAAAAAAGTAAAAAGCTATGCGGAAGCAATCTCGTTAAGTTCCAACTATGCTAGTACTCATATATTTCAACTATCTCATCTCCTTGCTGTCAGTAGAAAGTGAGTGAATTGATCTTCGCCATTTGAATCTTGAATCGATAGTAGTCCAGGCGGGTGACTGGAAGAGACATAGTCGTGCGCTTAAATCCTAACTTTGCCTAGACCGCCCTTCGGGTTTTCAGGTCTGGGATACCCTTTTTGCCCAAGCACCTTTTCGTTTTCGACTTGCGGGTGTACATCTTTTGTATATCCTTAACTTTTGCGAACCCTTTTGGTTCGCCAGATGCCCTTATTTTTGCCTAGGTCACGACCTAGCGGGTCTCATCACGTAGTATTTTTTACCATGTACGTGTTCACGAGGTGTGGGAAGTCTTCACCATCCATGGTGCTAAGTATCATAGCTCCGGGAAAATCGCCTTGACTACAAATGGTCCCTCGTGGGTGGGAGTCCATTTGCCCTGGATCACCTTGTGGAAGAATGATGCGCTTGACCACTAGATCACCGACTTGGTAGACTCGGTGCTTGACCTTTTGTTAAATGCTCGATCATTCGCCGATAGATCCGTCCATGGCGGATGGATGCGAGTCGTTTCTCATCAATCAAGTTAATCGGTCAAGGCGAGTCTGGACCCAATCGTCTTAAGCTTAACTCTGCGTCCGGAGGACTCGGTTGAGGTATCGAACCTCGATTGGTAGGACGCTTCCATACCGTACACAAGAGAGAGAAGGAGTTGCCCGTGGATGTTCGTCTTGTAGTCGATAACCATGAAGAGCAAATGGTAACATCTCATGCCAATACTTGTAAGTCACCGCATTTTACGTATAATCTTCTTAATGTTCTTGTTGGCGGCTTCCATCGCGCCATTCATCTTAGGCCGATAAGGAGAAGAATTATGATGTTTGATCTTGAGCTGCGTGCGAGTTCGGTGATCATCTTGTTATTGAGATTGGAACCGTTATCTGTGATAATACTTTCGGGAGTGCCATATCGACAAATAAGATTATGCTTGATGAATCGAGCCACAACATTCTTGGTAATAGATGCGAACGAGGCTGCTTCTACCCACTTGGTAAAGTAATCAATTGCCACAAGGATGAAACGATGTCCATTGGAAGCTGTGGGCTTGATTTCTCCGATCATGTCAATGCCCCACATTGCAAAAGGCCAAGGAGCTGTTAGAACATTCAGAGGTTCTGGAGGTACGTGTACTTTGTCGGCATAAATCTGGCACTTGTGACAAGATCGAGCATAGCGGTGACAATCAGCTTCCATGGTGGACCAATAGTAACCTGTTCTCAAAATCTTCTTAGCCATTGTATGTCCACTAGAATGGGTACCAAATGCGCCTTCGTGTAACTCTTCCATGATATGTATTGCTGTTTTCTGGTCTACACAGCGGAGTAAGCACAAGTCGTGATTGCGCTTGTATAAGATGCCGTTGCTGAGAAAAAATTTGGATGCAAATCTTCTCATGAACTTCTTATCGATGATGCCCTGCGGATATTCACGAGTCTCAAGATACCTTTTCACGTCATAGTACCAAGGTTTCTCTTCTGCATCAAGCTCGTAACAATATGCTGGTTCGTCAAACTTCTCAATGATGATCTGGGGAGCCTCGTTATCCCATCTGACCTTGAACATAGACGACATAGTAGCCAATGCGTCCGCCAACTGATTCTCTTCTCGTGGAATGTGATCAAAAGTAATCTCTTCAAAGTAGGGGATCAAACTCAGAACATGCTCTCGGTAGGGAATAAGATTTGGATGCTTCGTATCCCACTCGCCCTTAATCTGACTGATAACTAAAGCTGAGTCTCCATACACTTGCAAAAACTTGATTCTTAAGTCAATAGCAGATTTAATACCCATGATGCACGCTTCGTATTCGGCCATGTTGTTGGTGCAACTGAAACATAATCTGGCGGTGAAAGGCGTATGTCCGCCTGTAGGGGATGTAATGATGGCGCCAATGCCATTGCCAAGTGCGTTTGAGGCTCCATCAAAGACCATGGTCCATCGGGATCCTTGTTTAGGTCCTTCGCCTGGGCCTGGTTCTTCGCAATCAATAACTAGTAAGACATCTTCGTCTGGAAATTCGAACTGCATAGACTGATAGTCATCTACGGCTTGATGAGCCAAATGATCGGCTACTACACTTCCTTTGATCGCTTCGAGAAGTGTCTGGATGTCGATTCGGTCGCCATCTTGCTATTCTTAGGAGAGCTGGTTTCTCGAATATGTATTTTATTGGATCCATCTTAGAAATCAACAAGGTAGTGTGAGTCAACATATATTGTCTTAGTCGTGGCCAAGCCAAAGCGTTGCAAGTTTTCTCGATTGTGAGTATCTTGTTTCACGAAACTTTTGCTAAGGTAGTATATTGCATGCTCTTTTCGACCGGACTCGTCATCTTTCAACACACCCCATTGAATTCTCTAACACCAAGTACATGATAAGAGGTCTTTCTTGATGACATCGGGATAGGAGGATTCATGGGTACTCCTTGATTTTGTCAAAAGCGATCGGCAATCGTTCCATTCCACTACTTGATCTTTCTTTAGTAACTTGAAGATTGGCTCACAAGTAGCAGTTAAGTGTAATGAATCGGCAATATAGTTCAATCGGCGAAACCTCGACTTCCTTCTCGGTCGGGGTGGCATCTCTTGAATGGCTTTAACCTTGGCGGGTCAACTTCAATACCTTTACGACAACAAACCCTAGGAGTTTTCCGGACCTTACTCCAAAGGTGCACTTGTTAGGATTAAGTCTCGATTGCTTCAACCTATCAAACAATTTCTGTAGATGATCAAGATGTTCTTCTTCAGTTTGTGATCGAGCTATCATGTCGCCGTAGACCTCTATCTCGTGATGAATCATGTCATGAAATAATGTCACCATCGCACGATGATAAGTGGCGCCCGTTCTTCATCGAGCATAACCTTGTAGCGAAAGTGCCCCACGTGTAACAAAAGTAGTCTTCTCCATGTCTTGAGAGCCATTTTGATCGATTGTAGGAGAAACCATCCATGAAGGAGAAACCTTATCTTGAGCGGTGTTGTCAACCGAACATCAATATGAGGAAGTGGAAATCATCTTTCGGACTCGCTTTGTTCAGATCTCTATAATCCACACACATTCGTACCTTCCTTCCTTCTTACCACATTTGCAACCCATTGTGGATAGGAAGCTAGAAAGGCGTTGAACTGTTCATAACTTCGCTTTGATTTTCTCGACATCTCGGGACGCATCGACGAACCTTCATTTCAGGAGAAAACCTTCTTTTGTCGGCAATCGGTGTACCACAATATCAATGTCCAAACACGGAATGTCTTCGTATGACCAAGCAAAAACCTCAATATAGTCTCGTAGCATCGAACCATCCTTTCTTTAACACTTTTCTCAAGACCCGCTCTATCTTGATCTCTTTTCTCTTCGTTGGTACCCAAATTCACAACCTCAACCCGCTCGTCGTGTGGTATACTCTTCTTCTGTGTAGCGACACAAGTTCTCCGGCACTTCACAATCTTCCTCACTTTCGTCTTGACTTGGTAGATCGGATTATCGAAGTCATATTTAGCAATAGCATAGTTATTAGATTTGGAGTGATTTTGCGATGTATCACGTGGGTGTGTAAACACATAGCTTTTGAAGGGTGATGAAGTAAAGAAAGAAAACAAACAATTGAATGCAAAAGTCCAACGAATTTATTGAATGAAAATACGCAAACGACGGATAATAACCTCGCAACGAGCCATGATGCCCGGGCAAGGCACTAGGCTTTCAAAGTTTATTTCAAAACATAAAGAAATACGAAAAGCAAAACAAAACAATTACTCCCGACTAAAGGAGATTGGTATGACTTGATCTTCCAATTCTTGAGTCCGTTATGCGGTTGGGAAGATCCACTTGTTGATGTCGAAGTCGTTGTCGTTGTCTTCTATGGATTCCACTCATGCGGAAAGGAAGTTGGCCAGCGTTCGCGGCGTATCATCTTCGACCCTTGATGGTGAAGCCTAAACCAGTCTTGTCGATTTGAAAGGAAGATCGGAGCGACCCCAAATAGCACTACCACCTTCTTCAACTGCGAGCATCCTTCACGAGGCCATCCTAGGGAACTTTTGTAACTTCAGGGACGGGAGAGTCAGGCATGACTGGGATTGTTTCAAAAGCTTGACAGGTCTCAAAGAATTCACCTTCCATCTCAAGGTATCGAAATAGATGGTGACCATATATTCTTCTTCACCACGTAACAACTTTCCCTTTCACGGGTACTTCACCGATGTAGGGTAGAGTAACGCGACCCATGTATCCAAGGGCGTCCAAGTAGGCAAGAGTAGGCTGGACGGATGTCCATGACAAAGAAAGTGGAGTCGAAAGTCGGATCCGACTTTAATGAGTATGCTCTCCAAGCATCGCTTAGAACCATCAAAAGCTCTCACAATTATGTCATTGGGTCTCGAACCAACCTTCGACATCGAGTCGATCAAAAGCGATTCGGAAGGATATTCAAAGCGTAACCAAGATCCACCAAAACATGAGACAATTAACGCCTTGAGATGTGCAAGGCTTTGTTGTGTTTCTTTCCGGAGTCAAATCGATCGAAGCCTAGGCCGTTGTTGGCAGCCAGTTAGCAATACAAACTTCAAATTGATCGGTGGTAGTGTCTTGCGATGCGTGAGCATTCTTGAAACTTTACCAAGGCTTTAGCATGAGCCTCGAGCACAAGAGCGAGCAAGCATGGAGATTTTGGATGGAGTCATCCCATTGTTCCACAACATTGTAGTCATTCTTCTTGATAATCTTGAATTTCCTCCATTTCTTGTTTGGAGGTGTCTTCACAACTTCCTTTGGTATTTCGGTTGAGCGGGATGAGTCACCGGTTCTTTCCTCTAGCTTGGGAATGGATTGAATAAATGGAATGCGTTTGGATTCGCAGTGTCTTTTAGGAGAGATTTTGGAGAAAACCCTTCCGGTTCGGGTCACCTTACTTGATCCGGTGATGTTGTCAATGTCGGGAATGGTAGCTTCAATGTAAGATCTTCAATGGTCGAGGGTCTTGCTTGACGCCATGATAGTAAACATCACCCATAATTCAAGGAATAGCTTTGTCGAGGAATACGGGCCGGAGAAGTAATGATGAGAGGTGCCACTCTAGGCACGGGATCGAGAGGAAATCCTTATAGTGTTAACATCGGATAGTCTTCGGGAAATCGTCACCCCATCCGGTTGCTTTAACATCTTCAATAGGAATTTTGTAGCTTTCGGGAAGTGTACTTCACCATGTAATCAAACTTCCTTGGCTGCCCCAAGGTATCCCACAGGTGGTGTAGTTTCATTCACATCCTCAATCTTCAGCTTAGACATATCTTCACACAGCTTCTGCACAGGTGGTTTCAGAAATAGTATCTCACGGTTATCCATCATGCATTGAACACGTCTTCTCAACCAAGGACAACCATCAGGCGCAGATGGGCACCAACAGCAATTCTCTGGGCATCCTGGGTTGACACCAGCTTGCAACAAGTTCTCCTTAACAGTCATCAGAGGAATGGTCAAGTCATCTATGTTGAAAACATAAGTATCATCCCTAACAGCGTTGGAACTCTTGTCATGGTTAGGCATAGGCGCGTTGATCACATTCGGAGTCTCAACAGGAGGGTCAAACTCAATCTGCTTAGCTTCAATCATATCTTGAATCTTGTTCTTCAGAGCCCAACAATCATCAGTACTATGTCCTGGGCTATTGGAATGGTAAGCACACTTAGCATTAGGATTGTATCTCGGAGAGGAAGTGTTGATGTTTTGAGGAGGATCCCTCAAGGTAATCAGCTCTGCTTTCAACATGTGTTGCAAGGCTTGCGACAATGGCATGTTGATCTTTATGCTTCGTGGTGCGTTCGACTCGTGTGTCTCACGAGATTGTCCGATGTAGGATTGGAGATCACAACCGCCCAGATTAGAGCGGTCGGTTTTGGCTTGGCTTTTCGACCATACGGCATTAGCTTCTTTCTTAGCACCAAAAGATCTCTTGACATTTGAGGATGGCTCTTGAATCTTCCCACTCTTGATACCACTTCAATACGCTTTCAATATCATTCGGTGAATCCGGTGAAGAGTTTCAATCGATGATTGAAGAATGGGCTGTCGGTGTTCCATAAACATATCAACCAACTCTATTGGACAAGGGTGGTTGAACTCACTGCTAGATCTCTCCACGAGCATACTCCTTGAACTTCTCATCACGACCCATAGACATGCTTTGTAGTTGCATGCGAGTGGGTGTCAATTCAACATTGTACTCATATGCTGAAAGCATCCGCTAAGTCACTCCAAATACGGATACGGTCATTCTCTAGTGATAATACCACTCCAACCGAGTTAGGACAAACTCTCTTGAAAATAATGCATCCACACTTTCATCATCGATGTGGGGTTGATCTTGAACATAGGACTTCAGCTTCGGACAAGAAATGCCATCATACTTGGCAAAAGTAGGAACTTTGAACTTAGGAGGAATCACAACACGAGAACAAGACTTAGATCATCAAAATTCAGCCGGACATCTTCGTGTTTTCCACAGTTCGAGACGGTCTTCAAGTTGTTTATACTTGCCATCTTCATCGAGTATTGGCTATAGTCGAGCGGTCCTCTCCTTCTCTTAGGCTCACGGTCATCTTCATCACCCTTGGTACTCTCCTCGGTATGGACACTTCCTTGAGAGCTCTATCCGACCACTTTAGGACCCCTTTGTAGCGCTACCCATGTTAAGGACCAACAACCTTCTTCTTCTTGTTGATGAGCTTCTTGGATCTTCTTGGCCTTGGACCAAGTGGTGAACATCTGCTGGCCGAGCATTCGAGCTTGGAGATCTTTGATCTGTTCAAGAGCCATTTACGCTAAAATAAATAGCGAGAAAATGAGAAAACTAATCTTCAATGTACCGTGATGCAATGTTATGCTATGCTATGATGTTTATCGAATGCTATGCAATGTTTTCAAGGACCTTAGAGATTTAAATTTGTTAAACAAGCAATGAACAAAATTTATTAGTACTCTTTTATTCTTTTTCTTTTAAGTACAAAAGATAGTTCAAAACAATAAAAGAAAAACATATAAGCTCTAAGTCTCCAGTGGCTTCCTCTTGGTGCCGAGGTAGGCGTTGATGTTTCGCTCCTCGTGAAGTAGCTTGGTCAACTCTAGCACTTTCTTCTCACTTGTATAACACTGAGCTTCAAAGGTATCCCTCTCTTCTTTAAGTTGAATCCAGGATCTCTTCAAGTCTTCAAAATCAGTAGGCATGTCAGGATGGAGAACGGTATAGGACTCGTCACCTATAGCAACAGGTTCCATAATTACAGGTAAAACAGGCGTGAATGGCATCATGAGGTTTTGAGCTCGAGCTCTCACCCATTTGAGGTAAGGTTCCCAAGGAATGGAGTTTTGGTGCCCCAAAGTCTTGGTATCAGTCTTCTTTACCATGCCCCAAGCGTGTATGAACCTTCGTCGGTAATTCTGGAGATCATGGTTGTAGTTGAACACAACATCTTGGAGAAGCATATCATGTGGACCATCTCTTCGAGCAAAACCAAACTGACGTAGAGCTAAGGAAGGGTTGTAAGTAATACCTCCCCTTATACCAAGGAGTGGTACATTAGGGAATTCTCCACAACGCTCAATGAATATGAAGTCCTTTTGAGAGAAAAGATTCCAACGGATATCTGAATGAGAGAGTGACATCAATCTTTGAGACCACTTCATCCTTTGCTCGTTCTTCAAAACTGACGGAGGAAGGTGCGAAATGAACCACCTGGATAGTAACGGTATGCAACACATGAGAGTTCCTTGTCTCTTAGTAGTACGAGTGTGGAGAGAATCTAGGATGTCTCCAAGTAAGGTAGGCACTGGATTATGAGTAAGAAACAACTTGATAGCGTTGACATCTATGAATTGATCCGAGTTAGGAAATAGAACCAAACCATAGATTAGCAAGGCCACAATGTCTTCGAATGCATGAAAGCTCATAACCTTGAGGAATTCTCGGGCTTTCTTAATCAGGAACTTGGAAAGTAAACCCTTAACTCCGCTTCTAGTTTCCCAATTGGCTTCAATGTCTGAGCGCTTTAGATGTAAGGCGGATGCGATGTCTTCGTACCTAGGAACCTTTTCTAAACCGGTGAATGGCATTTGGTCAAGAATAGGTATCCCAAGTAGCTTAGAGAACTCTTCCAAGGTAGGAACCAACTGATAATCTGGGAATGTAAAGCAATGGTGTTTGGATCAAGAACTGAATAGGACATGCATCATATCTTCTTCAAAAGGATAACCAAGTCAAGTAGATAACCATGTCTTTTGATGAACCGAGCATGGTCGGAATTTCAAACCAATTCTTTGAGTGAGAAGGTATACCCATGAAGTTGATTCGGATAATCTTTCTAGAAGCCATAATCCCTACAAAACAGAGCAAAGATAAATCCCTAGGTCCTTGAAATAGTTAGAAATGATATGCAATGCGAATGATGTCATGATGTCATGTTTATCACACACAAACAATTCACACAATGAGCCTAGGTTTAAGGCTTGCATGAGGTATAGGTGATTACCCCACCAAAGTTTGAGTTGGTTCATCTGTCCTATAATAGTAACCGGTTCTAGGAATCTCACATCATTGATCTTTCTCGTAGGCGTTTATTTTAATACGACTACCAAGTGGTCGACCAAAAATATCCCAAAAGTCGGATCTCAATGAGCGTAGCATCGAGTATCAACCAACCTTAGTCTGCACCAAAGCCGGCCATCTCACTACCTTCTAATGGCCAAGATGGGTCAATTAAGGTTCTAAAAGTTTAGTTAGTGCTTGATGACACCACGAAGCCAAATACTATCCTCAACTTGGAAATGAAGAGTATCGGGACATCCAAAGTGTCACACTAACGTAGCCATCATGTTGACCGTTTTGATATCGCCTAACGGTCGCGACGATTTATTGCTACTTACCTAAAAGGTAACCGGATCCGGTGTAGGATCCCCACAAATATAATACCCAAGCAACCCTTAAAGATAAAGTATACAAGTCAAACGAAAGATAAAGGTGATCTAGAAATCCCTAAGGTATTCTCTCTTTAGGTGTCTCCCAGTAGTCGCCGATTCGTAACACGGTGAACCGACTTTGTGGATTTTGTATCGCAAATGTGCGGATAGCAAGAGTCGCCACCGACTTTTCTTTTATCCAATTAAGGGAAGGTAAAAGTAAAAAAAGACCTTCGTTAGATTACGAGTAAGGGAGAAGGTTATGAAAAGGGAAGGTATTAGCACCCCTTTCCATCCGTAGTTATCTACGGGCTCTTAGTTGCTCTTAGATCACTTTAAAATTGCTTTCTGTGTGTTGGAAAAATGTTTTGAAAAGGCATTTCGCTTTGACTTTGTAATGATTCATGTAGGAATGTATACAAAGTGTTTGGAAATGTTTCGTTTTGAAAAGAGTTTGAACTTTGACAAAAAGTGAGGTGTGAAAAGTATTTTGATAGAGCAAGCAACTAAAAGTCTTATTACCTACTCAGAATTGGTCGTTTTCGTGTTATTTTACGTTCCTTTAGAATAGTGCTATCCATACCATTAGTTGGTAGGTAACCCTATTCGTTGGATGTAAGCGGGACATTCGAAGGGACATCGGATGGTCATAGAAGGCAACTTGTAGGAAGTATCCTAGCACATTCGAAGGAATATCATCATTTTCGTAGGCAACAATCGAGGGTCAAGATCATGTATTCGTGGCGACATCGTGGGTCTTATGATCTTTGTATCGAAGGGACTATGATGATTTGTTTGAAGGCACGGTGCTAGAATACCTCTACGCTCGAGGACATGACCATTTGTATTCGTAAAGGCAACGAGAGAGAATTACCCTAAGGGGTGCATGTGTGAAAAGAGTGTGTTGATTTCAGATATTTTATCTTGAAAATTAATGGGCTATGTTCAATTTTATCTTGCCATACACGCCTAATTACTAGCAGTTTATAGGGTGCGAAAATTAAAATGCAGGAATGTAAAATGCGGAAAGATAAATCCTACGCTATTACATGGCTTTGGGGCAGATACATAATTTAAACTTGCGGAAAATAAAAGCCCTAATTAGAACTATTACATCCCATAAGCAATTACATTATTGGAAAAAGAAAACAGTAAGAAGAAAATCGTCCGAAACGGGATAACCTGTAAAAAGATGAGAAATCGGAAAATACGATGAAATCGAATAAGAGGAAAACGTTAGTAAAAATGCAAATTTTTGAATGAGAAAAAATATGACATGCTGGAAATAACATAAATATACTAAAATAATTTTTTTGGATTTTTTGGATGCATTTTAGTAATTTAAAACTAATTAAAATTGATTTAAATGCTAAATTAGGAATAAAAATAAATATGCATGAAAAATTATATTTTTTAATTTTATAAATTAAATAAGTATTTTCTGAAAATAAATGCAAAAGGAAAAAATATTTTGATGATTTTTAATGCATGATAAAAATATTTGAAAAGAATTAAAATTGTATGAAAATATTAAATAAATAAGAAAAATAGAAAATAGTTTGCAAACTTATGAAAAATCAAATGTCATGGCCAGGGATCGAACTGGAGACATTCCTCTCACAAACCCACGCCTTTGCCATCTGATTTGGAACGCACGCGTGTCAATGAAACGAACGGATGATTACAAGCGCATCACCGTTGCCTCCGCCAAACTTCATCTTCCTCGATTTGAATTTTTGAAACTTCAGCGTCGGCCTTTGCTCGACGCTACAGCCCTGGCTAAAACGAAAAATCAAGCACACATAATATAAATAAATTCTAAAGCCATGGTTCGATTCCAGACATCATTCCGAACACGATGGGCATAGTCTCGTGGTCCAATTTTTTCATTTAAGGGAAACCCTAAAACGGCATAGGAAACCCTAACAATGGTGATACGTGTTTCTGGCCATGGAAATTCAATCAACCTGCCCAGAACGCTTGCAAACTCATCACTAATCACAAAAACAACAAGAAAACAAGTTAAAAATGCATGATAATTGAAATACGATTTTGAGATTTTTTTGAACAAACCGATTTCGGATTTTCCAATTCTTGATGGTTTTGAGCAATGTGAGGGTCTGGATCGACTCAAGAGGTATCAAGGAATGCAATGGACACCTTAGAATCGATTGAAGACGGTTGGAACTAGGGCTGCAGTTTGCTTGTTTGCCACGAATTTTTGAGCTTCAATAAGGGTTTCTCCAGCCAAATTCTCTACCCTCATTCGTGTGGTATGTATTATGTATAGATAGTAGAAGGATTCAGAGTTGTTTTGGGAAAGAATTAATCAATAATCAATGCCAATCAAATTTGATTTTTGTACAAAATCAAATCTTCATATTTTGATCAATTTTCAATCCAATCTTGCCATATCAATCCAAATTTCGAAATTTGCTGGCTTTATTGAGTTACTTGGACTTCAAGGAAGAAAGAAAAATCAATTTTGCATTTAATTTTGATTTTATACTTTATTTTTAAATTTAATTTGTATTTAAATGAATAAATTCCAAATTAAATAGAAAAATAAAATAAAAATTCGTGGCATTGGGCTTGGATATTCCTAATGGTGTAAGGAATAAGTTTGGATGAAGAAAAAGTAAGCCCATTTGCAAAGTTTTTGATTTTTAGAAGTATTTCTCTTTGTGCACTTCTTCAAAATTGCCCAACTTGTGAATGGTGTATCTTGCTCAATTTTCCATATTTTTGAGTGTTCTTGGATTTTTTGGAAAGCTCTAAGAGTCCTCTAACCAACCTTTTTTGTCTCATCTCAATTGGAGTTTCCATGCTCAATATATCTTCAAAACAAAAAGTTGACTTTTTGTTGACTTTAAAAATGACCTGTAATGTTTTGGGCCATACCTCTCAAATGAAGCATTTTTTGGACATTCTTGTGAGACATGAAGTTGTGGAGAATTGAATTTCCTTCAAAACAAGAGGTGGTGGAAAAATTTCTGAAAACGTATGAAGAAGTTATGATCAGTCAAAGTTTGGTTGACTTTTCACCTAGAAACCCTAATTTAGAAAGTTTGACTTTTGAGCAAATCTTGAGTTTTCTTGATGAGTCATGATCAACCCTTGATCAAATGATGAATGTAACTTCAAAATGAGGATGTTGACCAAAAAATTATGAAGTTTGACTGTACGTTGACCACAGTTGACTTTTTGTCCAATACAACTGATTTTCAACCATCTGAGCAATTTGTCTGAGCAATCTTGACTTGTAAGGCTTGAAACTTGACATGGAGAATCTTTGAAGCATATGAGGAGGCATGAAGACCATTGGAGATGTTGGAAGTCCATCTTGATCTGAGGATTGCCAAACCCTAGTTTGGGTTGATTGTCTAGGAGAGAGTTTTGTCTAGGAGAGAGTTTTGTTTGATCAACTCTTGAGGAATCTTTGAGCATGGATATATGAGATATCTTGAGAAGATGGAGGGAAAATTTTGGGGTATGACACGGGTATCCAATATTCTCCCAATTAGAGATTTTTGCATCTACTCTTCCAAGCAATCCTTCACCGAGTAATCCACGCACATCTTACGATATATCGAAGTGATTCTGAGTGAAACACCTTGTTTATCCAGGTACCGTCCACATTGTGGTAACTAGAAGGTTTCGATTCCTTCGCCAAAACTCCCAAAAGTCTGTCGTCCGACAAATTTTCAAGTCATTCTCGTCACTGGCACCCAGATTGAGCAGTGAATTTCCAATGGTCTCCAACTCTGTTCCATCTCATAATTCCTTATTATATTCCTACTCAAGTTCCTCATGAGATTTATTCCACTACTACTGGGGTCCACCTAAGGTCTCACTTCGTCCAATCAAATCTTGGAAACTCCCGTTGTTTCAGATCTTTACCACGACAAAGTCACCAACTACTCTCCACCAAACGCTCCATTAATACTCAATAATCCCAGTACTCTCCTAATTCAATAGGTTTCCACCACTCCAACTCGAGTTGCTTAGGATCTTACGCCTCCTCGTGGTGGCTCCACTGTGATCCTATCCACCGCATATGCAGTCACTGAGATGGCCAGTCCTAACAACTGAATACTACGATAGTAGAAATCAGGCTAGCAACACACACATTTGAGGAAGAAAAGAATTGCTAGTGATGTTTCATGGCAGGGACAAGAATCGACCTGCTCTGATACCAACTGTAACACCCCATACATATATGTCTAAAATAATATGCAGTGATGCTATAAATGGTACAAGAAACATACAATTAGATGAAAAAGACAAGAATTTAAAACTGAATAAAATACAAATCCATAATCATAATGTATCCAAGAAGCTTGTCTTCAACATTGCACAACAGAAATATACATCTACAGAGATCTTCATGCCTTCTGCTCATCTGCAGTCCTCGAAACTTACCATCTAATAATTCTTCTATCTATAACCTGTTCCTGAAAAATAATAAGAGGATTGGGGTGAGATTACTAAATCTCAGTGAGTTCCCCTATCTTACGGGTTCACTCGGTTCTACAAGGTGCATGCATCAAAATGGATTCACCTAGAATCTGGGGTTACGCCTCACGTCACGGTACAAGTACAAACAAGGATAACACCACCATAGGAAGTCCCATAACTGACCAATGGGGTAATAATAAAAACAACAAACATAATATGCAAATCCATATCCATATGTGAGGAATCAAGAAGTACGTTAGTACCTTTACCACAATTATGCATTCACGTCCTCGGTGAGTAAATCTAATGCCTAATGTCGAGAGACTCGTACCAATCCATTGCACGACGAAACAGATCATTCCTATATGGAATTCCATCTACGACGAGTATACAAAGTGACATTACCTATATGGCGTCACAACCACGTCAGTCATCTACACGCTGATGAATTACTCAAACACGAAATCACCTTCTCGGCGCATGGCCCACCGGGTGAGCCTAATGGTGTATCCTATGTTGCACCATTAGAGGTGAGTTGTACACAAGAATTGCCTTCATGGAAATTTTCTCCCCACCATACCAAGCAATACAAATGAGTTCAAGGTGGAATGCCCTCTTTCACCGGCCCACACAAGCACATCGCCTTTGGTATCTTAGATGCATACGACATACCCATATCACTCAGCAAGGTATCCAAGATCACTCAGCAAGGCACGAACTAATGATCACTCAATATTAGTCGTGGTGATAAGTGATTTACGTCCTGGTATAAGACCTACTCTGCATTAGTCCTACCCAAGCTTCTAACTAATGGAACTCACCTTGACTAATTGGAGGATTGAACGGTGAACATTCTGCATAAGAACTCCATTCTTGATCAAAGTTTCTCTTCTAAGTTCCTCAATTCCATAACTCCCTCCTACCCATTTCTAGCAAGAATTGCTCAGCTTCAAACAGGTTTTACTCCTTTAATACATAAGATATAATCATGAATCAATAAATCAAATTGAAGGTAATTTCGTGTAGATTCCAGAACTTCAAGAATTTCTTAAATTGGAGTTACGAGTAAAAACTTACGACTTGATTAGTGGAGATGATCAAGAAATCTCGTACCCAGATTTTTCACCAAAATCAGCATCAAATCCTTAACTTTAAATGTGTTTATCTCCTTCAATATTAAGGCTATGAAGACTAATTAATATACCAAATCGAAGAGAATTTTGTAAGCTTTTCAAAAAGTCCATAATGGCCTGAATCGGAGCTACAAGCTAAGAGTTATGTCCGGTTTAGTGGAGGTTGTACTTGAAACACGAAAATGGTATTTGAAGATGACAAGTTTCATTTCTTTTCCTTCTCTCTCTCTCTCTCTCTCTCTCTCTCTCTCTCTATTCTCTTGCCAAAAATCTGATTGTAATAACTAGTCACCAAACATGTCCTTAAGTCACATGCAACTTTTGTTCTTTGCCCAACTTGCTCTCCAACTAGGTAGTATTTACAAAGATGTCATTTGGTTAGCTTCTAACTATTCTTTCTGGATTTCTCTACAAATTCCTAATTTGCCATTATTCCTCATGGTGTAGAGATTTATATCATTTTCATGCTTAGATAAAATTGGGATGTTACAAAAAGTCCTTGGTCTAATGTTTTTCATTTAACATTTATTAAAAAAGATGGAGCTAAATGATCGCTTACACTTCAACAAAGAAGACATTATCTTAGTGGAAAGGTAGACATTTATCTACAAGCAAAAATGTAGTTTTGACTTTTGACTAATTTGATATTGAGTAGTCTTATTTTTGTTTTTCCCCCTCTTTTTAGAAGGCTTCACAAAATATACTTAATGAAATTCAAAAAATATTTCTACCCAAGATTATTTGGATAAGTTTAGATAAATTTTGTCTTGAAGGATTAGGGATACAAATTTTTGAATGGTTCATGGAGATGCACAACATATTCAAATTCATTTTGGCATGATTTAATTGATTTTAGATATGGGCCTTGGGTAAATAAACTAGTGTTCCATCTCCTTTTGAGATCCCTTTCAGCATTGTTTCCCTCAATCGTCTTTTGAAACTTCTCTGAGACATTTATCAACTCGGAAGTTCCTTTTTTATGAGTCGACTCGCCAACACACACAGAGTAGATCATCAATTTATCTAGGTTTTCATTCTCCAAATGAAAAAGCCAAAATCTTAGTTAAATTAGTCTCTCGCCCACGTTTGATCAAATGTGAAGGCGGGATATGCTGACACAAACACCATTTAGAGGATCTAAGACGCGGATCTAAAATTTTGATTGCTGAGCTCTCAATATAATAATAAGGTCTCTTATAGTGCCAAACGTATGTGATAAAAGGATATTGATCTTCAATTGACTTCAGTTTTCTAAGGGGATGCAACAGAGAACTGGTAATCTATATCACCATTAATGATGTCGAAGGAATCTGTGACGATGAGCGTGTGTTTGGAGACATGGATCAGAGATCGGTGGACTCATTGTTGATAAAAATTGTGCGAGTTACCCATTCAGAATTTTCTTTAGACCGAAGGACAATAGTTTTTTCTTTTTATGTCATTTTCTCTATGAGAGATAACTAAGTTTTATTGAGAATGAACTTGAGGCCCATGTCATTTTTATCAACTCCGTGGTGAGCACCAATTATACTCGCCTGAAGTACAATAGAGGGTGAGATCTTGCTTGCTTAAAATTGCAAGAGACCATGTATGCGTATTTTATATGGAATCTCTGAATACCGTATTTCTAAACCCTAGGTAGGAATATACATATGAGGCTTCATGGGCAGGATAACGAGAGTAGTGGAAGTTTAGTTCTTCTTCCATTATGAGGGGGACTGTTTCCGCCTTTATGAATGGTATTTCCTAAATTTCCCTTTGGACACCTCACCAACTATATATGTTAAATAAAATGGGTTATGCATATCATCTCAGAAAGTCATGTTCAATTTGGGCCCAATTTGTGCGACCTCGCCAATATTGTTGCATTAGGGTTTGATCGATTTATCATGGAACATCCCTTCTTGTCTCTAATAAAATCATCTTAATCCAATATGTTTAACATTATCTCCAATTAAGATATCACTCTAAGCACGACTCGGTTAGTTATATTTAATTTTTCTTTGAATATATCTACACTTCTAGTCTGATGTTTCTTTCTAACAACTTCTTTTTCATAGTGTACTTGTATGAGGTATTTGACATTCATTATTAAAATATATTTGTAACATGATCTATGAGTATTACACCCAACAAGCAACAACATAAAATATAAATTTAGAAGAAAAAAAAGTATCTATATGAAATGAATATGATACACATATCCAAGTCAAATTAGTTCCTACTTTTATCTTGGTGCACCTTATAATAGAATATATGTTTCATAGAAATTATATATTCTTAGTATAATCATAACATTTTAATATATTTATGCAAAAGAAATCATATGCATGGCATAATCATCCATTTATCATCAAGCTTTGGGCTGACTTCTATATGGGCCAGAGCATGTTTGGCTTGATCGAACCGACTCTTCGACATAAGTTGCTTGAGATAAACTTAATGCCTATTATTTAGATTGAGCTTCAACAAATTGACCAAGTAGCTCGAAAACAACACATAATCCATAATGATTATCTCCTTCAATATCAATTATACTTTCAAAATATTGATGCATAAATAAAGGCAATTAATATTGGTTAGGGTTTATGTCGCACTAGAGAATGATTAAGTGACTGATTAATATGACATACACTGCATCTACTTGGTCAATGATGATTTTGATAACGAAGCATGCATATCTAGATGCAAAGAGTCGGCATGTTCAAAGAAAAATGATGAACACAAAGTGGAACGACAATTCTAACTAGAAGAATCCCTCTTTAGTGCACCTTTTATTTTAACCTTATTTAGAGGTGGACATATTGTAGTTGTTTTATTGGAAAAACTAATGTAACTTCTCGTGATTGGATCCTAGTTTTACATATATTATTAATATTATTTTTAGATACTTGATATACTATGAGTATATTCGACCATTTTTGTTATTGTTTTTTTAATATGCATGACGCAGTCAGTCCAAACCCTTACCACTTTCTCATTCATCGGTCCTAATATCATACCTTCTATATATTCCAAAAACTTGGGAAAATTTAAACATAATGTTCATGCATAAAAACACTAAACGAGTGACTTCCTTGTATGAACAAGGAGAGCCTCAATGTGGTAGATTTATGTATGATTTTGGGGGATTTGAATGCTACGACAATGATGTGTATTAACCCAAGATGATGTATTGCTTATCCCTCTGGTGGGAGCCCCTCTGTATGTTTGTATTGTGTGTATTTTTCATATCTCCTTTTCATTCACCAAGGACTCTTTATATAGGAAAGTCCTTGGTCTAATGGTCTTAAGTCGTTATGTAACGCATGCAACCGCCTATTTAATTGTTTGTAACGTGCTCAATAAGTGTTTGTAATTGCTTTATGACCTTTGACTATTCGGGCATCGTAACCGAAGATGGGACCCGTACTCAACTGTTTGGCACTCTAGGAAATCCGAGCCATATATCGACTTATCCAGGTTTTGGATGTACAACCGAGTTCAGCCTCTGCTTAGACGGGATCTACACTCTCTTAGAGACCAAAGTATATTCCTACACCTAGATAACTCTAAGCCTTGAGTTCTCATCCCAGTTGGTATAGTAATTTCAGGATGTACACATACAATTATGAATAAATGAATAGAGTCAACATATGTTTCCTCTGAGTCATACTCCAATATATTTTTTCACGCATCCATTATAGTTTTTTATACTTTAGTTGGTTTGATCTTTTTTATGTCCTTAGATTTTAAATATTTCACTTTAACATTCAATCTACATATTTCTCTAACATTTTAGGAAATTGCTGCAGACAGGGTAGAGCATTATAGGAATCATTTTGCAACAACATTCATCAAAGTATTATCCCGGACAACCACAAACACCTTGGGATAATTTATAGAGACTTCAAAAAATCATGACACCTTCCCTAGAGGCTTTGGAGATTTTTCCATTATGCAAAGGGGATCGATCTGAACCTTAGTACATCAAATCATCCTCAATAAGATGGTTAGATGGTATAAGTCCTTGGAACTGTCAAAGATATGTTGAGGGCATATATCTTGGAAAGTGGTAGAAATTGGAAGGACCACTTACCATTGATAGAATTCTAATACAAAAATAATCCTAACCGAAAATAAGGGGACTCTCTAACCGAAAATAATCCTAGAAACCATTGAGAAAATAATAATGATCCAATATAAGATGAAGAAGACCCAAAACCATCAGAAAAGTGGAGAACAAAGTTGGAGTTCGAAGAGGGAGATCGTGTATTCTTAAAGGTTATCCCAAATATAGGGATAAAGGAACCATTCAAGACAAGGAAGTTGAGTCTCAGGAACATTGGGCCGTATCAAATCATAAGTCAGGTATGTGGAGTAGCTTCCTAGTTAGCCTTGCCACCTTCATTATCCGGGCTTCATGACGTTTTCCATGTACCTCAACTATGAAATTTTTTCCAAATTCCTTTCACCCTACCCTACTGAATACGATTAAAGTCAGAGTCAATCTTTCTTTCAACCTCAAACCATTCATATTATGGATTATGCGATCAAGGAATTAAGGAAGAAAGATATACCCCTTGTAAAATTCATATGGGAAGAATCACATTCGGGTGAAGCCCCTTGGTAAGTGGAGTCGAATATGCGAGGGATGTATCCTCAACTTTTTAGATAAATTCCTAAATTTGAGGATAATTTATTTTAAGAGGGGGTGATGTAACACCCATAAACTATCTAAGTGTGACTAGTTAATGTGGTAATTAATTGAATGAGATTAAGAGTGTAAAGGAAAACATCATTTTGCTCAATTCTTTCTCACTCAAACTTAGAACTTGAAAGAAATATAGAGAATGATAGTGAGGCGTGAGAGGAAAGGAGGGAAGAAGAAGGGGATCAAGTTTCATCTTAAAAAATTTCACTTGCATGCTCAAGATTTTGGTTAATCTTGAAGAGAAATAGCTAATGAAGCATAGGATCATCATCATCATATCACCATCATCTTTAAATATAGGTTTAAAACACCAAAGTTGGGTATTTATAAGTACTTTGATTAAGGTTTAGTACCAATTAGGTTATGCATGTCAGAGGAGAAAATCTTGTGCTTGATTGCTAAATTCTCTTAACACTGTGTGCTAATTAATGTTTGATGCATGTTGTTTGATATGAACGTATGATAAAGTATGTTTTGACATGATTCTTAATTCTTTATTTCTTGAATATCCATTTTTAATATGAACTTGTTTTTATTGGGTAAAACTGGAAGAATCATGAAATCTTAAGCTTGTTGGTTGTGATTCATATCATGTTAATCCTATTTAGAAAACATATATTAATGTTTGGAATGCCATTGTTGGTTGTATTATGTTTTAATTCTCTTGATTTGAGTATGTTTGTTAAGTGTGGGACTAGTTTGTATTGAAAATGCAAGAAGAAATAATTTTTTTGCCCATATGACGGTTGCCACCCTTGGTGACAGGAAACTCTTCGTACCCTTAAGCTTAGATAACAGGCGCCATGCCCTCATAATGAATTCCTTGTTCTATTAAAAATGAAGATCGTAATTTGAGGTAACGGACCATTTAATAGTTTACATCCTTATAATGGTCGGCCCATCATTCTTTTTTGTCTCTGGTCACGTTTTGACGGGAAAATGGATTTTCTTAACTTGATTCCTTACTTGCTTTGTTAGTATGCTATACTCAAATTAATTGATACCTTAGTTGTTACATTTGTATGTATTACTAGATATGCTCAGAGGTGCACGAGTGTTGCCTAAGAAACGAGGCAAAAATTACTCAAAAACCCACTTATTCTAATATAAAACCCTAGTTTGTAAGGGATTGATGTCTCTTACTATGTTTATAAGCAACATATATCAATAAGAAAGGAAACTGTGTGAAAGGAATTGGTTTGATTGTTATAAGATCAACGTGTTTAGTTCCTAGGAAACCTTGAACTAAGTGTATGATCGTTGTGTTATGTTTCTAGGAAAACAAGAACTATAATAGTATGCCATTGAATATGAAAAGAAATTCACTAAGGTGAATCAATTAAGAAATGATAATAAGGATTATTATTGATGTGTATATGTAGTCTAATGAAATTTATTTTGTTAGTGAAAACACCTAACATTAAGTTAGAATCCAATGGTGAGAAATCCTCAAAAATATGATGAGACTTTAATCTTTGGTAAAATATTGATTCATTGATTATGGGAAAAGGGGGGATCTAATGGGTGAAAGTCATTGTTCCTAGGGCTTGCCTTAAGTGTATTTTAAAAAATAGGAGGGTAAGACCCCGATAGAAGGAAAGGTTAAATCTATAAGACCTCACCTTAGTAAACATGATCCTGATAGAAGGGTGGTAGGTAAATATATAAAACCTTGCCTTAATGGGCACAAAAATTAGTTGTTCATCATGGACGTTCAATACGCTAACGAGGATCATAAGTTATACGTGGATTATGAAAGTGGGATATCAAATTTCAATAATTTATGAAGTTGTGATAAGCTTTGTTTCACTTTAGTTTTTCCTAATAGCACGTGGGTGTAGTGGGTGTAAAATGAGAATAGGAATAGTAAACCATTTGATGGAGCAGACTTATGGTTTTAGTTAGAACTTCACTAATATAAGTTGTATCTCACCCCGTGTTTAATCATTTTAGGTATCTCAAAGCACAATAAAATTAAAGGTAAGATGGTATGAAGACTGGAAGATTTTGATGTTCATGTTTTGTATTATGTTGTGCCATCTTTATGTAGTATTTGTTTAGACATATATTATTGTATATATACCATGTTTTTTAACCTTATACCATACATATTTTGAGATGTCATATACACACTTATGTATGGACTCAATACCACGTATTAACTCTTCAATTAATATGATTTTAGATGCGTATTTTATTGTGGTGTTACACATATATATCTCCTTTTCCCCTCTTTAATATACTCAATTAGACAACCCTTCTTAATCATCCCTTTGATGACATTCTTCAATTGTTGTGGTAGTCACTCTTATGAAAGCGACAATACTTTGTGTGATGCCTCAGACTACTTCCAGAATTACTAACTGGCCCCATAAACTAACACAGTTCTTTTCACCATATTTTGTCATCACTCACACGTTTTCCAAGAAACTTCCCAAAAGGCCATCCATATAAATATTACTCCAATTCAAGCATGATTAACTATGTAGTTATTATTTGTTATGCTACCAAAAATAAGACGAATCTTGTTGGTATAGGTAGCACCAATCAATTCTAATAAGCCTCATTGAACCATGTAGTCCCATAACTGCACAACCTCAGGATCCATCTCATCCCGATGTGAATTCAGTTTTTCCTAAAATCTATCAAGAGCCGCTCATTTCCATGCATCATGCACCGACAACCTATCCCCGCCCTTGTCGGTCTCAGATGTTACATGACCACTTCTATTTTGTTCTTTATCGAACCACATCGTACTAGGAGAGGTATTGTCGCTTCGCAAAAAAACTCAAAGTAGCCATCGAACTTTATTTATCCCAAAGGGAAAGGAAAACATTGAGAAAATCTCATAAGGGAAAGAACATGGTTTCACAAACAAATTTAGGTTCGGGAGTCGATTATGCAAGAGGAAGGTATTAGCACCCTCACGTCTGTTGTACTCAACGGGATCCGCTCGGATTATTCTAATCAAAGGGTGTGTATATCTAAAACTTACTTGCTAAAAATGCATGAATGACTTGATTAAGGGAAAGACAAAAGATTTTTATTTTTGAGTTCGCTTGGAAAAACAAAAGCTTACTTTGAGATGTACCTAACTTGAATTAAACACATAAATGTTTAATTTCAAAAAATCATGCAATTGACTAAAGACATCTTGATCAAAATCAAAACTAACCATTGTTTTATGCATGATAAAATGATAACGAATCAATTTCAAACTTGATTAAAAAATGTGCAATAATGAAGGAGAGTTAATAAAAGATAATAAATGAAAGCGATAAGACAAGCAACAAAATATTTGTATCGGGGGTGCTCCCCCTGCATATGATAAGGACATGCAACCAACTCCCCCTAGGGATGTGAATCTACATTGTGAAAGCTTTGTTCAAGGCGTATCAACCTTTCTTTAAACGCATGGAAATTTTGTTGTTGAACAATATTGTTTATATTGTTCTGTAGCTCGTTTGCACCTTGCAATTCGAGATTTGCTTGCAACAGATAAAAACAAGGAAACACTTTCGATTGTGCAATTGGAGGTGGAATTTGATATTCAATCAAAGGAAATTAGACAAATTTAGCTATTCAAGGAGTTTGGACCATATCTGGATGCAATGGACTCATTGTTTTTGAACTTGCAACGTTCTGTTGAGGAGGTGGAAGTATAGGTTGTTGATTTGCTGCTGCTCGGAAGCTTCACGCGTAGCACTAGGTTGAGTAGCTTTGGATTTAGCCATCACTTGGAGTAGTAGTGACTAGAGATATGAAGAATTGAGGAATCCAAGTTGAAATGAGACTTAATTAGATCGAACACGGTAGAACTTTGAGTTTAATTTTGAATGATCTTAATTCGGTGATATGGAGATATTACGACTGGTGAATCAGAGAACAAACTTGAGGTCATGGAAATCATAGGAATTAGAATTTGTTCCCACAAACCACGCCATTGTTGCGTTCTGGAACCAAAAATTAAATGACGGAAGTGATGGTGGATATGAGCTTTCGGCACTGTGTAGTGGAAGGACCTGCAAAGATATCACTTCAATGCTCAAGTCAGTATGTGATGAAGAATAATGAATTTTATTTTATTTTATTTGCAAGACGAGTGAATTTTGAAATATTGTTTTAAACTCGCCACCTAAATTTGGCGCATTCTCTATATATAGTAGAGAAGGAATAGCAAACTCATGAATAGTTATGAGTGAATTGTAGAGAGTCGCCGAATGCATTTGCAGTTGAGATATTTGTTAGCGTCATGAGAAAATTTTTTGTGCTAAGATTCTGAAAGTATTATAGGTTCATCATAGTGGTCGGTCGGGACCGATATGACTGTTTCATAACAAATAGTAAATTCAAACTTCTCTGATTAACCTTGAACTCGTGTCAATAACTCATCTCACAAAGTAAAATTTATCTGGATCCTAAACTATAGGCGGCAATCAATACAAGACATAACCGAATGCACAATATCAATTTCCCATTGGTGAGAATATTCATATCTAAAATTCAAAAATATTCACAATTTTCAAATTATATAATCCGGACGCCTAAAAACCCGAATGACATTTTTGAATTTTCGAAAGCCTTTTTTTGAGAAACTAAAGGGTGGGAAAAGAAAAACACATACTTTTATGATGTAGCTTATTAAAAAAAACAAGGTTCCATAGAGCAATCCATAGTTCACAAAGCCCAAACTCTTTTGGGCTTAATTCAATCATCCAAGCCAAGTCTAAGTATTTTTCAATTGACAATATCAATGCTCTGATTTGAAGCTCCCACATCAAAGCCACGTGTGAAATTCAAATACTATTAGCCCTTCATTAAATTTCTGTGCCACAAACACACACTATTACAAAAGTTATCCATCATCCATATATAACAGATAAAGTGATAAAACATTTCTTCCATTCCATCTAAAATTTTCAGCTTTGTCTGAGTCATGGCTTTAGCCATTTCATCCTCTTCATTATCAAGTTTTCCAAACAGGTTCATCTCTTTTTGTTTCAAACATTTAAATTAACTTATTTCAATTATACTATATAGTTATTTTTGTGTTTGGATGCAGAGAAATATGTCAAACGGTTTTATATCAAGGAACTACAACAAGTTCATGGTTAAGTAGAAGAAGAACACTTACGATTAGTAATGCAAAAAAAGGTGTGTCGGATTTGTGTGTACCACTTCCTCCAGACAGGCCATTGTGGTTTCCTGGTAGTTCACCTCCTGAATGGCTTGATGGCAGTCTTCCTGGTGATTTTGGTTTTGACCCTCTTGGATTAGGTGTGTCTTACTTTCAATAAGCACGTAAAATTGTTCAAATTTTATAATCTATATGCCTATATAGCGATGATATTTCAAATTGAAGACGTGTGTCGTGTCTGACATGTGTCTTGTCTGATAGGATAGGATTTAGTCACTTTTATTTACTTAAACTATTACGTGTATAAGTATCTCTGCCATGTGTATTCTTGTATGTCAATATCTATGTCGTGTTATCTGCATCAGTGTCTATGTTATCTGATGTCATCTGTGTCTATGTTTATGTCTATGTTATCTGATGTCATATGTGTCTGGTGTCATCTGTGTCCATGTCATTTGGTGTCATTTGTTTCCGTGTCTGTGTCCATGTCATCTGGTGCCATCTGTGTTTGTATTTGTGTCTATCTCATATGTGTCCATGTCATAAGGTGTCATCGTATGTGTCCATGTCATCAGATGCCATATGTGTTTGTATTTGTGTCTATGCCATCTGGTGTCCGTGTATGTGTTTATTAAGTATTGATTCTTGACCAGCAAGTAATTACTAACATGTGAATTTGATTCTCTCAGGCTCTGATCCAGAGTTACTAAAATGGTTTGCACAAGCAGAGCTAGTGCATGGAAGATGGGCAATGTTAGGTGTATCAGGAATCCTAATCCCCGAAATACTCGAAGGAATGGGCTACGTAAAAAACTTCTCATGGTACAATGCAGGTTCAGTACACTATTTCGCAGACCCAATCACCCTATTCATTGTTCAACTAGCCTTAATGGGCTGGGTTGAAGGTAGAAGATGGGCGGATATCGTTAACCCAGGAAGCGTTGATATCGAGCCCAAGTTTCCAAATAGGCCTAACCCAAAACCAGATGTCGGTTACCCCGGCGGGCTTTGGTTTGATCCTATGCAGTGGGGAAGAGGGTCACCTGAGCCTGTTATGGTTTTGAGGACTAAAGAGATTAAGAATGGAAGACTTGCTATGCTTGCTTTTCTCGGGTTTTGTTTCCAAGCTGTTTATGTTGGAGATAGTCCTATTCAGAATTTGATGGCTCATCTTGCCGATCCCGGTCACGTCAACATTTTCTCGGTAATTACTCTTCGTTTCATTTATAGATTAGTCTCGCATCGATTATAAACGAATGTGTAAATTTGATATGTGCAGGCTTTCACTTCAAGGTAGTGCTATGATTTGAGAAGCATCAGAATGAAGCTGCACAATGTTGTCCTAGAAACATTCTATTATTTACATGTAATGAATTTGAGTCTTATCATAGATACAAGATTCACATTCTTTCAAACAAAGTGAAAAGTGAAAGTAGTATTATTTTCTAATTTTTCTTGTAATCTACACATAAACATGCTTGCCAAGCATGGTCCTCACCTCAGTGTAAGTTGATATTATTGAAACATCCTTAACATACCTTTGATTTATGATGCCAAAAATAGAAACATGTCTCAAATACATGTGACTTGGTCAACTCAACAAAATCCTTAAACCTTCGTATCCAACCAAAACTATTTCCATGCAAACCTCTATTCTTAGAATCCAACTTCAATTTGTGGCAAAACACCATCATCATCTCTCTCTCTCTCTCTCTCTCTCCACATTACCAACATCCCAAAAAACACAAAAACATAAACAAAACACACCAACATGACACACCACCCGTTCTCTTACGCCACCACCCAAAACCAAAAACAAGAAAAACATCAAAATAACAGAAAAAACAACCTCTCCGACCAACAACTGTCTCCTATAACAACACCCGGCAGCTGGCAATACAACAAATGGCCGCTGCTGCTGCCAACCACCACCTCCTCCTCCTCCTCTCCCTCTCCTTACTCTCTCTCTCCACCGCACCACCACCACCCTCAGAAACTCAATCCCTCCTCAAACTAAAACTATCTCTCAAAAACTCCGACAAAAACTTAGCCTCATGGATCCCAAACGTCTCTCCATGTTCAGGCACATGGACTGGCGTCGTCTGCTTCAACAATGTGATCACAGGTCTCCATCTCTCTGACCTCGGCCTCTCTGGATCAATAGACGTCGATGCTATCTCCGAGATTCGCGGCCTCAGAACACTCAGCTTCGTCAACAACTCCTTCTCAGGTCCAATCCCACAGTTCCACAAACTCGGCACCATCAAGTCTCTTCTCCTCACGCAAAACCAATTCTCCGGGCCTATTCCGCCCGACTTTTTCTCTCATTTAACCTCCTTGAAGAAAATATGGTTCAAGGATAACAAATTCTCCGGCAACATTCCGGTTTCTTTAACCGAACTCGACCTCCTCAAAGAGCTTCACCTCGAAGGAAACCAGTTTTCTGGTCTGTTACCGAATCTCAGACAAGATATCAAATCATTCGACGTTTCGAATAACAAGTTAGAAGGTCCTATTCCAGAAGGCCTGTCCAAATTCAGTGCAGCTTCTTTTTCTGGAAATGAAGGTCTGTGTGGAAAACCGTTGGAAAAACAATGTGACGCTTCAGCTTCCTCCGAGTATTCTCTACCGGATAGCATAGCAGAAAACCGTTCGGGATCTGATTTGGTGTTCAAAGTGATAATGATTCTGATGGTGGCAGTTATTGCAGCGGTTATATTCATGTTAGTCAAGTCTCGACAACGAAGGCGGGACGATGATTTCAGCGTCGTGAGCCGAGACTCCAGCGTCGAAGAAGTCATGCAAGTGCACGTGCCGATAAATAGATCTTCGTCTGCATCGGAGAGAGTCGGGAGAAGGAATGTGGGAGAATCAGCGAAAAGAGGAGGAATGGGAGGTGGGACTAGAAATGGTGGGCTAGGTGATCTTGTGATGGTGAATGATGAGAAGGGCTCATTTGGTTTACAGGATTTGATGAAAGCTGCTGCTGAGGTATTGGGCAATGGCGGATTGGGATCGGCTTATAAAGCTGCGATGGCGAACGGGATGAGTGTCGTGGTGAAGAGGATGAGGGAGATGAATAAAATCGGTAAAGACGTGTTCGATGCTGAGATGAGACAGTTTGGGAGGATTCGACATCCTAATATTTTGACTCCTTTGGCTTATCATTATAGGAGAGAAGAAAAGCTTTTCGTTACCGAGTATATGCCTAAAGGAAGCTTGTTATACGTCTTGCACGGTATGCAAACATAGGTCAAGTTCTGGTTTTAAATTCCGGTCGCAGATGAATATATATACTATAAGCATTTTGTTTATGACATTATGTAACTTTTTCAGGTGACAGAGGATCATCTCATGCGGAGTTAACTTGGCCTATCCGATTAAAGATTGCGAAAGGAATCGCGAGAGGTTTAAGCTTCCTATACAACGAGTTTTGCACGTATGATTTGCCTCATGGAAACCTGAAATCAAGCAATGTTCTAATAAACGATGAATATGAGCCTTTGTTAAGTGATTATGCTTTTCAGCCACTGATCAACCCGAGCATTGCAGTGCAATCAATGTTTGCATACAAAACACCAGATTACGTTCAAAACCAGAAACTTACACAGAAAGCCGATGTTTATTGTCTCGGAATCATTCTTCTTGAACTCGTAACAGGGAAATTCCCTTCTCAGTATCATAGTAATGGTAAAGGTGGGACCGATGTTGTTCAATGGGTTCTCACAGCGATTTCTGATAGAAGAGAAGCTGACTTGATTGATCCTGAGTTACAAAAGAATGCATCAAATTCGATGAATAATATGCTCCAACTTCTCTTGATTGGTGCTGCTTGTACCGAAAGTAACCCCGAACAAAGAGTACACATGAAAGAAGCTATTAGAAGGATAGAGGACATACAACTCTAAATATTAAGTAAATAAAGACAGCTTAGTTAAAAAAAAAAAAAACCATTTATAGGTGAGAATTACAGAGAAAATCGGTACACGACACCAATATCCGTTCTTGAAATTATCATCAGTGTTATGTCAAATGTTTGTACTTGGTAGATAGAGAAGAAAGAGAAAGAAAAAAAAACAGTTGAAAAAGTGAAAAATTGGATGGATGGATGGATAACTTCATAAAGCAATGAGGTTTTTTTATGAAAAGGGTCTAAAATAGATGTTAAGCATATTGCAAAAGGAGCTGAAACTTTCCTTTAGAAGATCAAGTCTATGCTTAGATATTATATTGGCCCTTACAAAATTTGAGCAATAAAAAACATTGTAGGACAGCATTTCTTAAGTTTGTAAAGACAATTTTAGGATTTTTTTTTCCTGTTATGTATACTAATTTATTTTTTTGACAAACTGTTGTTATGTATATCAAATGCAGGAGATTGGTTCTGTTTGTAATTGTACTCTTATTTATGTAGAGCAATGGTAAAAAAAAAAAAAAATCGAAAAATCCACGGACTAAAAATAAAGGTAACTGAGCTGAAACAAGAAATCATATTCACTGATATGTCTGATAATTTAAAACCATACAACATGTTTTCAAAATGCATTAACACAATCAAAATGCAAGTTCTGGGGCATGGATCAATGATGTTTGCTGGTTAATCTCAATTACAAAAAAAAAAAAAAAAACTATTAGCTGTGAAGTATTCTGTCTCATGTCGCGCTAGTTTCTAAGGACGATAAATGCACATCAACCATATTACTTTTTCTTCCACCCGTAGTTATCAAACTTGAGTCACAGCTGCATTAAAATTTGCAGATAGGACCATCAGATTGAAGGCAGTAGGAAGTTTTAGTCAAAATCGAGGAACTCCATCCGTTTCCTCATGGTGCCCTTTAGATCACTAGCGTCACGTTCTGCTTTTTGAGCCTGAAACGCGGAGAAAATGAAATAAAATTTGGTCCATAATAAATTTAGAACATTAATAAAAAAATAAGGTTACCAGAATATAGATCTTTTTGTAAACAATAGCCGATATTTGACGAACGTTTTATATTAAGCAGTGTGTCACAAAATAATAGCCGTTTGTCCAAGTTTTGCTGAGCTATAGCGGTGTAGTGCCGCTATAGCGGCATTTTAACAACATTGACATAACTAAGCATATTGAAAACAGATTAGAATTCACTTACATGTAAGGATGGGTTAGACTCGATATAAAAACTTCTTACTAAGGGTTACATCGATTAATAAGAGCCATCTTGAGGGAAGATTTTGTGAAGGCACTGATGGAGAATTGTGATTACATTTGTTTTGCTCAGCCTAAGCATACACACCACAAAGTTTTTATGCATACTTCCGCTATGATAAATAAGACTCGTGAAGATTTAGAGGATTACTTAAACAAAACTTACAAGGATGAAGCTGATCCTTGTATTATGAATTCTTAGAAACTTTATTTCTTATTGAGAATCCTTTGGAGAACAGAGGACTAGTTGGAAGAAGGAAAATAGGGTTCTCATCAAATCATGTTAATGGCCCTACTATGACAAATGAAGACCATAAGAAAGTGCAGCTGACAGATTCGAAAGAAATAGTTGATACACTTTACCGAAGATAGAGGGAAAACTCTATATAGTGCTACCAAAGACAGAAACTGACATAAAAAACCACAAGTTCACTTGACAATGTCTCGCTAGAAGAATAAACGAAACAGAACGGCCAGTAGTTTCCTAAACGAGGCAAAGTGACAGCAATTATATTATGTGTCATGCATTTACGGCATGGAAATCAAATCCCTAAAAAAGATTAATCCAGTTTCTAAAAAATTGGTGCATGATGCATCGAGAGATAATTATTTGGTCCTTAGGCCCTCATAATTATAATAATTTTTACTGTAAAATTGAGAAATAAGAGTTGATGGACGAACCTTTCTTATGTCAGCCTCTGACACACATGTCATATGCGGTGGAAGCTCTTCCTTTCCCAAGTCCTAAATCAACAATAAAGGTTACAAAATAATCAAGATTACTCTGAGAACCATGTAATCAAAGTCCAACGATACGAAACAATCAAGAACATTCATACCAGCTCTCCAATTAAGACAACATTCTCCCCACGAATTACATAAAGTCCTAAAGGGACATCACAATAAAGATCTCCAACAATTACCCGTTCACACGCACCTTCTAGAACAACATTAGCTGTAAATTGCCATTGCATCAAATTATCAATTCATATAAAATAATAGAGAATTCACAAAGAAGAATGCAAGTAGAATCGGTAGTTACCAAATTGATCAAACGACCGTAATAATCCCAAAAGTTTTCGACCATCTCGCAACAGAACAAGAAGTTTTTCTGCAAAAATAAAAAATTAGAATCATAAAATGCTCGTTCTCATCCCTCTAACAAGAACTATAACCAGGGTATTTTTTTAGGGCGTACAAGACGGTCTACCGCACATGACCCAAAATTCAAGATGGTTAAACCATGACTCACTCAATAAGGCCTCATAAAAATTTGATCAAGGTTAAACCGTGGCTAAATAGGACTACTATTTGTTTTGCCACAACTAACCTACACAGGACCTCCGAAAACTTAAGATGGCCCTGGCTATAAAGGCAATCAACAATTCATGTACAAACCCCATAACGAAACAATCTAATAACCACAACAAGAAAAAAACTTAAAAATTCAGGACAAGTAACTCTTTTCAGAAAAGATCTGCATGCACCTGAACAAAAAAATCATATAAAACATCAGAGAGAGAGAGAGAGAGATTACTGTCTAGGTATGTAGCAAGAGAGGTAGAGAGTAAGAGCTCATCAGGGGCAGCCCAAGACATTGAGCTAATCCTTCTGTAAAACCTGAAAAAACCAACAAACATTAATCCAAACTTTTCATCAAACTCAATTCCACTCCAACCCCACAATTTCAATCACAAAAAACTCTCACATTACCAAAAAAAATCACTAAAACCAAAATTTTGTTAAAAAAATTAAACCCGTGATTGAAAAATCGAAACTTTAACAAGAAAAACACAACCCCATATCAAATTTCACTTGAAAAAACGAAAAACAAAAGGAAAATTGAAAAGGGTAAGATTGAACCTTTCGGATCGGCGAGTGTGGTGAAACAAGGGTTGTTTCTTTCTCTCTCTATTTGTAGAGTGAGAGTGTGAAATTGAAACTTTTTGTTGCAATCTTTCGCTCACTCTGAGTTTGACCTTTCAAGCGTTTGAGCTTCACCGGTTTGGTTTCGAAACTTAGCACGAAATCTTGTTTGTTTGTTTTTGTAGTGTATGCCATATTTGGTAAGAAAAGGGGTAAACCAAAAATAAATATTTTCTTTAATGAAAATATAAGATTTACATATTGTTTGTTAATCAATAATTACTTTTGGAATGTTTTGGAGATTCTTATAAAAAATAACATATGAAAGTAATTAAAAAATCAATTTAAGATTTATTTTTCCTTAAGATGTTTTTTTTAAAACAAAATTGTCTTGATAATCAAACACAATAACGATATAAATCAGTTTTACATTATCACTAAAATCATAATCGTTAATTTTTATAAGATTCAACATTTATTTAATCAAATAACATAAAAAAAATTAAAATTGTGACACACTGATTTATGTAAACTATTTTTTATTAATAATGGAGTGTCTTTATACTCTTTCAATAATTTTTATTTTTAGAAAACCACTTTAAACCACTTTTCATAATTAGTAGTGAAATTCTTGTATCAGATATTGTTGGTGCACAAGGACAAAAAAAAAAGAACGATGGAATAATGAAAAAGTATGAAAATAAGGATGATTGTTTATTAATGAAATAAGAGTACATATTTATACACACACAAAAACCCAAAAATGAATATGTCCATAAACCCTAACTAAAATATAATCTTGGTGATCAAGTTAAACAATACTAACAGTACAAATTAACAAAATACTAAAATACCCTTAAACCTAAACTTAATTATTAAGATAACAACCTCAGAAGTTCAACAACTTCTGACAGCACCAGAACATCACCTTCTGGACAGCACCAGAACGTCAGAACTTCTGACTCCCCTTAGAAGCTCTGGACATGAATTATTCTCAACAGATATGAGATGTCGAAGGTGATGTCACGACACTAATATCTGTATGTTGAACAAAGTATAACAGAATACTAAATGCAAAAAATAAATTTGACACACGCAAATTGTTCACCCAGTTCGGTGCAATCACACCTACGTCTGGAGACTACCAAGCCAGGGATGAAGTCTACTATCAACAGTATTAGTTTAGAGTTAAACTCACCCGTTTAAATTCCCTCACTTAATCACTACCTGATGACACTTCTACCTAAGAAACTCTTAGATATGAGAAACTCCTCTCACTCTCCCTCAATCACACACCGTGATAAAAATAATGACAAAGACTTGAAGACGCACTTCAAAGACATATAACCATCCTTGCTTCAAAGCTTATGGATGATTAACAAGTTACAAATCAACTAACGTCCAACTCATGTATTAAAAAATACAGGGTGGCTCACAAGGAACAATCAACACAGACTAAAACTTAAACTCTAAACACAATACATTCAGCTTCCTTCAGTGTAACTAACTCTGTAAGTAGGGTTAGTTGTCCTTTTATACAGGCAACAGCTAGGGCTACGCTTCACATCAGTCTTCAACGGTTTCCATTACTTTCTCCATGAAAGTAGGATAAAGTCTCTCCAAAAGTATTGCAACAGAACGTTGCATAAACTTGCTAATTTTAAGCAAACAACTTACATAAAGTAACGCCTAGAATTTCTATATAGAAAACTCAGTTCAGTTCTGAGCACATGTCAAGACATCTGTTTTGACATCTTATAAAAACTGCTGATACATTTTGCTTCACATGTTAAGGCATTCTTCATGACATTTTTTGAGCAGAATGTTTTACCAAAATTGCTGCCAACACATAACTAACAAGTAACAACGTCACTCAGATTTGTAACAGAAAAATAAGTGATTGTATTTTTAAGTTTTTGCTCTTCTTTTTTACGGCACTCATTAAAAGTAATATATTTATTTATGATAAATTTCAATCTTATAAATTTTATTTTTGCACAATTCATAATATTTCCTACCTTTTGGATAATCTTTGAAGATACACTTTACAATTTTACTAATTCCTCCGTCCTATAATGAGTGACTCAGCTAATCATTTCACACATATTAAAAAGTAAAGGAAAGTAAGAGAGTATAATATTTTTACTATAATACCCCTAATCATGTATTAGAAATGATGAAATTTTAATTAATTATAGGGTAGAATTAGAAAAAAGGTGTATTGGAAAATAAAATAGGTCATTTATTTTGGGAAACTATTTTATTTCAAATTGGTCACTCATTACGGGACGGAGGGAGTATCAAGTTAGAATAACTTGATATACGGTAAAAATTTGACAACCTTCAAATAAGAGTAGTTAAAATATTTCCTACACTAAAATCTCTTTAGGTATCTAGAAGTTTATTCTTGTGAATGAACATTTGTCGATCAAGTAAGTTATTTTCACACCAGTCTTACCCTAGAAACTTTATGACAACTCATCTATTAGCAGCAAGTAAAAAATAATTGTATGTGTTTTTATCCTTGGTTTCTTGCAAAACTCATTAAAGTGTCATAAAACAACCTTTAAGCATCTACTAAGTTGTCTCATAATATAAGCAAATTTCACTTTTGATATTTATTGAATAATTAATGTATCTGGTATATAAATATATAAAATATATTAATTATTCAATTAATCTAACAAATGAAATTTCTTATAATATGAGACGGAGGGAGTACCATGTGTTGACCTTAAATCCCAAAGTTTGTTCTTGTCATGAAAGTCTTCACTAGCTAATGATGAATGATCAATAACATTGAAACCATCTAAAATATATAATTCATATATTTTAGACCATTTTAGCTACGATCATTCCACCATGTGAAATCTTCAACACCCCATGTTCAAACCTACTACAATAACCTAGATCATCAAACATGATTATCGATATTCCCCAAATCAATTTTCAATTCTTCATCATTATCGTCAATCTTCAAATCTTTCACCCTTGAAAATTCTTTGGATCTCATAGTCGTATGGACTTCATCAAGAGTAATAGCATTTTCCTTAACAAGGGTGTCATTGAAGTGCTCAAAGGATTTGGGTAATGAGCTTAACAAAAGTAAATTTCGTCCTCATCATCAATCTTCACCTCAATATTCTCTAGATAACCATCGAACTTGTAAAATTCTGCAAATTACCCCACTATAGATATTTTTCTCTACCATTTTGAATGAGTAGAGTTGTTGTTTTAGACACAATCTGTGAACTTAAGACTTGGTCATATATTGTTTAATTTTTCTGCATTGAAGTCGTTGTATTCTCCTTGTTGACTTCCCTTAAAACTTTATCCCAGAGATACAAGATAATGACACTTCTAGGATTATTCACCATATTAGTCTTCTCCACTTGTGTTAGGCATGCATGCCTTTATTCCTCACCCTTCAATGCTTTAATACACCTTTTTGTGTTAAGCTTGCTTTTATATCCACTTTCCATATTCCCAAATCATTGTCTTCTGAAAACTTCTTGATATCTAATTTAGTACCCATGATGCTCAATTATAAAAAAAAAACTTTTGTCCCGCAGTCAAAACCAAATGTTGTAAACTTAAAAGGTTTTGCAATGTTCTAAGTTGATGCCTTAAACCAGAGGGCCATTTCCTAGGAGTCGCGTTGCCCAAGCGATGACCTAGAGACCCGCCTAGAGGAAACTATGATGTGTTAGCCATGAAAGAAGGGGTCTATGCTAACTTTTAAAATATAGGTGTCAACAACTCCTCAAAGAAGAAGGGAGTGGTTAACGCCACTAATGGTGACTCAAACCCTAGATCCTAGAGACTTATATAAATACATCTCCTCTCAATAAGAAAGGACATATGTAACACCCCTTCTATTTACCTGCGTTTTATAAATAATAATCAGAGTATTTTAATCACAACCAAGAGGCGTCACAATTTAAATAATTTAAATCAATCAATACAGCTGTCATGCTTTCACTGAAGAAGACTTATTAAATAAATAAGGCAAAAGTTATGTTTAACAGCGAAAATGTAACATAACCAAAAATTCCGAATACATCATTCACAGTATTCCAGGATAATAAACTAAAACATGATTCAAAACATTTAAGGAATTCCAGGATATTTAATCAAGACACAATTCCAAACTATTAAGAAAATATCCGTTTAAAGGATTCAAACAACCGTTTCCCCAGTGTTACATCTACCAGAGCACGACACTGACACGCGGACTAATTAACTGACTCAATGCTAGAGCTATCCTCACACACTCCAATGCATCTAATCACTTCGGATCTGAAATTGTTGAGTAAGGGTGAGATCTCAATTCAATATAACATGCATTATACGTTTTTAGAATAGAACAGAATAAACAGATACATTAATCCATTAACCAAGCACAAATCAAAATCAATTCACAAGACAGTTCACACAATGAACATGTATATAACAAACAATGGAAATTGCAACACTGGAAACCATCCTAGCATGTTACAATCCCATATGCAATGCAGACTCTATGCATGTGGTACCAAAACGTGAACCGAGTTCACCCACCGCTCCGTTTACATGTGGAAAGATAGTGTAAATTCATGATTCGCCCATAGCTATTGGGTCAAGAATCCAGCCTCACTACCTCAACCTCCGGGTAAGTCTATTGGCTCAACCAGTTCACTTCCGCACAATGGGAATGAACCAAATCAACAAATGCTTATGCATGCATCATAAAAGCATGCAACATTAATTCTCAGATCATGATATCCATATAAATCACATCATGTCAATTCATCAATGCATCTCATTCAATCAAAATGAATATCAAAATACAACATTGTAACATTAATATCTCATTCGGTAACTCAGACCATTCATAATAGTTCCCCATTATCCTTAACTACTCACTCTTTTCAAAAATCGGGAGCTCGACTATTTTTTAAATAATTTAGCAAAATAATATTTTTCTCTTTTCAAAAGGTAGTATTTTAAATTTAAGAAATAACGCCGAAAACGGCACTCAAATCGGAGTTACGGTTTAGAAAATATGAATTTTTAAAGTTTTAGAAATTTTGGAAAAATGCACATGGAACCCGGTTCCTACCTATACAGGAACCGGTTCCTGAAAGTTGAAAATTCTCGCTCCCTGGATTTTGAATGGGAACCCGGTTCCTACCTATACAGGAACCGGTTCTTGAGTGTAAAAATCTCAGTTTTGCCAATTTAACACTGGGAACTCGGTTCCTCCCCACAGGGAACCGGTTCCCACGTCCTATAACAGTATTTTCTGCAACTTTTGACAGCATTTTGTATCCTTTATCATTTCTAAACTTACTAATACGAATTGGGACATTAGGAACACCATTCCATAATCATTTCACACCATTATAACAACAAACAACATGGTTTATTCATCCCTATCAATTATTTGACATACTAATGACCCTAATCCCAAACACCGACACAAAATAGGGTCTCATTCTATAACTTATAATCATCAAAATTCAAACTTCCTAAGATACCCAATTAGCCCTTTGATTCCCAAAACCCATAAAGCATATTAACCGAACGAAACCACCCCTTACCTCGCGATGATTCTTCGATTTCTCTCGGCGTCGACTTTTCCTCTCTTTTCCTCTTCTCTCCAATTCTACGTGAAAGCAGTTTTCTCCAAAAAGACCTATTTTTCTTTCTTTTCCTTTTTATATTCCTTTTAATGTCCCTTTATTTATTCCAATAAAACAAAACAAATGGTAATTAGTAAGAGTAGTGTAATTTACTCCTCACACCCCTAATTACACCTACACCTCCAATCTTTTCTTTCTTCAATTGATCCAATTAATCCAATAATATAAATACTCAAGACTTAAATTAATTAAATAATTCCTATTTATTTAATTTCTGAATTAAATCGGGGTGTCACAACTCTCCCCCACTAAAAGAGTTTTCGTCCTCGAAAACATACCTTAGACGAAAAGTTCGGGATACGAGTCCTTCATCTGACTCTCCAGCTCCCAAGTTATATTTCCTTCAGCTGGTCCTCCCCAAGCTACTCGTACCAGTGTTATCTCTTTACCTCGCAATTGCTTCACTTTCCGATCCTCAATTCGCGCAGATACTGCTTCAACAGTCAAATTATCCCGCACCTGAACATCATCTACTTGAATTTCATGTGACGGATCCGCAATGTACCTCCTCAACTGAGATACATGGAAAACATCATGCAAATTCGCAAGTGACGGCGGTAAAGCAATCTGATAAGCAACTTTCCCAACTCTCTTGGTAATCTGAAACGGACCAATAAAGCGCGGAGTCAACTTCTTTGACTTCAAGGCTCGACCAATACCCATCATTGGAGTAACTCTCATGAACACATGGTCTCCTTCGTTAAACTCAAGATCTTTTCTCCTCTTATCATGATAACTTTTCTGAAGACTCTGAGAAGCCTTCATCTTCTCCTGAATCATCTTGATCTTTTCTGAAGTTTGTTGAACAATCTCTGGTCCAATCACAGCACTTTCTCCAGATTCGTACCAACACAACGGTGTCCGACATCTCCTACCATACAATGCCTCAAACGGAGCCATACCGATGCTCGAATGAAAACTATTGTTGTCGGTAAACTCTATCAACGGTAAATAGCTATCCCAAGCTCCACCTTTCTCTAACACACAAGCCCTCAACAAATCTTCTAACGACTGAATCGTCCTCTCTGTCTGACCATCTGTCTGGATGATGCGAACTCAATCGTAGCTTAGTACCCGAGCTTCGCAATCCTCCGAACTTAGAAGTAAACCTCGGATCTCTATCCGACACAATGCTAGACGGAATACCATGCAAACTTACAATCTTCTCAACATACAATTCTGCCAACCTCTCCATCGGATAATCCAATCTTATCGGAATAAAGTGAGCGACTTTGTCAATCGGTCGACAATAACCCAAATAGAATCATTCTTGTCCTCGGCAAACCGACACGAAATCCATTGAAATTCCATCCCATTTCCATTCCGAACAAACAATGGCTCCATCAATCCCGCGTCTTCGATGTTCAATCTTTGATTTCGACAAACCAAACATGCGTACAAACTGGAAATTTCCTTTTCATTCCAGCCACCAAAATAATTTCTTCAAATCATGATACATCTTAGTAGCACCGGGATGAATACTCGATCCACTACGATGTCCTTCTTCCAAGATACTCTTTCGATCTCGGAACATCCGAACACACACTATCACCAAATCTCATAACGCCATTCTCATCAATTCGGAACTCACCTCTTTGACCTTGGTTAATCAATGTCAGCTTATCCACCAAACCAACATCAAATTTCTGTCCATTTCGAATCTCTTCTAAGATACCACTAGTCAGCTTCAACATGCCCAACTTCACACTGTTCGGAGTAGTTTCACATACCAGACTTAAGTCTCTGAATTGTTCCACCAATTCCAATTCACGAACCATTAACATTGACATATGCAAAGACTTCCTGCTTAACGCATCTGCCACAACGTTTGCCTTACCAGGATGGTAATTCAAACCAAAATCATAATCCTTGAGAAACTCTAACCATCTTCTCTGCCTCATATTCAACTCTTTCTGATCAAAGAGATACTTCAGGCTCTTATGATCACTGAACACTTCAAATCGCGAACCATACAGATAATGCCTCCACAATTTCAACACAAACACAACAGCCGCTAACTCTAAATCATGAGTCGGGTAATTCCTTTCATGAATCTTCAACTGTCTTGAAGCATAAGCCACAACCTGCCTATCTTGCATCAAAACACCTCATAAACCCAACAAAGACGCATCACAATACACCACGAAAGATTCTTCCAGATTCGGCAGAATTAAAATCGGAGCACTAGTCAACCTCCTCTTCAATTCTTGGAATCCTTTCTCGCAATCTATATCCCAAATAAATGGTTGACCTTTTCTCGTCAACTTAGTCAATGGTAAAGCTAACTTCAAAAATCCCTCAATGAATTTCCTGTAGTAACCTGCCAGACCAAGAAAACTACGAATCTCTGAAGCATTCTTGGAGAGATACCGCTTACTTTTGTAGGATCAGCAGAATACCATTCTTGGAAATCACATGACCAAGAAAACTCACTTCGCTTAACCAAAACTCACACTTAGACAATTTCGCATACAACTTCTTCTCCTTCAACAATTCCAATACAATCCTAAGATGCTTTGCATGCTCCTCATCATTCTTTGAATAGATTAGAATGTCGTCAATAAACACCACCACAAACTTGTCAAGATACGGATGAAATATCCTGTTCATATAATCCATAAATACACCAGGTGCATTAGTAACTCCAAATGGCATAACAAAATATTCATAATGCCCATACCTCATTCTGAATGCAGTCTTTTGAATATCTCCCGCCTTAACACGAATCTGATGATATCCAGACCTCAGATCAATTTTACTAAGTACACAAGCTCCGACCAACTGATCCATCAAATCATCAATCCTCGGCAATGGATACCGATTCTTGATGGTCACTTTATTCAATTGTTAGTACATACATCATTGTACCTTCTTTCTTTTAACCAACAATAACACGGCGAAACACTAGGCCGAATAAACTTCTTCTCAAGAAACTCCTCTTACGGCTTCTTCAACTCTGACAACTCAGATGCCGACATGCGATAAGGCGCCATCGACACCGGACTAGTTCCAGGAATCAAATCTATAGTAAACTCCACTTCTCTCTCAGGTGGTAGCTCACTAACATCCTCCAAAAACACCTCTGGAAATTCATTAACCACAGGTAATTCTCCACTCCTAGCCTTTCCTTTCACTTCCATCGAAGAATATAACATAAACACCACAACACCATCTCTAACAGCTGAATTCATCTGCTTAACTGACATAGTCTCATCTTCCACCTTAACCTCTTCAGGAAATAAGACTGTCTTCTCAAAACAATTGATATGAACTTGGTTGAAGAGCAACCAGTTCATTCCAAGGATAATATCAAGTTGTTCTAAAGGTAGGCACACTAAATCCATACCAAAACCTCTATCAAAAATAACAATAGGACAATTCCTACAAACATACGAAGTAGTCACTGAACCCGACGCAGGAGTGTCAATAACCATACTTCCATCCAAATTAGAAATTTCCAAATTCAATCTCTTAGCACAATCCAAAGAAATAAAAGAATGTGTCGCTCCAGTATCAATAATTGCTATTAAAGGTATGCCATTAATAAAACATGTACCTTTAATCAACCGATCATCAGGCTTAACATCATCCTGACAAAGCGAACACCTTCCCACCAGCTTGCTCTTTCTTTGGTTTAGTACACTGCGGACGAGTGTGTCCTTCTTCACCACAGTTGTAACATGTTATCCTTCTGGATCTACACTCAGCAGCTAAATGACCAAATCTTCCACAATTGTTGCACTTCCTCGCATCATTCTTGCATTCAGGAGCTCGGTGACCCAATTCACCACACCTGTAACACTTTACGGAAGAACCAGAAGAACCAGAGTCTCCCCCACTAGGCTTCTTCCAACCTCCAGATTTCTGATTATTTCTATCATAAGGCTTACCACGATCCATATGTCTCTTGCCCTTACGATTAGCATAACTCTGAGCATTCGACTTAGTACTAGCAAGATCTTCTTCCAGAATCCTACTACAATCAACCAAATCGGGAAACCTTCTAATACGTTGATACCTGATACCCTGCTTGATCTCATCACGCAAACCATTCTCAAACTTGATACATTTGGAAAATTCTCCATCTGCATCGTTAGGATAATTAGCATAATACTTTGCTAACTCAGTAAACTTGGTTGCATACTCACTCACAGACTTATTGCCTTGCTTGAGCTCCAGAAACTCAATCTCTTTCTTACCCCGAATGTCTTGTGAGTACCTTCTCGGAAAAGCTCTCCGAACACAAGTCAATGCAATTCCATCTTCTTCCAATCGGTCTGTAGCAACCCACGGTCATCGACTTCCGCCAACATGTGAGTACCATATCTCACCTTCACCCTCAAGACAATCAATCACTCAAGATCCTCTCGATCTCCTTCAACCACTTCGAGCACCCTCGGGTCATGTGCACCCTTGAACAATGGAGGATTATTCCTCGAAAATTCCCAATTGTCATACCAATCGCAGCTCCTGCTGATTCCTCCGAGTACTCCAATAACATTCCCAAAGCCTCGAATAGCATCATCATTCCTTCTTCCCATTGTTCGTAACATTACAAAACAATCTACATCAGCACACAAGTATCAACAGTGTTACTTACACTAGTCGCATACTAAAAGGGATAACGACACTAAGACAAGACCGACTATGCTCTGATACCACTATTGTAACACCCCCTTCTATTTACCCGCGTTTTATAAATAATAATCAGAGTATTTTAATCACAACCAAGAGGCGTCACAACTTAAATAATTTAAATCAATCAATACAGCTGTCATGCTTTCACTGAAGAAGACTTATTAAATAAATAAGGCAAAAGTTATGTTTAACAGCGGAAATGTAACATAACCAAAAATTCCGAATACATCATTCACAGTATTCCAGGATAATAAACTAAAACATGATTCAAAACATTTAAGGAATTCCAAGATATTTAATCAAGACACAATTCCAAACTATTAAGAAAATATTCGTTTAAATGATTCAAACAACCGTTTCCCCAGTGTTATATCTACCAGAGCACGACACTGACACGCGGACTAATTAACTGACTCAATGCTAGAGCTATCCTCACACACTCCAATGCAGCTAATCACTTCGGATCTGAAATTGTTGAGTAAGGGTGAGATCTCAATTCAATATAACATGCATTATACGTTTTTAGAATACAACAGAATAAACAGATACATTAATCCATTAACCAAGCACAAATCAAAATCAATTCACAAGACAGTTCACACAATGAATATGTATATAACAAACAATGGAAATTGCAACACTGGAAACCATCCTAGCATGTTACAATCCCATATGCAATGCAGACTCTATGCATGTGGTACCAAAACGTGAACCGAGTTCACCCACCGCTCCGTTTACATGTGGAAAGATAGTGTAAATTCATGATTCGCCCATAGCTATTGGGTCAAGAATCCAGCCTCACTACCTCAACCTCCGGGTAAGTCTATTGGCTCAACCAGTTCACTTCCGCACAATGGGAATGAACCAAATCAACAAATGCTTATGCATGCATCATAAAAGCATGCAACATTAATTCTCAGATCATGATATCCATATAAATCACATCATGTCAATTCATCAATGCATCTCATTCAATCAAAATGAATATCAAAATACAACATTGTAACATTAATATCTCATTCGGTAACTCAGACCATTCATAATAGTTCCCCATTATCCTTAACTACTCACTCTTTTCAAAAATCGGGAGCTCGACTATTTTTTAAATAATTTAGCAAAATAATATTTTTCTCTTTTCAAAAGGTAGTATTTTAAATTTAAGAAATAACGCCGAAAACGGCACTCAAATCGGAGTTACGGTTTAGAAAATATGAATTTTTAAAGTTTTAGAAATTTTGGAAAAATGCACATGGAACCCGGTTCTTACCTATACAGGAACCGGTTCTTACCTATACAGGAACCGGTTCCTGAAAGTTGAAAATTCTCTCTCCCTGGTTTTTGAATGGGAATCCGGTTCCTACCTATACAGGAACCGGTTCCTGAGTGTAAAAATCCCAGTTTTGCCAATTTAACACTGGGAACTTGGTTCCTCCCCACAGGGAACCGATTCCCACGTCCTATAACAGTATTTTCTGCAACTTTTGACAGCATTTTGTATCCTTTATCATTTCCAAACTTACTAATACGAATTGGGACATTAGGAACACAATTCCATAATCATTTCACACCATTATAACAACAAACAACATGGTTTATTCATCCCTATCAATTATTTGACATACTAATGACCCTAATCCCAAACACCGACACAAAATAGGGTCTCATTCTATAACTTATAATCATCAAAATTCAAACTTCCTAACATACCCAATTATCCCTTTGATTCCCAAAACCAATAAAGCATATTAACCGAACGAAACCACCCCTTACCTCGCGATGATTCTTCGATTTCTCTCGGCGTCGGCTTTTCCTCTCTTTTCCTCTTCTCTCCAATTCTACGTGAAAGCAGTTTTCTCCATAAAGACCTACTTTTCTTTCTTTTCCTTTTTATATTCCTTTTAATGTTCCTTTATTTATTCCAATAAAATAAAACAAATGGTAATTAGTAAGAGTAGTGTAATTTACTCCTCACACCCCAAATTACACCTACACCTCCAATCTTTTCTTTCTTCAATTGATCCAATTAATCCAATAATATAAATACTCAAGACTTTAATTAATTAAATAATTAAATTCCTATTTATTTAATTTCTGAATTAAATCGGGGTGTCACAACATACACCAAGTAATAATACAAATTTTCTACACTTCAAAGAGTACAATGCTCACTACGGTATTAACACATGACTATCAGTGATTGTATGCTTATTATCAAGCATTATCGCTCATCAGCAGAGCCTATCAATTCACATGAGCATGACTCATAAATCACCTCAAAACACAATTGTACAATGTTTCTCACCATCGTGGGTAAGCCTACAATATCCAATCGTATTACAAATCTACTAAGGCATATGTGTATCCCCGCCTTTGCAACGAGAACATGCAAATCTATACTTTTTGATCAGTACAGTGGCGCCCATCATAGGGCCCCGATAAAACCAACACGGGTCACACCTTCTTCTACCACCTTCACCCTTCATGTCGTTACCATTAACTTTCTCACTACGACAAATAACGCTTTTAACCTCTAACACGAAATGTGTTTTACCTCGGATAAAGTAGCGAGGTAAAAAAGGTTTCCATGAAAAGCTTTTGTTTAACACCTCAGTGATTAAAAAACCGAGGGGTATACTTATATGCTCATAGTTTCGAACCCCAACAGCTGCACTTTTATTATTTTCAAAACTAGCGTTTCTTTTATGTCAGTTTAATCAAAAAACCGAGGGGTGTGATAATTTTTTTATAAAATTGTTACATTGTTTACCCAAAATATTATATTATTTACCCAATATTACATTGTTTATACAAAAAATTAAAATTCAAATAAATTCAAATTCCATAGGGTTCAAATTAAAAATAAAATTCCTTAGAGATCTAGATAAAAATCAAATTTCCTAAAGATTAAGACTTTAGATCTTTGAATTATTGAATCTTGGGGATGATCTTCTGTTTGATCTTACATGCAATTGTTTATGATGAAAAAAGGGTAAGATAATTAATATAAAAAATCAAATCATTTTCGATTTGAATAAATATTTAAGAAAACTAACCTTGAAACCACAATTTTTTCTGCTCTTGCAATGCATCATAGATAACTTTTTCAAGAGTCCTTAGGTTTCAGACACTTCATATGTTTCATTTAGGTTAGATTTTTTATATTTGACATGCTTTTATACTGGAAATCCCTTATGTTTCACGCATATCACTAATAGCAGTGTCTTGAGTGTTGATAATCATTAAATAAACAGAAAAGATTTGTTAAGGCCGGTGTATATAGTATAGAAAAAGAATACTTAACTATCACCTCGGTCATGAAAATCACCAAGGTGAATGCGCATTCTATTATTTTAATTATATTGCTTTCATAATTCTTTTATGATGTCGATATTTAGACGCTAAAGGTCTCATGCAAGATGTTATAGATCTGTTTCCATGGCCAAAGATAATTTTAATTTTGTGCACTTGTAATTCATCCCAGAGATATGTTGAAGCAGTGGTAAATATTTCCCCTCTTTGTGGCATCTTCATATTATTAAGTATTAGGGTAAAATCTATTTAACGAGTATTTTTATAGTAAAATAGGATTACTATACCTCTCGGTTTAACTATAAAACTGAGATAAATTATCATCCCCTTTCAACTATCAAATCGGTTTTCGGTTAAAATCAAGGTGAATAATTCTTTTCTTTTTTTCCAAACATTATATTGTTTACACAGAATATTAAGATAAAGTATTTACAACAAATCTTTTCAAAGGTTAAGCTCCATTCTTTGTGTAAGTTGAATCTCCCTTCTCTGTTTAAGTTCCAACTTCTAAAAGAATGATGCTTGAATATCAGAACTTTACATTCAAATTCACTATTTTTTAGCAGTCTGTTTATTTGAAGAGAGAGGTTTGTAATCCAAATTTTGAATGCAACCCTTGTGCGCATTATTTTAAAGCTCAATGGTTTGAATGCATCTAACTTCTAATAAGTTATCTGTTCAAAATATTGGAAGACGTTTTTCTGCACTTGGAATCCATCATAGGAAGTTTACTTCAGAAATACAACAACACCATCAACACCATTATGTGAGATAGATTACAAGGGTAGAAAAATTATGTTGTTATATATAGAAGGACATGGAACATTTTTCTGTCTTACCATTCATCCCGAAGAATGATGCATGCGAGTTTGGATGACTTAATATAAGTAAGGATTAAGTTAAAATTTGTTTTACGAGTGCTTTTATAGTGAAATCTGATTATTTAACCTCTCGTTTATATCCAAAAACCTAAGGGTTAGTTTATTTAGCTTACACTTATAAACAAATAAAAATATAAACTGTAAAACTTGGGATTTGAAGTGTGTGCTGAATTGTTTTTCCTAAAACCGAAGGAATATATTATTTGTAGTAGTGCCTACATTTACCACATTTAGTTATCCCACATGCCACTCCAACATTGTGTGACTCCAATCCAACATTACATTCTCCACTCCAACATTAGCTTCTTCCACACTAGTATTTCCATCATCCAAAACAACATCACTATCATCTACTTCAACATTATCATGATTCAACTTAACTTCTCCGGTAACTGCTTCTTCATACATTTTAGTAAGAAACTCTCATCCTCATCTATAATGTCATATTTCCCCTCATAAACATTATCAACAACACCATCATATGTTATTCAGGTTAAGACAAGGTGTGTTGAGTATATATATATATATATATATATATATATATATATATATATATATATATATATATATATATATATATATATATATATATATATATATATATATATATATAGAGAGAGAGAGAGAGAGAGGGAGGAGGGATATTCTTACTCTAGGAGTAAGTTATTAAGATTTACTCCGCATCTTGACCGTTAATTTTTATCAATCCAATGGTTAGAAATAATTAATAATTGAATGTGGAAAGAGAAAACTATTACTTAATATTCATAACCATTGGATTGACAAGAATTAAATGTCAAGATGTGGATTAAGTATTAATAACTTACTCTTGGAGTAAGAATATCATTCCTCAACACTTAGATACACCATGTAAAGATCGTCAATTTCTAAAGAACTTTTGTCATCAACTAAAGCATTCATCCCAAGTGTAGGGTCCTTATAATATATTGTCCCAAAATTCCTATAACCTAACTTCTTCAATACATCTACCAACTTAAAAAAACTTCATTTGTCAACATCTATTTTCAAATCATTTACTAGTCCTCATTCATACACACTTAGTTTATAATCAATGAATTCACCACCGTGATGAATTCCGAGTTTTAAATATTCGTCCAGTTTACTTATTCAAACATACTTCATAATTACATTTTCCCCTAATATAGTTACAAAACAAAAACACAAAGCCCTAAAACATTAAAAGCACTAAATCTACACAAATGCCTAAAACATGAAAAACACTAAATTTACACAAAGCCCTAAATGTTGCCCTAATAAAGTTAAAGAACAACAACACAAAGCTCCAATACATGAAATGCCCTAAATCTACACCAAATTAAAATTTTCCATAATACATTTACGAGCACATGCAAACATTACTAACCTGTATTAGAAATTTCATCTTCAATCTTTCACTTCCTTGATATCACCAACCTATAAGTCTCCAATCACATGTTCAATCGTTGAGTTCGCCTTTGCTGCATTTTAGGATTCTTTCATTTGAGATTGTGTTTTCTGAACATTAAAATTCATTTAGGTTGCTATATTCAATGTTATATACATGTCATGACATTATATGCCACCTGGAAGCTATTTTCTAACTTTGACTAACGGCTACAAACAGAAGGACAAACGTGAGGCAATTTCAAAAGATAAAGGACCAATGTGACAATTTTTAAAATTTAGGATTCAAACTGAACCCAAGCGTAAAGTTAACAGACCAAAAATGTATTTTTTCCTTATTCTTTTGTTATTTGTGTTCATTAATATTTTATGTAATTTATTGTTATCTGTGCACGTTTGTGATTTTTATAATATTTTGAAGATATTCATATAAGTAGGGGGTGAGAATAAGACAACCAACTAATTGGAACTACCACCTAACATATTTAGACCTAAATCATACCAGGTTTTTTTAAGTAAAAAGTTGTATCACATGCTAAAAAAAACTTTTAAACTTATTAGACTGGCTTATTTAAATAAATATGAATAATTCAATTATTATATTATAGTATATTTTATACTTTGAACTAAAATAAATAAATAAATTTTACGTGCTTTGAAAAATATCTTATGAACAATGTCATAAATTGTTTTAATAATTTCTTTCAAACAAATAGTCTTAAACAATGTATATTATTAAATATGTTCAGATAAACTAATACAAACAAGTTTTAATATTACTGATATTTTAATTTGTTAGTCTTTTAAATATTATTTAAATTATTTATGTATATATGTTATAATAAAATAGATTTATCAGTAGGCTGATAGCCCAACCAAATTATAAGTCAAATTTAAGATTTAAATTTTTTTAATAAAATAAATTAAAATTTGACAAAATCTAACTCGACTTAGAGTATTCTCATTTTAATCATAACTATGCTACTCTCAGACCCTAAGTTAGGTTGGATAAACCAAAATAATACTCACTATTCAACTTAAATAAAGAGAGTTGTTAATTTGTTGGATTCTAAAGCTTGATGTGTTAAGTTGACTCTTAAAGTGGATATTAAGAAAGCTTTTGATACACTCAATTGAGATTTTCTTATAAAAGTCTCCTCACTTTTGGTTTCTATAACAATTTTTGCTTGTGGATTAGCTCTATTCTTCATTCGGCGCATCTGTTTGTGAATGTTAATGGAGTCTTGCAGGGTTTTTTCGTTGTTTTCATGGTGTCTGTCAAGGCAATCCTTTCTCGCCGCTGTTGTTCTTTCTGGACGAAGACGTCCTGAGTAGAAGAATTCTCCAATTAGTTTCTTCCAATCGTTTGGACCTTATCACTGATCCAAATAATATCAAAGTTTATTCTCATATCCTTTACATAAAACAATGTTCTAATTTTCTACAAAGGTAAATTCTCCAACATCAAAAAATTTATATCTATTTTCCAAGATTACGCAAAAGTATCGGGGCAAGTGGTCAATAGTGGGAACCTCTTATTTATGTTAGTCTCGTATCAAACTCCCGCCTCAACATTGTTTCTCACTTGGGATTCCAAATTGGTATTTCTCACTTCTTGTATCTTAGAGTTCCTATTTTCAAAGATAAACCAAAGAAGTTCTTCTTTCAACCTATTGTCGACAAAATTATAAATAAGTTGGCTTCGTGGAAAGGTTCACTAATTTATTTTGTAGGTAAGCTGGAGTTAGTTAAATTCACCATCCTTGGGATGCTTAATCATAGCATGGCTATCTATGCTTGGCCGTTGTCTATTATTTGTGATATCGAGAGGGAAGTGAAAAGGTTTATTCTGAATGGTGAAACCGCTAAAAACAAGTTTATGTTTGTGGCATGGAACAACATATGTAAGCCAATTGTGGAAGGCAAACTTGGTATTAAATCTCTCTTCAAGTTAAATGAAGCCTCTAGTTGAAGCTTGCTTGGGATCTTTATAATTCTTCGGGGAGCTGGGTTATTCTCTGTCATAACCGAGTCCTTTAAAGAAACAAGCTCATTAATCATTACATCTTCTCCTCAATTTTGTCCAGTGCTAAACATGAAATGAGAAATGTTTTTGATAATTCCTATGGGTGTCTTGGGAATGGTAGTTCGATAAGCTTATGGTATGATAATTTGTGTATATCTCCTTTGTGTCTTGATTATTCTGCCCCAACTTTGCTTGATGATCAAACTGTTATCAACATTATGGTCAATGGTCATTGGGATTTTGCTAAGTCTTCCACCAAAATTTCTATCTTTATCCAGGTGTGTATTAATAATTGTCATATTCCCTTTGATATTCTCCCAGATAAGAGATGTTGACATCACTTTTTTTATCGTGAATTATCTCTAAAGTTAGCTTACAAATCCAAACGAAACATAGGCACTAATTTAGATTATTGGATATTGATTTTGAACAAGTTTATTCTCCTTCTAAGTTGCCGACATATGATCAATGGAAAAAAAGACACTTCTCCTTCCCTTCTAGATGCGATATTTCTGGTTTGGCAGAGGAAACAAAATCCCATCTTTTTTAGTGCTCTTTTGCTTCTAAGCTTTGGAGTGGGCTTAAGAACTCAATATCACTTATTATATCCAGGGATGGCGGATATTTGGAGATTCCTTGGAACAAATGGTGCTAATCATAGAATGGTCATCTCTAAAGTTGCTACCATATTCGCTCTCTACTCGATTTGGAAGGCTCAAAATTTAGTTAGATTTAATGACACCTTAACTAATTTTTCTTTTTCCACTTCTTTTATTATGGATGTTGTTTCCATTGTCGGCAATGCCATTGTTGTTGGTCCCCATCTCTCTTTGCATGATTTTGAGTTCCTTAAAAGGTGTAAGGTGACTATCCCCCGCTCCGTGCCTTGAATATTTTGGAGGTTTTTTGATAGCCCCCTCCTAGGTACTGGATAAAGTTGAGTTGTGATTGAGCCTCCCAAACCCCTTATGGATCTTCGACTTGTGGGGTCATTGCTAGAGAGAATGGTGGTTCTTTTTTGGGTGCTTCTACTTCCTCTTTAGGAGTTTCTAATTCTCTCATTGTCGAACTCTCAGGTGCTATGCTGTCAATTGAGTTCACTCATGAGAAGAATTATCATTTTGTTTAGTTGGAAACCGATTCGACGACGGTGGTTAAAGCTTTCAGCTCTCCTTATTGTGTTTCCCGATTGATTAGAAATAGATGACTTAATTGTATTAACCTTGTATCTAAGTGGAACTTTGTAGTTTCTCGCATTTTTGAAAAATGAAGTAGTTGTACAATGTCCTTACTAATTTAGGTTTTTCTTTGACTGATACCACTTACTTTTCCTCTGTACTGATGTATATTAGAGCTAATTTTGTAAAGAAATTGGATCACAAAACAAAGAGGGGACTATAACAAAAATCTCTTAAAATCAAACAAACCTAAAGAAAACTTAAACAAAGAGAGAATTTTATTTGTCACGAACGCCAATATTTCAATTAACTTAATAGATTGCATGTTTCAATTTATATATTTAAAAAAAAAAACGTAGGTCAAGAAACTCTCCTCAAAAGGGTGAAAAAAAACACTTGTTATAGTTATCACCTTAATTGTTACATATATACAAACATTAAGATGCATATATTTTCCTTAAGGAACTGTAATGTAGCTTGATTCATACATTTAAAGTACTAGGTTGAATATAAATCATCACATCAATATCAATATGTATGTAGTAGAATAGAAGTCATTTATATCTCAAGAACAATATCTGCAACCACAAAAATTGAAATGTATTAGAAGTTTTGATTATGACAAACAAATATATATTATTAATTGAACCAATAGGAAGTTAAGAACTTACATTCAGAATCTGTGTTAATCCATTTGCATCCTTTGTCTACAACACTAGTAGGAGTAAACTCTTCATCTTGTTCATTGTCATCAGAGTCATTGTCAAGATACTTTTTTACAAATGTTGTTGAACATGAATCATGTGGATGTATCTTTTTGTGAAGTATTGCTTTCAGAATCTATAATCAAAATTCATAAACAAATAAAAATTAATATAATTACCAAAATAAAGTAATTAAATCGTGTCAGAAAATTAAAACATATAAAAATTAATTTAACTTATTTTTATAAATTTAATAAAATCTATTTTCATGAAACTATTTTATTTATGTTAGGTTTAAATATCTTTATTTGATCGCAAATATAATTTGTTTATAAACAATTATTTAGCGTTTCTTTAGTATAAATTATATATAAAACGCATAATATCATCTTGTATTCTTAAGACACAAGTTAAACAATTATATAATAATATCCTCTTGAAAGTTGAATATTAAATTTTTTTAAAATTAAAATATTATTTTAAAAAATAATAAAGTTTCAAAGTTTTTAAATTACCTTCTCCATTCTAGATTCTGTTGAGAGATGATCTTTGCACAAAGGAGTGGTAGGTGGCAATCCATTTCCACAAACAAACATCTTCTTAAGAAGAAAAGAAAGTGATTTTTTTGAAACACCATTCTTACTTTTATCCAAACACTCCCTTGATCCCCTGTTGTATATTAAATTGTTGCTTGGGTAGAAATTATTCTCTTCTAAATTTATTTTCACTTCATTCTCAAAATCTCCAACTTCTTCAAAACATAACTCCTTTGTACAATCTCGAAAGGAATTATATGAGTCTTCTTCATTAATATTTTTATTATAATCTTCTTTCAAATTGTTATTAATATTCCCAAATGTTCCAATTGCAAGTACTAGTGCCTTATCCCAATCATTGATCAAATCTTGTCTATCAGAATCACTCATCATATAATCTGTTGAAATAAATAAAAAAAAACAATTTCATCATCACATCATATAAAAAAGTTTTTGATTTATATACATATCAACAAATTATAGATAATAAATATAGATAAAAAAATAATTACGAGTAGTTGAAATTGAGCTTGGTTTCATTTTCTCATTTGTGCCATCGAACCTATTTTGCATCCATTTAAAAATCTACAAATAAACAAGTATATGTAAGTATTAATAATAATGTCAAAATATGATAATTAAGGGAAATTAGTAATTGAATCATGCTTACCTTCATATTTTTTGGTGAAGTGATTTTGGAGAATTATTTAGCAAGCTAGAAGAAGGAAAGTTAGAATGTGCATGCACAGATCTTAGAAGTTAAGTACAGAAAGTGATGAGCTACAAATGACTTTAAATAGACCAACATCATTAGTGGTTCAAATTTTCCAAATAGTGACTACACAAAGCCCCTTGATTTCATTGTGTTGTCATTTTTTTTAAAAATCTACTCTTCCTCCTAGCCATGCATAATTAATTTCTTATTTTATTTATTCACTTGTCACCTCAGCCACCAGATTTTTTTTATGACCGGTATGAAAATGTAAATATACGTGGTGGTAGAAATATAGATATATTTCATGACCAAAAAATTGTATTTAATTTAAATATATTTGAATCATTTTTATCATAGTCGCAATATATATATATATATATATATATATATATATATATATATATATATATATATATATATATATATATATATATATATATATATATATATATATATATATATATATATATATATATATATATATATATATATATATATATATATATATATATATATATATATTATGAGTTAGGAAAGATAAAAGAGACTAAGGAGGACTTACTATCAGATGGCTGAATAACATCTCGATGGGACCCCTAAACCAGAGTCGATTTCAATGAATAGAAGCACAAGATTGGTCATATTGGAAGGTGAAGGGGCACTAGCCGGGTTTATATTTAGACAACATCTTTGGTTTCCAGCGTTACTCAAGCTCGACCATGATGGGGCTGTTACGGAGTGACCGATCCATCAAGGGAGTAACCGCTTATTTATGCATGACGACGCACATTATATTATCAACCATCATTGGCATCGACAGACGCTCTTTGTCTTTATGGCATCTCAGTTACATTCAAGTGAAGAGTCACAGGAATTATAGGCATTGATGAACGAGGTCCATGCACCTCTATAAATAGGGCTCCCGACTGAGGGGTAAGCAAGACACATCACATGGAATTTATGCATGCTTGTATAAATCTCTAAATCCCTAAATATTTTCTACAACTTAATATGCTTGCTTAAGGCTTCCCCTCGACGTCCTTCAACAAACAAGGAAGTAATCCATTTGGTGTTTAGCAAGAACATTTGGAGCCCACTGTGGAGCCTGATAAAACTTTCCCAGGACGCATTATGCACTTATTCAAACATCTTTAATCAATGTTTTCTGAGGACGACGCTACAGGCATGACACAACTGCTGACCATGATCGAAGATCTCCGTCAGCAGAATGACACGCTGTAGGATATCATCCAGATCCTCCAAATGAAGAGCCAGGAAGAGGAGGATCGGGGTTCCGAGCTTTTGGAGCCCCAACCTTTATCCCAGTCTATTTGGGACAATCAAGTTCTAAAGAATTTCAAACCCCCTACATTTGCAACGTACGATGGCAAAACTGATCCTCACGAGCACATCGTCATCGTCAACAACATAATGGCAATAACAGGGAGAAATGATTCGTTGAAGTGTAAGATTATGGCTGACACCTTCAAGGAATCAACCTTGAGGTGGTACATGAGCCTTCCTAGGAATTTTGTTGTCAGCTACCAGGATTTCACGAAAAATATGGTCCAACGGTTCTTGGCAAGCCGACATCGGAAGGTGCTGACGATGATATTGTTCAATGTATGTCAACTCCAATCAGAGTCCCTGAGAGATTATATGGTCCGATTCAATGAGGAAACCATAAAGATGTCTCACCCCAATAAGGAGGCCTTTGTGGAAGCCTTCCAGCACAGTCTCTGGGCTGGCTAATTCAATGAGTCATTGGCCTAGAAACTGATAAATTGGGTGAGGTTCAATCTCTATAATCGGGTTTATGATAAATTGTATGTGGGGTTAGGGTGTAGGAATTCCGCCATGGATTAATTGTTGTGTCTACGTTGTGTTGATTTAATGAAATTAATTGTTGTTGCGTTGACTATTGTTGTTGTATTGGCTGTGGATTTAAGTATTGATTGAATCAATTGAGTAATATTGTCTCTGTAAAACAAGAGTCGGTTGTTCTGGTATGAAAAATGTATGTCTGTTAATTAATCGAAACCTTTACAGAAGCATATGAGAAAAATTGTAGGAAGTTAGCATCGAAGAAACCGGTTATCGAACGGAACACCCTGAAGAGGGGAGTGTTCTGAACGGCACACACATGAGGAAGGCATGCCGAACGACATGAGCTTGGAAAAAGGGTGTCGAGCGGCACCTGTTGTGTGCAGAAGCTTGCATCATTAGTTTCCTTAGCTGTTTTCTTAAATTATATTAGGGTTAAATATATAAACCCCCTCTGTAATGTTAGCGAGATTCGCATTAGACCCATGTAAAATTATTTTTTTAATTATCCCCTATGATTTTTGGGTACTCCTAAGCGTGTAAAAACAGAGCGAAACAGAGGGGATAAAGCAAAAAAATATATTTTACAAGGGGGTAATATTTTCGCCTAGGGAACAAAAGACTTAAAATTTTAGCATTTCAAGAAGGCGATTAAGAAAAAAACATTACCACAATCTAAAATGAGAATTCACTAACATTATAGGAGATTTATATATTTAACCCATTAAATTATATAGTAATATTATATGGATTTCATGATACAAGTATTATTTAGCCACTATAGATTAGAGTATGTAAAATATAACAAGGATAAACTTAAGTGACTAGAACGAAACTGTTACGGAAAATTCTCTTGTTTTCCATGATGCAAATAAACATAGATAATTAATATACTAAAATATATATTAGGAAGATAACGTGTGTGCATGTGTTCTACTTGCCTACCACAATATTCATTCATTGAGATATACAAAAATTAAGGGTGCCGAGCGGTACACTTTATGTGCCGAGGGGCACACCCTCAATGCCCTGCATTATTTAATTGTTTTGCTTGATTAGTTTCATGTTACTCTGTTTTGTCATGTTTTGTTTATTTGTAATTTATATTAACATATTAAGTAATTATAGACTGTGGGATAATGTATTACAGTGTTAAATTAATTAGACTAAATAAATCACAGAGTAGATATAATTGGTGTCATGGAAGGATAGTAGATTTGTTAAGTTGACAGAAAATTAGCAGATTTATTAATTTAGCAGAATGGTTTTGTGTAACAGAGTTTCAGTGGCATAAATAATTTTAGTAGCAAAAAACATGTTAAGTAACAACAAAGATAATGAAGCCGTGTAGTTAATAACAGGGATATGATTTGGTAATTGAGGACTAGTGTCAGTAAACTAAGTAAATGGAAACAGTGAGAATTAATCGTATTAATAGAGGTCGATGAAAATAGTACTGAATATTAAATTTAGTAGTTTAACCGGTAAATTTGTTTAACTGAAATTAGTTACAATTGTGTAGAAATAATTCGTAAACGGTTGTAGTTATTGTTGGTTGGTTGATGTATTGGAATCATGTCGAGTATGTGGAATATAGCAGGTATCTTAGTAATGAAAAATTAAGTAGTTGAATGAATTAAATGATTTAGTAGATAATGTTTAATAAACAAATAGTAGGCTAAATACAATTTTTAGTCCCTTAACTTTATTCCGGGATCCACTTTGATCCCTTAATTTTTAAAAAGACTGTTGTAATCCCTTATGTCTTCAAATGGCGTCATTTGTGTCATTTTTGGTCTGATTTTCACAAACGGCACGTGTGACATATGAAGTGTGCATGTGTGGCATCCGACGTGTATACGTGTGACATATGTTCATCAAAGGGTCCCAAAATTCCAAAAAAATAGTATCAAACATATGCCTACCACAAAAATTAAACTATGGTCCCATATTTCATTGATTAAGTATTTTACCACTAAGCTACATGATATTTGTTTAAAATTTTTATGAATAACTTATATATTAACAATACATACGCTTTTCAATAATGCAACCAAATGCTTCTATCCTCAATGCAGTCAAATGTTCCCCAACACCATTGATGAAAAAAAAATCAAAAAATTCAATTCATTTGTTTATTGTCTATTGATTTTCAAAGTCATTTTTATCTGTTGTTGACAAAATTACCATTTTAATTAATGATGTTATGCTTATACTAATTTATTTCTTTTGTTTAAAATTTTAATTCGTTGTCTTTTCAAAAATAATAATTATATTAAATTATAAATTATTTTTTAATATCAATGATTTTGAAAAAAAAAAGAGTGGAAGTAATACCCTCTCTTTAATTTTTAAAGTTGTTTTATGATTTTCGAAACTATTAAAAACCGTAAAATTGTATCAAACACTATATGGAAGTACATTTTCCCCCTCATATACCATATGCATTCACAAAAACAACCACTCTTGTCCAAGCATAGGTGAATCTATGGAGAACATTTCTTTGATCCCAAAGCACAAATTAACACATGAAAATTCAATAAATAAATTAAGGGTTAAATATATTTTTGATCCCTCTAAATATCTCAAACTTCATTTTTAGTCCCTCTAAAATTTTCCTTCAAAGAATGATCTTCCTAAAAATTTAAATTTCAACTTTTGATCCCTCGTGCAATTTAGCGGCAAGTTTTACAACTTAGCGACGATTTTACAACTTAGCGACGAGTTTAGTGACGTTTTTTATAATTTAGCGACGATTTTTATTTAGCGACGGAATTAGAGACCAATTAAGCTACAATTTTGTCATGAGGGACCAAAAGTTAAAATTCAAATTTTTAAGAGGACCTTTCTTTGAAGGAAAATTTTAGAGGGACTTAAAACGAAGTTTGAGATATTTAGAGTGACCAAAAACATACTTAAACCATAAATCAAAAGACTAACTTTAGTATAATGTTCCACAATATGTACAAAAATTTCACAGCATTGAGTTGTAGGTCGTATGACCAGTGTTGATCTAAGTTGAGGCCATTGATGCATATTATAAGTTGTTGTCGCTGTGTGTTGTTGTTGTTGTTGCTGAATTATTGTGTATTTGTTGTTGAAGTTGATGTCGCATGACATACATTGCATTATTAAGTTGACCTTGATGGCACCATGTTGAAAGTTGAAGGCTCATGTCTTGGCCTTGATGGCGCCACGTTGATGGCTTATGCCTTGTTAATGCCTCGATAAACTGACATATGTTTAAGTTGAGAGTTCTTCTCCAATGGTACCACATGCATTTGCATAGTTGAGTCGCATATTGAGTCGCGTGTTAAAATTGTTGTTATTATTCCTTGTTTGTTGATTGTCATTGTGTTGTTGTTTTAAGTTGTTGTTATAAGTTGTTGTTGTTATTATTAAGTTGTGTGTTGATTTAAGTTGCTACGTTGATTGAATAAGTGCCTTGTTGTTGATACTAAGTGGTTTGTTGGTTGTTGTATAGTTGCTGTTATGAAATGGTGAAATTTGTATGAGTCTGATCTAATATATACTGTTTATCATACACTTGTTTATATTGGTTGATATTTCACCCCTTTTGTTGTGATGTTTCCTCTACGTGGATAACATGCAGATATTAGAAGAACGAAGATTTAGTTGTTGTTAGTTCGAGTCGGGTTGTCACTCTGATACGTAACACTCGAGGGATGAACGCTAGTTGTTTTGTTGTTTTGGTTTTGTTGTTGAATAACTATGATACTACATGAAAAGTATTTGTTGATTTTAAATTGTTTTAAGTTGAAAAGATGCTATGTCATCCAAGTTGAATAATGTAGTTCTGCTGCTTAGTATTAATAAAGTTGATTCATGTTGTTTCGGTTCATCCGAGTTTATGTGTTATCTATCTGTGATAGCATGAAATTTGTTGAAAGGTGAATTGTAATACTCCAATAGTTTGTTAAAAAGAATTTTTATAACTCTGATTTTCATAATAATTATCGGTGTAGAATTGGGGTGTTACAGACCATCTCCTAGGGAGAGACCATCTCACAGGCCGTCACGGCGACCTTTGGTTTCAGACGAAGATCTCACTCCTCTCAATGCCATAAGAGAAGACATTTTGAAGGATGTCAACCATCTCAACATTTGAGATATATGTTTTGTTGTTCATCATAATCTTTCATAATGTTGTCTTATTTTATTTCTCAAAATATTTTCATCAAGCTTGTTACGAAAGTTCTAATAACTTAACTAGCTTAGGGAACAAGTTCCCAACCAGTGTTTCTACCAAACTTATTTAATCTTTTTTTCATAACAAGAGACCAATTTTATTTGATGATAGCTTCATCAATTTCTTTTGACTTAATTTATAAAACAAAATCCATATGGTTACATACTTTGCTAAGAGAGTGTTGAGATGAAATTCCCTAGGAAATATCTCCATGGAAAGGTCCTTAATGACCCTCCGTTCTTAAGATAGACTTTCTTTAGTTGAATTCTTTTACTTGAATTTTTATTTTATTTGGGTTTTGAACTTCCTTTGGTCTTTGATATTTTTCTTTCCCTTTATTTTTATCTTTCAAGCATGTTTTTTATAGGATACCCGCAAAATTAACAACCTCTACTTCTATCTACTAGGAGTTAATTCATCAAAGGTAACATGTATGATTTCTTCCATAGTCATGGTTCTTTTGACAAGAAGTCTAAATTTTTTAGAAACCATGCATATAAAGGAATTAAACATACTCTATCACATTTGTTACAAAACTTACTTAATGTTAAGTAACTTGTGCAATAATGCTTTAATGAAATAGAACAGTTAGAGAGTGAGATTACGGATATCATCAAAAATCAAAGATTCAATGATTTTGTCTTTTTATTAGGTGAAGAGATTTATTCTATTTTAGGAGTGAAAAAATAGAATATATTTGTTTCTTCATTTGTGACATTTGACAAGAAAATGGACTTTTATATAACGTTAATTTTGATGTAGTTCAATGACATAGTAAATTATTATAGATTAATCTAAAACTTTATAGGTATGATCTATATGATGTTATGTTTCAATCCAACAGTTGATTTTAAAAAATATTAATTTGAAGTGACGTTTTTGAGCGAGTGTAACTCATGGTGTAATTCTTCGGGTGTAATTTGATCTCTTACATATATATATATATATATATATATATATATATATATATATATATATATATAAATTTAATATCAAATTAATTTTTATTAATTTTTTATCATATTTAATTTTTTATTTTAAATTATATTTTATAGGAATAAATTAGTATATTATTTTTTTTTATCTTGTCGGTTCTAACTCAGCTCATATTCAGGATAAAAATTTGAATTAGTGAGCAGAATATGATAAGTTTCAGGATTAATTTATTATATCTTATTGTGTCATCAAACACCGGATTAAATACATATATTTTATTATGTCTCTCATCTTGCGCATTAAACGGACTTTAAATGTGTGACAAAAATAGTATCTAAATTTTTATTTTAATTCTTCTACAAATTTTGAGAGTAGACCACACGTGTTGATTAGCCAATAGATTCCTAAGAAATCTCAATCACCTAATAGTTACTATCAGCTATAATAGATTGTTATCAATGGAGTAGATGTTTGTATTTTTTGTTGGTCGTGTGTGGTCTGAAAATATTGATTCATATCATATGCCATTATTTGCCCCGACAAGGTAACCCATCTTATCTTGTTTAAACCTATCAAGTAAACTTTGCAAATGATGCATTGCATGCGCTGCATTATTATTGTGTGTTATTGCCAATAATATTTTAATCTTTGACCGACCTCGTAGGTATTAAGAACTAAAGAAAAAAAACTATGAAATTAATCAAACCTAAAACACAATGAAGTATTTTTAAAATAGTGGAGTACTAGTATCAATACGCATCTGTACCGCATATACATATTTGTGATGTTTTAATTTTTTCATTATGTTATTTTGAGAAAAATTTATACTTTTTTTAATATCAATATAATATCTGTATATATTTTATTTCGTCAATATTATTTTAATTTTTTGAATTTTATAATAATATTTTGTTGTGAGCCTAATAATTTAATATTTAACTCATATTTTATAAAAGATTATTATATTTTATTATCATATTCGAATCTTTTTTTCTTTAAATATATTTATTTCCTATCTGTAACCACTATGAATACTGTACTCGTACTTATGGAGAAACATAATAAGTTAAGATAAGAAAGAAATTTATATATTTGTTACTATATAATAATTAATCTTGTTTATAAGATATAAAATCATTATATTACAGGTAGGTTGATAATAGGTGTTTTTGAGTTTTATTTACTGAAATACATTTAATAATTATAGTTAACAAAGTTAAATAATAAATAAAAATATATTAATAAAAAAATTATAAATATTGTATTATTATTCTATATTTTAGGTTAATTAGATTGTGATTCCTCAAATTTAATTTATGGTTTCATCTTGGTTCTTTAGTTAACTAACATTATTTTTAAGTCCTTCAAAAAAAACTTTTCTCTACTAGTCAATTTAATCTTTTTATTGTTAAAATTTGTTAATAAGTATTAAGGTTTGCTGACTTGACATAACATATGTGTTTTTAATATTAATTAATCACTTATTTTGATTGAATAATATAGGGACGAATAATATAGGGACAGTTTGTTTTGTTTATTTTAAAATAATTTTCATAATATTATATAATTTTGTCTAAAAATATTAATAAACAAATTTTTTATAAAAAATTTAAATTTAATTTAATTTGAATAGTTATTTAAGGTATTTTAATTTTTAATGAAATTTTTTTGATGTTAGGATTTTAGAAATTAAGCTATTTCAAATGAATTTTTAGAAAAAACTTTTAAAATATTTTTTTTAAAATATTGTGATTTTAATTCTGTTTTAATTTTCAATACTTTATATTAAAAAATGTCAAAATTAATATTTCAATTTAAAAATAAATATAAAGGGATATTTTGAAAAACTATTTCTTAAATATTATTTAAAAAATAAATAATTTTTTTTTAAGTGGAAACAAACCGCCCATAATCATGTAAAACCATTTCTCAACCGAAAGAGAAAAACTCACTCTTTAATCTCTTCGTTAAGCTAGTTATCTCATTTGTTCCTTTCACCATGATTGCAAATAAGATTTTTGTAATAGGATTTCTTACTCTGATGGGGAAAACTCAATGAGCAACTTGTCAAAATTCTATTTTAAGTCTAAAAAGAATTATTCATAAGAGAAAGATGTTGTTTCTCTCAAAAATTTAAAGATGGATGGTTCTAGTGTTGCTGGATTTACCAAAGTTATTTTATTGCTTCTTACTCAAATTTGCAAGAGCTAATCCCAAGCTACCTTATGGAAACAAAAAATTGAGTCTTGCCGATAGAGAGACTCATTCTAAGAATTTTTAAATTTTCTAAAAGAATAGTAAAAAAAATAAAGAGGTTATTTTTGTTTAATAAATAATTTTAAAATAATTTTAAAAAAAACTTTAAATGCTAAATTAGTTTAAATAATTATTTTAAAAAATATTATTTTAGATATTTCATCTTTTTCTCTTTAGTTTTTATGAATATCAAAATTTTATTCTCAGCTGTTACTGATTTAAACATGAGTATTTTCAAAAGTAAAGTTTATTTTAGGGGAATGGATAGAGACAACCAGAAAAAGATTCAATAGGAAATTAGTTTTGAAATAGGTCAGTTGCTCTTCAAATATCCTGGAGTCCCTCTGAATAACAAGAAGTTGTCTGTAGCCAAGTGTCAACCTTTAATTGAAAGGATGTTGAGTTGGCTGAATCATTGGAGTATCAAGCTTCTTACTTATTAAGGTGGATTTCTTTTGATTAAAAGTGTTATTTTTCCCATAGCTAACTACTGGATGCGAATCTTTCCCCTACCAAAGAAGATAATTGCTCATATTGAAGGCCTATGTAGGAACTTCCTTTGGACAGGCAAAGATAGCCCTAGCAAAAAGGCTCAAATATCCTGAGATCATGTGTGTGACCCTCTAGATGCAAGAGGCTTAAATATTATTTCTCTCAAATAGTGGAATAAAGCAGCTATGGACAAAATGTTATAGAATCTTGGTGCTAAAAAAGACAAGTTGTGGATTCAATGGGTTACATCACAACTATATGAAAAATGTGGGATGTCGAGTGTATCACCCTGATGCTCGTTGCTCTTGGATTCTAAAGGCGTTGTTCAAGCACGGAGATGCACTTATAAATTCGTATGTTTGGAACTCTTTTCAAGCATCTAGAAAGTATATTACCAGGTTGGTGTACTAGATGTTGAAAGGTGAAAAACATAAGGTAAGTTTCAGGCAGCTAATAAGCGAGAACCTAGCAAGACCTATGCTACAACGCCAAGGCTATGTATAGTATATGGGATGCTAGCAATTTAGCTCAATTTTAAGAGAGTTTCAAGCATGAGAAGTTTACTTGCTCTTCCATTATTTCATTAACATCATCATCAGACATTCTTACTTCTAAGACACTACTACAAAACACACATACAATAACGCTAAAGTTATCACGGTTCGTCACAAAATCGTAGTGACACTGCTAAACTAATGCGCTAAGATTTTATTTTATTTTTTAATTGAAAATTTAAGTGATAATTACGATTAATTCCATAACCATGGTGATATAGTTCAGCTTTCCTGGGTTTGATCCTCAACTCCCTCAAATAGTTTATCCTTTTTATTTTAATGTACGTCTTTTCAATTATAATTATATATAATAAAAATAATAATAGTTTATTATTATGGCTATTTTTTACAACTGTTGTTACACACTGACGATTATTTGTATATATTAAACACTAAGTACATATTCTTCCACTGATAAAAGAAACAAATTCTAACACCAACGTCGTTGGGAAGAAGAAAACAACCATAATACTAATTGTTGTTGTCCAGTCTCGTCTCAATGTCTCATTCCAAGCGTGTAAAATCTCGATCTACAAATTTGTGTGCTTGTGACAGTCGTATGGTTTCGTTCCAATGCAAGAGGGGTCAAAATAAAGGAAGACTTTTTTGGAGATGTCCAAATTGTTGGAGTGGTGAAATATGTAATTTATTCATATGGGATGATGAACAAAAATTGGAAGATGAGAATACTATGATGCCAAAGTTGGAATCTATTGGATATTTGAAGGTTATGTATACAAATTCATAAAAGAAGAACAAGAATTTGAAAAACAAACTAAAGTTACAGAGATTTTCTGGAAATTTGAAGATGTTATGTTTTCTTATCTCCTTTTTATTTAATATTTACTTTATTATAAAATGTAATAGTTGAATTAGAGTTTGAAATTTAAAAATGTTATCTTATCTTATATCCTTTATGTTTAATATTTTATGTACTTTGTTATGAAATGTAATATTTGAAGATGTAGTGGACTTGACAAGAATATGCAACTAAGAGACCGTTCTTACGAGTAAGTTCATCACAATAATTTTTAGTTACAATATATTTTACATATTTTGCAGTTTCAGCTGATAGGTTAAGTTGAATATTTAAGTTGAGTGTTTAAGAGAGTTAAGCATATTAAAACTTTATTACAAAGACTTTTATTACATGATCAAAAACCATAATCAAATCTAAATCCTCTCGTTGAGATAAAGTTAGACCAATAATAGTCATCCTCATCATCATCAGAATTAAAAAAAAAAACATTCTTTTTCTTCTTCTCACCCTGGGAGCTCTCATTAGTCTAAACACAACACTCTTTACAACAACTTCTTAAATTTGAGAATTGTTTGACACCACGACACCGACCTCTACAATAACATCTTGACTCTGAGACTAGTTTGACACCAAAGCACTCTTTACAACAACATTTGGATTCTCAACATTGTTGGTGGCGTGAGCAGGATAACACATGTTGATTCCTTTGGATGAAGTTTTTTTTGTGTCTTGGTTCTTCCGCTTTTATGTTGTGCATTATGACTCTTTATCTTCTTATATTGAAAGTTTAAAAACCAAAATTGCTAATCATTGTTTCTTTAATTCTATACGCTTTTTTTTTTTGGAAGTTGGATAGATTGCATATCTCGAGATGTTCAAATTTTATTATTTAGTTAATGAAATTGTGGACTTGTAATATAAGTTTTGATATCAATTAAAAATTGGTTTAGTGTTGATTCTGGTATGAAAATTTGACATTTATTCATATACTATATCACAACGGTTAGTATGAATAATCGTTGTTCACGCGCTTTCTAGATTACTACGACGGTCACTGAACCGTGATTGTAAATACCACATATACTACTACACGCTACATAATAACACCTGATCACGCGTGATTATATATTTTTTCCAACCAATGTTAAATATTTTTTCCGTAATAGTGAAAGGGTCAATCATCTATACAAAACTTTGATGTCCTAAATAATTTCAGGTTTAAAATATATGCTCTTAAAGTGCAAATTTTGAAGGAAGTGATATGGTGTCCTCCCTCAAAACCAGATCAAGGCTAATATAGATGGTGCATCGAACATAACACCTCTTTGAATATTTTATATATGAAACTTTAGAAATCATTTGAGTGATTTATGTAGTTTTGCTTGCAATCTTACACACAAAAATGCTACCGAGCTTATGAGAGAAATTCTAGATATGAAGCATGCTTTTAAGCATTATTGGACTGCGATTCTAAGTTATATGTGCTTGCGTTGAATCATTTGTGATGTCTTGGAGGCTAAGGAATGTATGTGACTGATGTATTCAAGTTTTACAGCATGTTATTTTTTAACAACTATTTTTTTCTAAGAGAAGACAATCATGGTAAAAAAGTCTTAATATATTTTAAGTCTCTATAATATTTTAAATTTTATTTATAATCTCTATTAAAGAAATAATATATTTTTGTTCCTATAAAAATTTTATTCATACAATTTTAACAATTATTTAATTATCTTTAAGTATTTTAAATTTTTGAATAATTTTTTTATACGTGTTTATAATACTATATAATATTTTTTTACTCAATTTTATTTTTTTTTAAATGTGATGAATAAATATGATTTTTTTTTTAATTTCAAAAGATATTGATGAAAGTAATAAAAATTTTGATTTATAAATAAAATTTTAAATTCTTTTTTATTCGAGAATTTTTTTATAATGTTTTAAACATATCTGCAAAATAAAGGTTAAATATATTTTTGGTCTTTATAAATTACCAAAATCTGTTTTTGTTCCCTATAAAATACCATGACATGGTTTAGTTCTAACAAAATTAATATGCACATAGTTTTAGTCTCTACTTTTAAATCGATGTGTGTTTTTGAATGATTATTTTGCATACATGTTTAAAACATTATAAAAAATTACTCGGAAAAAAAAGAAACTCAAAATTTAATTTCTAAGTCGATATTTTCATTACTTTTATCAATATCTTTTAAAATTTTAAAAATTTATATTTAATTTTTCTTATTTTTAAAATTTCTAAAATTTGACAAAAAAACAATTTATAATATTCTAAACACGTATAAGAAAAATTATTCAAAATTTAAAAATTTAAGGGTAATTAACATTTTTTTAACTTTAAAAAAAAAAATTAAAACTAAAACTGCATCAATAAAAATATTTTAGAGATCAAAATTTATCATTAAGAATTAAAAATGAAATTTGAAATATTTATAAAAATCAATAACATACTTAATCTACAAAATAACCATTCTAAAATATAATAGTATAGACTAAAATTTTATGTATAATAATTTTGTAAGAACTAAAACATGTCATATTTAATAAGGATCAAAACTATATTTAATAAAAGCAAAATAAGTCTACTAATTTAAAATTATTAATTACTAACTATACATGGTAAAATAATATATATACCAATGTAGGTGTGGATTTTAATAGAAACAAAATAGATTTTTTATAATTTTAAAATTTGCTAGGTTTGAGATTTTTACTTTAGTCTCCTTATTTTTTTCACCTAATATTTTTATTTATATCATGGATTCATCCCTCTTTGGTTAAAAATATACTACATACATTTTTTTCATTTCCACTTAAGAGTAAACAATGTCCTAAATTATAGCTTTATGGCCGCCTATGAATTTGCGGCTATAGTTCAACTATGAGTGTGTGGACGGTCCAATGATGTTTTTGTTTCCTTTCTCTTTGGATTTAGTTTACAAACATAACTAAGACTAAGCAGAGTCGCCCCAATGTAATATGAGCTTAAGACGAAAAGAGATAAATTATTTTGTAGTCTTATAAGATATAAATTTAAAATCTTTTAAATAAAATATTATTTATTTATTAATTGAGTAAAACAAACTTTTATAAATAAATTTTGTTTTCTTAAAAAAATATTGAATTTTAAATTTTTTGAAAGCTTAAAATATTTTTAAGAAAAAAATATTTTTTTAGACCTAAAGCAAGAGTTTAGCCGTCTTATTCTTGGATCGGCTCTAAAACTATGTTTTGAATTCTTTATAAATAAAATATAAATAACTTCATGCTAAAGTGATTCTTATTAATATAGTTGAAGAAGTATAAACACAATAAATGATGCTTTCGTCTCATTTTATTAAAGATGATTTTCTTAAAAACTAATTGTAAAAGTAGGTGTCTAAACAACACAATTCAAATATATTATGAATTGTTGATCAAAAACTTCTTTTCTCAAATAATATAAGAGAAAAAAATTTGAATTGTGTGATTTAAAAAAAATGATTGAGAAAAAGAAAACTCACATGGTTTATCTCACTAGACCGACTACATTCGATCACTTCAATTTTAAAAATTATTTTTATTACTATCAACGTAATTATAACAATTAGAGTATCTATTTTAGTCAAATTCACAATACTCTAGATTTTTTTCCCACAGATATACTGATTTTGGAACTTTGATTTTTTGCACAAATCACTATGTACTAACATTTGACAGTATAATTTTGATTAGATCTCTGATTTTAAATTGATCATTTTTAAAATAAAATTATGAGCAGAGCAATCAAGATCATGATAACAATTTCAACATGAATGTGGTTTCAACAATACAGTGAGATACAATTTATTGATTTTGACAATCATTTGTTTTCTAAAACTAGTGGTTTCAACACGCCCATTAAAGAATCTGATTGTAACTGTCAGAAGGATCGTCTAGCCTACGAGAGTGTTGAGCAGTTACAGTTGAGTGAAGAAGGTGGGGGTACCTGCAAGGTTCTTCGATGTCAAAGTCAATTATCTATGAGACCAGAGTGCAAGTATGTAAGTGTAAAGAGTTCAATTCCTGACCCTCTCAAAAGAGAGGATATTTATAGCCCTCAGTGTTGGGCCAAGGTCCTCTTAGTGGGCTGACGTAGCAGGCCTAGAAGAGGACTGTCAGGATTCACGAGTGTGTGGGGACCAACACATGGTCCCTCTCCTAAAGGAACTGCTCCAAAGTTTCAGGGGAAAGTAGCAGCGATCTTTCCGCATACTAGGTTGACTCCGCGATACTCGGATGTGCAGGGTTCTGTCCTACGAGGCGACTTTACCTGCTCGATGTATGAGCAACATTGTCCTCGGAGCAGTAGTCTTTGGATCTAGAGGCTCCTCTCGACTCGAGAGGTCCTGTGGGGAGGAGTGCAATCGAGCAGTAGAGGAGAGTTCACTGTATGGCCGACGAATGGGCAGTTCAGCGAAGGGGATTTACCCAACTGATGTCTCTAGATTGGGCCTAAGCGGATATGGGCTTAAACTTGGGTAAGCTCGGGCCCAGTTCGGAACAAAAGCCCTCCAAGTCGTTGCTCCTAGAAGGAGGAGCTATGACTTAAGGACAGCTCTCCCGTCGGGGAAGTGTGAATAAGTCGGGGTATCAAGTCTGCTCGAGAAGGAGTTGTAACGTTTCGGTTGTGCCACATGTTGTACCCCAAAATTTACCCTATTTATTTCGAAGTTTCTGGCTTATAATTGCATTATCATAAATATACATGCATATACATGCATAGCATTGATCATGAGGTTACCATGTTCAAAATATTTCAAATTCTGGAAGAAACTATGCGTTTCGGCTATCTCAGATCATTTCAAGCCAAAAATTGATATTTCTCGGTTCGTATGACTATCGCAAGATTTTCTGGTCAGAAGGCTATTTTGGTTTTGTTTCCTAAGAATTGGGAGCACATCAATATATTCTCCAGTTTATCTATTCAGATCGGAGGCCGTTTCGTCAAGAAAAAGAATTTATTTGCCTATTTCTCAATAAAGTGAATTTTGGGCTTTTAGTGTGTTTCAGGCGCTCCGGAAGGCGTATCTCTCAGCTCGTCGGGTATTTTATGATTATTTTTTACGGGAAAGTCCCTCTCATTATTATCTACAACTTTTGTTCACAAGTCGGATGCAAATTATGTGAAGAAGGTCCCTAAAGAAATTGATCTTTCAAGTGGATTAAACTGAATTTTAGTGTTGTACCGTACGCTCAGTGCACTAAAACCTCTGTAATTCCTAGGTGGAAAATCAAAACTGAGCGGGTCTGGTGTCTAAAATTCTGTATCGAACTCCTCTCCGACTTTCATTTGCAACTCTAGAGCAAATTTCTTACCATTTAAGAGCAATTTTTTATTCTTCGGAGTTAATTTTGAGATGAACCGAGCGTTTTTCATCTGATACGCGAAGTTTGAAAAATCATATCTCGCTCGATTTTTATCGAAACAAGGTGGGGCTAGTGCAAAAAATTCACAAATTCCATTGGCTTCATTTGCCTTAGAGATACTCAAGTTCGAATTTTGATCAGAAGACCCTCGTTCGAGGCAATTTCTCCAAAGAACGCAAGTAAAATTCTGCATGTGTCAGACGCCTGAAAACTATGTTGCAACTTCAAAAATCCGTATCGTCTGGACCGTTTGTCCGATTAAGTCAAAATTTTGACTTTCGCAAGCAAAATCTCATGCATCACCTTGCATGTAGATATTGATTTGATGCCATGCTGTTATGCATTCCTTACATGCTCATAAATCATCTTGCATTGACAATTGGTTTGATGCTTTGTTGTGCATTTCTCACGTGTTCATAATACGATTTGCAAGTTTCGGATTGAATTAATGCATTTCTCATGCTTTTCCCCTTATGCATTTTGCTTACAAATAATCACTTTTGAGTTTTAGTGCTTCCAATAAGCACTTTTCTTTTCTATTTGACTGTTTGGACTGTTTTTTGACATGAGAATGTTGTGGAATGAAAAATTGGTTTGCAGCAGAAAATTTTGAAGCTACAAGTCGCGCTTAGCGCCATCAGGGTTCCGCTAAGCGCGAAACTCCCTGACTTTTGGGATTTCGTGACTCAGAAACCGGGCTTAGCGCGGAAGACCAGGCTTAGCGTGACCTAGAGCTGAAAATGTTATTTTTTGGAGCATTTGACTTGAAATCTCATATGCTCTCATCTTGTGGAGTATTGTATGAGAAGTATTTTGTGCAGGTGCTTGTGTTATAAAGATGCACGGACGCACATTTTAATGCTAGCGTGCTGATCGAGACTTTAAGAGTTTATGGATTACACTAATTGCAAGTGCACAATCGTGTCGCGTAGTTTTAAAAGATTGTCGAACCTCAGAGACTATAAATCGATCTATCATACTCTAAACCCATAGTGTAAAGCTAAAGCTCTCGAATATTTGATTTAGGGGGAAATTTTTGGGAAATAAAACTTAGATCTAGTTGAAATATGAATAAAACAGAAATCGGTATGCAATCATCAATTTTAGGTGATCTGAAGGTTTGTTGGCCAATTTTTCCGATTAATGTAAATTCCTTAATTCAGTAGGCAATATTTATTTAAAAGCCCTTATCTCAAACTTTCACTCTATTGACTTAGACTATGCTATTAAACTCTAACGTACGCTTCCGTTGTCCCACCGAATTTAAAAACAATTTTTGAAAATAAATAAAACCTAATTCGTTTTAAATTGCTTCCGCTGTATTTAAAATCAATACCTAGTAATCACTATCCGGTTGAAAACCTCAAACTTCCGCCTTATTGATTTTTAACCTTAGTCCGATTTTTAATTCCGTAACAAACCTTTAAAAATTATAATTGAAAACTAAAACCAGAAAAAAGAAGTTTTTATAAAATAATATTTGGCCAACTAATTTTGTATCCCTTAATTCGATTAACCTACATACCAATATAGATATAATCTAGCCAGACATAATAGTAATTTTCAAAGTAGAATAACACATAATAATCAATTAACAAATAGCCAATATCATGTTAATAATATTCATGCAAACAATATATTCTAAATATTAAAGCAATTAAAGGAACCTGAAAATAGTAAATTTGGAACAGGAACGAGCTTCAAGTACGGGAACACTCCACCACAATCCGGCTGGATTTGTTCTTCGAAATAATTAACCAAAGTAACAAAAACAAGGAAAATAAAAATACTATGATCTAACATAAGGTTGGATCTAGTAAAAATTACACAATAGTTCCCAGTGTAGAAACTATTGTGAGAAAATTATATCTGTAAAAAAAACTAATGGAAAAGAAACTTGCAGTATTGAAATTTGTTGAATAATGAAAAATAGAAAGCTGATTTGCAGTACAAAATTCTAGAAAAAATGTGGACTCCTTTTCAATCTCCAAAACTCCCTGTTTATAATAATCTTTGTAACCACCCTTTGAGAGTTTCTTGTTTCACGTTTGAAATTTCTTGCTCAGGAAATAGCGGGGGCCACATCTGGTGGGGCGAGCGTCTTGGGGTATGTGGCAGAGGCTACTTCGTTGGATTTGTGGGGCGGGTGCCCCTTGGTTTGAGGGAGAGAGAGGAGGATGCCCCTTGGCACAAGGGTACTTTCATTATAACGGGTGTGGGCTGATTTGTTTTGGGCCTTCGTGTGTTTTCGTGTCATTACTAGCCCTTTACTTGTTTTACCCTTCTTGTGCTGTTTTAACCTCACATCTTCTTTTTAGTTATTTTCCGCTATTTCTTCACAGTTCCCTATTATTTTCTCGAGTATCTCTAAATAGAATAAATACCTGAAATATAAGAGATACCAGTGTAATATTGAAATAAAACAATGTAAATAAAGGAAAAACAATAACATTATTTATGCAAATTAATTATTTATGCGAATTAAGTCAAATAAACACTACAATTTTGTGTTATCAAACTCCTATACACTTGAACCTTTGCTTGTCCTTAATCAAGAAGTAATATGAAAAACGTTTTAAACACGTGATGAATGCAAGCAAGACACAAATCAATACGTACTTAGTTGTGAAACATACTTGTCTGAATACATAAGCTTAATCTCACCACCAAGGCCACCATATTGGCACTAGACAACCCCACTTTTTGCAGACCAGTTCTAGTCATGTTATCATAGCGCAACCTAATTCTTTTTCGTTTTGTTTCACCCACTTCGTTCGAGCGCAATCACATTAATCCCATTATCTCTTCACGCACATAGTGGAGTAACTGGTTAATGACTTTGATCCCTTTAAAAGCTAGGAGTTCTGGTACAACGTTCGACGACTCCTTTGTTTAACCTTTTTGTTTATTGTGGGGGATCGGGTTGTAGTCCTCCCTACCAAGTTCAGCACCAGATGCCACTGAAACAACTCACAAAGGGTTGCTTGTAAAATATATTTTTGTAGGGTCCGCAACTGTTGGATTAAATGATCGGGCGAGGATCACCTAACTTAATTGGTGCATTTCCTGAATAATTAGCAGAAATTTTGGATTTTTGGGATCATTCACTTATATTCATCGGTTCTCTGCGTAGTTTATGATTAAGACGGTGCCTACTGCTTATATAAACTACTTAGGGTTGCTTTAAAACTAAATCTTAAGGTATTGGAATAATAGGTACTTAAACCGATCTTGCGTACTGGGGTTCTAGAGTGTCTAGACGGTAACGATTTTGTTTAAGTCTCACTCGAGATCTTAAAAATATGCAACCTTGAAACGTTTGAGTGTGTCGAGATGTGCATTTAACCAATAATTTTGTTGTTGTTATGGCTCAAGAAAATGGAGGAGATCGACTAAACACGAAAGTTTAAGCATCTAAAACTTAACGTTGCATAAATAAGATTTTTATTGAAGGGAAATATATTTAAGAAAACTGTAAATAAACTAAAGACGGTAAAGCTTCCTCCCCTACACTTAAAACTTACATTGTCCTCAGTGCTACAAAATAGGAAATAAGAAAATGATCACTCCTCGTCGCCTCTACCGCATGCTCTTAATTGCCCCCCTTGTCTGTGGTCCTCTACGCCTTTCAGTGTCATTCTATAAAATGTCGTGAATGTCATCTACACGGAGATTCAAAGCTTGCTTTTTTGCGCTTAAGTTTGACATTTGCTGAGACATTTCCTCGTAATTGCGGTTGTTCCAGTAGGCGTAGTCGTGTTGATCTTGTTAAATTTCTCGGACAAGTTGCATCATGCCATTAGTGTGCGTTTCTAATGTTTAGAAACACAAGTCTTGTCGTAGCACTGCGGCATGAATGGCTTCAAGTGTAGCCGGTGGATAAACATTCTCCAGAGGTGCTTGTGCAGTAGGTTAGGGAATTTCTCACTCTAATTCTTGTTCCATTTCATCCACAACAGCGTTGTTAGCATCACCTTGGTTTTCCTATTCATTTCCCTCAGGAGCGGGTTCATCCATATTATATTTCCAATTGTTTGCTTGTCGCACATTAGTTCAGTTTGGACTAGGCAAAATTACTCCTTTGACCATGATGTTATTAATCACCAAGTTAAATCTTCCATCTGGTCTCGAAGTAATTAAATGCGAGTCGTGACAGTAAGTTATATCAAGAAGTTGCGCTGACATTTGAGTGAGCCCAATGGTAATTCGGTGGCCAGTCCCAGAGAGAGGGCTATCAAAGTGATGATGCCTCCAAAACAGATCGGGTTTGTTTCGCTTGCATGAACTATCGCCCGAATGTGTTCCAAAAGGGAAGTAGCTGCATTAACCCATCTCCCGAAGAGTGCGCAATGTATGAGGAACATTTATTTTTGGTTCACCTTGTGGTTGTTAGCCCGACAAAAGATAGTGTTTGATAGGGTTTTGTGGAAGTAGCAAATTGTCGGATTGTGAATATGCAAGGCATATAGATCTTTCCAATCTTCTGTTGTTTCGTCGGTCAAATTTCGCCAGAGAGTGAATCCTGCGTGCTCCCAAGGTACTGCATGGTTGGCTAAGTCGGCGAGGTTGATCGGTTCGGGTCTCTAGAGGATATTTTCCCCTCGTGGGAAATGTAGTATTTCGGCTACTCTATCTTGGTCTAGCACATATTCCCGATTAAACATCCGAAATTTTGAAGTTCCTGTGAGGAGAGGAGCAACTAACAGAGTTTCGTAAGAAAAATAACTTAAAATTTCCAATACCAACGACTCAAGAGTGGGAAAACCTCTGGTGCAGATGTGGTGTAGGCCTGTACTGTCCAGCATGAACATCACACTTTCAGTCAACCCCAATCGATCAAAACAATCTTCGTCTACGTACTTCGTGGGTACCACTGATCGTTAATAGAATTTCAGATATTTCTCTATTTGTTTTCCACCATCTTGAGTGCAGAAAATAACACGTGAAAGATCTGGTGGTGGCTTGACCGGTCTAACTGTTCTTTGGTTTTGAGCACGTCGGGCCATTGTAAATTGCTATAAAATAAGTTTGTGAGGAAGAATTTTGAGAAAGAAATGAAATGAGATGGTGTATAATATTGAGCGAGTGGTTGTGGGAATTTATAAAGATTGTTGTGGGAGTGGAGTTGGAATGGATGAAAGTTTGAAAGTTAGAAGTTAAGAGTAGAAAATGGAATGAATGTGGTTTAATTGTTGTGGTTGAAGAGAATTTAATGAGGAGTAAATATGACGAGTGGAGGAAGGAGAAAGAAATAAGTGAAAGAAAATGAAGGAGTACGCGTGTGAGAGAGAGAGAGAGATAAGGGAATCTCGTTGGTTATGGCATAAGACATAAGGTGGGGGACACAGGCCAGAGGACGATCGCCCCATGCTTTTTATGCTTACAGGGAATCAAAACAAAGAAGAGCAGGGTTGAGGCCACATTACAGGGGGTGGTCGCCCCAATGCAGAGAATCCTTCAGGGAATCAAAACAAAGAAACACAGGGCGGGGGTCATTGTGTTGTCACACCAGATAGCAGATTGATTCCTCTTATTTTTGTGGCATGCATGTAACAAAGTGACTTTTTGTTCTTTTGATGAGTTTTGGTCAAAGCATGTGTTAAATTAGTGGCATAAGTATGAGTAGTATTTATCAATATAGGTTACTGCTATTAGTAGGCATGAGTACTACACAACAGTAGCAGTGTAAAATTAAATCACACTCTTATGGAGAAATAAATAAATATAGTAAATTTAATAGCAGCATTTGGCAAGTTTAATTACAGCTAATAGCACTGAATAACACAGATCATAAAATGCATAACTGGAACAACAGTAAAACCAAAACATATATAATTGGAAAAAAAATCAAACTGCATTAATGAAAAATTGTTATTGAAGTGCTGATCAACAGAATGAGAAAATGGCATAAATTAAATACTAAAAACTAAACTTGTTCTAATGAATTAAAAACCAAAAGCAAGTATGAAATCCTAATTAAGTCCTAATAATTGTTTCCTTCCCCTACACTTAAACAAAGCAATGTCCTCATTATTTAAATGTAAGGTCTCAACAACTAATAAATCTCCAGAACAAAATCCTAGCCACGTCGAGAGAAAATATGGTGGTATAAGTCACCCATTTACTGAGCAACTATATCCATAAAACCATGAAAGTTTATGCGCAAAGTGGTGAAATCGTCTATTAGGTTAGCAGCTTGGGTGTCCAAATTTGTAAGAGCAGCGACGACGTCAATGGGAGGAGGTGGAGCATGAGCGGGCGCAGCAGGTGGAGAAATATCATGATAACCAGGAGGTGTCTCAGGGTCTTCTTCAGAGTCTTCCAAATTTTCATAAGCCTGAGGGGTTTCAGGAGTGGATGGCCGAGTGGGGGGCTGATCTGAACCATAAAGCCAGTTGGCCCGGTTATGCACACTGGTAACATGGTTAGGTAAAGTGAAAAGTTCCACTACTTGGTTGTTGATAAGCAAAGAAAAGTGGTGCAGGCCAAGATTACCTATAAGACCTGCATTAAAGCAAAACTGAATATTCATGGATCAGATGCCACTGAAAGGGTTTAGGCCTTGGAGTGGGTGTCGTAATCCAATTACATTAGTGATCATTGTTACCAGGCCACCCATTTGAATGGGCATATGATCGGTCTCAATGAGATGCTCAAAACTACGTAGCATAAAGGTGAATGCATTAACGGGGTGATTTTATGATGCGCAGAACATTATGAAATTTTCATCGCGGGATACTGTAGTAATGTTCTGGGGTTTTCCAAATAGGGTGTGAGCTAGTATCTTATGGAGATACCTAATAGCTGGATTGTGGATGTTCTCTAAGCGAAACTCAGCAGGCTCAGGGTTAAGATTACCAGAAATATACCCCCAAAAGTGGTCGATTTCCCTAAAATCTAAATATCCTCCTGAGTTTCATGATAGACACCTACACCACTAGGAAAACCTAAGAGGTCAGCAAACTCCATATGGTTAAACTTGTAGTTTATCCTAAATAATCTAAAAATGATGAGCTCACGGCGTGTACCTAAACAATGGTTTGGTAGATAAGTAAAGGAGCTAAGGAATTTTAAGGTTAGGTTGTGGTAAGTGGCATATGATATCATCAGGCGAGAGGTGTCCCACCCAATTTGGTTCAGCAAGAAGATGACACTATCCCTAATTCCAAGTGATTCCATAGCACCGTTATGAGCATAAATAGTGGGATACATTTCCTGCACGGCCAATGCCGCAAATTTGCCTAGCTGGTGCCTTCCTCTGAAGGTAACTTGCATATTATCAACTCGAGGTGTGACACCCTGATTTAATTCAAATATTACATAAGTGAGAATTTAATTATTTATTTAATTAAAGTCTTAAGTATTTATATTTTTGGATTTAATTGGAGTAATTAATCGAAGAAAGAAAAGATTGGAGGTGTGAGGTGTAATTAGGGGTGTGAGGAGTAAAATTACTCTACTCTTACTAATTACCACTTATTTGTATTTTATTGGAATAAATAAAGGAATATTAAAAGGAATATAAAAAGGAGAAGAAAGAAAAGTAGGTTTTTTGGAGAAAAGTCATTATACGTAGAATTGGAGAAGAGAAGAGAAGAGAGGAAAAGCCGACGCCGAGAGAAATCGAAGATCATCGCGAGGTAAGGGGTGATTTCGTTCGGTTAATATTCCTTATGGGTTTTGGGAATCGACCGGGTAATTGGGTATGTTAGGAAATTGATTATAGGTTTATAGAATGAAACCCTATTTTGTGTCGGTGTATGGAATTAGGATCATTAGTATGTCAAATAACTAATAGGGATGAGTAAACTATGTTGTTTGATGTTATAATGGTGTGAAATGATTATAAATTGGTGTTCCTAATGTCACAATTCGTATTGGAAAGTTTGGAAATGATAAAGGATGCATAATCTGTCAAAAGTAGCGTAAATGTTATAGGTCGTGGAACCGGTTCCTGGGAGGAACCGAGTTCCCAGTGTTAATTTTCAAAACTGGGAAAAATTGGGCTCAAGAACCGGTTCCTGTCTATGTCAGAACCGGGTTCCCATACAAAAACCAGGGAGCGAGATTTTAAACTTCACAGGAACCGGTTCCTGTATAGGTAGGAACCGGGTTCCATGTGCAATATTTCAAAAATACTTAAACTTCAAAAATTCATATTTTCTAAACCGTAACTCCGATTCGAGTGCCGTTTTCGGCATTATTTCTTAAATTTAAAATACTATCTTTTAAAAAGGGAAAAATATTATTTTGCTAAAATTATTTTAAAAGAGTCGAGCTTCCGATTTTTTAAAGAGTGATTAGTTAAGGATAATGGGGAACTATTACCAATGGTCTGAGTTATCAGATGAGATATTAATGCTTACTATGTTGTATCTTGATATTCATTATGATTGAATGTGATACATTGGTGAATTGGCATTATGTGATTTATATTGATATCATGATCTGAGAATTAATGTTGCATGCTTTTATGATGCATGCATAAGCATTTGTTGATTTGGTTCATTCCCATTGCGGAAGTGAATGGTGAGCCAATAGACTTACCGAGATTGAGGTAGTGAGGCTGGATTCTTGACCCAGTGGCTATGGGCGAATCATGGATTTACACTGTCTTTCCACATGTAAACGGAGCAGTGGGTGAACTCGGTTCACGTTTTGGTACCACATGCATAGAGTCTGCATTGCATATGGAATTGTAACATGCTAGGATGGTTTCCAATGTTGCAATTTACATTGTTTGTTATATTACATGTTAATTGTGTGAGATGTATTGTGAATTGGCTATGGTTATGTGTTTGGATAATGGACTAATGTATCTGATTATTCTGTTGTATTTAAAAACGTATAATGCATTTTATATTGGATAGAAATCTCACCCTTACTTTGATGATTTCAGATCCGAAGTGATTAGCTGCTTGGATTGGTGAGGATAGCTCTAGCATTAAGTCAGTTAGTTAATCCGCGTGTCAGTGTCGTGCTCTGGTAGATGTAACACTGGGGAAACGTTTGTTTTGAAATCCTTTAATGGAATTCCTTACTGTTTTGAATCATGTTTCGGTTAATATCCTGGAATACTATGAATGATGTATTCGGAATTTTGGTTATGTTTCATTTCCGTTGTTAAACATAACTTTTGCATTATTTACTTAATAAATCTTCTTCAGTGAAAGCATGACAACTGTATTGATTGATTTAAATTGAAATTCCTGGCAGCAGATACTTGATGTCACAGAGAATGTTATGACACAGTATCTGACACTGCTTTGACAATTCACACATAAATATAGAAAGCGAAAACACAATAAGTTGTTCACCCGCCGGTTCTAACAAACCTACGCCTGAGGCTACCAAGCCGTGGATAAAGTTCACTATTAGTAGTATCAATTCAAAGACCCTACAGCCAACTCACGGTTGGCCTTCTCACTTAATCACTACCCAATGACACTTTTACCTAAGTCCTACTTAGATATGAGTTCTACCACTCCCCTCAATCACCGCAGTGATATCAACCTATTGTTTAATTGAATTGTGAAGACACACTTCAATAAAATATCTTGATCTTGCTTCAAAGCTTTAATCAAGAGACAAACACTCGTGCTTTAAAGCTTTGAGTGATAAACTACCCTTCAAGAAATCCTAGTCCAATGCACTATTCAATTGATAGTTGCTTGGCTCACAAGAGAAACTAGAATTACACAATAACTGTTACTAACCTTAACAATACACAAAATACAACTGCAATATCTTCAATAAACTCGAGGCGTGGGAGAATAAGGGTTGAATTCTTTATATAGAAGCAATTACGAATCTTGATTGGGCTTCCATAAAGATAGCTAGGGTTCACTTAATTTTCTCCTAAAAACATGGTTTGTTTCACAACCAATTTAGGTTTAATCAAGATTAACCTAGCAGCCACGTGAGCATGCTTTCTAATAATGTAAAGACATAAATAAAATGCTCAACAAACTTCCGAAAATCTCGGAAAAAGCGATTCTGAGCAGAATGTCACGAATGTCATAACATCTGTCATGACATCGATGCTTTCAAATTTCCAAGACGACTTTAGCTTCCCGCCGAAATGTACTTTTACCATCCTTGTCCAAGGGATTTATCTTCAATCTCTGAATGTCATGACATCCATCATGACATTGTTAAAGCCTAGTTTTACCAAAATTGATGCCAACTTAAAACACTAACAAACTCCCCCTTTGGCACATTTTTGGCTAAAACAACTAGACCTATCAGAGTACAAATGCAGTAGAAGACTATTACCTAGTTCTGAGTTTCCCTAAGCTTTCCTAAGCTTTAAGTACCTAGAACTAAGAGAAGATAAATTCTACCCATACAAGAATCCCACAATTTCCCACAATTGCCCCACATACACTTGCCCACAAAATTTTAAACAGGCCATACAATTCCCCCATACAGTGCCATACAATTCCCCCATACAGTTTCCCAAACATTCATACTCCCACAGTATTTCTTATTTCTTCTCCCCCTTTTTAGCCACAAAGGGCCAAAGGAAAACACTTCAAGTTCCCCAAAACTTTTAATCAAACAGTGTCAACAACAAGAAATAATACCAGCAAGTAATGAAGTAGCAGAAGGAGTATGCAGGAATACACATCTGTCAGTGAAAATTACAAGCAACCAACATGACACACAGTTGGAGAAAATACAAGGAACAAAATAGCATCAGGGAAATGGAATCACAAAGAAAGGACAACAGGCAGCATTACCGATTAGGTGCTTTCTTCTCGGAAGAAGCGTGGAAGAAGCTTCTTGAGCCTTCTTCACCGCCATCCGAATATCATTGTCTTCACATCACCTACAGATCATTATCGCTCTTCATCCTCAACCTCTATGTCCCGCTCTAGTTGAGAGATAAGCGCTTCAGACTTTGTTTTCTTGCTTCAAGCTCCTTGCAAGTTGCTCTTAGACAATGACATTTGCTTCGAGAATTTTCTTTGACAGTTGATGTCTCGCAGATGTCATGACAATGTCTGGGACATGCTTCCCTTGGAACAATTTGTAGTGGAATCAAGGGGGGCTCTCTTCGAATCTGTCACCAAGAATGTCGGATCGATCAAGTATAATTCCACATAGGAGGGAAAAGCTATTGGACCTTTGATAGCATAATGTTAGCATGCTTGAGTGTCGATCAAATATGTAGGAGCCATAGTCAAAGGAAGCTTGAGTTCCTTGCATAGATGAATCTTCCCATCCATTAGAAATAGAGGATTTGTGATTGGTTGGGACCCATTTCTGCACCAATCTTATGCGATGGCAAATTTGACACTCAATTTCTGGTGAGAGTTTTCCTTTAGAGGCCATTGTCGACTTGTTTGGCGTTGATGGTTTGACAAATCTTGTTGTCGGTTTCCTCCACTGGTGAGTATTCTCGATCGCCAACTGTTGATCACTTTTGGAGAAAACGACTTTTCTTCCTCTTACATGGACACCGGTAGTCAGAGTTCCTATCCCCACGATCATTTGATAGATTGACTATAAACTCTTTCACCAAAGATTCATAGTTTGAGAATCTCACAACTGTCTTCATTAGTCCAGCATCCTTAATCAGTTGACAATCTCTTTACACCGAGCACTCTTATTTAGCTCCCTCTCCAAGGCAATCCTCTTTAGGCAAACATACTTCCATCTCCCAGATTCTCGGGATGATGGAATGAGATGTTGTCAATGGCCACTTTAGGCACTTTGAGCGGTTTCCAAGAATTTGCTTCTTTTCGGGATGAATGTACGTGACATTCTCTTCAACATTAAACTTCGAGTCATGATCGGACTCCACGTTCAGTTCCTTCCTCTTTTTGAATAGGTGTTCTCTTTGTTTTAGAGTCACCACCACTCTACTTCTCCTTGTAGAGGTCCACCTTGTGATACTTCTCGGTCTTGCCCATATCTACGATCTTTCTCATTAAGGCTCTGTATGCCTGCTTTCCCTTTCTTTTCATCATTCTTTTTGCAATGCTTGGATTGACATTGGCAATAAGATCATTGTCTCGAGAACATTTCATTTAAATCAATGACCTGAGGTTCGGTTAAATGATTAGATTCATGAACTGTGACTCTTCCAAAATCTTTGTAAATGTAGTCATCGGGACTTTACGAGACACACTTTCTGGTGATTCTTCAAGAATACTATCGAAATATAGTCATCGAGGTTTTATCGGGCAACATTTTGTGGGGACTCCTCAAGAATCTTGTCGAGATCTCATCTTCCTTATCGCAGAGATTTTAATACAAGCATCATCAATACCTACTTCGGACTCTTTAACAGAAAGGTCTTCATTGTTCTTGGCAGGGGAATCAACATGATCACCGATGTCTTGACATCCTCTGTGACAATCGATCAACTGCTAAGCTAGGGCTAGCAGACTTTTCATTTAAAGGGACTGAGACTCCAAGTACATATTGATTCTCATTTAGGATACTCATCACTATCCTAGCTATTGCTACATGTGCAGACCTAGACTCCTCTGGGTTCACTCTTTCGGGGGAAGAAGATGATGGAGCAGGTCTTACAGGGAAGGATGCTTGTGATCTTCTTGCATTTCTTGCGCATTTCTTAACTTTTTCGATCGGTAGCTATTGCGCAATGGAGTAACCTTCATGCTTTAGCTTGCATGGATTCAACTTTTCCGACTTCACCATGGAGGAGATGAAGATCCCGATTGTTGGGATCTTGAGGAAGGTGAAGACATTTTTGATGGTTTTGAGAGAATGAGAGCGATAATGGCTAGGGATTTAGAGTTTCTTTTAGAGGAAGTAAGAGTGATGCAACTTTCAAATGGAGAAACTCTTATATAAGGATGTCCTTCCTATTCTTGGACTTTTTAAAATGGGGATGAAAGTACCTAAATGCCCCACTTATGAGTAATTGAAATACCAAGCCCAATTCATCCCTTGTTGTAGACTCGTTAATTGCTACAAATTCTCATGTAGACAAATCTCCATTTGTCCCTTAAAGTTCTAAACCGAGACCTTAAGAACTTTAATAACAATGTCACGATACAATGTCATGACATCATGACATTGTACTCAATCGATGTCCTTTATCCAGATCACACTAGAACAATTGCTATCGTTGTGAGTTCACTTCAACATTGTATAGGACCACAGCTTTTCTTCTTGTTGATCCAAGGAATGAGATTACTTCTCAAGGAGACACCTCAAATACCAAGTGATTATCATGGATTGAAGTTGCCATGATTTTTCCTCCTCAAGAGGACATCATCAAGACTTTTCTCCTGTAACATTTGATGAGACACTTGGTCAACCTATCATGCCGTAACCTAGTACTTTGCTTGAAGATTCATGAGTGATCGAATGTCGGACATTGAGTGTGACATTCGATTTCATGTCCATTTACAATTTTCACATTTTTCCCTTTCCCAAGAGAATTCTTGGTAATCTTTCCTTCTATGGGCCGATCCTTTTCATTCCTCCGAGGTGTGGGATCGGTTTCTTGTTGCCCCAACTTCACTTTCTCTTCATCTTTGTCTAGAGAACATAGATGGCGAGTGAGGTTCTCGACTCCCACAAGTAGCGGTTGTCCTTTGATCGACACCTCTCATAGTCACTACTTGATCATCATTGATCACAAGACATTCACCTTAGTGAAGTTGGTATCCCATATCACATAGTGACTTATGCTAATGAGATTTGCAATGGACCTTTTACCGTGATGCTTCATTCGGTTTGGAACCCGGTTTGAGTTTCCAACACCTTTGATTTCTCCTTTAGCTCCATCTCCAAAGGTAACAAAGTGGTAGAATGAGGCTTAACATTATTGAGAAGATTTGCTCCATCATGTGCTTAGAACACCTGTCAAAATACCGCCTTCCTTGAAGGAGCTCGAGAGAATTTTGTGCTATCGAGTGTAGTCTTCTTCTTCTTCCGGTGAGTGTGGGATGCCTTGTTGAACCTAGGCTTTACATAAGGAAATTGATTGGGAAACCCATGTAGCCTATAGCAGGTGGACTTTATGTGACCAAATCTTCCACAGTAATAACATCTCCATCTCTGAAACCTTTTGTTCAGGTTTCTATGATTTTGATGTTGAACCCAACGTTGTGACAACGGTTTGACATTGGTTCAAGTGGTCTTTTTTCTTTCGTGGTCAGCTTTCTTAGTTTCCACATATCCCGAGGCGACCTATTTCGGGGATGGCATTCTCTTTGCCTTTGGCTTCCCGTTGTTCCTCTTCCGTTATTAGCCAATCTCTTTGCATCCACATATCTGTTCTGCACATTTCTGTTTGTCTTGTGATTGTTTTGACATTGTTCTCCCATGTCTCTTTTTCTTAGTGTCACCAGTTTCTTTTCAACATATCCTAAGCCACGCTTATTCCACTTTGTCGGTGAAGAATTTCATCCAATTTTTCAAGACGGATGTCGACCTTTTGATGTTATACATCGATCAAGCTTGGAATTCAACATGACAATATCCTGTTGAGGAGAGCTATATTGGTGGCTTTCCTTTTCTCACCTCTAGCTTCACATTCTCGCTTCCAACTTCTCAATCGCCTTTTTCTTCCTCATTCTCACGACACTTCACCACTTTTCACACACTGTAGGTCTCAAGAAGCTCTTCAAATGTCACTTCCTCATCACTAGAGTCCATATCGAATTGTATACTCGAGAGAGCGGTGACAAGTTTGGCACCTTCTTCCTCGATTCACTTCACGAATCACCATCGGACTGATGACCATTCCTTTCTTAAGAAAGGTGGGACATTCTAATATGTCCATATCCTTCACATTCATGACATTGGACTCCTCTGCTTTGACTTCCTTTTTCTTCTGACTTGGATCTTCTGCTGGAGTCATAAGATCTGCTGATGTCAGATGCAGTGTCCTTGACATTTGACCTTGACTTTGGTTCAATTCTCCTGATCGTTTGTTGAACTGCTACCAAGCATGGCTATAGCTTTATATCTTCTCCTCATCTTCCTCCTTGCATCCTTCTTCAGAATTTGATACAAGTGCTATGCTCTTACTCTTCTTGTCAACAGTTTCACTGATTCCCATCTCAAAAGTCATAAGAGATCCTATCAGTTCTTCAACCTTCAAGGTGCTGATGTCCTGAGCCTCTTCAATTGCAGTAACTTTCATTGCAAACCTTTTGGGCAAGGACCCGAGAATCTTTCTCACCGCCTTTCCTCTCGACATCTTTTCACCAAGTGCTCTGAGGCATTTGCAATCTCCAACACATTCATGTGAAACTCATGAATAGTCTCATCTTCTTTCATCTTCAAATTCTCAAATTTGGTAGTGAGCATCCAAGTCTTGACATCTTCACCTTAGATGTTCCCTCATGAGTAGTTCGAGAGTGTCCCAAACATCCTTGGCTCACATTGATGAACCATCAAGATATTCTGTCAATACCATTGAGAGCATTCAATGCTTTAGAGTTCCTAGAGCTAGCTCTTCTTCCTCTTTGCTCCATTCCTCCTCGTGTTTCGTGACGTGAGTGCCATCTTTCTCAAGCTTGGTGGGATGTTTCCATCCTTTATCGAGCTCTCCAAGCCTTGATGTCCACCGATCTTAGGAAGGCAACCATACGAGGCTTCCAATACTCATAATTAGACCCATCCGAATGGTGGTCTACCTCCAAATCCGCTTTATCCATTATGCCGTAAACTATTATCCCTAGATCTCACCTGAAATAACAAGCGGTGCCCGCGATGCCAATTGAAATTCTGGCAGATACTTGATGTCACGAGAATGTTATGACACAAGATTCGACAACGCTTTGACAATTCACACAAATATAGAAAGCAATAATAACACAATAAGTTGTTCACCGGTTCGGTTCTAACAAACCTACGTGAGGCTACCAAGCCGTGGATAAAGTTCACTATTAGTAGTATCAATTCAAAGACCCTACACCAACTCACGGTTGTGACCTTCTCACTTAATCACTACCCAATGACACTTTTACCTAAGTCCTACTTAGATATGAGTTCCTACCACTCCCTCAATCACCGCATTGATATCAACCTATTGTTTAATTGAATTGTGAAGACACACTTCAATAAAATATCTTGATCTTGCTTCAAAGCTTTAATCAAGAGACAAACACTCGTGCTTTAAAGCTTTGGTGATAAACTACCCTTACAGAAATCCTAGTCCAATGCACTATTCAATTGATAGTTGCTTGGCTCACAAGAGAAACTAGAATTACACAATAACAATTACTAACCTTAACAAGACACAAAATACAACCTGCAATATCTTCAATAAACTCGAGGCGTGGCGTAGAATAAGGGTTGAATTCTTTATATAGAAGCAATTCGAATCTTGATTGGCTTCCATAAAGATAGCTAGGGTTCACTTAATTTTCTCCTAAAAACATGGTTTGTTTCACAACCAATTTAGGTTTAATCAAGATTAACCTAGCAGCCACGTGAGCATGCTTTCTAATAATGAAAAGACATAAATAAAATGCTCAACAAACTTCCCGAAAAATCTCAGAAAAAGCGATTCTCAGAATGTCACATCGAATGTCATAACATCCGCATGACATCATGCTTTTCTAGAATTTCCAGATGCCTTTAGCTTCCCGATTGAAAGTACTTTTACCATCCTTGTCCAGTAGGATTTATCTTCAATCTCTGAATGTCATGACATCCATCATGACATTGTTAAAGCCTAGTTTTACCAAAATTGATGCCAACTTAAAACACTAACATAAATTATTTAAATTGTGACGCCTCTTGGATTATGGTTAAATACTCTGATTATTATTTATAAAACGCGGGTAAATAGAAGGGGGTGTTACACGAGGCATCGTGAGAAAAGAATTAGTGACTAAGAAAGTTAACCTGGAAATTAGTAAAGCAAAGTAAAAGAAAGTCAGCATTGGCCAAACGCCGATATAAAGAAAATAGAAATAAGAATGAAAATAAGATAACGAAGAAATTAGAGAATGGGAAAAAAATGAGAGAAAACAAATTTAAGAATTCAAAAATGAAAAAAGAATAAAATAAAATAAAATAAAACAAAAATAAAACGGTGGGTTGTCTCCCACAAAGCGCTTTGTTTTTTGTCGTAAGCTCGACATAATTTTGTTATTTCCTAATCTTGTGAATCGTCGGGCAGCTTGACAAGTAAGAGACTAGCGGAGTAATCTCCATTTTCTACGCAATAATAATGTTTCAAGCACTGCCCATTAACAATGAACGGTTTACATGATTGACCCTTAATCTCTATAGCCCCACTAGGTAAAACCTTAGTAACTTCAAACAGACCAGACCACCTAGAACGCAGTTTACCAGGAAATAATTTCAGCCTAGAATTGAATAAGAGTAATAAGGTATGGGAAATGTAAAAGTCAAGGTGAATAATGGGAAGAATTTTCTGATCAAGGATGTTTGGTATGTTCCTGGAATCAAAAGTAATCTGATGAGTGTGGGTCAGCTCATTGAGAAAAGTTTCTCAGTTGTTATGAAGAACAATCTCTTAAAGTTCTATGATTCCAATCAGAAGTTGATTATGCAATATGAACAGGGAAGCAACAGAACATTCAAGGTGAATGTAGAAACAGCTGAAATAGAGTGTCTTAGTGTAGAAGGCTCTGAAGGAGATAGTAAGCTGTAACACAAGAGATTGGGGCATCTGAACTATAGAAGCTTAGAAAATCTAAGTTCCAAGAAGCTTGTATGTGGCATTGTGAAGATTATGAAACCTGAGAAGTCATGTGAGGTATGCATGAAAGGAAAGAAATCCATATTGCCATTTGTATTAGAAGTAGCCCCAAGAGCAAAACATGCTCTGGGAGTAGAATATTCTGATGTGTGTGGACCATTTCCAAAACCTTCACTTGGAGGAAATAGGTATTTTGTGTCTTTTGTGGACGAGTTCACAAGAATGACGTGGGTAACGCTCATCAAGTTTAAGAATGAGGTGTTTACAAAATTCCAGAAGTTCAAGGTGAAAGTTGAGAATCAAAGTGGTCAGAAGTTAAAGATTCTCAGAATGGATGGTGGAGGTGAGTATAACTCTACAAAATTCCAGAAGTTCTGTGATGAGAATGGAATTGAGCATGAAGTTATTGCTCCTTATACTCCTAAACACAATGGTCTTGATGAACGAAGAAATCTTACTTTGCTTGATATGACGAGAAGTATGCTAAAAGAGAAGAAACTTCATCACAACATATGGGGATAAGCTGTTGCTACTGCAACATATGTGCTCAATAGGTGTCCAACACAGAAGCTGAAGGGAATTGTTCTTTTAGAGAAGTGGACTGGAGATAAGCAGAGTGTTAGTCATCTGAAGGTTTTTGGTTCTGTGTGTTACAAACACATTCCAGAAGCTAGAAGGAAGAAGCTGGATGATAGAAGCAAAGTGTTGTTACTGGTGGGGTACCACAGTATAGGTGCATATAAGCTCTATTGTCAAGAAACAAACAAAGTTGAAATCAGCAGAGACATTATTGTGAAAAAGTCAGAAGTTTGGGATTGGAGTAAGTCTCATCCAACTTCTGATGTAGAGATAACTTCTGAAGACGAGTCAAAAGTTGAAAGTTTTGAAGAAGAGTTAGAGTTAGAAGATGATTCTGAAGACACTGAAGATGAAGATGATGAATCTGATTCTGATCCATATTTTGATGATGATCCATAATCTGGTGGTGATCATGCTTATGGAAGGGAAAACTCTAAAGACGTAGGTTCTAGAGGACAAGCTTCTGGAGATGATCATGTTTTTGAAGGTGGAAATTATGAAGATAGGGTTTCTAGACAAGGTCCATAAGTTAATGTTGTTCCAAGTTCTGAAGAAAATTCAGAACAAGTTCAGAGGCCACAAAGAATCAGAACTATACCTAGAAGGTTTGCAGATTTTGACATGTTGCAAGACATCGAAGTTGACTCGGAGGGAGAAGTCATTCAGTGTGCCATGTTAGTAGATTCTGAACCTTTGGGTATAGAAGAAGCACTCAAGAAGAAAGTCTGGATGAATGCCATGAAAGAAGAACTTGAGGCTATAAAAAGAAATAAAACTTGGGAGTTGACTAAGCTTCCAAAGAAGAAGAAAGCCATCAGCGTCATATGGGTTTTCAAGGTGAAGCTTAAGCCAGATGGATCAGTTGGTAAGCACAAAGCAAGGCTAGTGGCCAGAGGTTTTCTTCAGAAACCTAAACTAGATTACTTTGAGGTATTTGCACCTGTAGCTAGACATGAAACAATCAGACTGGTGATTGCTTTAGCTGCAAATAGAAATTGGCCTCTGATGCATTTGGATGTGAAGTCAGTATTTCTGAACGGTCCATTACAAGAAGAGGTATACGTGTCACAACCTCTTGGCTTCGTGAAAAAGAATCAGGAAGGGATGGTGTACAAGTTACACAAAGCTCTGTATGGATTGAAGCAAGCACCCAGAGCTTGGAATTAGAAGATCGATTCATTTTTCAAGAAGTAAGGGTTTTATAAGTGTGAGATGAAATATGGAGTTTACGTGCAGCATTCTGGAAGCAATATGATTCTGGTGTACCTTTATGTTGATGACATATTGCTTACAAGGAGCTTTCCAGAAGATATAATCAAGTTCAAGAAAGTGTTGATGAATGAATATGAGATAACTAATATGGGAAATATGGTATATTTTCTAGGGATGGAGATTTTGTACCCAAAGAAGGGTATCATTTTGCATCAGCTGGAGTATGAACTAGAACTTTTGAAGAAGTTTAAACTAGATAATTGCAAGGTTGTTGTTACACCGTCGGAAACCAATCATAAATTGGATTCTGACTCTGAGGCTGAAGATGTGGATGCTAGGATCTTCAAATAGCTGATTGGTTCTCTAAGGTATTTGTGTAATACCATACCTGATATTTCCTATGTAGATTAAGGGATCTTTGAAGTTTGGAGTATTATTTCCTTCTGGAAGAAAGGCAGAATCAGAGTTGATGAGTTACTCTGACTCTGATTGGTGTGGAGATAGAGTTGATAGAAGAAATACTTCTGGATACTTATTCAAGTTTTTGGGAGGTCCTATTTCTTGGAGTTCCAAGAAGCAAGTTGTTGTTGCTCTACCAACGTGTGAAGATGAGTATATTGCAGGCGTTGTAGCTGCATGTCAAGCTATGTGGCTTCTAAACTTATTAGAAGATCTGAAGATTAAAGTAAAGAAGCCTCTGAAGTTGATGACTGATAACAAGTCTGCAATCAATCTTTCTAGAAATCCTATGTTACATGAAAGAAGCAAGCATATTGAGACTAAGTATCATTTCTTGAGAAGCCAAGTCCATAACGAAACATTAGAAGTTGTGAACTGTAGCACCCAGAAGCAGTTGGCAGATGTTCTGACGAAGGCAATCAAGACAGATTAATTTCTCCTCTTAAGGGATGAAATTGGTGTGTTTAGTTTTATTTAGGAATATGAATTAAGGGATGGTGTTGAAGAGTAATTCAATATTCAGAAGTTGAGTCCAAAACTTTTGGTTGTGCTCAGAAGTTCTGATGCTCTAGAGAATGAGTTTCCTTAGCATAGCTGTTAAATTTAGTTTTTAAGGGTACTTTAGTATTTACTATTTATGTACCTTTTATGTACTTTAGGGCCTATGTGGCAATTTTTCCTTTGTATAAGTAGACTAGTAGTAGATGTCATTTATAACAACAATCCTTATTTCTTTCTCCTTTGTGTAGCCGTCATTCTCTCATTATTCCAATCATTTTTTATTCTTGTGCACCAACAATAAAATGGGTAGACATGCGCTCACAAATTAGTAGGACAATTCTACCCGTAATATGAAAAAGCCATGAGTGGTCACGAAATGCAAGAGAAATTCCATAAAACAAAAGACTTACACATTACCTTCCCATCCACAATGTCTCTGTTACCATGCTTGAGATTATTTATGATGAAAAAGAGAATATTGAACTTTTTTTAAATGAGAAAAATATAGAACAAATATCTTCAAATTTTAGATTATTATATAATTTTAAAAAGGGTTAAGTATGATTTTGGTCCCTCTAAATATCTCAAACTTCGTTTTAAGTCCTCTAAAATTTTCCTTCATAGAAAGGTCTTCTTAAAATTTTGAATTTTAACTTTTGGTCCCTCATGACAAAATTGTAGTTAAAATGGTCTCTAGTTCCGTCGCTAAATAAAAAATCATCGCTAAATTATAAAAACCGTCACTAAATTCGTCGCTAAGTTGTAAAAACCGTCGCTAAAATCGGCAAAATTGTAAAACCCGCCGTTAAATCACATGAGGGATCAAAAGTTGAAATTTAAATTTTTAGAAGCACCATTCTTTAAAAAAAAATTTTAAAGGGACTAAAAAAATAAGTTTAAGATATTTAGAGGGATCAAAAATATATTTAACCATTTTAAAAATTAATTTTATGTGATAAAATTTTATTGGTATAAATCATTAATTTAATTATTCTAATTTTAAAAGGAGTTATTTAGATCTCATCTTTATTAAAATATATGTGAAGTTTGATGGTTATATAAAAGCTAACGTGTCATGTGGTGGAAAGACATGCAAAACGTGTCAAGCCATTGTAAAGATCCCTTTGTTAACAACATCAAGAGGATGATGATTATGCACATTTTGTTACCACTTCTATGTTCCAACGAAGTACAATACACATCATTTTTTTTTTGGTAATCCATTGCCACACTGTCATATCAATTCGTAACATTTGGTGCAGGAGTGTTTTCATACGAAAATAACATTTTTGAGTTTGGATTGTGGATGACAACGTTGTCTTGTCGAATATAGGTAGGTTTTGTCTTGTTTAGTGGATCTACTTTTCTATGTGTGTTATTAACAAAAGATGATGTTGTGTTGCATAGAAAAAGTTGTTATAAATGGTTATATACTTGCGAAATTGTGAATAACTTGGAGATAAAGATGCTTGAGGAATGGAATCAAAATATGAAGGAATATATAACAATATTCATCAACCTGCTCTCATCATTGCTGGATGTTCGGTTCTTGTAGCTCTTGTGCTCTCACTTTTTCTCATTTTTCAACATCTTAGATCATATTCCAATCCTTCGGTACATTGTTTTTCTCATTGCTATCTTGTTTCTATTTTTTTGTTAATTATTGGACACTACCAAGTGTATGTGTCAATGTCGTGTTTGTGTCAGACACCGATAATTGACATAAGCATTGTACCCTGATAAGTGCTTGCGTCGGTTTGTGGTTTGTGTCAATGTCGTGCGATTGTGTCGGATTGTGTCAGACACCGATAGTTGACACCAATAAGTATTGGACACTGACAAGTGTTTGTGTCACGTGTGACTATATATAACTACATGTGTATGGGTCGTGTATGTGTCCAACACCGATAATTGACACTAATAAGTACTAGACACTAATAAGTGTTAGTGTCAATGTCGTGTTTGTGACTAAATATTAACTAAATGTGTCAATATCGTGTTTGTGACTAAATATAACTACATGTGTCAATGTCGTGTTTGTGTCAGACACGGATAAGTGCCACCAATAAGTATTAGAAACTGAGTAGTGTTAGTGTCAATGTCGTGTTTGCGACTAAATATAACTACATGTATTAGTGACGTGTGTGTATAGATTATGATTACCCGTGTCTCTGAGAAAAGAAAGCGAAAGTAACAAATTATGTGCGCTTTTGCATATTCGAGTCAGTTACAACCTTTTACCTTGAAAAAAGTTCAACTAACTTGAAATTGGTTTGCATTCAGGAACAAAAATGGATTGTTTCTATCGTTTCTATGGTTCCAATCTATGCAACCGAGTCTGTAAGATTCTATTACTACTCTAAGAAACATATTTCCAATTTGATTTTAGCATCATTGGTGTAGTGGTTAATACTTGTAAGATTATATTCTTCTCTATCATTACAGATTATTTCCTTGTGGAATCCAAGATTATCTCTTGCTTGTGACATATTAAGAAGCTACTATGAAGCTTTTGCTCTATATGCTTTCGGACGATATCTGATCGCTTGTCTTGGTAAGTTGTCGTTGTTGTTGTCGTACGGACATAGCTATACATTTGTTTCAATGGCCAGTTATACCGATGCTGAATGTTAGAACTATGAAAATTCTTAGGAGGTGAAGGAAGGGTTGTAGAACTACTTGAAGATGAATCTGGGGAAAATCTCGAAAAACCCTTGTTGCATGATTCGGACGAGAATATTGAAACCGAACAGAGATCATTTTGCAACTTCTTTTGGCGACCGTGCAAGCTTGGGAAAGATGTTCTTGCTATTGAAAAATTCGGTCTTGTCCAATATGTAGGTTTTAAAACTTTGCTTAACAAGGGTTAATAGTAACTAATTTTGAAGTCAATATAAGACTAATTTCACTTAGATATAGTGCAGATGATCCTGAAGACTGTTTGTGCTTTCTTAGCAATTATACTTGAACTGTTTGGTGTTTATGGCGACGGGAAATTCAAATGGAACTACGGGTAAGTTTCGGACTCGAACTCTGGCACAGACACTGACACAGTCACATGTTTTTTCAGAGGTGTCGGTGCTATTGAGTTAACGACTAATCATTTTGTAGGTATCCATACATAGCAGTAGTAATAAACTTCAGCCAGATGTGGGCATTATACTGCCTTGTGCAGTTCTATAATGTTACTCATGAGAGACTTCAATCGATAAAGCCACTTGCGAAGTTCATTAGCTTTAAGGCTATAGTGTTTGCTACTTGGTGGCAAGGTGTAGGAATTGTGCTATTGTGTACATTTCAAGTGCTACCGAACGACGGAAAACTACAAACCGGGCTGCAGGATTTCTTAATCTGTATAGAGGTAGGTGGTTTCCTTTTTCTTCAATTCCTTTTCGTGCAAGATTAGATATAATTCATGTTGATGGTCGTGATGCTGATGCAGATGGCCGTTGCAGCAGTTGCTCATGTATTTGTATTTTCTGCAAAACCCTATTATTTTGTCCCCGCTTCTTCTGCGGACGGAAAAGTTACGGAGGAAATAATAGAAGCAACGTTGGATATAAATGAAGACGGAGAAAAGAAACCAGCTGTGGTTAAAGAGAGGACGACTCAAGTGGAGGCTCCGAGAACAAGTGTCACAGAGAGCGTCCAGGATATAGTTGTTGAAGGCGGTCAGCGAGTAAGTTCATTATATTATTTGTCTCTTTTAATACTTAGGACCGTACGTCTTATTCATTTTTGTAATATATTCAAACAACCAGGTAGTCAAGGATGTTGTAATGACGATAAATCAGGCGATAGAGCCGGTGGAAAAGGGAGTGACTAAAATTCAGAAGACTTTCCATCACACAAGAGTGGTTTCATCGGATGAAGAAGGTGAAAAGTCGGATATAGAAATCGAGACGGATGTCACAGAAAATATCACAGGGAAAAGGAATGATATTGCAATGGTGTAATTATAAGGATGGAAGAGAATCTAGAAGAGGTTGCCTAGGTTTTTCAGATCAAGTTTATCATATTGTACAGAATTCAAGTGAGATGTTGTGGTCATTTTACATGAAAAAGTTCATGCAAGTGTTGATGCCAGCTTGATATGACAATATGACTAGTGCTAGAATAGATTGTAAAATTGATACTAAGCAAAGTGAATAAATGACAATAGAGGTCCTTTAAATTTGTTTATTTTTGTTGTGAATAACTTGTTTCATAATCCTAACTCATATGAAAGTGTTCCTAGCTCTAATTCTATATCAAATAATAAATATGCTCTGTGGCACACAAGACTTGGACACCCATACCACCACGCCCTTGCTGAAGTTCTCAAATTATGTAATATTCATATCCCTCATAAACCTCCCACTGGCCTATCTACTGCTTGTTGCTTGGTCAAGTCTCACATACTTCACTCATCTCTATCTACCACCATCTACCATCATCCTTTTGAAATTGTTATGTGTGATCTGTGGGGTCTTGCACCTATTCTCTCTTCAGGTGGTTATACTTACTTTCTCACCCGTGTTGATGCTTTCTCCAGATTTGTTTGGGTTTTCCATCTTAGGTTAAAATATGACACTCTCACTTAATTCCTTCACTTCAAAACCATGGTTGAACTCCAATTTAACTACAAAATTAAAGCAGTTCAAAGTGATGGAGGTGGTGAACCATTCACAAAGTACCTTACTGACATTGTGATCATGCATTTGTTGAACAAAAACACAGGCATATAGTTGAAACAGTTTTGGCCTTGGTTGCTCATTCCAAACTGCCACTCAAGTATTGGGATCATGCATTTGTCACTGCAGCCTATATTATCAATAGGCTGCCTAGTTCCTCTCTTCAAAACCAGTCTCCTTACTTCATTTTACTGCAAAAACCTCCTGATTATTCTTGTCTTTATGTGTTTGGTTATGCTTGTTTCCTCTTCCTTCGACCATACAATTCTCATAATCTTGCATTCAGATCCCAAGAGTGTATTTTTCTTAGGTTACTCCACTCTTCACAAAGGATATAAGTGTCTTGCCGTTGATGGCCATTTATACATTTCTAAGGATGTTCTTTTTCATGAGTCTAGGTTTCCTTATCTAGAAATTTTTCCCACCTCTCCTTCTCATTCAACTTCCTCAAGCTCTCATTCTTGGTTTCCATTTGCCGCCTCTTCTTCATCTCTCCCAACTTTTCATGTTCCTATGTTACTTCTGCTGACTCTCCAACTGTAAGCCAATCTCCTTCCACTCCTTTTTTTTGCTGCAACCATTCCTAACCCCCTATGCCTAGTCCTCGATCTTTCTTAAGTCAATCTAACCTATCCCAGCCTAACCCTTCTCCAAGAAATCCCACCTTCTCTGACTTAACTGAAGCCAACACAGTTTCTCCATGTCCCCTTCCCAATTATGTTTCCACTAATTGTTATGCTTCTAATTCTGCCACTATTACCAGTCTTGGCTTAATTCCTCCTATTCTCCACCCTCTCAATAGTCATACCATACAAACTCGTGCTAAAAGTGGCATTATTAAGCCTAGGATTCATCTCACCCTTTTCCTAACTCAAACGGAACCTACATCAGTTAAACAAGATTTGGCTATTCCTCGCTGGTTTGAGGAAATGCAAGATGAATATCAGCCTCTTTTGAAAAATCAAACTTGGACCTTGGTGACTCCTTCTACACTAAAAACCCTATTGGATGCAAGTGGGTCTTTCGGGGAAAGGAGAATCCCGATGGCTCCATTAATATATGCAAGGAAAGATTAGTTGCCAAAGGGTTTCATTAATAAGCTGGTAGTGATTTCACTGAGACATTTTCTCCAGTTGTTAAGCCAGTTACTATCAGAACTGTACTAACTCTTGTTGTCACCAATGGGTGGCCAATTCAGCAAATTTATACAAATAATGCTTTTCTCAATGGGTTCCTTAAGGAAGAGGTGTATATGATCCAACCTCCTGGGTTTGAAGCTAGTGACAATTCTCTTGTGTGTGCAGGCTTAACAAAAGCTCCTTGAGGAAGAGGTGTATATGATCCAACCTCCTGGTTTGATAGGCTCAAAATCTCTCTACTACAGCATGGACTTCAGTCTAGCAAGTGTGATCCTAGCTTATTTTTCTACACACCAGTAACTTTACTATTATGGTATTCATTTATGTGGATGACATCACTATCACTGGGAGTTCTCCTTAATTCATTGTCAATCTTATCAAGAGTCTCAATACAAAATTTTCTCTTAAGGATCCAGGGCAACTGGACTATTACCTAGGGATTGAGGTCACTCGCTTATCCAATGGGGCTTTACTTATTTCTCAAGCAAAACATGTGAGTGACTTGTTTGCTAAGGTAAATGTGTCTACTGCATATGGAATGCCTAGTCCCATGGTCTCTAGCAGCAAGTTATCAAAATGTGGTTCTGAATCTGTTTCAGATTCAACTCAGTTCAGGTCTATTGTTGGTGCTCTTCAGTATGCTACTTTAACCAGGCTTGAGTTACCCTTTTCTATCAACAAAGTGCGTCAGTTTTTGTCCATTCCTTTGGAGGAGAATTGTAAAATAGTGAAAAGAACTCTCAAGTACCACCTAAGTGGTACACTTCATTATGATTCAACATGCTTCTAGTCATCAACCTCTGTCACTGCTAGGATTTTGTGATGCTGACTGGGCAGCACACCCTGATGACAAAAGGTCCACTTGAGTGGTGTGTGTTTTTCTAGGTCATAACATCATCTCCTGGTGGTCAAAGAATCAACAACTGGTTGCAAGATCCAATGCTGAAGCAGAGTACATAAGTATGGCTCAGCTAGCTGCAGAGATGTTGTGGATCCAATCTCTTCTCATTGAACTTCACTGCCAATTTCAAACCCCTAAAATATTGTGTGACAATCTTAGTACAGTGACCTTAGCTCATAATCTTGTTCTTTATAACAAGACAAAACACATGGAGCGGGACATTTTCTTTGTAATAGAAAAAGTCCTTAACAAAAGCCTAATTGTGGCTCATGTGCCAGCCCAAGATCATCTTACAAAATCACTTTCTGCTGCTAAATTTCTACCCCTTCATGATAAACTTAGAGTGTTCAATAAAAGAAGTCTACTTGACTCACCCTCATCTTTTAAGGGGGACTATTAGAGATAGATAGATAATACATTTCTAAGTGTGAGATAGGTATTCTATTCTGTTTGATAACTTACTATCTTAGTTGTCAAGTGGTTAGTGATACTTGCCTATATATATCTATTGTATTATCATCTATGTAAGAAATACAAAATCTGATTTCTTTCGGTTTCTTTCTTTCCTTTATTCTAACAGCACTTAAGTCATCCCAATGCAATTTTAGTAATTCCAATGCAATTTTAGTAATGAACAATTTTTATTAATTCCAATGCAATTTTAGTAATGAACAATGCTACTTTTACACTCCAATTCTACTTCAATACTTACACTCAATACTTTTTACCGTATTTATACGGTAACAATATTTTTTAAATAAAAAATATTTATGTAAGATTTAATAAGTGTAAGAATAACATTACTTATTAGTAATTTATGTTTGGACCTATAGTCGGATATATAAAATATTAATATTTGTATATTCAATATACTAAAATAGTATATTAAGGTTTCACAATTTTTCACAAAATAATCATTATCATTGTAATTAGGGATGACAATATTAATATTTGTATATTCAATCTATCAAAATATTATATTTAGGTTTTATAATTTTTCACAAAGTACGACATTGTAATTAGGAATGACAATGAATAGGGTTCAAATAGGATACTACAATACTCATCACCATATTCGCGATTTGAAAAAATCTCTGTATTTAATCTTATACTCGTGTGAGCATCAATTTGTATACCGTATTTTATGAATGTCAAATACTCATACTCGTATTTGTTTCTCACAGTTCTAGTAAAAACAAATCGATAAATTAAAAAATATCTTATCATTTAATATTTTTAACTACATGAACAAAAAATTTAAAATTTTTATTGTTGAATTATAAAACAATCAAACACTAATATAAAAATACGTAATAGATATACAGTTTTATACAATAATATAAAATGAGAATATATAAATATACATTGTTCGAGTATAAGATAAAGTACCTAATACTCATACCCATTCATTTTAGTGATAATTACATGTCTCTATGTTTGTACCCACTTATTTTAGTAGTTACCTGTCCCTGTGTCTATATTTTACAAATTTGTATCCTTCGATATTTTTCAAGGCTACCTATTAGATATGTTGGGGTTGATTGTAAGCCTAATTTCTTTAATAAAGAAGGAGGTTAAAAAGTAACTATTTGAGAAGTCCCACATTGCTTAGTGTGGTGAAGAAAAGGGGAGACCAAGGCTATATATTGGACCTAACCGGTCAGTAGCACTTTAAGCTTATATCTGACTTTTAGTTTAAATATTTGCTTTGTAAGAGTGTGGGTCTATATGTTGTAAAATTTTCACATATTAATAATTCTCCTGTTGTCGATTTAGACAACGTGGTTTTTCTCTGGTTTTAGAGTTTCCACGTTATATTCTTGTGTTATTGGTTGTGTTCAATTTATTTATTTATTTATTCAGCTGTGTTATTTTTCAACAGTGGTATCAGAGCTTCGGCTCGATGAGATATCACAATTCTTAGTATTCTTTGTGGAGATATCACAATTCTTAGTATTCTTTGTGGAAGCTCGATGAGATATCACAATTCTTAGTATTCTTTGTGGAGATATCACAATTCTTAGTATTCTTTGTGGTTGCAGCATTGTCTGATCTTCCACATAAGAAAAGAATTGTGATATTGTGAAGGTGCTGAAGAAGGGGTGGTATTGTGAAAGAAGGTGCTGAAGTTTGCGCGCAGCTTCTATGTCTTATTTAAGTGCTATGAAGTTTGACATAGAGAAGTTTGATGGAAGAATCAACTTTGACTTGTGGAAAGTACGAGTCAAGGATGTGATGATACAATCAAGATTACACAAGGCGCTAAAAGGAAATACTTCCAACATGGAGGCTGACAAGTGGGCGGATTTGAGTGTTGCAAGTGCAATTCGTTTGTGTTTGGCAAAGAATGTTCTTGCGGATGTGAAAATTTGTCATCAGCCAAGGAACTCTGGGAAATGCTCGAAGGGTTATATCAGGCAAAGGACGTCTCAAATCGTTCGTTGCTAAAGGAGCAATTTCACACTTTCTACATGGACGAGGGTACGAAAAATCTCTGATCATCTTAGTACTTTGAATAATATTGTTTCTCAGATTAAATCTATTAAAGTTGAGATTGATGATGAAGATAAAGCGTTAAGGCTCATTTTGTCTCTTCCACCTTATGTTCATCTCAAACCTGTTTTGATGTACGGGAAAGAAAAGTTGAGTTTTGAAGAAGTTGCAACTAAAATTATTTCTGAAGAAAGGAGGATGAAAAGTGATGAAAGTACTTCATCAAGCTCGACATTGCTAACTAGAAGTGGGGCTAATGGGAAGAAGATTCATGCAAATAATATGGTGTGTTGGAAGTGTAGAAATTCTGGACATTTAAAGAGAAATTGTCCATTAAAGTTGAGATTGATGATGAAGATAAAGCGTTAAGGCTCAATTTTTCCCTTCCACCTTCTTATGTTCATCTCATACCTATTTTGATGTTCGGAAAAGAAAAGTTGAGTTTTGAAGAAGTGGCAACTAAAATTATTTCTGAAGAAAGGAGGGTGAAAAGTGATGAAAGTACTTCATCAAGCTCGACATTGCTAACTAGAAGTGGGGCTAATGGGAAGAAGATTCATGCAAATAATATGGTGTGTTGGAAGTGTAGAAAGTCTGGGCATTTAAAGAGAAATTGTCCAGGTGGAGCAGTATCTGAAAAAGACTCTGAGGCAAGTGCTAGCAACGTCTCCCTTGTTTTGGGAGATGATGGTGATCTTTTCTAGAAGATAGGTGTGTCCTTATGGTATTTCCGCTATATCATGCAAAAGGACAAATCATTCCTACGGTATCAGAACAACACACGGACATTGGTTGGCATTGATGCAAGGTGTGTGGTGAGATGTGTTGATGGTTGAAGAACTTCCTAAAAGTTAACATGAGAGTTGCACCATAATCTTTCAACAAGGTTTTGACGTAAAGAAAAATCTTGGAGTGATTTAATTTCAAGTGTAGTATACTCTTTATGGTGGAGTATGATAATTTGATTTGTCGGTATAAACAATGAGAATTATGATTGTCGGTGTAGATGATGAAGATTGAAGACCATTACAATCAATGTGGAGATTGTTGGGGTTGATTTTAAGCCTAATTTCTTTAATAAAGAAGAAGGTTAAAAAGTAGCTATTTGAGAAGTCCCACATTGTTTAGTGTGGTAAAGCAAAGGGGAGACCAACGCTATATATTGGACCTAAGCTCTTTGTTCTTAGATACACCAGTCAGTAGCACTTTGAGCTTATATTTGACTTTTAGTTTAAATATTTGTTTTATAAGAGAGTAGATGTACTAGGGAATTGGAGTGAGAGTAGAGAAGTCTATGTATTGTAAAATTTTCGCATAGTAATAATTTTTTGATTGTCGATTTAGACAACGATCGTTCTTCATCTGTGTTATATCCCAACAAGGTACAGGTGCAATTATCATCCCTAATAGCGATGCATTTGTTTCTTGATGTAAAATAAGCAGAGATCGATAAGGAAGAAGTGAAAATGTTTGAAAAAAAGGTGTGTTATATTTTGACAGATATTACATTTGAAAAATGAAAACTGGCTTCCTATTGCAAATTTAATATGGTGGCCTAACTCTTGCAAATTTAATATGGTGGCCTAAACTCTTGACAAATATACATTTTCATGATAACAACGATCCACAAGCAGTGATCTCAACTGACTTGAGCTAGTTGAAGTAAAGATTAAATTAGTCGGAGGTCAAAGATTCAATTCTTTGTAAAGGAGAAAAACAAATATACTAACAATTAACCATTAAAAAATAAATAAACATAATCATACAACAAACTTTGAGATTTCATGTTTCATTTCCAGAACACATATCTGAACAACAGCTGAGACAGCTAAAGCATCCTAAACCAATACAGAGTTGAGAAAATGCAATTGCGCACTGGTTGTTCATCTTGGTACAGACCTGAATGCAGCACATGCAACAGCAATGGTTGCAGAGGCTGCCACAACAAGCTGTGGCTGCCTTAACAAACACTTCAGCCCCATCGGGCAATTTCGCATCTTCAGCTCCTGGTGGAGTGTTCTCAGCAGTTGCAGTCAAGTTGCCAAAGCCTATACCTAACTTTGGTAGCAAAAGCATTCTCTCACCTTGGACATTTTCACCTTTGTTTTTTGACACCTGTTATTGCCATGATTTTCAAACAACAGTTAGAAAAGTTTATGTCATAAAGAGTTTTTCTAATCAATATAACAATATCTGGTTTTCGATACATACTTTTGTTCCTTCTGATTGCTTGGATTTCTTTAGATGATCAATCTCGAGAATTCCCATACGCGTATACTCAGACAAAAAGCCAGTTTGTAAGCTTAGTTTTGCAACCTGCCGATTAAAACAAATATCCAATAGAGGGGCCATTATAACTGGAGTTAAAAAATTTCAACTTAAGTGAGTCACGAAAAGTAATAACAAACCTTCTGTTCTAACTGTTTATTTTTAGTAAGCCATGCTTGAGAAGTAAGATAGTCTATTTGTTCTCTTGCAAAAACCTGTTAATGAAAAATACAATGCAACAGAATTACAATGGTTAAGAAATTTAGGTGTAACTTAAATAAAACCAAGTGATTTGAAATTTAAATATGCTAGAGTGTAGAGAACATTACCCTTTCTATAGGCATGTCCTTAGCATTTTGTGTCTTCAAGTTTATTACAAAGTTACTGAAATCAGCCAAGACACCTTTTAGATTAAGAACTTCTGGAAAGTTTCCCTTGTATCTTCCAAATAAAACCAATGTAGAATCTGACGAAAGATCTGGAATATGCGAAGGGTACACCTATATAAACATTGCAAGTAAAAGTAAGTCACTGGTATAATGTGGTATCCATCTATCCAGATAACAGTATAAAGTTTACCTCAACTTCATCCAGGTCATCGAGTATGTCCATCGTGATGTTGGCAAGAACAAGAGATGAAGCTTTGTTGAACAGTTTTAGCATTTGAGGCTCAACCAAATCTGGTAATAAACAGTTGAAATAGGTCAGTCACATTGGAAATACTTCTAATGTTTAATATAACTAACTTTTTTAATCAGAAAAGGTGAAAAACATGTTAGTTAACTCACAGTCACACCTAATAGTAATGACCAATCAGAAATGTATCTAATTTCGTTTCAAATAGTTACTGTTAAAATTGTAAAAATATTGCTCACAACTTTCTTGGAACCTAAACTAGAATTTTTGTCATATTAATTGTGTAATGATTACAACTCAGATTGGTTACAAAATCTGGTTTTTCTCTAAAATTTCTCTAAAACCGAACAATGCAACTAAGCTTATAACAAAAACAAAGGTAAACAATGAAAACGATATTTACTTTTTCAAGTTTAAATTCAGAACTTGCCTACATCCAAGGCTGCAACATGTTGGCCCCTACTAATCATAGCTAGCATCCGCAAGAAATAGTGATTGCAGAATGAACCTGAGATCGAATGAGGTTTTTATGATTAGTATAAGCGAACGAAACAATATATTTTACAGTGAATGAAAATAGTGAGAATATTAAAATTTCCAACGTGAGAGTAATTCAATAATATTCAAATTTTGATTTCATTTTTATATGAGAAAAATGAAATAATACCTATGCCCAAAGTGTAAATTCGGGGGAATATTGATTCTCCTCTGATCCCATTCTTTATCATATCACAGATTTGTCTCTCATCTTCAACAGTTCCATCTGTAACTAGAAAAATAATTGGAACTGATCTTCGAGCATCAGATAGCATCTCTATTGCCTGAAAAGAAATGGCAGCGTAATTTGATTGAATGCACGTGTAGAAAAGTTTTAGACTCGGTGCATAAGTATTAATCTCATAAACTAAACTCATCTCCAAGAAAAAGGAAAATCTGCATGAATACATAAGTTACCGTGTTTAATGGATGCAAAAGATTTGTATCACCCCCAGCAACAAAGTTTATGTTGATCCATTCAACGGCCCTTTCAACAGCATCGTTTGAAGCCAATTCCATTGAAGTTGAAAATTGATATATCTCTCCATTAAAAGCTATAATACTAAATGAATCATCGGGATCAAGCTTAGAGAGAGCCGCTGCTAATGCATTCTTTGTGTCATCAATTAACTTTCCTCGCATGCTTCCACTTATGTCAATAACGAATACAATGTCTTTTCTGAAGACCTAGACAAATTGGGTAAACTTCACAACAAGTACTATATACTTATAGAAAATTCTGTCACAACAAAAAGAATAACAAAGTTTAGAGACTTTACTAACCTTCTTACTCTGAAGATTTCCAGGAGAAAGGTACATGCAAAACATATCTCTCTGATCATCATCATCCACATAAGCAGATTCCAAAATAATCCCACCATTTGTTTGATTAGACGAGACCTGTATTTACGTAACATGCCAATAAGTGAAGCTTTCCATTGAAGCTACAAATAAAAATGATATTATTTAAAAGCCATTATTGAGTCTTACAGTATATGAGAAGTTAAAATCAAATTTTGACCAGGAGAGAACATCAGTGTCATGTGAGAAACCTATGCTCCCAGCATTGCGCCTTACTTCCTGTGTAGTCAGGGAACACAACCACATCATTACTAATGAAATGGTTAATTGGTTATACGTGAAATTTTCAAGTGCAATGCAACGAAAAATTGAACCTTTGTGGGATGACTTGTTGTCTTGCACATAACGTCACTACCGTTAACAGCATTCACATTTAATTGTATCTTTTCTTTCTTAGGCATTCTCTTCCCGACAGGGTTGACGAAATCTGGAAAGGTAAATGGCACATTCACGAAGAACACATCATTGCAGCATGTTATCTTCTGGGACCAACTAATTTTAATCGATAAATTTGAACCACCGTCTATCTGTCATAAGCATAATCAGTACAAGATAACATAACCAAATGGGCATCAACGTCAACACTAGAAACAACACTGATACTTAAACATCGATAATAATCAATGTCGTATTGGTGTCACTGACACATGTTGGACAAAAATCCGACGTGTCGGTGCTACATAGTTCGTTCAGAATACATAAACTATATAATACCTGTGGTATAGTCAAAGTAAACACGTTAGACTTGAGAAAGCCTCCATCTTGAGCTATGAGGACGTTCTCCTTACCACTAGTTTGGTCTTCCATATCAACTAGTTGAGTAGAATATGATTTCCTATGAACACTGACCTCCACACCTAGAATTGAACCCTGTTAGCCAAATGGTATCAGATCACAAAATCTGCAACATCTTTAAAAGTTAAAACATTATTCAAATGTAACAAGTTCTAGAGGTACTATGACAAACTTATGACTCAGTTGTCAAAAGACTTAACTTAGAAATACAACAATGTGACAAAAAATGTTCAAAACCACTGCCTTTCAAGGATTTTGCACAAGAATTATATACTCTCTTGTATTAAAATAATTGTCAATAGCAATTTTCCACAAAACCAGTAGATACTTTAACCAATACATAGTTATAAAGAATTTTTATGCACTCACAATACAATTTTTCTTATTGGCTGTTAAATTATTTTCTAAAATAACAACTGAAATACTTATGTATTATGAGATGTGATTGAATATATCTGTAAAACTAAGTGATTTGACTCAAAGTATTTGTTTCTCTCAACTCAAATTGTGGTTAATGAATTTCAGCCAAGGTTGAATCGGTATTATGTAGACGAAGTAGTAATACAACAACATTCAAACCTTATTCCATTAATTAGGGTCCGCTACATGGATCAACTTTTGCCATAATATTCTATCGAGGACTATGTTTCTATCCAAATTGTTACTCTCAAGGTCTTTCGTAATAATTTCTCTTATATTTTTTTAGGTCTCCCTTTACCTCTACTTGTTTGAATTCTCTCTCTCTCTACTCTCCTTATCAGAGAATTTATAGGCCTTCTCGCTACATGCTCAAACCATTTAAGTCTATTTTTCCCATTCTTCTACTATATGTGTTACCCCAACACTCTTTAATATTCTCATTTTTAATCTTTATCTTGATTAGTTTTACCACGCATCCAACGCAATATTGTTATCTCTTCTACGCTTACTTTATTCTCGTGTTGATTTTTAACTACACAACATTTTATCTCGTTATACATTGCAAGTCTTACCGCAATCCGACAAAAAATTTCCTTTAGTTTGAGTGGTACCTTTGTGTCACATAAAACATCCAAAGCTCTCCTCTATTCCCACTTTCACCTCTGGATTAGAAACGATTCTTCTTTTGTTGAACTTACCTTCTATATACTTCGTCTTACTTCTACTTAGACGAAATTCACACACGATGGTAAAGTCTAAGGTTTGAGATATGATGATGGCGATGAACCTAATAATATTGATTTTTATCAATTGAGTTAAAATTCACAGACATGTTGAACTATATTATATTGACATTCCAATTGAATTCTATAGCCTCTAGGAAAATTAATTTTTAAATATATATTCACATAAATTACAGCTTTTTTACCAAAAAAATTATTTCAAATACATTAACATACATTACACTTTTTAAAAATATATTCAAACATAAATCACTATTCGCACTCAATTCTACAAAGTTTTTTACATTATATCGGATTAATTTAGAACAAACAATAAAAAATCGAATGCAGAAAAACAAACAAACCTGAGAACCCATAGGAAGAGCAACAACACAATCACAAAAGCGACTCCCGGAAACACAATGCAGCCTCCAGGATCCAGAAACCTCAACAAGCGCAGCATCCAAACAACAATCCACCCTAAGATCAACCGCATTAATCATCTGAAGCGGAATCAAGGCCGGCGGATCACACCTGCCATGCACATGCGGCTGATAGCTAGGAACATCAGGATTATCAACAATGGCAGGATCATGAATAACTGCATAAACCATAGGCGACGTTGGAAGAAAAGCGGTATTCGATTTAAGCATGGACATTGGTGGCTTTGGCGCGGAAACAGCTCGGTCGTTACCGAAGTAGATTCGTTTGGATAATTTGAGGCCTTCTTCGACGGATTTGGAGAATTCTTCTGCCATTGTTGCGACGCGAGGAGAGCAAATTAGGAATTTGGTGATTCCTTCTTTGGTTCTCCTTTTGTCTTAGGTCATCGTTGGGAATGAGGCTGGGATTTTCATTTTTTGTTGTTGGAAGTTTTGAGGTTTTTTTGTTCTTTGGAGTTTTTGGTGGAATGGTTAAAAATAGATGGTTAATATAACAGAATTAGAAAGTGATGAAACTACTTTGTAGGTCATGATGATGGAATAAGCAGTTCGTTTTCTTGAGTAGACCGTCAACTATTTTGGATTTGGACATTCACGTCCCAATCATTTGGTTGGAATATGTGTCTTTGCTTAGTTGGTGTCGACTCAAGAAATGCTAATAAAGTTTTAATTCAAATTACTTAAATATATTAAAATAGAAAATAGTTTACGTGCAGACAGTCTCTGCTTATATATTAATGCATCAGTAATAGTCATGAAAGTTATGTCAACATATCTAAACTATCATGATGGGTAAACAACAATCCAGCATCATTTCAAAAGCTTACATGTTTATCTTAACATTTGGAATTCTTATCACCAGTAATTTAGACAAGAGCAACTCCCATCTTTAAAATGATGAAACCGATTTCGATCTCTAACTATAATATCTCTTCCATACACCGCTGATATTAGCTTGGTAAACTCATGGCAATCGCCACACACTCGAAGGTTCTTAATAATTCTTATAGGTAAACTCGAAGGAGACGCTATAAGAGCAAATGCTATGGCAAGTCTTTCACTGTGATAAGAAAGTACACCTTCCTTATCTTCTTCTTCTACATCAAACAAAACCTCTGATGTTCTCGCATTGTGACCGTATTCTTGTAGTCTTCTATTAATCTCTGCGATCTTCAAATTTATTTCTTTTGAAAACGGATGAGTTTTGTCACCCGTTAGAAACTCGTGCATAGCACCATTTATCTCGACTAGGCTAAAACCCGGCAACTTGTTAACACCATGATGTTTCATCAACATCCTCACTCTCTTCACATCATTCCACCTCGCAACACTAGCGTACATATTCGACAAAAGAACATAGTTTCCGCTAGTTTCTGGTTCCAATTCTATTAACTTTCCAAGAGCAAGCTCTCCCATATCTAAATTTCCATGAAGTCTTGCTGCACCAAGTAAAGACCTCCAAATTACCGCGTTTGGTTTCATTGGCATATCTTCTAACCAAGCCTCCGCTTCCTTTAACCGCCCAGCCCGACCCAAAAGATCAATCAAACATCCGTAATGCTCGAGTTTCGGTTCCACCCCATGAACCTCCTCCATCGAATTAAAAATCTCCAACCCTTTTTCCACTAATCCAACATGAGAGCAAGCAAACATCGTAACAACAAACGTCGCCTCATCAGGAACTAAACCCTTTAATTGCATCTTCCTATAAAGCTCAACCGCTCGATTCCCATAACCATGAATCGCAAAACCCCCAATCATCGCATTATAACAAAATGTATCCCTATCTCTCTCCAACATTCTATCAAACACCTGACATGCAAGAGTCAAACACCCGCATTTCGAATACATATCAACCAATGCAGTCCCAACAAACCTATTCACCACAACCTTATTCCTCAACAAAAAACAATGAACCCAAAAACCATGACTAAGAGCACCTAAACTAGAACATGCACTAACCAATGCAACAATTGTAACTTCATTAGCTCTTACTTTAGCCACTTGCATATCATGAAACAAACACAAAGCTTCTAAGGGAAAAACAGTATCATGATCAAAACTATTAGCATAAGCACCCAAAATAATATTCCATGTAGCCAAATCAGGTTCATCAATTTGATCAAAAAGATATCTAGAAACAAACAATTTCCCAAACTTAGCATAGAAATTAAGCAAAGAACCTTGAACAAAAAGATCAAAGGGTGGTTTCAGAAACTTCAAAACATGAGCATGAAGTAATAAACCATATTGAAACCATAATGGATTAGAACAACAACCTTTGAAAAGAGAAGGAAAAGTGAAACTATTAGGTTGAAGATTTTTATGTGTGAGAATTTTACTATAAAATGAAAATGCTAAGTAAATTTTATTTTTATTAATCAGTGATGAAATTAATGTATTGTAGAGGAAAATTGTTGGGTTTGGGATGTGATTGAAGATGGTGAAAGCATAGGATAAATTGAATTTAGAGGAAATGTTGATGAGGTGACTAAGGCAGTATGTTTGAAGTGAAAGACCAGTTGTTATGATTTGGGCATGGATTTGTTTAAGGTTGTTGAGGTTGTTACATTTTTGTTGTAGTGTTTGGAGTGTTGGGTGGTTGAATATGTGGTTTTTGGGTTTCATGAAATTAACTGAATTTTCCGGTGACAGTTACGGTGATGATTTTTGAATACGGTGGTGGTGAGTTGTGAGTAGTTTTCAAACCGGTGCGGGGATGAGTTCTGACAAAAAAAATTGGTTTGTATGAGGTTCATGAATTTCAAACCGGTGCATACTCTAAACCGGTAACCAAATCGATTTTTTCTTTTTTAATAAAGCATGACATTGAAAAGAAGAAGCTTATAAAAAGAAATTTCTTATTACACCCCTAATATACTAAAGAAATACTCTATGTAATTTTCAAGGGATGCATTTTTTTGGGTTAAATTTCAATTTATTTTAGAGATGTATATTCGGAAATGTGTCAAGGATATATTTTTGAAATTTATGAATATTGTACATCTCAAAAATAATAAGTCCAATCAGATGGTGTAATCGGCAAAGAGAAAGACTAAAACAGTAGACGGATTAAGGCGAGTTATCTGGGGTGCAACTCGGCTAAAGGGAATATCATATGGCCTATAGTTTCGGGTAGCAACTCGTCGTCATCTTAAACTCGGATAGGGTAGGTAGTCGGGAAGCACCTGCATGAGACCAGTCACCATCTCGACACATTAATGCTTGTAACCGTCGACGGGACAATCATTACAGCGTTACAAAACCTTGATTCCTCCATTTATGGGGACGACAAAGGTCACAAGAGTTATGAAACTCAAGAGCCACTCATTAACTGAGGCTCTTGATGACGCAAATATGTACACTGTATAAAGGGGCTCCTGTGACACCCCGATTTAATTCAATATTAAATAAGTGAGAATTAATTATTTAATTGATTTAAAGTCTTAAATATTTAATTCATCTGGATTAATTGGATTATTTAATGAGGGAAGGCCTGGAGGTGTGCAGAGTAAATGGTGGGTGTAAGAGTAAATCACTCTACTAATTACTAGATATTGATTATTTATTTTATTGGAATATTAAAAGAAATATAAAAGGAAAAGAAAGGAAAAAGAAAGGTTTTGGAGAAATCATTTCACGTAGAGTTGGAGAAAGAAGAGAAAGAGGAAAAGCCGACAGAGAAACCAAGAATCATCGAGGTAAGGGGTGATTTTGTTTGATTAATATGTCTTATGGGTTTTGGGAACCGATGGGATGATTGGGTATGTTAGAAAATGGAATTATAGGTTTATAGCATGAAACCCTAAGTTGTGTCAGTGTATGGAGGAATTTATCAGTAGTGTGTCAGATGACTGATAGGAATGTGTAATTTATGTTGTTTGATGTTAAAATGGTGTAACATGGCTTTAGATTAGTGTTCCCAATAAATACAATTCGTGTTTGCAAGTTTGGAAATGGTTATGGATGCATAAAGCTGTAAAAAATGGCAAATTTTGTTACAGACGTGGAAATCGGTTCCTGGAAGGAACCGGTTCCATTGTTAAAATTTAAAATCGCATTTTGTACATAGGAACCGGTTCCTGTGGGGAGGAACCGGTTCCCATACAAAAATCCAGGGGACTCATTTTAAAACACAGGAACCGGTTCCTGTGGGAGGAACCGGTTCCCATACAATTTTCCAGGAGCGTGTTTTTCAAGGATTGTGGGAACCGGGTTCTCCCAGTGAGGAACCGGTTACCACTGTGTATTTTTCCAAAATTTCTAAAACTTCAAAAATTTATATTTTCTAAACCGTAACTCCGATTCGAGTGCCGTTTTCGGCGTTATTTCTTAAATTTAAAACTCTACCTCTTGGAAAGGAAAAATATTATTTTCTCAAAAATTATTTTAAAAGAGCCGAGTTCCCGATTTTTTTGAAAGTATGGATTGAATTACGGATGATGGGTAATTAATACGAATGGTCAGTGTTACCGGATGAGAGCTAATGCATATCATGCTATATTTGATATTCATTATGATTTGAATGTGATATGTTGATGAATGGGCATTGTGTGAAATGTATTGATATTATGATTAGTGGAATGATGTGGCATGCTTTTATGATTGCATGCATAGACATTTGTTAATTGGTTCATTCCCATTGTGCGGAAGTGAGCTTGCAGAGCCAATAGACTCACCTGGTTGGAGGTAGTGAGGCTAGATTCTTGACCCAAGGGTGATGGGCGAATCATGGATTACACTGTCTTTCCACGAGTAAACGGAGCAGTGGGTGAACGCGGTTCACGTTTGGTACCACATGCATAGAGTCTGCATTGCATATGGAATTGTAACATGTTAGGATGGTTTCCAGTGTTGCAATTTCCATGGTTTGATATATACATGATCATTGAACTGTTCTTTTGTATTGTTTATGATCTTGTGTTTGGTTGATGAACCGATATGTTCAATTATTCATTGGATCTAGGAACGATAATACATATTATATTGAATTGAAATCTCACCCTTACTTTAACCATTTCGGATCCGTGATTAGCCGCTTGAGTTGGTGAGGATAACTCTCTAGATTCGAGTCGTTCATTGGTCCGCGTGTCGGTGTCGCTCTCGTAGATGTAACACTCGGGAAACGATTGTTTGGAATCCTTTAATGGATATTTTAAATAGTTTTGAGTTATGTTGATTTAATATCCTGGAATGACTATTGATTGATATTCGGGATTAAATTATGTTTCATTTCCGCTGTTAAACATAATTTTGGGTATGATTTAATTGATGAATGTTCTTCCGTGAAAGCATGACGCTGTTTGGTTAAATTTTTATGATTTTAAATTGTGACGCCTCTTAATTGTGGATAAACTCTGATTATTTAATTCTATAAAACGCGGGTATTTAGAAGGGGTGTTACAGCTCCCATACGAGAGATAAGCAAGACATTCATCTTGGGAAACACGCATCATTGACGTAGCTCCCAAATTCCCCAATCATCTCATAAACTCACTATGGTTGGCTTTCCTTAGCAACTTCTTGGGAAGTCGGCCAGATAATTGTTCTACATAAGAACATTAGTGCCCATCATGGGACCTTGGTAAAATTAATCATAGGCCACACCTTTATTCACATTCTGTAGAATGTCGTCACCCGGAGACCCCTCTGACATGGCACAACTACTAGTCATGGTGGAGGCCCTTAGACAGTAGAACGAAACTCTGCAGGACAACGTCACAAACCTACAACAAAGAAGTGTAGGAGACGACGGTCTGAAAGAGGAGCTTCTGGAACCCCAACCTCTATCTCAAGCTATTTGGGACAACCAAGTCCTGAAGAACTTTAAATCACCATCGCTGACAGCCTATGACGGTATAACTGATCCTCAGGAGCATGTTATTGCCATCAACAACCAAATGGTGATAATAGGCTCCACTGACTCACTAAAAAGTAAATTAATAGCCGACACCTTCAAGGATGTGGCTTTGCGATGGTATATGAGTCTACCCGACTATCCGTGGAAAGTTATTCAAACCTAACAAATAAGTAAGTCCAACACTTCTCTACCAACTGTCGCAACCGGAAAAATTTAAGAGAGTCGCCACCATTAATATTTGTCTAAAGACTGGAATATAACGGGTAACCCTAATTCATACAAAGATTAGGCCCAATACCAAATAACCAAATAACCATAATTCTATTAATAAAATTAGGCCCAATACCAAATAACCACAATTCTACTCATAAAACCAATTATTCAAATAACACACATGTTCAAATAATTCAATTTTCATTTAAATCACCCAATTAAATTAATTATCATATAATATAATAAATAACAATAATTAATAATTAACTATTAAAAATCGGGATGTTACAATCAACACAAAGCGTCATACTACCATCTTTCTTCTTCACCAATAACACTAAAGCTCCCCAAGGCGATACGATTGGTCTCACAAATTTCTTCTCAACTAAGTCTTCCAACTGTTTCTTCAACTCGGTTAATTCAGTTGTTGACATTCTTGTACCACGAACAAGATCAATAGCAAATTCCAGTTCTCTTTATGGCGGCACATCCAAAATGTCATATGGGAAAACTTAAGGAAATTCACATACAAGATCGAGCTAAATTCATCATAATAGTCCTCAAATGAAATGCTAAACACAACTAGAGATCAAGAGGAGTTGGAAGCCAAAAATCTATACAAGGAATAGACTCAAAATGAATTATTCACAAGGGAATCAAGGCAAGAAGTGCAACTTCTAATAGGGGCAGCAACTACCTATTCTAAAACTTTCCTAAACATCTCTAAAGTAGGGAAAATATTGCAAAGTAAAAATGCAAGAGGAACCTAGAAGAACTATGTAAGTATTAAACTAGTTCCTAGGAATTGAACTACTAAAGGTTAACTTTGAAGTTCTATTTACAATCCTAAGATGAGGTTTACATTTATCTACAATTAAATGAGAAAAAAATATCCTAAAGTTTCTAAGAAACACATGGTATTACGCTCCTACAATTAGTCGATTCAAATGACAAGGGAGAAACATGCTTTTAAACCATACAACATAATCGAAACTTGAGAATTAAGTAAGTCTTGAATTAAAATAGATATAGAACTTCACAAGTCAGTAGCTAAATCATATTAAATGGTCTCAAACAAAATGAGAAAAATCATGTTTGAAACATATTTGTACACAAAACTAAGTCAAAATGATCAATCGTCGCTCTAAGGGTTAGTTGTCATAGTATCCTAATCATATGACTCGATTATAAGTTCTAAATGAAAATAACAACTACCTAAATATGTCAACCACATTGCAAATCCTTATAATGTGGAAACTATATCTGAAGAGAAAATTAAATCATATATACCAACAAAAAAAATTAAGTCATACACTCATACTTCCCAATAATAAAAACTAATTAAATAATAATAATAATAATAATAATAATAATAATAATAATTTAACGATTTAAGAGTCAAATCCCTAAAATAATTTTATCCCAGTTAAATAGCCGACCCATAAAATTAAGCCCTAAGAATACTTTTAAACCAATAGGACCAATTACAATTTTTTGCCAAAATTTTGATTCGTTTTTATTTTTCTAAAAATAATCAATGACCTAATTACGGTTAGATAAAATTAGGAGAAAAACAAAACAAAAAAGAAATGCAAAATATAGTAGATTTTTTTTCCGAAAAATTTGTTATTTTCTGACGTGTTGTATCCTCGTCAAAACAAATCCATTTAAGGTAATCAATATCCTTAATCGAGCCAAAGTCAGCACGTTCCGTTGTTTCTAGCGCATATTTTGTCGAGGTTACTATATTCACTCATTCAACAAACAAATCTCTCTCCCTATTTAAACCAGTTTCCGTTTAAGATTCCATCATTCCATCACCGTTACAATATATTCACAATAACCTCTTCACGTTCACCTTCATCATGGCTCATCGATCTCTCGCCATTGTTCTTTCTCTTTCTTTTCTGTCTCTTGCATGTTCCCTAGACATGTCCATCATTGATTACGATGCCAAACTTGAGGATATTCACCTCATGAAAGTTTATGAATCGTGGTTGGTGAAACATGGTAAGGTTTATAATGCTTTGGGTGAGAAAGAAAGTAGATTCGAAATCTTTAAAGACAACCTGCGGTTCATCGAAAGTCATAACAGTTTGGAGGGTCAAACGTATAAGTTGGGTCTCACCAAGTTTGCTGATCTCACCAATGAGGAATATCGTTCCATGGTTTTGGGTACCAAACCCAGAAAATCCAAAGGGTTGTTATCCGGATCCAAGAAGAGTAACCGTTATGCTTTTCGTGATACCGATGAATTGCCTGAATCTGTTGATTGGAGGGAGAAAGGTGCTGTTAATCAGGTCAAAGACCAAGGCCAATGTGGTGAGTTTTGTTTTTTGATTGAATGTACGTTGTTTTGTCTTTGATTTTGCTTGCGAATGATATGAGATTGTTTGTGATCTGTGAAGGGAGTTGTTGGGCATTCTCAACCGTTGGTGCTGTGGAAGGGATCAATCAAATTGTAACTGGTGATCTCATATCTTTATCTGAACAAGAGCTGGTGGAATGTGATAAAGGTTATAACATGGGGTGCAATGGTGGCATCATGGATAATGCTTTTGAATTTATAATACAAAATGGTGGCCTTGATACCGAAGAGGATTATCCTTATCGCGCTAAGGACAATACCTGTGATGTCAACAGGGTATTTATTAAACAATGTCTTTTATTCTTATCATATTGTATGTGCCAGAACGGCCTTGATTTGAGCTAACTATGTGAATTTTGGTTTTTTCAGAAAAATGCTCGAGTGGTATCTATTGATGGATATGAAGATGTGCCTGAAAATGATGAGAAATCCTTGAAGAAGGCTGCTGCACATCAACCTATTAGTATTGCCATTGAAGCTGGTGGCAGGGCATTTCAGCTTTACCAATCTGTAATATATTTATCTATCTTGTGTTTCTTTATTGTTTCAAAGGGGTTTGAAACTTTGAATGAATGTGACATAAATTTGGTTTTTGATTGCTGCAGGGTGTTTTTACTGGCATATGTGGAACTGAACTCGATCATGGTGTGGTGTTGGTCGGATACGGAACTGAAAACGGTACCGACTATTGGATCGTGAGGAACTCATGGGGTCCATCATGGGGTGAGAATGGTTACATTAAGATGGAGAGGAATGTTGTGACAGCCAACAATACTGGTAAATGTGGAATTGCAATGATGGCATCCTATCCTACCAAGAAGGGTCAAAACCCTCCAAACCCTGGTACTACTCCTCCATCCCCTCCATCCCCCTGTAAAGCCTTCAACTGTATGCGATGAATCCTACTCTTGCTCAGCTGGAACCACATGCTGTTGCCTGTTTGAGTATGGAAACTATTGCTTTGCATGGGGATGCTGCCCTGCTGAGTCTGCAACTTGCTGCGACAACGGTTCCAGTTGCTGCCCTCCCGAATACCCTGTCTGCGATTCTCAAGCCGGAACTTGCCGATTGAGTAAAGATAATCCATTTGGAGTTAAAGCTTTGAGAAGGACACCTGCTACAAGTACTTTGAATTGGACTCAGAGAAAAGCTGCCATGAAAAACAACAATTATGTATAGATTTAACAATCTATTATGTATATACAACCAAACAGAATGCGATTGTGATATTGATCCTTTATTGTATAGATTTATATATTCTTGATTCTGTCTGTGTTTCTGCTGATTTCATAAGTTTCTTGTTCAGTCTAAATCAAACAAATCATTTTCATCATTTGGCATATTAATCTCTTCGTTGAGAAAACGAATAACTTCATCAAAGTATAGTGCATGTATCACTTCCTCTGCTGTTTAAGCATAATCTTGTAACAGAAATCCAACTCATTTCGGCAACTTATGCTTCTAATCGCCCTATTATCCCTGTAATCCAGATGACACCATACAATGCAGAAGCTTGTTTTATGCATAAGAGGTTTGCAAGGATGTCTTAGTTTTTGTTTTGAAATCTCATTATCCACTTCATGAACCAACTAAAAGATCAATATCACCATCCTCTAGTCTAAACATAGGAATTATTGTGGGGGAGGCAATAGTAATAGAAACTCCCTACGCCAAACAAGAGTTAATGATTAAGATTCTCAATTCATCTATTGTAATATCCTCCTGATCTTTAATTATTTAATTTAATTGAGTTTTGGAGTGTTTTTGATTTATTTATTTAATTTAATTAAGTAAATAAGTGTAAGTAGAATGATTTAACTTACTGTGGATGTGAAGAATGTTGTGGTTTAGTATAAATTAGAACATAATTGTATTTAAAAAATTTAAATAATAGGAAAATAGAAAGAAAAAAAAATTGGATATTAAAATGATTTTTTAATTAAATTAAGAAGGTGGGTGGAATTAGTGAGAGTTGAAGAGATTTTATAGAATTAAAACAAAAATAAAAATATGGCTTTTATTATATTTTTTGGCTTTTAATATGGCTTTTATTTGAATAGAGAAGGGAATAGAGAAGTTAGGATAAAATTAACGCAATGTGGACGACTATTTTCTTTTATTTTCTTAATTTGATAGTCATTACTCATTAGACTTGAGATTAATCTTAAATTAACCAAAATCCATTTGAAGTTATGAATCTAATTATATGGTTTCAATTTTATTTACTATAAGAAAGGCCTGTGAGTATTATTTCCTGATCATTTAATCACTTGTTATTAAGCAGATTAGACATGAGTGTTCTTGGTCTGCATGATGAGATTTTGATTTTTGAATTATCATCCAATGTTCATATGTTCATATTCTCAGATAAATCTATTTGGTTTAACAGAGTTCCATTCCTGATAAACTACCTACAGTTAAATAAAATCTATGTGCATGTCAGTGCTTAGCAAATGATAGCACAAAATGACAGATAGAGGCAGGTAAACTGAACTCAAAACACACTATTAGGAACGGAAAGAAAAACACGTAACCGAGAGTAATTTAAAGAAATCTACGCTTAAGAGGAAGAGTATTCACCAGTAGAATGAGGAACCATGGACAAGCTCTGAAGCAAGGAAGTATGCACATGATCATAGTTCATGCTCATAGACATTTATTAGTCTCTTTATCATTGACAATGGACAAATTGGGAAGAATTTGTTCAAAAATCTCTAACACGGTGAAATTTGAGCGAAGCAATCGCAAATCTTCCAGCAAACTCGCCGATTTGTCGCTCCAATGCTGCACACATGATTCAAATTCAGTTCAAATTGGTACAGAAAGAGAAATTAGAAAAGAATCTCAAACGTTACATTGGATTTGTTTTTCTATTAACCTAATCAAGAAGTCTGAACCGCTCACCAAGGCTTGATGTTTTTGGAATCCACAAGGAGCGAGAGGAGATGCCATAAGCGTGCTCTCCATGGATATTGAGACATTTGAATCTGCCAAAGGTGGTTGCACGTAGGGGTGTCAAACGGGCATGCCCGCCCCGTTTAGGCTCGCCCCGCAAAAGCCCGCAAAAAATGGGGCGGAGCGGGGCGGTCATAGTTGAGGATTAGGGCCTAAAATATAGGTCCGTCCCGCAAAAAAGTGAGTGCAAGACGGGGAAAGCTCGCGAGCAATACCCCTTTTAGGTCTAAAAATGCTTAATTTTATGTTAAAACACGTGCCCGCAAAAGCCCCCGGACCCATTTTGCCACCCCTAGTTGCACGAGATATATTCATTTTCAGATTTTTTTTAAGTGTACGAGGGAGCATTTTTTCTGGAAAAATGGGTGTAAATTGGAAATGGTGAAGATGACAATTCTGCCATGATTAAATGAATATAACGGCGTGACTGCTCACCGTGGTGTGTGACAGAACAACAACAATTGAAAAGTCGATATTTTTACAATCTTAAGGGTCACAATTTTTACAAATTTGAAGAGAGAATTATGACGTTATGGAATCCTCAATAATCCTGAGATGTTGTATATGTGATCTCTGTCTCTATGGATCTTTTGACAATCAACATGGAAGTGTGGGCATGTAGGCCAGCATCTTATTTCCAAAAAGAATTAGGTGTAGAAAGGAACGATTTTTTCGAAGAAATGGTTATGAATAAAAAATGACGGGGATGATGGTTGAAAGAGTATGGTTGTGGAGTGCAATAAAAATCTCAGGGATGAGAATGAGAAGTCATGATTTTTGTTAATAGAAAAAAGCATGTGTGAATGAAAAAATAATTTAGGAATTAAGAGTATGATCTCAATTAATATTTGAGATTGAAATCCATTACTTGAATGATTGTAATTTCACTACAAAAATTAATGAGAGAAGATTTATTGCTATTTTAAAAATGACGTTCTTTTTAAGTTGTGACTTGCAATTTCTTCCATCACTTAGGTTCCTGGTTGTGGGTTGCAAGAAGGTAGTTAAAAGTGGGAAAAAAATTCAAAAAATAATCTAGTATAGAGAGCTCAGTGTAAGATACAATAGATCTTATTAATCTAAAGGCTCTTAATAGTGCTTCACCATGTGAGATTTGTTAGCACCATCACCTTAGAAGTCATCTATTTGTACATAATGCATCTCAAATTTATTTTTAAATTTAAAAGATTGGAGTTTAATATTTTTCATGAAAATAAACTCAACTATTCATAGGAATGATAGTTTGATTCATGACATCTGTGTATCTGAAGGGAAAAAAATGAGTATGAATGTATAATATCTATTAAAATAAGTGAATATGAGTATATGAATATACCAACAAAGACTTTTTCATTTTACAGGTTAAAAATAAATTCATATTTATGCCTATTATTCAGAAGTAAATGTTTTTTATTTTGAATTTATATTAAATGAATAAATTTATATTAAAAAAGATAAACTAATTTATATTACTAATTCACTCATAACTTCTTCTTTTATTAATTTGTGCAAAATAAAAAATTACTCATTATATTAGTAATTAGCATGTGAGTATTAAATGATAAAGCATTAAACATATAAATATAAAATAGCAAGAGAGGTATATGAAGTATATTGTATAGTTGTTTTTACCAAACTAAAATATATGCATAGTTTAAAAATTTTGAAAATTTAAGTGGGATCTTTGCCTACACACCAACGGGTGTAGGTCCATCACTGGATATAAATATCTTATTATTCATTCTGCCTCATATTCGAAAGAATAGAATTGAACTAAATCATTTTTTTTTCTTGCGATTCAAATGATTTTTATTGTAAAAATTGTCCAAACCGCACCACAAAGCACGTTCGTGGTGGTATTGAATAAAAAATTCACTGCTCCTGTTTTTGGAAGATGTTGTCGCAACCAAGTGTTATGCATATAGGTCACTCAGGAATGAGAATTTTCCATGAGTCCCATTAGTTGAGGAACATCGTTCCTCTGCTTTTTCTGATTGGGCTCCCAAATACTCGACCATCCAATTAATCGCTTCACCACGGGTGATCTAGGAGTGGTTAAGTAACATCCCTCTAATATTAAGGTGTAAGAGGCATGCGACATCGTCAAGTTTGATCGTCATCTCCCCAACAAGAAAATAGAAAGATGACGTCTCCTTGTGCAATCTCTCGACAAATGCCTCTTGGATGTCGTGGCTAATAGTAACTATTTACAGTGATTTCTAGTAAACAACCGCTAGTCTTTCAAATCAACAATATCTTTGGTAACTTACAGGATCGACTAGATTGATCCTAGGACATGTGTCTAAATTTTGGTGTTTAAACTTGCATCAAAACTTATGCCTAACATCTTTGTGTAGAATACTAAGAATGCTTAAGAACACGAATATAAATAAATTTAATTAAGGAAGTAAAGGGTTTGATTAAAAGTGATAATGAAACTTGACTAAAACATAAAGAACTTGTAAAGCAATGTAAATGGTTGGTAAACGAAATGTAAAAGACTTGTTAAAGGAAAGTAAAGATTTTGAAGGATATAATTTCTGACTGGAAAGATAAAAAAATAAAGTGGAATTTGAATGACTTTAAAAGATAAAGAAACTTTGATTAATTCGAAAGTAAAGATGGTGTTTCTATACGTACATTGCTCTGCAAAACTCGTTTCCCTAACACTTAGTAATTTGAGTATATATATATATATATATATATATATATATATATATATATATATATATATATATATATATATATATGAGTTTTTGTACAAAATGAACACACAAAATCCTAACACCAAGACTCATATTTATACTAATTTGATCCTAACGGTCTTATTATAGAATGATGCCACATTCGATTATTGCATGTCTTCTGAATTCCCTGGCTTCCACACGTCCTTCAACAAAACAACGTCTCATATTTGAATTCGAAATCTTGTTTGTTGAAGATATAAAACTCTCATTTCGAATTCGAAACTCTAACGGTAAAGCCAATTCGAATCCTCTTTCTTTTCAAACGAAAACATAGCATCTGGACTTCATTTTCCACATTCGAATGCAAGCACAACACAGTACGGCCCATTATCTCGAATTCAATGTCCATCGAAATCACCAGCCAACAAATTGCCCCTCGAAAATGTGTATTTTGATACATAGAGAAACACTCACTTTTGAATCATATATGTGATTTTGATGAATCTGACATTCATGATGACTTCACTGTATGTGACGTTTGCAGCTATCAACTACTTTCTTCAAAATGTCTTTTCACCACGTCTCTTCAAACGTGCAAGTAGTAGTTATTTTCAATCATTATAATTCAAAAGGTATCAGCTTCCAAGATTTGAAAAAGCCACCTCCTTTTTTGTTCACTTATACAGCTACACGTGTCTTTTATTTCTCAAAGGTCAAAAAAATTTTAAACTGCCAACACCTTATAAACAACTTCAGACTTCACTTTTAAACCTTCCACCTTCTTCAATCTCTCAATCTTCAAACACAAATCCAGAAATTTGTTTCTTCTGCAAAGAAAACTCATCAAAAGAAAATCTCTTCTTCAAACAATGGCGTCTACCCAACCACAATCATTGTCAAAAGTCAAGAAATTTGGGAAATCATAAGGTTCTTCTTCCAAAACAGAACTTGTGAGTCAAATCGTTACTTATGGAAATCAAAATTTCATCACAACTCCTAAGTTTCTCTCAAGAACAGAAAGCTATCTATGCTTCCCAAGTAATCATCCCTACTTCATTATCTGGAAAAACTCTGAGTTTTATGGGACCTTTGATTTCTACAGAAAAACTAGAGAAATCAATAGAATTTTTTCCTATTTACCATGAAACACAACCCATGGCTAACAAACAGAAATCGATAAAAAAGAAAGACAATGATCCTGCAGTGAAAGTTGCTCAAACTCCTAAGATTAAAACGTCTGAAGAAGGCACTTATGTACTTTTTGATGTCAAAAGAAAGGCGTTCCAATTTGATTATATCACTGATAACTTTAAACCATTTTGATCATGTCCCCTTTGGATAGATCATATTTAAACCAGATTTCAAAGATCGAAAAGAAAAAATCCCAAGATTGGGAAGCCTTAGGTATTCTTAATCTGATCCAAATGTCAAAACTAGGCTTTGGTTATAGTCAACCTTTATTGTTAGCATCTTTATATTTTTGAGACAACACTTATAACACATTTCATGTCCCTTGTGGAATGATAATTCCTACATTCTATGATATTGCTGCAATCACTGGACTTTCTCCTATAGGAGAAACCTTTGATCCTAAGGAAGATGCAGAAAATATCATTGACTTTGATGTCAAGAATTCTGCTTTTCTACCTACATAAGTCTTTATCATACTAAGGGGAAAGTATCTGACGTAGATCATATAGCTTTTCTAGCTTTATGGCTATCAAAATACGTTTTCTGCTGTAAGTCTCTACAGGTAGCTAATACATTTATAACTCTAGCTAACCAGCTTCACCACGGTCAAAAAATATGTTTAAGTGAATTGTTGCTAGTGGGGTTGTATGAAAGTTTAGGGTCTGCTGTGTCGAAGTTAAAAAACTACAAACCTGGAACGAATCTAATCCTTGCTGGCCCTTTTTGGCTCTTTCAACTGTGGCTAAACGCCACCTTTGAACCTTCGCTTCGAACTTCTGGCACTGTTGATGAAAATGATCCAAAAATCCTCAATTGAACCGTTGAAGGCACCAGACTACTACAATTGACCCCATATAATGATAAAGAAGTTTTCAACACTTGCTTCACCAACTACATGATGTTGTTCTCAAAGAAACACAAATTCATCCCTTCGATGGCTCCATTTGCCAATCGAATCCATAGTCCCCAGTGGTTTACTCTGCCTATCAATGAAGCTCTTAAGGATGAAGAAATCCAAACCATATGGCGCGCCTTCTTATATCCCAGACTTATAATTTCTAAAATTATGCCCATCAAAAGCCATGTATGCATATTGGCTTATCAGCCTAACTTCGTGTCATGCAAATTTGGGTTATGCCAACTTCTCCCTGAGCCTATTTTCAATCGAAAACGAGAAATATGTGTAACAGGAGTGCTTTATGCTGTTAAAGACATCAAAACTCACTAGGATCTTTATGAAAACTTGTAATACCTGGGAAAATTGATGAAGTCGCCATCATTATTTATTTGCCCTAAGGACGGGGAACCTAATGGGAAAACCCTAATTCTACAAAAAGGCGGTCATTGTAATAAGTTAAGGGTTCGGGAGTCAATTAAGTAAGGGGAAGGTGTTAGGCACCCCTCGCTTCCCTTGTACTTAAGGGGAACCTTCTCAAGTTTTAGGTTATGGTGTGTCTACTAAAGTTTTTTTATCTATTTATACCTAATTTTATTTTATTTATTAATTACAAAAACAAAGAAAATATTTTAATTATTAGTTAGGGGACTCGCCTTAGTTTTTAAACCGCGTGCTCATGTATCCTCTTATGAGGAATCAGAGTCTCAATTCGTAGTTCATATGTGTTATGTTAATTTTTTTTATGGATTGTAGGAATGTTTGAAATTATCCTTGAACCAAGTTTGATTTGAAAATAGCGTAGTCGTAGACGTAGTTCGCAGTTAATATAAAATATCTCCACAATCCTTTTTTTTTATAAATAAAGTTGAATTTGAATTAAGTTAGTGAAAAAATGTTAGTGTTTGGTGGGTTAGCTGTCTTAAGTTTGGTAGTCGGCAAAAGTTAATCTTTATTAAAACTCGATCGCACTAGGCGAAAGAATTTAACCTTTGTGAATTTTAGTTATCTGAAATAATTAACTAGTAAGTGTTGGACTGACCAATCGATTACTTGAAGATATAAAATCCTATTATTTGCGGGAAGTTGAATTAATTGAGAGCTAAAAAAAATATACGAGTCTAATTAAATTAATTAATCTAACTAACTAAAAATATATTTTGTATTTTTATATGTTTGACTAGGATTAAAATTAATTAACTAAGTAGATAATTTATAAAAACTAAACTAATTAACCATAAAGTAAAACAAAGGTACATAATTGGTAAAGAGGGTAATGGTTAGTAAAAGTTAATGATTATTAAACTAATCCTAACAAAATAAATAAAACATAATTAGATCTAAATAATAATGAAAAATGAGGTAGAATATTAAATAAATAAATTAAAAGAAAAAAAAACACACACACACATATATATATATATATATATATATATATATATATATATATATATATATATATATATATATATATATATATATATTGGTATTATGAATTATTTGAATTGATTAGTTTGTGAAAAATGTTTCTATAAACAAAATTAAATAAATATATAAACTAATTAATTAACCTAAATAAATAAAGAAACTAAATAAAAAAGAGTGTAAAGTAAAATTAAGGGGTGAACACAATAAGGAAGCCTAAGTCCCATGTAAATCACTATCTTAAGTCCAAAAAATTAATTTTAATCATGATTAAGGGGTAATAGCTAACCTAGAAAAATTAAGTAAAAAGGAAAATAGCAAACAAATTACTACTAATACAGTACGTAATTTTTAATCCAATTAAATCCAATAGCAAACAAGTTATATTATCATGCTATTATTATTCATTCAAAATCTAATTAAATACATGTTAATCATCATTCTAATCAAGACAATAAATCCTAAATAATTAAAATTATTTGCAAAAAGATATTTTTGATATTTTTGTATTTTTATATGTTTTTTGTATTTTCAGTGGATTTCTTCTAATAAAATAAAGTAATTGAGCAAATAAACTATTAAAATAACTTAAGTGAAATAAGAGAGAAAATTAAAATTAAAATTATGGTATGTAGCAGTAGGAGGCGCTACCCATTGTTTTATATTAACATGGCTTTTTCTAATTTTCATTCATAACCAATCATATACAGACTAATGGCAGTATGAATTAGAATTAGAAAAAAAGAAAGATAAAATTCCACACCAATGCATTTTACTGATGGGACTAAAGACATTAAACCTCATTTTCTTTCATTCAATTACTATAACTTTTTATTTAAAACCTTAAACCAATAATAAGCTAACACATGGCATTTTTTAATAAAGAAAATAAAATAAAGTAATAACTATAATGCATCTAACCTATGATGAGAGAGACAGTAGCATTCCTTTCTCCTTCCACTTTCCTCTTCTTCTATATTATTTCTACAACAACAAAAAAGCAAACAAACTTGTGTCACTCGTATTGTGTTGTGTTAGTAAGTAAAAAAAAAAAGAGAGAAAGAAACGAGATTAGAAAATTGGATAAAAAATTGTTGGTGAATATAAGAAATTGAAAAAAAAAGTTACTGTAAGCATCGAAGTCGTTACCTAAGATTGTAAAATAAATAATTAACAATGTTAAAATCATTAGTAAAACAAACATATTATGGTAGAGCAAGATAACATTGAAAACTAAAGGAAAACCTCATATGAGAATCATTGGTCCAAAATTTGTATAAAAGTAACACCAATAATATTACAAAGAAATTAAAAAGTGAAGTATTAGTTAGTGAATGAATCGATATTGAGGTGGGGTGATTAAACATAATCTTTGCGACGACGTATTAGTTAGTGAATACTTGTTGATATGCGATGCGATGTTATATGTCTTCGTACATGATGATGTGATGATTATATTGATGTTGTTAATAAATGCTTCCGATTTGTGAATGCATGATTTTGATGATGATGAATTATTAGTGATGTTTTGCATAATGCAAATATGATGCGATGATATATTTATCTTGATGTGGATAAATTATAGCGATGTGGGCTTTATGCCAATTGTGATGAGCGATGATGATGTTTTGTATTGTGTTGTTTATTGTCGAGTCACAAACATTGCATTGGCGACGATGGGCTTTTATGCCAAGCGACGAGGCTTTTATGCCAAGTGTTCCTATTTATGGACAAAGCGACGGGTACCACATGCATAACATAGTCGTGTCTCATGGAGTCGGTTATGTTTATGTTTGAGTTGTTTGGCGTTGAGTTTTTGATTGATGAATGATGTTGGATTGCGATGATATATGATGCTTTGTTTGGTGATGATCTTTATGATGAACATGAAATGAATATGAATTGATAATTTCATGATAACTATGCGATGAATATAAATGATGAGTTTTGCGATGATTTAACTTGATGAAATGCTTAATGCAAATAGGATGTGATGATGTTTGTGATGATGTTTGTGATGATGGGCTTTATGCCAAAAGCGACGATGGGCTTTATGCCAAATGCGACGATGGGCTTTAGCCAAATTGTGATGATTGTTTATGTTGCTCATGTTGTTAGCATTGTTTAATGTTGTTGGTTGATGTTGTTGTTTATGATTGTCGTGTTAACTAGCGATGTATTATCTTGTGACGATCTCGTGGTGACGGAGGTGTATGTGTTGTTGTGATGAATTGTGCCGATGAGGCTTAGGCGATTAAGTGTAGATTAAACACTTTAGAATAGCGATAAAAGTAGGTGAGATTTAGATATGTGGTGGAATGCACTTGCTAATCTATATCGTTTATAATTCCAAACTATATATATATATATATATCATGCCTTTAATTATATGTTTTGGAGTATCTCACCCTTTACTTGTTTCGCCGTTACCTATATATTGGTAACGTGCAGGTTATGAAGACGGAGTATATAGCTGCTATTAGTCAAGTCGGTGTCGCTCTGATACGTAGCACTCGGGGGGGATTATTATGTTGTCTTGTTGTTGTTCTTTTGTTGTTTTCCTTTGTAAATAAGAATCATAATTTATAAAAACATGATTTTGATGAGGAAGTTTAATAAAGGAGTTGTTTCATTTTTATGAATCAATTTATGATTTGCGACGAGGCTATGTATCTGTGTTAGATCTAAGAGAAAGAGATGAGAAGAATTTCATTTCAGTAACAGAATTCTGTTTTGATTATTTTGTGTATTTTCCAAGAGGTGGCACCTTGTTACTTATATGAGTAACAAGGTGACCCCTGAGAGTTACACATTAGGAAAACTGACAAGTGTCAGTCTAAAGATCAACTATAAGCTACTACACTAATACCCCCCCCCCACAAACTCATGGGGAGTTAGTGACAGCAACCACCCTGAGTTTGTGCTTCAGTGTGAGGAATGCAGTAGAGGGCAAGGGCTTGGTGAGAACATCAGCCCATTGGTCAGTGCCAGAAATATGCATAACCTGCAGTTGTTTAGCCAGAACTTTTTCCCTAACAAAAAACAAATCTATTTCCATATGCTTGGTCTTGGTGTGCATAACAGGATTGTGAGCCAGCAGGACTGCAGACTGGTTGTCACAAAGGATTCTAGGAGTCTGACAGGAAATGAGCAATTCCTTGAGCAATGATTGAATCCACAGAAGATCTGCAGCTGCATGAGCCATACTTCGGAACTCAGATTCAGTGTTGGACCTAGCCACAACAGTCTGCTTTTTAGACCACCAAGAGACCAAGTTTGGGCCAAAGTAGATAGCTGCACCGGAAGTGCTTCTTCTGTCATCTGGGTCAGAAGCCCAATCAGCATCACAGAAAAGCTGAATAGATGGTGCAGTGGTGGGATTGAGAGCTGTGAGTTGAAGACCATGACTAAGAGTGCCTTTAAGGTACCTCAAAATGCGCTAGCACCCAATGAGTGTCAAGAGGATGTGCCATAAATTGACACACCTTGTTAACAAAGATATGCTATATCCGCCTTGTGAGTAGCATGTGCTCCGACCGACCTATATAAATAGGGATCAAAAGGAGAACCAACCTTGGTAAGCTTACATGTAGACGCATGGGAGTAGAAAGTACATGTAGACATGTTGGTTTTGAGAAGTAAGTCTTTCACATACTTGGACCGATTGAGGAAGAGACTTAGAATCGTGTCCGTGACTTGAATACCTAGAAAATAATCCAAGTCTCCCAAATGCTTGAGGAGAAAGCAACATTCATTTGGTGATGATGGTCTTGAGAAGAGTGTGAGAGCTTCCAGATGATAATGTCATCCACATAAACTAGTAGATAAATAGTATGCCCACCTTCAAAATAAGTGAAAAGAGATGGATCGCACTTGCTAGGCCGGAAATGTAATTGCACAAGTGCAGCACCTCTCAAACCACCGCTGGGAGCCTGTTTAAGTCCATATATGGCCTTATTAAGCCTACACACCGATGAGAGTCACCGCTCAAAGCCTCGAGGTTGAGCCATACACCTCTTCATCAAGTAAGCCATTAAGAAAGGCATTATTTACATCCAAATTTGGATAGACCACCCATAGGTAAGAGCAATAGATGAATAATTGATTGTAATAGGCTTGACTACAGGTGAAAAGGTTTCATTGAAGTCAAAACCTTCTCTTTGATGGAAGCCCTTTGCTACAAGTCTAGCTTTATACTTGTTAATAGTACCATCAGGATTTTCCTTGACTCTAAACACCCATTTACTTCCAATAGCTTGTCATTAGGGGCAAAGGCACAAGAGTCCATGTTTTGTTGGAAATAAGAGCATGATATTCGCCTTCACTAGCCGCTAGGGTCGCAAGGGCCTGTTTAGTGGATTTGGGTTCAGTGGCAGCAAGTAACAATTTTGGTTGACTGAATCCAGACTTAGCCCTAGTTTGCATAGTGTGAGCATTGACAGTCCGCTAACACCGAACAGGGAGGAAGTTGGGACTTCGATCGAGAACTACTTGTGGTAGAGGGGTGGATTAGTGGTTACTAGACGCAATCGAAGAGGAAGAAGAGACACTAGGCTTGAAAAATAAGAGTAGGTGTGGATGATGGTGAGGACTGAGAAGGAGTGGCAAGAGGAATAGTAGGGCTGACAGCAGTATGTAAGGGAGACGCAGAGGGAACATTTGAAGAATCAGAAGTTGGGGAAGGACTTACAAAAACAGTAATGGAGACAAAGAAAGATGAGGAAGAGGTAGGAGGAAGACTAGGTTTGGAGGATGGAACAACAAGAATCTGGACTCATTAAACAACACATCTTTGAAATGTAAAGTTTGCCACAAGGAGATAAACACCTATACCCCTTGTGAGAGGTGGAATACCCTAAGAAAAGACACTCATGAGACCAAGTTGACTTTGTGAGCGAGTAAGGTCTAAGTAAAGGAAAGCATGCACAACCAAACACTCTTAAAAGGAATAGTCGAATCGGTTCCAAACAATAAGGTGAAGGGAATCGAAAGTTCACAGATACAAGGCGCCTATTGATTAGATAGATGCAGAGAAAAGCAAAATCCCAATATGTTAGAGGCAAAGAGGCCCATCCTGTGTCCACAATGTGCCTATGTTTCCTCTCAATGACACCATTCGATGATGCGATGTGGACATATCACTCTATGCACAATGCCAAGTTCGAGAGGAGTTTGTTAAATGGTCCGAACTCCCACCCCAATCGATCGAAAACTTTTAATGAGACACCATGTTGAAGTTCAACCAAGGCTTTGAATTGCTTGAAGATGTTCAATGCTTCACTTTGCTCTTAAGAAAGTAAATCCAAGTAAACTTGGTGTAAGCATCCACAAAAGACATGTAGTATTTGAAACCTAAAGTAGAAACATTAGGAGATGGTCCCAAAGATCACCATAAATCAATTCAAGTGGTTTAGTGTGGTGTGTGAAGGTGAGGCAGAATTGGGACTTGCCCATACAACAAGCAAGACAAAAGGAATGATATTCTTTATTATGAAAAGGAACATTACAACCGGACAAAACAAGTTTAAGAGTATGCAGATTAGGATGACCTAATCTCAAATGCCATTTATTAGCAGTACTGAATTTGTCAGCTACATGATCAACAACAGTTGAATTAATACTAGGAGACTTAGATTGTAAACTAGAGCTAGGAATAGAAGAATCAGACTTGGTTCTTGGCGATCAAGGATGGGAAACTCATACAACCATCAGACCCAAGCAAAGACTTATGTGTAGCCCGAGATTTGACAAGACATTTGTCAGAGGTGAACAAGAAATACACATCATTATCACGACAAAACTGACTCACACTAATTAAATTCTTGGTTATGGTGGGAATGTGTAAAAGATTGTGAAGTGTAAGTGAGGTGTGTGGTTGTAAAGGAGAGGTAAAACTACTAGAACCTGAGGAGGCAATTTGCAAACCTTGACCATTACCAATGAAGATCTGGTCATGACCTTCAAGAGGAGTAAGCTGCTGCAGATTCTTGGGATCATTGGTAACATGGTAAGAGGCACCAGAATCAGGATACCAAGAGGAGCCAGCATGAGCAGATGGTACACCGAGCAACAAAACACTAGGAGCGCTAGAGGTGTACCTCTGTTAGGAGCATGGTCGAGTCCACGATTGGTGGTTGTAAGGCAAAGGGTGAAAGCCATCCAAGGCTGAGGAGTATTGGAGTTAGCTCCATAAGCACCATAAGTAGGTTGGAATTGCTGATTAAACCTGTGCCAGCAGTTGAGTGCAGAGTGACCTGGCTTGGAACACACCTGACATTGCACATTAGAAGGAGTGAATCTACCACCTCTACCTCTGCTATAGCGACCACCTCTAGAAAAACGACCACCACCACGAGACACAGGCACTTCAGACTCCGAGACCTGTGCAGGAGGCTCAGTAGTTGCTGCAGGACTTTCTTCAGGAGTAGAACTAGGTGGAGCAGAATGTGTGAGATTAAGAGAAACCAGATCAGTTGGAGACTGCTTCTTGAACTTGTTCAAACGAAGTTCATGTGCAAGAAGTAGTATCTCAACTTCATCAAGATCCATGACTCCAAACTTACTCTCAATAACAGAAACAACAGGTGCAAAGTCAGATGGCAAACCTTCAAGAATAACATCAATGTGATGAGCAGGTGGTAGGGGATCTCCAATGGAGGCTAGAGCATCAACAGTAGTACGAATTTTGTGAAGATATTCTTGAACAGATGAATTATCAAGAGAAAGCGCGCGAAGTTCAACGCGAAGTTGACGTGCTCTAGCACGTGTTTGCTTCTGGAAATAGCTGAACAACCGGTCCCATAGCTGATGCGCGTGAGTGCATCCAAGAACGCGTGACAAAATCTCATCAGATAACGTGGATTGTAACCACGAAAGAAGCATTTGATCCTTCTGAAGCCAGCGTGAATAGTCAGGATTCACTATTGCTGCAGTGCGAGCTTCATCATCAACAAATTGCAATGGCACTCGCGAGCAAACTATGAAATCAGTGAGGCCATGAGCGTTGATGTACGGTTCGATCTGTTGTCGCCAGAGATGAAAATTCTTTTCATCCAACTTTTGCGCAATCTTGATCGAAAACTGAAGACGAGTCGAATCGTCCAAGGATTTGAGCGGAAGAGACGCCGTCGCAGTGGCAGACGATCGCTCCGGCGAAGTTGGTTGCGACATTGGAGCAGGGCGATGGATCAGTGGCTTAATCTGATACCATGTTAGATCTAAGAGAAAGAGATGAGAAGAATTTCATTTCAGTAACAGAATTCTGTTTTGATTATTTTGTGTATTTTCCAAGAGGTGGCACCTTGTTACTTATATGAGTAACAAGGTGACCTGCTACAGTAGGTTACACATTAGGAAAACTGACAAGTGTCAGTCTAAAGATCAACTATAAGCTACTACACTAATAATCTGAGATTTATACTTTAAATTGAATTGTTTAAAGTGATTTGGTTTTGAAGTTGTGACGCCTCAGTATTTAATTTATGAAATTTTAAATTACTCTGATTTTTGTATATAAAACCTTGGGTAAATTTGGGGTGTTACATATGGTAATAACGCTAGACCTCGGGCCAACTTCATTTTTTGGCTAGCATGCCATGAAAGGGTAGCAACCAAGGATAGATTATTGAAATATGGTATGATTGATCGAAAAACCTGTTGTTTCTGTTCGAATGATGAGACAATGAATCACTTATTTTTCGAATGTGAAACTACGAGGAAGATATGGATGGAAGTTTTGGAATGGATTCAAATTCACCATGTTCCTGGCGGATGGCACAGCGAAATAAAGTGGTTGATTCAAAGAACGAAAGGAAAGGGTACTACGACAGATATTCTCAAAATGGTTGCGGCTGAAACAGTCTACGAACTATGGATGATGTGAAATAACAAAAGTTTTGGCGAATTTGTTGATACCTCAAAGATAGGAAATAAAATAATTGATACTTTGGTGTATAGGGGGTGGAATAATAAAAAAACTTAGGAATTTCATAGCTATTCTTATGATGGAGGGGTGAAATTAGTAATTTTTGTTCTCATGTCATTGGTTGTCCTGTGATTGTCTGTTTAGTTGCTGGATTCGATTGGGATCGCTTGTACTTATTGAACTTTTTTGAATTAATAAAGTATTTTTATTTTCAAAAAAAAAAACGTGAATATACATGTATGCTTTCCTAATATTCAAATCAAAAGTTATAAGATATTTATATAGGATTGAATGATATAATTCCCTGAACGATTTTTGTAATAATAATAATAATAATAATAATAATAATAATAATAATAATAATAATAATAATAATAATAATTATTATTATTATTATTGTTAAAATTTATCTTTTTATTAACCAAAAATAATGATGACGATTGTGTAAGGTAAATTATTTTCTAATATAATTATAAAAGTATTTTATAAAGTAAATAACACATTAAGGCTAGTCATCAAATATAACATATTCGGGTTGGTCTTGAACCAGATCAACCATATCCATGTCTCAAAAAAAATATTGGAGCTTCAAATTTAGTATTGAGTTTTATGTATATTTTACAATAATATTATATATATATATATATATAACACGAAGCGAAATTAGAACAACATTGTTATTGTAGCCCAGTCGTTGGTAATTAATGTCTTACCAAATGCAATTCTTTTTATTTTAATTTTTTTTACATTTCTAACTTTTTTTTATAAAACAACATATTTGTTATTATTTTTGTGCACTTTCTGGCTTCTTTTTTCTTTCTAAAACAACATTTTTGTTTTTCCAAAAGAATGTTTATATATTTTATTTTATTTGTTTTTTTTTTCTTTTTCAATTTCAAAAGACTTTTTTACTTATTTTGTTTTTTTTTTTCAAAACAACCATAATATATATATATATATATATATATATATATATATATATATATATATATATATAGAGAGAGAGATAGAGAGAGAGAATTATACTTGATTTGTTTTGAGAGAGAGAGAGATAAAATTATACTTGATTTGTTTTTTTTTTGTTTTTTTAATTTTAAAAGATTTTATTTGTTGTTTTTTTGTCTTTTTCAAAAAATAATCTAAATATTATTTATATATTTAAATATTAATCTAATAACAAATTCACATCTTTCTCAAAAATAAATAAACAAGTTGAGATTTTCTCTTCTTTCTCTCAAACAAAAAGAAAAAAAATAGAATTCTAAAATCAAAATTTAATGTTAGCTAGTCAATTTTTTTTCTTCTTTTTTATATGATAATTTTTTCTTCTTATTTATTATTTATTCTTTTGAGGTATATTATAAAACATTGAATTGTTATATTTATCATTGATTTATTGTTATAATAGTTATTTTTTCTTCTTATTTCTTAATTTTTTTATTTAATTGAAGAATTTGTTTCAAAAAATGCTAGAAGGGGAAAAAATTTATGTAGTTATATGGTATTTTGATAATATTGGTTAGAATATGACATTTTTTATATCGTTAATGTTGTTTACAATTTAAATATATAATTTTTTTAATATTATATTATTTATTAGGAGTCTATTTTTATTATTAGCTTTGGGTCTCTAGATAGCCCGAACTGGCCCTGGACATAATTTATAAAAAATGTTTTTTATTAAATGTATAACATCATAAGAAAAAATATGCGCTGACGGTAAAATAATTGTACACGGTCAATCAATTACTATTATGTTTTCAGTTAAATCACACTAATATTTATAAGTTAGTTGTATGACATAGCTGAATGATGAATCTTTATTGAATGATAGTACAAAATTATTTTACACGGTTAGTGCACTACCTTTAGATTTTGTTTGATAAAACTAGTTGATAGCTGATAGTTAGTAGCTGATAGCTGATGATTAGTAGTTGATAAGTTAATTTAAGTGTTTGATAAATTAACTATTATACTAGCGGATAAATAAAATATAATATAAAAGGACATTCTTTTTAAAAAAATTGTGGTTTATTAATTTTATCATATTATATTATTATATTATTAAATTAACTTTTATTTGATAAAAATAATTGTATTAATAAAAACATATAAAATAATTTTAAGATAATTGGAATTTTAAGATAGCATTAGAATATATTAAGTTTGTGTATAAATTTTATAATAAAAGTTAACGACATACATGAAATTTGAATTCAGTTAAATTAATCTAAAATAATTCAAAAATTAAATTTATTATTTAATATTCTACCATAAAATTACAATAAATTTATGAATTTTCTTCATTTTAGTTGATCTCAGTGATTCTCCTATGATATTTCACTAATTTGAGAATTATCAACATATTATTTCAAAATTTATTTTATATATATATATATATATATATATATATATATATATAAAAGGTACTACATCCTAGATAAGAATGAATTTTTGTTAATGGAACAGGTGACAACCCTTGTACTGTCAAATGTACTTTACTATGTCTGCCTCTATTGGGAGATCCAACAAAGTATGGAGTATGTATGAATACATGTCAATCGTTTTGCGGTAAAAAGACATCGCAAGCTGCATATGTTTGTTCAAGAAGTTGTACCTATTCAAAACTCAATAATATTAATACAGGTATGCTCTTATTTTCTCTCTCTATAATAGTGAAAGAAGAGAATAATTGTTAGTACTTCATTAAACTAATTTTATTCATTAGTAGTATTTATTTAATTAATGATGTTTTCACATATGATTTTTATATTTTATTTTTTCAGATGTTCGTGGAATCAAAGCAATCGTTGATTCATGCTTGAAAACTTGTTAGAATAATCATAATAATAATTAAGTCAGAAGTTATAAATTGAGTTTACTGACTCTGTCAATGCAACCTTGAAAACTTATATTATAATGATATTTTGAGTTTAGTGACATCTTATTTTATTCTCTCCTTTTATTTTTTCACTTTTACTTTTTCTTTTTAGATTTTTCAGTTTTAGATTTCTCCTTTGATTTTAAATTTTAATTATTCTTTTTAGTTTAGATATTCTTTTAAAATAATAATTTATAAATTTCAGCAGTATATTTACATGAATACATTATTATAAATTAATAATGGATTGAACTATATATGACCGTTTTCACTTTTATGGAAAAGAAATTGGTAAGAGGGGCGAAACTTAAGAGAGAAAAAACTACATTGCACCAATGCTAAAAACTAAAACCCACTCAAGATTAATCTTCAAATGCTTATGTAAAAAGTTTGAAATTTTCCAATAGATATGGATGCCACCCTACATTATCCTTGTCTCTCTTGCAAGCTTGTTTGCAACATATTTACATTAGAAATTTCAACAATATATTTATATTAATACATTATTATAAATAAATAATGGATTGAACTGTTTTCACTTTTATGGAATATTAGTGATTTAAATATTTGTCACTTTAGAGGTTTAGAATCTGTTTGGTGAGATCACAAAAATAGCTTTTATATTTTAATTTTTCAGTTCATATAAATAAAAAAGCTCTATTTGGGAACTAAATTTAGCTTTTAGTTTTTTTATTAACTTTTGTCTCTTTTTTTTTCAAAAACTATTTAAAACAGCTTTTGAACTTGTAGTTTTTAAATTGTGACTTTTTCTTCTATTTAATTTTCAAATCTTCTCTACACTTTTCAAAACCTTCTTTATTTTCAAATTTAAATCACTTTCAATAAAAACATTGATATTTTCAAGTGCATTTTCAAAACCTTTTTCTTAATCAAATTTTAATTCACTTTAATCAAAGTTAAACTTCTTTCTTAAAAGACTAAAAAAAACAAAAACTCATTCAAACTCTTTTTCCACTTTGGCTTTTGGTTAAGACTCTCTCTTAAAATTAGACACTAGTAATCTTTAAAGTTGAGTTGTAATCCTCTCATCTCTTTGATATTAATTGATGTTGGTGTTGAATCTTTTTCCAGTTGGAATGGTTAGTGGCATACTTATTGAGTTATCCAAGTTGGAGCCCTCATTTTATTTGTGATGCAAAGATCCACCTTTCTCATGTTCATGGTAGATTAGTTGAGTATTCTACTTAAGATGACAAAATGTCTCTTCATCTAAAATTAATCAACAAACAACTTTGTTCTTTTTTAGAAGAACTACGTGGTTCTAATTTCATCATTGTACTTTGGTGATATGTAGGCACAGGGGTCATTGAAATATTGCTGAATAAAAATTGTAAAAACCATTTATTTTCCCATCTCCACAAACCTTTTTGTAAACAACATTTTTTAACCAAATACACATATTTTCAAAGAGGTTCATGCGAAGTACTTTAGATGTTTAAGATGCTAACATCTTCCCTTTGCATAATCAACCTCTTACCTAGATCTATGTTTTATTAGTTTTTGCTTTGAAAACTTTTGTGAGTTTTATTCGCTCTTTTCTCATTCCTTTGAAAATAATAAAGTGTTGTGGCGACTTTCACTTTGCGAGTTAAGTTAATCAATAACTTAATCTCAAATTTTCATCACTACAGTTGGAGCCACACATCTCATGTTAAAAGAGACTCCCAGTTGATCACCAATCGGTACGGGGGAATTATGATACCAAGGGGTCGGGCTTGGTCAAATACTTGCAGTTGATCCAGAAGATGATGAAATGCTTTAATTTTTTTTGAAATAATGCATGTGCCTCAGAAGAAAAATGTTCGAGTCAATTTGTTAAGGAAGTTCCCCACTTTCGTCCCAGCATGTGGATACATCCGCCCCCCCCACACAATTCCAAATTTGGAATTAGGATTCTTTCTTACTTTGCAAAAGTAATATTACAAGAGAAGTATTCAGAGAAATATTACAAATCATAACCGTTTGATGTTGATTTAACCCATTCTCTTCTTTTGATCTTCAACATGACCAAGATCGATAGATGCAACCTATTCACCGCTTAAGTTACTTCCTTAAAAGGATTTCAAACACTCTTAGGTTCCTTGAAAGTATTTCAACCACCCCAAGGGATCTTTTCGCTCGAGTAAGCTCGATTGCACACTATCAACACAAGATCATTGATTCTATCATCCAATACTTGTTACTTCCTTAAAAATATTTCAAACATTCTAAAAGTGTGTTTGGATGAAGCATTTTAATGAGGGAAAATAAATTTTTGAAGGAATTTAAAATGATTTGATCAAAATCTATTGTTTGGATAAAAAATATGGAGAATTGTTAAAATGATGTAAATTTATGAGCAATTTATTTAAGCCAATTTTAAGGAATTTCAAATGACACCAAAAAGTAAAGAATTTGAAATTGCTCCATAATTTAAATGTTAAATTATTTATTAATAATTTTTCAAAATTTACAAAATTATAATATATTTTATGAAAATTATAAATTTACTCCTAACATTTTTAAAAAATTGCAAATGAGTCCCTAAATAATTTTCAAATTTTACAAATTGGTCTCTTTAAATTTTCAAAATTTGTAAATTAGTCCCTATATTCATATTTGAAATTTAGGCCAAAAGTTTAAAAATTTATGAAAATGACTCTAAAAATTTAACAATGAATCATTTTAATACTAAATTCAAACAAAAATTTTTAAAATTGAATTAATTTCAATTGAATCATTTGAATTGTTTAGAATTTTGAACTCCTTAAAATCCTAATTACCTCACCCAAACACACTCTAAGGTTTCTTGAAAGAATTTCAACCACCCCAAGGAATTTTTCACATGGATGAACTTTCAAACGATCTTACACGAAAACCCCCAAATCAACCAATGATATTGGAGGACAAATCCGATGGCTTTTCCCATATGAAGATCCCTCCAAATCTCAACTCAACCCAATAAGAAATCTTCAATTCTTCGTTTAGATGACACCCCGACGGAACACCATCATAATGTAATATTGGTGTGTATGCACAGATTGGAAGGTTGAATAAGAAGAGGAAATGTAGGCTAATTTTATAGTATCATCAAGTTGGAATGATGCATGAAAGATATATTTATAGTTGAACTCTTTTTAGATAAATGAGGGTACTTTCAGAATGAAAAAATAATGGAAAAATAACCCACAAAATAGTATGTGTCGACTTGAAAAAGTTATGTATTGACCTGTGACTTACAGAAGCTTACATGTTTTAAAAATGCAGTACATGTGTCGACCTGAAAATCGTATGTGTCGACACATGTGCCCATGTTTTAAAGCAGAAATGTTGAAAGCTTTAATATTGTAGTACATGTGTCAACCTGGAAAACTTATGTGTCGACACATACCGAAGCTTTTTAATAAAATGCATAAATGCAGAATTTATGTGTCGACTCATAGAAATTTCAGGTAAACACATAAGTGTTGTTTTTGTGCAAAAAGTGATTTTTCATGATTGGAGTCAATTTTAAAGTTGTTTTAAATGATTCCTAAGACCTCTAGTGCAAAGGGGGTGCCACAAGACATAAGGATATCGTCCACTATACTGAAATGCTAGCTTTCCGAGTTTTGACATCATGCAAAACATCTAACAGTAAAGTTACACTCATAGTTATAACACCCAAAATTCATTTATTACTCCATAGATTCATGAATCAATCACTTAAAATCATACCTTAAAACACCAAACTCAAATCAAATTCAACACGATCCAAGAACATAACAACAACATATTAATATACACCTTTAGAATTCATACCATGGCATATAAAAACAATATCATTATATATTATTTCACAACCTTCACCATCAATTGAAGAAAATTGAACCCTACTCTACTATTTTATCATATTAATCATAATTGAGAACCATTACACACCGTCACCTTAGATTTTCTCTAAGAATTTCTTCTTCTCTCACTATGGATGAATGCTCACTTGATTCCTCTATGCCCTAGCCTTTTTCTCACTTCTCTCAAACTTTTCACGTACAAACATAATGATCTTCTTTTTTCCCCATATTTTCCCCTTTGTCTATTTATAAATAAACTCTTACTATGATTTTCCTCATATGTCCCCACTTATTCTCATGTAATTATATCCATGCCCTTAAAATCTCTACACATTCTAATTTATTTATTTTCCTTATTATTTAATTACTAACAACAGTAAACTATTATTCAAATACTCCATTTTATTTTCTAACTCAAGGACCTACACCCCCACTAAAAAATCGAATAAACACAATAAATTACAAAATATTCGTAGATCAACATATAAGCAACATAATTTTAAATTAGGGTGTTACATAGATGGTTATGATCGGTAATTTGACATATTCAAGAAACACCTGATTTACCAGAATTTTTTACTGTTGTAACACACTTTTAGCAAATATATTCCACACTACCATTCCTTTCACCCATAATTCCCTATATACCACTCGTTCAAACAAAAAAACAGAAAAAGTAAGAACCTTCGCCCATTCAAAGGGTGGCCATGTTCAAAATCCATACCCTCCGCCAGGATAATGGGCGGAGCCTCCATAAGGGTAAGAAGGACCGCCCAATGCATGGCCAGCTGTTCTAGATTTTTTATTTTTTGGTTTCAGATTTTATAATTTAAAAATTTATTTATATTTAATTAAATAGTTTTATTTTAGTAAATTTTATTATTATTTAAGTATATAATTTTTTTTAATAATCTATTTTAATAATTTATTTTAATAATTTATTTTAATAAATTTATATATTATAATTAAATAGTAAATATTATTTAATTTATTTATATTATAATTAAATAGTAATTTTTTATATTATAATTAAAAAATTAAATAGTAATTACTATATTAATAGAAGAAAAGAGTACATGAAAAACAATTGAAATCTAATGCGGATTTTGACCCGAGCGTGTGAAGCGTTGGTGGGTTCCACAATGGGGAGCTTATCTGTTGGCCTGTAGAAGCATACCGTGACGTTGTTCTGTATGTTGTGGTTTTGCGTGTTGTGGTTGAGTAGAAGGTCCATTGTCACTGTCATTCATGAAAAATGTTGATATCATGTCTTCATTGGTAAAAGTCGTTTCAGCTGCACTTCCATAACTTAATCTAGTTCCCTCGAAATTCCAATTTGGTAGGTTACCGGCTGGCGTTTGGCTATGTATTACGGGTTAGTAACATTCGGGTGTGGTAAAATATTGGGGTTGGGAAAAATGAATTTGTTGTTGGGGTGTTTGGTAGGTGGGGTATTGTGGGGTTTGTAGAGTTAATGAAGTAGTTGGTACGTTATGTGATGTAGATGGAAAAAAATTGAAAATTATTGTTGGGTTCCCCATTGGGATGGATAGGTGAGTGTGTATGTTGATGGGATTGTTGGCTTTGGATAAAAGATGGCTGCGTTGGGAAGAATGATAGTTGGGTGTTAGGAAATTGTTGTTGGTTGGTCATGAATGAGGGTTGGGCTTAGGTGTTTGATGATGGTCTGGTGTGTTGGATGTTTGAAGATGATGGTTGGTTACGAGGGTCAAATAAATAGTTATATGGTGACAAATACAAATATGAAACAGACTTATACCAATTCATGTAATCCTGAGTTAGTTTACATTCATCTGACATAATTTCTCCTTATAAGACTCTATTTGCACGGTCTCTCCATTGACTACGCTCTTCCTTCTGAAATTTTTTCCACAAATCAGATGACCATTGGTTGGACAAGTTAATTTTGTGATAGTTTTCCATGCAGATTGGAGCATCAGGTATGCCTTGAAGAATTCCAAACTGTAGTTTGACCCTATCTGTATGATGCATTTCCACAATGGTAAAATAGATAAGATATGTTTTTGAACTCCACACATAACTATCAGTTGGATCTAAATCTTCAAGTTCTAGGTAGGGTCTCCAAGTAAACTGTTATAAAATATTAACAACTATATTAATTTATTAAAGTATATAAAGTAAAAGTAATATTTAATTTGGTTGTGAGAAAAATTACATCATTTTCTTCGAGATGATCAATGAAAGTGCGATAACCCAGTGTACAATGATGAGGAGTCTTCTCGTAATTCATCCCATAGGCAGACCACCTAAAACGTTTTAAAAAAAATAATTACACCAGTTTAAGAAGTAAATTAATTTAAGTAGTAAAAACACTTTTAGAAAATATAGAAGTTTCAACTTACTTGGTTGTATATGAAAAGTGGAATGGATTATGGTTCTTAGGCGCAAGACTCGGCATCCTTGACCACCCCCAAGCCTGTAGTAGTGTTGAACAACCGACAAAATTATGAGTATTCACTTTAGCGCATCTACACAAATTTCGGTATAGATGCGCTAAAACTGCAGATCCCCAACTATATTGAGCTGTTTTATTAAAGTCAGATAATAATGGTAAATACATGAGATGTATTGTATTACCATTAGTGTCAGGAAATAGTGAACAAGCAAAAAGTAATAAAATATAAATTCTAGTTTTTTGATGAAATTGCTCGGTGGTAGAATTTTCATCTAAATCAAATGCATCGTATATTTCTCTTAGCCAAGTAATTTTAATGAATTGGCCCTTTCTAGCCCTTTCGGGCAATTCAACACCCAAAAGATCTTGAACTATTACGTAGTTCAAATTTGTTCTCCCATTCACCGCCACACCATTTATGCGTAAACTCATCAACATGTGAACATCTTCTAGAGTGACGTTGGCTTCACCGTTGGAAGATGAAAAGTGTGGGTTTCTGGCCTCCATCTTTCACACAACGCAAGAATATACTTTCTATCAATGCCATATGACGTTATGTTGTAAACATATCCAAAACCGGCTTGGATCAAATATGGACACTATAGTCGTCTATGCCCACGAAGGCATGAGTACGAGGCCTAAACTTTTTTTCATCCTAGAAAGTAAAATAATTAAAGTCAGAATATGGATAAGATAAAATATACAACTTGCATGGAACAAATTGTTAGAATATGACTAACATAAAATATATAATTTGCATGGAACAAATTGTTAGAATATGACTAAGATAAAATATAAAATTTGCATAGAACAAATGTAAATACACTTACATATGCCAATATGTTTGTCAATGTTCCTCGATGATTTTCTCCATAACGTAGCAAAGTCATTGTGCATATATGAAGAGAAATAGTGGATGAATGAGAATATTGGGTAGAATATATGAAGAGAAAGAGTTGAGGATTGATGATATGGTGTAGAATACATGAAAATTTGGATGGTATTTATAGAATAAAATAGAATGGTATGGGTAGATAAAGATTAATTGTAGTTAAGAGATGGTTGGGAAAAATTTAAATTCTGCATGCATGTTGTGTTGTACGTGGAATCCTACATGCAATGGTCATTCAATACCTCCTCTCTAGGGATGACCGGTGATGTGTCTTTCCCTCGACACTCCGCTCTAGGGATGGGCGATGATGTGTCTTTCCCCTGACACTACGCAAGAAGGATGGGCGGCGATGTGTCTTTTTTCTACCACGTACATACCTCCGTATATGCAAAGGGTGGATCCTTTATTGAGAGAATCTTGACCATTGATTGTTCAAGTAGACTACGAAATAGTAATAAAATATTGTGAAAAAAACAAAACTTGTATCATATAAATGTATCATTTCATGCATGTATGTTTTATCAACTCAAACTCAAATATTTCTTCACAAAAAAATTTACAATGTCTCAAACACCTCATTATGTGGTTGATGCTCATTACAATGGAGAGATCATTGTCTCCAATGATATGGGCATTGTATTCGAAAATACCGATGTTTGTCGATTCATAATGCGAAGAAATTCTAAGTTTATATACCTGAAAGAGATGATTCAAACAAGGATGCAATTTGGAGATGTCTTACAAATTATATATCGAAATGTTGTTCATTTTGGTGATAACAACGTGAAGTATGTTCCGTTGAAAGTCTGTGACGATGATGATGTGGAAACAATGTTTTACAACCATGAATTGTCTGGGTTGTATGCGATTGATTTATACATCAAATTCCAAATAAACAACCCTATTGTACCTGAACCAGTCTCCATAATTCCAAACGAAGAAGTTTGTGACGATGATGAAGAACAAGAGTCTGAGGCACAGGTTGATGAAATGTTCGCTACCTTATTTGAAGAAGAAGGTGGTCACGGAGCAGATGCAGTCAACATGAATGAACATCACACTCCAGTTGATAATGTATATTGGCCATCTGCCCACATGACCACTTTGGGAACTAGTGGCGACGATTCATCATTTGAATGGCCCTATAATCCCCGTCTTTCTCTAAAGGATGATATAGCTATTGGTAACCAATTCAGAAGCAAATCTGATTGTATGCTTGCGATATCCAAATATCACATGAAACACGTTGTTTCTAACACGAAGAGATATCAAATCCGTTGTAAGCGTAGTGGTTGCAAATTTCGTATGGTGGCATCGTATAGGAAAAGGAGCGATCTATGGGAGATAGGAATCTTGGACCCCCCACACAGTTGTTCAACAACTATCTTTAAACAAGATCATCGACAACTTAGCTCTCGTTTGATGAGTGGTCGACTAATGTCTCTGGTTGAACAAGATCCCTCTATCAAGGTGAGCGTATGTGTTAACGAAATTGTTTCTATATTTAGATACACTCCCACTTACAGGAACGCATGGATTGCAAGGTATAAGGCAGTCGAACAAGTTTATGGAAATTGGGAAAAGTCTTACATCGATCTTCTAAATTACTTGTTAGCATTTCAAGCTTTTGTTCCAGGTACAGTGATAGATATGCAAACATCTCCGATGTATACTGATGACGGAACTCTTGTTGCAGGAAAACAAATATTCCATCGACTATTTTGGGCATTTCAGCCATGCATATGAGGTTTTGCATATTGCAAGCATATACTGCAGATTGATGGTACATGGTTATATGGTAAATACAAGGGTATGCTACTAATAGCGGTAGCACAAGATAGAAATAGTAATATTTTCCCAGTTGCCTTTGCCATTGTGGAAGGCGAGACGACGGATGGTTGGGGGTTATTTCTAAAGAACTTGAGAATTCATGTAGCTCCCCAACCTGATCTGTGTTTGATTTCCGACAGACACGCATCTATCGAAAACGTATACAACAATCCTGAAAATGGTTGGCATAATCCTTCATCTTTCCATGTTTATTGTATCATACATATCGCGTAGAATTTTGTTAAGGAAATCAAGGACCGAAGCCTCCGGAGAACAATGATCAACATGGGTAAGTCTATTTATACACGTTTTATGTAACATTATTAGTACACCATAATGTTAACACATTTTTTCTTAAACCATATAGGGTATGCGTTGAACCAACCAACGTTTAGGTATTATCGTCAAAAGATTGACATGACTAACCCCGATGCTTTGGCGTAGATAGACAAAATTCCAGTTGAAAAATAGACGAGGGCATTTGATGAGGGTCGTCGTTGGGGGCACATGACAACGAACCTTGTTGAGTCACTGAATTATGTATTCAAAGGCACTCGTAATCTGCCCATCACAACAATTGTACAAGCAACGTACTATAGGATGAGAACACTTTTTGCTGAAAAGGGTGCAATATGGAGTTCAGTTTTGAATTCTGGCCAATCATTTACAGAGCAATGCGTGAAGGTCATGAAACACGAAACATCAAAATCCTCCACGCATCGGGTTAGCATTTTTTACTACAATAATAACATTTTTAGTGTGAAGGAAACCATTGACCACGGTGAGGGGAAGCCTATGGGACGTTACAAGGTCAACTTGAGCGATTATTGGTGTGACTGCAGAAAGTTTCAAGCATACTGCCTCCCTTGTTCACATGTTATCTCTGCATGTTTTGTGGTGCGTAGTGACACATATCTTCTATTGGCTGACGTTTACAAGGTGCCTAACCTATTTGGGGTTTACAGTACAAGTTTTCCCGTTCTACCGTTAGATGCGTATTGGCCCACTTATGAGGGAGACCAAATTTGTCATAACCCAATCATGAGGCGCAATACAAAAGGTCGTCCAGTAAGCACCCACATTACAACAGAAATGGACAACTTTAATAAATTGGAGAAAAAATGTGCATTGTGTCGTCTCCCGGGACACAACCGAACACGATGCCCAAATGTAGGAACTAGTAACAATTAGTTTTTTTTCATGCTTCTAAGTTGTATTATATAATGACATCAAGAAATTAAGTGTTTCATCCACTAGTACTTTTGCATTTAATATAAATAATACATCCATAAGACATCACATCAATTACATACTTGAACAAACATTAATAAGTAACAACAACATCTAACCTAAACAACATCAACAAGTTCAAAACACGCACATAAATTAATAAATTAAATACTTAAACAAACATAAATCTTTAACGACAACAGTTTACCTAAACATCATCATAAACTTCAAACAGACACCAAAACATCTCACGGATATTAAAATCAACAACACAATCTCGGTTGATTCCATCATCATCATAAGGACACATGCATCGTTGTGAACAAGTCTCCAAGAACGAGTTGGTCCGTTTAAGCCGGGTTCTAGAACTAGCCTCTCAATCTTTTGGATCTTCTCACCTTCCGTCATTTCTTCCCCTAACCATCCAGCCAAGTGCCTATGGAGCTGCTCCAATCTCTGCGTGTTAAGCAGTTTGATCTTCATCGGAGGCTTCACAGGAGAAAAAATCAAAGTTGCATCTCTTTTCATGTATGGAAACTTTGAGAACTCTCTGTCAATTGAAGACATTTTTATGAAAGAAATGAAGAGTTATTTGTTAGTGTGGTGATCCAACATCAATGGTATTTATAGATCACAATAAAAATTATTAAATAATAAAATAATGAGAGTCTCTGCCCATCACAGTGGCGGAACTGTACAAAAATAAAATAATCAAAGTCTCCGCCCACCACAGTGGCGGAACTGTATTTAAATAATAAATTAATAAAAATCTCCGCCCATCACAGTCGCGGATCTGTATTTAAATACTTATATATTTTTAATATTTTATTATATATATATATATATATATATATATATATATTTAATTTCCTTTTATTTTTTTATTTAATAATTAAAAAAATAGAATATACACAGCACTGCCAGGACAATGGGCGCGAATGTTTTACACGCGTTAAAGGCTCCGCCCTTTGAATAGGCGGAGGTTCTTATTTTTCTATTTTTTTTAAACGAATGATATATTGGAAATTATGGATGAAAAGAATGGTAGTGTGGAATATATTTGTTAAAAATGTGTTACAACAGTAAAAAAAAAAAAATCGAAACAATTTATTTTATATTACTTTATTCTGAAAATATTGTTACGCTACCCCGGGATGAAGGAATAAAAAATAGCGTTCGAAGCATAAAAGAAAAAGAAGCATGATTGCAGCAGCAGCAGCATATAGCACGAACGCCACTCTCAGTTTTGAACGAAACCCTAAAAACAACACTGAATGGCATCTGATTCCAACGCCACCAACACGCTCCTTGCCATTTGCTACAACCGCGGTTCTCTTCAGCTTCTCGATCAGGTTCTTCATTTTTCCCTTCACTTCCCATTCTCGCATTCAATTTTGAATTTTTGCTTATCATACTTGTTCTTGTGTAGACGAAGCTTCCTTTAGAAAGTGTTTACTTGGTAATTCGGGATTCAAACGATGGGTGGTAAGACTTCAGAAAGCGTTTCTTTTTTGAACTATATCTCTTTTATATTTTCAATTTTTCAATCTGTGTATTCCAATATCTACCATACCGCAGGAATGCGATACGAGATATGGTGGTCCGAGGAGCTCCTGCTATTGCGATTGCCGCAGCTCTCTCACTGGCTGTGGAGGTATCCAATTTAGATGATTTCAATGGATCTACTGATGACGCTGTATACTTCCTGCAGAAGAAGTTGGACTATCTTGTCTCGAGGTATTTTTTCGATTACAATCTACTTATTGTGGATGATCAAGTCCTGTCATTCTTGATACTCCCTCTGTCTTATAATAAGTGTCCTATTTGAGCTCTGAGCGATTGGATAGGTGATTTTATTGAAAAAATTAATGTCATTTACTGAAATATCCCTATTAATTATAATTAAAGAGTAGTTGAATATAGTGAAAGTTAATAAATAGGGGTACAGTAATGAAAAAATAATAATGATTGGTGAATTGGAATTGTAAGTGAACAAGTAAAAAGTGCAAATAAGACACTTATTATGAGACGGAGGGAGTAAATAAATATCATTTAGCATGTGCTAGTGTCTCCTCTAGCAGTTGAGGTGTTGTCGAGAAGTTCCTTTTAAGCATGAGTTTTAGTTTTATTTCCTTCCTTCTTGCTTCAGTCGCCCAACCGCGGTGAACTTGTCAGATGCGGCGGCAAAGCTCAAAGAAATCATATTGAAGGCTGCTGCTACAACTTCAGAGGCTAGGGGTGTTTTTCAGGTATTTTTAAGATTTTATAACGATGAATCCTTGCATCAAAAAAGGAAGTTATATTTTGTACCTTTTTACTCTTACTTTGGATTTGGCCATTTGAAATTGAATCTATTGAATTATTTTTCAGGCTTTTATAGAAGCTTCTGAAATAATGCTTGAGGACGATGTTGCGTCGAACAAAGCAATTGGGACTTATGGAGCTAAATTTATTCAAAACCATACACAGAAACAAAAGCTCTCTGTTTTGACCCATTGCAACACTGGAAGGTACACCTGCCACAGCTCCATCACTTATAATAACAATAATAATATAAAGTGTAAACGTAAATATCTTTTGATTTTTCATTTGTTTGACAAAGAGAGAATGTGTCTGTATGGAACTTAGTACTCACAGGCAATCTTGTGCTTCATTTGTTACTCAGTTTAGCCACAGCTGGATATGGCACTGCTCTTGGTGTAATCCGTGCACTTAACAGTGGAGGAGTTTTAGAAAGGGCTTATTGTACGGAAACACGCCCATTCAATCAAGTGAGTTCATTTCTTCAAAATATAATTACAATCAGACCTCTTTTGAGAGAAGATGCACACTTAAAATTACCTTTCATCAAGATGTTCTGTTAGAGTTGGTTTATATTTTGCAACTTGCAATTTTGGATTAAAGCATCGCATGAAGCAGAACTGAAATGTAATACCATGCTTATATTTTGCTTTATGTTCCATCTTCCAATTTCAAAGTTTAAAACATGAAATGCATTTCTTAACAAGAACACTCAAATTTAAGATATACATCAATTTGTATCATAGTGATGGCCATATTTTATCTAGTTATTCATGTTTCAATGTCTGCCTAGTAGTTCATTTAAAACATAATAGGTAAGAAAATTATTTGAATTGCCGTGGAAAATAGGCATAGGTTGTTTGGGCATGTAAAGAGGAGACCTGTAAATGCTGTTGTAAGGAGATTAGATCAGATGGAGAGTAGTCAAACAACTTAGGTTGATGCTTACAAATCATAATGCTTAATTGCAGGGATCCAGACTTACTGCCTATGAGTTGGTACATGAAAAAATACCATCAACTCTCATAGCAGATTCTGCTGCAGCTGCACTAATGCAAGCAGGACGTGTGGATGCTGTTGTTGTTGGCGCAGACCGTGTTGCGTCGAACGGTACTTTCTGTTGCAACAAAATTAAACTAATTTGTGTGTCCTCTAAACCAAAAGCTATCAGCAGATTTATTTTCTTTTAAACCGAATTACATTTACAGGTGACACAGCTAACAAAATCGGAACCTATAGTGTTGCCTTATGTGCCAAATTTCATAATGTTCCTTTTTATGTTGCTGCACCCTTGACTTCCATTGATCTATCACTTTCTTCTGGGCAACAAATTGTCATCGAGGAAAGATCTCCCAAGGAGTTGTTGAACTCACGCGGAGGACTTGGAGAGCAAGTTGCTGCCTCGGGAATATCTGTGTGGAATCCGGCGTTTGATGTTACACCTGCTAATCTAATTTCTGGAATCATCACTGAGAAGGTCTGTCTTATCTCTCATTCTTGCATGATTTTTATTGGATTCGTTATCACTTTGCTCTCTGACCATTTTATGTTCTCCGAGCAGGGTGTCATTACAAAGACTACTGCTGGTGATGCGTTTGACATAAAAGCTTTCGTACAGAAAACAGCTTAAGTGTGGAATGTATTCAATACAAAGGATCTATGGTGTGGAGTGTGATGTGTTTAATCAATTGTAGATTTGAGTTGTGTGTTTTAGAGGGGAGTTGTAGATCAGCTCTTTCGATGTAAGTGTCCCAGAGAAGAAACGGGGACCTGGCTAATAAACAAGTCAAAAAGAAACTGGTGGCCACCATGACTTGCGCAGATAGAATTGAATGGTGTAAATTCTCGGTTAACGCAAGATATGGTTTTTTCCGTTTGTTTCTGACTACACAGGACATGATTTGTATCAGATGTAATGAGGTTCTAAAGTCTAAACTATGTAATGCTTGATATGACGTCAAATAAGATTATTATACTGCAGGGTTCTTATGCATTGTATTGCTTTGAGAATAGTACATGTATTCCATGCATTCAAGGTTAATAAAGTACAATATGTAAGGGAAAAGAAATGTTTTTTTTTTTTTTTATAATTTGAATCAAATGTTAAAAGTTAATTTTGGGCCGAAGTCATTAATATTGTGTGCCACGTTTGGATATTGTTTTAGGGAAATACTCCTTACACCCTTATATTTGCAAAATTTCGAAATTATTTTTTATACGTTTTAAGATGCATCTTCACACCAAATCACGTTATTTTAAAATTCACTCTATTTTAAATAAAATATGATATAAATATGCATCTCAATATTGAGTGTATGAATCTGGCAATGCATTTTCGAAATGTTCTCTTAATCATTTCAAAGCAACATCATTGTTTCAAGATCTTAATTTTTTAGGTCCACTTATATTAAAGTAAAGTGAAATTATATTCAAGTTAAATGAGAGGATTTTTTTAATGCATCCTAAGTGTTTTTCTAGGCACCATCGCGAAATTTTGAAAATACCTCTAAAAATAAAAAATGCATTTTCGGTACGCAATACACGTTTAATTTACTAGTTTTTGAGATTCATCTTATATCACTCCAATTTTTTTGGAAATACATTTTCTGTTCCTAGCATTACAAAAGATACATGTGTTTACATAAATTAGTGTGGAGGGGAAAAGTAGTGTTTGCATAAATTTTTTAGGAACCGGGAATATATTTATGGTTTATACCGGAAGTGTAATTTTAGTTTTTCGTAAAAAAAAAAATTAATAAAAAGGTGTGTCCCGAAAATATACTCCTGGGAAGCATTTTCGATTTTTTATAGGATGTTTTTCACCATTATAGGGTGGGATAAGAAATTCTCTGAAATGAAAACAAAAGGCCATACACTAATTCAAAAATTCAACATCATACATAGCATTTGTTAGAAACTATAAAAAAGTAATACATCAAAACATAATCAAATTATTGGATATGTCTAAGCCTTGCTTTCTCCTTCACCTATATTGCACGATATTTTGTAACTCGACAACCATGTTCTCTACAAGGGTCAACTGGGCACTACCAATCATAAAGAGTGTTGACTCTATGCATGCTCTACTCATCTCCCACAACACGCTGACAAACCGCTGTCACACTCTATGGGTGGTCATCTTAAGCCTCAGGTACCTTCTGGTTAGCTGGTTTAGGTGGTCTTTTAGAAACGTCTAATGTTATCATATGATGTGATATCCTATAGAACACTATCAAATAGCCCACTAAAGAGGAGATGACACCCGACAATACTCTTCCGATACCAAATGACTATCAAAATCATCCAGTATCGCACCAAATTTTTTGTGGCTGACACTAAAAAGGAGACGACACCTGACAAATGACAATACTCTTCTAGTACCAAATGACTATCAAAATTGTCCAGTATCGCACCAAAATTTATGTGGCGGATAACGCAAGGATAGATTCATGGAGAGGTCTCACAATAATTTACAAGTAGCAAAACTGACACATCACTCACTCGAGTTGATAGGAATACATAAGAGGTGATTCACATGCCAACCATCTAGAATATAAGAAAATGATGTCAAATTGACATTACTGGCGATGAAAGTTGTGCTGAATGTGAAAACAACCAACCGTATAGCTATCACAACGGTAAAGATAACAAAAATAGATAAAGAAAAAGGAAAAAACTTAAACTAACCACGTTTAAATCATATTTTAATCGGTTTTACTCCGGTTTATTTTTACCACAATATAATAGATAAAAAATTCAAGTGAATTTCTTAATCCATCCCATAAGGTGGAAAAACTATAATTAGAAATTTAACAATCTATTCAATTTATAAATCGAATAAAAGACCTACAATTTATAGATCGAATAAAAGACCAAAAATATTATCCAAAATGCACTTCATAATAATGGTATCCAAAATACAAATTCGATACAATACGAAATCAAAAAAAGTCAAAATACAATAAAATATAACTACTGGGTATGGCGGACGATAAGTCGGCCTGTCACCCTCGAGGCGTCCCTCCGTTGTCTCATGTATGACAGAGCACCATGAGCCTCCGCCATGATGGTTGTAACACCCCAATTATACCCCGGTAATTATTAAGAAGATCAGAGTTATAAAATTCTTTTCAACAAACAATTGAAGTATTACAATTCAACTTTCAACAACTTTATGCTACCATAGATACATAACACATAAACTCGGATGAACCAAAACAACATGAATTTAACTTTATTAATACTAAGTAGCGGAACTACATTATTCAACTTGGATGACAACATCTTTTCAACTTAAAACCATTTTAAAATCAACAAATACTTTTCATGTATCAACATAGTTATTCAACAACAAAACCAAAACAACTAAACAATTAGCGTTTATCCCCCAAGTGTTAGGTATCAGAGCGAAAACTCGACTCGATTAACAGCGACTAAATCTTCATCCTTCAATTATCTGCACGTTACCCACGTAGAGGAAAACATTACAACAGAAGGGGTAAGATATCAACCAATATAAGCAGGTGTATGATAAATAATTTATTAGATCAGAATCATACAAATTTCACCACTTCATAACAGCAACTATACAACAACCAACAAACCATTTAGTAACAACAACCAGACACTTATTCAGTCAACGTAACAACTTAATCAACACAACTTAATAACAACATCAACTTATAACAACAACAACTTATAGCAACAACAACTTATAACAACAGCACAACAACAATCAACAAATAATGAACAATAACAACAAATTTAACACGCGACTCAACTATGCAAATGTATATGGTACCATTTGGAGCAGAACTCCCAACTTAAACATATGTCAGTTTATCGAGGCATTAACAAGGCATAAGCCTTCAACGTGGTGCCATCAAGGGAGAGGCATAAGCCTTCAACTTTCAACGTGGTGTCATCAAGGCCAACTTAATCATGCAAAGTATGTCATGCAACCTCAACTTCAACAACAAATACACAACAATGCAACAACAACAACAACAACTTAAAATATGAATCAATGACATTAACTTAGATCAACACTGGTCATTCGACCTACGACTCAAACATGTCCATAAATCGGGATGGTTCAACTTATTCAATATTGGCCATAGGCCTAAAACTTCATCAACATATCAATAGCAAGTTATTAACAACAACAATTCAAGCAAACAACTACGACAAAATACTACACAACTTAACCATTACGAACCTACGCTTAAAACATCTTATTTACCGCTAACGCTATTTATTTATTAAACGTCTTCTACTAAATTAATTAATTAATCAACTACGTAATTTTTCCATTGCTAAGATATCTGCGATATTCAACATTCCCGACACAATTCCAATGCATCAAACAACCATCAATGACTACAACCGTCTACGAATTATTTCTACGAAACTCCACTAATTTTCGGTTAAATGATTATACCGGTCAAACTACTAAATTTACTATTATTCGGTACTAACTTCGTCAACTACTAATTCCCGTTGGTTTCATTTATATAGTTCACTGTCATTAGAATACTCCCTGCCATACAATTTCATCACTTCATGTTAATGCTAATTTCTGGCTATTTTGACTAGTATCAACTTACTATTAAATTCCCCTGCTATTTATTCTCATATAGGCATATGCACTATAATTTAATTTAATTCTCACGCCAACTTTAATTATCTTGTGTTTTATACATGTCCCTATTTAATTTAACTACTTGTCATTGCTTAATTAATTATTAACAGCAAGGAAAAGAATACATGAAACTGATAAAACAAAATACAAAACAAGCCAAAATGTGATAAACAAAATCATGATATTCCTTAGTTACAAAGGGTGCCGATCAGTACTACTTACTTGTTCCTTGCTTCCGTTTGACATGCCTCCTTATTCTCCATCATCATCACCTTCATCATGTGCCGACCAACACATGTTTTACATGTCCTCCCTGTCGACCAGCAGGGCCCCTTGTGACGAGCATCACACTTTCTTCAACCTCCCAATTTCTAGTTTTCTTCGGCTGAATCGTTTCGATCCCAATTTTCTATCATAGATCAACACATATTTTATTTTCATACAAACAGTAATATCAATTAATTCAATTGTTACATATATTTCATAGCCAACACAACCACAATTAATACAGCAACCACAAATAACACAATAACAACTAATTTCATCCAATCACCACAACAAAATCACAACAATTAATCCATGGCAGAATTCATACACCCTAATCTCACATATAATTTACCATAAACCCGGTTATAGAGATTGAACCTCACCCTTACCTTGGATTGACGGTCTCCCCATAATTTGCGGTCGAATTCTGATTTGGTTTTCCAGTCTGCAATTCCTCTCCCGGCGGCTAACCTCCAAACCCTTGTTCCTCTTTCTCTTATTCCCCACGTACCACCAAAAAAACTTTCAATTTAGCCTTATGCTTCTTTATATATAACTCCATAGTAAAATAATTTATTCTTCCATAATGTCATATTGGGCCAACTAATTAACACCTCAATATTATTTCTCACACCAATACTAAATCCAATATTTTTAATCAAATAATATTTCAATTTAATAATATTATTTCTTTGATTTGACGACTAATTACTCGCCTAACAAATTAATCGCCCAACAACATAATAATTCAATTACGCCTCTTAGATAATTCCAATAATTCTCGACTTCGACTATTCTAATACATAATTCTTTATATAATTTAATTAACTAATTAATTAAACTCGGGGCGTTACAACTCTCCCCCACTTAGAATATTTTCGTCCTCAAAAATCTATTTGACATAACCATCCTCAATTTCGCTTCCAACTCTCTGATCCTTAATTGTGTTAGGCAACACCTCAGCTACTACTTTTCTGATACTACAAAAACTCAACATGGTTAAATCCAATACGTATACGTTAATCTTCCAATACTCTCGCTACATAATCATCATCGCTTCAACAATACCTCGAAACATCAACTTACAAATCAATAACAACTATCAATCGCTTATACTTGACTATACAACATTGCATTATCATCTTACAACATTTCCAACATCAAGACACCTACACCATCTCATCTTCCTAGACTTTTGTATGTCAATTATCCCCAACTCTACTCACATCGTTTTATCTCATAGCCAATTTAATCACTAATCAACTTCGTCATATTTCAGAATATTTTTCATCTTTAACAGTAACTAACAATAACATTTCGGAAACGAAAACAAAACCATTACTACATCAACTTAACAACATAGCTTAATTGCTATACACATAACTCATCATCAACTAACAGCCACAGTAACATCACACATCTCTGACACGTCACTCATACATCAATAGCTCACCAAATCAAACATGTAGAGTCGTATACTTATAGCAACTGCGTTACATACACTTTTGATGCGCAACTCTAATAATCCATCTTAAGTCATCATACTCATTCAAACCTTGGTCAACTAAACAGTTTATAAGTCTCATCTTAGTTCCAGACTCCCTTCAACTTCCACCATAAAATCCTTGTTCACTTGATATCCTCAATCTTTCACTTTGTTCACTATTACGCTAGCACGACAATTCTATACCATCTAACATGATCACGTCTACTATCAACAAGAGATTAAGAGTGATCAGTTCCTCAATTTGTCAATAGACAACCGATAATTATAATGGAGTACAAACCATCGTTACTAAACTATAATAGTGTTTCTTTAAACTTGCACTCAAGTCACCAAAAGCATCCAAATTCAATAACTTCCAAAACCAACATGCTAACACCAACATCTTAAAGCTACATACTAATACACCTTTGACGATACATCAACCATAATTCCTTTACACCATTTTCGACACTTCTTATTATTGAAGTCATACTCTTCACAATTCCAACTATGACTCACGGTTCAAAAGATTCCAACAACTCTAACAACTTTTACAACTTTTTCAATCACTTGCCAACAATCTATCACTTAATCATTACTCCCATGTCAACATCTTACGCACAACTACTTAAACAACAACTTCACAATCCCTCAAAAATGCTGTACATGACAACTTTCTAAATTTCATCTTATTATAATCATCCTTGTTGCCTTATGATTCGGGAAACACCAAACTTCGATAAGACTTACACCATCGCCATCAGCAGCATACCAACATCCTACAACTGAAAGATATCCGAGAAGTACAACTTCTCCCCCACTTAGCTTCAAACCAACTCCTGTAAACAATCAACTAGAAAGCAAACAAGTACCGACAGTGTTCCACACATTTATTGCGTACAAAGGAATAAACAACATTAGACAACATTGGTCGAACAGGCCGATCTGCTCTGATACCAACTTGTAACACCCTAATTCTACCCCGATAATTATTAAGAAGATCAGAGTTATAAAATTCTTTTCAACAAACAATTGGAGTATTACAATTCAAATTTCAACAACTTTATGCTATCACAGATACATAACACATAAACTCAGATAAATTGAAAAAACGTGAATTTAACTTTATTAATACTAAGCAGCGGAACTACATTATTCTACTTGGATGAAATAACATCTTTTCAACTTAAAACCATTTTAAAATCAACAAATACTTTTCATGTATGAACATAATTATTCAACAACAAAACCAAAACAACTAAACACATAGCGTTCATCCCCGAGTGTTACGTATCAGAGCGACAACCCGACTCGGACTAACAACTACTAAATCTTAATCCTTCAATTACCTGCACGTTACCTACGTAGAGGCAACATCACAAAAGAAGGGGTGAGATATCAACCAATATAAGCAGGTGTATGATAAACAATATATTAGATCAGAATCATACAAATTTCACCACTTTATAACAGCAACTATACAACAACCAACAAACCACTTAGTAACAACAACAAGACACTTATTCAGTCAACGTAACAACTTAATCAACACAACTTAATAACAACAACAAATTATAACAACAACAACATACAAAAACAACAACTTATAACAACAACAACTTATAACAACAACAACTCACAACAATAACAACTTATAGCAACAACATCACAACGACAATCAACAAATAATGAACAATAACAACAACTTTAACACGCGACTCAATATGCGACTCAACTATGGAAATGCATGTGGTACCATTTGGAACAGAACCCCAACTTAAACATATGCCATTTTATCGAGGCATTAACAAGCCATAAGCCTTCAACGTGGTGCCATCAAGGTCAAGGCATAAGCCTTCAACTTTCAACGTGGTGCCATCAAGGCCACCTTAATCATGCAATGTATGCCATGCGACCTCAACTTCAACAACAAATACACCACAATGCAACAACAACAACAACAACATACAACAACAACTTAAAATATTCATCAATGACATCAACTTAGATCAACACTGGTCATTCCACCTACAACTCAAACATGTCCATAAATCGGGATGATTCTACATTGGTCATAGGCCTAAAACTTCATCAACATATCAATAGCAAGTTATTAACAACAACAATTCAAGCAAACAACTACGACAAAATACTACACAACTTAACCGTTACGAACCTACGCTTAAAACGTCTTATTTACCGCTAACGCTATTTATTTATTAAACGTCTTCTACTAAATTAATTAATTAATCAACTACTTAATTTTTCCATTGCTAAGATACCTGCAATATTCAACATTCCCGACACAATTCTAATGCATCAAACAACCAACAATGACTACAACCGTCTACAGATTATTTCTACGAAACTCCACTAATTTCCGATTAAATGATTATACCGGTCAAACTACTAAATTTACTATTATTCGGTACTAACTTCATCAACTACTAATTCTCGTTGGTTTCATTTATATAGTTCACTGCCATTAGAATAACCCCTAACATACAATTTCATCACTTCATGTTAATGCTAATTTTCTGCTATTCTGACTAGTATCAACTTCCTGTTAAATTCCCCTGTTATTTATTCTCATATAGGCACATGCACTGTAACTTAATTTAATTCTCACGCCAACTTTAATTACCATATGTTTTATACACGCCCCTATTTAATTCAACTACTTGTCATTGCTTAATTAATTATTAACAGCAAGGAAAAGAATACAAGAAACTGATAAACCAAAATACAGAACAAGCCAAAACGTGATAAACAAAATCATGATATTCCCTAGTTACAAAGGGTGCCGATCAGAACCACTTACTTGTGCCTGGCTGCCGTTTTGCAGGCCTCCTTATTCTCCATCATCATCATCACCTTCATCATGTGCCGGTCGGCTCATGTTTTACATGTCCGACCTGCCGATCGGCAGGGCCCCTTGTGACGAGCGTCACACTTTCTTCAACCTCCCAATTTTTAGTTTTCTTCGGCTGAATCGTTTCGATCCCAATTTTCCATCATAGATCAACACATATTTTATTTTCATGCAAATGGTAATGTCAATTGATTCAATCGTTATATATATTCCACAACCAACACAACCATAACCAATACAACAACCACAAACAACACAGTAACAACTAATTTCATCCAATCACCACAACAAGATCACAACAATTAATCCATGGCAGAACTCATACACCTTAATCCCACATACAATTTATCATAAACCCGATTATAGAGATTGAACACCACCCTTACCTTGGATTGACGGTCTCTCCATAATTTTTGGTCGAATTTTGATTTGGTTTTCTGGTCTACAATTCCTCTCCCGGCAAACTCCAAACCCTTGTTCCTCTTTCTCTTATTCCTCACGTACGGCCACCATAAAACTTTCAATTTAGTCTTATGCTTCTTTATATATAACTCCATAATAAAATAACTTATTATTCCATAATGTCATATTGGGCCAACTAATTAACACCTCAATATTATTTCTCACACCGCTACTAAATCCATTTATTTTTAATCAAATAATAGTCCAATATAATAATATTATTTCTAATATTATGTCTCCGATTTGACCGAATAATTACTCGCCTAACAAATTAATCTCCCAACAGCATAATAATCCAATTACGCCTCTTAGTTAATTCCAATAACTCCTAACTTCGACTATTCTAATAAATAATTCCTTATATGATTTAATTAACTAATTAATTAAATTTGGGGTGTTACAATGGTCTCCAAAACTCCTCTGACATCTGATCCGTCAGAAAATAGTCCTCTGTCAATGCCATCCCTAACAAGCTCTATGATACAGCGGCACCTAGGCAACACGTCCTGAGCATGGTCCTTCCTCGCCTGCTCCTCCTCTAAGATCTCATGATGAACCGACCTGAGTGGGTTCCCTGGAGCATCCTTTATCATGTATGGATGAAACACCCTGAAGAGCCACAACATGTAACCGTACGCGTAACTCCAATCGTTTAGAGCCACAATACTCCTGGCCTCCTCAGGTACGAGATGATTCTCAAAATCATCAAAAAGCTCATCCATCTCCCTGCTCTTCACTGTCGGAGGAGCACATACAACAAGATACCGAGGAATGTTATGGGTATACCCAAACTGACGCATCACTCGCTCGAGCATATAAGGAGTAGTCTCCCGAGTACCGCAGACCAACCAACATGTAAATAGAGAAATCTCATCAAATGATATCGTCTCACGGTGGTCGGCGTAGGCACTAAAGTGGATGTTCTCATGCACTATCTGGTCCAGGTAAACCCGATATAGCAGTGTCGCCTGGTTCCCGCTGAGCGGCTCGTATGCGCAAGCATGCGTCATATCCTCAATATAACCCTCAGTAAGCGACCATCTAGAAATGCAGGGAAAGTGTTGTAGGATCCATCCCTGAAATATCAAAATTAAACTAGTTAGTTTTAAAATCAAAATAATTAAAAAAGGAAGCTAAGAGAAATAATTTATACCGTCAAGAGAGACATGCTGTTGGTGATCTGCCTCATCTTCCACTTAGTCCCCTCATCCAACTTGGTATACAAGTAAATCAAGCAGGCAACCCCCAGTTCCACCCACTGATCGCATCAAAATCAGCAAATAACCTAAGGTACATGATGTCAGTGTAAGTGGCACTGGTGTCCACAAATATTTGGGTGCCAACAAGATACAAGAGGTATGCTCTCATGACATATCCCTTGTGAAGGGTAACCTTCTCGGAATCACCATTAACATCTGTAGCAAGCGCAAGCTCATATGTAAAAACCTACGCCAACCAACTATATCTCACGTGGAAACCATGTGTCTTATCAACCTCCGCTAGGGCCTTCTCCACGATAACTCCCAACCTACCAACCAACAAAGTAATGGCCTCGTCTTTCTCCAACATATGGTGATCCAGAAACTTCCCTCTGAGCGTCAGGTGAAGTAGACACGCGACGTCGTTGAGTGTGATCACCATCTCGCCATGTGGTAGATGAAACGAAGATGTCTCCTGGTGCCACCTCTCTACAAAAGCGCTGATCATCCCCAGTTGACCACACTATATCCACTAAGGGCCAAATTTCTCAATCCTGTAATGCGTAGAAGATCATCAAACCATGACTCGAGAGAGGGAATAAGCCTGCTGATCTTCCTCCCATGGTTTATGACTTTCAATGTATCGCGATCCTACAAGAAAAAATTCATTGTTAGAATTCATAATAATACTCATACCATAATTAATAATTGTAATATAACTGTAATTTTCATACCTCTTCATCTCATATATGACTAGCCACATGGGTGAGATAAAAAGCGAGTAGAGATAAGTCAAAAGTCCCTCTCAAAAGACCTGAGGCACCTAGGGTGCCTCTGGTGACTCTGATACCTCAGATGCTAGGGATATAACATCAAGCCTCACCTCAGATGGCCCCGCATGTGAAGCATATGAGGATCCCGTCTCAAAAATTTGTGGTGGTGAGGATGGTGAGTATGTGTGTCTGCGGTTGGACAAAGGCGATGAATGATGAACTAGAGATTGCTGTCTACTACGGGAGGAAGATGTAGAAGAGGTAGAATCAAAACCAGTAGAATGTGCATCTGACATAGTCTGTTTGGATGTCGAAGGAACCTGTGTGGCCTAACTCCTCTCTCTGTGCACAAAAGCATGTTATGCAACCCGACCATGCCTCAAACGTGACGGTCTCTCAGACATATCTCCTGTAGAAGTAAGAAGGAAACATTAGCATATGACTTACAATAGAAAAAATGAAAAAAACAATGCAGCAAGAAATCGGAAATAAACCTCCGATTTTGTTCTTGCCCAAAAATAAAAAATAAACCTCCGATTTCTTCTACGAAACAGAATTGCATTTTCACTACCCCAAAACCCTAAATGCGTATAAAAACATGCATTGATCGTCAAAAATAGTTTACAAATAGTGTTGTAATGACTCCTAATGATATAAACTACAATAAACAACACATTTAAAATCTCATTTCACTAATTTCAAAAAAAATTACATAAACTCTAAATTTTTTGTAATATACTTGATTGATTGAAGATGGTTGTTGCTTGCTTGATTCCATTAGTTATTGAATTTATCCAATGCTTGATGGTTTGTGTTGATTGTTTGAGAAAAAAAATTGAGTTTGAGAGAAAGGGTTAAAATGAGTGATCGAGAGAGTATTTGTTTGTTTTTTAAAAAGTTTGCTGCTATGGGAGGGGAAGAGGTTCTGGCGCCCTTTAATTGCGTCTAGGAACCGGAAATTTACTTACGGTTTGGAATCAGAGATATACTTTTGGTTTACACTAAACCATTTTCAATGTGATTTGCATGATATAGAATATGAGCCGAAAATATATTTCCGTTTTCTAAGGGCATTATTGAAAATTCACGTTGTGCAATAGAAGAGTTTTCTAGGGGGAATAAGAAATTGGCAAAATTCAATTGAATTAACCATGGTTAATCACATTTAAATCGGTTTAACTCCGGTTCAATTTCACCACAGTATGGCGTGGTTTTTAAAACACTTGAATAGAGGAAAAGGGGATTTTCCCGGCGTAGGTAGCAAACCACTGAAGTATTTATACATAGCAAAACAGAAGTCGGAAAAAGAAAGGCCGCGAACACCTTGGCATTCGCATTCTCCATTCCCTAACCCGCGAAACAATCGATCAAAAGGTTCGTTCTTTCTATTCACATTTCGGTTCCCAATTCTTCAATCGATGAATTCGACTATCTACTTTCGATTTCACAGCTAAGAATCGAAAAAATGGAGAACAAATCACCGTTACCGTTGTTGAGCAACGCCATTGCCAACAAGAGGAAAGAGCAATTGTGTAGTAAGGAATCTCTCGTGAAGATTCTTAGATGGCACTTTAGGTATCCTGATTTTAGGGGTATGCAATTGGAAGCTATTCAAGCTGTCCTCTCAGGTGCATTTCTTTTTTTTTTTTTATTGGTTTCCTGTCTTAATTTCGGTGAAAAAGGGATTTTTTTCTCTTTTTTTATTCACATTTAGTAGTAGTTGGCGGTCAACAATCAACACGAGAATAAAGTAAGTGTTGCAGAGACATGAGAATAAAGTAAGTGTAGCTGTTGCGATGGATGTGTGGTAAAACTAAAGGTTTAGAAATAAAAATATTAAAGAGAGTGTTGAGTAGCACTGTAAACATGGTGGAAAATAGACTTAGGTGGTTTAAATATGTAGAGAAAAGACTTGTAGATTCTATGGCAAAGTGAGTATATCAATGAAGTCAAACAACTGACGAAGGGGAAGACCTAGAAAGACTATAAGAGAAGTTATTAAGAAAGATCTCGAGAGTAACAATTTGAATAGAAGTATATGGTCCTGGATAGAATATTATGGCGAAATTTGATCCATGTAGCCGACTCTATTTAGTTGAATAAGACTTGGTGGTTGTTGTATATTTAGTAGTAGTTGGTACTTGGTACCTTGAACTTGTTGAGCATGTTAGTTAAGTGTGAATAAATGATTTTAACTGGTTTTCTTCGCATTAAGAAGAGATATATGACTATTTGCTTCAGCTATGGTTTTTCAAGTTTGATTTTTTTCCACTTTTATGTGATTTTTATTTGGCTGCAGGAAGAGATTGTTTTTGTCTTATGCCAACTGGAGGTGGCAAGTCAATGTGTTATCAAATTCCTGCATTGGCAAAACCAGGAATCGTGCTTGTAGTTTGTCCTTTAATAGGTGGATTTTTTTCCTCTTATTTTCTAGTGCTTGTATCTTTGATTGAGATCAATGATGTTTGATTGATGGTTCACTCGGTTTGCATGCAAGGATACTGGTTCTGATTTTTGACTTTTGTTCCGCTGAGTGCTGGCAGCCTTAATGGTATTCATCTTTTTCAGTTTATTGGTTTATTGTTTTTTTCAGACATGTTGAATTTCTGTGTTAAGAGTTTGTTTTGGTTCTTATGGTTCTTTTTCCCTACAAGTTAGGAAAACCAAGTAATGGCACTAAAGGAGAAAGAAATTGCTGCAGAGTTTCTTTCATCAACAAAAACGGCAGATGCAAAAAATAAGGTGGGTTATTAGAATACTGCTGATATTGTATTGTAAATAACGTATCTGCATATGAAATAGAAGTCTAGTTACTATAATCAGTTTATAATCTTAGTCTCACTACTCTTTGCTTAGTTCCTGGGATTTATATTGGAGTAAGTTTGGACTTTTGATTAATGAAACTGCTAGAATTCCTGGATATCTTGCCTGAACCTCATTATTGTGCTGCTGGCCTAGAATTATAAAGTTTAGCCCTTGTTTTGTTTGGGAGTAGGGGAAGTATCCAGTTCAAATTCACTTATGTGAATATGAGGCCAATTTCTCACTTGTTCGGTGTTATTAATTTAGGAAACTGATTTTTCTGTTTTATATTTAAAGATTCACGAGGACCTTGATTCTGGAAAACCGTCTACAAGGCTGCTATATGTGACTCCAGAGTTGATAGCAACCCCAGGGTTTATGTCAAAGCTGAAAAAGATTTATTCCAGAGGGTTGCTAAGTCTCATTGCAATTGACGAGGTCTAGTTGGAAAGACTATTTCAAGTTTTTTTGTTTCTGTTGGATTTTTATGACTATCCTTAATAATTCGCTTATGCAAAAATTTCAGGCACATTGCATCTCTTCTTGGGGCCATGACTTCAGGTTTTTCATTCATTCTTCTACTAGGCATTTGAATTTTTCTTGATTCCTTAGGATCCGACAAATATGATATTAATAACAGATGATAGTTCATGGAGGAATGAAAAACCTAACATCCACTATGACAATATGGCATAAACAGTACATTGGCTGTGTGTGTGCAACCTCCAACAACTGGTCGAAAAGGTCCAGAACTAGGCCCATTACCGAATCAGGACTAACATCAAGTGGCACTCGATGTAAAACTATTACACTTGGACCACTTGATAACTTTTTGTAGAATATAAAATGAGTCAATCCGGTCATCAAATCACATGATAATATCTTTGTGATCATACATATCACATTTTCAATGATTGGACTGTTATTTATTCTAATAGTGAATATTCAGTTATTTACCTATATTTTAAAATGTAGTGTACATTAAAAGAATATATGACGACAGCATATCAATTAGTTTTTGGTTTATGTGAACTTTTATGAATTTGTTAAATCTCACCAGAAATTTTAATCCAATAGTTGGATTGGTTAATATGTCCTACAAAAAGTTATTAAATGGTTAAGTGGTACAAGTGTAGTATTGTTATTGCACCATATTGTTATGAGTGTAAAAGTTTGACATTTAGTGTCAATTGAACGAAGAGGAAAAAGTCATAATGGAAGAAACAAATGGGACAAAACAGATAGGGAAATAGAGATAGACAGAGGAATAGAGATATGCAGAGATGGAGACTTAGAAAATAAGGAAAATCAGATAAGAAAAGGAGGAAGAGAATGTGACAATTATCAGAGATCTGTAGTTTGCCAAAAATGGGTCATTTGCAAAAGAAGGGCAATATGGCTGGAGATGGTAGAAGATATATGGGAGATGCTAGTTCAGAGTTGTAGGGATTGTGGCAAGAGCATGACAATGAGAATAAACAACAATGCGAGAGTGAGGGCTGAGATGTGTGGTTTTCTATTAGGGATTGGTTGGTCAATAAAGTGTGCTGGGTCATTATGGACTTGACATGCCATCCAGATTTAAAACAGATCACTGATGCCCATCTGTTTAATTTTTGTTATTTTTAGGTGATTTTGATATAATCTTGTTCACCGATTCATCTCAATCTTTTATTATTAAATATTAGATTTAATAGTGAAAACACGCTCACTCACATGCCACAGTTTTGCACTTGTTAGGCTCTGCCCTTGAAATACCTGATCTAAAAGGTCATGTTTTCATGTGATGACACAGTTTTGCATGGAGTTTATTGTGATGACGTGCTAATCCCCTATCCTTATTTTGTATTTGAGGACAGACCTAGCTACCGTAAGCTTTCAACTCTGAGAAGCCACCTACCAGATGTACCAATTTTAGCTCTGACTGCTACTGCTGTTCCTAAGTGAGTTTTCTGAATTTACTTTCTTCTAAAGAATTTACTTTTTTCTTTTGTTTACATATATTTTTAAATTTTATGTATGAACAATTTTCACATGCATCCCTATGTCTATGTATATCTATTTATTCTTCTGAAAAATAATATTCCAATTGTTGTGGATTTCTGAAATTTCTATTCTCTTATTAGTGGTATGTATGTAGTTATGTCTGTTAGGTGTGTGTATACTATCATGATAGAATTTTTTTTCTATTATGGATCTATCAGATTATTTTATGATAATTTTGGTTTAACCATATTCATTTACAGAGAGAATGCTCTATTTATCACTATAATCATTGCACATTCTGAGTAGTATTTTTGAAGCAGGCATGCTCTTTTATATTCTTCCTTTCTTCAGGGTTCAGAAGGATGTAGTGGATTCCTTGCAGATGCAAAATGCATTAATGTTGAAGACTTCTTTTAATCGTCCTAATATATATTATGAAGGTCAGTCCTGCTTGCAGTTTGATTCAATGCTATGAATATATTATGATTGAACTGATTTATCATTTGTGTACCCACCATCACTTTCCTCTATCAAATGTAACGTGGTTGTACACAAATGATAAATCAGTTCAGGCATTACATAAATACTTCATGCTAACTTACATTTGGTGATGAAGATGCTATGAAAGAGAAGAAAGCAAAATTCTTACAAAGCTAATTTCTATTTTTGAAAAACAAAGATTTTCATTAAAATAGATAAGATGCAAATATAAACATCTTTGAAGAAATCCTTCCAATTTCATTCCAGTAAATTTAGGTCTTTTTTGAGTATTCCAGTAACTGAGTTTTATAGATGAATTGCTTTATATGTTAATTTTGCATGAGATGCAGAATGCTGTTATATATAAATTCAAACAAATCTAACTTGATGTTTTCATGATACAGTTAGATATAAAGATCTCCTGGAAGATGCTTATGCTGATTTATCTGAGACACTCAAATCTATGGGAGATGTCTGTGCGATAATTTATTGCCTTGAACGTTCCATGTGTGATGACTTGTCAGCTCATCTATCTCAAAACAGCATTTCTTGTGCAGGTGACATGTTACTCCAACTATCTGGACCTAGAATATTAGTAAATCTGTTGCATTATAATATGCTAATACTATAAACATAATATACTAAAAGTGTACATTATAATAGTTCTGTACAGGATTTATATTTTGAAAACATTGATGATGATATGATTGAAAATTAAGATAAATGGAATATGTAATATTGATTGAATTAAGAACTATTACAATGATTGATCCCTATAACCCCAAAGCAAATGCTCCTCAGAGGAGAGATGATTCTCTCTCTGCCCAACCCATTAGGTTCCTAACAGGCTTCATGAATGAATCTTTCTCTAACTAACCATGACCTTATATAATTCATATTTTTCCCAAAGAGATTGGTCCATAAAAAGTATTAACCAATTCACTAACTAAGGCCCAACCCAATATCCTAACAGATGATTTCCTTATTTCATCACTATCATGTTCTCTATCTAAGTAACCAAACAATCATTCCACTTCCACCACATAGGATAAGATATTACAAAATAAGAGAAAATAAGAATGAAAAGAAGAGAGACACGGAAGATATGAGTGGAAAGAACAAAATGAAATAAAATAAAAATAAATTTATATCCAATGAATGCTTAATAAAGAAGCAAGGACTAAACTTTTTAAAGTAGGGAACAAGATTGTAAGTCATACTTTTCTAAACCACCAAAAATGTAATGTGTACAATGAATATGTAAATAATGTGGGATAAGAAATTGAGGGGCGATAAAAATAATATTGTCAAATATTGCAAGCAACTAATGCACATTATACGTGTAATGCTAAATAAAATCATTGTGGGTGAAGCTTCCCCACAATCCTATAAGTTGATCCATCCCTTGATTTAATATTCACAATATTCATAATATTCTGGTCTTTCCAGCTTATCATGCAGGACTGAATAATAAAATGCGAACTTCCGTGCTAGACGATTGGATTTCTTCAAAAACAAAAGTTGTTGTTGCCACTGTTGCTTTCGGGTATGTTTTCCCTTTTAATTTTTGTATATCTCTCCAATTTATGTTGGCAATCCTTGTTGAGGATATTTACTGTATACTGTATTTGGAAATGCTTTAACATTGGCATGAGTGATGCAGAACACTTGCCAAAGGACCTAATATTATAGAATACAATGTTTTCCCTGGTGCCGTTCAAGTCATTTTTGTACTAGCATTTTATTTCAATGGAATCAAAACTAAGGGAGGATGTGACCAACTGCACTAATGCACTTAACTTGGATCTTTTTCTATTCGATAGATATCAATGGAAATGTTGATATTGTAACCTGCCCTCATAAGTGAATACTTTGTGAACAACACTTTTAACAGTTGTAATTATCTAGATTTTGTTCCATTGAAATATAATTCTGTTAGTGTCCCCTGCAGTAGTCACTTACATGAAGACATTTGGTCCACCACCCTTGCACTTACACTTGAATCCCTTGAGTTTATTGTCCAATAATGTCCGGCTTTTTTATTTTACATTCGTGCTATTTAAGAGGAACACTTTTCATGAGAGCGGTGGACCGGTTTAAGTGAATAACTAAGTGGTTTCTTTTGAAGAAAGTATTTCATATAGCCAGATTACTTATTCTCATAAATTATGAGATGTAAATAGTCGGATTACTTATTCTCATAAATTTTTTTTGTATTAATTTATATACATTGAAACAACTTCAGTTTTATTAATCTTTATAATAGTCTTTATCCTCTGTGGATGTTGGCATGTTTGGATTTACTGTATTAAATGTGGTTCCGTGGTACATGATTGTTTTTTATGCTTTTCAATCTTTACTAGTCTTTACTAAAGTGCATGTAGAATGGGATGTGGCATTCCCAACCAGTAAATGGTGCAGATAGCTTGCACCATTGACTCACATCCAGAAATTGCAATGCTACAGAGTAGCATGACCCAACCATCCCTGCTGAAAGCTACCGCAGTACTATTGTGAACACTGGCTATTTATGACTCACTTTGTGGAAATATTTAAGAGTGTATGGCGTCCTTGTCTTTATTATATGGAGTATTACAGTGAATCTATTCTATCAATAAAAATGAATCCAAGCAGAGATTAATAAAAAAAAACATCTTATAATTTTTTTCTGATGCCTTTAACCAACGAATTATTTGTGATTGTGATGTATTTCTTTCTGTACTCTGCATGGAGCGTTTCTATTGCCTACCATTACTGAGCCTTTGGTGTTTGTTCAGGATGGTAAGTGGCCGCTTATTATAAATTTGATTCAAACTTCTATAAGAAGTTTTAATGTTATAATCTTTTTATACTTATGTTATTTGCTATTAATAGATTAAGATCACATTACTAGGGTATTGATAGAAAGGATGTCAGAATTGTGTGCCACTTCAATATTCCGAAGTCAATGGAAGCATTCTATCAAGAGTCAGGCAGAGCCGGTCGTGATCAGTTGCCCTCTACAAGTCTCTTGTACTACGGACTAGATGATCGCAAAAAAATGGTTGACTAACTTAAATTGATGCTTTGATCTTTTTTTGTTTTAGGACTTGTTACCTCTTACTATGATATATTTCAGGAATTTATATTAAGAAACTCAGGTAGCAAGAGGTCACAATCATCAAATTCACAAGACGAATCAACCAGAATGTCCCTAACTGCTTTCAATCAGGTTACATATAAATCCTCACATGCTTCTTTTGACATGGTATCGATGAATGCCATTATGCATTTAAGTAACATAATGTTTATGTAAAATATGTAGATGCTTGAATATTGTGAGGGATCTGGATGCCGTAGGAAAAAGATTCTTGAGAGTTTTGGAGAGCAGGTAAGGAAATATACAGCTCTAGGTATTATGTGGTGTGATTCATATTAACACAAGTGGATATTTTACTTTGTTCTAAACAGGTAACATCATCACTATGTGGAAAAACGTGTGACTTCTGTAGACACCCAAACTTAGTTGCCAGAAATTTGGAGGATCTCACTGCTGCATGTTCTCAACGCCAGAAAGGAGGTTCTCGAGTTTTCATCACCAGGTAAAAGACCCTCGTGCATTAGAAGTTTAGCTTAAAGTTGATAAACCGAAAAACATATTGGGAGTACATGATAGTTACCACAGGAAGACTAAAATCAGTTTTGTTAATATATCTCACATTAGGGTGTCAAATAGTGTGATATGGCTACAATATGGTTTAAATACCGTGCCATTAGCAGAGGGTTTTGTAGTACCTACCATGCGATTTTGCCATCAGGCCTGTCATGTATACTTATAGAAAGAAAACTGCAAGAGAAAGAAAGATAAAGGAGGGAATTAGGAAGAAAAAAAATCTGCCGAGAAGATTGTGTGATGAACTGTTAATTAGCTTGGTGTTGATTTCCTCATGCTTCATTAATTAATCCAGTTAAATAATGCCTAGTTTTGTTGTTTATCTCTGTTAGGATATTGGTTTGGGCTTTAGTCCAAACCAAATAAATAGGAGTCTCTGTTAGTTTGTTAGTAATAGTAGTGTATGGGGTAGTAGTTAGGTATCTTATTATTATTCTGTTTTTCATATTAGGAAATGGGCAGTGAGAGAATTGTTTTCTCTAACTGAGGAGCAGTAGCTCTGGAATTTCTTTTCAGTTTTCATATTCATTAATAAAGTAATTTTCTTCATTCTATTCTACCTTTCCTATGTTCTATCAATGGCTTTAGTTCAAACCCAATATCCTAACAATCTCCCACTTTAGTTTTTCAGTTCCACTGATGCAATTGTTGGAGAACAGTTATCCGAGTTCTGGAATCGAGACGAGGAAGCAAGTGGGTCAGAGGAAGATATTTCTGACTTAGATGGTAGTACAAAGTTTATTTCAATTGCATTTGTTTTACTGTTGGGATGATGGTGTGATTAGTAGATTGAATGTGGATGAATTTTCGTTGGCAGATGGTAATGAGGTTGTCAGCAATCTAGCCCGATCAAAGGGTCAATCCAAACTGGGAATAAATGAAAAGCTTGATTTGCTACAGAGGGCAGAAGAAAAGTACTATCGAAATGAGAACACTAATAAACAGGTTTTTCTTTATACATTATAACCACCCTGTTGAAAGAAGCATCTGCTCTATTTTTCCCTATGCTTCATATTATATTTCCCATTGTTTGATCTTTTGGCTGACACCATAATAGAACTTGTTATGATTTGCAATCAACAATTGGTAATGTATAAAAATTTGCTTATTTATATTCCTAACAAAGTACTGTTAGGATCAATGCAGAAGAAATTGTTACTCTGCCCCTATCTTCCCTTCTTCACACTCAATTTATCTAATATGATTTACAGAGCAACAAAGTTGACAAGAATGCTATTTCTGATGCATTACGAGGGGCAAGCAGGCAGAGACTACAAAATGCTTTAAAACAGGCTCAGGAACGGCTTGGCGACTTAACGTATGTACAACATCCTTCTTGCTAGTTTGAATTCTTTCATATCACAACTGAGTCCGCGCACAACGGCAAAACTAGCCACTTGAAATTTCTTGATATTTTCTTGCTATAATAAGTGTGCAGCATATTTGAGATAGCTCCCTAATCAGCAAATTCAGTTAGCGGTCAGCTGTTTCCTTATTTCTTAATTTAAAACATTTATTCAGGTTTGAAATGGAATCTTCAGCGTCTCTTCTGGAAGATGAATGCTACAAGAAATATGGAAAAACTGGCAAATCATTCTATTATTCCCAAGTGGCAAGTATTATCAGGTGGTTGACAACTACAACTTCCGACAATCTAATGAACCGACTTCGTACAGTTGATGTTTCCTCATCATTGAATGTCATCTCTGAAGTTGAACATTCCCTCACACCGCCACCCACTTCAGCTCCTTGTGCAAAAGAAGAAACTAGCAATGAGGTCTCAGGCAATGCTGTGACAGACATAATCCCATGTGATGTGCCACTGGAAAATTCTTTTAATACAAACTTGCCACCAATACCATCCTTCTCCGAATTTGTAAACAGTAGGAAAGCGAAAAAAGACCAATCAGGTGACTCAAAAAAACACTCCTCAAGAGTAGAAAAGAAGACGAGGACACAGTAGATTAATTCTTGCATGTGTATTATTGTTTGAGATTTGGTTACAATATGCATCAAGTGCCAACTTTGGGTGATTTGAGAAATACTAAAGGTTGATGGTACTCTAGTTTCTCTTAATGATTGTCTCTTATTTTTCTGATACTAGAATTTAAATTACATGGATAGTATTCTATTACATGTGCTTGGTCTAAACATAGGATCTGAATTCTGAACAACACTAGTTTGCACTTGACAGTGGAAATTTCCCAACAAAGTCAGTATTAAGACTACCTAGGTAAAGATGATCCTCAAACTCCACAGCCGAAGTTAAAAAACTAATCACCTTCCCTTCATGATCACCAAACTTTCTGATAATATTGCCTTCAGTTCCAACATTTACCACCATTGCTGACTTGGTTACTCCATTGATCAGATTAAATAGCCTTGGAAATGAAGCTACCAAGTGCTTGGACACCTTAGAGGTGTGCACAAACCTCCCCACTCTTTCAGAAACAAATTGCTGCATCAATATTGAAGGAAAATCATCACCATCATGCCTTATTAGAGTTTAAATAAATAATCAATAGAAACTAGAGATAGAAAAATATGAAATCAATCTCTAAATTTAGTATTACTTGAACTAAAGCGATCCAAAATGAACCATCAGGAGCAAGATTGATATTGTCAGGTCCAGCAGGGAGGTCTTCAATCAAGATATCTGTTTTGCCTTTGTTAATTCCTTTTAGCCAATGCCTCACACACCTATTTCTGCTTCACAAAAATAAAGTTTATATTTCTATACAACACAAACATCACCAATTTAAGCAAAATATGGATGACACAACATAGAATTGTTTTTTTTAGATAAAGATAATATGTATTAAAAAAAATAATTCATACACAAAAAAAGGTGGGGACTAAAGCAAAAATCTACTAAAAAAATCTAAATCTAAAGAGAGGTAGATCAATGATATTCTTTACATAGTCACCTTTAATTTCAATAGGTAAATAATCAAAAGGAGTGAAGATATTAGTTGTGCGGCCTATATTAGCAAAAAAAACCTGCATAACTATTATCTTCCTTCCTTACAAATATGAGAGACAATAACATTTATGTCTAATAAAATCTTAGAGCAATGTAACTATCTATTACGAAACTGCCAAGGAATTAAGGTATTATTGGCAGCACTAAAAGCATTAACCCTAAAGATAGAATTCGATTCACCCCAAAGATTGAGCCAATCTCTATCAAAAGCAATTTAAATATCTCTTAGCACCCCACAAAATTCTGTCAGGAAGGATTTGTTCCAATTTAAAGGCTCAGCAAACGCCAAAGAAAATTCTCCAAGAATGTCTTCGAAAAATACCGCCATAATCCAAGGAATTGTTCTTATTTAATGCTTATTTTTTTATTTTTTAAAATATTAAATAATACAAAATTATAATTAAAATATTTTTACAAGTTCTCTAAAACCCTTCAAATCATTTATTAAATACAATTTTTGAGTTCTCCGAGAGTTTTTAAAAAAATTCTCAACTCTTTACCAAAAATTTTAAATCATTTTTATGTCATAATATTTTTCCAAAATTCTTCCCTCAACTCCAAATTCCTAAACAAAACCTAAATATCTCACTTGTCCAATCTTGAGTCAAATTCATTGAAAAAATTACATTAAAGATAGACTTTAGAAGGCTTTAACAAAATTTAAATAAATTTTCCACTCCATCTTATCCCTTTACAATAATACTTATCAGCCAGAGCACATGTTAGTTATAAATATCTTCCTCCTATCATTTTCAAAGCACCCTTCCAATCACTTTCCTTTTTCTTTTTCTTTTTCCATATACATAATTCAGTCAAAAAAATATATTGGCCTCTAAAAATTTATCATCTGACAAAGAAACGTATACTTACTTCCAACTTTCGCAAACCACAACATAGTCTTCATCCTTAGACAATGCAACACCATTTGCAAAAGCCAACTCATCAAGAACAACAACTGTCTCATTCAACGTAGGATTATACTTCAAAAGTTTCCCATGAGGTCTTGCCTCAAGCACATCAAGATGCCAATTATGTAAACCAAATTTTGTACTTGCAACACTGAAATATATATTTCCATCTGATGCCTCTACTACATCATCTGCAAACCTAATTAACATAAAAAAAACAAATCATATATCTCAATTAAATGTGACAAGTCAAGAAAACAAAACAAACAAGATAACTCACAGTAATTGAGAGCCATTTACATGTGAAAGGATAACACTGAAACCATCTTCTTCTGTAACTTTAAGCAAACCCTACAAAAATATAATTATATGCATGATGCATCATGCATGCATCATTATAATATATATACTTCATGCAATTCAATAGATACATACATACATACATGAATTATATACTTACTATGGAAGCATCACAGACGATGAGACCACCGTCTTTTGCTGTTGTAATTCCAAGCAAAGAAGGACTATCTATATGCTTCCAATTCTCCCACTTTCCATTCTTAACCATTCTTTTAATCCAACCATCTCTTGTTGCTGTATACAAGATACCTTCTTTATCTACACAAACATCTTCTGGTTGCTTCAAAAATCCTTCTCCGAGTTTAATCAAGTTCTATTCAAGAGATTACGATTAATATATCTGAAAACAATAACCAGTTCATGTATAGTTAGTTAGTGTTAATTTATTAAGTTTTTACCTGTAATTGGTTGTTTTTGGATGAAGATATAGAAGTTGTTGGTTGAAACAAAAGTGGATCTATAGGGGAGAAGTAGAAGACTTGAACTGTGAGAGAAACTAAAGCTGCTAGAACTAAGGTTGATGTCACTGTTACACAATAGTTTCTTGTGGTGGGAGGAAGTGTATTCGTATTGGAAGCCATGCTCTTGGAGTTGTGTTGCTATGCTATTTTATAAAGCCTACAATGGATGCTATTTATAACATTCTCTTGAATTGTTTAAATCGCTTTTGCTTTTCAGTTTTCAATTTTCTTTTTATAAATCATTTAAAAAAGAAATTTGAGGTATAAAATACATAACAATCGCAATAATTTAATAGAGATTATATTGATGTGACAAGATACAATTTTTTAAAAATATTTTTTTCATTTTAGAGTAAGCCATCTCAAAATCCATTCAAACTAGGGGTGTTTAAAAATATGATTAACTGATTATATATTTGAACTGAACTGCATTGCATTATAAAAAAATTGAATCACTTAAATGTTTATATTTCAATGTTCTATTGAAGAAACCTAACATAAACAACATAAAGGTTGATGAACTTATGAGATTTCTATAGACTTTTGATTTAGGAATCGATGAAAAATTCGAAAAGAAGAAGGGCGTTGTTTTTGCCTCGGGTGTTGAAGACTTAGAAGATGAATGCGATGTGAATTATATGAAGGAATGTCTAATGATCTTGTGTTGCTAGGAAGACAATTTAACAAAGTGCTGAGAATGTCAAGGGGTAGAACAAATGACAAACCTAGTCAAGAAAGAAGAGTTCAGTGTCATGAATGTGGGGGATTTGGACACATAAGGACTGGGTGTCCCACATATCTCAAGAAGCAGAAGAAAGGCTTCACTGCCTCATAGTCAGAGAAAGACTCTGAAAGTGACCATGAAGAAGAATCTATCAAGAAAGTGAATGCCTTGACCAAAATTTGTGACTCTGATGATGTATCAGATGGTAAAGAACTTATTGTCGTTTACAAGTAAGTATCTCTCAAATGTGAAGAAGCATGTAAACTAGAAGAAGAGCAAGAGAGGGTTATTGAAAGTAGATCATCTATCCATTATTTCTGACCTGAAGGAGGACTTACGTCTCAAGTGTGGAGAAGCGTATCAACCGGAAGAAGAGCAAAAAATAATTATTGCTCAATTACAGGCTGAGAAAGTAGAACATTTATCCATCATTGCTGATCTAAAGGAGAAAGCTGTCTCGCTCAAGTCAGAAGTTGACAATACTGCTAAATCTATAGGGGTGTTAAATAATGGTTAATAAAATGAACCATTTAATTTAAATAATTTAAATTTAATTTAAAATCGGTTCAAAACTAATTTTCACTTATTAACTGATTTGATTAATAAAAAATCGATTGGAACTAAAAAAATTTCTAGAAATTAAAAATTATAATTTGTTTTAAAAATTATTATAATAATATCAGTCCAAGTGTGAGTAAGTGAGAAAATAATCTCACGTTTGATAATAATGTAGAGACTTGAGCATATATAAGTGGGAGAATCCACTCACCTATCATTTTAAGATTTTAGATGGACAATTGATGTATCTCTCACAAATATGTTTATTCCTCAACTTTATATCAATGCTTATAGTATAAACTTCCTCCAACAAAAAATTTAAAATAAAAAATAAATTAATTTTTTCCGCTTACATTGTATTAATTGAAAATATGATTAAATATGTGTTAGATGCATATGCATGTATTACAAACCCAATTAAAATCAACACAACGCAGTTTAAAAACTAAATAAGATCTAATTATGCAACCCAAACACTAACCATAAGAGCATCTCCAATCATGAACCCATTTTTGGGTTCTTTGTGGGACCTATTAAGCCACGTCAGCTTGAAGCAATTCAATTAGTTTTTCACTCCAATGGTGCAACTATGAAGAACTCATATTGGATCCCACAACTTTACTTTATATATTAATATTTTATTCATATTAAATTTAATATTTTTTAAAATAATAATTTTAATTATTTAAATTAAAATTGATAAAATAAATAAAATTCAAATTAAACTTATAATTTAAAATGATAATTAAAATTAATCACAAATACATGACATATAATTAAAAACAATAAAAATAAATAACATCACATAATTAATCAAACTTAAATTTCATCATCTTCAGGTCCAAAACGTTCCCAAATATACTCGACTAAATCTCCTTGAAGTTGACGATGAACTTGTTTTTCACGAATACTAGCTCTTCTTTGTAGTCTTGTTGCAAGATTCGGATGAGGACCTCTAAATGGTTCAATTGTTGAGTTATTGTTATCCACACTAACATACGAGTAATCAAAATTACCTCCACATGTATGTCGTTCGTCTTCCACAATCATGTTGTGCAATATGATGTAGACATATGTGGTATGCTTGAGGGTCTCCATGTGCCAGGCACGCGCTGGGCCACGTATAATTGCAAATCGAGATTGAAGCACTCAAATGCCTACTCCACATCTTTTCTAGCTGATTCTTGATGTTGAGCAAATAATTTTTTCTTTTCTCCCTGTGGCATTGAAATGGTCTTGATAAATGTAGCCCACTCAGGATATATACCATCTGCTAAATAATACCCCATATTATATGGTGTCCCATTGATTGTATATTTCACATTGGGAGCATGTCCTTCAAAAATATCGTTAAACACGTTGGATTGGTTTAACACATTAATGTCATTGTTTGAACCTGCAATACCAAAAAAAGCATGCCAAATCCATAAGTCTTGTGATGCCACTGCTTCAAGCATGATTGTGGGCTTACCATGATAACCTCGACAATACTGTCCTTTCCATGCAACAAGACAATTTTTCCATTCCCAATGCATACAATCAATGGAATCCAACATACTTGGAAAGCCACGTGACTCTCCCATTTGTAAAAGATGTTCAACATCAGTGTTGTTAGGCTTTCTCAAATACTCAGCCCCAAATACAACATTCACGCCCTGAACGAATCTTTGTAAGCACTCAATTGAAGTGCTTTCATCGATTCGAACATATTCGTCTACAAAGTCAGCAGGAGACCCATACGCTAACATACGAATAACAGATGTACATTTCTGCAATGGTGAAAGACCCATTTTACCAGTTGTGTCGACCCTCATTTGGAAATATTCATCATGATTTCCAAGGGCATCTACAATTTGAAGAAATACATGCCTATGCATTCTGAACCTTCTTCGGAATTGAACATCTGTGTATACTGGATTTTTTGAGAAGTAGTCATTGAATAATCGATTGTGCCCTTCTTCACGACCTCGATCTATCGTTGTTCTTCTCTTTGGCCGAGAGGAACTTCCAGATTGACGTTCATTCTGAAGCTGTTGTTCTTCATCACTGTCGTCCATAAATTCTTCTTCAATCAAATCCCAAAATTCTTGATCGTAATTCTCTGAATTGTCTGAATCCATTTTAGTGAGTAAAGAATGAGAGAAAAATGAGAAAAGAATAAGATGAGAATGAGAAAACAATGACATAAGTGGTAGTATATATATAATGGTTTGAATAACGACTAGTTTGAATAACGGCTAGTTTGAATAACGGCTAGTTTGAATAACATAATATTTATTATAATTTAAAGTGGTACTAATGACCATTTTACATAGGTGTTGATAAATTAAAGTGGTACTAATGACCATTTTACATAAGTGATACTAACTACATTCCATATTTCCCCCCATCTTATTACAATATTTTTCATGAATATCTCGTTGACTATCGCTCATAGTAGAAGTGTCTTTCATTATGATTTGCATTACCTTTACTTCTATCTCGTCCTCCTTACATTGCGCTAGTCTTTCCATTGCCGTTGTTCTTTTATTCCTTGCATCTTCCGTTGCAGTTGGAATATTATTTGTCTTACCCTTCCTTTTTGCTGCTTTTTGTCCCATTGGACGCTCCATTGGTGATGATGAGTTAAACTCATAACTTGAATGTGTATCTGGGTTCTCCGATGATGCCCCACTAGCGGAAGTCTTTGTTATTTTTGAAGAACTTCCAATCGATTATCCCATCCATTTAGGTTCATCTTTTAACAGCCGCCATGCGTACTCAAGATTGAATGTTGTACCTTGATCCTGAGCAAAAAAAGCATGTGCAGAGGCCATGATATCGTTCTCCGATGTCCCACTTTTCTTTCCATTAACAGCTTGTTTATAACACCCAACAAATTTTTGAACCATGCCATTTATTCGATGCCATCGACATTTTAATTGTCCCCCTACCTTTTCCCGCGATTGTCGACGGTACTAGTTATAATTGGCAGCGACTCTTACCCAAAAACTCTCAGCCTTTTGATCAACTCCCACAATTGGATCCTTTGAAACATTGAGCCATGATTGGATAAGAAGTATGTCCTCATCCCTTGTAAATTTCTCTCGAGATTTTTTTTTTTAACGTCAACCCTTTTTTCTTTTTCAGCACCAACTTAAGTAGAAAAGGGTGGAAGTTGACAACCGGACATAAATCCAATCGGTATTTCCGGTTCATGACGAAAAAATTCCGTACTATTAGAATTCATTTGAGGGCTAGGAAACATATTTGGATTGTTTGGTGACGGAAAAAATATGGCGGGGTTTGTTGACACCAATGAAATTTGAGCATTTTGAGAATTAGGATTTTGACTATTTTGCATGTAATTGAACATAGCTTGTTGATAATGAAAATGATTAAGATCCATTTGGCCTAAACAATTTTAAGTTGAAGTAAAAAGATGAAAATTTAGATGAAATTTTGAGAGAGAAACTTGAAATTTAAGAGAAAATGAAAGTGAAAAAAAATTAGTGTTGATAAATTTTTTCCTAAAACACTATATTTATAATTGAAAAATAAGTTAAAAAATTAAATTAACTAGCCGTTCAACGGCTACTTGACTGCTGCTTTGAATTTTAAAATATTAAAAAAAAAAAAAGAACCGTTGAGTGCTTTAATCCGTTGGCCAATTGAAATATTGGAAGAAAGAGAAAAAACATTACCACTTGCGGAACCAACATGAGAAACCTCCTCTTAGAAGTGGTCTAAGCCCTTTTGAGGTATATCGGAGAACTTATCAAACAAATTTATGACACGTTTATAAGGTTATTGGCTTATTTTCATAAGGAATTAAATATGACTACTACTTACATTTCAAGGAATTGTCAGCTCTATTTTTTCATGCAAATTTTGGCAAGAAAATGCCGTAACAATATTAATTGATATTTAACTTTTGTGTTTGATTAGTTTTTGAAATTATGTATATTGAAAATGTAATACTTTTTAAACTTAAATAGATTCTATAATATGAATGTACTAAGGAATAAAAAGTGTAACTAATAAGTTTGATTAGATTGATTAAATTTATGTGTGTGAGAAAAAAAATATAGTTTTACAATAAACAATTCTGAATTTATAATATAAAACTGATTTATAGCTACAAACTGTTTTGAATTGGCTTATAAATGAAGATGAAATAAAAATTATCGTAAAAATATAGTAAATTTAAAAAAATAAATGAGTTGTGTGTGTAAAATGCACATCAAAAATATATTTTTATTTTTTAAAAGTATTTTTAAAATTTTGCGTAGAAAGATAAAAAAATATGGTGTTGAAAAAAATAAATCCTCCTATTTTATTCATATGTCCTTTTGCCTTCAATATTTACAACATAATCCACGTGGGACTTATATAGGTGGCCTATTTTATTTATAGCTTACTTTTGCCTTTAATTTTTATAACTATGAAACTTTGTACCCTATTAAAACTGGTCTTCACAATTAATTTTTTGATGAGATAATATATTGATAAGCCAAAAGATGGAACAAGAGAGGAGGATTAGAACAAAACCCTCTCAACAGGAAGAAAACCTAAAGAATGATAGAGCTAGTTTATTCTTTACAAAATTTGGGTAACAACAAAATCTATATTCCTAGTTATATGAACACAGTTTAACCATCTATTACGAATTTGCTAAGGCACAATATCCGACGGATTGAAAGCAAGAACAACCGCTGCAGAATCTGTTTCCAACCAACGATGATTCCAATTTTTCTCATTGGCGAACTCAATAGCTAACATAGCTCCGGAAAGTTCGACAATGAGAGAATTGGAGACCCAAATCAGATGCAAATGCACCCAAAAAATTATCCTCATAATTTATAGCAGATCCTCCATAAGTTGAAGTACTATTGGTACTAAGAGAGGCACCACTATAGTTGATCTTTATCCAGTTGGTGGGAGAGGCACCATCACAATTAATTCATTTTGTCTAGAAGTATCTTATGAAGTAGGGTGTCCATACCTAAATTACTGCTCATTTGATTAACAATTATTTAGAGCATAACGGGGATCTCCGTTGCTGATTATGTCAGGAATCCCTCTGGTTTATTTAAAGCTCTGTTTAAGGAAATTCCGCATATTGTGTGCTACTTGTGTGTGGTTTATTTAAAATCCTACCTTTGTAGTAGGTATTCTTCAGGTGTGTTTATATTTGTGCTCAAAGACCTCAGAGAAGACAATTCTCCCATCCCTCATTGAAGTCCTCAAGAGAAGGTGGAAAGGGTCCGCAATCGACCCCACACTTTTGTTCGTGTCATCGTTAGCTCGTGAGGCACCACAATGCTTCAGAGTTGTGCTTGTTCATGTATTGAGTCATCCAGAGGATAAGGTTCCACATTCTGATCCCCTCATGCTTTGTCTGGAATTTGTGCTGGCACGCGTTGACATTCTCATTATACTCATTTACTCTTCTCACGTGGTAATATGATACCATCGTGTATACATACTTTCCTACCACACGACTTGTTTGTTTCGACTAAAGTCTCCCATGTTTCCGTCTTCCTTTTTTTGGATATGACTGCGCATTGCACGTTTGCGCGCTTTTGCCAAAGCACTTATTTGTTTCTCCGTTAGGACCGCTCGGTTAAGGTAGTTTTCGAGCTAGACATTAGGATATTTTGTTGGTGTAAGTCCTAGAGGTCAATACCTTTTGGTACTTGTATCGAATTATTTATTAATAATAAAAGACTTTTCTTTATTATGTTTGTTTTTTGAAAATAATAAAGTCCCTAGAATAGTTAGTCTGTTTAATACAATGTTAAGTGTGACTTAATCATGAGATCCATTAAACAAAAGGGCACTATTCTTAAAGTATCCATAATTGAGCTTTATTGTGAAGTGGGATAACATTAAAGCATTGAGATTATTATGAAGATAGACTGATGATCACATCTCATGGATCATGGATAAGGAGTTATCAAGTCTTGACATAGGTATAAATATTAGGAGTAATATTTATACTAGATTGACCCGCTATGAGAATACTACATAGAATGTTATGCAAAGTGTCATAAGTTATTCTCATGGTGATAAGTGGCGCATACCACCCTTCGACCTGAAACCACTATGGACCCTAGATGTAGAGTCAAGTGCTTTATTGCTGATCAAACGTTATCCGTAGCTGGATGATCATAAAGACAGTTGATGGGTACTTCACAAAGCATGCTGAGGGACATGAGCGACCTAGATGGAATTTGTCCATCCTGCGTAACAGGATAAATGTCTGAGGGCCCAATATTGAACTGAACAAGGATGACACGGTCTATGCCTTGTGTTCAATATAGACATAAGGGCAAAAGGGTAATTATACACACAAGTATTATCACGGAAAGGTTTTGTCAGATCACATGACATTTTCGTGACTTGGATAGCAGTGATGTGTTGCTAGATACCGCTCACTGTTTATTATGTTAAATGTGATTTAATATAATTGCCAACGTCGCAGAAACCTGGTCACACATAAGGGCAGATTAATGAGAGATAGTGTAAATAAGGAACATCGTAGGGTACGATGTACTTAAGTGGAATACGGAATGTGGTAAGGTACCACATGCTTAAGTGATATACGATACATCATAATGTATGATTTTCGTGTGCTTTATTGGGCTTTAAGTTTATAGCCTTTATTGGGCTTTTAGCTTGCAGCCCACACTTGTGGTCTTATAAATAGAACCCTTGTGATGAAGCTTTTCACTTGATGCAAATTCGGTCCTGAATTCCTGCCGAGATTTCGTTCACTCTCTCACTCAAAGCTTCCGTTCGTGAGCAGCTAGCACTGTGATCGGAAGCAAACTGTTCGTGTGGACTGAGTAGAGACGTTGTTCTTCATCAACGTTTGTGATCACAACGTCAGAAATTCAAATCGCCATAAGAGGTAAAAATACTCTATCACTGACCATGAACATTCGTAAGGATCACAAAGGAAAATCGTTTTCCGCTGCAATTTTTATGTCGCGATTTTCCTTCATATTTATCCATTCATGTTCACATAGATAGATATTCCTTTCATCCTCAACTATAGGATCAACTTTGCAAGCTAACATTAGGAATATAAATAGGCTAGTCTCCCTTAGACTTTTTCTTTCTCTTGTACATATGCATTAAGACTAAAACTATTTTTTCTTTAAAAGAACTTCACAAAACACTTAATAACAATAAAAACCCTTTTTTCAAGATAAAATCAACAAAACAAATGCAAAATATCTTTTTTCGCCTTCAGGGCCTTTTTCGAAACTTCAAAAGGATGTGTTAGATCTTCTCTAGGTAGTACGACGCGTAATTCCTCCAAGGTCGGGTTGCACCACATCTATTTGACAAAGAGTTGCATACGAAGCATTATCCTCCTTTTCTGGCATTTTTATTTTCAAGGTACCTCGTCCGGTACGAACATGTTTGTTCCGTTCCACTACAGAGGCATGAGTCTCCCAAGGTCGAGCAGCGGTAGAATGTAATGTCTAGCATTGTTCCATTAAAAAACACAAAAAACCAAAAAGTGAGCCGAACTACGCCGCTCTTACTTTCCATTGCACGAGGGAATACATAGGCATTAGGTCGCGGGGCCTGACCGAGCAAAATTTGTAAATACTTCCTTCTTTTCGTCGTTTTTATTTTCTTTTTTTCATATCCATTCCTTTTAGCACTAGGAATTGGATGTAGATGTATCAAGTAAGCAATAGATAACACACCCTTAGATAAAGAAAACTGGAGTGGATACTGTGAAGTACCACAAGCGCGCGGGGTGCTTATCCATTCCCCTTTTATAATCGACTTTCTTATCCTTTTCTTGTGGTTTCGACGACCATGTTCTTTCACTTCCCTCAGGTTTACTCAGTGTTTCCTTTCCCGCTCATGGAATAAATATACATTGATGGTGACTCTTTTTTCCATCTCCTTCGCGCTTCAATGAAAATCCTATGTGCGACACCACTGATAAGGGTTAAGGCGGTTTAACGTGTTAATTTAGGGACACCGCTGAGCGGGATTATGACGCTTAGCGCGGTCTACTAAGATTTGTTTAATAACTTCATTTTAGTTTATTTTTAGGTTATGATTTTGGGGAAGTTTTTGCTTCCAACTCCCATCAACCTTCATTTTTGATAGATTAGATTTGAAAACAACACTAGGGCTTTGCTTATGGATTATTGGAGATTGAATTCTCATTGACCGACATCGACAAACCGGAAGATTTATGGTTTATCTCTTCTCTTCTTATGTATTTCTCTTTTGTTGGGTATTTTATGTATATTTACTTTGAACTCATGTGTATTTGTCGCCCATGGCGTTGTATAAAGCTTGTTTTACAAATATTTATCGATTATTGTCCTAGATTTTTACTCTGTGGTTGGGGTTTGGGTTGTTATAGATATGTACTGCTCAGATTCTTATCTTAGATGATTATCTGTTAGTTTTTGGATTCTAGAGATAGATTAAGAGTTGACATTCACTTTGGTGTCTGTGATTAATGCTTTTGTGTTGGTTGTGTCGCTCTGAGAGATCGTCGACGCGATTAGCATGGTTGACATCTGTGTTATTGAGGTGGTTGAGAGATTGCTACCGAGGTAATGCAGTCGACCTCTCGATTTGGGTTTGGCATGACTTAGGTTGTGAGTGATACATGTTGACATTGATGAATATTGTAGGTTGAGTATAATTGGATGATAAGTTTGATTTTGTGATGAGTAGTGTCCATTCGTGTCGGCTAAGTTGTCTATCCTTTATAGCTTTTGTTAACATTTATTTTCTTTTGATACTTTTCCATACAAACCCATTCAACCCTTAAACTCATTAACGAACGATTTGTTGAATGGCGACTCGATAATCAATCTCTGTGGACACGATACGATATAATCTATATCACCCGGTAAAAATAATACTTTACTTTTTGCTTGCCGCTTTAGCACTTTTGCACTTGCAAACCTATTCTTTTTTCTAGGTTTAACGCGTGCTAATCCCTAGGACTTCCGACTGTGTCAGTATCTCTACATCTAACACTTTTTTCAAATAGCTAAATCTAGAATGAGCACCACATATCTGGTTCATCTCCTTCATAGAACTATTAGGGGTAACTCCTAAGTACTCTACCATCAAGTCCAATGCCTCTTCTTTGTCACACTTTCCATGGTCTAAGAACCTCTCTCTTACCAGAAGATGCAACACACATGCGAGATCGTCCAGTATGATCGTCGTCTCACCATGCGGTAGATGAAATGATTACATCTCATTATGCCATCTCTCAACAAAAACGTTAATCGTACCATGATTAACGATAGTATATCCACAGAGGGTCAAATCTTTCAACCCTGAAATCTGCAAGATATATTGAAACCATGTATCAATGGGTGCTGACACATTGAAACTAAGTTTTTTACAAAATAAATATAACTAATTTTATTTTTACAAAATAATCAAATTTATTTTTGTGTATTTTTGAATGCGTTTGAAAAAAATTTCTAAAATCTGAGAGTATTTTCAAAATTTCACAAAGTGTATTAGAGATGCATGGAGTGCATTATGAAATCCTCTTTGCATCAATTCTTTAACTACGGTGCATGTTTTGTAATAAGTGATTGTCTGAGTGGCAGTACACTTATCAGGAAGATCCATCGTTTCATGGAACTGGCATGGGAGGTGGTGGTCCGTGTCAGAACACTTATCAGGAAGATCCATCGTCTCATGGAACTGGCATGGGAGGTGGTGGTCCGTGTCAGAACTAGTATGGGAGGTGGTGGTCCACCATTTCTATCGTGAAGCTAATCAAAGTACAAATAATTTAGCTAATTTTTGGAATTCCAATATGATGTTTGTTTCGGCTTAGGATGCTATTGAACTACAGTCAGACTTGTTAGAAGTAAATTCAAGAGTGTCTAACAGATTCAGAAACCATACGCAAAAGCATTCATATGTAAAGAAACAAAACTTTTTATTGGGAAATAAGAATTCCAACACTCAAGTAATTGAGCATTTCTTTATTAAATCTCAGACATTGCCACTTTTACAACCATTTCAACTCGTGTCAACCAAACTTCAAAACTACATCCGAGAGTGTGTTTCAACCATTTGAATCATGCCATCCAAACTTCAAAATTAGCCAAAGTTAATTCCCTGAGCTAATGGCAATTCACTTCCATAATTGATGGTACTGCACAAGACAACAATGATAGTGGCTTTAAAGAGCATGCACAGAAAAATAAGATATATTTGCATCATCTTAAACTTCACTAAGACATACCATGTAGAACGGCGCATGTATTGCTTCCACGAGTCACTTCCAGCTTCACGACCACCACCAGTTGCCTTTTCTCCACCAAAGGCACCTCCGATCTCAGCTCCATTTGTTGGTATGTTCACATTTACAATACCACAATCACTCCCACTTGGCCTACACAACAATCACACCCATGAATATGTAAAATATATTACATGTACAGTTTAAAATTACCACAACCGCCTTTTAAGAGGTTTTGGTTAGTTCTTAAGTGCCGGAGCCAAAGTCACTAGAAGATATCCAGAGGAAAGATTACCCTATCCATTTGAAGATAGTAGCAGGCTTCTGGGTGAAAATGGAACTACTCAATCCTTGAGGTACAGAATTGTTCAAGGCAATGGCTTCTTCAAGATCCTGTAGGAAATTCGAGAAATGCATTCAGATACAAAATTCATAAGGAAACAAGTTCAATAGAATAGAATATATATAGAGATAATATACTACCTTAAATTTCATAACATAGAGAACTGGAGCAAACAGTTCTTCTTTAACTACAGCCGCATCTGCAGAAATCTCAACAATGGTTGGCTCGACAAAATTTCCTTCTGACTCTAATACAGATCCCCCTGTTACAATCTTCCCTCCCTGGTAATCACAGTGTATATTTAGCCATCTCCGCACAACAAATACAAGCACACATTATATTTGAGCAAAACCTTGTGTAATGCCTATAATACCGAGCAAAACCTTGCATAATGCCTATAATACCGAGAAAAACCTTGCATAATGCCTATAATACCGAGCAAAAGTATATATAACATGGAAAGTTACGTGCAGACCATATTTAACTTAACTAGACAAGACGACTTGCCTGAGATTTTATTGCAGAAATACCATTCTTGAAATTTTCCACAGAAGAACGAGTATGCAGAGGCCCAACTAGAGTCCCTTCCTCCAGAGGATTCCCAATTTTGACTTGTTTGTAGAGTCCAGTAAGTTGCTCAAGCACGTTTGCATAAACACTCTCATGCAGATACTACAGTACAATGCAGCTCGATTAAATATTGCATATATTTTACAAAGCTCGATTCAAATTGTAAAATCAAATTTTCAAAATTGGCTTCAATACCAGTCTACGACAGGTTGTACAACGCTGACCAGCAGTACCGACAGCTGCAAAGAAAATAGAGCGTACAGCCAGTGTGATATCGGCATCATCCATGACTATTATTGCATTGTTACCACTTAACTCAAGCAAGGGTTTGCCAAATCTTTGACTCACTGTTTGCTGGACCAGCGCGCCCACCTATAATAGCAACCCATCATTATTAGCTCAATAGTAATCTACAAACTGTACTAAAGCAAACAATTGGCACAGTATCTCAATGTAATGTGTTTAAATAGGATGCAAGAACAACACATACATGATTACATAGGTATAGGGTGTTATTTGCAAATAGTTATAGTAACAAGACTACACGCACTAGCTGAAATTTTTTCAGGTGACAAGTTCATTATTAATGTTGAAAATTGCGAAAAGTGGAAAATAGAGCACTCTTAAAATTCTGCTTTTCAATAGTGCGGTAGCGCCACTACAGCGGCTATTTGACAAAACTTTGCACTAAACATGCAGAATAGTAGCAGTTTGTCCAAATTGTTCCACGCTACAACGGATATATAACATTAATTTTGACAGTGGAAATTGTAACATCCAATTCAAATTGTTAAAATGTCACATGTTTAAAACAATAGGTCTAGCAATAAAGTAAACAAATAAAGGAAACAAATGAAAAAGAAACTACCTTTGAGCTTCCAGTAAATGAAACCAAAGGAATGCGTGTGTCTTTCGCTATTGCCTCCCCGATATCAGCACCTCCACAGAGAGCGGTAAATATTGCTCCAGGTAAATTGTTCCTCTCAAGAACTTCAGCAATCAGCTTTGTCACAGCAACAGTTATCAATGGAGTAGTTGGAGCGCCCTTCCTGTAATTGTGTGGTGATAAGAAAAAATTCTAATAGATAGACAATAAAATTTTATTAAAAATTTGAAACACACTGCAGGAAGCTGACGATATATCCCATGAAAAGTTCATAAAAGTTATATATTTCATTATGATCTGCCACAAGATAACTGTTCTGAAATTCACAAGCACGCGTATGTTCAGTGATACGTCAACTTACCAAACAACAGTGTTACCACCGACTAGTGCAATGCAAGCATTCCATCCTATAAAACATTTGAATCATTACAATATGCTCAATTCAAAGTATAAAGAATAGGTTTAAATAGTTTTCTTGATGTTACTGCGAGCGTTGAGATAGGACAACGAAAAGCATACCTAGTACAGCACATGGAAAATTGAAAGCAGTGATTACACCAACGATTCCTAGTGGGTTCCATACCTGTAGTGCAAGAGAACACAGTAACATTCCATGATAAAACGGTAACCAAATAACAGAATAATCACGGCTTAATATCAAACCTCAAACATCATATGCTCTGGACCTGTAAAGAAAAAGCATCGACCTCAGAACCAAATCACGATGGAAAGAGAAATTAGCATAAAACATAAGTAAAAAAAAACTTACGTTCTGATGGGATAATTGATCCATTGAGTTGTCGGCTGAGCCCAACACAGTAATCACACATATCAATAATTTCCTGCAACAAACATAAAAGATTGAGAAATCAAATTGGTTTGCATTTTAAAGAACGTTAACAATATCCAAGAATTTGCAGAATAAAGAGATTATATTTTACATACCTGAACCTCACCAATTCCTTCTGCAAGAATTTTGCCCATCTCAAGAGCCACCAACCTACCAAGTGGATCCAACTTAGCCCTCAAAGCCTCCCCAATCTGTCTTACAATCTCACCTCTTTTGGGTGCCGGAATCTGTATAAAAAAACATGACAAAGTTCATCTGTACAAGAAAATATGAAATAGAAATTCAAAAAGAAAACTCACATTCCTCCATGTCTTAGCTGCTTCACTGCTAGCTCTCAATCCCTCTTCATAGTCATCCAAAGTTGCTTCAGTCACCGACGCAATAACCTAAATTCAAACACATAATCATGCAAGATCTATCATGATGATGATGATGATCAAACAAGTTTTGAAAAGTAAGGAAAGCAACCTGGTTGGTGGAAGGATTGACGGAATGAACAGATGGACCATTGGCTTTCCAGTGACCATTGATGAAAGAGCCGATGTTCGTGGCGCCCAGACCGATCTCCTTGAAGAATCCCAAATTGTTGCTTTCAGAACCCATTTCTCTCAAACTGCAAGTTTGTAAGTGCTTTTGATGATATTGTTGTTATATAGACAGTTTGAGACAGAGACAGATAATGTGACCCAATTTTTCACAAACACGACACCGTGACGTTGAGTTCATATATATCTTTTGCTTACATGTGTCTTATAAAATAAAATTACTTTTAAATTTATTGAATATTGAATATATCTTATCATATATATAAAACAATTTTAAAAAAGACTGTACTTACATGTGCTTTATTGTTTGTTTTGTTCTTCATGTAATTTTGTAATGCTTGAGTGTATGCATCTAAGGAGTGGTAATATTCTTAAAATGACATACACAAAGAACTTTTTTCCTTCCCAAAATGATTCTCTAGATACATAACAACTACCAATCGAAGTGACAATCGGAGGTATAGGTACTTCATGTTGGTGATTTTATCATCACCAATGTATTTTAGTAGTAATGTGATTTACTAAAGGCCAATGCAATTATACGTTAAGTTCGGAAACGAGTTAGGGAAGTGCGGAGTGCACGCTCGTTGAGCCAATGTATAATCGAATACGAATAATTGAAACGGGGTTCCAAGGGGCGGAGCCCTCAAGTCTGAGGCGGCCCGTCAAAAAGAACCCCGCTGACACAATTGTTTCGAGCAGGTGTGTCTCTTCGTTCAAATTTTGATCTCCTATTTAAGGAGTCAATTGGCCTCGGTTCGCACGAAAAACCGATCATTAATCTCTACATTCAAAATCGATTCCATTGCCGAAAACCGATTGTCCTTCGATAATTATCCCGAATTTCGTGAACCTGCAAAATTAGGGTCGAAATACTTTGTTCGGAAAGTGAACAAACACGATTTTCAAGTAATCCGGGATTATCTTACCCTAATTTCTAACAAGCGAACAAAGTACTTTCGATAATCATGGTGGAGGACACACCATCAAGGAGATGACTACAAACTTGGAAAATTGGACAAGTTTCAAGGACGGGACTTTAGGCGTTGGCGAAGAAGATGCATTTCATGTTGACAACATTGAAGGTGGTACACGTCCTCTACACCGAATACTTTGGAGAATGATTTAGTCAAAATATGAGGCAGATCAAAGTGGGAGAACGCGACTACATATCACGAGGGGCATTCTTAGGTATGTCGATTCCTTATTTGATGCGTGGAATGCAAAGGAATTGTGGGATATCCTTGAACCCAAGTACATGGCGAGAGGACTCATCCGGTAAAAGTTTACGTAACCGATTTCAACAATTACAAAATGGTTGAATCGAGGCGTCATGGAACAATTCAATGAACTCCTCCGAATCCTTGGACAGTTCACACAACACGGATTGAATATGGATGAAACAATATCATCTCAAGCATCATAGACAAGTTGCCTCCTTCGTGGAAGGATTTCAAACACAATCGAAACATGGAAAAGACGAATCTTTGATCCAACTTGAAGTCATTTTAGAAGAATCTCTAAGGCGGGAAGATGACAAAGGAAATGACAAAGGAAAGGGCAAAGAAATTGTTGGACCCTCGGTCGATATGGTCGAAGAGGGTGGTAAGAATGATTACAACAAAACAAAGGAAAGAAGCGTGCCTTCAAGAACAACAAAGCGGTTTGGTGCTAACAAGAAACTAGAATCTTGGGCGTGGCAAAACAGGCCACTTCAAGAAGGATTGTTGTAACACCCCAATTCTACCCCGCGTAATTATATAATAAAATCAGAGTTTCAAAATTCCATTTAACAAAATTGAGGCATCACATCTTCGCATTTCCAACAATTAGCATTATAATGCACATCAAAAATCGGATATACCGAATCATACATAATTCATCATACGTACATATGAATATTCACACAATGGATATGTTAACAAAATATACATAACATCATGTTGTCATCAATCCAAAGGTTATAACATAATAAGATAGTATATACAAACTATCCTATCAAAATAATGACGTCGTCCAAATCCGAGTGTTACTACGACCGAGCGAACGCGCAAAATAAAGTGACTCGAGCTAATCCACCTCATCCTCGGGATCACACCGTTACCAATATATAGGTAACGCGAAACAAGTAAAGGGGTGAGATAATTCCAAAACATATAATTAGAAACAATGATGGAATATATAAATAGTTGGAATTATAATTGATATAAGTTAAATAAAGTATATCAACATATATTTAAACTTACATACTTTAAATTAGCATTTGGTGTATAAATCAACACATCAATTTCATCACATAATCATTATCTTCACATCAACACAAAACACCATGTACCGATTCAATTATCATTCATCAATCAAGAACTCAATGATAAACAACTCGAACATAAACATAACCGACTCAAAATAAACATAATGGACTCCATGAGACACGACTATGTTATGCATGTGGTACCCATCGCTTTGTCCGTAATTAGGGACACTTGGCATAAAGCCCAACTTCGCTCGGCATAAAAGCCATCATCGCATAAAAGCCTCTTCGCTTATGAAATGTATGTGACTCAATACATAAAGACCACACAACAACATATCATCATCGCTCATCACAATTGACATAAAGTCTACTTCGCCATATTTAATCACATCACATAAACATGCCATTGCATCGCGTAAACAACAAGTATTCGTAATTGTATACACCGTCATCACCGTCAATTAATCCATCAATTCCCAAAACGGAAAAATAGTAAAAACATCAATAACCGTCGCGAAAACCATTCTTATTTACGGCAATTTATAAACATCAACTTCAAAATCGGATAGTTCATATCGTCTTAAAATGACTAAAACTCAATCCGGTCAATTTACCGTATTTTAGCCTATTTCGGTCGTTCGTAAAACTCACAATTTTGAAAAACTAACTTCACCGCTACGTTCTACACGTCAAACTTAGCTAGCACGTCAATTTTCGTTGAATTCGGAGCAACTTGCTCCGTCGCCAAATTTACCGAAATCGGAAAATCGGAACATCATCGGGTTCTAAATTTAATCGGCTATCTTATCCCCTAATTATATTTTATAATTACCAAAAGCTACTAGGTGGAATTAAAGATTTATAAACAAACAGAATGTATTTCAAAATAAATTATGCAGTTTTTTTTTTTCATTGTTGACAGTAAAATAACAACATTCAAGTTGACAGCAATTTGCAAAACGCATAAAGAATCCATTTCCATCAGCATACAATGGGACGAAAGTCCCTCCACCCTCCAAAATGAATTTTTCAACTCCCATGCGTTTTGCTTGTGGTTATTTGAATTACATTTTTTTTTTTGTTTTATAGTTAGTTTACTTTTTTTTTTTTTGTTTCATAGTTAGTTTACTATTTATCTTCATCCTAATCCCATTTACCTTTATATTTCATTTATTTTTCTATTTTCAACCTACAATCCAAATACTACAACACTAACAACAATACTTATAATTTCTACACCAAGATCAAATCTTTTAAACCCAACAATAATCACCTAACACAACTCTACAAACCATCTATCAAATTTTTCCCCAAATCAAACTAAAATCCATCAAGCCCTAAATATAAGAAGTGGAGATCAAACCCCTTACCTAGCAAGCTTTGGGTATTCAAGATGATTCTCCAAGCCAAGCTTTGCTCTCCTTCTTGCTCTCTTCTTCTTCCTCAACCAACCCTAGCTTTACTCCAACTTCTCAACTTTGGTGATTTTGGTGTTATGTTTGGAAAGGTGGAGGAAATGATATAAATATAACATGTCATACTAGCTAACTTAATTAAATTGCTCAAATGCCCCTCAACTATTCTTAATACACTACACATACCATCTAATTATATTTCTAACTTAATTTGTTGATTTAATTCCGGTAAATTAAATATCAGTCCGAAAAATATTTTACCGAATCGAACAGAACGTCGCTAAATATATTAATAAATATACCGATTAATATAATTATTTTCGTTGTCAAAATAATCGTCAAACGATAATCCAAAAATAATAATATAATTTAATATTAACTAAAACGGGCGTTACAACTCTCCCCCACTAAAAAGGTTTCGTCCTCGAAATTACCTGACTCGAAAAGCTCGGGATATGAATCCCGCATCTTACTCTCCATTCCCATGTCGCTTTCACGGTTGCTCCAATCCAAACAACCTTGACCAATGAAATCTCTTTGCCACGAAGGGTCTTCACCTCACGATCCTCAAAGGCATCGTTTCCACCGTAAGATTTTCCCGAACTTGAATGTCATCCATCTCGATCACATGTGAAGGATCCGGGACATACTTCCGAAGTTGTGACACATGAAAAACATCGTGCAAGTTTGAAAGATTTGGCGGTAGCATACCGATAAACCACTTTTCCCACCTTACTAGTAATTTGATAAGGACCAATAAAGCGAGGAGTTAGCTTCTTCGACTTCAATGCTCGCCCAACGCCGGTTGTAGGAGTAACTCTTAAGAACACATGATCACCTTCTTGAAATTCCAAATCTTTCCTCCTTTTATCATGATAACTCTTTTGACGACTTTGAGAAATTCTCATCTTTTCTCTAATCATCTTCACCGCCTCCGTAGTTTCCCTAACCAAATCGGGTCCAAGTACCACACTTTCACCCGACTCGTGCCAACACAAAGGAGTCCTACATCTCCGACCATACAACGCCTCAAACGGTGCCATTCCAATACTAGCGTGAAAACTGTTATTATAAGTAAACTCAATCAAAGGAAGATATGTATCCCATGAACCACCGTGCTCAAGAATACAAGCTCGTAACAAGTCTTCCAACGATTGAATCGTCCTTTCCGTTTGACCATCAGTTTGAGGATGATAAGCCGAACTCAACCTTAACTTAGAACCTAAAGCCTCTTGCAAGCTTTTCCAAAATTCAGAAGTGAACCTCGGATCTCTATCCGAAACAATACACAAAGGAATACCATGTAATCTAACAATCACATGCGTATAAATCTCCGCCAACCTCGATACGGGATAAGTGATGTTAATAGGAATAAAGTGAGTCGACTTTGTAAGCCTATCAACAATCACCCAAATCGCATCGTGTCCTCTTTGTGTATTCGGCAACCCCGTTACAAAATCCATAGAAATGCTATCCCATTTCCATTCCGGGATCTCCAACGGTTGCATCAACCCTACAGGTTTCTGATGCTCCACTTTAGACTTCTGACAAGTCAAACAAGCATAAACAAACTGAGCCACCTCTCTTTTCATACCCGACCACCAAAATAGTTTTCTCAAATCTTGATACATTTTAGTCGCTCCGGGATGAATACTCAAACCACTTCTATGACTTTCTTCCAAAATCATCCTCTTAAAATCAACATCATCAGGAATACAAATCCTACCTCGGAATCTTAAAACACCCTGAGCATCCAACTTGAAATCTTCACTTCGACATCCAATACTAACCAACAAATCCACAAGTTTCACATCAAGCTTTTGAGCTCCTCTAATGCTATCAAGGAAATCGTTATTGATCTTCAACATCCCCAAGATAACACTCTTCGGCGTCACTTCTATCACAAGACTCATATCTCTAAATTGTTCAATTAATTCCAACTCTTTCACCATCAAAAGTGACATATGCAAAGTCTTTCGACTTAAAGCATCGGCCACCACATTTGCTTTACCAGGATGGTAGTTCAATCCGAAATCATAATCTTTCAACAATTCAAGCCACCTTCTCTGTCTCATATTAAGCTCCTTTTGATCAAACAAATATTTCAAGCTTTTATGGTCACTAAATACTTCAAATCTAGAACCATAAAGATAATGCCTCCAAATCTTAAGCACAAAACAACCGCAAGTTCCAAATCGTGAGTAGGATAGTTCTTCTCATGAATCTTCAATTGCCTCGAAGCATAAGCAACCACCTTGCCACCTTGCATAAGCACACCACCCAAACCCATCATAGAAGCATCACAATAAACCACAAACGGTTCTTCAGGATTAGGTAAAATCAAGATCGGTGCCGTTGTCAACCTCTTCTTCAATTCAACAAAACTTTCTTCACACTTGACATCCCACACAAAAGCAGCTCCTTTACAAGTTAACTTTGTCAAAGGAAGTGCCAACTTAGAAAAACCTTCAATGAACCTCCTATAGTAACCAAACCCAAGAAACTTCTAATTTCGATATGACTTAGGAGTCTCCCATCTTAACACATCAACTTTAGAAGGATCAACCGCAATGCCATCACCGAAATGACATGCCTAAAAGCTCACTTCACCTAGCCAAAATCGCACTTTGACAACTTAGCATAAAGCTTCTTCTCCTTGAACTTCTAACGGTTTGTTCGCATGCTCTTCCTCCGATTTAGAATAAACGAATATCATCAATAAAAACAACCACGAAACTATCCAAGTAAGGATGGAAAATACGGTTCATGTACTCCATGAATACTCCGGTGCATTAGTGACACCGAAGGCATCACCGAATACTCGTAATGTCCATACCTCGTCACAGCGGTTTCGAGCGTCTTCTTCTTTCACCCTTATTTGATGGTAACCCGATCTCAAATCAATCTTACTAAACATGCGGGCACCAACCAACGGTCCATCAAATCATCAATCCTAGGAAGTGGATACCTATTCTTGATAGTTACTTTATTCAATGGCGATAATCAATACAAAGCCTCATGCTACCATCTTTCTTCTTTACCAATAACACAGGAGCCCATGGTGACACACTTGGTCTAACAAACTTCTTCTCGAGCAAATCTTCTAATTGACTCTTCAATTACGCTAGCTCCGATCGGACATCCTGTATGGCGCCATAGAGATAGGTGCGTACCGGGACAAGATCCACGAAAACTCAACTTCTCTTTCGGGTGCACTAGGAATCTCATCAGGGAAAGTCGCACACTGGAAAGTTTGCAATAACAGATTGACTCTCCACAGAAAGAGTCGCCATCAACAAGAAAACCGATGCTTCATCTTTCATGAACTCCTTCAATTGTTTCGTCGACACCAACATAGTTTGATCTTCTTCCGCTAAGGAAGAAAACCTTCTGATGTTGTCATAGCAATTAATATGGACATAGTTAGCTTTCAACCAATCCATACCCAAAACCACGTCCAACCCAACAAGCGGTAAACAGATAAGATCCACCACGAAGTCTCTACCAAAGATTGATAAAGGGCAATTTGCACACACAAAAGTAGTAAGTTCCTTGCGGAACATCCACCACCATATCTCTATCTAGAGATGACAAAGTAAGACCCAATCTCTTAACACAATCGTGACAATAAAACAATGAGTAGCACCAGTATCAATAATAGTAATAAGGGGAATGCTATTAATGAAACTAGTACCTCGAACAAGACCATCTTCGTTTGCCGTCGGAGCACCCGACAAAGCAAACACCTTCCCCGCTCCTTGCGCCTTCTTAGGCTTCTTGCATTGAGGACTAGTGTGACCTCCCTCACCACAATTAAAACAGACCACTTCTCTATGCTTGCAATCACGAATCACATGACCCGTTTCACCACAACGGAAACACCGCACCTCATTCTCTTTAGTCTTCCCATCACTCCTACAAACATTACTCTTGTGGCCAGGTTTCCCACATTTGTAACAAACAATACTAGCAGGAGCATCTCCCCCACTAGTCCTTCTTCCTTGAAACGCTTGCTGTTTCCCTTTACCAGTAGGGACATCATAAGGTTTCCCACGGCTCTGCTGGCCCTTGCTCCTCTTATCAGACAATATCTTATAATGTGCATTACTATCCTCTTCAAAGATCCTACAACTATCAATCAAATCCGCAAAGACACGGATTTTTTGATAACCGATCGCCTTCTTAATCTCAGGACGCAAGCCATTCTCAAATTTAATGCATTTGGAAAATTCAGCACCCTCACCATTAAAGTGAGGATAGAACTTAGCCAATTCAATAAACTTCGCAGCATAATCAGTGATGGACATGCTCCCTTGCCTTAGAGAAAGGAACTCAATCTCCTTCTTTCCCCGAACATCTTCCGGGTAATACTTCCTCAAGAACTCCCTACTAAAAACATCCCATGTTACTTCTTCACCAGACTCAAGCCTTTGCGGGTGTCAACCCACCAATCATCGACCTCCTTACTTAACTTATGAGTTCCATAACGGACTTTCTGCGGTGCAATCCATCACCGAAAGATTCTTTCAATCTCCTTCAACCAAGTTAGAGCACCTCGGGATCATACTTCCGGAAAGTAGGTGGATTCTCCTCGGAAGGTCGCCAAACACGAGTCCCACCTCGTCGGCATTAGGCGGGTTTTGGAAAGCTCGAGCCATAGCGCATAGCGAATAGCATCATCGTTCCTTCCAACGCTCCTACCATTCCTACCGGCATGCCTACCACCATAACAACGCTCACAACAAAACAAGGATTAGAATCAACAAATAACAATACTTGATTGTTAGACAACAACGGACTCAACAACTTGGCGGACGACCGACCTTTCGATACCACTAATGTAACACCCAATTCTACCCGCGTAATTATATAATAAAATCGAGTTTCAAAATTCCATTTAACAAAATTGAGGCATCACATCTTCATTTCCAACAATTAGCATTATAATGCACATCAAAATCGGATATACCGAATCATACATAATTCATCATACGTACATATGAATATTCACAGCACAATGGATATGTTAACAAAATATACATAACATCATGTTGTCATCAATCCAAAAGGTTATAACATAATAAGATAGTATATACAAACTATCCTATCAAAATAATGACGTCGTCCAAATCCCGAGTGTTACTACGACCAGAGCAGAACGACGCAAAATAAAGTGACTCGAGCTAATCCACCTCATCCTCGGGATCACCGCGTTACCAATATATAGGTAAAACAAGTAAAGGGGTGAGATAATTCCAAAACATATAATTAGAAACAATGATGGAATATATAAATAGTTGGAATTATAATTGATATAAGTTAAATAAAGTATATCAACATATATTTAAACTTACATACTTTAAATTAGCATTTGGTGTATAAATCAACACATCAATTTCATCACATAATCATTATCTTCACATCAACACAAAACACCATGTCATAATTCAATTATCATTCATCAATCAAGAACTCAATGATAAACAACTCGAACATAAACATAACCGACTCCAAAATAAACATAATGGACTCCATGAGACACGACTATGTTATGCATGTGGTACCCATCGCTTTGTCCGTAATTAGGGACACTTGGCATAAAGCCCAACTTCGCTCGGCATAAAAGCCATCATCGCATAAAAGCCTCTTCGCTTATGAAATGTATGTGACTCAATACATAAAGACCACACAACAACATATCATCATCGCTCATCACAATTGACATAAAGTCTACTTCGCCATATTTAATCACATCACATAAACATGCCATTGCATCGCGTAAACAACAAGTATTCGTAATTGTATACACCAAACATCACCGTCAATTAATCCATCAATTCCCAAAAACGGAAAAATAGTAAAACATCAATAACCGTCGCGAAAACCATTCTTATTTACCGGCACAATTTATAAACATCAACTTCAAAATCGGATAGTTCATATACGTCTTAAAATGACTAAAACTCAATCCGGGTCAATTTACCGTATTTTAGCCTATTTCGGGTCGTTCCGTAAAAACTCACAATTTTGAAAAACTAACTTCACCACTACGTTCTACACGTCAAACTTAGCTAGCACGTCAATTTTCGTTGAATTCGGAGCAACTTGCTCCGTCGCCAAATTTACCGAAATCGGAAAATCGGAACATCATCGGGTTCTAAATTTAATCGGCTATCTTATCCCCTAATTATATTTTATAATTACCAAAAGCTACTAGGTGGAATTAAAGATTTATAAACAAACAGAATGTATTTCAAAATAAATTATGCAGGTTTTTTTTCATTGTTGACAGTAAAATAACAACATTCAAGTTGACAGCAATTTGCAAAACGCATAAAGAATCCATTTCCATCAGCATACAATGGGACGAAAGTCCCTCCACCCTCCAAAATGAATTTTTCAACTCCCATGCGTTTTGCTTGTGGTTATTTGAATTACATTTTTTTTTGTTTGTTTTATAGTTAGTTTACTTTTTTTTTTTTTTTTTTTCATAGTTAGTTTACTATTTATCTTCATCCTAATCCCATTTACCTTTATATTTCATTTATTTTTCTATTTTCAACCTACAATCCAAATACTACAACACTAACAACAATACTTATAATTTCTACACCAAGATCAAATCTTTTAAACCCAACAATAATCACCTAACACAACTCTACAAACCATCTATCAAATTTTTCCCCAAATCAAACTAAAATCCATCAAGCCCTAAATATAAGAAGTGGAGATCAAACCCCTTACCTAGCAAGCTTTGGGTATTCAAGATGATTCTCCAAGCCAAGCTTTGCTCTCCTTCTTGCTCTCTTCTTCTTCCTCAACCAACCCTAGCTTTACTCCAACTTCTCAACTTTGGTGATTTTGGTGTTATGTTTGGAAAGGTGGAGGAAATGATATAAATATAACATGTCATACTAGCTAACTTAATTAAATTGCTCAAATGCCCCTCAACTATTCTTAATACACTACACATACCATCTAATTATATTTCTAACTTAATTTGTTGATTTAATTCCGGTAAATTAAATATCAGTCCGAAAAATATTTTACCGAATCGAACAGAACGTCGCTAAATATATTAATAAATATACCGATTAATATAATTATTTTCGTTGTCAAAATAATCGTCAAACGATAATCCAAAAATAATAATATAATTTAATATTAACTAAAACGGGCGTTACAATTGTCGTTTCGGCAAAAAGCACAACAACGCGAATGCAAGCGGTTCAGGAAAGGGGTCTAAGGACCACTCTGAAAACCAAGGTCAGAAATCAATTCGTGATTTGAACAGTTTGATTAAACATTCGGTTTCACTAAATTCAAGCATTTTATATGCGGGATGATCTGCGTGGTGGATTGATTACGGTGCCACAACACATGTTTGCAAGGATCGTTTACGGTTCAAGACTTTTATTCCGTGGAAGATGGTTACATCGTACATGGGAGATGATCACTTCGCTCCGTTGAAGGCAAAGGAAGCGTGGTGCTAGAATTCAGTTGGAAAGACTATTACTTTGTTTAATGTTTTGTATGTACCTAAATTACGTAAGAATTTGATTTCTGGTCCTGTATTAAATAAGCTTGGATACAAGCAAGTGTGTGAATCCGATAAATATGTTTTATCAAAGTGTGGTGTGTTTATAGGATTTGGATATTATAATAATGGTATGTTTATGATGAATTTGAATGGAGTTCCAAATGATTCTGGTTCTATATTTATGTCTTCGTCGAATGTTATAAACTTATCGTTATGGCATGCTCGTCTAGGACATGTACATTATAAAAGAATGCATGAAATGTCTAAAGATGATTTAATTCCTAGTTTTAATGAAAATGTAGAAAAGTATAAAACTTGCATGTTAACAAAGATCACTAGGCAACCTTTTAAAAGTATAACAAGGAAATCTACAATTCTTGAATTGATACATAGTGATTTATGTGATTTGCATGCTACTCCATCATTAGGAAATAAAAAATATTTTATCACTTTCATAGATGATGCGTCTAGATTCTGCTATGTTTATTTGTTGCACACTAAGGATGAAGCTTTAGATAAATTTAAAATCTATAAAACTGAAGTTGAAGTGCAACAAAATGTGTTGATTAAAACATTACGTACAGATAGAGGTGGTGAATATTATGATCTGTGTTTTTCGTCCGTAGGAATCATTCATGAAACTACGACCTTATACACCTCAACAAAATGGTGTGGCTGAAAGGAAAAATAGAGTTCTTAAAGAAATGGTGAACGCCATGTTATCCTACTGTGCGAGTGAAGGGTTTTGGGAGAAGCTATGTTAACGGCTTCTATTTGTTAAATAGGGTTCCTAATAAAAGGAACAAGACTACCCCATATGAAATTTGGTATAAGAAACGACCCAACTTAACATTTCTACGTGTTTAGGGTTGTAGGGCCGTCGTTAGACTCCGGACCCAAAAGGAAAACTTTGGGTGAAAAGGGTATAGCGTGCATCTTTGTTGGATATGCTGAGCACTCCAAGGCCTATAGGTTTTATGTTATAGAACCTAATAACTCGATTTCTATTAACACGATAATAGAATCGAGAGATGCCATATTTGATGATAATTGTTTCTCTTCTATACCTAGACCAAATATTTCTATACCTAATTCAGATGAATCTCTAAGGGATGATCATTCAAGTGATGTGCCAAGTGAGACACTTGAACCTCGTAGGAGCAAAAGAGCTAGAAAACCTAGAACTTATGGATCTGATTTTCAATTATATTTGGTTGAGGGATCAAAGGATCAGATTGATGCTCAATACTATTATTGCTATAGTATAGAGGAGGATCCAAGAACATATGATGAAGTTGTGAAATCTCGAGACTCTAGTTTTTGGAAAGAAGCAATTGATGAAGAGATTGGTTCTATCATGGAAAATAATACTTGGGTATTGTCTGATTTACCACCTGGTTGCAAACCATTGGGTTGCAAATGGATCTTCAAAAAGAAGATGAAAGTCGATGGTACAATTGACAAGTTTAAAGCTAGATTAGTTATCCAAGGCTTCAGACAAAAGGAAGGGATCGATTATTTCGATACCTATGCTCCAGTTGCCCGTATCACTACTATTAGATTATTGATTGCCTTGGCGGCTATTCATAATCTAGTGATTCATCAAATGGATATCAAAACAGCATTTCTGAATGGTGATTTGGAAGAAGAAGTGTATATGAAGCAACCTGAAGGATTTGTAATGCCTGGTAATGAGCATAAAGTGTGTAAGCTAGTTAAGTCGTTGTATGGGCTGAAACAAGCTCCGAAGTAGTGGCATCAAAAGTTTGATGAGGTTGTTTTGTCTAACGGTTTCATTCTAAACCAAGCTGACAAATGTGTATATAGCAAATTTGATACATCCGGTAAAGGAGTTTTCATTTGTCTATATGTTGATGACATGTTGATCTTTGGCACCGACCAAAATCAAGTTGATAAAACGAAGAGTTTTCTGTCATCAAAGTTCTCCATGAAGGATATGGGAGAAGCGGACGTTATTCTTGGTATTAATATTAAACGGGAGAATAAGGGGATTGTAATTACTCAATCCCATTACATTGAGAAAATATTCAAGAAGTTCAATCATGAAAGTTGTTCTCCAGTAAAATACCTAACGACTACTACATCAAATAATTATCCTATTTTGCTTCAGTGTGATAATACATCGACATAACATAATACTTATATTGGTTTCACATTTGAGAATGCTTCGCTAATTTAACCGGGGTCTGATGATTTTGTTTGTGATCAATGGTACAGTCTTGAGAATTTCCTAATAATGGACATACTGGAGCATTGTGGTGAGAATATGTTGAAGTGGAGCAAAGTCAATTGTCATAAGATTATAAGGGAAATTGAGAATGTTCATAGAAAGATCCAACAAGTTTAATCTCATGTCGGGATTGGTAATATTAATTATTTTATGGCCCTCAAAAGACGAACGAACTATCTTATAGTTAAATAAGACTTGTTTTGGAAGCAAATGGAAAAAGACATTTCTAGAAGGATGATAACCTTAATCTCGGTTCTTCCATATTGTTGCTATGTCTAGGAAGAAAATCAACATTATCAATTCTCTCACTAATAGTAATGGGGAAGTTAGTTGTTCGACTAAAGAGATGCACATAATAGCTCATGATTATTTTTTCAATCTTTTTCATATGAAGCCAAGTTCTCATGGTACAATGTTACATGCCTTGATTACTTCCATCTCTCATGATGATAATAATATGTTAATGTATCCATTTGTTCTCAAGTAATTTAGAGAATTTATCTATTCCATGCAAGCTAAAAAAAGTCTTGATCTCGAGGGCTATATTCCTAGATTTTATTAACACTTTTGGGACATCTGTGGAATGGAGGTCTGTACTGCTAGTGCTTCTTGGTTAGAAAGCGGTTCCTCCCCCTACGAGTCTTAATAAGACTAATATTACTCTCATCCCTAAAGGTGAAGTGAAGACTTCATTGAAAGACTGGAGACTTGTCGCTTTGTGTAATGTTTTGTATAAGGTGATTGCCAAAGTACTTGCAAACCTCCTAAAGAAATTCTTACATAATTGTGTTTTAGGAAACCAATTTGCTTTCATTCCTTAGAGATCTATTATGGATAATGTAACATCCATAAATTCATTTAATCATTTAAACGAATTATTAAGGATTTATTTGTTGAAATTAGTCGAAGTTGGTATTTATCGGTATTATTCTAGGAGACGTAATTGGATTAATATGTCGATATGAGCGGTTAAGTTGATAGTTGAGTACTTAAGTCGAATTATTAAGTTGAGTAAAATATTAGTATTATTATTATTAAAATAAGTAGTATTATTTGCAGTGGCGGAAGATAGTTATGACAGGGGGGCCATGGCCACCCCTAGCTATTTTTTTTTTTATAATATTAAAAAATCAAAGTACCCCTATTTAAAATAAAAAATTTACAGTTTTGCCATTAATTATTTTAATTCTGTACTTACCAAACAACCCTTAATTTTTCAACAATCAAAATACTCTTTTCTCTAAACTTTTTACGGTTCTAAAACCCTTCTTCTCCAACAACCCCTTTCCATCTTTCACTGCCTTCTTCTATTTTACCAACCGGCAACCGCAATTTACTTCAGTAATACAAGTTCTCCATCTTACATCTAACAACTTGCTACCTCTTGATTGAGTAAGATTTTATTTGTTTGTTGTTATGTTTTTGAAAAAAATAAATGTATCCTTTAGGTTTGGCTTGTGATTATGATGAAATCATATTGGTTTGATTTATTTTATTACTAACTAACTTACTAAGTTATATAAGATTGGATTATGTTATGATTTTAATTTGAGATTTTGATGGGTTAGGGTTATGATTTTGAGTTAGAATTGATTTGGGATTTTGATGTGTTAGAATTGATTTGAGAAATAGGATTGATTTTCACTACTTTTCTCACTAAGTTTTTGTTGTATTATGATTTTGATTTGGTGTTGATTCTCACTAAGGTTCTCACTAAGATTGATTTTGGATTTTGTTGTGTTGTGTTAATTTATTTAATTAATTATGCAGCACAAAGGTGATAATGAAGAGTAGAAAAATTAATTCTTTTTTCAAGAGGAAAGAAAGAGATGAAGAGAGTTTAACGCCTATGCCCGAACCTCAAAGAGTCCTTGAGAATCCAAGAATTGAAGAAAACGTTAATAGAGTTTGTTCGGATGACATTGAGAATTCTTTAGAACGTGATCTTGGAAAACGTCCTTCAATGTGGGAATATAATATAAATCAAATGGATGAAATTCGAAGAGCTTATTTAAAATGGGGTCCATACCAAATGAATTTAGAGCAATATCCATTGTGTGGTAATGAAGACCATCAAAGACGCTTTCAACACGCTTGGTTTAGCCTTTTTCCTTCATGGTTAGAATTTTCACCTTCAAAAGATGTTGCTTATTGCTTACCTTGTTATCTTTTTAGCAAAAGACCAAGTGGGCGACCTGGTTCCGATGTTTTCATTTCTACAGGTTTTAGAGGTTGGAAGAAAGTTAGAAATGGAAAGAATTGTGCATTTCTTAAACACATAGGGAAAGATCCGTGTTCTCCACATAACAATGCTATAAAAGCTTGTCAAGACTTGTTGAATCAAGATGGTCACATTAGGAATATTGTTCAAGCTCAAAGTTCAATTGAAATTATGAAGAATCGACTACGTCTCAAGACTTCAATTGACAGTGTTCATTGGTTAACTTTTCGAGCGTGCGCATTTAGAGGTCATGATGAAAGTACAACATCATCAAACCAAGGTAATTTTCTTGAATTGATAAAACTCTTAGCATGTTACAATGATGAAGTTGCAAAAGTTGTGTTGGAAAATGCTCCATCTAATAGCAAGTATACTTCACATCTAATTCAAAAAGAGATCTTGCACATTCTTTCAAGTAGGGTGAAAAGTATATCCGTGAAGAAATTGGTGATTCCAAATTTTGTATAATTGTAGATGAAGCGCGTGATGAATCCAAAAAAGAGCAAATGTCTCTTGTTTTGAGATTTGTTGATAAATATGGTTTTATACAAGAGAGATTTTTGGCCTTGCGTGTTAGTGACACTACATCTTTAACTCTTAAGCAAAAGTTTGTGATATACTTTCTTTGCATAACCTTGATGTCTCTAACATTCGTGGTCAAGAGTATGATGGTGCTAGTAATATGAGGTTTACAAGCACTCTTTATGACCTTATGCATATTATGTTCATTGTTTTGCTCATCGATTGCGACTTGCTTTGGTTCTTGCATCAAGAGAAGTTACACCTATTCATCAATTCTTTGAGAAGCTAACTTTAATTGTTAATGTTGTTTGTTCTTCTACAAAGCGCCATGATGAGTTACAAGCTTCCCAATTAGATGAAATTGAACATTTATTAGAGATTGGTGAGATTGTAACTAGTAAAGGTGAAAATCAAATTGGTACTTTGAAGCGTACTCGTTGGGGATCACATTTCTCTTCTTGTAGCTTGATAAATATGTATGAAGCAACTTGAAAATTTGCTAAGGAAGGATTAAGTTATGCTTCACGTGGAGATGCTCATAGTGCTTTCAATTATTTGAAGTCATTTGATTTCATATTTATATTGCATTTGATGAGAGAAATTATGGGGATGACAAATATATCTCGGGATGTAGTTAATGCTATGAATTTGGTTTGTTCAACAAAAACTCTTATTCAAGAATTAAGAGAAATTGGTTGGGGTGAATTGTTTGCTACTGTGAAGTCTTTTTGTGAAAAACATAATATTGAGATTCCTGATCTTAATGATGTTCATTCAATAACAAGATTTGGTCGTTCTCGTCTTGAAGAAAACCAGGTAACCATTGAGCATTTTTTTAGAGTTGAAATATTTTTCGCTACCATTGACAAACAATTGCAAGAGTTGAATAACAGATTTAGCGAACAAGCGATTGATTTGTTAACTCTAAGTTGTGCTTTGTCTCCCAAGGCTTTTAACCTTGATACCATTTGTACTCTAGTTGAAAAATATTATCCTATGGACTTCAATGAGCAAGAGAAGACTAATTTGAAATTTCAACTTCGACATTTTATTATTGACGCTCGTCAAGCATCGAGTTTGAATAATTTGTCAACTATTCAAAAATTATGTTCATCTTTGGTTGCAACGGAAAAGAAGGAAATTTATTATTTGATTGATAGATCTTTCTCTGTATCTCACATACTACGGAAAGATCTTTTTCGGCAATGAAAATTATCAAGACAAGATTGAGAAACAAAATGGAAGCTGATTTTCTAGGAGATAGCATGACAATTAACATTGAAAGAGAAATTGCTGCAAGTATTGATTCTGAGGTTATTATTGGTGATTTCAAAGTACTCAAAAACCGTAGAGCATTATTGTAAGGTGTTTTTATGTAATACTCTTTAATCATTTCATAGTCAACTTTTTATTTATTATAATTTGGATGTTTTATATACATTATAGTATTAAACTTTTATTTATAAATTATATTTAATCTTATGGCCACCCCCACTTTTATAGTCTGGTTCCGCCACTGATTATTTGTTGGGTGATTAATTAGTAGTATAAGTGGTTTATTAATAATAGTAATAATAATATACTGTTATAATTAGTAGAATAATTATATTGGGTTAGTTGGTGGTACAAGTAGAATAGGGAGGTGCATAATTGTTAGACCCGTTAGAAAGTCAAATTATATATATATATATATATATATATATAAGTGAGTGAGTGATATAAACTAGGTGAGGTTTTGGGAGGAAAACATAGCAGCAAAGAGAATAAGGAGTTGAGAGAACTTGTGATATGTGAAAAAGAGGAATTGCAGGAGAAAGAGAGGCACAAGCCAATTTCCCACCCGGTAGACTTATAGCGAATTTTAGGAGTAACCTTCAATTCAAGGTAAGGGTGAAGTTCAAATTTTATAACCGAAAATATGATGATTGATATGTGGGATTGTGATTTTATGAGTTTATACTACGATGTGTTGAATTGTAGTATTTTAATTTTGTTAAATTCTGATTGTCATTGATGAAATTTTATTGAATAAAATTATGTGTTGTTGTCGTTGATATTGTGTTGCTTTGGGATTTAATGATATCATAACGTATGACTGTGTTGGATTATTGTATGTTGTGCTTCGATCAAAACTGTAATAACATAGTGGAAAGTTTGGGTAGAAACGATGCACAGGTGAAGAAGAAGAAGAACTGGGACGGGGGCCCTTAATATTGAGGGATGAGCCTTGTATAAAATATATATATATATATATATATATATATATATATATATATATATATATATATATATATATATATATATATATATAGGGATGGGGCTGGAGCAAGGTGGGCGTTGCTTTTCTGTTTCCATGTGTGTATGCAATTACTTTTAGATTTTTATTTCTGTCTTATTTATTTATTTTTTTGGCAAGTTTTGGAGCTTAAGGGACAATTGTAGTCTGCTTAAGAAGAAAATATTAGGAGGGATCAAATATTAGGAGGGACAATTGTAGTCTGCTTTAGTAGTAAATATAAATATTGCTATTGATTGATCATTTTTAAGTAATGTTATTTATTTTAAATATAAATAGTACTAATTAAAAATATATTTTTTTTAATTTTTCAAGTCACATGTTTTTTTTTTCTTTGACAGTATATGTTATTATATATGAAATTGATTATTCATGTGACAAGAAAAAGAATATTTTGTTTAAGATATATGACATTTATTAGCAAAAATATATTTGGAATGGTTGGTCTGTGAAAAAAGGAAACATTTTTCTAAGATGCTTGTTTATAATAACCATTAGATTTCTATATATATATATATATATATATATATATATATATATATATATATATATATATATATATATATATATATATATATATATATATATATATATATATGTGTGTGTGTGTGTGTGTGTGTGTGTGTGTGAGAGAGAGAGAGAGAGAGAGAGAGGAGGCGGACACCCCACATGAAGGAAGGTGGACGCACTACTTTGTCCCTTTATACCTCCTTGTTTTCCTTGTACATGTGCATTGCAATTGTGTGTTTTGAAATTATGTTATTTTTTTTAATTTTTGGCAAGTAGTAAGGTACTGTATAGGTACATACCAAATGGAATAATTGAGACATAACATGTTAAATTAATGGATTAGAAAAATTAAGATGTTAATGTTAATAGTTAGCATAGTACAAAAAAAAAGTAGCGGAAATAGAAAAAAAGGATGGTTGACAACAAGCTTTTTAGCAGAAACTGGTATTTTTATTAACAGAGTTGAGTTTTGTCAATAGCATAATTTTTGAATGCAGGGAAATCAATTATATCAGGATAATAAAATCAGTAGAAGCTAGTTAATAATTAGTAGTAATAGTAGTGAATAAAAATAGTGCCGAAATAGCCGAATTAGTAAATTAAGCGGTAAAATTAATTGTTCGGAATTGACCGAAATTTGTCGGAGTAGTTCGTATATATTTATAGGTAAGTGTGATTGGTTTATTTTGTTGAAATTATGTTGGATGCATGGATTTGCAGGTACAATTGAATAAGTTAATTTGCTCCGATTTATGAGCATATTTGAGTTGTAGGTCTATTGACCAATGTTGATTTAAGTTGTTACAGTTGATGCATATTTTAAGTTGTTGTTTCTGTTGTACGTCATTCATAGATACCGCATACATTGCATTCTCTAAGTTTGAGCTGATGCTCACCACGTTGGCCTGGATTGACAAAATATTAAATTGAAGGCTTATGCCTTGTTGATGCCTCGATAAACTGACAAATTTTTAAGTTGGGAGTTCTGCTCCAATGGTACCACATTCATATGCACAGTTGATTCACATTTGAGTTGCATCTTGAAGTTGTTGTTGTGTTATGTTGCATGTTGATTGTTATTTAGTAGTTGTTATGAAGCGGTAAAAATTTGTATGTTTCTAGTCTAATATATTGATTATCATACTTTTGTTTATATCATTCGATATCTCACCCTTCTGTTGTGATGTTGCCTCTACGTAGGTAACATGCAGGTAATCAAGAAGATTAGCTGATGCTTAGTAGCTGTTACCGTTGTTAGTTCAAGTTGGTGTGATTTGCTCTGATATGTAGCACTCGGGGGGAATAAACGCATGTTTTATTTGTTATTGTTTTAATTGGATTTTAAGTTGTTATTTTGAGATGTTTGTTTTGGTTTCAATTGTCGAGTAAGATGCTATAAATTATTTGAAGTTTTTAAAATTGTGAATTTGATGCGTGGTTATTCATTAAAGTTGATTTGTTTGAAGACTAAATAGTTGTTATGAGTTTTCCCCTGATTATATGTGTTATGTATCTATTATAATGAGTTTATACCGTTGGTTGCAAGTTGGAAATGTGATATCCCATGTTTGGTTGAAATTTTATCACTTTGATGTTACTCATAATTACCGGGTAGAAATGAGGTGTTACAGATAAAGCTATGTCGGAAATTGAGGTGGTTCATCATATGAAGATTAAAACCAAGGGTAAAATTAGTGATATGGCTCTTAAACTCGATATCAGCAAAGCTTATGACATGATCAACTGGAATTATTTGATGAATGTTCTCATTGCCATGAGCTTCAGTCAAAAGTTGGTACAACGGATCATGCTTTGTATGGAAACATTTGACTACTATATGAACTTGAATGGTAATATGTTGGTCCAATTTTTCCTGGCGGGGATTTTGAGGCAATGAGATCCCCTGTCCCCATACCTATTTATTCTATGCTATGAAGATCCAACAATCTATAACCAAATGAAAGACAATTGGTAAGATCGATGACAACGTGAACACTACTCAAGTAGAATATATAACCAAAGGAAAGACAAAAAGTAAGATCTATGACAGCGCAAACACTACTCATGTAGGATCTATAACCAAAGAAAAGACAACTGGTAAGATCGATCACAGCGCAAACACTACTCAAGTAGGATCTATGGCCAACAAAATGACAAAAGGTAAGATCGATGACATCGTGAGCACTTCTCATGTAGGATCTACCAGAGAAAAATAAAAGGTAAGATCAGTGACAATGCGAACACTACTCATGTAGGATATTAACTAAAAGAAGGGAGAAAATGTAAGATCAATGACGTAGGATCTTAACCAAAGGAAAGACAAAAGGTAAGATCGATAACAACGCACGAACACTACTTATGTAGGATCTTAACCAAAGAAAAGACAAAAGGTAAGATCAATGACAACGCGTCAACGCGAACACTACTCATGTGGGATCTATCAAAGAAAAGACAAAAGGTAAGATCAATGACAACACGAACACTACTCATGTAAAATCTACCGAGAAAAAATAAAAGGTAAGATCAATAATAGCACGAACACTACTCATGTAGGATCTTAATGAAAGGAAAGACAAAAGGTAAGATCGATGTCAGCGCGAACACTACTCATATAAGATCTACGACTAAAGAAAATGATTGACAGAGAGTAAGTTCTGCGTATGATCATTATGTCATTCATTGATTAAGTTAACACTAAGCTTATGGCTTGGAAAGGTAGTCATCTTTCTTTGCAAGTCAGATTACTTTGACCAACAATGTTAGGGAGGTCATTCCTATTTATCTAATGATGATGGCAGTTTTTCCCTAATGTGTTCTTGATGAAATTCAAAGAAATTTAAAGTATATCAGAAATGCAAAAGTAACAGGACATGTTGATCATGATGAAACAAGGTATTGCAGGTATTAGACTAAAGAATAAGACCCTCATTGTAATTGAATAAAAACAGATTATGATGATATTGAATTACAATAGGCTTCTTAGAAGTAAATTCAAGACTTTCTAAAACACTTTTGTTAATTCAAACTCAAACTTTTTATTGGGAAATAAGAATACAAACAATCAATATTTTGGACATATATGTTTATTACATCTCAGACATCATGGTGGCACTTCTAAAACAAATGTTGTTGAAACAACCATCTGAACTCATGACAACCAAAAATCAAATTACATCCAAGAGTATTGTAAACCATTTGAACTGAACTCATGTCCATAACAAACTTCAAAATTACAACCGAGAGCCAAAGTTTATTCCCTGAGCTAATGGCAATTCACTTCCATAATTGAGGGTACTGCACAAGATAACAATGATAATGGCTTTAAAGAGCATGCCCAGAAAAATAAGATAATATTTGCATCATGTTAAACTTCACTAAGACTTACCATGTAGAACGGCGCATGTATTGCTTCCACGAGTCACTTCCAGCTTCACGACCACCACCAGTCGACTTTTCTCCACCAAAGGCACCTCCAATCTCAGCTCCATTTGTTGGTATGTTCACATTTACAATACCACAGTCACTCCCACTTGGCCTACACAACAATAACACCCATGAAAGTCCAAAGTGTATGACTTGTACAGTTTTAAATGTATTTCAGTTAGTCCTTAAGTGCCGGGACTTACCCTATCCATTTGAATATAGTAGCAGGCTTTTGTGTGAAGATGGAACTACTCAATCCTTGAGGTACATTATTGTTCAAGGCAATTGCTTCTTCAAGCGTCTGTAGAAAATTCGCGAAATGCATTGGATGCAAAATTCATAAGAAAACAAGTTCAATAGAATAGAAGATACTACCTTAAATTTCACAACATAGAGAACTGGAGCAAACAGTTCTTCCTTAACTACTGGAGCATCGGCAGAAATCTCAACAATTGTTGGCTCGACAAAGTTTCCTGGGGACTTTAATACAGACCCCCCTGTTACAATCTTCCCTCCCTGAGATTTTATTGCAGAAATACCATTCCTGAAATTTTCGACGGCAGAACGAGTATGCAGAGGCCCAATTAGAGTCCCTTCCTCTAGAGGATTCCCAATTTTGACTTGTTTGTAGAGTGCGGTAAGTTGCTCGAGCACATTGTCATAAATATTCTCATGCAGATACTACAATACAATACAATTCGATTGAATACTATATCACTAGATTCAAATTGTGAATCAAAATTTCAAAACTGGTTTCATTACCAGTCTACGGCAGGTTGTACAACGCTGACCAGCAGTACCGACAGCTGCAAAGAAAATAGAGCGAACGGCCAGTGTGATATCGGCATCATCCATGACTATAATTGCATTGTTACCACTTAACTCAAGTAAGGGTTTTCCAAATCTTTCACTCACTGTTCGCTGGACCAGCGCGCCCACCTATAATAACAACCCATCCTTATCAGCTCAATAGTATAGACTGTAATCTACAAACTATACTAAACCAAACAAAGAAACTACCTGTGAGCTTCCAGTAAATGAAACCAAAGGAATGCGAGGGTCTTTCGATATCGCGTTTCCAATATCAGCACCTCCACAGAGAGCAGTAAATATTGCACCTGGTAATTTGTTCCTCTCAAGAACTTCAGCAATCAGCTTTGTCACAGCAACAGTTACTAATGGAGTAGTTGGAGCTCCCTTCCTGTCATTTTTGTGGCAATAGGAATAAATTTGAAACACACTACAGGAAGCTGACATTACTCAGTGATATGTCAACTTACCAAACAACTGTGTTACCACCAACTAGTGCAACGCAGGCATTCCATCCTAGTACAGCACATGGAAAATTGAAAGCAGTGATTACACCAACAATTCCTAGTGGGTTCCATACCTGTAGTGTAAGAAAGAGCTCACACAGTAAAGTTCACAGTTAAACCTCTATGATAATATGATAACGGCTTAATATCAAACCTCAAACATCATATGCTCTGGACCTGTAGAGACGAAAAAATTAACTCAGAACCAAAACATCGTGGAAAGAAATTAACATCAAAACGTAAGTCAAAAAAACTTACGTTCTGATGGGATAATCGATCCATTCAGTTGTCGGCTCAGCCCAACAGAATAATCACACATATCAATAATTTCCTGTAACAAACATAAATATGAAAAAGATTACAATTGTTTAAGATAATCAGTTCCAGCCAACAATTTGCAGAACAAAGAGATTTTGTTTTACATACCTGAACCTCACCAATTCCTTCTGCAAGAATTTTGCCCATCTCAAGAGCCACCAATCTACCAAGTGGATCTAACTTTGCCCTCAATGCTTCCCCAACCTGCCTTACAATCTCACCTCTTTTAGGCGCCGGAATCTGAGAAAACATCATGAGTGTACCAAAATTCAGTATAGGAGCTATCAGCCTATGGCAAATTCGCAAAGATCGGAGAAATTATAACAAGAAAACTCACATTCCTCCATGTCTTAGCTGCTTCACTGCTAGCTCTCAACCCTTCTTCATAATCATCCAAAGTTGCTTCAGTCACCGAAGCAATAACCTAAATTCACCACAAATCCAAACATGCACATGCAGGATCATTATAATCATCAATCAAGCTCAAGCTCAAAACCATTCAACTTGTGCATTCAGCACTCAGTTTTTCAACAGTTCATGCATGCATGCATGCAAACACTTTTCAAACAAAAAAAAAATAGTGGGAGAGTAACTAAGTAACCTGATTGGTGGAAGGGTTGACGGACTGAATAGTAGGACCGTTGGCTTTCCACTGACCATTGATGAAAGAACCGATGTTATTAGCACCCAAACCAATCTCCTTCAAAAACTTCAAATTGTTACTATCAGAACCCATTTCTCTGAAACTTAAATTGATGATTGAGTTAAATAAACGAGAAGGTTTTAGCTGAGATTTTCTAAGTGTTGTGATAAAGTTCATAAAATGAGAATGAGATGAAAATGTTTAGTGCTGATGTTCTTCTTATGTAGACACAAAGACAGACAATATAAGCCAATTTTTGAGGAACACGACACGGTGACGTTGATATATATCTTTTACTGTTCTTGAATTTTCAAATGGTAAAGAGTATAAATGGAATATAATTATTAGGACAAAATTTAGATATATTTCTTTAGATATGGTTGATACTATTTTTTAATAAATACAATAATTATATTCAAATATTATTTAAACAGCGAAAATAAGAATAATTTATATATATGTATAGGTATAAAAAAATTATATATTTGTCATGTTTTTATTAGAAAATAGTAAGAATCAAATCTAAAAAAACTTTATTTAAATTTTGTCTTTATTATTATTATTATTTAATATATATTAATATTAAATATTTAAATGTATATAGATTATTTTTGTTTTTTAATGGTCATTAGTTTTGTTAATTATGTCTTTTATTCGAATGGACGATATAACTAAATTGTTATTTATTTGTTAATTAATTAAAAGAGTGTTTGAAATCAAGTTTGCCTAAAAAAAAGCACTTGCAATTGATCTGCAACTGATTTATAATGTGAAAATAGAGAAACTACCCATTAAAATTTCTAATAGACTTGCGTTTTTTTATTCTCACCGTGATTTCAAACACAGTCTAAATTAGTGTAAATATTTTTAATAAATTTTTTAATATTTTATAGAGTTTATTAATATTATATATCATATATTGTTATTATATATTATATGAATTTCTCATTTGTTAATTTTTTTTGTAATAATTCTTATTAGATTCATGTAATTTATTTACTTTATTATTTCTAATATAATATATTATGAAACTTCTAAAAAATTTAATTTTTACCATATTATATATTAAACTTAATTATAATTTTGGCCCTCTATTATATTTGATTCATAAAATTGGTCTCTCTATTTTAAATTTAGATAGTTTGGTCTCCTATATTAAATTTTACAGTTTTAATCTCTTCATTTTTTTGTGTAAGCAAGATTTAATATAAGGGAGAATTAATGGTTCTCCAACCTTTTTACACAAAATTGGCTAAAAAACCGACAAAAAGGAAGATTACACACCAATTACAATTACAAAAGAAAAAACAAATGATCTTTGCTAAAATCGTAAAAACTACAATTGAGGAGTGTAATCTCACCACAAAAGACCACTTCCAAATCAAATATTCAATGCTCCAAACCGTACTATTCACATTCCAATCCTCATTCCGAAAGCATATGGCATTCTTTGTCAACCAAATAAGCCAAGAAGTAACTAACCAAATAACACCTAACTTACCCTCATTCTCCTTTTTACTTCTACAAAACAAGTACCAACTCATAAAAACTATTTCCCTTGGGGTTCCAAAAAAATCTGCTATTCGCCCCATTTGCACCACCATTTGTTGGTTCGCTTGGGCATTTTGTAGGTTTGTTTGGGTAGCATTTTGAATTAAAGGGTTAACAATTGTGCTAATTTTGCGCGCTAATACCCCTACCATTTCATGGTTACTATCATCCATATGTTGTCTCTATACTTCCTATGAATTCGTAGTGAGGGGAGGTATTTGGGTATTAAATCTTGGTGGTGGAACCGTTCGAATCCCGTTATTAGCGCTTGAACCAGATGCTTGTAATGGTGAGAAAGTTGATGTCAATGAGCTTGTATAAGTGGATGTACTATTGTGTAATCCTGTCATGAACGATGTAGGCATACCATATTGAGGGTCTGTAGTTGAGATCACAAAACCAGGCATATATGTTTTAGGCCCACTACTTCCTACATATCTCGGGGTTAAAGGTTTCCCCTGACTAGCCATAGATGTTATGGTTGGTATGCTATTTGAATTCGACGGTACATGTATCAAATTTGTATGCAAAGGATATGACGTTATCCCTTGCATTGGTGGTATCAATTCAGTCGTGCTTGAAACGGCTGTGCCTCCCCCATTTTGAGGGGCAACTCGTTCTTCATTGTTACTGGGTGGGTTAACCATTCTCCTATTGTGATTTCTTTTTGGTATAGGTTCGCTATTGTTGGCTATTTTCCAACTCCTTAATCTCATGCAACAATGTTAAACAAATAAGACTATAATTAAAAAAAAGTATTTTAACAACACAGTCTAAGACACTTAGTCCCACTAGGTGTGCCAATTTATTTTTACCCTAGAAATTGGTAAACAACCGCTGGTCCTCCAAATCGAAGAAACAATTTGGTTGCTTGCAGAATCGACGAGATTGATCCTAAGGACATGTGTTTTAGTTTTGTTTTATTTGTGTATTTAAACCTTTCGATGAAAACTTCACGTTATCGAAGGTAATAATGTAGATGAACTTCGAAAGTAAAATAAATGTAAAGAGACTTTTAAACATAAATTTAAAGAAAATAGTAAATACTTCGATTGAATATAAACGACAATGAACATAAGTTGGTGTATCATACGTACATTTCTCAGATAACTCGTTTCTCTAACGCTGGTACTTTGAGTAATATAGTGTTTGTACAAAGATGTGAACACACAGAATCCTAACACTAAGACCCTTATTTGTACTAATTTCAACCAAACGGTCTCTTAACAGCGATTTGCCACGTTCGATGTCTGCATGTGCCTTCAAACCTTAGGCCTCCACGCATCCTTTCGGATAAGACCAAGCTTTTGAATTTCGAATTCCTTTTCCCTTTTAAAGCACCAAAATGTATTGAAGAATCCATCAACAACTTCAAATAATTCAAATTTCAAATATTATTCGAACCACTTTCCTAAATACTTAGAAAAAACAAGCCTTTCAATAGCTTCATTTATCGAAGTCTTCACATCACTTTCGAATCATATCTTATACATCACATATCTATTTCAAATAAATTTTCACTAGAATCAAAATATCAATCTAACACCCCCTCTAATATTCAAAGAACCAATTATCATTTTAAATGATTGTGAGTCTCCTTCCTCTCCTCCTTTCTTTTCCTCTCATTCTCCTCCAATTCCTCAATCTTTCTAATGTCGAAACACCTGCCCTCTGAATCCACCATTCCCATAGCAACTATGGCCGCCCATAGCTTACCTCCTACTTCTCTATCCAAAAACTCCCACTGTCTCCCACTGTTTCTATTAATATCTGATTCATCTATTTGCTTACCATACGATACTTCAGAACTTTCGCAATATTGTCTAACAAGAAGCAAACAAAAAGAGACTGCAGAATCACCAATGAAACTCCCTTCTAATTCGTCATAGATAACAACTTCTCCTTGTGCATATTGGTATTACACCGCTTGCATAATTTTACATAAAATTATCAATGTTTCTATTTTATAAATATTAAGTTACTTCTGAAAACAAGACAAATTATTGTATTTAAACATATTGTTAAACTTTATAGATAAAATTATAAATTAAAAAATAAACACCTCATAGATTTTCTATTGAAAAAAACGCGTGAGAGGATTAAAACTAGAATTTAAAATAGAGGGGTTAATTTTGTGAACCAAGTAAAATTAGAGGATCAAAAATATAATTTAACTTATATCTTATAATTTGAATTTTTAATTTAAATATTCAAATAATATAAATAAAACCATAATAAATTCAATTTGATAAAGAAAATTTAAATTAGTTATTCAAAACATTGAGAGATTATAAATTTGAAAAGAAGTCGTTTTTTCCCCCTTAAAATCAAACTAAATATTCATGGAAACACTCATAATATGTTCATTGTAATTTACTATATGACCAATATAATTACAAAATTTAAATTTAATGATTATTATTTGGAAAAAACATTAAATCACAAATTATAAAGTGTTTTTGAAAAATAATAAATTCTAATATACCTTATAATCAAATATCCATGCACAAATATCAACATAAGTGATTTAAGAGTCTTGTATAAATTGTGTGAGTTCCCAATTAATTATAACAAAATTCTTTTTAAAATTAATAATTCATGAATAGAAAAGTCAAATATTCTTATTTCCAATATAAAACACAATTTTTCATACAAATTTACTATTTTCAAATTTATTTATAATACAAATTTATAATCTATATATTATTAATTATTCAATATATATAATGTAAATTTTCTTTAATAAATAGGATCAGAGAGAGAATAGTATATATTATTTTTAAATTTTATTGTGTCATTCTTATAAATTTTAATTTAATCATTAAAGTAATATAAATTAAAACACATCAATTTGGTAAAAAAATGTAAATTATATATTTGAACCATAGCTGATTATAAATTTGAATTGAAACTGTTTTTGTTTTAAAATCAATTTAAATATAAATTAATATGCAAATACTCTTAATATTCATTATCGTTCATTGCATACTTTAAATCTAATTTGATTATTACCGAGGAAAAACATCAAACCACAAAATTATAAAGTGTCTTTAAAAAAAAATATTTAAATTTTACATCTTAGTAAGATGGTACACATTTGAATATATAATTGAAATCTAAACGAATTAATAAACAAAGTGTCTTATATAAATTGTTATATGTCACAAAATAATCATAACAAACATTCTTTCTAGAAAGATTTTTTTTAAACAATCATTATCAACGGAAAAGACAAATATTCTCATTTTCCAATGAAAAATCAGAAATTTCCATATAAATTTACTGTTTTCTTTGATGAAATTCTATAAATTCATTGAATAGACAACCTATATGATCATATTGCCAAAATATATTTTCACTTAACAAATAGTGAATTTTTTTAACAAATACAATTTTTTTAAAGACAAATAGTAACAAGGACATTTTTGGAATTATAAAAATTAAGGGTGTTAGGTATAATTTGGAAGTAACAAATAAAATACTCTCTGAATTGATTCAGTTAAGAGCACCACATCCATCATACTTATTTGAGTTTTTTAAATGAGACTCACTTAATTTTTTATATTATTTCACACTTCTCAATTATTTAAACAACTCATCTACAATTCTCAAATATCCATCTAACTCATCAAAAAAATTAAAAATGGATCCCATTAAATATTATACTACATTACACTATTTAATTTTTTTAATCTATAGTTTATGGAAAAAAAGTTTCACAAACTAACACACGGTCACAAATCAACACACGATCATGCTCCCACAAATATCCATGAACACCTGACATAATAGCTTTGATATAAGTGTAGAAACCATACAAAATTACCGATAATGCTGCTCTAACTCATGTTAACTGTATAATGTTATTAACCCCAATTCCTTGATATTTTGACCTCCCTTAACATATGACTTGAAATCATATTCCTAAAATCAATGAGAGATATTTTAATGAGTCATAATTCTAAATAATGATAATTGTTTTATGAGGGTAAACAAAATAACACTTAAGGTCAAAGTAAGTGTAGTAAAATTGAAAAGATAAATTATTGTGTGATCAAATTTAAATTTTGTTAGAATTCTTGGAAAGTATAATGTCTAAATTAAAATGAGATGAAATAGATGTTTTTGGGTTGGTAACCAATTGATTGATTGATTCTAGTTAAAGAAGTCACTCAAATATTTTGCATTTGTTAGATTGAAATATAATTTGAAAGGGAGTCGTGCCGATAAAATTGTATTAAGTTATGTACTATGACAATTTTATTAAGCCAAGTTTATCAAGCTTAAAGGAAGAGACTTCGTGAGACGATACAAAGCTCAGTAGAATAGAAAAATATTGAAGGTGTGAGAAACAAAAAAAAAAGAGGAGTTTGAATTAGGTTTTAGGATTTAAAACAAATTCTTCCCAATAAAAATACAAAAAATACAAAAACAAAAATAAATGACATGATTATTTTTATCATGGTTCAATGTTAACAAATTTAATCCAGTCCACCCGCCAAGGTGATTTTTCCTTCTCAAACAAAGACTTCATCTACTATAATTGAACTGATTACATACACAACAAAGACCAACTGTCAATATTGCAAACCACAGAGACTAACCATCAGCGTCTTCTTGAGAAATTATGACTAACACTTAGTCTCTCAAGGAACAATCAACTTAAGAGTTGAAATACAATGAGTGTGTTTACAAGGTTACTTCTTGAAAGGAGATTACACAAGTTTGAATATAATGAAATAACACAACACTGTTAATATCAAGTTAAATGGACAAAAGTTCCTTACTTTACAACTATTCTCACAGATATGAAATATTTACGTTTAAGCATTCTTAGCAAGATTGTGATGGAAAAAGTTGTTCTTCATTCTTCCATGTCTTCCTTATATAACCAAAGAAAGAAATCTGTTAGAGGGTAGAATAGGAATACTTAATGCCAACTATTTTGTCCATAATAGTCAATGAGGAAATGGTAGAAAACATAATACCACAATATTGTCCTTGCGCCACCTTATCAGTGTAGTAAGAACATTTGTACCTTGTAATATTCTATTACAAAAACCAATTTTGATCTTATCTTCTAATCTTCCAAGGCTTCTGATGAAGCATGCTTAGAAGGATGAAAACTAGAAACTTCATAACCTAAGTCTTCAGAGTTTTTAGAACTCGATCATCCAGAACCATGTCTTCAACACTTCGTCTTCAAAATCTTCAGAACTTGTTCTTCCATAACCTTGTCTTTAGAATCTTATGAACTTGGACATATAAAATATCAGAGCTTGAGAAGTATTCAAAAGCTCTTCCAATAGAGTCACGATTAGAAACTCTATTACAAACGTTCATCATAACCGTTGTTATAGAAGCATTCTAGAACTTAACATGATCTTTGTAACATGAAATTGTAACTATCCAAAGCTAGAGTGAGTTTATTCCAGGAACTGATGACCTCACATGTTATTCTATCAGAGTTAGAACCTTGTCTTAACCTAGAGCCTAGATTCTTCATAAGTTCAGATTCCATAAAAACATTGTCGAGAGTCTTTTATATCCAGTTTTGGGCTTGTTTAAAGTATGCACACTTAACACACTGTTAGAGCACAAAATTATTCTCTAAACACACAATGCTTTATTATCATCAAAATTCAAGGATAGTTGCAGAACCAAACTTATTCCAACAATCTCTCCCTTTTTATGATTAGAAACCCATATATTTTGATGAATAATTTTTACTTGGATTAATCAAATTTATATAAAACATCAGAGTTAGGCTTGTAAGCTCTTACTGAGTTTAATACTATCAAAATTATCCCAGCTTCTTCAGAGTGAGGTTTACAAGCTCCCCCTGAGATTAAGACTTATGAATAGTTTTTATTAGTAATAACGATAAATAGTGAATCCAAATCATATCTTTGCAATGATTGTTCCTATGTTATTCACTAAGAAGTATTGTTCATTAGCCTTGATACTTGATATACTTTGCAAGATTTATTTATTATTTGAATATTTTACATTTATGTTATCATACTATTTTTTTCATATTTTTTTCCATTCTTTTACCCACCTTTTTGATTATGATAAAAGGGGAGAAGTAAACTTTCAGGGGAAGGTATACAATCTATTTAACTCAGGGGTAGTGATATCACTTCACACATACACACACACACACACACACACACACACATATATATATATATATATATATATATATATAGGAAAAAACTTAGGTACAATTCTCTAGGTGTGGTTCTTACTTTGTTCAAATGAAAACATGACAAGTATACTTAAACAACATCTAAGGAGTAAAAATAGGAGTAATTTGCATATGTGTAAGAGGAAATTATACACTTGTCATATTTTTATTGGAACAAAGTAAGAACCACACCTAGAAAATTGTACCTAAGTTTTGTCCATATATATATTGTATGTTTCAGTTACCACCTCTGCTAAGAGAATCATTGTCATCACCAAAAAGGGAGAGAATGCGGAACCTTATTTTGCAGGTAACAAGTGTTGTTTTGATGATGATAACTCAAGAAATATCATAAGGGTAATTCAATATGCAAAAGCAGACAAATATAATGATATAGCACAACATACAATTTACATGATAAAAATGCAACATGATGACTAATGTAGTAGAGAAATGAAAGAACATTCAATATAGTAAAATATGCAATCACTTAGAAAGTCAACCAATGTACTCAAGCAATCAAATATGCAAGTCATAAACTTGATAGATAATCGATGAAGTCTTCAAACACAAATGTTTCAGGAAAAGGCATTCAGACGAAGAGATCATATCAAAAGCCTCAAAAAACTAAAGCAAGTATACAAAGATAAATAACAATGAAGAGAAAACAAACAGAGCTTCAAAAACATATCAGAGCAGAAGGTCAAACATAATGAAAACATCAGACACATGTTTATGAAAGTTACCCCAATTTTTCAACTGATTGAAATAATGCAAGTAAAATTTATTTTCTCTTTGAAGTAATTGGCTATAGACGCGCGCGCGCACACACACTTAAAACCCTTTTACAAAATGTTTTAAAAATGAATACTTTTGAAGAAATATGTAGGAGTTTCTAAGAATGAAATGAAAACATTCAAAAAGCTAAAATATATATTTCAACTAAATTTAATAGATTAGCTCATTTAATTAAATTGACACACTGTTTAAGATAAAGGCTATTTTAAAGAACCCAAACGATTAATCAATGACTAGATATCTCTTCCTTCCTTTTTTTTGAAAACTTAGTTGTTGTATTTAAATGATTTAATCGATTGGTAACAGTCGAGAATGAATTTATTACGTTTCATATTTAGGAGGATTTGAACCCTATAAATAGAGGACTCATTCCCCAGATCAAATTATTCAGAACTCAAAAGTGTATTGACACACTCTATCTCTAAAGTTTTTTAGTCACTTTCTATACTAGTTCTTTTGTGAGGAGAAGATTATGTAATTATGGATGGGTAGCAATGTATTAAGTTATTCAAGGTTGTTCTTGATTCACCTAGATGAACTTTATCAATGTTTAGGAAAAAATCATGTGGTTTAAAGCTAAACCTGGAGATTTTGTTGGGGATTTGAGTGTGTTACCTTGAAATTTCTTAAGGTATTCAAAGGTACATATTAAATGCAGATTTCCTTGTGAACTAAGGGTCGATCCTTAAAGATAAAGGTTCTTCAGAAGATTAAAATTCATGACCAAGAAAAATGCTAAGACAAGGATGTCGAAGAAGAGGTGCGTCGACCAGATGGATAAAGTGTAGAATTTGGTCGATTCGACCAAATGTTGAATAGCAAAGGAAGTAGTTGAAGCTGAGCCTAGTCGATTATAGAGGATTCTGGGCTTAGAGAGATTTCATTATTTTTCTCTTGTTAAACGAAAGCGTTGAAGTTGGGAGTAGTTTATTCTTAGAAGCCAAAAGCGGGAAGATTCAAAATTCAAAGACGTGGGCAGTTATCAAAAGCTTCGTGTGTTGTTTAAGCGTCAAATAGGTGGCAAAATCCTGTGAAACGGTTTCTTCAAGTTTTAAATATCATCTGTAGATTGATTTTAGGCGGTTATTTTGTAAATACTATAAATAAATTATCTCAATGTAGATTTCGTGTGTTCACATGTATACTCAAAATACTTGCCAAAACTCTGCCCAATTCTGAGCGTCAGGAAGAAAAAGTTGCGAAAGTGTTTGATGTACGTGAATCACCACCTTTATTTCAATGCAAAACCTTTACATTTCTGTCGTTATCTTTGAAACTTTTACTTGCATTCTATTTACTTTTCAACAATCGCTTTGTGTTTTCGTGTATGTTGATACTCTTTTTGTTACAAGTTTCGAGTTAACAAAAGAGTCGGTCGACCCTTATTTCGTTTAGAACATACCTGAATTAACAACCTTCTGTCAGTCACGAGTCACCATAGTAGGTCAAAATCATAGTGAATACTCAGATTTGTCAAGTTATTTAGGTTTTTGTCTCCGTTGGTCACGAGTTACCTGTCGGTTAAATCTGAACCATTGTGTGGAAAGTCGTTGTACTTATTCTCTTAGTCTTAGGAAACCATTTATTAGGCAAGGATTTTGACAGAATCAATATAATTTCAAAAATCTTAGCACATGTCTTAAGATCAACTGGTCGATCTTGCGAGTGACCCTTAGTTTTAGGACTTTGGGATGACCAGTGGTTGTTTACCATTTTTTACAGTAAACAGAGTGATAAGTCTCATGTTCTTGAGGTTGAAGATGGTTAATGTTGACGAGGTTCCCTAAAAATTGAAAATAACTCCACCTATTAACTTATACTTTCAAATCATCAACTATTCCTCTTTCATACCCAATAAATTCCTCATCAATGAATTTCCCATTGTGATGGATTTCAAAATGCAAATACTCGTCCATGTAAAACTAAACCCTAAAATTAGAAACGGTAAAAATAAAAAAATTAAACCCTAAAACTAGGAACCTTAAACATTTAAAAACTAAACCTTAAAATTAGACTCAATAAACATTAACAACATAAAGATTTTAGAAATCATCAACACCTAAACATACACACTAAAACTAGCAATTTATAATTGTAGGAAGAATTCGTGAAACAAACCTGTGATCAATAATGGTGTATTCAATTTCACCTTCAAACAAGAGTTCGATTTCACCTACTCTACTCCTTTTGCAATAGACCCAGAGGTAAAGTTAAAGCACCAAAAATGATATTTTTCTAAAATAATATTATTTGCCAGCATGAACTCCTCGACGAAGCTTATTGAATCTATAGTGGAATGTACATACTAATATTCTAGCAATCAAATTAATAGATGTTGTGCATCCTAAGATTTAGATTTTTAGAACATTATGAATATAAGTTTCAATTGTTTCTTAGATTTTATAGTTATGGCTTAGGGTTTAAAGACCCTAGCGATCAAATCAATAGATGTTGTGCATCCTAAGGTTTAGAGTTTTAGAACATTATGAATATAAGTTTCAATTGTTTCTTAGATTTTATAGTTATGGCTTAGGGTTTAAAGACCCTAAACCTTCTTGAGACAATTATCTTGTAAAACAAGAACTATGTGACTTTTCAATATACTCACTCTTTCATAATGAGTGACCTATTTAAAATGATATAGTGTCTCAAAATAAATTATACATTTCAATTTTCAATACTTTTTTTATTTCTATCATTTAATTAATAAAAATTTCACCATTTCTGATGCATGATAAAGATTATTATAGTAAAAATATTATTATTTTTTCTTATTTTTATAGTTTTTTTTAATATATATGAAATGGTCAACTAAGTTATTCATTATGAAAGAGAGAATAAAAATACTCCCTATATTCCTTTTTACTTGTCATATTGACCAAAATCTTTATAACCATGACAACTAAAAAAAACAAATATATTCATATTTTTTCTTAATTTACCCTTATATTTATTTTTATTCAATTTACTATTTCTCTTTCCTAAACACTCCTCATGTAATGTGTCAATTATAAAGTAAGAGTATAATTGATCTTATACATATAAATGTCAATTAAATAGAAACAATTTTTTTTGACAAGTGTGACAATTAAAAAGCGGAAGGCAGAAGGAAGGTGTAGACTCAATTCTAAATTATTATTTTCAAACTTTTGAGGTCTAATGGTCTTCCTTTGACCACTCTATCCCTTAAATGGACCGATGCAAAATTCCTGCACAATTCATGTATTATATTACACGAGCTTATACAGAAATGAAAATCACATATTTTGCAAATAACACAATGCATGTATCAAGCAATTGTTCCTCCTGCATCAAACGCTTATGCTAGCAGAACTAGTTATTCCTTTGATGGAATCGTCATAGAGAATATTTTAATAAGTTTTACTAAAATTAGTTTTGACCAAATTATCACTAACTTCTACCAGCAAAAAGAGAATATATTAAAAGCAAAATAAAACATACATAATCTATTCAAACATGCTATGCTCTATTTCAAAAAGCAATTCAAACAAAGTTCAAACTAACTCACTCACCACCAATTCAAATTCATACAAAGATTCGAAACTATTTTATAACCAATAATACTTTTACAAACATCATTGTCCAACAAAACAAAAAGTAACAATATTTAACATAACAAATTAACAACCAAATAAATTAATTTCCTTGCCATAAGATACAATGAAATTCCCTTTACTTATACAAATAATAACTAGTATATAAATGTGATAATTATAGGAGAAAATTGAACCAATATTAAATATGGTTTTTCATAGAAATAATCACATCAAAACAATACTATATAACATGCTATATTTCTTCTCTTCTTCTTCTTCACAACTTTGAATAAATTAACAATATGTTGATTCTCCATAAATGTAGTCAAGAGTTGCTATAACTCCAAAAACAAAAGCTTGATCCATCCCTGGTTTCACCACCACATGATACAAATCCTTGTTTTCCATCAATTTCTCAACTTCTTTATTCATCCCAACCTATATACACATCAACCAATAAAAAAATTATGCGCGAAACAAAAAAAAAACAATATTTGATTACGAAGTTCAGATAACTATGTCTACGTCTACGTCTACGACTATAGTCTTACCTGTGCTACTGTGTTGCCTCTATTGTCAACAATGCTGCAATGCTTATCAGGAAAATAGCCCTTAATTTCAAAGTCCCAACCTTTGTTTCCAACCACACTTGACTCAATAGAAATTTTGATTCCTCTATTCTTAACCAAACATGAGTTTCCAGGTTCTTTTAAGCTGAAAACAAGTTTTTGCAATCCTTCATAGTTTACACTATAGCCTTTCCACTTCTTGTATATACTTAGAGCCTCAACCATACCACCCTTCATGTAATAAAAAAACAAGAGATAAATATTTATTTGTAAAATATAAATATGTGAAGATCAATAAAATTTAGATGCATGTTAATATATAATACCTTACGACGCATGAGGAGCAAAGCTTCTCCATCACCATCTCTAAGAATCAACTCATCTTTTTTGCCATGAATACCACAACCATGAACCTTGAAGACCACCTTTTGAGTACTACAATCTGTGACAACAAAACCACCTCCACTCACCACATGTGGCCTTTTCCTCACACCGAACATTGTCTGCGACGTCGAACAATAGAGTTTACTAACGATTGGCGTCGTGTAGCTCATCTTCGAATTTTCGCAAAAGTATACTCTCGAGTTTTCTTACCAAAAAGGACTTATTTCAAGCTTCTTGGATTTCTTGCAATGTCTAGACTAATGAGAGTTTTTATATAAAAGATAAGGGACTATTTATGGTTGGAAGAAATGATGCATGAAATAATATGAAAAGGGTTTTGTGTTTGTGACAATATTTTCTTCTTTAGTCTATGTTATAGAGTGTTTGGCAAGGTTTGACGTAGAAGATAGAGGAATCTTAATTATATGAGCTTTGCATTTATTGAGGTTGCTTGTGGATGACATTTATAAAGTTTGAGAAGGTTTAATTTGTGTATCAATATAGGAAAATGCTTAACACCATCCCTTCTCTTTGTTGATTACATCTTTAGAAAATGTCCATTTATCTAAATATATCTAAATAAAGACGTGTATGACGCCTAGTATGTGTTACACTATATTATCATATATAAATATAATAAAATACGTTTCAATTAAAATATATTTAAAGACAAAAGTGATGCAAAACGTGTTTGTATCTAATATTAACACGACATCAATAAATATTTGTATCTAATATTAACACGACATCAATAAATATGAAGATAATAAACTACACTTCTATTTCTATTTAAATATAATGTATTTAATGTCTTATACGTATTAATGTCTAACATCAACATGACTGTTGATATTTAATATATTTATTTTTAAAAAAATTATTATTGATATTGTAGGTCAGCTTAGAATTTTGCCTAAATATCATTTTTTATATTAGTTAATAAATATTTTATTGAAAATAATTAAATGTATAATTTAAGGATAATGTGTGAACTTTATTGGAATGAGCCAATCATAAAGCATGTGATTAAGAATGAGTTGGAAATTCATGAACAAGAAAACAGAAAAGAAGAATGGGTTGGAAATATTCTTGATTGATACTACATAGTTTGTGTAGGCGTGTTGGACTCATTTTTAGTTATGTTCGTTTGACGTATAAACCTAAAGGCATCAATTAATCAAGAAGTGGGCCAAATAAAAGAAGGAAAAAAAGTTTTATTTTGATGCAAAAAAGAAAAAGTTAGATAGAAGTTTTCAAGTGCTTTTGAATTTTGGTAAAGCTAGCAAAATCAAAGAAGAAGAATAATAACATAAATATACGAGTCTTTTCTTTGACGATAGACAAAACATGGCCATGTTGGACTTGCATAGTGCCTAGATATATCAAGATTATATTCTCACATGTTAATTAAGTTTTTATTTACTAATTAACAAAGCTAATAAGTATCAAAACAAAATTGTCATATTAAGTATATTGATGAATACATGTTGTTTTAATATTGTATTAGCGTATTAAGCCTTATTAAGCATACTAATTAAATTGAGTCACATCTAAGAGTTTTGCAGATATACGTAGTTGTCTAGGGTTGAGACACGTAGTGACTAGAAAATGAGATAATTCATGAAAATGAGGCAAAGTGAAGTATTTTCAGATAAATATGAGATTAAAGAAGAAAATGTTAATAGTATTAGATGTGTTGAATTTTGGTTCGGTTGCATGTTTTATCATCAATCATTGTATGGTTGTGTTGTCGAGCAAATTTGGTACGCTTTGTCAACCAAAGTATTTGTTCAATTTGTTAGGATTGAGTATGAGTGTATGACAACATAGATATTACAAACATCAACAAAATATCTGGTTGTGACTATAAAGTAAAGAAGTCATGGGATGTATAGATGAAAGTTGAATATGACTCATATATGTAGGGGAAAATTACACACAAATACAACACTTATTTTGCAAATAACTAATTATATTTTTTTAATTAATTAAAAATAAAAAACATATAATATTTTCTTTTCTTATAATCAAACCATCCCACCTTATGATGTCAATCTAAAAAAAATTAAATTTTAAATAAATTATTTTTTATTTTTTATTTTTTATTAAATATTTGTGACAATAAAAATTTATATTTGTATCCATACAAGTTTTTCTCTATATATAGACACCAAAGAGACGAATAGGTGAATGAGTCATTTTCCTTGTATTTAGGGTAAACGTGTCTTAGACATAATTATTTGTTGTAGATAAAAATGACTTGGAGGTGTAGCACTACAAGAAAATATTGAATTTGCTATGTGAGTTTGTCAGTGAAAAACATCTCACAAAATAATATACTTGCAGAGTGGTTTTCACTTTGCAACACTTTTTTTTTTAAAATAAAAATATTTTCTCTCTCGTAACTCAAATTTGAAATTTAAAATTTTTTAAAAATAACGTTGCGAAATATTATTCACCCTGCAACTAAGTTTAAAAAAAAAAGGGGAAATTAAATATTGGAATTATATTTGTCAGATGTGGTAGGTGATCATTTGATACCTTTTCAGAATCAGACATTGTGGGGTAAATGTCACGTCGCAAGTCCCAACTTCTCTTAACGTGGTTAGTTGAAAAACATCCCACAAGTGATTTTTCAAAAAAATTATTTGAGAATCTTTGACATTTACTGATGGCACGGAGCACGAAGTACTGTTTGACTGACATTAAATGTTGCGGGGTGGTTTTCACTTCGCAACATTGTTATAAATACTAACTTTTTATTTTTCTTCTCCACACTCTAGATTTGTAACATATCATTCCAAACATTCTTTTTCTCTTCCACAAAATTTTCATATTCCCCAAACATTCAAACTCTCTCAAAATTTTCATTTTTATCACAAATCAAAATCTTTAAGCCTCAAATCTGCAGATGGTGACAAAGTTTTTTCCGTCAAACTCATTATTACACTACACAAAAAAATTATTTTTTTTGTTATTTTAGAAATATTATAATGAAAATTTGTATGGTTTTGTGTATGAGATTTATATGATTTGGTTGGAATATTAGAGTTTATGTTATAATTGATATTTACGTTAATAAGAATGTTTTGTTTTTTTCTTTCTTTTATATATAAATAAATATTATATTTAAAAAATAAAATAATGTATTTTTCAAAACAGAAAATTTTAATATTATATTAAAAACATAATATTTTTTTGGTTTTTTTATACATAAATAAATATTTTATTGAATGTTGAATATTATTACTTATGCTATATTTATATTTTAAAAAAAGAATATTATTATTAATATTATATTTAAAAAACTTAGTAAAACATTTTCCAAAACGTAATTTTTTTAATAAAATAGAATATTTTTATTTATAAAAACATATTATTATTAATATTTCAAAAAACATATTATTATTATTAATATTTTAAAAAAACATATTATTATTAATATTTTAAAAAACAAAATATTATTAATATTTATAAAATTTGTATATTACTATTTTTTTAAAATAGAATAATATATTTTAGGGTATTATTTTTTTAAAAAAAAAACATAATAATATATTAGTTAGGTGAAATTCACTTAGCATGTTTCGGTATATTCATATTTGTCAAGTGAATTTCACCCTGCAACTTTCTGGCAAACCTACTTTACAACCGCCTGCTCTGCTCTGACAGCAGCGCATGTTCTGCTTTAAACTTTGGAAAATGGGTTGCAAGGTGATTTTCACTTGACAACATTGCGAAGTGTTTTCCACCTGGCAAAATATTTCGACTAATGTTTTAGCAGGGTAATTGGTCTACCCCACAATAATGACGATGCAGAGTGATTTTTTCAGCTGCGAGGTGTAATTCACCTGACAAACTGTTATTTTTTTTCTAGTGTAGGGGAGGTAACATAGTTGTAATATTGTCTATATTATTTGTAACATCATAATTCTAATTATTACATAAATACAAGGAACTATAGATGCTCTATAATAACAAAGGTACGCACTAGTGACTAAAATGCATTAACAAATATAAATTGTGTTATTTGTCTTTTATTTTTGTTTATCTTTAATGTATTATATCGTTGTTGTTCTAATAATTGACATCAGATGACAATTAACCCTAGTGCAAAATTTGAGGTGACAAGGTTTGATAGGACGAGTAATATCGATTTATATAAATTGAGGGTTAAAGATTTGTTGGTTCATCAAAGTTTACAGAAGACGCTACGTGACACGAAACCGATTGACATGGAGCATATAGATTGGTTACAAATGAAGGAAAAGGTCTCGAGATTAATTCACCTATGTGTTTCAGATGATGTGATGCAACATATCCTACACTTAACGACGCCAAAAGAAATTTGAGACAAATTGAAGTCCGTATATGCAGTGGCGGACGAAAGTAGGTTGAAATGGTTCAATTACCCCCTCCCTTTTAACCCCCTAAAAAAATAATTTTTGCACCCTTAATTGAAAAACTTAAATAAATAAGTTTCACTTATTTTTAGATTTCATATTTTCTCTAGTCCTAAACTCTTTCAAAAAAAAATTGATATTTAACTATGCTATATGTTCTATTGTTGAAAAAGAAAATGAGAGGAATGTGGAAATTACGGAGGAGCGAGGTTTCTTGAGCACTACGTCGATAAGGCACGGTGAATCGAAGGTTGCAATCACAATGCTCTTTGAACCAAAGAAGTTGATATTGAATCAGCATCGTTACTCTATAGTATGACGAATCAAAAAAGGGGGTACTTGCATAGTTAGCACTCTAACTCCCAAGTTAGTTTAGGGTTCAATATAGTCGTAGTGAAAATGGAGATTAAAGATTGTGTACCTGAAAAACACTTGAGAAAGTATTTATACCTTAGGCTTGGTGGATCAGGCTAGATAGTGGGTCTCGTGTAATTGGGCCTTTGGCCAACATGGAACAATTGTCCCTAAGACTTGTTAGGAATGCTTGATGCCTAGGGAGTCTTCTAGTGGTTGTAGTTGGCTTATGAGGATGCTTGTCTAAGCATTGGTTGAGATGTGTTGCTTTGGTTTTATCTTGTAGATTATGTTTCCATTTTCTCTTTGAGTTTTTCCCTTTTATCTAAGAGCATTTTCTTCGGGAGTAACTTTTGCTTTAAAATTTCAAAGTTTTAAAGCTCCGATTATTCGACCCTTCTTCCTTGCTTCAGCACTTTCGTTCTTACATCTCAAGGTAGCTTCTATTTACCTCAGCTTTTACTCAAGCATTTATTGCATTTTCGTTATAATGAATGATAACCAAATTATTGTCGAGAGTAACTCGAAGGGCAGTGCCTCTTTGCCTTCGAAAAGGGGAATGAAGTCTGAATCACATTTCCTTTGAATTTGCTGAGTTATTATTCAGAAACATAAGGGGTGTCTGGAGTATCTCCTCCAGATGAAACTCTTTCTTGGATTTAGCTTATTAGTTTATCATTTGTTTGTTTAATTTACAACATTTTTTTGTTTTTATAGAAGTTTTCATAAAGAACAATAAGTGTTGTCTTTTGTAGTTTTATGTGTTTGTTGCTTGTTGCAAGGTAAGTTATGATGATATGAGGCAAGACAATCGGGGACAACAACTAGGTTTCCAAAATAAAGCAGAAAGTTGGAGTCAACTGAGAGGAAAAAGAAGCAACTAATTGGATTCATAGGGAATACGTTGAAGAAAGTTGCATTGGAAGAATATTTAAATGGAATAAATAAGATCAAATGTGCTAGAAGACAAAAGATAGTATGTAGTACACCCACTACGCGTGCGCTATACAATAAAAGGATAAGTCATGCCTACTCTTGGTTGCTGCAGTCTGTCATGCTACGCTTTTGCCCCCACCAATGTCTCTACATGTTTCAGATGTTGTAAGAAGTTGAAGGAAAATGAGGGAATTACTGATTTTAACCTTGGGTATGATTTGATTTATTCTCAAGCCCATGATCCAAGAAAATGGAAAAAACCCTAGCTCATGCATCCATAAAAGTAACACTTGAAGATTGAAAAAGAGTTGAAAATCAGTTAGAGAAAAATTCAAATAGAACAAAACCAATGAAGGAAAAATTTGAGTGAATATGGAGTTTCTTCTTCTCATCGACTCATGAGCATACTTCTTAATAGTGGTGTGACAAAAGTTGTCACCCATTGCAAGGATACAAGATGTTGCTCTTAGGTTGTTATTTCTTTTTTTCTTTGTATTTAAGAATGTTTATCTTAAGAACCAACATGGTAGTTTGTACTCAGCTCATCATGAGTTAAAACCTTGTTTGTTGAGTAATGAAACATTGATTTAATGTAGTCTTTATGTGAAGTGATGTGTGGTTTATGCTTCATTTTATCATGTTTTAAGTTGTTATAAATTTGTTTATTTGATTGATCAATTCGGAAAAATACAAAAGTTTGTTGTTATGAGAGATCCAATAAAAAACTGATTACGTGAAAAAAAAATGGTTGAAAATAGTATAAAAGAGATATTGACTAGAATATATTATTAGAGATAAGGAGCTTCAACCATAAAGGAATTTCAGAATAAAAACATACATGTTTTAGGGTTACAGGCGAGGCTTAGAGATTTGTCTCCTTGCCCTAAAGTATATATTTTTGATGTTGTAGAAATACACCCTTAGATCATTTTTGACCATTTATTACATGACACTACACATCATGGACATATAAATGACTATGTTATATTAATGAATCATTTCGCAACACACTCTCCACATTTGAACTTAACTCACATTTTCTACATTGATCTACTTTTGTTTGCCACTGAATTGGACATATGACAATCATATATTCTTTTTATCTTGCTTATGCTAATTTGTCAAAAAAGTTAGTTCATTTCTAAAATAAAGCTAAGTTACTTTCACACCTTGTGGGTATGATATCTTTACTTTTTATCACTTGCCACTCTAAAACATATATGTATACTTGCATGAGACATCACATGCTTTCAAGAAACATCTTTTTGGCGTCGTTGTCAGTGAGTGTCAAAGAAACACATTTTGATTTTGTATGAAACACTATATTTTTGCTTATATTAACATTTGAGCTTTTAACGTTTTTTGTAATCTAGTGACGCGCTGGGTGTTTAGCTGTTGCAAGTGTAGGTTACTAGATCTAGTATATAGAGGATATCATGAACCTAAAAGAACATTAAGATTGCTAGGAAGATTTCAAGCTATTCGAAACTTACCAAGTAGCCCTCATCCCTTTCTTGTTGTTGATTTAGAGGAGCAACCAATACAGGCATACGTTGTCATAGAAGATAACGGTACCATTGGCATTTCCAATGATATAACAAAGAACATCAAGTATTGTGAAATATTTAATCCTAATTCTATGAAAATGCAAAGTATACATATAGAGATCATTGTGACACAATGTGAGTTTACACCAATGATGTTTCAAATGTTGTAAGCCATTGGTCAATACTCAGGCACTCCAAATGAGGATCCACACTTACAGTTAAGACAATTCCTAGAAGTGGAAAGTAATTCAAGATCCCTGGTAATATTTGTGATGCCTTTAGATTGAGGTTATTCAAATACTCTCTAAGGGACATATCAAATATCTGGCTGAATTCCTTGGAGCCTAATTTCACAGCCACATGGAATTATTTGGATGGAATTTTTTCGCTAAATACTTTCCTCCTGTTAAGAACGCCAAGATGAGAAATAAGATAACTTCATTTAGAAAAAGAGATGATGAATCTTTATTTGATGCTTGGATGAGATTCAAAGAGTTTTTTAGACAGTGTCCACACCATGGGATTCCAATTTGCATTCAATAAGAAACATTCTACAATAGATTGGTTCCCTCATCCAGAAACTAGTTAGATTCCTCCAGTGATGGAGCTCTATTGTCTAAGTCATGTGAAGAAGGATATAAGTTGATTAAAAGTATTACAACAAATACATATAAATGGCCAGTCTCAAGGTTTGTTGTTAATTATACTCAGAAGAAACCTATTAGTCTTCATGAAGTCACTGAGACCACAACCCTAGCTGCTAAGGTGGACCGGATTCACCAAATGATGAAAAACATGATGATGAATCCTAACGGGCCAAGAAATGAACCTCCATTTTGCAACCGTTGAGAAGGGCCAATTGTCATTTCCCATGTCAAAATTGTGAGGGGGAAATAACACAAATACCGCATTTTCATCACTTAACCAAAAAACGTTTATTCACTTCTCAAAAAAGCGAACATGACTCTCATTATCTCGGAATAAGTACATGTCACATGACCAAAATGTCTGCATGCACGCTTCCAAACATACCCGTTCTCTCACATGCTCCCACATTGTCCTCTCTCGCATGCTGAAAACATAAAATTTCACTTTCTCTTACCTACTTATGCATAAACCCTCCCATTACTCATTTTCAAATCTTACCATATGACCTCTTGCCCGCCCGTTACATTTCCTTTTTCTCAATCTTACTAACAAAAACCAACACCCAATAATTATCTAAATCACTACTCTCTCCCTCCCACAATTAGTGGCCTAGTTAACAATTACACACATATTAAAAAAATATATAAATAAAATAGGAGAATGGTATTTTTATTAAAGTATCATTTACCAAGTATTCAGAATGATGAAAGTAGTATGAATTAGAGGATATAATTGAAAAAAAATATCGAATGCTTCTTGCGCCACCTCGCCCTAGTTTGTGCCAAATGTCTTGCCCCTACTCAGAGCAAGCCAAGTGTACACTCCTCAGCCCCCTCTCCCCAAATTATTGTTCTACATAATTCTATGAAACCTCACAATGGGTCTCTCTCCTGGACTAAAGCTTATAACCCATTGAAACGCCTCTCACATCACTAACTTTGAGGACAAATTTTTTAGTGGAGTCGGAAATAATGATTGCAAAATGGTTAGGTCCAAAAGAATTATAAAAAATCCAGCTTAGATGAATAGTTGTATTTTTTAATTATTAATTATATTTTGTAATTTTTACAATTGGTTTTAATTCCTTAAGTGGGTCTTGGTTCTTTAGTCTAAATCCATTATGTTTGATTTAGTATTTTAAGTGATAAATAAGAATTGTTATTTTACCTCTTTTATTTTACTCTTATTCTAAATAATGGTGAAATCTAGTTTGAAAAATATGTGCTAGGACTTGCAATAAACCGAACCAACTTAAAAATAGATCGAACTCAGTTTGACAGTTAAATCGTTGAACTAGGTTTATGAAACAAATGAACTGAATATGAGTTAAAAATTAAGTTTGTTAATTAAATGAGTCGAACTTAAACTATACAAAGCTCAACTTGTTAGATTTATGAGTCAACTCGATTATATATGAGTTGAATTATATTATCTTTAAGAGTAGATTTAAATTTTTTCTCTTAATCTTAACCCTATAATTTCTTATTCTTTTAATCTAACAGTTTTTATTGATATTTTATATTCTCAAGTGAGTAAAATATTTTTAAAAAAAATTATACAAATAAAATCAATATTAAATAAATTCTAATATTATAATTTTTATTTTATTTCTATAATTTTTATTTAAAAAATATTATTTTAAAATCAACCTAACGAGATGAACCTACAAGTTGAATCAAGTTGTTCGTGAACTTCTAACGAGTTGAATTTGAACTAAAATGAATACGTGACAAAATTAAACCAATATTTAAAATTAATCAATTCTTAACGATTCGAGCTGAGTTGAAGCGAGTTCAACTCGACACGATTCATTTATAGCCCTAATGATTGCATAAGAACCCAATATCATTTTCAATTTTGACAAGGTTAATGGAAAGCGAAAATAGGTAATAATAATAATAATAATAATAATAATAATAATAATAATAATAATAATAATATTTTTTTTCTTAATATATACACCTTTCAGATACATTTATAAGCAACACAAATGATTTTCATGGTTATTAAGAAATTCAATCAAGTGTAATTAATTTTTTAGATTTTTGTGAAAATATTTATTAAACTTACTATAATATCCTCTTTGTTAAACTGAATTGAATGTTGGAAAATAAAATAGATGTGTACTACCCGACCTGATTTATAAACAAAATTAATAAATTTCACATTTATTAAGAAAGATAATTGAATGCATTTACTTTTTTTGATTTCATGTAAGAGGGATATTATAATTATTAGTATATCTTTAATTAACAATATTAAGTAATTAATGCATCGATAATTTTGTAATACAAATATTAAATGTACCTAGATTTGTGGACATTTGTTAATATTTAAGGTCAAAAAATTTAAAAGACTTTTTCTTATAAATAAGATCGGAGGAATATATTAGAAATTAGAGAATTTTACAAGTCACCCTCAAAATTAAACATGTCAACCCCCTCCTCCTCCACCATATTTTATTCCAATTTTTCCCCTGATGAGATACAAAGAAATTTTTAGTAGAAGGGTTGAAATTTTTGTACAGTTAAAATCTCTAGTACACCCCTGCTAAATTCTGGTAAGAGTAAATTTCCCATAGTGTATTTGAAATTTCTAGTGTACCAAAAATTTCAAATTTCTATGTCAGTACCGAAAATTTCAGTAGATTGAAATTTTCGGGAGGGTTTAATTTTAGGTTTTTTCAACGGTTAAGATTTTGCCGACATATTTGAAGGGTCTTGATTGCACTGACACATTTGTGTGATCTAGAATGCATCATCATTTGTATAAATAGGGGTCTCGGGTTATAGGGTTAGGAATTTCCTCAATTTTTGATTAAGGTAGAAGTGTATTACAACGACAACAACCCTCCCATTGAATTCAAGCTTCCAGTTGGCTCTGAATCCTTTGCCACATTGAAAGAAACGTTGAATGACTTGTTGCCTGATTATGATAACAAAAGGGCGACAAAGGTCGAGTTTTGGGAGGATTGGATTGATATAAATGGAAGGGTGAAATACAACCTAATCGAGTTGAAGAACGATGAAGATGTGAAGGCCATGTGAAAATTATTTTGACGTAGGATAATTAAAGGTCCGATCGAGTTGGACGTGCTGATTCAAAGATTCGTCGACGGCATAATGAAGATGCTGAAGCGTCTAGAGTCATCCGGTAGTGGCTAGGTTTTCATGTTTAGGAGTACTATTTTGTTTGTTATTTATGTTTGTTAATTATATTTGTTAATTATATTTGTTTGTTATTCATGTTATGTTATTTTCTTCATTGAATCAAAACATGTACTCGCAAAAAGATTATGCAATAAATAAGATATATGTTTGTCACAAAATATAAATATAATACAATCATAATAAAATAAATCTATATATGCCCTCCACGGGCAACGTCGACCAACCTAAAATAAATAAACTAGCATAAATACTGGGATTCCCTATACATAACCATACTGGCGTGAATAGAAACCATCAAATAAATTATTGTATTCTTGTAACAAGTTGAGGTAACCAATAAGCAACCTGGTATCAGGATGAGAAGCAACGTCAAGTGTCGTTTACAACATGGTCAAGGTCGCCACTTCCCAAGTCCAACATGGAATGTCAAGTGCGTTGAGTAAAGACAAGTACCGAACATCAATATAAACTCCAAACTTATCCGCAAAGAGAGTACATGCCACCAGATGTAGCATGTACGTCCTAGCGGCAACCTGGTACCTCTGTGCCTCCACAAGCTCCCCATACAACCTCCTCAACCAAGACATCCTAAGGTGAAATCCTTGAGTCTCACCAAATTTATCTAGCACCTCCAGCTCAGAAACCTCCAAATCCTCCATAACCATGTGCATCGTTGTCACCTGGTCCCTATTTACTGGTGTAAAAAATGTATCAGCAATCGGAATGTGAAAGAGGACATCCATGTCATCTAAAGTCACTATTATCTTCTCAAATGGAATATGGAAGGATGATGTCTCCGGGTGCCACCTCTCAACAAAAGCTGACAGCAGAGAGACGTCCAACATAGTTAAGGAGCAATCATCAAAGTCCAGAAGATGGGAATATCCAACTATCCTCTTCACCTCCTCAAACATGAGACTCTCGAGAAAGTTCTTCAACTTTGAACCATGAGAAGCGTCCTTCAACGTCGAACGCTCCTGTAACAAATAATACAATTAAAAAAATTACTATACATGAAATCTTGTAATAAAAATAAAAAGTACGTAATTAAACAAAACCAATAATACATACCTCGCCCTGACATATCCTATAAGCGACATGACTCGCATATCTTGTCACCACGGACTTGTCTGAAGGTCCTCTAGAGAAACCTCCATCAATGTATGTTGATGGCTCTATAGACGCATGAGTCGTGGTGTCTATATCAGCGTGGGACACCACGTCAACTCGCTCAACAACAACCTCCTACAACATAGTCTTAGCCTCCTGCAACACTGACTCCTCAACTACCGGCTCCACAATAGGAACAAGAGTATGTACCTCCACAGTAGGAGTCTGTACCTCCACATCATAAGCATGTACTTCCTCCGTAGGTGTGTGTGCCTCCTCAGCAACAGTGGATACTCTAACAACCCGACAACGGTGTGCGCGAAACTGCGTCTGCTTCTCAGTCATCCATTTTCGGTGAGAATCGGTTGGAGGACGACATCTAGTCCGTAGCTCTAAGGCCCGTGCCTCGTTAGTAGTTTGGGCTTCAGCATCAGCTCTATCAGTGGTCTGTCTCACAATAAAACTGTCTCTGCCTCTAGTCCTCACTAGAAAATTTCTAGTATTAATGGTAAATGACAATACTAGAATTTTTAAATTTTTCGTATGAAAATACCATATATTTTGAAATTTTTGGTACAAAATACCGAAAATTTCACAAAAATATCGTAAATTCTTACTTATTTATAAAATTTCTGGTATCACCTTCAAAATTTTCGATATCGCCCACAAAATTTAAAAAATTCAGTGTCCTTCGCAAATTAAAAATTTGTGGTGAATTATTTAGATTTGGATAATTTAATTTTTTTCATAATATTGAAAAGTGTCATATATAATATGGGAGGTGATAAATTAATTTCTCTAAAAATTACAATATTAAATAATATAATAACAATTAACTTTTATTTATAATAGTCATTAAAAATGAAAGTATTTTTTTGTTGTTTATAGATATATTCAAAGAGTATAAACTCTTGGTGGTGGTTAGCAAATTGATGTTAAAGAAAAAATTTAATGTAACTTTTATGAATCGTTCAAAAAATCAGAATTATATTTATAAGAAATTAAATTCCATAATTTTCTTGTATCTATTTGGGTTGGAAAAAAAAATATAACTGAAATATTTTTCAAAATAAAATAAGTGATAGATATTTCTTATTCAGAAAAAAGGGAGAACAGATGTAGGTTAGTGGTTTGTTACTATTTTATTTTGATTTTCATGAAAGTCAGAGTTAATTCGTGGTTTGAATGTGGTGCGCAGTGGTCACGTGTGGTCTGTGGTGTTTCCATCGTCTTTTCCGCTTCATTCTTGCAAATCCCGTCAGTCCCAGGTCTTGCTTGCGCCACTCAACAAAATTATATTCTATTTTAATACTACTACTCTACTACTAGTACATGTTAGTAACCATTTTATAAATTTTAAAAAATAACTGACAATGTTACCAAAATAAAATGTAAACTAATATCGATGCTCCTCAACTATTGCACAATAAATAAATCTCAAATCTTCATTGAAAGTTTCTATTAAAACCTCCCACATTTCCTTAAATGGTTTCTTACATGCACACTTGCATTTGCATTCTTTTTAATTTCTTTAGTTAAGCACTTTTTCTTGTGCCTAGAAAACAGAAAAGGCATGATATATATATATATATATATATATATATATATATATATATATATATATATATATATATATATATATATATATATATATATATATATATATATATATATATATATATATATATATATATATATATATATATATATATATATATATATATATATATAGTTAGTTAATTAATTAAATTCCTCACTAGTGAACCATAAAATAACACTTTTAAATTTAATTGATGGATAAGATTAATAACAAATGAAAATGAAAACATCCATCAATTCTCATACATAATCTCATCCCATTTTTCCATTTACAAATAATATGAAAACAGATTTTGTTTTTAAAACATACATATCATCAAAAGTATATAATAAATAAAATGATAACTTACTCTCTCTCTCATTATTATTTAAAATTTTATAATAAATAACAACTCGAAGAAATTTTTAATGGAGATTATTATTTAATAATTTCTTTTAAATTTTGAAATAACAATGTTCTTTAATTTATAAAGTTAACTTAATTTGAAGAATCTAACTGGTTGCTAAATCTAAACAAAACAAAACAAAAAAAATAAAAAAAATACAACCATTGTCTTCATTCAATCTCATCAGAGTATATTTAATGTTATTTACATTTACTTTTCCTTCACCCTTAACACTCAATTGAGAGGATAAAATGGAAAATAAATATATTAATATCGCAGATTGTTTCATATGTAGAAAATATTTTTTTTAAGAACTTTAATAAATTTGCAGCGGCCGTAAATGGGAAGAAAAATGTCTGAAAAAAATTAGGGGATTATATGTATATATAGTTGTTCCAACTCACATTTCATAAAATATCAATTTTAAAAAATAATAATATATATTTGAAAAAGAGTTTCTTTAATTATTAATTTTTAATTAAAAAAAATTATTAAAAAGTATAATGTGATTAAGAAATATATTTGCGATTTTTAGAAACAAATAGAAATTCACGTGCTGAATTAAAAAGTATAATGTGATTAAGAAATCAACATTATTTTCAACACTTCTAAAGCACATGTTTAAATATGTAATAAAGTGATTTATCCATTCAATTTATTTAAAAATATAAAAAGCTATATTTAATGAAATTCTAATAATGAAAGTTCAAAACTTAAAAACCAACCCTAACGGTAGGCATAATGACTACGTCTACGTCTATACATGTTCGTACATATGTAACAATAAGAAAGATGTACTAGAGTGTCAAGAAAAAGAAAGATGTACTAGTATATTCAGTATCATTATTTTATTATTGTATTTATGAACAATAAATAATTTTCTAGATCTCACCCAGCATACTCGCATAAGATTCTCCCTAGTCACCACCATTCTCTCTACTTGTAGCCCCCTTTTGCAATAATGGCTCCCTTTCAATTCACATTTATCACCCTTTCACTTCCTACTTCCCATTTAACCTTCATTATTACACTCAATCACCAATTCTAATGAACTTAAAATTATCTTTTATATGTGTTTCTTTTATGGCACATAATTTGAAAATTTTAAATATAATTAAATATAATATAATTATATTTAAAATTTTAAGACATTGAATCTACATGCTCTAATAAAATATTTTTACAAATAATTAATTAACATATGCTTTTGAGACATATATTAACTTTTTCCTTTATGTTATATCAAGTTAACCAATAATTGTGTAAAAATATTCGACCATAGTTTTGCTAAGGGGTGGCAAAGAAACATCACCATTTTGTTTAGACTCTTCTCGTAAAAGTACGCAAAAAATAGAAATGAGTTGGACAGACATAATAAAACCTATTTCCACTCCACAAAAGTGAAGACAGAACGAGGAAAATCCGCAGGCACTACACATAAGTCTAAAAATGAAAAATTATGTAAATATAAGTGTCTACAAAAGTCCACGTAAAAAATAAGATGGGGCAAGACAGCCGTATTAAAAGACAATGCTCTTAATTCTTAATCTATTCTATAATAAATATAAGTAAAAGAGATATGCTAATATGTCGAATTCATTTTACCACCCTTACTATAAGAGAATGATAATTGTAGAAAGATAATTTGACTATAATTCAATTGTGTCGACACAAATTACTTCAATAGATGATTTTGCAAAGGGATTTGATTATAATTCTATTTTATCAACTCAAATGGTGTAATAATTTCAATGAATTGCTCTTGCTGGTAAGAAAAATATAAATTTTAAAATTTATTAAATAGATAATCTATATATTATCCGAATACATCTATTATTTAATATATCTAAAATTTCTTTATAAATAAGATTAGAGATACTCAACATTTTTTCTTAAAGCATGTTATTTTGCCATTTTCTTTTTCTTTGTACCACTACTCAACAATTTAACTTTCTTTTGATACTATTTTAAGTGTTATAATTAAATATCCCTTGTCAGAAAACACTATTTACTGTCTCTGCCACACAGTCACTTCCTTTCATGTGGCATTCACAACACCTAAACTAATGTGCCACTTCTCCTTTGTCCCCTTACCATTACATTACATACACTTATTACCAACTTCTTCTCCACCATCAACAACAACAACATTAACTATGACTTGTTCATCTTCTTCAATTATTATTATTACAACCATTACCACCACCATCTACCTATTTTCAAACTTCAATTCATAGAAAAACATCATCATGGTTACTCCTCCTACAAAACAACCTTCTTCTAATGTTATGTCTCTTCCATTTCCATCTCCTAAACCTCCTCCAGAGTACCCTGATTTGTATGGAAAGCGCCGCGAAATGGCTAGAGTTCAAATGCTTGAAAGAGAGATTAGTTTTCTTGAGGTAAGTTTTTCACCTCATGCAACAATTTCATCATGTCTATACCCTTCTCAATCTTGTCCATAAATTTATCTATATATGCTTTCACACTTTTGAATAACATATGATATGAAGCACATATATTGACAAGTAGACATACATTGACAATTTAGTCCATCCAGACCTATATGTATCAGTGTCGTGTGAGGTGTCAAAAGACTAAAATACGCCATAGGTTTTGAACCTTTTAAGTTCATGAATGTGATGAGTGTTTTTTCAATATTTGCAAGATTTTTATGATTTATATGTACTATTTGATTACTTCTTCAAGCGATGTTTTAGCTTCTGAGGATTATTTCTTACAGTTTCCTTGTCAATATTCAATGATTTTCAAAGTTATTGTTGTCAATTTGAGTTAGACAGCTACTAGTAGCATTTATTAAACATTGAAGCTCATAGTAGTTAAAAGTAAAAATTTCAATGGTTTTTTAAAATTTTACTATCAGACGCGCACACAGACAACAGACACAATACTAACTGACGCTAGACTATGATAATAATTATAGAAAATAAATTATTAAGCGTAACCATATGCATGACTGTCGATATCGGTTAATGACATGTGTTAGATACGGCAGACACTTTTAATATCAAGTGTTGGACTTGGTGCTGCTGCATAGTAACAGAGCAGCCTTATGAACTACTGACATTTTGCATTAAGGTTGCATGAGTTACTTGAATTTTGTAAAAAGACAATGACATGCAACTTTTCATCTGGCAGGAAGAGTTAAAATCTTCTGAAGGTTTTCAACCATCTTCAAAATGCTGCAAAGAGTATGAAACTATAGAAATCCATTAATTTCTTTTTTAGTTATATTTCTCTAGCTATGCCCACTTTGTTGATTTGTTTAATGGAACAATATTTACAGGATTGCTGATTTTGTGACAGCAAATTCAGATCCTCTCTTACCAATGTAAGAAATTAGTACTATGTTTATGTTCAATTTGAACATTTCTAGTTTCACAGAAATTATTATTTTGATGATTTTTTCTTAATTTCAATTAGGAGAAAGAAGAATCGCAAGTCGTGTTGCTTATGGAAGTGGCTTCGGTACAAATTTTATTTTGTTACTTCATTTTAATACAACACAAGTCGTAACTAATTTTATATTTGGGTGATTTAGAGACTCAAACCTCTATATCTGAAGTATATGGTACAACAGTTATAAGGACGATAGATTCTATCGATCCCTATAGCAGTTGCACCATACTGTACTAGAGAATTTAGGTTCGTGCCATAGTACAACAATTGAAATTTTAACTAATTGTGCATGTAATAATTTATCCTTAAGATCTAAACTAATGAGTAATTTTTTGTGCAGTCGAACACGGTGTTTGAAGTTGTCATGGATCTGTTGTAGGTGGTGCGATTGGTTCTCCGGTTGTTGCAACCGCAAACAAAACAAATGCAAATGTAGTAGATGTCTTCCATCTATCAATTGCTCATTGACTAATTGGTGTTATTGCTGTGAAAAAAAGTCACATTGTTGTAAACATTTAGGTTGCAACAATTGTTGTTGTATTCTACCAGGTTGCAAATTTAGGTGGCCTTTTTCTTCTTGCTGTTTTTGCAAATGCTCATGCTCTTGCACTTGTCCTAGTTTTCCAAAAGTTCCATCATGTTGCGGTTGTACAAAATGTTAAGAATTTTCTTCTACTGGTTTGTGTAATTTTATGTTTGTTTGTTCAAATGAATTCAATGTATGATGTAATATATATATTTTTGTTCATGTATGTTCATTTTATTTTATTTTAATTTTGTATTCTACATTTGAGAGTTGCAAATTGTTGTTAGTTAAATCAATACTAGAATTACTAGAAGTTAGTTAATTGAGTGGTTAGGAAGTTATAACCAATTTTATGATTGGTAACTAATTATAAAAGTAAGATAGTTACTAGTTGGTTTGCAAAATTGTATAAATGGTGCCACCCACCTTGTATGATCAATTAATCATAATTGATTGCAATTCATCATTTTGCTCTTTCTCGATTCATTTCTTTATTCCTCTTTCTCTCATTTTTTAGAGGAAGAAAGTCATTTTATATGTTATGGTCGTCTTTTTCGAGTTCAAGTTTTGTTATTTTCATATTTTTTTTAAAATTTTTTTTTTTTTTTTTTGTTTTTTCTTCAAGAAAATTCCTTATACTCTTGTTATAAATTCCTTATACTCTTGTTACAAAATAAATTTGATGTGTGTTTAAGGTGAGAAACATGTTAATTGATGTGTATTTTGTTGTATTCTATTTGTTAAGCTTTTAAATCTCTTTCCAAACTCCTAATGTCAAGTGTTAACTTTTATATTTGATAGTGAACTTATTTCATGATGCAATGAAAATCATGTCATTGTTTGGATTTTGAGCAACTTCTAATTTGTTTAAAAAAATATAGCATGAAATAAATTACTTGAAATGTATTATTTTAAAAAATATGGCCTAAAATACACCGAAAAACATGATAGTGGAGAATACACTGATAAATATAATGTTTGAAAAAATCATTGTAAACCGATCAACCGAACCAAACTAAATCGGTTAATTTAGATCCACTTTTGAAAACTGTTAAAAACTAAACCAAGCCAATTTGATGTAGATAATTGGTTCAGACCTTTTTTTGACCAAAAACCAGTCCAAACCAATCCGATTACACCCCCAGTGGTTGGTCTTCCAAACACACTTTCAATTTTTGATGGCGGGAATTGGGAGAGATGGCACAAACAAGTTGTTGAGATATAAGATATAATTCAAGTTGAGTAATTCAAACCCAAGTCTAATTAGGGTTTGGTAGCCTACTTAGTGTACACGTTAGTTGTATATAAATAGACATACTTTGTAATTCAGTTTATACAATTCAATTAACATCTGAATCCTTATTTTCTCTCTCTCTCTCTCTCTCTCTCTCGGTAAAAGTGTCTAACACAATAACATATTAATATCTAGGACTCAAGTTAGATTCTTGATCGTGTATTTAAGAATCACACGTCAGAGATCGTGTTTCTAGAGAACATGAATCACAATCGCTGCAGAGATGAGTGGTACAAATGGTATTCCAAAATCTCTTCCAATTCTTGACGATAAAAATTGATTCAATGAAGAAAACAAATGCATTCTTTGTTCGACTTCCATGAAATCCTAAAAGTGGTTAACAATAGAATCCCTGAGCTTGTCGAAAATGCAATCGATACTCAGAAAGTCGCGCATAAGGATGCGAAGAAGAAAGACTGCAAGGTTGCATATTGCATTCAATCAGCTGCGTTTTGACAGAATCTCTCATGCTAAATCAGCGAATGAAGCATGTGATATTCTTGTGAAGTATTTTGAAGGAGGTGAGAAAATCAAAGTTGTCAATTTGCAAACCTTATGAAGACAATATGAATTGTTGTCGATGGAAGAAGACAAAAATATTGTAGGCTATGTGTTGAAGGTGCATAAACTCGTCCATCTCATGAAGGATTTTTGTGAAACCCTTACTGATAAGATGATAGTTAAGAAGGTAATACCTCTCACTTTAATCATGTTATCATAGCTATTCAAGAATCCAACAATATTGAAACCCTAAATTTGAATATTTGATTGGTTCCAACAAATTCAAAGGAAAAATCGACAAGACTCATGGTGATAAGTCTTGGTCGAATCCTCGAAAAGAGAAATAAATTCCTATTAGAAAGACAAAGAAGAGAAAAAGATGTGCAGTGCTATAACTGTGAAAAATGGGGTCACTTAGCCAAGCATTGTTAGTACGTGAAAGATAAGGGATTAACAAAAGGCAAGGACGAATGAGAAAAACTTGCACGCCAAGATTCAGATGATTTTGATAATATGATGGTTATGGTTGCAGTTTTAGATAATAATGTCGAACCCAAGATCTGGTTTCTCGATTTAGGCTGCTCGAATCACATGACTAGTCAAAAAATATGGTTAGCATATTTCTATAAGTCGAAGAAGATCAAGGTAAAACTTGTAGATATTAACTTGTTGCAGGCATAAGGTATTGGAAACATAGTTTTTCAAAGGTGTGATGGAGAAAAATCTATGATAAAAAGTACCTACATGTACTATGAATAAAGTGCAATCTGCTAAGTGTTGAACAACTGATCGAAAAAGGTTTATCAGTGGTTATGAAAGATAGAGCTTTGGAAGTGTTAGACACTCAAAATAGCTTGCTCTTGTGGACCCTTAGACGATGAGGTTTATGTTACACAACCTCCTAGGTTTGTGATTTATAAGGAAGTGAGTAAGGTGTATAAGTTGCACAAAGCACTCTATGGCCTCAACCAGGCACCTAGATCATGAAACAAGAAGATCGACTCATACTTAGTCGAATTAGGATTCGTTAAATGAAAATATGATTATGGTTTCTATGTGCAGGTTGTAGAACAAAATATAACAATCATCTAGTTATATGTCGACGACTTACTGGTAACTAGAAATAGCTTGGATAACTTGTCGAAGTTCAAAGAGTTAATAATGAGGGAATATGAAATGTTAGATATGGGAAAATTGTCTTATTTCCTAGGCATGTAATTTAAAATGTCGAACGAAGGAATGGTGATACATAAAAGGAAGTATGTCAAAGAGATACTAAAGAGATTCAAGATGGATGATTCGACTCCGACATCTTCGTCTATCAAACCAAATTTAAAGTTGGAGAAGCATGGAGAGGAAGACAAAGTCGATATAACTTTATTAAAACAAATAAGTGGATCTCTGAGATATGTGTGCAACAATCGACCTGGTATAGGTTTCACAGTCGCATTAGTAAGAAAATACATGAGTGAAACAAGTGTGTTACACATGAAGGTTGCAAGAAGAATCCTGAGATACTTAAAAGGATCGATAAACTGTGTAACTCTATTTCGACAAGATTCTGAAAGCAAAGAAGCTACGATTACTTTCTACTCAAAAGTTGATTGGTGTGGAGATAAGGAAGAACAAAGAAGCACAACTGTTTATTTCTTTTAAGTCTTTGGTGCCCCAATCTCATGGTGCTCAAGAAAGCAAACTGTGGTGGCATTGTCATCGTGTGAGGCTGAATATATAGTAGGATCTTATATTGTGTGTCAAGAAATTTGGATCAGATATGCGCTTGAAGATATAAAAGAAGAAGTGAAGAAACCTGTTGTGTTGCAGAACGACAACAAGTCAGCCATAAGTCTCGCAAATAATCCAGTTTTCTATGGAAGGAGTAAGCATATCGAAGCTATATTTCACTTCCTGAGAGAGACGGTAAATCAAGGGGAATTTGAAGTAAGGCATTGCTTAAGTGAAGCATTGCTTAAGATATAATCCAAGTTAAGTAATCCAAGTCCAAGCCCAATTAGGGTTTATTATCCTACTTAGTGTACAAGTTGCTTGTAACTTGTATATAAAGAGACATAATTTGTAATTCAGTTTGTAGAATTCAATTCAATAATAGAATCCTTATTTTCTTATTCACTCTCTTTCCTTCCTTACTAAAATTTGCTCACGCACTAACACAGATAAAACTATTGCTTGGATTTGAAGACACGCTTGAAGTGGTTGCTAATGAAGTTTAAGAACTCCATGAAAATGAAATAAAATCACAAAAGAACGCTCATAGATAAAAGAGAAAAATTACAAATCAATGTACTCAGTACTAGCAACAATAGATGTTATAAATTTTGAAAACTTCTCTGATGATGAGAATGAAAATGAGACATTGGACATTTTTGTCAAATATATTATGAACGAGGCAAAAATGTGAAGAGTGTGAAGTTGCAGTCTCTGATAAGGTTTGGTACACACAATGAAAAACAATGATGACGTGATGACTCTGAAAATGTTGATTGAAAAGGTGATGATGACACTCACTCCTCATGTTGGTCATATAATATTTTCTATAAAGGAACATGGAACCTTACAAAATATGAAGATTGATGATCTCATAGGGTCAATAGAAGTACATGAGTTGAGAATTATTGAAATAAAGGGAGGACAAGAGTCAGTTCAATAAATTATAGGCTCGAACATTCAAGAAAATTGGTGTTTTAAAGAGGCATAAAGATGATAAGATTTAATAGAAATTTCAAGAAGTGTGCATGATCAAGATCACAAAATAATAAGTTTGATGGTAAACCTGAATCCTTCTAGAAAAGAGGACTGGCATCAAACTTAAATCAACAAAAGACTCAAAGTAAAGACAATAAGCAAATCCAATTGTATAATTGTGAAAAATGGGGTCATCGTGCCTCAAATTTATAGCAAAACAAAGAAAAGAGAAGGCTTTTATGGTGATGATGAAGCCAAGATTGTACAAGATGACCCAGATGATGGAATTGTAGTGTTCATGGTTGAAATTTATGAAGAGAAACATAAATCCAAATCATGGTTTCTAGATAGAGACCGCTTAAACCATTTGACAAGTCACAAGAACTTATTCAAGTTTGATAGCATAATAAAGAGTAAGATGAGATTATCAAATAGTAGAATCTTACAAGAAGGAGGTTCTAGGAACATGGTGATCAAAAGGAATAATAAAGTATATGCAAACATTGAGGATGCATTATTTGTACCAAGAAAAAAATGAAGACTTATTTAGTGTTGGCCAATTTATAGAGAAAGGTTTCTCAATAATCGCGAAGAAAGGTGTTTTTGAACTGTATGATCCTGCCAACTTGCTTGTCTTGAGGTCACCACTTGCAAAGAACATGAACTTCAAGAAAATTATGAATACCACATAAGTTGAGTGTTTGAAAGAAGTAATAAGTGATAATTATGGCATTTAAGGTATGATCACATTAGTTTTAGATCCATTAATCAATTCTCCAGTCAAGGGTGTAATGCTAGGTCTTCTCAGTTTCACACATCACTACTAACCAAGTAACAAAAATGTCATGTGATTTGAAAAAATATTTTTGTGATATGATTATGTTTATAATTAACTTTTTCCCTCCTGATATATTGAACACAAGACGTAGAGCGTGTCACTCTTGTCTATTTCAATAATGGTCCCTTAGATATTTATCTTGTTATGTAGGATGGACAAATTCCACCTAGGTCACTCATGTCTCTGATCATGATTTATGAATAAAACATCAATAATTTTTATAGTCATTATGTTATAGACAACACTTAAACATAAATAAGGTACTAGGTTTGATATCTAGGGCCAGTGGTTTCTAGTTAAATAGTGGTATACTTTATTGTCACTGTGAGAATAACTTAAAACACTCGCATAATATTTTATGTAGTATTCTCTTGATGGGATCAAACATATATAAATACTACTCCTAATATTTATACTTATGTGATCATCAATATATCCACATAATAGTTTATATGCTTTAATGTTATTCCACTTTACAATAAAGCTTGACTACAAATACTTTAAGAATAATGTCCTTACATTTAATGGGGTCTCATGGTAAAATCATAGTTATTGTTTCAACAAACGCGCTACCTATTCTAGGAACTTTATTACTTTGAAAACTCAAACACAATAAATTAATATATTATTAATATTAATAAATAATTTGATATAAGTACCAAGTTTAAATAAAATTAATGACCTCTAGAGTTTATACCAATGATTTTTTCTTGAAAACTCTTACAATATAAGATTCCATTTGGAGGGAGTATCTTTAAGTGTCATGGCTTACTTGACCCTAATAGTGTTTCATACAGGGTGTGAGGTGGGCCCTTAGATTCGGTATCTCGCATGTTTGTGACCTATGAAGTGGAGGAAAAAATGTGATATATGACTTTTATGTGGTTTAGGTGGTCTTTAGTCCTTTTATTTTTGAGATATTTCTTTTGCCATTGGGGGATTTGTCTAAGATTAGAGGCGGTCTCACTATGATTTACCATTCCGTTATTTGGTCGATATGGAAATCCCATAATGAAACTTTTTTTCAAACATATAAATAACCGTAAAAGATTTGAAAGAAAATAACATATTTTTTGCTTGGAAATGGTAAAATGTTAGTCTGTTAAGTTTTCGACCGACTCATGTATTTTCTTTAGCTAACTTGACAATAATGTTCTATGCATGAGCCAATAACGCCTTGAGTATTTTTTACTCTGATACTTGATTTCGTGTTGTTATTGTTTTTGGAGGACTATATTATGTTGATGGTGGTTCATTATGATATGTTCTAGTTAGCTTCTTTGTGGTTTGAGATTTTTTGTTTGGTGTTCTGTTTTGGGGAGTTTTTTTTCTTCTTTTTTTTTATACTAATTATGCATCCTATTATTTGTAAGGGTGTAAGCGGATAAAAAAAATTAATTGAATCGACAATCCAAACTAAATCAAACTGAAATAAAATCGATTGTTTTTTTTATTCGACTCTAAAACCAAACCAAACAAACGAAAACCAGTATGGTTTTGTTCGATTCTCGATTTTAGTTTTTAGGAACCTCCAAATGGATGAACTTGACCAATTGGTAATATTACACTCTAAATTTTAAATTTTACCCTATCATTAAGCCTAAATTTAAAACAATGAAGTTGCCACCTACTTTTATTTGTTCTAAAAGAACGGGAAAATATAGATAAAACCCACGAATAACGGATAAGGCGGTCTACGAGACCAAAAGATGCAGATTCGAGAGTCGATAATGCAAGAGAAAGGTACTAGCACCCCTCACATCCATCGTACTCGATGGGACCTGTTTAGTTCTAAGTGTTTGTGTGTATATTCGCTAATTTCTAAATGGAGAAAGGAGAAAGAAAAAGGGGTTTGATTTATTATTATTTTGAGTTTGCCGCGATTTCAAAACCTTGTATCTACGCCTTCCCTCGTGCAATGCGTAAGTCAAAACTCTGTAGTTCTTCTCGAAAAATTTTAAGTTGGTTTTGTTGATTTTATAAGAAAAATCGTGCATTAGACATTTCAAATGTTTGAATTTTGACTTGTTTAGTTTGTTTGAAAAGCTAAGTCTTCGTTCGTATTTGAAATGACTATTGCACACTCTTTGTAAGAAAAGAGCTTTGATGATCGCATATGAGCGAAAAAAAGAGTTGAGTGAGTTAAGTTATTTTTATATGGGAGACGAGCATCAGACCATAAGTGTTCAATGGCTAACGCCCCAAGTAATCGGATGAAGGGACAGAACCATCCTGATCATCTTTTTCTACCCAAAAGGTTTTATTAAGAAAAGGTGATGCGAAACCAAAATTCGCTCAATTAGATTTAATTAAAGAAACCAAGCATACGATCGAAGGTCGAAATAGGACTGACTAGCTTACGCTTAGGGAGAGAGAAGTAGAGTATTTATTTATGAAAGTATTTGACAAGAAACTCAATGTCGGGTCGAGGTTTGAAGATTTTATTTATGAAAGTGTTTTAGCGTTTGGTATATGGACCAAGAGGAGCTGAATCGGGTTATGATTAATCAAGTATATAGACTTAATTAATCTCGTGAGGATAGATGCCCCAACTATAAAACCCTTGTGCATGGATGATTGGTATATGGACCAAATTATTCGGGTAATGGTTAATCAAAGCAAACAAGGGTTTTGATTAACCTTGTGAGAATGGAGATGCCCATTCCCAACTATGAGACCCTTTTTGACATACGAGCCAAAATAAGAATAGGAATTGTTTATGTCAAGTGTGTGGAGTGTACAATTGTGAATAATTTATACAATCATGCAAGAGGCGAGTAAATAATTAACAAACAATACACGTCTAAATCCTTAAATAATTATTAGAATAAATCTTTTTTATTTGATAAAAATCAACTAATAATTTAATCGACAATTATCAAATAAAAATTAATCTAAGACTAATAATTATTTAATACAAAACAACATAATTTATTTGCAAAATTAAATAAAATAAATAAAGAATAGAGTTTAGAAATGGGCTTGTTTGGAGCAGAATCTGAGGGGTGCAGTAAGAAAGCCAACAATGAAATAAGCCCAGGCCCAAATAAAGGGCAGCCCATCTTCCTGAATCATCCAGCGTGTAAAAAATTCTGATGGTGTATCGTGGGGAGCTCACCAGAAGTGCTTGATCATGATAATGATGATGATGATCTCACGGAGGGAGGGTGGGGCGCATGGTATGGCCAGTGATGATATGCATAAGATTACCAACAATTAATCCAAAGGTCGTGACATGTGTCACCACGAGATTAGTGATAAAAATATGGTTAATTAACATAATTAACAACAAAAAAAACAAAGTGAATGACTCATAATGACAAAATACTTCTCTCTCTTATCTCTTTATCTCTTCTGGGGTCTCTCCGGAGAAGGAGCATTGGCCGCGCCGAAAATCTCCTTCTGGTGGCTTATGGCGGAGATGCTTCGATTTCTAATTTTTTTTTATGTTTTCTGATTCCTCTTTCTCTTCTCTACTCTAATCTTCGGTTTATTTTACAGGAAAGCTTGTGATTCGGCCTAGATCTAAAGGGAAAGATGGAAACCCTAACTTCACAAAATGTGAAATCTGCGGTGGTGACGGCTAGCTTGCACGATAACGATGAGTAAAGAAGAAGAGAGAGAGAAAACGAATCTTGAATCTCCTTAACGGTGTCGATTGGTGACCTTAACGGTGAAATCTTTCCTTCTTCTGCTCTCTGGCTCGCGATTTAGTTATGTTCTTCTTCTTCTTCTTCTTCTTCTTCTTCGATTTTCGGATTTATGAAGGGATATGTAGGTAGGAAAATGATGATGATTATTTAGGGTTTTTCTGAATCTAGGTTTTGTGCCGTTTTAGGGTTTTATGAACAGTCTGATCCTCCCTTGAACTCTGTGCATTCAATCCTTATATACTGTGTAAAACTAGGTTTTCAATATTTGGATCCCTGATCTTTTTCTAGAAACAGGCCTTGATAATTCTAATTTTGGGATTGAAAACGTGATTTGTTTTTACTGATATGTTGGCCTTTTTTGTGTGATAATTCTGACTTGTAGTTTGTTACTTTTTTGTACAATGATGCTATGCTGAGTTCACTTTTCCACACCTCTTTTGTGAACCGAAAACTTATTTTTGTGATTTGTAAATGTGAGAAATAGGCCTGTGATTGATATTGAATTTCTGATTTTTGTCCCTGAATATGTTGCTATAACTATGATGAATTCTAAGTTATTCTTTTAACACCTCCCTTTGTGAACCAAAACTTGTTTTTGAGATTTGCAATAGGAGTCGTGTATGCCGATGATTAAAAATCTAATTTTTGTTGAGGCTTTGAGATTTCTTGGATATGATTGAACCCAAACCTCGAATTCAGATTCTTGCCATAGATCCCTAATGATGAAGTCCTAAACAAACTTGTGTAAAACTCATTTAGAAATTGCCTTGAATCCTTATTTTTTTCACCTTCTTTATCATGAATCAAAAATCTTGAACGAAATAAATGTTTGAAGACTTTAATGTCATGATGAACCAATAGAACATTATATTGAAACATGAATGTAACTTGAATGATGAGTATTTTATCCTTGAATGTAAAGTAAGAGTACTTGACCATCTTGACTCACAAATAATCTTTTGAATGATGAATGTGTCTAAAAAGAATGGCCAAAGAACTCTTAGATCTTCTCCTTGTAAATTTATGGAATTCTTAAGAATAGACATTTAAACCCTTTAACATCTTAATCGTTGAATGAGGACCAAATATGTTAATGTCATTCCTAGACATTAAAAATGTACGTTTCGTGATAACTTGTAGCAAATTATACATTATGTAACAATTAAAAATCACTCGCCCACATGACAAAATGCTACTTTAGCTTATGACGATGATCCTTCAACTCCTTTCTCTTAACTTCAAAGTTGACATATAAATCTTTCTCTTAGGTAGTTAAAAAATGTTATCTTCTCACCAATCAACCTTGAGTTTGAAATTATCCCTAAAGATTTAATCAAGTTAAAATTGTAACACTTATTCCGAAGCGTCCCTCTTTAATAACCCAGATGAATCTTATGTCCCCATCTTGAACTTAACCTTTTGAGAAAAAATTCCAAAAGCACCACTAGTTACAAGAGAGCAATTCCAATGCCTTAACTCCTTAATGAAAAATAATCGGATAAGTATCTTTGTACATGGATATAAACCCTGGTCCTTGTATGATAGACCAACAGCAACCAAGTCTAACTGAACCAATCAAATTGAAAGGGGTAGGGTAAATTTTAGGGTGCGACAACTGCTCCTATTCAATCATCTTAAACTTGATAAGTAAGAAAGATCGACAACTTTCAACGTTCAAGGTGGAAGAGTATTGAATACTAAAAGGACCCCAAAAATTTGCCTTATGCGGGATACCAATGCCAGATAAGATATCTTGGCTACAGAGTCAAGGAAGAGGTAACTGAAGAGAAGAAACTAGTTAAGCAATATCAAAATATCCTACAACAGTAGTGACGACTGAGGAAATATCAGGAGATCTCAAAAACATCGGGGATAATCAAGAAATCTCTGAAGGTCTCAATAAAATGGATACCCAGTTGAGGGTGATGAACAAAATATCTTAACAGAAACAACGAAAGTCCACTACAGAGGAACAAAGGTTGAGAAGTAAAACATTGATAACTTGTCAGAAAATCCCAAAGAGTTAAAGAATACCAGAAGACTTTAACGAAGATATGATTTGAGAAATTGCTTGAAGATCCCAAATAAGACTTGATTTGAGAAATTGTCTGAAGATCCCAAAGAATTAAAGAATACCCGCAGACTTTAACGAAGATATGTGGTTGGAACAATATTAGGATTATTGTGCACGAAGGTGCAATGAGCCACGATATGCTGAATGTCTTAACCATGTAACTTTTGAGTTACCAACAAAACAAATTTAGTAGCACAACCGAGAATACACTTCTCTGGGGATAAACGAATCATATCTAGCACACTGGTGTGATATAGATGTTTATGAAGTCGTTAAATCTTTGTTTCCGAAATTTTTGCTGAAAAGATCTTAATGAACATGTAAAGACATGTTAAACAACTTTCGAGTTGAAAAAATCTTCAATCTGTCTGCAGATAGCTTTACCGAGGGTAGAAGGATCAAATTCAACACTTGTGACTGAAAAACTTCCCAGCAAGGAAATAAGCCCAAGCCCAAACAAACGACAGCCCATCTTCCTGAATCATCCTACGTGTAAAACATTCTGATGGTGTATCGTGGGTAACTCACCAAAAGCGCTTGATCATGATAATGATGACGATGATAATAATTAATGATGATCTCATGGAGGGAGGGTGGGGTGCATGGTATGGCCAGTGATGAGATGCATAAGATTACCAGAAATTAATCCAAAGGTGGTGACATGTGTTACCACCAGATTAGTGATAAAAACATGGTTAATTAACATAATTAACAAAAAAAACAAAGGGAATGACTCATAATTACAAAATACTCTTCTCTTCTCTTGACGCTCTCTCTCTCTACGAAATATCACTCTTCATTCTCTCTTTTGGGGTCTCGCCGGAGAAGGAGCAATGGTCGCGCCGGAAATCGCCTTCCATCGGCGGCGGCGGATTACAACGGAGATGCTCCGATTCTATTTTTTTTTTGTGTTTTCTGATTCCTCTTTCTCTTCTCAACTCTAATCTTCAGTTTATTTTACAGGAAAGCTTGTGATTCGGCCTAGATCTAAATGGAAAGATGGAAAGCCTAACTTTGCAAAACGTGAAATCGGCGGTGGTGACGGCTATCTTGTGCGATAACGATGAGTAAAGATGAAGAAAGAGAGAAAACAAAGTCTGAATCTCCGTAACAGTGTCGATTGGTGACCTTAACGGGGAGACCTTTCCTTCTTCTGCTCTCTGACTCGCGATGTGGTTATGTTGTTGTTCTTCTTCGATTTTCGGAATTTTGAAGGGATATGTAGGTAGGAAAATGATGATGATGATTTAGGGTTTTTCTGAATCTAGGTATTGTGCCGTTTTAGGGTTTTGTGAACAGTTCTGATCCTCCCTTGAACTCTGTGCATTCAACCCTTATATATTGTGTAAAACTAGGTTTTCAATATTTGGATCCCTGATCTTTTTCTGGAAACAGGCCTTGATAATTCTGGTTTTGGGCTTGAAAACGTGATTTGTTTTTACTGATATGTTGGCCTTTTTTGTGTGATAATTCTGACTTGTACTTTGTTACTTTGTTGTACAATGATGCTATGCTGAGTTCACTTTTCCACACCTCCCTTTGTGAACCGAAAACTTGTTTTTGTGATTTGTAAATGTGAGAAATAGTCCTATGATTGATATTGAATTTATAATTTTTGTCCGTGAATTTGTTGTTATAACTATGATGAATTCTAAGTTATTCTTTTAACACCTCCCTTTGTGAACCGAAACTTGTTTTTGAGATTCGCAATAGAAATAGTGTATGTCGATGATTAAAAATCTAATTTTTGTTGAGGCTTTAAGATTGCTTGAATATGATTGAACCCAAACCTCGAATTCAGATTTTTGCCATAGATCCCTAATGATGAAGTCCTAAAAGAATTTGTGTAAAACTCGTTTATAAATTGCCTTGAATCCTTATTTTTTTCAATTCGGGTATTCTTGATGATTTACTAACCCATCTTTTCTTTTGTGTTTCATGTGATGGTGATAATGGTGAGGACATAGCATAAAGCTTGGAGTTGGAAGAAGCTTCAAAAGAAGAAGATTTTCCATTAGTGACCATATGATTAGTTTAGGGTTTCTTGTATCGTAGAAGCATAGAGCTTGTAATTAGAATACTTAGAAATTGTCTCTTGTGGTAAACTTTAGAGAAATAAGCTTGAATGTATGAAATCCTTTTGCAAAAATCTTGTAAAGTGATAATCCGAATTTGGACTTGTGATTATTCTTTTGCTAAAGTCATGTAAAAAAAGTAGCATCTTGAACGAATGTAATCACTAAGTCTTCTTTTTCTTTGTCCAAGTTGCAATTTGTATTTCGAGAAACCAATCATTGATGAATCTACCTTCTTTACCATGAATCAAAAATCTTGAACGAAATAATTGTTTGAAGACTTTAATGTCAGGATGAATAAATAGACCATTATATTGAAACTTGAATGTAACTTGAATGATGAGTATTTGATCCTTGAATGTGAAGTAAGAGTACTTGACCATCTTGACTCACAGATAATCTTTTGAATGATGAATGTGTCTAAAAAGAATGGACAAAGAACTCTTAGATCTTCTCCTTGTAAATTGATGGGATTCTTAAGAATAAACATTTAAACCCTTTAACATCTTAATCGTTGAATGAGGACCAAATATGTTAATGTCATTCCTTGCCATTAAAAATGTATGTTTTGTGATAACTTGTAGCAAATTATACATTATGTGACAATTAAAACTCACTCGCCCACATGAAAAAATGCAACTCTAGCTTATGATAATGATCCTTCAACTCCTTTCTCTTAACTTCAAAGTTGACATATATATCTTTCTCTTAGGTAGTAAAAAAAATGTTATCTTCTCACCAATCAACCTTCAGTTTGAAATTATCCTTAAAGATTTAATCAAGTTAAAATTGTAAAACTTCTTGCGAAGCATCCCTCTTTAATAACCCGAATGAATCTTATGTCCCCATCTTGAACTTAACCTTTTGAGCAAAAATTCCAAAAGCACCACTAGTTACAAGAGAGCAATTCTAATGCCTTAACTCCTTAATGACAACTAATCAGATAAGTATCTTTGAACATGGATACAAACCCCGGTCCTTGTATGATAGACCAACAACAACCAAGTCTAACTAAACCAATCAAATTGAAAGGGGTAGGGTAAATTTTGTGGTACGACAGGTCCAATCATTTTTTATTTTTTATTTACACTTCATTATTTTCAGCAAAACACGCATATAGAACCAAACTCCAAAACATAAAAAGTAGAAACCATAAGTCCCCAAAACTTGCTTTCACTAAACTGTTTCTCTTGTTGTCCACCATAATTCTTGCTCTTTCTACCATCGTTTCGATATGTTATAGTTGCCTTCTATGGGTTCAAGTTTTTTCCAATAATTTTCATATTTTTTCAAACCTTTTTTATTCCTTCTTCTTCATCAAGAAAATCCCTTCTAGTCTTGTTATAAAATATTTTTGATGTGTGTTTGATATGCGAAACATGTTAATTGATGTGTGTTTTGTTGTGTTCTATTTGTTAAGTTTTCAAATATCTTATAATGTTTGAAAAATTAATTACATTATATATATTATTTTAAAAAATAATAACATAAAATATATTAAAAAATATGATATTTAAAAATACACTGATGAATATAATATTTGAAAACAAATATTATAAATCGATCAATCGAATCAAACCAAACCGATTAATTTATTCAGTTCTACTTTTGAAAAATGTTAAAAACGGAATCAAACTAATCAGATAGAAATATCATCGGTTCAAACTTTTTTCAACCAAAATCCAGTTCAAAACAAACCTATTACACCTCTAATTATTTGTGTATATTTATATTTTATTACTTTTCTTGGAGAATTTTTCTTGCCACCCCCAAACTTTAACCCGACACCCCCAAATTTTTTTATTCCCACTTTACCCCTGATTTATTACAAAGGTATTTTTGGACATAATTTCTAGTATCACTACAAATTTCTGGTATTACCCAAATTTCAGGAAGCGTATTTAAAAATTCCGGTATATCGGAAATTAGATAATTTCCGGAAGAGTATTTAGAAATTCTGGTATACCGGAAATTACATAATATCCGGTATTACCCAAATTTCTGAAAGTGCATTAAAAAGTATGATATATCGGAAATTACCTAATATCCGGTATACCGGGAATTTCCTTGATAACTGAAATTTCCGGTATGTATAAATATTATGTTTTTTCAACGATTGAGATTTTACCGACACTTTTGGAGGGTCCTGATTGCTCCAACACTTATGTGTGGTCTAAAATGCATCACCATTTGTGTAAATAGGGGTTTTAGGATTATTGAACAACACATCTGAATAAAATGCCTCTTCCTCAATTTCTGATTAAGGCAGGAGTGTATTACAACGGCCGCAAACTTCCTGTTGAATTCAAGCTCCCAGATGGATCTGAGTCATTTGCCACCTTGAAGGAAATGTTGAACGGTTTGCTACCTGATTACGAGAACCGAAGGGTGACAAAGATTGAGTTTCGGGAGGATTACATTGGTACAAATTGTTGGGTGAAATACAACCTAGTCAAGCTGAAGAATGATGAAGATGTGAAGGCCATGTGGAAATCATTTCGTCGTAGGATAACCAAAGGTCTGATCGAGTTCGACACAGAGATCCGGAGATCTGTTGATGACTGTCATACTCAAGGATTCCTCAAGAGTTGATCAGACAAACTCTCTCCTAGACAATCAACCCAAACTAAGGTTTGGTATCTCTCAAGTCAAGATGGATTTCCAACATCTCCAATGGTCTTCATGCCTCCTCATATGCTTCAGAGATTCTCCATGTCAAGTTTCAAGCCTCACAAGTCAAGTTTCCTCAGGCAATTGCTCAGATGGTTGAAAATCGGGTGTATTGGACAAAAAGTCAACTGTGGTCAACATACAGTCAAAACTTCTGATTTTTGGTCAACATCCTCATTTTGAAGTTACATTCATCATTTGATCGAGGGTTGATCATGATTCATCAAGAAAACTCAAGATTTGCTCAAAAGTCAAACTTTCTAAATTAGGGTTTCTAGGTGAAAAGTCAACTGAACTTTGACTGATCATAACTTTCTCATACTTTCTCAGAAATTTTTCCACCACATCTTGTTTTGAATGAAATTCAATTCTCTACAACCTCATGTCTCACAAGAATGTCCAAAAAATGCTTCATTTGAGAGGTATAGCTCAAAACATTACAGGTCATTTTCAAAGTCAACAAAAAGTCAACTTTTTGATTTGAAGATATATTGAGCATGGTAACTCCAATTGATATGAGACCAAAGACATTGTTTAGAGGACTCTTAGAGCTTTCCAAAAATTCCAAGAACACTCAAAAATGTGGAAAATTGAGCAAGATACACCATTCAGAAGTTGGGCAATTTTGGACAATTGCACAAAAGGACATTTTGGTCAAAATGCAAAATTTTCCAAATGGGCCTATAATCTTTTGATCCAAACTTGTTCATTACAATATTCTTGACCCATAAATGCTTGGCATTGGTGATTTTCTATTTTCATGATTTATATTTGAATTTTACAACATTTAATTCAAAAATAAATTATGTAAAATATGAAAATTAAGTTTCTTTTTCAAATAAGTTGGATTTATATCTTTCTTAATGTCCAAGAAAGCCCACACCAATTGCCAAATTCGTGACTCATGCACATGGAAAGAAAAAAATCAAGTTTTAAAGGAAATTTGATTTTATTTATTGGAAAATATTTGCACATTCAATTTCCAATCTTTTTTCCTTGTTTTTTCTCTTCCAATCTCTTCTATAAATTGCCAGCATTGTGTACAAACCAAGGACGGGAACCCTAACCTAAAAACAAACCCAAACTCTAGCAAAAATTTTCAAGAATCTTGAAAAATCGAATCTTTATTTCCAGCAAGTTTCAGCCAAAGCCATCCATCCCAACTTGCTCAGGAGGTTCCCAGGAGTCCAAAGCAATCCTTACTCGAAGCCAAATCGCCCTGAATCGCGTCCTTGAGTTCACACCGGTTTGGATTTTTTCAAATTTCGATTTGTATTCATCATGCATTATTAACTGCTTTCATGTGTTTATTTGTGATCAGGAGGTTCATTAGAATACATATGAACCATTACATGTGAGTTTTAACGTTTGGAAATCGAATTGCCATTGTTAGGGCATTTCAGGCTGTTTCGATCGAACCGAGTCATACAGGCGTTTTCAGAGGAAACCAATATCACCAATGGATTCGTAGGGGCCGATTTAAGTGGGTAGGGTACCTTAGAACTATTTATCTTGCGTGTTTTTCCGCGTGGTCGCCATCGGGAAGACGACCGAGCTGGGCTCCGCCGCTGACCGAGTGGACCGTGAGCTGCATGCGTGGCGAGAGAACGCGTCCTGATTCGTCCATTCAAAATAACTGGGGTCCACGCACGTTGATTGTGTTTTCAAATATACCCAGGACGTGTCAACGTTTTTATCCAAATGTTTCCAGCTTTTCCAACACAAAGAGCATGCTGGCCCAGTGGTTAAGGCTTGTGTTTTGAAGAGATTCTCCAGGAGGTCATGAGTTCGATCCAGCCTGGGACCGGTTCTTCCTTTTTCTTTTCCAAACTTCAAACTTTTCCTATTTTTATATTTTTTATATTATTTAATATTTTGCATCTATTTTAATTTCTTTACATATTTTTATTCTGCATTAAAAAATTACCAAAAACATTTATTCTTTTTGCATTTACATTCTGAAAATGTTTATTTAATTTAATAAAATTAAAAATATAATTTTTGCATGCATATTTATTTTATTTTTATTTTAGCATTTAAATCATTGTAAATTAGTTTTTAATTACTAAAATGCACCTAAAAAATCCCAAAAAATTATTTTAGTTTATTTATCTTATTTCCAGCATATAATAATTTTCTCATATTAAAACTTGCATTTTTCTAACATTTTTCCTCTTGTTCGATTCATATTGCATTTTCCGATTTCTTCTTTTTGTACAGGTTGATCCGATTCAGACGATTTTCTCTTTATCATTTTATCATTCTATTTTTCCAATAATGTAATTGCTCATGGGATGTAATAGTTTAATTTAGGACTTTATTTTCCGCATTTTAAATTATGTATCTGCCCCAAAGCCTTGTAATAGCGTAGGTTTACTTTCCGCACCTTTACATTTCCGCTTTTACATTCCGCATTTTTACTTTCCGCACCCTTATCAATTGCTAGTAATTAGGCGTGTATGGCAAGACTAATAACGAATATAGCTCACTAACTTCAAGATAACATATTCTGAAATCAACACACTTCTTCACACATGCACCCCTTAGGGTAATTTGCTCTCGTTGCCTTACGAATTCAAAAAATGGTCATGTCCCTCGAACGTAGAGGTATTCTAGCACCGTTGCCTTCCAAACAAATCATCATAGTCCCTTCGATACAAAGATCATAAGACCCACGATGTCGCCTCCGAATACATGATCTTGACCTCGATTGTCGCCACGAAAATGATGATAGTCCTTCGAATGTGCTAGGATACTTCCTACAAGTTGCCTATGACCATCCGATGTCCTTCGAATGTCCCGCTTACATCCAACGAATGGAGCTACCTACTAACTAATGGTACGGCTAGCGCTATTCTAAAGGAATGTAGAAGTACAAAACGACCAATTCGAGTGGGTAAATAAGTCTCTAGTTGCTCGCTCTACCAAATGCTTTTCGCACCACACACTTTTTCAAAGTTCAAATTCTTTTCAAAACAAAACATTTCCGAACACTTTGTATACACTCCTACATGAGTCATTACAAAGTCAAAGCGAAATGCCTTTTCTCAAAACATCTTAGTCAAACTCACGTAAAGCAATTTTAAAAAGTGATCTAGAGCAACTAAGAGCCGTAGATAACTACGGATGAAAAGGGTGCTAATACCTTCCTTTTCATAACCATTCTCCGAACTCGTAATCTAACGAAGGTCTTTTTCATACTTTTACCTTCCCTTAATTGATAAAATAAAAGTCGGTGGCGACTCTTGCTATCCGCACATTTGGATACAAAACTCCTACAAAGTCGGTTCACCAGACATGTAATCGGCGACTCACTGGGACACACCCTAAAAGAGAGAATTGCCATAGGGATTTCTAGATAACTTTATCGCTTCGTTTGAATTGTATGCTTTATCTTTAAGGGTTGCTTGGGTATTATATTGTTGGGGATCCTACACCGATCCGGTTTTTTAGGTAAGTGGCATTAGATCATCGCGACCGCTAGACGATAACTAAACGGTCAACATGATGGCTACGTTAGCGTGACACTTTGGTTGTCCCGATACTCTTCATTCCCAAGTTGAAGATAGTATTTGGCTTCGTGGTGTCATCAAGCGCTAACTAAACTTTTAGAACCTTAATTGACCCATCTTGGCCATTAGAAGGTAGTGAGATGGCCGGCTTTGGTGTAGACCGAGGTTGGTTGATACTCGATGCTACGCTCATTGAGATCGACTTTGGGACATTTTCGATCGACCACTTGGCCGTCATTGAAATAAGCGCCTACGAGAAAGATCTATGATATGAGATTCCTAGAACCCTTACTTATTATAGGACAGATGAACCAACTCAAACTTTTGGTGGGTAATCACCTATACCTCATGCAAGCCTTAAACCTAGGCTCATTGTGTGAATTGTTTGTGTGTGCTAAACATGACATCATGACATCATTCGCATTGCATATCATTTCTAACTATTTCAAGGACCTAGGGATTTATCTTTGCTCTTTTGTAGGGATTATGGCTTCTAGAAAGACTATCCGAATCAATTTCAAGGGTATCCTTCTCAACTCAAAGAATTGGTTTCGAAATCCCACCATGCTCAGTTCATCAAAAGACATGGTTATCTACTTGATTTGGTTATCTCCGCTTTGAAGAAGATATGATGCATGTCCTATTCCAGCTTCTTTGATCCGAAACACCATTGCTTTACATTTCCAAATTATCATTGGTTCCTACCTTGAAGAGTTCTCTAAGCTACTTGGGTACCTATTCTTGACCAAATGCCATTTACCGTTTGGAAAAGGTTCCTAAGTTCGAAGACATCGCATCAGCCTTACACCTTAAGCGTTCAGATATTGAAGCCAATTGGGAAACTAGAAGTGGAGTTAAGGGTTTACTTTCCAGGTTCTTAATTAAGAAAGCCCGAGAATTCCTCAAAGTTATGAGTTTCCATGCATTTGAGAACGTTGTGGCCTTGCTAATTTATGGTTTGGTTCTACTTCCTAACTCGGATCAATTCATTGATATCAATGCCATCAAGTTGTTTCTTACCCGCAATCCTGTGCCTACCCTACTTGGAGACATCCTACATTCTCTCCACACTCGTACTACTAAGAAACAAGGAATTCTCATGTGTTGTATACCGTTACTTTCAAGGTGGTTTATTTCGCACCTTCCTCCATCAGTTTTGAAGAATGAACAAAGGTTGAGATGGTCTCAAAGATTGATGTCACTCTCTCATTCAGATATCCGTTGGAATCTTTTCTCTCAAAAGACTTCACCTTCATTGAGCGTTGGAGAATTCCTAATGTACCACTCCTTGGTATAAGGGAGGTATTACTTACAACCCTTCTCTAGCTCTACGTCGCTTGGTTTTGCTCAAGAGATGGTCCACATGATATGCTTCTCCAAGATGTTGTGTTCGACTACAATCACGATCTCCATAATTACCGACGAAGGTTTATACACGCTTGGGGCATGGTAAAGAAGACCGATACCAAGACTTTGGGGCACCCGAACTCCAATCCTTGGGAACCTTACCTCAAATGGGTGCGAGCTCGAGCTCAAAACCTCATGATGCCATTCACTGCTTTACCAAGAATTATGGAACTGTTGCTGGTGACATACCCTATGTCGTTTCTACATCCCGACATGCCTACCGATTTTGAAGACTTGAAGAGATCCGGATTCAGCTTAAAGAAGAAAGGGATACCTTTGAAGCTCAATGCTATGCAAGCGAGAAGAAAGTGTTAGAGTTGACCAAGCTACTTCACGAGGAGCGAAACATCAACGCTTACATCGGCACCAAGAGGAAGCGCCCATGGGAGACTTAGAGCTTTAGGATGTTTATGTTTTCTTTTATTGTTTTGAACTAGCTCTTGTACTTAAAAAGAAAAAGAATAATAAAGAGAGTACTAATAAATGTTTGTTCATTGCTTGTTTAACAAATTTAAATCTCTTAGGTCCTTGAAAACATTGCATCGCATTCGCATAAACATTGCAATATCATAGCATAACATTGCATCACAGGTACATTGGAGATTGGTTTTCTCATTTGCTCGCTATTTATTTTAGCAGAAATGGCTCTTGAACAGATCACAAAGATCTCCGTGCTCGAATGCCTGGCCAAAGAGATGTTTACCGGTCCAAGGCCAAGAAGATTTGAAGAAGCTCATCAACAAGAAGAAGAAGGTTGTTGGTCTCCTCAACATGGGTAGACGTTTCAAAGGAGGTCCTAAAGTGGTCAATGGATCGAGCTCTCAAGGAAGTGTCCATACCGAGGAGTACCAAGGGTGATGAAGGTGACCGTGAGCCAAAGAAAGGAGGAGAGGACCACTCGATTATAGCCAACACTGATGAAGATGACAAGTACAAACAACTCAAGACCGTCAATGCTGTGGAAAACTTGAAAATGTCCGGCTGAACTTTGATGATCCGAGTCTTGTTCTGTGTTGTGATTCCTCCCAAGTTCAAAGTCCCAACTTTTGCTAAGTATGATGGCATGTCTTGCCCAAAGCTGCATTTGAAGTCCTATGTCCGTAAGATCAATCCCACACCGATGATGTAAAGTCAGGATGCACTATTTTCAAGAGAGTTTGTCCGAACCCGCTTGGAATGGTATTATCACCAGAGAATGACCGTATCCGTACTTGGAGTGATTTGGTGATGCTTTCTGAGATAGTATGAGTACAATGTTAAATTGACACCCACTCGCATGCAACTACAAAGCATGTCTATGGGTCGTGACGAGAAGTTCAAAGAGTATGCTCGAAATGGAGAGATCTAGCAGTGAGTTCAACCACCCTTGTCCAATAGGAGTTGGTTGATATGTTCATGGAACACCGACAGTCCGTTCTTCAATCATCCGATTGGAAATTCTTCATCCGGATTCACCGAAATGATATTGACAAAGTAGCGATTGAAGCGGTATCAAGAGTGGAAGATTCATGTAGAGACATCTTCAAATGCCGCAAAGAGATCTTTTGGTGGTAAGAAAGAAGCCAATGCCGTGTATGGTCGAAAAAGTCGAGCCAAGACCGACCGCTACCAACTGTGGGGCTTGTGATCTCCAATCCTACATCAAGACAACCTCAAGAGACAACGCGCAGAGCTTAACGCGCCACAAAGATTTAAAGATCAACATGCCTTTGTCGCAAGCCTTGCAACACATGTTGAACGCAGAGTGATAACCTTGAGGGATCCTCCTCGTAATGTCAATACCTCCTCCGGTACAATCCTAATGCTAAGTGTGCTTACCATTCCAATAGCCCCGGCACGACAATCGACAATTGTTGGGCTCAAGAACAAGATTCGTGATATGATTGAAGCTGCATTGAATTTGATCCTCCCGCTGAGACTCAATGTGATCAACGCGCCTATGCCTAACCATGACAAGATTTCCAACGCTGTCGGTGACGATACTTATGTTTTCAGCATAGATGACTTGACCATTCCTCTAATGACTGTTAAGAAGAATTTGTTGCAAGCCGGTGTCAATCCAGGATGCCTAAAGAATTGTCGTTGGTGCCCATCTGCACCTGATGGTTGTGCTTGGTTGAGAAGACGTGTTTGTGAAGTCAAGATGCATTATCAACCTTGCCTCCTAATGTTTTGATGAAGACAATAAACAATGAAGACTTTGATGGCAAAAAGTAATGGATCAATTCATCATAATCAAGTCTTGAAGAATCAAGAACAAAATGTCAAAGGTTATGCATTCAATCTCAATATATGCATTCAAGTGTTCACAAAATAATACATGCATCCATAAAAAATGTTAAAAATATTATACATTTCAAAGTTAAGATAAAACACTTTTGAAAAACAAATTTTGAAAATTGTCTGGAACCGGTTCCTCTATATGGGAACCCGGTTACCCAAATCCTGAAAAACCTTGCCCCTGGAAATTTGTATGGGGAACCCGGGTTCTCCCATCTGGGAACCGGTTCCCCTGTGTAAAAATTCAAATTTTTTAAACGTTGGTTCAGCAGGAACCGGGTTCTCCCAAGAGGGAACCGGTTTCCCACGAACCAATATGAAAAATACTTTTATTTTTTGGGCAGATTTTTCATGTGTTCTTTGTATTGAAGCATGGCAACTTTTCATGAAGTAATACACTTTTGTAAAGGTGTTTTTACAACATATAAATTCTGAAATTTTCAAAATTAAATCACCTTCAATTACAATTTTCTATATTCAAAAACTTCCAAAACTTCAAATATTCTCAAGTGTTCTAATTTAATATTTTATGAAACTTTCCATGCATATTTTTCATCGAAAAATTATTCTAAGTTTCATATTTTTCATTGTGAACACTTGCATTCATTGTTTGAGAATTGTTTGCTTGAAGAAGAAGATCAATCCAAGATTGATATAGTATACTACAAACTTCAAAATCTCGTATAAATTCAAACACATTTATTGTTTTTCTTGTTGTCCGTGATTGTTGGAAACAAGTTGTGCATTGAAGAGGATTGTTCTTCTTGCACATAGTGTTGTTAGATCTTAAAGGTTTTAAGAACCTTTGGTCTCCTATAGGTTTAGATAGTAAGCATAGGCTGTACAATTATTCTAAACTATAGTGAAATCTCTTCGTGTTGGAAAGGGACCTGAGTACTCTGATTGTGAGGGAACCAGATATATCCGTGTTCTTTACTTTTCCGCATTTATCGCTTTCATCACCATAACCAAGGAAAGATAAGAACTAGTCAAAACCTTCAAACACTTAACCACAAAAATTACTACAAGTTCTCTTATAAAACCGAATAAATTTTATATACCTAATTCACCCCTCTAGGCACTCTTAGACTTACAATTGGCATCGAGCAAGTTATAGGTAACTTCTTCCTAAAGATCCAGAATGGCTTCCGCAAATCCAAATCCGGTCTTCAAAGATGGTGGTAGTAACAACAAGCCGCCATTGTTTTGTGGTGAATATTTTGATTTTTGAAAATTCGCATGAAGGCTCATCTTGAAGCGCAAGGAGAAGAAATATGGAATGTGTTTGAGAATGGTCCATTCACTCCGTGTGTGTTGTCAATGGTGTTGGGTCATCTAAGCCTAAAGCATCATGGGATGACGATGACAAGAAAAAGGTTCTTTTTGACAAAAAGGCAATCAACATTCTCCAAAGTGCTCTTAGTATGGATGAATTTTTCCGAAAATCGGCATGTACAACGGCAAAGGAAATTTGGGATACTCTTGTAGAAACTCATGAAGGAACCAAGTCAAAAGGTCTAGATTGAACACTTTGAGTCAAGAATATGAATTATTCGAATGTTGCCCGAGAATCCATCCTTGACTTGCAAAAGAGATTCGCTCACTTGACAAATCACTTGAAGGCACTTGGTAAGACTTTAACTAACGATGAATTAAATCTTAAAGTGCTTAGGTCTTTAACTAGGAATGGCAACCAAAAGTGACGGCAATATCCGAAAAGAAAAGCCTAGCAACTATGACTTCCGCAACATTATTCGGAAAGCTTCAAGAATATGAAACGGAACTAGGAAGGCTTGAAAACATGAGAATCATGAGAAGAAATCCAAAGGCATTGCTTTGAAAATTGATTCAAAAGAAAGTCAAGATAAAGATGCATCGGAGGAAGATGAAAACTTCTTGCTTCTTGTAAAAAGGTTAGGTAAATATTTTGGTCATAAGAATAATATTCATAATGCTAACTTTGTCAAAAGAAAGAAATTTTATAAGCATAAAGATAAAGAAGCCTCCACATCAACACAAGATGTCACATGCTATGAATGTGGAAAGCAAGGTCACATAAAGCCGGATTGTCCAAATCTCTCCAAGAAAATGGATTCAAAGGCAAAAGGAGTTCAAGAACAAAAGGGCTTATGTTGCATGGGAAGATAATGAGATAAGTTCTTCATCCGATTCGGATAGTGACGAAAGTGCAAATCTAGCATTGATGGCTTCACACCACTCCGATGATGAAGAAGGCGAGGTTAGTTACGATAACTCTCTTTTGATAATGGTGCACAAGGTGCTATAGATGAACTATTAAATGAATGCAAAATTCTATACAAAACTATTTCATCTCAAAAGAAATTAATTTCATCTTTAGAAGAAAAGTTAAAACTATTGAAAAGAACATAAAGATGAAAAGAAAAGATGATTAGTGATCAAAAATGTAATTTTGTATGCAATAATTGTGAATCACTTTCTTTCCAAATTGTTCAATTAAAAGAGTCTTAGAAAGGTATGAAAAGGACAAGTTGATTGGAAAAGGTTCTTAGCACTCAAAGATACCCTAAAGATAAAAGTGGACTTGGTTTTCAAAGTTTTCTCAACCAAGTCCCAACAAAACTATCTTTGTTAAGGCTAATAACCAACCAATTCAAGAGAAAGTGAATAAGCCTAAAGTAGTTCATCATTATCCTAAAAATAAAAGAGTTGTTAAGAATAAATCTTATCCTCCTAGATATATAAGTAATTTTGAACCTACTTGTTTTTATTGTATAAAAGGCCACACACCTAATGCTTGCTATATAAGAAACTTTAGTGTTCCAAGTGGGCATTATGTGGGTAAAGAAAGGTACTAATTATGAAGGACCCAAAGCAATTTGGGTACCTAACAAAACGTAATTTGTTTTGTAGGAGTGCTTGAAGACCACTTCAAATTTGTGGTATCTTGATAGTGGTTGTTCAAAGCATATGACGGTGACATAAATCATTTTTCAAATCTTGTTCTAAAGGCCAAAGGCTATGTCACTTATGGAGATAACAACAAAGGAGAATTCTTGGTAAAGGAAAAGTTGGTGCACCACCTCTCACATCCATTGAAGATGTTCTTTATGTTGAAGGACTAAAGCACAATCTTCTTAGCATTAGCCAACTCGTGACAAAGGCTTCAAGATCAAATTTACAAAAGATGAATGCTTAATCATTGATGAAGTTACCAATGAGGTAAAACTCAAAGGTAAAAGAACTAATAATATATTTATGATTTCTCTTAATGATCCATCTTTGAAGGTAAAATGTCTCATGGCAAACAATGATGACTCATGGCTTTGGCACAAAAGGATTGCTCATATTCATATGGAACATTTGAATAAACTAATCAAGCATGATCTTGTCATTGGTTTGCCTAAGAGAAATTTTGTCAAAATAGACTTTGTGATGCTTGTCAAAAAGGGAAACAAACAAAATCATCTTTCAAATCCAAGAATGTGGTGTCTACTACAAGGCCACTACAATTGTTGCACATGGATCTCTTTGGTCCATCAAGAACAAAAAGCTTCGGAGGTAATGTATATGCCTTGGTTATTGTTGATGATTTTTCTAGATATTCTTGGACTTTATTTCTTGTGCAGAAAAGTGATGCTTTTAAAGCCTTTAAGAAGTATGCAAAGCAAATACAAAATGAAAAATCACTAAAGATTGTATCCATAAGAAGTGACCACGGTGGAGAATTTCAAATGCATCTTTTGAAGAGTTTTGTGAAGAACATGGTATCTCTCATAATTTTTCAGCACCAAGAACTCCACAACAAAATGGAGTAGTTGAAAGAAAGAATAGGTTTCTAGTGGAACTTGCAAGAACGATGCTTAGTGATGCAAATCTACCAAAGTATTTTTGGCGGATGCGGTTAGTACGGCATGTTATGTCGGAAATCGAGTTATCATTAGACCTATCTTGAAAAGACACCATATGAACTCTTCAAAGGAAGAAATCCAAACATTGCTCACCTTCACATCTTTGATGCAAATGCTTTGTCCTCAACAATGACAAAGACAATCTCGTAAGTTTGACGAGAACCGATGAAGGTATATTTCTTGGTTATTCACTTTCAAGTAAAGCATATAGAATTTATAATAAAAGAACTTTAACTATTGAAGAATCTATGCATGTCTCTTTTGATGAAACTAACACCTCTAAAGAGGAAATAGTTGTGTGTGATAATGATGATATTATAGATTTACCCTCGAAGAACTTTCAAATAATCAAAATGTGAATCAACCGAACATCATCAAGAAGTACCACAACAAGATTCAAACATCAATGATCTACCAAAAGAATGGAGAACTCATAGAGATCATCCTATTGACAAAATCATTGGTGATATTAGTCATGGAGTTACAACTAGATTAAATCTCAAAGATGCTTGCTTAAACATGGCTTTTGTTTCTCAAATTGAACCTTCCAAAGTTGATGAAGCCTTAGGAGACGATCAATGGTTAATTGCAATGCAAGAAGAATTAAATCAATTCGAGAGAAATCAAGTTTGGGAACTTGTTCCTAGGCCAAGTGATAAACACATCATAGGTACCCGATGGGTGTTTAAAAACAAACTTGATGAGAATGGTATAATTGTTCAAACAAAGCAAGATTGGTGGCTCAAGGTTTCAATCAAGAAGAAGGAATCGACTTTGAAGAAACATTTGCTCGGTTGCAAGGTTAGAAGCTATTCGCCTTTTACTTGCTTATGCTTGTTCATTAAATTTTCAGCTTTATCAAATGGACGCCAAAAGCATTCTTGAATGGCTACATCAATGAAGAAGTCTATGTCAAACAACCTCCGGATTTGAAGACTTCAAAATCCTTCACATGTCTTTGTTGAGAAAGGCTCTTTATGGCTTAAAGCAAGCACCAAGAGCATGGTATGATAGACTTAGCAATTTTTGTGTGAAAAGGTTTCAAGGGTAAGGTTGATAAAACTTTGTTCATTAAGAAAATCAAAAGTAACACTTTATTGGTTCAAGTCTATGTTGATGATATCATTTTTGGATCAACTAACAAAGAAATGTGTGAGGAATTTTCATTGATGATGCAAGGAGAATTTGAGATGTCTATGATGGGAAAGATGAACTACTTTCTTGGACTACAAATCAAGCAACTAAAAGATGGAATCTTCATCAACCAATCTAAGTATTGCAAAGAACTCTTGAAAAGTTTGATATGGATAATTGCAAAGCAATGAATACTCCAATGGGTTCCGTACATATGTTGATCAAGATGAACTGTATTCCAATTGATATCACAAAGTATCGAGGTATGATTGGTTCTTTATTATATTTGACGGCCACCGTCCCGACATTATGTTTAGTGTTTGTCTTTGTGCTCGCTTTCAAGCAAATCCAAAAGAATCTCATCTTATGGCGGTCAAGCGGATTATGAAGTATCTCAAAGGAACGAAAATGTCGGCTTATGGTATCCAAAAGGTAGTGTTTGCAATTTAATTGGTTATTCGACGCGGATTATGCAGTTGTAAACCGATAGAAAAGCACAAGTGGTACATGTCACATTCTTGAAATGCATTAGTTTCATGGGCTTGTAAAAGCAAGCATGTGTTGCTCTTAGCACGGCCAAGCAGTACATAGCAGCAGTAGTTGTTGCACAAATTCTTTGGCTTAAGCAACAACTCCGTGACTACGGACTTGATCTCGGATGCATTCCTCTTCGATGCGACAACACAAGTGCAATCAATATTACCAAAAATCCGGTCATGCACTCAAGAACCAAACACATCGACATTCGCATCATTTTCTCCGTGATCATGTACTTCAAGGAGATGTCAAGTCACTTTTGTGGATACTCATAATCAACTCGCAGATATCTTTACGAAGCTTGCTCGTGAACCATTTTATAAGATTCAAGAGAACTCGAATTTTGGATGAAAGTGATACATGAAATATTCAACTTCAATTAAGGTGCACTTGTTATTATTTTTTTAAATTTTTTATCAAATGCATCTCTTCTTCTACTCCTTCGTATATGTGTTTCATGTGCATAAATATGTGTGTTACATGTTTCAAATACTCAAATAATTATGTATATATGTTTCCACATGCACTTAAATAATTATGTAAAATTTTGCAAAAATAAAAGAATTTTTAGTTTTTTGGGAACCCGTTTCCATATGGAGGAACCGGTTCACGTTGATATTTTGTTCCAACGCTTTTGAACTCGTAACCTGTTACCCCACTGGGAACCGATTACCTCTGCGTACAGGCCAATTTTTTTTACATTTTCCTTATAACTTTGTTTTGCTTCTTTTTATTTTATGACTTATGTTTTGTTTAGATGTTAATTTTCTTTGTTTTAGACATTGTGTCAATTATGTTTTGTTATGTTAAGACTTGTTCTCATTGTTATAACTTTTTTTGTCATGTGTTTAGACAATATAACTTATATTAAGCTAATATGTTCATTGTGTGTTCTTTTTTATTTTTAACTTGCATATCTTTCCATTGCATTTCAATATTTTATTCTTTTCCCCATTCCTTTTTGCAAATGACAAAGGGGGAGAAGATATGTATATGTTTCTCTAACAACAAATTGTAGCAAACATGAATTTTAATTTGTTCAAGTGGTCTCCAAGTCATAAATCAAGGGGGAGCTTTGATTTAGGGGGAGCCTCTATATAACTTCAAATTGCCTCAATTGTTGGAAGAAAACAAATGATTCTTAATTTCAAATAAAAGGTTGTCATCATCAAAAAGGGGGAGAATGTGAAGTCAAGATGCATTATCAACCTTGCCTCCTAATGTTTTGATGAAGACAATAAACAATGAAGACTTTGATGGCAAAAAGTAATGGATCAATTCATCATAATCAAGTCTTGAAGAATCAAGAACAAAATGTCAAAGGTTATGCATTCAATCTCAATATATGCATTCAAGTGTTCACAAAATAATACATGCATCCATAAAAATGTTAAAATATTATACATTTCAAAGTTAAGATAAAACACTTTTGAAAAACAAATTTTGAAAATTGCTGAACCGGTTCTCTATATGGGAACCCGTTACCCAAATCTGAAAACCTTGCCCCGAATTTGTATGGGAACCCGGTTCTCCCATCCGGGAACCGTTCCCCGTAAAATTCAAATTTTAAACGTTGGTTCAGAGAACCGGGTTCTCCTGTGAGGGAACCGTTTCCCACGAACCAAGATGAAAAATACTTTTATTTTTGGGCATTTTTCATGTGTTCTTTGTATTGAAGCATGGCAACTTTTCATGAAGTAATACACTTTTGTAAAGGTGTTTTACAACATATAAATTTGAAATTTTCAAAATTAAATCACCTTCTTCAATTACAATTTTCTATATTCAAAAACTTCCAAAACTTCAAATATTCTCAAGTGTTCTAATTCTAATATTTTATGAAACTTTCCATGCATATTTTTCATCGAAAAATTATTCTAAGTTTCATATTTTCATTGTGAACACTTGCATTCATTGTTTGAGAATTGTTTGTTTGAAGAAGAAGATCAATCCAAGATTGATATAGTATACTACAAACTTCAAAATCTCGTATAAATTCAAACACATTTATTGTTTTTCTTGTTGTCCAGATTGTTGGAAACAAGTTGTGCATTGAAGAGGATTGTTCTTCTTGCACATAGTGTTGTTAGATCTTAAAGGTTTTAAGAACCTTTGGTCTCCCTATAGGTTTAGATAGTAAGCATAGGCTGTACAATTATTCTAAACTATAGTGAAATCTCTTTCGTGTTGGAAAGGACCTGAGTACTCTGGATTGTGAGGGGAACCAGATATATCACGTGTTCTTTACTTTTCCGCATTTATCGCTTTCATCACCATAACCAAGGAAAGATAAGAACTAGTCAAAACCTTTAAACACTTAACCACAAAATTACTACAAGTTCTCTTATAAAACCGAATAAATTTTATATACCTAATTCACCCCTCTTAGGCACTCTTAGACTTACGTTGTTCAAGGTATGATGGATAACCGTGAGATACTATTTCGAAACCACCGTGCGTAAGCCGTGTGAAGAAATGTCTAAGTTGAAGATTGACAATGCGAACAAACTGTACCATCTGTGGGATACCTTGGGGCAGCCAAGTGGAAAATATGATTACATGGTGAAGTACACGTCCCCGATAGTTACAAGATTCCTATTGAAGATGTTAAGGCGACCGGATGGGGTGACGATTTCCCGTAAGATTATGCCGATGTTAACACTATAAGGATTTCCTCTCACGATCCCGTGCTCTGGGTGGCACCTCTCATTATTACTTCTCAAGACCATCCCATATTCCTCCGACAAAGCTATCCCTTGGAACTATGGAGTGATGTTTACTATCATGGCGCCAAGCAAGACCCTCCGACTATTGAAGATCTTATCAAAGTTTCTATTCCACATTGACAACATCACCGGATCAAGTAAGGTGACCGAACCCAAGAGTATTCTCTCGATATCTCTCCTCCAAAAGACACTGCGACTCCACGCATTTCACCTACTCAATCAATATCCCCAGAGAGGAAAGAACCAAAGGCTCATCCCGCTCAACCGTATACCAAAGGAAGTTATCAAGACACCTCCAAACAAGAAATGGAGGAAATTCAAGATCATCAAGAAGAGTGATTACAATGTTGTGGAACAGTTAGACAGACTCGTCCAAGATTTCCATGCTCGCTTTGCTCTTGTGCTCGAGGCTCATGCTAATGCCTTAGTGAAGTTTCAAGAATGCTCATGTACCGCAAGACACTACCACCGACCACTTGAAGTTTGTATTGCTAGCCTGGCCGCCAACAACGGCCTAGGCTTCTCGATGTCGATTTGACTCTCACGGAAAGAAACATAACAAAGCCTTGCACATCTCTGTTGAATGCAAGGGTACTACCGTCTCATGTTTTGGTGACACCGTTCGCTCCTCAATATCCTACCAAGATCGCTTTTGATCGACTTGATGTCAAGGGTTGGTTCGAGACCCGGACATAATTGTGAGAGCTTTTGATGGTTCTAAGCGACAAGATTGGAGAGCTCACTCACTAAAGTCGGTTCCCGCACTTTTGATTCCACTTTCTTTGTCATGGACATCCGTCCAGCTTATTCTTGCCTACTTGACGCCTTGATACATGGGCAAGTACATTTCCACCGCATCGAAACCAAATACCCGTGAAAGGGAAGGTTGTTAAGATGTGGTGAAGAAGAATATATGGTCATCATCTCCGTCATTCCGCTATCTCGAGATGGAGGGTGAATTCTTCGAGACTCCTTGTCAAGCTTTTGAAACAATACCCGTAGTCATGCCTGCTGACTCTCCCGCCACCCGAGGTTACACAAGTTCCGCCTAGGATGACCTCACCGAAAGATGCTCAAGCCGCTGAAGAAGGTAGTACTATTTGGGACGGCCCCCGACCTTCCTTTCAAATCGACAAGACTGGTTTAGGCTTCACCATCAAGGGTCAAGATGATACGCCGCGAACGTGCGCCAACTTCCTTTCCGCACGTAGTGGAATCCATGCTATAGAAGACGATGACAACGACTTCGACATCGCAAGTGGATCTTCCCAACTCCGCATAATGAGCTCAAAGAATTGGAAGATCAAGACGCCATACCAATCTCCTTTAGTCGAGTAATTGCTCTTGTTTTTGTTTTGCTTTTCGTATTTCTTTATGTTTTGAACAATAAACTTTGAAAGCCTAGTGCCTTGCCCGGCATCATGGCTCGCTTATGAGGGTTATTATCCGTCGTTTATGATTTTCATTCAATAAATTCGTTGGACTTTTGCATTCAATTGTTTGTTTTCTTTACTTTATCACCCCTTCAAAAGCTATGTGTTTCTTACACACACCCACGTGATACACAGTAATCACTCCGAATCTCAAGTAATAATGCTATGCTAGTGCTAAATATGACTTCGATAATCCGATCTACCAAGCCAAGACGAAAGTGAGGAAGATTGTGAAGTGCCAGAGAACTTGCCAGATCGCTACAAGAAGAAGAGCGAGTTATACACCACACGAAGAGCAAGTCGAGGTTGTGAATTGGGTACTAACGAAGATGTAAAGAGATCAAGATAGGAGCGGTCTTGAGAACAGTGTTAAAGAAAGGTTGATTCAGATGCTACGAGACTATGTTGAGGTTTTTTGGTCATACGAAGACATGCCTGTTTGACATTGATATTGTGGTACACCGATCGCCGACAAAAGAGGGTTTTCTCAAAGGAAATAGAAGGTCTGCCGACGTCCCCGAGATGTCGAGAAAATCAAAGCCAAGTTATGAAGCGCTCAATGCAGTTTTTAGTCATACTTTTATCCACAGGTTGCTAATGTGGTACCCGTGCCCAAGAAGGATGGTAAAGTACGAATGTGTGAATTACAGATCCGAACAAAGCAAGTCCGAAAGATGATTTCCACTTCCTCATATTGATGTTCGTTGACAATACCAAAAGATAAGGTCTTCTCCTTCATGGATGGTTTCTCCTTACAATCGATCAAAATGGCTCCCAAGACATGGAGAAGACTACTTTTGTTACACAACTTTCGCTACAAGGTTATGCCGCTTGATGAAGAACGCAGCGCCACTTATCGGTTATGGTGACATTATTTCATGACATGATTCATCACGAGATAGAGGTTTACGTCGACGACATGATAGCTCGGTCACAAACTGAAGAAGAGCATCTCGATCATCTGCAGAAACTATTTGATAGGTTGAAGAAGCATGATCGAGACTTAATCCTAACAAGTGCACCTTTGGAGTCGATCCGTAAACTCCTAGGGTTTGTTGTCGCGGTAAAGGTATTGAAGTTGATCCCGCCAAGGTTAAAGCTATTCAACAGATGCCAACTCCCCGCACCGAGAAGGAAGTCAGAGGTTTCTTGGGCCGATTGAACTACATTGCCAGATTCATTACACACCTAACTGCTACTTGTGAGCCAATCTTTAAGTTACTTAAGAAAGATCAAGTGGTAGAATGGAACGACGATTGCGATCTCTTTGACAAAATCAAGGAGTACCTGTAATCCTCCTATCCCGATGCCGCCACAAGGAAGACCTCTTATCATGTACTTGATGTTGTTAGAGAACTCAATGGGGTGTGTTGGGCAACATGACGAGTCTGGTCGAAAAGAGCACGCAATATACTACCTTAGCAAAAGTTTACCGATCGTGAAACAAGATACCACACTTGAGAAAACTTGCAACGCTTTGGGTCACGACTAAGACAAGATATGTTGACTCACACTACCTTGTTGATTTCCAAGATGGATCCGATAAAATACATATTTGAGGTACCAACTCTTCTCCGTATCGGCCTAAGATGAATGGCGCAGTGGAAGCCGCCAACAAGAATATTAAGAAGATTATACGTAAGATGACAGACTTACAAAGATTGGCATGAGATGTTACCATTTGCTCTTCATGGTTATCGCACTTCAGCACGAACATCGACAGGGGCAACCCCCTTCTCTCTTGTATACGGTATGGAAGCCGTCTTACCCATCGAGATTCAGATACCCTCAATCAGAGTCCTCCAAGAGGCGTAGTTAGCGAAGATGATTGTTCGTATACGGCTGACCGATTAACTTGATTGATGAGAAACGACTCGCGTCCATCCGCCATGGATGATTTATCGGGCGAATAATCGAGCATTTAACAAGAAGGTCAAGCACCGAGTCTACCAAGTCGGTGATCTAGTAGTCAAGCGCATCATTCTTCCACAAGGTGATCCTGTGGGCAAATGGACTCCCACCCACGAGGGACCATTTGTAGTCAAGACAAGATTTTCCGATGGAGCTATGATACTTAGCACCATGGATGGTGAAGACTTCCCACACCTCGTGAACGCAGACATAGTCAAAAAATACTACGATAAAAAGACCCGCTAGGTCGATCGCCTAGGCAAAATAAGATCCTGCGAACCAAAAAGGTTCGGGCAAAAGTTAAGGATATATACAAAACATGTACACCGGCAAGTCGAAAACCAAAAGGCGGCTTGGGCAAAAAGGGTATCCCGTAGATCGAAACCCGAAAGGCGGTCTAGGCAAAAGTTAGGATTCAAGCGCACGACTATGTCTCTTCCAGATCACCGCCTGCACTACTATCGCATTCAAGGTTCAAATGGCGAAGATCAGTCTACTCACTTTCTACTGACAGCAAGGAGATGAGATAGTTGAAATATATGAGTACTAGCATAGTTGGAACTTAACGAGATTGTTTCCGCATAGCTTTTTACATTTCTTGTACAAATTACTCGGCCATACGCCACTTTTCAAATAAACGCAAATTCTTTCTCTTTACAATTCTTGTTGTTGTCGTTTGCAATAAGTCCAACGTTTGCTTTGAATGATTATATGCATTTGACAATAAGAATCTAATCGCAAACATACGAAAAGTGGACATACAAGAGTACTTACTACAGGTTCCAGGAATTGAGATGACGACAAAAGTCACCAATACAGTTCCCCACAGAGCATGATCCCCACAAAGGTGTCACTCACAACACACCTTCCCAATGAGTATACATCGCCTCCAGCAAGAACGCTTCATCCCACGGATATTTCTCAATCCTCCCTTCTCCCAAAGAAGCAGATCCGGACTCGAGACTTGGTCGATAGTGCATCGAGGAAACTACATCTTCATCCCCACCAAAGATTACAACGGGTTCCCGACTCTTCTAACCCGGTCTCTCAACAACCATCATATTCTCCAATGAGATCTACCCGAATCCCTGAGCGCCTCCTAAATTTCCTCAACAGATCTACATAAGGTCCCCAACGGATCGCCTCCCACTCTCCTCAACAGGGTCTATGAAATCTCCAACAAACGAGCTTCTCAAATCTCTACCTTCCTCAACAATATCTAGGCCCGAGACCTGGTCAGATAGTGCATCGGAGGAATCCAGGATATCTTTCTTCTCCTTCCAAAGCGGGGTTCTCACCTACACAATTCCCCAAGCAGGAGTCAGAAATCTTCAAACAGAACATCCGCATCTTCTTCAAGATGGATATGTTTTGAAATATCACAATATCTATCATTCATACATTACTCATAAAGTCATAATTTATGCAGATGTCATTCATATACACTGTCATGCATCATTCCTTGCATAAGACTAACAAATATTCTATCAAAGTTTCTCTTGTTTTCTCCAAACAGTAATACTACTCGACGCAAACAGTCCAGATTAAGCCCGAATCGACGGAAAACTATCTGAAAGACCGCCCTTGGTTGTCCTCCGACGACTGGTCCAGGATTAAGCCCCGAACCGACGGGAAAACTATCCGAAAGACCACCTCTGGTTATCCTCCGATAACAGGCAATGGATCAACACCCGATGCACAACAGGGAAGCTATCCGCATTCTTGCCAACTACAATCTCCCTCAGAGTAATCGACACGAAGATTTATTCTGACCTCTTCCTATTATCAACAGCAACTATAGAGTCTAGCGTACGACTCAGTTGCCTTGGATGGCATCTTAAGCCCATCTCCGACTACTTGTCAACAAGCTTCGCAATCGCCGCATATATGGTTAAAAATCAATACAAACCAATAACCTCATTCAAAGTGAACACGAAGTCTAACGTACGACTCCCTTCGGATGGCATCTTAAGCCCATCTCCTCTCCGTTCCAGGAACATCTACAGAGTCTAACATACGACTCACTCCCCAGCATCGACCTTTCCAGATGGCATCTTAAGCCCATCTCCGTCAGCTCTCCTATTTAACGACCTCGAGTCTAGCGTACGACTCGTTCCCCAGCGAAGTCTCCAACTTCTCCAAATGGCATCTGTAAGCCCATTCCCGCGACATCCACCAACAGTGCAAATTTTGTGTACTCGAGTGTTCAATCATCTTCTACCTCCAGGTCACGAAAGACAAGCGTGTCAATCTAACCCTTCCAGTACAAGAAGATTGAACAGGGGCAGCTGTCATACCCCAAAATTTTCCCTCCATCTATTCAAGAGATTTCATACATCCATACTCAAGGATTCCTCAAGAGTTGATCAGACAAACTCTCTCCTAGACAATCAACCCAAACTAGGGTTTGGTATCTCTCAAGTCAAGATGGATTTCCAACATCTCCAATGGTCTTCATGCCTCCTCATATGCTTCAGAGATTCTCCATGTCAAGTTTCAAGCCTCACAAGTCAAGTTTCCTCAGGCAATTGCTCAGATGGTTGAAAATCGGTGGACAAAAAGTCAATGTGGTCAACATACAGTCAAAACTTCTGATTTTTGGTCAACATCCTCATTTTGAAGTTACATTCATCATTTGATCGAGGGTTGATCATGATTCATCAAGAAAACTCAAGATTTGCTCAAAAGTCAAACTTTCTAAATTAGGGTTTCTAGGTGAAAAGTCAACTGAACTTTGACTGATCATAACTTTCTCATACTTTCTCAGAAATTTTTCCACCACATCTTGTTTTGAATGAAATTCAATTCTCTACAACCTCATGTCTCACAAGAATGTCCAAAAAATGCTTCATTTGAGAGGTATAGCTCAAAACATTACAGGTCATTTTCAAAGTCAACAAAAAGTCAACTTTTTGATTTGAAGATATATTGAGCATGGTAACTCCAATTGATATGAGACCAAAGACATTGTTTAGAGGACTCTTAGAGCTTTCCAAAAATTCCAAGAACACTCAAAAATGTGGAAAATTGAGCAAGATACACCATTCAGAAGTTGGGCAATTTTGGACAATTGCACAAAAGGACATTTTGGTCAAAATGCAAAATTTTCCAAATGGGCCTATAATCTTTTGATCCAAACTTGTTCATTACAATATTCTTGACCCATAAATGCTTGGCATTGGTGATTTTCTATTTTCATGATTTATATTTGAATTTTACAACATTTAATTCAAAAATAAATTATGTAAAATATGAAAATTAAGTTTCTTTTTCAAATAAGTTGGATTTATATCTTTCTTAATGTCCAAGAAAGCCCACACCAATTGCCAAATTCGTGACTCATGCACATGGAAAGAAAAAAATCAAGTTTTAAAGGAAATTTGATTTTATTTATTGGAAAATATTTGCACATTCAATTTCCAATCTTTTTTCCTTGTTTTTTCTCTTCCAATCTCTTCTATAAATTGCCAGCATTGTGTACAAACCAAGGACGGGAACCCTAACCTAAAAACAAACCCAAACTCTAGCAAAATTTTTCAAGAATCTTGAAAAATCGAATCTTTATTTCCAGCAAGTTTCAGCCAAAGCCATCCATCCCAACTTGCTCAGGAGGTTCCCAGGAGTCCAAAGCAATCCTTACTCGAAGCCAAATCGCCCTGAATCGCGTCCTTGAGTTCACACCGGTTTGGATTTTTTCAAATTTCGATTTGTATTCATCATGCATTATTAACTGCTTTCATGTGTTTATTTGTGATCAGGAGGTTCATTAGAATACATATGAACCATTACATGTGAGTTTTAACGTTTGGAAATCGAATTGCCATTGTTAGGGCATTTCAGGCTGTTTCGATCGAACCGAGTCATACAGGCGTTTTCAGAGGAAACCAATATCACCAATGGATTCGTAGGGGCCGATTTAAGTGGGTAGGGTACCTTAGAACTATTTATCTTGCGTGTTTTTCCAGTTTCAGGTGGCTGCTCATCGGGGAAGACGACCGGAGCTAGGGCTCCGGCGTCGTTGACCTGAGTGGACCGGCGAGCTGCATGCGTGGCGAGAGAACGCGTCCTGATTCGTCCATTCAAAATAACTGGGGTCCACGCACGCTGATTGTGTTTTCAAATATACCCAGGACGTGCCAACGTTTTTATCCAAATGTTTCCAGCTTTTCCAACACAAAGAGCATGCTGGCCCAGTGGTTAAGGCTTGTGTTTTGAAGAGATTCTCCAGGAGGTCATGAGTTCGATCCAGCCTGGGACCGGTTCTTCCTTTTTCTTTTCCAAACTTCAAACTTTTTCCTATTTTTATATATTTTTTATATTATTTAATATTTTGCATCTATTTTAATTTCTTTACATATTTTTATTCTGCATTAAAAAATTACCAAAAACATTTATTCTTTTTGCATTTACATTCTGAAAATGTTTATTTAATTTAATAAAATTAAAAATATAATTTTTGCATGCATATTTATTTTATTTTTATTTTAGCATTTAAATCATTGTAAATTAGTTTTTAATTACTAAAATGCACCTAAAAAATCCCAAAAAATTATTTTAGTTTATTTATCTTATTTCCAGCATATAATAATTTTCTCATATTAAAAATTGCATTTTTCTAACATTTTTCCTCTTGTTCGATTCATATTGCATTTTCCGATTTCTTCTTTTTGTACAGGTTGATCCGATTCAGACGATTTTCTCTTTATCATTTTATCATTCTATTTTTCCAATAATGTAATTGCTCATGGGATGTAATAGTTTAATTTAGGACTTTATTTTCCGCATTTTAAATTATGTATCTGCCCCAAAGCCTTGTAATAGCGTAGGTTTACTTTCCGCACCTTTACATTTCCGCTTTTACATTCCGCATTTTTACTTTCCGCACCCTTATCAATTGCTAGTAATTAGGCGTGTATGGCAAGACTAATAACGAATATAGCTCACTAACTTCAAGATAACATATTCTGAAATCAACACACTTCTTCACACATGCACCCCTTAGGGTAATTTGCTCTCGTTGCCTTACGAATTCAAAAAATGGTCATGTCCCTCGAACGTAGAGGTATTCTAGCACCGTTGCCTTCCAAACAAATCATCATAGTCCCTTCGATACAAAGATCATAAGACCCACGATGTCGCCTCCGAATACATGATCTTGACCCTCGATTGTCGCCTACGAAAAATGATGATAGTCCCTTCGAATGTGCTAGGATACTTCCTACAAGTTGCCTTCTATGACCATCCGATGTCCCTTCGAATGTCCCGCTTACATCCAACGAATGGAGCTACCTACTAACTAATGGTACGGCTAGCGCTATTCTAAAGGAATGTAGAAGTACAAAAACGACCAATTCTGAGTGGGTAAATAAGTCTCCTAGTTGCTCGCTCTACCAAATGCTTTTCGCACCACACACTTTTTTCAAAGTTCAAATTCTTTTCAAAAACAAAACATTTCCGAACACTTTGTATACACTCCTACATGAGTCATTACAAAGTCAAAGCGAAATGCCTTTTCTCAAAACATCTTAGTCAAACTCACAGAAAGCAATTTTTAAAAAGTGATCTAGAGCAACTAAGAGCCCGTAGATAACTACGGATGAAAAGGGGTGCTAATACCTTCCCTTTTCATAACCATTCTCCCGAACTCAGAATCTAACGAAGGTCTTTTTCTGTTACTTTTACCTTCCCTTAATTGGATAAAAAATAAAAGTCGGTGGCGACTCTTGCTATCCGCACATTTGGATACAAAAATCCTACAAAGTCAGTTCACCGTATTACAATGACATCATGATGTGTCTGAAGCATCCAGATAAATCTGGTAGTTCTTAGGTTTTCATGTATCAGAGTACTATTTATGTTTGTTATTTTTTAACTTATTCGAGTTTCTTATTTGTGTTATTTGGTTTTCTTTATGTAATAGAAAGAAAAGGTACAAACCAAAAGATATTATGCAATAAACTAGAAGTCTGTTTGTCACAACATACACATATAATACAATAATAAAAATAAAAGTCTACATAGGCCCTCCACGAGCAATGTCGGCCAACCTAGATAACCCCTAATAAACCTCACCATCGGGGTTCACTAACCCCGTGATTTTATCTAATGTAACTGCGATAAGTTGTAGGCGGGCGTTCTGGTCACCTGCGGGAGGAAGAAGTGGTGGTGAATCAGAAGAATCTCTGGTACCTGAAGGCCCTGAGACGTCAGATGCTGAAGCTGATGGTATCACCCGAGGGTGTGACATACTAAAGAACCAATCAAGGTATCCATCAACGCACTGCCAGCTCTCTTGAACCCTGACGGTTGCATCAATGATCTCACGGGAGGAGCTGATGATGTGACTCTGAAACCATCGATCAATGCCACCAGCTAGGGCATGTGGAACTGGCCGTGGGATGCCATGTACATAACCATACTGGCGTAGACACCTCTCAGGCAAGTGTCTAGCCACACAACTCTCCCATTTGACATGTCCTGAATATAAAGTAGATATCCAAAAGGATGATGAGGGCGATAAGTCGTATACAGTGTCCAAGTGACATCATCTAGGGTAAGAGCGTCCAACCTCCTCCTGTACTCCATCAAACCTCCAAGATGGGCCTGTCTGGCCTTCCACCTCTTCATATATGGATCTCTAGCCTCAACACGGGTCGGCTTCCGGTCACAAATGTGAGGAAAGTGCTCGTATATCCAACACTGCATAAATTCAAATCATGCACTAATACCTGATAATTATAAAAAAATTAGCTAATGAATTATAGTATATATGTAACAGGCTCAGATAACCAGAAACTGTCTGGTTTCAAGACGAGAAGCAACATCAAGTGTCGTGTAAAGCATCGTCAAAGCTTCCACTCCCCAAGCCCAACATGGGGTGTCAAGGGCGCTGAATAGAGACAAGTAACAAACATCAATGTAAACTACAAATTTATCCGCAAAGAGAGTACATGCCACCAGATGTAGCATGTACGCCCTAGTGGCAACCTCATACCTCTCTGCCTCCACAAGCGCCTTATAATTACTCCTCAACTAAGACATGCGGAGGTGAAATCTCCGTGTATCACCAAACTCACGTAGGACATCCACCTCATCCACCTCCAAAGCATCCACAGCCAAGCGCACTGCCGTCGCCTAGTCCCTATAATCTGATGTGAAAAACGTACCAGCAATTGGAAAATGAAAGAGGGCATCCACGTCATCAAACGTCACCGTTATCTCCACAAATAGAAGATGGAACGATGATGTCTCCGGGTGCCACCTCTCAACAAAAGCTGATAGAAGGGAGGCATCCAACATGGTCAAGGAGCATCCAACAAAGTCCTCCAACTTGAAACCCTTAACTATCTTCCTCGCCCGCTCAGGCTTCGGAGTCACGAGAAAGTTATTCAACTTTGACCCATGAGAAGCGACCTTCAACACTGAATGCTCATGAAACAAAACAACACAATTACAACAAATTAGTATACATCAAATCGTGTAATACAAATAAAAATTAAGCATTAAACAAAACCAATATTACATACCTCGTCCTGCGATATCCTATAGGTAACATGGCCAACATAACTCGTCAAAACAGACTTGTCAGAAGGTCCTCATGAGAAACCACCATCAATACACACTGATGGCTCTGTAGATGCAATAGTCATGGTGTCTATATCAGCACGAGACACCACGTCCACTCCCTCCTGAACCGGCTCATGTATCACTGGCTCTTGAACCGACTCCTCATCTATCTGCTCTTGTAAAACCAGCTCATGTATCACCGGCTCCTCAACAACCGGCTGATCTACAACTACCTGCTCCATTGTAGGAACAGGAGCATGACCCTCCAACGCAGGAGGCTGATCCCCGACTGTCGTAGAAGCTCTAACAGTCTGTCGACAGGGTGCACGAAACTCCGTCACGGTCTGCTCAGCCATCTGTTTCCGGTGAGAACCGGTTGGACGATGGTGTTCGGCCCGCATCTCTGAGGCATGCGTCTCATCAGCAGCTCGAGCCACGACATCGGCTCGATCTGTAGTCCTGCCAGTAATAGACCCATCTCTACCTCTTGTCCTAACTACAAGCAAAATTAAAAATTATAAGAAACATAGAAATTAAAAATAAAAAAATACAGAATACCGAAAATTTCGAAAATCCAGTATACAATAAATTGTGAGAATGAAAATTAATTGGACAAATTTATCTTTTAGGGAGTGCCACGTAAAAAAGTTGGGGGTTGGTAAGAAAAATTCTCCTTTTCTTTTCTTGGAATAGCTCACTCTATATATATTTTACTTGAAGACATATTGACATTTTTTTTCTTCTTTCGTTTTCGTTAGTTGTTTGATGCGTTAAGTATTATGTTTTTATCTTATTTAAATTTTCTCTTTTTATATGATAATTTGTCTTTGTTAAAAACATATTGAGATTTGATAATATCTGTTTCAATTGAGTTGATAGTGAAAAAATTATGATTAATTTCTTTTATGAAATATGAATACAATATTGATCATTTTGAAAGAAAAATTCTGCATTAAATTAATTTTTAGAAATTAAAAAGAAGATGTTGTTTAACTAGAAAATGTAAAAGATATTTGAATTTCCCACCCTCATTTTAACCCAGCAATAAAGTTGGTGATCGTTATGAACTAACCTTTCTTGATAACTGACACAAGACACATGAAATGTCATTTTCTCTTAAGCACACACAGATTTTCTCTTGGACCAAAAATATATTTGGATAGAGGCCCCAACACTCTTGGATGTAACTAAACATTTTAAATGTTTCAGAGGACATGTTAACTCAAAAAAGGACACAATATGTACTATGGTCGAAGAAGTAAATAACACTCTTTCTAGATTCATTAATTGCATTCATGGGAATGAAAAATGGTAGAAGAATAGGTGAAGAATTATACAAAGGGTAGACCACAAAAGTATCCATTGAATATTTCCATATTCGTAAATTTTACCATCCGAGTTAATTGGTTATCTGGTCACATGGGCACATTCTTAACGGTTTTAAAAGAAATTTTGTTTTTGTTTATTAGTTTATTATTATCATGAATGAAGATATTTTGTGGTTTTAAACTATCAATTTAAAACTATACTGAACTAGTTAAAATACATAAATTAATCTTATAAATTAGGATAATAAAGTATAAGTATAAGAGGTTGGAGTTAAGTCTCGGTCTAAACTATTAAAAATATCAAAATATAAGTCTGATACGTGATCTATCATAAATTTATTTTTGAGCTCGAGACTGATCTTTTTGAAGGCGTGATTGATCTACTAGCCTACTTAAAAGTCTATTTTATTTGAACAGTGCAAATAAGCAATTTGATTAATATTTTTTATAGACTAAGAAACTAAAAGATCAAATGACAGTAAAGTTTGTTTCCATTGATTTATCTTAGCTTACATATTATTAGCATAAGTATCGTGAGATTATTAGTTTAGGAAAACTTATGAAAATAACTTATGAAAAAGTTTATAAGGTGTTTTCAGCATATTCTAATAAGTTCTTCAAGATAACCGAATTTTATTTTTGTATTTTAATTCAAAATACAAAATACAATATAATTATAAGAATGAAATTACTAATATTTATTTATATAGACAAGTCTGACAGGCTTAAAAGACTTTTTTGTGGCCTGGTGTCTGGCCTTTTTAATTAAATAGGCTTATAAAAAAGCTTTGGCCTTTTCTATTAAAAAAAAGTCTGGTCTGGCCAGGACATATGTAGGCTAAGTCGTAGGTCCCTATTAATTGGTTTGACATATTTTCTCCCCTAAGTATAAGTAGTATTATGAATGATTTTTCCAATTGCTTGCCCCTTTCCTTCCATTGCTTCCTTTTTTTTAATTTTTAAAATTGATTCGTTATGATAATTAATTTGTCTTAAATTGGTTGTTTGTGCAATAAAGTCATTTTACTTTGTCATCTCCTCCACGTTTGTGTCAAAACAATTTGGTCGGGTTGAATTCTTCATTATGGATTGAGTTGATCTTGAACATTGAGGCAACTCGCTCACCATTTTCTTGTGTGGGCTCTTCTATTCTCACTACAAGCTTCATAGAGGCCGACTTACTTTTGGATGGACCTCCCAAAAGTGTTTGTGAGGTCTATATCATGTTTGATCCATCTCATCGAGTCCTAGTGTTCCTATGAAAATATACATAACAATACATTGTTCCTCAAGCATGAGGCGCGTAGGGACATTGTGCTTTTTATGAAAGACCATTATGTTACACAATCCTCCAAACACGAGGAGTGCATGTGCGGAGTGCTTTACATAGAAGACCATGACATTACGCAGTCTCTCAAGCATGAGGTGCATAGGAGTGAAGTGCTTTTCGTAAAAGACCATGACGTTATATTGTTCCCCAAGTATGAGGCGTGTATGGGGAAATGATTTTTGTGTTGGATTAATTGCTCTTCTTGATTAGGCTCTTTCTGTTGAACATGGGACTAAAAACATAAGACGAAGGTGAATGGTGTGGTTTGAAAAAAACATTTCGAAAATAAAATATTTAACAAAAAACAGAGTTTAATATACATTTGTAAGACAAATAATATAAAAGTATTGGAAAACAGAAAATCAGATAGATGAAAATGCAACATAAAAAAATAATTGAAAAGTAAAGAGTTAAGGGAATAGAGAAAAATACCATATATTTATAGAGGCTCAATAAAATAACGTGAACATAATCATTTGGGCACAAGTCAAGAGTACATGAAAACCTTCAAATTCTCTCAGTAAATGACAACTACTTCACACATCTGCATGAACACCCCTGTTGAGCCCTTCACTTCAAACATCCTGAATTACACACAATAAGGACACATTAGTTAAGTCCCTACAATATCACAAGAACTCTTGATTTGGAATTTCTCACATGTTCCAAACTAGACGTCCTTAGTTTGCTTGCTATACAAGATCCAGATTTCCACATTTTGTCACTTGTAGTAGAAGAAACCACATTATACACAAGCATATTAATCAGATCACCTTGTCTGATACTCTTTTTCATCCACATGCTACCATCATCAAAATCAGAATCTATGTATTCCAATCCATACAACCAGAGACGCCTCTTCTCGAGCTTCAACTTTATTTTAACATTTGCTATCTTCAACAACTATGATGTTACAACATCATATAAACATCAGCTTATCCATATCCCAGAACCCAACCTTTTGGTTCTTGGTACATTATACAAAAGACTTTTTACCCAGAAAAGTCTTTTAAGAAGCACAACAAATAACATAGCCAGTGCATATTATGCACGAGGTTCAGATTGCAGACTTGCATACATTTATCCAACAAATATCCAGCTCCCGTCAAGATATTTGCCACCATTAGTATGCACATCTTCATCAGAGGACCATGTATTCATAACAAATGAACCTATCACACATCATAAACTTGTGAAGATTAACCTACTCCCAATCGCTATTCAGAACATAATTTTGCATGAACACATCATACAATTACTCAACTCCCGACAGAGTATTTGCAGTCAGTTGTATGCATATCTTTATCACCAGAACACTTTCTTCACAGTTTCCTCTTAAGTGGATATATAACAGTTAGACCCACTTTCTCACAATTGGTTGAGCAACACTAGTACAAGTGGATTCTTCATTACAACTGATAGACGCATAAGATATCCAAACCACAAATCCCACCAGATTTGGTCAGTGACTATATACTCCACCCTGGCCAAAAACATTCTTCCATTGCTGAAGAGACAAGGAACTGAAATGATGCTTCAACATCAATTCTGACATCACCACAAAGTATATAGGCTTACTATACTCATGAAAATCCATACATAGCTCTTGCAGAGAACACAAGAGAATATACTTGTAGTAAGTCAACTTCCAAGATCATCCATGTATACCCTGCACACTACATTCTTTAGGATGCTTCTTCTGATAAGCACAATAAACATATCTCTTCTCTGACTTTCAGGTGTCAGATAGAATTTCCTGGATATTTGAGATCAACCTGTATAAGGATTACCATTAAACAAAATTATGCATATCATTTCACTATCCACACGAATATCCCATCAGTTAAAATTAAACAAACTATTAATAAAATTTATCAAAAATATTATTCAATATTGAAATCAATGTATTTATTTTTCACCAATCATCCATAAAGACCATGTGTTTACATATATTATGGGAAGCTAAAAGCTTCACCTAGTGCAACAACAAAGACCTCCTAAGCAAGAGGCATCTCCCTTATTGGGAAATTCAAGTTGTTCACAATAATTCTTACATGCTTGGATGTTAGCCGGACACTCTGGTCTTTTAACACAAAACCTCCTCGCAGTAAGTATTGGTTGTGTTTCTCCTCCTGCGATCGATAAAACATTGTAAAAAATTATGCACATATTTAATTTTGAATGCATAACTTTATTATAGATCTAAGAGCTTAATATCAATATTAGTATTCCATGTCATTTTATTGAACAATACTGATAATTAAATAATTACATAAAATCATTTTGCATATTATCTATTTTAGAAGTTACTAATAAACTAAAATGCAAAATTTTCTTTTAATTGTAGAATAAATATCATGACGAATATTTTATAAAGAAAAGAGAAAAAATATGAATAAATATTTTTTTTTACCTGGAATCAACATTGAAGTGATGCATAGAATAGCAATGTAAAAATACATGTAATTGGTGCTAGCAACCATTTTCTTAGAAAAGTGAAGGAACAAGTAATACTTAAAAAAAAAATGAAGCTATTTATTGAGTTTTCTTCATAAATTAATAAATATATTTATTGTCTTAAACCAAATTCTACCTAATATAAATTAAGAATATAAATTAAGAGTGTCATGACAACTCTGAACACATGTCAATCTAACAGCTACACATGTCATCTTCATATCTACTTTAAAATCAACTCTAATTTTATTTATTAAATTTATTCTACATAAATAATAATTAATAATAATAATCATATAATATTCAACTAACACTATTAAAATAATAATAATAATATAATCAACTATCTCTATTTTAAAAAATAAAATAAATAATATTAATAAAAATAAAATCAATTACTATTATTAAAAAATAATTAATAATCCTTAATATATTAAAACAAAATACACGTTTAAGCGTCAAATTCAAAATAAAATTCGGCCTAAGCACGTGCATCCACGGAATTAAAGTACTAGTAACATAATAATATGAAAGCATCATATACTATAAAATCAACTCTAATTTTGAAAGCATCATAAATATAGATCATCATCAAGCATTTTAGTTGGTGCAAAATAATTCATTCTCTAACGTACTTAAATATGAAATACAATTTCGTTAAAAAAAACATGCAATTCAATTTAAATTGTCACAATGAATATCATATTGCATGGTGTATTTCATAATCAAATGCTCTTTACTTTGAAGGATAATAGTATAACAATGGAGCAGCTTCTCTGAATCTTGTGTGCATCAAAAATACAAATAAATTTATTATACAATCAACTTAATATAAAGAGGGATAATATTAGTAACAGCCTCCATAAATAAAACATCAAACTCTAGTCTTTATGAGTGACAACAGCTTATTTTAAATAGAGTCTGCATAATATCTGGGTATCTAACTTTAATTCAACTTAACATTTTCTTAGATTCAGGAACGCCAGCAACTTACACGGAAACATGGCTTTTATATGCAATAGAAGGAAATATAAATTATTATAATTTAATGGTTCCTTAAAATTTTAGTAATTTTTCTTATTTCTATTTATTATTTGTTTTCTTTTGTTTCTCTTTCACCCAACTAAGATACTTAGCTTTATAGTTTAGATAGTCAATCTTATTTTTATTGAATATGATAACTTTTCCATGCAAGTGATGAACTGCAATGTTGATTCTATTTTCAAAAATTGTTTCCTTCATACAAGGAAACATGGCAGAGTAGGAATCAGACCTAATATTAATCTCGTATCAGTTGGATATGGAGCGTATTTTACCATGGCACATTGATTTCCATGGAAGACGAATGACTGATTGTCTTTGGTGTCAAAGGCATAATCTATTCTTTTTTTCAAATACAGTTCTTGCAAGCATTGGAAATCCATCACATATATGAATTGGCCTATTAACATATGTCTTTTTCTCTCCTGGTTCACTTCAAGTTTTGTTTATCTTTTTCATGGAGAGATGTTACTATCTTATTCTATGTAGCAAGAGTTAATAGAAAATAGAAGGGAGGAATAATTGTTCATAATTGGTTTTGTTAGAATTGAGAGAAGAGAGAAATCTATTTGTAATTCTATTTTGATTTCACAGAAATTGAATGTTGAAATTTTTGGGTTTATTTAGGTTTGTTTAGCAGAGGTTTTTAAGCCCCTCAATCTATTGAATTTTCAGACTTTTATCAGAAGAATTAATATTTTAATCCACCTGTCATGTCATGCCATCCTCTGTTAGTGCCACTTAACGTCAAGGATTAATTACGTGGATGGAAATTTTAGAGGGACCATTCTTTAAAGGAAATTTTTAGAGGGACTAAAAGTGAAAATCACTATATTTATAGGGACCAATAACATATTTAACCCATAATAATATAATCAATTGCCATGGTAATGAAACGACCCTAGCAACTTTAAGTGGGACACTGAATCTACATCAGGTATGAAGAGGATCCTGAGGTTGTGCAGGTATGGGACATGGGATGTGAAACCAACTCCCAAATCCATATTCGGTTTTGATGTCTGTCTTATCTCTCCCTTAGGGTTTTCTCATTATTTCCCCTATTCCTTATGAAGGAATAAAAGATGATTGTGACTCTGTGATTTTTCCATCCGTGACACCTGAGATAATTTGTATGACAAAAAAAAAAGAGGGCATAAATTTTTCCCATGCTTCATAATTTTTTTGGCTTCGCCACTGCATACATGTGTCCACAACTGATATTTCCCCAAATCCATTGCCCTTGTTATATAACTAATGTAATTTATCTTTGCTCCTTCCATACTATTTGTTGGTGTTAGTTTTATTATATAGGTCATTCCATATATCTAGAATAACAATTGCATTGCTAACTCTAACACTAGATACAATAGAGTTTCAAATTTTGAATTATAAATTTTGTGAGTTTGTTAATCCACCCCATGCGGTGTAATTAAACCCTATGTATTTTCTAAAAAATTTCTTTTAAAACCAGAAATATATTTTTGGTACGCATAATATTTTGAAATATTTGGATTAAAACCAGAAGTATATTTCTGATTTCAAACTAAATAATAAAATATTGGGAAATTATTCTCTATTATGTCTCAAATACATGTTTTATTAAAAAAAAAATACATATGGTTTAAAACCGGAAGTATACTTCTGGCTTGCATCCAACCTTTTTCAACCTGATTTGTATAATATAGGATGTGAACCAGAAGTATATTCCAATTTCTAAGAATAGTATTGAAATTTCACGTGGTACGCTAGAAAAGTATGAGGTGAATTAAAAAGACCACTACATTTTATACTATACATAGGAAACTACGATTGAACATATACAAAAAGATACTAATACATGTCATATATATACTACTAATCAATATTTCGAAAGCATAAAATGATTATATCGTTCAAACTTAGAGTTTATGAACCAAGACTAAGGGTTCATAAAAAAATGTAGGCAAAATATATTTTTTAGTCACTTATGGTAACATTAAGACTTATTTCGATCTCTTAACTTAAAAAAAAAAAATTAATCTCTTAACATTTTAAAATATTTTATTTTAATTTTTTATTGTTTAATTAATGATAAATTTAGCGACCGATTTTTATATTTTTATATCGTTAATTAAAAAAGACTAATTAAAGTTTTTTAAAGAGTTAAGAAATCAATATAAATTTTTTTAAATTAAGAGATTAAAATTAAGTTTGATGTTAACATATAAGAAAAATTTATATATTTGTCAAAAATTTATGACGAAGAAGATAAGATGGCAGTCTAAAATTAACAAAAATAAAAGATGATTGATTTTTTTTATAAATTGATTAGAAAAAGTTGATAATGCTAGGGTCAATTGAATGTAAATGGCTAATACAGTTTATGTAGTCACTTTTTTTAGCTATGGAATTAAATGAACTCCCAAGATCAATCTCAAAGACAAAAGAGAAAAAAAAGTGATTAACCTTTTTTTTTTTATTCATTAAAACTGATTCATTTTTCTTATGATTACAATTAAGGTCAAATCTTCCTTAAATAAAATGGTCCAATGGCAACTTTGACCCCAAACAACAATAAATTTAGCCCATAAGAATAAATTAACTCTTACCTCTAATTGACAATTTTTTTTATGATTACAATGAAAGTTAAACCTTTCTATTTAAATAAATAGACTAAATTAAATTGATTGACTCCAGTAGTAAAAGAGTTTCTGCAAAGAATAATATTCGAGAAATATCAAATTTAATTTCTATCAAAAATAATATTTAATCAGTGTTTATACTTCAGTTTACGAGTTCTGAATTAATACTATCTTTTTCCTATGAAACAGAATACAAAAACCAAAAAAATAAAATAAAATAATGGACCAAGGACAACTTTGACCACAAACAACAATAAATTTAGCCTATAATAATAAATTAACTCTTATCTCTAATTGACAATATTATATTTTGAATTTGCAATTTGTGTCTTTAACTAAAATAAACTTCAGTAGTTACAGTGAAATATGAGCCTTCCTATTTAAATTATCTCTTATTGACAATATTATATTTTGAGTGTGCAATTTGTGTCTTTAACTAAAATAAACTTTTGTAGTTACAGTGAAATATGAGCCTTCCTATTTAAAAATAATGGACCAACGGCTAGTTTTACCCAATCAACAACAAAATTAAGCTTGCAACTATTCAACAATATAATAATTTAAGCTGGCAAGACAATCTTGGAGACCTAAAAAGTAATTTAATCTTATTTTTATTATTATTCATTAAAATAATAATTGTTTTAGTGATTACAATGAGGATTGGATTTTTTCAATGTGGGAGAAATATAAGAAATAGAAATTTGAATTGGATTTCAAAATTTAAAACAAATTCTTCTCGAGACAAAACAAAGAGTACAAGAACAAAAATAAAACATATTTATTTTTATCTTGTTTTAGTGTTAACTAAGTCAATTCAGTCATTCGATCAATGTGATTTGCTTTCTCAAAGAAGGACTTAATTCACTATAACCGAACGTATTATAGACACGACAAAGACCAATGTTTCAAACCACAAAGACTACACGTCAATGTCTTCTTGAGAAATTCTGACTAATACTTTGTCTCTCAAGAAGCAATCAACTTAAGAGTTGAAATACAATGAGTGTGTTTACAAAGTTGCTTCGTGAAAGCAGATTACACAAATTTGAATATAATGAAATAACATAACAGTGTTAATATCAAGTTGAGTAAATAAAATCTCCTTGCTTGAAAGTTAACAAACAAATTTTTTTGCATTTATAAAACTTTACAAATGAATATTTGAAATAGAGTTTACCAGCGTTTCAGCGTAAGTTTTGTAGAGAATTAGTTCTTATCTTCATTCTTTAAAGTCTTCCTTTTATATCCAAAAAGAAATATGTTGGAGGATAGAATATGAATACTTTTCCAACTTCTTTGTCCACAATAATCAGCGAGAGAGGTAGACAACATAGTACCATAGTACAGTCCTTACGCCACCATATCAGAATAGTGGGAACATTTGTACCTTGAATTATTCTCTCATGTAAACCATTTTGATCTTACCATCTAATCTTCATAGGCTTATGATGAATGATGATGGAGCATGCTTAGAAGGAACAAAACCAGAATCTTCAAAATCTAAGCCTTCAGCGTCTTCAGAACTCATTCATCCAGAACCTTGTCTTTAGAGTATTCAACACTTGATCTTCAAAATCGTTGTCTTCATAATCTTCAGAACTTGTTCTTCCAGAATCTTATCTTCAGAATTTTCAAAACTTGGACATACATAATATCAGAGCTTGAGAAGTCTTTAGAAACTCTTCCAATAGAGTCATGCTCAAAAGCTATATCACTAACTGTAATACGGTGAACTGACTTTGAGATTTTTGTATCGCAAATGTGCGGATAGCAAGAGTCGCCACCGACTTTTCTTTTATCCAATTAAGGGAAGGTAAAAAGTACAGAAAAAGACCTTCGTTAGATTCTGAGTAAGGGAGAAGGTTATGAAAAGGGAAGGTATTAACACCCCTTTTCATCCGTAGTTATCTACGGGCTCTTAGTTGCTCTTAGATCATTTTTAAAAAGTTACTTTCTGTGTGTTTGACAAAAATGTTTTGAAAAGGCATTCCACTTTGACTTTGTAATGATTCATGTAGGAATGTATACAAAGTGTTCGGAAATGTTTCGTTTTTGAAAAGAGTTTGAACTTTGACAAAAGTATGTGGTGTGAAAATTATTTTGTTTGAGCAAGCAACTAAAAGTCTTATTACCTACTCAGAATGGTCGTTTTCATGTTATTTTACGTTCCTTTAGAATAGTACTATCCATACCATTAGTTGGTAGGTAACCCTATTCGTTGGATGTAAGCGGGGACATTCGAAGGGACATCGTATGGTCATAGAAGGCAACTTGTAGGGAGTATCCTAGCACATTCGAAGGGACTGTCATCATTTTTGTAGGCGACAATCGAGGGTCAAGATCATGTATTCGTAGGCGACATCGTGGGTCTATGATCTTTGTATCGAAGGGGACTATGATGATTTGTTTTGAAGGCAACGGTGCTAGAATACCTCTACGTTCGAGGGACTTGACCATTTGAATTCGTAAGGCAACGAGAGAGAATTACCCTAAGGGGTGCGTGTGTGAAAAGAGTGTGTCAATTCAGATATTTTTATCTTGGAATTATGAGTGATCTATGTCCAATTTTATCTTGCCATACACGCCTAATTACTAGCAGTTTATAGGGTGCAGAAAGTAAATTGCGGAAATGTAAAGTGCGGAAAGTAAATCCTACGTTATTACATGGCTTTGGGGCAGATACATAATTGAAAGTGCGGAAGATAAAAGTCCTAATTAAACTATTACATCCCATAGACAATTACATAATTGGAAAAGAAAAGCAATAAAAATCGTCTGAAACGGTACAACCTGTGAACAGATACAAAATCGGAAAAATACGAGAAAATTGCATAAGAAGAAAATGTTAGTAAAAATAAGTATTTTTGAATGAGAAAGAGTTTTTGTGTTAGTAATGACATTAATGTGATAAAATAATTTTTTGGGAATTTTCTGAATTGATTTGATAATTTAAAAACAATTAAAAGCCATTTAAACGATTAATTATCAATTAAATTAAATATGCATGCAAAAATAATAATTTTTATATTAAAAATTAAATAAACATTTTTTTGATGATTATGCAAAAAATAAATATTTTTGGTGTTTTTTAGATGCATGATAAAAAATATTAAAGATAAATTAAATTAACATGAAAATATTAAAGAAAAATAGAAAATAGAAAAAAATCTGTTAGTTTTTCTAACTTGCAAAAAAGAATTGCCATGGCTGGGAATCGAACTGGAGTCTCATGGGTGACACGCGCGCTGCCTTTACCAACCGAGCTAGCCTGTACACGTGTTTAAGAATTGAAACGAAACATTTTTAAATGTTATCACCTCCTGATTGCCCAGAACACGCGCGAAGAACATCGTCTTCTTCATTTGAAAATTCAAACACTTAGCGTCGGTCTTTGTTCGACGCTAAGGCCCCTGCAAAAATCAAAATCTCATACAAGTAATATAAATGAATTGTGAGTACATGGATCGACTCGTTTTCATCCACTGATTATCCTGGTATGCTTGGTTCGGTCCAATTTTTCCTATTTAGAGAAGCCCTAAAATGCAACAGGAAACCCTAACCATGGCATCTTGTGATTCTTGCACTGAAACTCAAATCAAACTATTCAGAAAGCTTAGAAACATCATTAGAAACACAAATATGCAATCAAAACACATTAAACATGAGCGTATGTATGAATTCGATTTCGAGTTATATTGACACAAACCGTGACTTGGTTCGGACGATTCTGGGTGTTTCAACGCGTGAGGATGACTGGAATAGCTTCCTGGGACCTTGAGGATGCTTATTCAATCCTCAAAACTCCTTGAATTGGCCTGCAAAACAGAAATCGAAATTGCTTTTTTCACAAGTTTCTTTGAAAATTTTTAGGGTTCTTTGAGGAAATGTTTCTGTCCTTTCTTGTGTGATATGCATTGTATATTTATAATGGATGGATTTTGGGCTGAATTGAAGAACAAATAATGATCAATCAATGTAAAAAAATATTTGATTTTGCATGAAATCAAATCTTCCTTTTTTGATCAAATTTCAATCAAATTCTTGCCAAATCTATGCAAATTTCTAAATTTGCCAGCTTGTGTGAGTTACTTGGACCTCAACCATGAGAGAAAAATCAATCTTGCATTTAATTTTGATTTTATACCTTATTTTTTAATTTAATTTGTATTTAAATGAATAAAATCCAAATTAAATAGAAAAATTAAGCTAAAATTCGTGACATTGGGCTTGGATGTTCCAAATTGTCTAAGGAACAAGTTTGAATGAAGAAAAACTAGGCCCATTTGCAAAATTTTGGATTTTCACAAGTATTTCTCTTTGTGCACTTCTTCAAAAATGCCCAATTTGTACAAGGTGTATTTTGCTCAATTTCCCATATTTTTGAGTGTTCTTGGACTTTTTAGAAAGCTCTAAGTGTCCTCTAAACAACCTCTTTGGTTTCATCTCAAATGGAGTTTCCATGCTCAATAAATATTCAAAACAAAAAGTTTACTTTTTGTTGTGTTTGAAAAGGACCTGTAATATTTTGATCCATATCTTCCAAATGAAGCATTTTTTGAACATTCTTGTGAGACATGAAGTTGTAGAGAATTGGATTTACTTCAAAATGAGAGGTGGTGGAAAAATTTCTGAGAAAGTATGAAGAAGTTATGCTCAGTCAAAGTTCAGTTGACTTTTCACTGAAAAACCCTAATTTGGAAAGTTTGACTTTTGAGCAAATCTTGAGTTTTCTTGATGAATCATGATCAATCCTTGATCAAATGATGAATGTAACTTCAAAATGAGGATGTTGACCAAAAATCATGAAGTTTGACTGTATGTTGACCATAGTTGACTTTTTGTCCAATACAACTGATTTTCAACCATCTGAGCAATTGTCTGAGGAAACTTGACTTGTGAGGCTTGAAACTTGACATGGAGAATCTTTGAAGCATATGAGGAGGCATGATGAACATTGGAGATGTTGGAATTCCATTTTGATCTGAGAATTGCCAAACCCTAGTTTGGGTTGATTGTCTAGGAGAGGGTTTGTCTGATCAACCCTTGAGGAATCCTTGAGCATGGATGTATGGAATGTTTTGAGGAATTGGAGGGAAAATTTTGGGGTATGACACTAACGCTCATCATAATCGTTGTTATAGAAGCATTCTAGAACTTAACTAGGTCATTGTAAACACCACTGGTTTTTTCTAGAGTCAAAGTGTGTTGTATTCATAACCTGATCATGTCACACGCCTTATCTTTATATTCAGAACTTGTTTGCAAAAGCTACACACTAGATAGAAATTATTAGAGCAATAAATTATTCTCTAGTATATCATGTAACATTATCATCAAAACTTTAGGTCAAATGTAGAACCAAATCTTAATCTTGCAATCTCCCCCTTTTTTATGATGAAAAAATCATGTATTTTGATGAACAACTTATACTAGGTTTAATCACATAAAACACATTCAAAGTTATCTAACTATCTCCCCCTGAGTTATATACTCTCAAAATTAATTTTAGCTTGTTCAAAGGCTCCTCCTGTAGCAACCGGCTAAAATATCGAGTCTCCACCATTAATTTTTACCTAAAGGCGGTAATATAATGGAATAACCCTAAAGTTGATAGAGAGGTTCTAGATTATTTACTCACTTTAGACAAAGGGAAGGTGTTAGGAACCTTTCATCTACCTTGTTCACAAGGATACTAGGGTTTAGGTTAAAGGTTTAAGAATAGGGTTTTAATTTTTTAATAGTTGGACTCGTCTCGGTTTCAACTGAGTACCTACATATCTCATTGCGAAGAATCAGAGTCCAATTTCATAGTTCGTAGTGTTGGTTGGTGTTTTTATAGGACTGCGTAGAATTTCTTTCGAATTTATCCTTGAACCTTTTCTGGGTTTGAGAAGTGAATGATCGTAGCCGCAGTTCGCAGTTAATTTTGAAAGTAATTCTCCTTAATCCTTTTTCGAAAATGTCCTTGAGTTTTTGTTAAGTTAGTAGAAAAATGGTTTGTTCTTAGTTAGCTGTTTTATATTTTGATTTGATTAAAGAGTATGATAAGACACAGAGCGGGAGGAGTCTGATATAGTCCTCATCACATGGTCAGATATTGATCACATGTCGTTCGCGGATGGAGTGTTTGGTGAATCGCATGAATTTTAATATTTTAATGTAAAATATTAAATCTAATAAAGTAGCCCGATACCCTTAAATCTAATAAAGTGGCCAGATACCCTTAATATTTTAATTGTAAAAAAAAAATATTTGCACTATGTTGTTAAAAGAAAGATTATTAAATCTAATAAAAATAATTAATAACTAAATTGTTTACAAATAAAATTAATCCTAATAAGAGGACACATTCTTTGTTTGTAATAAAATATATAATTTAAACAAAACAATTAGCATTAACTAAAAATATATCATGAGAGGTGCATGGTATACTAAATTAGCAAAGTTGCAGGGTGCTACTAAGAAACCTCAAGGCCCAAATCTAAATCCTCTACGATATATGAAGTTCCCACCTTCTTGTTCTTTCTCAAGACAAATAGATTTTGTGCAAGTGTAGAAATATTTATGATATATGAAGTGTATGTTTGGTTCTACTTCTACAAAAGTCAGAATTAATTTTAGAGGTGTAGAATTGATTCTGAGTAATTTTGAGATGTTTGTTTTATCAAAAGTAGAATTGATTCTGACTTCAGAATTGATTCTGACTACAAAATTGATTCTACTTGAAGCTAGAATTTATAGTTTCTGTCTCTAGAATTGATTCTGGATGATTTTTACATTGAAATTTATTATTCAACTTATTTTTATATAAATGTATCCAAGCATAAGTCAATTCTCCTAAACTCAATTCTATTAAAATCAATTATATTAAACTCAATTCTGCTAGAATCAATTCTATCCAACGTCAATCTAAACACTCTCGAAGTTAATTAGTTATATTATTATTGGGTGAAAATTGCGATGAGGAGTTTTATGGTGGATTGGTAAAGATTAATGATGTTTTTGTAAAAACATGAGAGAGGAAAAGCAAAAGTTTGCATTGTTTACAAATAAAAAATTGTTTCTTTTGCTAATGATACAATAAAGTTGATAACAGCATAAAATAAAGAATTAGTGGGGATCGTGATTTTGAGTTGGTGTATATACTATGTTAGTTTATGAACCGTGGATAAGGGTTCCGGCATAATATTTAGTACAAAAACGTCAACGTATGTATAAAAAAACAATTATTAGGCTAAAGATAGAATATTTTTAATAATAGCAACCATCAGAATATTATCATTTGATCGAAAAAAACAAATAAATTAAAGGGAATAAAATAAAATAAAAAGGATGGTCTCATATGAAATCATGGACCAATTATGACCTCATTTAAAAATTTTACTCCTTATCAATTATGCTATGTTGCTCATTTAAAATAAAAACCTAATTAAAAATATATAAAAGGTGAGCCAATATCTTCCATTTAAGAAATACAAATAACTATTTTTTTTAAATAGACAAAATAATTGAAATGGAATATTTATAAACCCAAAATGGCAACATAAATAAATCAAATAATTTTGACGGTAGAAATAAGGACGGGAAAATTTGGGGTGTGACACCTCCTGAGTTCTATACTCTCAATAATCATTTTAGCTTGTTCAGGGGCTACTCCTGAGCTCAAGACTTACGAAATAATTTTGAAGTATAAAAAGGTAGCAGAAAAGTGAAGGTGAAGAAAAATACAAAAAAAAGGGGTTTGAATCGAGTTTTAAAACTTTTTCGTTTAGAAATGTTTTGACAAAGCGTTTAGAATTGATTTGCCAAACGACTAGAAGGATTCTTACAGAAGAACTTTTCAAAACAATTAGAATTGTTTTCCACAAATGATTAGAAGTGTTTTCCCGAAAACGATCAAATTAGAAATCAATGCGTTAGAAGAGAAATAATGGTAAGTTATGTTTATACAAGTTCACCTTAGACAAGGCTACTATTTTCCACCCGCTATGATGATTTTGCCATCGACAAGGACTTAATCCACTAATCTCAACAGATTATAGATGCACGAGCTACCTTCCGATGACTAACGAATACAATGATACCCTAATAGTGATCCCTTTAGAATTTAAACATACTTGGTCCCCTAAGAGATATAACTATCACTAACTCCCAAGGCTTCTGACCTACACGGTCCCTCTAAGGAGATTTCTCTTTGTCTTAGACAAGAAATTCAATCAAGTTCCCGTTGAAGGGTTGTGTTTACAAAGTTGCTTCTAATAAGCAGATTATACAAATGTTTAAGTTCGTATTGTTTAACACAATTATGAGCAACAACTCTTATGTTTAAACAATTTACAATGGTTACACAAATATGAGCAACAACTCTTATGTTTCTAACTATTATAATTTTAACACAAATATGAGCAACATCTCTTGTGTTTCTAACACATAATTGAAGAACAAACAATAACATAATTAATGCGCAACAACTCTTGTGCCTTTTTCTTCTTTCTTAGATTGTTATAACAGTGGTATCAACACAATAATGAGCAATAGCTCTTGTGTTGAATCAAACAACATTAACACAAATAACGAGCAACAACTCTGTGTGTTTTATTATCTTTTAGTGGATTTAATTTTTGCAGCATGACTGTTCTTGTTCTTGTATATTTCTTCACTTTTCTTCAATTTGTAAATGAGGTGCTTGAACCTTTATATAGGCGTTGAGAAGTATATTGTTGAAGAAATAGACTGTTGTAGTAGTACACACGTCACTTTCATCAATGTCAGCTGCCAACGATAATAAATGATTGTGGGAGATAAATAGTACACAATACATCTATTTGAGTGGAATGTGTAATTTTATTATAGTACTAACTGAAGCAACTCGATTTTCAAAAAAAATCATTTAAAATGAATTTTCAAAAAAACAATGAAATCGCCACCTAATTTTATTTGTTCTAGAAAGAACGGGGAAATATAGATAAAACCCACAAAAATCGAATAAGGCGGTCTACAAGACCAAAAAGCATGGATTCGGGAGTCGGTTACGCAAGAGGAAGGTATTAGCACCTCTTACGTCCATCGTACTCGATGGGACCCATTTAGTTCAAAATGTGTTTGTGTGTGTGTAATCGCTAATTTCTAAATTATGAATTTAAGAAAGAAGAAAACGGGATTTGTTTATTATTATTTTGAGTTTGACACGGTTTAAAAACCGCGTGCCTACGTATTCCCTCGTGCAATGGGAAAGTCAAAACTCCGTAGTTCTTGTTGAAAATGTCTTGGATTGATTGTGTTGATTTTAATTGAAATGTTTTTGATTTTTGATAATCGCATATGAGCGAAAAAGGATTTGAATGGGTTGAATTGTTTTTAATTGTAGATGACAAGTACCAAAACGTCGGGATATCCTCTAACGAATTCGGTACTCGAGATTGGTGATTGAGGTCAACCGATCTTCTCTCATCCAAAATCTTTATTATGAAAAGAGTGAGGTGAAACAAAGTTCACTTGTTATTAAGTGTTATGGAATAAAGTATTTAAGTCATTGGGTTACCCTCTAATGGCCCAAATACTTTACATTTTAATTAAATCGTCGGGCGAACCTCTAACAATTTAATTAAATTCCATATCACTATGTTTTTTTGTTTTTTTGGAAAAAATTGATTTAGAAAACAAATTCAATTAATTAACTTAATTTGAAAGTGTTTTAAATGTTCAAGTGTATGGAATAAAGTATTCGAGTCATTGGGTTTCCCTCTAACGGCCCAAATACTTTAAATTTTAATTAAATCGTTGGGCGAACCTCTAACAATTTAATTAAATACCATAACACTATTTTGAAAATTGCGGCGTTGGACGTAGAGAAATGATATTTCGGGTTATGATTAACCAAGTATATGGACTTGATTAACCTCGTGAGGATAGGTGCTCCTATCCCCAACCATGAGACCCTGATGCATGGTGATTGGTATATGGACCAATTATTTTTTCGGGTTATGATTAATCAAGGCAACGAGGGCCCTAATTAACCTCGTGAGGATGGCCATGCCCATCCCCAACCATGAGACCCTTAGGGAATTTGGTGTGGGTAACCAAAAATGAGAGAGCGGAGGCGTTGTTGATTTTATATTAATTTGAGAGTGAGTGTACGATCGTGAAATAAACATGCAAGCGTACAATGTAATAGCGAAAAATAAAAGAAAATAAATTAACACACAATACAAATCGGAATTTAAATAATTATTAGTATAGATATTCTTTTACTTGATGAAAAATCAATTAACAATTTAATTGGTAATTCAACAAATAAAAAACTACCATATGCCAAAATATTATTTAATACATCATTATATATAAAAACTTGCATAATAATTGAATTTAAAGAGAAAAGTTTAGGAATTGGCCTGTTTGAAGCTTTAAACTGGAGGGTGTGAGTAGCAATCTGAGCCCAAGCCCAAAACAAAGCTGCTGGATCCTGTGTGAGTGCCTCCAAGGGTCATACTATGGTCTGCCATTCTGGATCACTGGATCTGGACTTCAACAGATCTGATGGCCTTGATGCAGGAGGATGCAAGACAGATACAATACACATGTACACACCAGATTCGAAATAGACCAAACAGGTGGTGACAAGTGTCACCACCTGGACTAAACACCAAGACTAAACGTTCTAAAATCTTCCTAAACTCATTTTATACTATAAATCAAAAAATAAATAATGCTAACTCTAAAATAATAAAAGAATTAATACTAATATAAAATGATAACAAGAAAAAAATAAAAATCAGTTTATTTTTATTATATTATTATATATTATATTCTTCTAAATTAAAAACTAAATTAGTTTTATTACAAACTTTCCTATATCTTAGATACCTAAATAAAACTAGACAAAATTAATAACTAATCTTAAGTTATTTTATGAAATAAAATCTATATTTTTTTAGATTCAAAAACTAAGTCAGTTTTTTTTAAAAGATAAAAAAACAAAAAAAGTTGTGGTTATATATTTAATAGAATCTATTTACTAAAATAAACTTGATTATATATATTTTTTTAAAAAAAACAAACAGCAATTAAATTGAGGTTAGAGTCTTAAACCAAAAGATAACCCCACTCATCTCTTCGTGTCTCTCAGATGCATGCAAATCCTCTCATCCTCACAGAACCGATCTCTCGTCCTCTCTTTGTAAACCCTAAACGCCGCTCATCTCACCGTTCCTCGCCGCGACTCTCGTTCGTTCTAATCCTCTCCGTTCTCGTGCGTTTTCGATTACGATTCTCACCGTTTCTCTCACGGATTGTCTCTCTCTCGATCTGTCACTCTCTCTCGTTCGCGACCCTCACAACGATTTCGTTCAGAAATCGAGTACTCTTACTCTATTACTGCTATTTCGTGTTCTGATTGCTTGAAATTTGTTGTTTGATTCCTTACACTTTGCCTTTTCCTCGTCTTCTTTTCTGAAGGATTTTCTGACTGGAAAATGATGATGATGCTAGTTAGATGGATGCTATTCTGTGTTTGGTTTCCTGGTTTTTTGGCTTGACAGTATTAGTATGCGGCTAGGGTTTATGATTGCTGATGAATTTTCGGCTAGGGTTTTTTTCTTGTTGTGAACAGTGGCCTCCTTATGTTATAAACTTGAATGCTTTTATACTGTCAGTGTTTAGGGTTTGGCTGAACCTTGGTTGTTCTGATTTTTGAAAAACAAGGCCTTTGTTTGCTTGATGGGCTTGCATCCTTTTGTTGTTGGGCCGATAATTTTGATTCTTCTCGCTGTTTGATGCTGTCCTGCTGCTATGTGTTCTGATGTCTTGGTTGTGTAATGCTGTTTTTGGTAAAACTTGCCCGAAAAGGTGTATACCCTTGCTGCCCTGTATAAAATTCTTGTACTGTCATGCCCAAACTGCTTTTCAAAACTGCTTTTCCTCATCTTCTTTCCACACCTCCTATTGTGAACCAAGGGTACCCTTGTGGATTTGCAATAGTGAGCTTTACGGCCGATGATTCGCTATGAGGCCTCGGTTTTGATCGAAACCACCACACAACCTGATTCCGGAAAGAAAATCCTAATGATGAGATAGAATTTGTGTATTGTCTTGTATTGTTATCATTGCTGTCCGTTATTTGCTAATCACATTCTTTTGCTTTGTTTCATGAACACGAGTCATGGCATGAACTTGGAGGAACGACAAAAGACAGCTCTGGGCAAGGAGGCAAGATCTTCAATGGAGCAAGAAAACTTGGAAGCCGACGAAACAACAAAACTCTTAATGGAAAGAAAGGACTTAGGCATATAACACTTGTAGCATAATGTCAGAATTCAAAACTTGTAACCTAGGAATCTTTGTATTTAGAAATCTCGAAACATTGTAGTGTTACCAATTTAAATTTGACATTGATTTCGATGACTCACGTAGTATTTTTACAAACCAAAGCTAAGAGAATGTTTGAACTTGGAGGTTTGATTCTAACTTGTAAACGGGCGTTCTTCGAATGTCCTTTTGTATTCGAACAAGATTTTTGACACTTGAATGACAAAAAGAAGTTGAATAATGAGTGAAATTTGTTTGGCTTTTGGATTAGAACTTGTATTCGAAGATTTGATAAGTTGTAAAACCATGTACTCATTCTTGTACTCTTGTAAAACCTTAGAGTAATTCAACGCTCTTGAAATTTCATGAATGCAAAGTTGGAAGATTATGTACCAATTTGAGTTCTAGTTTGAATTCTTGAATACTACTAATGTGATCTGCAATGTTGTAGCATTTGTGCATGGAAGTTGAAAATTCATGACGAACCAAACATTCCAAAAAATTTGTCACGAACCAAAATTACTTTGGTTAGAACAAAACTAAGTCGAAATGTCGATCTAAAATATGCGCCCAAATCCAAATCAATCCACCATTCCCATCCGTATTCTTGAATCAAACGCGTAGTAACGTGATTGTTGCACTTTAGATTCTTGAGAAAAATTGCCATGTATGACCTTGATTCATGTTCTAAAAAAAAGAATGAGGTCTTAAGAGAACTATGAGTGGAATTTGAATATGTATTCAATTTTCTAAATCCTTCTTCGAACTCAATAATGCATATTAAAAAAAGCTTTGAACTTGTGATCAAAAATCTCGAAATCCAAGCTATCTCGTAATTAAATTAATCCCGTTTGAATTTCCCGGCCACAAAGTTTCCATGTTTATCCGGCTTATGTAAAAATCCCGAGCCTTTTGCCACTTGAAACAGAGAATTAAAACTAACTCTAAATTTCAAATAACATCCTTGATTCCAAACCTTGGTCAATTTAGCGATTCCATAATTTCCTTTAAGAAAAGGGTGATAGTTTCCACTTGAAATTAATGGTATTGTCACCGCATCCGCAAGTCGAAACATATTTGGTAGCAGAAAAAGGATTTGAAACCAACGAATTTCAAAAAGAAACTTCTAATATTTCAATGAATGTCTTGAATTTTGCGAGCGATGGACGCGATAGGAAAAGATTTAAACATGTGGCACCTTGACATTCGTAAATCTTGTAAACAAGCCCTCTGGATGAATATTTTCACATACATCAACTATCACCAAGAAACGAATAAAGTTGACGATCAAACCAAATTCACTAGAACTGGAATTGTTGATCAATAAACGGATAATCATAATCCACCCTTTTACATCTTGAACAATGAACTTGAAACAACAGCAAAACCCAAACTCGTGATGAATTGATCTCCAATCGGGTAATAACATTCAAAATAACCGACTCCGTAGCTCCATCAAGAACAGACCATTCAATTCAACAATCGAACACCAAGCCCCGAAAGCCGATAGATATGAACGAATAAGATTTAACATTAAACCTCGTCATTTTCAAATATCCCCAAATTGGTCGAAAACACCACGCCTTTTCTGCTCAACAGAGAAATCTTTGGGAATCAACTCCAATCCGTAACCATAGACCCAGTGATATGAATGCATGTGAGTGTTATGATAAATGCGAAGCCTAAACCAGATAAAACCGAGATAGGAGGGCAAATTTTGGGGTGCAACAGTTGCCCCTATTTAATCGTCTTAAACCTGAAAGTGAAATTGGCGCTAGCCTTTTGAACTTTCAAGGTAGAAGAAGATTAAATACTACAAGAACCCAAAAATTTGCGCTCCGGAGAACAAGTGGAAATATTTTTTTTGCATTTTTTAATCTTTTTGATAATTTTGACTTTCTATATTTTTTGTGATTTTTTTTGAACAGTGGGATTTGGAACAAAGATTCTGGTATGTCAAGTAAGGATATTAGACATATACATGAAAGAGACCGACCGAAGGCGACTCTAACAAAGGTTTCGAAAATATACATGCCCGGTAAGGATATTGGACACAAAAAGATCGAATATACATGTTCGGTAAGGATATTGAACACATATAGGTAGCATATGCCAGGTAAGGATATTAGACATACACCGGAAAGAGACCGACCGAAGACGACTCTATCAAAGGTTTCGAAATATACATGCCCGGTAAGGATATTGGACATATAAAGATCAAATATACATGTTCGGTAAGGATATTGAACACATATAGATAGCATATGTCGTAAGGATATTAGACATACAGGAAAGAGACCGATCAAGACGACTCTAACAAAGATTTCAAATATACATGCCCTAAGGATATTGGACACATAAGGATCGAATATACATGTTCGGTAAGGATATTGAACACATATAGGGCATATGTCGTAAGGATATTAGACATACGGAAGAGATCGATCAAGACGACCCTAACAAAAGTTTCAAATATACATGCCCGTAAGGATATTGGACACATAAAGATCGAATATACATGTTCGGTAAGGATATTGAACACATATAGATAGCATATGTCGTAAGGATATTAGTCATACAGGAAAGAGACCGATCAAGACGACTCTAACAAAGGTTTCAAATAATACATGCCCGTAAGGATATTGGACACATAAAGATCGAATATACATGTTCGGTAAGGATATTGAACACATATAGGAGCATATGTCGTAAGGATATTAGACATACCTGAAAGAGACCGACCAAGACGACTCTAACAAAGGTTTCAAATATACATGTCCGTAAGGATATTGGACACATAAAGATCGAATATACATGTTCGGTAAGGATATTGAACACATATAGGAGCATATGTCGTAAGGATATTAGACATACACTGGAAAGAGACCGACCGAAGACGACTCTAACAAAGGTTTCGAAATATACATGTCCGGTAAGGATATTGGACACATAAGGATCGAATATACATGTTCGGTAAGGATATTGAACACATATAGGGAGCATATGTCAGGTAAGGATATTAGACATACACAAGAATGAGACCGACTGGAGCAGACTCACTGGGGAAAGATATATGGAATGGTAAAATCGTCGATCGAAGACGAATTCACGGGGAAAGAGGCCAAACAGAGGGGACTCTAGCAAGGATTGCTAGGCTATGTTGGACTTTAAAAGGTTGCAAATGTGCAAGAAATACAATATCCCACAGGCCAAAGGCGGGGTGTAATTCTTCAAGAGTGGCAATTATATGAATTACCACACACCAAGTATGGATACTCAAACAATTGAGAAGCAAGAAAGGTTAGACACCAACTCTTACTCGCACTCTAACGACAGAGGCAAACATGGGTAAGATAACCAACAATGAGAATTTGCAATAAGCAAGACGCTTGGTAGATGAATTGAATTTGAACAATGTAGGAGACCGACACGGGGTCAAAAATGCAGATAACAACAACAAGAAGAATTTCTTGAGGGAACTCTGACTGGGAATACCACTTGGGGATTTTTGGATTGACTTTCTCTTCGGAGACGCAAAAGGTACTCGAGAAACATTTTAATCTGGCTTATGCTTAGATGCATGTTTGAGATTATTATTATTTTTGCGCAATGCTCCACATCAATGGAAATGCTACGCATTTTTGAGGATGCTATGTAATGCAATGATGCATGTTTTAATGATTCATCCAGGACTAAAGGCAATTGTGAGCTGCCGAGGGAACATCAACCATCCATGAATTGAATACAATCATCTGGTCTTCATCAAAGAGATGATAGTCGGGACCCTGGTAGTGGGATTATGGAATAGAAGTATCATCTTTCAACGATTAACATCACTGGGGAAATAACTCTTGGAGATCGACATTCATCTGGGACGATGATCTTGTCACGTAGTGTTCGTGATTTCGATAGCTCTGGATTATGAGCTTTTGCATAAGAGGAATCAACGACACCTTCTGGCACAAGTGAGCTTTTGAAAGTGATCTTGCTTGTGTAGACCGTTCTTTGCAATCTTCCGCGTCGGGGAAGGATCGATAACATCCAAGGGCGCACATATGCCATGGATACCCCTTGCGGGAGAGAAAAGTTTTGTTGAAATTTAAGCTCAAGCGTGCGCTCTTTATTTAAAATCTTTGCATAACAAAACCAGAAAGCAGAGATATAACAATAATTACTTGATCAACTGTTTCAATTAATGCCGTACCCGTAATTCCGAGTAACTTGAAATTATGCCATGTGTTGGGCACGATGTTTCATATAAAGTTTATTGAAAATATCGGACGTCGTTTTTGCAAACAAAACAGTTAAAAATACATGAAAATAAGACAGAGATAAATGATAGAAAAACACAGTTTGGATGAAAGTAATTTTATTGATTGATTAGCCCGTAAATGAGCATTTACATCAAGAAGCAAATCCTGAAAAGAGGCAATTGCTTATACATCAAAGTTAAAAGAAAAGGTGACAATAAAAATCATGGATTTTGTCGAATCCTGAATCCGCCATGCTCTTCACAACTTCAACATCCCTTAACATTGAGCTATCCGAAATGCTCCGATTAGCCTAACCCTCAATCCCTCTGGATTATCAAGTTTTTGTAGATAGCCGACCAAAACATGTGTCGTGCAGATTGTAGTCGTTCGCCTTGAATCCCTAATTTTTGCCTGGACCGCCCTTTCGGGTTTTCAATCCACCGGGATACCCTTTTTGCCCAACCGCCCTTTCGGTTTTCGACTTGCCGGTCTTTTATCTTTATATTTATCTAACTTTTGCCCGAATCATTTCATTGATCTTTCAGTGGCTTCATCGGTCCCCGGCGTCGGTACTATTGGGAGGCAAAATTCTCTTGACCTGAGTCACCGACTTGGAAATTCGAGGACACACTTTCTTGTCGAAAGCCCTTTTCATACGCTTTTGGTATAACTGTCCATGACAAACAGCTGTCAATCTCTTCTCGTCGATGAGATTCAATTGATCAAGTCTGTTTTGAACCCATTCAGCTTCATCGAGTTGCACATCTGTTAAAATCCTTAAGGAAGGGATCTCAACTTCCACGGGTAGGACTGCCTCCATACCGTATACCAAGGAGAAGGGAGTTGCCCCTGTTGGCGTGCGTATTGAAGTGCGGTAGCCGTGTAAGGCATATGGCAGCATCTCGTGCTAATCCTTGTAAGTGACAACCATCTTCTGTACAATCTTCTTGATATTCTTGTTTGCCGCCTCCACGGCACCATTCATTTTTGGACGATATGGGGAAGAGTTATGATGTTTTATCTTGAAATCGTCGCACAACTCTTTCATCATTTTGTTGTTGAGATTCGAGCCGTTATCAGTGATGATCTTCTCGGGAACCCCATAGCGACAAATGATATTATGCTTGATGAAACGTGTGACCACTTGTCTAGTGACACGAGCATAAGATGCTGCCTCAACCCATTTGGTAAAGTAGTCAATGGCAACAAGGATGAATCGATGTCCATTAGAAGCGGTGGGCTTAATTTCTCCAATCATATCAATGCCCCACATTGCGAAAGGCCATGGAGAAGTCAAAACATTTAATGAAGAAGGTGGCACATGCATCTTATCGGTAAATTTGACATTTGTAGCATGTTCGGCATGGTTGTAGCGTCATTCTCCATGGTGGACCAATAATAGCGCTCTCAAGATCTTCTTGGCCATGGTGTGTCCACTAGAATGCGTCCGAAGGAACCTTCATGAATTTCTTCTATAATCTTATTTGCTTCGTGTCTATCCGCATCCGAGCAAAAGCAGTCATAGTTCCTTTTGTACAACACACGCCATTGAGGAAAAATTTAGCCGAGTACTTGCGGGGCCTTCTTATCAACGATGGAAGCATCATCGAGGTATTCTTTCGTCTCGAGATACCTTTTGATGTCATAGAACCAAGGTTTTTCATCCGCTTCACCTTCTACTTCATAGCAGAATGCAGGTTCATCCAACCTCATTATAGTGATAGATGGGGCATCATTCGCCCATCGACTTTAAACATGGATGACGAGTAGCGGAGCATCGCCAAGTTGTTCTCCTCCTTGGGATGTGATCAAAAGTGATTTCGTCGAAATAAGGGATCAACTTCAAGACATGATCTCGATATGGAATCAAATTCGGTGGGGTCTCCCAATCTCCATTGATTTGACTAATCACCAGGCGGAATCTCATACCGCTAAGATCTTGATTCTCGGATCAATGGCCGCCTAATTCCAAAATACAAGCTTCACTCGGCCGTTATTGGTGCAATCGAAGCAGATTACGGCGTGAATGGAATATGAAACCGGTCGAGAAGTGATAATGGCACCAACACCATTTCCTAATGCATTTGAGGCTCCATCGAATGCCATCGTCCACCATGAGCGAGCTCGGGTCCCTCTTCAGGGCGGAATGTTACAATCTACGATATACATGATGTCCTCGTCGGGAACTCAAACTTCATCGGTGATAGTCATCTTCTAATGGTTCTTGAGCGAGATAGTCGCCACCACACTACCTTTGATAGCCTTCGAGTAGTGTATTGGATATCATATTCAGGATCATTTGCCACCGGGCTATCCTTCCTGTGAGAGCTAGCTTCTCAAAAATATACTTTATCGGGTCCATTTTGGAGATCAAAGAAAGTAGTGTGAGTTAACATATCTTTATCGAGCCGTTTCTGCCCATGCGAGTGCACAACAAGTCTTTTCAATAATGAATACCTCGATTCGCATTACGTGAACTTCTTGCTCAAATAGTATCGGCGTGCTCTTTCCTGCTGTCTCATCATGTTGACCGAGCACACAACCCATGGAATTCTCCAACACGGTCAAGTACATAATCAGCGGTCTACCTTCCACGGGTGAGAGAATTGGAGGCTCTTGTAGGTACCTCTTTATCTTGTCGAATGCCGTCGACAATCGCCATTCCACCTAGTCGTTGGATTCTTTCTTAACACTTGAAAATAGGTTCACGGTGGTATGAGAGAAATAAACCTAGCGATGTAATTCGGTCTTCCCAAGAAACCTCGCACTTCCTTTTACATCCTTGGCTCGGCATCTCTTGTATCGCTTTTATCTTTGCGGGTCAACCTCGATCCCTTTCTCACAATAAAGCCTAAGAGTTTCCCGATCTCACCCCAAAGGTGCACTTACTTGGGTTCAACCTCGGCTGAACTTTCTCAACCTTTCGAACAATTTTAACAAGTGAACGGTGTTCTTCTTCTGCGGGACTTGGCAATCATATCATCCACGTAGACTTCAATCTCTTTATGCATCATATCGTGAAAGAGTGACCATAGCTACCGATATGCCCTGCGTTCTTCAAACCGAAAGGCATCACTTTGTAGCGAAAGTTCCCCGGTGTAATGAAAGTAGTTTTCTCCATATCATTAGGCGCCATCTTAATCGGTTGTAGCGGAGAAACCATCCATGAAGGAGAATACTTTAGCTCGGCGGTGTTATCGACCAAAATGTCGATGTCGGGAGAGGAAGTCATCCTTAGGGCTAGCTCTATTCAAATCCCTATAATCAACACATCCTTACCTTGCCGTCTTTCTTGACCTGGTACAATGTTTGCAACCCATGGGGATAAGAAACAACCTTTAGAAACCTGCTTCCATCTGCTTCGAACCTCTTCTTTGATTTTCCTTGACATTTGGATGCGTTGCAAGCTTCGCGCTACGGTGGGCATCCTTCTTTGAGGGCAACTCGTGCATAACGATATCGATATCTAACGGGCATATCTTCATAAGACCAAGCAAATATGTCCACGTACTCATGTAGCATTTCGACAAGCTTTTGCTTAACTCCATCTTCAAAGCTGCTCGATCTTGACCTCCTTCGAGCATCCTCGGTTCCTAGATTGATCACTTCTAGAGCCTCTTGGTGCGGCTGGATGACCTTTTCTTCTTGCCTCAACATCCTGGCTAATTCTTCAGGTAATTCACAGTTCTCTTCGGCTTCCTCTTCAGCTTGATAAATCGGTTCGTCGAAATCATAATGAGCCACGGCGGAATCATCGTCAACAAAATCCGGGTCCGTCGAAGGACCGCATCTGCGTGGTTGGTAATTTTATTTTTATTATTATTTTTTAATTAAGTTTTTTTTTAATAATAAAAATTAAAAAGAAAAGACAAAAGGTTTGTATAAAAGAAGAAACTAAAATTTGATATTGTCACCTTTAAAAGAAATAAATGAAGAAAAAAACAACAAAAAGAGAAAAATTTGAATGCAAAAAGGACGTCCTTCATTAATGATAAACTTGAAAGTTAAAAACATGGTGGCCCTACAGCATGATCACTACGTCTTGGGCATAACGTAGGAATTATGGCATGACATAAAAACAGAAAATTACTCTTCAAAACGAGTAACCACAACAACATCTTCAGTGAACCAATTGGAAAGCTCACGTCCTGGAGCAGTAGGGTAGATCCACTTGTCCACATCATAGTCACCGTCCGCTTCACCATCAACAGGATCAACATCCTCAATCTGGATTCCACCTTTGACAAACTTGACGGAGGAAACACCCTTTGCTCAGGGGTGGAGCGAGACCTTCATTCGGGAGCGAAACCCGAACCCCTCTTATCCGTCGGGTAGGAAGTTCTAGCACTCTTCCCCACCCTTGGGATGTCTGACTTGACAATAGCTTTGAGCACGCTTGTAGGATGCCATGGAGACTTCACCTTTTGCAAAGGGATCTTATCGGTAATCTTGCCTCAAAAGCTTGGCATGGAGTTTCGTGGATCTCTCCTTCAACTTCACGAAAGTTGCTCGGATGTGACGACATAATCTTCTTCACCATAAATGGTGACCACCTTCCCATTAATTAAAATTTCGACTTTTGGTGCAAAGTGGATGTCACACCAGCCCCATGAATCGAGGGCGTCAAGCAAACAACGATGGGAGGATTAATGTCCATGACGAAAAAGTTGCGTCAAAACACGGGCCCACCTTAATAGGCGGTCCACCTCGCCAAACACGATCTCTTCGACCCATCAAGCGCCTTAACTACAAATCACGGGTCTCGGCCACGACCCTTCATAATCCAACTTCAGAGTAGACTTGGAAGAACATTGAGGATGATCCGTGTCGGCCGACACGGGATAAAGTAGTTCTCGCTATCTCCACGGAAGCGTGGCGCTTTGTTATGCTTCCTTCCTCGGGAGGTAAATTGAAGTCGATAAAACCGAGACCGTTACTTGCGAAATGTTGTTCACAATGCCTCAAATTGGTTAACCGAGATCTCTTGGGGAGCGAAAGCGTTCCCAACAGTGCATCGGGCGTTGCGGTGAGGCTCGGAATCCCTCAACAAAGCTAAGATAGAAATCTTGGCGGGCGTCTGGCCGAGCTGGTCGATTATCTTGTAATCACTCTTCTTTATATACCTCATCAATTCTTCAACATCCTTGGTCATCTCAGGGCTCAGAACAGGTTCTGAAATCTTTGGCGTTGACTCACCCCCAATCATGACTCCTTTCCCTTTTGCTTTAGCCTTGGCCAAAGCTTGGACTTTCTCAACTAGATTGGGTGGAGAGAAGATTCGTCCACCGGGTAATCCGACTTTCTTCCGCAATGTCATGCCTGCGAGCTCAAATATTCAATCTTCTTTTCATCGGACTTTCCTCCTTGGAGGTCTCCACATTCAATTTCTTGCCGTCACGGTAGTACTCGGACCCATAATTCCACGGGATGGCCTTTTCGCTAGTGTAGGTCTGGACCGGCAAAGTGATAATCACAGGAGGTTTCTTAGTCGGCACGGGGATTATAGCGGAATCCTTCTAGAGTGGCGGGGATAGTGACCACGTCGACCTCATCTTCAACATTCTGCATATCAAGTTCTTTCTGGACGATCTGAAGAGTCCCTTCAGTAATCAGACGCTGAATCTCGTCTCTCAAATTATCACAGCCTTCAATTTGGATTAAACATTGTTCACAACCATCATCACAACCAGGGAAATCTCCCTTCAACAGCAATTGCTTCTTTATCCACCACAACGGGGTGGTCAGATCATTAACATCCATTATCAGGTTCAAACCTCCATCTTCGCAAATTACATTAACAGCGTTTCCACCATGAGGAGGTAAAGGGTGCTGAATGACATTAGGGGTGGGAGGAGGTCCAAAGTTGATTGCCTCGGTGTCAAGCAGGTTCTGAACCTTGTATTTGAAGGCGATACAATTCTCAATAGAATGCCCACAGGCATTGGGTGGTAAACAGCGAGCATTTGCATTAAAATATTTTGGCGAGTTATGCGGGTCAATCTTCAAGTCATCAATCATATTCAAACTTTGCAAATGAGCAAAAACATCTGCATAAGACATTGACAAGGGATCAAACTTCTTCACGGGTCTAGGTGGTGGTTGTCTTGGAACAACATCTTGTTTTGGAACACTAGCGGGAATAGTTACAGCAGCAACTTGGCGACTGAATTCTCGGCGCTTCTCCTTTCCTCTTCGCTCATACGGTCACTCGCCTTCTTTCTTTTTCTGGTAACCGCCAAAAGACTTCTTGGCGCCACCAACTTGATTCTTGTCAGTACCAACGTCTTGAATCTTTCCTAACTTGATCCCCATCTCGACTCTTTCACCAAACATCACCATGTCAGCGAAAGTACTAGTCAGACTGCAAGAGGCATAGTACGGCCCATCTAGTGTGCCGGTAAACATTTCCACCATCTCGTTCCACCATTGGGGTTGAACTTTAGTACCTCGCGCCACCTTTGCGCGTACTCCTTGAAAGATTCAGTTTTCTTCTGAGCTAAGTTGTGCAACTGGGTTCTCGTAGGTGCCATATCAGTGTTAAAGCCATAGTGTTGAACAAAAGCTACAACCAACTCTCTCCAAGTTCGCACCTGGGAGCTATCAAGACCCATATACCAATCCAATGGTCCATCAGTCAAACTATCTTGGAAAAAGTGCATCAAGAGCTTCGTCCTTCGTATAGGCGGACATCCTCCTAAAGTAGTACCTCAGTGAGTTTTAGGACAAGAGTTGCCCTTGTACTTGAAAGCTACGGATTTTAAATTTTGGAGGAATCTTCACTCCTTGAACCAAACCCAAGTTGGACATGTCGAACCCCAAAACATCCACGATTCTCAAAGGCTTGCGCTCCTCGAGCATCTTCAACGTCCTATCGGCTTGGTCGGCTCCTCGACATTGGAAAACCAATCTTCAAAGTTATCTTCATCATCTTGAGGAATCGAATCTGAATAGTCCTTACGCTGGTGGAGGCACCAACACGAGTTCGGCGGCGGCGATGTGGGTAGGCGGAGGAGGAACCACCGCAGCATGATCCGTTTGAGCGACTGGTTCGCCGGCAAGATCGATAAGACCGGCGTTGACTTCCAGCTAATTTCGGACCATTCTCTTGGCGACTTCTTGATGGTGACTACAGGCCTCACGAGCTCTCAACTCCTCTTGTTGCAGAGCCATGTTCTGAATTATCTCCATCAATTGCCCTATACGAGTATCCATTCTTGTCCCTAGGGCGGCCATGTCAGATCCATCTTCTCCATCAGTTTCTTCAAGTTACTTCTTGTCGGGTAACGATGAGCGATGAAACACTAGTCTCTCGTCGTGGAGAAAACCAGCAGCGATAAGATGGTGATCTCAATACCGTTATGTATGATATGCTATGGGAGTATGCATGCATGCCCATGATATGTTTTTGTATATTTTATTTTCAGGGACTCTTTGAAGACTCGTTAGTTAACAATAAACATTAGAGAAAAAAAACTGATTAAACTGCAATTCAACGAAATCTCATAGAAACTCAAAGTGTTAGTTGTGACTACAAGGTTGTTCAAGCTCGAATAGAGCAATAAGATTAAATCTTGGAATTTAAATCATTACATTAATAATTAGATTCAAATATTCAAATAAGATAAGTGGCTAAAAACTAGAAATCTTGTCCACGACGAGGCTTCAAATCTCTAGTTTCCGCCTTGAACTGTTCACCACCTCTTGTGGGAGGAGAAGTCACTCACAGGAGGTATCGGGTTGCCTTGAGGTCTTCTAGGGCCGACTGAGCCTCAAGGTACGTCGATAATCAAGCGGTTACACATGTCAACCATTTCTTTGTACTTCAAAAGAAATGCCCATTCTTCTTCTAGAAAGGACACTAGTTCATCCTTTTCATCTAACAGACGATTCACTTTTGGATCTCATCAATCCAACCTTGGCATTGCTCTCTAAGGCCTTCGTAAGCATCCCTATTGCTATCTCTTTCTTCCTCGTAATGTTCACTCTTGAACCTTTTCAGCTAATTCAATTGCTTCCAATTCTCGGCGATCAGACTTCTTCTTTTTTATCTCATTCTCTAGCATTTTATTGGTTCGTGCGAGAAGCTTCTAACTTTGAAATCTTTGCTTGAGGCGTGCTTTCAATGCTCTCTTTTCTTCAACGGCCTTCCTTCATCTAGATAAGCTGGCCCTTTGTTGCGGTCTTGATTGTCGACGGAGGTCCTTGCCCCACTTGGCACTCCTCAAGTTTTCGAACATCTCATCAAGAGCTCTTCATCCTTTTCATTCGTCTTCTTCTTCCTCTAATTCTTCTTTCACCTCCTTGAGGTTAGCCTCCAAATTTTCAGCTCGAGAAAATGCGAAATTAGAGCTTTGTAGCTCAATCTTTCCTCCTCCATCTTTCGATAATTTCAAAGCCTCATATTCTCCTCTATTGGCACATGAGTGATTCTGGTTCGGGATGATCAAAGGGTACCTCTACAAAGTAAGGCAGCTTGATTTCTTGGACTCTCTCTATCACCCACTGGCGATAAGACCTTCCATCAATTCCGCCCCTCTTGATTAACTCTCGGCTTTCCCTATGGATTTGACCCCAAGCTCTTCGGATCTTCAATACTTCGTTGCGGTCCTTTTTACCAAGCTCGTGTACAATGAAGCTTTCCAAGTGCTCAGGCCTTGGTTCGTTTTCCATCGGATACCCCAATTGTCTTGTTGCAAGTCTTGGGTTATAATTGATGCAACCCATAGACCCAATCAAAGGAACATTAGAATATCCACCACAGTGAGTGATAACATCAACGAATCCCCAACCTGGAGAATGCCACATCACACCATCGGCTGTTAGTGAAGCCAATTTTTGAGACCAAGATAAGTTTCTCAGGATCTTCTCCCACGGTCCACTCTGAGGGATATGAGATGTCAACCATAAGTACAGCAGTGGAGAACAACACAGAACCACCCTCGCTTCTTGATTTCTCTGGAGATGGTAAAGAACATCGATAGCAGTCACGAGAACAGGGTTCTTCGACATGAATATGCCAATAGCGAGACGGGCTCAAGTAACCGATTTCATTAGTTGGAAACAAAACCACCCCAAAGATGAGCAAAGCAAGTATGGAGTGAAAGCCGCCAATCGTCTTGAACACTCAAACTTGACAACTTATCCTCAAGTTTTGCCTAAGAATACCTTTGTCGGTAATCCAAGGTGCCACCTCCCTACAGGAAGAAACAAGGCAGCCTACCTTAGCCTTATCGAGGTCTTCCCTATGTTGAGGAAAGGAGTGTCGTCCTCAAAGGCCAATTAAGGTTCTCTCGAACTCTTCAATTGTAGGAACAAGTGAAAGTCTTGGAATGTGAAGCATCGAATAGGAGGATCATAGTACTTTGCGAGCAATCAAAGCTTCCATGTCCACATTGGTAGTCAAAAGATCTAGGATGTTCCCAAACCTTTTCCCAAAATAAGCTCTACTAACGGTGGAATTCTCTCACTTTGAGTTATCGGCTTCCCACTTCAATTCTTTAAATTTGAGACATGGAGCGATCTTCACGGTTGAATTCATTCTTCCTTCTTCTTGCACCAACAAAATCTATAAGGTTCCTGAAAATAAAAGTTATATGCTAAATGGTTTTATGCAAATGTATGCAATGCATGTTGCAAATTAAATAAACTGGTTCATAGGATCGGCGGTCATGGTTTCGACGTCACCCAACGATTCCCGGTAAGGCTAATCTTATGTTTTTGGCTAAATGTTTCGGGTCTCGGATCCTTTTACAAACACTATCATCGCGAGAGGCCTACGTGGCGATAGTATTTGTAAAAGTATACCCCAACGACTCTTAACGGATGCTCTAAATCCAACATTTGAGCGTTTGGTCTCGGTTAGGACAACATGAACAAAACTTAGAGTTATAGGTCATTTGTCCAAAGATTGATGTCTGCGCTAGGCAGACGACCTCCTTAAAACAACCAACTCTAAGCCGGAGCCTTGGCCGGGCCAACAAGACAATGGAGTCGGTGGACCTAGGCTACGCAACCCCTCTATTCCTAAAAGGTGACCTAGAAGCCTGGGTAGTGGGCTTATCTATGTATTAATGCCCATGAATTCCCATCACAATAATATATCAACAAAATAATATACATAAAGCGTAAAGAGAAAAATAAGCAAATAAATAATAGATAAGCATAAAGAAAGAAGCGATAAACAAACACACAAACATGCGAAGAACTAAACTAGGGTTGACTCGCTTAGTCAAAAAGATTTAAAAAAAATTCCCCAGTGAAGTCGCCAACTGAAGCAACTCGATTTTCAAAAAAAATCATTTAAAATGAATTTTCAAAAAAACAATGAAATCGCCACCTAATTTTATTTGTTCTAGAAAGAACGGGGAAATATAGATAAAACCCACAAAAATCGGATAAAGCGGTCTACAAGACCAAAAAGCATGGATTCGGAGTCGGTTACGCAAGAGAAGGTATTAGCACCTCTTACGTCCATCGTACTCGATGGGACCCATTTAGTTCAAAATGTGTTTGTGTGTGTGTAATCGCTAATTTCTAAATTATGAATTTAAGAAAGAAGAAAACGGGATTTGTTTATTATTATTTTGAGTTTGACACGGTTTAAAAACCGCGTGCCTCGTATTCCTCGTGCAATGGAAAAGTCAAAACTCCGTAGTTCTTGTTGAAAATGTCTTGGATTGATTGTGTTGATTTTAATTGAAATGTTTTTGATTTTTGATAATCGCATATGAGCGAAAAAGGATTTGAATGGGTTGAATTGTTTTTAATTGTAGATGACAAGTACCAAAGCGTCGGGATATCCTCTAAATTGATTTTCGAGATTGGTGATTGAGGTCAACCGATCTTCTCTCATCAAAATCTTTATTATGAAAAGAGTGAGGTGAAACAAAGTTCACTTGTTATTAAGTGTTATGGAATAAAGTATTTAAGTCATTGGGTTACCCTCTGGCCCAAATACTTTACATTTTAATTAAATCGTCGGGCGAACCTCTAACAATTTAATTAAATTCCATATCACTATGTTTTTTTGTTTTTTTGGAAAAAATTGATTTAGAAAACAAATTCAATTAATTAACTTAATTTGAAAGTGTTTTAAATGTTCAAGTGTATGGAATAAAGTATTCGAGTCATTGGGTTTCCTCTAATAAATACTTTAAATTTTAATTAAATCGTTGGGCGAACCTCTAACAATTTAATTAAATACCATAACACTATTTTGAAAATTGCGGCGTTGGACGTAGAGAAATGATATTTCGGGTTATGATTAACCAAGTATATGGACTTGATTAACCTCGTGAGGATAGGTGCTCTATCCCCAACCATGAGACCACGATGCATGGTGATTGGTATATGGACCAATTATTTTTCGGGTTATGATTAATCAAGGCAACGAGGGCCTAATTAACCTCGTAAGGATGGCCATGCCCATCCCCAACCATGAGACCCTTAGAATTTGGTGTGGGTAACCAAAAATGAGAGAAGCGGAGGCGTTGTTGATTTTATATTAATTTGAGAGTGAGTGTCGATCGTGAAATAAACATGCAAGCGTACAATGTAATAGCGAAAAATAAAAGAAAATAAATTAACACACAATACAAATCGAATTTAAATAATTATTAGTATAGATATTCTTTTACTTGATGAAAAATCAATTAACAATTTAATTGGTAATTCAACAAATAAAAACTACCATATGCCAAAATATTATTTAATACATCATTATATATAAAAACTTGCATAATAATTGAATTTAAAGAGAAAGTTTAGGAATTGGCCTGTTTGAAGCTTTAAACTGGAGGGTGTGAGTAGCAATCGAGCCCAAGCCCAAAACAAAGCTGCTGGATCTGTGAGTGCCTCAAGGGTCATACTATGGTCCGCCATTACGGATCATTGGATCGGACTTCAGATCGATGGCCTTGATGCGAGGGTGCAAGGATACAATACACATGTACACACAGTTCGAAATAGACCAAGCGGTGGTGACAAGTGTCACCACCGGACTAAACAAGACTAAACGTTCTAAAATCTTCCTAAACTCATTTTATACTATAAATCAAAAAATAAATAATGCTAACTCTAAAATAATAAAAGAATTAATACTAATATAAAATGATAACAAGAAAAAAATAAAAATCAGTTTATTTTTATTATATTATTATATATTATATTCTTCTAAATTAAAAACTAAATTAGTTTTATTACAAACTTTCCTATATCTTAGATACCTAAATAAAACTAGACAAAATTAATAACTAATCTTAAGTTATTTTATGAAATAAAATCTATATTTTTTTAGATTCAAAAACTAAGTCAGTTTTTTTTAAAAGATAAAAAAACAAAAAAAGTTGTGGTTATATATTTAATAGAATCTATTTACTAAAATAAACTTGATTATATATATTTTTTTAAAAAAAACAAACAGCAATTAAATTGAGGTTAGAGTCTTAAACCAAAAGATAACCCCACTCATCTCTTCGTGTCTCTCAGATGCATGCAAATCCTCTCATCCTCACAGAACCGATCTCTCGTCCTCTCTTTGTAAACCCTAAACGCCGCTCATCTCACCGTTCCTCGCCGCGACTCTCGTTCGTTCTAATCCTCTCCGTTCTCGTCGCCGTTTTCGATTACAGTTCCGATTCTCACTGTTCTCTCACGGGATTTCGTCTCTCTCTCGATCTGTCACTCTCTCTCGTTCGCGACCCTCACAACGATTTCGTTCAGAAATCGAGTACTCTTACTCTATTACTGCTATTTCGTGTTCTGATTGCTTGAAATTTGTTGTTTGATTCCTTACACTTTGCCTTTTCCTCGTCTTCTTTTCTGAAGGATTTTCTGACTGGAAAATGATGATGATGCTAGTTAGATGGATGCTATTCTGTGTTTGGTTTCCTGGTTTTTTGGCTTGACAGTATTAGTATGCGGCTAGGGTTTATGATTGCTGATGAATTTTCGGCTAGGGTTTTTTTCTTGTTGTGAACAGTGGCCTCCTTATGTTATAAACTTGAATGCTTTTATACTGTCAGTGTTTAGGGTTTGGCTGAACCTTGGTTGTTCTGATTTTTGAAAAACAAGGCCTTTGTTTGCTTGATGGGCTTGCATCCTTTTGTTGTTGGGCCGATAATTTTGATTCTTCTGGCTGTTTGATGCTGTCCTGCTGCTATGTGTTCTGATGTCTTGGTTGTGTAATGCTGTTTTTGGTAAAACTTGCCCGAAAAGGTGTATACCCTTGCTGCCCTGTATAAAATTCTTGTACTGTCATGCCCAAACTGCTTTTCAAAACTGCTTTTCCTCATCTTCTTTCCACACCTCCTATTGTGAACCAAGGGTACCCTTGTGGATTTGCAATAGTGAGCTTTACGGCCGATGATTCGCTATGAGGCCTCGGTTTTGATCGAAACCACCACACAACCTGATTCCGGAAAGAAAATCCTAATGATGAGATAGAATTTGTGTATTGTCTTGTATTGTTATCATTGCTGTCCGTTATTTGCTAATCACATTCTTTTGCTTTGTTTCATGAACACGAGTCATGGCATGAACTTGGAGGAACGACAAAAGACAGCTCTGGGCAAGGAGGCAAGATCTTCAATGGAGCAAGAAAACTTGGAAGCCGACGAAACAACAAAACTCTTAATGGAAAGAAAGGACTTAGGCATATAACACTTGTAGCATAATGTCAGAATTCAAAACTTGTAACCTAGGAATCTTTGTATTTAGAAATCTCGAAACATTGTAGTGTTACCAATTTAAATTTGACATTGATTTCGATGACTCACGTAGTATTTTTACAAACCAAAGCTAAGAGAATGTTTGAACTTGGAGGTTTGATTCTAACTTGTAAACGGGCGTTCTTCGAATGTCCTTTTGTATTCGAACAAGATTTTTGACACTTGAATGACAAAAAAGAAGTTGAATAATGAGTGAAATTTGTTTGGCTTTTGGATTAGAACTTGTATTCGAAGATTTGATAAGTTGTAAAACCATGTACTCATTCTTGTACTCTTGTAAAACCTTAGAGTAATTCAACGCTCTTGAAATTTCATGAATGCAAAGTTGGAAGATTATGTACCAATTTGAGTTCTAGTTTGAATTCTTGAATACTACTAATGTGATCTGCAATGTTGTAGCATTTGTGCATGGAAGTTGAAAATTCATGACAACCAAACATTCCAAAAATTTGTCACGAACCAAAATTACTTTGGTTAGAACAAAACTAAGTCGAAATGTCGATCTAAAATATGCCCAAATCCAAATCAATCCACCATTCCCATCCGTATTCTTGAATCAAGCGCGTAATAACGTGATTGTTGCACTTTAGATTCTTGAGAAAAATTGCCATGTATGACCTTGATTCATGTTCTAAAAAAAGAATGAGGTCTTAAGAGAACTATGAGTGGAATTTGAATATGTATTCAATTTTCTAAATCCTTCTTGAACTCAATAATGCATATTAAAAAAGCTTTGAACTTGTGATCAAAATCTCGAAATCCAAGCTATCTAAGTAATTAAATTAATCCGTTTGAATTTCCGGCCACAAAGTTTCCATGTTTATCCGGCTTATGTAAAAATCCGAGCCTTTTGCCACTTGAAGCAGAGAATTAAAACTAACTCTAAATTTCAAATAACATCCTTGATTCCAAACCTTGGTCAATTTAGCGATTCCATAATTTCCTTTAAGAAAAGGGTGATAGTTTCCACTTGAAATTAATGGTATTGTCACCGCATCCATAAGTCGAAACATATTTGGTAGCGAAAAAGGATTTGAAACCAACAATTTCAAAAAGAAACTTCTAATATTTCAATGAATGTCTTGAATTTTATGCGGCGATGGACGCGATAGGAAAAGATTTAAATATGTGGCACCTTGACATTCGTAAATCTTGTAAACAAGCCCTACGGATGAATATTTTCACATACATCAACTATCACCAAGAAGCGAATAAAGTTGACGATCAAACCAAATTCACTAGAACTGGAATTGTTGATCAATAAGCGGATAATCATAATCCACCCTTTTACATCTTGAACAATGAACTTGAAACAACAAAAAACCCAAACTCGTGATGAATTGATCTCCGAATCGGGAGGTAATAACATTCAAAATAACCAGACTCCGTAGCTCCATCAAGAGACCATTCAATTCAACAATCGAACACCAAGCCCGGCCGATAGATATGAATGAATAAGATTTAACATTAAACCTCGTCATTTTCAAATATCCCAAATTGGTGAAAACACCACGCCTTTTACGCTCAGGAGAAATCTTTGGGAATCAACTCCAATCCGTAACCATAGACCCAGTGATATGAATGCATGTGAGTGTTATGATAAATGCGAAGCCTAAACCAGATAAAACCGAGATAGGAGGGCAAATTTTGGGGTGCAACACTAACTCTTGTAGGTCACGTTTTTTATGATACTTGACTCCTAATGAATAATACTTCTACTGAAGTAGTTTGACTTGAGAAGATATCATCTTTGATCTTTATCTCTTGATGGACTATTTGATGTTGATTAGAAATGAGTCCATAAGATCCATCTTTCCTTGATCCTTTGTTCTGATGGAATACTTCAGATGTTGATTAGAAATGCGTGTATTCTATGAATTATCCAAGTCTTTAGAATATTGACTTTGTCTTCAAAAATATAAGCATAAGCTTTTCTGATGAACAAATCTTGACTTCTGATTCGGAGATATAAGATTTCTTTTGATGTGTTCAAAATCTTGACTTTGTCTTCAGAAATATAAGCACCATCTTTTCTGATGAACAAATCTTGACTTCTGATCTTTGCGTTGAAAGCTTGTTTCTTGTACAATCCGAATTTGTGATCTTGAAGCAACAACTTGTCAAAAATTATTTCTTTTTGAATACTTGTGACTTCTAAAGTAGCAGATTATTGAGAAGTACACACATGATCCTCTTTCTGGAGAAGATTCAACATTATTCAAAATGATTGATTTTACTTCATAATCGGATATGAACAACCTTTTTGATGTACTTGACGTATTTCTAATTCTTTAGAAAGTAGTCCTGAATCAATTAGTTTTTCTTATCTTCACATTCAAGAAATTTATTAGAAACAAAATTGTTTACATAAAAAATATAATTATTGTTATCATCAAAATCCAGATATCAATTGTAGAATTCAAATCTTGTTCTAACATAAAAGAATACTTCTGTGTTTGTAGCTTCATCAGATTCGAGCTTGCTATCAGAATGATATGAAGTATCATAACCGAGTTGTGAAGATGCATTGCTTCAACAATCTGGTTTGTCATGAATCGTGATCATATTCAGAACTTCTGAACTTCGTGACCATGTCTTCTGAATATCCTTCAAAATTTCTATACTTTTCTTGTCTAGATAAATTCAGTGAAATTTCACAAATTTCATGAGTCAAACATTGGTTAGAAGCAAAAATATAAGAACATGTATGAGAATGATTCTTGAGAATAGGTATATCAAAATCATCCTACTTTCTCCTCCTTTGTTAGAAATCAAAAAGAATTTAAACAAAATAACCAAGAAAGATAAACTTTATTGATTAAAAAGATAAATTACGGAATTTTGAAAATAAAAGAAAAACAAAGGTAAAAACAAAAACAAAAATAGGGTAATTAGCACTCGTGAGCTTAGTTTGTTTTCTTGCAATATCTCTTGCAATATATCCCTTGCAATATTCTCTAACGAGAGCCTTCTAATGGGTGGTAAATTGTTGTGAATTTAAGTGTGAATAATTAGCACTCGTCAGCTTAGTTCATTTTCTTTTTCGTCAATAAACCACAACTTTAATGTATATTTGGTATAGTTTACGTTATAGAGTATATATTGCATTATCATGTAAATATCATTTAGTATGACTATTTTCATCTCATTTTTGTAGATATTCAAGAAATGATATTTAGTCATTGTAATATAGAGTATTGAATAAGATTTTCAATGCTTATGACCGTGTGTAAATCTGAGTTACGGTTATCGACTTATGGTGAAAACAAGAAATCATTTTTTCTCATTTGTCGTCAAACTCGCGAGGCGACTTTGGGAAAATATGCCTGTTTTTGCGTTGTATTTTAGGGCTAAAAAGTGACAATCTACCAAGCGATTTTTGTGAGCGTCGGGAAAATTTGTGTGGGAAGAAACTTGTATGTATTGGTTTAGAACATATTTTTAGGTTATAGTTTGGGGGGGTTTTGTCCCAACTCCATCACCAACATTCTTTGAGATATTTAGGCTTAGAGAACAACATTGGATGATGCATCTTGACGATTTAGAGTCAAATTCTCATCGATTGTACCACGAGAGATGTTTGTTCTTCTTCTCTCTTATCTTTGTATTATTCATTGTTGTGGATTGTATGTATGTTTACTCTAATTTTATTTATATGTAATGATCATGGTGTTGTATAATATATATTTCTCAAATCTATATCGACGTTTATCCTTGTTTTTGCTTTGTGCTTGGATTTGAGTTTCTATAGACATATACAGTTTGAATCTTGTTCTTGGATGAGCTTCTATTAGGTTCTAAGCTCTAGAAATAGATTTAGATATCGTATTTACAATATGTATTTGTTCTTAAGTCTTATGTGTTGTTGAGTTACGTGAGACATCACTGATGAGATAATATGGTTGTTCTTTCAACTCAGTGTTAGATATACTTAGGTTGTGGGTGATACATGATGATATTGACGAGTGATTTAGGTTACGTACAACTGATCGATAGTTTTAAGTATTTGACATGTAGATGAAATTAAATCCTGACGAGTTATCTCCTCTCCAAAAATGTATTTATTTTATTGTTCATAAAATTTACTTTTTGCTCTTTCTACGCTTAAACCATTAAAAACCAAGCTTAGAAACATAGAGACAGTTGAAGGGCATTATTTACCTTGCACTAATCTATGTGGAGACGATAAAACAAAACTAAAAATACTTACTTTTTCTTGCTGCTTCACAACAACAACAAATTAGCGCCATTCTCGGAGATTGGTGTTTAGATATTGAATCGCATTGCAACAATTTCCATGTTTTTTAGCTTTGTACATATCGTATATTTGTTCATACTTGTATATTTATACATGTTTTTCATACTTGTTTATAGTGTATATATTTTCTTTTTACATACTTTCTATACTTGTGTATATTGTATATATTTTGTTTCCTTTCACGTTTGCTAAAGTGTTGGTTAGGAATAGTCGTTGGTGACAACTAGCCATGTAAAAAGGAAACTTTCAATAAATAAATGCGTCGAGATAACCACGTAAAACAAGCTCTTGTTGGGAGGAAAGCCAATGGTTTTTGAGTTTTTATCTTTTGTGTTTAGTAGTTTAGTTTAATTTTATTTCTTAGCATGTTAGACATTTGTTTTGTTTTGTGGTTGTCCAAAAGCTTGTTTTGATTGGCTTTATGAGACATGTTGTGATTCTCCAAGTTTGATTATTTCAACATGCAAATGTGTGGTAGTGATAGTGTTTGAAGTTGGTACCATGTAAGGTACACGTTTAATGATTTCTATAACATAACGTGATCATGAAACTTTTAACTTGTACAACTTGTTTGTCATTTATTCTTTTGCACTACTTATTCATGATTGAATCACCATAGATACAAGCCTTTTGTGATGAAGCTTTCAATTTTTTACTATATGCACAAGAGACCAACAATTTTGTTTTAAGTCATTTGAATTATGTTTAATCTTGCATTTAGATTATTTTGTATGAAAACATGAAAATGATCAAGGCATTTTTGTTTGATTTTAAGCACAGCCACTTAACCAAACAGTAACTTACTATTGTTTTAGTATAGTGGTGTTATACCCTAATTTTTACCCTTAAGATCCCTCATCATTTTTGCATCTTTGCAACACATCAAGATCACACCTTTGGGTTACCTCTCACCTTTTGCTCTCTCTTCTGTCTTTAAATTTGTCTTTAAGATATCATCAAGCATCCACTTATGTATCTTATACATACATGTTTTATCTTTTACTAATATCTAATCAAAATACAAAAAAAAAATATGTGTTTCCCTTTGTTTATTTTGCAAGGACAAGTATGAACTAAGTGAATTAAACATGTCCCTCAATTAACGTTTTCATATGATCAAAGTCAAAATGGGATTAAAATTGATCCTCAAGGAATTGTGCTTTAGTAATTGGCCTATAATATTAGGCCATATAATTTTCAAGTATCATTCCATCTCAATTGATCAAAGGATTCCCAAGGATTGATTGCTTATTCCTAAAGATAGGTCAAAGTTTCATGTGATTATTTCCATGCCTTCATCATCAAGTAACCTCAAGTGTGGTCATGTTTAATCAAATATAAATGAATAATTCATCATTATAAGTTCATATGATCTTCATCATGCCTTATATTGTAAGAAATGATCAAAAGTATCAAACTTATGCAAGGAGGTTTGATCTAATTTGGCAAGTTTTCAAGTCAAAGTTCACAAGACCACAACAAATTCAATTTTCAACATTTTTGGATGTTTATTTTTTCATATGACTCTCCTTGACATCCTCTTCAGCTTATATTTACAAGTCAATAGCTAATTATATGAATAAAGACATCAAAATTTTGAAGACATTATAGGTCATTTGAGGACTTAGTGAAATTTTGACCTAATTTCAAGTGGTTTTTCCCCAACTTTCAAGAATCATAACTTGCTAAATTATTATCATTTGAAGCCTATACTTTTTGTACAATACTATTCATGATGCCCTCTACCAGTTCTCTTTAGTGATCAAGTTCTACAAATGTTTGGAAAGCCATGGAATTCATCAAAAGATTATAGGTCATTTTAGGCCACTTTTACTTAGATTTTTTCTGTTAAAAAGTCAGTAGTTTTTTCCAGATTCAACAAGCTGTAACTTTTGATCCAAGTTTTCAGATGCAAACTTTCTTAGCACGTTGTAAAGATTGTGATGAAATCCATAAGTTGCGAAAAGAATGAAGTCATAAAGCCTTTTATGCAAGATGTCCTTGTGAGTTTGAAAATGGTTACGTGAAACTGAAGTTTTCACTTTGGTCAGATTTTTGAATCACTCTAATTCCAATTAAAGGCCAAATCAATGTTCATTCTCGTGTCTAATCTAGTGTACCAAGTTTCTATAAGTGGTTTAACATCCAAAGCACACGTAATTGTTGAGTTTTGAGCATTTGGAAGTCACAATTTTTCATGCCTTTAGGTGTACATGAATTCCATGATTAGTTAATCATTTCACACTCCTCAAAATTCCATTTAATTTTCCTATAAATAGAGGCTCGTCCCTCATCATTTTCAAGCTTTAGAAAGCCAAAATCACTATGCAGAAACTCAAAATTCTCTCAATTTTTTTGAGAAATGCAATTGCTTTTTACGCTCTTCCATTTACATTCTTTATTTTAGTTAACATCATTGATACCTTCTGAAGCTAATCCAATTATTTCCAAGCACTGAGATCCATTTAATCGAGCTAGCTAAGTCCAGTTGCAAAGAAAATTTACATCACTTTATACACGTAGTTAGAGGCTTCAATTCTCTCAACTCAAATTATTGGAATGATGTTGGATGTGCACTAATCCTCACTGAATCTTTGGATTTCATTTTTTATCTTTACTTGAGCAATTTCAAATTTTGTTTTGAACTTTCTTATGGTTTCCTTCAAAATTCTCTGAGCATAGCTTAAATAAATTTTAATGGTGAATATGGCTAAGATCGCAAGGAAAAGACGAGTACAATGGAATAAGTATAAGAATCTCATGTTTACATTTGAGGATTCATGATTTTTGAACTTTTTCTGAACATTTTGGATGGCTGGAGGTTAAAGATGATGAGGTGTCATCATCCAACCAATGATAGTGTGAAAATTGTTTTAATTTGATTGGCCTTCTATTTTTGGATTCAATGTGATTTTCTGAAATAATTTCACTTATGAGCGTACGTGTCTGGACCATGAGATCATCCACGTATGACTAATGAAGTGAATCCAACGCTTCTCGTTTTTTCCAAACTTATTTTCATTTTATATTTTTATTTTAAAATTTTTTAGCTTTAAAAAATAATATCTCTCCCTTTTTTATTCCAAAAAATATCAAAATTATTTTTAAAATTTTCTCTTCTTTTTCTTCTTCTAATCCATACTTTCTTTTTTATTTTATTTTTTATTTTACTATTTTCATGAATTTTTGATTGTTTGCTTTGTTTTAATTGGTTTAAAAATATTTTTAATACATTTTAAACATGGGAAAATTAATACATGATCCTATGATGGTTTCTGATTTATGGTGATTTTATTTTATTCTCATTTTTAGTTATACAATTTTTTTAATCTATTTTAGATCTATTTGTTTTATTTTAAATAGTTTTAAAATAGTTTTGGATCTTCAAAATTATTAAAACCTTTTTCAAAAAATAATATATAGCTTTCCTGACTTTATAATTATCTCTTTTGAGATTTATTTAATATTTTGATCATGCTTTTATATTTTACCTTCTATTTTCACTTTAAAAATGTTTTAAAAATTGTTTTCATATTATACTTTGTTGGTTACTTATTTTTAATTGATGTATATTCTTGTTGGCTTGGATCTTGATCACTTAGGCCATAAATTCCATCAACGTCAAGGAAATTTGGATGTTGATAAGTTGAAAGACTAAATCCACCAATATGGATGATTGATTTTGATGAAGTTAGACCTCATTCTTGATCCAATTTGGTTTCTCTTATTGTATTTTATTCTCCCCTTCTATCTTCATCTCTTTCTTCTTATTATTTTTATTATTAGATCAATTGGATGATGCTTTATTCATCTTTATTCAGTTGAATTTGGATTGGTATTTGATGAACTTTCATCATTTCAAATCTACCTCTAAGTGATCAATTGATCGTTCAATGTACTTTGGATTAGTGAAAGCTTGTACTAAGGTATCATGAAGGATTTGATTGATGTAATGATCTCATCTCCTTGACTTAGATCTTGATCCACCTTTGTTTTATTTGTGCTACATATTTTAGGAGTATGGTTTCTACCATATCTCTAACATGTATGGTACATAAATTGTTATTGACCAGCCTCGTATAGTATTGACTTCTACATGAGTCTATCTGCGATTCCTTAACATAGCGCTACATTTAATCCGAATTGAAAAACTAACATACTAACTCTAATATTTATTGTGCTAAATTTTACTTTATGCGATTTAAATTTTTCGCAATTTACTTTTTGTCATTTAATTTTAGCATCTTTATCATCTTGTCATTTTATTTTCTTGTCTTTATTTTTGTGTCATTTTTATTTTGCTCCTAGAGCACTTTATCTTTATGTCATTTTACTTTTGTTCACTTGAGCATTTTATTTTATGTCATTTTATATTTGCTCACTTGAGATTTCTTTTTTACTTTAATGGAATTAATAATCAACTTGAACATTAAAACACTTAAGGCTCTCCTTGGACTATGGTTACTATCTTTTTGCATCTTGGAGTATTTGGACCTTTGGACTTAGGATAAGACCTTGAGACTTTGAAACCTTTGGACTTTGATATCTTGTTGTTATTTTGCCTGTGTATTGGGAAATTTTCTGTGTGCATGTGTTACTTTGAAAAATCATCTAATGTAAGAATAATTCATCTGAGACATCAATTTCATCTGATACATGCCAATTCATTTGTACCTTTTTGGATTCATTTGATACAAAGCTTGCACCTAAGACATTATTATTCATCTGATTCTTATTACTTCATTGTGTGGCTTTAATCCAAAAGAATGTGATGTATAGTTTGACTTGTGTCAATATGATTTCTCTTGTTTGGTTAGACCTTTCCTACCTTAGATTTTACTTTTTGCTTTAGGTAAGTCCCTTCTTCTCTTGTCCATCTTCTTTAATTTTTAAAATTTCTCCCTCATTTTTAAAACCTTCTTGTTTTCTTAAAATTTAAACCATTTTCATATAAAAACCTTGACTTTGTCAAGTGCATTTTCAAAAAAACAAATCTTAACCAAATCTTAATTCACTTAACCGAAGTCTAACTCTTTTATTCAAAGACTAAAAAACACAAAAACTAATTGAAACTCGTTTTCCATTTGGCTTTTAATTAAAAACATTTTATTAAAATTGGACACTAGTGTCACATGTGTAGCGGTAAAAATTTGAGACTAAGCCATCAATTGACTTAACTCACAGTAAAATTCGCCACCTTACTTTATTGTTTCCAAAGGGGAATGGAAAAAGAGTGAATAAAACCCACAAAAGAAATAAAAATCAAGGTACGGGGGTTGGTTATGTAAAGAGAACACATTAGCAGCATAAATATTTGTTGTACTTAACGGGATCTACTATATTTTTTCTAATCAAAAGGTGTATTATCTAAAGACTCGTTTGCTAAAGAGAATGCATGAATTAATTATTAACAAACAAAATAAAAAATGTATTATTGCACTCGCCTCGGTTTTACAAGCTCTTGCTTACATATCTCGAAAGAATCAGAGCACTGTAGTTCTTCTTAAAAATAACCCAAAAAAAAATTTTGTGTGTTGATTTATATTAAATGAAGAGACAAGTCGTCATTTTTAGGAGAAGAAATATCAACTAACCACCCACAAAGTATGAGAAAAATGGACAACACATCAATATGAGGGAGGGTTTGAGGACACCTCTAGTACTCAAGTGGAAAATTTGACATTTTTACGACCATGGGGATAGGAGAATGACATATTGACTATAAATGAATCATGTTTAATCTTGAAAAAATTTTAAAGGAAGAAAAGGTGAGGGCACAAAAAAGGATTTGAATGAGTTGAGTGTTTTGGTTGGGATAATAGCAAGTGGATCCTAATGGAGAGACACTTACTTCTTCTCCACTTATTTGTGAAAATATTCGCGAATTGAATCGCAACTAAGTCTGGAAATGGAAGAAAGAATAAGGTTCTAAATGTATCGCCTCATTCTTCTCCATAATACTCAACTGCATACCATTCACATCTTTATTTGTTTGATATTTTGAGTTTTGATAAAGAAAAAAAGTTTGAAAAGTCACTTTACAAGGTCAAGGTTTATTATGAAAGTGGTTCGAGTTAGAAAAAACAAGAAGGTTTTGAAAAAGATGAGAAAGTTTTGAAAATTGAAGCATGGGAGGCGCGTAAACAGAATATCCTAAAGCATAAAGTAGAAGATAAGATAAGGAAGGTCTGGCCAAACAAGAAGCCAACATTTGACATAATTAAGTCAATATAGTGTTATCATCCTTTAGATTAAAGCCACAAACAGATAATAAATCAAGAGTATACTAGGCATCAGGTGAAAATAAATCTCAAGCAGGGAATGCATCAGATAAACCCAAGGTATTAGATAAAGCTCAATGTATCGGATGACCATTAATATATCATAATATAATCCCTGCATCACATGAAAACTTCAAAAAAACAGAAAAAACCAAGATAACAAATAACTAATCTAGATGTCTCATAAAACAAAAATTCAAGCCAAAGTGGGTTAGAAACATGTATCAGAGCTAAATGAAACAAAATGAAACATGAAATAAGCGTATAATTGATTAATTAAAAGCGACAAAGTGGTGCTAAGAGGAAGTTAGCAATTGATTAATGAAGTGAGATATCAAGTATTTTCAACTCTAAAACGATGCAAATGTTGATTTAAATTGGCTTTTGGTCAACCTAAAAGCATGAATGACCGACTACTGATGCAAATACGATGAATGAATGACTCTGGGGGAAATTTGGGGTAGGATAATTAGTCATGTTTAAATTTGAGTTATAATCCTCCTACCTCTATGATATTGGTTGATGTTGGTGTTGAATCTTTTCTACTTGAAGGGGTAGTGGCAGACTTGTTGAGGTATCGAAGTTGGATCCCTCCTTTAATTGGTGGTGCAAAGATTCACCTTTCTCATGTTCATGATAGATTAGTTGACTATTCTTCTTAATATAAAAAAATGTCTCTTCATTTAAATTAACCAACAAACAACTTTGTTCTTTTTAAGAAGAACTACGTTGTTCTGATTTCATCATTTCACTTTGGTGATACGTAGGCATATGACTCGTTGAAGTCTTGCCAAATCAAAATTGTAAAAAAACATTTATTTTCTCATCTTCACAAACTTTTTGTAAACAATCATTTTATTTGTCTTTTCTCATTCCTTTGGAAATAATAAAGTACGGTGGTGACTTTCACTTTGTGAGTTAAGTTAATCAATAGCGTAATCTCAATTTTTTACCGCTACAAGTGGTAAGCATTACTTTGCTTGTAAGTTTTTGTTTCTGAACCATACATTTGTTTTTTGTTTTTCCAAACTTGTTGATCATGATTCTTGAAGATTGCTTTTGTTTCTTTAGGTTGATTAAATCTTGTTTGAGAACAAACAAGTCTAAGTATGTGAGAGTTTGATGAGTTCTAAATTTTTGTGAATTTGAGTGTGAACAATTATCACATATCAGCTTTGTTCATTTGCTTTTCGTTAATAAACATCAACTTTAGTGTATATTTGGTATAGTTTACGTTTTAGTGAGTATATTGCATTATCATGTAAATACCATTGAGTTTGATTGTTTTTATCTCGTTTTTATAGGTATTTAAACAATAAATTTAGTCATTGTAATATAGAGAATTGAATAAGTTTTCCAACACTTCTGATCGTGCGTAAATCAGAGTTACGATTCTCTAGTTATGGTGGAAACAAGAAATCATTTTTTTCATTTGTTGTCAAATTCTCCATGCGAGTTCGGGGAGAATTTTCCAGTTTTTGTACTATACTTTGGGGCTAAAAAGTGATAATTCGCCGATTTTGTGAGCGTCGAGCGAATTTATGTGGGAAGAAACTTGTATTTATTTGTTTGAAACACATTTTTAGGTTATGGTTTTGGGGGTTTTTTGTCCCAACTCCATCACTAACATTCTTTGAGATTTTAGGCTTAGAAAACACTGGATGATACATCTTGGCAATTTGAAGTCGAATTCTCATCGATCATGTTGACACCACAAGAGATCTTTGTTCTTCTTCTATCTTCTATTTGTATTATTCATTGTTGTGGATTTTATGTAAGTTTACTCTTATTTTACGTATATTTACTGATCATGGTATTGTATAATATCTATCTCAAACCTATATCAATGTTTATCCTTGTTTTTTCTTTGTGTTGGGATTTAAGTTGCTATAGACATAAAACAATTATTCGTTTTTAATGAATAATAAAAAAATAAGGATAAATTACTTTTTAGGTCTCCAAGATTGATTTAGAGAGTTAATTTTAATCCCTTATAAGTTATACGACACAATTTGCAAGCTCAGAATATTGTATTGTTGAATAGATGTAGGAGTTTGTTTTTTATTGTTATAGGTTAAATTTGTTGTTGGTTGGGTTAAAATAGTCGTTGATTTTAGTGACCAGTATTTTTACGTTACACATTTTAGGGAGTTATACAAAGATGAATTTTTGAACATTTAATGCGAGAATTTGCTAATCTGTCACCATTGCATGTCAAATTATTCCAGAGATGCATCTCTAGAAAAATAAAATGTGTTATTGCTAAAAAAATCAACTTGCATGATCAAACCTCGTATTCATTTTTCCATAAACCCTTTCCAAAAATTCTTCTATTCTCAATCAAGAATTTCACTCCAAAACTCCATTATTGTGTTTCATTAAATTAAAAAGAGCAAAAGAAGCTGGAATTTAAGGTAAAGTTTGTTTATTTCAAGCCTCATTGCTCACATTAATCATGTTTTGAAGCTAAAAAAAGTTATGTTGTATCTGGAAATGTATCTCTAAATTTTGTATGAATTCATCCGAAAATGTTTGGATGTTATTTGTTCTGATTTTCCACCAATATGTTTTCAATTTTAGATGTTTCTGAGTATTTTATATTTTTGTTTTAATTATAAATTGTGCATCCAGATGTTTTCCCTAAACCTATTGTGTCTTTAGACGCCTCACGTGTAGTTGTGAAAGAGGTACATGTTGGCAACCTATTTAAAAATGAATAAGAGTTTGAATTACGTGACTACATGCTTCAATAGATTCGTACAGAGGTATCCAAACTGGAGTTTGGTGTTGTAATTGGAAGGTTTGATAATGGTTCAGATAGAAGAGGTGAATTTGTGATATTTCCTTGCAAACAAAGTGGAAAATATATACCTCATCTTTGGAATTTCAAATGAGATAAAACCAAGTTAAGAAAATATGAGTGTCCCTTTAAGTTACATGGTTATCGGTTGGTAAATAACAAATGGAGATTTAATGTGATATAAGGTTTATATAACCATGATTTGTGTAAAATTTAGTTGGTCATCCAATTGCATTTCACCTCATGCTGGAAGAGAAGTAATGTGTTTTATACATGACATTGAATTTGATGCAATTGAAAAACATACTTGTAACCTTGAAGCGTAAAAGACCCAGGAATATCGCAAATATCATGCAAGTGTACAATATCCGTTATCAAACTAACAAATCAATGAGGGGAGATATAATTGAAATGCAACACCTCATGAAACTTCTAGATGATAACAATTATGTATCTAGGAACTAAATGTGCGAGGATGGAGTAATCGTTAGAGATATATTTTGCACTCATCTAGATTCTATAGAGTTGTTTAACATGTTTCCCAATGTGCTCATAATTGATTCAACGTATAAAACCAACAATTATTGACTTCCATTATTGGAAATTGTTGGTGTTACCTCCACTGAGAATACTCACTCTGTCAGGTTTGCATTTCTAGAGTGTAAAAGAAGGAGAATTTTACTTGGGCTTTAGAGGTGTGTCGGGAAATGCTGAAGAATTAAGAAGAAATGTCAAAAGTAATTATTATCGTTCGGGATATCGCTTTGATGAATTCAGTTGCAAAGGTATTTCTTACTTCTTATACATTACTTTGTAGGTATCATATATCAAAGAATGTGAGAAGTCGGTTAAACCCGCAGTATGGACAAAAGAGATAGAGGGAGGAGATGGAAAAATGGTTAAGGCTGACGTTGTTAGACGATGGAGACTTATCTAGAGGGAGTGAATATATCCCCTAGTAAAAATTACCTTTCAAAAATAGGTAATTAAAATTTATTTTGAAAAATAATATTGAGCGGAGGAATTTTAGCCTAGATCGAAAAGTCGTCTAAACGAACGTAGTTATTGAAAACTCAGATATGCGAAATTCGTATGGAATTAACAATGATAAAAATAAATAAAACAGTTGTATCATAATAATCGTTTATAAAAAATCTCAACAGGTATCCATTTCCAATTAAATATGTTGAAAAACAATACTTGACATTTTATCGAACACTTTGCGCACGATTAATTTTTTCAGATTTTCTTTTGAACTTTGTTGATTTGAGCACAACACTTACAATCAAAGTGATTATATGCTTATCAACAAAGCAAATTAAACTTTAACAATCAAAGAAAAATCCTATATGAATTGATCAATCAAACACCAAGTTCAACAAATTGCATATAGTAAGTAAATGAGAGTGGGAGAGAGAAAGAAAAAGAGAGAACGACACAAGGATTTGTTTTGGAAATTCACCAATCCTCCTCGCTATGGCTGCTTCCTCCCCTCCCCCATTTTGTTTTGGAATTGAGATAAATTTCTTACTTTGAAAAAATTTGATTATAAGAGCAACCCTACAAACCCTAATAGTTTGATGTTGATTCAACTTCTTCTCTTATTTTGATCTTGAACAAGACCAAGACACAATAAATCCAATTGATTCACCATCTCACGCTACTCCTTTGCGAGATACCAAATATCCAAAGCTTTCACTAAATTGAACCCAATTTCAAACTATTGACCATAAAAGCTTCTAATACGATCCACTGTCTCACTTTCTCCTTTTGCAAGATACCGAACCTTCAAAGTTTTGACTTGGCTAAATCCACTATTGTGAAGTCTTGAACAAAACCCCCCAGATCTACCAAATATCTTGGAGGACAAACCCTATCCTTTTCCATATGAAACCCCCTCACAATTTTCATCTCAATATTATTGGTTCGGTCACGCTCACCAACCTAATTAGACGTTATTAACCTTGTCGAGGTGGCACCCTAACAAAGAATGATTATGTATAATATGTTAGTGTGTATGCATAGGTTGGAGGTTGAATATGAAGAGAAATGATGGTAAGTGTTTATAGTATCATCGAGTTGAAATGATGCATGTATGGTGTATTTATAGTTTAGGAAATATGGTGGTAAATAGGGAAACTTCAAAGTTAAAATTTGAAAAAATTGACTAAACAATTAGGATGCGTCGGCACATACGGGTTATGTGCCAACACATGATGTCAAAAATTGACACATGTGTCGACCTGAAATGAGCCATGTGTCGACACATGAGAAACATAAGCTACAAGCTTTAATAATGCAGCACATGTGACGACCTGAAAATCATATGTGTCGGCACATACTATTATTTTTCTTGATCTGCCGGCCTGAAACAATCTATGTGTCGACCTGTGCAAAACATAAACTACAACCTTTAATAATGTAGTGCATGTGTTAGCTTGAAAGATGGATGTGCCGACACATATTGTTACTTTGTGTGCAGAAAGTGATGTTTCATGTTTTTGGTCAAATTTGAACTTGTTTTGAATGCTTCCTAAGGCCTCTAATACAAGGGTGCACCAAAAGACATAGATACCATTCAATATACAAAAATGCTAAATTTTCCTAGTTTTGACATCATGCAAAATATCTAATGGTGAAGTTGCACTCACAAGCGTCATAGTGGAAAAAATAATGGATGCATGAGTTAACCAAATTGAGGGAGATTGAAAGCGAAACAAATAAACAAAAGTCGAAGATGGTAACACCAATAGTTATACATTTGGCCGGCGACAAGTCTTTCGATTCATTTTAGTATTTCAATTTATTGTAAGTAACATTGTATTAATGTGTTATAATTTCTAATATATACATTTTGAAGTATGTCAAAAAAAATAAAAAATTGATTACTTTTTCTTTTTTTTTTGTTTTGTTCTGCCAAGGAAAGTTCCGGAGGTGCATTTCCAAAATTTCCCTTGGTACAAGATAGAATTTTTGAGGTCCATATTAATCTACAACTACTGCAAATATATGACACTTGTCTTAATGTTTCATGCCAAAAATACATTACACCATAATGAACATCATTTGGCATGTAGAAAATGTTTACTTTAACGGTGTGACACCCTCAAGAGAATTTTATGTCGTTGAGTACAACCCTCTTGAAGATTTGAAATACACACTGCAAGAGTTCCTATCACATGACAACAATTGTAAAATTATGAAGATCGAATACTGCTCGCCATCCGTTGACAAAGAATAAAAGATTGAGTTCAACAACTATGAGCTGAAGACGGGTGCTGATTTAAGGGCTAAGTGGAAAACTTTTTTTCGTTTAGAATCAAAAGTTTCGATCGAGCTGCATGTGTCTGTTTCAAGACCGACCAATGATATTATCAAGATGTTGCAACGTCCAATTAGATATTGAAATGTAATGTTTGATCTATGTTAAAATCCCTTGTGTATTGCTGATTTTATTATATCAATGGTAATTTTATTTTGTCAATACTACTCTTTCTTCTATTTTTCTACTTCAGCTTCATAATGCTTCAGAAATACATCTTTGTAATTGTAACGAAGATTCATCTCTGGAAGAAAAAAAGATGCCACAAATTTAGAGTCTGATTTGGAAACAAACTCATAAATATACATTTGATGTGTCCGAAAATATATCTCTAAAAGCTGAGAACATAATCGTATTTTCATGGGATATGTTAGAAATGTTTAAAATACCTAAAAAATTCCCTAAAAATAACTCGTACATCTATTTTTCAATTTATTTATGTTATATTATATTTGAAAAAGATAAATATTAGTTAAATAAATTTTTTTTTATGTAACTTTACAATTATATTATATACTAGTTCATTTACAAATTTTATCAAATATTATAAATTCAAATTATCAATTTTACAAAACAATATAAATTCAATTGTGTAACTTATTTGTTATCAACCATCAATCAATTAACAAGTTATTAGCCATTAACTTAAAGTCTTAAACTAACCCATGGACATTACTAGACCAATAAATTATATGGTTAATAGCTCTAATAGAACATCAGGCCTATTCAGAAAATCGAATATAATTTGAAGAATTTAGTTATAAAGTACAATTCCTAAAGCATGAAGTAGAATGAGTTAGCTGATTTTGCACGACTTTATGAATCAAATTAATCAATCCTTAAGGACGTGTACATAATATCAACGCCCTTGTTTCGTTACATTTAGAACTTTTACCAGACACACAAGACAGCAACTAAACAGATTAAAGAAATAAGCATCTCCTCACTCCCTTTTTCAATCTCAACTTGTTTACTAACCTTCCCACCACATTTAAATAAACACAAGAAAGAAAGCACAACCACCTAAACTTTCAACTAAATATAATGTTATGTTGTTGTGGATGGCATCAAAGGCTCAAGCACTTGTTTTCTTTTTTGGAGCAAAGTAAAGACTTTTTGGGTTTGAAGATAGTACTTTAAAGTGCAAAAGAACTCACTCACAAACTTGTCCAAGCAAAAGCAACTGGACTCCTAACTTGGTGCTGTGCATTGCTCCATAGAATGCTACCAAATCCATTCCTAACTGAAGAAGAAGCATTAGGACTCTTCTTAGACACAAAAGTCACAGTGTACCTTTTTCTTTCTCCTACTTTCTCAAACACAAGCCTAGAAGGTCTCACTGCTATCCCCACGGCAGGTGGCCCGTCAACTACCACATTATAGACGGAACCCGCCTCGCCAACATTCGTCAAAATGCGGGTATATCTCACAACCCTCTTACCAGAAAACACGACCGAGAAAGAAGGGTAATTCAACTGACCGGGATCAGAGAATTTCTTGGTACAATTGACTCCGCGTTTCTGAACAATAAGTTGGATTTGCTCCGGGTTGTAGTTTAAGGAGCACAAGAAGGTAATGTAATCTTTTGTTGATGCATCATAAACAAGGCCCGGAGAAAGCGCTTTTTGCGGGTTGACATGGCCAGCACCGTGAGCCCATGGAGTTGAAAAGCCTTTTCCAGCAGCATCACGAAGTGGGGACTTGGTATTGTCATGTGTGTAAGCTGTTGTCATAAGTGCTGATTTAATTGCACTTGGACTCCAATTTGGATGAGCCGCTTTCAACAATGCAGCCAATCCACTTATGTGTGGACAAGACATTGAAGTGCCTGAAAATTCAATCAACAACAAACTAAAATCAACACTCCAACAATTAAATGCCCCATCTTACCATCCTATACAGACTCAAACACCGTCTCACCCAGAGTCATCTAAAATTTTTGAAGACACTGTATAGTTTAACCATGACAACAAATTAACATTTTATAAGTCATAATTTAATCATGATTTAACCGAAACAAATTTTGAATTTAACCTACCTAACACGCCATAAATAGATGATGTATAAAAATGAGATTTCTAATTCTAGAGGGACATCTTCAATCATCAATTTAATTTGAAAGATTTATAGTAGTGGTGGACCACATAAAAAGCTGCCCCAAAATGATTCTATAGTCAAAAATCTACACTTTAATTTAAAATCTAAAGCAAACTCATCAATAGTCATTACCCTACCCTACAAAAAAGGTAAGACAACAATACCTGACATAATGTTGAACTGTGTTTTGCGACTATCCTCCGGCAAGCCAGAGGGCCCAATAGCCTCCGACCACCCAGCCAAAATATTGACACCAGGCCCAATAACATCAGGCTTCAAAATCTCTTTTGTAATCATATTGGGCCCCCTCGAACTAAAAGCTGCCACCACAGGGGAAGGCCTAACGTTCAAAAGAGTTCCACCAAAACTAAGCACAGCCGTTGGATTAGCATCCGACGACACATATTCTCTGATCTCATCACCGATGACTCTCCCCACCGCCACCGCCGGTAGCAGGTGACTATCCGCCACTAATTCTTCCCCACTCACTGCAGTGTTGGCTAGTATCATCCCAATTCCACCGGCATCCCTCACAACTTTACCTTTCTCCACACGCGCGTTGATTCCTCTGTCGCAGATGACCACTTTCCCATGAACCAAAGCCGGATTGAGTGAACCGGCCATGCAAATGCTCGCGGACTGGTTCGAATTTGAACCCTTGAAATAAACCAAACCAACCGGTTTATTTCCCATTCCTTTTCCACTGTATAGAGAAACTCCTGAAAACTGTTTTTTGTTACCTAATGTGGCATAAGCCGGAAAATCCCGGTCTAACGTCCCCGCTCCAACGGTCATAATCCATGGAGCCACGTTGGCAAGTGAAGCCCTGGTGGGCCCACTGTTCCCGGCGGAGGCCGAAACAAATATCCCACGCTCCACCGCGGAGAAAGCTCCGATCGCGATGGTATCATGAAAATAAGGAGCAGATCCACCGCCGAGGGAGAGAGAAAGCACGTCAACACCGTCCTGAATCGCACGATCCATTCCGGCGAGAATGTCGGAAGCGAAACAACCGTCAGTCCAGCAAACTTTATAAACCGCAACACGCGCTTGAGGAGCCATGCCTCTCGCTGTTCCGGCAGCGTAACCGAGAAAACTCGCGTTCCCGACGTGAGAGCCAGCGGCGGTGCTAGCCGTGTGCGTCCCATGGCCGTCTGTGTCACGAGGTGAAACAATCTCTCTGTCTTTAGATCCCTTTCCATAACCGGAAGCCATGTGAAAGCCTCTAGAGAAGCTTCTAGCACCGATGAGTTTTCTGTTACAGTTGGTGGCGTTAAAATCAGGCGCATTCTCACACGCGCCACGCCAGCGCGTGGGAATCTGAGGCAAACCAGCGTCATTAAAACTGGGAGATTCCGGCCAGACTCCGGTGTCAAGCACTCCTACGATAACGTCGTGTGACGCTTGATCTAACTCCTGCGTTCTATGTCCTTCCCATAAACCAGTCTCCGATTCAAGGCCAAGAAACTGTGGAGTCCGTGTAGTGTGAAGATGGTAGAGAGTATCTTCATAAACTCCCAAAACAGCGTCGTTTTGGAGAAGCGTTTTGGCTTGTTGGTCGTTTAACGTGGCGGCGAAACCGTTGTAAGCGGTTGTGTACGAGTAGAGAAGCGGATCGGAGTAAAATGAGTCTGTATCGGAATCGGTTGAAATGGTAATAGATTGGAGTGTTGATGAAAACCAATCTTGATGTGTTTGGTATATGGTAGGCTTATCGTGGTCCTTCATGTGAACAATGAAGGTTTTTTTGGACGGTGAGGATTGGCATTGTGAAAAGAGCGTGATGAGAACGAACATGGAAACAGAAACAGTAACAGAACCCATAATGTGGCTTCCAAACAACAACAACAGAAGAGAAATGTTAGATTATATTGAATTTAATTAATTAATTAATTAATGGATAAGTGATTATTTGAGAAGAGAATGAATAGGAAGGGAAGAGAAGATGAGAGTGGCAGTGGGGAGTGTCAGATGAAATGAGTATTTATAAACAGAAAGTGCTTTTTTTAAATTAATTTAATTAAGGTTAATTTAATTAAAGAGATTAATGTTTAATTACTTTTGTGCCATTGTTTGGTTTATTTCATTACATGTGGTCGTCGGTGCCGTTACCTGCGCTCTGTTTCGCTTATTTTGTTGACTTCACACCAGGCTTGCCCTTTACATGGATCAGAAGTATTTCACTTTCTTTATATATAATTTATTTCAATGATACAACATGAGATCGTTATATAAGACTTTAAACTAAAATTCATTTTGATCCTCAAAATAACATATGCTCATATTACTCTTTCAAAACGAAATTATAGAAAATTTATGTCAATATTTCTTGTTGGTTGTTCTATAATTCTATCAATGTTTATTGTTCCCCGATGGAACAAGAAATGTGTATGATGGGATAACGAGTTTACAACTGTTGTTGCTAAAAAAAATATACTTTGGATATTAAGGAATTAGAGGTCCATGCGAGAGATGTATGGCCTTCAAACCATAGATTTAACTTAACCTGCAGACTGGAGCCCTTAGATAAGAAATTTGGAGGGAGAGTGGTTATAAGATAGTTAGAGAGAGTCATAGAGATCTTAGCTTTGGTCCTCTTCTCTTTGGTCATTCGGCCTTAATATATAGCGTAGCCATGACTAATGACCATGATGGCGTAACCGTCCATTAATACTTGTAACGCTTGTAATTGATTACTTAACGTCAACGCCCGTAACTGACCCATAAGTATTGTAACGTATATAGTTGCTCTCTAATGGGCTCCGTAACGGTAGTCAACCCGGTCTGGCACTACCTGGTCAACATAGTTAGGTCGTGGTTATATGGCTAGTGTGTCCGACCTTAATACCCGGCTCCGATCTTGGGATCTCACCGAGGTACTGCTCGGTTACCAATTAGTAAGCCTATCTCGGATTCTTTCATCTCTCCGAGCCCGGACGGTAGATTTTATGCACGAACATAAGCCCTCGAGCATATGGCTTCTAGACTTGAAGCCTTATGGTCGATTAATAAAAGCATGAATCTTCGCCTCCGGCTAGATTCCAATACCGAGTTACAATCTTGGCGCGAATTTTGCTTGAGTATGGTGGCTACGCTTTTTCTATTTTTAGGTACTCGACCATTTTGATGGCTCAGTTTATCTGAGGGTGGTAGTTGACCAATTAGGTCTTGATTCCATTCTGATCAAGTACTCAACTCTTTTTGATGAAGAGTATTTGCTTATCCGCGATTGATCATGTTGTGTCGGGCTTATAAAAAGTCCTCAGCATTTTACATGTCTATTCATCATAATTTCCTGGAGATTTTTAAGGCTCACTATACTTGCCTTTGAGCAAGTTTGCGAGTAAAACTCATACGTTTTAATCAATTTAAAAAATTTTAGAGCCTCCCTCCGGGAAAACACTGAGAACGTTTTGAGCAATTTGACCAGAGACATGAAAAATGATCTTCAAGCTTTTTTCGTCTTTGAGGCATTGTCCAACACTTCTAGTTTAGACAGCTCATAAAATTACATCTATGTTGGCTCAATTTAAAGTCGATGTGTAGAATTTTGTATCGGCTTGTAGGGGATGGTTAACAGTATTTTAGCTGAATTCTATAACGTAGATATATTGTCATTTTGGAGAACCAGCCCCGAGTCTTTGGTTATATAAACCGGGCACATTTTTGAACACTCGAGGGGTGTTAGCTTTTATATATATATATAGATGTCTTTAGGCAGCTCTTTGAGATCTGAACCAAGGCGTAAAGCCTTCAAGAGCACCCTTAGATAGGTTTTGGCGGAAACTAGTTATGGTTCTTCGCCTGGGAGCTTTAAATTGAGGAGTTTTTAAGTTTTAAGTGGTCGTACATGCTTTATGAAGGCCGATGACAATTGTGTCGAGTACTCGACCTTTGATGAACCGAGTACCGTTCGAGATGACCAAGTGATCTTCTCGGATATTTCTTATTTAGTCACCCTTTTGGTGGGTGCATTTTGTATAACTTCCTGACAATTTCCCCTTTAGGGTTTTAACTATTTGCGCTTTTGCTTTCATTTCTACTCAATTTGGCTTTTTAATTTTTGCGTTTTGTATGCATTTGATATGTGCAAAAACGAGATTTTTCCTGTATATCAGCCCCCAGTCGAGTGGTTGCTCTTAAAAGGCATAACGACTTTACATAAGAAGCATTTAGCTCGTTTTGAGCAAATCATAGTATCCGACAACTTATCCCCCGAGTCGACTATAAGGCCGACTAGAGTGGAAAGATTTGATGCCTTGGCAAGTTACATGAATATGTTTGAGCGGTGCTAACAAAGCGTGTATTAAGCCAAATTAGGGATGCAGTAATGTGCAAAATCATCTGGGTATAGAACCGTGGCATGAAGCCTGATTTGGGGATAGAGTAAAAACCTAAGACAATCACCAACGCAAATTCATAAAGCAAACTTTATAAAACGCCAAGGGCGAAAAATATACATGAGTAAGAGTAAATATACATACATAACCAACAAAATAGAGAAATACAAAGAGAAGATAAGAGATACACTACTTATTTACACCAGTTTGTCAACGTCTATCGAAGAGCAATCCACCTCCAATCATCCATTGCAAAACCCTAGTGTTATTTTCTAAGCTAATCCATCAAAAACAACGGTTGATGGAAATGGGGATCAAAATCTACCCTAAAACCATAACCTAAAAATGGCTAAAAATGAAGTTATAAAAGAAATCTCAGACGACCACGCTCAGTGGCGTGAGTGCGCTCAGCGTCATCCTAAATTAACACGTTAAACTTCCTTAATACCGCTCAGCAGTGTGAGCCCTCTCAGCAGCCTCTTAAACTAAAATTTCTCTCTGCCGCAATAGTGCCAAACCAAGCAGCGCGCTTCAAACCGCACTCAGCGGCCTCCACTGAACATAACTTCCCAAAATGGACTTTTTTTCATCAAAACACATCCAGAACCGTGTCTTGGATACTTTATTCCTCGATCCTCTAAATGTGCAACAAATACCTACAAAATATATACAAAACTAGTCAAACGGTACAATATGTACACAAAACACAATAAAATGTATTCACAACAAAAATTGGGGTTATTCACCGATTATTAATCAAACAAGAACGGATAAGTGCCACAAAATATATATACAAAATAACTATATTTTGGCACTTATCAACTCTCTCTAACTCGACACATTGTTTATCCTCAAACAAAGTCAAATAACTCAAAGAAACAAAGAATGATAATCAAATAATCACGAATCAACAAGTTTTTAAAACGGAAAACAAATGTATGGTTCAAATAAAAACGTACATGACAAACACATACTTACCACCATACTACAACAATAACATATAAATAAAACAAATCCTAAGTACAAAAATCATGCAAAACATTCTAAAACAAAACAAACTCAATCATGAATCACACATAGTAAAAATTCATCGGTAGATGAAGAACACACAAAGGTGAGGGATAAAAAACGCTCCTCCACAATCTTGCAAACAAAATACTAAATTATGAATTCATCCCAAAAACGTATTGAAAGTACAAATACAAGAATCACAAGGGCTTTTCAAGGTTGTAATGTGGCCTGGTTAACAAATAAGTGATAAGTCCTAAAGTTAATCGAAACAAAAACTTGCCTAAATCTAATGGAGTGATCAACTCACAAAGTTTCAAACAATAGAATTGCAATCAAACTTCTTCTTCGTCACAAATTTCACACCAAAACACCTCACTTATTAACACAACATTATTCATACTTTTTTTTTGTTTTTTTGTTTTTTTATTTTTCAAAGCTTTTTCTCTTTTTTTCTTTCTTTTTCTAATCTTTCCTTTTCACTTTTTTCTTTCTTTTTCTCTTTTTTTCTTTCTTTTATTTTTCTTAACCTTATACCAATCACAATATAAGTACATAAACATTCCTCTCTCCAACTTGAATTCAACCAACATCCATATAGTTGAGGGTTCAAGAAACAACATATAGTTGAGGGTTCAAGAAACAAAGAAATCAACATCCATAAAGAAAAGGTGAATTGACACTCATAGACAAGCATCAAGTTCAAATAAACATGGATATTGATAAAATTTCAAAGGGGCTAACAAAGGTTCACACACTCACAAGCTGAATTGAATATTTGGCCAAGGTAGTTGTGCTCAAAATGAAACAAAATGCCTTGATCATTTTCATACATTCATACAATCAACACAAAATTAAAGATTAAGCATAATAAAATCTAGTTAAAACAAGAATTGTGGCCTCAAGTATATGTGAACAATGGAAAGCTTCCTCACATTTATGGTTAAAAAGGGAACTAAAGTGATTCAATTCATGAGCAAGTAATGTAAAAAGAATGAATGGCATGGTAATTATACAAATGATAAATTTCCTAAACATGTTATGCTATAGAAAGCGATAAACGAGTACCTGACGTGTACCAACTTTGAAAACTATCATTACCATACATCCGCAAGTTGAAACGATCAAACTCGGAAAATCATCAAATGTAACCTCAAGCTACCGGACCAAAATTTGACTCCAAACAACAACAAAAGAGTTAGAAAAATAATACTAATTTTATTCAATATAAAAAGCCTTGGTGAAAGTGGGAAAAAGGAAAACCAAGTGAAATTTAAAAAGAATTCACTGGCTCTGCACAGCAGAGCACGCTACACCAGTTGCAGAAAAATACAGCAACTGGTGCAACTACTATGCAACTCCACTAACACACCTATACAATCTCATTTACAAAACTATAAACTATTTACAAAACATACACACTTCCACAAGCTAAAACACTACAAACTTGTGGAAAACAACAAATTGTCATAACAAAACAAAAGAAAATAACAATATAAAAACTTGGTGAAAATGAATTAACAAGTTGAAAAGTGAAGATTTGAAATTAAGAGCAAGTCCTATTTCAACTTGTTAAAACATAAGCCACCACACATGTAAACAAACATAAACAAACATGTTTGTTTTACGTCGTAAGCTTGACGCCTTTATTGTGCGAGCTCTAGTAACCTCCTCTCGTCATGCCATGGTATTGCCACACCATGCAAACCTAAAGAAATTGCCCTAACAACCACACAACAAACGTTACAAAAATAAGACAACTTAGAACAATACTTGAAAACAAGGAAAAACACACATATGTACAAGTATGGAAAGTAAACACACAACAAGTACAAATAACAATATACAATTTCATATACAAAATCTAAACAACATATACATTAATTACAAAACTCAAAAACAACGGAATTATCACAATACAGAAACAATAAAACCAATCCCCGGCAACGACGCCATTTTGTTGCGAAGCGGTATAACAGGCAAGCAAAAAGTAAAGTATTTATTTTTACCGGGTGATATATGTTGGGATCTAAGAGAGTTTTCTTTTCAAAATTTTAAACTCTTAGCGGAACAATCCTGATGAACGGATCTTGATTAAATCATTAATCACAAATCATAACTCACCGAAATAAGGATTTAAGAATTACCTCTTGAAGTGTGCTTTCTCATACGATCACGAACGACCGAAGATGTCGGCGTCTCTACGTAGTCCACACGAGTGCAAAGTGGAATGCGGTGGTAGTCGTTTCTTGTTCTCTTAAGAATTGACAATTAACCTAGCAAGGAAAAAGAGCTTCTCTATTTATAGAGAGCTTCTAAAACCCTAATGCTCATAATTTGGAAGCTCAATCTTAATTAATTAAACTATTTAATTAAATAATTATTATTTATATTTAATTAAACTCTTTTAATTAAATAAATAAAATATTAAATTAAATTAAATCATATTTAATTTAATCAACTGTCAATTCCCATTTATTTAATTAAATCATATTTAATCAAATAAACGATATGTGTTAATACATTAAACAATTTAAATAATATTAACAAATAATTAAATTAAATCATATTTAATTTAATCATCTATTTCACTATAAGTACTCTATGCGTGTGATCCTGTAGGTTCTCGTAACGTTGGTAATAATATTAAATTACCTATTTAATATTATAAACAATGAGCGGTATCTAGCAACACATCATTGCTACTCAAGTAACGAGAATGTCATGTGATCTGACATAACCTTTTTGTGATAATGATTATGTGTACAATTATCCTTTTGCCCTTATATCTATATTGAACACAAGGCATAGAATGTGTCACCCTCGTATAGTTCAGTATTTTATTCCTTGATCCCCGAGTATTCCTGATAACAACAGATAATCCCAATATCTCATTGTTCGCGTTAAAAAGTGACGCGCTAGGGAATCGAATATGAATTCAGATTCTCTGGCTCGAAACGATTTACTCTTTTGATTTGTTTATAAAGATGCCGCGAGCATCAAGCTTTATTATTTTCAACACACGAAATTATGATTATGAAAAAGGGGAAAGCTGCTAATACCCTCAATTGATTTTGATATGCGTAACGACTAGCGCAAACTAGACGCAACGTATTGGGGAGATTCCGGGTAAGGGGGTTTGTTATATAAAGGGAATAGATGGAGCACCCTAAATATATATAGTTATCTATAGCTTTATATATGAATATGTTTGATATGTTTGTGTGTTTTAATTGCTATTTCTATGATTGGGAAAGTTTCTCCTTTGGGATTTTAAGAAGGATAGATTATGTGGGATCCTAGTGTTTGTTATTATTGTGCTCGCAAAGATCTTTGGATCTTCTGCATACATATCCTTAATGGGGATCGAGCATTTGTAGCTCGGATCTGAGGATCTATGGTTTGTTTGGTCCGAGGGAGAAAGAAATTTTGCTCGTCAAGGATGAGACCTTGTGCCTACGTATTCTCAAAAGGATGTTGAGAAAGTCAGAGCAATCGTAGTTCCCACTTATGCTAGTGGAAAGCAACGGAAGTTAGTAAGAGACAGAGACAAATGTCATCTTAATGAAAAATGTATCTAATCTATTTCATCACATACATTTTGAAAAGTTTGACTGATTAAAAATCTTTCATCGTAAGTTATAGGTGTTTTGCTTGAGTGTACAAGCGTTACCACTTACATGTTTAAGAAAGATGTTTGAAAAAGATGATTGAATCTTTTAATTGTAAGCATTGGGTGTTTTGCTTGAGTGTACAAGCGTTACCACTTACGATTAAGAGATGTTTTTGTTTGAAAAGAGTTTGAAAAGTTTTTGATTGTATGTGATGTGATAGATGAGATACTTCTTCCATAGAGATGATAAACGTCTAAATCTCGAGGAGAAATTGATTGGATAGAGGATGCTTTTAAGAAGCCCATGGGTCCTTGTATTGTTAGCCCAAGAGGAGGCATTCCGAGGGTCATCGAGGGTCCTTGTATGAAGCTCAAGAGGAAGCTATAGGGTATGGTTGGTTTTGGCTTTAAAAGGGATTTCACCGGGAAACCATCCTTTTGGAATTAAGAGCAATTTCACCAGGAAATTATACTCTCAGGGTTCTATCCTAACGCGGGTGATTCTTTGTATTGGAATCCCAATAGGAGACTGTTAAGAGATTTCCTGGTCTCTTTCTTTGTATGATGCCCAAGAGAAGGCTAAACTCAATGAGGAGTTCTTTTGAACGAAGCCCAAGAGGAGGCTGACTCAACAGGGGAGTGCTGTCTTATATGAAGCCTAAGCGGAGGCTAAACTCAGATGAATGAGTTTTCTTATATGAAGCCTAAGAGGAGGCTGAACTCAGATGAATGAGTTATCTTGTACAAAGCCCAAGAGGAGGCTAACACTGTGGGGAACCTATTGGTTAGACTAGTTGTTATGTTATAACTAGACAGTTGTATAAACAAGTGTATGAAGTTTATTCACAGGAGTTTATGAAGGAAATATAAACAGATGCATGATGTTTATTTATAAAAGTTTATGAAGGAAATATAAACAAGTGTCTGTGAAACGAACATTTAAAACGAGCGTAACTTGATTATTTACAAGGTTGAATTGTGTACAAGGAAGTAAGTATGTACACGAACAAGTATTTATGTACAGGAGGATGTGGATGTACATAGGAGGGTTGGGACTTACACCATAAGGGTGGCCCATTGGTTTAAAAGCAGTTTCACCGGGAATAATGCTCCTTTCAATACCAATGGTATTCAGTGTATATACAAGCGAAACGAAAACAAACGGACAAAGTTTGTTTGTACTTGAGTATTTACAAAGGTATTTGTATTATGTACAAGTAAAATAGATGTGTACATAAAAGAATTGGTTATGTACAAGGAAATAATTATGTACATAAAATAATGTTTGGGACTTACACCGTAAGGGAGGCCCATGATCGGTTAAGATATTTGAGAAAAAATGAATTCAGTTTTATCGTTTAAATCGGATCGATCACGGAAAAAGATGTAAGTTTGATGAAAAGTTTTGAAGAATGGTTTTGAAAGTGTTTTTGAAATGTGAAATTTACTTGTGAAAAGTTTTTGAAAAGAATCGGGCTTCGAAAGTTTGAAAAAATCACCTTTAAAGGTGCTTTGAAAAGTACTCAAAAGTACCATTTTCGGCTCGATAAAAACATAATCGGATGAAAGTTTTTGTGAAAATTTTTGACACTATCTAAAAATAGATACATTAATTGACAAGTGTACAAAAAATCACCTCAAAATGAGGAGTTTTGATTGGGTTTTGAAAAAGTCAAAGTTTGTAAAAAAAATGCAAAAGTTTGGTAAAAAATGGTCCCAAGGCTGCTTGAACCCGGGACCTGTTAGGCAAGGCATGGCATGAAAGTCTTAAGAGTGAGCTGGCAACCGCTGGGGCGGCAATACATCCGTGTATTGAAGTTAAACCAACTAAATATATTTTAAAACAGATTTTTGAATTTGAAAAACGCGCGCAAGCTCATCTTCTTCCTCCAATCTTCAATCAGCCATGAATCCTTCGTTTCTTGATGAAATCAAAAGATGTAAACATGAAACTTGATCGTTTCAAGCCCAAGAACATGATGATGTCATTTAATTTCATTTATTTTAAGCCTAACATGATTGAATTTCTCAAGAACACGAAGAACCCCAAAACTGAAAATCCTAATTGAAATCGTGTATGGTGAATGATTTTGTCAATTGATTGAGGGTTATTGATCGTTGATGGTGCAGAAACAAAATGGCCAAGAGTTTTTTTGAATGGAATCAAGAAATCATAGAGTTCGAAGTTGAGTTTCTTACCTGTTCTAGCTGAGATCGAAAATGGTGCTGGAGTGTTTCCAGTTGTTGTTTTATGATCCGTGTAGCACCATCAGCTCTTGTGGAAGGTGTGAGGATGGCCTGCTTGCTTTGGAATGGTCTGAGCTATTCTACCCAAGTCCACTTGCATCGGCTCAAAGTGAAATTCAAAACTGTGGTTGGGGGTGTTACAGATCACAAGTAATGGTCTGCATCATCTCTATGAAGTATGATGATGATGTTTGGATGATCAAAACACAACTAGCTCGAGCCAATGTTCAAATTCGATAGTTATGGCAGTTTTGGCAAGTTTGAAAGTGTGAAATGCAAATCTGTTTTTTTTGTGTTTATTGTGTTGATTTTATGTTACAAACTAATTACATGTGATATTTACAACATGTTAGACACCAAACATCTTATGTTTCTTCACAAATTTTCAAAAATGCAAGATTTCTCAATTTTCACTATGTTACTTGAATTTTAAGAAAGAAAAGAGAAAGCATGATCTTGCATAGCTTTGGTGTGGTTTGAATTGCAAACAAGACCTCTATTTATAGGTCACAAGTTCTGAAAGATAAGTGAGAAAGATTGGCTTTGGTATTTACAAGTTGCCTTAGAGGGCAAGGAAGTCATTTTTGCATTAAATGCAAAAGGAAGCTTCCTTTTAACCATGGTTAATTCTTACCTTGATCCTATCTCATTATAATTACTCTCCCTCTGATTTTTATCAGTCCTATCTCACTTTGCAAGGTGGCATGCTTCTAGAAAGAAAAACTCAAAATGACCTATAATTTTGAAAGTTTGTACTTGAGAATCAAGGATTTTGGAGCTCTATATTTCAAAATCAAAAGTATAGCTAGACTCCATGGATTTGAGAGTTCTTGGACATTTTGGAAAGCTTGTTTCAAGGGATACAACTTTCATGTTTTGAGTTTTTTCCAATTCAAAGTGGAACTATGTGAAAAAATGCCATGAAGTTTGGAAAAAGTATGAAATTTTAACACTTGAAAAATTTTCTAAGTGTTGAAAATTTTGACTTTTTGTTGACTTTTCCAAATTTCTTGATTTTTTATGATCATGATGGATCATTTGAAGTATTTTGATGATTGAAAAAGTTGTCTTGAAAAAGTTGACCAAAAGTCAAAGTTTGACTTTTTAGTGCAGATGAAATTTCATCAGATGATCCAGAAATTGGCTGATGAATTCTGTGAACTTCTGTGATATTTTGAATCCAGAAATTAGGTCAACATGTTGTATTTAGGATATGAAGATCCATCTCTAATCAAAAAAGTCATTCATTGATCAGAAAATTAGAGATTGCTCATCCTCGATGAAAACCCTAATTGGTCGATCCTTGATAGATCATGAGAAAATTTTTGATATCTGAAGATTAGAGGTTGATGATTTGATCAAGATAGATCAAATGAAGTGAGTAAGACTCAAACCCTAATTGCTTGCCTCTTGAATCAGATGAAAATTTGATGAAACCCTAATTTTGACCTGTGAAATCCACACCCGATTAATTCTGTTCTGGACTGTTAAAGATGAAATGATGAAAATATGAGGTGGTATATTAGGTCAAAAATTGGGGTATGACACTCATATTGACTTATTTGAGCACGACCATGCATTTTACAATCATACTCTATCAAGGGGCCCACAGATATTACTCCCGTATATGTAGGAGGGGAAATTCCATCTAGGTCACTCATGTCCCTCAGCATGATTTATAAAGTACCCATCAACCATCTTTATGGTCATCTTGTTACAGACAATGTTTGATTGGTAATAAAGTACTCGACTCCACATCTAGGGTCCATAGTGGTTTCAGGTCGAAGGGTGGTATACATCACTATCACAATGAGAATAACTTATGACACTTACATAACAAACTATGTAGTATTCTCATGGTGGGTCAATCCAGTATAAATATTACTCCTAATATTTATACCTACGTAAAGACTTGATATCTCATATCCATGACTTGTGAGATACAATCATCAGTCTACTCACGTAAAAGTCTATATGTGTTACTATTGTCCTATTTGATAGTAAAGCTTGACTACAAATACTTTAAGAATAATGTCCTTATGTTTAATGAGCTCTCACAATTAAGTCACACTTAATAGATCATTAATAAACTAATTACTCTAAGGACTTTATTATGTCATATACAAATAACATAATAAATATGAGGCCTAACAATTATATGTATTAATAAATAACATACATCAAAGTCATGATACAAAAGCATATTAAGCCAATATTGATTGGCTATTAGAGCTTACTCCAACAATCTCCCATTGGCACTAAAGCCAATCAGATATTCCTTCAGTGATGCTTTTCCTTACTAAGATAGAGCTCGGTATTTCTTTCCCTCTCGTTATTCAAAGAAACTTTGCCATCATGTGTATCTGGTTCTGGTCGACGAAGATCCAATATCTGTATGACCTTGAATTGGAAATTGTTGTTCGATGTCTATCGTCTACGAGTCATCTCGTAAGGATTTTTTTCAATGCTGGAAACTGTTGTGACCATCGACTGGTCTATATCTGGGATATACAGAGATTCCTAGTCCTTCAACACCTTTGTGTACTTAGATTTCAAAGTTTGGTGTCGTGTTAGTGTGCTAGGAGGAAAATGTACTTTAGCCAATGGATCGCAATCAAACACACGAGCATTGTAGACCTCATTAATTATAATGAAGTGGAATGGAATAAACAGAAATATCTAATATTGTACACCGAGAAGGTCTACAATATGATTCGTGATGATAACCACTACGGTGTTGATAATTGTGTGTTTGGAATTCGATTAACTCCGTCGCAATCTAGTAATTCTAGTGTGATACAATCTTTATTTGACATTCATAAGCTCTTTATCTCTCGGAGAGGATGTGTCTGTCATAGATATATGTTAGGTTTCATTGGTAGGACTAGCACGGTGCAACTTGACTATAGTTTGGATAGTACTTGAAGTTGAGACAATAATTAAACAAATGTGATTTGCGATCAGGAGTAACTGTTAATTGCCTGGATGGTGGATAATTGACGTGAAGTGCGGTCAGGAGCCTTTGATAAGATGTTGAAAGTAATTACCTTCGTTCTTCGAAAATTATGATACAAATATGAATTTGAATTTAGGATCATTTGTTCATTTCACTTTGCTGAGTTTTCACAAGAATTCGAGATTAAAAAATTCTAGGAATCGAAGTTCAAAAGATGGTTGATTGAATCGAACACGACGAATCCTCGTATTTGATTTCGACTGCTCTTGACTTGGTGATATGAGAAGGTTACGAAGTAGCAAGTTGAAGAGTGAACTTGAAATCGTAGAAAACACGAGAATGAGATGTCGTTCCCACGAACTTTATCACTTTTCCATTATAAACCAAAATTAAATGCAATTGATGAATTGACAATCCTCAATCGATGGTGTTGCTTCGATTCGGCGGCGTTAGGATGAATCAACAAAATTAACACTCCAACGCCTAAGTCACTTCAAAATCCAAAATTAGCATAGTAAGAAATAGAGATAAAAAATAATACCTTCATTTACAAGTAAAATGACGTTTATGCCTTAATAAGTGGAATGAATTTGAGTTAAAGTGTAGTTCAACTATTTGAGTATTTAACCAACTTAGAATAAATAGTTATTCGAAAATAATATTTCCATATTAAATTTTTAAACATGTTTGTATTTTCTTGTACTTCCTCATCCTTAAAATAAAACATTTTAAAATAAATTACAAAAATTAAAAAATAATTGAAATATTAAATTTATTGATTGTTTTTATACCGTATACAAAGCTCTAATGTTAAATTCATGTTTTGTCAAATTAACGAGGTTGCTCGTATTTTGGTGTTGACGACTCTATCTTTTACTACTTTTCATAATTTTAATATTTATTCAATATATATTTAAAATATTATTATAAATGAAATGAGTTGATTTTTCTAATAAAAAAAAATTATAAGAGAAATTTTAAAAAATCACTTTCACTCAATTTAAGGAGGCTAACTGATAGATATTTTGTTTGATTATTATCTCAACTTCAAGTACTATTCAAACTACAGTCACTCAATTTAAGGTGGCTAACTGATAGATATTTTGTTTGATTATTATCTGAACTTCAAGTACTATTCAAACTACAGTCAAGTTGCAAGTCCTACCATCTCATCTCACGAGCAATGTTGACATAATTTTTTTTTTTACTTTTATATTATATTTTATATTCTCTAAACACATTTATAAATAATAATAAAAAATTTAAATTTATTAAAAAATATATTTTAATTATTAGACTTAAATGCACTTTTGGTTCTCCTATATTAAATTTCTTAACGTTTTATCCCTCTTTAAAAAAACACAGCTATTTAGTCCACAATTTTAAAAAACATGATTTTTTTAGTCTATGTCCATATGACAGACTTTTTAATGAGTTGACACCCCATTTGGACTCCCAGTCAGATGACACCTCATTAAAATTATTTTCTTATTAATTTTTATTTTTCATTTAAGATTTTATATTTTTATAAACATTTAATTTAACCATAACAAATTGAACAACAAACCATCTGCATTACATTTAACTTCAAACTAGAACTTCATTACATTTGATTAGAATTACCATCAACACACAACACTAAACCTAAGTTGACACCAAGAACTTACACATAATTTTATAACAGTCAATAACACTACTTAATTACACTTGACAATACTAAACCTACTGCCAAAACAAATGTACAAAAAATTTCATCATCAGATTCATGGAATGTAACTTCATCTTCACTTCTGCTACTTTTGTATTAGCCTCATATGCTTTTGCCCTTTCTTGCTCCAACTTTTTCTGTAGTGAGGTGATAATGTCCTTTTCTCTTGAAGACAATTCATCATCATACCACACAAAATGGCTACACCCTTTATAACCATGTACCTGTAAAGAAAATAGATGAATGAACAAAACCTGTCACAGATCAAAAAAGGAACAAAACTAGTCACAGATCAACCAACAATTTACGCTACCTTGTACATCCCACACCCAAAAAAATGGCGACCTGGGTTGTAATTCGTCCATGATGTTATCAATGGAGCTTCAAGCCCACACCTGCACTCGCTTCGAAAGGTGTATGAACGCCTGTCTCCGTGACTAGTGGCTTTTGAACATTGAGACATAGTCACAAAACAAGACTGAAAAACGAGATTGAATGGAGAGGGAAAGGGAAGCGAGATTGAAGCGAGGTTGAATGGACATGATATAGAGTTGGAGAAGAGGGGAGTAAGAAATTACGAAGAAGATGAACCTAAAAGTTTATAACCTAATTTTAATTCCTTTTTATTCATCAAATTAAATTAAATGTTTATGAAAATATAAAATCTTAAATGGAAAGTAAAAATTAATAAGAAAATAATTTTAATGAAGTGTCTGGGAGCCCAAATGGAGTGCCAACTCATTAAAAAGTCTGTCATATAGACAAAGACTAGGAAAAAATCACATTTTTTAAAATTGGGAGATTAAATAACTATTTTTTTAAAAGGGACTAAAACATTAAGAAATTTAATATAAGAGGACCAAAATTGCATTTAAATTTAATCATTATTTTATATCAGATATATTAATAATTTAAATAATATAAATATTTTTTATTATTTATAAATATATCTGAAAGATAAAATAATCTATACTACAAATCTACGTACTAGTGTTATAAATCTACGTACTAGTGTTATTATTCCAATCACAAAAAGAAAAACTATTATTATTCCTGTTTTGTTTATCGTAAATTTCAAACTCATTCAATGCCACATAATTTTAACTACTTCAAATAAACTTACTTAAAACCTTTCTTTTTTAAGTTTTCATATACTGATCGTTTGACATGTAATTTGAATCCATATTCCCTTTCAACTCTATTAAGATACTTTGACTTGATGTTCAAACCTTACATTTTTAGAGCAAGATTGAGTTTATTCAATATTTCAAGAGGCTTTGATTATAAATAATTTTTTATATTTTGCATATAACAGATGCTCCTTAAATATTAATATTTAAATGTGTTTTGAAATTGAAATTTTAAAATGTTTTAAAATTATTGTGACCTTCATATTTCTTCTTATAGTTAGTTATTTTTATATTTTTAAAATTAGTTATGATTACACTTATCTAAGTAATTATCACATTCATCGAGAATATCACTTTTCTTTTTTATATTTAGTTAATAAATTTTGATTTATATAATAAATTGACTAATTTAATTTCGTGATTCAGAGAAATGATTCACTGAACAAATTTTATTTCTTCTAAAAATTCAAACTCAATTGAGGGTATCACATTTCAGATTATTTTATTTAGATTATCTTTTCATGTTTTCACAACCTATCTCTATTCTCTTATAAATTTTTGAATATCTTTTCGTGTCATCACTTTGCAAATTTTCTTCAATATTTTTATGCCATTTGCTATCGACAAGGTGAATTCTTCTAAATTATCTCCAATGGCATTTCAAAATCCTAAATTGGTCATGGAAGATGGTTTATAATATTTTACTTATCCTAATGAAGATGAAGCAAAATGAACAATCTGAAGATCTTCACTACTTATCTCTTTTATCCTCAAAAAATTAGAATTTAGTGTCCTTTCCCATCTTCAAGTTTTCTAACACATGATGAATAAATTTCCCGAATCATCCTATGTACTAGTACCTTTTACTTGTTTTCAGATGACTTGTTAAGCCATGTTCCTTAAGAAAGTTGACAATGCATTTAAGTATAATGCCTAACTTTTTAAGCTACCAAAGAGGAAGAAAAAAAATAAGGATTTAAGCTACCATTGTAGTTCATAAAGTCTCTTATGGCCGGTCCTTCTGAAATAAAAGTGAAGAAAACATCCACGTCTAAAGTTTTCACTTTTACTAATAATGAAAGTTTTAAAAACGGTAACGGTCGCATCGCAGTCGCGTAATTTTTTTTACGATTCGAGTCTCATTAGCACAAGAGGGGTGTGAATGTTAAAGAAATGCCTATGAAAAAGAAAGTGATAGTAGTTGATGTCCGAAAATAAAGCCATATTTAATTTATTATGTAAAGTCAATTATAGGTAGTGGAGAGAAAGTTTCAAAGTTATAGGAATCATCAATTTATTGATGGTTAGGAGAAAATTAAGTTAGCTATTCATAGCACAACAATTAATATAAATAGTTGATACATTGTAATGTTTTAATCATTCCATAATCATCCAAGAGTTTAATAGGCAATTGCTTCTCTTACTTTTATCTCTTATTTTAGTTGTCTTAATATTATTTTGTTACTTTGATACCCAACAGTGGTATCAAAGCTATTGGTGTAGGTTCATATTCCGCTGCAGTTCACGATTATTATTCACACGTGTGATTGTATACTTTTACAGTGATTGTTAACGTATACCGAATTCATTCCAGTGTGCGGTAAAATTATACAATACTGTTCACGTATACTTTGCTATTCACGGTGAAATTGTGTTAGCCGGTTCAGTTACTAATTGTTTGGTGTAAAACCATGACAGCAAAATTTGAGATTGAGAAGTTCAATGGGAATAATTTCTCCCTGTGGAAACTGAAGATAAAAGCAATCCTGAGGAAGAATAATTGTTTAGCAGCAATTGAAGATAGAGTTGAGGGAATATCTGACGAAAAGTGGAATGAGATGGATAGCAATGCTGTTGCCAATTTGCACTTAGCATTGGCGGATTCAGTTTTGTCTAGCGTTGCCGAAAAGAAAACTGCAAAGGAGATATGGGATGTCCTCATCAAATTATACGAGGTCAAGTCACTACACAACTGCATTTTCTTAAAGAGAAGACTCTATACTCTTCGAATGAGTGAATCCACATCTGTGATAAATCACATCAACACTCTAAATACAATGTTTGGTCAACTTACATCGACAAATTTTAGCATAGTAGAAAATGGATGTGCTGAACTTCTACTTCAGAGCTTACCAGATTCATATGATCCACTTGTCGTTAACTTAACAAATAATAATGTTACAGACCGTTTATACTTTGATGATGTTGCTGGAGCTATTCTTGAGGAAGAGTCCAGGCGTATAAATAAGGAAGACCGTCAAGAAAACTCAAAACAAATAGAAGCTTTGACAATGACGAGAGGCAGATCAGTGGAACGTGGCCCTAGTGGGAGCCAAAATTATGGTAGATCAAAATCTCGAAGTAAGATGAATGTGAGATGCTACAATTGTGGCAAGAAAGGGCACTTGAAAAAGGATTGTTGGTTTAAGAAGAATGGTGAGAAGTCTTCTGAGGCAAGTTCATCTCAGGGATGTATTGCCAATACCTCTGATGATGGAGAGATTCTATATAGTGGAGCAACAACTGGTTCTAAGGGTAGTAAACAGCTCACTGACGTTTGGATAATTGATTCAGGAGCAACATGGCACATGACTCCTTGACGAGATTGGTTTTACACTTATCAACCTATCTCAGAAGGATCAGTGTTCATGGGAAATGATTACGCCTTAGAAATTGCTGGTGTCGGTACTGTCAAAATAAAAATGTATGATGGTACAGTTCGCACAATTCAAGAGGTACGACATGTGAAAGGGTTGAAGAAGAATTTATTGTCTATTGGACAATTAGATGACCTTGGGTGCAAGACCCATATTGAAGATGGGATCTTGAAGGTGGTGAGAGGTGCTCTAGTAATGATGAAGGCAGAAAAGCTATCTGCAAATTTATACATTCTTATGGGAGAGACGTTGCTAGTGTAACGCCCGTTTTATTTAAATATTATATTATATTAATATTTTTGAATTATCGTTTGACGATTGTTTTAGCGACGAAAATAATTATATTAATCGGTATATCTATTAATATATTTGGCGACGTTTCGTTTGGTTCGGTAAAATATTATTCGGACCGATATTTAATTCCCCAGAATTTTATTAATAAATTGAGTTAATGATATAGTTAGATGATATATTTAGTGTATTAAGAATAGAAGAGGGGTATGTGAGCAATTTACTAAAGTTTGTCTAGTAAGACATATATCATATAAAAGCATTTCCTCCATCCATTTCCTAACACAACATCAAAAACACAAGTTTAGAAGTTTGGAGAAAAGTTAGGGTTTTGGTTGAGGAAGAAGAAGAGCAAGGCTTGGTTGCTTGGTTGAGGAATCATCAAGAACACTCAAAGCTTGCTAGGTAAGGGGTTTGATTTCTATCTCATATAGTTAGGGTTTGTTAATGATAGTTTGGATTGGGGAAAAATTGATAGTTGTTTTATAGGGTTTGGTTGAGTGATTGTTGAAAATGTTTAGAAGAGTTGAATTTGGTGTAGCGATTATGGGTGTTGTTATTAGTGTTGTAGTGTTTGGATTATAGAATGAAATAGAAATGGAAATGGAAAAGAAAAACTTATCAGTAAAACTAGAAAATAGAAAAAATATGGAAACTGTATGAAACAGAAAAAATGCAGGGTATTTGAAACGAAAGGAATGGAAAGAGCAAGGAGGGGGAGGCGCCCACCTCCACAAGTGGGGAGACCGTACCCCTATGAGGCACCCGCCTTCTATTTGTTAAGGACAATGGGACGTGCGTCCCTGTTAAGGAGAAGGGAAACAAAAAAATTCTCTGTTTTCCAGTTTCTGTAAATTGGTTTTTCTGTCAAATAACTACCTGCATAATTTTCCTTTGGAAATACATTCTGTTTGTTTCAAAAATGCCAATTTCACCTAGTAGAAATTGATACCCATAAATTATAATTAGGGGATAAGATAGCCGATTAAATTTAGAACCCGATTATGTTCTGATTTTCCGATTTCGGTAAATTCGACGACGGAGCAAGTTGCTCCGAATTTAACGAAAATTGACGTGCTAGCTAAGTTTGACGTGTAGAACGTAGTGGTGAAGTTAGTTTTTCGAAATTGTGAGTTTTATGAAGCGACCCGAAATAGGCCAATTTACGGTAAATTGAACCGGATTGTGTTTTAGTCAATTTAAGACATATATGAACTATCCGATTTCGAAGTTGATGTTTATAATTAATACCGGTAATTAAGAATGGCTTCCGCGACGATTATTGGTGTTTTGACTATTTTCCCGTTTTTGGAAATTGGTAGATTAATTGATAATGATGTTTGCGACGATGTATTTAATTATGAATACTTGTTGTTCATGCGATGCGATGACATGTTTATTTGATGTGAATAAATATGGCGATGTAGACTTTATGTCAATTTTGATGAGCGATGATGATGTGTTGTTGTGTGGCCTTTATTATCGAGTCACATACATTGCATAAGTGACTATGGGATTTTATGCCAAGCGACGATGGCTTTTATGCCAAGCGACGATGGGCTTTATGCCAAGTGTTCCTATTTATGGACAAAGCGACGGGTACCACATGCATAACATAGTCGTGTCTCATGGAGTCGGTTATGTTTATGTTTGAGTTGTTTAACATTGAGTTTTTAATTGATGAATGATGATTGAATTGCGATGGTACATGATGTTTCGTGTTGATGCGAGTATAATGATTATGTGATGGAGTTAAAGTGCTAATTTATACACTAATGCTAAGTTGAAGTATGTAAGCTTTTAATACATGTCGGCATACTTTATTTAACTTATTATATCAATTGTGATTCCAAAACCATCTATATATTCTATCATGCTTTAATTATATGTTTTGGAGTATCTCGCCCCTTTTACTTGTTTCTTCGTTGCCTATATATTGGTAACGTGCAGGTGATCCCCGAGGATGAGGAGGATTAGCTCGAGTTACTTTATTTTGTGTCGTTCTGCTCTGATCATAGTAACACTCGGGATTTGGGCGACGTCATTATTTTGATAGGATAGTTTGTGTATACTATCTTATGATGCTATAACCATATGTATTGATGAAAACATGATGTTATGTATATTTCATAAACATATCCGCTGTGCTGTGATTATTCATATGTGTATATGATGAATTATGTATGAATCGGTATATCCGACTTTTGATGTGCATTATAATGCTAATTGTTAGAAATGCGAAGATGTGATACCTCAATTTTGTTAAATGAAATTTTGAAACTCTGATTTTTATTAATTACGCGGGGTAGAATTGGGGTGTTACAGCTAGAGGGTGATGTGTCATTTGCATCAACTAGTCAAGAAAACTCAACGACAATGTAGCATCGCAGACTAGGCCATATGTCAGAACGAGGCTTGAAAGTTCTTGCAGAACGTAATCTCATACCTGAGCTCAAAACGGTAAATTTACCTTTCTGTGAGCACTGTGTGATAAGCAAGCAGCATAGATTAAAGTTTGCTATGTCAAATTCTAGAAGCAATCACATACTGGACTTGATTCATTCTGATGTGTGGGAGTCACCGGAAATATCCACAGGAGGAGCAAAATGTTTTGTATCATTCATTGATGACTACTCCAGGCGATTGTGGGTGTACCCGATCAAAAAGAAGTCAGATGTGTATCCAATATTTAAGGAGTTCAAAGCACTAGTGGAACTTGAAACTGGTAAAAAGATAAAATGCTTGAGGACAGACAATGGAGGAGAATATATAGACGGTGATTTTTTGGGATTTTGCAAGCAAGGTGGTAAAGAGACAATTTACTGTTGCTCATACACCTCAGCAGAATGGAGTAGCAGAGCGGATGAATAAAACTCTCCTAGAGAGGACTAGAGCTATGTTGCGAACTGCAGGACTAGCCAAGTCCTTCTGGGCAGAAGCAGTGAAAACGGCCTGTTACTTGATAAACCGATCACCATCAACTGCGATTGGTTTAAAGACCGATGGAAATGTGGAATAAAAAGCCAGGAAATTATTCTTCTCTACATGTGTTTGGTTGTCCTGTGTACGTGATGTACAACTCCCAAGAAAGAACCAAGCTGGATCATAAATCTAGAAAATGCATATTCTTGGGCTATGCTGACGGTGTTAAGGGGTATCGTCTGTGGGATCCCAGTGCCCACAAGATTATTGTCAGCAGGGATGTCATATTTGTAGAAAATGAACTGCAAAGTGAGCAGGAAAATGACGGCACACCTAAAGATGTTACTACTATTCATATAGATGGGAAGTATGGAGAAGAAGATTCTTTTGAAGTAGAACTGGAACCAGATCACGAGGTACAAGAACCAGAAGAAGCCGATGATGTTCAAGCTAGACGAACATCACGTCAGATAAGGAAACCATCATGGCAATCAAAGTATGTGATGGCTAGTCATGATGCATATTGTCTTCTATCAGAAGATGAAGAACCATCAACCTTTCATGAGGCGCTAAATGGTTCAGATAATTCTCTATGGATGGCAGCAATGCATGAGGAGATTGAAGCCTTACATAGGAACAACACTTGGGAACTTGTTGAACTTGCCAAAGGTCGAAAAGCCATTGGAAACAAATGGGTGTTCAAAATTAAACGAGATGGAAATGATCAAGTGGAACGATATCGTGCAAGACTGGTGGTCAAAGGATATGCTCAGAAAGAAGGCATTGATTTCAATGAGATATTTTCTCCAGTGGTAAGACTTACTATTATCAGAGTAGTTCTTGCAATGTGTTCCGCATTTGATTTACATCTTGAGCAGTTAGATGTGAAGACTGCATTTCTTCATGGAGAACTTGAAGAGGAAATATATATGCTCAAACCAGAAGGGTTTGAAGAAAAAGAAAAAGAAAACTTAGTTTGCAGGTTGACCAAATCTCTGTACGGTTTAAAGCAGGCGCCCAGGTGTTGGTACAAGAGATTTGATTCCTTCATCATGAGCCTTGGATACAATGATGAGTTCGATTATTGTACGACAAAAAGGTTAGATAATGACGATTTCATTATTTTGTTGTTTTATGTGGACGACATGTTGGTGGTAGGCCCCAATAAAGATCGAATCCAAGAATTGAAGGCACAGTTGGCTAGGGAGTTTGATATGAAGGATTTGGGACCCGCAAACAAGATTTTAGGGATGCAAATTCACCGAGACAGAAAAGATAGGAAAATTTGGCTCTCTCAGAAGAATTATCTTCGGAAAGTCTTGAGACGCTTCAACATGCAAGATTGTAAGCCAATCTCTACCCCACTTCTTATCAATTGCCAACTATCCTCAAGTATGTGTCCTAGCAGTGAAGCGGAGAGGAAGGAGATGTCTCGAGTACTGTATGCATCAACAGTGGGAAGTCTTATGTACGCTATGATTTGTACTAGACCGGACATTGCTCAAGTAGTTGGAATGATCAGTCGGTTCATGGCAGATCTATGTAGAGAGCATTGAAATGTTGTGAAGAGGATCCTGAGATATGTTAAAGGGACCTCAGATGTTGCATTATGTTTTGGAGGATCAGAGTTTGTTGTCAAAGGATACGTTGATCAAACTATGCAAGTGATCTTGACAAAAGAAAATCTACTACCGACTATGTGTTTACACTAGCAGGAGGAGCGGTAAGTTGGTTATCTAAGCTATAAACTGTCGTAGCTTTATCTACCATAGAAGCAGAATATATGGCAGCTACCTAAGCATGCAAGGAAGCTATCTGGATTCAAAGGTTATTTGAAGAACTTGGGCACAAGCAGCAGAAGATTATTGTGTATTGTGACAGTCAGAGTGCCTTGCATATTGTAAGAAATCCAGTCTTTCATTCCAGGACTAAACACATAGGAGTACAATATCATTTTGTTCGAGAAGTAGTAGAGGAAGGGAGCGTGGATATGCAGAAGATTCACACTAAAGATAACTTAGCAGATGTTATGACAAAACCGATTAACGCTGACAAGTTTATTTGGTGCAGAAACTCTTATGGCCTATCAGAAACGTAGCAACATTGGAATTGGCATAGTTGAGAGATTTTGAAAGCAAATAAATAAGGCTTTAAGTGGGAGATTGCTCGAAAGTAAAGTCATATTTAATTTATTATGTAAAGTCAATTATATGTAGTGGAGAGAAAGTTTCAAAGTTATAGGAATCATCAATTTATTGATGGTTAGGAAAAAATTAAGTTAGCTATTCATAACACAACAATTAACATAAATAGTTAATACATTGTAATGTTTTAATCATCCCATAATCATCCAAGAGTATAATAGGCAATTGCTTCTCTTACTTTTATCTCTTATTTTAGTTGTCTTAATATTATTTTGTTATTTTGATACCCAACAGTTGATTCAAATGGGGTTGATGTTCATACTACACTCATATCCAATTAAAGAGACCATTGAACCTACACTTATATCTTTAATTCCATTTCTCCTTTGAAAAAATACGATATTGTTGTGTGAACTATTGTATTGTGCAAGTATATGCATTCAAATAGTAGGAAGTGATATAAAAGTAAGAGCAGTGATTTCACATATTGTGATAATTTAAGTTGATCATGTTTTGAAAAAGAGACATGCTATGTTTACATTTTTTTTCTTCCACACCGTTACACCGTAACATATTAACAAAGCAAAATGTCATTTACACAAGAATTTAAAAAAGTAAATTATTAAGAAAATAGAATGTATGGCTGATATGTATACTTATACGGTGTCAATATAAAATGATATGTATACTTATACGGTGTCAATATAAAAAAAGTGTAAACTTATCATTTGCCTTTAAAAAACTTGAAAATAGCCATGAGAAAGAAGATGGTAACAACAATAGTGATTTGTCACAGATTCGGGTTTAAAAACCAAATGGATGGTTGGTTGTTACTCTTTACTACTTAAAGAAAGAAACATATCTCTATCTTTCTCTTGTCTCTAGTCTTACTTTTAAATTGGGCCACTAATTTGAAGGGCCAAAATTCTTATTTAATATTGATTTATTTAAAAAAAATTGAAAGTAACTATATTTTTGTATGATAATTAAAAATCAGTTAATCAAATAAATTTATCTGTTTTAATTGATAATCTGATTGAATCATTTTGGAATAAATCGAATAACCTAATCAGAACAAATCAAATAAAATTTGGTCGGAAAGCCAAACCAACCTTGATCCCTTAAACTTTGGGAAATTGTAATTGTGGGAGTGGGTCATATAAAATAACCCCAAATTAAGGCACCAATCGAGGCGATGAATCTTAAGAGATTCTTGTTCTCGTGTGCTTCCCACATCCAGCTTTACAGCTTTTTCTTATTCGCCCCCTCTGCCACATTGTTATTCATGCTCTGGCGGGATTATGGATGGGAAAACAAGTTAAAGAAATATGTTTTCTTTAATATATATATATATATAAAAGAAATATTTTTATTTCAATAAGTTATTAAGACTTACTTTACATCTTGACCACTAATTCTTTTCAATTCAATAATTATGAATAATAAGTAATAATTTTCTCTCTTTACATTTAATTATTTATTATTCATAATGATTTGATTGAATTAATATAATGATTTGATTGAAAAAAATTAATATTCAAAATA